>OY728146.1:397605765-402423265 GCA_963277665.1 Viscum album | reverse complement strand
AAGGACTTGGAATTGAGGTTTGTGACACTATTAGAAGAGTACTGATCAACCACCAGGCCACAAGTACTCTTATAATAGTGTCCCCAACACCACATATACGAGTTGGTGTGAGATGCCAGCACCGTGGCCATCCGTTCCCAACCTAGGTGTGCCCAACTGCCCATGGGTGGATTGGCATGGTGGTGGATGAGATGGAATTGGTTTCAAGGAGGTGGTCATTTGGGACCGGTGTCATTCCCGATACGCCATTGGAATGGCATCTTGGAAACCCAAAGCAACCGCAGCCGGAGGATTGTTCAACCTTCTATGACAATAAAACAAACGCCAAGAAAACCTCGTAGCCCCTTGTGATGGTGTCGATGCCAGTTCCGAAGTAGGGTTCCGCACCACCGCTGGCATTGGAGTAGTTGTATGGTCGTTCTTCCGAATCGCATAGTCGACATTGCGTGTTCCCCAGGCACTCCCTCTTATAATCTGCTATCGCAGAGGGGGAGTAAGCGCACAATGAAAGAGGTGGAGAGTCACACTTCTGAGTCATGCCCAAAACCCCTGCCAGTGCGTTTCCCCTAGCATTGAAAGAGAGAGATGCGTAGACTCTGGTCTTTCCCCGCTAACCGGCGTATAACAAGAAAAGAGAATCGACCTAAAGCCAGGCCTTGTGCCAGGAGCCGAAACCTACTCTGAACCCACATCCCTAAAGAACCGATCTCTTCGACCTCAACCCTGAATGTGAACCGGGGCGAAACCCAATACTCTTACCTTTGCCGAAAGCTCAGTCTCATTCAAACAAAGACTATGATAGCTTTTCAAAACAAGTTCCTAACCTCTTCACGCTATAAAAGACGGAACTATCGACAGGTACTCTTCTATATAGTCATAAAACACTGTCAACAGAGAAATACCCTTGATTCGATTCAATAGACTGGCTTGGAACTCCTATGCTTTCTGAGACCGGGGTAAGCCATTCAATCAGAGAGAGAGGACCGGAACCCCTGGCTTCGACCCACATTGGATCGGAAACACTGACTTTACCGACGTTGAATCAGGAACTCTCTGAAACACACCATAAAGCATGGATCGGAAAGCACCTCCAGTCTCGGTAAGCTCAGTACTCGCGGAAGGTAGAATTGATCTCTTTACTGTAGATCGACGAACCGACTATACAAAAGTCTTTGAAATCTCTATCGTCTAGCAGTGCCCGCGTTGAGGTTTCAAAAGGTCACTATGCAAGTCAGCCACCGCCCAATCGGTATAATATAGGTAGTAGACGTGGGCCGGTCAACGGTTGGCCTAACGCAATGACGGCACGACTTTGGCCAGGTTTCCAAGACACCACACTCACCTCAGGGACCCTACCGAAACTCTTGTTTTTATCAAGACGTTTCTATCACTTGAATTCATCTGTTCGGGGTGAATCTACTGTTTCTACAGCTACTCCGGCTTCTCCAGTTGAATCTATAGCTCCGGGTGAACCTAAAGCTTCTGTGGCAGTTGAAGCAGGTCAAGCACAGGTACTCTGTCTATATAGTAGTGAATCAAGCTTCTTTTCGAAATCAATCTTTTGTTGGTGTTCAGTCAATATATATCAGTACCAGTCATCAGTTGAGTGAGCCGCAGGAGGAAAACCAGAAGCTGAAACAACATAATTGGGAGAAGGATCAATCATTGTCGCTACGGGCGTTCCTGCTTCATCTAGCGGTTGTTGCTCTTCCTCTCTTTCCTTCGGAACCGGAAATTTTCATTCATTGAAAGAGTCCTCCTCCGCCTGCTAACAAGACAAGACCCCTCTTTGCTTTTTTTGCTGGTTCGTTACTGTCATACCTAGTGATTCCTGCCTTAAAAAGAGGCTGCAATAGACTCGCTCAGTCGACCCTTCCCCCTCCATAATAGCACCACCTAGCTTCGAATCGGGATAGTAGTAGAAAATATCTGTATATAGTGATCGTTATAGGCCATGAGAGAGTTCACCTAGCCTAGCTCCCTTGTCTCCGTTGTCTCTGAAAAAGGTTCTAACAGTATTCTATTAATAGACCACTATGAATAGATACTGTAATAAAGAAAGGTGCTACTGATATATCAAGGGTGCGGTAAGGGAGGAAAGAGCCCACCAAAGCGGATCGATCTGATTGTAAGCCACCTAGCTCAGCTCCGAAGATTGACGAGACCCTCCCTTTTCTGCTCACTCTCCGGGGTCCGGACCCCTACAAAGGGGGAGGGAGTCGACTGAACATCTCAGCCATTGGCGGTTTCATCAAGGTTGCACCCCATTTCCCAGCGCGAGCCTTCTTTTTTTAGGGTCCATCGATGATAGAATTCCCATGAGTTGTGTTCTCATAAGACCTTCATCCAAGTAGACCGTCCAACATAGGGTGATTCCCCTCTTTAAGCCCGACCTTGGGCGTGTGGAACATGGATTAGCATTATGTCATTCCTACAAGTCATCCCCCATCCAGGATTGGCTTCATCCGGAATAGTAAAACAATTGTTTATGGTACTGGATATTGGATGGGCCTTATGGTTTTCGGTCGTTCATAACATCGTTCGATTGTACACTTCTGGGACTGGTATGGATTCGCTATGGTTGTGCATCCCCAAATTCTTGATTTCATCTGGTGCACCTCTATACCGGGAACCCCCAGCAAAAACTAAAAAGGATCAGAATGGACCTATAGTGAATACCCGACCTTGACCCCTGTTAGTTTGAGGTCCTATCTAGTATTCATAGTTTGCCTCGATTTGGTACCGCTCTCAGTTCAGATTCGGCCGCACCTTCTTTAGCATTAACAAAATCATTTAGCCCATAAGGAGATCACCTTGTTCAACTCACCCGCTTTCAGCGTGGTGGATCGAGTAGGTAAGGAGCTGATTCTTGTTGGCAGTGTGGCAGTACTACTTGTTGATAGAGTTTCCTCAGCCGACCTATTAAGAACAGATACTCCTTTTGGTCTAAGCTAGCACTTGGATTTAGCTAAAGCTATTCCGAACCCGTAGGAACTAGACGACAGCCCGACCCGAGCTAGAATATCGATAAGGGACCGGGATTGGTATCTATTTCTGGTTGAGCGGGAACTCCTCTTTATCATCGATTATCATCCCTATTTTGGATGGCTGCCATGGTACTTGTTGAAAGATCTCTCTGTCATCTTCTTGTGCGGATGGCCACTGGTGTTCCACGAAGGATACGCGATCGAACCACCGCCAGGGTGATATCGACTTAGTCAACAACAAGATCAATCTAATATAGCTTAGTAACTGTAGGATGATTAAGACCTTCAATCTAGGATTGAATCTCATATGCTGTTGTTCATTACGCTACTTCTCTTGTTCATTACTTACTCGACATCATTCTACTTCTCCTTCCGTTCGGCCGAGGCCTTCGGAATTGAAAAAATAGGAGTTGACTCGTTGTCTATCAATGAAGAACCGAGAACCGCCCCACGAGATCCAAACTGCGGGACTTTTCCGGTGGAAACAGGTCGGCACGAAGTGATTCATCATGCTCAAACATGAGCCGATCGTTCGTTAGGGACAGTTTATAGATCATCAAATTACCACAAATGGAATGAGAAGTGGGTCCATGTAAATGATCGAGACCTCGCAAACAACAACGCTCCTTCCCCATATGGAGTTCGGAACCCAAAGGCAATCGTTGAGTGAACATTCTCTTCTTTGTGTTAGTTGACCTAAGCCGCACCATTACCGCTGGGGTGGGGCTCGGCCCCCGAACTGTACGTGATACTTTTTTCTGCCTCATATAGCTCGGGCCGAAGACCGGGGGAAGTTTAGGAGAGATGGGGAAACCCAGCAGCTGCCGGTCGGGGCGGGTCCATCAAATGGCGTTTTTCGCCACATAAGCCGTCAAAGGCTCGGCTACTTTTTGCCTTCGGCTGCGCCCCCCCTCATAGCCCATTGGTATAAGCGATAAAGGAGTGTATCTGTATGGGAGCTGTTGCTGGGGAATCTCGCCCTAAATGGACTGAGTTACGCTGCGCCCCTCCCCACGTCCGCTTTTCTCCGCCCGCAACCCCAGTCCCTCCGGTCCCGTAACGCGCGTTAGCACGAACATGAGATGAACGGCAGCACGATAAAGCAAGCAAAACTCCAGTAAGAGCATAGGAGCGTGCGGAGTCGGGTGAAGGGACAGGAACAATGGAACTGGGAGAGGCAGAGCCAGGGAATAAGGCGATCCTTTTGAGGCTGCCATCCCATTTTTAGGGTTTTTACCGAGACAGTTTCCTCAAGATCTTTATCACCATGCTGCTGAGGCCCGCCCCAAGAATGCAAGGCCATCGGCCTAAGCTCCTTCTCCTTATCAAACAGTTCATCGGTATTCGATAAGAGCTATAGGAACTGGCTTAGATTATGTAAGGAGATACCGCTAAAGCTGTTGCCAATAACCACGACCACATAATAGCTGCTGCACGGAGAACGATCTCCACCAGTAGTCGGTAGGCGGCGCCGGGAGGAGGAATGACAGCAAGCGTTGTTGACCGAGGATGACCGGATGAATGACTGCTCTCCGTGGCCACTTTTTATCATCGATGCAGCCGCGTTCATAGCGAGGTGAAGGTCATCATATTTGATGACGAATTCCCGGGCCGAATGTAACCAAAGAAAGGACAGCCCCTGTTGAAGACCAATTCGCATGGGACCTCCCGCTAACACCAGATCCCAAGTTTGGTATGGAACCCTTCCAGGGGTCTGGCATTGGCAAAGATTGACCACAAGCGAGCAAATATGTGTCGTTTTGCTTAGGTTCTCCCCGCATGGGCCCGGACCCCTTTTGACTATTATTCTTCGACGACCTTTGTCCTAGCTACTTTCGAACAGTTTACCAGTGTTTATTCTGTGGTATAGCTAAGCTTCCCCTCTCCAGCCTCCTTCACCTTTTATTTTTAGCTCGATGACTTCGAACAGACCAAGGCCAGCAACCTATCGGAAACCAATGAGTCCGGTCCCGGTTAGCAGTTTTACCCGTCTGCTCCACTCCGGGTTCCCCACTACCAGATTGAAAGATAATGCTCCACGATTAGTCATGTTCCAACATCTCCACGAGTCAATTAGAGTCAAGAAGAACCTCAAGCAGAGTACACTGAAACGGATACCAGCGCAGATCTGAGCCCAATTCCCAGTGCTCTATAGAAGGATGGATCGACACCCTTCCCCCCGGGTAGACTTCCTGTAGTTTTTTGCTCCCTCTATTGAGGCCCTCCTACCGTCGTTTCAGTGACTCATAGGGCCGCTAATCCCCATATTCTGCAATTCAATATGAGCGGCCGTTTCCCTTCCAATATGAGCTTTAGGTTCGTCCGTATGATTCCTTCTTCTTCTTGAGTTGGAGTTGGCAGCAGATATTCCCTTATTTTGGGAAAGCCGGCGGCCGCGTGTGAATTCTTTCAAAGCAGGGTTCGACATTGTTGTTGACTCTGATCCGGTCGGGGCGGGGATAAGCAGGACGATTACACTTCAATTGAAATTGGAACCTCCTATTAGTAGCAAAAAAGATTGGAATCATACGAAAGGAAGGAGCTTAGCTCCGAACGAAGGGTCTACTCCTCCACCCTATGAATACTCGCTTTCGCTACGGTAATCTCTTGTTTTCTTTTCGGCCGGCTGCCATCGCCAACAACAAGAAAAGGGGGAAGAGATGATGCAAACAGTCAACCCATCATGAACCGAACAGGATGATGAGTTATATGAGTTTATGCGGACCACCTATTAGAATAGAGGCAGCATGCTCGGGCCGCGTCTAGCCAATAAAAATAGAAAATGAGAGAGCCAAAGTAATGATAAAATGACTTGTCACTGTGAAGCTATAAGGTATCATACCCTGGGGATTACGAAATAACGAAAAAGTAAAAGTGACCGAGATGCGAGTATAGTAAGAAATCGTTTCGACAGCGCCTGATACCCGAACCGCCAACACATTGATTTGGGTACAGCACGTTCTGCCGGACCTTCCCTCTTACTTCGTTCTCTTTCCTTTCCCTTCCATTCTAAGAATGGGGCTCGGGATGCAAGAAGAATAAGAAAGAAGCATTGGTATTTTCTAAGCAACCCTACAGCCACCAGTTGACTGAAGACTTTATTATTGGTATATCGATCGGTCCAGCACGGATTGAAATAGGAGACGGTTCGACAGGAAGCTTTTGAAAACGCAGTGCACCCAGGGCCGGAAACTCTGTTAATAAAGCCTGCTGAGATCCCAAGGAATGTTACGGACTTCACCATAGAGCATACTACGATCAACCGAACCGACAGCATACCGCGTATTAGCAGCTGATTCGTTCTGCCACTCATAGTCTGTTAGCTTCCCCAGGAAGGTCGTCTCATTTCCTTACTTCGGGCAGCCATCGTTGTCTCCTTCGGCACAGAAGAAGAAAGGTCGTTGGCCCCCTCGAGCAGTGACGGAAGGCTACTAAAGACGCGTTGGCGTCGCTTCGCACATTCCCCTTTGCTCCACCACACCTATGAGAGCTCCCTCAGTGGTATAGGTCCAGATCCCTCAGCAGTCGATCCAGAACCCAGGGTCCACTATCATCATCACCTAGAGGTCCTCTCAATGTATAATTTCTTCGATTACCTTCTAATCCCTTTTCAATTGGCTTTAGCCCAATTGCTTACACGATCTATTTCACCAAGTGAGGCCGGAAGAATAATCGGAACGTCGGTCGAAACACTGTGGCTAAATGTGGAAAGGAGCAACAGAACGCATCTGCATCGCTTGGGTCACATCCCCCATGAGCGGTACGTTATTGCTCTTTATGAGCCGACTCTCAGCGACATGCCACCGACCGGAATTCATAGAGTTCCCGAGTTCCCGAGTCCCAAAGTTTTGATTTCCTATGCTACGGTCCCCAGGGTGAGCAGTAATGAGCAGTGGGCCCTTGGCTTCATCACCTTCGACCCCGCATTGTTCACTTGATGTTTTTTCGGATCTTGCAAGCATAAGAGTGAGGGTGCAAGTAACAGTCATAGGTGAGAAGTGAGAACCAAAGCTCCTATCAATGTATAGTCTGTAATTCATCGATTATAACTAACCGAAATAGAAATACCAGGATCAAACTCTTATTTTTACTATGATTGGGCCCTGCTGTGGTAGAACATGGTGAACCGGGTGGAAATTCCTTACTTAAAGCCGCATCCAATTTCAAGAGATTATCCATCGCTGAATAAAACCATAACTATTTAACAGATGTACATCGAACTATGAACTATTTCTGAGTTCCCGGCGGCTACCCGCAATTATTAGTACTACTATGGGCGCCAGTGACTTTAAGGACTTACACCGCATAGCATACTAAAGAAACAAGGTATCGATGAATTAGTTGAAATAGATGTAAAAAAGCCTCTCTATAATTGACCCTTTATATAAGCCGTATCCCCATCATATCATCCGAAGAAACGGAAAATACCAAAAAGGGTATATAGAGCTTGAAGAAAAAAGAGAAGCCGATTCCAAGGACTAGACCCAACCCGAAGTTATATTCTCCATTGCTGGAAAGGCTCGGCTTCTCTGCTGTTACTGTTCGTGGTTATACGAGCACCGTGCTGAGTAAACTCTTATCCGGATGTCTTAGGACTCGTAGCACCAATATTCATAACATCATACCCAGAGTTTCTAGGATCTTGTAGAACTGGTGGGGTAAGTCTAGCACCGGATATATTCCTATGTCTGTTGTTTCGCCGGGTACTGCTGTAACAGCTCCTGTTGTTGATTCTCTTAGTACTTTACCACGGTGGGACATACCCAGAATACGCTAAAGCAATAGCAGGCGGAGCGGAATTACCCGAACCGAAGGATCCAAGATCAGATGAAACTACAGAAACTACTCAATCATATCCGGCCTAATCAAATGCAGAATGGTCCTACAACGTTAGCAATAGAACTAAGGTAGAACCGAAATAGTATGAATTTTGTATTACTGTAGCTATAGTAGAATACGTTGTTGGACGTAGTAAGTCTATGACTGTGAATGGTACTATCGATGGTACTACTTATTCTACAGCATATGCTTTTACTGAATCACCAACCGAAACAACGGGTCACTACCGGATGTCTACTATCAGCAGCTACTTTGACCGTTTTCCTTCTATATTCACTGGGATCGGTCCCATCCGGCCCCGGTTATGCTTTTGTGACTAGCTAAGCTGCTTTTGATGCTAGTACCAGATAAAACACTATCACTATACCTGATCCTATATCCATAGGACTAGTAGCTTATTGTTCTACGATGGCATCTCTGGTACTCCGTATGTCTTGGTAGCTAGTAGCTTCTGGATTGGTAGTGCCTGGTATGGCTGTTGATTATGGTTCTAGTACTATGGGAGATCTCCGGAGAAACAAGATCCTAAGCGTAACGCTAGCGTAGCAACAACAGTAACAACCAGCGCAAATACAAGACCTAAATGGTTCTAGCAAAACTAAGATTTCGTAGATCTTATGGATCTAATTCCGGATATGTTGTTTATGTAGATGGTGGATACCCACCAGTCACCGGTGTATGAGGAGTTGGCACAGGCACCTATTTATTTCTCATTGCTTTTCATCCCTGGTTTAGGACCGGAAGCTGGTGAAAAACCCGATAACTGCTAAGGCCGAAAGGTTGCCAAGATTTACAAGTCTAGGCGGAATGGTATGATTTGGCTGCAACTGATGTATCTCATGCAGTAGATATCTACGATATCGGGGATTCACCAGAATATGCTTATTCAACTCTTGGTCCAAAACTGCTTGATGTCCTAAACTCCCGGGGGTGGGGATGCAATGGTTCTACTAATGGTCTCTACGAGATATCTGGTTATTAAGGAAGAATGGTGATTTGACCATGAGCGTAGCAACCGCAGCATAAACATACCTACTACGGCGAACACAGACCGTCCACCAACACCAGATGTAGATCCAACTACAGCAGAAGAGCTTTATAGTATTTTCGTTATAGTACCGGTACTGGGCTTACGCCATTTCCGGAATGTTTAGTATTGGTCTATAGTGGAATAGCATAGATGCAAGGCCAGAGGCCTAAGACATCCAATACCGTACTTGAAGAATATCCGAAGGAACTAGTAGAACAATAAGCCGGCGAATGAGTCTCTAGGGGGCAAAGCCAGATTTCTCATCAGTTATAGTGCCAGTGTTTGACATGGTTGTAGCACCAGTTGATACAGTAGTTCCTGCGTTACCGGAGACTATCCGGAGGAAATGCAAGGGGTCTACAAGGGCATATGCTATAGCTATTGCATCAACTACATATCTGGTACTAGCTGTCTTATCGTCTGCTATCTTGTGCTCCGATCTAAACTTTGGTCCCTCCCAGGAGTCCTGGTTGGATCTATGGTGGAGCCATAGGTCAACAAATAGAACTCCGTGGTAACTCAAGACCAAAACTGGATCAAGTAGTATGTCGGGCCTCAAAGCTCCGCTTTTTCGTCTGTGCTCTTCGACCCATCACGATCGATAAGCTTTTTGACTATGTTCGTGGATTACTACGATTTCGGGTCGGAGTATCTTTCTTGTTTGTTTTTCCCCTTGGTGTAGTCATTGATCCATATAGGATCATCGATATAGATATAAACAAAAGAGGAAAGAGCCTTCAGTGGACTTTGGAGGCGGAGACGAAACAGCAGAGTAGCTGCCATAAACAAAGTAGAAATCGTCGTAGCTGGATGGGCGTGGAAAACTTCGTGCTTCGCCTCCGCCGTTGATGCAACTACTTCATTTTCTTACGAATTAGCATTGGGGTTGGATTCAATCGTTCGGGTAGCTGCCCCCGTGTGTCGCATCTGAAGAAAAGACTGACCCCAATATCGGGAGGTGGACCTCTAAGCGGAGCCGAGTATGAATCATCGGGAGAATCTGATTCAACGGGTAGTCCAGTCGCAGCCTCAGCTACAACGATAGCATCTGCCCAGGCAGGGAGTATTCCGCACCACCAATATGACCATACCCTTCTATGGGTACTTTTCCGGATGTATTCAACTGTTCGAAATCGGAATGAGGAACTCATCCATTGATGGTTGACCCAATGACTGGATTCAGTACTGACGAAAACAAGAGAATAATCTGAAGGAGCATAGGTTTGGGGAATTGGTAGGGACGGAGCGGAGTAAACCCTGGTGCTGTAAGAAGCTCTACTATAGTAGAAGAATATATCGGGTAAAAGCAGTAGTACCGGCTTTGCCTACTACTGCTATCCCTAATGCTTCACCACCTGCTCATAGAATTCCGAAAAGACTGCTTATTATTATCTAGCACCCGGGGCTCTGTTTTTCTTTCTACTGGATTTCCTACTATGTCCGGTTCTTTTTGGTCTGATGTTTCCATATAGGTATGATGTGAGTCCTGTGCTAGAGAAGAATCTGGTATCGAAATCAATAGCTCTGCTATGAGATCCAGATCGTGAACCAAAGAAAAGAGAGAGGTTGCACCAACTCCCGGGCTTATTTCTTTCTGATCTTTATGTAGCTAGTTCCGAAGGTGTACACCTATGGCCATGGTTCATGGAAGAAGAGAGAGAGTTTAGACAACAACGGAAGGCGGGTACCTAGGTACATTTCCGGAAAGACTGTTGGTTTACGAGTCATGAAGCTAGCAATTTTGGGATTTTGAACTCATAAAGATACCTTGAGTCATTTCCAGTGCCAATAGCTATTTCCCATGGAGTTGGTTGTAGCCGTAGGAATTCTAGTAAAATCTGTATGTTACGTCAAGATATCTGCTATTCTTTCTGGTATGGTCAATACCCTAGATAGTAGACTCTTCCTTACCCTACTTCTTCCCCATTCCCGCTAAAGCTTGGCATAAGACGCAAAGACAGAAAAAGAAGATCAGATGCGTTGGTAGGAGATGGGATGGGTAGACGATTAGTTGGTTGGCGAAGCAACCGTGCAGGCCAGTCGAAACACCAGCCGAAGGCGGGCCTAGCTAGAACTCAAAGCGGGTATGCCTGGGTACATCTGGAAGAGGTGCAGATGATCATTTCCTAGAATTTATCGATATAGTCTTCTTATGATGACCCAAGTATCTACATTCAGATCGTAGCACCGTAACTTCCCATATCTGGTGCCCAAAAACGGGATGGCTGGAGTAGGGACGAAGATAGAACCAGAGCATTTAAAACTCCTAATATTTGGGTCATACCGGGGCAGGAAATATACTACCGGCTTACGCTGTCGGAACGTCTGCTGTTACTGTAGAAACTATAGTTGTCTTCCCTGCGGTATAGCCAATTATTTGGACGTGTTGCTGCTTATAGGAGCTCTTACAGAGTTCCCACCGGATCCCTTCCCAAAGACTAAAAACCAGATACTACAGTTCCTACAGCAAGAGACCATTAGTCACCGAATGCATTACCCATATCTTCTGTTTCGAGTCTTAGGTTGCAGCCGAAGGCGGCAGCACCAACTATAGCTTATGCAGCTATGCGTTCTACTCCGGGTAAACCAGAAGAGCTCCTTCTGTGGAATAATCTGAAGAAAGGCCTAATGCTAATGGAAGGCTAGGTGAGGTATTACGACCGTTCAGGCGATCAGTAGTCTTCTTATTATGGAAATTCCATTGACAAGGGGGAAGGCACTGAATAAGCAATTGTAAACTCCGAGTCCCGAACTATGGATCAAGACCTGCTATGAATCCTAGACCTAATGATGCGTTATGAGTCGCGTTATATGATCCAGTTCCGGAGATGGATTGTGTAGAATATCGTTGGGAAAGACTAAACATATGCCGAATTCATACTGACTCCGAAAAGAAGGGAATGCCTAACGCCGAACTAACTCCGATAAAAGAGAACACGGGGGATGGAGAAGAATGGAAACATGGGACGGAGGGGTGAAATGGGGCTTAGGCACCTATCAGGAGCGGGGGTGGACGCATTTGCAACTGGATCGTCTGATGCAGCCACTTGGTCTACAACTGGTGATTCTACACCTATCTGCAAGTATTGTAATATCCGGATATCCGGTCATAAACTCATAATAAAGCATAAGCTATTGGGCAACCATCAGAAACAACTGGTAACTACGCGAATGGCTACGCTGGATAGTCTTAGGTGCTACCTGGTTCACATCCCTACATATGCAGGTGAATCCGATCGATACCCAATCCTGAGATGATCTACGATCACAAGCTAAAGCTATTACATAGTTCCTGCTCCAGCATCTACTAATATAATAGGGAACTCACCCAGTAGTAACTGGACAATGCATACGTAGAGCTATAGTCAGCCCATATGGTGGCACACCCAAATACAGGAACCAAATACCGTCAAACCGAACAGCAGAGATGTGCCATTGAAATCACCCAAGGAGCAAATGACATTATCCGGGGAAACATTCACAAGACTTGTCGGAACGCTGGAGACGGAACGTGGTCAGATCCTTAGTATCCATCCGGTGCCAAAAATCCATAACCAGATACCTCCGGTATTGAACCATTTCCGGCTTCGCCTCCTCCGGTTATATCGAATACAAGGTATGCATCATATCTTCTTATAGTAGTACAGGTCTTCCCCAATAGCAAGAGAACTATGTCAAGACAGATAATCCGGATAGCAACATATGCATAAGACTCGGCTCACGGATCTACCGCAAACATCTTACCATACTTACTGAGCCTTTAGGCAGCGACTTACCAGAAGATCTACTAGTAGGGACTCTTATCGAGTTATTGTTGTTTGTAGCAGCTACCGCACCATTCCTAGAATGGTTGCTACACCTAGGAACCTATAGTAACAAAAAGCAATCTAAAAGACCAGAGCCCGGCCCAAAGACTAATAGAAGATAGGCAGAATATGGGTAGGTCAGAAGTAGATCCTGAGACGGTTCCCGTTGATGCAATAACTATTTCAGTATGAGTTTAAACTGCTATTGGACCATCATCAGTAGTATACTTGTTTACGATATCTCGGTGTTTTAGGGTATGCTTCCAGCATTGGATTTGTATTTCTTTGCTGTTCTTGGTGTCGGAAAACCATATTCAACTGGAGCTAAAACTAGCTTTGGCCTAGCTATAGCAGTATGACATGCATTCCACTCGTTATGGCGTAGCGGATCACACATAAGGAGGACCTAGAAAATGCCCAAAATCGAGCCAATACTGAACTAATGGAAGAAACCTCAAGATATGCGGATGGTTGATCATACCTAGCGTAACGCCGGGTATATGTAGGACAATCAGCTGCCATAGGACTTATGGTTTATCTGCTAGTGATGGTCTTGGGCCCCATATTATCATAGTTCGGAAGCGCCGGTAGTTGTCTTACCATACGGCACAGGATGATACCCTGGAACCATAGCATCACGACCATAACAGGCCAACCCACCGAGCACCTCCGGCGTAGACTTCCACTACATCAGGCATCCCAGACCTATGCCAACTCACTATCTTAGAACATCTGTAGCATATCCGGATATTACAGGAATGGTGTTCCATATGCTCCAACTCCTTATATCGTACTCATGTAGCTCCACCGGGAGAGCATCCCTATAGTAGAATAAGAATAAACTGCTATATTTACCGAAAATGGTATGATTGCTTTACCAGTCATCTATGGCGTAACATCTACCATACCGAGTACTTCGGTAGTATTCCACTGGGTAATCTATCTCCGGTCTTGTACTCATATCGTGGGAAAACCCATCGTCGGAGCTGGATTCAGGAACAATTTCTGGCTTTAGTACTTGGTGGGAAACTATAAACAATGCCTTCCAGGTATATAGATAAGAGTTGAACAATATAAACACCACATATCCACAGAGTAACGAATAGCAGTTCTAGCCTTCTGACTTTATCTTGATTCTTATGGTCTTATACTTATTCTTCATGTATTCCCATTGGCCATGGGGACCATGGACTACACAACTCCTTCCGTCCTACGCGGAAAAGAAAGACCCGACCGAACTCTCCTTTGTCTCAATAGTCAGACGACTCCGCATGCTCCTATGCTCTTACTGGAGTTTTTCTTCTCGTGCTGGCCCCAACCACAATGTTCCTACGTGCCGGAGCAGGTGGGATCGGCTTCGTAATAGGACTAGTGCTGGAAAGATCGAGATCAACGAATAAGGTATGAACAACCCTGCGAACACAATAAGAAGGAGCTACCGGGGCGAAATGGAATGAGAGCCCAGACCACCCGGACCAGAAGTATACCAGGTAAACAGTTTCCAACCGGAAGGTATTACAGCTAGAGGTTCATATGAATCCACTGCAGTTGCAGCTCTTCTCATATCAGTTACTAGAGCTTTAGGTTTTCGGATCATATTCCTGAGCCCATTCCCCAGTAGTAGTATTTCCTGTTTCACCAGTTTATTCTGTATTCGCGGATGCTTCTGCTGTTTCTACTTATTCTACTGCATATGATGCTACTGTAGCTATAGCATTAGGAGCTTAGGCCTCTGGCCTTTCGAAATACTATGTAGGAGCTCATACTACCTACCCATCTTATGTATCCACTAGTACTACCGGAATTACCAACATTAGCACCCATCGGAGATAACCGGCCTATGCATCCCGCTACCGTATTATATAAGCATGATTCCCCAGTAGCCAACCTCTTCTAGTTACTTCGTTCCAATACCTGCGGATCTTACTATAGTGATTCCAATACCGTCGTATGAGTACATATGGTCCTATGGTCGCGTAGTCATTTAATGACTACCTATCGAAATATGATATTGCGCACGGTTCCGGACAAATTCTAGCCAATTGATAGTAGTACTAGCAGTCTTCTGCCTTTTATTCTGCTTCCACAGGAGATATAGTTGTTATTGTTATAGTAGATGCGCCAATTCCTGGACTCGACGGAGCCCTATGCATGCTGTTTTACCAGTTCTACGATTAGCTATTCCACACCCATTTCATTACTCTTCTTCCTCACATCCTTCCATTTTATTATCCAGTACTAGTTTTTCTTCTCTTTGGGGTGATAAGTGGAGATGTTGGAACAATAGCAATGTCTGACCGCCCAGCATCCGTTCTTCCGAATTGAGTACTTGGGTATTTCGAACAGCCTGAACGATCTAACTAATGATACACAGTCGGGTAAGAAGCGAGCGTTCACGAGCCGGTTACTGAAGATGGTACCAGGTTTAGGCTTAGATTCTATGAATCCATGGATAGCTGGTCCATGGAGTAGGAACAGAGAGAAGAAGAAAAAGGCTTTGCAGCCATTAGACGCTCTTACTGGTCTGCCTTTGCAGGTTGGTTTTTTGCTAGTCCTGAGCCCGGTGTTCTAGTATTCTCTTCATATGCGGATCAACTAGTCCTGGTATGGGTTCCCATGGTATGCTTCCCATCCATTCTGGTTGTAGGATCTTATCCGGATTCAGTAAGAAAGCTATATGGGAAAAGTAGCCAATACTAAAAGAAACTACTACAACTACAGGGGCAACAGGTAAACAACAATGGGGTACAATGGGGTACCATCAGTAGATGCTTTCGTTGAAGATCAATCTGACTTTGGCTACAGTTCCTACATGTCCAGGTCCAGTGATCGGAGATCATCTCCTACTATGAGCATAAACAACTCCTCGAGCTCGGCCTAGCTAAAGCTATGGGTTTACAAGGTGTATCAAGATCATACGCAGCAGTGGGCGGCAGAACGGGGGAATATCCGAAGAAAGAGAATAAGCTGGGGAAAGAAGAAGAGTCAGGAGGTGTGGATAGGTACATGGTATGGTGTATATGTTGTCCACCGGTGAAATGCTCGTACTTGATGCGGTTGTTACTGGTTGTACAATCATGGTAGATGCATTCAGAGTCAGATACTCACTCAAGGTTTTCGGTAGCAAGCCAGCGTCTAGCTATAGCTCTTTTCCAGAGCCACAGTTCTTCCTGATTCACCATGCTTTCTAGCATTTGTCTGGCTAAACCTGGCTGCATAGGCCTAGCTCGATGATACTACAGAATATGGTAAATTCCCCATAGGATCAGCTGGTTTGTCTTGGGATTTGCTTTTTCTTTCTCTTCTTTGAGCAACCGGTACCATGGACATGGTCCGGCATACAAGTAGGGTCCGAAAGAACCTTGAATAACCGGACCGGAAGAGTGTCAGTCCATTATCAATTGCATATGCCTACGGATCGCTCAAAGCTCCTAGGCGTACTAGCAGGGTTGAAGAAAGAAGCTCAGTAGCTATGAGTGATAAGCCATAATTATTGCTTTCTGGTCTGCTTTCACTGAAAATGGATAAACATCAGCAGGAACATCAATACCGTACCTCCGCTTTCGGTGGGGACTCCAGATCCAATCTTAGGAACTCTTGATCTCATCTTCCATAGCTTGTACCATATTCTATTACCTACGGTTATCAACCGGATCTAAAGAAGGAGATATTATGAGTAAGACAGCGGGTGGAACACCCTAAAGATAAAGCATATGATAATAGTTCGGACCCTATGCGATAAGGGAACAAGAAGAGACATGGGGCCTACCATACCAGAACATCACATCTGGGCCTAAAGAAGCTTTAGCATCTTATTCCGGAAAGGGTATTCACCGAGTACTGATATTATGGGTATGATGCCCATATAGCTAGATGAGTTGTGAACTAGAGGAGCATAAGGAGTTCCGGGTTTGGACCCTCGGTGGCTGTTGCCCAAAGTTGCAATCATTCAGTTCTTCATCATAGCTCTTATTACCGGCATCAAAACGAGGCAAAGCCGTGAAGGGAGGCCCCGCCCAATCCAGTGCTTGTTGAGCCATTGCTGATAAACGAGTAGTGCTCGGTCGGACCACCTATTACGAAGAAGCGCTCAGGACCTACAGCTACCAGCTCTGTAGAAGATGTGTTGAATCAACCAGTGAGAATTCCGTGTGTATCTTCTGTGTGGGCGGTAGCCACGCTCAAGTAGCTCCCTTAGCTCCTACCAGCCCCAGGTATCTCTGTATCACCTATACATCATCCCCTGAGAACCAATGAAGAGCAGCAGTCGGGCTTAAGCTCCGTAGAAACTATAGAAGACTTTCCGACGAGTCTGCTACTAGAAATGCCGATAAAGGCCGAAAGCATCGAGAAAACGAGACCTAATAGCATCTTCAACCGCCCATCCCTGCGGTCACTCCGCTCATGGATTCTGTATGTTCCTAATCAACTGTCTATGGGCGCTACTCCTATCCTGCCTCATATCCGTCTCTACTTCTCTTACCATCCCAATGCCATCCAGGGATTATCGGCTCCTAGGTTGGAACGATCTATGGTGCTAAACCATGATTCTACATATTAATAAGCTCCGGCTCTTTAACCTAATAATCTTGGAACTACGGAACTGAATACCTATATCTACAGCATCCGACCTGTCCTGTGACAACCCGAGGTACTAGTTATGGGTATGAAATGCTCCATAGGGTAGGGAGTGTGGTAGTGATTGGAAGATTTTGGGCTATAACTGGTAATGCGGGAATTGGTTGTTTTATGGACCAGTCGCATACTTTGTTTATCCGTATTATTGGTATAGGATCACCGGTGTTATGGTACTATATGACTACCAAGCCTGCTCAGCCAATTATTTCTCCTTTTCCGAGGAAGCATGGTCAAGGTCAAGTGCCAAATACTTTGACTGACTTTCAGGATGGAATTAAAGAAAGAAGACGGGCTAACGCTTCCACTAAGTAAAGGATCCAAGATCGCTGAAAAATATGAATACAGTGAATCACCCTGAGAAAGAGATCTGACATAAAGGTGTAAGCAAAGACACCAATCCAGTAAAAGAGCTGTGAAGAAGAAGATGTGATGAGCCCACTTAAGGTATACCAAGAGATATGAAAAGGAGTAGCCGCCCTTGGCTTGGCTTCTATAGGATCTTTGATATGTGGAAAAAACGGCTAGCTTTACGTGTCCAGCATATGATCGGTAAACTACGGAACTCCGCCTATGGCTACAAGAATCAGTTGTTGTGCTAGCGCCATTTCGGAGTTTATTATTCGGCTAAGGGTGAATGCTTTTGTGCTTGTGTCAGGATTTCCTTAGCGGTTAAGCCTATTTATTATCTGTTCAAGCTTTGGATTCGCTTTCCTTCTATGTATGGTTCGCATCGAGGAAATGGGGATGCAGGTGAATCACCCCCAGTGGCTTAGTCGATTGGTGCAAGCGGTTGAAGTCTGATATTGCTTCATAAGTTGATGTCATAGATCGTTCAACTGTCCCCGAAAGCCCGGTTGCCTGCGGCCCTGCTAGCTTTCATCCTTTATTTCCTGGCACTGTTATGATTCCTAAGCTGTCCATGCTCTCTATTAGCTCTCGATATTCTATAGGTCTGAGGTCCATTGCTTTCCTAAAGTGAATATTGGAATATTCCTTCATCTTTGATGTAAAATAGCACTTAGTCATATCAGGGGCAATCTTCTATTAAATTACCTTGGGGCCGCCCCGCTTTCTGAGATTCCAACTCCTCAAGGCCTTCTCAGTATCTGAATAAGGGACTAACGGAAAACCAGTTCTTCACTATACGAAAAAAAGGGATTGGACTACTATAATAGTGATTCTAAATTTACAGTGAGCAAGGTCGTTGACTTCCTTGATTCATGCTCAGTCCCCCTTCTTTCTTTCATAACCTTACCGGGAATACTAGGGAACAGAACCGCTGGAACCCATGGTTCATAAAGACGGAGCGGGGATCCATATACTAAACCCGACTCCCTTGATCAATTTCCATGGGTGAAGCTTCTGGGAAAGAGCCAGGAAAATTCCGATAAGAGAAGAGGGAATGGTGGCTATATAGGAAACCTTAGGAATCACTCTAAGCCAGAAGATGGTTCAGGAGGCGGCGGAGGATCTCTGGAAACCCATTGATGGAAGAATCTAAAAGGTTGGGCCCTTTCTGTATACAATTAGCATCGGTGAAGGACAAAGACTTGGCCTTCAGAAATGGTACATGTCCGTGACAAATATTTCATTTTGAAGGAGTGGAAGGGAGGGCAGATAAGAGAAGGGAAGGGGTCCAGGGGATTCTCGTTCTTGCCCGAACCGGAAGGGTAAAAAAATATCAAACACTTTGCTTTGCCAATAGGCCCTGACGAGAAGATTGACTTAAGATTCCGTTTGGTCGCTCAGCTATCTCACCTAGGCAGTGAAGGAAGGGCGGTATGGGGACGGTTTCGCCTTTGCAACGCTCGAGTGCTTTAGCCAGGCATCACTCGCGGAAGCGAAATCATCAACTTCGGAAGACTTTCGAGAGCTTATACTGCAAATCTAGCTTGAGGACTAGTGGAAAATAACATAAAGAGGGGGTTCGGGCTATCAGGCATGAGAAAGGTAATGTACGCTGGCCTGTCTTTTTAGTTGCGGAATCGCCAACGTCCGCTAAGGGTCAGAGCTGGACTCGTCGTGAAACAAATTCTGAGAGAAAAGCCTGGACTACCCTGCTCGCTCAATGCGCGAAAAAAGCTCTTTGCGCTTCTCGAGTGAGTTGAGCTTACGAGCCCTTTCTTTCAAAGATAGCAAGCAACCTTGCTCTGTGGCTCTATCATCAACCGAATCGCCCGTCTCATCTGTGGTGACTGAATCCACTATTGGCTAAATCCGAAGAGTTAAAGGACCCACACCTTCCCTTCCGGAAAGGCCCTACAAATGAACAGACCCCAACAGAAACCTCCTAACGAGCAGCTACATATGGGCTAGGATCAACTGCTGCGGATGAAAGAGCTCTTGTTTATCTTTCTTTGGCTGATACTGACACTGATGCTTATCCTTTAGCTGAATCTCCAGTTGAACTGATGCCCTAGTCGACCACTTTTGAGGAAGGCGCTACCTTGCAAGGTCGCTGACTTCACGCCTTTAGGGAGGCAGTAGCTTACCTTGAACCAGTCCCGGGGGCGAGGATAGCAGCAGAGCTAGGTGCATCGTGTGGTGATACAAATACGTATGTCCCCTTCCGAATCCCTATCACTGTCGCGCGGGACCGACCGTCCCACTTACTCAACCGAGTGAACGGATGGAACTACTGATGCTATTGGATTTACCGGTACTGGATCGGCTGCTTATGCACCTGCTGGAGGGGGAAGGTCAATCAATAGCATCGACTGGCACCGACTGGACGGACTTTTCTACTGCTTAGTCAATCGCATCAACGGTTCTTCTACTGATGCTGAAACTGGGTGAACTACAGGTACTTACTGAAACTACTCGTGCGGGGAGCTGCTACTGATAATGCGCCTCCGCCTTCTGCTTGCTGGGTTGAGTGGGAGGCTCTCACGCACTCCTATGTATGGATTTCAAGTTTGTTCTTCCCCACCCAGCGTAGAAAACCCCTAACCATCTAGGGGCGCTCCTGCGCCCTTACTAGTAAAGGGGGTCTGAGGTTCAGGATATGAAATAGAGCAACTTGACGTAACAGAAAAAAGCGTAAACCGAGTTGAATCATAAGATCGAGTTTCATCCCCAACTGAGGAAATGTAATTGTCAAGGTCGGTAACCTGTGGCTACCTCAGGACTATCTGACTACACGGATTACACTGACAGTTATAGTTAGAAAACCTATAGCGCTTAACTGCGCGAAGTAGTCATTGGAAACAGTGCCTGATTGAATCCTGCCTGTTCCAGGCTTTGAAACTACTTGATTTAGGATTCGGCTAATCAATTACAGCTAAAAGTAGCAATTTACGCCAAAAAGACGGGGTTTATTGAACTTGTGAAGATTCAACACCAGCTCTACGAGTGGAAAATGTCAGTGACTCCGTTCGCTTTGCTGCTCGCCCTGGTTCGCTAGGAGCTCTTCTTGCACAACAATGAAGTTGCTCTATACTAAAAAAGTCATACCCTGGTGGGCGCAGAGTCAAATTACTCAAACATAGCATAGAAAATATATACCTGGCATTTGTGTTTGCAGTACAAAAGCTCAGACACTATCTCCTTGAACATACCGTTCGGCTCATATCGAAAGCAGATCCGCTCAAGTATTAGCTTTCGAGCCTTTCTTAAAGGATAAGTACCAAGATTATCCAAATGGTCCATGATGTTTCCCTAATGTTGTAAGGCAAAGGACAAGCGTTGGCTGATTTCTTGGCAGCTCATCCAGCCTCAGATGACACTCCTTTGTCAGATGATCTACCTGATGAAGAAGTTTTATATGCTCAAGTTCAGTTCCCCTGGGAGATGTACTTCGATGGTTCATCCAGGGGATAAACTGCTCCTCTTTCTTCGCTTCGGGGACGGAGGTCATACGGTAGGTAACAGCAGGCACAAGCAACTTGACCGAAGGTTTGAGTCGTATCTCTCTTTCCTCTTCCTCTCGATCTTCTTCGTAGTTGGGAAGGGGGAAGGAGTCTAAATCCATGGACATTAATGAACCATCATTGATGGACGTTGCACATGACACGATCAATTCGACTCAAGGTCCGGCTACTACCGCATGGCCATGAAGAACACACGAGCCAACCCGGTAGTCACCTTCGGGTAAGAGAATGATACGTGTGGAAAGGGGCCCTTTCTGACCCTGCCTTTGGACTCGTATTTTGTTCGTACACAATCAACGGAGGCCTTCCCGATGAATCCCCCTTTCTTGACTTGGCTTGATTTCGGGCGTTCATTATTGGACTAGATGTTTATCAACCGGCACTGGCAGGGAGCTACCCAACATGAGCGGTGCGGGCTTTGAGTCAGTGCTTCCGCGGTGGTCGAGATCACCCGCTTTGGTGGTGTTGGTCCTCCTACGGCAGGAATCTTGAATTCACTGAGTCCTCAGTGGGCGGGTGTGGACCTTCGATGATTGGTGGGATCGTTCGTGTGAACTCGTGTTTCTTCCCGGATTCAGATCGACCCCGAAATCTAGGAAATCTAAGGGACGGGACCTGATGAGGGATAACCCGGTAGTAGCTACTTATGCAACTATTCGAACCCAACAGCACGATCTCTCCCAGCAATACCCCCACGAGAAGAAGCTCTTCATACAGTTCCTACAGTTTACACTGGGTGCTTCACAGTTTATGATGTTTCGGGTTGGGCTACTACTATGGTAGCTCTCTTCTTAGGAATCTCACTTCGTTCCCGCTAGAGCAGCTCTGATTCTGTAGCTCTGGGCTAGAGTGGGGAGTTGGCAATGGCTCCAACAATCCCGCTTGTTGCCGATTCTCAATCTTGTCTTGCTGGCACACAAGACAGGTCTTCACGTACACTTGGACATCTTCATACATCTGAGGCCAGTAGTATGATCTCTCCAGCAAAGCCAATGTACGGTCGACTCCTGTTCGTATACGGCCGGTTCCATGATTCATCTAAGTCGTCATTTACTCGCTTTGGGCTGCATCTCATATCAAACAGTACACAGCGAGAAGTCACAACCCAAATTTTATGTGCAAAGTGGAAAGAAAAGAGTTCTAGTTCTTATGATTAAGTATAGAAAGAGGAGTTGAAGAATGAAGTGAGCCGGCTTCGAGTCCTCACGACCTACCTTCCGAAACAATATCTTCTTTGCACTTTATACCAATCCAGAAGCTTTAGCTTCCGGTAACATAGAACCATAAATCTCATTCCCTACCTTGGCAGATAAAGAATAGCTAAAAGCAACGGAGTGTGGGCCACCGTAGGCGGCACAACATGTTAGCACCATACTCATAGTACTAGCATCTATTATACCGTAGTACCGAAATACCACCTCACTCCGGTGTTTAGCCCAAGAGTCACATAACAGCATAAGCTATAGCATCACCAATACCGATTACGCACCCAACCATATCGAAACAAGTAGATACTTGATACCGAGGCGGGCCCTGGGAAAGCAATTGATAGCATTTTCGGATAGAACCATAGCTTTGAGCGGGCACTAACACCATACCCATACCGATTCCACACCAGTTCTGTAGCGAAACCATATATAGATGAATAAGAAAAACCATACCGCCTTACCCATTGGTATACTATCGAAGATATCCGGAGCACCAGCCATAGCTTATTCTTCCGCAGTTGGAGCTTACCCGGTACTCTGTTGTCTACGGGTTCCCTGGAGCTGTTGGTTCTGATCCTAGTGCTTCCCATCTTACGGTAGATCCGGAGGCATCTGCTTTGAGTACTATGGCAGCTAATGCTAGTTACGCTAGTCCGCCGCATATATTCCTAAACTAAAGCAACTATAGCAAATGGAACTGGATAAGGAGATAAAGCTAGTACTGGTATAAGCGTAGACGCGGCATGGCTCGCCTATGTTCAGAACAGTACGGATCATTACCGTATGCTTATGATGATACTACTATAGTACTATAGCTATATGGCTCATCTCCGGCTTCGCCTTCTATTCTTCCATCCCTACCATCATATCATACCATATGGACTACACAACAACATAGCCTACAATATCCGTAATTTGGGCTACATTTAGTCATCTGATCCTATGCCGGGTAAACCGCTATTGGGGCACTGGGGGGCTATGGAAACCAACTACTAGTCATTTAATGACTAGAAGACTACCGGTATTGGGAGACTACACGACTCGGAAATGGTAGATCCTAAGCTTATAGTACTATTCAACTACTCGGTGGGAGTGTTTCTGGTGTGTCCGCTATAGCTTCTTCACTTTAGTTCTATAATTTCTTCGGGCGGTATGGTATTTCCCAATACCAAGAACACGGATAATACAGAAGAAGACTCTACCTGTGGACTTCCGCTGGAGATGGCATTGTAAACTATATATGGTTCTAGCTATTCAAAGCCTAGTTCCGGATATCCAAGATCATATGCTATGGAGTAACCATAGAACTACATCAAGACATAAATAAGGAGCTAAGACTAAGAACATAGGGCATCCGGAATGGCTTCTATTGGTACTGATGCTGGGTTAAGTGTGTAACCGGTGCGTGATCGGAAGAGCGGGTATGGAGTGTGTATTGTATGGAAGGGGGAACCCCGGTGAGTACGTTCTGGTTCTTCCGCCCTCTTGTTCGAGTCAGCAGCAACTCTATTGGATAGCTATCAAGGGACTCGTGTGGAAACCCCTTCTTTCGGCTTCGGTCCTGTTCTGTAGGAATTCGTTGGGTAGCGCGGTTGGGGTCGATCGGCGAGGACCCCCAACGCAAGCTAAAGAACCACTGTTGCAATCACCGAAGGCCCCGAGGAACAACCAGGAACAAAAGACCATAAGATAATGAAGAACCATAAGACTGACGGTTTATCATCGACTCCCCTACTGATGCATTTTGACATCCCACAGCTTTGGCTTAGCCCCGTTCATCTTCGTCCGGCGGTTTCCCACAGTAATTCTTGATAGTTCACTCAGTGAATAAGTAGCTATCTGCTCATTGGCTCAATTCCTTCCTTCCATATGACCGAGAGCGCCTATCCGACCAAGAATATGATAAAATGACTTTGGTAGAGATCGGATTGTTGTCGTAACGCTATAGCTCTTCACAGTAATATCGCCGTAGTAAGATGATGATCATATGCATGGACCGCCTGCGGCTACGCCAACTAAGACTCAGGAAGTCTGAAATCGTGGAAAGGGGGTGGGGTTTATTGTGGAGAGATGGTAGAGCATCTGTAGTGAGCTCATGTATCGGTATGCATAGGTAGTCCTATATGGTAGAATATGAAGCTAAAGCTTACCTATAGTACTAAAAGAATAAAATCAGGCCTAAGTGGTTATGAGGAACCATATCAAGATCAAAGACCAGTACTCCTTCAGCCCGATCAATGTATGTATAACCAGATATTACGGACTCCGTACCCCACCGCCCTTCTTCTTGTGTACATCCGGATCATATCCTCACCATGGACAACCATTACTCACTCCCTTACCCTTATTTGGTAGATTCTTCCGTCCTTTCTTAGTTGTAGTCATTATCCGAAGCATAGGGCGGACCATGGAAATGGTTAGGATCGGCATATAGAGTAGCTTTGGAGGTTCTAGTTGATACGGTGGGAATGGAAGAGAAGTTGAGTAGGGCCAAAGATCATAGCTATATGTTCCTTATTCAGAAACGTACCTTGGAAAAGAAACTAATCTTTTCATTCAAAATGGCCCAGCCATGGTTGGACCAAGTCCTTTAGCTCAAGCTGAACCCATATGCTATTCGGAAGATCCACCAGTTGAACATGGGCAAGAAACCGTAGTACCAGCGGTATAGTATTCTACAACCTTATGTCGCCGGATATCATATCTTACTGCTTTTTATTGTTACACCATGGAAGGATGTTAGCTTCACCCAGTTCTACTGGATAAGATGCATGGTATACCGCATGTGAACAACAAAGAATGGAAAGAGAGTAGTACCAGTGAATCCAAACAGAGCAGAAGAGAGAGACCCCAACTAAGATCATAAACTGGAGCGGCCTAGGTATAGTAGCTGTCACGAGATGATCTACGATCAATCCCCTTTGGGAGTACCAACGACAACATATGGGTATGAAGCCCAGAGATAGATCCACCGGTTTACAACTGTTTCCCAGGTATACTTGAGATTAGCTATAGATATTGGTTCATACCGAAGGTGTCTTCCACTACTTAGGATTATGCATTCATAGGAGCAATTAGCCCACCACTAGCAATAGTCAGAATAGGAATAATCGATATATTCGGCCTGAGCAGTTCTACTGGTTATCCGGAATTAGCTATTGGCATACCTTGTGTCATACATAGTTGCAGTAACAACACTACCACTACCCGGTCACCACGAGAATCATAGGGCTTTGCCCGAAAACAGGGTAAACATATGAAGTAGATGCTATAGTTTCGGAGGTTTCCAACTCGGTACTATGTGGAGCAGGTAAAGAGTAGTATTCGGGTATGACCGCTCAGCTCTAGTATCTTATTACCTATGATCTTCCCTCTTTATATTTGCATGTTTCACTACCGATGATAGCCTCCATAGCTAGAGCTATACCAATAACTGCCAAATTATAGCTTTCTTACGGAGCACCCTAATTATGAGCTTAAAGTGAACTACTTGATAGCACTCGAAGAAAGGTCAAAAGCATTCAATCTGTAGATCTGGTTCTGGTTAGTTAGCTCAACTGCCTATTGTTAATTCAGTACTAAATATGAGTGACTTGCTTCACCACAGCAATTCTACTTTGTTTGGCGGTGGTGAGTGGTCGGGAAGTAGGTTGAGGTTGAGCTCGATCCGACATAGATCTCTTCACAACCCTTTTCATAGACTTACGATATACCAATCATCATTCAATCTTTCTTATCGTTGGAGTTCTCCGATATTAAGTAGTTCCTAGAATCATTACAACAACCAGAGTGGAAAGATCCAATACCGAGGACTTAGGGAAATCTCTTAATACTCCGACCGAACGAATATGAGACCTAATGAGCTCAAGTATTGGGTAAACTATTTCGGTAATATCGTAATACCTGTACATAGATCGTCAAAAACCGCTACTGAACACCTAGACTTGCTCCATACCTATGCTCCCCTAAGAGAGGAATCAAGAACTGGTATGAACTATACCTAAGTTAGTACTATATGCTATATGGTGCCCGGTTCCACCGAAAGATGATTCAAGAGTTCTTCCGTTCGTGTGTAATTGGGATAGTAGAGGATCATGATCCGAGGCCTACCCGCCCCTCCTGCTCAGCCACCTAAAGCATATGATCCGGTATCCGATAATACCACCGAGAGGGTAGGAGTAGATCGATAAACAGAAAGCTGGAAGAATATGGGTAGTCGAAGACTAGTGGTGGGAAGGCTGCATATTATGATGTTAGGTCTTTTTCATGCTTTATTACCGTAAATCGATGATTTGGTTATTACCGGTACTATAGGGAATGAAGTTGTAAGACAACCAGTAGCGGTTCCTGGTGTAGAATATGATGATGCATCTATATCGACTTATCCATCTCCTTCGGCATTAGCTGAATTATTTATAGTTATTGAGCCCCCTGCTTTCTTCATACTACTAGTAGCTTGCCCAGCCATCTGCGGAGTCAGAAGGCCTCTTAGGCCTAAGTGTGATTCAAATCATCCACCGGCGAGAGCTTCGAATAGGCTCCTCATTACTGACACGATCCAGGTACTAATTAATAAACAAAGACCGATTCCAATAGCGAGCGGTTAACCCCGCAAACTACCGGGAAGCCGACTACATAGGTAGGGGGCGTGCTGACATGCTTGACTTTCTCAATGTTGGAGGTCCCCGAGGGCGCCAATTCTTTCGATCTAATTAGTAGCTGTATTCTCGTGTAGATGTTCTGTAGTATCTCATGTGTATTAGGTTGAGTAGGCCTGGCACTTACAATATCTCTATATCGCCCATGGGGAGGCTCCGACCCACGAGATTCAGGAAAAGGAGCGGATGGGCCAATCTTTAATGCGTTTCGTTTACTAGCCCAATTTGCTCTCCGTTTCTAAGTTCATAGCCTTCTTGGCCTGAGAAGGAGTGTGAACGTCAGCTTAAGCTGCCTGGTCGTAGATGACCCAAATCCGCCCCGGTCCACTCAAAGCTTGAAGGATGAAGAGGCTCGGTTATTCCCTATGGCATCTTAGGTTCTTCTGTAGTAATCGCTGATGAGACTGTTTATTCCTTGGTTATAGCAGTAGTCCGGTCCCGGATCAAACCCCAAGAAACAATCAAACCGGTAATGCATCTGCTGTTCAAGTGGGTGCTGCTATGGTTGCTACCATATGTGCTGATGCTGTTATTCTTGCTTATGCTTATGAAGCGGTTCTACTGTAGAATCATGACTAGCCAATTGATAGCATTAGTATCTCACGCAGCCTTCTCTTTCTGGTTCTTACGCAGAGATTTTCATAGTACTTATTCTGGTTATACGACTACTATCCCAATATCCATTGATTTTACTAGACCGATGGCTTTCTGCAGTAGTTACTGTAGTACTCATAGTGTACAACCATCCTATTCCAATAATGCTAATGCTTCTAGTCGTCGTTCCGCTAGCTGCTATCTACATCCGGTTTCCCTATTCGGCCCAGAAACATATAATAGTGAGAACGCTCATAAAATTGAATAAATCTGGGGCTCGGGTTTACTAGAATTGTTATTGAGCACCAATAGTACGACTTCTGGATCCAGGGCCGGGTGCTTCAAAGAATTGGAGAGGTTCACGACTCCACGCCTGGGGGCCAGGCGAACAGGTTTCCTGGGGATTCAAAGGGATAGGAAAAGTGGGACTTTAGCACTTTAACAAAGGAGGTGTTTGTGGATAAGTTGCTTGAGTTGTTTGGCATGAGCAAGGCAAAGCCGGCTAGGAGCCGAAATAGAAACAAAAGCTATGATAGCAGATTCAACCGTAGAGAACTCATCAGAGCCATTATCAGTCGTAAACCGAGCGGCACCCCTCCATAGCAACTCTTTCTGGTGTTTTAGCTCCCATTCGCTCTGAACCCACCTGGGTATGGTAGTACTAATTCATCTGCTTGTGTATATGGAGTTACCGGTTGTACACCGTGGGACTGTAAGAAGCTATAGCGTAAAATGGTGGCGCGGGTAGGTATCGAATCATGATTCTATAGTTCTAACGGCATAGTAGCCAGCTGCCATATTTGATGCATTTAGTACAATACCCGAGCTATCCGGCTTCGCCTACTGCAGCTATAGTTTCTGCCTTTTCCTGATTTACGGGTATGCCATCCATGGCAACCATTCCGCTACTATGGAGAAGCTTTAGCTTCGGAGGTAGTATTAAGGAAAAACAGCTAGAAATCTACTAGCAACTGGGTAGTCCATGGTGGAGTTGGTACGAATAGAACCTATGATTAGTAAACCAGTTACAGTAGCGCTGATGCCAAGCTATAGCCCATTGATGACTCCTCCTCCGGAAATATCTTCTAAAGCTTCTCCTCCGTCTGCTCCGATTAGGCCCGGAATGTATCTAACGCGTAAGTACTAGCTACAGCTACAGTGAGAGGCTTCCGGTGTGATATTGGTTTACGATTGAGGAGTCATCCGTGTATCTTCATGTAGCTACTTATACTGTCCCCAGACCATTAGTTTACTATTCCGGGGATGAACAAAAAGATTTACTTTTTCCAAGGTGCCAATAGCTTTTGCTTTCTTTCCTGCTTTTCGGTTATTGCTTATATAGAGAGGAAACTGAACGAGACCGAACTGAACCGAATCCGGGAACTCCTCGCGAAGTACCAACGCTTGGATAGGACCGAAATGAAATGCCGAGGGACTACCAGAATCCGCAAAACTATGGAGCGACTTCGAATCCAAATTCTCGAAAAAGCTACGACTCTGTCCTATTGGGAAGGCAGCGAAGTAGTCACCCCGGCCCAACGAGTATGATACACTTGCCCGTCGCTAGTAACATTGGTGCAACAAATGTCGATATGGGCATAGGTACAGGTATTCTATCGTTGGGAGGGACGTTTGAAGCTCTTCTATTATCGTAGGAGCCAAAGTTGACCACGGCATCATATTCATCCCTCTCGGCAGATTTGCTGAAATAGTCGAGAATATCATTGTGGTGCGGGCATCTCTTTGTTCCGTTAATATCCTTACTTGTCTTTTGGTGGTATGCATTCATTCTTTCTTCTGTGGTCAACCGGTACCAGTTACGGATCGGGTGGCACCGTGGGGTCTTTGAGGGAGCTCTCATTGAGCTCATATTAATGGTCATATAGTCAGGCCAACGAGAACACCGAAAAAACCTAATTCAGCTCCACGTAAGATAGCCAAAGTACGGTTGAGCAATCGGCATGATATATTTGCTCACATTCCGGGCTCTCCCCGATTTCCTCCATCAATTCTCCGATCCAAATGGCAGAGAAGTTTCCATATTTATACCTTTTATTGTTGGAGGGGCGACCGTCCGTTAAACTACCAAAGAAAAAAGGGGGACGGAGGACTGGAGAAATACTTCATCCAGGTTTACCTGGGAATTCATATGAATGCATACCTTATGGTCCTATGGTCAGTAGGCTGTAAAAAAGCATACCAGAGCCACAGCTGATCGATGCTTTAATAATGGAAGCCAAAGAAAGATGATGAAAAAGCGTGCCAAGGACGAAGGGTTCTACACGAAAGTTGCCCCTTTTTCATGGTTTAATGTGGTGTGGGCGACGTTGTTTGAATTCCTCGTCAAAGACCTCCGCCTACGGCTACAGATAGATAGGAAGAATATCCAGAGATCCTTGGGCACCATAGGAGCAGTAACAAAAAGAGAGGATGTAGCTCATGAATAAGTATAAACTAATACAGTATCGGTATCTGAGCGTCTATTTCATCTTATGCTGCTGGTATTACCGTAACGGGAGCCGCAGGAAATGCCATTTCTTTCGTACTACTAGTCATACTGAGTTAGGGCTCCGAATATTGGATTTTATCGACTTATTCTTCTAACTGCATTCCCATACCAGTGTCTACTGTAGGAACTGGATAAACTATATTTTCGATATGAGCCAATGCTCAACGAATGCTAGTCGTATGCAAGTCAGTGTAGTAGTATGGGTTTATGCGCGGGAAATTGTAGAACTGTATCTGATCTTGGTGCCACACCTATAGGTTATGGTAGGACATAGAAAGCCGGACACCCTGCATAGCTTATTACTGACTCCCGTCCAGACGAGCCAAACCTTAGCCGGACCCATAACCGGTAGTGAGTTGATGTATTATGGTATTCCATACCACTATATGAGTCTTAGGAAATGCTGGAAATATTCTACCAGATGACCGAGAAAGGGTGATGAAGATGGGCTAGCCGTCGATAGTGTTGGTGATGTGGTGGGATTGGGAAGAGGAGAAGAAGCATTATGAAATAGCTGCTATGAAGAGCTCAGAAAGTATCAAAACATTGCATATCTGGGATAACATACTGATTCCTCCGGCTATAGCTATATGGTAAATACTACTTCGGGTGTTACCCATATGGTAATCGATAATGTCTATTATGCACCTATACCAATGCTTTATCCAGTTTCATACCTACATGAGTAGATAACTAGCATCATATTCAACTACATCAGCAGCATATACCAATACCTATACTATGCCCAACCATGGTTCCCATGGCCCATTCCAGTACTCGACGTACATCGCGTATGTTCCGGTTGTACACTATCTGGTCTTGTAGAAAGCTTATTATTCATAGTAGGAGCTCTGGGAAGACAATGATGAGTCATTGACCGATCTATGCGATTGCTGTCTTCCCGCCTTCCATGAGTAATAACTACTATACCGGAATATGAATCCAGTACTAGCTTCTGATCTTGATTTAGCTCCTTCTGAAGTTATGATTGCATATGATCGAGTATCTACTATTACACTTGCTGTTTCCCGTCCCCCCCCTTTGTTGGGCTATTGTTTCGATGCTTCGTGGCTGGCTACTCTCCCCGGATCTACTACTAGTCCCCTCCTTCTCCTTCCACTAGGACTTTCTTGATTCCTTGCATACCGGTACAGATAGATAGGTGTTCCACCGGGCCCCGGTTAAGGAAGAATAAAATCAAAGACCCTTTCGAACTCTGTCTGTAACTCACTAGAGGCTCGGGAAACAAAGAAAAGAAATACTAGCTGCTGGCATCTTTCCTACATAGGTCATTCACCATGGCTCATCTTTGGCTTCACAGTGTCTATTTGCTCAACGTTTCCGTGGTTTTCTGGTAGTTTCGATGATTCTGTACTTGTTTATATTCATACTATGGTATGAGCTCATACATACCATATGGTATGGTTTCATATGAAGATAAAGAAGAAAGAGCAGCCACCATCATAATACTACTAGAATACAAGGGCCGGATAAGGGACATAGAAATAAATCCACCGATAAGTACTAAAGAAAAGCTTAGACCCACTGGGCCCATAAAGAGTAGGAATGAGTTGCAAATTCCCGGAAAAGCATAAAAACCTATATGAATAAGCCCGGGTTCACTATTTCAGAATGCAGGTAGGACCTGCGCCAAGGGAGGGGGGTGTGTTCGTTCTTCAATCATATGCTAATCTGCCGGGGTAGAGAATAAAAGGTATCGTACAACCATATCATATTACCTGCTAACTGCTGCTATTACTAGTTCTACGCCATATGGTGCATTTGGTCTCCGACTCGGGGCAGCCATTCTTCAACGATCCTTTGGATCAGTTTTTCTTACTTTTATGAGCATATCCTATGCGTCTTCCGGTGCTGCTGCACCTACGCTACTACTCTGTAATACTCCCTGGCCGGGTCTTTTGTTACTTGCACGATCCTTCTCACATCCGCCTACGGTTGTTGATGAGCTTTCTTCCATTTATATGGTAATGCTACATAATTCCGTTGCCAGGGGAAGTCCCTTCTGACTCAACATAAACGACTTCAACTCTTATGACTTCGAATCCCGCCAGAGATTCTTCCTCAACTGAAGGGTGTCCACCAAGATTTGTACTCCGGCGAATCCCCGGTGCTATCACAGTTGCTTTTGCTTGTCTATCTATCTGGGCCAGGGAAATAAAAGGCTATAGCTATAGAAGTCTTCCAGATATACTGGGATTGGATAGTATCAAGAACTGGGGAATATGGTGGGGTGCTCTATTAGTACTAAGCGTTACACTTACTGCGTAGTATTTGGGCCTTACCCGGGTCTGGCCCAAATGAATCCTTGGTGAGTAATATGGATAAACAATCAAATCTAAGTATTCCTCGTAGAAGGATGATGCAGGATCCATAAGAGAACATAGTATACAATATCTCGTTTCTGATCATTTTTCGGGTTATTTAACCAAGTGGTGACCAAGTCCTTGGTGTTGATGATATGACCAGTTCACGGCGTTGGCTTGAGAAGATCCCGTGCAGCGAAAAGCCGAGTTCTCTATTTTGGGACATCATCCGACTTAGCGGCAAACCTCTAGATCCAACTCTTTAAAAGAAAGGATCCCTTAAGTCCTTGAACTCAAATTAGAGTACTTGGATTCTATAACACTCTAAACTACTCACTATTTGAAGTGCTGTCTATGAACTCCAAGAGCTTATCTACAGATAGAGTTTGATCGGCACCCTGAAAGCCAATACATGGAGGACTCACATCCGATTCCGTGCCAGAAGTTGTCGACGACGATGAGGGGATACTAACATCAGACGACGAGGCAGCCTCGGTTACCATACATATGAATGAAGTGGCAGCAAGCCTACTAAAGTACTTAATCGTCTACTGAGGCAGCGAAATTTCCGTTTCCTACAATGGCCCAAGTCAAAATATCATTCAAAAGACGTGGGTGGGTTCATAACGTATTCCAGAACGGGTCAAAGCTTTTTATAATAAAAGTAAAAAGCTGGAATCCGAGAAGACAAGACCCCCTAAGAGCGTCTTGGAAACCAATTATTCGATCTGCCTTAGTGGAGTACCAGTATTCTCCCGCTTTCAGCGAGGCCTACTTTATTCCATTTTTGTTGTCGCATATGCCAGAGTTGTTTTTTCTTCTGATTCCGTAGCTCCTCTTATGAGCCCGGTACCAAGGTACGGCGAACTATTGGTGCATATGCAAGAGATTAAGAACGAGCCGGAAGAATCCAGAGCGCAGATACAGAAGCAAGAACCGTAGTTTCGAATAGAGTATTAGAAGCAGATGTTGCTATTTCTCCGTTTTATGCTGTTCTGGTTGCTCGACTCGATACCGATATGCCGGATAATTCGTCATAACTAGGGTTCGCCCCAAAAGCACTCTGAAAGCAAGAAAGAACGGAATGAGTTGAGGGTATTGAACGCACGCTGTATGAATCTTATTATGCTTTTATAATACTATACTCTATACCAGTTACTACTGGGAGTGGGTTCCTTAAGAGCTCTTTATGCTGCCTACTATTACTACCGTTGTTTCTCCGGGTTTTGTTGTAAACTCTGCAAGATATGGTTATACTGGGTACATACTATAGGTAGATTTACCATACTATGGGTCTTTAGCGGATCCGGATGCACCACATATAGGAAAATAGCCGAAATGCGCATAAGCGTGATGATCGGATGAATATAGGTATACTCATAGTTGTACCAAAGAGCTCTCTCGGGGTGGTATGTGGTCTGTTGCTCCACATGATCTTCATTCCATTTTTGTACACACCGAGTCCTGAACTCCGAAATAATCAGTAAAGATCGTAGTATGCATCGTCATCCGGATAATAGACAGAATATTCTACTAGTAGTACAGCTATCTTCAGTGTCTCTGGATCTCTCGTTGCTCCTGCGCCTGCTTTCCTTCTATAGCCAGTTCCCCACCGGAAGGCGTAGACGAACCAATACTATACGAAATAACCCAACACCTACTCCTACGATTGGTCTTTTCCGGAATAAAAGCAGGGAAAACAGCATGCATAGGGCTCCGTCGAGTCCAGGATTTATGGTGTTAGGGTATGAATTATCGTAGATTTGCTTCCGTAGCGCCATAGCTTATAGAGTCCATTACCGGACCGGAGGTATCTAGCTACTACTCATATGCTTTATTCTATAGGTTCCCAACCACTGAGGACTCATAGGACCAGGAACTCCTCAGGGACTCCGTAGAAAGATGAACCATAAATCAGGATCCTTGTCTTCGCGTCTTATCCATCGGTAGTGATAACTACATCAGTACTATATGCAGGAGATCTTAAGTTATACGGAATACCAGGTTTCATGATTTGGTAGAACCAACGCCATGACTCCAACTATGTATGATCCGGGTAGACCAGGTAACAACCCAAGTAGTTTGGGAGCATATGGATGCTATAGCTGTTCATTTCATTCGAGGAGTTACGGCTCATATGGATGCAGTTCCTTGTCTAGATGTCCTGGGTTGTTCCACCAAGTATTCTACTGCTTATACAACTATTATGCCTCTGCTCGCAGGGTTGTGCTCCGTTGATTTTGTTATTGTTGAGTGGTTTTCCCATATATAGTAGGAATGATGAACTACTGGGAAATACCAGATCTATGGAAGCTAAAAAGCTTACCTTGAGTATGTAGCTAGTGCAGTTGCTATCACGATGACTTCACACCGGCTGTCCCCATCCCCATATAGCTGTTTCTTCCGCTTCTCCGGATAATCTATCAAGTACGGATCTGGGCATTACCATACGGTTTCTGCCTGAGCTCTTCTCTTTCTGATGCCGAAATATCTTTTTTATCGATTACCCCAACCTGGCCTGGTGCGCCTCCTATTTGGTGTGATATTTCGAACATTGGGCTTTGGCACGGCCTGGGATCAGGAAAATAAAGCTATGTGGTTAGGTCTTCGACCAGTTATACTAATCATTCTTAGGTTTCAACCGGTACCTGCGGAGCGATGGTACGGTTATTTGGGTAGTATGATCTGAGTCTTACCGCATACCGGTACGGGACTCTAGATCTCTTATTGCTTATTTACCAGTTAACACATCATATCCAGAAAACAGTAAAACCGGTGCTATGTCAGTCCGTAATGAGTCATGGTTCGCCTATGTTATTGGTCTTGTACCCGCTACTGGCTTTATTTGAATGCATATGGTTGCTATAGTATGAGCTCATTCGCTTTGGTCTCCTTATTCGGGATCCCGCTCGAAAGCCATATGACCTGCAAAGCCCAAAGACTACAGTCATACCAGATTCCTCCCCCGGGAACGATAGTATACTAAAGGGCAGTTTGACCTGCAGTTGTTGCGACCCCGCTCCCGTCAATCTTAGTTCTACTGGCATTGTCCACCGATAGCTATCGCTATAACCAGTTATGTCGGATGCAGTTGGAGATCCTCTAGCCATTGTTGTCACAACTAATACATATTCTTGCTATGCAGCTGGGATCGGGCTTATTTAGCTTTTTAAAATTCTTTGGGTATCTTCGATTTAAGGCAAATCCTAATCGGCAACGGTAGTGAATAATTCAACAGAACCTCCAGACCTAGAAGCAAGCGTTAGGGCTCCATCGGTAGTTAGATCTCTGCCCGGAAAGGTTGTCAACCATGTCGATAGCTAAATACATCAAATCATGAGTCGTCTTATGACTATTTCGAGTAGTATTCCGGGTGGGACCAGAGATGGAGAAGACCTATATGATTCATAATAAGCTATAGCTATAGAAGTCTGACATGGTTTGGAAGAAGAGATCCGAGATTTAGAGAATGTCCGTACCCAGGGACTCATATGCAGCTCAATACCTGGCCGCTAAGACAAAGACTAAGATCCCAGATCTATGGTTCTGACCCATGATGAAAGACTCCAATAAATCCTATGAGTAGACTTCTGATCTCTAGGTATTAGATCGATCCCCAAAACGTCCGGGTAGTCTCCCATATATGCCGAAACTACATAAGATGCAGAAACCATAAAGCTAGGAATCACGCACCGAGTAAAAACCCGGCATAACAGGATACAACGATTGGGTCTTCCGACTGCGCGAGATGTGACCAATAGCACCGAAATATTGAATGGAGATGTCAGCGTTCATCTTCTTTTAGGTAGCGTTCGCCGCCCACCGTAGTACTAACGCTCCTATACGAAGTAACAGCAGACGCTATAGATGCAACAGGTACATAACCAGAAGGCACAACCGGAATCATAGGAAACCAGCTGCTCTGGAGTATCTACTTAGTGGTATACTATCCGAAGACTCATACTGATGATGAACATATACATCCGCGAAACCAACAGCAAACCAACCGTGAAGAGGAAGAAGGCGTACGAACAATCCGAATTTGCTCATTTGGGTCTATGCCTATCGGTTCCATCAGTACCAATAGATGACGGAAACGGGTGAAGCAACCTAAGAGCACTTGATACTCTTCTATATGGTACCGATACAAGATTAGCAGGTTAGATCCGACATGATATCCTTCGATGACAATGAGCAACAGATTTTTAGTAATATCAGTTCATCCTTCGTGTTGTCAACCCTATTTCTTCATCCCGAAACACGTATCGGGACCTCCTATTGCTGCTATGCATTCCTGGTTCCCACTTCTATAGATCCAGTAATGGAGTTTTCCTCTAAGAGGATAAGATGACGGAAATGATAGCTCCCGAAACTACTTCATTTAAGTCTTTCAGTACTTTCGACCCCTTCATTCACTCTACTCTCTTCAACTCCAGAAGTCCGAAAAGGAGCCCCAACTTACGGAGTACTATCTCTGGTGTTAGGATCGGATACTGAATACTTATTCTGCTATCTTACCATATGCAGAGACTGCCGATAACGAGTAGAAACTATGGGAGAGCCGGTTGTTGTTGCTGGTTCTTACGGAGTTACTGGTTGATGGTTATAGCTATAGCTATGGATCGGCGTAATCTCCTTATGTTCCTTCATCATGCTCCTTACCTTATACCAAGATCTTATCGATCTCTTATACCGGTCTCTTCACAGCTACTTGATGTTCCTATGCTATATATGCTCGGAATCAGAGATCCCTTTTTTTACACGCCCCGTTCTTTCGGTCATTGCATTTGAATCCTTGGATCTCATAACTTCTGTATTCCCTTGGAATATTCCAGGTAAACAAATAAAAGCAAGAATAGCTCAGTAGGACGGGGACATAGTCTCGAAAACAGCCGGCATAGCTAGAAAGCGGTATAGTAGGGGTTTGGTAGTATTCGGAGGCGTAGCATCAACGGTATATGGGTTTTCACCAGAGCTGGTACTACTAACTCGATAGCATTTGTGCTACCTAGTACTACTAGACCAACGGTACCTTGCCGGTGTGGGATGGATGATTGAGTATGCTCCGACTTATAGCTTGGTTTTCTCCACGGAGTATGGGATTGAGATGATTCTAGCTATATGGTGCTGCTTGCCCAGTTATCCCGCTCTTTCCCACAGATATTTGACCATCTGCTTTCTTATCGATATAGTTACTTATTATTCTTCGGATCTGTCTCCGTGGTTTGGGTTCTCACCATTACCGGATCTACCAACTCCTTAGAATATCGATTGTACTACCCGCAGTCTCCGGAATTAGTTGCTGTTTAACACCAGAATCTGAGCAACCAGAGACCATCCGGAGGAACGGAATAAGCCAAAGTCCCAGATATTGGGAACAGACCCGGAGTAGCTCATCTGCAATAATATCGTTGATTTGGCTCACTATGGTAATAAACTAGAATCGATACAAAGTAGTCCCAGGAAAGCCTGGGGGCCTCCAGGCGCACCATTTGCAAGCCGCAGGCGGTAGCACAGTAGTTTCTAGATCTGTCCAAGGACTTATTCCGACCGGGTAGATAATAGCTATAGAGGAATAATGGGGTTGGGACAACTCCGGAAAGGTATTTCTAGTACTATAGGGTGCACGAGATCATGAAAAGCTATAGATGCACTGTGGTTTCGGTATGCTCGTCTGAGCCTGGTTCGTGATCGTAGATCATCTCAGGATTGGTTTATTGATGACATCGGTACGATACCAGTTACTGCTCCACGGAGACATCAGTAGGAAAAGCTGCTCTAGTTGGTAATCCAGATATACCCAGGTGAGACCATACCATAGAATACGTTTCTTCAGCTATTGGTGAATACCAACCCGGGACCAAATCATGCCATTCCTGTACCAGGTATCATCATAGTATACGTAACCAGTGGGATAACCAGTTATTCACCAGAATTGAGTCCAATATGGGTGGAAACATAGGAGCCATAGTAGGAGTAGCGTAGCATCAATTGCGTAATATCCAAGCGGCGTACTTTCTTCAAATGCTTTTGGTTTTTTTTCTCCAGCTCAAGCGTTCTTGAGTTCTAAACCACCAGAAGAAACTGAACGATACCAGATACAAAGAGAGAACACTTTAGTTCAGATCATAGATCAAAACGACTCCTTGGTAGTTAGTACGATCGAGTAAGGTAGAGATGATGCGAGGCGTAGCGCCCCTGCATGAAGGCATAGAGTGTGAGCCACTATTGAATGCTGTTGATGTAGGGAAGGATCTGCAAGCTCTGTTTCAAGTCTTGTTGATCCTTTTCGGAGAATTATATAGTCTTCCTGAGCAGGAAGCAATCTTCAAAGCTGGCTGGTCGGAATGGAGAAAAAGAGAACCCTGTAGCACTATAGTTCCCACCGGGGGATCTACTGATTCCGAACCAATGACCATAAGGCCAACTCAATCAATAAAAGTAGGGTGGTTTTTAGCTATAGCATCATACGCAGTATGTACTCTATTCTATGATCAACCATACTAACGAAAACAGAAGCCAACTCTGGTAAAGGTGAACTAGCACCGATATTATATCCTTCTTCAGCTAGGTGTTGCGCCACCGGATCCTCCGGTTGTACACTATCTCTCTGCTGTAGCATCTATTACTGGTACGGATCATTAGTTTCCTACCATCGGTATGCCATTTGATTGCGCTCAGGTTGTTCGACTGCTTATGTTACTGATGGATCTACTCCACTTATGGTTGATGATCTGGAGGAAGATCTTATGCATGACCCGCCGGAGGCTACATCAGAAAGAGCATAAGCTTCGGAGATACCAATGGAGAGGGCCAAGTATGAAGCTCATGTTATTTCCTACCTAATGAGCTCTCCTGATTCATCTTCATATGGGTCTGTCTTGGTTGTATGACCTATGGTTGTTTCACAAGATCCAGTACCTACTGCTAAGACTAGTACTATTGTTTACCTGTAACAGATGCCATATAGTACGTCTTGAGTCGATAACCCAGAGACTCAGTCAATTATGCTCCGATGGCAGTAAACAAGGTCATATGGGTTTGGGGATAGCCCAATAATGATGATAAAGTCTGCCGGAAGAATCTTTGATTCTACTATTGGGCCAAAAACAACAGAATATGGGTACCGATTGCCCACTAATGGTCCACTATCGGGTTCGGTCGGTGTCTCGCTGATTTGTATCGCAGAAGATCCGTAGTCGAATATGCAAGCTCAACAGCCATGGGTAAATTCCCATGGTGGGATGATAAACCTCCGCGTTCAACTGGGTGGGCGGTATAAACAGTTGATGTCGGTGGGCCACACCAATCACTCGGTAGTGGGGGCCGACCCACGTGAGCAAAAGAAAGGACGGGAAGGCAGGCGGATCGGTCATTGTTAGGTCTCTGCGAAGGTCTGCCAGCGGGCACTTCATTCCAGAGCCGTCGTACAGGTGCCCACCAACCCCACTCGCAAGGACTCTTTACAAGATTCATCTGAAGCGTTTGCGATAGCCGGTAGGCGGCAACCAAACAAGGAGTCTATCGGTGAAGCAATCACTCGAACTAGGCCAGTTATGGCGGAGAGCTGGCCAGGTCAACCTGGTAGTAATGAGAGAGGAGAGAGATCGGGGCGTTAACCAAAAAATTGATGCTTTTATTCTGTCTTCCGTGTGAACTGGTGGCGGGTAAGCTTCATACTTAAGATAGACAGAAATAGTGACGAAAGAAAGCAACGAAAAGAACTGGCTCGGATGCGGCTTGAACCGACCAACGCGAAGTAACTACTAAGAGGTCATCTCCCGCAAAACCAGTGATTTCGATATCCCCGTTAAACCCAACAGCATAGAGCTTGGGAAGCTCGGACCCGGTCAAGATCCAAACAACAAGGAGGTGGAAAGAACCCTAAGAATTTCTGTTTCTTCTGAATACCTGTTCCCGAGTGTCTGACATCATGCGCCTATAATGCTGAACTGTTGATCGACTTCCATTACTTCTCAAAAACTTAATACTGTGAAAAAGACTTGGTAATTCCCAAGGGAATAGCTCTGATGAAGTTGGAGTGGCGACACGCGGCTGCGTGAAATCGGGATGGAGAAGAATGGAAACGGACATGGGCCTTATACGCAATGTGGTATTAGTTGCCCTTTTTCTTCGCTCTTCCGGAACCGGTACAGAAATGGGTACTTTTTCTACGTTGTTTACCTTAGGGCCTTTTTCTTCCTCATTCTGATTTTGTAATAAAGCCTCTCCCATTTCGCCGAGAGGCGCCGCACATCATACATGAAGGTACCTTTTTCTCCAAAGATTGAATGAACCTTTTCTACTTTTACAATTTTTGTGGTATCTCCTTCATAGCTTTACATCTTTTTTGGACCCCAAGAGGAGGGATAGCCGGAAGGGACCCCATCATGGTGAACCTCTCCTTGTGATCGGGATGAGGTAGATGCCTCCCAGCCGAGGGGCGGATCGAATCAGAGTTTCCTTAGGTAGCCACCGACCTACAGTTATCCTTAAACTTCCGTGCTTGGTGGATTTTCTATTATTCCAACGACACGAAACGAATCTACGTGGAACGTTCGTAAAGGGCCATGGACTAAACCTAAACCATGGGCCGTCCCGAACGATTACTTACTTGTCTTAGGAGACGTTGGGGGCGCTATGACTCGCCCATACATATCCCTTTCTTGGCACCAATAATAAGGAGGAATAGTGCGATATTTCGGATCTACTTCTTCTTCCAATTGCTCGGTTAAAGCCATTCGGCCGTGTTCTGTAGGAAACAGCGTGTAAGCAGAGAGCTTCCCATCATTACAGTTATTACTAGCCTTCTTGCGAACATTCGCACAGTCATCTTACTTTCTATTGGTCCAACGGTATCGTCTATGCTGTAGCTCCTAGGAGCGGCATAGCGTTCCGCATCATATGCACGGTCTCTAGCTATGCAGTCTCAGTAGTTGGACGGATATGATCCTACACCAACTACCCCACCCCAAGGAGGAAGGGAATTGAAACTGATGTCGGTGCGAAGGCCGAAAAGCCACAGGAAGAAACGACCCACTGGTAGAAAGTCATAGGAGCATGAACGCTACTTTAATTTCTTTGTCATATTAATGGAATTAAAACTAAATGAGAGGTATGTATATTTTAATTCCAGAATTATATTCATCATTTAGATATGTCATTAATTATATATATCCATTATATACATGTACTTTTAATAGTACATTACATTTGGGGATAAGAAATGAAATGCACCGTTCATGGAGACGGTAAGCCGTACGTACGCATGAACGCTACTTTCATTTCTATCTCATACTTTAATGGAAAGAAATAATAATGATATAGAGTTATATTATAATTCCAGTATAACATCATATATAATAACTTTAAATCCATCCTTTACACGTCCCACATATGGCATTAACGAATCACATCACTTTGAGGGGGCAGTAGTCCGCACTTCCTTAGATGAAGATATCGTGTTTACCCATAATGGAAACCATAAAGGTATGCTGAAAATGAAAAAAAAGAAGCATAAGGAAAACATAAACATATTATATATCATATATTAAAATAGTGACATCATAATGGCCACCTTTGAAGGTGTTAAATGAGTATTGAACAATCATCATTTCGGGAGGCAGAATTTCTCCATCCACGGAAACCGTATGTTCTTTAACCATTTTATGTAGTTGTGTGAGAGTGTAGCTCAAATAAATCTTGTAACATAATCCTAGTATATTGAACATACTGGTGTTGTTACAAAAGAAGTAAATAAAAAGAGTTTAGGGGGTTGGAGAATCAAAATAAAACAAATGAACATGAGAGAATGAATTACCTTTAAAAGTGTAACTCCTTTTGATTTGAGACTAAAGGCTTCCTTTGAAAAGATTCTGCTCAAAGGGAATACTCTAGGATGAAGAGAGGTACGTGGAGAGAGTAAATGGGCAGGGGTTGGCCAAGCCAAAGGCTTGAGGAGTGTGTGAAATGAGGTAGAGGTGGGGGCCTTTTATAAGAGGAGAGGAGGGGAACTTTTGGAAAGTAAGAAATATTACTTTATTTGAACATGTGTTTCGGTTTTAAAAGGTCCCACATTTATATAATTCGCGGATAAGGTGATAAGGATTCGAAATCCACTCATACAAATGGTTTTGGACATGTGTAGTTCATAGATTTTACATTATCTTTCTATTTTATTTAAATCGTCAAATAATGATGTCATCGCTGCATCATTACTATGTCATAAATAAATTAATTTATTTAAAGTCTAAAAATTATAAAAAAAATACTATGATGTAGGAAATCTTTTTTTATTTCCAATGACTATTTATAATCAAAAATCTAACTTGTATAACCCCAATTAAAAATTGTTTTAGTAACATAACTCATGTTTGTGTCATTTTTACTTTATCATTAAATAAAAAGTTATTTATGTCATTTCCCAACCGAAGTGTCTCCATGGGGCCCCCAAGTTGACCCATGACTTGTATTGGTCGGCCAGGACACAACCAATGAGGGTAGGACATGTGTCAAGCTCATCTCATATTATTAAAGCATTATTTTTACCTTAAACTACACTAATTACCACTAATCGCGATTAAAAACATAATAAGTTACTATTCACCAAAAAATTATTTTATTCTCATTGAACCACATTTTACATACTAATGACAACCATGTATGTCAGATTTTCAAAATTCAATACACATTAGTGGTAAACTTTCATTTAACTGAAAAATCAGTTTGCTTGATTACCACTTAGTGGTTTCACTATTCATCAAAAATTGAAGTTTTTCAGAAAATTACCAAAAATTCAGCCTAAGCTATATTTGATATTCAGAATTCAAAAATGAAGTCCATTTTACAAAATTCAAAACATATAAGTCAAATTAATTAATTTAATAATTAATTACCACTGTCATGACAAATAGCGTGTTTTTGTGAAACAATAAGTATCAAAAGATTGACACTAGTTTATTTCCGATTTCAAAGTGAAATTAATTCCAACGACCACTATTAGATTTAATGGTAAAAATATTTTCTAATTTCACTTTAAAACCAATTCAAAATATAATATAATCATATTAAAAATTAGATTAAAAAGAGGATTTGAATTAAAATACAACAATTTTCACTATTCATTTAAAAAAAATTATCAGAAAGATACCAAAAATTTACACAAAGTTAATTTTGATGTCCCAATTCTAAAGAAGAGTTATATTTGGTCCAAAAGAAAGTATAAGAGTGATCAAAACTATATTTAATGACAGTTCTCTGTCAAAAGGTGATAAGTGGACCTTTCGTGAAAATTAGGGTATAAATGCCTAAAATTGAATTCTTTCCGTATTTTAAGCCTCTATCCTTTATTGGATAAATGTAAAAAAATTTAAAAACATGTATAATCATATTTTAGTTATTTCTATCCATTCCCGCTAATACAACAGCTACATGTTAACTGCCATTTAAAATAATATTATTATATTACTAGTGTGCAACGTAAGTTTTCAAAGGAACTAATCGTTGCGTATCGGGTACGCTATCGAACATAGAAACCCCTTTAAAATAAAATTAATATGTAATTCGTAAATATTAATAAATATGAAAATTCTTTATTCTTTATTTACCTGGGATGTTACATCCTTCCCCCCTTTTGAGAATTGGGCCCTCGCAATTTTATTCACTTATCAAAATAAGTGGGGGTATTTATCCCACATAGCATTTTCAGATTCCCACGTTGCCTCTTCAATAACATGGTTTTTCCACAAAACCTTTACCTGATGAATTACCTTATTCCGTAACACCTACTCCCTGTGGTCAAGAATCTGGACTGGTTGTTCTTCATAAGATAGGTTCTCTTCCAGCTGAACTACCTCTGGACTCAAAACATGAGATGGATCTGACATATACTTCCTCAACATTGAAACATGAAAAACATTGTGTATCTGAGATAAACTCGGAGGTAAAGACACCCGGTATGCAACTGATCCAACTCTCTCCAGAATTTCATATGGTCCAATAAACCTTGGACTCAGCTTTCCTTTCTTACCAAATCTCATCACACTTTTCCAAGGAGAAACCTTGAGAAAAACATGATCACCTACCTCGAAAGATAGATCCTTCCTCCGGTTATCTGCATTACTCTTCTGCCTGCTCTGAGCTGTTCTCATGTGTTTCTGAATCAGCTGAACTTTTTCTGCCATCTCTTCTACCAATTCTGGTCCCATCAACTTCCTTTCAGCCACTTCATCCCAGAAAGCTGGAGTTCGACACCGCTTCCCATATAGTGCCTCAAATGGTGCGATATGTATACTGGAATGAAAACTGTTATTATATGAAAATTCAACCAAAGAAAGATGTTGGTCCCAACTTCCCTGATAATCCATCGAACAAGCTCGTAGCATATCCTCCAAGGTCTAAATTGTTCGTTCTGACTGCCCATCTGACTGAGGATGAAAAGATGTACTAAAATTTAATTCAGTACCCAACGACTTCTGAAGGCCTTTCCAAAAGTTAGAAGTAAACCTGGGATCACGATCCGATACAATGGAGAGAGGAACTCCATGTAACCTGACTATCTCTTTAAGATACAAACGGGAAAGTTGATCAAGAGAGAAAGTATCTCGTATAGCAAAGAAATGAGCAGAATTGGTCAAGCGATCAACAATAACCCAGATTGCATTATTACCTCGAGATGTCTTCGATAATCCAACAACAAAGTCCATGGATATATTCTCCCATTTCCAATCTGGCACTGGTAAAGGCTGAAGCATCCCTTTCGGTAACTGTCGCTCTGCTTTAACCTGTTGACATGTCAAACACTTCACAGTAAAATCATCAATGTCTCTTTTCATTCTATCCCACCAGTAATACTCCCGCAGATCTCTATACATCTTAGTACTGCCCAGATGAACTGAAAACGGAGAACTATGAGCTTCACATAACAACTCTCTCATCAACTGTGAATCACAAGGCACACACAATCTCTTCCCAAATCTCAAAACACAATCATTATCAATGTTGAATTCAGGCAACTTACCTTTCTGAACCAGTTCTACCTTTTTAACCAAAGGATCACGTTCCAAACGCAACATTGTCAATGAAGCATTACTTTTTTGACTCAAAGCATCGGCCACTTTATTTTCTTTTCCCGGATGGTAATGAATTGTACAATCATAATCGTTGATTAATTCTAGCCATCTCCTCTGTCTCATGTTTAACTCTTTCTGAGTGAATATATACTTTAAACATTTGTGATCGGTATATATTTCACACTTTAGTCCATACAAATGATGCCTCCAAATTTTTAAATAAAAAACAACAGCAGCTAATTCCAAATCATATGTAGGGTAATTTACCTCATGAGTTTTCAACTGTCGTGACGCATAAGCAATTACCTGATCATTTTGCATTAGGATGCAACCAAGTCCTTTCAATGAAGCATCACTGTATATAACAAACTCACCATTCCTGGAAGGTAGTGCCAAAACTGGAGCATTCACCAATCTTATTTTCAATTCCTGAAAACAATCATCACATTCTTTTGTCCAGATAAACTTAACACCCTTCCGAGTTAGCTGAGTCATTGGACTAGATAACCGTGAAAATTTTCTAACAAACCTTCGGTAATAGCCTGGCAAACCAAAGAAACTACGAATCTCTATTTGATGGACCGACATCTGCTGAAGTAGTTCCAAAGGATTTCACCACCCCTTTCTGCTTGTAGTCTAACTGCTTCCCATCACTCAAGCTCTTTTCCGGACACTCGTTTGCATAGTGACCCATCTCATTACACTTATAACATTACTAACTATAAATCAAATTTGTTCTTACCTTCACCTTGATCCTTTTCAGTGAAATCACGAGCCTTATGTCCCATCTTACCACATAGGTAGCACTTTCCAGAATTCAGAAGACATTCCCCAGCATGCCTTTTGCCACATTTATCACAAACTGGAAACTTAGTTCTCTTACCATTAGACTTTTTTGAAGAATTCTTACCTTTCTCCTGCCACCTCATTCTCTTCTTCTGCTGGTTGTTATAGAACACTTGGTCATCGGAAAACTCCATTTCCACCTTCTCAGCACATCGAACAAGCTTTTCATAACTTTTAAACTCACGAGAAGCTAATTCCCTTCGATATTTTGGCTTTAATCCTGACTAAAAACGATTGATTTTACTATCAAGGTCTCGGATAAAATTTGGAGCATACCTTGCCAATCGAGTGAACCTTTCTTCATAGGCAGCCACTGAGTCTTCCTCTTGCCTCAATTCCAAGAATTTCTTTTCCATCCTAAGTGGAACACCCTTAGGAAAATACATCTCAAGAAACATACCTTTGAATTCATCCCAGTCAAGAGCATCAATCTCATCAGCATCCTTGATATTTTTAACCATCCACCACCACTGATCTGCCTCACCCTCTAAACGGTAAATAGCAAGACTAACCTTTTGATTGTCTGAACACCCCATGACATAGAAAATCTTCTCCAGTGCTTTAATCCACCCTTCAGCTAGCACAAGGTCAGATGATCCTCTGAATGATGGGGGATGTTGCCTCCTGAAATGTTCCACCACTGACATGTTCCTCTGCGGTTGATCTGGCGGATCTCGTGCATTGATACTACCACCATTTATAGCCTGAGTCAACTGTGCCATCACTGCAACAAACTGTTCAGTTCCAATTCTGACCATCTCAGGATGCTGATTCGGAAGTTTATTTCCTTCTGTATGCCTTCCTAGCACTGCTTCCATGTTTCCTCTGCAGAAAACCATTCTAAACAAACATGTATTAGATGAAGCAACATGGTAATCTTCAATTGCTATATCATTTCAAAAAAAAATTTGGATAATCATTTAATAGAATTCTAACTCCTAAAGATATATAAACCGACCTTTGATACCAAATATAAGGCCCCAGTCTTAAACCTTACTTAATATTGAATTAAACGAATAATTCACATTGAGGATCTTTTCATGTTTAGAGTTTTAGAGAATTAGAACATAACTCTTACATCTCAAAAGATTACAAAGTAGACACTTCTACTAAGTTTCCATATAATAATAAAAAAACTCTTAAAAAGAAACATGTCTAGTTCCATGTTTTATAATGCATGACTTTCCCTTGATCCCATCCTTGACCCTATTCCACATTAAGTCCTGTGATAAACATTTCAAAAAAACTTGGGGTGAGCATAAAAAGCTCAGTAAGGGATACACAAAGAATGAAAATTGTTAGTTTATCAGAACAACAAGTAAACCATGTATACTTTATCAAAGTAATACTTTTCACCTTTATGAAGTAATAAAAGCTCTTCACTGAATAAAGTATCATTTCTTACCTTTTTGTAACCAAAGGATTACCATAAAACCCATAAAAAGAAAACATAACATATATAAAGGTAACTTGGGACATAATCATACTTAAGTGGAAAAACCATACGGTCGACTTCCACACATATCACTTAATGGAATAGTCATACGGCCAATTTCCATACATACTTAATGGAATAGCCATACGGCCAACTTCCATACCCAATGCATTGGAGGTTATAACGTAACCACCCGTCCAGGTATTCACAGCACCACCCGTCATATGGTTTATAACGTAACCACCCGTTAAAATGTCCAAGTACCAATATAAAATCATAAAACATAAAACCAATATAAAGGAATGATAACATTTCCACATTTAAATCACAATATATCATAAATATATTGACATAATAGAATTCTTTTTCAAAACCATTTTCAATACCCAAATACATAAAAGAGTATGTGGTATATATTTTATTCTAAAAACATTACGGCTTGTAGAGAAAGCCAAAGACCAAATAATACTCGCGGCGGTGGAAAAAGGTCGTTGTCACCGCGTATGTTAAAAAAACATTCCTTTTTGTTGTTTAGTAAAACGCTTCGTAGAAAAAGATTTCTTTTGTATAAAAGTAAAAGTCAAAGGGGTTTATACACTTTATAAAATAAAGTTGTGTATAAAACGAAATATGCCTCAATGAAAGGAGATTGAGACGAAGTCCTTAAAAAGATCGTTTTTGAAATAAAATAGATCCATTATGTGTATTCACTATAGGTACACATAAAGAAAGTAAAAATACAAAATAAGACATAATAATATCATGACATAATTTGAAAGTAGGAGATTAACCCAAAGAATGGAAATTGGGTTAAGAAGTTCCCTTACCTCGTATCCGACTTGACCCGACCGTTCTTTAATCTCCTGAATAATAAACTTGAGTTAATCTCTACTTGATTAAGAACATTTTTCAAGTTCATTATTCCTTTTATACCATGTTATGAACATCATGTAATCATTTAAGTTAATAATGTTCATTTTGTCGGTATTTGGTTCTTAAGTCAAAAATAGACCTCTTACACTTACATGTTGTTAATTTGGTCAAAGGTTCTTTATATCTAGAATGAAATTCCCGATTCAGATATAATATGTATCATATATATCCAGCATATACATGTATTTATAATATTACATAATCATTTAGAGGTAAGAAATTAAATGCACCGTTCATGGAGACGGTAAGCCGTACGTACGCATGAAGGCTATTTTCATTTCATTGTCATATTAATGGAATTAAAACTAAATGAGAGGTATGTATATTTTAATTCCAGAATTATATTCATCATTTAGATATATCATTAATTATATATATCCATTATATACATGTACTTTTAATAGTACATTACATTTGGGGATAATAAATGAAATGCACCGTTCATGGAGACGGTAAGCCGTACGTACGCATGAACGCTGCTTTCATTTCTATCTCATACTTTAATGGAAATAAATAATAATTATATAGAGGTATATTATAATTCCAGTATAAAATCATATATAATAACTTTAAATACATCCTTTACACGTCCAACATATGGCATTAACGAATCACATCACTTTGAGGGGGCAGTAGTCCGCACTTCCTTATATGAAGATATCGTGTTTACCCATAATGGAAACCATAAAGGTAAGCACAAAATGAAAAAAAAACAGAAGCATAAGGAAAACATAAACATATTATATATCATATATAAAAATAGTGACATCATAATGGCCACCTTTGATGGTGTTAAATGAGTATTGAACAATCATCGTTTCGGGAGGCAGAATTTCGCCATCCACGGAAACCGTATGTTCATTAACCATTTTATGTAGTTGTGTGAGATTTTAGCTCAAATAAATATTTTAAAAACATTCTAGTATATTGAATATACTGGTGTTGTTACAAAAGAAGTATATAAAAAGAGTTTAGGGGGTTGGAGAAGCAAAATAAAGCAAATGAACATGAGAGGATGAATTACCTTTAAAAGTGTAACTCCTTTTGATTTGAGCCTAAAGGCTTCCTTTGAAAGGCTTCTTCCCAAAGGGAATCCTCTAGTATGAGGAGAGGGATGTGGAGAGAGTAAATGGGCAGGGGTTGGCAGAGCCAAAGGCTTGAGGAGTGTGTGAAATGAGGTAGAGGTGGGGGCCTTTTATAAGAGGAGAGGATGGGCACTTTTGGAAAGTAAGAAATATTACTTTATTTGAACATGTGTTTCGGTTTTAAAAGGTCCCACATTGATATAATACGTGGATAAGGTGATAAGGCTTCGAAATCCACTCATCCAATTGGTTTTGGACATGTGTAGTTCATAGATTTTACATTATCTTTCTATTTTATTTAAATCGTCAAATAATGATGTCATCACTGCATCATTATTATGTCATAAATAAAGTAAATTTTGATGTCCCGATTCTAAAGAAGAGTTATATTTGGTCTAAAAGAAAGTATAAGAGTGATCAAAACTACATTTAATGACGGTTCTCCGTCAAAAGGTGATAAGTGGACCTTTCGTGAAAATTAGGATATAAATGCCTAAAATTGAATTCTTTCCGTATTTTAAGCCTCTATCCTTCATTGGATAAATGTAAAAACATTTAAAAACATGTATAATCATATATTAGTTATTTCTATCCATTCCCGCCAATACAACAGCTACATGTTAACTGCCATTTAAAATAATATTATTATATTACTAGTGTGCAACGTAAGTTTTCAAAGGAACCCATCGTTGCGTATCGAGTACGCTATCGAACATAGCAACCCCTTTAAAATAAAATTAATATATAATTCGTAAATATTAATAAATATGAAAATTCTTTATTCTTTATTTACCTGGGATGTTACATCTAGTTGTCTCATGAGACCTACCGATGCATTGAGGAGCTACAACAGGCTCCACTCATCGCCTACTAAGTCCAATACATTCCCCATATGAAAAGGTTGAAATATAATATAATCATAAATATTAAAACTATCATATAAAATGTCAATACATTAACAATAAAACATGAATGGTATAAAAATAGAAAATCCATAGTCAAGATTATCACAAAACATTCAACATAATATGGATGTTTTGTATCATAATAAATCAACTTCAAACATGATTAAAATCCATCAGAGGATGTTGACATAGATGAAATTTATTTGTAAAACTCTTTGAGAGAAATATCACTTTTTCATGAAAACTTTTAAAAGTCGCAAAACATAAAAAGGAAGAAATTTAATAACATTTTGAATAAAATTTTCCTATACCACATTGAAACTATTCAAAGGAAATAAAATTCTAAAAACATTCCTTTCCATATAAATAAATCCTTAAAAACCATTTTGAAAACATTGACATTAATGAAAACGATTTAGAATAATAAATATTTAAAACATTTAAAATGATATTTTAGTAAAGAAGTACCTTAAAAAGAAACCATTTGATTACTATTTTATGAAACATATACATGGATAATAAATATTTTCCAATATATATTTATATAAAAACAACCATGGATAGTAATGACATTGGGAAATAGACCCTTACCTCGTTGTAATCAATCGAGTCATATGAACAATATTCAATAACCACCAAATGAATCACAAAATATAATGAATATAAAGATAATAATGATAATATATATCAAATGTAAGTAAAAAATACACCCCATTTAATAAATAAGTAGTGAAAAATTGAAATCTCCATAATTAAATGTGAGATAATAAACCCCTTACCTCGTGTCTGACTTGACCCGTTTGTTCTTTAATATCTTGAATAATAAACTAATGTTAATTTTTACTTTATTAAGAACCTTTTAAAACTTTATTATTCCTTTTATATCACTTATTACCTTGTTATAAATATTATGTAATCATTTAAGTTAATAATGTTCATTTTGTCAATATTTGGCACTACAGTCAAAAATGAACACAATATAGTTACAAGTTGTTCACATGGTCAAAAGTTCATTATGTACCAAATTATTATCATGATTTAGATCTCATATTTGTCATATATATTCAGTATATAAATGTATTTATAATGGTAAATATCATTTTGGGGTAAGAATGAAATACACCGTTCACGGAGATGGTGAGTCGTACGTACACATTAACGCTACTTTCATTAATATTTATTATTTTAATGGAATTAAAAAACAATGATACATAGATAAATTACACTTTCAGTATTATATCATATATAATATCATTAAATCCATCCATTATACATCCCACATATGTTATTAATGAGTAATATCACTTTGAGGGGGCGGTAGTCTGCACTTCCTCAAATGAAATTATTGTGTTTACCCATAATGGAAACCAATAAGGTATGATATAAAATAGAAATAATTAAAAATTAACAGAACATAAATGTAATATATATTATATATAAATATAATTCCATCATAATGGCCACAATGAGAGGTTGTATGCGGTAATTGAAAAATCATCGTTTCGTGAGGCGTTAGTTTGTCATCCATAGAAACATTATGTTCTTCACCCATTAGATGGAGGTGTGTGTAAGTGTTATTTGAAACCATATCATAACATCATTCTGGTATATTCAGTACATTTTTGTTGTAATGATAAAGTAATAAAAATAGTTTAGGGGTTGGAGAAGTAAAATAGAAGAAAATAAGTTATGAGAAATTGTTACCTTTAATTTGGGTAACTTCCTTTGGTTTAAACCAAAAGCACTTCTTGAAGTGCCTCCTGCATAAGGTATGACTTCTAGGAGGATTAGAGGGATATATGGAGATTAATTTAGAAGCCTTCTGATGAGACTAAAGGCTTTATAGATGTGAGTAATTGGTTAGAAGTGGTCTCCTTTTATAAGGGGGAGGAGGGGATCTTTAAGAAAGTGTGAAAATATTATTTAATTATATAATGATATTTGGTTTCTAAAGGTCTAAACATCATTATAGTAGAAGATATGATGACTCATGGTCTAAATAATATCATAAAATACAAATTGGTCATGTTTTTGGATATTATTTTATTATTTATAATATAATTTATTTAAATCATTCATTAATGAGGTAAATAATGCATCATTATTGTGTCATAAATAATTTAATTTATTCGATGTCTAAAAATTATAAAAACAAAAATGATGTATAAAATCTTTTTATATTTCCAATGAATATTTATAGTAAAAAATATTACTTATATAGAACAATATAAAAATTAATTACTTAATGATTCATGTTTATATCAATTTTTCCTCTATTTTAAATTAATTAATATAATGTGTCATTATCATTCATAAGTGGCACCATGGAGTCCCAAAATCAACCCATGGATGCCCATGGTCGTCCATTACTCATACAATAAGGTTATGAAATTTTTTATGATAAATTTGAAATATTACAATATTCGTTTGACCTTGAATTACCATATTTACCTTTTATCGCAGTAAATACAAGTCTGAAGTTACTATTCCACAAAAATTATTTTCATTTTATTGATCCACAATTTAAGTACTAAAAACATCCATTTATGTTGTATTTTTTAAATTCAATTCATAGAAGTGGTAAAATTTCATTTAAATGGAATGGTCTATTTTTTGGACTACTACTATGTAGTTTCACTGTTCATAAAAATTGATGTTTTTCAGAAAAATACAAAAAATTAATTCTAAGCTATATTTGAAATTCCGATTTAAAAAATGATGTCTATTTTTCTAAAATAAAAACAAATAAGTGGAATTAATTAATTTAAAATTAATTCCTGTTGTCAAGACAAATAGCATGTTTTTAAGAAACAATAACTATCAAAAGATTGGTACTTGTTCATGTCCAATTTCAAAGTGAAATTAATTCAAATAAATAAAATTGTTTTAAATTGTAAAAATATATTCTAATTAAATGTTAAAACCAATTAAAAAGATACTCTATCAATATAAATATATTATATTAAATGGCACTTTTGGAATAAAAAACTATATTTTTCAGTATACATTAAAAATGAACTTTATCGGAAATATTCCAAAAATTTAAACAAACTAAATTTTGATGTCCCCATTCTAAATAATAAATTTATTTAGTAAATTGAATATATATATATGTTTCAAATATTTTATATAAAAAGGGTTCTTTATTAAAAGTCTTTAATGTTTCATTTTTTTTAAAAATAAATTTTTATCTGAAAAAAATGAATTTGTTCTTAAATAATGTCTAAGAATCCCATAATATTAATTCTAAAAATATCAAAAATTATATAAAGTTAAAAATTCAGTTAATTATATTCATAACCGCTTTTGAATGGCTACTTTGGTAAGTTGTGGTGTTCTCGAACTCAGTGTTGCATGCAGTGCAAGTTATTCAATTACCATGATGAAATAACATACTATGAAATCGTGGGGTGTTATATTCCTCCATATTTCAATAAATTTCATCCTCATAATAATTTTTTTTTTCAAAAATAAAAGGTTGAAAATAGAAAATACATTTTTGGAGAACTCATATCGAAAATTAGGTTAATAAAATTTAGTTTTAATAAGATATAATATATATATATATACACATGAAAATTCAAGTTACATCCTTTAACTAATTCATTCTACAAACTCATATTTCACTCCAAAAGATTTCCAAAAAATTTTCTATTTATCCTAATCGTATAGGGTTCCGAAAATAATGAATATATAATTCACCTATAATTCCCATTAAAAAACTAAATTATACCATCCAGAGACTTCATGTAGTCAAGTGGAAGGCAATAAATCTCAATGGTACTATGGTGTGGGTTCGATTCCTGCAGCTTTGTCCAATGTGGTGGATTGTCACACAGTCTACATGTTGTCATTTTTATAATAATCCAAAAATAATCTTAACAATAATATCCAATTTCAAATTTAATCTTTACAAACCCTTAGACTTGTCCAAAATACTTCTATCCAATCTCAGAGTCCAAAATTTATAAGGAAGATAAACACAATTAATATCCTCTTTACCACGTAATAACATGTGTTTACATTCATCATGTATTCTTTCAGAACATGGTAACAAACTTATTTATTACATTCATGCTTCCTTATTCCTTATATAATACTATATATATTCCTTATATGCAAAATTTTTGAATACCCCAGAAATCATGAAATAAAAAATCCATAAATTAGTTCTATGATAGTCAAGAATATCTAATATAATTTATCCAAAACAACCATCTCTTATTCCAAAATTACTACCTTAGTATCAGGACCATAAAATCTCAAATTCCTAGTGAAATAGTACTGCAGTACAATCATTATTTATTTCCATAATTCATTTAACCAGTATATTGTTAATACAACACTAAAATGACACAATACATTAATAAAAACATAAGAACTCTTAATCATTTTACTTCATATTTGGTATTATCATAACATAATTCTTACACAATAGAGGCATTTGGGGTATACTCTGATCATATGAACATTGATTCACGTAGTGTCCCAACTCCTTGAAGATGAAGCAATGTACATTTTCCAACATTATTCTTACCCTTGAAATTACTTACTAGGTGTCCTTTTTCTATGAACCTATAACAAACTCCCATTCCCTTGATGAATTTACCAAGCTGATTATTTCCACAATTATCACATATGGTAAAATTATTCTTTTCCTTATTCCCTTTATCCATCATTCTCTCTTCCATAATATTCTTATCTAGCTTCCCTTCAACACTATAAGACTCAGATAATTCTTTACTTACCTTATTAACACATGATACTATTTCATAATATGTTGAGAATACATGGGAGACTATTTCCCTTATAAATGTTGGCCTAATTCCATGAATGATATGATACTTATTACACTTTGGATCATACATATTGCTGGAGTTCACATTCCTTCTACTGGGCACCATTTCTATACAATGGCATACACTAGGTCAGTTTATGAATTGCAATGAATAATTCCAAACATGTAAAATACCTAAAACTTATTGAATAGTTTATGGAAATAATCCATAAAAATAATTTTTTGAGGAGGCATATACTCATAAATACTTCATAATTATTTCTAATGAAAATGAGAATTATCCTAAGCATATCCCTCGGGAGTGTCATAACCAAGAGTGCATAAAGGCTCATGGTCTGGAACCAGTTCCCGTTTGAGTCTAGCTCAAAGCAGTTTTTTTGGGACTCACCCCTAGGTACATATGTGTCAGAGCCACCTCAACCTGCTTGTACCCAGACAGAGATTTATTTTCTTAGAAAACTCACTAAATCTCTTCAATACCAAAATTCTTAGAAGCTATTCTATAATAATCATCATAGTCTTTCTTAGGGTAATGTGTTGTAATTAGAGTTTATCTAAATCTAGTTTCCAAGGTTATCACTAATCTTCAACTGATACCAACTCTATCGCCTCGACCCTAGTTACCCAGAGCTGGTGCATTATATTAATATATTGTCATGATTAAAAGTAATCAGGTCCCGAATGACCGATAAGTTTAGCTGTCTTTTAAAATAGATTACATACATTCACATTACATTAACATTTCAAACATAAAATATAGTATAGATAGTTCATTGAGAACTCCATTATTACCTTTGGCTTGACCCACCATATTAATCATAATACACATATTAGAGTCCTAGGAAAATAAAACATACGAAATGGGTGAGCTGAAATGCTCAGTAAGGGTAAGAAATACAGTGGAAAATAACATTAATATTAAGCATGGTAAATAATTGAAACCACATGCCTTTTACAATTATAAACATGAATACATTTATTGAAGGAATATGAGTTGAGTAAATAATTCCATAATAAAACATAATAAAGGGTATTTTACTAGTCAAATGACCACATGAACCATCAATATTATTTTCATAATGAGGTAATTTATAATGCCGAACATTCTGAAACATTTTTTCAAGGCCTCAGCCAAGACGTCTAAAAATGATTAAGGCCTCAACCAACCCCATATATAAAATTGGGAAAGGCCTTGGATAATTACATGTATACTTGTCTCCTGATATGTACTGATGCATCGGGGAGTAATAATCGGCTCTAACCATCACATACTATGTCCAATAAATTCCTCATATGAAAATATTGAAATAAAACCTAAACATTCGAATTAAAACTAGGATAAAAAATGTCAATACATTTACCAGAAACCATGATTGGTATAAAAATATCACATCTATAGTCAAACACATCGCAAAACCTTCAATAAAACATGGATGTTTTGTATCATAATAAATCAACTTCAAACAATTTTGAATCCATCAATGGATGTTGACATAGATGAAATTTATTTTTAAATCTATTTGAGAGAAATATCTATTTTCATGAAAAAATTTAAAAGTCACACAATTTAAAAATGAATACATTTAAAGATATTTTTGATTCAATGTGTCTCATACCACTTTGAAACTTTTCAAGGGAATAAACATTTTAAAAACATTCATGTTCAAATAAATAAATCATTAAAAACCATTTGAAAAAACATGGACTTTAATGAGAACGATTTAGATGAATAAATATTTAAATCATTTAAATGATGTTTTAGTAAAGATTTACCTCAAAATAATCCCTTTTAAAACCCTTTTTATGAATCATTTACATGGATAATAAATATGTCCCAGCAGATACATCTGTAAAAAAGGCCTCGAATAATAAAGAGACTGTGAAATTAAACCATACCTCACTGTAATCAATCGAGTTGTATGAAAAATAGTCAATAAACACCAAATGATTCACATAATATCATGAATATAAATAGAATCATGATACTATATATCAAATGGAATTACACAATAGAACACATATAATAAATAAGTGGCGAACAATGGAATTCACCAGAATTAAAAGTGAGAAATGAAACCCCTTACCTCGTGTACGACATAACCAGTTCATTATTTAATATCATGAATAATAAACTAATGATAATTTATAATTTCATAAGAACACTTTTCAATTTTATTATACCTTTCATATAACTTATTACCATGTTATAAACATTACGTAATCATTTAGGTTAATAACGTTCATTTTGTCGATATTTGGCACTTGAGTCAAAAATGAACACCTTATAGATACAAGATGTTCACATGGTCAAATGATAATTATATCCATGATGATATTAATGATATTGATAACATAGATAACATATATATCTAGTACATACATGTATTTGTAATATTACATATCATTTTGGGGTAAGAATGAAATGCACCGTTCATGGAGACGGTAAGTCGTACGTATGCATTAACGCTACATTCATTTCTATTTCTTATTTTAATGGAATTAAAACATAATTATACATTAGTTTTATTATAATTCCACTGTAATATAATATATAATATCATTCAATCCATCCATTATATGTACCACATATGGTATTAACGAGTCATATCACTTTGAGGGGGCAGTATATCGCACTTCCTCAAATGAAAATATCGTGTTACACTTATTAGAAACCATTATGGTATAATATAAAATAAAAATACAGAAGATTGAAGAAATCATAAACTTAATATATATCATATATAAATACAGTTCCATCATAATAAACACCATGAGAGGTGGTAGAAGGTAATTGAACAATCATCGTTTCGTGAGGCGTTAGTTTTCAATCCACAGAATCCTTAAGTTCTTCACCCATTAGATGAAGGTTTGTATTAGTGTTATTTGAATAAATCCCATAATAACATACTAGTATATTTAAGATACTACTTTCGTTTTAAAATAAAGGAATAAAAAGAGTTTAGGGGTAGTATATGTAAAATAACAGAAAAGAAGTTAAGATAACATGTTACTTTTATTTTGGGTAAATTTCTTTGGTTCGAAAAAAAGGATTTCTTACTGTTACATCTGCCTAAGGTAAGGTCTCTTGGAGGAAAAGAGGGATCTATGGATCTTAATTTGGAAGAGTTTGGATGAGCCCAAATGTTTTAGAGGTGTGAGTAATTGGTTATAAGTGGTCTCTACTTATAAGGGGGATGAAGGGATCTTTCGAAAAGGGTGAAAATATTATTTTATTATATAATTATATTCATTATATACAGATCCAAAAATGATTAGATTCGATGATAAGATGGCACGTGGTTGAAATAAAATCATCAAATATAAATTGGACCTATTTTGGATATTATTTTAATATTTATAATCTAATTTAATTAAATCATTTATCAATGATGTAAATACTATGTCATTATTGTGTCATAAATAATTTCAATTATTTGATGTCTAAAAATTATAAAAAAAATTTAATGATGTAGGAAATAAATTTTTCTTTCCAATGAATATTTATAGTAAAAAATAGTACACATATAACACCATATAAAACTTTGTTACTAAAATATTTTTGTTTACGTCAATTATGCATTTACTTAAAAGTAATTAATATAATGTGTCATTATCATTCATAAGTTTCTCCATGGGGTCTCAAAATAGACCCAAAAAATCCCATAATAGGCCATTACTAATCCAATAAGGATTGAATATGTGTTAAATTTATTGTGAATTATTACAATGTTATTTTTACCTTGAAATATCTAATTTAAATTTAACCGTGGTAAATAAAAGTCAAAAGTTACTATTCACCAAAAATTATTTTCAACTTATTGATCCAAATTTTACGTAATAACAACAAAAATGCCTATCAAAATTTTTAAATTCAATTCATAGATGGGGTAAATTTTTATATAAATGAAAACGTCAGATTTTTTAACTACTGCTAAGTGGTTTCACTATTCATCAAAAATTGATGTTTTTCAGAAAAATACCAAAATTTCATCCTAAGTTATATTTGGTATTCCAAATTCAAAAATGATGTCTATTTTTTTAAATTCAAAACATTGAAGTGGAATTAATTAATATAAAATTTATTCTCGTTGTTAGAACAAATAGCGTTTTTTAAGGAACAATAACTACCTAATGATTGATACTTGTTTATGTCCTATTTCAATGTGAAATTATTTCCAATAAACAACATTGGATTAAATGGTAAAAATATATTATAAATACTCTTTAAAACCAATTAAAAATAATGTCTATCCATTTAAATAAATAATATTAAAAGGCACTTTTATATTAAAATACAATATTTATCACTAATTATTACAAAATGAACATTATCATAAAAAATCCAAAAAAGTTACACAAAGTAAATATTGATTTCCCCATTCAAAATAATAAATTTATTTAGTCAAATTGAATATATATAAGTTACAAATGTCTTATTTAAAAAGGGTTATCCATTAAAATGTGGTAAAATTGCATTTTTTTAAAATACTTCTTTTATATGAAAAAATGAATTTATTCTTACATTATGTCTAAATAATCAATAATATAGATTCTAAAATTATAAGGATTATATAAAGTTCAAAATTCAGTTAATACTATTCATAACTGCTTTTGAACGACTAGTTTGATAATTTGTGTTGCGCTTGATCTCGGTGTTGCGTGTAGTGCATGTTATTGAATTACATTGAAGAAATAATGTAATATGAAATCTTGGGGTGTTACCAAGGAGAACCCTAGGGTGACCTGTCACAAAAGAGATTCCATCCCTAAAAGCCATATTTTGTGCATCAGAGTGGAGGATTTCGCACAGCGGAGACGGTTTAGATTCTTTATTAATCGAAAATTTAAGGGGCGCACTTCTATTTAATGGCACTCGTGGTCGCCCGATCGATGAGGAAATAGGCCCATGCAAATTTTTACGCTCGAGTTTCAACAGTGATAAAGAACATCAACATGGGGGTGGTACTCGCAACTTTCTGTGCCTGCGGTCGATGGTGCGGAGGTTCCCACGTCAGCGCAGAAGTTTGCGTGCGGTGAGGAAGTTGGTTCAGTTTAAATGAAAACATTCTCAGATCCTACTTTTTTCCATAGGGAGAGATTTTTTTTCATGCACACATGATAATTTTTCATGCAGCCCTTCCGAGCTCCCCAGAATGGATCGTCGGGTAAAAATATGTCTTCGCATTTTCGCGCTAAAACCTCCTTCATCCAATGATGATTTTTCGACATCTACAATATCGATATTATATTATTTTATATTTATTACCTAAAAATATCGCAAATTACATGAAATAGAATATGAATCCATCATTCATGTGTACATAGAAATACCCACTCATGAACTGATGTCATTCCTTTTTCCATTATCACATCTCAATGTAGGGTATTATGATCGATATAAAATTTATATATGATATTATAAAAAAATTATAACTATGGAGGAAATATATCATATATAACTTTTTTACTTTCAATTCCATATTGGATATGATAACGTCACTTGTGTGTGTGGATAAATACCACCTCGCGATGCGATAAAATATTCCTTTCACTATTTCTATTCATTAATGAAAGTAAGAATAATTTTAGTGAATATATATTATTAATATGAAATAATTATAATATTCATGAAATATTTATTATTCTTAAAAGTTAATGTATCGTTTTACTTATTACATGGAAAAATGATAACGTCATTCATATATGTATGGACTAACGCCTTCACAAATCAATAAGAATTTAAATTCATCACCACACCACATATATTATATAAAATTATATTTAAATATAAATATTTAAAGATTATATTATATTTTCTTTAAATATAAAATGTTACTTGACTTTTTTTCATAATGATTATTGAAAAATGGAAGCTTTATTAACACATACATACGACATACTCTATCTGTTATTGTGAAGTAATTTATTTTTAAAATCCATGTTTTATTGTTGGTATGAAAATTTTAGAATATTATAAAATATGACAATTATGCCATCATTATTATTCATTATATGATTACATAAATACCACTTTTAAAAAATCAACAATCCAATGTAATTTTTGACACATTAATAAAATATATTCGAAACATATGAAGAAATATTAATTGACTATGTAGACCTATATAAAATTTTAATTATTTAAATAAAATGACTAATAATCATGAAACATGTTCATAAATAAGTAAATAATTAACATAATATTATTATTCATAATGATAATGAGCATATGTGACGTGTCATTCTAATGGTAGTGGTTCTCATCTCAATTTTAATTCCATGAGAGATATGTCCTTTTAATCGCTACATTATTTCGTATGGACTATAGAATTCCCTATATTATGTTATACCACGAATTAATATTTATTAATTGATTTCAAATTTCTATTTAATATTATTTATTTCATTTTGATTATGATTCTAATGTTACAAAATTGTGAAGGGTTTATTTCAAAATCTCATTAATATTATATATTTTTCTGTTAAACACTACATTTGGGGAAATATTTGACATTTCTATCTTCAAATCAACATATTTTATTATTTTATTTATATATAGAAAAAATTTCACAAAAATCATACCATTTTTCATCACATCAGTACATAAAATTATTATGAAAATTTATTTAATAACGCCAAAAAATATTTCTCTCTCCGACCTCAAATAGTATTTATTATGAAATAATGTTTTGTAAAAATATTTTCAATAATGATTTACCATTCTACAAATAATTTATTAAATAAATTTGTAACCATTATAAATTTTTTTAAATATCATTACAGAATATTAATGAATTTTTCAAATCAATTATCATTTAGATATTACAAAAATGTAAAAGGAATATTGGATTAAACAAACTCATCTTGTAAAAAATTTCCATCCAGATAGAAAACACAATTTAATATGACATTCTTTATTATTTTTGATAGGTTATTTTAACGATAATTTTTCGCTACATTTTTTTAACACTTTTTTAAAAGATTATTATAAAATTTTAATAGATATTTTCCTCATGAATGTTTTTAAAAAATGTTTTAAATATTTTATATTCATCCATGGAAATAAACAATTATTTTATATACGCTCATATGTGGATATGTTTTATTGATATGATTCATATTACTTTGTGTGTAATATGATTATATTTATTGATATGGGTATGCATTAAAATTTCATATGTTAGTATTTCAACATGATGTTTTTATGCTGATAATGTTTCACAATAGTAATATAATGAATGCATTATACAAATTGAGTGATGGTAGGGTCCCTCTATAGCCCCTACATGCTTAATTATTTAAAACAAGCCATATAATATTGTGTTTGGGATGAGGCCTTAATTTAATAAAAAAAATTGAACATTTCCTCATTGTTATATGATATCTTTAAATAAATTTTGACCATTATGTTTTTGTGAACAAAATTAAACATTCCATCGTTATAGATATTATTATTGATATTCCATGTGATTATTCTATTTGTTGGATATAAATACTTATGTTTCAATATCTTGTGATTATATTTGTAGAATTATTTTATCATAATTTTTTTATGTAATATTATAATCATGTAATTGATTAAATGGAATGTATCTTCATTATTTATGTTCTTATATTGATTATGACTAATTTATTTTTATAGTTTATTGTATTCTTAACATTACTATGTATTTGAGATCACCCAACTATTATTTGGTACTTTTTTCTTGATAAAGTGTTATATGCTCAAGAGAGTTATGAATATTTTAAATAAAATACTCTATCTGTTGTGTGTTTTATCTGTTAATAACAATATCAATTATGTTTATATTATTTTAATACTACTAAACAATTTGGTCCTTCAGTATGTGATTCCTTGCATCTTACACTATAATAACAAAGTATATAATGGATCCATTTTCTCGGGTCATGTCACTAAATTATCATAATATGAATGGGTTATAATATAATAATAATAATCTATTTGAGCCAACTATTATAAAAATCATAAAAAAAATCAAACAAAAACAGAAATATGTAAACTATGAGTTGTTAAAATAAACTTATGAATGTGAAAACAACACTTAATACTAGTTAAGATTATTTTTGAATATATTATTATAATGAATAATTATTTAAATATAAATAAGTGAATGAGAATTTATTATGAGGATTATAGAACTTCAATTTAATATAAAGAGATCTTATTCCCCATAAAAAATAGATTATAGGTTTAAAAAATGAATAAAATTAGATTCCTAAGACTCATTGATGAATGTTTATAATCATCATAAGTATTGAAAAATTTTGAAATTAAAAAAAAATTATTTTTACAAGTCTTGTTGAAATAGACCCCATTGGTAAATTGTTTCTAGAATAATTCATTGGTTATATATATTTATGTGAGAGGCCGCAACATGGTGGATGCACTATATGGGATACTTGGGAATATTACATTTCATTCCGATATTTATTTATCCTGTATTAGAAGAGATATTTTACATTGACTTTTTAATCATAACATTAATATCAAGGGCCTAAAATTAATTTTATGTATTGTAAAATTAATTTTTCATGGATTTTTGAATCCTTGGGATTCATTTATCAAGATTATCATATACATAGTTATGTTTTCTATTGTTATATAGCTTATAATACAATTGAAAATAAAATAATGATACATATTACATACCATACTGTTATTTTAGAGGACACACTATGATGATTTTAAATTATTTAATTCACTAATAAATAAGTATGAGTAAATAATTTGGTAGTAATTTAGTGATTTTATCTACTTGTTACTACATATACAAATTTATATACTAGATATCATCTCAGTGATTTTCAATGGGATATATTTCATTTAGTTTAATTTTCTTGTTTATTATATTATATATTTTTAATATGAAATTATAATATTATTTGGGAATATAACTTATTTTAATGTATAGAATAAGATCGTCAATCAAAAAAATAAAATAGAAGAATATTAATGATATTAAAATTGATAGTTACTAAAAATGTTCACTAAATATGTAAAGATGGAATGTGAAGTGTGATCATTCTCAATAGAATAAAAAATTTGTATAGGGTGAATAATTTATTATTTTAATTTAAATTATATTTTATTGCGTAATAGTTAATTGTGTGAAAAAAAACGGTGATAGAAGTAAATTAATGACTTTCCTTCATTAGAGTTCGACCTCAATGTTGATGATATTTTTATAAAACCCTTGAAATCAATAAATTGAATTGTGTATAAGTTCATGATATTGGAAAACAATTGGAATTATTGAAAAATAAGATACTAGGGAAGTAGTATCTACTTTGAGTATCAAAAGAACATTAATATGTTCTTCGTGTATTTATCCAATTTTAGGTGAACCATGTAAAATATTTTATTCTCTACCATCACTATTTTTTCATTATATTTATCTAAAATGAATTATTCATAGTATTTTATATAATAAATAGATATAATGTATTTTACGTTATATATTAGAATATTTTTCAAAGACATCATAATTCACAACACCCACTTAGATGGGTTTATAGTTAAACAACATAAAAAATAAATCGTTATCAAAGCCAATGCTTACTTCATACGGAATTTAAATGAGAATGTTGTGAGGGATATTTATTTAACATAAATTGTGTATCTTAATTTTATGGTTCTAATAATCATAGAGCTATTAATAGAAAAATATCTTATTTTTTGTATGTAAAACATTATTTTTGTTTTGGATGGTGTACATAGAGTTATATTATGTCATTTCACTAGAAGATCAATGAATGATGCTGAAAAGATGTTGAAAATTGATTATGATATGTCCTATAATTATGTATAGAAAAAAATATTAAATGAAATATATTTTTATCTGATATATTATATTATTTTATATGTATTATTATATCATATTTTATACATCTATAAATGTGAAATAAATTTGAAATAATAAAAACTAGTAGTTTTGGAAGATATTATTATTGATCAAAAGATGAATTCATATGAAATGGGGATTAATATATTATTATTATTATTAATAATGTTGGTGAATTTTATAAATATAGAAAAAATATAATGTTTTCAAATATTGTGAATGAAAATAATATAAAGGATACCACCAATATATAACCCAAATGTAACTGATCTTAAATAAATGAACTATGTCGATTTTTTCCTCGATGAGATATAAATAATGATAGATGCATTTGAAAATAATGTAATTACAGAGTGTTATTTTTAATATTCAACTAAATATACATGATTCATTTAAGTTTATTCATTCCGGATAAAACATTAGATCATTACAATATCTTTATTTCATGTCTCAAACTTAGGCATCGTATCATGAATGTAGTATTTTTCAATAAAATGAAATGTTCTGATTCATTAAATTCATTGAATAAATTTCATAATATTCATATGAAACAAATATTTTGTCATTTTGTTAAAGGGGGTAATAATTTTGATACAACTATAGAAAAAATTTTAAATAATATAAACACTACTATTTAATAGTTATATTTCTTGAATAAATGGTTTATTTCATCACATTTCAAAATGTTATTCTTTTTTCTAAACTCTTTTAATAAATATACAATTTGTAATGGAATTTTGAGAGAAATTATGTTGTTATAGTGTTTTCTGTAACATTCTAGTACATTGATTACATGTCACTAGGGATTATTTGGATGATTTAATAGATTCTCGATATCTGGGGCATTAATTACAAATGTAATATGAGACCAAAACCTTTTTAATTAAAAAATTCAAATAATGATTCTATTTTTTTAATTTTTTTCAATGAAAATTACATTAGAAAATGATTTTCCTGATTTTTATTATGATTATAAATATATTTTCATATTCACCATGTTAGATTATTTCCAAGTACAACTTATTTTATAGTGGATGTTATTATAAATATTATGCCGATTTTTCATAATGTAAAATCAGAAATCAATTCGTAAATGATATAGTATAAATAATTATAAAATATTATTTATAATAATAATTATGGTTTAGTATTTATTTATGAAAATAATATATATCCATGAATATTTATATTGTAGATATCTACTAGGAATTTTTTAATGTTTCCATTTGACAAAATTAAAGGTGATCTTGGATATAGATGGAATTAAAAATATAAATTTAATTTTAATTCTATGAATATATTTTTTTTATAATATCAGGATTACTAGACATATAAATAATTAAATGAATCATTACAAAAATGGAATCGATAATCAATAGCTTCTAATATTGAATACAGAATATATTTAGGTCGAAAATTAATGGTATAAATTATAATAAATATCATGATTTAATGAAATTAATTGTATGCATAATAAAAATTAACCAAAAATAATGAATCATTATATATATAGAAGTCACCTGTATTTTAGGTGTTGTATAATTTTCTTATCCTTCTTCATTGAATAGCCGATTAAATTACACATTTATATCCCCTGTGAAATCAGGGTGTGGGAGTGAGGAAGAGGCCATTAAAAATTTATGTGCAATTGGATTATCCTAAAATTATAATCATATACTAATGATATAGTGATCAATTTCCATATTGAATCAGTATTTATATTTGTACTTCGGTTGTATCCTAATATTGGTGTGCCGTGTAATATAATTTGTTCCTGAAAATTACAATTTTTTCATTCTATTATGAGTATGAGTGAAATTGAAGGACTATTTTTGTCATTGAATACAATATATAGTTATAGTTTTAATATAAAAGAAATTTTTTCAAGAAAAAAATTCACATACCAGTTTGGGTGTGTAATGAAACCATATATGACAATAGAATCAAAGTATCTTACTCCCCACACCATATTAAAATGAATTATTGATCACTTTGTGACATTATCATGTGAACATTTCAAATAATAATTTATAATCAATGAAATATAATTTGATAATGAAAAAGGAAAATTAAAATCCATATATATATGGTTTCAAAGAAAAATATAACCTACATCCCAAGAATATCATTCACAATTTCATAAAATGGATTCAATCATTTAACATTTAATATAAGTTTATCACCATTCATGTAGTTATTAATATTTATAAAACAAAAATTAAATAAATTTTACAATTCCATATTCATATTTAATATGAAAATAAATATACTAGTAGAATTCATTATACATATGTCACCCAATAGAACATTATTTATATCATTAAACTAAATGATTAAAATAAATTCGTCATCGAATATTCTGGATATCTCATTGTTAATCATTGTGTAATCTAAATAATTGTTTTCAATTTCATTAAACACTTGACAGTTATTATTTTACATTCTTAAAAATATATATATTATTATTCAATAATCCATACATTATATTTCATTCCTACTACATAGTTAAATGTCACAGTATTCCATACACTGGGCTAAAAGATGACAATCTAATTTTAGTACTAAAAAATTCTATACGCCCAAATAGAATTTTTGAAACCCATTCTATATTAATTCCTATATAAATTGATAATTTTTTTAAAAAATTATTTGATATCCTTATAACATATATAATACATGAATGTGTTTTTAGGAAACAATAGTATTAAAAACAAAATGAAAACTACATATTTCCTCAAAATATCATCTAAACCAATATTTCTGTAGAGGGTTCCTTTAGTGGTGTATAATAAATAGATTACTCTAATCCTTGAATATAGGTTCGTTAATACAATTTTTATATTTAATAGTTATATGATAAATTAAATCTAACCACATAAAATAACAATCCAAAACTCAAAAATATATTTTCATACAAAATAAATAGGAAATGTGCCAGATAAATACATACCCAAAACCTATAAATGATGTATATTATTGGGGATTTTCTAAAATCTCATATCTCCTGGGAATATACAATTTTATCAAAATGATTTATATAATATAAAAAATTCGTAAAATTATAGTAATATTGTGGCCCAATAGAATTATATATTTATACCTTTACAGTTCTTGAATTTTATACATGGTTAACAATTGAAATTATGACATTATTGATTATCTTCACTAGTTTCATATTTGAAAAAACATTTATTACTGAATAATATAGACACATACATGATTCCACAATTTAGAGTCACCATAATGAACTTCTTAGATTTTCATACCATAATCCCAACTCGCTACATGAAAAATTAGTTTGGATATTTTCTAGATAGCATTTAATTGAAAAGGACAATAAACGAAATTCTAAATCAAAGAAAATATACAGAAATTATCATCTAGGATGTTCTACATTAAATGTGGATATATTTGGGGTTTCTCACAATGAATAATATGTAGTGTTCTGTAATGGTATGAAATTAATATCACACTATACCAATTATCAATTATTTCAACATAAATGTATGAAATAGAAACTATTTCAAAAACCTTATTTTTACTCATGTTTATTAAAATGATATAGTTTGGTTAAATGAATTGTAGAAATATTAAAATTGGATCCAAACAAGTGTCTATTAACCATGCCAAATCAAAATAAGTTGAATAAAATATCATTTCATAAGGGTTAATTATTTTATATTGTGAAATATTATTTTTTGGATGAATATTCCATTACATGATTTATCATATTATATCATTGATTTAAAAATACCCTTAAAATGAATAAGATTCATCAATTATAATTTTAAAATGATAATTTAATGTAGTTATAAATATAAGGGTTTGGAATTAAAAATATATTTTTGATGGTTAATGGATTATTTACCTAATGTATAAATTATATAAATAGTATAATTTATTGAAATCTAGTTAAATTGATGGCTACCAAAATGAAATATATTTAAATTTTCCACTATAAACAATCATGAAAATGGAATTATTTCACATTATTCACTAATATTTTTTTATGTATTTAGTAAATAACATTAACCCTCGAATAATCCACATGTTACAGTATTTAGAGACTCTATTCCTAGATGAATATATCCTCTACTAAAAATGGAATATCTCAACAATGAAATCAAGTTTCTTCTTATTTAATATTCTTTGAATATTAATGGGAATCATAAAAAACTATTAAATGAAAATAGTTACACATTGTAAGGACAATTTAAATCACTCATACAATCCATAAATTCTCTGTATTAATTCTTTCTATAATACATTTTCTAATCCTTCTCCTTTTTGTGAATGTATCAAAATTACTTATAATTGTGGTTCCCATAAAGATATACACTTGATCATTTTGACAAATTTGTATTCATGATTTATTATTGAAGGTATCATTACATGGTTGTATAAACATGGATGTTTTGGGGGATAGGATTTGACCATTATGAAAATTTTGGAGGTTTTTTATATTGGATATGGTGTGAATTGTTTCCTAAACTAGAGTGGAAGATCATTATTTTATTAATCAATAAACATATGTGGTGTCTCTACATGGGTGAAAAATGTGGTGATGGTTAGAGTTCGTAATGTATTGAGGAGGATTCATGTTCATGGGGGTAGAGTAGTCTCGTTTGGAGAATATAATTTAAATGGGAATTTTTATAAATTTTAAACATTTTATGTCATTTTGATGATCTATATTGAAACATATAATACCCTAATAAAAATTTCATGAGGTTTACAAGAATTTACCATTTAATATTTTGATATCATTGTGGGGAGGATTCCATTGTGGATTAAAAAAGATTATATTGATGATAATTTTTCAATTGAGGCCCTCATGGCAAGATTATTAAAAATGTGGTAAAAATACTTGGTGACTGATATCAGATTTTATTCTTGTTATATCTCCTTGTGCATCCACAATGACCACAATGTGATGGACAATATATAATTTCCCATTATATATGACTCGTGTGTCACTGAATTGTGGTTCAATGTTTATAGAAAGGTCATTCCTCCTTTATATAAATTTAAACTGATTGATTTTTAGTTAATAGTGTTGTCATATAATGATTTAATGTGTCATTTTAAGAAACTTTGGTGATGTGACCATCACCCAATGACTGTTTATGGTCACACAATTAAATAATAATTTATTATTCATTTATATATTATGAATCTATTTAAAATTATTATTATTTTCCATTGTTATCTCAATCAATGGGTTACATCATTAGAATATATTAATATTAATGTGTATTCATCAATTTGACTAGTCACTTTGATTCTAGATATTGACATGTCCCAGATCTAATATTGTCTATCAATATTTCCTCTTCATTACCTCTATGTTATTTTTAGAGAAGGTTGATTTAGTTATATTGGATTGTTGTTGAAGATTTTTTTTATGGTCTTATTGAGGACTAATTTGGTCTTCGGTTATTTATTATTCTATTTCATGGGTTGTCTCTTCTAAAATTATCCTTAAATTCATGCCCCACAATGATTTGGTGATGAATCTATTGAGGTAGATGTATTGATAAAAATCAATTTTTAATGTTTTAATAATTAAAAATTCATAACATTGATTTCTTTGGTTAAATTGGGAGAATTTATGTGGTAATCTAAATTAATTGAGATAATATAATGATTTAAGGGAATTTGGTGACTATCAAATTATTACATGTTTCAATGCTTCTATTTAGATGAATTACATCATCCTTAGTTGTTATATAAATTAATTTAGGAATATTATTCAATGAGTGAAACATCAATTTTATATATTATTAATCATATAATGATTATAATAAACTATTTGTAGGAAATCAGTAAATTTTTGTGATAAAATTCATTCTATATATGTGGAATTAATCTATATGATTTTGTAGATGAAGATCAGAAATTTTTTTATTTTAATTTATTATTATGTAACACTATATTTCAAGTGGAAGAGATGTGATTTCATGGGCATTTTCAATGGTTATTTTATTACGGTTGGTCTATTGGTTTTGAATGTGTAGTGTTGATGTGGTGGATTTCATTACAAAAATCAGAAGAGCAGATGTAGATTTTTGTGTGGAATGGTGTTATAGTTGTATGTGTGTAAAAAAAGTGTCTTTTTGATGTTGTCATGGGGTTATTTCCCCATGTTATTGGATACTATTATGATGGTTTTTGAATGTGGTGTAGTTTTATGGATTTAAGGTATTAACAAAATATGATCATGAAGAAGGAATTCAATAATGGGTGTGTAATGTATTTTAATTTTCTATAGGATATGAATTATTTGATATTGATATACATTGAAACGAAATGATGAAATTAAATATGATAAAGGGTTAATTATTTTTTCTATTAAATTTTCAAGTTAATGGAACAATTAATCAAACATTGATGGTAATATATATATAAAAATATATAGATAATGTGATTAAAAGAGAAACAATGAGGGGTTTTTATAGTAATTTTATTTTTATTATGGGGTCATGTTCTTTAAGAAACAATTAAAGGATTAATTTAAATACATTTAATTATACACATTTATATCTTGTTAATTTATTTTTTATCATTGTAAAATATAAGATACATCGGTTATGTTTATACATCAGTATTGTTTGTAGGTTTATTTATGTGTGTTATGTATATGGAATGCACTTATTCTCTTCTATTCATGTGATTAAATGAATGTGTGAGTCCATCTAGAAGTGGGGATCATTGATACTACATTAATGGTTTTATCAATACGACATAGTTCAATATGACCATCCACTTTGTTTAGTTTCTATGGATTTATTCCTAAATTTTTTAGTCACTACTAATTTTCTTACCATTATCTTAGTAAAAAAAATTACTAACAATGGTGGTGTTCTCATCGTACGTGTAAGATACCAGTGATCTACAGAACATTAACTTGGTGTTGTTTCCTGTTTTTTAATTCTGGTTTTGTGATTCTAGTAGTTCAATTGAATAGAAAATATTTATTGTTTACTTGTTAAAAATATTTTTATTATACTAAATCAAATCTGTAAACTATAAATATACAGCTTGGTGTCCAGGGTGATCTAAGGGTTAAGGGATTAATTCAAACAAGTTGTATCATATCATAATTACTTGTATATAATAGGTTCTAATAAATACAATATTGATAAACATGATGATTAAAATTATTTTAATCTATAAAGAACAAAAATTAAATCCCAAAAAATATCACAATTACATAATAGATTCCATTGGTGGCACCAAAAAAATGTATCCACCAATTCCTTGAATTTTACAGTACTATTAATTTTTTGATTTCCTCGACGAAACCCATAAAGAAGACCGTAGTTTAATTATATTATATATAGTGGATTAATTTATTAGATATGTTTCATATGATTCTTATATTTATGGTATTTGGTTAAGATATTAATATATTTAAATGAATAAATTTCATGTTGATATATTGTAAAAAAAATTATATACCTTAAAAATGTGTTTTGTAACTGTAGTCAAGATACACAGTAATGTACTTAATAAATATCCATTGGATCTAATGAATATATACTTTAAATTAGATAAAGAAGATAAATTCATGATATTTTTATCATAATTATTTAATACCGTTAATTTTATAAAATATTTTATTATTTAAAATAGTTACACCCTTACAATTGATGAAAATAAATCTATTTTAATCTACTGAGACCCTTAAAAGAGAAGAAATGTTATGGTTGAAGAAAAGGGTATCAACATTAGAGACATTTGCAAATCTAGGGGTATAACAAAATCTAGGGATAAGAGGAATGATTGGGTTTAGTCTAAAAATAAAATGAATAATTATAATAAAATATGTAATCTAGTGTTTTCAACAGAAAAAGCATGGCCTCATTAAGAAGAATTTCACCAAAAACTAGGGAATATATAGACAGTAGTAAAGTCAATTCCATGTAAGTTGACATCCAATTTTATCTATATAATACATTAATTGTTTTTGACATTTTCATATATAATGAATGGATCCTATATTCCAGATGTTCATTCCACATGTCTCACAGATGGGAGTTCTTTGTTGAGTTCAGTGGAATTTAATATGTAAACCAATTTCAATGGAAAAATATTAGATTTCATATTTTATGAATACGAGTGGATTCATTACAACATAATTATTTGATTATTCAAACTATTGAAGATTTTAGGTGGGTATTTGAACTAAAAAATAATCCTTTCCCTAGGAATCCTTGTACAAAAGGTTCCTAAATATAAATAAATCACTAGGGGGTAAGAATTTCCCATGATCTCACATTTTTTTCAATGTAATCCTTTATAAATGCCATTATGTGATATATGGTAATGTTTATAGATATCCATTAAAAGTGTTTTGTGAATCGAAACACTATAGAACGACGATTTGGAAGAGATTTTTAAATAATATTATTTTCAATGGACATAATGAACATTAAAAGAAAGGGATTGTGATTAATATCACTACTATTATTCATACTTTCAATGATTATTGTGTATATGAATAATTTAGAAGATTACCTTTTATTATGTCCACATATAAGTGTATATAACCCATTGAGTGTATCCCCACTGATTTGAGGAGTCCTTATAGGGTCACCTCCCATGGTGGTGGATTTTACTTCATATCATTTATTAAGAAATATCAAGGAATGTCGACATTCATATAATAAAAAATAAGTTCTCTACTTTTATTACATTCAACAAATAGAAATATAGTGTAAAAATGAATTTAGTAAGAAAATCATGTCATTGAGATGTAATAAATATTTATAATATGTGTTCAATGAATTAATTGAATAATATGAATGTGAGGGGATAATGATATACCACACTATTGTAGAAACCACCTAAATATAATGGATTAGAAGTTAAGATTAACAAGACTAGTTTTTGAGATGGTTAGGTGTATGGACCCCCACTCCAAACACTTTTAGGTCCTTCTAGGACAAGGTTTCCTCTACAGTTTTATAGTTAATTAATCAGCCCCTATTTTTTAATTATTTTAATACCCCTAAAGAGCCATATAGGATTTTTCCCTTTTTCATTTCACACTATAGAAATTTTGGATACATAGATTATGCTCATATACATATAGATATTTAATACCATGTGGCTTTGATGTGTATATTCATTGGTCATCCAATGGGTGTTAAAGGGTATCTTCATTGAATAGATAAACAATGTTATAAGAGTGATTATTCAGTAGATATGATTCGTACCATGAGTCTGATATCTCAAATGGATGATGAATAGAATCAAAGGTGTCTTCTAAAAATAACGGGGAATCCTCTAGAGTCCCAACACCCATTGCTATTTAGGTTCCATTAGAATCTAAATACCAGATCCATTTATAGTTTAGTATTGTTTTGACTCTTCCCATTACATATACTTAGGTTAAATTTGATTACAATTCAGATTTCGAACCAAAAAAGAGGAACATGGAAGTCTATGAAATTATCAACACACCTGAGATATAGAGAGATCATATTATTTATTACTACAGCCAACTTTAATCATTCTCATATTACGTTATACACTTTCAATGTTGCTCATTATTTTTTTTAAGGATTAACTGCAATCTTATATGATAACCATTATGTCCAATAAATCCATTATGTTGTTTGGTGTTATGTAAAATGATATGTATTCTCTCCTTCAAAAAAAATTGATTGTGCTTTCGAAACATAATAAATAGAACATTATAGGTTCTTTGTAGATAAATAATAAGAATTAAAAGAATAATGTTGAAACTAAAATAAACATCAAATCCCAAATTATTACAAATTGATTTATTAAATGTGATGGTATTTAATATAGTTATATATTCATTTCAATTGTCAAAAATTAATCTAAATATATTATTATTTTTTTCAATTATTTATGATGTTGTTTTTCAATATATTGAAGTAATTTTTTTTATATTATACACTTAATGAATCAATTTAAATGACTCCTCCTAAAATATTTTCTGATATTTTTAAATCCATTCAAGGTTTCATTATTATGAATTATTTATATGGTAATAAATTGTGTTACTATAAATGGTATAAAAGGATTAATTCATTTATTATTGAAAATCATTTTTCTAACCAAATTATTGATGCATGTTTATAGTATAAAAATATTAAACATGAATATGATTAAATGTAGTTATATGTTGATGACATAATTTTAATATGAAAAAACATGTAAATAATATGTTATTTAAAGAAATAATTGAAATATATCTTTGAAATGGAAAACATTGGACCTGTTATTCATATCATGGAAATTTAAATATTTTTGGGATTGGATTGTTAAAACCATACACTAAAATCAATTTAATTCTGTTCAAAATTTATTAAAAAATTATTTTTTAGAACATTAAACCAGTTAGTATTCCGTTAGAACATCATTTACATATTTCTATGGAAATATATCCTAATAATAATGATAATACCGATTTTATGTATATTATTAGATATGAAAATGTGTTAGGATTTATTATGTTTGTAATGATATATTCTAGACTAGAGTTATTATTTTTTGTTGGGGCATTGGGTAGGATTATGGGAAAACCAAGAAAGCCATAGACAAATTTGGGGAAGTGGAACATAATTTATGAATCTATATCTGATATGTTTGAAATTAAATATGTATTATATAGAAATTTTGTTTATGAATGTGTTGGATTTATTGACTCCAATTGTTCTTAAATATTGACACTCAAAATTCAATCAATAGTTATGTGTTTCTTGAATATAGAGCATATGTCTCTAAGAATTACAACAAGACATTAGTGGGTTACCTCTCCACTAATAAGGTAGAGTGTATTTCATCGAAAAAACATATTAATGATTCTATATTTATATATGTATTTTTATTTTTCCTTAACTAATGATATAATATTACTCCATTATAATTTCCATATATGAATTACATTTATCAAAAAACTATGGATAACATGTATATTTTATGAAAATTGACATTAAAAATTAATTTTTGAGGGCTGTTATAGAATATGAGTTAGTGAGTGTCCAAAAAAATAACCATGGGGATAATATAACAAATTGTTTGACTAAGACCACCACATTATCCATGTTCATAAAATGAACTATTTTAATTAAACTATTTTTAATTCTATAACATATGATGTATTAAAATTATCCATTATTTCATTTAGTTTAAATGTGGATAATTTTTATTTTATGAATCCATTAATTGTTTTATTTAAATTCACATTAGTATGCCAATTGTTTTTGTTAAATTATATTTAACCCTTGTATGATAAGGAATGATTGGTAATTTTTATGAATCAACATTATTTTCAGAGTCATTTAGGTGCATATATTCAATAAGCCTAATTTATTTTTACTCATGTATATATGATATCCTTATTGTTGAAGGAAAAATAATTTGGTATATTGATTGTGTGGGATCTAACATAGGTGGTTGGATTTATTTGTGCAGGTTTATATCATCTTCCATCCAAATCTCATCGTATATGTCAATGCTATGATTCCCCATTTCCCACCCATGTTTTTATTTATAATTAGGTTAATAATAACAACCCTGGTCTTTGTTAACAACACAAACATGATTTATTACATTAAAATGCACTTAAGACAAATATGAGGATCAATAGGTCAAGTGACCTGGGAAATAATAAACCTTAAATAAAAAATTAAAACATTTAATGCCGAATTATTATTGAAAATATATTTTACATGACCACAACATTACTTCATACATAGCATTGAATCGGATTACACGAAGACATGTATAAGAAAATTGTGAGCTATAAAGGCCAGAAAGGGAGTAAACAAGGCCTAACAAGAAGAATACAACAAATTTTAGGGAATAGGCATATCAATGGAGAATAAGAGAATACGAACATAAATTCATGACATAGAATTATTATAACAACATGTAGATGTGGAAATAATATTTAGTATCATTTTAGAATGATCCAAAGACCATTGTAGAAGGATCATGAGTAAACCTCATTTCACATGAAAAAGAATGATTAATCTCTAACATCACCTGAATTAGAATGAGTCAACACCCATTTCTCATTGAATATCAGAGTAATATTCTTTACCTACTACATTATAAACCTATTAGGGCACACCCTTTACAAACAATTCATTTCATGCATAATTGTGCCACATGGATCATACCACATGGATTCGTTAAACATAATAATTAATTACATGAATACGATATGTGTATTACATAACTATATTACATCAAGAAATAATAACATGTTCATAAATGTGAATTCCCTTGATAGATTAATGGGTATGGTATTCACATACATGATGATTCTTCCTCGGAAATTTTTTTATATCTTCGGCAGCATAATGACGTCAAATCGAAATCCTAAAATTGGTCAAATAGAGTGAAAAGGGTATATAATAATTTTTATATGAAATGGAAGGTATGGGTGTTATGTAACAAAATATACCAACATATGTAATTGAATTTTTAAGCATATTATAAAATAATTGATTGAATGTAAATGAGGAAAGATAAATATATTATGGAATTTTGACATGATAATGAGCGTACATGGGAGGCATTAATTATAGAAAATGGGTTCTAGATATATTAAAACATAATGAGGGATGTACATGGGAGGTGTTAAATCCTAACCTCACATTTTTAATTTAGAATAATAGATTAATAACAATATAATGAAATGTGAACATAAATATGGAAGGAAAGTGAGTATCCCTTACAAGGAAGTGTGATCACAATGGATTGGGAGAGGAATGAGAGAGGCTTAATTAGTGCTTGGGGAACATTTTTATGATTTTAGATAGACTAGGGAAGAGGTTAATTAATCTATAAATTGTATTAGTGAATTAAAATGGGAGATTTAGTGGTTTTATGTAGGAAATGAGAGGGAATTCATTATTTTTTTGGTTATGGACACTACACATAAAACTAATAAAAAAACAAAAACAATCCAATGGATTTTCCCAATTTTTTCCAAATTTGAGTGAAAAAATTATTTTATGGCCAATTTCAAAACTTATTAAAATATTTGGCTTGCTTATGTGGAGGAGAGTCACACTCTAAAATAAATCACTTTAAAATGATCAAAACATTTAGAAGTCTTGGAGGGTCTACTTAGGTATCATTAAATTAATAAAAGAAATATAAAATCACATTATAATAATTTTAAAATATATATTGGTTGAATTTAACATTTATAGTATTTTATTTCATCATTATTGGGTCATTATGATGTCATAAATCACATTAAACATTAAATCAGTATTTTATTTTTACCAAAACATTCTATTGTCTCAAAAAAAATATGAAAAATTTACCATGGGATAATTTTTCCATCAGGATTCCAAAAATAAAATTATTTTTATCTATATAATTTTGTAAATATGTGAATTTTCACATTTTAAATATAAACCGATATTTAGTGAAAATTCATGGGTTTTTTTAAAATGAGTTATCAATCCTTAAAAAAATTACAAGTTTATTCATAAAAAGTATAAGATAATTTGTATTATATAAAAATTAATTTGATAATAATATTTTAATAAAATATTATTTATATCAATAATCGATTAATTCCTCAAAATATATTTATCAATTGAATTTTCATATTAACTAAAAATATTATCTTTTCATTAAAAATATATTACCATGTTACAATTAGAAAATCAATATATATTCATATAAAAAAATTATGCACGTGATCATAGTGTTGAGCTACTGTGTTCTTCAACTAAAATCTATTTTATTATGTAGGAGATTGTTGAGAGAAATAATCCATCTCATTGTGATTATTTTGATGTTCACAAATACCCTTATTTGTTATTCTTTCGATTTTACATTGAGTATATTTTCGGAAATTAACATCATTTATTTCTCTATTTTTAAAATAATATTGTATCATTTTAATCTATGTAGAATATTTGACAATGTGTTTTGAAATCAAATTCAGTATGTTCTAGAAACATTGTTCATACTCAAAGTGTTAGGAAATCACATTATCATGTTCTGGAGACACTATTCATACCATATGCAATGTGGTGCTGCCTAAGGGTGAAAACTATCGCTTACGAGTTATCAAAAAAGTATCGTTCTGAAACCATACGTTATCCGAAATTTATGGAAGAAGAACCCTACATTTGGAAGGATCCATATGTTTGGGATATTAGAAATATATGGAATGTTATATATTTTTTCTAATAAGTATGGTTCACCAACCTTACTTTTGTGAACAACCTTACATTTTATCAAAAAATATGAATCATGTACCTTATGTTTAGAAGTTGATAAAAGTATCGATTATATACCAACAGATTGAATATTGAAGAAAACAGTATTGTTTATCAACCTTGTGTTGTGAACTATACATTGTGAAGCTTACATTGCAAACCTTACGTTCAGATGCTGTATAATGTTTAGTTCAACCCTATGTTTAGCATTAGAGATTCAAACACGGCTTTCTCGAGCTACGTCTTCATATGGATTATTAGGGTCATTTCAAGTTAGATTGAAATCCTGAATCTAAATCATGTCATTGATGGATTCAATAATATTTATTTATGATTCAATCGATCAATTTAAGAGGATATTTTCAGGGAATGTTTTAAGGGGAGTGGCAAATACTCTGTTATTCTAATTTTTGTATATCACAATACATTTGGGGAATTTTGTGGATCTAAATTTGAAAGGAAAATTACTGTATTTATTATATATATTTGTGTTATTTTTAATTATAATGGATATGATATAGGTCCTTATGAAAGAGATGAGATGAACCGACTCTTGAGTTTTTCACTGCTATAGTATACCGAGACATTCAAGATTTACAGATCTACTGCAACCATGATCTATTGAACACTATTTTCTAATGATGAAGAAACATAATTGAATATTTATTGATTCTACATGAAATATATATTTTTAATTGGCTATTGTTAATGTTGATAATTATGTTTTAGAATTTACTTCAACTGGATCGTCTCAGAACTCTTCTACCTGATGATCATTCTTTTTGAAAAATGATGATCTGTCAAATGTCAATTGTGTTTTGTTGCAATTGTGAAGAACAACATGAAAGTATTTAAAAGAATAAAAATAATCTTTTGTTTTGAGTGACTGGATTCTCATACTACACTGCATGTTTGGTTTTTTGTTTGAACCAGAAGGCTCTATTTAGCCATAATGTTGTAAATGTGTCATCTTCCTGCACTCATTTGTGGAATGGTGTATTGATAAGAGGACCAAATTGTGAAAATCACCAAGCTCGTGGAGTAAAGGCTTGGTGGAGCGAACTAGGTGTTTTTATTCCCCGATACACTATACATCGTGCATCCATTTATATTTATTTTCTGCTACATAATCATTCTAATATAGTAAAAATGAAAGATCATGATCTCGCAATAAAATTGTAATACACACAATTCACCCCCCCTATTGTATATATTTTGTATAACCTGATCCAACAATTTGTATCAGATGGAGGTTATTTTGATAAATCCACAACAAGCTAATATTTTCCTGATTATACAAAGAACAATGGATGATACACGAGTGGGTTTGTTAATGGTTCGAGCTCCCTACATCAATTGTGAAAAATATGGATGCTGGAAATCATGGATGATCATTTACTTAATGAACCAGGGATAATAAGTCAACTAAATAATTATAAATCCCAATGTTATTCAATAGAAACATGAAACACGAAGTACTGATAAAAAATCAAAGTACAAAAAAAAAACCCAAAAACTATGAATGCTACGATGTGTGGTCTTAGACCAGATGAATTCAACATAGTATCTCAGAGCCCGAAAATTTATGAAATGTGGAAAAATATTGTAGTTCGCTATGATGGAACTGGAATTGTCAGATAGATGAGGTATGCCACTAAAAATTGAAGTTCGACACATTCAAAATGTTTTAAGTAGAAAGTATCAACTAGTTGAATGTAAGGCTTACAAATATTGTTAATAACATCACTACCTTGGGTGAGCCTGTCAAACTAGAAGATCTGGACATGACCGTTATATGAGTACTACCACCATGATGGAATAGAATATTTTCTACCATTAGGAAATCATCACCAGTCAAAAATTATAAAATGAGAGTGTTAATTGGAACTATTATTATGTTTGAATATGATATGGAAGATGAAGAAAATTAGTATAATTAATTGATATGATAGAAAATACTGCATTGAAATTAACATCCCAATTGATGAACTGAATAATAATGAATGAAATCAAATTGATATCAAAAAATTCAGATTCATCAAATTCAGATGTGGAATTGGCTCAGCTAGCTAGAAAGATCTAGAAATTATACAGAAATAAGATGGGATTCAAAAAATCCTTAAAAATGATGAAAAAGAACCATGGAAAGTCAGAAGCTATGAATGTAATATGATGGGTCAAGTCAGACCTGATTCTCCTCAATTAAAATGATAAATGAAGAAGAAATTTTTTAAAAACGATTTTTCTGAATAGAAAGACAAGAGACCAATGAAATCCACCTAGAGTGATTCTGAAGACTCTTACGACTCATCAATGTGTAACTCAAAAAAAAATTAAATTTGTTAGCAAACATGTGCGTTATTGTAGAATCTGGTGAGGTACAGTCTTACTACTCATCTGATTCGGATTCTATTTCTAGTTGTTGAAATAATACACTAAGATACTACTGTAATATGCTGGAAGAAATATATGATTCATTATTTAAGAAACATAAATCACTAAAAAAATAATACACACTACTATTTGAGGAGAAATAGTCACTCTTTTAAAACAACATCAAGAGTTAATTAAAAAATATAACTCATCAAACACAAAATGTACTGATAATGACGCTAAAATAAAAACACTAAAAATAGAAGTAGAAATACACAACAGTGAAACTCTTATATTTATAAAGGGAGAAAATACACTAAATGAAATACTTTGAAATAATGTGATTAAAACGGGATGATATGGATTAGGTATTAATGGTTAGCAATGTAAACAATATAAAAACAAATTTTTCCCATGTACAAAAGGATAAATTTGTAACTAAAATGGAACAAAATGTCACATATCAAAAACACTAATATTTAAGGAATCCAAAAATATGTGGGATTAAGAGATCCTTTGTTTCAGGCAGTCTATAGGATTTTATTGATTACATAAAACCAAAGAAAGCTGAGCCAATTCTACATCTGAATGTGATAAATGGACAGTGGATGATCCAAGAATATGAGTTGAAACTCATCCAATTTCAAAACACTAACTCAAAAGGATAGTGGTCTAGTAACATTTGGTGACAATTAAAATTGTAAAACTATTGGCATTGTAACATTTGGAGATCCAGAAGTAGTATCAATCAATAAAGTGCTCTCTGTACAAGGATTGAAACACAACCTAAAAAAGTATCTCTCAACTTTGTGATGCTGGTTTTTTTTTAATTTTTATAAAAACCATTTTTTTGATTTTAATGAAAAATTTCATAAATTTAGAGCACCTAGAACTGATCATGTTTACTCCCTAGACATATATTGTTTTGTAATCAAGATGTTAATTTCTAAACAGCTAAGATAAATGAATCTTGGATCTGGCATAGTAGACTTGGACAATGCAATATATGGGTTTTACAAAAGATATCTAAGAAACAATTAGTATATGATTTTCCTAGTATCAAATATTAATGTGATAGATTCTGTGATGCATGTCAACATGGCAAGAATCACAAATCATCATTCACATCTGTTAACAAAATAACTACATCTAAACCTCGAGAACTTTTCCATATGGATTTGTTTGGAATTGCAAGAATAATACACTTGGATGATAAATTATAGTTATATGTTTTAGTTAATTAATATTCTCGATTTACTAGGATTTATTTTCAAATATATAAAAATTAATCTTTTACTATATTTGAACGTTTTTTCATAGCTCTTCAAAATGAATAACATTCTAAAATACATTCATTAACAAGTGACCAGGGTGGAGAATTTTAGAATGTAGAATTTAATTCAGTTTACTCATATGTGGGTATTAAACACACCTCCTATACACCAATAACCCCTCAACAAAAATGTAATTTTTTAATGAAAAAATATGACAATTCAAGAAACGGATAGGACTATGGAAAATGAATACAGTCTTCCAACCTATTTCTGGGTAGAAGCTGTATGAACAACCAATATATCTAATGAATATAGTTTTAATCAAACCAATTTTTAAAAAGACTCCCTATGAAGTCTGTAATAAAAATAAACATAATTTAAATTAATTTAGTGTATTTGGATTCCTGGTTTACACCTTAAACACCATGGACAATCAAGGTGAGGTTGATCGAAAATTTAATGAAGGAATTTTCTTTATGATATTCTGATATTTCCAAATCATATAGTGTTTTTAATAAAAATTCATTGATTGTTGAAGAATTAGTTCATGGAAAATTTGATGAATCTGATCCCTTTGAGAAAAGGAAAGGTCAAATTGAATATTTTGAATCTAATTATGTCTTGAGACTTGTGAATTTAAAAGACGATTTTGAAAAAATATTTAAATGAAAATTTGTCCAGTTCTGAAGAACATGACATTGAAGATCCTAATAGTATACTACCTTGACAATCTAGGACCCTAAAGAATAACACTATAGAAACTATTATAGGAGACCTAGACACTGCAATAAAAACCAATAAAAATGTTGTAAATATTATTGAATTCTTTATCTTTCTATCCCAATTAGATCCTAAGACATTAAAAGTAGCCTTAGTTGATGAAAGATGGATGATATTAATTCAAGAAGAACTAAAAAAATTAATATGAAATGAATTTTGGAAATTAGTTGAAAGACCTCAAAACTATCCAGTTATAGTAACATAATTGGACTTTAGAAAAATACATGATGTTCAAGGAATAATAACTAGAAATAAAGCTACACTAGTAGATAAATGTTATAATCTATAAGAACGTATAGATTATGAGGAGACCATTGCACCTGTATCTATATTAGAACCCATTATAATCCTTTTAGCCTATTCATCTCGTACGAAAATTAAATTATTTTAGATATATTTTATGTTTTACTTTTTAAATGGTTACTTATTGGAGGAAGTTTACGTTGGGAAACCTCCAGGTTATGAAAACAAACAAAATCCGGATTCAATTTTTAAACAAACTATAGCTCTTAATGCCCATAAAAAGGCACCCAGAGCTTGATATGAAAGATTATGTTCTTTTATTTTTAAAAGTGATTTTACTTTTGGGATTACAGATCCATCATTTTTTAAGAAAACTATCAAATCAAATATTTTATTGGATTATATTTATATCAAGGATGTAATTTTTGGTTCAACAAATAATAAAAAATTCTCATGAGTTCTCAAATATAATGCCAAAATAATATGAAATGAGTATGAAGGGATAATTAAATTTCTTTTTTGGATTTCAAATTTATCAATAATATATATTGAAAATGTTTTAAATCAAATAAAGTACATTAATGATTTACTGAAGAAATTTGGTCTTGAAAACAACAAGACATATTCAACACCTACGTGTACTAATTTATAAATTGTTTTAAATAAAATTGGAAAATTAGTTCACAAAAATTTATATAGAGGTATGATTGGTAGTTTATTATATCTTACTTTAATCATTCTAGATAAAATGTATTCATTATGTCATTGTTCAGGATTTCAACTTGATCCTAAAGAATCTCACATAATTGTTGGTAAAAAAAATTTAGTTATTTAAAATGAAATGTTTTTAAATATATCCTATATCCATAAGCATCTTATTTTTTTTATCAATTTCATATTCAGATTTATAATTTTGAATTAGTTGATTAGATAGAAAAATCAACTTAGAGACTTGTCACATATTATAAAAATCCTTAGTGTCATGGTCTTGTAAGAAACAACACTCAAGCTCCCTTTCGACAGCCAAAGAAAAATATGTATATGTTGGATATTGTTGTGCACATGTTTTGTGGATGATAAACACTCTTCTAGATTTTGGAGTACATTTAAAAAATACATCTATTTTATGTGACAATACAAGTGTGATAAATATTTCAAAAACCCCTATTAATCATTATAGAACTAAGCATATTGATATCAGACATCCCTTTCTAAGAGAGCATGTACATAAAAAGGATACATTCTTAGAATTTGTAAGCACTGAAATTCAATTAGAGGATATTTTTACTAAACAACTTCCCATTACAAGGTTTTATTTTATTATGGTGGATCTTGGTTTGTTTATTGTTAAATGAATTTTTTTTAATTTTTAATTATTTATTTTATTTCTTATTTTATCTGTTTTAATTATTGCATGTCCTTATTAATTTAAAATTTTGGAAAGATCTATTTCAAACATTTTTAGCATAAGTTATATCTTTTAAATAATTTAATAATTATTATGTGGACAATGAAATGGGAATCAATGGTGTTAGAAACTGTTTCCAATTCTAAAACAGTTCATTTTCTCAAAACCCTTCGAAACCCCAAGAAACACTACATCTCTTCTCTACCCACACCTAAACCATTGAATCCCAGCCTTTTCGAACCTTCAAATATTTCAGATTGTAAAGGCCAAAACCAAAAGGACTGATGTGCCAGAAACCAACAACGCCAATAGACAATGCTCGGTAGGATGCCATATATTTCAAGGAAAAGTGATCGATAGGGAATGGTTGTACCAAATGGATCTCATGCTGAGGCAAGCCCTAGCATTTTAGAAACTCTAGAAAACCATCAATGGTGACTATAAATAGTTTCTCTATGAGGTATAACTTTGTCACTTTTTAATATTGGTTCATTTCAGTCTTGGAAAAGATGAATATTCAATAATTTCTAAGATCAAGGACATAGATTTTTCAATTTCTTCATTGGAGATAGCTAGAATTCTTATCTTCGCTAATCGGGGAGTTTTCTATTTTTATTTAATAAATATTGGTAATAATTTTAGTACGTCTGAGGACATTATGTCTTTTATATTTGGCTCAAAAAATATAAGGATGATGTTAGTGAAGGATCTAAAGAATGACCTGAAAACAGGTATTGCACCCAGATTGTCAGAGATGGAGAAAATATCTTACCCTGATATGTGCATAATTTTTTTATTTATGAGTGATATTATGTTGAATTTTCCAAGATATATAGTGAGATATCTCAATTACATCTTCCAACCAGAAGCATGGATGAACTTATATCCCATTGTATGTTTCGTTTCAATGATTTTATTTAATACAGTTATGATAAGGTTGGCGGATGCCCGAGTGAGATGCCACCAAAGAAACATCTTTAATGTTATAATACTAAGGATGATTGGTTTATTTTATATCATAATGAATGAAAAAACAATTCCTATTGGAGTAGAAGAAGAACAAGACTGTGCTTATGAACTAGTGAAGTATCAAAGAGAATACGTTTGGATATAGTTGATTCACCTGCTAAGGAGGGTAGTCAAGTAGAACTTCAAAGGAGAATGATAAGAGTAGATCAAGCTGATGGGGAAGATATTCATGAAAATTATGGAACAACTTAACCTATTCAAAGCTACATATTTATTATAAAATCTACAGTACATCAAGTTAACCAATATAAAATTTCTCAGATTGAGGTGACCACTCAATTAGGAAAAGAAATTGTGAATCAATTTGTTAAAAATATAGATGAAGTTGAAGTGTATAGATCTGAAAATTTACAACCTACTGAGATTGTTCTACTGGAATTATCCCAAGAGGAACCTGTTTTATAGGATCTAGCCTTGGAAGAACTCAATGAAGATGACGCTCATGATGAGAAAGAACCTTTGAATATGAATCAAGTAGAGAACCATTATGAAATTCAAACTGAAATTATTGGTGAATATATTTCAATGGAAGAGTTAAGAAAGGACTCTATGGAAAAAATAGGGTAGAAGCTATTAGAGATGAATGATGAAGAGATGTCATATGCTGAATCCCTTCCTCTTGTGCTGATAAATCTAGTAGAAGCTCAGATGATAAACAATAACAAGGTGCCTCTGATTCAGATAATAATTATGTGGAGGAGTTAATAAGAAAATTTAATAATGTCCTAGATAAAAATGCTTCATTAAAAAGGGAATTAGAAAATGAACATATGAAATTTCAAATACTGAAAGATAGTTTTGTTTCTAAGAATGACATCAAAAATTTTAAGAAAGAAATGTTGGCTGAAGTTTCAATTCTCAAATATGAAATAGTGATGATTTCGGATTTGATAGAGTTTAAATATTTCATGTAGAATCATTTCGCATCTTTCAGACATAGTGATACTATTACATCAGGTACGTCACATAATTTGATCAGAAGATTTCAGGCCATTACTGTTGCTACAAGCAATATTAATGATAGACTACAGAACATTCATTGAAATATTAATCATTTATCTATGTTGTTGGACAATAAAAAGTTTCTTCAAGAGCATTTTACTTCGAATGAACCTACATTTAGAGTTTTTCTGAATATATTAACTGAAATGTTAAAACATTCTAATGAAATTATAGAGTGGTTAGATGAGTTTTTCAAAGTCAATTTTATTGAATACATCTATTTGACTTAGTAATGAAGAGATTTCATAGTCTAGTAAGCCGATGGACTGATGAAAATGTTTGTAGTACAGATGACAAAGCTCAAGAAAATAATTTAAAGGCACTGAGACCTATTTTACAAACCGTTTTAGCCCAACCAAGATTGTCATTGTCATTACTGTACATGTAATTATATATTCAATAACATATATATGAATCACATATTAATGTATCATTAATTTGTTTTACAATAATATCATTGTTAGAATGCAATCAATGCTAATTCATATATTGATAACTAGTTTATCATATCATTTACTTAACTTCATTGCTACATTAAATTTGGTTATTTTCCTACTTCTATCATTCTTTTATAGATCACAAAATTGTGAAGAAATATGGATAAACACAACATTTTTTGTGGATAAGATTTTGGATAAACACAAAATTCATTATTTATAAAATTGGAGATATTATATTACTATATGAAAGGGGAAATGTAAAAATTAGAAAATAATTATTTTAAAATATAATATTTTTTTATCTCTACAAAATTATAAATTATATGTAATTAAATTTGTTTGATAATTTTACTGGTTATTTCATGGGTTTTGCGGTCATCAATAAGGAGATGATTGTTGAGCTAATGTGGTCTTCAATAGTACTTAATTTTATTAAATGGGTGATTGTTTCAAAAAACACACCATCTCTTTCTAATGATTTTGATGTTAAAAAATACCCTTATATGTTAGTTTAATAAATTTACATTCAGTATATTGTAGGAAAATAATATTATTTCTTTCTCTATTTTTTGAAAAAATATTTAAGAAATTAAATCATTGTGGATTATCTGACAATGTGCTTGGAAATCAGTTTTACCATGTTCTGGGAAAACTGTTCATACTCAACGTGATCAGAAATGACTTTAGCGTGTCTTGGAAACACATCTCATATGCTTTGTTGAGGAGTGTAGCATAAGGATAAAAACTGTCGCCTACGGGTTATTAGAAATTTATTGTTCAGTAATCAAACGTTATAAGAGAAGTATGGAAGATGAACCCTAGGTTTGGAAGGAACTTTAAATTTTGGATATCAGAAAATAATAGAATGTAATGTTTTTTCCCACAAAATTATGGTTCATCAACCTTACTTTTGTGACCAACATTATGGTTTATCAAAATGTATGGATCATGTACCCTACGTTTAAATGATGATAAAAGTATTGATTGTATACAATAAATTTAAAAGTTGAAAATAAATGTATGGTTTATCAACCATTCATTGTGAACCATAAATTGTGAACATTACATTGTGAACATTACTATGTGAACCATACATTTAGAGAGTGTATGCTATGTAGTTCAACCCTACATTTGGAATCAGAGATTCAAACACTGCCTTAGAGAGTAATGGCCTTTATGCAGATTATTATGTTGATTTCATGACAGGTTAAATTATTGAATCTAAATCACATCTTTGAGTGATTAAAATAAAATTAGTTATTATTTAATTTATATATTTAAGAAGATATTTTCATGGTGAATTTTATGGAGAGTTACAACTGCTTTGTTATTCAAATACTTGAATATCGTGATTCTATAAGAGACATTTGGGGATCTAAATTTGAATGTAATATGATTTTATTTATAACATATATATGTGTTATTTTAAATAATATTTGATAAGATATATATCATTGTAAATGAGATGAGAAGAAATTATTCTTGATTTTTTCACTCCTATAGTTTAAAGAGACATTCTAGATTTACAGATCTGTTGCTACCATGATCTATCAAACTCTATTTTCTAAAGAAGAAGGAACACGATTGAATATTTTCCAATTCCACATAAAATATCATTGGTAAGTTCTTTGTTGATAAATTTTCAAATTATATTTCAAGATATAGTACAACTGGATCGACTCAGAACTCTTTTACCTAATGATAATTCTTTTTGAAGATGAAAATCCACCAACTGTCAATTTCGTGTTGTTGAAATTGTGAAGAACTGCCAGAATGTATTTCAATGAATAAATACTCATTTAATTTGAGTAACTGGATTCTCAAAATATGATGTGTGTCATGATCTATGTATGAACCAAAAGGCTCTATTTAGACTAAATTTTTTAATGGTGTGAACTGCCCGCACTCTATTATGGAATGCTCAGTTGATAAGAGGATTAGATATTGAAAATCACCATTCTCATGGAGTAGAGCATCAGTGTAGTATACTAGGGGATATCTATTCCCCAAAACACTATCCATCGTGCATTCTTCGCTATTTATTTTCTACTACATAATCATTCTGATAATGTTAAAAAGACATACAATGATATCGTGAAGAAACAGTAATACACACAATTCACCCACCTATTATGTATATTTGGTATAATCTAAACCCATATATAGTTCTAGTTTCTTGTTACATAACCCCTTATAACATTGTCATAAGAACTAAGGTTAAGGTGAGTTTTGGTGACAGACTCTTCGAGTGGCTTGGATAACATTGCTCGGTTGGTAATATATATTAACTTAAACATACCCCATAGGTGATTCCATTCAAACATAATGTACTAAAGCTCATCTTGGGATTGGTCAAGATAATATCCCAGGGATGGTGCATATTTTCTGAGCACCTAAAATTGGGATTCGTATAGAGAAATTCTACTAGTTTATGCAACCACTTTGTTTTTCTGAGGAAATACAATTTGTTAATGCCGTATATTTAAACTACTCATTTGATCATTGTTCATCATATAAATTTCCAATGGTAATAATTTGATATTTTTAAATCAAAAAACATAAAAAAAAGGAAGTGGATATGTTTTATATAACAGTTTAAAGTAATAATAAATTTAATTAGATCAATAAGAATTTTCATTAATAAATGTTTGTTCATCACATTCTTCTGCCCTTAAAAAATTTCACCCTAAAATTTTTCCCCACATGACAACTGATATGGGTAACTCCACATAATCACATCATCTGGATCCCACATTCCATTCTCAAACATGTGGTTTATACACAACACCATAACATGGTATACTTTGTTATTTCGTAGAAATTTTTCCATAAATCTATGGTGTTCATCAGCATCTCTTTATAGGGGGGTTATTCTCCAATGGTACCACCTCTGGATTGAGTACATATGATAAGTTCGGTAAGTGCTTCTACAATAGTGATACATGAAATTAATCATGTACTTAAGATAGGTTTGGTGGGAGTGTTAGTCGATTGGCCATTGCAACAATGTGATCAGGCATCTCAAAATGAATGATTTACCTTGTAATAATCATTTCAGTCATCCCTAATATCATAACTCTCATCCATGGTGAAATAAAGGGGAATACCATGTGTCTAACATTAAATTCGAGGTCTCGTTGATGGTTATCATCATAGATCATTTGTTGACTTTTAACCACTTTAATGTAATTCTAGATGGTCTTAACCTTCTCAACCATTTGTAAAACCTTTTCTAGACCCAAGAGTTTTCACTCCCCAACTTCATCCCGACATGCCAGTGTTTTGCACATATTCCCATAATGGTCTTGATAAGGATCTATATGGATGATTGAGCTAAAAATGTTATTAAAATATAACTCTAAAAGAGGAATATGTTGATCTCAACCTCCTTTTAATTCAATTTAGCATGCTCTCAACATTTCTTCATGACGTTGATAGTCTTCTCAGATTGACCATTAGTTATTCATGATATTTCATACTAATGTTCTTCTATGTATATAAAGTGTGTTGGAGACACTTATAGAATGTAGATATCAATCACGGATCCTGATCAGATACAATATATAGTGGTACTCTATGGAGCCTTACCACCTCTCTGATAATATCCATTCTAGATAATCCAATGAGAAAGATTCTTGAATTTCAATGAAATGTGCAGTCTTTGTAAGATTATCCATTACAACCCAGATAACATTTTTTTACTTTCAATGTATTCGGAAGTCCAGTGAAAATTTACATGGTGATGTTATCCCATTTTTATTTTGGTATGGGTAATGGATGCATGTCCCCATAGACTTTTGCCTTTAATTATTCACTATCTAACACACTAGTCACATTGGTGTATACTTAGCAATTTTTCTTCTTCATCATATCCCCCCATTAATGCTCTCATATATCTCGATACATCGTTTTGTTTCCTGGGTGAATGGAGAAATTAAAACTCTGTGCATCGTCAAAATTTTCATTATTAAACTTTGGGTTTGATCAAACCCATTTTCTTGACCCAAATATCACAATTACATCTTCAATATAATTGAACTCTACAGACATCAATTTTGTTAGATTTTTCACATTATTTTGAATTCCCATATCCTCATTTTATTCTTCCTTTTACCATTCCAACAGAGATATTTGAGTAATCATTTTAGAATAAATTAATGATGTTCCCTACTTTAATATTCCCTTGTCCATCTTCATAAAATATATGAAAATTGGATCCTTTTCAATTATCATCAATGATTAAATCGATGGGTCCTTTATAAATAGAAAATTTCCAACATGTTCATTACTAGAGTGGTAATGGATTGTGAAGTCATAGTCCTTGATCAGATCTAACAATATTCATTCGCACAAATTCATATCATTCAATGTGAATATATATAATTGAATATTTTGTGATCTGTATATATTTAACACTTTTTCTCAAAGAGGTAATGTCGAAATTTTTTTAAATAGAATATTATTGAAGCCAACTACACCTCATGCAATAGAAAGTTGTTATCTTGAAATTTCAATTACATTGAATCATGGGAAATGACTTTTTCATTTTTCATCAACATAAATCATAATACATTATTCAATGCATCACTTAATAACACAAAATATCCAAACTTATGGGTTTTGTGAGAAAAATATTACTGATAAGCCTCATTTTCAACTTCTAGAAGCTATATTCGCAATCATCAGTCCATTAAAACATTACTCCTTTAATGTTATCTTGGTAAGAGGGTTTGAAATTTGTTAAAAATTTCAAAAAAATTTGGGATAATATCCTACTAACCCAAGCAATCTACAAATATATGTCACAAATGATGGCATTGACCATCCAGTAGTAGTAGTTTCGTAGAGAGATCCATAGATAGCCCATAAGATGTAATTATTGGCCCATTTTTGGTTCTCAATGATATATTTGTAGCGATGATTTGTGGTGGTGTAGGTATTGTTCAACAAAACATTCAGGATATAAAAGAATGCATAGAAATAGAATAAAAAGGTACATTCTCTATTCATGAATGAATAACTAGCATACCTATCACCACTTCATTGATGGGGTTCTCTTTAGTGATAGTGATGGAAAAATCTCACCCGTTATTCCATGGCGGTTATTATTTGCCTAAAAAAACCCTTGGCTTGAAGCACTGGTTTGAAAAGTGAACTAGTTATTTTCTGTTAAAGCAATGAACAATTAGTTGAGGTTGAAACATATTGATCCTCTAATATATTTCCACAACATGGTTTTATTCACAACAATTAATAGTCAGGTTCCTTTTTCTTCCACACCTAAGGTGTTTCCCCATCCCCTTCATGAAATCTTTAGGTAGATTCTTTCTTCACCTTGGGTATGTTGCGTGCTAGAATTTTTTAGCACCATTGGATTTATCCATCATACCAGTAGAATTATTTTCAACAGTACTATTATTATACCCCTGAAACCTCTAAGAATCTATAATATTCTATTCGACATTGATATAATATCAAACAATTTCCTCATAGATATCGATGTCACAGATCTTTACTTCTTTCCATAGGCTAGTTTTTAGTTTGCAATGGAGTGTTCAACATTTCATTCGGGTGTAACAACAATGTTCGAAGCCAATCATTCAAGCCATGTAATGTTTTCCTTGTAAGATCCGATGGATTCATCATATGTTTTCTTGAGGGCAAGGAAGTCCCTATCAATATTAATTTGGATTGTGTGAGAAAAAAACTTATCTAATGTTTTTCAAAAAATCCTTCCATTCGAAAGCCTCGATTTGTTCTTAAGGATTTTCATTTTTGATCAATGTCCACCATTGATCAGCTTCACCCTCCATATAATATGTATCCAAAATAACCTTCTATTTTTTGTCACATTGAAGGATGGAGAATAGTTTTTCAATTTAGTTGATCCATTGATTGATGATTGAGGGATTAGATGATACATTAAAAGTAGGAGGCCTTTGTATCAGGAAACTCTTGATTACATCATGTTCTTTATTTGGGGGGTTTCACATTTCTCTTTAACCATGTTTCTATTCAGGACATGAGTTATCTAAGAAGTATAATGATGTTTTTTTCAATTCCCCCTCCCATCAAATTATGCATCCCATTAGAACAATTATCATATTTATATTTTCATCGGTTGTTAGACCATGTTCTCCAACAATAACCCATTGAATGAAATAAAAGGAAAGTTAGGGGTAACACATAAAGGGGAATCCAATGAAAAATGATATATTATAATTTAATTATATTTTCATAACTTTTGAATTTATAGGCTACAACTATGTTATCCATGATCTACTTCCCAACATATATTCATAGTGGAATTTTTTTTATTCCAATAATAATGGTTCATACAACGCTTATGAATTTAAAAATATATATCTCTTCAGATTTTCATAACAATGAGTGAAGCAAGGGCTGCTTTTTTGAACCGGTTCTCATTCAAGTCTAGCTCAATGTGGTGATTTTAGGTTTTACCCCTTGACACATCTGTTCCAGACCCACCTCATGGTGTTTTTTCTAGATAGGTCTTTATTTTAATGATAAAACACATACTCTATACTCACCCGAATTTTGGGATTTTTTTTATACATAGGAATACCTATAAGGATTTCACTAGGGGTTTTCAATCATAATCCCAAAAATTAATAAACCAATCATTTGATACCACCTATAACAGCCCATGCAATTTTTCGATAATAAATCATGATTTATTAACTAAACATGCACTAAAGAAAGCAATGAGGATTGATAGGTCTAATGTCTTGTGAAATTAGAAACATTACATAACAACTTAAGGAATAAAATACATCATATTAAATGAAAAATTCATTTAAATGACCCCATAATTCTTTCTTAATTAGCATTGCATGTGATATCTTGATGACAAACATAATAAAAGGGTGACTTATAAAGACTAGTAATATAGTAAACAAGGTATATAATGAAAAATAAAATACATGTTAGTCAAATGTAATATTAATAGGGAATAATAAAAAAAATGTACAAAAATAATGTTATAGATAGATTATCATAACATGGAGATGTGGCAACAACATTCAACCTGATATTAGCAAGAGCTAAGGCGCATTGCACATGGAGCATGAGTAAACCCTCATAGTACATGAATTATCATGAGTAAACCCTCACTTTTCTAGAATTTTCAAGAGTAAACATCAATTTTACATGGCGTTTAATGATATTATTCCTTTCATTATGCATTTTAGCGCTATCAGGGTGAACCCTTTATAAACATTTCATTTCAGGAATAATTGTCCCAAGTGAATCATACAACATGAATTAATTAAAAATAATAATGTATTTTAATGAATTTGAGATGTAGAATACATTAATATAACCGATAAATCATCAAGAACATGTTCATAATGGTGAATACCCTTCATAGAGTAATGGGTATGGTATTCACTTACATGATGTTTTTGGATTTGGAAATTTCGGTGTAACATCGGCAGCTTAACGATGCGAAATTGAAACCGTAAAATGGGTTTATTAGATATAAAAGGGTCTCTAATTTTTTATACATGAAATGGAAATAAATGGGGTAGTTTAATATAATATCTCATAATATGTAATATAATATAGACTCATAATATAAAATAATTGATTGAATGTAAATGAGGAGAGAGAAATCCCTAACAGAATTTCGACATGGTAACAGATGTATAAGGGACGAATTAATGATAGTGAAAGTGGTATCTCATCATTAAAATATAAGGAGGGAAGTATTTCCGAGGTTTAAAATTATACCCAAGTATTTTTAATTGAAAATAAAAAGGCTATAACAATATAAGGAAACTTGGACATAAGTATGGATGAACGGAAAGTAAAGATCCCTTACATGGAAGTGTGAACTCAATGGCTTGGGGGAGGCATGAAAGATGCTCCATGGGTTCTTTGGACACCTTTTGAAAAAATGAGGGAGAGGAGGGTGAAGGTTGATTGAGATCCAAATTGTTTGAGTTAGGAGAATTTTCAGATTGAGTGGGTTTGTGTTGGAAAGGATAGGTAATTCATTATTATTTATGTTTTGGGTAGTGCACATTAAACTAATCAAAACCAAAAAACCATCACATGTTTTTTGCCATCTATTTATCAAAAGTGGATACTAAAATATTATTTTATAAATCCATATTATGAAATTATTAAAATATTTTTCATGCTTATGTGGACATGAGACACACAATCAAGGAAATCATTTTAGAATGTCAAAATGTATTATAATCCTTGGAGGGTCAACTAAGGAAACATAAAAATAATCAAAAAAATCTAAAATCACATTATTTTAAATATATAAATATATTTACCTTATATACATTTTAAATAATTTTATTTATTCACTATTCACACATTCTAAAGTTATAAAACACATTATATACTATATCAGTATTTAATTTTTACCCAAAAAATCAATTGTCTCAGAAAATTATTAAAAAATCACCATATGATAATTTCAATGTCTTGATTCCAAAAATAATATTAATTTTATCTAAATAATTTTCTAAATATTATAATCATCACTTTAAATATAAAAATCATCATTTATTGAAAATTCATGTGTTTTGACATACACATTTTTCAAACCATAATAAAAATTACAATTTTATTCATAAAAATTATAAAAACATAAATTTTTATAATTTATTTTAATATTATTTTATTAAAATATTATTTAAGTCAAAAATGAGTTAATTCAACAAAATTGATTTTTCAATTGAATTTGAATATATACAAAAAATACTAATTATGAATAAGAAATCACATAAAAAGTAACATTTATAAAATGAAAATTTTTTATATATACAAAAATAATGTACATGATCATAGTCCTAGAGTCATGTTAAATAAACTCTTATAACACCTACATAAGACCAAAGGGTAAGGTGTGTGTTGGTGACCGACCCTGGGAGTGGTTCAGATAATGTCGTAGAGGTAGTAATCGATATTAAGTTCTAATTCTCCAGTAGGTTATTTTGTTCTGGCATAACATGTAGAACATCTGCTTGGAATAGGTCATCTGCTATGACCAGGGATTCTGCGTACTTAACATGATCTGAAATTTGTTCTTCAAATGGAGTAATTCTAAAGGATGATAAAATCTCTTCTTTTGTATGGGAAAATTCGATATATTAAAGCATAATATTTATACTAATCATGTGATCACTATTTTCCTACTATATTTGTGATGGTGAAAATTAAAAATGGTATTTAAAAATACAAAAAATTTTACCAATGAAGTGCATATGTTTCATATAACCATTTTACATAATAATACAATTATTTAGATTAAGATGAATTTTCATTAATAAAAGCATGGGATGGTACACGATCATTCATGGGTTTGTCCACAATCCATGTGTATTCAATCCCCTATAAACCACAGTATCTAAAGATGATTCTTTAGAACACAATAATTTCCCCTAATATGCACCTTGATTTGATGAAGATCACAGATTTCATTTTGGGTTTGGGTGTTTTATCTGGTTTTGGCTAATGATCTCCTAGGGAGAGTTCCCTTTTTGTTATAGAGATGATAATTATGATTGAATTTGGAGAGAAGTAGTTCAGTGTACATTTTCACTACAATCCAATGAGTTTGTGTTTCCTCCAAGTATAAGAGTACCCTTCTATTTTTGATTTAGTGGAGATAAACTCGATCTTATGATTGAGTCAACTATGCGTCAAGGGTGTTAAATATCATGACTTGGTTTCATCATAAATAGGATTTAGTTTAATATTATGGCTCTATATACATTTATTTCAATATATTTTATACATATTAGAATCATTTTTTGGTGTGTGCTGGAGTCCATACAATAGTGGATGGCGTTAACTCTACGTGACATGTTTTTATCATTTCCACCTAATTCAATAGGATGATAATCCTCAAATATATTATCTTGTTTTATTCATGATTATTCCTCTCTATAATTATTTTCCTTCATTTTCTATCATAATAAAATGACCGAATTGGGTGGTGTTCTCATAGTGCATACAGTATCTCACTCATCTAAAGCATGTTATGTCTAATGTGGTTACTTTTTTGTTTTATCTAATTTTTTTGTTACTGTTATTCAATTGAATTAAAAATATATATTTTATTCCAGTACACCAATATTTTAATTTGGTTACACAAAATCATAGACCCACAAAATCCCATCAATGGGTCCTATATGTTCTAAGGGTTCAGAGAATAACCCAAACCACTTATATTATGATATTGAAATTAATAACATTAGCAGTGTGTGGAGGTGGTATTGTGGTTTTTAAAACTTGTATGTCTATAAGGTTTTCTTTTTAGCCTTATGACTCTATTTTATTTCCCTATATAGAAATTATTTTTTATCTATGTGTACTACATAATGGTTGAATTAATATACAGAAACCCAAATGTTTTTGGTTATGGGTGTTCTCCACAACATATCAGTTTCCATGGGAATAGATGGCTTACTACTTCATCTTCCCCACTATATCTTCTATAATTTTTTTAAATTAAATTAATATGATGGATATAAATCAATGGTGTGATTGATATGGAGATTATGGGATGGAAATTTTTTTTATAACGGGGGTTAATAATGGAAGTAAGATTCCATGTGGTTTATGATTTATAAGTACATGATACCCTTCAATGATGGATATGTAACATGTTATTATGATATGTATATGTAAAATGTGATATTTGAAATGTGGTTCTATGCGGTGTATTTTGATTCTTTATAGTTTGTTTGATATTATCATTAAATATAATGACTAGGAATTTAATGATATTTGTCATTATGTTGTAAGAGTAAAAAAATTAAGGTGAATTGTTTTCAAGGTTTCTCATATATGTATTATTTTTTCAATACATTATTATACATGGAAATTACATTAGATGAATGATACATTGCAAGTTTAGATGGTGGTTACTCTAGTATTGGTGTGTTGCTTTTATAGTTAATTCACTATAAAAATTATATGCTACTCCAATATTTTAATGTGATTTCGTTGATATATTTTGAGAAAATATATTTTTATTATATTATGTATATATATATATATATCTTCATTTCAGTATTTGTATATGTGTTTGGAGATCTTTATATACATTACAAGATCAGTGCTTAGAGATGTGGTTTCTATTTTTTCCTATTGGATCATTATTGAATTGTGTTTGTAAATTCTTATTTCATATGATTATTGTAAGAATATTCATTTATTATTGGATACATTTTTCATATTATATCAAGGTATGGATTGGTTATATTTTACCTTATAATTATTACTTATATCATCAATTCTTACTATTTTTTAATTTATATCATTTGTGATGGTCTCTGCTATTCGATATACTAGAGGTAAACTATGAATCGCATTCTCTTTTTCGATAATATTCATACGAAGTTCACTCCAGGGATATGTAATTTAAAAAAATTCAAAAATATTATTGACGGTTAGGATAAAGAGTGTAGTTTGGAAAATGTAGTGATTAAATTTATTTAATGAAAAAATTAATATTCATACATAGTGTGTGGTATACCAATATACACTAGTACAGATAAAAAGATTAATTAAATATATGATATGATCCATGGAAAAAAAGTATTCTCATCATAATAGGTGTGCAAAAATTTATTTCTTGTTACTGACAATCGGGATGTGTATTAATATTACATTTTACATCAATTTCATTATTTTTGGTGATTATTATAAATTGGAATCAAATATTATTAAGTGAAATATTAAAAAATTCCTTGATTATATACTAATTTCATTAATTCACCATCTAAATTTACTAAATTAAAATTTTCATGTATGGTTCGGAGTTAGGAGGAGTAGAAAAATGAATCAAGTTATTGTTGTTTGATTGACTTGGCAGGGGTGGAAGATGAATAGTAGAAGATATCCATATGTTCTCCCAACATGAATTGGAAAAATATAGTTTGAGCATAAATAATAAAGTTATCAATCAATATTCCTTGGAGATTGTGATAAAATTTAATTATAATAATAATAGGGAAATGTGATTAGTTTCATCATTATTAATCAATAATTGAGGACCCACATGATTTTGTTGGTATTTATATTGATGGGAGAGTCAATGGATGATGTTATGTGGGATTATTTTCATTGTAAATTGATTTCTAATTTCCTCTCAATGATGATTTTGTTATTAAGATAATGATTTTAACAACTTTCATAAGGGGAGATATTGCTTGAATCACCTTTTGATAATGGTTGCGGACTATGTTCCCTTCACCCCATGAAAATTCAACATTATGTGTCAGTGGTGTGGTTCTTGGAGGTGAAAATATCTTTGGAAATTCAATATAATATCATGAAATCATAATAGAATATATTTTTTAAGGTCTAGATGATGAATTTTTACATTGAGAGGATGCATCTGTGTTAACAAACATCTTAAAAGGGGATTCATCAGTCCCTTCCAAGGAGTATGTCTATTGATAGAGAGTATCAAAATAATTATTTCTAGTTTTATTACTCATAGGGTGTTGGTTCTAAAAATATTATTCAATCTTCACTTTATAAATTTATAGCGACCCTTCTTTTCTTATATTACCATTACATCATTTTAATGATAAAAAATATAATATTGTTTTAAAAACTGGATCTATTGGACATGTATCTTATAAACAATGGGAAAAAATAAGATTTAGATAATAAAACATGAACATTATTTAATAAATTATTCTATAAATTCTTAGTGTCCTTTACATATTTCTTTTTATAAGTATTCAACTTATGATATACATCAAATAAATCGGTGTGTGAACATCCTTGAAATAGTATAACTAAGAACATGAAATAATATAAAAGTTGAGAATAATAATCACCATAATAAAATAATAAAGGGATCATCATCAGGATAATTATTAGATGCATTGGATAAGGTCATGTAATGTGGAATGTATATATATGAAACATCATATCATTGTAGTCAACAAAACCACCAAGTTGCATCCAAATCTAGAATCATGTTCCTGAATAACATATTTTAATAATATAAACATCATACTTTTGAAATAATAACACATCATTTTCACTCACATTTCAAATAATATCATCATACTTATCACATTTTCCAATGCATTGGATTTCAATATTATTCTGGTTTCACCTGTCACATCAAACCATTTACATACTCATGTATTCTACATAGAGCGTATTTCAATTTTAGACCTAAAATAACCATGGGAAAGGAAATTGATTTTAGGAGAATTTATTAAATCATATATTCATCAAGAAACTGTGTGGTTCCAAAAATACAAAATTAGAAAATATATCTAGAATATGATTCATCGATCAGGATTGGAGGATAAACAATCATAAGAGAAGTAAAAGATGGGTATTTTTAAAGATTATTTCTTTTGTAAATAATAATTTCATCATCATTAAAATAATATTGGAAGCATGTATACGCTATATTTTTTTAGAAATATATAATTATATTTGAATAATAATAACAAACATTTACACTGAAATTAAGAATGAATGTGGAATAATAGATGAAAGTAAATTGGGTTCTGGGATAACCCTTACCTGAATTTTAACTGATTTCATCACTTTTATATATTGAATTATAATATTACATTCATTAATTAGTAAATAAATATCTGCTTTGTTAATTTATAAGAGTCATTAAAATTTGATTGTAATTTTATGGCTATTTTGACAAGTTGCAGAGATCAATTCTATCATTTTGTCAGTGTTCCTTTTAATTATTTTCATGATTGGTTCAGATGAATAAGTGAAAGGAAGATCATGTAAAATTGGTGAAGTTATAGGGAATTTAAATTATATATTATCGAAGAATGTAGAGATGATTAATTTTTCATATATTGATTTTTAGTTATTAATATGAATCATTAAATAGACTAATGAGGGTCCATTTGATTAAATTTGGAAGCTTTCTATGAAAAATAATTCATTTAGATTTATTATTTAATACTCTGTATATTAATTTTTCCCAAAATAAAAAAAAATCAATAAATTAAATTTTACAATATTTATCAACCATTATTATTTATATCACCCTCTATAAATATAGAAATATTAAATAATGATGCATCATCTACGATGTTTGTAAATCAACACATGTGAAAGGATGATTATATTATTTTTACTAAAAGGCATATGTGAAGCTATTTGTTGACGAATTATTCCATTTCCATAATAAAATTATGGTATATAAAAGGTACTGGATTAACAATCAAACACTGATATGTGGAGTTGATGAATAAAATATAATGGAAATTCTCACGACACCCTCCCCACAATGAGTACCTCTCCTAGGTCAGAAATTTCATAATGGAGATAATGACCACTAATTCCCGCCTCCAGTAGGCCCTAGGATGGAGACTTGCACCGAGGGTATAATAAACACATAAATGGGAGGCATTACCCTCAAGGAGAATACATGCGGTAGAGAGAGATTAGATATACACCAACCTACTCCAACTTAGAACTGAAATATACTAGAAACCCAAGAGCACATATGTAATTCCATGAATAAGTACTATAACTGAAAGGAGAAACACTGCATGTACCCAAAAGAAATTAAAAATTGATGCTACCACAATCCCGAACAGCTCCTGCAACCACAAGCAAGTAATCACCAGCCTGATCTCCAACCTTCTCCAAGTGACCAGAAAAATAGTTTATATATACATAGGGTGAGTATAACTGTATACTCAGTAGGATCCTCCCCAAAGCCTCCAATGAAAAAGTAAAGAAATCATGCTAATGCATAGTGAACAACAAGTTAAACAACTCATTACATAAACAAGTATACTAAGTTCCTAGACTCACTATGGCTAGTCTCACTAGGTAACACATACAAGAAAATATCATATAATAAATTATATATTGGGTACCCTGCTACTACTTCCCCACTAGTTTGCAGCTTTTCCCCACCATCGCTCATCCTAAACATCTCTCTCCAAAAAGGATTTCCTGTAGACACCTGGCAGAAGAACCACAATATGAACCACGTGCAAAAAAACCACCACGTCCACACACCGAAGTATCCAAGTTGTTTCTAGGAGCCACCACAACTTTCATAACATGTATCATACATCAGGTATTATACTTCAATCCATCACAACCCATACACTGAGTAAGGATCCTCAAGAAATCATAGCCTATACACATTACACCTATAGTAGTCCATAGAAAAATATATCCAGAATATATGAGTGTCAATAGCCATAATTTATTATATCCCTCTACGCACATATATGGGGAAAACTAACCAATGGGCCTACCAGCACAAGTAACTACCAAGAGAAGACATCAGGGCCTAAGGGGGTAGTCAGTCATCCATGCTTCCACCGAAATGTAGGTAAACACACCCCCCAGGTCTCAGAATCTGTAGGGTGTTAGCTTCCCTTACAGATAGGGTGGAGTACCGTATAGAAACACAAAAAGTATAGAATATTCTATAACTCAAAACCACACTATTAGAATAACCTAGTCTTATACACAACTGCAACTAACCTTTATCAGACTCCAGGTTGCTACATCTAAGACTATGTTACCTATAAGAACAAAACCATTTAATGTGCTCTGTTAGATTACTTCCTTCCCTTTTTATCAGTTCCACTATATGTTAATTAATTATTTAAACATTAATTAACCATGAACAATCCCACATTAAATTTAATTAGCATCACTCATAAAGTCGATCGTTGCTTCAAAAAAACAACCACATCATTATGTTCCAGCAACTCCATCCCCAGGGGTTAACACCATTTATTAAATTATTAATAACATAAATATTTTCCCGCATTCCCAAGAATTCTAGAAATACATTCTATGCTACTAATGACAAGGGGGATTAACACGGTGAGTAGACGTACTACCTGTCGAGTATTTCCAGCTGATATCAAGAGCATATACCCATCCTTCCTTGATAAGATAAACACTGAAATCACATGGCATACCTCATGTGTCATCGCCTCTTTCTGAAGAGAAATATGTAAGACTAGCTTCCTTGAGCAGTGGTGAAAGGTAAAGAAGATAAACCACCAAATAAACAGAAAGCATCCAATAATCACATCCATTCCATTCCATCGTCCCTAGTGTCCTCCCTGACACCCACATGCATAAACTGATGCATCTCTCCACTCTAGGTGTCATCTGCTGCCACAACCATAATGGCCTCCATGGCTCCACATATTACCACAACCATCCAGGCTCACATTAAAACACAAGCAGTAGTAAAACAAACATCTTCACAAATTGGGATCTTGGCCCTCAAACAAACAAGAGGGTAACTCAGAACCCTGCAAGCAATTATCTTTTAACAACCAACTGTTCTTTAATCGATCATGGATTAATCGATTTATTATTCGTTGGTTCTAAATTCGGGAAAGCTAATAGTAAGCTGTCACAAATAAATGAACATACTAACTGCACCAATTTTCTTAAAATAAAATTAAAACAATAACCAATTTTTTTGTATTACTCTTTATCTTTAGCCAAACCATTATCAATTAATCACAGTTTATATTCTTTACGAATTTCCATCAAGAACAAGCATAAATATCACACAATAATGCAAAAATCAAGAGGCAATAAAATATGATCGATATAAATTTATTTATCCAGTTAAAATATTTATTATGGAAATTACATTAACATCTAGTAGGATAAAACATTCTAAAGATATAGTTTCACATAAATGAAAGAGAAACAACGAATCCCCTACCTCAAATAGTTCCTCACATTCTTTATCCACACAATGGGACATGATCTTCCTCTCGCAACAACTGCATCCACCCGAGGATGCCACAGTACGACCGCACCAACCAAACCCCAAGATAAACCACATTAGAAGCACGAATATTTAATTCTTTAACATGTAAAGGATAAATAGGAGAAGATTATTCCCAATGTAACGATGATAAAACATACAATATATTGAAGATTGATTGATACATCTTCGTGGCATCAAAATAGAGCGGAACCAATCCGAGTGTAATGTTTGATTGTGAAACTTCTTTGGGACTGATTTAAAGGTTCTAGAATATCATAGACAAGAATAAAGAGGAAGAACCATGGAAGAAGATATCTTGTACCTTTGGAAGATTTAATGGGGCAACGGTTTAAGATACGCTTAATTCCCCATAAAAAACAGATCGCATTAAGCCACATAGTTTGAACAAGTAAAAACATCCCAAGAGATAGGAATAATTAATATAGGAGTTATAGCCTTTGAATAGGCCTTATAGTCCTTAAAACGAGGCTTCAAATGCATTTTACGTCAAAGGAAAATGCAAAAGGGGTGAAACTATAGGAACCTGGAAACACTGTTCGTGAACCTCACTGATAGAACACTTTTCATAAACCTCAACATTAGAACCTCACTGATAGAACACTGTTAATGAACATCACCGATAGAACAATGTTCATGAACCTCACTGATAGAACATTGTTCATGAGTTTCACTGATAGAACACTGTTCACTGCACCTCTCCGATAGACCATTGTTCACTAAACCTCATCAATAGAACATCGTTCACTGAACCTCACCGATAGAAGTGGTCACTAAACCTCACTAGTAGAACTATTCACTGAACCTCACAGATAGAGCTGTTTACAAAACCTCATGGATAGAATTGTTCACTGAACCTCACCGATAGAACTATTCACTGAATTCGAAATTGGGGTAAGTGTTGGGGATAAGTCCCATTCACCTCATGCAACACATCAAACACCACATTATGACAAAGGAATAGACCATAGAGGTCTGTGAAATTGCATCAGATACCTCTCAAATCATTTTTGTACTCGAGAATTAAAAACTCACCTAAAGGGAAAACTAAACGTGGTCCGAACAACCACCCATCGAGATACCTCTCAAAAGAGAGAAATCCATAAGAATAAACCAAATAAATTCATAAATAAAACATAAAAGGACTAACCACAAAGGGTACATCGTTACCTGAATAGAGTTAAACATCAAAAAACTATGGGTACTGAGTACGTAAATGTGACACACGTTCCCAGGTACTCTCCTCCATTCCACCGTGTCTCCACAAGAATTGAAATAATGGCATAGAATGCACATGAAACACATTCTCCTTGTGTTATTGGGTCTTCATAGGTTGCTCCTCGAAGGACTCATCATCACCAAGATAGATCTCCCCCCAATCTATAATGTGAGAGTCATCTTGAATATAACGACAGAGCTGTGATACATGGAAAACATCATGTATTCGACTCATCTATGGGGGAAGTGCTACTCGATACGCCACATCTCCAACATGAGCTAACACCTCGAAAGGCACAATAAACCAGGTAGAAAGCTTACTTCCATGACCAACCCTTCACTGCTCATGGCGGGGAGTCACCTTCATAAACACATGATCCCCGACATTAAACATTAAGGGTCTCATTCTTTGATCATCATATGATTTGTGACGATCATGCACTATCTTCATCCTCTCACAAATCACCCAAACAATCTCTGTTGTAATCTACACTAGTTCTGGTCTGAGAATTGCTGACTCTCTGACCCCAGTCCAACATAACGTAGAACGACATGGTCGACCATACAAGGCTTCAAAAGGTTCCATACCGATGGTGGAGTGAAAACTATTTTTGTAAGAAAATTTCACCAAGGGTAATTTCCTTATCCATGAGCCTCCAAAATCAAGAACACAATAGCGTAACGTGTCTCCATGTGTCTGGATGGATCGCTCTGTCGGACCGTCCATTTGAAGATGAAAAGCAGTTCTAAGGCATAGTTTAGAACCAAAATCATGTTGGATACCTCTCCACACCATCGAGGTAAAATTAGGATCTCAATTAGAAATGATCAACCATGGGACTCCATGAAGTCTCACCACTTCCTCCAGATACGGCCTTGAAAAAACATTCGCTGAGCTCGACTCCTGGATCGCAATGGAGTGGTATGATTTTTTTAAATTATCCACTACCACCCAAATAGAATCATGTCACCCCGGATATCAAGGTAAACCAGTAAAAAAGTCCATTGAGATGTCCTCCCACTTCCACTGAGAAATATCTAATTGCTGGAGAAGACCACCTAAAACACGATGTTCAACCTTCACCTTCTGGAAGACTAAACATCGAGACACAAACTCCGCAACAGCACGCTTCATCCTAGGCCACCAAAAATGACTCCACAAGTATCGGTACATCATTTCCATGCTAGGATGTACTGATAAAGGTGAACTCTGAGTTTCTTGGAGAACCGTCTCACGCATCGTCAAGGGAACAAAAATCCTTCCATAATAAAACACTCAGTGTTGTTCCTCCTCCAATGAACCATTATGGGCCTCACAAATAACAACTCGGTCTCTCCAAACCACCACCTCCAGATCTACGAACTAGGACTCTTCTACCTTAAGCATCAGGGATGATTGTACCGTCATTTGAAAACGGAAACCTCAACCCCCAACTTCTTTCATATCAAGATGCAATAATGAAAATTCTTCCATTACTCTATACGAATCACCAGATTCACAAAAAGCATCACTACATGACATTAAACTCAGCACATTAGCTACAAAATTCCCTTTTCCTGATGTAAATGATATTTCAATGTTGTATTCCTGTAATAACTCCATCCACCGATGAGGTCATAAGTTCATGTCACACTCGGAGAAAACATATCTCAAACTCTTATGATCGGTGAAAACCACAAAGCGCTCATCAATTAGGTAATGTCTCCACAACATCAGAGCAAACACCATGGATGGAATCTCAAGATCATGGGTGAAATAGTTGCATTCATAGGGACGAAACTGTCGAGATATGACAACCCTGCTTTTTATTACAACATAAACTTGATTTATTACATAAAACATCACTTGATACAACAAAGAATATCGAGAGGTTTAGTTTCATTGGGGCTTAGTATAATTATATAAAATCTTGGAACATGAAATACAACATATTTATTGAAAACATCATTTACATGACCACTACATTCCCTCGTACATAGCATTGCATGGAATAACCTGAGGACATGCATAAGAAAAGGGTGAGCTACAAAGCCTAAAAGAGAATACACATAGAATAACATGAGGAGTACAATACATGTTAGACAAAAGGAATATAAATAGAGAATAATAGAAACATGAACATATAGGCATTATAGCGTATGATAATCATAACATGGAAATGTGGAAACAACACTTAACTTGGAATTAGCATGAGCCAAGACTCATTGCACATAGATCATGAGTAAACCCTCATTACACATGAATCACGAGTAAACCCTCATTGTACTTGAATTAGAATGATTCAACACTCATTGAAAATGACGTATCATGATACTATACTTTAACCAATGCATTGGAGCACTATATGGGCGCACCATTCTTAAACATTTCATTTCAAGCATAAGTGTGCCACATGGATCATAAAACATGGATTCATAAAACATAATAATTTATTCCACGATAAAGGAATGTGGAATTAATACATGAATCTTCATAATAAATAAGTAAATGTACATAAGTGTGAATACCCTTTATGGAGAAATGGTCTTGGTATTCACTACATAATGGCTTTTGCTTAGAAAATCGCTGCGATTTCGGCAGCGTAACAGCGTGACATAAGAATTCATAAAAACGGTTGATGAGAGAGAAAGGGGTTCCTCATGATATTTATACGTAATGGACAGTAAGTAGGTCATTCAGATACATGTCCCAACAATTGTAATGGAATTTAGATTCATGATGAAAAAGTGTTGCTTGAATGTAAAAGAAGAAAGAGAAGTTCCTTTCCGAATTTCGGCATAGTAACGAGTGTACATGAGAGGCATTTAATGAAACAGAAAGGGATCTACCATCATTAAAACAATAATAGGTCAGTATTGGGAGGTTAGAAACCATACCCCAACATTCATAATTGAAATTAAAAGGCCAATACAACATAAAGAAAATTGACAAAAATGATAAAGGAAGAAAAAACCCTTACTTGGAAGTGTGATTCCAAAGGCTAGAGAGAGGCTTGTGAGAGGCTTCTTGGGAGCTTGGGGCACCTTGGGACGATTCTAGAGAGAGTTAGACAGAGGTTGGATGAACTCTGAAGGCTTTTTGTGACGAGGAAGTGGGATCTTGGGTGGGTTTATATAGGAAAGGTGTGGGAATTCTTTATAATTTAGGTTTGGGACCCCTTATATTAAATTAATCCAAACCACAAACCATCCCCTGGTTTTTTCCAATGATTTTTGTAAAAGGGAAGAGGAAAACAATATTTTATAACGCCAAAGTCTGAACTTCTTAAAATATTAGGGTTTATTATGTGGAGGTGAGTTACACTCCCATGGAAATTAATTTAAAAAGGCAAGGTGTTGAATAAGTCTTGAGGGGTCAATTAATGCTTTGAAAAGTAAGTCAAACAAACTCAAAATCACATTATTTTAATTTTAATACATATATTGGACGAACATAATGATTATAGTAATTTATTACACCACTATTTGGTCATTATGATGTCATAAAACACATTATATATTTAAACAGTATTTAATTTTTACCCAAGAATTTGACTGTCTCAGAAAATTATGAAAAATTCACTGTTGGATAATTTCGATGTCCTGATTCCAGAAATGACATTTATTTTATCTAAATAATTTTCTAAATATGTTAATTTTCACTTTTAAAATTTATCGAAAATGTAACGCCCCGACCCCAGTTACCCAGATTCGGTGCATTATTACATAACATTGACATGATCACAAAGGATGAAGTATCGAAAGATCGATTACTTTAGTAGTCTTCGAAACACATGATATATTCATAAGTCTTACATTAAATCCTAAGGTAAAAAAACTACAACAACATCTTGTCTTCATATCCCCTCATACTATCCCTGTAGGTCATTCATAAATTACTTCTTCATAATCCTAGGAAAAATAAAACCTTGATAGGGGTGAGCTCAAATGCTCAGTAAGGATAACATTATAGCAGAAGCTTTCATAGATAAGCATAAACACTTAAGACAATTTATAACTAAAACAAAAGCCTTTTAAACTTGAACTACAGCATAAAACGACAGAGATAAAATAAAAATAATGTCATTTACTTACTCACATAGATATTCTACTAGTCGAATGATCACATGAAATATCAATAACCACTTCCATACTGATGGAATACATAATTCCAGACTAACATAACCACATAGACAAGGCCTCGTGCTAAGACTACAAATAATATTTTTCCAAGGCCTTGTACAAAGACACTAGTTTGTCTCATGAGACATACCGATGCATCGAGGAGCTATAGCGGGCTACACCCGTCACTTATTAAGTCCAATGCATTCCTCATATAAACAGGTTTAAACATAACATAAACATTCGTATTAAAACTAGCATACGAAATGTCAATACTTTAACTACAAAACATGAATGGTATAAAAATAGAACATCCACTATCAAACATAACTCATTTGATACAATATGGAAGATTTTATTTTATCACATTAAACTCAATCAAGAATAATGAAGGATGTTGACATAGATGAAAATAATATTCAAAACTATTTGAGAGAAATATCCCCATTTTTATTGAAATCATTTTAAAAGTCACACTATTTGTCAAGAATCCATTTAAAAATAGATTTTTGAATCAAAGTGTCCCATACAACTTTGAAAATTTTTAAAAAGAGTTTTAATTTTAAAAATTTAATGTCCATATAAATAAATCCTTAAAACCATTTTTAAAACATGGACATTAATGAGAAAGAATTAGATGAATAAGTCTTTAAAAAATTTAAAAATGTTATTTTAGTTAACGTTTCTATCAAAAAGAGTGACACTTGAATACAAATAATTGAGGTTATCAAAACATTGTAATATCATGAGAATAAAGGGATTCATGATATACTATGTCAATGTACATTATATACACTACATAAAAGTGATTTGGTGTATAACAACAAATAAGTCTCAATGGAATGTAAATTGAGATGAAATCTCTCATAAAGGCCATATCCATAGGTTAAGGATATATCAATGAAATAATTATGTGTGAAAAATATAAATACACTAAATATGATTCGATATTCAGTGTAAAACAATCAAGGGACATTCACACATATTCTAGTAAAAACAACACCAATGAATTGGGTGTTTATCTCAACAAATCGAGATTGAGTAAAAATTACTCTTATGAAGTTCATAACGATGACTTGTGGATTTATAAATGGAGTGATTATGTTTATAGAAAGTATATCCACATAGAGGGGAGTGGAAATTATGACATATTTAAATGAATAGTAATCCCACACATAATCTTGGAGTAAAATAATCAATGAAGTATGTGTAAAGCCGAATGAGTGGAAATTGAAATTTCAAATTCCCTTATCAATTTGGTAACCTACGAAACATACACCCATGAACGAATTATAATACAATGATGATGTAAATATACATAAATTAATGTATATTACACAATTAATACAATCATGGGCAGTACACACACCACATGCAATAAATAAGTGGTGAACAATGGAATTCTCACGGAATTAAAAGTGATATAAGAAACCCCTTACCTTGTACATTTCCTTGGTTGGGGTAGGTTAACCTCCTGTATAATGTTGAAATAATTGTTATTAAATTATTCATGAATCATATACATTAATACGATACCATATATGATCATTTAACATTGCTTTGTTAATAATATCTTAGAATTATCGTCTTTTTGGGTGTTAACTTACTCATTTTCTTTTATATGTTTTGTTAAGTATGTCTTGTTTGTCATGGATAGGTTGTATCTTAATCATATCCAGAATGATAACAAGTCCTTAGATACTATTATTAATCATCAAATGAGAATTATACTTTAATGGATACGATGGAGAATGAATCTTATCGCATTCGTGGAGACTGTAGTCCGTACGTACGCAGGAGCGACAATATCATTCTTTTGATATTAAAAAAAATATATAATTGGAGATTATATCATATATAAATAATAATTATCATGTTATATTTATTATTTGAATGAGATACACATCATTATTATACCAATCCAAATAATAATTTATTGAATAACAATTACACCACGACGTGGAGACGGTAAGCCGTACGTACGCACGTATGGTGACATGTTATTCAAAGGATGGATAGAATACTGAATATGGTTGTACCATATTTATAATAACATAAAAATATATATAAGATACTGGATTTTTTTTATAATGGTAATAACAAATAAAGAATAAGTGGAAGAAGAAAGTAACTTGAAAATGTGTGGTGAAAACATTACCTCTTCTTCGAGTTCTTCCTTTTGATTTGATCAAAAGGGATCCATAGGTTGGCTTTCTGATCAATCTAAGGCCTCTAGTTTGTATTGAGGGAGGTTGAGATAGTATTTGGTCAGGGTTTTGCCGAACCAAAATGCCTTGAAGGTGTGAAGAAATGAGTAGGAGGAGTGCCCTTTTATAAGAGGGGTGAGGGGCACCTTTTGAAAAGCTAGTAATATTAATTTATAATAAATTCATATTCGGTTTCTAATGGATTAAAAGTTTATTATTCAATGGTTAAGGTGGGTATAGATCGAAAAACATTCAACCAATATAATTTAGACAGGTTTGGGTCATTATATTAACCTTATCTCTATGTATTAACACTTAGTTAATTAGTTTCACTTTTACAATGTCTCTTGGTATTTTTATATTATATGGTTAATAAACATACCATATACATCCAACAGACCCCAAAGCGGTCCATTAATTATGAACCTATCATGATATAAGTCTCTTGTCTGAACCTTATATTTTTAGGAATTTAATATCAATTAATAATATAATATTTGTTTTAAAATCTCTTTTATGTCAATTTTGACAGTATTCAATAGTTGATTTGTGTGAAACTTATAACTGAATTATTACTTCTAAAAAGTTAATTAAATCCATCCTAATCTGTCATATTATCCTATAATAGTATTTTAATTCATTAAAAGTCTCAAATTATATTTATTTGGGTATTTATAATATCAATTATTTTAATGTTTCACTATTATGGTAATTAGTGCATCACCATTGTGTCATAAATAAATTAAATTATTTAATTTTCAAAAATTATAAATAAACTATCATTATCTAGGAAATCGTTTTATCTTCCTAATTAATATTTACAGTCTAAAATCCAACATATATAACCCTATATAACAATTGTTTTTCAAAAAGATATATGCTTGTGTCATTTTTGTATTCATTTTAACTTAATTTAAATAAAGTGCCCCTATCACTTACAAGTGGATCCATGGGGTCCCAAAATCGACCCAAATATTCTCACGGTCGTCCATTTATCAACCAATAGGTTTAAGATACATTTTAGGGTAATTTAGTACTGTTATAATATTATATTTTAACCCTTATTTACCGGATTTACCCTTTAACCATGGTAAATAAAATATTTACCGAAGTAATTATTCAAAATGTCAAAAAATATAAGTTATCTATTTACACAATTTACACATACTGATTCCAAATATGGAATCCATTTTTCCAAATTCAAAACAAAGAAGTGGCAGAAATTAATTTAAAAATAATTCCCGTTGTTAAAACAAAAAGCCTATTTTTAAGAGATAATAACTATCAAAAGATTGGCACTTGTTTATGTCTGGTTTAATTGTGAAATTTTGTTCAATGAAAAAAATTAAATTAAATGGTAAAAATATATTCTAAATATACTTTAAAACCACTCAAATTCATAATTTATCATTATTTATTATTTTGATTAAAAAAGTTGTTTTTAAATAAAATTTTGTAATTTTCACCATTCATCAAAATATGAAAGTTATCCGAAAAGTACCAAAATTTCACCCTAAACTATAATTGATATTACAAATTCAAAAATGATGTCTTTTTTACAAAATTAAAAATATATAAGTTTCATTAATTAATTTTATAATTAATTCCCGTTGTCACAACAAATAGCGTGTTTTTAAAAAACAATATATATCAAAAGATTGACAATTGTTTAGGTCCAATTTCAAAGTGAAATTTATTCTAATGAACACCATTGGATAGCATGTTAAAAATACATTCTAATTATACTTTTAAACCACTAAATAATAGAATTTATCACTAAAAAATTATTATGATTAAAAATGTTTTTTTAAGTATTTTTTTCTATTCATAAAAATTGGAAGTTCTCAGAAAAATACCAAAAATTCATCTTAGGATAAATTCGATATTCCAAAACCAAAAATGAAGTCAATTTTAAAGTATAAAATATATATAATTTCAAAAAGTATGTATTATTATTCATAATGACTAGTTTGATTGGTTGCGGTGTGTTAGAACTCGATGTTGCGTACAACACATGCTATCACATTATTCAAAGAGAAGCGTACATTAAAAGATTGGGTTGTTATATTCTCTCCTCCTTCAATAAATTGCGTCCTCTCAATTTTTAAAATTGTTCTTGGGAATATAATGGAAAGTCCGACATCAGAAAAAGAGTCAATAAAACTATCACTTTGAATGAAATATAGAGAGGTATAAAGTTCAGCCATGATTACCAATACTCGGATTCCATGTAGGAAAACATGGATATGGATGATAAACTAAGTGTAAAGTTAGGATTAGGAGGGATAGAAATCATGATCCGGAGAAAGTTAACAATAAGAAAACCACAAACTTGTGTTGGGAAAAACGACCATTAGTCTCCTTGTAGGAAAGTAAATGGACAATATTTTTTTATTTTAAGTTACATTACATAAGGATGACGAATTCGATTATTATATTGACTAAGAATATTAAGATATATACTTACATTTTATGTAGAGTTTCATTCTTTAATAAATTTCCACCACTAACTCATTTTTATTAAATAATGTGTATTCAAGAAGACTTGGTCACACTGGAAGAGCTAGAATAATCTTCTATAGAATCACATGATCCATACAGGATGAACTATATATTTACATTGTCTTTAGAGATTAATCAAAACAAATATGGTTAGTACAAGATCTAATGATCCCCCAAATGAATATTCCTTGAGAGAAATAAACAATAATCATAATTTCTAAAATTAAACCATTAATACTCCAAAGTTAAATAAATACCATTAAATAATCAATTCCCTTAAAATCCTTCAATATAATGAAAACTAATATTGAAACGCAAAACTTAAAAAAATGTAGTCTTCCACGTTAAATTGTATCTCCAAATGACATTGATTACTCTTAAAGTCACATACATAAATGTAATTAACCTAATCATTTCCATAAATAACCCAAATCATTATAAATCCAAAATAAAAACATAGATAAGAATCCACCATTACTCCTCAAATGAAATCCCATACTACTCGATTTTCCTTTGACATATAGTGTTCACAACAAATAGAACAGCATCCAAAATAACATTTATCACTTAATCACAAAATCATTTTCCTATACAAAGGGTTTTCATTTGATAAGACATAAGATCCCAAATCAAATTATTATTGATCAATAAAATAATTTAACTAAAAATAATAGTCACACTAACCAGGGACTTCACGTAGTCCAATGGTAGGCGATAAATCCCAATCGTACTTTGGTTGTGGGTTCTATTCCCACAGCATTGGCTGACGCGACAGGTTGTCACATAGTCTACATGTTTTCCTTTTTCAAAAACTATATTTTATAACATTAACAAAATGAGATAAAGTCCTCAAAATAACCATAACAAAATTTAATGACAAATGTTATCTCATACCTTACATTTTCATCCGAAATAATAATTTGTAATTTCCTAAAACCCAATGATCATATAAAACAAAATGGTTATTTATAACTATATCCACTAGAGAAAAGATAATTCATCCATAAATATCATTCTCACATGGAAAATGTTAGGGTTACAAATACAAGAGAAAATTATTCCAAAGTAAACCCTTCAACAAGGATCACTAATAATTTTTAAACATTTATCCAACCATTTATTTTCCACATAGCTTCTTCTCTAACCAATAAAATATCCTATAGAATAGGACATTCACTCGGTTAATGGCCATGTCCCCTACATTTATAGCAGATGACTGTAAATGGATTCTTGGGACCATTTTTATCTTCTTCTATATTTCTCTTCATTTTTTCTCGGCAATTCATCACTTTATGTCCTTCCTTCCTGCACATAAAGAATTTCTTTGTCCCATTGAGTCACTTTCCTGGGTGTCTCATTCCACATTTACTGCATGATAGAAATTGAGTATTTCTTTGTCCATGGTCTCCACTACTGGAGCTCTTATCATTCATCACCATTCTCTTCTTTGTTGAGTCCGGTAATTGGTTAATATATATATTATTGATCATATTTTTGGAAAATTGATTTGGCTTAAAGAAGATATCTTTTACGCCTATCAACATTCCATTTTGTTGCTCATTTCCACCATCGTTCCCACCTTGTACATCATTCTCAAATTCACTATGACTTCCTTGGAATTCATCTATTGACTAAAACCTGAAAGCATTGTGTGAGTAAGAGTAGTCATACAATCATTTAGAGATTAACATGTCACCATATTCTCAATTTGAAACACATTAGGATTAGCCAAGGTCATTTACTCTCATCTTATGTATATAATACTTTAAATCGGGTTGTAATGAAAATGTAAATTATCCTAAGAAAATCCCTCAGGAGTGTCGTAACCAAAAGTGCAGCAAGGCCCGTTGTCGTGCACCAGTTCCCATTCATGTCTAGCTCAAAGCGGTGTTTTCGGGTTTTAACCCTAGGTACATATTTTCCAGAGCTGCCACTACCTGCTCGTATCCATACTAGGATGTATTGCTCGGAAAACTCACAAAATATCTTCAATACCAAAATTCTAGGAAGTTCTTCTATATTAATCCTCAAAGTTTATCTTAGATCTACGTGCTCTAATCATAGTTTATCTAAATCTAGCTTCCAAGGTTTTTACTAAACTTCCTCAGATACCAACTGTAATTCCCCGACCCCAGTTACCCATAGTCGGTGCATTATTACCTAACATTGACATGATCACAAAGGATCATGTCTCGAAAGATAGATTAGTTTAGTAGTCTTGGAAACACTAGATATATTCATAGGTCTTACATTACATCATAAGGTAAAAAAACTACCACAACATCTTGTCTTGATGTCCCCTCATACTATCTCTGTAGGTCATTCATAAATTACTTCTTCATAATCCTGGAAATAATAAAACATTGAAAGGGGTGAGCTCAGATGCTCATCAAGGATAACATTATAGCAGAAGCTGTCATAGATAAGCATAAACACTTAAGGCAGTTTATAACTAAAACGAAAGCCTTTTAAACCTGAACTTCACCATAAAATGGCAATGATAAAATAAAAATAATTCCATTTACTTACTCACATGGATATTCTACTAGTCAAATGATCACATGCAATATCAATAAAAACTTTCATAATGATGGAATGCATAATTCTAGACTATCATAACCACATAGCCAGGGCCTCGTGCTAAGAATACAAATAAGATTTTGCCAAGGCCTTGTGCCAAGACACTAGTTTGTCTCATGATACCTACCGATGCATTGAGGAGATATAGCGGGCTCCACCCGTCACTTATTAAGTCCATTGCATTCCTCATATAAAAAGGTTTAAACATAACATAAACATTCGTATTAAAACCAGCATACGAAATGTCAATACTTTAACTACAAACCATGAATGGTATGAAAATAGCACATCCACATTCAAACTTAACTCATTTGATACAATATGGAAGATTGTATTGTATCAAATTAATGTCAATTAAGAATAATTAAGGATGTTGATATAGATGAAAATAATAATCAAAACTATTTGAGATAAATATCCCCATTTGTCTTGAAATCATTTTAAAAGTCACAGTATTTGTCAAGAATCCATTTAAAAATATATTTTTGAATCAAAGTGACCCATACCACTTTGAAACTTTTTAATAGAAGTTTTAATTTTAAAACTTTAATGTCCATATAAATAAATCCTTAAAACCATTTTTAAAACATGGACATTAATGAGCAAGATTTATATGAATAAGTCTTTAAAACATTTAAAAATGGTATTTTAGTTAAAGTTTCTAACCAAAAGAGAGACACTTGAATAAAAATAATTGAGGTAATCTAAACTTTGTAATATCATGAGAATAAATTGATTCATGATATACTATGTCAAAGTACATTATATACACCACATAAAAGTGATTTGGTTTATAACAACAAATAAGACTCAATGGAATGTAAATTGAGATGAAATCTCTCATAAAGGTCGTATCCTTTGGTTAAGGATAAATCAACGACATAATTATGTGTGACAAATATATATACACTAAATATAATTGGATGTTCAGTGTAAAAAAATCAAGTGACGTTCACATATAATCTAGTAAAAATAGCACCAATGAATTGGATGTTTATCTCATTAAATCGAGATTGAGTAAAAATTACTCTTATCAAGTTCATACAGATGACTTGAGAATTTATAAATGGAGTGATTATGTGTATAAAAAGTATATCCACATAAAGGGGAGTGGAAATTATGACATAATAAAATGAATAGTGATCCCACACATAATCTTGGAGTAAAATAATCAATAAAGTATGCGTAAATCCAAATTAGTGGAAATTGAAATTTCAAATTCCATTATCAATTTTGTAACTTACGAAAGACACACCCATGAATGAAGTATAATACAATGATGATGTAAATATCCTTAAATTAATGTATATTACCCAATGAATACAATCATGGTCAGTACACACACCATAGGCAATAAATAAGTGGTGAACAATGGAATTCTCACGGAATTAAAAGTGAGATAAGAAACCCCTTACCTTGTACTTTTCCTTGGTTGGGGTAGGTTAACCTCTTGTAGAATTTTGAGATATTTGCTATTAAATTATTCATCAATCATATACATTAATACTATATCATATATGATCTTTTAACATTGCTTTGTTAATAATATCTTAGAATTATCGTTGTTTCGGGTGTTAACTTACCCGTTTTCTTTTATATGTTTTGTTAAGTAATCCATATTTGTCATGGATAGGATGTATCTTAATCATATCCAGAATGATATAAAGTCCTTAGATACTATTATTAATCATCAAATTAGAATTATACTTGAATGGATACGATGGAGAATAAATCTTATAATGTTCATGGAGACGGTAGTCCGTACGTATGCACGAGCGACAATATCATTCTTTTGATATTAAAATAATATATAATTGGATGGTATATCATATATAAAGAATCATTATCATGTTATATTTATTATATAAATGAGATACACATCATTATTATACCCATCCAAATAATAATTTATTGAAGAACAATTACACCACGACGTGGAGACGGTAAGCTGTACGTACGTACGTATGGTGACATGTTATTCAAATGATGTATAGAATACTGAATATGGTTGTACCATATTTATAATAACATCAATTTATATATCTAAGATACTGGAGTTATTATTTTAGAATGGTAATAACAAAGAACGACGAAGTGGAAGAAGAAAGGAACTTGAAAATGGTTGGTGAAAACATTACCTCTTCTTCGGGTTCTTCCTTTTGATTTGATCAAAAGGGCTCCTTAGGTTTGCTTTCTGATCAAACTAAGGCCTCTAAGTTGTATTGATGGAAGTTTAGAGAGTATTTTTTCCGGGTTTGGCGGATCCAAAATTCTTTTAAGGTGTGAATAAATGAGAAGGAGGAGTGCCCTTTTATAAGAGGGGTGAGGGGCACCTTTGGAAAATCTAGAAATATTAATTTATAATAAATTAATATTCGGATATAATTGCTAAAAAGTTGATTATTCAATGGTTAAGGTGGGTATAGGTCGCAAAACATTCATCCTATAGAATTTAGACAGGTTTGGGTCATTAGATTAACCTTATCTTTAAGTATTAACTCTTAGTTAATTAGTTTCACTTTTACAATGTCTCTTTGTAGTTTTATATTATATGGTTAATAAACATACCATATACATCCAAGAGACCCCCAAGTGGTTCATTAATGATGAAAATATCATTAGATAAGTCTCTTGGCCGAACCTTATATTTTTATGAATTTAATATCAATTAATAATAAAATATTTGTTATAAAAACTATTTTATGTCAATTTTGACACTATTCAATAGTTGATTTTTTTGAAACTTATAACTGAATTATTACTTCATATAAAGTTACTTAAATCAATACTAATATGTCATATTATCCTATAAAATTATTTTAATTCCTTAAAAGTCTCAAATTTTATTTATTTGGATATTTATAATATCAATTATTTTAATTTTTCACTATTATGGTAATTATTGCATCACCATTGTGTCATACATAAATTAACTTATTTAAAGTATAAAAATTATAAATAAAATATTATTATGTAGGAAATCTTTTTATCTTTCTAATTAATATTTATAGTATAAAATAAAACATATATAAATCTATGTAAAAATTGTTTTTCTAAAAGATATATTCTTGTGTCATTTTTGTATTCATTTTAACTTAATTAAAATAAAGTGTCCCTATCACTTACAAGTGGATCCATGGGGTCCCACAATCGACCCAAATATGCCCATGGTCTTCCGTGTATCAACCCAGAGGGTTATGACCCGTTTTAGGGTAATTTAGTATTATTAAAAAATTATTTTTAACCCTTATTTACCGGATTTACCCTTTAACCATGGTAAATAAAATATTTACCGACGTAATTATTCAATATGTCTAAAAATAAAAGGTATCTATTTACACAATTTAAATATCTGGATTCCAAATATTGAATCCATTTTCCCTAATTCAAAACACAGAAGTGGCAGGAATTAATTTAAAATTAGTTCCCGTTGTTAAAACAAAAAGCGTGTTTTTAAGAGATAATAACTATCAAAATAGTGTCACTTGTTTATGTCTGGTTTAATTGTGAAATTATGTCCAATGACCAAAATTGAATTAAATGGTAAAAATATATTCTAAATATACTTTAAAACCACTCAAATTCATAATTTATCAATATTAATTATTTCGATTAAAAAAGTTGTTTTTAATTAATATTTAGTAATTTTCACTATTCATCAAAATATGAAAGTTATCCGAAAAGTAACAAAATTTCACCCTAAACAATAATTGATATTCAAAATTCAAAAATGATGTCTATTTTACAAAATTAAAAATATATATGTTTCATTAATTAATTTTATAATTAATTCTCGATGCCATAACAAATAGCGTGTTTTTAAGAAACAATATATATCAGAAGATTGACAATTGTTTAGGTCCAATTTCAAAGTGAAATTTATTCTAATGAATACCATTGGATAAAATGGTAAAAATATATTATAATTATACTTTGAAACCACTCAATAATATAATTTATCAGTATAAATTATTTTGATTTAAAAAGTTGTTTTTAAGTATTTTTCAATATTCATAAAAATTGGAAGTTCTCAGAAAAATACCAAAAATTAATCTTAGGATAATTTTGATATTCCGAATCCAAAAATGAAGTCAATTTTAAAATATAAAATATATATAAATTCAAAAATCAGGTATTATTATTCATAACGACTAGTTTGATTGGCTGCGGTGTGTTAGAACTCGATGTTGCGTGCAACACATGCAATAACATTATTCAGAGAGAAGCGTACAGTAGAAGATTGGGGTGTTACAAAAAATTCATGGGTTATGATAGAAATGGCTTTCAAACCTTAATAAAAATTATAATTACATTCATAAAATTATAAGATCATTTATATTTAATAAAAAAATAATTTAATAAAAATAATATTTTATTAAAATAATATTTAATTAAAAAATCCCTTAATTTAATAAAATAGAATTATTAGTTAAATAATAAATAAAAACATTATTTTTACTTTAAAAACTATTTACAATGTATCAAAAATGACTAGAAATTATATTAATTTTTATATAGAAAAAATAATGTACATGAACATAGTACTACTTATTTGTTACAAAATCCCTCAAACAGCCGCATAAGACCTAAGGGTAAGGTGTGTGATGGTGACAGACTCTTGGGGTGGCTCGAATAGCATCGCTCGAGTGGTAATTTCAATCAACTTCTACTTTTTCCATAGAAGGTCACATTCATGATTGACATGATGAAGCTCAGCTTGGGCTTGGTCAAGGGCGAATCCCAAAGACGCCACCTCTTTTCTGAGCTCTGACAAATGGGCTTCATATGCGGCAATTATATTGGATGAGTCCATCACTTCCTTCGTCTGAGTAAATTTGGATTTATTAAAGCCCGATATTTATACTAATAATGTGATCACTGCTCAACAGCTATATTAGCAACGGTCAAAATTATTAACATAAAACCAATGAAGTTGACATTTTATATAAACATAAAGAGACATTTAATTAGATCAAGAGGGATTTAAATTAATGAAACTTTGTGTCATTACAATATTCCCCCCTTAAATAAATTTCACCCTCGAAATTTTTCATTTCCCTACACTAAAACAGATGTGGGTAACTCAGCTTCATCATTTCCTCTGATTCCGAAGTTGCTTCTTCAATCTTGTGGTTTCTCCCCAACACCATGACGAGGGGCGTTGTCTTTTTTCGTAGAACTTTTTCTCTATTATCTAAGATCATCACTGGTTGCTCCTCATAAGAAAGATCATCTTCCAATTGTACCACCTTAGAAGAGAGTACATGTGGAGGGTCCGGTATGTACATCCTTAAGAGGGATACATGAAAGACATCATGTAATTTTGCCATGGCAGGTTGAATTTCTAGTCAATAGGCCACAACCCCGACACAATCAAGAATATCTAAGGGGATGATGTACCTTGGACTTAACATCCCTTTCCTTCCAAACCTCATGACCTTCCACCATAGAGATATACGTAGAAACACCATGTCTTCATCTTTAAACTCAAGGTCTCGTCGACGATTATCTGAATAACTATTCTGTTGACTCTAGGCTGCCTTGATATATTGTTGAATGGTTTTCACCTTCTCCACCATTTCCTCAACCATTTCTAGTCCAAGCTGCTTACGTTCACCAATCTCATCCCAACATGTCGGTGTTCTGCACCTTTTCCCATACAAGGCTTCATTTGGTGCCATTAGGATGCTCGAGTGTAAACTGTTATTATAAGAGAACTCAACCAGATGAAGTTGTTGATCCCATCCTCCTTTAATGTCCATTTTGCATGCTCTCAACTTTTCCTCAAGTGTTTGGATAGTCCACTCGGATTGGCCATCAGTTTGAGGATGATAGGTCGTACTGAAGTTTAGATTAGAATTAATAGCATGTTGAAGACTCTTCCAAAACGTGGAGGTGAATCTTGGATCTCAGTCAAACTAAATAGATAGTGGTTCTCCATGCAACATTACCACTTCCCAGATATATATCTGTGCCAGTTGATCCAAAGAGAAATCCTCCCGATGGGCAATGAAGTGTGTAGTCTTTGTAAGACAATCCAAAACAACCCAGATTACATTGTTGCCTTTGGATGTCCTTGGATGTCTTGTGGCAAAGTCCATGGTGCTGTTCTGCCAATTCCATTATGGTACGGGAAATGGTTACAACATCCCATTAAACTTTTGCCTCTCTGCCTTCACTTGCTGACATACCAGGCACTTTTATGTATATTCAGCGATCTCCTTCTTCATATTATCCCACAAAAATTTTTCTCGGAGATCTCGATACATCATTGTGCTCCCTAGGTGAATAGAGAAATTTGAACTATTTGAATCATCAAAAAGGTCCTTCTTCATCTCCAGACTTGATGGAACACAAAGTCTTTTCTCAAACCGCACAATTCCTTCTTCATTAACATTAAACTCTTAGGATTTCCCTTTTTGATAGCTTTCACTTTATCCTAAATTCCCACATCATCCTTTTGAGCATCCATTAACCTTTCCAAAAGAGATGGTTGAGAAATCATTTGTGAAATGATTGATGATGTTTCCTTTTTTATGATTCCCACGTCCATCTTCATCAAGTCTAAGAAGATTGGATCCTTCTCAATTCTCATCATTGATAGAATTACTGGTTCCTTTCTACTTAGGGCATCTGCCAACTTGTTCGCTTTCCCAAGGTGGTAATGTATTGAACATTCATAATCCGTGATGAGCTCTATCAATCTTCTTTGGAGCATATTAAGCTCTTTCTGTGTGAATATATATTTAAGACTCTTGTGGTCAGTATATATCTCACATTTCTCTCCATAGAGATAATGCCGCCAGATTTTCCAGGAAAGATCACCACCGCCAACTCCATATCATGCGTTGGATAGTTTCTCTCATGGATTTTCAACTGCCTTGAGGCATTGAATATAACTTTATCATTCTGCATCACCACACAACCTAATCCATTCATTGAAGAATCACTGAATACCACAAAAATCTCCCCACTTGTGGGTAAAGTGATAACGGGTGTAGTGATAAGCCTCCTTTTCAACTCCTTGTATATTTCTTCGCATTCATCACTCCAAGAAAACTTTACACCCATTCGAGTTAGATTGGTTAGAGGGTTGGAAAATCGTGAGAAATTTCTCACAAATCATCGATAATATCCAGCTAACCCCATGATGCTACGGATATATGTTACTGATGTTGGCATCAGCCATCCCACAATTTCATCTATTTTGGAGGGTTCCACAGATATCCCGTTTCTTGTGATGATATGGCCCATTAATGATACCTCCTTAAACTAGAAATCACAGATGCGGTACTTTTCATAGAGATTCTCCTTGCGCAAATTCTCTAGTACTGTTTTAAATGCTCCTCATGATCCTTCATGGTTTTGGAGTATAGTAGAATATCATCTATAAAGACTACAAAACATTTGTCAAGGTAATCTCTAAAGACTCTATTCATCAAGTCCATGAATATTTCTGGAGCATTGGTGAGTCCGAAAGGTATTACTATGAATTCATAGTGCTCGTACCTTGTACGAAAAGCAGTCTTGGGTACATCTTCCTTCTTCACCCATACATGATAATATCCTGACCGCAATTCCACCTTGGAGAAGTATTATGCTCCACGCAGCTGATCAAACAAGTCATCGATTCATGGGAGATGATACTTGTTTATTATCTTGATTTTGTTAAGTTGACGATAATCGATGCAATGCCGCATTGGCCCATCCTTCTTCTTGACAAAGAGGACTGGTGCACCCCATGGTATATCACTTGGGCGTATAAACCCTTTATCCAGATTCTCATGTATATGTTTTTTCAGCTCTTCAATCTGAACAACAACCATTCTATATGGAGCCTTGGATATTGGTAGCGCCCTAGGTATAAGTTCAATTGATAACTCAACATCTCTTCTAGGAGGAAGACCAGGCAGTTCTTTGGAAAACACTTCCACGAATTCCATCGCAATAGGCATTTCTTCAAGGATGGTTTCCTCTTTGGACTCAATCATCTGAGCCAGATACACATGCTCATAGGGTAGTAATGTCCATGCATGAGATGATGGAGCTAAAGGAGGTTCATCTTCCTCCTGACACTTGTAATGAATCGGGGGTCGATTCTCCGTATGGAGTGTGATTTCCCTCTCCCGAAAATTTATATTGGATCTATATAAGGAAAGCCAATACATGCCAAGATTTGCATCAAATTCCACCAGAGGGAGTATGATGAGGTTCGTTTGGAAATTCAATACACATATTATAACAGGGGAGGACTTATATTCATGGGATGCAATGATTGCCCCATTTTCCATACTCAACGACATCTTTACTTCCATGATTTGTGATAGTGCTGGGATTTTTCTACTAAACATTCGAAATATAAAAGAATGTGTAGAACCTGAATAAAAAAGAATGTTCGCTATTCTTGAATGAATAACTAGGGTACCTGTCACCACTTCGATGTCGGGGTTCACTTCGGCAGAAGTGAGGGAAAGAGCTCTTCTTTGCTGCCTTGGTGGCTATTGGTTGTCTCCGAAAACCCTTGGATTGGGGAAATGATTTCAAAAATGACCCGGTTCTTTGCATTTGTATCATTGAATAATGCGTTGAGGTTAGAATGAAGTGTTCCTCTCATCTGCCACAATCATGGGTCTTTCTTGCCGACAGTTAACTGCTAGGTTCCCTTCTCTTCCACACCTGAAGCATTTTCTCATCCCATTAAGGAAATTTCCAGGGTGCTTCTTTCCGCACTTTTGGAAAGTGGGTTGCTGGATCTTCTTAGCACTATTAGATTTATCCATAGGACCACCAGTATTGAATTCCACCTTACACTTCTTGTCCCCATGATACCCCTGTGATACCCCAATCTCCATTTCGACCTTGCGGGAACATCGGACAATTTCCTCATAGCTATTGAAGTCACGGATCGCTAATGCTTTCCGCAAGCTAGGATTCAGCCCACCAAAGAAGTGGTCAACCTTGCATTCGAGGGTAATGACAAAATCAGAAGCATATCATGCAAGCATCATGAAGTTTTCCTCGTACGGTCCAACCGATTCATCATATTTTTGATTGAGGGAAAGAAATTACCTTTCCATCTTAAGCTGGAGGGTGTGTGGAAAATATTTATTGAAAAAAAACTTCTAGAAATCCTTCGATTCCAATGCCTTGATCTCCTCCCGAGGCTTCGTATTTTTGATCAACGTCCACTATTGATCGGCTTCACCCTCCATATGAGAAGCTGCCAGGAGAACCTTATCTTTTTCAGAACATTGGAGGATGGAGAAGATCTTTTCTATGGAGTTGATCCATTGTTCAGCGATCCTGGGATCAGATGATCCACTAAAAGTAGGTGTCCTTTGTCTCAAGAAGCTCTCAAAAGAGACTTGTTCATTCTTAGGGGGGTTGAACGTTCTTCTTGACCATTGTTTCTATTCAATTCTTGAGTTAGCTGAGTGAGAAGCGTGACAAAGTTCGCGATTCCCAGTCCCATTGGATTAGGCATCTCATTAGTACAGTCATCAGACTAATGTTCACAACGGTTGTTAGACCGAGTCTTCCTATTACCGGCCATAGGCTGGAATAAAAGGAAAGTTAGGCGTAACACATAAAGGGTAATACAAATACAAAATTTGATGACTTATAAATAAACTTTTATTTCCTTAACTCATGAGTCTAAAGGCTTCAATCTAGGATTTTCATGATCTACTTTCTAACATATATTCATAGGAGCATTTTTTTTATTCCCTTAATAAAGGTTCATACTAATCTTTTGAATTTATGAAAACATATCCCCATGGGGTGTCATAACCAAGAGTGCATCAAGGCCCGTTGTCGTGCACCAGTTCCCGTTCGAGTCGAGCTCAAAGGGCTGTTTTAGGGTTTTACCCCTAGGATATATCTGTTCCAGAGCCGCCTCTACCTTCTCGTTTCCAGACAGGGATGTATTTGTCTGATAAACCACTTACTCAGTACTTAACAAAACTTAGGGATGTTTAATTATACATAGTCTTGTCTCTAAGTATTTACAAGGGTTTCCTAATCCCAAAAATAAATAAACCTATCCTCTGATACCAACTATGACAACCCTGGTTTTTATTAAAATTTAAACATCATTTATTACATAATACTTCACTTGATACAACAAATAATATCGCTAGGTTTAGTGTCTTTGGGGCTTAGGATCATTACATAAAAACTTGAAACATGAAATACAACATCTCTATTGAAAACATCCTTTATAGGACCACTACATTCCCTCGTACATAGCATTGCATGGGATAACCTGAGGACATGTATAAGAAAAAGGTGAGCTACAAAGCCCAGTAAAGGAATACACATGGAATAACATGAAAAGTACAATACATGTTAGAAAATAGTCATATAAATAGATCATAAAAGAAACATGAACATAATGGCATGATAACGCATGATAATCATAACATGGAAATGTGGAAACAACACTTAACATGGAATTAGCATGATCCAAGACTCATTGCACATGAAGCATGAGTAAACCCTCATTGCACATGAAGCACGAGTAAACCCTCATTGCACTTGAATTAGCATGAGTCAACACTCATTTCACATGACGTATCATGATACTATACTTTACCCAATGCATTGGAGCGCTATAAGGGCGAACCCTTGTTAAACATTTCATTTCATGCATAAGTGTGCCACATGGATCATAAAACATGGATTCATAAAACATAATAATTTATTCCACGACAAAGGAATGTGGAATTAATACCTGAATCTTCATAATCAATAAGTAAATTTTCATAATTGTGAATACACATGATGGATAAATGGGCATGGTATTCACTACACAATGGCTTTCTCATAGAAAATCTATGCGATTTCGGCAGCGTAACAGAGTGACATAAGAATTCACAAAAAATGGTTGATGAGAGAGAAAGTGAATCATCATCATATTTACATGTATTGGACAATAATGTGGTCATTTAGATACATGTCCCAACAATTGTAATAGAATTTAGATTAATGATACAAAAGTGCTGCTTGAATGTAAAAGAAGAGAGGGAAGTTCCTTTCGGAATTTTGGCATAGTAACAGATGTACATGGGAGGCATTTAATGAGAGAGAAAGGGGTCTCCCATCATTCAAAAAATAAGAGGGATGTATGTGGGAGGTTTGAAACCATACCCCAACATTCATAAATGAAACTAAAAGGGCAATAAAACTTAATGAAAATTGACAAAAAGGAGAAAGGAAGAAAAAACCCTTACTTGGAAGTTTGCTTCCAAAGGCTAGAGAGAGGCTAGTGAGAGGCTTCTTGGGAGTTTGGGGAACATTGGGAGGATTCTAGAGAGAGTTGGGTAGAGGTTGAACGAACTAAAAAGGCTATGAGTGAGGAGGAAGTGGTATCTTGGGTGGGTTTATATAGGAAAGGTGAGTGAATCATTTATTTTTCAGGTTTGGGACCCCTTATATTAAATTAATCCAATCCTAAAACCATCCCATGGTTTTTTCCCATGGTTTTTGGCAAAGGGAAGAGGAAAGAAATATTTTATAAGGTCAAAGTCCGAAATTCTTAAAATATTAGAGTTGCTTATGTGGAGGTGAGTCACACTCCCATGGAAATTAATTTAAAAAGGCAAGGTGTTGAATAAGTATTGAGGGGTCCATTAATGATTTGAAAAGTAAGTCAAAAAACCCAAAATCACATTATTTTAATGCTAAAACATATATTGACAGAACATCAATATTATTGTATTTTATTACATCACTATTGGGTCATTATGATATCATAAAACACATTATATATTTTAACGGTATTTAATTTTTACCCAAAAATTTGACTGTCTCAGAATATTATGAAAAATTCACCGTTGGATTATTTCAACGTCCAGATTCTAGAAATGAAATTTATTTTATTGAAATAATTTTTTAAATATGTTAATTTTCACTTGTAATATTTATCAAAAATTCACGAGTTTTGACAGAAATGGCTTTCAAACCTTAATAAAAATTATATTTGCATTCATAAAATTATAAGATCATTTATATTTAACAAAAAAATTAATTTAATAATAATAATAATATTTTTTTAAAATATTATTTAATTCAAAAATCCCTTATGTTAATAAAATAGAATTCTTCGTTAAATAAAAACTAAAAACACTATTTGTACTTTAAAAACTATTTACATTGTATCAAAAAAGACTATAAATTATATTCATTTTTATATACAGAAAATAAAGTACATAAACATAGTACTACTTATTTGTTACATAACCCCTTAAAACAGCTGCATAAGACCTAAGGGTAAGGTGTGCGATGGTGACAGACTCTTGGTGTGGCTCGGATAGCATCGCTCGAGTGGTAATTTCAATCAACATCCACTTTTCCTGTAGACGGTAACGTTCGAGCTTGACAAGATGAATCTCAGCTTGGGCTTGGTCAAGGGAGAAGCCCAAAGATGCCACCTCTTTTCCGAGCTCCAACAAATGGGCTTCGTATGGGGCAATTCTACTGGATGAGGCCATCGCTTCCTTTGTCTGAGTAAATTTGGATTTATTAAAGACCTATATTTATACTAATCATGTGATCACTGTTCAACTACTATATTAACAACGGTCAAAATTATAAACATAAATCCAATGAATTTGACATTTTATATAAACATAAAGAGACATTTAATTAGAGCAAGAGGGATTTCAATTAATGATACTTTGGGTTGTTACAGGAGACCCATAAAAAATAACTGACCACTGCTGCATGAGAACACAACCTAACCCCATATGTTAAGCATCACAGAAAACATCAAACTAAACTCCCTTAGCTGGAAGACAAAGGAATGGAGAACATACTAACTTCCCCATTAGATACTCGAAAAATGTCTGACACTGATCCGTTCATATGAATGACTGATCCTTCCTATTAAAAGCTGTTAGCGGAGTCAAAACTCGTGAGAAATCATCTACGAACCTCTTATAGTTGCCTGCAAGACCATGGAAAATCCGCACCTCTGACACTATCTTTGGGGCTACCCAAGACACGACTGCCTATATATTCTATTGATCCACAACTACTCCCCATTGGGACACACCATTACAGAAGAAATGTACTTCTCGATCCCAAAACTCACAATTAGACAACTTCCCAAACATCTGATGTTGGAAAAGAACTCCCAAAATGGCTTGTAAATGCTCTGTATTATCCTCTTCAGATGTGTAGTACACAAGGATGTCATCAATGAATACTACCAAAAACTTGTCCAGGAACCCACATAACACAACATTCATCAATCCCATGAATACAGCTAGAGCATTCATCATGCCAAATGGCATTACAATGAACTCATAATGCCCATGACGACAATGGAAAGAAGTATTTGGGATATCCTCATCCTTCACACGCATCTGGTGATATCCTGACCACAAATCGTTATTTTAGAACCAACGTTCACCTTTCATTTGATCTAATAAATCATCAATCTGTGGAAGAGTATAGAGATTCCTTATTGTCACTTTGTTTAAGAAACAATAATCGACACATAACTGCAACTGTTGTCGACATTCTTCACGAACAAAACCGGTGCACCGTATGGTGAAATGCTTGACCAAACAAAACTGCACTGTAACAGTCCATCAAGATATATACGTATCTCTCATAACTCAGATGGGGCCATCCTCTATGGAGACATAGATATAGGAGACACTTTTGGTTGTAGCTCAATACCAATCCCAATGTCTCATCAAGTGGGTAACAATACATCATCTTCTTAAAAGACATCAGGGTACTCCGCTACAAACCTAAGAACTGAAAACTTTTGAACCTATTAATAATTCAGCATCATCTCAGCCATCACAGATGATAAGGATGAAATGTGCCTATGAACCCTCTGAGGATATGTCTCTCCAATGAACACCACTTTCTCTCCATCTGGACCAATGAAGAAGACCATATTCTTATTGAAATCCACGATATCCTGCACCAAATACAACCAATCCATGCTAAGGATGACATCATTTGGTGTTATTCGTAAACATACGAAATCTCCCCAAGAGCGTTGTTTCCCCTAAAATATCTCATAGTCTCTACATACAACAAACAAGTCCGCTCAACCTCCAACTGGCATAGTCTACACCAAGGGAACTGCAAACCTCTATCCCTCATGTCCAAAAGCATGGAAAAGGGTAGGTGATATGAAGGAGTGTGTCGCTCCTGAATCAAACAAGGCATACACCAAGGTATAACACAAGCATAGGGTACCTCTAACAGTATCTCACTCGCCTGGATAAAGCAACGCTAGACCATGAAGCTGATTACGACTTCCTCCATAGCCTCTTGGACCTTGATGATGACCACCACCATGGCCACGCTCTGCTATTTGAGGACAGGGAGTGCCATGAGGTTGTCCTCTACCTGCCCCATCTACACTCTACTGATCAAAAGCTAGTGCAACCGACTACTGTTTCCTCATCTGGAACTGTCTCAATGGAGGATCATGGAGCGGAGCTCCTGATGCACGATGGATACTCTGAATGGTATGGCACTCCCACTGCTGATGAACCTGACAACCACAAGAAAAACCATCCCTTGATAATCTAGAATAGGCCTGAGAGTTGCTTCCTCTGGAGAAATGACATGTGAAGGCCTAGGACCAACTGCCGGCTGAATGAAAATTGTTCTTCCCTGAAAAACCGAGAACCCTAGACCACAACTCTACCTCGTGATGAATCATGATGAATCCCCTCTCGTGATTATCCGGTCCTGTCCAATGTTCTTTCGACAACCTATGCCCTCTCCAGTACCATAAGATATGTTTTCAGCATAAATGGGGTGACCTGGCGCAGGATCTCTAGATGCAAAGCCTCCTCGAAATGCCTCGCCCTGGCCTCCTCATCTAGCAGTAGGTCTGAAGCATATCATAAAAGATTCCTGAAACGTATTCCAAACTCTCAAACACAGGAGCTCCCCTGTTGAAGGGTAAGAAGATCCAGGTGACCGGACGCCTTCGTATTCAAAGAAAGAAATTCGAATCGAAATCTATCTCGGAACTCCTCCCATGAGATCATTGACTCCTAACGGTCCTCAAGGAAGAAGAACCACCACTACCTCACTGCTCCACGTAGAATCGTCAAAACCAAGGACATAAAGTGCTCCTTCCGAGCACTAATCGAACTAAATCTGATCTCGACCTCCTCTAACCAGTTATATATGACTACATCTGAAATGGAGCCCTCGTACTTTTGCAGACTTTGGCGCTGAAAGTCTCAGAGTATCCTCCTCCATGTGTCGTCGTCATCAACCTCTACCTTGTGGCGATCTTCTTGAATATCTTGCTACACATTTTCTGTGAAAACTTGACGAGGATGTCGACCTGGAGCCCTACCTTTTAAATAAAAACCATTAGAGTTCCTAAACCTGGAATATGGAAGACTCTACATTAATTAATTAATTTTTAACTTTTATACATTTTAGGTTAAACTATCCCAAGGTCTAACCATTCAAACATAGGAACAATGAAGAATGATGCCTAATCCATTCCTTGGTATCTAACCTGAAACTACTTGAACCTTGTTTAGTAGCCATTGTGAACATGAAGGTCCGTACATCCAATCATAGGTGGCCCTAAATGCCTATGTATTTGCGAGTCTCCAGTGTTTACCTCACTTACTAAACATGAATGACATTGTTGCCCTACCAACCCCTGAAACCTCACATGTGACAAACTCCAAACTCCATCATATACCTCAACCAGACCTTTGATTCCACTCTTTCATGACCCCCTCCCCACAAAGTGTACCCCTCCTCGGTCGAAAATTTGAGAAGGGAGATTATGACCCCGAGTCTTACCTCTAGTAGGCCCTGGGTTTGCGACTAGCGCTGAGGGTATAATAAACACACAAATGGGAGGCCTTACCATCTAACGGAAAACATGCTAATGAGAGAGATACGATAGAAACCAACCAACTCCAACTATGAAATGAAATATAAAAGAATCCCAAGTGCACATATGTAATGACATGCAAAAGTACTACAACAGAAAGGGGAAACACCTCATGTACCCAAATGAAATTATAAAAAGAAGAAAACACAATCCTGAACTGCTCCTGCAACCACAAACATGTAAACACCATCCTGATCTCCAACCTGCTCCAAGTGACCTGAAAAACATTTTATATATACAAAGGTTTAGTATAATAGTATACTTAGTAGGATCCTCCCTGAAACCACTCATGCAAAAGTAATGAAAGCACACTAATGCACAGTGGACAACGAGTGAAACTAACTCATCACCAAAACATATATACTAAGTTCCCAGCCTCACCATGGCTACTATCACTAAGTAAATCATACAATAAAATATCATATAAGAAATAATATAAAGGCTACCCCACAACTACTTCCCCACTGGTTTGTTGCATTTCCCCAATGCCACACGTCCTGATCATCTCTCTCCAAAAGGCATGCCCGGAGACCCCTGGGCGAAGCACCAAAATATGCACCTCATGCAAAAAAACCACCAAGTACACACACCAAAGTAACTAGGTAGTTTTATAGAGCCTCCACATCTTAGATAATGTGTATCATACGTTAGGTATTATAATTCAAGCCATCGCATCCCATACACTGAGTAAGGATCCTCAAGCCATCACAGCCTATACAAGTTACACCTATAGTATTCCATAAAAAACTATATCCAGAATATATGTGTGTGATCATTACAGCACTCTACATACATATATAGGAAAAACTAACAAATGATCCTTCCATCACAAGTAACCACCAAGAGAAGAGAGCGGGGCAAAAGGGGGTAGTCAGCCATCTATCCTCCCACCAGAATATTGGGGAAAACACCCCCTAGGGCTTAGAATCCTCGGGGTGTTAGTTTCCCTTACTGACAAGGTGGAGTAGCGTATAGAAACACAAAGAGTACATAATATAATATAACTCACAACTACACTATGGGCATAGCCTAGTCATAGACATAATTGGAACTAACCTCTCTCAATCTCTGGGCTGCTAATTCTATGATGAGGTATCATATAAGCACATAATCATTTAAAGAGATTTATTAGATTACTTCATTCCATTTTTATCAGTTCCACTATACATTAATTAATTCATTAAACATTAATTAACCATGTACAATTCGACGTTAAATTTCATTAGTATCACACACAAATTCCAATTTTCGTTCATGATAAACAACCTCATCATTATGTTCCAGCAACTCCATCCCCATGGGTTAACACCATTTATTCATTTATTCATTATAGAAATACTTTCCAACATTCCCAGGCATTCTAGAAATACATTCTATTCTACTAAACAGAAGGGGGATCAACACTATGGATAGATGTACTACCCGTCGAGTCATTGGAACTTATAGAAAGAAAATATACCAATCCATCCTTGAGAATTTAAACACGGAATGCACGTGGAATACCCCACGTGTCTTTACCTCTTTTGAAAGAGGGGTAACTAAGACGATCTGCCTTGAGCAGTGGGAAAATTAATGCAGATAAATAACCAATGAAATAGCAAGTAACCAACAATCACATCCATTCCATTCCATCATCCATGGTGTCCTCCCTGACACCCACATGCATAAACTGATGCATCTCACCACTCTAGGAGTCATCTCCTACCACAACCAAATAGGCCTCCATGCCTCCATATATTACCACAACCATCCAGGATCACATCAAAACACAAGCAGTGGTAAAACAAACATCTTCTAATATTGGGATCTTGGACCTTATGAAAACAAGAGTGTATCTCAGAACCCTGAAAAAAATTATCTTTTAACAACCATCAGTTCTTCAATCCATCTTGGATTAACAGATTTATTATTCATGGGTTCTAAATTCAGGAAACCTAACAGTAAGCTATCACAAATAAATGAACATTCATACTGCACCAATTTAATAAAATTAAAATTAAAATAAGAACCAAATACATTTACATGCCTCTTTATCTTTATCCAAACAATTATCTATTAATCTTGGTTTGCGTACATTACCGATTTCCATCAAGAACAAGCATAAATATCACAAAATCAATAAAAACAAGAGGCAATAACATATGATCGTTATCAATTTATTTATCCAGTTCAAATATTAATTATTTAAATTCCATTTTCATATAGTAGGATAAACCTTGTTAATGATACAGTTGCACATAAAAGAAAGATATGAAATGAATCCCCTACCTCAAACAGTTCCTCACGTTCTTTATCCACAAAATGGTTCATGATCCTCCAATCTCAACAACTGCATCCACCAGAGGATGCCACGGTACAAACGAAAAAACCAAACACCAAGAAAATCCTATTAGGAGCATGGAGATTTCATGCTTTAATATGGAAAGGAGAAATAGGAGAAGATGGTCCCCAAGGTAATGATGATAAAACACACCTTATATGGATGATTGATTGATACATCGTGGTTGCATCAAAACATAGCAGAACCAATCCGAGGGGTAATGTTTGATTGTACATATACTATGGGGAGTATTGAAAAGATATAAAATCTCATAGCCGATAAAAAAGATAAAGAACAAGGGAGGAAGATATCTTGTCCCATCTGAAGATTTAATGGGGCGACTGTTTAAGATACGCTTATTTACACATTAAAAATAGATCGGATTAAACCACACGGTTTGACCAAGTAATAACATCCCAAGACATATGAATAATTAATATACGATTTATGGCCTTTGAATCGGCCTCAAAGCCCTTAAAACTAGGCTTTAAATGCATTATACGTCAATGAAAAATGTTACAGGGGTGAAATTGTAGGATGCCGGAAAAACTGTTCATGAACCTCACTATTAGAGCACTGGTCAAGAACCTCACCATTAGAACCTCACCGATAGAACACAGTTCATGAACCTCACCAATAGAACACTATTCGTGAACCTCACCGATAGAACAATGTTCACTGAACCTCACCGATAAAACTGTTCACTAAACATCACGGATAGAACTGTTCACAAAACCTCACCTATATAACTGCTAACTAAACCTCACCAATTGAGCTATTCCCAAAACCACACCGATTGAACTATTAACTGAAACTCGCTGATAGAACTGTTCAATGAATTGGAAATTTAGCTATGTGTTGAGGATAAGTCAACTTGACCTCACGAAACACCTCAGACACCACTTTTTCACAATGGAATGGACTAGTGAAGTCAGAGCCATTACAAATATAAAAATGAAAATAAATTTGATGAAAATGAAAGAGGAGTTTACCTATTAAATTCTCTCATTGAGAAAGTCAATATAGAAATTGGATTTTATGTTTCCTTTTTATAAATGACTAAATGACATGGGGGTGTCTCTTTGAAATAAAATTGGGTATAATTTGTTCATGAGTCATGGATTTAGAAGAATAAGGGGATGGTTTGGGGGTGGTGTTATTTATAGGGAATAAGAGGGGGTGTTTATAGATTTTTAATTCAGTAGGTTATTATTTTTTCCTACCACTATAAATATTAATTATTACAATTTATAAATATAGTATTAGAATATGGACTTATCTTGGTTATGGTTCTTCAATCAGCATTAAATGTTTCATGACTACAGAATCATTTATTAGTTAAATAACGTAAATTACCATATTTAACTATTCACCAAAAATTTAACTATTTTAGAAATAAATCATGAAATTTGTTTGATGGGTAGAATTCAAAATTGAACTCCATTTTATGAAATTAATTTTATAAATATGTGAAATTAAATTTTTATATAAAATCCTTATTTATTTTAAAAATACTGTTTTTTAAATTATGATTGAATTAATGACTCATTGAAAAATTAATTAATGTATCACACCTTTATCATGTGATAATATTAAAAATTATTAATTTGTTATTATTTTTATGAATTTAAATTCTATATTAAATAATTATTTTATTTATAAAACTGAATGTAAACATTAATGTTTTATAAAAAAATACCAAACGTTAGTTAATAATTTGGAAAAAAAATCATTTAAAAATACAACGATAAATTAATATCATATTATTATTTATAATATTGATAATTTTTAATTATTAATTCATAGATAATGTTTTTATTCTATTGACTGGATTTCGATTACAAATCAATAGGTAAAATTTCTCTTCAATTGGTATAGGTTTGATTCTTTCTAGAAATACCACTTATTTCCTTCATTCTTCACTTATTATTTTTGTATTGTGTTCGAAAATTTATTTTCTGTGGTCTAATATATATTAAATAATTATAATAAAATAATTTCAATTGAAAATAATTTTGGTCAATGTATTCTCCCCCTATTGAAATTTCACCCTCTAAATGACTTTTCACATTCATTATTGAAAACATGTGGTTTTACATCTTCATCATCACTTCCTTCAGTTCCCATGTTGACAAATTATAATTATAGCTTCATTATATTATTTTAAATAGTTTAATAGTATTGTTATAGACAACATTATCTCTAAGGTCCAAGAACATCACTAGTTTCTCCTCATAAGAGAGATATTTTCAATTTGTACCACCTCTCAATTTAGTAGATGTGAGTGATTTGTTCTGTACTTCTCAAATACGTATACATGGAATACATTAAATACATGTGGCATGGTAGGCATAACTGCTAGTCGATAGCCAATAATTCCAACATGATCCCGAATCTTGATGGGGATGATGTTCTAGGGTTGTATCTTTCATTTATTACCAATTCCCAAAGTAATCTTCCATGGAGATATGAAAATGAATAACATGTCTCCATCCTCAAACTATATGTTTCATCATTGATTGTATGCATAGATCTTCTATTAACTTTAGTCTTCCTTGATGTCCTGTAAAATTTGGTTCAAAATTTCCACCATTTTTCAGCCATTTTATGTTGTTGATACATACATTAAAAATAATAATCCTAACCTAATGGTGTTCATCATCATTTCCATTTTTGATCTTCAAATGATCCATTTTGATTCTCGAGTGGAATTTTTTATTGTTTGATAACCCAACAAGATGTAGATATTGGTCCCATCTTCTTTTCATGTCTACAGAACAAGACCTCAACATGTCTTCCATGGTCGAAATTCACTACTCGGATTAGACAATAGTTATTGGATTATAATCTATACTAAAGTTAAAAAAAATGTTGATAGAATTTATATCACTTTTCCATAAACAGGAGATTGATATCAGATCTCGAAAAGATATAATCAATTATGTTACTCGATGAAGCCATAAAATTTCACTAATGTATAACATTGTATGTTGATCTAGTGAAATTTTCTACTAAACTGTGATAATGTGATATATATTTGTTTTCTAATCTACAAATAATAATATATCACTATTTAATTTGTATGCATATTGATGTTTGATGAGAGATTCCACAGTGGTGTTTTCACATTTCTGTGATAGAATGGGTACTGGTTGAATCAATCATTTATAATTTTTCTTTTTATCCTTCAATATATGATATAATGAGAACATTGATGTATATTGACTGATCCCATTCATCATACTATCCCAAAAATATTTTTCTAGGATATCTAGATAGAACATTATTCCCCTAGGTGAATAGATAATGTTGACATAAGTGCCTCACTCGAAATCTCTATCTTTGACTCTATATTGGATGGTATTCATATTAATGACCCAAAAAATACAACTCCTTCTTAATAAATTTTGAAATATGAGTATTTCCCCATTCATATGGATTATACCTTCGAAATTTAAATATCATTTAATCCATCATACATTATATTCTCCAGAAGGGATGGTTAACAATTCATTCCTGAAAAGAATGATGATTTGACATTCTTAAGGATTCCCATATCCATCATTTTCAAAATTATGTAGATTTTATCATTATAAAATCTCATCATTTATAATGTTATTGAATCATTTCTCTATATAGAATCCAACACATTATTTTCATTACCCTTATGGAAGTGGAATGATCATTATAAATCATTGATTATCTCTAACCTTATTCATTGGATCTTATTATGATCCTTTTATCGGAATATATAATTTAGGATCCTATGATTATTATATATCACATAGTTATCCCCACATAGATAATGGCTCGATATTTTCAACATGAATATCAGAGCCTCCAACTCCATATCATGCATATGATAGTTTTCATAATGATTCTTACATTGCCTTGAGGCGTAGGATATCACATTTTTATTTTTGATCAGTAAACATCCCATAACCATCTTGGAAGAATTTTTGTATACAAAAAAAGAGTTCCTCACTTGTCATAAGGGTGAGTAATATTACAATGAAATGATTATTTTTTTAATCGTTGATGTAGTATTCACATTAACTCGTCCAGAAAAACAATTGTACCTTTCATGTCATCTTGTCTTTTGGGGTTTAAAATCACGAAAATTTATTCAAAAAAACATGGATAAAACCATGTTATACCAAGTAATCTATATATCTCTTTTATAGATGTTGTCTTGGGACACACATCAGTTGACATTGTCTTCGAAGGGTCTAAAAATATTAATTTTCTTGTGATAACACCCACCATAAATGAATCTTCCCCTATCCAAAACTCAAATTTACTATACATTTGATAATGTTTCTCCCTTTGTAAATTCATTAGAATATTACTAAAATGCTTCCAATGTCCATCCCTAATCTTGGAGTATATCAAAAAAATCCTTATAGAATAATATCACAAATTTTTTGATGTAATCTTTAAACACTCTAGTCATTATGTTTATGAATATTGTCTAAACATTAGTGAGTCTTAAAGGAATCACAATGAACTCATAGTTTCCATAAATTGTTCAATATAAAACCTTGAGAATATCTTCCATCATCACCTTTAATTGATTATATCCAAAATGATGGTAAACTATAGAGAAATACATTCCCCCACACAGTTGATTGAAATGGAACTAGATAATTTTCCTTATTCTTAATATTTTTATGATAACCTAGAGGACCATTGATTTATACATCTTCCTAATATCGTGTAATAGAGGACCCAATGGTGAATCATTCAGTTCTTATAAAACACCTATCTATATTCACTTCTGACTACTTATTTAGTTCTACTAACACAATTGTATCTATAATATAAAGAATCTTTCATATCGTAGAGATCTCTGAATAAGTTATGTTCAGAACTAAACCTATTGGATAGAATAATGACCAGGTAATTATTCTATGAACTCGTCAATGCAGTCCCAAATAGGGGGAACGACATCATGAATTATTTTTGATTATTAAATAATTTAATTTAGATATTAATTATCATATATAAATAAAATCCAAAATTGAGGTAATGATACTAATGGAGATTCATATTACTCATAACACTTGTACAGAATTAGATGATCCTATATAATGTAATGGGATATAATCCTTTTTTGAAATTTTATTCTATATCTATATAAAGATGGAAAATTAATTCAAAAAATAGACTAAAACACCACTAAAAGAAGTCGTAAATGAATATCTAGGAGGTTACGTCTCCAAATGTTTACTGTGGATGAGTTTTATACATTTTCTGTAATAATTTCTACATTTTTTCCATAGATTAATCAAAATCCATATTTTTAGGGGGTTTTGAATTATATTATTAAACTTTAATGATATGAATGAATGTGTAGAAACAAAATAAAATAATATATTCACTATTCATTAATGAATAACCATCTTATCTATCACAAATTCATTTTTTGGATCAACCTCTATAGTAGTGATGGAATATGATTCTACTTTCTCATTTCCCTTTAGTGGCTATGGACACCTATTACCCTCAAGGAGTTGATATTTAATGTATTATCTATATTAGTAATCCTATAACCTATAGTTGAAGCATTAAATCATGGTTTATTCCCTCATTTATTCCATCAATTTTTCTATTTTATTCATCGCCCTTATAATTTTAGGATCTTGTCATACTTCTCCGCCATACTTGTGAGATTTAACATCCCATTAAAGAAATTCCTATGATGCTTCATTAAATATTTTTGACATGTCAGTTGTTATGTTTTACTTCATCCTTTTTCATTATTTCCAAAAATTTGAATCTTCATCTTTATTTACTTATCCCCTTATACATGGGACCATTATTCAAACTCAATATCCACTTTTAGATATCCCTAAGAAACTTCTTCATAACAACCAATGACACTAGTTTCTAGATTCTTTAAAATGTTTTGTTTACACCACTAAAGAATATATCTGTTTTATAAACATATTGATAAAAAACATAAGGGGAATCTTGTATTCCATATGAAACGTACTTCATAATCCATGACAGACTCACTATCATTTTTCATCAGATCAATGAATTTCCTCTCAATATTTTTATGAAGAGTTCAATGTAAATACATATTAAGAATTATTATGATAATTTTATCCCACTCCATAATATCAATTTCATCATTTGAAATGGTGCTATTAATCAACAAATCATATTTTTTGGAATCTCTTTATAAATAATAAACGGATAGAGTTACCTTTTTTGTCTCACAATAATGAAAACCAAAAATGATAATCAATATTAGTTGGCCCTCAACTATACATTTAGTGGATTAGTGAATCCACTAAATGATGGTGATCATTCCCATAAAAAAGACTCAACAACTACTTCATCCATATTTGTTCAAGTAGGATGTTCTACATTTTCAAGTTATTGTTGATATCATGAGAAATTGTTGTAATAATAACATTGAATTTTTCAACTCCACTTCCCATGGCATTGAGGATTTAATTAGAACAATTTATTCACTCAACCTCACCTAGGTTATATGAATTATTTCTCCTACATGACAACATCTTATAACGTAGAAATTGTAATAAAAAAACATAAAACATGTATTTTTAATAAATAATTCTTTGAATTTTGAAATTAGCACTGTAGGCACATCATTCGTGATCCCTATATTTATAATTTCACTAAAAAAATCCACTTGAGTGATTAGATATACATAGTCTCAAAATGAGGGCTGTTACAAATTTTATATAATCAAAATTCACCAAATTAACTAAATTGTGATCTAATACAAATTATTTCATCCCAACTTGAGCTAAAATATTATTACATCATTTTAATGATAAAATTTATTAAATTGTTACAAATCGATCATCCAAGTTTATAGTGAAGTGGGAATATTAGGGAAAACATAAAATTTACATTAAAAGACTTAAAATATTTTAATTACATGTTCTATACCTTCATAGTTTCACTCATTTAATCTATATTATAAGAATTCACCTAGATATATACATTAAAGATTAAGGATAGCTCAAATACTAGTATTGTTATACATAGAAAAAATAAAAATTATAACATGGGTGAGAATAATCATCATCATCATAAAATAATCATTGGATCATCATCTTAATAAAGAGAGGAATGATTATAATAATGGAATTTGGTGTTTCAATGCATTAAAATTAAAAATTATGACCCAGTGGTCAATATCCACAAATTGTTGTGAACAATTGTATAGTGTTGTTCATTAAAGTCATATGTGACAAATCTTAAGATAATCAATTAAAAAAAGATAGAATCAGGTACAAGAATATTTCACAATTTCTTATGAAATATATCTCATTACCCAATTCATTGGAGTTCTAGATAATCCCATTAATTCTGGTCAAATCACAACATTAACATATTTATGTGTGACACAGAGAACATACATCAATCTTAGAAGTAAAATAACCAATATAATGGAAATAAGTATCTTGAGAATTTTCTAATAAATACATTCATGAATAGTCTTTGAATTCACAAAATAAAAAATTGAATAACATACATAGTATAAAAATAATTAATCCAAATTGAAAGAGAAATAATCTTAAGAGAAGTAAAAATTATTTATTTTTGAAAGAATATTTATTTTCGAAAAAATATTTCATTTTTTCATTAAATAGTATTAGAAACATGTATATCACATAAATGAAAAGGTTGAAAAAATAAATTATATTTGAGTTATATTATGGAATTTATATACATAAATTTCGCATGAATGATGAATTACCCAATGAAAGGGAATTCAGTTCGAAAATCTTTTTACCTTATGTTTGAATTATTTATTAAATTTAACATCTTGTGTAATAATGCGATATTATATAATTAATCCACTAAGAACAAACATTACTTTTATTTTTTTCATTATAATTTAACTATGTTTGTATTTGTCCATTTGTATGAGTATTAGAGTTTAATTCTCTCATTATAATAGTGTTCCTTTTCATTTTTATCATGATCATTTCACCTCTATACATGCATTGATGATCACCTAAATGTGGATAGATATAATAAATTTAAGTATTATGATATTAATTAACGTAAATAATTTTTTTGTGTCTAATATATTATTATTTTTCATGATATTACAATAATTTATTAGATAAAATTTTAATGATAATAATTTTTATAATTTTTTGGTGATTTTTCGTTTACAATGAAGTCATTTTTCATTTTAAAAAAATAATATATATATTAGATTGTTTCAGATGAAAAAAAATGTTATAAAATAAATTATAAAATCTATAGCGATCATTATAATGGTTTTATGATCATCCTTGAATGTGTTAAATTAAAATTAAATCAAATCATCCACGATGGCGGTAGATCGACACAATACGAATGATGATTTCAATTTTTTAAGAATATGACGGAGTGGATAAGACATTTGATGGGGAATTATTCAATTAAAATAAATGATATTATAGTATATATAATATAATACAGTTACCATGCCACGTGGATAATTTGAGGTGTGGAGTAAATATTAGAAAAAGTTTTGGAAATTAAATTAAATGAAAATCCAAGAAGATTTCAAATCATTAATACATCTCGTTGACAAACTATAGAGGGAGATTAGATTTAGTATCTTGATGATAAAAAGACTCATAGTTGATAGGGAGGGTACTTGAAAGATTTTTTGGTAGAAATTTTACATTCTTAGAGGTTTTTTAGGTTTTAAGTGAAGAGGTGGAGATGGGTGGTATTTATAGGGTATGTGATGAAAGTTTTTTTATATTTTTCTTGATTAGTTTATTATTATTTTCACATGACATTGAATTGAATTGATAACCATGGAAAAAATTTAAAGGGATATGTTCTTTTATATATTATGGTGGTTACATCAGCCTTACAAATTAAAAAACTAAAAAATTCATTTATCGGTAAAATACAATAAATTACTGTATTTCACAATTTACCATAAAAATTAAACTATTTTGTAAAAATTACATAAAATTACTATTGATGTGTTTAATTGAAAATAATTACTAGAATATTTAAAAAAAATATTATAACTATGGTAAATATTATTCTTAATTAAAGACATCGTTAATTTGAAAAAAAAACAATTTTAATATTATAACCGATTTTATGAAAATTTGAATAATTAAATAATGACTCATAAATTTATCTTATAATCATAAGACAAAAGAATATTAATTTATTTTTAGATTTTAGGAAAATTAATTTTATAATAGATAATTATTTTATTTATTACATAGAAAATAAACATTACTATTTTATAAAAAATTACAAATACATAATTAAGAATTTTTAAAACATTGAATTACTTATACTATGTTAAAATAATACAAAATTTTCATTTATAATAAGCCTAAATATAATTTATATATTCATATATGATGTGATTATTTCAATGGATTGATTTATATTACTATTTCAAATCTCAAGTTACTATATCTTGGGTATAAGTTCCTTAGTTTATATAAATTCCACTCATTTCATTAATTATTCAATTATATTATTTTTATTGTGTTATCAATGTGATTATATGTGTTTTATTATATATGAAATAATTTTATAATGTTAATTTCCATCGATAATATTTTGGGTCGTTATACCAATAGGTAACAAAAATCAAAAATAATTTATGCTCTAATTTTCAAGACATTTGGGTGGCCTAGAAATATTTGATATCATTTCACATACATCATTAGAGACCAATGAAGTAATAAATTGAAGTTTATATTATAGTATTTGGAGTTTTTTAATCAGATGATATATTAAATTTTTGATTTGTATGACATTGTTCCACCTAGATAATGACGATCTGGTGTAGGAAAACTCATTAATGTACACCACCCATTAAGAAATAAGTGTGATATTGGCCATAAAGGTGGTAATTCACTGTAACAAACCCAATATTAGTACACCAGAGACTATGTTATATTTATAAAATTGTAATATAATACATTTAAAACAAATCAGAGGATCAAAAAAATAATTATTATTATGAAACTGGACATATATATGAGTTGTATATTATATTGAATATATAAATATATAATTTTAATACACGAAAACAGTATTAATATACTTGAAAGTCATTTTTTATAAATATTACTCTTCTTAGATTCAGACATTTATGGGAAAGAATATGAAAGTTTATCTTAATCTCCATATAATGGGTAGCATTCTTAAAAAACAATCAAAAGATTATATTATAAAAATAAATATAGAAGGAATAATTAATTTTAATAATTCCATAATAGTAGGATATTTTGTGAATTAAATATCCATGAATAAAAATAAAATATTGGATAAAAATAACGATGATATTTGGGTGAGAATGCATAATTTTGAATATATTAACCATACCAACAAGGCGTTATTATAGGTCATCCAACCAAAATCATAGGAAAGATACCATTACCATATCATAGTTGTGATATGAGATCTACCGGTTCCCTAATAGGAAATAAAATTTTGGACCCCATGCATTAAAAAAAATTATAATTCATTACATCGTAAAAAAATATTACAAGGAATAATGTTAAATGGATGAAAAACATAAAGACATAGAATAATTTATCAATTAGTCTTATATTAAAATATTTACCCCTATAAAATATAGAATTATATATCATTACAAATTTTATACAATGAATGATTTAATTTAGATATACGGTAGAAATACATTAGGAATCTTTGGGAATTCACAACATCAATATAAACACCCTAAATAAACGAAAAATATTATATTTTAGTTATTGGTTGTTTATAAGGATTGAGAAGATGTAGTTTTCTAGTAATCTAAATAAATTTATTTCCAAAATGATTAATACTATTGATATTATATATAAATCGTTTTTATTGATTTGATATTTTCAGCTAAATAAACTCAATCAAATACATTGAGGGTTCTAAAATATGTTCGAATTAAGAGTCCATTCACAAGGAATCAAAATAATGATTTTTATATACATAACTGACTATCATATAGGTTACTAATTATAGTGGAATCTATACTAAAACCATGTGACGTTTTATTTATCCATAAATGGATTTCATTTCATTAAAAAACCAGAAACACCTTACATCACCAAAATTTTAGATTGTTTTTTAGTGATGATATTATTTTTGAATTGTAATTGATTGCGAAGGTGTTATAATGAATGAAAATTAAGATATATCATTGATAAGATAAAATGTAATTTAGAAAAATATGGTGTTCACAATCACATATTAATAATACAAATTATTAAATAAAACTAAATAAATTGGGTAAGTGGGATGAATATGAACTCTTCTATTAGAATATTAATGAAAAAGAAGTATGAAATGATACTATTTTCTATGTAATATTCCTTTGAAAATGTTTAAAATTGGTTATATTAATCATTAATTTAAGGATGTTTTTTATAATAAATAGATGTTTAGAGGATTACAAAATAATTGAATATAAATTGAAAATGAAATGAAAATATTAGGAACACTTTCCATGAATGATCACTACATTAAAAATCCTAAGAGCTCCATATATTCATAATAATGAATTTGATAGATTTTAGAATGAGAAAATGAGTGGAGGGACATGCTTAGTGATTATTGAGTGATGATTAATTGGATATTGGCGGAGTCTTTGAATCAAATATTGGGTTTTTTTTATTAATTTGTAAACATAGAACATAGAAATATGGGTTGTTTAAAAGAAAAAACAATTAGATCACCCCTGGTTTTGATTAGGGGTATTGGAATAATATATATTTTTTCAATATTATAATGATTCTAGATCGATAAGCCTTATTTTTTATTATTTTGTTGATTTGAATGAATGTTTTCAGCAATATATTATTTTTAAATAACTAACTTATATTTCATACAACATATTGATTATTATAGGTTTAGAATGTGATTTGAATTAATTAAAATACATTATTTTACTGTATTAAAATATTCTTGTTATGAAATTAATTTTTTTATTCTTTATATCATTTATAAATCATTATTATGCCATAATGTCTAAAGATTATTTTCTATATACTTTAGTATTTATCTAAAAAAATTACTATGTCAAAAAATTAAGAACACTTCACCATTATAAAATATATATGTATGAGTACTAAATTTAGTGTCTACTTATGAATCTAATTTTCCATATATGGGAAATTTAATTAATTTTTAAAATATTTTTATTTATGTTATATATTGTGCATCAAAAACTAAAAACCCAATTTCAAATCATTTATTACTTGTATCTATGATATGTTGCACAATTAAATTACTATTCATTGAGAAATATAACTTAGTATTATCTATTTATGTTATTTTTTATTAGATCTATCAATTTAATTAATAACATGTTTTTATCTCTTATATATTTTTATTAGTGTATTTGGATACCATGCTTAGAATCATTAAATTAATATAACTCATTGTATATAATTTATTATAAATCCTACAATATTATATTTTTATTATCATCAACCCCATATTTATTTCTATGTTTATTTATTCATTATAATAGGATTTAATCTCATATAATATTTATTCTTCAAAGAGTATTTTCCTCCATAGTTCAATCTTATCGAGTTGCCACATTTTTTCATATTTTATGTTACATGTTTTTGCAATTCTAAAAATATTTCAAACATGTTTTTTATTATATTACTATATATTGTATAATTATGTTGAAATAATAATAATTTCAATGGATAATTTTTTTTATATATGATTTCTTTATAATTTTAAAATATTTTCTATTACACCCACCTGTGATATTTTTGAATGCATTGTTTTGGGTGTACATTAATAATTGTGGAAATGATGGTGAATCATCCTCATTAATTCTATAGGTTCCCAATTACATCCTTACAAATTCTAATTTCTTAAAATTATTTTCAAAACAAGAGGTTTTCAATTATCTTTATCATTCTTCCTTCTTTCATTAATTTATATAGGTTCTTTTTTCGAACACAGATTATGATTGAGTTCAATATCATTAGTGGAAAGTATCTAATAATGGTATTGAATATACACCCCAATCATTGAAACTTTGATGAATCCATAAATATTATAATTATTATATAAAAAAAACAATAATTCATATATTCAATTCCATCTAATAACTGAAATACACAGATGAACCCTAGACATAAATTTCTTATCTCCCATAACCATATAACATCCATTCATAGTGATACTATGAAGAAGATATTATCAGAAACCAGAAATTACATGTCATTTATTTTATTATCTTCATTGATTATATATATACATTAAATTATATTTATTTTATTTAGAAAGCCTCTCCCATTCTTTGTTGTATCTTAAACAAGTAATGGACCAGCAAGATTCCATTTTTTCCATGTACATCACTACATATTTGAGAGTAAACTATATTACCATATACAGACTCACATGAATCCATTTCAATATATTAGTGGAATAATTAATTATTTTTGAATTCTAATAGAGGTATATAATAGTTTAATGATTAATAGAACCCAACTAAACACTACCTATGAATGTACTATATTGGGTAGAAGGTATTTTTGAAACTATCCATCTTCTAGTGGATAGTAGTTGTTTCTCAAAAAAATATTAGTCTTCAATTCATTTTTAGGGATCCTTAAAAAAATTATATAAGAAGTGAGTTTCTTGATCTTTTCCAATATATAATATTGAACCATAAATTAAAAAAAATTATTGTGACATGGGAATGCAATATTTTCAAAGGGTATATCCTCCTGTTATTTCTAGGAAGTGTTGACACATGGTATGAAAATCCCAAATAACAAATATTGAATCATTTCTATTAAAATTATCACCATTAAAATAATTAAATATTACTGTGTTATTGTACAAAATCCAAATCTACATAGGGAGTGTTTTCATAAAACCCATTAGATATTGTCTCTAAACCTTTACCTATTTTCATACGATTCATCTGGACACATTGATAACAATTTCACAAATCTTGTTATGTCAATATAAATTATTTTAGATATATATACTTTTTAGTACTTCCATGGGGTATAATGATGGTTAATATATGTTTTTTTCTAGTATATACAACATTATCTTGAGTATTAATGGTATATATAATATTGTTACTAATATTGAAAAACCCTATTTATATAAGAACTCATAATTTTCATTATATTCTATGTAATTAACATCATTCTGAAGTCTCATTTACAATGCTAGTGGATTATTTATGTTCTCTAGTGAAGATTTTTTGGAAATTACATCGAAAATAAATGTTATTTTTATTTATCATGTAATTCCTGAATCAAAATGTACTATAATTTTGAATATAGAATCATCATAAATCCACACCAAGTTTAGGAAAATGTATTCCATTGTACTAAATGTTTCTATAATCTTATTTTCATTCCCATTGATATTTTATTAACAATAATAATCAATATGTAATTACATTAATCCATATTTATTCATTTTATTCTCCATATTTATAATTAATAAATTAATATTTTTTTATTTGTATAAATATCTCTTCTTTACCAATTAAGGAAATTCCTTTAAATATTCATTAAAAAATTAACCACTAGATCAATATCAGGGCTATGATTCTTTCTCTCATTGGCCTCTAATTACATTAATAATTAATAAATAAAGATTTAATTTTTCTTATGAAAGTGCTCTAGTCTATTTTTTAATGAATCACCATATATAGTAGAAAAATATTTTCGTGATAGTATAATGAATATTTATTTATTGATTAGTAAATTCATCAGTTTCACAAATCACTCATCACAATCTATTTTTCATTTTAATTTAACACATTTTTGTGGTTGCGTGGTTAACAAATTATCTAATTTGGAAAAATATCGAAAATTAATTCATAGTATCTTTCCAAAAGAAGGAAACAACATATATCAAAAAAAATGTTACTTTGGGAAATTCTCTAATTTTCAATGAATTTGAGGGGTTATTGTATAGTATTTTCTTGAATAAAATATAGAGAAAATGTCACATATTGAATACAAAATTAAAATTAACTGATTATCCAATATAACTCCTTACCTCATAGTGTATAGAGGATAATACCTAAAAGATCTTCATCATCTAAATATGTTGTAGAGTATATCTAAATGTCCCTAATAAATACCCCGATGATTTTACCCAGACGATCAATGGAAAATTTATTTATTAGGACCAACAAAAAAATATGATACATTTGTTAGTCCAAATTCTTTTAGTGTATAACCATTACTACAAGACCATATTCATGAAGATATATTAGATATGTCAAAATTATTTAGAATTAAATAATGTTTACCGTAATTGATGTAAATCATATATAAATACAAAAACCAATGAATTTGTTCAATAAATAATCAATGTGAGATAACGAATAATATTACAGCATTGTGGCGGAATTAAATCCCTTTTATTCCATGCATAATCTCAATGAACCACCATTATTCTTCGAAATTAAAATAAGTTATCGAATGGAGGAAACACTAGGGTGAATGAAACCATATTAACAAAAATCTTTTACTTTTTTTAATTACAATAATTAATCATTATCTATTATATAGGAGGATAGATATGGTCTTTTAATCATGGAAAAAATGAACAGTGAAATAAATTTCATTTTTGGATGGTATATATGTAATTATATTAGGAATACATTAATATATTCAAACAAATTAGAAATGTACTCTGTTATAAGGATGTCTTCATTGTTGTATTTATAATGGCCCGAAATTCTGTGGTCCATTCCTCTAAAAAAATCTATTATTTGAGGTTTTCGGGTTGACAAAGTGACTTATCAAAACAATTTTCCTAATTTCCAATTATTTGAATAGTTCCATCGGTGAGACCAATGAAAACAGTTCCATTGGTGAGACCCATGGGATCATTTTCATCCGTGAGACCGATGGGAATAGTTTCATTGGTGAGACAGATGAAAAAGTACCATTGATGAGACTGAGGGGAACATTTTTATCGGTGAGGCCTATGTGAACAGTTCCATTGGTGAGACTAAAGTGAATACATACATCAGTGAGACCTATATGAACTCTTCCTTCGGTGTGACTGATGTGAACAGTTCCATCAATGAGACCAGTGGGAAGAGTTCCATCGGTGAGCCCGATGAGAAAAATTCCATCGGTGTGACAGATGGGAACAATTCCGTCAGTGAGATTGTTTAGACCAATTCCATTGTAGAGACCGACACGAAGAGTGCCATCGGGGAGACCGATGCAAACAGTCCCATCGGTGAGACCAATGCAAATAGTTCCATCGTTGAGACCAATGTGAACAGTTCCATCAGTTAGATCTTTTCCAACAGTACCATCAGTGTGTCAGATATAAACAGTTCCATTTGTGAGACAGATGTTAACAGTTCCATTGGTGAGAATTATGGGAACAATTCCATCTATGAGATCGGAGGGAATTGTTCAATTGATGGGACCGATGCGAACAGTTCCATTAATGAGACTAATGTGAACAGTACCATTGGTGAGACCGATACAAATAGTTCCATTGGTGAGACAAATTCCAATAGTTCCATCGTTGAATCCAATGTGAACAGTTCCATCAATGAGACCGATGTGATCAGTACAATTGGAATTAGTGAGTCATTCAATGAAGAGTATCATCAGAATCAGCGTGTCGTTCTGTTAACAATTATTCTTGGATTGGTAGGTGTACAGTGTTTTGAGGGTCTTGAAAAGTGTTTCTAGCTTCCTATAGTTTCACCCATTTGATGATTTCATTGACGTAAAATGGATTCATGGCCTATTTTATTATATTTGAGGTAGAATCAAATCCCATAACTACTATATTAATTTTCCAAAAACCTGGGATGTATTTACTTCTTCAAACCATGTGGTTTAATGTGATCTCTTTTAATGGAAAATCTAGTGTATCATAAATCGATGCTCTGTAAATCTTATAAAGATACAAGATATCTTCCTACGTTGTTCTACATTTTGTGAGATTACCTATCCTTTACTTACTCCAATTGAAGTGGTGTGATGGAACCATAATCCTTGGATCGTTTCTCGTTGATGTTTCTTCTTGCTACATGTGCACCCCATGTTTTGGTGCATGCAGCTAGGGTCAATCCTTCATTTATATAAGGTATGATTTATCATCATTATTTTGGGTTCATCTTATCCTATTATTCATTCCATGTTATGGTTTGTGATCTACACAATTATAAGGGAGTTATCTTGGGTTTTAGTTGGTGTGGTATTACCGCTTCATCCTCGGGTGGATGTAAGGGTCACTGGAGGAGTCGATCGTGATACGTTGTGTCGATCATTCTCATATATAGAGCATTAAAAAACATCTAAGGTAGGGTATTCATTGCTTACATATTGATTTCAGTGAAACAATATATTTATTTTGTTTTATCCCACTGGATCACAATGGAATTGAAATAATAAATATTTGAATTAAATAAATAAATTAATATTGATTATACGATACTGTATCTTTTTTCTAGATAGTGTCATATTAATTCTTTATTTGTTTATCATTTTTTTCTTGCTAGAAACCGGTAAAGAAAAAAAACATGGATTGTTTTTAAATTAATTTTCATATATAAATAGTTATGTAAATGAATTTGTTTCTTCTTGTTGTAATTTTATGTTAATGAAATTGATGTAGTAAGCATGTTTAATCAATTTTAGATAGATTACTATTTGGGTTTCCTGATTTTGGAACCTATGAATAATAAATCAATTAATTCAAGAGGGATTAAGTTACTGGTTGTTTGATAAAAGATAGTTCTTTTAGATTTCTGAGTTACCTTATTTTTATAAGGGACAATATCCCAATTTATATGATGTTTGTTTCCATACTACTTGGTTTGTGATGTGAGGGTAGAAATTTATTGTGATATGTGGTGTAGGTAGTCTGTGTGGTTGTGGTAGCAGTTGAAAATGATAGTGGCGAGATGCATCCGTTCATGCATGTGGCTTTTGGGGAGGAAACTAAAGATGATGGAGCAAGATGGATGTGAATATTTGGATCCATTATATTTTTTTTAACTTCATTACAATCCCCACATCTCAAGGAATATAGTTTTCATTTCCTCCTTCCAAAATGGGAGAGGAAGTGTTGGGTATGCCACATGATTTCTGTGATTAGCATCCTAATGGAGGATGGGTATACGCTATTTCTATATGTGGAAAATACTCGACGACTAGTTCAACTACCCACCTTGTTGGGCCCCTTCTGTTTAGTAGCATATAATGTCTTTCTAGAATGACTGGGAATATGGTAATGTAACAATGTTTTTAATAAATGATGCTAACCAATGGCGTCGGAGCTTGCTGAGATGCAATGTCGAGGTTGAAATTTAATGGGACAATGGACTTTGGTTGTGATGATATTGAAATAAAATATTGAAATTGATAGTACATAATTTATTTTTTATGAATTAATGAATGTAAATTGAAACTGAGAAAATGGAATGAAGGAATGTAATCAATATTATTAAATGGTAGTGCTTATAGGATACCTAGTCTTCAAAGTGTCATACGGGAGTCTGAGTGATGTTAGCTGCATTTCAGTCTATGACTAGGTTATTCCCATAGTGTGGTTGTGAGATATAGTATATTCTATACTTTTTTTTTGTTTCTATATGATACTCCACCCCGTCAGTTAGGGAACCTGACACCCTAGGGAATCTGAGCACTAGGGGTTGTTTTCCCCAACATTCTGGTGGGAGGATGGATTGATGACTACCCCCTTTGGCCTCACTCTCTTCTCATGGTAGTTACTTGTGATGGTAGTCATAGTGTTTTTTATACCATATATGTATGTTGAGGTATATAATGTATTGGTGTTATTCACACACATATATTTTGGATATAGTTTCATATGGACTACTATAGGTGTAACATGTATAGGTTTTGATGTATTGAGGATCCATAATCAGTGTCTGGGCTCTAATGGGTTGTGGTATAATGACTGATGTATGATACACACTATGCGAGCTGAGGTGGATCTTGGAAAGTACCTAGTAACTAGGCTTAAATGGATGTGGTTTTTTTTTGCACGAGGTTCATGTTCGGGTTCTTCACCCAGGTGTCTGCATGCATACCTTTTTGGAGAGAGATGGATTAGGACATGCGACACTATGGAAAACCGACAAACCAGTAGGGATGTAATAGTGGGGTACCCTTGAAGTTATATATTATATTATATACTTTTGTATGTGATACATGGTGAGAGTATCCACGGTGAGGTAGTGAACTTTCTATACTGGTTAACATGACTAGTTAGTTTCTCTTGTTGTTCACTATGCTTTAGCAATATTTCATTACTTTTGCATGGGAGGCTCCAGGGAGGATCTTAAAGAGTATGTTGTTATACACAATGTATGTATATATAAATATATATATCTATTTTTGGGTCACATTTAGATGGATTGATATCAAGCAAGATTCTACTAGTTTGGAGTTTCTAGAGGTATCCGGGCATGTTGTTGATGCTATTTTTACTTTCCTTAGGTATTTGAATCTTTTCCCCTTTCAGTTGTTGTAATTTTGCATGAAATTACATATGTGATCATGGGATTTCATTTATATTGATGTTTGAGTCGGTGTTTATTGGTTTCTGCCAATCTATCTCTTCATCATGTGTTCTATTAGAGGGTAGTGCCTCCCATTTGTGTGTTTACTATACCCTCAGTGCTAGTCGCCAACCCAGGGCCTACATGAGGCAGGACATGGTGGTCATTATCTCCCTTCTCACATTTACGGCATACGACGGGGACACATTTTGGGGAGGGGGACATGACAGAGTGGTATAAGAATTCTGGTTGTGGGATATGATGGATTTTGGTGTTTGGAACATGTGAGGATGCATGGGTTGGTAGGGAAATTGTGTACGTAAAATTTAGCAATTCATGTAAACACTGGAAACCAGTTGAGACATTGGATTTTAGGGTCCCCTATGATATGATGCATAGAAATTTATATTACAATGTCTACTAAATGATGTGATACTAGTTGTTGGGTAGAGACCGAATAATGGATCATGCATCATTCTTCTTTATGCCTATGTTTGATTGGTTAGACCTTGGGATATGTTAACCTAAAATGAATAAAAGAAAACAATAAATAAATTAATGTTGAGTCATCCATGTTCGAGGTTTATGAGCTCAAAATATTCTCTTTTCAGGTATGGCTCCATGTCGACATCCTCATCAGGATTAGTAAAATATTTCCAGCAGTCTATGCTAACAAATCACCAAAGGGTAGATTTTGACGATGACGAAACATGTAGGAGGACACTCCACGAGATTCCGAACTAGATTATATAGAAGTATGAGGGCCACATTTTAGATACAATAATAGATGATTGGATGGAGGAGGTTGAGAAAGACTTCCGATTGATATGTGCTAAGATATAGAACGGGGTGTCATTTCTTGTGATGACTCCGTATGGGGATGTGAGGAAATTGAGGTTCCTTTTCCCTGAGGATCAGGAGGAGTTTTTGTTCTTGTGGGAGGATTTCTGAAAAAAATTTAGAGTCGAGTTTCTTTCTTTGCACGTGAAGTCGTCTATTTTCTATGAGCATGATACCCTTCTACATGGGAGCTCCATTGGGCAAGAGTTTTGAATCTATTTGAGGAACCATTTATGATATGCTTCAGTCCAGTTCCCAAACAAGGAGGCCAGGGCAAGGCATATCAAAGAGGTTTTGCATCTAGAGATACAATGCTGGGTTACCCCATTTATGTTGAAGACATATCTTGAGGTGATGGAGAGGGTTGAGGTCATCTAGAGGAAATTGGAAAGAACTATATTATCAAAATAGGGCAGTTATCATGATTCCTCATGAAGCAAAGATGTGGTACAAGGTTCATGGGTTTCAGGGAAAAAGTGTCTCCGTTGGGTAGGGGGTCGATCCCAGCCCTCATCATCAAGTTTCTCCAGGGGTACTGGCTCTAAGGCGAATATCAAGGTATCATGGTCATGTTTTTCATGTGTTGGTTGAGTCCATCATCATCGAGAGTTCCCAAACTTTCAGAGTAGTCATTGTGCAATAGGTGATCCACATGAGGTTCCTCTGTTGTGGGAGTTCTAGCAAAGGCAGCAGCTATAGGTTGCACCGGCTTTGGATCATCTAAGGATAGATGGGGATGGAATAGGACTGCCTCAGGTCCCTCCCCATCCTTAGATATCAGATCATGGCCATGGTGGTGGTCACCATCCGTGTCATAGAGGATGTGGTGGAGGTCGTGGTCATTTTAATGCATTCGTGTTTCTAGAAACATGTGTGCCAGATCTCGTTTGAGGTACCATTTTCTTGATTTCTACTTTGGGGTATGATTTTTTTGATTCAAGAGATTGACACTTATTCATATTACCTACCCTTGTCCATGATTTGAGTCTTGAGGTAGAGATACCCGTAGTTCCCTTGGTGTTGACTACACCAGTTGGAGGACGTGCTGAATTGCTTAAAGTATGTAGAGACATTGATCTATTCATTGGAAATCACCACTCCTGGTTTAGTTTTCAATGTTTAATGATTCAACCATATGATTCAATCCGAGGAATGGATTTATTGTATTGTTTTTATTCTATCATAGATTTATTAAGGAGGGGGTGGTGTTATCCAATGATGTTAGAGAGACATTGGTGTTTGATGCTGATCAAGACACTAGGATGGGGTAGATTCGTGTTCATTCCTTATCATCAATGATTGTTGTGATGATTCTGAGTTCATGATAGGTTCAGTAGTTGGATTTTCCAAGGATCTTAGTATTGTACCTTGATGTCTTTCAATACATTGTTGTAGCATTACCCACTTGACGAGAGACCGATTTTGGGATTGAGCTATAACCAGGATCATCACCTATATATATGTCTCCATAGAGGATGGATCTTTATGAGTTATGATTGAATCATATACAAATTGATGGTCTGTTATGCTGTGGTTTTATTTGGTCGAGTTTGTCACCGTGGGTTGTACTAGTATTTTTCATAAATAAGGCTGACATAGGATTGCAGTTTTGTATTGATTATCGTCGCTTAAACAATGTGACCATGATGAATCACTATCCTCTTCAATGGATTGATTATTTGTTCTATCGACTGAAGGGTTCAAGTGGGTTCTCAATGATCGACTTGCAATCATGATATACTCATATGTGTGTGAAGGATGAGGATATCATGAAGACAGCTTTTCAATTTCATCATGGGTTTTACGAGTTCATTGTAATTTTGTTTGCTGTGACGAATGCTCAAGCTGTGTTCATTAGAATGATGAACGCGACGTTCCATGAGTTCCTAGATAATATCATGGGATTTTCATCAACAAAATTATTATTTACTCTATGTCTGAGTAGGACTATTCATAAAATCTATATTTTTTTTTGGGATTTCTTCGTCAACATCATATGTTTAGGGAAGTTTTCTATGTGTGAGATTTTCCCTCGAGAAGTCCGTTTCATGAGGCATGTGGTGTCTCAACATAGAGTAGATTTAGATCCATCGATGATAGAAGGAGTTCTATCTTGGGAATCCCCCAAGATAGTGGAAATTTTTTGACGATTCCATGGTCTTGCAGGCTACTATATGAGGATCATAGACAATTTATCTTGGGTTGTGAGTCCTCTAACAGCATTGACCAGAATGGATCAAGAGTTCATATTGATTGATCAGTTTCAGGAAGCTTTCATGTATCCAAATGAAATGTTAGTAAGTTATCTAGTTCATTGTCTTCTAGAATAGGGATTTTAGTTTGATGTTTTCTGTTCTGTTTCACATATGGGATTCTGCTGTGTTATTATGTTTCTAAGATCTGTTGTTTCTTATGGGTCTCGACAGTTACGACCCCATGAATGTAACTATTCAACCCATCATAATGTGTTGGAAGACATGGTGTTTTATATGATATTGTTTATACATTACCTCATTGGATAGAACATTTTGGTTTTCTCCCATCATAATATCCAAAAGTACGTTCCCCCTAGTTTGGCTTAAACACGCGACAACATTAGTTGATGTAGTTCGTATAAGAATGCGACATTAAAATATCTTATACCCCTAGAAAGTGGAATGTTATAGCTGATGCAATAACAGGGAAGTCATATTGTGTTGTAGAGAAAGAATATAGAGATTACTTGAGGGTAATGGATGAACTTTCAGCATTACATCTTGATATGGGAATTTTGGGGGTAGAGGATGTCTTTTCCAGATGATGGTGTAATCATATATTTTGTTGTAGGTGGAAGAGTCCCAATTGGTGGAACATGAGGTGGAGGTCAAGAAAGACAAAGTTGTTTGTGGGGAGGCCCCTGATGGTAGTTCTGAGGATGAACAACATCGAGTTTTGTATAACTGATTACTAATATTTCCATTGACCATGTGTGAGAAAATTCTCAGAGAGTTCCATAGTTTTCCATTAGTGGTGCATTCTAGCATGAAATTGATTTACCGATCCGTGAGGAATAAGTTTTGGTGGCTTGGGATGATGTGTGTAGTTGGAGAGTTTGTGTATCAATGTGAGGATTTCTAGAAGGTCGAGTCTGATCACCGTGTCATAGGTGGTTTTCTCCATCCATTAGATATTCCTCGGTGGAAGTGTGAGGACATCACAATGGACATTATTACTGGTGTACCCCGATATCTGGAAGGAAATGAATCTATTTGGGTGGTACTGGACCACTTAACAAAATCATCCCACTTTATTTCTATCAAGGAGTTGATCTCAATGTAGTTTTTGTCGACGTAGTATCTGGAAGTGGTTGTGAGAATCCACGGAGTCCAGAGGGTGATTATTTCAAATCGAGATCCATGTTTTACGTCTAGGGAATGGGTTTGTCTCCAGAATGCTTTTCGTTCTAAGCTATGAAATAGAAATACTTTTAATTCTCAAATGGATGGTCATACAATGAAAACAATATAGACTCTATAAGACACATTATGCTCGTGTGTCGTGGTTTTTTGAGGTTTGTTGATGAGTCACTTACCCTTGGGGAGATTGAATACATCAATAGTTTTCACTCCACCATATGTATGGTGCCGTTGAAATCCTTATATGGATGACCTTTCCATTCTACGTTGTACCAGAGCGGGGTCGGAGAGTAAAAAATTCTTAGACCCAAACTAGTGTAGAATATAACATATATTGTTCAGGTAATTTGTGATAGGATGAAGATAGCACAGGATTTTCAGAAATCATATACCGATCCAAGGGGGAGTCCATTGGAGTTTTATGATGAGGATCACATGTTCATGAAGGTGACTCCCCACTGTGCACAGTGGTGGGTTGGTCATGGGAGTGAGAATTATACACAGTTTGATGGGCCATTCAATGTGTTGGCTTGTGTTGGAGTCGTGGCGAATTGTGTAGAGCTTCTGTCACAAATGAGCTGGAAACATGATGTTTTCCATGTATCACAACACCTTAATTATTTTTTGAAGACTCACACATCATCAATTGGCGAGAGATTGATGATGAAATTGATGCGAACTTCGAGAAGTAGCCTAAAAAAATCCATGACCACAAAGAGAAGGTGTTCCATGGGTATTATATTCCCTTGGTTCGTGCCTTGTGGAGACACAGCTTCATAAAAGAGAGTACCTGGGAATGTGAGCCAAAGATACATTTTCAATACCCCAAGTTTATTTATGTTTACTTGTCTTCTTGATAAAATAATATGTTCTCATTGTGGATGGAGACCTTTAGTAATTAGCATATGTATTTCTTTGGTTATTTATGTGTCCTTCTCTCTATTGGGAGGTATCTTAATGGGTTGTTGTTCGGACCCCGTTTCTTTTTCAAATTAGTCCAGTTATGAATTTTCAAGAACAAGAATGTTTTTAGAGGTATATGATGTTATGGCATGGACCTCTATGGTTCATTACACTGTGAAAATATATTGTTGAGGTGTAATGATTGTGAGGGTGAAAAAACCTAACACTTTTCTAAATATACAATTTTCAAATAGTTCCCTCTGTGAGACTAATGGGAACAATTCCATTAGTGAGACTGATCTAAAAAGTTCCATCAGTGAGAAAGATGTGAATAGTACCATTGGTGAGACTGTTGCGAACACATCCCTTGGTGAGACTGATGTGAAAAGTTACATCCATGAGACCGATGTGAACAGTTCCATCAGTGTGACCGATGTGAATAGTTCCTTTGGTGAGACTGATGGGAAGAGTTCTAACAGTGAGACTGATTTGAAGGGTTCCATCAGTGATACTGATGTGAACAGTTCCATCAGTGAGGTCGATTAGAAGATTTCCATCGGTGAGACAGAGGGGAAGAGTTCTATCGGTGAGACCGATGCAAACAGTTCCATCCGTGAGACCGATGTGATCATTTCCATCTGTGAGACTGATGTGAACAGTCCCATCTGTGATTCCAATGTGAACAGATTCTTATGTGAGAATGATGTGAACAGTCCCATTGGTGAGACCTATGGGACCAGTTCCATTCGTGAGATCGATGGGAAAATTTCCATCAATGAGGCCGATGCGATGATTTCCATAGGTGAGACCGATGCAAACATTACCATCGGTGAGACCGATGTAATCTATTCCATAAGTGAGACCATTGTGAACATTTATATTGGTGAGACCTACGGTAACAGTTCCATAGGTGTGACTGATTCCAACACTTCCATCAGTGAGACCGATGCGAACAATACCATCGGAGAGACCTATGTGAATAGTTAAATTGGTGAGACTGATGCGAATAGTTCCATCACTAAGACCTATGTGAACAGTTCCTTCGGTGAGACCGATGTGAACAATACCATCAGTATCTATGAGTCATTATTTGAAGAGTACCATTAGCATCGGTGAGTCAATCAGTGAATAGGGTTACTAGGATCTGTATATGTACAATGATTGTAGCATCGTGAACATTGTTTCTAGGATCGTGAACAATTCTTCCAACATCCCACAGTTCACCCCTTTAACATTTTCATTAACATAAAATGGATTCAAGGCCATGTTTAAAGGGAATGAAGGCCGAATAAAATCCTATGACTCCTATATTAAATTTCATAAGGACGATGATGTCTTTAGATGGTCAAACCTTGTGGTTTAATGTGATCCATCATTAATGGAAAATCCTGCATATCTTAAAACAATGCTCTATAAATCTTTAAAAGGGATGATATATATTCCACCCTTTCTCTACCATGTGAGAGACACTCAAATCATTCATTCATCCTAAATGAGAGGTGTGATCAAACCATTATCCTCATATCGTTTCCCCTTGTTGTTTCATCATACATTATGCGCACTACCTATTTTGGTTCTTGAAGCAAGGGTTTATCCTTCATTGATATAAATTATGTTTTATCATTGTCCTTTGGGGTTAATAATCTCATGTTTCTCCTTTCAATGTTATGGTATGTTGTCTCTAGGCATCTAATTGTGTTTTCTTGTATTTTGGTGGGTCCGCTCATACCGCTACTTCCTCGAGCAGGTCATGGGAGGAGGAGATCATGATCTTTTGTGTAGATCGTTCTCGTATAATGAGCATTAATAACCGTATGAGGTAGGGGATTCATTATTTTATATTATTTTTCATTAAACAATAATTTTAGAATTTTTTATCCTATTTGATCACAATGGAATTAACATAATATATATTTTAATCGGATAAATAAATTGATATTGATAATATGTTATTACTTCTTGTTTTTCTAGATAGTGTGATATTTATTCCCGCATTTCTTAGCTTTTCATTCTTGATGAAAATAGGTAAAGAACATAAACACGGATTAATAGTAAATTACATTTCAAATATAAAGATCCATATAAATGAATCTATTTCTTCTTATTGTAATTTGTTGTTAATCAAATTGATCTAGAAAGTATAACACCCCAAGATTTTATGAGAAGTAATTTTTTTAATTTTTTTGATGTCTTGTGTTATACACTACACCAAGATTATATTGCAATTTACGAAAAACTATATTATCTTTTAGTATAGGTAATCACTATTCTTGGCTTGTGTTACACGCAATATCAACCTTCCTCAATAGCGTGTGTTGTACGCAATACTGAGTTTCACTAAACAACGATAAAATGATATAAAATTATTATGAACTAGATGTTATCAATATTATTAACCACATTTTGAATTTTATAACAATATCATTCATCTTTAACATATTTTATAACATGGTATTAGAACAAAATAAATGTTTCTGGTAAAATAAGTATTTTAAAAAAATTGTTTTTTGCCGCCTTTTGATGGTGTACCCACATTAAATCTAGTTTTTGAAATGTTTATAAGTCAAACATGACGAAATAGACTTATTCATTTCTATAAGGATATAAAAATTAACTTTGGATAATTTTTTAATATTTTTCTTTTAACTTTCATATTTTGGTGAATAGTAAAATACGCTAAATTTTAATTTTAAAAAACTTTTTTTACCAAGATATTTTATAGAAATAAATTTTAATATTTAATGGTTTTAAAGAATAAATAGAATATATTTTTACCATTTAATATTATTTATTTCATTATCATTAATTTTACATTGAATTCATAGGTAAAAACTTTTCAATCTTTTACAATGTTATAACTTTTCGAACCCATTTTCTCAACAGCAGGATAAATTTTAAATTAAATACTGCAACTTCTATGTATTGAATTTAGAAAAATGGATTCCATATTTGGAATCAATATGTATAAATTATGTTAATAGGATACTTTTTATTTTTAGTAATTATGAATAGTAATTATGGTAAATTTTATTTACTAAAATTAAAGGTAAATCATGTAATTAAGGGTAACAATAATATTATAAAATTATCCTAACACTTGTCAAAATATAATTGGATGATTATATTTCTTCCTAAAATATACTTCAGTCTAAATGGTGACTATTGGAACCCACTTTTATCTGATTAAGGCTTTTATTTTATTTTATTTTAAGAAAAGTTAAATATGTCTCACTCAAACATTAATAATTAAATAATTTCTATTTAAGGTTATACTGAATATAAATTCGATTAAAAATACACATTTTAAAGATAAAATGATTTCCATTATAATGGTAATTTATTTGTAATTTTTAAGAAATATATAATTACCTTAATAGCTTATACATTAATGATGTTAAAAAAATATTTAGTAGATAATCAATAATATAGTTTTTATGAAAATAATAATACCCATCAAAATACCCAAAAACAAAACCAAACATATTGGTAGATTATATCTAAACCATAATCATCCATGTGTCAACTTTCGGACCATTTGGAGGCTTATAAAATAGATTAGGAAACTTATATTATTATTTTTAAATGATATCAATGTTGTCACCTTCATAATTTAATGAATATAATAACTTAAATTTCGTGATTTTAAGATGATAAATTCGATTACAATTATTATTACAAAATATATAAGACTTATCTTAATCTTGGTATTTTATTTTTAATTTTTATGCAACAAATATTTATATTAAATAATAATACTAAAATGTTGTAGTAATTATTATATTATGAGAAATATCAATTAATTTATTTTAAAAGTACAAAAATAAATTTTATATAAACTAATTATAGTTCTCCAATAATTTTATAGATGAATATTATTTGTCATAAATATATTAAATTGATTTTTGGAAAATATTTTTTTTGTGGAGTTTTATTTAAAATCAAATAAATGAATTGTGTCAAAATTGAAACAATTCATATTTTATGAAAATAACATATTATTAAATTGTTAAAAAATGAGAAAAATATTTAAAAATTAAAAATTATAATTTATATAGTTTAAAATGTCATAAATTATCAAATTATGTATAAGTAACAACACATAAGAATGTATTTATAACCATTTGAAATTTATAAAATTATTACCATAAATAAAATTAAATAGATTAAATAATGATAAATCAAAACGATAAGAATTAAAATAAAATCATAACATGCCTAAATTTGACTGTATGATGAGATTAAAACCCTATCATATCTCATATATTAATTTTAGTCACCTCAAAGTTTTTTTGTGGGGTTTTATTATATTATAAATTAATATTTTTGAGTATTCCAAATGTGTCCCTCTCCTCTCTTATATAAGGGAACCTCCTTACTTCTCATATTCTCCAGATTTTGGGCCTTAAATATCATCCAACTCTTGAAAATTACTCTTTTCATTCTATATAGTTACATTATAGATGTGTTGGTCTTCTCAAAATTCCCACTCTAATTCCCTAAGAGGAAGTTTAAAGGTGGCACTTCGAGGTAGAGGTAATATCTTCTACGGATCCTTTCAAAATTATTTCTTTATCTACCTCTTATTAATTAGTTGTTTTATTATAATTTAATAACATAAATATATATAATATATTGATATTTTAATATATATATGAATCTATCCTATTTCACCTTCTACAGATCCTATGAAAAACGAAATCATTGTGCATGCGGACATACAGAATATCGTCTCCACGACATGGTGTGATCTTGTTTTTCAACACCAACATACTTGGATGGGTATAATGATGGATGAAATTAATATATATGATTATTTTAAAGTGATATTGACTTGTAAATATTATACACTATACAGTTCAATACAATTCCACAGTCATGGGATGATATCATCGCTCGTGCATACGTACGACCTACCTTCTCTACGATGTGATGTGATTCATTCTTCATGATATTCTTTGAGAAATTATTATATAAATTAATATAATTAATTAATATGATATATATTATAATAATAATATTCTTTAAATGATATAAAAATAACATGACAATCAGAATAAGAATTTTTTCGACAAAACAAGCATAATAACATAAAGTAGTTAACACCTGAATAACCAGTAACAATGAAATGATACTAATTAACCGATTAAAATATGACAATATTTGATATCATTAAAATTTATATGATCCTAGAATAAGTCAATGAAATTATTTAAATCATTATACAGGAGGTTCGGATAAATACAAATCAATCGGACCTAGGGTAAGGTATAATTTTGCAATCTCATTTTTATCTATGATTGTTTATTCATAAGTATTTCTGGTGGGTATACTTATCATCCATGCCCATTTGTTATAAAAATGTTTTCACAAAATGATTAATATTATTAAAATTATGTTTAATTTCATTTTTACAATATTTGACTTTTACCACTTGGTATGGAAGGAATCTCTCTTTGGTTTACCATACAATGTACTTTTTGTCATTTCCAGTAAAAGTATGAAGAATGTTTTTTTAACTTATACAACATGAATGTATTTTTATGATTTCATCTAGAAATATTTCATGGAAGCATAATTTGGAATTTATCACGTTTATTTTCAATTATTATCTTTTATTATAAAATTTCCTAACACATTGAGAAAAGAAAATGTTTTGGAAGAAGAGTGGATATTTTCCTCAATAATTCATTAAAACTATTTTATCAAAATTGTTTCCATCTATGATGACATTATTTAGTATGTTTATTTTTCATTTATAATCTCTCTATTATTTACATGGTTATATTTTTCTTATGATGAAATGATATCCATTGGATTTATAGGAATTATGTTATGATAGGATGATATTTATGAAACCCGTATTATTCTTTTGGTTATGATGAATGATTTATGTCTATTTTGTGGTACATGATGGAGAGATTTAATTATGATATGGGTGAGATCTATATACCCTTCCAATTAATTGGGTAAATATTATATCTCATGAAATAGACATGTCTGGAACGATATGTTAATCTGGTTCATTAATATAGGGCTGGAACGACAAATAAACCTCGTTCAGTAATGGACTTTGACCACTATGATGGTCATGGAAGTAATTCCTTGGATAATATTGAAATCATAAAATGTTTTTAATGGTTTTCCATAATTAAATGTTTTATTCACATGCTATTTTATCATTATTTATGTTCCATTATGCTATAATCCTTACATACTTCCTATATTTACTTCGCAACTCAAGATTTTGATGTTTAAGCGTCAAGATCATGTTTTTAAGTTCAAATTTATATGGTTTGTTTTATATTCTCCATTCTTACCCTTATTGAGAATTTAAACTCAAACTTTTTATGTTTTCACCTAGGATTTAAATAATGTTTTTAGGTATGAAAATAAAATGGTATGATCTTTATGGGAGATATTGAATGTCTTTCACCATGTTTAGAAGATAATGTTTTGAGTTTACAAAGACACTAAACGAATCCAGTCCTTGGGTGTCTTTTTTGGTTATGTTTTAAGTATTCTAAAAATATAATGTAATGACCATGTACGTCAAGAATAGGTATCTCTAGTAATAATGTTTAATATAATAGTGATAGCATACTATCATAGTTTCATGACGTTAGAATGTAAGAATAATAAATTGGTTAGTTCAAGGTGTATTAAAGAACTTGTTGTTTGATAAAAGATAATTAATTTTTGGGTTATGAATTATCCTTTTGATTATTTAGTGGCCATGATCCCTATTTATATGATGTTTTTCTTCATGTTGATTGATTTGTGATTTGAGATAGGAGGGCTGTTGGGATATATGGGGTTGGGAGGCCAAGTGGTTTTGGAAGAAGTTAATGCCTAGAGTGGCACGATGCGTTAGTTTAGGCATTTGAGTGTCTGTGAGGACACTAAATATGATGTAACGAGATGGATGTTGATGTTTGGATGCATGTAGTTTCCTATTTGTTGATTATCTTCTATTCTTTCCCCACTAATCAAGAAAAATTGTTTTCTTACCGTCCTTCGAAAAGATTCGAGGACGTGTTGGGTACTCAATGTGATTTTCGTATTTAGCTTCCCAATATAGGATGGGTCTACACTCTTTTTATACGTGGAAAAAACATGATGGGTAGTTCATCTACCCCCCATGTTGATCCCATTGTGTTTAGTTTATTATGAGGTTTTTTTAGAATGCCCTAGATAATGGGAAAGTAATAATGTTGTTAATAAATGATGTTAACCCATGGGGTGGGATCTTGTTGGGATGAAATACTGAGGTTGAAATTTAAAAAAACATTGGACATTTGGTGAGATGATAGTAAAATATAATTTGGATTATGTTAATATTTAATATATTTTTAACGAATTGAGGAATGCAAAGTGAAACTGATAAAAATGGAATGAAGGAATGTAATCAATAACTTTTAAAATGTTGTTTCACTAAAGGATACCGAGTCTTATAAGTGGCACCATGAAGTATGAGAGACCTTAGATGTAGTTGATTGTATTCTTGGTTATTCCCATAGTGATGTTGTGATCTATAGTATATTCTTTACGTTTTTGTGTTTCTATACACTACTCCACCCCATTAGTCAGGGAAAACGGCACCCCATTGATTTAGAGTCATTAGGGTGTTTTCCCCAACATTAGTGTGAGAGGACAGATGCATGACTTCCCCCTTTAGCCCCACTCTCTTCTCATGGTAGTTACTTTTGATGGTAGGAAAAATTGATTGTTCTCCCCATATATGTGTATAGAGGACTGTAATGGATAGTGATTATTCAAACATATATATCACGTGTATAATTTCCTAGGGAATACTATAGGAGTAACATGTATAGTTTATGATGCCTTGAGGTTCCTTATTCATTGTCTGGGCTGTAACAGCTTGAGGTATAATACCTGATGTATGATACACATTATATGATCTATGGTGGCTCCCAGAAAAAATGTGGTTATATTACATATGTTGTAAAGACCCATAAAATTCAGGGGAAATTATTTCTTAATTTTCATTGTAATTTTACAAGAACGCAGTTTTTGACGGTTCCTGATTTCGAGGCCCGGTGTACCCGGAATCAATTTCCGAACTTTCGCTCGGGTAAGTTTAGTGAACGAACGAGCGGGTTTTTCAATCTTTTGAACCGGTACTCGGAATTGAAATCTGAGGACACCGATGAATTCATAGTGCCAGTATTTGATTAAGAGGACTTTTACCGTATGTGCGTTTGATTGGTAGGAGAAGTTAAATTTTGGGGTTTAAGGAAGAAATAAATAAAATTGTGAACAATTTTTTTTGTTAACCAAGGGAGTTAAATTCTACCATGGGAAGTTGTTGGTGGGACCCACAACCACCCAACTTCTCTTGTGTGGATATGTGGGAGGTGGGGCCCACACGAGACCCTAACCCCCCTTGATCTTCCCATAACCCCCTTGACCTCCCATACCTCACATCCCTCTTAAGTTTTGTAACTCCACTTTAACTTGTGTAACTCACCCCTCTCTCCTCTTTAATTTTGCCAAAACACATCTTAAATTAATTGCTTAAAACACTTCAATTAATTTAACTATGTTTTTGAATTTTTAAAATAGTTTGAATGCATGGAAAAATAATTAAATAAGGATAGGCCTTATTTAATTTTTGTGAGTTTTGTTGGGTGAGAGAATTTGGGAGAGAGCTCTTCCCTCTTCTAAAGAAGGTCATATCCAAACGAAGAACGACCTTCCGACTCAGCGAAGAACTCTCTACGTTTTCTCCAATCCTTTTTCTTCCTCTTCCGCGACAAGGATGGAGACGCTGACCGTGGAGACCGATGCCAACAACAACGTTCTCCTACTTCTTCCGACGTCGACGGAAGTGATACCTTTCTTCCGCGACACCCGACTACCCTGACGTTCGACTACCACGACGTTCGACTTCCGCGACTAGACGACGTGTGACGTCAATTACGAGGTAGGGAAATTTATTTGGTGTTCTCTTATCTTTTGTGAAATGAATGACGAGCATGGACCAACCATTTCCAGGTTGATCTGCGGATCGTTCGTTCATGCAGGTTGATGTTGAGGTTTATTGATGTTGTCATGAAATATTTTTTGTCGTATGTTGACTTCTATTTGTTGGCCGCTTTCTATCATTAGAATGGGAGGAGGTCGGACCACACAAACACGGCTGACCCTCCTCCCCCTTGTTGTTGATTATGTTGCGGTTCGGAAGATGGCAGCATGGTGCAACGGCACCGCGCGGGAACCTGAAGTGATGCTGCAAGGATGTGTGGAGCCTTCGCGTCGCGTCGTCAAGGCCGAAAAAAAGTGTGGTCATAGTCGGGGCCGCGAAGGAGAACGGAAAACTCTGCAGTTGTTTCTTCTGACGTGTGGATTGTCGGGCATTGACGGATCGGGCCGCAGAGACGACTTGATGTTTCCGCAGTGAAGAACGTGACACGGGATGAACATCGGCGCAGGCGGAATGGAAAACGGACCACCAGAGAAACTCCGTTGGCTCGCGCACACCACCGGCGGCGCGGGGCACAGGTGGCGTCCAGCACCGGCCGACTGTGAGGAGGCGGCGGCACACCGGCCTGCCACCTGGAGAAACTGTCGCGGCTGAAGCCGCGGCGGCGAGCTGGCGGATCCTGCGGCCGCACGGGATCCAGGGGGGATGCGGCGTGGGTCGCGTCCGCGGAGCACAGATATGCTGGCCGAGCCGGGCCGGCTTGGGCGGACCGGGCCGGGTCGCGTCCAGTCGGGTCGACCCGGTTCGGGCCAACCCAGGGGGTGTGGGTCGGGTCGGTATGGGCCCAGACCCCCTGTTTTCGGACCTTTTCGGTATTTTGCCTATATCCTGGGATACAAACCTCCGATCGACGAACCGTTAACAAAGATGCGATCCATTGACCGAGACAGTCGTTTTTACATATCTCACTCAAGGATTCGGAATACTTTGTGTCAGGCTGTGTTGGTTCATACACGAAACCAACCAGGCCCTCGGTGCCGAAACGTTTGTAACTAGAGCTCCAGACGTTCGATTGGCATGCTGTCGACTTTGTTGGATTCCACTTGATGAGACAGAACTTTTGGCTTACTCTGCTCGGGATTTGGATGCCTTCGGAGTGGGGTCGGGTTGTTTCGCTGACAAAACCAACCGGGCCCCTCGAACAAAAATGTCAATAACTCACAGATTGGGCGTCTGATTGATGTGCAGTCTATCTCGTTGGTCCCCTCTTTAGCAGATAGAACTTTTGGCATACTTCACTTGAGTTTTGGATGCAACTGAATAGTTCCCAGGTTGGATTTCCCCCGAAATCCAACCGGGCCCCTAGAACGAAAAAGCAGATATCTTTCAGACCAGATGTTCATTTGACAAACCATCAGCAGCGTTGGTGATCACGTGGAGAAAACTGTCCATTTGAGTATACCCTATGAGAGTTCGGGGTACAGTTGAGATACGGCCGTGTTGGTTCTCACACGAAACCAACTGGGCCCTGGGGACGAAAAGGCTAGTAACTCACAGACCGGGCGTCCGATTGACACACTGTCTGTCATGTTGAGACCCCTATGACGAGGCGGTTCTTTGAGATACCTCTTTGTGGGAATTTGAGATACTTGTAGTATCTACTAGTATCTCATGGAGATGACCCTCCCTGAGATAAGCGTACGGAGTACGGAGACCGTGTAGCTGCCTGTGACCTGATGACTGCTTGTCTGATTCGATTCGGAGTGACTAGCATAGGCCAGTGGGGAGCACTACTTTGTGAGGTGGCAGAACCATAGCGGAGGAGTACTACTATGTGAGGTGGAAGACCCACGGTACTCGACAGGAGGAGTACCTCTGTAGGCTATGAGGGGGAGCACTGCTGTGTGAGGTGGCAGACCCATGGCCAAGGAGCACTACTGTGTGAGGTGGCAGACCCACGGTACTCAACAGGTGGAGTACCTCAGCAGTCATAGGTTGGTGATCAGTACCTCGAAGACATGAATGGATCATTGTACTCCCAGAGACGGAGCTCTTCAGCAGTTACAATTTTGATAATGAAAATCCTGGTTTGATCTGAGTCTATGACCTTTGTGTTTACCTCAAGATTGAGATGGGTTGCATGATAACATGGTTATATGTATGGGAATATACATAAGTAGAGGTTATCTGTTTATATCTTCTTTGTGGTTATCCTTGTTGGTTTTAGTGAGACCTTGAGGGTATCTGGGTCCCTGTTGAGTATCCTTATACTCATCCATGCACGTGCTATGCCCGCACTTCGTTGTGTTGGTTGTAGACGACGAGTAGTGCTGATGGAGGCCGAGTGTTCGAGGACTGGACGGTACCCGGAGGTGGACCACATGACGAGACAGTACCCGGTGGTGGACCACACGACGAGTTAGTACCCGGAGGTGGACCACATGACCAGTTAGTACCCGGAGGTGGACCACATGATGAGTCAGTATCCGGAGGTGGACTTCACGACGAGACGACACACGGAGGGGGTTGACAGGCGAGAGCATTGAGGAGCTGAGCTATTTGTACCTACCCTTCAGGTAGGATCTGAGGAGGACAACCCAGGAGCTGCTTCCTTTCTTCCAGTTGTTGTCTTTGTTCAGTTGTAGCTATATTTCCAGTTGGGTTTGTATTCTGGCCCATTTACTTTTCAGCACTTTCTTTGTACTTAGTGTTTTACTTCTGTTTGTAATTTGTGGTGTTTTGTTACTTTTATAAAAGTAATTCCTTCCTAGTTATCGATATTTATGCCTTTGGTTCTAGTCTCTAGCCCCTGTCCTATGGAAGGTGGGCTTGGGGTAGTCACGACATGGGCCACGAGGACGGGTTGTGACAAATTGGTATAAGAGGAGTCAGTTCTACCGCAGAACATATAACTCTGATATTTTCATTCTATGAAGCAATAGTGTTAAGGGTACCGATTGTGGTCTTCAGTTCAGGGAGTCCAGTGTTGGCGCGGGCGGCCGACATATCCATACACCAAGACCCTGACAACTAATTTCCGAATTTGTGTACCAAAACACTGATTGTGTGTGTGTTTCCAGAAGTTTTTAAAAGTCAGCTCACCAGGTATAAATCGTTTGACCGTGTCATGTTTGTTTCTTTCTGGATGCCTCCCTGCAGACGACCAGCTAGATCCCCGAGAGTTTATTGTACTGACAACCCACCGAGCGATGTGGCCTCAGTATAGGGCCCTATGCTAGTTGAGGCACCAGTAGAGGCACCATAGGAGGCACCAGCAGTACCACTTCTTGTTGGGCCCCCGATGATACCAGCCCCAGCAGTAGAGGGTGCATGTCGCTTGAGTGCACTGCACAAGTTTTAGCGCCAGAGGCCACCCAGGTTCAGGGGAGAGACGGACCCCCAGGCGGTTGAGGATTGGAAGGAGGCTATGGGGAGTGTCTTCAGGCAAGTGGGGATGCCATCAGATTTCATGGTGATCCTTGTTGTCAGCCTACATTAGGAAGCAGGAGGCAGATGGTGGAGCTGGATTCTCTAGATGCATGACGAGGTGAAACTTCTATGGGCAGAATTCGAGAGCCTATTCTGGGCAGAGTTTCTACCAGCCACCCTTCGAGCGGCGCGTATACAAGAGCAACTTAAGCTGCGACAGGGTAGCATGATAGTGGCATAGTATTCGGTGAGGTTTATAAACCTGTCACGCTACTCCACAGATATGGTATGGGACCCTTTCTTTAGGGCTCGAACCTTCGAGCAGGGGCTCAGGAAAGAGATTAGAGATTCTGTTGTTCCTCACAGCATTCTGACATAGACAGGGGTGGTGGAGTGAGCCCTCTTAGTGGAGAGTTTCGTTGCTGATCAGTCACCAGTAGCAGGACCCACCACTAGCTGGCATGAAGCAGAGTCTTCTGTAGAAGGCAGTAGACAGATGACGCAGAAGTCCAAGAGGACCAGACCAATAGGTGGTCGACTGCATGACTCATGGTCGGTAGTGCGAGGCACCAAGGGGAATGACAGAGCCAGACCTTCCATGTAGTGTTACTCCTGCGACGGGATTCGTCACATGGCACGTGACTGTCCAACCCGCCATGCAGATGATTGGTAGTTAAATGAAGAACCTTTCAGGCAGAGGCAGAGGTTTGATCAAGGCAAACCGCTAGGAGATGAAGGTCAAGGGAGGGGATCTGGCCATTCAACTGGAGGTGGACGACGCTTTGAGGTATTGCCACCACCACCACCAGGAGGTCCACGCGGACCGCAGGGAGCAAGTGGATATGGGAGAGCTCAGATTCAGCCAGTAGAAGCTTACGACTTCGGTGCTCCAGAAGCGAGTGGACATGAGCAGAACTAGTGGTGTATATCTAGTTCAATGTTGTTGTTGTTGAATTTGTGTCTTTGTACCATGAGCTGCAATAATATAAATACAATTTTGTTTTTAATGTTTTCTTTCTTGTATTTTTGTTTGGTTGGTACTGAGTGGTCCCTGTTAAGACTGTTGACTTGACCCTCACTTTCGAGATTTCTACTGGAAGAGACCTAGTGACCTCACACTGATGCCGACAGTGTGACTCAACCCTTGGAGGTGAGAGAGACAGTTAGATCTCTTGGTAGTATCATCAAGGCCTTACGGCATCGTCCATGGCATGAATTCATCATGCATTTCCGGATTGAATGTATTAGGAAACGAATGTGGTTAATCCAGGGGATGAGACAAGATTTCTCTTATCGGCAAAGAAGAAATCATAGCAGTTCATGTGAGACTAGAGATGTTCCAGGTCATCCAAGAGTGGATGAAGACAGCAGAGGGCCGACAGAAGCCTTATGCTGGCAGGAATTGGAGACCTCTAGAGTTTGAGGATGACGATCACATCCTTATACGGGTTTCACCTCAACGATGTTTATAAAGATCTGTCCAAGGCAACAAGTTATCTATGAGGTTCAGTGGACCTTCATAGGTCCTCAGCTTGGTAGGAGAAGCGGTTTACTGCTTGACGCATCCACCTCAGTTGCACCTGGTGCATGAAGACTTCCATGTATCTCAACTGAGGAGATACGTGTGTGATCCTTCACATATCATCGACCTCGGGGAGTTGGATGTCGATGACATGGTGACATACGCGGAGGTTCCAGTGGGGATCGAGGATCGATAGAAGAAGATCCTATGGGGACAGACGATTCCTCTGGTGCTCTTTCTCTGGCAGTACAGGAACCTCCAGGTGAGCACATGAGAGCGGGAGGCTCAGATGCGTGCTCAGTACCGCTTTTGTATCCCAAGTTTGTGTTAAGGCTTTATGAGGACGTAAAGCCCTGAGGTGGGAGTAGTGTAAAGACCCTTAAAATTCATAGGAAATGGTTTCTTAATTTTCATTGTAATTTTTCAAGAAGATAGTTTCTGACAGTGCCTGATTCCGAGGCCCAGTGTGCCCGGAATCAATTTCCAAAGTTTAGCTCGGGTACATTTCGTGAACGAATGAGCGTGTTTTTCTATCATTTGAACCAGTACTCGGAATTGAAATCTGAGGACACTGATGAACTTGCAACACCGGTATTTTCCTAAGAGGACTTTTACCGTAGGTGCATTTTCTTGGGAGGAGAAGTTAAATATTTGGGTTTAAGGAAGAAATAAATAAAATTGTGAACAATTTTATTTTTGTTAACCAAGGGAGTTAAATTCTACCATGGGATGTTGTTGGTGGGACCCAAAACCACCCTGCTTCCCATGTGTGGATATGTGGGAGGTGGGGCCCACACGATACCCTAACCCCCCTTGATCTTCCCATAACCCCCTTTACCTCCCATAACTCACTTCCCTCTTTAATTTTGTAACTCCACTTTAACATGGGTAACTATCCCCTCTCTCCTCATTAATTTTGCCAAAACACATCTTAAATTAATTGTTTAAACCTCTTCAATTAATTTAACTAAGTGTTTTAATTTTTAACAAAGTTTGAATTCATGGCAAAATAATAAAATAAAGAGATGCCTTATTTTATTTTTGTGAGTTCTGTTGGGTGAGAGAATTTGTGAGAGAGCTCTTCCCTCTTCTAAAGAACATCATCTCCAAATGAAGAACGACCTTCCGACTCGGCGAAGAACACTCTACATTTTCTCCAATCTTTTTTTTCCTCTTCCGCAACAAGGATGGAGACACCGACCATGGAGACTGACGCCAACAACAACATTCTCCTTCTTCTTCTGACGTTGACGGAAGCGATACCTTTCTTCCGCGACACCCGACTACCCCGACGTTCGACTACTGCGACGTTCGACTTCCGCGACTCGATGATGTGCGACGTCAATTTCGAGGTAGAGAAATTTATTTGGTGTTCTCTTATATTTTGAGAAAAGAATGACGAGCGCAGACCAAGCATTTACAGGTTGATCCGTGGATCGTTTGTTCATGCAGGTTGATGTTGAGGTTTATTGATTTTTACGTGAAATATTTCGTTGTTGTACGTCGACTTCTATTTGATGGCCACTTGCTAACATTATATCCGGAGGAGGTCGGACCACACAAACACGGCTGACCCTCGTCCCCCTTGTTGTTGATTATGTTGTGTTTTGGAAGATGGCATCACGGTGCGACGACACCACGTGGGAACCTGGAGTGATGCGGCATGGATGCGCGGTGCCGTCGCGTGGCGCCGTCAAGGCCGAAAAAAAGAGTGGTCGTAGTCAGGGTCACGAAGGTGAACATAAGACTCCACAGTTGTTTCTTTTGACGTGCAGATCATCCGGCATTGACATATCGGTCCAAAAAGACGATTTAATATTTCTGTAGTGAACAACGGGACTCGGGATGAGCATCAGCGCAGGCGGAATTGAAAACGGACCACCGGAGCTACTCCGGGGGCCCGCAGACACCACCAGCGGCAAGGGTCGATGGCGCAACGGCACCAGCAGCCGCCCAGAGGTGGCGGAGCCCCGACGTGCTGCCTAGAGAAACCTCCGTGGCGGAGAGCCAGTGGATCCCGCAGACACGCGAGATCCAGGGGGGCGCGGTTCGCGCCGCGTCCGTGGAGCATCAGCTCGCTCACCGAGCCAGCAAGCCACCCAGACGAGCCGTGCCGGCTTGGGCGGACTAGGCCTGGTTATGCCGAGACCGAGCCGGGGCGCGCCGGCCAGGCCGGGTCATGCCCAGTCGGGTCGACCCGGTTCAGGCCGACCCAGGGGGGGTTGGGCCGGGTCGGTACGGGCCCAGACCTCCCGTTTTCGGACCTTTTCAGTATTTTTCCCATTTCCTGGGCTACAGACTTCCGATCGACGCACCGTCAGCGGCGATGATATCCTTTGACTGTGATGGAAGTATTGATATATCACACTCAAGGTTTCAGAATACTTTGGGTTCAACCGTGTTGGTTCGTACACGAAACAAACCGGGCCTTCAGAGCAGAAACACTCATAACTTGAGCTCCGGGCGTCCGATTGACGTGTCGTCAAATTTTTTGGATTACTCTTGATGAGATAGAACATATGGATTACTACACTAAAGGTTTGTATGCCATCGGAGTGCGGTCGGGTTGTTTTCTCAGAAAACCTACATGGCCCCTCGAACGAAAAAGCCAATAACTCACAGACCGGGCGTCCAATTGACGCGCAGTCTGTCTCATTGATCTCCTCTTGATGAGACGGAACTTTTGGCATACATTTCTTGAGTTTTGGATGCAGTTGGATAATGGCTGGGTTAGAATGCACCCGAAATCCAACCGGACCCCTGGAACGGAAAAGCTGATATCTTTCAGACCGGACGTCCGTTTGATGAACCATCAGCGGCGTTGGTGATCACGTGGAGAAATGGTCCCTTTGAGTATACCCTATGAGAGTTCGAGGTATAGTTGAGATACTGCTGTGTTGGTTCTCACATGAAACCAAACGGGCCCTAGGGGAGAAAATGCTAGTGACTCACAGACCGGGCGTCTGATTGACACATCTTCTGTCACATTGAGACCCCTATAACGAGTCGGTTGTTTGAGATACTTCTTCATGCGAATTTTAGATACCTGGAGTATCTATTAGTAGCTCGTGGAGAGGACCCTCCTGGAGATGAGCGTACGGACTACGGAGACCGTGTAGCTGTCTTTGACCTGATGACTACTTGTCTGATTCGATTCAGAGTGACTAGCATAGCCCAGTGGGGAGCACTACATTTTGAGGTGGTAGACCCATGGAAGAGGAGCACTACTGTGTGAGGTGGTAGACCTGTGGTACTCAATTGGAGGAGTACATCTGTAGGCTATGAGGGGGAGCACTACTATGTGAGGTGGCAGACCCATGGCAGAGGAGCACTACTGTGTGAGGTGGCAGACCCGGGGTACTCGACACGAGGAGTACCTCACCATTCATAGGTTGGTGACAAGTACCTCAGAGACGTGACAGTATCACTGTACTCCCAGAGATGGATCTCTTCAGTAGTTAAGGTTTCGATAATGAAAATCCTGGTTTGATCTGAGTCTTTGATATTTGTGTTTACCTCAAGATTGTGATAGGTTACATGATAACTTGGGTATATGTATGGGCATATACCTAAGTAGAGGCCATATGTTGAGTTATTATTTGTGGTTGTCCTTGTTGGTTTTAGTGAGACATTGAGGGTCTCAGGGTCCCTAATGAGTATCCTTATACTCACCCCTTCACGGGCTATGCCAGCACCACGTTGTGTTGGTTGCAGACGACGGGCAGTGCCGACGGAGGCTGAGTGTTCGAGGACTGGACGGTACCCGGAGGTGGAACACACAACGAGACAGTACCCGGAGTTGGACCACACGACGTGTCAGTACCCGAAGGTGGACCATCGCCGAGTCAGTACATGAAGGTGGACCACACGACGAGTCAGTATCCGGGGGTGGACTTCACGAAGAGACGACACACAAAGGAGATTGATGGGCGAGATAAATGAGGAAATTCACTATCTGTACCTACTTTTCAGGTAGGATCCGAGGAGGATGACCCAGGAGTTGCTTCCTTTCTTCCAGTCGTTGTCTTTGTTCAGTTGTAGCTATATTTCTAGTTGGTTTTGTATTCTGGCTCATTTAATTTTCATCACTTTCATTGTACTTAGTGTTTTACTTCCGCTTGTACTCTGTGATGTTTTGTTAATTTTATAAAGGAAATTCCATCCCATTTATCGAGATTTATGCCTTTGGTGCTAGTCGCCAGCCCCTGGCCTATGGAAGGCGGGCTTGAGGTAGTCATGGCATGGGCCCCAAGGATGGGTCGTGACAAATTGGTATCAGAGGAGTCAGTTATACTGCAGAACTTATAACACTGATATTTTATTTCTGTGAAGAAATAGTGTTAAGGGTACTCAGTGTGGTTTTCAGTTCAGGGAGTCCAATATTGGTGCGGGTGGCCGACGTATCCATACACCATGACCCTGACAACTGATTTCCGAATATGTGCACAAAAACACTGATTGCGTGTGTGTTTCTAGATGTTTTTAAAAGTCAGATCAAACCAGGTCATCTCACCAGGTATAAATCGTTTGACCAAGTAATGTTTGTTTCTTTCAGGATGCCTCACCACGGAAGGGCAGCTAGAGCCCCAAGATTTTTTCATACTGACAGCCCGCCGAGCGACGTGGCCTCAGTACAGGGACCTATCCTAGTTGAGGCACCAGCGGAGGCACTAGCGGTACTACTACCCATTGGGCCACCGATTCCACCAACCCCAGCAGCAGAGGGTGCACGTCGCTTGAGCGCACTACACGAGTTCCAGTGCTAGAGGCCACCCAATTTCAGGGGAGAGATGGACCTACAGGCGACTGAGGACTGGCAGGAGGCTGTGGTGAGAGTCTTCAGGCCTGTGGGAATGCCACCAGATTTCATGGTGATCCTTGTTGCCAGCGTACTTTAGGCAGCAGCAGGCAGATGGTGGAGCCTGATGTTCTAGATGCATGACGAGGTGACACTTCTAAGGGCAGACTTCGGGAGCCTGTTCCGGGCCGAGTTTATACCAGCCAACCTTCGAGTGGTTGATATACAGTAGCTACTTCAGCTGGGGTAGGGCAGCAAGATAGTGGCATAGTATTCAGCGAGGTTGATAGACCTCTCACGCTACTCCATAGATATGGTACGGGACCCGTTCTTTACGTCCCTAACCTTCGAGCAGGGGATCAGGCGAGAGATTAGAGATTCTCCTCTTTCTCACAGCATTCCGACCAGTAGCAGGACCCACCACTAGCTGGAATGAAGCAGAGTCTTCTGTAGAAGGCAGTAGACAGATGACGCAGAAGTCCAAGAGGACCAGACCAATAGGTGGTCGACCGCATGACTCAGGGTCGGTAGTGTGAGGCCCCAAGGGGAATGACAGAGCCAGACCTACCATGCAGTGTTACTCCTGCGGTGGAATTGGTCACATGGCACGTGACTATCCGACCTGCCATGCAAATAACCGGTAGTTAAATGAAGAACCTCCCATTGAGAGGCAGAGGTTCGATCAAGGCAAACCGCTAGGAGCTGAAGGTCGAGGGAGGGGAGCTGGCCATGCAACTAATGTTGGACGATGCTTCGAGGTGTTGCCACCACCACCACTAGGAGGTCCACCCTGACCGCAGGGAACATGTGGACATGGGAGAGATCAGATTTAGGAAGCAGAAGCTTACGACTATGGAGCTCCGAAGGCGAGTGGACATGAGAGGAACTAGTGGTGTATATTTATTTCGATGTTTTTGTTGTTGCATTTGTGTCATTATACCATGATCTACAATAATATAAAGACACTTACCTTTTTAATGATTTCTTTCCTGTACTTTTGTTTGGTTGGTACTGAGTGGTCCCAGTTAAGACTGTTGACTTGACCCTCACTTTCGAGATTTCTACTGTAAGAGACCCAGTGACCTTACACTAATGCCGACAGTGTGACCCAACCCTTGGAGGTGAGAGTGATAGTTGGATATCTTGGTAGTAACGTCGAGGCCTTACGACGTCATCCATGGCATGAATACATCATTCAGGTCTGGATTGACTGTATTAGGCAATAAATGTTGTTAATCTAGGGGATGAGACCATATTTCTCTTATCAGCAAAGAAGAAATCATAGCAGCTCTTGTGGTACTAGAGAAGGTCCAGTTCATCCAAGAGTGGATGAGGACAGCACAGGGCCGACAGAAGCCTTATGATGACAGGTATTGGAGACCTCTAGAGTTTGAGGATGACGAACACGTCCTTATATGGGTTTCACCTTGACGAGGTTTATGAAGATCTGGACAAGGTGGAAAGTTATCTCCGAGGTTCAGTGGACCTTCTTATGTCCTCAGCTTGGTAGGAGAAGTGGTTTACCAATTGATGCATCCATCTTAGTTGCACCTGGTGCACGACGACTTCCACGTATCTCAACTGAGATGATACGTGTGTGATCCTTCACATATCATCGACCTTAGGGAGTTAGATATCGATGACAGGGCGACATACGCGGAGGTTCTAGTGGGGATCAAGGATCGATATGAGCGGATCCTATGAGGACAGACGATTCTTTGGGTGCGCTTTCTCTGGCAGTACGGGAACCTCCAGGTGAGCACATGAGAGCGAGAGGCTCAGATGCGTGCTCAATACCGCTTTTGTATCCCTAGTTTGTGTTAAATCTTTACGAGGACGTAAATACCTGAGTTGGGAGTATTGTAAAGACCCGTAAAATTCAAGGGAAATTTTTTCTTAATTTTAATTGTAATTTTACAAGAACATAGTTTTTGACGGCGCCTGATTCTGAGGCCCGGTGTGCCCGAAATCAATTTCTGAAGTTTAGCTCGGGTACGTTCCGTGAACGAACGAGCGGGTTTTTCTATCATTTGAACCGGTACTCAGAATTGAAATCTGAGGACACCGATGAACATGCCACACTGGTATTTACTTAAGAGGACTTTTACCGTAGGTGCGTTTTCTTGGGAGGAGAAGTTAAATTTTTGGGTTTAAGGAAGAAATAAATAAAATTGTGAACAATTTTATTTTTGGTAACCAAGGGAGTTAAATTCTACCATGGGAAGTTGTTTGTGGGACCCACAACCACCCAACATCCCATGTGTGGATATGTGGGATGTGGGGCCCACAAGAGTCCCTAACCCCCTTGATCTTCCTATAACCCCCCTGACCTCCCATAACTCACTTCCCTCTTAAATTTTGTAACTCCACTTTAACTTGTGTAACTTTCCCATCTCTCCTATTTAATTTTTCCAAAACACATCTTACATTAATTGTTTAATCCTCTTAAATTAATTTAAATAAGTTTTTGAAATTTTAAAAAAGTTTGAATGCATGGAAAAATAATAAAATAAAGAGATGTCTTATTATATTTTTGTGAGTTTTATTGGGTGAGAGAATTTGGGAGAGAGCTCTTCCCTCTTCTGAAGAACATTATCTCCAAACAAAGAACGACCTTCCGACTCGACGAAGAATGCTCTACGTTTTCTCCCATCCTTTTTTTCCTCTACCGCCAAAAGGAAGGAGACACTGACCGTGGAGACCGATTCCAACAACAACGTTATCATTCTTCTTATAACATTGACGGAAGCGATACCTTTCTTCCGCGACACCCAACTACCCCGACGTTCGACTATCGCGACTTTTGACTTCCGCGACTCGACGACGTGTGACGTCAATTTTGAGGTAGGGAAATTTATTTTGTGTTCTCTTATCTTTTGAGAAAAGAATGACGAGAGCATACCTACCATCTCCAGGTTGATCCGTGGATCATTCGTTCATGTAGGATGATGTTGAGGTTTAATGATTTTTCCGTGAAATATTTCTTTGTCGTATGTCGACTTCTCTTTGATGGTCTCTTGCTATAATTATAACAGGAGGAGGTCAGAAAACACAAAAATGACCAAACCTCCTCCCCCTTTTTGTTGATTATGTTGAGGTTCAGAAGATGGTGGCACGGTGCGACGACACCACGCGGCAACCTGGAGTGATGCGGCAAGGATGCGCGGCGCTGTCGCGGCGCGCCGTCAAGTCCGAACAAAAGTGTGGTCATAGTCGGGGCTGCGAAGGTGAACAGAAGACTCCGCAGTTGTTTCTTTTGATGTGTGGATCACCAGGCATTTACAGATTGGGCCACAGAGAAAATTTTATGTTTTTGCAGTGAATAATGGGACTCGGGATGAGGATCGGTGCAGGCGGAATTGAAAATGGACCACCGGAGGAACTCTGGGGGACCGAGGACACCACCAGCAGCACGTGGTGACGGTGCGGAGGCGCCGACGGCCGCCCGGAGGTGGCGGCGCTCCGGCGCACCACCTGGAGAAACCACCGCGGCAGCGAGCCGGCGGATCCCGCGGCCGCGCGGGATCCTGGGGGGACACGGCGCCTGCCGCGTCCGCGGAGCATTGCCTCACTGGTCGAGCCAGCGAGCCACCCAGCCGAGCCGTTCCGGCTTGGGCGAACCGGGACGGGTCGCACCCAGACCGGGCCACGCCGGCCGGTCCGGGTCGCACCCAGTAGGGTCGACCCGGTTCGGGCTGACCCAGTGGGGTTGGTCGGGCCGGTACGGGCCTAGACCCCCCGTTTTCGGACCTTTTTGTTATTTTTCCCATATCCTGGGCTACAGACCTCCGATCGATGCACCGTCAGCGGTGATGTGATCCTTAGATCAAGACGGTCATTTTAAAATATCACACTCAAGGTTTCGGAATACTTTGTGTTCAGCCGTGTTGGTTCGTACACGAAACCAATCGGGCCCTCGGAGCGGAAACACTCGTTACTTGAGCTCCGGACGTTCGATTGATGTGTCGTCGACTTTTTTGGATTTCTATTGATAAGACGGAACTTTTGGCTTACTCCACTTGAGGTTTGGATTTCTTCGGAGTGCGGTCGGGTTGGTTCGCTCACGAAACAAACCGGGTCCCTGGAACGAAAAGACCAATAACTCACAGACCGGGCGTTCGATTGACGCGCAATCTATCTTGTTGATATCCTCTTCATGAGACGTAACTTTTGGAATACATCGCTTGAGTTTTGGATGCAGTTGGATAGCGGCCGGGTTGGATTGCACCCGAAATCCAACCGGGCCCCTGGAACAGAAATGTTGATATCTTTCATACCGGACGTCTGTTTGACGAACCGTCAGCGGCGTTGGTGATCACGTAGAGAAACGGCCCCTTTGAGTGTACCCTATGAGAGTTTGGTGTATAGTTGAGATACAACCATGTTGGTTCTCACACGAAACCAACCGGGCCCCGGGGACGAAAAGCTAGTAACTCACAGAACGTGTGTCCGATTGGCACACCGTATGTTGCGTTGAGACCCCTATAACGAGGAGGTTCTTTGATATACTTTTTTGTGGGACTTTGAGATACTTGGAGTATCTACTAGAAGCTCGGGGAGAGGAACCTCCCGGAGATGAGCATACGGAGTACGGAGACCGTGTAGATGCCTGTGACCTAATGACTGCTTGTCCGATTCGATTCAGAGTGACTAGCATAGCCCAGTGGGGAGCACTACATTTTGAGGTGGCAGACCCATGGCAGAGGAGCACTACTATGTGAGGTGGCAGACCCGCAGTACTAGGCAGGAGGAGTACCTCTATAGGCTATGAGGTGGAGCACTACTGTGTGAGGTGGCAGACCCTTGGCGGAGGTTCACTACTATGTGAGGTGGCAAACCCGCGGTACTCGACAAGAGGAGTACCTCAGTAGTAATAGGTTGGTGAGCAGTACCTCAGAGACGTGACAAGATCATTGTACTCCCACAGACGGAGCTCTTCAGCTGTTATGGTTTCTATAATGAAAATCCTGGTTTGAGCTGAGTCTATAACATTTGTGTTTGCCTCAAGATTGAGATGGGTTACTTGATAACTTGGGTATATGTATGGGCATATACCTAAGTAGAGGTTATCTGTTGAATTCTTGTTTGTTGTTATCCTTGATGGTATTAGTGGGAACTTGAGGGTCTCGGGGTCCCTACTGAGTATCCTTATACTCACCCCTTCACGGGATATGCTCACTGCTCTTTGTGTTGGTTGCATACGACAGGCAGTGCTGACGGAGGCCGAGTGTTCAAGGACTGGACGATACCTAGAGGTGGACCACATGACGAGACGGTACTTGGAGTAAGACCACACGATGAGTCAGTACCCGGAGGTGGACCACACGACGAGTTAGTACCCTGAGGTGGACCACACAACGAGTCAGTATCCGGATGTGGACTTCATGACGAGACGACAAACGGAGGAGGTTGACGGGCGAGAGCATTGAGGAGCTGTGCTATCTTTACCTACCCTTCAGGTAGGATCCGAGGAGGACGACCCAGGAGTTGCTTCCTTTCTTCCAGATACTGTCTTTGTTCAGTTATAGCTATATTTCCAGTTGGGTTTGTATTATGGCCCATTTACTTTTCAGAACTTTCATTGTACTTAGTGTTTTACATCCTCTAGTACTCTGTGGTGTTTTGTTACTTTTATAATGGCAATGCCTTCCCAGTAATCGGGATTTATGCCTTTGGTGCTAGTCGCCAGCCCCTACCCTATAGAAGGCGGGCTTAGGGTAGTCACGGCACGGGCCCCGAGGATGGGTCATGACATATATGGACGTGGTGGTCTCGTTTCATGAGGTGCATACCGTGGTGCTTCACCCAGGTGTCTATGGGTGAGATTTTTTAGAGAGAGATGGCTTAAGAGGTGTGATGTTGGGGAAAATTAGCAAACCAGTGAGGATGTAGTAGTTGGGTAACATTGATATTATTTATCTTATTATATACTCTTGTATGCGATACTTTTTGAGAGTGGCCATGGGGATTTTGGGAACTTAGTATACATATTTAAGCGTTGAATTATTCACACTTGTTGTTCACTATCCATTAGAATGATTTCATTACTGTTGAACAAGAGGCTCCAGGGAGGGTCCTACTTAGTATACTATTATACTCAACATATGTATATATATAAACTATTTTTCTATTAACTTGTATTAGGTTCAAGATCCATCTAGTTTCTACTATCTAGGGGTTGTAGGAGATGTTCAGGCTTGTGGTTGCTACAATTTTTTTTTACTTTCCCTTGGTATTTTACGTTTTTCCACTTTCAGTTTTAGTAGTTTTGCAAGGCATTATATATGTGTACTTCATATTTCATTTATATCATTGTTTCTGTTGGTGTTGGTTGGTTTCAATCATATTTCTCTCTTTCAAATGTGTCCTTTTAAAGGGAAATTCCACCCATTTGTGTGTGTATTATACCCTTGGTGCTATTTTCCAACTCAGGGCCTACTGGAGGTAGGACTTGGGGATCAGTATCTCCCTACATATATTTTTAGATCAGGATGGGTTCAACTTGTGGGAAGGGGTCGTGATAGGATTCAAAATCATTGATAATTTTATTAATTTTAGGTAGTAAGGGTGGATTTTAAAATCATTCATATAATGTAGTCTCCCCTATAATGAGATGGTTTCCCCTATATACAACACAAAATTCCATCACTTTCTCTTAGGAAAATATTTTCCCCAACTAATTTTATATTGATTCAATACTAATGGTTATATCAAAATCAACCTTTTCTATAATGATAAAATAAATAAAAATGAAATGTCTAAGAGTTATAATTGGTTCAGCCTATCAAATTCATGTTGCAATATGATTTACACTATGAGTATATATTGACAATAGCATCTCTTGGTGTTTATAAATATTATAAAATTATTTTAAATCAAGGAGGAAGTAGAATACATTAATTATCCAAAATCAAATAAAGAAATAAATAAATTTTTTGATATGGGTAATGTACATTCCCCCACTACATTTGGATAATTAACCTCAGTTGATGTGATTTTATAATAATAACATAACCTACTTCGACTCATCTAGGTAAATTCCCTATACAACCATCATATTCATTTATATAATGTCCCATATCCATTCAATTGAACGATAAGACATAGTATGATTATATATATAAATTTTATTCTTATGTGGTGTTTCCCTAATCTCCACACATGTACTAAACTAACATTTAGTAAACAGACATGGTTTTTTAGAATGTCTCATTGTGTTTCATCTCATATTAATTTTGTTTTTGAAATTAAATCATTACATTGATTTCTAATATTGAATTTAGTTAAATATGGATACCATAAATTTTCTTTTTACCATTTAGATGTGAATATAAAGGAATCTGATAAATCCCTCTTAAGATTAACATGACTTTATAAAAATCAATATTTTAGGAAATTGTTTTTGATAATAGTTACATATTATGACATGGATAAAATTAATTGAATAATTATTTTATATTTATTTTAGTGTGCCACATCTAATCCCCCGTAATTACTAGATACCATTGTTTATATAGCTTCATATACATCCATATATTCAAAAAAAATGGTATGTTTATAAATTTAATTTCCATGATATATCCTTATTTGAGAGGGATGCAATTTTTTCAAATAATATCACATCATATGATTTATATTCCCTATCCTATATCTCTACTAATTGGGTAGGTTTTTTCGATTAAATTACCACAATCATTAAATAATCCCCCATTAATTCAGAGATAAACCAGATTTCTAAATATATTTCACTAAATCCCGAGACAAGAAATGTTTTCCCAAAATATTTTATCTATATATATTCTACTAGTAAACGATTAGTTCCAATAAAATATGGTGGTACATTTTCATGAATTGGTCTATTTTTGTCACATCATACTATGGTATAATAGTTTGTTTAATATGGTAAATGTTAATTGACATCTTGTAGGATAACTTCCATAATATATTCATAATCATATTAGATTCATTATTAGCCTCATTCACATGATTTGGATAGAAATATATACAAAACATACAATTGTTGAAAAGATTATTTTTCATCCATTAGGGTCTATTTTTTTGAAAAGTCCAGATACCTTATTAATCATTGAGTATGGATAAAAATTTAAAATAACATTATACTATTGATTAAATTTAATTATGTTCTTGTATATCAATATAAATTATTTTCTAAAAAAAATATAGAGATCCCAACAAAAAACACTAACTAATGTTCTCTAAATATTGTGGTTATGTTTTTACATTGGTAAAAAAAATTTCGATCACAAACTTTAAAAAAAAAAATTATTTATAATCGATAAATAAGTTCCATTAATTAGATTCAAAGAGTATTGATGTTGCATCAATAAGTATTCCTTGTGAATTTTATATTCCTTTATGTTTTGAAAATCACACCCACTTTATCTTAAGGAAAAAAACTATCCCCTTAAAGGTTATTTTCATAAAGAAAAATTTACTTTTCTATGGAATTTTTTATCCTTGTCATTATATTCAATGATTATTTTATAATCTCTCTAAATCAAACCCATTTTATTCCAAAGACTAAAATAAGGTTTCATACCTAAAAATTAGGAATCCTATATACATGTATATAGAGTATTATTTTTTAGGATATGAATTATCTGAAATTCATGCTCTAAATTACAAGAAAATCAGACTCAAAATTCACTAAAATTGAAAATCCAAATTCTAAAAAATTGAGACTCTGGATTATCTAAAATCATGACTATAGATTTTCAAAATTTCAGACTCTGAATTATCTTAAATTCAGAATCCGAAATCTTGGAAATTTAGATTCCAAATTCTCGGAAATTAAGACTCTAAATTCTCTAAATTCGGACTCCAAATTCCTCAAAACTCATACTCTGAATTCTTCAGAATTATAACAAAATTCATCACAATTCTGACTCTAAATTCCTCATATTTTAGACTCTGAATTCCTACCAATTTAGACACTAAATTCTTCAAAAATCTGATTCATAATTCTTTAAAATTATGACTCTGAAATCATTAGATTTTTTATTCGCAATTCATTGAAAAAATGAATTAATATATCCATGTATAATAAAAATTGATTGTCTGTTTGTTTAGATTCTGAACCCTATTTTCCACATAGACAATAAAAAATAATTTTTTAGTAACTCCTTTTCCCTTACAGTTTCTATGATACAATGTCATACAATATGTTTCTCAATAACCATAGTTTGAGTAACATGTGTATTTCTCCCTCTGAGATTCATGAAGGCATATGGAAATTGGAGGACGCCGATGACCATTGGATATGTTCCTATAAATACGACCTCTTTTGTGTAAGCTCATTATCTACTGATCACTATAGAGATTTCATGCTGCTAAAGTAATTTGTAGAGAGAGGGTGTCTTCTGCTTTATGCGATTTTGAACATTGTATTCAGATTGCTTCATGGTACACTGATTATTGCTACGTAAAATTGAGGGATTTTGGCACTAGTATGATAATGGTGCCTATTATCTTAATGTTTAAGGACTTCTGGGAAAATGAAGATAGAGTTGTTGAAAACATTAATGAATAATGGCATGAGAGGATATGATAATAGATTAAGATATTCCTATTGGGGGTAAAACCTGGTTTTTGTAATACATACTTTCATAAAAATATAAATTAAGGGATGCTTATCCATGGTTGTTGGATACCATACTCTTTGGGTTAAAAGACATAATACTTGTTACTTGTATTCTTTTTTGTTTCTTTTCTACAGACTTTTGATAAAGAAAGAAAGAACAACATTGTTATATATTCTTTTACTTTGGTATACTCTGATAAGTAATATCATATATTCTTTAAGGTAGAATCATTTCCTTGTAAATTTTCCTTATGTTACATTTCTAAAAACATAATTTTAGTACCAAGAAAGTATGTTTAGTAAATCTAAAAGGGGTCTTGTTAATTCATCTAGTTTAAATTTTTTAAATATTGTTTTCCATAAGATTAAAATTGAATGTTTTTAAAAATAAAATTCACACCTCTCCTGTAATTGACCATATAAATCATATTTCCGATCTTACAATTGGTATCAGTGGAGGTTCCAAAACACTTATATTCCCATATACGTTTTCTTAATCAAGTTTCCACTATTCTGATTTTTCCCTTATTAACATTACATTCTTAACTTTTTATGAAGATTTTTATATTTGTTTAAAATGAGTTCGTTAACATGTTTTGTGTAATGATATTTTCTTATCGAATGGAAGGAATGGATGTTGGTTAGATTGAAAATATAAATCCTTCTAGATCACATACATTTCATGGTAATGATTTTGATTATTGGGGAGATCATATGATGTCTTTTGTTATTAATACTTGAGTGGAAAACACGTTCATTCTTATAGGAGATTAAAAAATTCATAAAAAGGTATTCAAAACCTTCACCAAATAAGAAAAATAAGAATATCAACTAAATTACATGGTACACAATACTTTTTTGGGTTCTATGACTATGAAAATATATTGTCAAATTTCTTATTGTGAAGCAGCAAATTTTATTTGGATGAAACTTGTGGTTAATCATTTAGGTAGTTCCAATGTTATAGAAACCAGATGAGCTGTGCTTAGAGATGAATATCATGGATTATTTCCTTATAGAGAACCAGTATGTATGTTACAACAATGATTTATGACTACTATCAATATATTACAATTTATTTGAGGGAAAGGTCATTATTATGAAGCTATTGTGTATAATATTATAGATCTTATGCCAAATGAGTGGGAATATATGAGAACAACAATTGACGATAATAGTAATGTTTCTCAAATCCATCATGATGAGATTTACGAAACACACCTTAAACATGAGAAAATAATGAAAAGTGATGCCGATATGAATAAGAAGAAGAATGGTAATGGATGTGTATCCTTTACAACTACTAAATTAAAAACTCCTAAAAAGAATAGAAGATCCAAATCAAATAATGTTATTATTTTATCTGAATCTAGTGAAAGTGAACATTCTGAGAATGAGGTTGCTAATCTTACTAGAATAATGGACAAGAAAGTTGGAAGGAAATACAATTATTATATACATAATAAGAAATAAATAATGAACATGAAAGACTTGTAAGTAAATATATATGAATGAAAAAATCAATGAACAAAATCCCATATTGTCCATTGATTAAATAAAAATACAAGAAGGAAAATCATTCACATAGAAACAAAAAGAAGTATTACAAGACTTGTGCAAGGAATGTATTGATTACTAATTATACATGGAGTTCCTGTGGTGGTGACTTATCTCATGAATCGTCAAAGTATGAATCTTCTAGTTAGAAGAATCTTGGTCTACTAGAATCACTATCAATTAAAAATCATTGTATAATGGATAAGGTACAAAATTCTGAATCTATTCCCCATGTATATTTGAATAAAAATTATATAGGTGATAATTATTATGAATCTTCAGATGATGAGTCTTATTCATCATAATATAATACATTAACTTCTTATGGAATGGTGTCTATATTTTTGAAACATTTTTAGAATGAAAATTCTAATCTCATGAAAAATATTGATAAGGAAAATTCTAGATTATCTATTTGTACCGAATTAGTATTAGTTATTTCTATAAATCTTGATTAAAAAACGTTTTTTAAATGTATTTTGAAAAACATTGAGAAAGATAGTTATGATAAGTATAATCATTTTAAGAATCAGAAATATTTAATATCTATGACAAATATTTTAGAGGATAACACTAGTGCTAAAACAAATATTTTTATGATAAAAACATGGTTGATAAACTAACGTCAGAAATATTTTACGTAATGAAATGATCATAATACATTACTTATGGAATTGAAAATTTTAACAAGATGTATTCCCAATTTCGTTCTTCAAGAAATCATTTTGGTTTCAGTAATACCTCTTCTAAATTTTTTTTAATAATAATTATTACATTACACAATGTGCTCCATTTTGTACTCAATGTCAATTTTGTAGACATTATAATAAAAATTGTTAATTAAAAAGACCTAGTCATTAGAGTTCATAAATCATATTTTTCTAGGAGTATTTGGATTCTTAAAATCATACATTCTAAAATTTCTGGATCCATGAATGTTTGGATTCTAAATGTCTAAAACCATTATTTTTTTAGGAAAACAAAGAATGTACCAACAACAATAGATTTTCCGTAGATTGTGGATGTTCACATCATATTAATGGTAATAAAAAATTCTTTGAAATGATTATCAATATGAAAGGTGGAAAAGAATTATTCATAGATAATACATAGTGGGAAATTTTTCTTATATATAACATTATTGTTCATGGAAAACATTAATTTAAAATGTATTATTTTTTATGGGTCTGAAGTAAAACATTATTATCATTATTAAATAATACAATGAAGGTTAAATTTTGAATTGTATGAATTCTATGTGATTATTACACAATTCTGATTAATATTTTATTCTTTCTGCACAAAGGCAGGAGACTTTATACACACTAAACTCAGAAGACAATAAGAACCAATATCATCCTTGCCTTCTTGCAATGGAAAATAAATCGTGTTTATGTTATAGAATGTTATGAAATAGTAACATTATCAAAATATGAAAACTCTCAAATAAAAGACTTATAAAGGATCTACCAAATCATAGATCTTATTCTTTAAAAGTTTGTGATCCTTGTCAATATGGAAAAGAACATAAATAATGTTTTAAAACAATCGGTGAAGTCAAAACATCAAATGAATTACAATATGTGCATGTGGATATTTTTCTCCAACACAAACATGAATTAATGGATGTAAATATTATGTATTTGTCTTATTTTATGATTACAATAGATTTATGTGTGTCTGTTTTCTAGAAATAAAATCTGAATATCTTTTTTATTTCAATATTATTAGCACCCAAGTTAAAATCATAAAAATATTTCATTGGTATATATTCATAGAGATCATGGAAGAGAATTTCAAAATTCTGATTTTGAATCTTTTGTAGTAAAAAAATTACTCATAACTTCTCAACGTTAGAAACTCAACAGAATTATGGCATTTTTTATAGTATAAATTAAATTCATCAAGAGATAACTAGAACCATGTTGAGTGAATATTCTATTGCTAAACACATTTTGGCTCAATATATATGTATTTATTTCTATACTATAAATCGATTTTTGATAATACCATTTCTTAACATAACCCCATATGAATTTTAGAATAGTAGAAAACCAAGATATTCCTATGTCATGATATTTGGTTTTCAATTATATATTCTTAACTGTAATAATAATTTACACAAATTTGAACCAAAATCTGATAGTATCATTGGTGATGTAAATAAACCTATAAGGACTAGATGTTCCATAAGAAATAAATTAGAAAATATAGAATTAAATTCCAAATTTCAACCAAAAAGAACTGATGAAGCTTTAGGTTATGATGATTGGATTAAATAAATGAATGATGAACTAAATGAATTCGAAGAAAATAAATTACGGACCTTGGTTGAAAGACCTAAAGAATGTTTTGTTATATGAGTAAAATTGATCATTAGAAAAAAGGGTGATAAAAATGAAATCATTATGATAAATAAAACTAGATTAGTTTCCATATTCTATAATCCAAAAGAAGGAATAGACTATAAAAAAACTATTCTATAGTAGCTGGACATGAATCTATTCTCATTCAACATGAATTTTTATAATTTTCAATTTTTAAACTTGTTCAAGTGGATGTAAAATATTTTTCCACAATGGATATCTTTATAGGATGTTTATGTTGAACAAACTCATAGTTTTGATGACACAAATCGTCCTGCTCATGTTTTCCTAAATTCTAATGCATTATATGGACTTAATGAAGACCCTATATCCTGGTATGATATAATTGAAATTATTTAGTTACAATACAAATATGTTAAGGGGTATTTTGATCCATGTTTTTTTATAAATAAATATAAGAAAAATGTCTTTATTATTCAAAATTATGTTGATGGCATAATAATAGGTTCAACTCAGCAATGTATAACTGATTCATTTGAAAATATAATGAAATATGAGTTTGAAATTAGTATGTTTGGTGAGTTAAAAATTTTCCTTGCTTTTAAAATTTCCCAAAAACTAAAATGAACTAATATATATCAATATATGTATATTAAATAACATTTTAAAAATTATAGATATGACACATTAAGTGTATAATTACTCTCATTGGTACCTCAAATTTTATTGATCATGATGATGTTTGGAAACTAATAAAGCAATCAACAATTAGAGGTATGATTGGATGTTTACAATACATGACTGTTAGTCATCTAGAAATAATGTTTCTAGTATGCTTATGTGCAATATATCAATCCAATGATAAAGAATCTCCTTCAAATGTAGTGAATATAATTTTTTCACTATTTAAGGAGAAAAATGAATTTTGGACTTCTCTATACTTCTTGAAATGATTTTTTTAAAAGATTTTTCAGATACTTATTTTGGATGATGTATAATGGAAAGTAAAAGTACATACAGAACCTGTGATTTCTTATGAGATTTATTAGTTTCTTGGCCATGAAATAAGTAACACACAGAAGAACTTTCCACTATTGAAGATGAATATGTAGCAACTGGAAGTTGTTGTGCTATTTTTTTTGGATGCAACACACACTCACAGACTATGGTATGAGTTTTACCAAAACAAAGAAATTGTATGATCACACTAGTTCCATATGCCTAATAAAAATCCATTTGTATCACTCTCATGTAGAAAACATAGATATTAGGCACCAATTTATTAAGGATCACACACTAATAGGATATATAATTCTTCAATTTATCATAATTCAAGATCAAATTAATCAAATAATTTCAAAATATTTATCCTTCAATTTATTTATATACATTAAAAAAGTTATAAATGATCATTAAATATTAATCTTACATATTATCATTTCGTTGAAACTTATCTCCTTACATTAAGAAGCTCCTCTTCATAGGGGGAGCACTTTTTTGTGTTAATCAAAATATTTTATAACGAATATTTTTTTAAATAAAAAATATTCGTATTCAAAATTTTTCATAATCAAAATGTTTTGTAATCAAATTATTATGTAATCAAAATTTTTCATAATTAAATATTTATTCGTAATCAACATTTATCGTATTCAAAATTTTTATTATCAAAATTTTTCATATTCAAAATTATTTGGTAATCAAAATTTTTTTGTAATAAAAATTAATTAGTAAAAAAAATTCGTAATAAATTTTTTTTGTAATAAAAAGTTTTTGTAATTAAAACTTTTCATAATCCAAATTTTTTGTAATAAAATTATTTTACAATCAAAATTTTTCTTAATCAAATTTTATTGTATTTTAAACTATTTTCTTACAAAATAATTCTGAACCCAAAATTCTAGAATCCAAATTTTTTTTATCTTTATGAAAAAAAATTTGGAATCTAATTTTCTTCATGAAAAATTTTCCACATTAATGATAATTTTTCTAACAATAATAAAGGTACATTTTAATTCCTAAAGTTTGATTATCAATTTTTTATATGTTGGTATTTTCATCTTAGTTTAATAAAATATCTGGGATTTACTTTTCTTAAATCGGAATTTTTTCAATAAAATCCTAAAATTATTAGAACCTACCAAAATCCTTCATCGTATTTCATCTCCACAATTATATCATATCAACCTTCTTATAAATGTTGGATAAATCTGGGAATATAATCCATTGCTTTAACACCTATATAAAGTACCCCTAGTGGTTGTCCCACATCTGTTTTCAAGATCTTGTGTGTCATAGCTCTATTTTTCTACTTAAAGCGTTGTTCTAATTTTTCTTATTTTCTGATATCTGAATGTATATACAAGAATCCATGCTCGAGAAAATGTATTTGATTAAGGAAATTTCTGAATGGATGATATACAGAGAGTTATTATTAGATCTGATGTTCTTCTCTAAGTAAAATTCTCTTATTTTTGAAGAATATCAAGTTAAATGACTGGGATTGTCTGTGTGTATCAAAACCAAAGGTGCAAAATATGGATTATTAAGAATTTATAGTAGGATTTGATGTTTATATATTTTTTTTCAAGAAGGAGGGAAAGATATGATTTCATTTATGTGTTATGGGAAAACTTATTCTCATTCTTTTAGCTTTGTTACAAGCATTATATGAATTCCATATTGAGGAAAAGATGAATTCTACACCAAAAATCTACCAAATTTATTAGGAAATTTTGATAAGGAGAAAGACATAGAGTTACTTGGTTTTGCAGCGGAGAAGTGACCAAAAATAAACCATCTATCTATGAACATCAAGATCATAGAGTTATGGGTTTTGGGATTTATCAATCCCATAGAAGTTGATAAGGATACCTTGAAAAAGTGTGACATTTATAATTTGGATTTTCTGGGGAATCTAAAAAATATTAATCTAGTTAAGTATGTCTTCCATAAAATTAGGAATATCAATAGTTGTACTCTATCATATCATATAATTATGTATCTAGTTATGTTTTCCAATATCATTGTATGTTGTCTAGATTCGTTCAAAATACCATGTAGTTCAAAGATAAAAAATTTCTAGGTTATGCTTCTAAATGACGATACACCTTGAAGGATTAAGGTTGTATTTAGTAGCAAGTCGAGAGAGTTTTATGACTTTTCAAAAAGTGAAATCCAACCATTATAGAAGAATCCGTAAATGGATGTGACTTCAAAGAATAGTTAAATGAAGAGAAAGCATAAATAACTAGAAGGTAATGAAAAAACTCTTATTGTTCAGGAAACCCAATCAGCACCTCCTAAATCTATGAATAAAAATACCAATTTTGATGATGTTCTTTCCATGTGGAGGAAGATAAAAATAATAAGGACTGAGAGCCAGACTTTGGATTCGATCCTACTGAGGAAAATGCTTTTAATATTTTTCAGGCAGAAAAGTTTGAGAAGAATGAGAAAATAGAAGAATCAAAATAAGAAAATATATGAAGCAATGATTATTCAAGGACATCAAAAATATACTGATATTAATTATGATACGATTCAAGTACAAGAATCCTTTATCCAACAACCAGTACTAGTATAGAATCTTACAATGAAAATGGTCATTCCAAAACCTGATGAAGAGGAAAATATTGTGCAGGATGAGGCAGTGGAATTAGGATAAGAGGAAATAAGTGACAACACTAATTATATGATAAGTCAATTTAAATAATAACATGATAAAGATATTCCTTCTAAAAATTTTCCATCTATAATTCCCCATCCGAATAATCTAAACATGTTACCCCATGAGAAGTTGATTATGGTCATGAAGATGTAAACAAAACATCAAAAGAAGAGAGCATCAACAATGAATTTTTTAACAAGAGGACCTAGTAGAAGATGCTAAAATAGAACAGAATAATGAAGATAAGATAGTCCAAATATCATATAGTAGGCACTAATTGCAAAAGGGTGCTATGATCTTTCTTAGAGATTATAATGAAAAAATGGCGTTAGATGATACACCTAAGAGGTTCATGATGGCTTGAAATATTTTGGAAGATATTCTAAAAGAAAGATTGATGAGATTAAGAACGAATCCACACCAAAAAAGGGTATCTGATTCAGAATCATCTTCTATGGGTCATGATTTTGTGGTCCAATCAATGGAGAAATTTTTTGATTAAATTCTATTATTTCTCTGTATTGACTCGAGATGTCTGATGCTTCAGCATTCACTAATCATGAATAGGATTATATTTCCATGATCATGGACAAATTCATTAGTCTTGAGGCCGATTTTAAATCCTTCTACATAGTGTATGATTCCCACAAGATGTTATGAAATGAAATTATTATGAGGTCCAGAAGACAATTGAAGCGATGAGAATCTTTGATGATATTCACGATAATGTGATGGATGATTTTAATACAAAAGTTTTCATGATCAAAGACCTTACTTCATGTTTCAATGATAAGACCGATCTTGAATAATTAGCTCAGAATCCAGAAGACAACGATCAGAATGAGAAATGTAATTCAATTTCTATGATTTCTAAAAGGTAATGATACCTCAGAGTTGAGATTGATGAAGTGATTAGTATGAAAGAATATCTTTTGAGGATACAAGCAGAAACTCATAAGTCTTAGGAATAAAAGATCAATGATTTAGAGAAGAAAAATGTCAATCAGGATCAACAGTTGAAACTTTTTGAAGCGTATCATAAGGATATTAAAATCCTAAAGACCACTATCAAGAAGATTATGGAAAAGGAAAAATGAAGGATGATTTTTTCCTTACCTTTGATCATTTATTGTATAACCTATCTTGTACCAAATTTTCTAATCGTAAAGAAAATTTTCATAATTCATCATGTGTTTTGTGGTATACTACTAATATTTCAGGTACCATATTTTTTCAATTCTATAAATTTCATTTTGAAAATAAAAAATTGGGTGAAAGAAGTGATAAAAAATTAATTCTAAGTAATGAAATTAAATCCCAATGCAAGGGGGGTCTATATAATGGTGATATTTATCAAAGAAGATGTCCTCACCCGGGAAAAAGAAAAATCTATTTAATGAAATCATGATTATGATCCTTAGCAATTTGAAAACCTAATAGGGAGTTATTTGTATAAAACATGATCCATAATTAAAGGGAGATAGAGTTTTATTTTATTTTCATAAAGAAAAATATTAAGTCTTCATTTTATTTTTCGTAAGGATTCTTGTGATTTCCAAAAGGGGGAGATTATGGAGTCAGTAAAGTTTCCTTATAACATTTAAATTCCACTATTTTTTGAAATTCACAAACACCTTATCAAAAGGACTTTTTTTCCACAATGATTATTTTCATAAGGAGTATTTCCTTCTCAAAGGAAATTTTCATCCTTATATTTATTTTCATTAATCATTTCACAATCTATCTATATCAAACAAATTTTAATCCTAATTCTAAAATTTTGTTTCACATATAAAATATCAGAAGTCTAAATCATAGTATATATAGTATTGCATTTTTAAGATTCAAATTATATGGAATGAGAACTCTAAATTCTCTAATATTTAGACACATATTTACTTGAAATTTAAAATATTAATTCTTTGTAATTCAAAATCCGAATTCATTGAAATTCAAACACTAAATTCATTGAAATTTAGACTCATAATTCTCCCAAATTCAGACTTTGAATTCTCTTAAAATTCATTCTCTAGATTTTTTTAAATTATGAATATGAATTATTAGAATTCAGAATACGAATTCATCATAATATCAACTATGAATTCCTTAGAATCTAGACTCTAAATTTCGAATTCATTTGAATTTGGACTCCAAAATCTCAGGATTTTAGATTTCGAATTCTTTTAAAAAACAGAATCTAAATATCCTTGTCTTTTATGCATTTGTTTTTTTGTTAGATTCTAAATTCTCTTTTTTACATAGACTCCCTAAAAATGAATTTTTTAGTTATCTACATTTTCTATACATTTTTTTTGAAATGACTTCATACAATTTTTTTTCTAACTAACCATTGTTTTAGTGACCCATATATAGGTCCCTCTGAGATTCAAGGAAAAATATTTCTATAAGAGGAGGGAGCTAACCAATAGTGAAGTTCCAATAAATAATATCTCAATTTAACTAGTTCATTATAAATTGATCAATCTATTGATTACATGATAATGATGTTAATATATAGAGAGATAGGCTCCTATGTTTTGTGTAGTTCTGAACATCTTTTTCGTATTGCATCGTGTGACTCTGATTGTTTCTATTTACTATCAAGGTATTCTAAGGATATGAAGATAGAGGTTCTGAGTACCATAATTTTCTAGTACATCCAATAATAGAAAGACAGAGGTGCTGACTACTGTAAATATTCATCCTTCGTTGGAAATGCATGATAGATTCCAATATACCTATCAAGGGCTTACCCTAGAATGGCTATGAAATACTTTATTGAATGTATAAATAAAGGGAACATTATCCGATGTTGTTGAATATCATATATTTTATTTAAAATACTTCAAACATATTACTTTTTTTGTTTCACGTTTATTTCCACAACATTTCGATAAAGAGGAAAATTATAACTTTCTTATAGATTCTTTTACTATTGTATTATCTGATATGTAAGATTCTATATTATTTAAGGTACAATCCATTCCGTGTAATCATTGCTAAAGTCATATTTCAAAAACCATGTTTACAGATCCTATAATGTTTGTTCAGTGGAACTAAAAGAGGTATTTTTAATTTATCTTATTTAACATTGTTAAACAATATTTTCCATTAACATAAAAATGTATGTTATTAAAATTACAATCCCCCCTCTTTAAATTGAGAATCTACCTCATTTTTTCGATCCTACAATTGGACCAGAAAATACAATACCTGAATAGATAAAAAATTATTAAACAACATTAAAACAAAATTTCATACATTTTTCTGTAAATTTTTTCTTGAATAAAGTGGAAATAATATTACAGGAGAGATAAAATACCCATAAATGGGAACTACACAATAGGAGGTATCATTACATGATTATTTAACAATTAATATGGAATAAATAATTAAATTTTATAATTAAATAATGAAATGAATTTGTGAGAATGAAAAATTCAGGAATAAAATTTAAATTCATGGATAATAAGAACTAATCATATATTTTTTCAATGATTCATTTTTTTAGTTATTATATCATTTTAAGTTATTATGTATTCAAAATTTTTATATTATAATTATTCATTACTTAACTATTTAGATTAAAATTTAAAATGAATGAACATAATAAACAATTAACATTTTGAAACGATTGAGATGATGATTTAATATTTATGGAAATATTATTTTAATTGTGATCATTCTATGTGAAATTAAATTTTTAAATAAATTTATTATGTATTTTGAAATAATTCATTTGGCACCAAATATTAAAAACTCACTATCATTATTTTTATTATTTTTTATATAATATATAATTGTATAATTACACTATGATTCATTAGTCAATATATCATATTATTAGTAATTATTTATAATATTTTTTTATTAATTTAAATATCCAACTATTAAAATTAATATTATATTATTATAACAATATTCATATTCCAATAGTAAAACTCCCAATGGTGATATTAAAAAAATCCAATGTCTACTATTCATATTAATCCTTATATATAATTCATTTTAAATACATCATTAATATATTCATCTATTATTCTTCACAACTAATATTTCATAATTTTTCTTTCAAATTTCAATGAATATAATATATTTTTTATACTACCTCATTTTTAATATGTTTTAATTCAATATTTTATGGATCTGAATATTTATAATTGTTTAATGGTAGATGTATTATTTTTTGTAATATAATTAATCCATTTATTCTCTATTGAATACATTTTTGTTTTACCACTATGTTGAGATATTAAAATGTACCTTCAGAAATAATTTTTTACTGAACTGTTTATTCATAAATATCAAATCATTATAGTCAAAACTGTATAGGAAGAACGCTTCTACATATTTACAGTTTGGTGATATATAGATTATAGTGACATAGAGACCAAAGGATGTCTATGGTAATGTATCCCATTCATAGAATCCATTATTTCTTTGTTAGATCACAACTCATCACAATCTTTTAAAACAACAACCATAGTATATTCCTTGGACAATACGATATAGATGAATTCTAATTCATTATATATTTCTATGATATTCTAAATTCATATTTTTTGATTTTTTGTTTTATGGGATTGTGTGGTGATGGTGGAGAATAATCATGAAATTATGGGATTTCTTATGGGTCCTGATACAATTAAATGATAAAAATCATGACCTGAAATGGTATAATTCTATGTCTATGGTAATATATTGTTTTTTATAATATCTATGTTATTTATGAGGAGGAAATGTGAATGTTATTTATCAGAGATTGATATTATAAAATTTGTTATATTGGGGCTGTGGAATTATCTTTTGGTATGGAAGATATTCCACTTGACTCAGTATTGTAATAAATTGTAGAGTTTCCATGACTTATTGTAGTGGTCTCAAATTTCTTTCATAATTATTTTTTACCCAACCATGTAGACATATTTGTGATTTTGGGACAGATTTATAGCATGTTACCCCTTGGGTTACACTTTCTGCAAACCTTTCTAGATGTGAGATGTGTGATTTGTGGGTACAAATTGATTATTTTATGACAATGGGAATAATTTGTTGAATTATATCACTATGGAGTGTTCTGGTATTTTCATTAAGAATTAATATGGATGTCATAGTTTTTTTATAAAAAATAATAGACTGAGTCAAGAGGTGGTGCAAAATTGTTACCTAGTTACCTAAAAAGATGATTTGTTCGATCATTTTTTGTGAGGTTGATAGTTATTTAATATTGATTTAAAATATAGATACAATTAAGGGATGTTGATATATGATGATATATTATGGAAGTGATTGTGATTATATTATTGGAACATCATGTTTTGGTTAGGTAATTTCATTTCCTGAATTCCTAAACTATATTTAAAGTTACTCAAAAATAGAATATTTCTTGAGTGCATGGATCATTTTATTATTTTAATATTTTTAAAAATTCTTATATTCTCTTATAATAGTTGGGAAATTTTATGAAAATTATACACCATTTTACAAACTCTTTTATACTATTAGATCAATATGATATTCATTATATTCATGTTGTAGATGTAGAACATTCATATTTTCAAGAATGGGGTATTCTAGTTAGGACCAATAGAATATAAATATAGGATCAATGTAGTTATTTCTTAGTAATGATACATGGAATGTTTTATTGCTTCATAGAATTATTGTTTCATTATATTTTATAAAAAAAATTCTCTTCGTCTATAAAAAAATTGATATACTTGACCAAGAAGGATAGTGTATCCATAAAGACAAGTCTATGTATGAGAGAAGTTTCCTTGATTTTGGAGATGTGGATGTATTTTCTCATCCAATGGTTTCTATTAGAAGGAACTATGTTTGAGGTGTTTAATTATTCAATACCGCTTATACAAGGTGTTTTCTTATTATAATGGAGGGTAATGATATTCAATAGGGAATTGTTATTGTACCCCTAATGTGTATCCTTAATATATAACGACCCAAACATTAAATACATTGTTATTACTTCAGAATTGAAGCAAACTTATTACAACTTATAACAAAACCAAGAAAGGACCGTATATGTATAGTGTCTTTAGAAACTGAGAGACATAAACAACTGGTTCATAAAGCATCTACTTTGCATCCCATTTATTTTATCATATCTAGAGTACCTTTTGGCATATTCTACATAATAACCTTCTTCCAGACCTGGGGAAAAACATAAAAAAGGGTTACCTCAAATTCTCAGTAAGGGTAAACAAAAGTAATATCAATCACATCATATTCATAATAACAAAACTTTTGGAAATCGTAACCTGCAAAAGAGTTCATAATTTCATAACATGGGATAAATCGTAGTAGTGAAAATTAATCCCAATCATCATAACTTAAAACATCAAACTTTTTGGCATACAAACATAATCATATTGAATAATTTATTATTTGTCAAGACTCATTTCCATTACTATCTTAGTGGAAAAAGTCCATTTCTGAAATGAGTTCACTCCCCGTTTTAGTCCTCTTTCACTAAAACGGTATAACCTATCGTTCCAGCCATGTATATATCATGAGATATAAAATCTATACCCAATGAATTGGAGGAAGATATAGGTCCCACCCATCTCATAATTATACCATTCTTATGTGTGCCACAAAATCATAAACCATACATCGAAGTATAACCCATGTAATAAAAATGGGAATCTTAAACATCATGACATCATAAAACAATTCATATAAGATAAAGGAATTCATAAACATAATTCCATCACAACATAATCAAAACAATGTAATAATAGGGATATAAACAGAACCCTATATTATCTTAGATGGAAAATAATTTTGATAAAACACTTGAACTCCATTCTTGAGGAAAATATCCATTCAAATTCAAAAAAAAAACATTTCACTTTTTTAACATGTCATACAATTTTAAACTAATGAAGTTGATTAAAAATAAACTTGAAAACTTGTAAAGGATGCTTCTTGTAAATAATGTTTTAAAAATCCATTCATGCCGTATAAGTTAAAAAAACATTCTTCGTAATTATGTCGGAAAAGTCAAAAAGTACCTCATACGAAAAACGACAAAAGATTCCTTTCATATCCTTTAGTAAAAACTCATAGAAGGGTATAATTGGATTTAAACAATTTTTGGTGGATGGAAATAATATTACATATTGAGGAAACATGGACTTGGATGATAAAATACACCCTAATAAATACTAAAGTATAAACAATCTCGGATAAAAATGAGATTGTGATATTTACCTTACCTTGGGTCCGATTTTCCTCGTATGTGTCCAAACCTCCTGTATAATGATTTAAATAATGTTATTGACTTATTACAGAATCATAATTATTGTTATGATATCATATATGGTCATATTCTTAGCTTCTTTGTAGTAATATTTCATTCCTACTTGTTATTCGGGTGTTTATAACTTTTTGTTCTTATGCGTGTTTTGTCGAATAAATTCTTATTCTTCTATTTAGGTTTTAGATAAATCATTTCCAGAATGGTATTAGTGTAACATATATCATATTCATTCATAAATTAATTTATATAATCATTATGAAATGAATATCATGTAGAACGAGTCGCATCACATCGCAGAGACGGTATTCCGTACGTACGCACGAGCGATGATATCGTTACTATCATCATGGAATTGTATTGGAGTGTATGTATACTATTTAAGATTAAATAGCACTTTATAATAGTCATATATAGTCATTATTTACACCATTATACCCATCCAAGTAAGGTGGTGGTGGAAAATAGATTACACCACGGCGTGGAGATGGTATTCCGTACGTACGCACGCGCGGTGATTTCTTTTTTCATAGGATGGATAGATAGTGAAATAGGGTTGTTTCATACTTATAATAACATATCAGTATATTAGTAATACTGATGTTATTACATCATATAGAAACAACTAATTAAGAAGAAGTGTAAGAAGAAATAAAGATGAAGGAATCGGTAACGGACATTACCTATTCTTTGAAGTTATTCTTTGAGACCTTATTTTAGGGAACTAAAATTGGTCTTTCAAGAAGACCAGGACCTCTAGGATGTTTCTAGGGAAGTGGATAAGAGAAATTGGAATGGTTTTGCCGAGATGGAAGGCTCAAAGTGGTGTGAGGAAGAGAATGAGGAGGTGCCCTTTTATAAGGGAGGAGAGGGGCACCTTTGGAATAACTAAGAATATTATTTTATTATAAATTCAAATTAGGTTTTAAATAGCTCCAAATTAATTTATTTCTAATATAATGTGGGTATGGGTCTCAATCCTCCCATACAATATAATTTAGACAAGTTTAGGTTCCTATTTTAACCTTATCATTTAGATTTAACATTAAGTTAAATAATTTTACTATTACCGTGTCTTCTTGTGTTCTTATACTATAAGGTTAATAAACATACTATAAGCAGCCAAACAAACCCCAAGTTGTTTATTATTAATATATATAACCATATATAAGTCATTTGGACGAACCATATATTTTTAGGAATAAAATAACAATTACTAATATAATATTTGTTTTAAATACTATTTTATGCCAATTTTGACAATATTTAGTAATTGATTTTTGTGAAAATCATAATAGAATGATTAGTTCGAAAAAATTTAATTAAATCAATACTAACATGTCATATTAACCTTTAAAATTAGTTTAATACATAAAAAGTCTCAAATTACATTTATTTTGGTGTTTATAACATCAATTATGTCAATATTTCATTAATAAGATAATTACTGCATCATTTTGTGTCATAAATAAATTAAATTATTTAATGTATAAAAATTAAAAATAAAATATCATTATGTAGGAAATCTTTTTATCTTTCTAATTAATATTTATAGCCGAATTTATCTTATTTATAACTCTATATTAAAAATGATTTACTTATTAATATTTTATTTTATCTATTTTAAACATTCTTTAAATAAATTAACAATAAATTTCCTAATCTAATCCAAATGGGCCTAAATGGTCATATTTTATTACTAAGGTTGTTTTATTTCATATTACACTTGTCCAATATAATTAAGACATGTGTTAGGGTAATAATAATATCATTTTTACCCTTAATTTCCGTATTTACTTTTAACCGTGGTAAAAAAAATTTAAAAAGCTACTATTCACAAAAAATTATTTTCATCTCATTGAACCACATTCTAGTCCTTGATATTAACCATGTCTCTCGGATTTTCAAAATTACACTCACAGAAGAGGTAAAATTATGTTTTATGGAAAATTCAATTTTTTAACTACCACTTAGTGGTTTCATTATTTATCAAAAATTGAAAGTATTCATAAAAATACCAAAATTTAACCCTAGGATAATTTCGATATTCCGAATCCAAAAATGAAGTCCATTTTGAAAAATAAAATTTATAAAATTTTAAAAATTGGGTATTACTATTCCTAATGGATAGTTTTAATAATAGCATATTGTTGTTTAGTGAAACTCGGTATTGCGTACTGCACACGCTATCGAGGATGATCGCGATTGTGTGTAATGCAAGGCAAGTCAAGGATGCGTGTTGTGCAAGCTCTTTTTGGTTTAGCGTACAACAAAAGATATTAATGAAATTAAAATGAATATTTTTCATAAAATCTTGGGGTGTTACATTCTACCCCCATTAAAATGAATTTCACCCTCGAAATTCGTCGGGGTTATAAATGGTTTACTATTCAAACGTTTCTTTAATAGAAACCAGCATCGTAAAAAGGAATACCAAAACCAATTTTTAAAAACAAAATTATGAAACTTAACGGTTACCCAAATAAACTAATCAATGGGTTTCCACATAGGTGAAAATATGGATATGGAAGATAAATTTAACCATCATGTTCTGATGGATAGTGGTAGAGAACATGGCTATGGAAAAGCTAGCAATCACAAAGCTATAAATTTGTGATGATCTAAGGTACCGTCTGATTAATCAGATATAAGAGCAGTAGGACAACATTTTGGTTTTCAAGATCATTTCCCTAAAGTTGATGAAATTGGAATTAGAAGAAATACTTTCGTGATTTTGGTATAGTCTCACCGTTTTTCGTTCCATGTACAATTTCCACTTCATCTCTTATAGAAATGATGTTGAATTTGTCATTCCGGATGTGTTAGCAGATCATGTGATAGAATGATGGGTCATTCCATCTGTCTCAAACAAAAGGTTAGAAAAGTTATCAAAAAATACATAAGTCCATCTATAGTGAGATTAATCATATATGGTTCCTAAAATGGACTTGTACTTCATATATCATACTTCTTAATATAATAAAACTAGTTTCTACTAAACAGGGACTTCCTGTAGGCCAGTGGTAGGCGATAAAGGCCAGTCACACTTCGGTTGTGGGTTCGATTCCCACAGCCTTGTCCGACGCGATGGGCTGTCGCCCGTCCTGCAGGTTGTCCTTTTTTTAAATCTATATTACTATAACATCCCATCAAAAATATCAAAAATGTTTTATCCTTAAACAATACTAACTTATGTCCAACATAATCCATTCAAATCTTTAGGCTTATCTAAACTACTTTAGTCTAAGCTCGTAGTATAAAGAAAATGATCACGTGAATGCCATCATTTATCCCCAATATATCATAAGATATATCTTGTTGGTCAAATTAAAAACATGTGAATATCTTAATCATGTATTCTCTTGAAGAACGAATATCCATTGAACCATAGTGAAAACATTAATGCAGTTAAAAGTTAACACTTTCGACATACCAAAATCCTCAAAATTCTATATCCTCAAACCATGATATCACTTAGTCCTTATATCAATCATGAGCTCATGAATACTATCAAACATATTATATTCTCTTTATCCCTTCATTATGTGCATATCATCTTCTTTCCATTAATATTTCAATCACTTTTCATGGTTATCGATGCCATAAAATTATTGAAAACCATAATAGACCAAAACATAAATATTTCAATATTCCATGATACTATATACAACATTATTCTGGAATCCCATTACAGAAACACTTAATAATTCCACCACATCATTTTCATATTCAACGTCGCCAATAGTGATCGCATGTGACTTCCCTTTGTCCATTTCCATAAGTGGTTGCTCATTTCGATCATCACTAACCCTTGGATTAGGGCATTTATTAGCATAATGCCCCATTTCCTTGCACTTGAAGCATTGAAGTGTTGTTGGTGCGTTCTCTACAGTCTTTTCTTTATTCACATCATTAGAAACCCTTTTTCCACTACTTTGACTCTCAGCTGCTCGATGACCTTATTTTCCACACTTAAAACATTTTCTAGTCCCTTTAAGACAACGTCCACCATGCTTCTGTCCACACATTGAGCATAAGGAGACATTCATCATCTATTCACCATTATTATGAGATTTCTCCTTGAACTCCATCTTTAGTATCTTTTCAAAACTATGAGATGGATAAGTAACACCAACATCCATTTCTACCTTGATAGCACAATGCACAATTTCTTCTTAGCTACTGAAGTCTCTTATAGATAATTCCCTTCGTCGATTTGGTTTTAAGCCACTGAAGAATCAATCAACATTAGTTTCAGGTGGGATGATAAATCCAGATGCATACCTTGAAAGCCTTGTAAAATTCGCTCCGTATATACCAACAGATTCATCATCCTTTTGCTTTACTTCAAGAAACTCTTTCTCCATCTTTGTTCGGAGAATACAAGGGATGTACTTATTGAAAAATAAGTTCTTGAACTTGTCCCATTCCATGGACTCAATTTCATCCCTTTGCCTCATATTCTTAATAAGATTCCACCATTTATTAGCATCACCTTCCATACGACACACTGCTAAGATGACTTTATCATGTTCAAAACATTGAAGAACAGAAAATATCTTATCAGTAGTACTAATCCATTGTTCAGCAACTATTGGATCAGTAGACCCAGTGGATGAAGGTGGACGCTGCCTCATGAAGGATTCAACAGAATGTTTCTCCTTCCTTTGCTCGTTTGGAAGTCCAGAATGATTCATAGCTTGTGTAAGTATAACAATAAGATTCTTCACTCCATCTCCCATAACTTTTGTTTGTTTAGAAGGACAATCATTGCATTGTCTATTTCATTGATCAACACGGTTCTTTCAGGTTCTAGCCATCGTCTAAAACCCAAAAAGAAAAGTGTGAGAGGCAAAAATCATAATAAAGGGGGAGTAAATTCAATATATAACATCTTTGGTTTAATCTAATATCGTTACCACAATTCTAGGACTATATCTTATACATATACTTATCCATAGGTACATCCCAAGTCATACCTCAGAAATATCTCTATGGATTTCACTAACGTTTTCGCATCCTAGTTTCCAAAGGTTGACTAAACCTTTCCTCTGATACCAACTGTAGAGAACCGAAGCCTAACGTACATGGACAATACATTACTTTTGCGGAATACATAGTACATAACAAAAACACACACACAAGGACCGTAATTATAGCATTCTTATGTGTGCCAAAAAATCATAAATCATACATCCTAGCATAACCCATGTAATAAAAATGGGAATCTTAAACATCGTGACATCATAAAACAATTCATATAAGATAAAGGAATTCATAAAAATAATTCCATCCCAACATAATCAAATCAATGTAATAATATGGATATAAACAGAACCCTATATTATCTTAGATGGAAAATTTGTTTGATAAAACACTTGAACTCCATTCTTGAGGAAAATATCCTTTCAAAGTCAAAATAAACATTTCCCTTTTTTTAACATGTCATACAATTTTAAACTAAAGAAGTTGATTAAAAATAAACTTGAAAACATATAATGGATTATTCTTGGAAATAATGTTTTAAAAATCCATTCATGCCGTATAAGTTAAAAAAATCATTCCTCAAACTTTTTTTGGAAAAGTCAAAAAGTACCTCGTACGAAAAACGACCAAAGATTCCTTTCATATCCTTTACCAAACACTCACCGAAGGGTAAAATTGGATTTAAACAATTGTTGGTGGATGGAAATAATATTACATATTGAGGAAACATGGATTTGGATGATAAAGTACACCCCAGTAAATACTAATGTATAAACAATCTCGGATAAAAATGAGATTGTGATATTTCCCTTACCTTTGGTCCGATTTGCCTCGTAAGTTTCCGAACCTCCTGTATAATGATTTAAATAATGTTATTTACTTATTACAGAATCATAATTATTGTTATGATATCATATACGGTCATATTATTAGCTTCTTAGTAGTAATATTTCATTACTACTTGTTATTCGGGTGTTTATAACATTTTGTTCTTATGCGTGTTTTGTCGAATAAATTATTATTATTCTCTTTAGGTTACAGATACATCATTTACAGAATGGTATTAGTGAAACATATATCATATTCATTCATTCAATTTATTTATATAATCATTATGAAATGAATATCATGTAGAACGAGTCGCATTACATCGTGGAGACGGTATTCCGTACCTATGCACGAGTGATGATAACGTTCCTCTGACCGTGGAATTGTATTGGAGTGTATGTATACTATTTCAGAATCAATATCAGTTTATAATAGTCATATATAGTCATTATTTAGACCATTATACCCAACCAAGTAAGGTGGTGGTGGAAAATAGATTACACCACGGTGTGGAGATGGTATTCCTTACGTACGCACGTGCGGTGAATTCTTTTCCGGTAGGATGGATAGATGGTGAAATAGGGTTGTTTCATACTTATAATAACATATCAGTATATTAGTAATACTGATGTTATTACATAATATAGAAAAAACTAATTAAGAAGAAGTGTAAGAAGAAATAAAGATGAAGGAATCGGTAACAGACATTACCTCTTCTTTGAAGTTATTCTTTGAGACCTTCTTTTAGGGCAATTAATTTGGTCATTGAAGAAGACCAGGACCTCTAGGATGTTTCTAGGGTAGTGGAGATGAAAAAGTGGCTGGGTTTGTCCGTGATTGAAGGCTCAAAGTGGTGTGAGTAAGAGAGGGAGGAGGTGCCCTTTTATAAGGGAGGAGAGGGGTAGCTTTGGAATAACTAAAATTATAATTTTATTATAAATCCAAATTCGGTTATAAATTGCTCCAGATTTATTTATTTAGAATATAAGGTGGGTATGGGTTGAAATACTCTCATCCAATGGAACTTAGACAAGTTTATGTTCCTATTTTAACCTTATCATTTAGATTTAACATTAAGTTAAATAATTTTACTTTTACCGTGTCTTCTTGTGTTCTTATACTATAAGGTTAATAAACATTATATAAGCTGCCAAACGAACCCCAAGTTGATCATTATTAATATATATTCCCTTATCTAAGTCATTTGGCCTATCCTTAGATTTTTAGGAATAAAATAACAATTACTAATATAAAATTTGTTTTAAAAACTGATTAATGTCAATTTTGACACTATTTAGTAATTGATTTTTGTGAAAGTTGTAATAGAATTATTATTTCGAAAAAAATTAATTAAATCAATACTAAAATGTCATATTAACCTATAAAGTTAGTGTAATTCCTAAAAAGTCGATAATTACATTTATTTTGTTGTTTGTAACATCAATTATGTCAATATTTCATTAATAAGATAATTACTGCATCATCTTTGTGTCATAAAAAATTAAATTATATAAAGTCTAAAAATTACAAATAAAATATCATTATGTATGAAAGTTTTAAAGATTTCTAATGAATATTTATAGCAGAATTTAACTTATGTATAACCTCATATTAAAAATTATTTACCTATTAAACGTTGATTTTATCTATTTTAACCCTTCTTTAAATAAATTAATAATTAATGTCCTAATCTAATCCAAGTGGCCCTAAATGGTCATATTTTATTCCTAATGTTTTTTTTGTTCGAATTAAACTTTTCCAATAGAATTAGGACATGTTTTAGGGTAATAATAATATCATTCTTACCCTTAATTACCCAATTTACTTTTAACCGTGGAAAAGAAAAATAAAAAGTTACTATTCACCAAAAATTATTTTCATCTCATTGAACCACATTTTAGTCCTTGATATTAACTGTGTCTCTCGGATTTTTGAAATTCCACTCACAGAAGTGGTAAAATTATGTTTTATGAAAAATTCAGTTTTTTAACTACCACTTATTGGTTTCACTATTCATCAAAAATTGAAAGTTTTCAGAAAAATACCAAGATTTTACCATAGGCTAATTTCAATATTCCGAATCAAAAAATGAAGTCCATTTGGAAAAATAAAATTTATAAAATTTCAAAAAGTGGTTATTACTATTCATAACTGATAGTTTTAATAATAGCATATTATTGTTTAGTGAATCTCGGTATTGCGCACTGCACACGCTATCGTGGAAGGTCGTGATTTCGTGTAATGCAAGACAAGTCAAGGATGCGTGTTGTGCAAGATCCTTTTGGTGTAGAGTACAACACAAAACAATAATGAAATTAATAATAATATGTTTCATAAAATATCGGTTTGTTACATAATAACAATGACATTGCGCTTGATATAATGGTATATTATCTGATTGATTTGTACTAATACCTCATTTCTTTATTTATTTTTAAACTTATGGATCATAATGATATACAATATATTTTTATTTCATGGATACATAAATATGTAATAATGTATTGATTTAATGTCAAACCATGACATTAAGATCTTCTATATCTAATAGAAAGGGAATGTGTTTGTAATTATATAATTATATATGTAATTTGAAAATAATTTTTGATTGTTGGTGGGTTATATAGAGTCCTGAAATGATTAATTTTAATGATAAATAGGATATTGGAAGAGGGGTTCTATTCTAATTTATAATGTAAAATATCTTTTATAGGGCGTCAAAGCCTTATTCGATAATCTTAGTGGTATTGGTGATTCAAAATATCATCATTGGTGGTGAATACATTGATATATGATAAGTGGATGACAATCATTTCTTGTTGTTTTATGTGCGATTGTTTTTTATACTAGAAATGATTGAGAATATACTCCTTGAGTTTTATATATCACAATTGGAAGTGCATCCATTAATATCCACGGGGAATCATGAATTGAGGAGTAATTTTTAGTTTTTAGTGAAGAATAAATTTATTGTAGTGAGTATGTTAGTGTTATAAGTCATCCAATGCATAAAGGGAGACAATTAACCCCATTTTGATATTTTAGTGACTCAATATCCCTAATTTGATGTTGGGGGACCTTTCATTTGATTACATAAGTGTTTTACCCTAATTCCACTAGTATTATGACACTTTTTGGCAGATCATGGATCGATAGATTTAGTTTTATCATTTTGTTATGTACACGGATTGTGAATCCATGGATGTTATATGGAGGATATCTATATGCTTTTTTCTCGATGCTCTACCATGGAACACCATTCCACCATCAAAAGAATGACTAGATTGAGTAGATCAATCAAATTAAAGATAATATCTAAAATTCATGTGATTTGGATATTTGGGGATAATGGGTGAATTGCCACTTGTTGGTTATGTTTTCTTATAATAATAGATAAAACAATATAATTTTCATGGCTCTTCTTGAGGGATTGTTTTGGAATTTTTGTAGATATAAATTCTATTGGATTGAGATTGGGGAATCTAGATTCCATAAATACCACCAGTCACGAATAATGATATTACTGTTTTATATGTTTTTATATGGATGAAATTAGTACATAATTATAAATTATATTATTCGGGTTTGTGTAGGGTCACTATAAATTTTATAGTTAGGGGTAATGATTTCTGGAAGGCCAACCATCATCAATTATATTAATGGTTTTTCAAATTAAATATGATCATTCTATGGTTTATTTCCTTATAATATATTATTTAATGTCATCAAGGCGGCATATCATAATTTCATTTCACCATAGATGAGTTGGTTACATGATTTATTTCATGTGTTTCCCCATTAATAATAACTAGATGGTGATTCATATATCATTGATTCAGAGAAGATAAAATTAAATTATGATGTAATTAAAGTGGGTTATCTTGTTATATATCATGATTTTTGGATGATTCTATTTGGTGGTTATGTTTTTACAATGATTAATATTTTTGGAGGAACTTTTGTTTGGGGTAATGTGTGTAGAAGAAGAATTAACATATTTGTTCTCACTATCTAAATATTTTTTTATATTTATTTCCCATTATGTTTATAATTTTAGTAAATATTATTTATCTATTTATTTTTTTATCTCTTATGTAAATTTAGGTCATGGAGGCCAGATGGATTCATTTGAGATGTATCTATCAAGGGAGATTTTTTCCTATCATTTGTACGTTTTTTTTGTATGTGATTATCTGGTATAGGAAAAAATCGAGAATTTGTTACATTAATTAAAATCATTATAGCTTACTACACAATAAGATTCATGTGTTGTAGGTTTTGAGATAGGGTTATAGGAACAAGTTTGTTGTTTAACATAATAATTTATCAAGGATGAGTAGGTTTCATGCAAAATATTGGAAATTACATATGTAGAGTTGGCTAGAGTAATGGGGTTGATCATTAGATGATTCTTCGTTATATGGTTGATGTTTTTTATCAATTTGTTTTGTGTATTTTGTGATATATCTTTTTCTTAGTATATGAAAATTTTTTCCGGGTGAAACACATTATAAAGTGGTATGAATAGTTCATAGGGGGTTTTATATAAAGATATATGTATTATATTATTTCGTGATTATTTAATGGTTGTTAAAGACAATTACAATAATACAAAAACTCGGACAATGATTTCCCTTCATCATTATTTATGTCAACACCTAGAGTACTTGATAATAATATTTTCAGTGATCAGAAGATGTTTTTTTATGATAGTAAATAATGAGGTTGTTTCAAATGAGTTTTCATTATTTGATGTTAGATTTTTGAGAGGTTATTCAAACTGAAATCTCTATAATTTAAAACTATTTCAATGATCAAGGACCTATAGATCATGTTTTGTTTCTTCTCATATCTTTCCATGGTTATTTGGGCATGGGGTAACCCTTACATGGATATATATATAAGGTGCTCATATATGATTTATAATGGTATAAATTGTGTTATCCCTGAAATGATTTCAATGGAATTTGTGGAAATATTTGTTATGGCATGAATATTGTATATCACACATTCAAGCTCAATCTTATATTGTAGGTAAATTCATAGAAACCTACCGAAATTCATATATTTTATTAATCATTTATGTAAGATTTGGCTTACTCAATTTGAATAATTATATAACCTTGATAGCATATTTATTATCTTTTGTCCTTCAATAACATGATATTGACATGTTTATCATATAATTTTAGTTTCAAAGTATTATTCTTGAATTCACCATAGTGAATATTTAATAGAATCTTAACAGCTCATTTTTTGTTGGTTCTAGTGTTCTTGGGTATTGATCTTCAAGACTGTAAAAATATTTTTAGTTTTTGAGGATTTCATTTCTTGGATATGAACCTCTAATATAATTCATTTTCGTATCATGTAGGACAATATTATGGAAGAATTGAATATGGTATAGGATCTGAGAAATACAATTATATATATTTTAAAAGATGATGTTGGGTGTTCTTTCTATCAATTTATTATACAAATGGAATTAAAAAATATAATGAAGAATACTAAATTAAACAAAAAGTAATATGGTTATACACATGTGATTACATTTTTTATGTTTATTAATATATGATGAGAACTCTATTTTTCATTGATGGATGTATTTCAATGATTGGATTTAACTGGTAAATTAATCTATAATAAAATTTCATTCACAATTTATTATACAACCATTTTTGTTAAATATAACATATTTATTCACTCTATTGGGGATGGAGATGTATGAATAATCTAGAATCATATTTCAAAAGTGGATTTTATATGTGGTTTATTATTGTAATTTTTTTACAACTAAAACCCTTCTTTAAATCTTTTGAAATATTGGTCCTTATATTGAGGAATTATTTTTCCAATTTTTCCTAAATGTATAGAATGTGTTATGGGTGCTCTGGTAGATTTTATTTTATTGGTAAGAGGTGATTTTGTTAATGGTGTTGAAAATTGGTATGTTTATATGAGTGGAAGGAACTGGTGTTAATTAACTATTTTAGATGGAAATATATCACGAGGTTTTTAAGGGTTTTTAGGCCTTTTGTTCATTATTAATTGTTAATTTTAATGACCCATGATTTATATAACGTACTATTGATGGTGATGGATTTTATTATGTTCATGGTAAATAATTAAATAAACTAATAGATTTAAATTAGTTTTAAATGAATAAAATTAATGTGTAATATTTAGAATGAAATATATCCAATAAATGAAGAATTTAAATTCTATACATAATAAGATTAATGGAATACCGAATTTAATATTTAATGTAATCATTAAATATTAAAAGGGATAAATGATGCGATTAAATATGAAATTTTGAAAATATGTTATGTAATTTTTTTAAATTATATATATGTTTGGGTCATGGTTTTGGGTGAAAATGGTGTTTTGTAATCATGATATTATGGGGGTTGTCATTTTAAGGTTATTTTAGTGTTGAAACATATAATGATATTGTCTGAAAAGGTATATAGAAATTTTTTTCTATTGATTATATTAACCACCCATATATTTTAGATAAATTTACATACCCCTTAATTATTTTTATACCAAATGTTTTCCCTAATATCATTGTGGTTCTGGGATATATAGATGACTACTCTATATTCCTCTCCTTATATTCTAGAGGATGTTTTGAAATCACAATGATGGCCAAATTTCAACGGTGTGATTCATGTGGTTATTATGAATTCATGTTTTTCCTATGTTGGGGTTCATGTATAGTCTGATAAGGGTATGAGGTTGATTTACTTCAAAATCAATATAGCCTAAAATGATATATGAATGATGTGAAGTTGACATAAGTATATATAAAATGTGTTTATAAATATGTTACTATGTAGCATGATGCTATTATATAGATATGCTTTTGTTGTTAAGGAATATATTGGAGTTCTTGGTTGTTTTCTATTGTGGTGTGAAAGAGAAATTATAGTTTTGTAATATTTGAGGGTTTATATTCAATATTTGTTTTATATTTACATTATTAATCACTGATATTATGTTGGATGACTGAACCATGGTAAATTTGGGAGGTATTTGACATTGAGTGTTCAATCTGGGTATTTTTTTATTTATATATGAATTTATACAGATCAATAATGTATTGATTAGAATTTTTTCGGGTTCCTTCTATATAAATATGTATTTCCTTACATATGAATATTTGTTTTACATTTCCATGGTAATTTAAAAGAACAATTTTGTACTTTAATGTCTTAATACATAAACCTATCATCATGTATGTAGTGAAAAAACATACTATATCAATACAATTTTCATAATGAATGAAGTCACCCCGATACATCTGTCCAAAATTATAGCACCAATAAAGATATTTAGTCACATAAATTCCATTAATATTTTTAGATTATATTTTTAACAAATTTGGAAAACAATTTAACGTGAACAAACCCATATTTATCCAATCAAACCTGATCTCTTCCTATTAAAAAAATGAATTATTATTTACTAAAAAATAACTACATCTCACAAAAAGGTAATAATGCCTGAAATCCATCAATAATATTCATTGAGAGTAATCTTATTCATGGTATTGGAAAATTGAAAATCAATATGGATTATCAAAAATACATAGTATGTGGAAACATAAAATAGAATCTACAATGGAATAAAGAGTAAATGATTGATTTAGAAATAATAAATAATAATAATAATAAATTACATTAAAATATAATATGATCATGAAATATATCAATTCATTACACCACATGGATATAATCACACAGAAATCTATAACTAATTTCAAAAATATGGAATGAATAATTTTTTACAAAAAAAATATACCATTAAAGCTTTATTTCATGACATAATACATAAATGAGAAAGGAATATAAAAATTATCTATCTAATTATCTCTTATCACTTTGTGATTTGTCAAGGGGATATATTTTTCTAATCTTTTCCCAATACTAATTATTTCTCATTCATTCTTCATATGACCATAATAATAATCATTATAGTAAAATACTCCAGTACATTAGTAATCGATAAAAATCAACTTTGAAATATAAATTATACATATTTTCAATATTTACTTGCCAATAAATGGTATATTATTCAACTTATGAACCAATAAATCTAAAAATATATCAATTGATGGGTAATTAGTTTATTTAATATGTGAAAATACAATGTATTAATTTTTGATTCTATATTGAATATATCCAAATAATAAATTAATATATTCACAAAGGATTAAATAGAGTCATAAGAGAGAATGAAAAGGTGAGAAATATTATAACCCATAAGAATAAGGATAGGTATGAACTATAATCACATTAAAGAATTTATAGGGAAGTTCTATAAGGTATACATCATTATAGAAAAATCATTCAGATTTTTTATTGTAAAATGTAATAGAAATTATAAAATGAAATCCCATAATTAATAAATATTTGTTTTATAAAAACACTCATCCATGTAAAATTTATTAGTTTATTTCTAATGGAGAAAATATAATATTGAGATCATTATTTTAAAAAGAATTATAAAAATTAAATCTTTGAAATTCAATGATATTGTAAATTGAAAATATGAGAAGAATTATATGAGAATACATAAGATTAATGAAATCTATTTACATATTAACAAAAAAAATTAGAATTTTATTTTGGAAAAAATATTATTAAATATATAATTTGGAATTTATTTATGAAATATGGATATGTTAATAAAATTTATCATTAATAAATAATTTATAAATATTTAAAGTAATGATCATTTAGTAATTTTTAAAATTGAAATTCCTTTATTACAATTTTAAAGAATGTAAAAAAATTTCCCATGTAGAAACATTAAAATGATAAATATTAATATATTTTATTAAAAGTAAAACTTAATAGAAACCATTTTTCATAAATATTTTTATTGTGATAATATAATTAATCGTTAAATTTAAAAAATTTGGATAAAGAGTAAAAATATTTTTATCTAAAATAAAGATATAAGGTTAAACCCATATATAAGAAATCTATTGGGTAAATTGATATCAAAACTAATACTAAATGTCCAAAAAACTTTTAAACCTCATAGAATAAAAAGGGGGAAAGTCTAACATAGTCATTTATTAGAAGAACCCCAATGTTAAATTTTACAGAGAAATTAAAATATTGATAAGTTAATGATTCTAACATAAGATATCAATAAACCTGATGACATATTTAACGAATTAAGGGAAAAAGAAAAAATTAGAGGCTAAATTGTTTAAAAAATCCAATTAATAAGATGTTATTATAGATATAAGATTTCATTACAATGGTATTTAAAATATACAAGTGCAAATTATATAAAAATTAGAAACGTGTATCAGTGAATTGAAATTGAAAAAAACTTACTCACCTCATGTCCCAACTCATGTGTTCAGTAAATCTAACACCATGAATTACCAATTTTAGTATATTAATGAGTTTTTATATAAAATTTTTCATGCATATTTCTTTTTTAATGTATATTTATTATAATATTTAATTAATTTATTGAATTTATCTTTCTCTCATCATCCTTGTATAGTATTTTTGTCAATTTATAAAATATTAAATAATTATGATCATCCTAATCAATATAAGTAATAAATCTTTATAAGTATATTAAAAATAATAGTGATAAATTTTATATATGAATAGTTTATAAAAAAAAATTTATAGCTAAACCAGGTTCAAAGAAATATTAAGATTATGAAAGTTTTCATGGTATTCTTATTTTATGTTAGTAAATTATTAATTAACTATTTTCAATATTGATATTCATAACATTTATAATATTCAATTTTTTAAAACAAAACACAAAATAATTATATTATTTGTTTTTTATATCAATGTTTTACACAATATAAGTAATGTGGTGATGAAATATAATATGAATCTTTACTGTATATGTTAATCAGCCCATAACCATAGATACATTTTAATTTTCAAATTATTTGGAGAAAGTTAGATAATGGTAATCCAATAATCATAATAACATCTAATTACACTAATGATGCATATGTCATTATATTAGTTTAGGTATGATAGATTTTGTAGGTATGAAAGGTGAATAAATCATAGATAACCTTTGTTAAAATAATAATTGTATTCACTGATATGCACTTATTTAGAGAAATATAATCCATATTTTATTTTAATTTTGATGAAAAAAATCCCATTGAACACCAAAAATAGGGTTAGGAATTCATTTTATCATACCTTGGTTGAGAATAGATGCTTTAATTTTTAAGAATTATGGGGTGGTGAATTGCTACTTTTATAGGTGAATGGTGTGGAAAATTTATATATATTTATTTCTCAATATAAAAATGAGGATCTTTTCATGGAATATAGATCCAAAATTGAAAATTAGTTAATATATGAAATTTTATGGTATTAATATCCATTTTAATATTATATTTGGTTTTATTATTGAGATTATTTTTGACATTAACCCTTAATTATTTATTTTTTCATCAATATAACATTTAACATGGTGACTAATGTTTTGATTTAGAAATCATTTTTTATAAACAAAAATTAAATTGAAATTATTAAAAAAATGTTATAATTCAAAATAACAATTCTATTTTATTGAATTCATTTTAAAAAACATTTAAAATTCATAAATAATTTAGCTTAAAAAATAACAATTCAAAAATTACAAGAAATAAAATTTTATTAAAAAAATTAAAATAATTCAATATGAGATAATTTTCAAATGAATTATCATAATATTATTTTCATTTAAGAAATTTAATTTTATAAACATTATTAATTTAACTTTTCCCTATAAATTATAAATATAATGACACATTATTTTTAAAATAAAATGTGTTCATAATATTTAAGTGTTATAGTTCATATCTCATATCATTTACTAGTTAATTAAGTTTTAATATAATTATTTAAAAATTTGTAAAATTAATTTTTATAATACATTAACTTTTACAATGAAATTTCTTAATAGAATGATATATAATATATAGAATAATACAATTATTCAATAAAATACATTTTAAACAATAAATGATTTTACTCACATTCATTAATCATTAGTAATTTATATACTAAATTTGTATATTTACTTGGTACCAAAACAAAAAAAATTAAATTTAAATATACATTTAAGATATTTAATTTTTTATATACTTTTATTAATATGTGGTTTGTATTTTCATATAATTTATTTAATGTTATATAAAATTTTATTCATATAATGAAATAATAATTATCTTGAATTTTAATATATATCATGGTTATTTTATAACATATTTCATGTGATATATTCTATGAATTTTTTTTATTTAATATAAATCACTTGCTAAAATAATGACATGTTACATCCAACAAAATTAAATAAATTATATCCTCATTATTTTAATATTTATCTCCATTGAAAATATTGTTTGTTTTAATAATGTACTGATGTCTTATGATATAAAAATTTCTAAAAATCCATGATAATGGTTTATAATTATATTTTGAATCACCAAAATAATAAAATTGAGGAGTTTCAAATTAGGTTTGTAGTTATTGAACACTTTTTTGTACCAAGTGAATATCAATAAAATAATCTTCCAAAATAATTCATTTTTAGTACCCATAGGATAATCTTCCCAAGGGTTTGAATCAAACTCTTTTATAAATAGGAACTGATTTCGTAAATAAGAAACAAAAAATTCATTACCATTATAAATTTTTATGATTTTATCCTATATAAAGATTTATCCCAAATGTTTGCACTAATGTTTTCTGCTCTAAATACCCTATAATAGTTAAATCATCTTAGTAAAAAATTATAACCAAAGAATGAAATTATTGAATCCTAAACTCCTATATTTAACTCATCAAAAACCCCCAATCAAATTTAATTATATATAGGTCAATTTATACATATATTTCCAAAAATATAGAAATATTATCTAAAAATAAAATTTATTTATGTGATATAAAATTATATAACAACACTAAGGGATACCTATATCTCAATCATCTATTTATACTAAAAAATATAAATTCCTTGATTAATTTTATTAATACACATAAAATAAAATTAATCTTTACCACAAATTTATATCAATTAATTTTTTAATAGATCCAACCATAAAAATGTTAACCTAGAAAATATATTGATATGAAAATTATTCCACAATTAATAACATCCTGAGCTTTAAATTTATCTATAATATATACTGGTTTAAATTGTGACTCCCAATATACACACACTAAGATTTATTTCAGGAAATGTATTATTTCCAAACTATTTTTATAATGACCTAAGCAAAAAGAAACATAAAAGTATTTTTTTTCAATACCAACAATAATAATGTGGACACTAACACACACAAGATATATATCATTTAATTATATAATTCTATGGAAAAATAAATAACTATGAAAAAGAAACATTATTCCTATTAAATAAAAAAATTCTATTAAACAACTGAATATATAAAAAAATTATCATAATATTCTATGTAATTCAACCATGTTGAAACCCATCTAGACATTTCATAGGTAATGAACTTATTGATAACCTAGGGAAATGGAAATTTTAATTGTTTTTTATTAATCAATCAGTAAGGGTGTGAAAATATATTTTTATGGAACAAATAAGGAGTGAATACTTTTTCATGAATAAATAAAAACAATAACATTCAATATCAACAATTACATGAGCATGTGATATATACATTGAAAAAATTAAATATGTTATCAATTTAACATAAAAAATTGTCATGATTTAATGAATTATTTAAGGAAATATAAATATAGTGCTATGTATTTATTGAAATAAATTATATATAAATTGATATGGTTTACAAAAATTACCAAACCATGTATATTCCGTTAATCCAACCAATAAACTAGATGGCTTTCAAAATATAAACCCCAATTATCACTATGTAAGTAAAATTATTTTATCATATATAGGAAATAATAAATTTAAAAATAAATAACCAACATTCAGTAGTAAATTATAATCATTAAAATTTAAATAATATGTATATGAATGACAAATATTCTCAGAGTCAATATTTTGAATAAAAATCAGGTTAAGAAGCCATAATATAAATTTTTATAAATTATATAGTATATGGTTTTGTGAAATGTAGGTAATAATTAATAAAATAATATACATGATATTGAATATATTTATGATATTACAGAATAAGGGAATAAAAAATAAGGAAAACTGTGGGTTGAAGTGTGTCAGATATAATAACAATTATGAATAAATAGAATTATAATATATAAAACGATAAAATAATTTAAGGGGTAATTGTTTTAACATTGTCATATTTGATATTGATTATTTTTACTTCTTCATGAAAATCAAATTGAAAAATAAATATAACACTTTTTTAATTATGTTATAAAATTAAATATCTATGTCAAAATGAAATGTTCATATCATGTGCAGAAATATAAAATTTAAATCATAAAATTTTGAAGAATTTAAAATATTTTAACTATTAAAATGGGAAATTTTAAGTGGAATATCATTATTTATATTAAATGAAATTTTGTTATTTATTAATTTTAATAAAAATAATAAATATTCTTAACATAAAAATTATACAAAACAAATGTTATAATATTTTTTTACTAAAAATATGGAAACATATATTTAATACTCTGCTCATTTTTTTAATAAAAAATAAAAAACATGTAGTTCAATAAATATTAAAATTAGGTTCCATTCACACATTTGTAACTAATTAACAAATAAATAACGAAGAAAAAATTAATAATATTTTATTTATATAATGGGAAGTAATGGAAACATATATATAAAATTTTCTTATGAAATAAAATCATTAAAGTGGAGGGATAAATTTTTTTAGAGTATTAGAAATATGGACGTGGTATAAAATGATTTCTGAATTTAATTTTGAGATATGATAGAGTTGAAACACATAAAACCATTTTCATAATTATGAATAAAATGGAGAAGAAATATCTATAATTCTTATAAACCCTAAAAATAATGATGGATTAAAATATAATTAAAAAATATTGTGGACAAAAATAAACATATATGGATGAAGTTAATGAATCATGGTTATAAATTACTGAAGTAAAGTTAAGATATCAGATATAATTATGTTATAGGAAATAAATAAATGGAAAAGTAATAAGGAGTGATATAATGAAATTAAAAAACTAATAAAGTCAAATGATTTACTATATATTTTTTGTAATAGGATAGTATTTACACAATAAAAAATATAATTGTTTCATAATATGAAACATATCTCAAGGAAATAATATTGTGATGAAGAACCAAAACCTGTATTTTCAAATTAATCGGTAGGTGAGACTAACATCCTTAATAGAAAAATTATATTGTTAGAAATATTTCAGTGTTTAAATCCCATTATTTATCATATGTGATTCATTTATTTTATTATATTTTATCTCATTGTCCTCAAGGGATTGTCCATTCAGACTATCCAAAACCGATTCTATATGATGATCAAGACCAATGGTGTGATAAATATATTTCATCGTTTGTATTATATTATTTTTATATTTTAATTATCATTTCAGAATAAACATGTTTAGAAATAATTTTTTTTGATGAAAAAATTCAAATAAAGAAAACTTTATTAAAATGCACATTTTGGGTGGTTAAATTTATAATGACTATTTATTATAAATATTATTTATACAATGTATATTTTATAAATTAAAAGTATTAAAATCTACTTAAATATTCTATTAAATCGATGTATTCAATTTTGATCAATTTATTTAAAATTTTGATGAAAAGGAAATACATTGTTTATGTAGGCCACAATCACACTTTGATGCTGGTGTGGTTTTAGTTTTCTTATGATTTGGAGGAAGGTAGATAATAGTTTTTCTATAAAAAATATCACAATAGTATAAAAATAATTCTTATAACATTATATTAGTTTGGTGAAACTAGGTTCTATAGAGGGTTAATAAGATAGTGGTTCGAAAGGACATGGATCAACTAAATACTTCAGTTGACATCCTCATCTAAATGATACATTATGAAATTATAGAGAAGAATTTTGATGACACCAAAACCATTATTTCATTATAAGGATGATTATGGCAAAATATTTACAATTGAGATTAAATCAAGGAGTCATTATGTATTAGGCGTTCTTGGGTAGTGAAGGGGTACTTTTATAGGTTATAATGGTGGTTTTTTTAATTACTAATTTTTTATTATAATTAGTGATTAATTATTTAATAAATGTGGGTGAATTTTTTTATCATATATTGTTAAATAAATATTGGTCAACTAATCAATTATCCAAGAATTTTGATATATTTTTTTATCTATTTGTAGAGTATACCTATTTATTTATCATATTGACATATAGTGTTCACTTACTATGTTGAAAATATATTTCCTTAGAAAAAAATTTTAAATATAAATATAAAATTAAAATTATTCACTTATTATTAAATATCATTCCAAATATTAAATATATTTTATTTAATTCAGTTTCATGAAGTGCTGACTAATATCATTCTTTTTATGTAATAAAAAAATATAATTTCTATTCACAAACAAGCATTATTTTTAATATTTTACATAAAAATCATCATAACATAATATTAAAAAATTTAATTGAAAAATTACATTATTTTTATCAAATAATAATTAAATTTTCTTATAATCCCCAATTTAGTTGGAAATTTAAAATATTATAAAATTTACCATCATATATAAAATATTTTTTAACTATTAAGCGAACTGAATGTTATTTTAGTTCAATAAAAAAATATATAGCGATTAATATATTTCATTAAAAATTGTATCAAATTATTATATTAATCAATTAATTTTTTTTGTTATTTATTTAGATAAAAATAGATAATATACTGATAAATATATTTCTTTGAAAAATACACATATTAAAATTTAATTAATTTAAAGACATCAATTAATTATTAATTTATTTAATAAAATTAAATTAATTAGTATTTTAATATATTATATTATAATTTAGAAGAATAAAAATTAGTATACACAATTAGTTTTAATGTTTTTTATTTACATGATATTTTTCGTTAAAGTAATTTTCATATTTATAAATAATATTGTTTTCCAGCTATTTATTTACTTCTATCATTTATTGTAAAATATTTCATAGTTCATAATACTTTGATGATCCATGTTATATGAGATATAAATATTTTTATATATTTTAATTAAACACTTACTAAATATATTGTGATGTTAAAAATAGAATATATCTTAGATTTATTCGTTGTGTTTCTACCACGAAGATTTTTTTTGTTTGAAATTCAATAGTGTAATTTTTTATAAAATATTAATGATTTATATATTACAGTGTGATATTAGATTTTTTTAATTTAGGTTTTTATTGATGGTATTACTAATTTTTTCTTTATATTTATCATAGAAACTAATCACATTATGAAGATTTATACCATAAACTCTTGTCACGCACATAGGGAGTTTTAGGGGTTAGCCTCAAGGGGATCTTTCATCTTTTACTCTAGCCATTAAAGGGTTCTTAGTTGAGGTAATTAATGACACACCTAATCTTTATGTATAATGTTATTTTTGAATTACCCAAAAAGAATCCAAATTATTTCAAGTTTTTTATCTTGGAATCCTCCCACGATCATCATTAATTAATATCATATATAAATTCAAAATAGTTTTACATTATCAAATTTAAAAAAAAATTGAATTTTGACAACATATTCTAACATGATAAAATAAAAGAATTATAAAGAACTAGTTCTATTAAAGTATACGAGAGTTCATCATATGACCCTATATTCTTTATAATTCCTTCATAAATTTAATTTTCATTGTCAATTGATTACCATTTTTAAATGATAACTGGAAGATTCTCATTCCCCTCTAAAATTTTATTTCATAAACATTAATAAATAGTTTATTGTTTTTAATAATGTTTCTCATATGAACAATGTAAAATCATTATTTTGAAAATTCAGCATCAAAAGAGTCAATTGATACACTTAAAAATATAAAAATAACTTCATGTATTGACTAAAAATATATATATCATCAAGATAAAATGATAATATTAATTCCAAATCAGATAGAAATTAAATAATGATATTGATGACTTTTTCATGTGAATTATTTTAAATTTTTTGATACTATTAAGAACGTTGTTGTTTTAAAGGATTAATATTGTATTTACAAACATAGTTATTATAGTTTTAACAGCCTTTTTTGACATTTTAATGTAGCAAAGAAAAAATATTATTTCCAAATAACTAATAATATAGATTTTTCAGAACATAAATCAAAAACACATGATGATTTATCATAATAGTCTTCAAAAAAATTAGCAGCTATGTATAAACACCTTATTGAGGATTAAAAATTGATTCGTAACTTATGAAATATGGAAATTAATCATTTTAGATCCAATTAATAATATTGACTAATTGGGGTGACTAGTTCTGAAAAATGTTACATTAAACAATATTATTTTAGAATTTTGTTAAAAATGATCCTTTATGTGAATTTTAATTTTTCATTATTAGTTGTATGAAATTGGATTCCTATTATTTATAGTAATTTTGTGTAGTGTATGTATTCATTTATATTTTTTAAAATATAAATTCTTACTATAACCCAGATAAATTATTCTCATAAACACATCATCATTTAACTAGTGGTTAAATCTGGCATTATATTATATAACATGGTAAATATGTCAGATATTTCTAGTTAACCAGCCCTACTAGAAAAAATAAAAAAAGGTTGGGTATTAATTTTTATAAACATCAACATCTTACATAGTGTTTATACTAAAACTCCCAAATTTTTCCTTGAATAGTGATTTTTAATGCATCCTTTCATTTTATAGATAGAAAGATCAATCATGGATATATAATTTATTACAGCTATCACATTATCTAATAAATTTGGATTTCAGTTTTGCGGAAAAATTTCTATTAAAAATCATTTTAATTTATAATCTATTTTACTACATATGAAATGAAATGTTAAAAAAAATTCCCTATAGTATCTAAAATTACATTTTATAATTGGATTTTAATTGATGTTTTCATTAGGTGGAAAACAAATGGTTAAATAATGCTACGTTATGAATAATGTTGGTTATATTTAAAACTAATCATACCATCATAAATCTCAATAATTCTCCTCTAATACATTTTGGCAGTATGATGAAAAAATTTAGTTTTATAAACTTGATGTTATTTATAAATTTTTCTAAATTTTTTACCATCAAAATATTTATTGGACCCTCATAAACATTATCTAAATATTGTTGGAAATATGATGACTTTTCATGAATAGGTTCAATATTTTTATTATAATATTTTATCAACATATTACAACTTATATATTTCATACAGGTAAATTTCTTCATACAAATGTGTTTTATGTCTATTGTAGATGAAACTCTTCCACCAAATTTATTATTTGTAGCACCAATGTATGTATATATTTTCTATAATTGTTTTAACAATGATTACAACATGGGTTTATTTCCCTATTTCATTGATTTTGGTAATTTTATTTGTGATTATAATATGGAAGATATATTTTTATCCAATCAGAGTATTTCATATCTTGTATAATCATATAATGTTTGGCTACATGAATAGAAATGTATAATAAATCAATAGGGGATAATATGTCTAAACTATGCATTGATTTTTTAAATTCTATCCTTTGTTTTAGGCATCATTCTATGAGAAATATAATTATTGTGTATTTAGTTTAAATTTTCTCCCTAGAAATATAGAATATAAATCATTATTTGGCATAGTTATTCTCTACAAATTGCCTTTAATGTGTTCATAAGTAGAAGAAAATTAAATTATAACTTGATGATGTGTATTGGATTCATCATGGAATTATTTTAGTGATTTTTGATATAGATTAATGGACAATAAATTAGTGATAATCTGATAACCAATGATCAAAATCCAATATTTTCATAGAACTGAAATTGGGATTTACCTAAAAAACTTTAATATAGAAGCATATCCATTTTCTTAAGTTTTTTGTATATATTTTTTATTTTATTATATATATTGAAAAAATATATTTGTAATATACTACTAGTGGGCCTTCCACTATGAAAACATTAATCATTCTGATTCCAGTAAAAAAATCCACTATAAAATTATTCAATAATAATTTTCTCAATAATCTGAGAGTGGGTGAACCAAAACATAACCAATTTAGTCAGACCATGAACTCATGAAATATTATAAATTTTGTTGATTTAATCCAATATATTCCATTTATAAGGAAATATATCATATATGAATGGGAAAACATGTCTTGTTTTTGTTTCTTAAATTCATTATAATATATTATTAATGTGGAATAGGAGTTGTAGTACTACTCCATTTTAACATCATATAATGAAAAATGGAATTCTGTAACCTTTATTTAGTCCCGATTCACCCCTGGTGGTTTTATATTAAAAAAATGATATTTAAATTATTGAATTTAATACTCTCAATTTTCATTAAAGAGTAATATGAACTATTTATTTTTTTGGATGGGAAATGATATTATTACAAAAAATAGGTTCCATAGTGTTTTCCATAATTTCTTGTTGTTTCAATTAATTTGATCTAGTTAACTACTAATCATTATTATGGGATATAAATGTTCTTTTATGTTGAATATGTTCAATTTTTATTATTTAGTACATTTAAATCATGCTACAGATGCTTCCGTATGGATCCATATATATTTCACCACAACTAGAATAGTAATCCAGATCCTCTATTTCTCAGTAAGACTTCCCTAATTAAATAATGATAGGATATATATTTTTTCTGAATAAAGGCATTATTTATTTTCTAAAATTGTTGGTCTTAAAATTAATGTATTAGAAACATATAAATAATCACTAATAGTGTCATAATTCAAATTATAGATACTTCTATAAAATATATATTAAATGATTATGCACAGAGAATGTAGTTGTTGATGTCCATTTGGATGGCTCAAATTGATGATAAACTAAGCTCTAATAATCAAAGTTAATTTTTTTTATCATTATTCATATGGTATTATTTTTTCTAAATATATAATTTTTTTAAATATGATCTTATAAATTTAAAATTTGTTTAAACATATATAACACAATAACTATGAATGATTTTATAAATTTATATATTTCCATCTTCATTATTTTATTCTTTGATTGATTTTCCCAATGATCGATCTCGATCCTTAGAATGTATAAATAATATAACACCACAAGGTTCTATTGTATGTGTCTTCTTAAATACTTTTTAATGATTTGATATATTATAATCTTTGATGAATTATGACATAATATTAAATATTAACATTTCCATTTTAATAGTTATGTTATAATTAGGAATAGTGATGTGGAATTAAAAATAATTATCCCACCAATTAAATTATAAATTAAATTAAATTATCTCTTAATTGAAAATATTATATATTTATATTCTGGAATAAATAAATAAATTGTTTAAAAACAAAAAATCATGTTTTAGTATTTTGAGGAATGAAAATGATTCTTAACAATTTTATATTTAATATTATGAGTTTAATGAAAAATTATTATCATTAAATATATTTATAAATTAATTATTTTTTTATTATAATTACTATATAATTTTGATAGGCTATAATTAAATTTTAAAAGTGACGTAAAATCAATTATAATATTAATATATGTAGTTTTTCTAAAGTTATGATATTAAATACAAATAAAAATTATAATATTTAGAATATTTTTTTTATAATGTGGATTATATTTTTCAAATATATGTTTGGAGAAATGTCCATGGTCATTTTTATGATTTTTTTGGTAATTAATGATTTTTTTTGTATGATGCATTACCGTAATTTATAGTGTTTAACATTATTTGAAGAAAATTGAACTATAAACTAATGTATGTTGTATAGCTAATATAATAACACACTATTTAAAAATAAAATATTATATTTACATTATTTAATCATGGGAATATAGAATATTCATATTCTCAATCCAAAAAAACAATCAAATAAATAAAATTTTAAAAATGACCTCACTCCAATGCTATTAATATTAACCCTCTCCCCAATCATCCCAACGCATTATAAGTCATGAATCCTATCTAAATTAATCTTTATTACCTTCCCATGCATCTTCACCATGTCCAAGTCCAAATTGATTTTACAAATTGTGAAATTCATGATTCTTAAACAAAATCCCAAGGAAACATTATTCAAGATGTAAAATCCTCTTTTTTCACTTTTATTTTCTGTCATTTTATTATTATCCTATCACATCACTTATCTAATGTGACATGATAACCCCATTATCACCCATAAATTTTAATTTTTTATGGTAATGTAATATCAATCATCAACACTATTATTTCTTTTTTTCTAAATAAGAAAACATCATTTTCAATGTGTCTATCAACCACTATTGTAGATGATGAGTTTTCATTTTACATTACAACATTAAATTATAGTCATAAAACAATTATTATATAAAATTTATATTTTAATAAACATTATATAAGATATATTATGTTCTAGAACCATCATATAAAGATAATATTATATAAAATTATACAAGTTCTTGATGCTCTTAAAAATAGCCCAAATAAATTATAAAATTACCATCAATGTTTTATCCAATGAATAATCCAAATAAAATATATTCTAATTATAATTTATATCATTTTAACATTATTATGTTAACTAATAATATATAATTTCACTTCTATAGTATTTATTCCATTTTATAACTATTCTGGTAAATATAGATAAAGGCACACTATATAAAACCATAAAACAAATGGTTCCAAAACAACAAAATTAAACATTATTAATCATCACAATGGATATAAAAAACTAATAATAATTATAATAAATACAAAAATTGATTATTATTTTCTGAATTATGTAACTGATGAATCTAATTTTATTATCTATGATACTAAATAATTGTGTAGATCACATTCATCCATTAGGTAATGTTTTTCTCATTTCGCTTTTACTATTATGAGATACATTCCATATTGAAAAATTGATTTTTTTGTGGTGTAAATTAAACTGTTTAATATTATGTATTAATAATTTCATCATATTCAGTGATTCATTTGATAATTAATAATTTGTTTTGGTTATATTCATCAACTGAAAAAAAGTTATAAGGGGTTCCCCATCTCACATTTTTTGTATATGATATATACCTTATTCACCACTTCATTAAAATTTTTTGGGAACATATAATAACATTTTATTTGTCATATCATGAAACACTTTATCTTTTTTGTGTTTATTATTAATTTTTATAATCATTAGTTTTATGGTTATTACGATTCGAATGTTTAAAAGTGGTAAGGGTTTTTCGTCTCATATTAAATTATGTGGGATATATATTATATTCATCACTTATTTACTCTATGTAGATCCCATTTTTATTATTATTAAACATATAATATTTAATTAAATATAAATATTTCATTTATCATGGATTTTATTATTGTCTATGTTGTATATCATTTTTACATATGATCATTACATGGATGTTATCTTAAAAAGGGAAATATAGTTAAATTTATATCCCCTAGTCAATAAAGATATTTTGATATGTCATATTTTTATAGAATGAAATATGTATAAGAGGAGTGATTTGGAAATGTAGTAATGGTTGGGTTCTAGAATGTTATATCCCCTCGATGCATCGTCATGTATTGTGAGAAAAAATTGTTTGTGACAAATCCTTCTTGGTTGTTTCCATGTAAAAGAAAACTTTTTTCTTACAAAATAATATTCTTATGAAACGTCTTGATGGTATGGTTTAATATTCTAGATACATTTCATATAATAATTAATAATTTCATTCATTTAGTATTTGATTATTACTATCCATGATAAATTCTCTATGAAAATAATATATGGATAAAATTTTATTCTCTGTTTATTCATTAAATGTAATGTTTATTTCAGTTATTGACCTAATAATATTTATTATTCTTTATTGATTATACCACAATTATAATTGATTCATGATTATTTTATACATGACTCATACTGATCATTTAATCTCATTATTTTATTTCTTTTCTTCCCCATGTTTTGATGAATAAATCATTAACAATGTATCGATAAATAAATTTATTTCTATTTGTTGTGGTTAGGTTTTAATTTACAATGTAATAAGATATTCATGAATGTATTAATTCTTAAATACTATAAAAATTATTCATACTAGTTGATGTTATCTCATTTTTCTTTCCTAGTGTAATAACATAATTGATAATGATATTTATAGGGGTCGAGGTTATTTTAGTTTGAATTAGGGAAGGTTTAGTTGAAAACATAGTAACTAGTTATTAAATAAACATGAGAATTATAACAATAACTTATAAGTAATTTTTTCTCAATACTCATGATGATTATAAGATAGCATCGTGTATGACATTATTATTCATAGTTCCAAATAGAATAATGGGAATCAATACAAATGGGAAATGTATGCATTTCCCCACATAGAAAGTCAATACAGTTAGAGTTGTTTCTAAATATATCATGAAAAATATTTAGAAACCATATTCAGGCAATGATTAATAACAATACTAAACATATGATGGGTCAATTCATGTAGATGAATCCCAAATATTTTAGTGGGACTACTAGTCCATTGGGAGTTGTGTAATGGATCAAGTCCCTTGAAAATATATTTTCATAATTTGGATGCAGTGGAAGGTAAAATATATTACATGAGGTATATTTCCACAAAGGTGATGTAAATATTTCGTTTTTTCTAATCCATTTTACAAGGGGGTGATGAAGTAAAACTCATTCAATGAATACATTATAAATATAAATTCATAAACAAGTTTTACCCTTTGAGAAACCAAAATAAATAAATGGAAAATTCCACATCATAAACAAAAATGATAAATAAATTGTTACATAGCCTCTATATGGCTTCACACGACTATTCATGTATGTTACATATTACATATTTGATTCTGAAAAAAATTATTTATCATCCCATTGAGGTTTTAATCCATATCTCTGCTGCTAACTGGATTCTCATGAATATTCATCATAGGATGAAATAATATTTTTTCAATAAAAATGGAGAAGGTATTTGATATATTATATATGTTTAAGTAAAATCCAGGAAAAAATTTGTCATATGATAACACTAAAAAGGTAAATAATTATAAAATAATATGGAATGAAGAAATTTCAATTATAAGAAATTTGTGGAAAGAATCATTCTAGGAAATTCATGCAACGAATTGGAGATTGGTATATGTGTATATAAAATGGTGATTTATATTGTGAATGAAAGGGAAAGAATCAAATTAATGATTTTTATTCCTTCCACAGTGATGAAATTGGGAATTATTTTAACCAATGACCCATTCTCCTACATAATCTTGCATAAAATTTGCAAAGGGAGCTATACACAAATATGTGATCAAAAAAAGAAAATTAAATGAAGACTATAATGTCATGGTAACTACATCAGTTCGATATTCATATTTATAAATTGATTTATTTGATTCAATATTAGCAAACAAATTTATATCTAATCTATTTTCATAAAAAAATTGACACTTCCATTTTCATTTTAGAAGCAATTTTTCAGTAAAAACTCATAATAGAAGCCACATTGAAACAAAAATGTGGTTTGTGGTCCCCATTATGAAAATTAAATGTTCCTTACTTTCCACCATACCATAATAACTATGATTTAATTTGTTATAATCCACTATATAGTCTAGATTTAAAAATATTATGTGAAAAATTAATTAAAAAATAAGGGGATTAAGATTTGTCAACTATATGTATATTTATTTGTCTTCCAAGAGGAAACATCAACATATGATTATGATATATATCCACCTTATTACCTATACTATATATTAAAATGTCGTTTATGATTACCAAAATTCATCTTGGAATGGGGAAACTCATCATCAAATTCATAATGCAACAATTTTATAGGAATACAATGATGTATTTTCGGAGGAAGTACATGGCCATATCCATAATGTTAATTTTTGTTTATGATAGTTTTAATACTTGATAACAGAACAATATAAAATTCTTATTATTGAATTTCCACTCTGAAATAGGTGGAGCTAAATAAAATACTAGGGATGTTGAGTAGTAAGGAATTTACTTTCCCTACTGATTCTTCACCGGGAATCCATGTATTCTTAATTATGAATAATGATGTAAACAAGAGAAAGTGGATTTACACTATAGAAATAAATGATATTCAGAAAACCAAAAGCATCATCATCCTCCCATTGATGATTTATTGGATCAAATTCATAAGGGTAATTATTTTTTGAAGACTTACCATTATTCTGGGAATCATCAATTGTGAGTATAGAAGGATGATATTCAGAAGATAGGTTTTTAGATGAGGATTGGAAATTATGACTATATATTAATTCAATTTGGATTGACTAACGAACGCTCAGTTTTCATTGATCTAATTAATATAATATTTAAGGAATACCTTGATTGTTTTTATGGTATTCACAGATGATATTATTTTATATTATAAATGGTATGATGGCCATGAGAATCACGAGCATATCACTCTTGAGACACTCAAAAATAAAGTGTAATATAGTAAATCTAGCAAGTATCACTACTAGAAAATGGTCCTCTAGCCATGGTTTTTTGAAAACCATTGGTATTAGTATGGTATGGGAGTGTATACCTCTAGTTTTGGAAAACAGTGGGTATATGCCCCACTATAAACACAGTTCTAGTGGAACCATTGTTACATGTTGTTTATCATAACCTATACCCACAGTTTTTTAAGTAACATGTGTATAGGTTTGATTTTTCATATCAATTCCCACTATTTCAATAAAACTATGGGTATAGGGTTGTTTCATGAGGACCTATACCCACAATTTTCCAAATAGTTGGTATATAATTTCCACGTTATAGAGGGGAAAAATTTTCGTGGGACCCAAAAAAATCATCGAAAAACTATGTCCCATGGTTTTTGGTCTTATAAACTATTTGTAGAATAATATATTTACATATATATATATATAGGTTATGTATATATAGTGTTGAGGCATTGGGTGTTCGGGGAGGATGACACAAGATCAAAACCCACAACAACTTATTTATAAAACATATACCCAAGGTTTTAAAAACATTTGTATAGAACTATGACACAATGGAAAAAACTGATACACATTGTTTGTAAAACTGTGGTTACTGGACCTAGAGCTGTATTGATGCCTCAGTTTCCCACGGTTCTCAAAACCATTGGTATACGTCATTTTTTCAGTAGTTTCTGAATTCTTGCATCATTAAATTTATTTTATTGGCCATATTTTCTCTTAAAAATGAATATTAGTCAACATTGTAATGAAAAATGAAATAAAAGAATGACTGGATTGAATGAACCTAAATGCGGTATGTTATTGCCCATATATTTTATTAAGAATGAATCTTAGTCAACATTTTTATGAAAATTAAAATACAAGAATGGCAGAATTGAATGATCCTAAACATGGTATGTAGATTATTTTTTTAGTAGGTTACTATTAGTGTATCATTCTTAATATTTTCCAATTAAAATCCCCATTGACCATGGTCACATGTACATGGGTTATGTTCATATAGCTAAAATAATGTGCATAATGTTTTGATGAATTTTAGATAAAATTGGTAAATGATATTATTTAGAATTAGTAACAATGAAATGATGTGTTTTTGGTATACAGTGATGTATCAGAGAAATAAATTGGTTGTTTTCTCATGGAAAATGATAAATTTTATTCATATTAATCAAGGTAGTTTATCAATTATAAAAAAAATTATACCACACATGATCTTAGGATAGCATCTGTAATATATTCTATGATGATTTGGATACAATCTCCTTATTGTGAATTATATGAAATATATGTGGATCTTATTTCTTAGAAAAAAATTATTACAGAGAAATAATTCAACACGTGAAAGTGAAAATTTATTGAATTACTCAGTGATTTTGATTTCTCAATACACTACCACACATGAAATGTAAAGAAGGAGTCATGTTAATTAAGAATGAATCTTCATTTAGTTTTATAAAAAAATATGAATTTGGAAGGATCATTTGTTCATAGATTATGTAATGATTTACTTGGAATTTCTTAGGAAGGGAAAACACTAATCCTATTTAAAATAATTACTAACCCTTCATTACTGGAGATGAAGAAAATATCATTTTGAGGATGATTATTTTGAAAATAAAATTAGTGTATATTAGGATAGAAGAATAGCATAATTTTTTAGGATGTAATTATAAAATATGGATATAGGATGTGTCTTATATCATTACATGTTCTGAAAAGATAAATATTAGATGATTATCAAAGATGAAATTCATATATACACCCTCATTGAACCAAGAGGTATAATGATCATAGAGAACTTTTTTGGTTAAATAATATAATGATATAAATTACTTAATATGGGTCCTAGTGTATATATTTTTCAACCATTGAAGGGTGAAATATATAATCATTAAGGATTCATCCTTCCTCTACATTGTTTTATGTATTTTTGGGATGAATTTACTATGGTCCTAATCATAGGATAAACAGAGGTCCCCATAAATAATAAAACAATATGTTTTATTGTAATTATCCTTAAACAATTATAACATTTTCATAATATAATTAATTTTATACATATTGAGAACCTATAAATACCTTATATTAATGATTTTTTAATACTTCTTAGTGATCGAATTTTGATTGGGTCTGATCAAGATCCCTATTTTACATAATATTTTTTGATGATTATTCAGAAGGATGTTGATATTGAGTATAATTTTAGTACTTGGTATCAAAATCAATAAATATATAAACATAAAGGACCTTTCAAACATAATAAGATGTGTAGACATACCTTCAACTTGACATTCAACGTATTTGGGATTATTAGTTATCATTGGTAGAGTTTTAATATAATAATATTTTTTATTCTAATATTTATGTGGTTCCATATAAATAATTATATAGAAATAGAAGTTTTAATATAAATTATTGGGATGAATTTGGTGATAGGAAACTTAAAGGCCCATCACAAAATGAAAAGACACCAACCAAGGTAATTACTATTCAAGGTCATATTAAAAAAATCATAGTAGGTAACTGTGTTATGATGACAACTAGATAAATAATTTTTCATTTATAGTGGGAGATAATTACATTCATATAGTATCTATATGGAATGGTATCATAAGGATAAGTAATAATGGGAAGGTGAGACCCCATTATATCTTACCATTTGATATTCAGATAATAATTTTGGTAATATCTTATATATTAGCAACGCCACCTAATCCCATAGAATTTCCTTATATGTTCCATATATCATTGATAATGATGTACATTATAGAAACAACATATGTACTCCCATATGAATAAATATAACTGTAACATGATTAGTCTTACTAAGAAGTTCCTGTAGAGATTCATGACAACAGATAGAATCTATTTGGAAATCGGATGCCTCTATTAGTAAAATTTCACGAGAGAAAACATAAAATGGATAAATATATTTGAGAACCTAAGTATTTCATGAAGAACCTCTAACAATAACTATTTAAAAGAAACAATTCATTTCAACCTTCATGAAATGTATTCTTTATGTGGGAAGAATATAACAGCAGATGATTTTATGACATGTATGTGTTTAAATAAATTTAATTTATTTGATAGCATTGAAGCTTAAATGAATAGTGATATACAATTAAATATTAACATGGCACCGATAATATTAAATTGAATATTATGAATAAGAATCTTGAAAATATAATTATAGCTGCACCTATGAAATTATAAACAATGTTTACTTACCACATTAATGAAAATATGATATTATTATATCATGGAATGAGATAATAAATATTTTTCAAACACTAAATTTTCTGTTCGTATTTTTTCGGAACATAAATGTTCATTTTCAATTTTATAATTTATATAATAATTTAAAATAATTTATATTTTCAAGAAATAGATTCATAAATTAATATTTTTTGTATTATAATTTTTATATATTATTAGGAGAGTATAATTTATTTTTCAAAGTGTTATAAAATCTATTATAACAATTACCTCAGTATGTATCAAATAAAGGTTGATTTTAAATAAATATAAAATTTCCAACATTTTTAAAATAAATTTTCATAAAATGGGGTTTTTTTTAATATTTACAGTTCAAAAATTGTTTCGTTGAATTTTTTTTCTAACATAATTGTATTTTTGTGACTTGAGAAATAGAGTAATTTATGGTATTTAACATTGTAAGAAAGTAAATGAATTATTGAGACATGGATTATGTATTTATGAGTTAATTAGCCAATATATTGAAATCATAGTCTCATGTTACTATTTTAACTCTGTTAACAATTAGTATCGGTAGTCATGTGCCAAAATAATAAACAAATTAATAAAATAATAAAAAACACCCCTCTCTTTGCCTAAATACCACCCCTCAAAACCACTTCTCCCCACACAATTTAACACAATACTCATATATAAAATATTCCTAATTAACATAAAAATCATATGCCCTAAATAAAATACTTTCTAATCATTCCAAATAAACAAATCCATCAGTCTTAAGGAGGTTTCAAAGGATATGATATTTGAGAGGTAAACCCCTCCTTATTTTCATTTTATTTTCTCCTATTTTCTAATTCTATCATAACCTCACATATTAAATGGTACAAGATGACATAATTATAATATATATATATTAATTTTATTCGTTTAATGTAATATAAAACATTAGATCCCTTCTCTTATTTTTTTTATAAAATTGAAAACATTTTTTGTGATATGTTGATTCGCTACCTTCATGGATGAGGAGTTTTTGTTTTTCATTACAATCCTCAATGATAGTCATAAATCCATTATTATGGTTAAATGAAATTTTAATATAAATTTAATATGTTATAACATTTTCTATAACCAAAATAAATATATAATATTAAATAAAATGATACATGTTTATGATAGTTGTAAAAACCACCAACATAAATAAAAACATTTTCATCAATATTATATCTAATGAATCATCCTCATACCATATAAAAATTTGATAAATATGAAAATTTAAACATATTAATCCTCATTAATACTTAATAATTTCATTTTTGGATTCTTTCATCCATTTTACTTAAACATTCATAATTCTATGTAGGGTCTCATCTGTAAAACCATGAAATGAATGATATTATAACAAAACATTTAAATATTATAACTCCTCTCAATTGACTTAAATAAAATTAAAAAAATTATAATAAATTAAATAAATGATTAATAGGTTCCTAATAAATAAATAAATTCTTATTATCTGGGATATTATGTATTAGTGGAGAATACCATCAAACTTAAGGCAAACATTTTGTTGTCCCACTTTTACTTCGATGGGATATATTCAATATTTAACACTTATTTTTATTGTGGTTTACCTTGTACATATATAATGTTTATATCATTATTTTAATTTCATTGAATATATCATTTGGTAATTATAACTTTTATGGTAAATACAATTCCCCAAATTATATAGTGGTAAGTGGTTTCTCATCTCCCTTTTATTTTTGTGAGATCTCCATTAATCACTACTATATATTTCATGTAGAGTCACTATACATCCCTTTAAAATATCATAACGGAAATATATTTATATTCATATTATTATTTGTTTTATTTTATGATCAGTAATTTTATGGAGATTATGAATCGATTAATGACATATGGTAAGGGATTAAATGTGACATTAATTTCTATGTGAAATATTCTATATTCAACTCTTATATCCATAATTTACATATCCTTTTATAAATGAATATAAATTGTTAAATATTTCATTAAATATCTATTTTTTGTATCATGGATATGATTATTTTGAAAATTTATTAAAAAAATTTATTCCACATTAGATTTTAATGATCTTTTAACTGGGGATATATTGATAATGTTGTACCATCAAATCATTATAAATATTCATATAAGTAATATTTTTATTGATATAAATACTTTTATAAATAATGTTTTGGATCTATAGTGACCAGAGGGTATGATCATTATATATGCAATTGATGCATCAAATGGTATCTTAATAAAGAAAGGTTAGTAAAAACACATCAAATTTGTTTCCATGAATAATCAGATGGATTTATACCCCTAAATGTAAACCATCTAATGAATGGCCTTAACTGTAGTGTATCATGTGCCAGATACATGAAGTCTAATGATTAACCTTTTCCTTCATTATGTTTTGACTTACCATTATCATTAAGATTCTCAGAAATAAAAAATGTATGGAAGCATTTTCATTAATAGTTTTTTAATTAAATGGCATTTTTAGTTAGATGTCTTGAAATTTTTATTATTACCTATTAATTTTGCCTTATTTATTATGATTCACAAGTCCTTGATTCAGGTTCCATCTATATATAAAAATTGTATATCATTTATTATCACTATTTAATTTTTCTTCCATTAACATGTTTTGAATATTAAATAATTACAAATGTGATGAAGAATCAGAATATTTTACTTTTTTATGTAATATGTTTAATTGTATATATTATAAGGGATACATGTATATATATAGTTATTCAAGACTACTAAACTCCTCAATACTTGTTGGTGTGATATCATGTGTCAATTCTATTATAATAAATTAATGATTCATTATACGATACTGGTTAGGGGTTGTTACATGTGATCATACCTAAATGTAATTAATAAATATTAATATATATGTATACATTTGATTGAAGTTGAACTAACTACGAAAAATAATTAAATAATCAGTAAAAATAGAATTTTTTTTATATTAATCATTTGTTTCTATATAGTGAATAAAAGTTATTACCTCACAATATATAATTATGTCTATTTTCATAATAATTTTGTTGCGTAAATATCATGATATATTTAAATTAATTTTGATATTATATAATAATAAAATATATAATAATTCATGGAAAAATAATAAGAAAAAAAATTAAAAAAAAAATAGAATATAGATAAATGGGGGATCAATGACTCTTCACTATCATTTTATTTAAATTTACATAGAATGGGAATTCAAATAAAACATAGGTATGTATCTATAATTTATTTAATCATGATCAATAAATCATTGGTTCTATCATTTACTAATCTTTCCACAACCTTTTTTCATGTTCAAATTAATCTTCAATATAAGAAATTCCATCTTTTTAAATACCCAATAACATTAAGAAATACATTATTTTATCATTAATTTTTAAAAATACACATATATATTTCCCTTATATTCTAATATCATTTCGCTTCCTAATATATATGTTCCATGTGACATGCCTTCACATCAATCCCAGACAAAATTCATGTGACCAATTAAAGGGAAGGGAAATGATTTAATCAATGTGAATCATGGGATGTGCACTACACTATTAAATTCAATGCATGATATTTTTCAATATCTATGAGCCTCACCTATATGTAAATAAATCCCTAAAAAATTCTCATTGCCTAAATTTTATAATACAATTATATATAATATGGAAATATAAGTGAAACATTATTTCTTATCAATGTGACACTTTTATATTATAGGGATTATTGAAATTTAAATTCTATAGAAAATTAATGAATATAAAAGATCCAACAGATTATTATAAAATTCAATTATCAACTCCCAAGAGGAAAATTATTTCACTCTAACATATATAGAGTTTTTGTGGGGTTACTCTTATCATGTATGAAATATTATTTTATATTATCCATTTTTTAGAGTTATTCATATTGAAACTAAACCCATGTACAATGTGTATATTACAATTGTAAATCCACCAAGGGGATATTTTGTTTAAAAAATTTGATTATTTTTCATTAACCAAATATTATCATAATAAGTTTAGAAATCATTTTCCAAAATTCATTATTATTGAAAGGGTAAATTATTTTATACATCCTTATTTTTAAATTTATTTATGGAATATTTTCTTTTATAAATCACTATACATTTCTAGTTTATTCAACTACATATTTGGATAACTTATCCATAATTATGGACTATTCATTATTAATTCAAAAATACTTTTAAATTTTAAAAATTCTTGATTATTAGTACACTAAAAAAACATAACTAAAATAAAAACAAATAAACATATAGAGTATTAACTTTTTTAAATATAAAATTATTTAAAAATTAATAAAATCATTTCTATCTCATTAATTTTATAAAATTCATATATATTAAAGATTTTGATAATCAGTTTACATTCATATTTTAGGTCATATAAATTCTAAATCGATAAACTCTTTTGAAACATTCAATAATGTTTTAAGAAAATTTACATAAGACATTTTAAAATTAATATAAAAATAAAAAAAATATTAAATTAATTATTTAATGCATTAAAACATTATTTTTTATATACTCTCTTTTTATTAAAAATCTATTGATTTTCCATTAATTTTTATATCAATGTAGAATAAATAATTGAATTAAAAAAAATTATAAATTCATAGCTCTAATATTATTCATGTCAATGATGTGGTATGATTTGTACAGGATGTAACTCAATTATAGGATTTGATTATGTTTTTCATTTTTTTAAATGTGGACTCAGTGTTTATATCATTGTATATAATGATACGATGTCCTATGAAGAGATCGTTATTATAATTTAATTTTTTATATAATTAATAATTTCCAACATTACAATTTTTTTATCAAAGATCATGATTATTTATATATTATTTCATTTCCAATCACCAAGGATAGGATATGTTTTTTATCACCAAATATGATTATAAATATCCAAAATCTGTCTCTAAATAAACTATTATCCCACAAGATAACTTCTTATTGTTTAAAATTATTACCTCTGTAATCATTCAATTAATCTTAGTTTCTTATGTATAACCTATATGTCATATCATAATGATGACGTATTTGTTTGATTTATTATTTTTTCCCTTATTGAGGTATTGATATAATTTTTTATATATGTTTCACATTTACCTAGGTTATCAAATAATATAATGATATTTTCGTGAGTTTAAATTGGTTTAATTGTTATATGATGATTAAACACAACATTATGATAATGTTACACAGAATTGTATAATAAATATAAAATAATTTGATATTGGTTATTTTATTTAACCACTATAATGATTAAAAATTATATATGGTAAACAAAAAATATAAAAGTGTTTGTACTATTGTGATAAATAGAGTGAAAAATAAATCATCTACCTACCTTAGTAGTCTTATAAAAGGATATATGTAAATACTATATAGTTTTGAAGATAAATGATTCAAAAGGGATATGTAAATAATAATCATTATGATGGTTGAAATGATGATTCCACAACATAATCAATACATAGAAAATTATTTTATATTTAATCAATTTAGAGACCATTAATAATATTCTAGCAAGTTGAGGTATTCATACGATAATATACATAGAAGACATTCCAACAAAATTGCAAAAGACAGGATACACTATCTCTATAAATTCAGATGATCATAAATATTTAGTGGTTATAAATATAATAGTTTATCATTAATTAATGGTTGATTCTTTATTAAATCCCAATTTTAACTATTTAATTATATCATTATATTTTCCATGATATATTAATTAAACCCCCTAGGGATATAGTCTTTTATTTTTTATAGACAACATAGCCTGTTGAAATTATAAAATATTATTTATTTTTTACTTCCATAATTTTAATTTATGGGAATACTATTTTATAAAGTGAAGTTATTAATTCATTTGATTAACTGAATTATATAATTTGAATAGATTTTTATTCCACATATAGAATTAATATGATATATTATGAAAAAAAATTAACATTAAATATCCTAAATAACAACCAATATAAAAAATATCAGAACATTTTTTACTCCCTATTACAATCTTATACAATAAAATGGTAACTATTTCTATATGAAGAAGAATAATGGGTTAATAATGGTAATGTAAACTGAATGGATAATTAGGGAATATATAAAAATTTCAGTGTAATATGATGGGGTTTCCACCCCATCATCTCATGCACCTTGGATTGATTTATAATATATATATTCATTAAAAAAGTCATTAGATTAAATTAATGTGACTTAATTATATTCATCATTTATTATAATTTTAGTATCAAATATTTAGTAACATACAAAAAAAGGAATTTTAGTTTTAGATTTATAAATATTTAAAAAAAATTATATAACCAATTCCATGTTGTTCTCATTAAATAAATATGATTCCCAAATTAAATAAATCTACATAATAAATAATAAGCCTTCAAAATCATCTAAAAATTAACCACACATTCTACTATTCTTGAACATACTTGTTTAATTCATTTCGTCATAAAATAGTGGAAATGAAAAATATAAATGGATGGATAAAATGTTCATTAAGGTAAAATTTGTATCAGAAGTTATGAATACATAAATATACAATGAAAAATTTGGAATAAATTATAAGATAAACAACTTAATAAATGTAACTAATACTCTAAATGGAAAAAATAAATGGTTTACATTATGTATGATGACATAGACATCAATAAATAAATTCATGGTGATGAAATAAGTAATTACATACAAATTTGATGTATTTATAAATGCATTGTCTAAAAAACTGTTCTTTGAATAATTGCTACATCCAAGACATTATTCTTGTTTTCAGGGCTATACCCAAAATAGACTGGTTAAATTTAGGATGAAAAAACCAAATAAAAAAACAACTTGTCTAATGAAATAAATTTATGTATTTATGGGTTATATAATAAACGAATAGAAGTAATACATAGAAATATGGTTGATGTTTAAACAACACATTATAAAAATTCATGAGTAATCAACATACATATTTTTCAGAATATTAATTATAAATATTTTCAAAAATATGTAATAAATATATAAAATAGATTCCACAGTGTGGAATATCACACTAACATTGTATATAATACTTTTTTTCAATAAGTATAAAATAATCCATATTTATTGAAGTATGACTATCATTGTGGATTCTATTCGTGTAACGTCCCAGACCTGGGTGCCACGCAACGGGTGCCCTAAACCCAGATCACCATGTGACCTCAAGCGAATTTCCCCAAATGCGAGAGGCTGTCGACTAGCAACGAGGGCCCAGGTCTGATAGTGGGGGAACAATTCCCTCATTTATCAAAGAGTAGCGCAACGGAATACAAAATAAAACATACAATGACAGGGGAAGAAGTAAACCATAAACAACTGAATTAAACTACTACAGTGGATATAACCAACAATAGATAAACAATGATGCTACATGTATCAAGTTCTAATAAAACAACCAGAACATGTTATACATAGATACATTATAACAAAATACAGTGTACAACAAAACAACAAATACAGCTGGCAACGACATCGCAATCCTAGGCTCGGTCCCATGCCCTCCTACTCCTCACCAACAGTCAAGTACATGTATAAGGACTCTTGCCCCTATCTACACCTGCATAAACGTAATCTGTTTAGGCCGAAAAGCCTGACCCAAACAAGGTGTGAGAAATATATCATAGTAGGCACCCACCAAAGGCACGTGCCCAACTATATGTAAGCATGCAACAACAGTGTGCAATAATAAAATGCAATAAAGTAAGCAGTACTCAAAAATAACTAACTACTAGTTATATTGCTATTTTATTATTCATTTAATCCATTTAACCATTAGAAATCACCATAATGCATTTCTACGTAACAGTCTATGTCCTCAGACAAGCAAAACATTACACTCAGGTATGGAGAATACAACCCGTAGGTATAGCCCTCAGGCGTAAAATAAATTTTTCCCTCAGGCGTAGGTAGTGTCTCCCTCAGGCACATATTCTATTTCCCTCAGGAATGGAAGAAGATTCCCTTAGGCCGAAATAACTACAGCCTCAGGCTAAACAGTGCAATTCCCACAAGATAATCACAACAACACCCTCATGCTAAATATGTAAACTGGTCATGCCCAACATGTCAAAATGCTGTAAACAAGCGATTCCTCTCAAAGAAATTCTATAATTACTACATTAAGGGCATACCCTCGGGTATCCTGGCCAAACGGCTAAATAGTGGAACACACCCCCGTGGTGGTTCTGGATCCAAGCAAAGATCCCAACCAGAATTTTATTATCACAATTTAATCACCTATGCCATTATAGGCATTAAATATAGCAATAACCTCAGCCACACGACACCCCAACATGGGTTCGTGGCACCAAAAGACACAAAAATGCAAGAAAGTTGGAAATTTACACCAAGCCACCTACCTTATGCACCAAAAAATGTTTTACCCGAACACCGACTCCAGAAACACCCAAGAACGGCGTAGTTCTGGTGAAGAACGATACCCATTCAAATGTAAATAACTTTCCCTCAGGAAATAATTGGTTTGAACGGTACTAGAAGAGGGGAGGGCTTACCCGTGCGGTTCCAATGAGATCGTCCGTCACCAAATCAGATTCTAAAAGAACTCCTGGCAGATCTTAAAATGGTCGGTCATCCTCCTTGGCTCCAAAATGGCTCAACCGCCTCCTCTGCCAAATGAGGAGGCTACTGCCTATTTTAATCCAAAAAAGAAAAGTACACGAAGTGTACTTCTAAGTACACGACTTCTACTTCCTTCATTTAATTGTTCCTCTGGTGGAACCTCCACACTATTCAACCGTTGACATGAGTACATGGCATGTACACCTAAGTACAAGGCATTTACTATCGCCCAGCTATCGGCTGCTCCACCGCCTTACTATTTAGGTCTGCTGACTGACTACATAGCATGTAAGGTACCACTACATGACGTGTAGTCGGTTCCTACACCCTTCGTCTCTGGCATGGCTCAACACCCCGTGTACCTATCCCACACTTCCAAAAGTACAAGACGTGTAGTTCCAAGATTTAGGATTTTTTCCCCATTTTCCATATTTTCTCAAAAACATGTAAGGAAAAGGAAAAAAGAATAATCTCGTACCTCAAATCTAAGAACCGGGTTCTTTAAAACATCCCCCCTTATAGCAATTCATCCCCAAATTTCCCTTCCAATGGTGGCGAATATAAAGCTCAGAACAGCTCTGGCCACTGAGCACGTATGTCGACCTCCCCCTCCCAGGTCTCGTCTTTCACTCGGCCATGCTACCATAGCACCCGTATGAGAGGAACTAACCAGCCTTGGAGAACCTTTGTGCTCCTATCAACAATAAGAATTGGATGATCCTCAATGGACGCATCAGCTTCCATCTCAACCTCCTCAGGCTGAAAGACATGAGACGGGTCTGAATGGTAGCGACACAACTATGACACGTGGAAAACGTCGTTCATGGCTCGGTACCGTTGTGGTATCTGCAACCGATAGGCAACCAGCCCGACTCTCTCCAGAATCTCGAATGGCCCCACATATCTCGGTGAAATCATACTCTGTCTCCTGATACGATTTTGTCCGAACCTCGGCGAAACATGCTAGAAAACCTGATCCATGACCACGAACTCCAAAGGCCGTTTGCGGTGATCATCATAAGACTTCTTTCAAGACTGCGAGATAGCCATCCGCTTCTGAATCAACTTGACCTACTCAGATGTCTCTTGCATGAGCTGTGGCCCAAATAAAGCTGCCTCACCTGCCTCTAACAAACACAAAAGTGATCATCATGGCCTACCATATAATGCCTTGTATGGTGACATCTCAATAGTTTCATGAAAACTATTTTTATAGGAAAACTCGACTAAGGGTATATTCCTCTCACAAAAGCCCCCAAAGTCTAGGATGCATGAGCGCAGCATGTCCTATACCACCTCTATCATCCGCTCTGACTGGACATCTGTCTGAGGGTGGTATGATGTGCTCAGAAGCACCTGTGTCCCCAGTGCCCTCTGAAAACTCTTCCAGAAACGAGACGTAATGCAGGTTTCCCTGTTAGAAACGATAGAACGAGGGACCATGTGAAGTCGTACGATCTCTCGGATATATACCCTTCCAATCTCATCAACACTAAAGGTCTCCTTTGTTGAAAAAATGTGGGATACATTCATGAGTATATCCACAACAACCCACATGGCATCATTTCCTCGAGGTGACCTCATCAATCCCGTCACGAAATCCATCGCGACATCATCCCATTTCCACACTGGAAGGGGTGGCTGCTATGATAGCCCAGCTGGCCTCTGGTCCTCTTCCTTCACCTGCTGATAGGTGGAACACCTCGTAACAAACCCAGTTATCTCTCTCTTCATACCCATCCACCTATACTGACGCCTAAAGTCATGGTACATCTTGGTAACCCTAGGATGAACTGTCCAAGCCGAAGCATGAAGCTACCACATCAGCTCCTCGCGTATATCCCTTGGAACCCATTCTCATCCTTGGAAATGCAAAACATCATCATCGTCTATCATCCAACTGGGAGGAGGGTCCTCACTTGCCACCGACTCCCATATATCTAGTACTTATGAATCCAATAGTTGTCTCATCCCCACTCTGTCCAGGAGGGTAGAAGTCACAACTAATGAATAAAGATAAGTCTACCCCTAACCATCATGCACCACCAGATATATCTCAGCGAACAAAGTCATGAGTTGCCACTCACCACTGGCCTACTGCACTGCCTGTATCTGAGTCTTCCTGCTCACTACATCAGCTACTGCATTACCATTTCCAAGTGTATAGGCAAGCTCAAAATTGAAAGACTGTAGGTACTCGACCCACCTTCTCTGCCTCAGATTCAGGTCAGGCTGAGTAAATATATACTTGAGGCTTTTGTGGTTGGTGAAAACCAAAAAATTCTCTCCCAACAGACGATGTCTCCAAGAGCACAATGCATGCACAATTGCAGCCAACTTGAGATCATGCGTCAGGTAATTCCTGTCATGTTGCCTCAAATGCCGAGACCCGTACGCAACGACTCGATCACCCTGCATCAACACTGCTCCCAGCCCAATACCTGATGAATCATAGTAAACTATATAACTCTTCCCCTGCTCTGGGAGTATCAGGATTGGTGCTAAAGTCAAACTTCCCTTCAGGTCCTGAAAATATGTCTTGCAAGCTTCTTACCAAACGAACATCACACCCTTCTTAGTCAGACCTGTCAACACTGCTAATAAGCGGGAGAAGTCATGTATGAAGCGTCTGTAGTAACCAGCTAGCCCTAAGAAACTCTGTATCTCAAAAACAATTTTAAGATTCTCCTAGGAAACTACCGCTCTCTCCTTCTCTGGGACTACTGTAACTCCTTCCTCTGAGATGATATGACCCAAGAAGTGAATTTGGTCCATCCAAAAGAGGCACTTCGAGAGCTTAGCATATAGCCAATGCTCTCTCGGTGTACTCCATACGATCTCATGATGGGTGGCATGGTCGTGTAGAGTGTGAGAGTACACCAAGATGTCATCCACGAATACCACAACAAAATAATCAAGATACAGATGGAACACATGATTCATCAGAGCCATGAAAACTGCAGGCACGTTCATGAGTCCGAACGGCATAACCAAGCACTCGTACATACCATATCTACTCCAAAAAGTTGTAAGCGGTATATCTGATGGTCTCACGTGCAGCTGATGATATCCCTATCTCAAGTCAATATTCGAAAACACTCGTGCTCCATGAAGCTGATCAAACAGATCATTTATCCTCAGTAAGAGATATCGGTTCTTAACAGTCAACAAGTTCAGCTTCTGATAATACACGCAATGTCTTAGGGTACCATCCGCCTTCTTCTCAAAAAGGACCGGAGAACCCCAAGGATAATTACTGGGTCATATAAAACCCTTCGACTTTAGCTCCTCTAACTACCTCTTGAGCTCTTGAAACTCAGGCATGGCTATCCTATAAGGAGGAATGGACACCGGTGCTACTCATGGAACATTCTCGATAGGGAAATCCCCCTCTTGCTCTAAAGGTAGACCTGAAAAGTCGTCCGAGAAGACATCCCTGAAACGATCAACAACAGGATGGAAATCTGTCTGAAAATCCCCCTGCTCATCCGGATATAAACTCGCAATCTGGGTTGTGACTCCACCTGGCCCATGATGCTCTAGTCCAGCTCGACTCGCCTGAACATCCCACTCTCCCTTGTATAGAAACTCTCCACCCTCTAGTGACGTGAACTCACCCTACGACGATAGCAGTATACAAAGGATCGAAAGGGAACCAACTAGTCTATCCCGAGAATGACATCATAGCTCGTCATATCCAATCCATAGAGGTCCCAAAATAAGTGACACCCTTCAACGTCAAGGGGGAACTCCTTACACTAACACACACCATCCTTCCAAGTCCCCAACGGAGTGGCTAGCGTCATGATATAAGAAGAAGAAACACAGAGCCCAATGCTCCCCACAATGGGCACAAATATGAAACTATGTGTAGAACCCATATCTAAATGTACTGAAGATAATACAGAAGATACTATATTAGTACCTTCGATTGTAGAAGGTCCGAGATCTTACTCCTGCTAGGTCTATTGCATTGTATATGCCGGCCCAGTGTCACGGCCCTGCGACACAGCCTGGCTACCCTGAGCTGTCCCGCCCTGCTACCTCTGAGATCCTAGTGTCGGGCTACCATGACCATGACCACTATTTTTTATTGCACTCCCTGACGTATTCCAGTTCCCCGACTGGTAAGAAGCCACTGGTCTTGCTCTTGCACGCGAAGTCTGTATAGAACCCATCTCACTAGCCACAGGTGGAAACACACTACAAAAGTGCTGCAGATGACCCATCTTGCCGCATGCTCGGCACTCCACTGGGTCTCGTAGACATTGTGGTCTCTTGTGCCCCTCTCTGCCACACTGGTAGAACCTGACCGGGCCACCTGAAGAAGTTGCATGTCTGGTACTTCCACCCTGAGATAAGTCCATCTGTCTCTTCCTCTTCCCATTAGAAATAATACCAGTAACTAGTGTTGAACCACCCTGGCCCACACCACCCGATTCCCATAGGTTTGTCTCTGTAATCAATGCCTAGTTTACAATCGTGTGTACAGTATGAAACCTGAAAACATTCACCAGTGCTTGGATGTCATAACGAAGACCATCCTGAAATCATCTGGCTCTCAATGTCTCATCACCTACAAGAACGGGTGAAAAACACAGAATCTCGATGAAACGAGCGTAGTAATCCATCATTGACATAGCGCCCTTCTGCAGATTCATGAACTCTCGAGTACTATCTGCCCTCAGCATCTCCAGGAAAAAGAAGTCATAGAAGACTGCCTGAAAATATTCCCATGCCATGTCCCTGTGATGCTCTGATTGGGTGTTAACATCCCACCACCTCATGGCGGAATCACTCATCATATATGTCATGAACATGACCCTCCACCCTGGAGGCATCTCAAGATGCTCGAAAATAGTGTGCATCGATCCTAGCCAAGACTCCACAGCCTGTGGTCCACCATACCCTAAAAACATAGGTAGATGCTGCTACTGAAAGATACGTGTCAGCTCAACCATAGATGTGATAGCCTGTGGTTCTCCCTGAAAGGTCTGCATGAACCGCATAATGCCATCACGGAACTGCGCCTCTCTGCCTGTGTCTGGTATAGCAGCTGGCACCGCATCTGGCTCTATTGGATGATCCACCTGTAGCCCATGGCCCACCATCTCTAGAGTATAGTCGTCGCCGCTATCCTGGACAATAACTCATGGTCGTCTTGGCGACATGACACTACAGGGTCAAAAGCACACCTCTGATTTAAGATTATTAAGACTAAAAAGAGAAGTAACCACAAAAGAAATAAAAGGAAGAAATCATGAAAAATTGGAAAAACAAGACTACAGGGCGTGTACAATGATTACACGACATGTACTTGACTTCCCTTCCCTTCCCCGGGTCATTCTAAAAGGTTAGGCCACACGGCTTCCGTCGAATGAAACTACACGGCGTGTACGGTGTTGTTTTCCAACTGCCAATGTCGTCTGTGACATGGCCGAATACTAGGCTTGTCATTACACGGCGTGTACACCACCCTGTTTCCCAGGCACACGGCTAACTCCACATGGTATGTCCTCAGACAAGACTACACATTGTGTCCCAAAAGTACACGACATGTTCCGGGAGAGGTGACACTGGCCATTTTGTTAGTTACACGGCCGAGTCACCAGGTCACACTACACGGCGTGTTCATTATTGACACAGCGTGTTCTGTCAAGGTGTTCACCGTCCCGTGTTGTTAGTTACACAGTCAGACTACGGGTCACACTACACGGCGCACCCATTAGGTACACGACATGTTTTACCCAAGAATTTTCCCTACCCTATGGCGCTGCCCACACGGTTTGTGACAAGGGAAGAGACTACACGACGTGTACTCTGGGTACCCGGCAGGTACTCAAAAAGATAATTTTTCTTACCAAACAGAAGAGCCTACACGGCATGTATAAAAATACTACATGGCGTGTGTAATGGGTTTCCCGAGTGTATGCCTCAGAAACTTCTCCGAAACCCAGAAAACAGCCAGAACATGTTATACATCGATAAAGTACAAAAAAATACAGTGTACATAAAAACAACAAAAACAACTTGCAGCGGCATCACAAGCCTAGGTTCAGTCCCATGCACTCTTACTCCTCAGCAATAGTCAAGTACCTGTATAGGGACTCTTTCACCTATCTACTCCTGCATAAACGTAATCTGTTTGGGCCGAAAAGCATGAACCAAACTGCGTGGGAGAAATATATCTCAGTAGGCACCCAACAATGGCCCGTGCCCAACTACATGTAAGCAAGAAACAATAGTGTATAGTAATAAAATGCAATAAAGTAAGCAGTACTCAAAAATAACTAACTACCAGTTATATTGCAATTTTATTATTCATTTAATCCTTTTAAACATTAGAAATCACCACAGTGCATTTCTACGTAACAGAACATGTCCTCGGACAAGTAAAACCTTACCCTCAGGTAAGAAAAACCCAACCCATAGGTATAGCCCTCAGGCGTAAAAGAAAATTTGACCTCAGGCATAGGTAGTGTCTCCCTCATGAATAGAGTCTATTTCTCTCAGGCACGGAAGAAGATGCCCTCAGACCGAAATAACTACAGCCCTCAGGCTAAACAGTGTAGTGCCTATAGGCTAATCACAACAATTCCCTCACGCTAAATAGGTAAACAGGTCATTCCCAACATGTCAAAATGCAGTAAACAAGAAATTTCTCTCAAGCCAATTCTATAATTACTAAATTAAGGGCATACCCTCGGGTATCCTGGCCAAACAGCTAAACAGTGGAACACACCCATGCGGTGGTTCCAGATCCAAGAAACGATCCCAACAAAAATTTTAGTATCAAAATTTAATCACCTATGGAATTATAGGCATTAAATATAGCAACGACCTCATCCACAGAACACCCCAACATGGGTTCGTGGCACCAAAATCCACAAAAATGCAAGACAGTTGGAAATTTACAGCAATCCACCTACCTTATGCCCCAACGAGCGTTATACCCCAACGCCGACTCCAGAAACTCCCATGAACGGTGTAGATCTGACGAAGAACGAAACCCCTTCAAACGTAAATAACTTTCCCCTGGGAAAGAATTGGTAAGAACGGTACTTGGAGAGGAGAGGTCTTACCCATGCGGTTCCAACGAGATCGTCTGACACCGAATCGGATTCCAGACGAACTCCCGACGAATCTTCAAAGGGTCAGTCATCCTCTTTGGCTCCAAAATGGATCAAATGCCTCCTCTGTCAAATGAGGAGGCTATAAAATGTTTTTAGTCGAAAAAACAATGTACACGACGTGTACTTCTGAGTACACGGCGTGTACATCCTTCATTTAACAATTCCTCTGGCGGAACCGCCACACTGTTCAGTTGTCGACATGAGTACACGACATGTACACCCAAGTACATGGCGTGTACTGTCGCCCGACTATTGGCTGCTCCACTACCTTACTGTTAAGGCCTGCTGACTGACTACACGGCGTGTAAGGTACCACTACACGGTGTGTAGTCGGTTCCTACACCCTTCGTCGCCGGCATGTCTACACACCCCATGTACCCATCACACATGGCCAAAAGTACACAGTGTGTGGGAAAATTACACAGCGTGTAGTTCCAAGATTTAGGATTTTCCCCATTTTATATATTTTCTCAAAAACACGTAAGGAAAAGGAAAAAGAAGAAGCCCGTCCTCAAAACTAAGAACCGAGCTCTTACAATTTGACCCATGTAATGAACAATATGACATTCTAAGATGAAATGAATTGAATGAAAAATAATTCATATAAAAAGCATTTTTTTGGGTAGATAATGGCCATGGTGAATTTTTAAAAGTTTAAACCTAAATATAAGAATAGTATTATATGATTTAGAATCGTATAGAAGGTAAATATATTCATCAACAAAACAAGTAGAAAATATTACTCTTGTCTCTATGAATCATAAATCAAATTAAAACATATAGATGATAATGAAAATAAATGCATGAAAAAGATAAGAATATTAAAACATAATAGTAATATATAATTAAATTAATAATAATAATTTTTCATTATAGAAATAGAGATGATAATATAGAAAATAAATAAAAATTGTTGTGGAATATCAACATGTCTTATGAAATTGAAATTACTGTATAATAATTGTTTTGACATTAGTGAAATATGATTCCAAACCCACATGAATGATAAAATGTAAAATGATGCATTAAATTACATAAATAATTTAAATAAAATTAATAAAAATACAATAGGATGTATTAGATAAACTATTTAAACTAAAATATTCTAAGTACTAATAAATATTTATCAAGGGGTGAAGATTGGAAAAAGAAACAATTTCCCTATATTCCCACATATCTGAAAACATTCAATCATCTTTTATAATATATATAACTAGAAAAACACATTTCTAGAAACATATTACTCTATATTTTCTTTTATAAGAATAATTTAAAATTGTTTATTACTAATAATTAGTCCTTTAAAGATTATTTTCATCATCAGATGCAAGAAACAAGAATTTCTTGTTTGATATTAGTTTTTATTGTAGTGTCCAATAAATGTTCATTAAAAATAATTATCACTAATAAATTATCCATTCCAATAGAAATAAATTTTTATAATTAATATCTATATCCAATTTTCATTCATTGAATTATAATGGTATGGTTTCTAAAAAATCAAAATTTTTAAAAATTTGATTCTTACCTGTTCAATGATCGAATGCTAAAATATTAATAAATCTATAAAATATTTACATACAAATGTATAAAATCATTATATACATAAAATAAATTATTATTACAATCTGTTTTATTTGTTAATATTTCATAATGTTTTATAGTATTAATATATTCACATTATTCACATATATGATAAAATATACCCAAATTGGACCATGTTAAAATTTCTTATTTGTTATTGAATTTATTTTAATTATTTTTAATATAAACATTAATAATAAATAAAAAAATAATTATTATTTACCTTCCTTATATAAATTCTTATGAACACGAATAAATGTATGATTAGGGTAAATGAAATTAGTTATTTAAGGTGGTTGTAACATGAATGTACACACAATTAGTGATTTCAATTCTCAAAAAATGGGACTAATGAAGGTATATGAGATTTTTTAAATTTAAAATAATAATATTAATAGAGTAAGAATAATATTTCTTGAAATATAACCTTGGAACCATCCATTATATAGGGTGATGAAAAAACCACATTAGTTCATGTAGATGATAGTCCACAAATACACGTGATAAATTTTATTTTATTTTAAGTAGTAGAAGCAATGAGATGAATATTGGTTGAAAAAATACTATAAAATCATTCCAATAAGAATAATCATACATGATTCATTAAATTAGGGGTTCAGTTAATAGTTTTTCATGATTATTATTAATGTGAATATTATATGGAGTGTAAAATGAATATTTTAAGATTATATGTTTTCTCATTGAAATATCTATAAAAAATGAGGTCTTATGATATATAATTGAGACCATAAGATTATGATCATGATATATGATTTAGTGAAGAAAAAAATGGATGTTGTAAACATATAAATATACATAGATATGATTTTTATGATATGGTGTGACCAATCCCTCTTCATGCGCTATGAATGGGGTACTTTTTGATTTATCAAATATATTTCGATGATGAAATACAACTATTTAAATGAAAAGGATTCCAAATTGGTATATAAACTTGTTTTGGGTGATATTATATAGATAAATATTATATTATTCATTTTCACACATATTTAAAACATTTAAATTCTCTAAACATGAAGATTATTTCCTTTTAGAATGTTTATTTTAACTATGGTAACTAATTTTAATCTATCTAATTATATTTTAACATATAAAAATATATAATAATTATTAAATATTTCTTACAAAATAATTAGAAATATAATATTTATTTTTATAACTAATATTAAATTTATGATAGTATATTTATTAAATTTTTATACATCAAGGGTAAAAACAGGTTTTCAGATAATGTGTACATATTAACTACAAAATTATGTGTTCGATAGAATTAAAAATTTTGTAGTTTTAAAAAAAAAATATTATTGACGATTTAAATTTTTATAGGATTTAATAGAAATAAAAAAAACAATTTTTTTGAAATAAAATATAATTATATGAAAATATACAAAACAATTTCATTTATTAGGAAATATTATTTATGTATATAATATAATAAACAATGGATATCTGAATCCATAAAAGTATTTTTAATATATTGCTTCAAACCATTTATATATATTTTATCCTAAAAAATATTTAATTAATTTCTATTGTATCGTTAAATCATGATATATCCATAAATTTTAATATTTTAATAAACCAATATTTTTATCTAGGAGCTTAAAAATTCAATAGTTTATTAAAAATTCAAAAAAATAGCTATTACTGACATGGTAATTTCAATAATTTAATAAATTTGGTGAAATTTTATTTAAACTATTTAGAAATATAACAATTACATAAAATATTAAGAAATTAGGAAATCATTATTCATTGGGAAATAACATTTAAAATATAATCTATTCATATAATCATTTCCTATAAAATTATCATTAAACTGATTTAGATATATTATTTGTATCAAAATTTTATTTTAACAAAAATATGTTATTCGTTCTAAAATATAGAATATAAAAATAAAAATTTTATATGAAATAATTTTTATGAATGAAATTATCTAAATAGTAATTTAACACAACTAATATATTTTTATCAATTTTATAGAACTAATATGGATTTTGATTTTCAAATACAAATATTTTTCAAAATTCAATGATCATTTTACAATACTGACAATTTTAATGAAACATATAAAAGGTTATCTAATTTTATTTTATTCATTATGTGTCATTGTTTTTCTCTATATAAATCTATTTATCATAATAGGTTTTAAAGAAAAAATATATTTTAAATTCATAGGCTTTCCCATTATTCACCAATATACAAACTTAGTCCTGAAAATATTTACTATCACTAACATAGTAATTGGTATTTGGTATAAAAATGTTAATAATGTATCCAAATACAATATCAATTATATTTTATATCATAATATATAGATACAACATGGATACACATTGTTTTCATTCATCATATTATACTATATAATTTTATTTAATCTCTACATTGATACAGACTATAACACCCTTGATCCTTTCTCCAATGATCTATGCATTTAAATAGATTATTTACATTCCAACATTGAAATGAACTATAGTTAAACTATTTTAATAGTAATAAGTGTAATAGTTAAAAGAATGATATAAAAATGTCCTACCCAACATTGCTCCATATAAACAACATTAGATGTCCTCTAATGAAGGGAAACTATAATTTATAATAATGGAAATAGAAAATTAAATATGTCTAACAACTATTATCAAATAGGCATACCAAGAAAATATGTATGCATGATAAACATAAATTGTGGAATAGGCTTAGAAAGAAAGTGTAAACCCTATAAGGTCCATATCCAATGTACAAATGACCATATAATCTGCATATCTTGTATTGTTTATCATAATGGGATCTTTAATATCTTGAGTTTAATCATTTGATATCATCCAATGCACTCGAAGAAAGCTTTATCCATGAAGTAGAAAAGTATTCATCATCTTATTGATTTATGGACCAATTTAGTATAAATGTTCATGGAATCCACTACCATAATATATATAGATATATAATCTATAATTTTTCCGGGAATTCAATGGAATAATGTTTTGAGGAGTAAAAATGTTAAATTTATCCTCTACCATTATCATGATACTTAGAGTATAAATGTCAATGGAGTCCTATGTGATCAGGATCCAGGGAGTAGAAATGTCTAAGGAATCCACTATCATTGTCAATTAATCATTAGATATCATCATTATTCATATACCATGATATTATAAAACCCATTTAACAATTATATATTTAAATATTATGTATCACATTATAATATATTCATAATCCACCCCTTAATTATTAATTTAATTCTCATTCAATAGGAAATATCTACCAAAACAAGCGGTAAGTTACCCAAGACCCAAAATTGTGGTAGAAAATTGGAGAAATACATAAATACACATCAATGGTCGTATGGGATGAGTTGAATGTCATAAAACTATATTATAGAACCAGTTGAAAATCTAATCATGTACTACAAATTTTTCTCAACCAATTCATCCAATTTTGTGGACAAAATTAATTTATGGAAGACAGAACAATCAAACAAATAAATAAAAAAACATATTTTGATGGATATGTAATTAGAACCTTTCGTATTCCACTGGTATAATACTCAACGAAAATTGATCCAAAATTTATTCCAGATACGAATAAAATGAATGAAATGGTTAAAATCCTAAAAATATAGAATTTCACATTTCACAAGAATAAATATATTTATATAAATAGTCATGATTTAATGAACAAGATGAATGTATAATGTAACAATAAGGATCAAATGAGACCAAAAATATTATATTCAGAGTCCAGATAGTGATATATTACCCAATTCTATAAGGAGGATTGAAGAAGAACTCAAAATAGTGAGGTGTACTGACACAAAATAAAAAATATAAAATGACTTTATGTTATAAGAATATTTAAAAGAAATTTGAAAAATTCAACGGATACTATGATGTGGAACTATGTGGCCATTTGGTTGGCCAGGTTGTCAACCAAAATTATGCCCCTCAATTCCATAATAGATATCATGAGCAATTGAAATGGACAGTCTGGTAAACCATACCCAAATCATCTTTCATGCATCTACTAAAAGTTTCAGTGATCCCCACACAGGTGTATACCCCTTGGCACACTGTTATGGAGAAATGTGTGCCCTTTTCAACTCTATTCCAATCCCGTAACGTTTAATCCTAACCATTCAACATTGATAACACAGTTTTACCTTAGAATATTCCCAGGATTCCTTTTAAAAATATAAGTTCTCTAGGATTTGAAAAATCCCAAGACACCACCTCAAACTCTAGTGACCTCATTATAGACCATATTTTGTCAAAACTAGGTAATTAAACTAATATTCAAATGATCTATAACTCAGAAAAACATGGGATATTATAAATAATATATAAAAGGTATTATAAATTATATATATAGCTTTATAAAATAAAATGTGCAATATTTTAATTTTTTTATTGGGACAATGTAAGAATTTGGATGCATCATTAGAATCTGGGGGTTTATTGAAATATAAATACCCTATTATATTTCTCATTTCAGTGTTTGAAGTATAATTTGAAAGAAAATATTTTCAAAAGGGGGATTAATGTGACATCAAATCCTTTATGAATATACATATTTTAGAAATCATATTTAAAGATAAATATTTTCATTAAATAATATAGAAAATGATCCTGGTATTGAAATAAAAATTATTTTCATTTCATAATATAATATTTCGATCAATAGATTAATACTTCCCATATAATCTCAAATTGGTATAATGAAAAAAATAGATAATATGAGTTAATTTGTAAACTATTATTTTTTTCCTCTCTAAAATTATACAATAATGACAGTTATTAGAAAATGAAAAAAATTTAAAAAATTATAATTTTTTAATATTATGGTAGAAATAATTTCAAATAATGGATAATATAATTTAGTGGAATATATTAGAGTTAAAGGATATATATGACCATTTTAAAAAAGTAATTAATTCTTTTTAAACCCCACTATTAGAATGGTAACAAGGCCTTTAGAATATCAAAGAAGTTAATGGTATAACAAAATAACTTATAAGGTATATAATGAAATAACCATATTAGTAAACTCTATAATAAATATTATTAAAACACATAACTCTTATAATATGATAAAATTACTTTATAAATCATGTGGCATAAAATATGTATATATATATATATATTGTTTTTGAAAACATATTAAATAAAAAAATTATCTTAAAATTTATGTCGTGAAATTTCAAACATTAAATTACATTATGTAAAAATTTGAAATTTTTATATAATAAGGGAATGGAATTGAAACAAGTAATATTTAATTTATTTTTTAAAATCATATGAAATTTAAATTAAATGATAAATTAATAAATTTTTTATGTAGTATGTTTCATTAATTTACTATGAATAAAATATAAATCATTTACTTATAAAATATTATATGTGATAAAAAAATTATATAATAAGATAAATATAAAATTTGTAAATAGTATGTAGAATATTCATTCTAATATGTATTTTCCCATAGTCCAAATGATATATAATTACAGTAAAACCATTATTTATTCATTAACATTAATATATTATTTCTATAAAATAGATTAATATTATACGCATTTAAATAAAAATAATAAATTTGTACTTGAGGGGAAATTTAAATTAATTTTATTGTTTACAGAACAACCATTAACATTATCATAGAAATAATAACAATTCATCCATACATTCTCATGAACTAAAAATAACTTATATAAAAATAATTAAAAACATTCACATTAAACCTCTATATAAAATTTTTGGGTACAAAATTTAAATAATTATTTTATATTTTAATTTTTTTTGACATATTCCATTTGAGGAATCTAATATATAATGTTATTTTCATAAAACCCTAGAACATTCCATTTTCATTACCCTCTATACCATTTTAAAATTATATATAATTAGAATTATATAAATTAAAATTAATTATTGTATTATATTGTAATTATCAAATCGAAATAAGGAATATTTTTTCCATTATATAATTAATTCAAAGTATTTTAATTCACATATTGGGTGGTTTGTACCCCAGAGGTAATCTATATTTATGTTTTTGTATTATTTAGTAAATAAATTATCATATCCATTTATATAGAATTATAAAATTATTAATAAAATAATAATTTCTTGTAGTGTTATTGTGGAATATAAATTATAATGGTGAAATTAAAAAAAATATTATTGGTCTATTGATTGGTAATAAAAATAAATTTTCATCGAATTATTCCAATATTAGTAATATAATGAAGAATTACGTAATTATATAAAAATTAAAAGACTAAAATTATATTAAATCGGTTTATTATCACTCCTGGGGAACATTAAACCCTTGGTTGATGTTTATTTATCATTACATAAAAAAAAATATGTTTTTTCGCCTATGGAAAATGTAATCTATAATAATATAAATAATAATAATAAATGTAATAAATGAAAAATATAAAAATAATTTGTTGATATTAAATGAAATAATAATTATTTTAAATTTGGATATATAATTATAGAAATACTGTTTTATTTATGCAAATAATGATAATTCTAAACTGATCTATACTAGTTGATACTAGGTTTTCAGAAAATTCTTATTCATTTCAAAAATTATTATATAATTTATTATATATGATTGAAAATATTATTTATTTATTATTAATAGAATTATATAATATAATATTTTTATTTAATCATTCTTTTTGTGGTAATATTTTCTAATATTATATTCCATAAATCCATGTTGCCAAAAATATCAATACAATTTATATTTTTCTTTATTTTTACCAGACATGTGATAAAATATTGTGTATAATTATATCTATAATAATGTAGGAGAATTATATCATCTAAATATCCATCATATAGAATATAATATTCAAAATTTGACATATATTGGAATATAATGATTGTTCACTAGAATAATGATTCAAAGAAAATAATATATTAATGAAATATATAATGTTATTTTGATAAACTTCATCACGATATACTATGAGAATATGAAACATGGTCAATAAAACCTTTATCAATGATTTTTTCACTTTTAAATCAATGATCTTATAGTTTAATTTAGATTTTATGAAATTATAACTTTCAATAGTTATTCACTACAGTAGTTAGTATGAGCATCCAACAATTTTAGATTTCAATTTGGCCAACGTTCCACTATAATTGGGTGTTTTAATTATAAAATAAATTTGTTTATACATTATAAAAAACATTATAATGAATATATGTGACCAAATATTTCTTGTAATTTTATTTCTATTCCATTTATAGGATGATTTTTTGTACCATTATTCATTAATTTAATATTATAGTAAACAAATGGTATCAATTTTACTAAATAAGCTCTACCTAATGAGGTTGGTGAGTGTCCCTTTATATAAAATATATAATACTAATATATTTAAGATCATCTTCTCACATTTCGTAAAACTAAAATTATGATCCAATGAAAATATCAGGTATATTAATTAATAAAACTGATTTTGAGGTTTAAATATTGTTTTCATATTAATAATAGATTTTTACATTCTATTGTATGTTACTTGTTCAATTGAACTATTCGAATAATGATATTTTTTCAATTTATTTAGTAATACTTATTTTCCGTTATATATCTATTTTATAATTACTATGATTAGTTTTGAACATATGATTTTTTAACCATCAAATTTCAAAAATAGGGGAAGCTATGGGTGTTCGAAAATTTGTAAATTCACCCCATGACCATCGATATGTCAAAATCAGATAAAATATATTATCTATTAATGTTTGATACTACACTCTAAATAAATAATACGTAAAGAAAAAATTATGGAGTAAAATTTACTAAAAAATATTGATTTTATATACAATCAAACCTACATTAATTGACAGAGTTTATTATGATTATTTGGAAGAGATAATGATGTTGTTTATTATTTGTACTAATGTGTATATCATTTTTTAAATGGTAGTATAGAACATAAATCAACATATTTAAAATGGAAATTTTACACATGGGATGAAATTTGAGTACAAGGTAACTATAGATTTAGGAATTAAATCACTATTTTGATGATATAGAACATATATAGATATATTTTAATTTTTTTTGAAATCTAATAAAATTTTAATGATATTCGAGATTACACATTTCTGCATCACAAATAATTGTGAAAATGGAATGGATATTCCATTAATAGATAATCAATTATTTAATTTTATTTTGTGAAAATATGTTAATCATTTGAATCAATGTATTTTTTAAGTTGGGATGGTTTATAATTAGTCGGGAAAAAAGAAATTAATACTATGTAGTTGATTGAAATGATTATCGATATACAAAAACATGAATGGAAATCATAGAGGATATATAATGATGATACTAAAAAACATTCAATATTTACTTTGGACGATCTTATTTGAAAATTATTGTAATTTTAGAATAAACATAAGAGATAAATTGAGAAAGATAAGACAATTTATAGAGTCAACATGTGAAATTGTAAAAGAAAATATGTTAAATAAAAACCATTTAGATTAATTATAACAATACTAAAATATTATTCATATGAGAGTAATAAAAATATTTTTTTTGAGAGAATCTCTTCAAATAGAAATTTCTTTGAAAATCATGTTTCATAAGCACCCATTCAAAAATATAAATTGGATGTAAATAAAAGTTAGGAATATAAATTCAATAATAATAAGTGAAAAAAAATATTCTAAAGATGATTTATTCAATTAATGAATAGATTTTGTAAAATTTTAAAATAATATAAATTTAATAGAATAATATAAATTGGGTGATGTAAATCAAAAATGTATAATGAATTTATATGTTATAAATCAATCTATACCTTATGTTCTAGTGAATATCTATTCTCTGAATGTGGTTTGAATAGTGATGATAGATAGAAGATCCATGTAATCAATTTATATTTTACATTGTAACGAGACATTATTTATAGTTACTATTTATGATAAATCTATTGGTACTATTTCATTATATTATAATATTTTTTTCGTAATGTTTTTTGTGATTAGTTTAAAAATTTTGTAGTAATTGAGGAGAATGAAATTATCATACAAAAAAAATAATGATATATTAACTAAATTTGGTTAGGATAAGTTATATCATTATATAGTTAATGAATTTATTTTAAACATTTTTTTATATTTTAATGAAAAATTACATTAAATTTCATTATCAAATAATTATTAAAAAGAATTTTTCAAAATAAAATATACCAATAAATATTTTTACAAGGTAATTTTAATATTTTAGACAAGAATAATAATAATTTAAAATAATATTGGAATATTATAACTCACTATATCTTTAATTAAAATTAGTTATTTGTCACCATGTAATTGATATTTCCATAAAATTATTATTTATGGAAAATATCTCTTTTTTTTAAAATTGTCACGTTTAATGTAACTGTAACAATACATTACTCATAACAAAGAAGAAAATATTAAATATTTATTAATATTTTATTAGAATAGTGAAATAATTTCTACATGGATAATCCCCCATTATTAAAAATAAATAAAAATTAAAAAATTCCCTAAAATGGTACTTCATATATATATCTCTCTTTTTGTAAAAGATATTATTTCTCATTCAGAAATTCATTTTACATCATTATTTCACCAAATATCATACCATTGTTTATAATACAATCATCAAGGAAATTAGATTCATTATACGTATTAGGGATAAAATATATCATGGGTGAAATAATATACATATTATTGATATATTGGGTCATAAGATTCCAATAGGGATCGATGGATCCCTATCGTATATCATAAACAATGATGCATGAATCACATTATAAAAACAAATTCTTAAAAACATTTTTTATAGAGATGGAAATAGTGGTGATCATGAAATTATTTTGAACATCATTAGATGTATGCGGTCCACACATCCCATAAATACATCCCATGAAAGTCCATCATGTTTTCTAAAAAAAATCCAAATCCAAAAAATCCTTAATTCCCTCTAGATTTCCCATCAATATTCTGTTCCATCCATCTAATTATTGGAGGAATCCACTACACCTTAATTATTTTGAAAGTAGGAAAATAATTACGTTCAAGAGAAAAAATAAAAAACATAAAAACATTTATAAAATTATTAAAATAATCATTTTTATAGGATAATTATTTTCACTACAGCCATAATTTTTGATAATTTACTACAGAACATAGAAGAATCATTATAATTACTAAAATTATTGTGTCTAAATTAATAAATATTTTCTATTCATGAACATTAAATATGAAAAATATTAATGATTTCTTTAGAAAGATGAGTTTTGAAACACGTTTTAGTGTGACCATGAATATTTGAAAAATTATAGGATCTTAATTTTTAATTTTATATTTTTAAATGACCATTAAAATATTTGCTATCAATATATTTGTTCTGTATATATTTTTCGGAAATTATATAGAACTAGAGATAGAAACACATTGTAAATAGATATTAGTTATCCTTATAATTTAAATTATGTCAATTAAAATTTTAAAAAAGAAAAATGTTCTAGTTAGTCATGATACATTTTGTGAAAAAATGCATGGTCAAATCATTGGAATATGATAAGTATATATGGATTATTATAGTATGATTTCATATGATATTTTAAGAAAATATGTACTGCCTTTTAGTATATGAATTTATGTGATGGTAGTCACAAGATGAGCATTGGAACATAAAAAAATTATCTTGACAAGTATATAAGGACGTCTGGGTTTTTTCTGATAAACAATAAGATAATATTTACTCCATTGACATAAAAAACCATACACTCAAAAATATTTTATTCCTTATTTTAATATATTATAATTTTTAAATATTCAAAAATTATAATAATATAATAATGTTTTACATTTTAATAAAATCATAAGAGGGAATTTTAAATGATATTAATATCAATAAGATTAGTTACTGTAGAGTTTCTGACATTAACAGACATGCTAAAAAACTATTTCTAGTTTTAATGCTCTAGGTGAAGTCTGAAATTCAATGCTTCCACATTTAGTGCACTTGGATTATTATAGGACAAAAATAACATCATATTTAAAAGGATAAATATTTTTAAAATTTATTATTCTTGGATTATAGTTTTCAATGGTGATTAATTTCATAATATTAATAATAAAAATATTCATAATTATATTTATTATTCACTATAAACAAAATGATAAAAAATATCATTTTATCACCATCACGTTATATATTAGAGGATTATGATACTAATCAATTTCTAGATATTTCACTATCTTTTTTAGTGGAATTCTTTCCCATTTTTTTGAGTATAACTATTTTGACTCTTGTTTTTTGTTTCATTTATTTTAAAATAAGATATTCTTTATGGAGGAGTAAATTTTTCTAGATTTAACATGGTTTTTGCATGGATTAAAAAAGTGGTTAATGGTTTTTTTGGTTTTTCATGGTTTGTGTATGATTTTCATGAGGTGAAATAATGTTTTCAAAGGGTTTCTTGGTTTTATCACGGTTCACCCATGGTTAAAAAATTTCCATCCTGTTGTAATGTTTTCTCTTGGGTTTCACATGGGTAAATTATTTGTAAGGCGTGGATGAATTGTTATTACATGGTTAAACAAAGTATGCAGACTAATTGTGACACACTAAACTGTTAAGATGAATGGTTAGTACTAACCATGTGACATGGACAAAAACTATGTAAGTGAAAAATAAAACTACAAAATAAAGCTTTTAAATTTCCAAAAAACCTATATTATTCCAAAATCAACCATAACTCATTCAAAATCATATTATATAATTTTTTGTAGGATATTGGGGGTTTCATAAGCCTCTTGACCTCTGTTTATAGGGATTAAAATCTCTGTTTTTAGATATACATCTCATCAGGTGTGTGTATAATTCCTAATTGATTTCTCATCTCACTGCTTTATCCTTTATTTTGTATGTATATTTATTCCATACTTTGTATACATGAATAGATTTTATGAATCTAGATATATGATTTGTTGGATTTAGATTTAGATTTATGATATTTACTTCCATTGAACATGGAATGAGGTTTCAGATCTAGACCATCCTTTTTGTTGTGTTCTTGATTAGTCGCCTTAAAATTGAGGTTCCTACATTGAGAGATCACATGTCATGAAACTAAAGTGGAAGGTTTAAAATTAAAATCCCATAAACCTGATTACAATTATTGTTACATGATTGTATAATCACTATTATATTCACAAAAATGTGTTCTTCTTCAAATTAATTAATTTGGTGATTTAATTAATTTATGAAATACTCAATTTGTTGATATTGGGATTAAATAATATGAATATTTAATTTTTTAATTAATTATGAGGGAACTGGGATTGATGAATTAGAAAATTATTTGTTTAATTAATTATAAAATATTTAATTTATTGATTTTGAATAATTGATTGATTAATTATTTGGGGATATTGAAACGATTAATGAAAAAAAATTAATTTGAAAATTCATTGGGGAAACTGAATTAATTAATATTGAACAATTAATTAATAAAATAGATATGATTAATTATTCATTGAATTCATCACTGATACTAATGTGATTAAATAAATGTAGAATTAATTAATTAGATTGATCTGATTAATTAGGTGAGTAATTAATTAATGGAATTAATTTCATTATATAAATTTTGAATTAAAATGTGTGATTGATTAGAATAGTTATTTGACAAAATAATTTGTAGAATCATTGGGATTTATTAATTAGGGAGTTAATTGTTGGAGTTGGATTATATAATTAATTGGTAAATTGATTGATTGGAATAAATATGATTTATAAGTTGGGAAATTATTTAAAGGGGTTGATGTTAACACTTTATTTGTTAGTAAATTAATGCGATTAAAAACAATTAATTAAACATGGAATTAATTAATATAGATGACATTTATTATTTATTAGTTTGTTATTTGAAGATACCGAATTAGATTAATAAATTTTGGAATAAATTTTTGTGTTTAACATGTGTAATTAATTGGTTAATTAATTAATTACTATTGTTCTATTGATGGAATTGAATTTGTTGAATTAATTATTTTGTTAAATAATTAATGTTGAATGTTGCATTGATATAATAGAATGAGTTGGATTAATTAATTGGATAATTAATTTTTGTAGATTTTTATAAGGCCCCATCCTTAAACATTACATAATCTTGAGTTATTACAAGAATGTACATTGATGATATTTTTAAGTTTAGAGTTTTAGAGAATTAGGTCATAAATCATGCATCACATTCCACATTAAAACAAGGTGGATACATAAAAGACAGTAATCATTTTTCCCATCAATGGAATCATATTTAAAATAAAACATGGATTCTTTCTTGTCACTTCCTCGATACTATCATCACATAATGTTCTTTTCCCTTGACATGTGAAAAACATTTCAAAAACATGGTAGGAGCATAAAAAGCTCAGTAAGGGATATAAAAACACGGAATGAAAACATTAGTCCATGTATACATAAGAATCAATGAATTCATAATTTACTCATAAAACATAAGCACTTTAACATACCTCATGAAACCATAAGACTCATGAATAACTCATAGAAATCGGAAGACATAAAGGTAACTTGAAGCATTCATAACATTCTTACGTAGGGAGTAACCCTCACGGTTACTTTTGGAATACCCATCATAGTATATTCCATAAATCTCTTCAGAGAAACCATATAATTTAACACCTTCGCATTACCCAATGCATTAGAGATCTGTCATGGGCTCACCCGCCCTTAGTTTAACACGGAACCACACGTCTTCATAAAAAATCCCCAAGAACCATAACATTATCGTATCACATAAAACATGAATAAAGAAAACATAACATTTTCCACATTTAAATAATAAAATATAAAAAACAAATTTATATAATCAAAGCATTTTCAAAACCATTTTCAATACCAAAATAAAATAAAAGTAAACCATGGTATTTATTTTTCATTAAAAAAATACATGTCTTGTAGTGGAAGCCGAAACAAAAATAATGGTCACGGCGGCGGAGAAGTCGTTGTCACCGCATACATAAGACAAAACATTCCATTTGTCGTTTAGAAAAACTCTTAATACAAAAATATTCCTTTTGAATAAAATTCAAAGTCAATGGGTTTTATACATCGCATAAAAGAATGTTTTGTAGAAAACAAAATATGCCTCAATGAAAGAAGATTGAGATGAAGTCCCCCACCTAGTGTCCGACATGACTCGATCAATATTTAATCTCATGAATAATAAACTAGAGTTAATTTATACTTTCTTAAGAACCTTTTTCATGTTCATTATTCCTTTTATATCACTTATTACCATGTTATGAACATTATTTAATTATTTAAGTTTATAATGGTTGTTTTGTCGATCTTTGGTACTTGAGTTAAAAATAAACTTCTTATAATTACATGTTGTTTATGTGGTAAAATATCAATTTTATCCAAAATTATATTCCTGATTTGCATAACATATATATCATATATATCCAGTATATACATGAATTTATAATATTACATAACATTTAGAGGTAAGATATGAAATGGACCGTTCATGGAGACGGTAAGCCATACATACGCATGAATGCTTCTTTGATTTCATTTTTTGTATTTAATGGAATGAAATCATAATGATATAAAGGTATATCATAATTACAGTATGATATAATATGTAATAACATTAACTCTATCCTTTATACACCCCACATATCGCATTAACGAATCAAATCACTTTTAGGGGGCAGTAGTCTGCACTTCCTAAAATGAAATTCTCACGTTTACCCATAATGGAAACCATAAAGGTATGACATAAATGAAAAATAAAGAAGCATAATGAAAAAATAAACATAATATATATCATATATAAATATATTGACATCTTAATGGCCACCATGAAAGGTATTAAGAGAATATTGAACAATCATCATTTCCTGAGGCAGTAATTCTCCATCCATAAAAACTGTATGTTCTTTAACCATTAGACGGGAGTGTGTGTAAGTGAAAATCAAATAATTCTCATAACAACATCCTAGTATATTGAAAATTATTTTTTTGTTACAAAATAATTGAATAATAAGAGTTGAGGGGTTTAGAGAAGCAAAATATAACAAAAGAACAGAATAGAATACATTACCTTTAAATCAGGCAACTCCCCTTGGTTTGAACAAAAAAGGTTTTTGAAGAGGTTTATCCCTATGGTAAGGCTTCTTTGATGAAGAGAGGGATGTGGAGAGGTAAAATGAGCAGATTTTGGCGGTGCCAATGGCTTGAGAGTTGAGGTTAAGTGGTGTAGAGGTAGGGGACTTTTATAATAGGGAGGAGGGGAACTCTAGGAAAGTCTTGAAATGTTACTTTATTATAAAATGATTTTCGAATTTTAAAGATCCCACAATGATATATTTATAGGATAAGGTGATAAGGGTCCTAAATACACTCATACAATAGTTTTTGACAAATTTATGTCTTATATTTTACATTATCTTTTCATTTTATTTAAATCATTCATTAATAAGGTAATCACTGCATCATCATGGTGTCATAAATAAATTTATTTATTTAATGTGTAAAAATTATAAAAACAATACCATGATGTAGGAAATATTTTTATATTTCTAATATATACTTATAGTCTAAGAGGTAATTTATTTAGACAAAATTAAAATTGTTTTAATTTGGTGTTACATACTATTGTTATATTTTCCTATCTTTAAAAATCTAAAGATAAAATGTCACTATCACACAAAGGTGATTCCATGGGATCCCAAAGATGGAACAAGGCATCACATGGTCGGCCATGACACAACCAGTAGAATTATGACACATGTTGGGGTCATTTTATATTATTATTGTATTATTTTATTACCAATTACCACCTGATTACTAATTAATCATGATAATTAAAGATAATTACCGCTGTTACTATTCATAATGTCCAAAAACAAAAGTCTTAATTAAATAATTTGGACCTTCTGATTCAAAATATGGAATCCATTTTACCAAATTACAACCAAATAAATTGCAGTTATTAATTTAAAAATAATTCCCATTGTCAACACAAATAGAGGGTTTTTTAGATACAATATCTATCAAATGATTGACACTTGTTTATGCACAATTCCAAAGTGAAATTAATTAAAATGAACAAAATTGGATTAAATATTAAAAATATATTCTAACTAAACTTGATAACTAATTAAATATATAATCTATTTATATGATTAAATTAGATGAAAATGCTTTTTTGAAGTAAAATGCAGTGTTTTTCACTATTCATTAAAAAATGAACATTGTCAAAAAAATACCTAAAATTTATCCAAAGTTAATTTCAATGTGCCAATCCTAAATAATAAGTATATTTTTAAATTTAGAGCTTATAAAATTGTTAAATTTTGGATTTCAAAAAAATATAGCCATTAAAAGGATGTAAAACGATATTTTAAAAAATATTAGATTATTTTATGCTTAAGATTGAATTTATTCTCATATTAAGCCTATAAAACACTATCTAATTCATAAATAATAATAGATATGAAAAATCTATAATTCTTTACTCTATTGAGATGTTACATCCTTCCCCCCTTTAGAAAATTACATCCCCTTAATTTGTTTACATATCAAATAAGATGGGTTATTTATCCCTCATTTCATTTTCAGATTCCCATGTTTTCTCTTCAATCATGTGGGTTTTCCAAAAAAATCTTTTCATGATGAATCAACTTATTCCACAAAACATTCTCCCTATGGTCAAGAATCTAGACCCGTTGTTCCTTATAAAATAGATGATCTTCCAGCGAAAATACCTCTGGACTCAAAACATGAGATGGATCTGGTGTGTACTTCCTTAACATTGAAACATGAAAAATATTGTGTACCTGTGAACAAATCAAAGGTAAAAGCCACTAGGTATGCAACTGATCCATCTCTCCCCAAGATTTCATATAGTTCAATGAACCTTGGCCTCAGCTTTCTTTTCTTACCAAATCGAATCACACTTTTCTGTGGTGAAACATTGAGGACGACATGATCACCTACCTCAAAAGAGAGATCATTCCTCCTATTGTCCGCATAACTTTTCTTCCTGCTCTGAGTTGTTCTCATATGTTTCTGTATCAGCTGAACTTTTTCTACCAACTCTTCTACAAATTCTGGTCCTATCAACTTCCTTTCACCTACATCATCCCAAAAAGATAGAGTACAACACCGCTTTCCATATAATTCCTCAAATGGTGTCATCTGTATACTGGAATAAAAATTATTATTATAAAAAACAAAACCCAAGAAATATGTTAGTCCAAATGTCCCTGATAATCCATCGAACAAGCACATACCATATCCTCCAAAGTCTAAATTGTTCATTCTGACTACCCATCTGATTGAGGATGAAATGTTGTACTAAAATTTAATTCAATACCAAACAAATTCTGATGGCCTTTCCAAATGTTAGAAGTAAACTTGGGATCATGGTCAGATACAATGGAGAGGGAAAATCCGTTTAACCTGACTATCTCTTTAAGAAACAAATGAGAAATTTGATCTAGGGAAAAATTATCTCATATAGCAAGGAAATGAGTCGATTTAGTCAAGTGACCAACAATAACCTTGATTGCATTATTACCTCGAGGTGTATTTGGTAACCCCACAACGAAGTCCATGGATATGTTCTCCCATTTCCACTCTGGCATAAGTAAAGGATGAGGAATACCTTTAGGTAACTGCCACTCTACTTTAACCTATTATCAATTCAAACACTTCATAGTAAAATAAAAAATATCTCAGTTAATTCCATCCTACCAGTAATACTCCCGAAGATCTCCATACATCTAAGTACTCCCAGGATGAACTGAAAACGGAGAACTATGAGCTTCATATAACAACTGTCTCTTCAACGGTGAATCACAAGGCACACAAAATCTTTTCCCAAATCTCATATCACAATCATTATCAGTGTTTAATACAGGTAACATACCCTTCTGAACTAGATCTACCTTTTTCCTGCAACTCACTATCTTGCTTCTGAGATTCCTTAATTCTTCATGTTAGAGATGATTTCACGGATACCTGAAAAAAAACAGAAAAACATCCTGCACCAACAACATTTATGAAAAATTTCATCAAATCCATAACCAAAGGATCACGTTCCAAACATAACATGGTTAATGAAGCATTAAATTTTCGACTCAAAGCATCATCCACTTTATTTTCTTTTCATAGATGTTAATGAATTGTACAATCATAATCCTTGATTAATTCTAGCCATCTCCTCTATCTCATATTCAATTCTTCTTGAGTGAATGTATACTTTAAACATTTTTTATCGGTGTATATTTCACACATTACTTCATACAAATGATGCCTCAAAATTTTTAAAGTAAAAACCACTACATCTAATTCCAAATCTTGTTTATTGTAATTTATCTCATGACTTTTCAAGTGATGTGAAGCATAAGAAATCACCTGATCATTCTAAATTAGGACGCAACCTTGTCCTTTTAATGATGCATCATTGTAGATAACACACACACCATTCCTTGAAGGTAGTTCCAAAACTGGAGCATTCACCAATATTCTTTTCAATTCCTAAAAACAATCATCAAATTCTTTTGTCCAGATGAGCTTAACACCCTTCCAAGTTAGCTTAGTCAATGGGATGGACAATCGTGCATTATTTTTAACAAACCATCAAATATAGCCTGCAAACCAAGAACAATATGAACCTCGGTTACATTTGTGGGTCTTGGCCATTCTTCAACAACTTATGTTTTTGCAGGATCAACAGTTATTCCATATTTAGAAACAATGTGACCAAGGAATGAAATTTGTTGCAACCAAAACAAACAGTTTCTGAATTTCCCGTACAATTTATTTTCATTTACAGAATGAAAAATAACCCTTAAAAGACTTTAATTCCCCTCTTTAATATTAGAAAACACCAAAATGTCTTCAATGAAAACAACTACAAACATATCCAAGAACTCATGGAAAATAATATTCATAAGGTCCATGAATACAATAGTGCATTGGTTAACAAAAAAGGCATTACTAAAAATTCATAATGCTCATATCTTGTACGAAATGCAGTCTTTGGAACATCTGCTTCTGTTACCTTCAACTGATGATACCCCGATCTCAAATAAATCTTTGAAAAATATTGTGCTCCTTGGAGATGATTAAACAAATCCTAGATATGAGGCAAAGGATATTTGTTCTTAACAGTGATGTTATTCGAGGCTCTATAATCGATGAAAAGTCTCATTGAATATCTTTCTTTTTAACAAATAAGACAGGATCACCCCATAGTGATGTTATAGTTCAAATGAGTCATTTCTCTAATAAATCTTGAAATTTCTCCATCTTCTCTAAAATTTTGATTTGAGCCATTCGATAAGTGGGTTTTGAAATTGTCTTAGCATCAAGAACAAAGTCAAGAGAAAATTAATCTTCCTGATCTGGTATTATTCCAGGAAACTAATCTGGAGAGACATCAGGATACTCATTTACCACTGGCACATCATTATTCTGAATGGTTCCTTGGTTTTCAAAAATATGTGGAAGGTAACATTCATTTATATATTTTACATGTTTCTCAGCCTATCGATATGTTATCAATAGTAAGGGTTCATTTTTGTACAAAAACTAAATGTCTTTCATAAAAAAAATTCTTTAGCTCTACAGTCAATCCTTGCATGGTAAACAAAGATCCAATCCATACCCAGGATAACGTCAATCTCTACTAGAGGTAAAACAATAAGGTTTGAAATTAGGTTATTTCCACGGATAATGATAGGATGATTCTTATAAATTATTTTTTCCAAAAAATTTCCCCCGAGTGTTTTTACCACAAGTTCCGGAGTCATTTCGTGAGATGGAATTCAAAATTTAGAATAAAATCTTTTAGAGATGAATGAATGTGTAGACCCGGAATCAAACAACACATTTCCAAAATTTGAAAAAAAAAACAATATACCAGATACCACTTCATTTTATGGCCCAACATCCACTAAAGTAGTTCCAAACAATTTCACCACACCCTTCTGCTTGTAGTATGACTGCATCCCATCATTTGAGCTCGTTGTCGGACACACGTTTGCATAATGACCCATCTCATTGCACCTGAAAAATTTAACTAACTATAAATCAACTTTTTTCTTACCATCACGTCAATAATTTTGAGTGCTATTACGAGCCTTATGTCCCATATTAACACATCGGTAGCACTTTACAGAATTAAAATGACATTCCCTAGCATGATAGTTACCACATTTATCACAAACTGAAAACTTAGTTTTCTTACCATCATCCCTTTTTGAAGGATTCTTCCCTATCTCCTGCATCCTCGGTCTCTTCTTTTGTTGGTTGTTATAAAACACTTGATCATCTGCAAACTCTATATCCACCTTCTCAAAAAATAGAACAATTTTTTCATAACCATTGAACTCATGAGAAGATAATTCCCTTCGATATTTTTTCATTATTCTTGATTAAAAACGATTGATTTTACTATCAAGGTCTCGGATAAAATTTTGAGAATACCTTGACAATTGAGTGAACTTTTCTTCATAAGCAGCCATTGATTCATCATCTTGCCTCAATTCCACGAATTGTTTTTCCATCCTAAGTCGAAAATCCTTAGGAACATATTTACTAAGAAACATACCTTTGAATTCATCCTAGTCAAGAGCAACAATCTAATCAGCATCCCTCATATTTTTAACCATTGACCACCACTGATCTGCTTCACCCTCCAAACAGAAAATAGCAAGACTAACTTTTTGATTGTCTGAACACCCCATGACATCGAATATCTTCTCCAGTCCTTTAATCAACCCTTCAGCTGGCACATGGTTAGATGTTCCTCCAAATGATGGGGGATATTACCTTATGAAATATTCTATGAATGACATGTTCCTTTACAGTTGATCATACTAACCTCTGCATGGATAACACCATCATATATTGCTTGAGTCAATTGTGTCATTACTGCAACAAACGGTTTAGTTCCAATTCCGACCATCTTAGGATTCTGATTTGGAAGGTCATTTCATTCTGTATTCCTTCCTAGCACTGCTTCTCTATCTCCTCTGTGGAAAACCATTTTGAACAAACATGTCTTAGATGAAGCAACCTGGTAATATTCAAATGCTATATCATTTCAATTTGACAATAAAAACATATTTTAGGATAATCATTTCATAGAGTTCTAACTCATAAAGATATCTAAATCGACCTCAGATACCAACTATAAGGCCCCAGCCTTATAGATTACTTAATCTTGAGTTATCACAAGAATACACATTGAGGATCTGTTCAGGTTTAGAGTTTTAGAGAAATAGATCATAAATCATTCATTACATTCCAAATTTAAACAAGGTGGTTACATAAAAGAAATTATTCATTTTTTCCATCAAAGGAAACATATTTAAAATATAACATGGATTCTTTCTTTGAAACTTCCTATATATTATCATCACGTCATGTAATTTTCCCTTAACATTTGAAAAAATATTCAAAAAATTGGTATGAGCATAAAAATCTCAATAAGGTATATAAAAATACGGAATGAAAACATTATTCCATTTATACATAATAATCAATGAAATCATACATTACACATAAAACAATAGCACATTAACATACCTCATGAAATCATAATACTCATGAATAACTCATAGAAATCATAAAATATAAAGGTAACTTGATGCATTCATATCATTCTTACGTAGGGAGTAACCCACATGGTTACATTTGAAATTCCCATCATAGTATATTCCCTAAATATCATCAGAGAAGCCTTATCAATTAACCCCTTCACATTACCCAATGCATTAGAGAGCTATCACGGGCTCCCCTGGCCTTAGTTTATCACGGAACCACCCGTCTTCATAAAAAACTCTAAAGAACCATAACATAATAGTATCACGTAAAACATGCATAAAGGAAACATTACATTTTCACATTTCTATAAAAAAATATCAAAAACCCATTGATATAATATAAGAATTATCAAAAATATTTTCAATACCAAAAATAATTTAAATTAAAACAGGGTATTTATTATTCATTTAAAAAACAGTATGGCTTGTAGAGGATGTTGAAACTCAAATAATGGTCATGGTGGTGGAGAAGCCATTGTCTCCCCATACGTACGACATAAAATTCCTCTTGGTGTTTAGTAAAATGCTTCATACAAAAAAAATTCCTTTTGAATAAAAGTAAAATTCAAGGAATTTTATACATCATAAAAAAGATGTGTACACAACAAAATATGCCTCAATGAAAGGAGATTGAGACAAATTCCCTTACCTCGTGTACGACTTGACTTGATCATTCTTTAATCTCATGAATAATAAGTTAGAGTTAATTTATACTTTCTTAAGAATCTTTTTCAAGTTTATTATTCATTTAATATCACTTATTACCATGTTATGAACATTATGTAATTATTTAAGTTAATAATGGTCGTTTTGTTGATATTTGGTACTTGAGTCAAAAATATACTTCTTATAATTACAAGTTGTTCATGTGGAAAAAATATCCATTATATCAAGAATTATATTCATTATGTACATATAATATATATAATATATATCCAGTATATACATGAATTTATAATATTACATAACATTTAGAGGTAAGAGATGAAATGCACCGTTCATGGAGACGGTAAGCCGTACGTACGCCTGAATGCTTCTTCCATTTATTTTTTTTTCTATTTAATGGAATGAAATAATAATGATAAAAAGGTATATTATAATTCCAGGATGATATCATATGTAATAAAATTAACTTCATCCTTTATACTTCACACATATGGCATTAACGAATCAAATCACTTTAAGGGGGCGGTAGTCCGCACTTCCTAAATAGTAATTATCGCGTTCACCCAAAATGGAAAACATAATGGTATTCCATAAATGAAAAAGATAGAAGAATAAGTAAAACATACATATAATAAATATCATATATAAATATTGTTATATCTTAATGGCCACCATGAAAATTGTTAGGAGGAGATTGAACAATCATCGTTTCGTGATGTAGTAATTTGCCATCCACAGAAATAGTATGTTCCTTAACCATTAGACGGGAGTGTCTGTAAGTGTAAATAAAATACTCCTCATAAAAACATCCTAGTATATTGAAGATACTATTTTTGTTACAAAATAAAGGTTTAAAAAGAGGTTAGCGGGTTGGAGATGCAAAATAAAACAAAACAAAAGAGAAGACATTACCTTTAAATCGGGAAAATCCCCTTGGTTTGAACCATAAGGGTTTCTTGAAGAGATTTCTGCCTAAGGTAAGGATTGTATGATGAAAAGAGGGATGTGGAGAGATAAAATGAGTAGAAATTGTCTGATCCAATTTTTTGAGAGGTGTGGGTAAGGGGGGTAGAGGTGAGGGCCATTTATAAGATGGAGGAGGGGCACTCTTGGAAAGTCCTGAAATGATAATTTATTATAAAATGATTTTCTGATTTTAAAGGTCCCAAAATAAAATATTTCTAGGATAAGGTGATAAGGGTTAGAAATCATCCCATCCAATATGTTTTTGACACGTTTAACTCTTTGATTTTACATTATCTTTTCATTTTTATTAAATCGTTCATTAATGAGGTAATCACTGCATCATTATGGTGTCATAAATAAATTTATTTATTTAATGTCTAAAAATTATAAAAGAAATACCATGATGTTGGAAATATTGTTATATTTCTGATTCATATTTATAGTCTATTAGATCATTTATTTAGGCAGAATTAAATTTTTTTTACTTAGGTGTTACATACTTTTGTTATATTTTCCTTCCTTTACAAATAAAAAGGGAAAATGTCACTACCACTAAAAAGTGATTTCATGGGGTTCCAAAGTTGGAAAAAATCATCCCATGGTCGGCCATGACATAACCAATATCATTAGGAAACCTGTTGGTTTCATTTTATATTATTATGATATTATTTTATTACCCATAACTACCTGATTACTAACTAATCATTATAATTAAAAATAATTATCGTCATTATTATTCATAATGTTAAAAAAAAAGAGTCTTAATTACATAATTTGGACTATAAGAATAAAAATATTGAATCCATTTTACAAAATTCCAAACACATAAATGGCATTAATTAATATAAAAATAATTTCTGTTGTCAAAAATATTGCGGGTTTTTTAGAAACAATATCTTTCAAAAGATTGACACTTGTTTATGCCCAATTCCAATGTAAAATTAATTAAAATGACCAATATTGTATAAAATAGTAAAAATATATTCTAATTACACTTAAAAACAAATTAAAAAGGTAATCTAGCCATATAATTAAATTATATAAAAAAGTAGTTTTGAAGTAAAATGCATTATTTTTAACTATTCATTAAAAATGATCATTATTAGAAAAATTACAAAAATTTATCCAATATAAATTTCAATATACCAATCCAAAATAATAAGTTCATTTTGACAAATAGATCTTATTAAATTGTCAAAAGTATTATTAAAATAAATGTTTTCCATCAAAAGGTGGTAAAACAATCTTTTAAAAAATATTATAGTATTCTATGCTTAAGATTGGATTTATTCTCATTTTAAGCCTCTAAAACACTATCTAATTCATAAATAGACATAGATATGAAAATCAATAATTATTTACTTACTTGGGATGTTACAATTGTTGTGTATATTAAATTAAAAATAATTAGATAATTAATTAATGAATTATTTATAAGATAATGAGTAATTTAGTTGAGATAACGAGTTCTATTAATTAAGATATATTGAGTTTGTAGTTTTTAGATAATTAAATATAGATTTACATACGATATATTGATATTGTTTGTGATGGTAATTATTTATAAAATTAATTATCAAATATTTATTTTTTTTATTTCAGATAATTAATTCTTGATTTAATTATAAGATATTTATATTGTTGAATGAGATAATTAATTGATGAATAAATTGTGAGATTGTGAGATTTGAGGATCGAGATAATTAATTGTGCAACTTATTTTGAAGTATTGATATTTTGAAGGAAATAATAATTTGAGGAAATGATTATGGAATTTTTAGATTATAGATATTGATTAATTAATTGATTATATAATTATTGATATTGATAGGAATATTATTTGTTGAATTACTTAATGAGTTTGACGTGATTAATTAATCGTTGAATTAATTAATGAGATTGATGAGATTAATTAATTTCTAAATTAATTAATTTTGATTGTTCTATTTCAATAATAACTTTTTCATAAACTATTGTTTAATTAATTATGGGATATTAGGATTTTAGATTCATTAGTAATCTTTTGAATTAATTTATATAAATTGTTTTGTTTATCAAATCATTTCTTGAATAATTAATTGATTTATTAATTATGGGAAACATAGAATTCTAAATAAATAATTAATTATTTTATTAAATTTAAGAAATAACGATTGGGAATTAATTAATTAATTGCTGGATAGTTTTATGGAATTTTTATTGAATTTAGAATTTATTGAAAACATTTAAATAATTTTTTAATTAATAAATTTTATTGATGATTGTGAAATGTGATAAGAATAAAACTATTTATTAATCATTATTGCTGTGATAAACATGTGTGGGACATGTTATACTTCTTCCAAATCCCATGTATGTGTGGCGTGGTATACTACATCCAAAGACAATATTAATAAATCGTTTGATATATATGAGTGGGACGTAGTCAGATACATATAAATCCAATGTGTGTGGGACAAGGCTTACTATTTCAAAAATCATGTATGGAAAAATATGTGTGGGACACATTATGTTTTTTCCATAGACCATGGGGTCCTATGAATGAAGACGTAGAGCCAAATTGATGGCATTCAACTATCTTTCCAATTTGAGAAATTATAAATTGAACATAAATGGATACTGAAAGCCAGTTATTTTTTCATTATTTCTAAATTAAATTTGTGAAAATGTTTACACTCCAATATGAGAAGAAGTAGGTATTGAGGATTGGGTTTCCTCTATAACCTAAGGATTTATGTGTTTAAATAAAGAATAAATTTCAATTTGATAACCTTTTACTTCTGTATATTAATTATTCCATAAAAACAACATACTCTATTATCGAATTGATATTGTTTTTGACACTATTGGTGGTGGAATTGTGATTTGTAATACCACTCTACCTATGAAACTAGATTTGTACCCAACTATATTACATGTTTGTTGTGTAGTTAAACAGAAAGGGTTATATGACAGATATAAGAATTTGGAGGGAGCATGGATGAGGGATCTAGAAATGGTTAAGAAATTGGTTAGGAGATTTTAATTTATTTACATTTATGTTCCCATATTGAAAAATGGTCCATAAATTCTCATGGAATATATAATATTCAATATTGAAATTTTATATCTAGTTTTGGTCATCCCGTGACACTGAAATTTTATAGTAATGTTATATAATTTGTTTGTTTTTTTATTTTTTATAGTCTATTACTTTGCTAAAAAACCAGGTTATAGTCTCTTTATAATCTATATTAAACCTCACTTCAAGTTGGAATCATATGGCAAATGTGGTTCCATGCCTGCGGTCATGTGGTGCTATATTTTGGGGGACCAATGTTTCATTCCTGCGTATGGACATTCCAAAGTGTTGTATGAGGGTAGTTTTTTTTATCATACTATTTTTGGAATATTATATAGGATTTTAAGAAGATTCTGGATTCGTAATGAGGATGTTCATGAGATTATGTGACCATTGTATGAGGGAGATCAAAATTATTCTAGGAGGGGATTTTTTTTCTTCTATTTTCTTTACCGTTCAATATTATTTCACCTTGGGTGACACAAATTTTGATTGATGCTATTCTTTTTTATGAGAATTGTTGACAATTGACTCAAGGGTCTATATTAAATGATAGTATAGTATGCATGAATCATTAGATTCACTCATTTATTACAATGAAATTCATTAATTTAATTAATCATTGAAAATAGGTTTTTAGTGTGTTGTTGAAATTGAAATGTTATTCATAATGAAATTGAATTGAAATGATTCCTAATGTGTAGTGCAGAAATATTTAAAAATGATTAAATATGAGAATAAATGGTTGTCTAATAATAATCTAGATTATTTATAGTGATTATAACCACTTTAACGAGGACCTAGGTGTAATATAGTAAATGTTATTGGTATTGCCTCAATATTGACAAATGTTGAGAGAAAACGGGTGAAAGACTAGTTATGGTTTTCTATAAATAAATATTGTAAACTTTATTAATGTTTTGGAATAAGAAAAAAATACATTTATATTTATCCCTCTATGTGGTTGGTTTGGGTAGTAATTTATCCCCTATTTGAGAACTCAGTAGTAGGGTGTGGGGGACCATATAGTTTCGGTTTATATGTTGAGATGTTACTGGGAAGGAAACCCTAATACATTCGACTTATTAATGTGTTTTAATAGTGGAATGTATCATCAGAGAAGAAGTATTGTTGGTGGGGTTCACTAATGAAATCTTAGGATACTACTATTTAGTGATAACCATGTACCATACATTGACATCATATGAGATATGCATAGAATGGTAAGTATTTACACATATAAATATAAATGGTTTTTGATTGGATATGGGGAAACATTGATGTTGTCGTTTTTATGCAGTATATGTGGAACTGTATGGTGGAAGGTACAACATTGATAGACTACGAATGAGATTCTTATGATGGGTAGTAGGTTAATGAATATTGTGGTGGTGGAGATTATAAATATGAGGGATTAACGATACCATAAATCTGCAGAGTGATATGTAAGTATTATGTTTTCAGATAATGTCTATTTCTGGAATGGGGTGTCATAACAATGCCGATGAGGAACCAATAAGGTGAATTTTCGAATTCCATGGGGAACGGAATAGGGTGCCTTTGAGGTGGTGGATGTATGCTATTTCTAGGAAGTTTTTAATGGAAAGGATAAACACCAATTATTAATGGTATTCATGAATCTGTTTGGAATACTGATTTGGGAGTCATATCGGGTATATTGTAGATTTTGAGCTTGGGGTAGATTTACCAATTGATAATCTTCTAATTCATGTGTTTTGAAAAACTGGGCATGTTCGGGATAAAACATGCGAGAGAGGGGTGTATATGCAAGCTAAGTGGTCCGATAATTTTGACATCGAATCATAAAAATTCAATGATGTATAGCTCGAGGACAATGTGTTATTAGGTTGGGAGACTATAAGACACTATCCTTTTTCTAGATATTTCACAGGCGTGTTTACTGTTATTCTCCGTTTTAATATAACTTTGTCGAGTTATGATTGTGGTGTAATAGGGTGAAAATTTTATAATTTTGGAAGGAGGATACAATTTTCATAGTTTGTGCGTGGTTTTTCCATGGTTTTCACATGTTTAAAAAAATATTCAAGGGGTTTAATGGGTTTTCCATGGTTTATACATTCATTTAATAAAATATACCATCTGGTTTCATGGTTTATTCATGGTTTTTTGCATTGTTAAAATAATATATTAAAATTGTTTCATAGTTTATAAATGTTTTTTCTCAAGTATAAACTAATTGTATAGCCTGGACACATGGATTTACATGGAAAATGTAAATGTGTAGCCTATGATTGACATGATACACATTTATGGAACACGGTTAGTACTACCCATGTGACTTGGCCAAAAAACGGCACAAACAAATAATAATGTAACTTGTGGTAGTATTAAAAATCTAGAAACCCCTATATTAACAACTATTAACCTATAGGTTGACCCTAATCAAATTATCTAAATTTTTTAGGCTCCTGTTGAGTTTTCCGTGTCTCCAAACCTCTATTATTATTAATTGGATGCCCTGTTTTCAAATATTTATCTATCCATGAATGTGGTTTTTTACTTACTGATTTCTCATATGACATATATTCATCTACCATTCATTTTTTGGGTTTTACCCTCAATTTTGTTGGATCTAAATCATGGTTTTTGGAAACTTTGTACATGATTGTTGTATTTAGATCTCGATATATGAGATCTGGTTTCATTGAAACATGGATTTAAGATTCTGATCTAGACTATGCTCTTCATAATTTCCTTTATTCATCTACATGAAATTAGGTTTTTCCATTTCCAGATCGCTAATTAATAAATTTAGGTGTGTTTTATACAATTCAAATTGTATATACTTGATTACAATTATGTGTATGTAATTTTTTAATCATTATTAAATATTTTGAAATTCCATTGATGGTTAAATTTTTCAAAATTTTGAATTAATTAATTAAGTGAAATGTTCAAATTGGGGATATTGGGATTATATATTTTGAATATTTAATTGCTGAATTAATTATGAGGTAATTCGGATTATTGATTTATATAATTAATAGTCTAAATAATTATGAAAAATTGAATTGATTGATTTTGATCAATTAATCAATGAATTAATTTGGGATATTTAATCGGCTAATATAAAATAATTAATTGGAGAATTAATGTTGTGTTGAATTTATTATGATGGATAAATTAATAAAGGAATTATGGCGATTAATTGTTTTTGAATTAACTAATAAGACTATTGGTATTAATTTATTTTTTAATAACTTAATGAGATTGACATAATTAATTATTTAATATATTAATTAATTGTAGTTATTTTATTTTTTAATTGTTTAGTTATATAATAGAATTTATGTGATTGATTAGTTGATGAGTTAATTAATTTAATTATTATGATTAATTAATTGGCGAATTAATTAATGGGGTTTATTTGAATAATTAATTATTGATTTAATTAAATGGATTAAAGTGATTAATTAATTATGGAATTGATTAATTGAGTTCATGGGTACCATTAATTAGTTAATTTATTGATTGGACTTAGTGTTTTACAACCCCCTCTCCAAAAAGATACCCTTTCAAGGCTATAAATGAATAAAGGAAGAGAATTAAACCAACCCCCACCACCAGTATGCCTCGTGTTGGAGATCAGCATTAAGGGTGTAATTTTCTCCAAATATGGGAGGAATTAACCTTTTTATGAAACAATATCAAGATATGGAATGAATCATCCAAAATAACTATATGATATAATATGAAGTAGAAATCCAAAAACAATTACACATTGAACGTATAAATAGAATAAATACAATAAGATTCTCCAACATAATTTATAAAAGTTAAGCTAAGCAGTTACACAACAACTATCCAATGTTATGATCAAGTAACACCAAAACATACCATGAAATTCTCTGGGATACCAAAATGTTGTTGAATATACGTAGGGTGAGATTATAAGTATATTGAGTAAGAAAATTGAAGTCTACCATGAACAAGTGACAAAAGAAAACTGATTATCCAGTGAGAAAATAACATAATCAAATAGCAGCTAAATAGGTATACGATCCAAACCCAACCTCACCAAGGCAAAGTTACAATGTAATGGAATTCATGTAATATAATATAAAGAAAATTGATGATATGGTACCCCACACCACTTCACCACTAATTAGCCTCTATCACACCCTAATGGAAAATGTCATGGATCTCCCACCTCTTATGAATATACAACATCATATTCCACCATCACACACCTGTGACACATACCACAGACACCCCACTCACCCATAATTGGGCCTCGCAACACATCCCACTCACACAGACCCGGTCCTAACAACACATACGACCCAAAGACACACACCTAGCCCTCACCACATATCCCATCACATCACAAATACAACATGGGAATCACATCACAACTCATCCAGGATGCACCTAAGAAATAACATCACAAACCATCATAAATACAACAAGAACACAACATATCATCACATGTTTCCCAAGGAGACATAGTACCTCATCAACTAAATGAGGGAGTAGGGAATTGTGGTTGGGAAACCATCCATCCTTCCACCGAGATGTTGGGAATGACACCCCTCACATGACAATGTAGTTGTTCTTCATAAATTTATCAACATTGGTGGGATGTGTATTTAAATCACAAGAATATAAAATGACATATATAATACCATACACTCAGTTCCTACCTATGGGTTTTCAAACAAACAAAAAACTCAAAACACCATCACCCAAACTGCCACCTCTAAATGAAAAACATCACAAATCATGAAAAAATGCACATTTTACATTCCCAACCAATTCAATTAAACCATTTCTATTCTATTAGTCAAACCATCCCAAGCCATTCAAAACATTATTAAATAATAATTATTCCTTCAATAACTACCAGGGAAACTACTAAGCATGCAAAACAATAGTCAACCTAGTCAAAGGATTTTCCAAAGCAGAAGTTATTTGATAAATTAAGGTGTCTTCACTTTAAATACACATCATATAATGAACTCTTCATATAGGGAGGCTTTTTTAGGTACACATGGATAAAATCTTCAAGAATTACCCATATGAGCCCCTATTTTCCTTCTTCAATTTCATTATTCCAAAAAACAATTACAACACAAAATAAACCCCCTACACACAACCACATCCAACAACACAGCAAACAAAAACCCAAAATAGTAACCCATTTTCATAATCACAACACACCCATCATAGACACACTACACACCCATATTTCATCCAAATCACTCATACACACTAGTTACAAAAAACTCAACACATCACAAAATCTCACATTGTATGCAAAAAAAATTCAAGGTTTAATAAAATATCCCTTATTTAATTCTCTTGTATATATTCTGATTATCAAAATAACTATATGATTCTGGGGAATTCCATTATTTATAATATATAAATGTTAAAATAAATATCATGTATATGCATTAAAAACATCCAAACAACCTACAATATGTATACCATTATTTGTGAAAAAAGGTCCCCCAATGTACATAATATTCATGGGGTAGTCATATTATACAACTCAAAATATCAACCAAAAAGAAATAAAAACCCAATATCCTGCATCACATTTCTTTATACCACTATATATTGATCTTAAATGTGTTCATTTATATTAATTTATCTGATTTAAATGTTCATCATAATGGATAACATTACTATACACAACCCTCATTATGCACAATTATGAATGATGAAGGAAACCCTCCCTATAAGAAAAGGTGACCATCACATCTTGGTTGTATTGAAATAGGGGCTCACATGAAATAGGAAAAAATACATGGAAAAACGATCCAACATCTATAACACATTACAAAACACTTATTGGAAGAATGAATTCAGGCCACCAATATCAAGTGGAAAGAATAAAGAATAATTGGGGAGGTTATATCATCTTCAAGATGATCTAATCAATGTTGTAGGTTAAATACATAATTGATTTCCCAATAAAGGGTGTTATATGTAAAAACCATGTGTTTCGACCAATTAAAATCCATGGAATCATAGGAAAGAAATTATAGTATTTAGGGGCATTGAATCTGTCACAAAGCCTCTATAATAATGGAATTATAATAATTTTTTGTCAATGAATGTTGTCAAAATGGAAAAACAAGATGATATGGAAACATGGTACCTGATGTACCATTAGATGAGGAACCACTCAATCAGTAACTATTTATGAGAAACAATTAGGAGAGGCACAACTAGATGAAGCACCTATGGATGAGTGACAACCATCAATCAACTGCCAGCAAGTGAATACTATGGTGAGACACCACCAATGCAAACTAACTCCATGGTGACACTTCTAAGGAAACACCGCTAGTGTGACACCCCATGGGAGACACCACTAGGGCGACACCCCCAGGGTGTTTCACTATTTGAAATCATGGAAAACTGGGAAATTTTAATAGTGATAAAAAGAGTCATATTGACTTCCCAGAACAACTCAAACACCATATTTCCTATAATGTAATGGGATGGAACGGTTTGGGCCATTACATCATATATCTATCAAAATATTCCCACCCCAATAATTAAAAACCAACACTTTGGGATAGAGAGGAAGTTTCTGAACAACCATCCCTAAAGATACCTCTCAAGAGTCCCATCACACTTCAAACACTATTATCAACTCAACAAATAAATGTTTGATAAGCATGTTTTATTTGAAATAATTATGGGAAACTTCTACACCCAACAACAACAACAACACATTCATCATACAACAATTAATTTTTCAACATAAGATTCGACATGCTAGCCTAAATGATCAAAAACACACAACATAAGAAGAACAACCACATTATCCTAAAAAATCAAAAACTAAAAATCATATTCTCATTGTCAAGATACTACACTATCATGGTGGAACATACTCACCTACACAGTTTTAGTTACATCAATTTACTAAATCACAATTAATAATAAAATCATCCACTTTTCATACATCAATATATTTTCATACATCGCAAACCATGAAAAAAACTCATCTCTTAATAAATATAGATCAAATATGATATTATAAATCCAAATAGATTAAATAATAACACAAAAAAACTTTGGGTACTTGGAACGTATCAAATTCTATCATTCACAAGTACACTCTATCTAACCACCATGCCTCCACAACACATGAACCAAAGGAATGTTCCATCCGTGAAAAACCTTCTCCCAATGATCTAGGATCTCTATTAGCCACTCCACAAACATTTCATTATCCTTTATATATAACTCATTCTATTCAATAACACGGTATTCAACATGAAGATACTGATGAAGTTAATATATATTTAAGATGCTAGGGATTATCTCCAAATATGGTGGTAATAAATCAAATTATTCCACCAGTTAAACTCACCCCAACACCTCAAAAATTCCAACAAACCTAACAGAAAGAATATTCCGTATGTCAATCCTCCAATACCCACATCGATAGGAGAACTTCAAGAACATCTGGTCCAACCTCGAACTCCATATCCCTCCTTCTATGATATTCAAAATACATATACCGGTCGGGTGATACATACATCTGCTCATGAACAAGCTGAACCTGTTTTTTCGTGCTCTGCAATACATCAGGAACAAGAAAATCTATCTCCCTAACCTCCATCTAGGAAAATGATGAAAGAAATTATATCCCATTTAAAGCCTACAATTGGTCCATTTCAATAGAAGATTGATAATAGTAATTATAGTCACACTCTACCAAAGGAAACTGTCATACCCAAGATACACAAAGTTCCAAGATGCATGCTCATAGTATATCATTTAATGTATTGATAGTCTGTTATGTCTGCAAATATATATGTGGGTGGAAATAAGTTCATAGAAATAACTGAGTTCTAAATTTATGATACAATACCCTTTAAGATTTTTAGGTAGACCATGAATCACAATATGAAAGAACAGAGCTCAAAAATCCGTGAAACCAAACCCCTTAATCCACACACTTCTTATAGAATTTATTCATTGCTCCCAACTACAACATTTCTATGAAGTGATCTAATTTCATCTGTCGATATGAAATCAACCACACATCATCGAAACATCCATATTCATTGGTTAAACCTCTAATTATATTCATTGATATGTAATTCCATTTCAACTCATGAATATCCATGTGAAAAAAACACCAATAAGGGAACAAATCATGATCTTTACGTACTAGAAATCTATGTACTTTACCACCAGATCTGCCCCTACCAGTATCTTCCTAGTTGACAAAAACATTGTCCGTATGCCATCGTACATCTTATAGAATCTTTAGTGTACCTAAAAATGTGTTTTAAAATATGAAAAATAACTCCATCATGTATCACCGCCAGAATTTGCCACTTCCCATGAAATAACATCCAGTTTTGACCATCTTCCGACCATCCCTACATTGAATCACCATGGCCAATGAGATCACTCCTGACCTCTACATCGGATTCTCCCCACCGAGTCTCTTCCACCAGTACCATCATAGATGACTAAATATCATCTGAGTAAAACACCACTTACATCCATCCACTCTGGTATCCAAGTGAAATTATGTCCCCTCTTCCATCACATTCCACACATCCGCAAATTCGCAAACAATAGTATCATGTGACTTTCTACAAAAATAATTATACAGAAAATTCCCATTCCCTGAGTTGTATGTGATATCTAAATCATTGTACTAATGAAAATCCATCCATCTCGACAATTTCTGATTCAGGTCACACGGGATAAGATATACCTCAATCTTTATGATATGTGAAGACCAAAAAGCAATCCCCAATGTCGTAATTCCACCACACCATCATACCACAAATACATAGCTGCTAGAACTAGATCATAAGAGGTGTATTATTCTGATTATGATTTAATTTCCTAGACCCATACAATAATATAGCTCACTGCTGTATTGGCACACATCCACATCATAAACGGGGATCATCAGAAAACAATTCAGGCATCACCACTTCCATAAAAACTGGATAACTAAGTCACAAACCCACATCACCTTTGGGTAAAAAAATTTCTTAAAACTAATCACCGAAAACAAAATATTGGTATTTCTATGAAATCCCTCCTTTTTATAACATAAACATTCATTACATTACACACAACTGAGGATCTTTAAGGTTTAGTGTCTTGGAAACCAGGAACATAATACATGAAAATAACATAAAGCATTCTTCTTAAACACTTGAAAGGCTTCTCCTTATGTTCATCCTAGGTTCATTACTGCATCTCATAACCTGGGGACATACATCAAAAGAAAGGGTGAGCAGAAGGCCCAGTAAGGGAAACAAGAGGAACAATTTACATGTGAACTTGATATACTTCAATAAGGACATGAAACGAACTTTAAGGCATGAGAAAGAAAATCATGAGGCATTTCATAATAAAAATAACATTTTCCATAACTTGAATATGTGGCTACATCATTTAACATAGACAATCATGAACATATCACCAAGGTCCATCCCCAAGGTGTCATTTGAAAATTACCAAAGTTATTCACCAAGGTATCGTAAAAATTGTCATCTCTAGTGGTTACATCATTACCCAATGTATTGGAGCACTATCAGGGCGCACCCTTAAATTTTCCTTTATTATCATGTGAGCCACATATATCATCATCAAACATTTCATAAATAACCCATATAACATAAAATAAATGGGTTTCATTTCATAATCAAAACGTTTTAAAACTGCTTTAAAGACAAGATCTTTACGTAACTTTAAACCCACGGAAGGGGAGAGCGGGTTTCATGTATGTAATTCCCAGAATTTGAAATAAAAAATTTTGATATATATGTGAATACGCTTATAGAAATAAGAGCTTTGAGTATTCACTTTATAACATAACATAATTTTGAGAAAAGAGAGAGGCATTTTGAGACGAAAATTCTGCAGTATAACAGCTATGTTTCGGGGTTTTAGAAAACATTGAAAAGAGAGGGGACATGGGTCACCCACTCATAAATGATCCATAAAACAGTAGGGGGATGGAATAAGAAGGATATATTGACATGGTAATGAAATTTGTAGGACATACCATTTGAAATGAAAAACATGGAAGGAAGAAAAAAATTAGATTTCTCTTATGAAAATTCGGCAGCCTAACGACGTCACTTAAACTTCAATAAAAATGAATTGGAAAGATCAAATAGGTTCTCTCATCATATGATCATAAGAGATCAGTATGATAGATATAGATATCATACCCCAACATAATAAAAAAAGAACTTGAAAAACTTGATATGAAAATCGAACTTGAAAAATGAGAAGGGTGAAAGGATCCCTTAAAAATTCGGCAGCCTAACGACGTCACTTAAACATTCATAAAATGGAATGATGAGAGTAAGAGGGGATCTCTCATCATATAAACATGAAAAGGGCAGTAAGAGGAATATAAAATAACATCCTCTCACATAATAACATGTATCATAAAAGGAATGACATAAAAGAGATTACATGAAAAGAAAGAGAGAGGTCGGATCCCTTACCTTAAGACGTGACTCTTGAAACTCAAAGGTTTGGACCTTGAGGGCTAATAGGCACCTTGGGAGGACTCCTTGGGAGGTAAGGAGACCATAAATTCGTTGGGGGAGAGTTGTGAGTGAAAATTAAAGGAGGAAAGGGTGGGTATTTATAGGGAATGTGAGGGGACAAGGCATTAATGGCCAAGGGACACCTCACTAGTGGTTTTGGAAAAACCATGGGCTTGCCCATGGTATTTGCCCATGGTATTGGCCATTTGGGACACCTCAAACCTTATCTTACTATTCATAATTCGGCCATATTGAATATATACTTAATACATCATTTAATTATGTCATTAAACACCCGTAACTTAAAAACTATACTTTCACTATTCACTGAAAATTCAACTTTCTCAGAATAATCCCAAAATTTCACCTTAACCAAATATCAATGCTCTAATTTCAAAAATGAAATCCATTTTATAAAAATAATTTTCTAAATATTTTTAATTTAATTCTTAAATAAAAACACTATTCATAAAAAATTCTTTTTTTCAGAAAAGTCCCCAAAAATTACCTTAACATAATATCGATGCTCTGAGTTCAAAAATAAAGTCCTTTTTATAAAAATCATTTTTTAATTATGTTTAATTAACTTTTTAATTAAAAAACACTATTCATCCGAAAGAACTAATACTTGACTAATAACTTATGAAACCGTTATTTACCCATTTTACTGAATCACATTACTTAATCTAGGTGTCTAAATTATATTAAAACTTTCTTTGAGTGAAATTACTAATCCATTTGGTCATATTACTAATCCTAAGCGTAAAATCACTATTCATAATTTACTATTCATCAAAAATTAAGTTGATCTTATTAGACTCCAAATTCCTTACTGAACACTTTTGTAGAAGACCATTTTTCGAAAATCATTACACATCATTAGTTATTTAGGGTTTACATTAATATTTTAAAATATCCTTTTTTCAAAATTCATCAATAAAATACATTCTAAAATTATCTGGACATTTCAAATTTCACAAACATCACTAAAGGAAGAAATCTCAATTTATTCACCCGAAGGTATTACACAAGGAATCTAGGGTCTCATCACATAGCCCCTTATAACACCGGCATAAGACCTAAGTGTAAGGTGTGCTATGGTGAGAGAATCTGAGGGAGGCTCAGATAACATTGCCCTAGTAGTAATCTCTACTAACTTGAACTTCTCCCGTAGGTGTTTCCGTTCAAGCTTGACACGCTGGAGCTCGGCATGGGCTTGGTCCAAAGCGAAGCCCACAGATACTACCTCCTTCCCAAGCTCTAATAAGTGGGCTTCATAAGGGTCTAGTCTACTGGATGAAGCCACCGACTCCTCTTTCTACATTAACCATTAACATCTTATTAAATCAATAATAGTAAGTTAATATACTACTCAAAAAGATTGGGTCGTTACATTCTTCCCCCCTTAAGAAAATTCGTCCACGAAATTTATACTTGAGGCCTAGTCGAAAAGGTGAGGGTACTTTTGCTTCATCGTTTCCTCAGGCTCCCAAGTTGCTTCTTCATACTTATGATTCCTCCACAACACTTTCACAAGGTGGGTAGTCTTGTTTCGTAGAACCTTGTCTCTACGGTCCAAGATCTCCACTGGCTGCTCCTCATAAGAGAGGTCATGTTCAAGTTGTACCACCTCTGGGTTCAGTACATGTGAAGGGTCGGGTATATAATTCCTCAAGAGAGATACATGGAAGACATCATGAACTTGAGCTAGGTTCGGTGGAAGTGCTAGACGATAGGCCACTACTCCTATGCGATCAAGGATTTCATAGGGGCCAATGTACCTAGGGCTGAGCTTCCCTTTCTTCCCAAACCGCATGACTCTCTTCCATGGAGAAATTTGAAGGAAGACTTTGTCACCAACACCAATCTCCAAGTCCCTTCGACGATTGTCAGCATAGCTCTTCTACCGACTCTGAGCAGCCTTTATGTGTTGTTTGATGGCATGAACCTGTTCCGTAATCTCTTTCACGAGATCAGGCCCAAGAAGATTCCTCTCACCAGTTTCATCCCAACAAGTAAGAGTTCTACACCGCTTTCCATACAGAGCTTCATAGGGTGCCATCTGAATACTCAAATGGAAGCTATTGTTATAGGAGAACTCCACTAATGGGAGGTGTTGATCCCATCCACCCTTAAATTCCATTGAGCATAATCTCAACATGTCTTCGAGTGTCTGAATAGTCCTTTCAGATTGGCCATCAGTTTGAGGGTGATAGGCCGTACTAAAATTCAATTCAGTATTCAGAGCATGTTGAAGACTTATCCAGAATTTTGATGTGAATCTTGGGTCACGATCAGATACGATGGATAGTGGTACCCCATGCAGCCTTACCACTTCCTTCACGTATATCTTTGCAAGCTGATCCAGAGAGAAATCTTCCCGAATAGAGATAAAATGGGCTGTCTTGGTGAGACGGTCCACAATAACCCATATCGCATTGTTTCCTTTGGATGTTTTCGGGAGACCAGTTACAAAGTCCATAGTGATATTATCCCACTTCCATACTGGTATGGGTAGCAGTTGTAATACCCCCTTATGAAGTTCTCGTTCTGCCTTACTTGCTGACACACCAGGCACCTTGTAGTGTAATCAACAATCTCCCTCTTCATGTTATCCCACCAATAATGATGATGGAGGTCTCTATACATCTTAGTGCTTCCCGGATGTATAGAGAAAGTAGAGCTATGACCTTCATCCATCAGTTATTTCTTTATCTCCGGAATAGATGGAACACATAGTCTTGTACGAAATTTAAATACACCTTCTTGATCAATATTGAAATCAGGGAACTTCCCACCCTTTACAGCCTCAAACTTCTCCTGCAGCAAAGGATCTTCTTTTTTAGCCTTCTTGATCTTCTCTAGTAATGAAGGTTGGGAAATCATTTGGGATAGGGTTGATGATGTCCCTTTCCTTATAATTCCCATGTCCAGTTTTACTAGATCTTTAATCAAGGGATCTCCTAAGATCCTCATTGTTTCCAGAACAACATGATCTTTCCTGCTTAATGCATCCGCGACTTTGTTTGCTCTCCTAGGGTGATAATGTATTGAACAATCATAGTCTTTAATAAGCTCCAACCATCTCCTTTGTCTCATGTTCAATTCTTTCGGTGTGAAAATATACTTTAGACTTTGGTGGTCAGTGTATATATCACATTTCTCCCCATAAAGATAGTGCCTCCATATCTTTAGAGAAAAAACAACTGCTGCCAGCTCTAGATCATGCGTAGGATAATTCTTCTCATGAATCTTCTACTGTCGAGATGCATAAGCAATTACCTTGTCATTTTGCATGAGGACGCACCCAAGCCCTTTCAGAGATGCATCGCTAAAAATAACGAATCCTTCTCCGATAGAGGGTAGTGTAAACACAGGTGCAATAACCAATCTCTTCTTCAGCTCTTGGAAACATTCCTCGCATTCCTTTGTCCAGATGAACTTTACCCCTTTTCGAGTCAACTTGGTTAGTGGATTAGAAAGTCGTGAAAAGTTTTTCACAAACCTCCTATAATATCCCGCTAAACCAAGGAAACTACGAATCTCAGTTACTATTGTGGGTTGAGGCCACTCCTCCACAACCATTGTCTTTTCAGGGTCATCCGAGATTCATTCATTGGTTACTATGTGCCCCAAGAAAGCCACTTTGTTGTAACCAAAACTCACACTTGCTGAACTTCCCAAAGAGCCTCTCCTTCCGTAGAGTTTTCAAAATAACCCTCAGATGATCTTCATGCTCCTCATGACTTTTTGAATATATCAAAATATCATCAATAAAAACTACCACAAAGTTATCAAGGTAGTCCTTAAAGACTCTATTCATCAAATCCATGAAAATAGCAGGAGCATTAGTCAAGCCGAAGGGCATAACAGTAAACTCATAATGCCCATATCTTGATCGGAAGGAAGTCTTTGGAATATCTTTCTTCTTCACCCTCAGTTGAAGATAACCAGATCGAAGGTCAATCTTAGAGAAGAATTGAGCCCCGCGAAGTTGGTCAAATAAATCATCAATTCTTGGAAGAGGATATATGTTCTTCACTGTGATCCCGTTCAGTTTTCTATAATCAATGCATAGCCGCATTGATCCATCCTTCTTCTTCACAAAGAGAACTGGTTCTCCCCAAGGAGACACACTTGGTCGGATAAACCCCTTCTCCAACAAGTCTTGGAGTTGTTTCTTTAACTCTTCTAGCTCCACATTTTTCATTCAATATGGAGTCTTTGATATCGGTTTGGACCCAGGACACGAGTTCAATGGAGAACTCTACCTCTCTTTCTGGGGGAGGTCCATGTAACTCCTCAGGAAATACATCCATGTATTCCTGAACAATCGGAACATCTTCTATTTGTATTCTCCCTTTTCTTTCTTCATCATCACCGATTAACTTCATAAAGAAAGCTATAGGAGGTGCTTCTAGATAGGGATCAGTTCGGGATATCTCTCCTTGGAAGATAACTGCAGGTCGTTCATTCAAGACTACTGAGATTTCCTTACATCTGCATTTGATCTTAGCATTATACATTGAGAGCCAGTCCATCCCTAGTATAATGTCGAATTCCATCATGGGAATGACTACTAGATTTGCGATAAGATTGTGCTCACCAAATTAAACACTAGAGTCTCTAAATAATGTTGATGCAAGGATAATCCCACTTGGAGTCTTGACTGACAACTCTACCTCTAGCAGTTCGGGGATTGATTCTATTTTCCTTGCAAACTTGGAGGAAATAAAGGAATGCGTAGAACCAGAATCAAATAAAGTACTTTCTAGCTTTGAGAGGACAACAAGAGTACCTGCTACCACATCGTTCGGGACTTCAACTTCAGCTCTTGTGATAGAGAAAGCACGACCTTGCTCCCTTGGCCTCTGCTGAGGTTGATGGTGATTCCCCCCCACCGCCCTCGGATTTGGACATTGATTAGCAAAGTGCCAAAGTTGTCCACACTTGAAGCATGTGACTTCGGGTAGGGCCAGAACCATCTTTACTCTGTCGTTAGTGTTGGGAAGTTGAGGCTTCACATCACTACGACAATTCCGAGAAATATGGCTTTCTTTTCCACACCTATAGCACTTACCACTTCCGATCAAGCAGTTCCCCGAATGCTTCTTCCCACATTTATTGCATGTGGGATGTTGCATATGCTTTCAACCTCTTTCCTGATCAATACTTCTTCCCAGGCTCGGTTCTAGAGTTCTCTTCTTCTCATTAGATTTGTGAGACAACTGTGTCTCCCCAAACTCTAGTTCTACTTTCATGGCACTTCGTACTATTTCTTCATAGCTATCATAGTCCCTATTGGATAGATTCTTCCGCAGATGAGGTCGTAGTCCACCAATGAATCTATCAACCTTCCCATTAGGGTCCATGATGAAGCTTGAGGTATAACGGGAAAGCCTTGTGAAGTTCATCTCATAGGTTCCAACTGATTCATTCTCCTTTTGCTTCAGCTCGAGAAATTCTCTCTCCATTCTCGTTCTCATCGAACAAGGGAAATACTAATTAAAGAATATTCCCCGGAACTCTTCCCACTCCATAGCTTCCATCTCTCCTCGTGGCTTCGTGTTTTTGATCAGTCACCACCACTGATCAGCTTCTCCCTCAAGGCGGTAAACAGCAAGGGTGACTTTTTCTTGTTCCGAACAATGAAGTACAGAAAAGTTCTTTTCAATGGAGCTTATCCATTGTTCCGCAACCAATGGGTCAGTAGATCCACTGAATGTTGGCGGTCGTTGATGCATGAAGGACTCAACAGAGTGTTTTTTCTTTCGTGGTGAGGTTGGCCTCTCAGCTTGATTCAAGTTATTACTCATAACTTGAGTCAGTTGGTTCATCATTCGCATGAATTTTCCATTCCGGCTTCCATCGGAGGTCCATCAGCACATGGTGCATTGCGGTCACCATCGGCACGGTTCCTCCTATTGCCCGCCATCTTCTAAAAGAATAAAACCTTAGTGAGAAACTTATTTCATTTATGAATCTTTTAGCTAAGACTTCATGCTTAAACAATTATACTTCTCTATAATTCATTCATAATGATTCATAAAAAGCTTGTGATTAACCAAACATATCCCCCGGGAGTGTCGTAACCAAGAGTGCAGCAAGGCCCATTATCGTGCACCAGTTCCCGTTCGAGTCTAGCTCAAAGAGGTTTTTTCGGGTTTTACCCCTATGTACATCTGTTCCAGAGCCGCCTCTACCTGCTCGTATCCAGACAGGGATGTATTTGTCTGATAAACCACTTACTCAATACTTACCAAAATACCAGGAAGTTTTCCTATATTTAAACTTTTCTATAGGGTTATTCCTAAAGTTTTTTTTATCCTAATTTCCACAAATAACTAAACCATCCTTTGATACCAACTATGACATCCCGCCTTTTTATAACATAAACTTTCATTACAATACACACAACTGAGGATCTTTAAGGTTTAGTGTCTTGGAAACCAGGAACATAATACATGAAAACAACATAAATCATTCTTCTTAAACACTTGAAAGGATTCTCCTTAAGTACATCCTAGGTTCATTACTGCATCTCATAACCTGGGGACATACATCAAAAGAAAGGGTGAGCAGAAGGCCCAATAATGGAAACAAGAGGAACATTTTACATCTGAACATGATATACTTCAATAAGGACATGAAAAGAACTTTAAGGCATGAGAAAGAAAATCATGAGGCATTTCATAAAAAAAATAACATTTTCCATAACTTGAAGATGTGGCTACATCATTTAACATAGACAATCATGAACATATCACCATGGTCCATCCCCAAGGTGTCATTTGAAAATTACCAAGGTTATTCACCAAGGTATCGTAAAAATTGTAATCTCTTGTGGTTACATCATTACCCAATGCATTGGAGCGCTATCAGGGCGCACCCTTAAATTTGCCTTTATTAACATGTGATCCACATATATCATAATCAAACATTTCATAAATAACCCATATAACATAAAATAAATGGGTTTCATTTCATAATCATAACGTTTTAAAACTTCTTTAAAGAAAAGATCATTACGTCACATTAAACCCACGGAAGGGGAGAGCGGGATTCATTATGTAATTCCCAGAATTTGATATAAAACATTTTTATATATATGTGAATACCCTTTTAGAAATAAGATCTTTGATTATTCACTTTATAACATAAAATAATTTTGAGAAAAGAGAGAGGCATTTTGAGACGAAAATTCTGCAGTATAACGGCTATGTTTCGGGGTTTTAGAAGACATTGAAAAGAGAGGGGACATGGGTCACCCACTCATAAATGATCCATAAAACAGTAGGGGGGACTGAATAAGAAGGATATATGGACATGGTAATGAAATTTGGAGGACATACCATTTGAAATGAAAAACATGGAAGGAAGACAAAAATTATATTTCTCTTATGAAAATTTGGCAGCCTAACGGCGTCAATTAAAATTCAATAAAAATTAATTGGAAAGATCAAATAGGGTCTCTCATCATATGATCATAATAGATCAGTATGACAGATATAGAGATCATACCCCAACATAATAAAAAAATAACTTGAAAGACTTGATATGAAAATCGAACTTCAAAAATGAGAAGGGTGAAAGGATCCCTTAAAAATTCGGCAGCCTAACGGCGTCACTTAAACTTTCATAAAATGGAATGATGAGAGTAAGAGGGGATCTCTCATCATATGAACATGAAAAGGGAAGTAAGAGTAATATAAAAGAACATCCTCTCAAATAAGAACATGTATCATAAAAGGAATGACATAAAAGAGATTACATGAAAAGAAAGAGAGAGGTCGGATCCCTTACCTTAAGACGTGACTCTTGAAACTCAAAGGTTTGGACCTTGAGGGCTTGGGGGCACCTTGGGAGGACTCCTTGGGAGGTAAGGAGACCAGAACATAGTTGGGGGAGAGTTGGGAGTGAAAACTAATGGAGGAAAGGGTGGGTATTTATAGGGAATGTGAGGGGACAAGGCATTAATGGCCAAGGGACACCTCACTAGTGGTTTTGGAAAAACCATGGGCTTACCCATGGTATTTGCCCATGGTATTGGCCACTTGGGACACCTCACACCTTATCTTACTATTCATAATTCGACCATATTGAATATATACTTAATACATCATTTAATGATGTCATTAAACACCCGTAACTTAAAAACTATACTTTCACTATTCACCGAAAATTCAACTTTCTCAGAATAATCCCAAAATTTAACCTTAACCAAATATCAATGCTCTGATTTCAAAAATTAAATCCATTTTATAAAAATAATTTTCTTAATATTTTTAATTTAATTTTTAAATAAAAACACTATTCATCAAAAATTCATTTTTTTAGAAAAATCCCCAAAAATTACCTTAACATAATATCGATGCTCTGAGTTCAAAAATATAGTCCTTTTTATAAAAATAATTTTCTAATTATTTTTAATTACATTTTTAATTAAAAAACACTATTCATACGAAATAACTAATACTTGACTAATAACTCATGAAACCGTTATTTACCCATTTTATTGAATCACATTACTTAATCTAGGTGTCTAAATTATATTAAAACTTTCTTTGAGTGAAATTAATAATCCATTTGGTCATATTACTAATCCTAAGCGTAAAATCACTATTCATAAATTACTATTCATCAAAAATTAAGTTGATCTTATTAGACTCTAAATTCCTTACTGAAAACTTTTGTAGAAGACCATTTTTCGAAAATCATTACACATCATTAGTTATTTAGGGTTTACATTTATATTTTAAAATATCCTTTTTTCAAAATTCATCAATAAAATACTTTCTAAAATTATCTGGACATTTGAAATTTCACAAACATCACTAAAGGAAGAAATCTCAATTTATTCACCCGAAGGGATTACACAAGGAAGCTAGGGTCTCGTCACATAGCCCCTTATAACACCGGCATAAGAACTAAGTGTAAGGTGTGCTATGGTGAGAGAATCTGAGGGAGGCTCAGATAACATTGCCCTAGTAGTAATCTCTACTAACTTGAACTTGTCCCGTAGGCGTTTCCGTTCATGCTTGACACGCTGGAGCTCGGCTTGGGCTTGGTCCAAAGCGAAGCCCACAGATGCTACCTCCTTCCCAAGCTCTGATAAGTGGGCTTCATAAGGGTCGAGTCTACTGGATGAAGCCATCGACTCCTCTTTCTGCATTAACCATTAACATCATATTAAATCAATAAGAGTAAGTTAATATACTACTCAAAAAGATTGGGTCGTTACAATTTCTAAGTGAAATCTTTCAAATATGATGAAACTGATGAGAAATCGGATATGAACCTCTGATAATAACATGTAAGACCAAGAAATCTTGAAACCATGTCCACATTCTTCGATGCTTAGAATGAAACAACTACTTTAACCTTCTATGGGTGTACTGACACACCCTGATGGAAGAACACATTCTAATGGAAATTCACATCTCATGTCTATAACATAAAATTGTGATACCTTCTATAGATTAGTTGGTGTTAAAGAACCTGTAAGTTTGTTCTTTGATGTTCAGAATGCTCCTCATCTTACATTGAGTAAATAAAGATTTTTTGAATGTATATAACCATGAACAGGTCTAGGAAGTCATAAAAGACGGATTACATGATCCCTAATAAAATAGATGGTTTATTTATTAATCTAAATGGCATGAAAAAAACGCTATGTTCCAATACCAGCATCTAAAGGCAGTCTTTGAGATATCACCCTCCTTCACCCTTAACTGGTGATATCCATTCCACATATAATCCAAATATCCCCAATAAATTAGTTGAAAATATTTACTATTCCTGGAAGAGGGTAACATTTTTTACCATCAAATAATTCATCCTTCGGTAGTGTATTTATAACCTCAGGCCAAAATCTAACTTCATTGTGACCAACACTATAGAACCCCTTGGAGAAACACTAGCCTAAAAAAATGCCTCCTTCATTAGATCACCTATCTAAATCCTAACCTACCAGTCCATAGAAGATGCCATCCAATAATGATCATTCAAAATAGAGAAACCATTGAGATGCATGTCTATTCTGAACTCAACATCACATTGAGTGGGTAGTATCACAACCACTTTAGAAAAAAAACATCCAAGAATTAACCAATGACCATGGGAACCTATAACATCCCTGATTCCTCTAATTACAACAAAAATTCATCCACTAAAGAGAGAAAGAGCTTCACAGTCCATCTTTCCACCCTCCAAATTGCACACTAAAGAAAACCACATGTCATACATCCCCATCTGAAAATGTGAATGTCCCGTAGCATCAGTGGATTACATAATGTATGGAATACAAAAATACGATTATAATAATAAAATTGTAAGGATTAATATTTATAAATATGATATTCTAATAGTAATAATGTGTTCCCATCATCATTATACACCCACTCCATAAATCAAACAAGTTGTTATGGCCTTTTAGTAGTGTACTCAACACTAGGGGAATGGGAGGCCTCTCTATGACTAGTCCCAAATAATGGGATAGAGTGGGTGAAACAATGGAGTGATAAGATCTTGAATCAAAAAATTATCAAATAAGGGTTCAAAACAAATTGATCATACCTCTGATGATCTATGGGCTCCTCTGGAACTACTTCCTCAACTACATGCATCTAATCATGCCCAACTCCCCTACCTATTTTTGGAGGACAACATCCACATCCAGGCTAAGGTCATCTCCTTTAACATGAGGAGAATCCTGAGGTGGGTAAAAAAATGTTCCTTATCCAATTAGTAGAGAAAATTATTGTTTTCCCCTGTTGCTCGAATGATCTCACTGAAAATGGATATCGAGTCTAATTTTGAGCATGTCCGCCCTCATAAAAATGAAATTAGGAAGCCACTAGGAACAAGTTCTAAAGGTGATTTTGGTACTCAAATAAATATACATCATAATCAGTCCTATAGGAAAGTATTGGAGAACAAAATTTTGAATCAGAATCTGTTGAGGTTGGCTTTTAACTAGTAGAAACCATAAATGTCCCATCTCCTGAGGTATTCCACTGAAAACTCTTCATCCAAAAGAATTTAATTGGAACCCCGCTCAGGTTATCCTTCTTTCCAATTCATACTATGGATCATGTATTCAATGTTATGATATTCAAGAAATGTTGTCAACATAAATGGAATAACACCATAATCCATAGATGGGTGAAGTTCCTCCTCAAGACATATTGCACGAGACACCCCTTATTGAAAAATATCTATGAAAATATGCAGATGGTCCTTGAAATTGTTTCATAGCTCCCACACTAAAAAAATCTCATGCTAAAGGGATAATATCTACTACCCCTTCCAAAACGTCATGGCTGTTGAGAGGAACTCTTCCTGGAACTCCATCTAAAATTCAACCTACAAAACATTCATCACCTTATGCTCTCCCAGATATAACATCCACCACAGATTTTCAACAACTTACATATGACTGACATCCAAAAGAATAAATTACACTATAAAATACCATATTAAACTAAATGTTATCTCTAGATTCTCCATCTTTCTCTTTATCTCTGCATCTGAAACATTGTTGATATACCATCCCAGAGCCTGACACTGGATAGCATTTAATGTCCTCTATTAAGGATCATCATCCATAACCAGATCAGCCCTTCAACGATTAAATGGATCAACTATTAAAACCTCAACTACTATATCCACTCATGGATAATGAATAAAAGCCATACCTAAAATATAAAATACTAATTTCTTAATCATGAGTACAGTTTATTTTTAAAAATTATTTATTTTAATTAATTTTATTCATTTTATCTACTTCTTACCTTCCCAAATCAAGACAGTTTAAAGAATAACACATGTAATTAAGAGGCATGTAACATTCCTAGTTTTATACCCTACAAGTAGATCCACCTCAGTTGTCCATTCATTAAGCTCAGAACCAATGTAGTGGATAATGTGGTCCCAAATATCTTATGTCCTAACCGGTATCCCAAACCTATATAATGCACCATGGTTAACTAGAACTCTTTCTATACTACCCAATGAAAACCTCACTATTCCTAACACCAAAATCCATATTATCCCTCATCCATAACTGCTAATATCACTCTATGAAAACCCCCTCTCTCAAAATACACTCCTCCTAGGATGGAAATGGATAATGGGATATAATTACCCCAAGAGTGTAACCTTTAGTAGGCCCCAGGTTTGTGACATGCACCATTGGTGTATTGATATCACGTTGTGAGAGTAATAACCCTTTATAAGAGACAAGATATAGAGATAGAATGAATCATACAAAAAAGTCCAAAAATTAATATCGATGTGAAATCCAAAAACCATACCACAATGCATTTATAAATAAAAATGATACAATAAGAGTGTCCAATGTAAATACCAAATGTAATGATAAGAAGAGACACAACAACATTCCAGTGGTCTTAGGAAGTTACATCCAAAAAAATTCTATAAAATCTTTCTAGAATCCTAAAAAGAGTTTTATATATGTAGGGTCATCCTTAACGTATACTCATTATAAACACAAATGTCTCTTGTGTACATGGGAAACAATCATAATTATACCCTTATGATAAAATAGAAGAAATAAACATCACCTAAACTAGTTTACTAACCAAACCCAACCTCATCAAGTCACACTCCCTAAGTAACACATTTTAAGTAATATAATTTAAAACACATCTATGATATGGTATCTCACACCACTTTATTATATATTAGGCTCTTTCCCACTACAATGATAAACATCATGGTGATCCATCCTCTTCTGAGTATACCACATCACATCCTGCCTACAAAAACACAATTGGGTCGGATATGATAGCACACCCTACACACACACAACCAGGAGACACAACTCATCCCTTCTGGCATGCACTTGTGCCTCACAAAACATTCTTCCCACATACACATATGCCTTATAACACATCCCATCTCATATTAAATACACCAATGAAAGCACATCAAAAATCATCCCCCAGACATATTGGAAATCATATAAAAACATATCCTATACTCTCATAGGATCCCACATGTCATCAAATTATATTAGACGAAACATGGATTTTCATCACCAAGAAGGGGTGCAAGGAAGATTTGGGGGCCATCCATCCATCCTCTGACTAGGATGTTGGGAAAGACAGCCCATGCGTGACTACGCTAGTGTCGGAACATGGTGATCAATGTGGGTGGGGTGTGTATATATGTCAAAATAATATAAAATAATATATATATATATTATAAAAAATTCAAGCCCTTCGTATGGGTTCTCAAACAAAAAACCATCTCACAACTCTATCACCCATACTTACACCTCTAAATAAAAAAAACCACACATCATGCCACATAACAAATTTCACATTCCCATCAAATTCTATCTATCCATTTCTATTCATTTAATCAAACCATCCCAAGCCATTCAAAACAATAATAAACAAACATTTATTCATTTCATAATTACCTAGGAAACTACTAATATCAACACACAAAATGAAACATAGTGACAATAATTTCATAAGGTAAAGATCCATGATAAATTAATGTGTCTTCACATTAAATAAACTTCGCACAGGGACCTCTTAATAAATAAAGGCTTATACATGTAAATCAAGGAGATGTGCAGGGAGAATTTACCCTACTAACCAGTATTGTTATTCATCAATGAAAGCCTTCCTAAACCCCCAGACAATAAAAAACCAACTCACAACAACTTCTATAAATATAACATATCACCACAAAAAAAACTAAAACCCTACTGCATAATCAATGCACCCCCATCAGAGGCCCACTACAAAGCCATATTTCATAAAACTACCCCATTAAAAAAAACAAACAAATTATACAAATCACACCACATTTTATAAAAAGGAAAACACATTTTTCAGATTTAAAAATGCATCTGTTATTTAATTCCTCTTATAAATTTTGTGGTTACAATAAAAACTACATTATCATGGGGAATCCATTTACTATCCTAACATATGTCACTAAAAAAATTACTATAAATAATAATCCAATGAAACCAAACAACATGAAAGATTTTATGATTAAAGTTGAAAGAGGAATCACAATTACCATGATTTTAGTGCGTAGTTATCCCATACAATTCAAATATATCAACTAAAAACCAAAAAAACAAGATCCTGTGTCACTTTTCCCAAACCCATTTATATTGATCATTATATAGATAAATTATCTTCATTAATATAAATGAAACTATCTTTGTAATGGAAAACATTTATTTACCCATCCCGTTTGTTGCCCAGTTAATAAATATTAAGGAAAATCTACCTGGAAGAATATATGATAGACAATTTATGGTAGAATGGAAACAGTGGTGTTTGTGTAGTAGAAAAAAATATAGGGAAACATGAACCAAAATAAGAATCACTCCTCTCGACTCCTACAAGAACATGTATTGGTAGTTCCCCATAGTAAGAAGAAATAAGAAGTATGAATAAGGGGTAATGAAATCTCAACATTGGGAATATATAAATAGAGTCACGAGTTATATACAGTTTTTATTTGAAAATAAAGGCATATGTTGGCCAAGACCACATATTTTGGCAATTTGAACTCCCCAATATCTTAAAAAATTAAATATATGATTTATGGTCTTCAAGTAAGTCTCAAATCCTTTCAAATAGAGATTTACAATTGTTTTACGTCAATGAAATACGTCAAAATTGAAAAATTGTAAGAGATGAAAGAATTGTACTTTTCATTGTTAGATTAGGCAATGCTCAACGAGGAATCACTTGAGATCCACCATTAAGTGATGAACGATTGGATGAGATACCTCTAGTGAGCCCCTACTAGGGACCGACCACGGGGGTGTGACATAGCCAACACAAGCGACTACTAGGGTAAAGCAGCACTAGCGTGAGGTATTGCTGTGGTGAAACACCCATAGTGAAAGTGACTAATGGGGTGAAACATCACTTGTGCGAGCTACCTCTTGGGTGACATAGCTCGGGTGACACAACTATGGTGGTTCACCTTTGGAAAACATGAAAAAATGGGATTTTTCAATGTGTTAAAGAGAGTAACCTTGACATCCAAAAATAACACAAACTCTATATTTCCAACAATGTAATGGTTGAGAATGTTCAAGAAACAGTATAATTTAATTAATAAATTTTGGGATGAATTAGTGTATTTGAAATATTAAATTAATTAGTGAATATATTGAATGGAGTTAATGGGATTAATTAATAGTTGAATTAATTAATGTATTTCAAATGGATAATTAATTTTTGAGTTAATTAATGGGGTTTTTTTGCACTGATTCAATTAAATGCTTTGGATTATTTATTTTTTGAATTAATTAATTTTCATTTTTTCTTTGATTTAATTAAATTAGGTTATTTAATTAATGAATGAATAAATTAATAATGATTGTTCTGTATATGATATTTTTAATGAATTCGATAATGAATTTTTGAGTTATTATGAGATATTGATATAGTTTATGGTTATAAATAATTGTAGAATTAAATAAAATATATTGATATTTTTATTTGAAATCGTTAATTTTATAATTATTAATGAAATATTGAGATATATGGCCATCATAATTAGTTGTATAATTAATTATGGGATTTTTGGATTATTGATTTGAGATAACTAATTTATTCAATAAATTTATGATATTAAGATTGTTGACTGTGATAATTAATTGATAAATTAATTATGAGATATTGATTTTGCTGATGTTAGATAATTAATAGATGGAGTATTTTTTATATTTAGAGAATTGATAATCGAAATAATTAATTTTTGAAATAATTATGAAATAATGCTATTTTGAATGAAATTATTATTTATTGAATTTATGGTATTTTGAGTTTGTGGATACTGATAAATTAATTGATTAATTAATTAATTATTTTTATGGGAATAATTAATTAGAGAATTAATATATGTATATTTTTTTGTTTATGTAATAATTTATAGAATACTTAATTGTTGAAATAACTTTGGAATATTGGGATAGTTGAATAATAATTAATTTATTATTTAATTAAAATTTATTTTTCAATTAATTCCATCTCTAATTCAAAAAAAATATTAAATAATTAATGGATATTGAGATCGAATATTTGATAAATAATTTTTATATTAATTATTACAAATTATGATATGGAATTTATTGATTAATTGATGGATTAATTAATAGAATTTGTTGAGATTTTTAATTTAAATTGATTTAATTAATTAATTACTGAATTGATTAATTGGTTGTTTGGTTGTGAAATGTGATAATAAGGTTCATATTGATTGATATTGGTAGACATGATAAACACGTGGAGGACTTGGTTTTCTAATTCCGTAGCATGTATTGATAAATTGTTAGATATATATGCGGGGGATATGTTCTAATACTTCCAAATAACTCATTTAAAATACATGATCTATGTCTTTTGAAACACATATTGAAAACATTTTGATAAATATTTGTTGGATAATGTCTTTTATTTCAAAATCCCACATCTACAAGACATGGTGTTCTGATTTCAAAACCCATCATGATAAATATGGTTATGACATGGTCTTCTACTTGGAATTCCCATAAGTTCATTTCCTTGGGGATATAGAACCAAATTATTGGAATTGAAAAATAGTTCCAATTATCAATATTATCAATTGAAATTAAATTTAAAATGAAATTTCATTTGTTTAATGACTCTTTTAAGTAAAGATATGATACAGTTGAAATGGTAGAATGGGCTAAACCATGTATTGAAGATCAGGTGCCCTCACGATCCCATCGGATTATTTGGTAAAATAAAAAATAAACGATAACGTGAAAAACATTTAATTATTAAATGTAATTATTTATTTATACAACTACATACACTATTTTTTAGATGATATTTTTTTAGGTCATTGGTGGTGTCCTACTTAGTTGTACACAAACCTTACTCAGGATACCTTACTGGTACCTGAATAAATTAAATGATTTGGGTATTGGTTAGGGAAAAAATACAAGTTCCATATATTTGATTTTGGATGTAGATTGGATGATATAACAAGGTGTGGTTCTAGACCAATTTGGGAGTTATTAATGTGTTTAATTTCGGGATTTCATATTGGTGTTTAGAATGAACATTAGCTAGAAATATTTACAATTATGTTTTGGAATTTTGTTTCCAGTTTTGGCTATATAGTGATATAGAATTATTCATGTTATTTATATAATTTACACTGGGTTATAACAATGATAAAGATAACAAACATGGAATTGACTCTCTATGACTGATAATAGAATCTGGCATCTTGTCAGCAGCCTCTAGAATATGGTGAGGGGAACTTGAGGTCATATGGAACTCTATTATAGGCCACCATTTTGTGGCACCTAGTCCAAGATGTTATAAGTGATACTTTCTAATAAAATTAATTTGAAACATATTATATGATAAAATATATTATAAAGAACATCCCATCATCAATAATACCATAAAAATATGGGTAGTGAAAAGTATAAATAGTTTATCAATATAGTCTTCATGATCCATGTTTTTATTAAGCCTGATATAATATCTATATAACCTTATGATTATATGAGGAATGATATATGTCTTTATGATTTATATAATCCCAATTTTATAATAACTTTTTCATCCAAGTCACCATGATATATACAAGATTATTTTAATCCCAATGAATTATAGAATATTTGGATGGTTCATATGAAACATTTTGTGAAAGAAATGATTATTATGATTCATCATACATGTTTATCATGAAATATTTCCTTCTAATGGCCACAGATAAATTAATATGTGGTTAATGAATCATTCCTATAATAACAAGAGTTATAGAAATCAAGGATCTTTAGAAAAAATTATAATTTTAAAATGTATGGGGTTGGATCCATATAATCTAAAACATTCCTTGTTTCAAAAGCCAATATCACTTAGAGGAGGCCTAGAGTAGGTTTGTAGGTGATCAACATTTAAATTATTTAATGAGGGATTAATTAATTACATTTAAGTTTTTAACATTGTGAATGTGAGGTTCATGGATTGTGTGAGTATTTTCCATCAGGTTCTTCGTGGTGTGAATTAAATCAGTGTAAAATTGAACAAGGGGAACCATTATTTTGTGAGACATAAAAACATGATAATTTTTTAATGTGAAAAGGATTCATGTGATCAATTTCCATTTTATAGCACACCATTTGAAGATGAAATTCCTAACATAATTTCAAACCCTATTAATTTTCTCATGATTTGTAGGTGAACTATGACACCCGCTCTAGGTGTTCCAAAATATCTCTAATAAGGAGTAACCATTGTATTGTATCTTCAATTTGTAGTGATCTAAGGTATGAGGAAGATATTTTATAATAATTCATTGATATGGATCATCTATCTTCATCATTACATGTGATTCATGTTTTCACAATTTCATTATAAATGATTTTTAATGGTTTTTCTGGTTCTATTGTGTCATAGAATCCACATAGGGATGTAGCTCATTTGGGATTAGTGATCAAGATCTATGACATTTTCTTGTTCCATTAAGACAAGAATTAACCCATTTGAGTCACGAGATTTATTTCATCTCCTATTTATTTTTATGAATTTTAAATGTTAGTATGGTTTTTACCATTCGATGAAAATTTAATTAACATAAAAATGATTGAACATGGTTAATAATGTATATATTGTAACAATTGTAGATTGTAATTCTACCATGATAATAGATTACCAGCTGATTGTCTAGATATTTTTCTATCAATGTTATGATGCCTATTGGGTATTAAAAATCCATGGATTATTATATTATTTATGATGGAAATGGAATGGAATATAAATCCCAAATTAAATGATAACAATCCTTAAAAATTAATGAAAATGCTTATTTGAATCCATTGTTTATTATAATTATAGAACATTAAAATTGATTCATTATTCATGCATAATATAATTTGTTATTACATTATAATTGAATTATTAATGAATATTAAGAATGATAATTCATATTGTGGATGTTTATATAAAAATTAAGGTTTATGAAAATAGTTTTTAACTATTTTTGGTGATACTAGTTTGACCCTAAAAACTTGTTTAACATTTGATAACTTGTTATATCATTATAACATTGGATTCATGTTGACTAAACCCATGAATAATGAATTGGATAATTCAATATGGAATAAAAACAAGTATTTTGATATTGATAATTTCTAGGGCCTACATTTCTCTTCCTCTTGAGAATTCTATAAGACTTTTTTTGGATCAGTGAGAGCTCGTTTGTCTGTGAAGGATGATTTCATTGTTTTAATACGTAGACTTCCATATTTTTTTATGCTAGATTCTTTCATAATAATATGGTGATGTGTTAAATTTACCATATTAAATATGTTATGTCATATTGGAAGGGAGTCATTGATGTGATATGATGATGGGATGGATGATCCTAGCATGACTAATGTGATGTTGGTTGGGAGGCTCAGATGATGTGTCATTAGTTAATGCCTATGATGGAGAGATTGCATCAAGATGTGGGTGAGGATGTTGGGGATGACACTAGATATGATGGAATGAGTTGATGTGTTACTTTCAATTTTTTGAGATGATGATATATTATTACTTGAATGAATATATTTAATGGCCTTTGGCTGAGTTCTATGATTTAAAAAAATTCTATTACATAGTGCATGTGGTAACCGGATCATCTAGGAATTATATTTTCTCTTTCTGGTAGCATCTTATGGTTTTCCTAAAGCACAATGATATTGTAATGATGAAAAATATTAATAAATAAATCATAACACTTGGGTTTTGTAATGATGGAATATAAATACTAAAATGATTCAAATCTTGTGTAACTATGGTCCCAATTTGAATTATACCTAGAGGTAATAAACATTAAACTAATGACTACTGTAAATAAATGTTCTATAATGTTATTAGATAATTAATGTAAAATAAATTAATTAATATAATATTATTATTTGGATAAAACGTATTAATTTTTTATATATCATAAATTTTTTGTGTACATAGGATATCTACTCATAGTAGTGGAAACTAAGTGTTCGATTGGAATTAGTTGAAATTTATTACAATAATAGTTTATTCATATATGGTGCTTGTGATATATAATATATCATGTAAATTATATGATTTATTATGAATTATACCCATGTAAGAAAGAGATACTCACAACCAGTGGGCTATTGGAGAGTGTTTTCCCCTATGTCTAGGTGGGATGATGGATGGACAGTCACCCCCTCTGACCCCAATCTCTTCTCTCGGTTTTTACATGTGTCGGTATATATGGAAGATAGTTTTCACATATATTTGTGTCCCTATTTGTAATGGAATTTTATTATAGAGCACATATTTGTCTCCAAATATAGTATAAGAAGGACTATTATAAGACAGAATTGTATATGCTATGATTTCAACAGTACATACACAGTGTGTGGGATACAATGGGTTGACAATTGACTCCTGATGATGGATTCACACCACACAAGATGTGATTTATTTATTAAATAACTCATTTTCTACAGATAGATATGTGGATGGGATTATATGATAGTTTGTTTCATGATGTTAGTGTTTTGATGCCTTCACTCAGAACCACTGAGCTAGAATATTTTATAAAATTATTGAACATCTTCTGAAGTGTTGTCTGAGAGAAGAAAACTACTCTGGAATTTGGAGTGGCATAAAGTTTTTGTTACATTATTATATTATATTCAATCTTGTATATAATACTTTGTGGAAGACATCTCCTGTGATGATGGAAACATATTAAACATGTTTTGGTGATGGGTTAGTTCTACGGTTGTTCACTATGATTTAACACGCTTTATTTATTTTTTGCTTGAAGACCACTAATAAGGTCCTACTATTAATTCTATTATACTAACCCAACATATATATAAATAATTTTTAGGTTAGCTAAAGTAGGTTATATCTAGAGTTTGATATTATAAGATCATGGTTTTTTCATCATTGATTAATCGTTGTTGTCATTCTGGTAATTAAATTTTTTGAACATGTAGTTTTTCTTTTAGTTATTATTGTAATTTATTGTATGTATTATTTGAAATTGGGAATTAATTATATATTTTATGGAAGAAATTTGTATTATATTATTTATCTATATATATCTTTATAATTTTCACTTAGAGGGTAATTCCTCGCTTATGCATGTTTACTATACAGACGGTTCTAGTAACCAACCTAGGGCCTACTAAAGGTAGGATAGATGTAGTGAACATCTCTATTCCATAATTACTATTACAAGACGATTACACATTGGGGTAATGGGTTATTATATATTGGAATCATAGGTCTAGGATAAAAAATATGACGTATATTTGAGTAAAAAACATGAGATATTACAAGGTTTAGTAGGGAAATGGTGTTTGAGAGGTTTAGTGATTGATGTAAACAAGGGAGACCAGCAGATACATTGGTATTTTTGGCCCCTATGATATGATTTAAATACCAATATTTTTAATAAACCCACTAAATGATGTGAGAAATGTTTCAATTTATAGAATATGGAACTTATCATCCATCATTCTTCCTTATGTCTTTGTTTGGTTTTGGTAATCCTTTGTATAGGTTAAAACCATAATAATATAAAAAAATAATTAATTAAACATGTGTTATTAATATAAATTCCATGTTTAATTGGTCAACTTTTTTTCATTTTTTAGTTCAATCATCAGGTCGTCTTCCCTTTGATATTCTCGCAAATATGTTTGGGAAGATTGTCTCACTGATCACATTAGTGTAGAGGTCAATGAGAATTATTCTTGTAGGATGAAAAAATGTATCATTTAGTTACACATTCAAAAAAATGTATTTGGGATTAATTTTAAATTCACAAATATAAGACGATTTGGAGGAGTTTGAAATTGATTTCAGTATCATCATTTATCAGATGTAGACGTATGTTTTGATAGATATGTTGATTGTGTGTGGACCAGCAATGCTATAATGCTTCTTATTCTATATATTTCATAAGGATTCTTCAGTCTTGTGGGTGATGTGATGTGACCCATTCCAAAACTAGTTATTTCATTGATCAGAGAGGGATTCATGTGTTTTTGAGAATCATACCATTTTATATGGATGATCGTTCATGTCAGATTTTACACTCCATTTATAGAGATTTCTGTGTTATTCTTCCGAATTTCTTCAATAGATGTGGCTATGGTAAGGCATATCTAGTAGGCTTTGTGCTCCATGATCTAGTGTCAGGTAACACTATTTATGTTAAATATTAATATTGCATTGGTGGTTATATAATAGGTTATTGAGAGTATCCCAACTGATATAGTATATTAATTATAGGAAATTCACCAGCACTCTTCACCAAGGAGAGTAGTGGTCTGGGGATTCTAATTTCATGGGAATTAGACTTCTTGGTCAGTTGAGTGTAGGTCCCAACCCTCTTCCTCTCTATTAGTTAGTGGTGGTGGATCTATGACCAATTCGGATGGATGAAAATATATATTTCTTATATAGGTTAAAGTAACCAATGGCATGAGTTACTATTATTTTTTAGCAATCAATGTGCTCCATGTGTTACACTTCAAGTTCCTATATTGAGGTAGTTTAATATGAAACAATAGTGGTAGTGCATTGTAAATTTGGATTAGAAAATTGGATATTGATTAGGTAGAGTAAAACCATGAGACACACCACTTCCTTTTTGAGTAAAGAGCATTCATGATGGTTGTCATCATGAGGGTTTGAGAGGTCAGGGAGTAGGATGAGGTTGGAATAATTTTTTAGTTTTCCTGGTGATGGGTGAGTTAGATTTAATTTGAGATATAAATATCTTTTTTTCCAAATTAATTTGTGATTGGGATGATTCTGAAGTGATGTATTTCATTATGTCATCATACAATGACCGTGCATTGGGACTTGAAGAAGATAGTATTCTAATACCCTCTACATTGACTACGCTAGTTAGAGGTTGAGATGACTTGAATGAAGTTTGTAGAGACTGTGAGATTCTATAGGGGTATTACTTATCTTGGTTATGTTTCTTATTTTTATGGATATTTCTACAAAGAATCAGAATCATTATGGATTGGTTTAACACAATGAAGGATATAATGGTTTTCTTCAGGAGGTAGATTGTGTTATATGATGCAGATGGAGTTCAATCATTGTTTTTTGGGATACAACACCCTAATATGACTTCGGGATGTGTTACTATTATGTAATCATTGATTGTAAATCTAATGCAGGGATCGTCTTCTCTTCATAAATATGGGTGTTACAAGGTCATAAAATATAACCATGATGTCATTCTAGAGGAGGTTGCAACATTACTCACTCAATGGTAGATTAATTTTCGATCGAGATATAACTTATCATGTCACATATATATATTTATCCATATAGTATGGAACCTTATGAGTTTCATGTTCTACAAGTACAACTCGATAATGTGGGGAATTGAGGGGTTTTCAATTAAATTTTCCACTGTCGGTTTCACATGTTTTTTTCATAAATTATATTGATGGAAGTGTGAATAATTTAATTTATAAACTTCAAAAAACCATGAAATAGTGAAGAATAGTAATCAATTTCCATAGATTGATGATTTATTTTATCAGGTGAAGGAAGTAATTTTGTCCAAGATGATTGACCAATGATAAAGATTACATCTGATGATGGTATTGGATGTAGACTTTCAAGAGACTAATGTCTGTTTCTTAAATCATTATTACAAAATTGTTTTGATTTCATTCATTATAAATAGATTTCCATAAATTTTCATGGTTTAAATGAATGATGTGTTAAGTGGGTTCCTAGATATGTTCCCAGATTTTACATCTATGATATCACTATTTACTCTATAATTGAGGATGAGTTACCGTACAATTATTGTGAAATTCTAGGAATTCATATTTATTGAAACTATTGGGGATGTCTTAAAATTTTCCTTTCTTGCCACATGTTTTCTATTTCAATAGGAATTGCATTATCTAGTATAGAATATAAGGGGACCCATTGAAAATCGTGTCGGTTGTGTTTTGGGTAGTCCCTAAGGGAGTGGATTTTTATTGATTTTATATGGACATAAAATATTTTATAAGAGATTTATATGTGATTCCTCTCCGGTTGTGACTCCTTTGATATATTTGAGCCGAATGTATCCAGAATTATTGTGGGATGACTAGTGTTTGTTAGATTTTGTGTGCTAAAATAAACAATTGGTCTACAATCTAATAATATATTTTCTAGATTAATAATTTAATTTCTTAGGTTTCTAGGATGATATTATTTATTGTATGTGTTGTTTTATGATGGATTAGTGATGAATGGTTTGTTATGGGTCTCAAAATATATATCCCCATGAGCATAACAATGAAACCAATTAGTTGGTGTCTACTATGTTTCCATTGATGTTGTGGTGGCCTTACCACATTAGTGATTATTATGTGATTTATGTTAACCAATAATGATTTAGGAATATCATCTCTTTGTGGGAATTGAGGATCTATTGGATCATGTGGATTAAATTATTATATAATTATGATTTCAATATTGCATATGCACAAAGAAGTAAAATTTTGGAGTCTGACGTGCTGAGAAAGAAGTCATGTAATGATGTCATTCATGGAACATGTGATTCTGTTGGTGCAATGTAAGAACTATTAACGATGCATAATGATATATGATACAATGGATGTAGAGGTTATGTTTTCCAGATGATGGAACTGTCATATTTATTGTCACAAGTGTATGAGTCCTAGTTGGGGGATTCTAAGGAGGAGGTGTGTAGAGATCATGTTTTTTAGCGATGCACCTGATGGTTAGTATATAGATGGTTATAACCATGTGTGGTTTCAGGATAATATTACCATTCCATCATAGATGAATGATATAGTTCTCCAAGTATTCTATATCATCTATGTTTTTGTAAATCACAGCATCATAAAAATGTACTGAGATGTGAGAGGTTAAATTTGGTTGCATGAGTTCTATTTTAGAGTTTTAGAGTTTGTTTCTTGATATATATTCTTCTAAAATGAAATTTCTGATAACCATGTACGTATTGGTTTTCTTCATCAAGTATATGTTCCCCAATAGATGTGGGAGGGAATATTGATGGAATTCATCTTTGATTATTCAATATCATAGGGGGGTTGTGATGTTATACGGATGATCAAGGATTTTTGACAAAATAATATAATCTTATTGGGACTAAAAAGACAATCTTAAAAAAAATATTATGTAGAAGTGTCTTGAAGAGGTGGTGTGACATAACATTTTCCCATAGATGATCATTTCTTAATCAGATAATTATTTTACATTCATGGAGTTTAGAGGGATGCAACATGATTTTTAATATTAGTTATATCATAGAACTACTATCATTTATTTGTTTATGGTCAAAATAAATTAACCATCTATATTCTGAATAATTGTTTTCCTATTTTTTCCGATATTTTGGGGGTTTATGGATGAATCTGATTCCCTTGGTCATGTTTTCATTCAACAATAGCATCCACTACACTGTTGGTAAGTAATATTTTGAAGCTATGTAAATATATGATATCCATTATCAGTAATTCTATTCCAAGGTCAAATAGGCTTACATTCTATGGATGGAACTATTTTAGAATATGAGGGAGATAATATATATAATCCAGAAAAAGATGAATTTAGCACATCATCATTATAAATTGTAATTTGATCACTAGAGGATACCTCATATGTTCGATGTTTATGATCACATATTCTAAAATGTGAGACCTCATCATTTGATGTGATGATTTGGTCATGGGAGTGTGCTTTATCCTGGATTTTTTACCCTTTAGAGGTGTTATATTGTGTTGGAGTTGTGAAATATTGTATAGAAAATCCACTATAAAAGAGTTGAATACACAATTTCCCCATATCTCATAGCTCCATCTTTATCTTCATGATCACTCTCGTGTCATCAATTTTGGATAGATTGATATATATAAAGATATGACCTTTAAGGAATGACTGATGTATATAATGTACCTAAATGAGAAGGTATTTGGAAAACATTTTATTTCTTTGGATCATTTCATGTGGTGTTATGCTGGTTTGAATGATAGTAATAGGGATTCTTATTCTTATATGTGCAGTCAGTATCCAGAGTTGTTTGTTGGTTTGAACATCTCTAGTAATGTTATTTTTTTTGATGTTATCCTTTTTGTGATATGGGATGGGTGTATAATGTTCAATGATGGTTTCCGGACTATTATTTAGATACAATACACCCTGTAATATATTTTATGGGATGGTTTTTGGTGTTGTGTGGTTCTATTTTAGTCTTATAATTAGGTTTTACATATCTTATGATGTCATAATATATGGAAATTATCTCATGTGGTGGGTGTTCAAAGGACCATGTTTTTTTATATCATGTATTGGCTTTTTATTATTTAGGATGAAAATATTTATTGTCATATCTAATGTAATGTAATGTTTCCATATAGTCTAACCCTTTGTGTGTATCGAAGGCATGTGGTGGTCAGAGGAGGCCTAGAGATGGTTCGAAGGTGTTAACTACTATAATCTAGAAGTATGATGAATTAATGTTGTGTAAGGATTTCTAGAATTGAATGTGTTCTTCATAGATTGTGTGAGGCTGGTTCATGAGTTTATTTACAAATTGAAATGAATTCGAGGTTTAATTACCTAAGGCGAAGCATTTTTTGGAGAGACATATAAACTAGATACATTCATGATGTGAATAGGTGTCACTACATAATAAACTTTTATGCATCATGTCAATTATAATCTATAGAACATTGATTTTTCTAAAGAAGTATTCAATTTATCTAAATTTCTAAGATCACTATAGTGCTCACTATAATTTTTTTGTAATCCCATTGATGGGGATTAATCCCTACCTTCCTTACTTGATCTAGGACACTTTGGGGTTTTTTCAACCACTTATCTCATGGAACATCAATAAGGATCAATCCACATATTCTTGAAATGTGATAGTGGTGTCTCTCTATCATTCTAACTATGTTTTCACGATTTTTTGATGTTGAAGTTTTGTTGTATCATCATTTTTTGGATGAAACACCTGTGAGAGAAGTGATCAGGATCTATGATGTTGGACTATTCTCATGTGACATACGATAACAACATTATCTTATGGGAATAATTTATTCTTATATTAATTTTACTAAATCATAATGTTTTAATTATATAGAACATTTGATGGAAATACTTATAAACTAATTATGATTGAACCATATTAATAATAAATCTATTGTAGAATTTATATGTTTTTACATTCTACCATTATTATGTTTTTCCACTTAATTTAAAAGATATATTATTACCAATGATATTTTTCATAGACTATAATAGTAAACTATGGACTTTAAATTTGATCATTATATATAATTGTAATCTTTTTCATCATAAAATAAATTGATTAATAGGATTAATATGTAAAAAAATCATGTTTTAAAATGTTGAAACTTATAATTTTATTGTAATAAAATTGAAATAATGTCCATGTTTAATTAAGTGTATTGTTCCATTATGATGGCACTAAAAAATAATGTGAATCATGAAAATTCATTTTGAATATGTTTAAATTATATGTCATGTTAATGATAATGGTACTTCACGATATTTTTTGAAAATTGTATAAATGTTATAATCTTTATTAAATTTTGGTTTATTGTTATATCTTGTTGCCTTAGGTTTTTCATAACTAGAACCTATTAATAATGAATTATTTAATTCATGATGGACTAAAATTAGTTATTTGATAAAGATAATCTCTAATGTATGAGCTTATCTCCTTCATTAGAATTTCATGTTGATTAATTTTGGAGACATAAGCGATAATTTTTTTTGTGAATGATGGTGTCCTTTTAATTAGGACATGAATTACTTGTTGGAAATTCTAAATATTTATTATTTATTTAATTATGTGATCGATACCTAAGTTTTAAAATGTGATAGTGATAAGTGCGAATGATGGAACACTGAATCCACCATTGTGATGTCTCAAACTCCGATGCAACTTAATAGGCTCTTCGAACTCAGTGGGAGACATGGCATCAAGCCCATCTACCCAAATGCCAGAGGCCACCGACTAGAAATATGGGCCTCAGGTATTTTCGTTGTGAAACTATTAACACATTTCCAATGTGTAGTGTGGTGGATAAATATATACCAAGGATAATATAATAGAAAATGTATGTAAATAGTGTGCGTATACAAAATAAAAAAATGAAAAAGGATAGTAATATTGGAAATAACTTGGATTCTATTCAATAATAGATTATGATATTTCCTTTAGTAGAAAATTGGAAAATTGGATGCAAGACATTAGTCTTAACATTTTTGACAAAACTATCATTGAAATCAAAAGACTAACCCAAGAATCTGGAGACCCAGCTCTTTCATCTTCTGTAATGTAGTATACTAAACCACACACAATCATGTTTTTTGAAGCCATTAATATGGAATTTTCTACACCTACATCCATGTAATCTACACTGGGCACCAAACGACCCCTAAAAGAGGCTGTGAGATAATCCTCTGTTGGCCACCGCCAATAGTGTCTATAAACTTTTCCCAGGAAACAAAAATGTATAATTTTGAACGAATGAAATAATATATTAATTGAAAATAGTAAAATGTAACTGAATACCCATGTACATGCTTCATCCCTAGGCTTGTATTTGAAAAAATAACCAGTTAATTAATTATGTAATTAACAATTTATTTTTGTTGGTCTTGTGAGGCATAGATATCAAAAACATCACCTCATGATAGTATAAATAGTGATGTATCTAGGGTGTAAAATGGAAACCATGATTGAAGATATTTAACAATGATTTTCCAAAGTAATGACCAAAGAAATGTGGACCTCAAGGGAAATAACTCTATAGTATTTGAGTCTAGCTATGGGGGAAGATTGTGATCAAATGATTGTGTTACAAGGCATTCAAAAATATGTTTCATAACGAATCTTATGCGATCATCCAAGTTAAAATTGGGTGTAGTAGTGACTAGGCCATATGTGATGTAATCAGGGAACCTATATTTCAATGCTGCATCCAAGGAGAGTATCTAGGGAATCCCGTAATACAATGTGATGGATCTTATATTGTCATACAAGGGATCCAATAATATTTAAGGATTGAGATATAGGAGGGTATCAAACTAATCATGATGTATACTTGAATTGGACTAAGGTTCACAAGTGATCACAGAATTCCATGACAATAATACAAGGTGATCTCCAATCAGCACACTCTTGTTTAATCACGAAGTCATTTATAATTTTAATTGGTTCATGCCTTGACATTAATTAGAATTAAAATTCCAATAGCATGAAATATTTATTCAATCCATTTAATGAATATTCAATTATTAAGGACTATTACTCTACCTTGCATTAATGTAGTACGAGGTTCTATGGAAATGAAACCTATTATTTATTTAAATTTAATTTTGTCAAGTGATATAAATAGTATATTGTTCAATTAACATTTCACATTTATTTATAAATTAAAGAACATATCCAAGGTGGTTCATGTGGTGAAAATAAATGATACTTTACATTATTCAATTCACAATATAAATAAATCAATTTAATATAGAAATTATTAACCACATAAGGGTAAATCTGAGTCACTCCAAAAAGTTTTCTCAAGTGTTTAAAATACTAAAAACCAAATTTTTGGAATGAATTCCTACATCGGACGGATGAAGGTTTCGTCATAACAAATGATAATTAATCACAGATGTGGAAAAATAATAACAATAATTGTTTACTGAATATTATCATGGAATTAAATTCATTAAGTGACACCCAATGAAATCAGGGGTCCTTGCATGACAATTCCAAAATTAAGGAACATGAGGGATGTGTTATTGACCACCCACCATCGAATCGTATGAAACTCCACCATTGATATTGGCCTTTGATTAAGTGAAGAACAACTAAGATCTAAAAATGATGGAGTAATTTTAATAGCTCGATTACTAGGTCAAGAGAAAAAGAGATGAATAATGGATTAAATTGACTAAAGTACTTTACATTGAACATCCAAAGTAATAAGAAAATGCATGTTCGGTTCCCAGACTAATGATATATTTCAATTCATGTATTAGCCATTAAAAGATGTCCAAAATGAGATAAAATATGGTAATCATTCTGGAGATAATATTATGAGGAATGGTGAAGCTTAATTATATAATTAATAGAAAAAATTTGATTTTACCCGAAAAATATCCTACACATGATTCGGAGGCACGATTTTCCCAATAGTGCACCAACAATTCATAGGAACCTATGAAGAAAAGGCCACCCTAAAAGATTTGGATGCACGGTTAGGGAAACTTTTTTTCGACCGTTTTGTAAGGCTCGGTCCAAAAACTCACCATCCACATGATTCAATCTATCTTTGTGGCATTCCCACATTGTTTACACTAAACTTTTTTTCATGCATATTTTACCAAAAATATGGCTTTCGGGATGTGAACAAGCCCCAGACACCCTTAGGACATCCACTAACCACATAAGAATCCATATTATCACCAAAATAAATTATAATGAAATTTAACGGATCCATACATGAGATAAAGTGTGACAACTGGGTCCCAGTGACAGCACAGACACCCTATCTTAACATGGACGTCAGGTCCTGGCCTACCAGGTACCCCCAGTTGTCCCACAGACACGTAGAACCCACCCCAGGGTCCACACACATGCCTGAACGGGTCATCTGACTAATGAAAGTCCCCACAGGCCAACATATGTCCTTTCTAATGTGCTTTATCCTCACTCACACACACCCTGAGAAACTTCCTAGGAGGTCACCCATCCTCATCAATACTCCAGGACAAACATGCTTAACTGTGAAGTTCTAATCAGATGGGTTCTCGAAAAAGAAGGTGCACCTTGTTGACATGAGTCATATCATTTAGTGATTTAACCCTTTATCATTTGGGGATGTTACAATCACCCCGCCCCCTTAGAGCACAACGCCCTCGTTGTGGGCCCTACATCTCAACCCAGGCAGTGCACCTCACACTTAAGGATGGGTTCCACTAATAGAAAATGTGACAACTAGGTCCAAGTGACAGCACAGACACCCCGCCTTAACATGGCCGTTAGGTCCTGGCCTACCAGGTACCCCTAGCTACCCCGCTGACACGTGGGGCCCACCCCAGGATCCACCCACATGCTTGAACGGGTCATCTGACTAATGACAATCCCCACAGGCCAACACATGTCCTTTCCAATGTGCTTTGTCCTCACTCACACACACCTTGAGAAACTTCCCAGGAGGTCACCCATCTTCATCACTACTCCAGGCCAAGCACGCTTAACATTGGAGTTCTAATCAGACAGGCTCCCGAAAAGGAAGATGCACCTTGTTGACATGAGTCATATCATTTAGTCATTTTACCCTTTATCATTTGGGGATGTTACATAAAGCCTGGTTTATTACATACTTCTCCCTTAAAATAACTCATCCCCGATTTCACCTTCCAAGGGTCAGGAAACACTATCTATGAAAAATTATGTACATTGGGACTATACATCATAAACTCTCTCCCAAGTATCATAATATGCATGTTTCTGTATCCATATCAACCATACCAGAGGGACATGTCTTCCTCAAAGATCATTCGTTCCTCAGTCAATGATGCATACAAGATGATCCCCAATGATAGAATCAAAATCTAAGACTAATTCCACATTATCAATGGCATGAGATGGGTAATCATGATACATGTGAAGTTATGGGACATGGAAGTCACCATGCATGGCGTGGTACCTCTGAGTTTGTAGCAACTGATAGCCTATTATCCCAACTCATTCAAGAATTTAAAATGGCTATACGTAATGAGATGAAAACTTCCCTTGTTTATGTAACACTCTACACCCTATATGGGGTGATACCTAAGATAAAACATGATCCCTGAACATAACACTGAATGTCTTCAATGGTGTTCAAAATAATGTAACATTCTAGACTAAGTAGTATACATACGATTCTTGATTTATTAAACCTTCACCAAGGTCTCCTATATGTGAGCAGGGCCTAGTTAGACTACTACCTCACCAGACTCTATCCAGCACAACAGATAATAAAATGACCTATAATGTAGAGACCCAAAGCTTTCTGTTCATGGACATTACATTAATTTTGCGGAATAATTAACAAATAACAAAAATAGACACACAAGGACTGTAATAGTTTAGTGTCTTTGGAAACTCAGAATATAATCTTATAATCATTGTGAAAGATCTTCAAATTCTCCCATAAATATCTTTCCCTTTTTATCTTACCAAAAAACATTCTTTATATCCTGGGGAAAATGAAACATAAAAGGGGTGAGCTCAAATTCTCAGTAAGGGTAAGCATAGAGAACATAAAACATTCCTTATACATTTGAATGTAAAAAAACATGAGCATAAAATCTAAACACCAAAATCTTGAGCAATGACATAAAACATGGCAGTATGTAAGGCATAGATCATGAAAAAACATTAATCATGATAAATTAGCATGGGAATAAAACATGTAATTGTGGAAACCATTAATCACATGATATGATTTCTATAGTAGCCAAGGCATTCCTTCCAAGACCATCTTAGTGGACAATGTCCCTTTCTGAATTGAGTTCATTCCTCGTTCCAGTCCTGTATTACTGAACTGGTTTAACTTGTCGTTTAAGCCATGTCTCTCTCATGAGATATAAATCTTTACCCAATGCATTGGAGGTAGATATAGTTCCCACTCATCTCATATTGAAATAATTATTTCTTGTGCCATAATATAATCATAAATCATTCATCATAACCCAAGAATAAAATGGGTTTCATAAACATCATTCCATCATAACGTAATCCATGCAAAAAAATTGGACATCATTTCATCATTAGAAAATTGAAACCATGTAAATCATAGACACATGATACTTGAAACATACACATGTCAAATAATGTCATCTTAGATGAAAATGGTTTTGATAAAACACTTCAAATGATTTCTTGAAGAAAATATCCTTTTTTAATCAAAATCATTTTATTTTCACAAAATTTCATGAAATTTTAAAAGAAAAGGATTTTTTTGAAAATATTCATGAAATATATTGTAGGAAGCTTCATGAAAATAAGGCTTTATAAAATCGTCAAAATCCTTTCATGCCGTATATGTTAAAAAACATTCTTCTCATACTTTTGTCGAAAAAGTCAAAAAGTACCATGTAGGGTAAATAAAAGAAAGATTCCTTCCATACCATGGGGTAAAAGTCAAATGGCTAAAAAGGAATTTAAACATAAATGAGTACACTTATATAAAACATGGACATAGATTATAGAAATAACCCCATTAAATACTTACGAATAAGCAATCTCAGATAAAAATGACATTTTCACAATTATACCTTACCTTAGGTTCGATATACTTCATACGTATCAGAACCTCCGGTATAATGATTTAAATAATGTCATTGACATATAACATAATCATATTAATTATTATGATATCATATATGTTCCACTTATGAATTTATATCACCCGTTCTTTTGTGAATTCCATGTTAAAGCAGCGTTTTGGGTAAAATCGTTTCATTTATCGTATGTGTTTTAACTTCTCATTCTTGATATTATTACTTATATCCTGATTTACATAATTACAGAATGTAAAACATGATTTATATATAATATATATTCATCATATAAAAATATATGTTATATATCGATAAAAGGAATGAAATACACCCTCCATGGAGACGGTAGGTCGTACATACGCATGAACGTTGTTTTCGTTTCCTTATTAAATTGAATGAAACTAAATAGATAAGATACATATATATACATAAATCCATTATCATTATTATTTCATATATTTCATTATTATTCATTATATAAACATTATGATCTTTCATGTATGGTTAACATGGAGAATGAATCTCGTCGCGCTGTGGAGACGGTAGTCCGTACGTATGCCCGAGCGATGATATCGTTCCCGTAATTATTTAATAGAATTGGAGTGGATGGTATAATATATCAAAATAATTATGATGTTATAATAATCATATATTGTTATTCTTTACACCATTATACCCATCCATGTATGGTGTTGGTGGAAAAACAGATTTCACCACGGTGTGGAGACAGTATTCCATACGTACGCACGCGTGGTGATTTTGTTTTCCATAGGATGGTCAGATGGTGAAATAGGGTTGTTTCATACTTATAATAACATATCAGTATATTAGTTATACTGATTTTATTACTACATAATGAAACAACTAATTAAGAAGAAGTGGAAGAATAAATAAAGTTGAAAGAATCGGTAACGGACATTACCTCTTCTTTGAAGCGCCTCTTTGAGACCTTCACTTAGGGCACTAAAATTGGTCTTTTAAAAAGACCAGAACCTCTAGGATGTTTTATGCAAGTGGAGAAGAGAAATTTTCAGGGGTTTCCGAGCATGAAGGCTCAAAGTGGGGTGAGTAAGAGAGGGATTAGGTGCCCTTTTATAATGGAGGGGAGGGACACCTTTGGAAAAACTAAAAATATTATTTTATTATAAAGTCATATTCAGTTTTTATTAGCTCCAAATTTATTTATTTCAAATATAATGTTGGGATGGGTCACAATACTCTCATCCAATAGAATTTATACAAGTTTAAGTTTCTATTTTAACCTTATCATTTAGATTTAACCTTAAGTTAAATAATTTTACTTTTACCGTGTCTTCTTGTTTTCATACACTATAAGGTTAATGACCTTTCTATAACAAGCCAAACGAACCCCAAGTTGTTTATTATTAATATATATAACCTTATCTAAGTCATTTGGCTGAAACTTTGATTTTTAGGATTGAAATAACATTTAATAATATAATATTTGTTTTAAAAACTATTTTATGTAAATTTTGACACTATTGGGTAATTGATTTTTGTGAAATTCATAACATAATGATTATCCCGAAAAAAAATAATTAAATCAAAAATAACATGTAATATTATCATATAAAATTAGTTAAATTCATAAAAAGTCTCAAATTACATTTATTTGGGTTTTTATAACATCAATTATGTCAATATTTCATTAATAAGATAATTACTACATCATCTTTGTGTCAAAAATAAATTAAAATATTTACTGTCTAAAAAATATAAATAAATTACCATAATGTAGGAAATATTTTTATCTATATAATTATTATTTATAGTCGAATTTAAATTATTTATAACCCTATATTAAAAATTATTTACTTATTAAACATTGATTTTAACTATTTTAACCCTTCTTTAAATAAATTAATATTAAATGTCCTAATCTAATCCAAGTGGGCCTAAATGGTCATATTTTATTCCTAAGGTTGTTTTTGGTCAAATTAAACTTATGCAATAGAATTAGTACATGTGTTAAGGTAGTAATAATAATATCATTTTACCCTTAATTATCCTATATACTTTTAACCGTTGTAAATAAAAGTAAAAAAAATACTATTCACAAAAAATTAATTTCATCTCATTGAACCACATTTTAGTCCTTGATATTAACCGTGTCTCTCAGATTTTTAAAATTCAATTCACCGAAGTGGTAAAATGTAATTTAAATTACAAAAAAGTCAATTTTTTAACAACCACTAAGTGGTTTCACTATTCATCGAAAATTGATGTTTTTCAGAAAAATACCAAAAATTTAGCCTTAGAATTATTTGATATTCCGAATTCAAAATTGATGTCTATTTTTCCAAATTCATAACATATAATTGGAGTTAATTAATTTTAAATTTAATTCCTGTTATCAAAACAAATAGCGTGTTTTTAAGAAACAAAAACAATCAAATGATTGATACTTCTTAATATCCAATTTCAAAGTGAAATTAATTACACTGAACAACATTGGATTAATTGGTAAAAATATATTCTGATTACACTTTAAAACCAATTACAAAGATAATCTATCCATATAAATTATTGCGATGAAAAAAGTTGTTTTTAATTAAAATATAGCGTGTTTTACTATTCATTAAAATATGAATGTTATCAGAATAATATGAAAAAATTATCCAAATTAAATTTCTATATCTTGATTCCAAAGAAGAATTTTATTTTGTCAAATTGAACTTATAGACTTTTTAAAAACAAGATTTAATGTGGGTGCGTCATCAAAAGGCTGGAAAACTGCAATTTTTTAAAAATACATATTTTAAACGAAAAAATTATTTTTTTCTCATACCATATTCTAGAAAATGTGTAAGATAAATAATAATTTTATAAAATTAAAAATGTATAAATAATATTCATAATGGCTAGTCCATAATATTATAACAATATATCGTTGTTTAGTGAAACCTGGTATTGCGTACAACACACACTATCGAGGAACGTCGTGATTGCGTGTAATGTAAGCCAAGTCAGGTTTGCATGTTGTGAATGACTCCTCCATTGTTTCTTATAATAGAATCCAACCATATTTTATTTATACATTAAATATATATATATATATATATATATATACAGTATATGTTTCATAGAATAACTACTATCAAAATTGTGTTTAACATGATCCAAGAATAGTATTGTATATACTACAAGCTCGCAAGGCAATGTTGTTGTAGATTAACACAAGACACTAATGAAATTAAAAGAATATTTTTCATAAAATCTTGGGGTTTTAAATATAATCAAAATATTCAAAAGGATCCATCTGAATAATCACATAAAAGATATTTTTATAGTGTAAATCAACATGAGGGATATGAATCTCCGAAAAACTGCCGAAATAATATACACATGTCCATGAACATAAGCTATAACATGTATCATCAATTCCAATTTCCCATCCAATGAGGATGAAATTTTTTTCATAGAATAACATGTGTTCCCATATCCTAATGAAATCTCTAACATAACATTGGTGTTAAATGAGAACACCTATCTGAAATGTTATTATGTGGGATCATGTGTAGTACTATGATCTCATGAACATATAGTCTTCCACCCTCCTCAATTGACAATTTCTCAGGAATTGGAATGAAGTGGGACACATAAGTCATTTTTTCAGTGACAAACCATAAAATAAAACTACCTCTAAGAGATCTAGGGAAACATGCTACAACTTCAATGGAAACATCTTCTCATTTCTATATGTGACCATAAGTGTATGTAAAATTCATGCAGGTGTATGTTGCTCCACCTTCACTAACAAATGTGTGGAACACGTGTTGATAAATCCTACAATATGATGATTCATCCCAAGCCCCCAATACTAGAGTCGTATATCTTGATAAATCATGGAGATTTCATGATGAACTAACCCCGGAGAAGAGTTGGATACACACATAAACTCTTTTGTTATATATTTACGAATTGAGACATGACCACAGATATGAAGGATTTTTTATTAATCCACTGACCAATCTGGATAAGGTATATGTCGTCATATACTATCATGGATAATCAAACCATCCAGATCTGAAAATTTCCTACACTTGACATTCTCAAGGGTGGAAGAGGTATTTACAATGATAAGACTACTCATGACTAACATGAAACACAAGATGAATCTAAGAGAATCAGTCCATTAACATCCCTTCATCAATAGATTCCCATTGGTCATGTGTTTGAGTTTTCCAACTCAGTACATCACCGACCACAATAACCTTTGTAGGATTACAGGAAAGTGAAATATCAGAGGAATTGTTGATTGTCGACCCATATATGTTGTCTAAGTTCCAATTCACATTACGAAAAATTATATTTTATGATCATGTGCATCAGGTAATTAGAGAAGGGAACATCCAAATGATAATATTTCTATAAACATAAGGAATGGAGAAATACATTTGTCTCAGGGATGAGCCTCATTTAGTTTATCTTATGATACCTCAACTCCCATGATCGTTACGAAATGACTTTAACGTCATAGATAGTTATGGGTCATGGATGATGACTGATGCATCCCAAAATACCTTATATACTATGTTTGGATTTAGAAGCCTCTAAAAAGGTGCCTATACAATCTTCCCATTCATATCCTTAAAGGTTTTCTCGTATTCTTATGATCACAATAACTTTAATCCCTTCATAGTAAAACTATTTAGATATGGAGATGGGAACGAAATTTCCGATAAGAAACATCTATAATATCTAACATGTCCTAAAAACACCTTATGTTAAAAACATTCTTAGACTACACCAAGGAAAATACATCACTAACCATTTTAGGGATAACAGGTACACCTGATTTCGATAAGATATGCCCCATGAAATGTACCTTGGAAATCTAGAAGTGGCAATTAGCTATCATGGCATAATGAATATGCTTTTTTAGTGTACTGAGAATAATCTAAAGATCTTTTTCATGGTCACTATGAGTGTGGGAATACACCATGATTTCTTCTACAAAGACCATCTCAAAAAATTCCACAGAGGGGTGGAAAACCCTTTTTATATCATTTAAGATATGTGGAACATTATTAAGAGTTAACTATATTAAAATTTATTCATATAGGCTATATCTGCTATGAAATGTTGTTCAAGCTACGTCTGATGCACAGAATTGTAGTTGATGATAACCTTATCTGAGGTTGATATTGGAGTAGATCTTTGTTCCTCAGAGCTGGATGAAGAGATAAACTATTCAAGGATGTTGGTATTTGGTCTTCACCACATGAGGGTTCAAACATCTATAATCCACACATATATGTGAGGATATATCTTTTTTCATTGAAAATAGCATGGTCCCCATGAATATGTAATAAGACCTATAATGACATTGGTCTCGAAATAAGCTAGTTGTTTCTTGATCACTTGCAGCTCTTTTGGTGCCATTATATATGATGGAATGGATATTAGAGCTTCTCCCAAAACAGGATCTATTATAAACTCTACATCCATCTCAAATGTTATGATAGAAAAGTCATTGGGAAAGACATCCCTAATATGATCAACTACATTTGAAAAATAGACTTGAAATAAAATCGGATCCACCACGATGATATATATAATATGGTTGTACAATCAACCTATCTCGTGATGGTTTGTCCCTGATCTACTAGCACGAATATCCCACTAACTCTTATATAGATTAATGATTACTTCGTGTGATTTAAAAGATACCATGTAGTGATAGGAATATTTAAATTAATTATAGTAAACCAACTAGTTCATTCCATTTATGATATTCAATCCCATCATTTCAATAACAAAGCAGTTCTGTATGAAATGGTAACTGCATACCTCTTGGGGATAGTCCATATAATAGTGTATACCCTCTTTCTATTCCCCAAATGGTGTTTCTATGGTTGATAAAACATAGTAATATAGTATATACAATCAGAGACATTCTATTATATATAAAAAATATAAAATGGTTTGAATAACCTATAAAAAAGGAAAAATACTATAGTAGATTCCAAAAGAATAGTACCTCGTACTGTAGATGTTTACGTAGTCTGATCCTTGGGTATCGTGTATACGATAAGAAATTGGCCTCATCCAAATGCTTCTAAAATTGATGGGCTAGAATTATCAAAACTACTTTTTTCTCACCAGTGTTGATCATGGGTCTAGCTACCACAACAAGGACTGCCTCCTCGTCCAGATGTACAAGTGTTATTCCATCTTCTCACCTGCTGCAGTACAAAATTACTTTCTCTTAGGGGTGTAGTTAATAAGGATCGTTTTCCACTCAAGGCTTGTGGAAAGGTTTTACAAAAAATATTTAAGATTTCCCATACAACAACAGGCCCATCACTCTATCTATTCAATATAACAATGAAGCTTCATGTGCCACAAGTGTCCACATAGATGACACACTATAGAGCTATCGAAATGGGCACTCTGGTTGTCCCTGCCGTGATGAGAACCCTTGAGGGAGCAATTCTAGCCACTAGATGAACTATTGGCCTACCGATTCACGGTTTGTCTATACCCAGTACTATTTTCTCACCTTAGGTTTCTATCATTGATAATAAAATGATTGATTATTAAATAAAATATATATATGTTGAAGAAATTACACTGTGTGGGAATGTATTATTGAATCCCATTTTCAATACAATAAGCACATGTATTTTAAACATCATCTAAAAGCAGTGAAAAATGTTATAACTTCGTGAAACTATATAAATTTTTATAAAATAAATAGAACCATATTTGAGATGCATATAATCTGTGGCTCTATCAACTGTCAATGTTTATAGAATTATCAACTCATTGAACGTAGTCTAGAATTCAACCCATTAAATGCCTTAATGATTACCAGTAGGGGTAATTACATACCACCAACACATGGATGAATCCCAAATCATGTATGTAGAAATTGTAACCCTCTATTATTTTGGAGTCTTTAGATGATCAATGACAGATTGAGTGGATTTTATCCAAGACTCAGTAGACTGTGGTCCATCTTCCCATTAAAAGGCTGTAGGATGCTGATGTAGGAACACACAAGTCATATCAACCACCGTAGAAACAAAATATGGACCACCATGAATGTACAACAACAGATGTAAGAAACAACCACAAACTTGGGAATTAGTTCCAAGATAATGTTCAACATGTGACTCATCCAGTGGAACTCCTGGTAGTAATATTTCTAGCTCGGAGCCTATCATGTCTAAAATGTGGTCAGCACCACTTTCGTGGCATATAATATGAGGATGTCATGGCAACATTGCCTAAAAATAAATCACATGCCTCGTAAAAATCTTAATAAGAAGCATAGAATCACTTGTGTACGATGAATGTATGAGAAATCACTACCCAAGCCATACTACACCAACTACCCATTATGATATCCATGTATTGGTAATTACTAATGTATATGTTTCGTTTATATTTAAAATTTAATTACTTGGTTAACATCATTACCTTTCATAGACATGAAAAATGAAGAATAAGGATGTGAAAAAAATCATTAAAAATGTCAGGATTCACATTATATTTGATATCAATTCCCATTGAGTCAGTTCCCATAAAACAAATTAAGGAAAACAACACCCACTTATTTATATCACAATGGATGGGGATAGTAAATTAATCATCCCAGTCCAAAAGGTCCCATACACCTCGTTATTTGAGACACGAAATCACCCTATCATAGCCATGAATAATAAATGTATATGATAACTATCAAAAAATCCATCTATAATTACATGAATATAAAGCAATATATGTTAGTTAAATGAACTAACATGGCATGCAATGTGCATGACAAGTTAATCCTCAGTTCATATAATGTTGCATGTAGAAATGCTCCTCGATCACATATTATCATTCCAAGGATGAAATATAGTATATTTTAGAATAATAATAAACAACACCACACATCATGTGCATCACAAACTGGTTAAATAATGTCAACTGTAATAGGAAAATCATAACAACAATTATAATTTGGGAAACTCTTCTATTACCCCGAACATGGGATTGCAACGCCCAAGATCAACTTGTAAATATGTTATATGCATCCATACTCTAAAATCTATTTTTTCCAAATAGTAAAAACAGAAATAATACCCATATGATACAACTTTATGATGTCTGAACCTAGATTCCACATAATTGGTTCCTTGATCAAGGTGGTCCACATTTCATCAAGCACATCTCCTGAAATGCCATAGGTTCTTGACTAGAAACATGGGAATAAGGTGTGTCTATTGATATACTATGACCTCAATAAAAAATGTAGCATAATATATAATATTAAACAATGTTAAATAGTGGATGCAATTAATGTAAAAATGAATAAGAACAGAAATAAATAAATAAAAAAGATATTAATGACTGAAATAAATGGGATAAAATTCATAAACATATGATGACAGGACATGTACTACAAAATTGGAAAACATGGATACCCGATATATGGAATATCATGTTCTGTAAAAGTATTAATGAAATAAAAATACTATCCCTATAATCCAATTACACTACTCGTTCATCTTCTATCATGATCCACACTAAACAGAATGTTATCAAGTGATCAATGTTGTAAGCTTCCCTGTGTCCCCAACTACAACCTTGTAATCTAGTCCAAGTACCAACAAGCACCCAGAGAAGATATGAGATAAATCTCAGTGGTCCACCACTAATGGTTTCAATATCATCGGTCCTGTATAATTGAAATATAATAGTGTTGAATCATTAATATATATATATATATAATGTAAAATTTGTACAATGTAACTACATACCCATGTACCTAATTCATCCCTAGGCTAGTTTCTGAAAATGATTGAAGTTAATTAATTAAATAATTACCAATTTCTGTTTCCAGATCATGGTATGCACTATAGAAACTAACATCACCTGAATATTGTATAAATAGTGATGCTAGAAATGTTTATCAATGATACCCTGATTGATTATATTTAATAATGATGTTCCAAGGTAATGACAAAGGAAACCTATACTGCATGGGACACTAACTCATTAGTATCAGAGCCTATATAAGGGTTAGGAGTGTAATACAAGGATTATTTTCCAAAGTTTTCAACAATTTGTTTCCTACCGAATCTATGGTGATACTCCATGAAAATACCAGTATAGTAGTGATTGGGCCCTAGGGGAAGTTAACATGTATCCTAAATGTCAATGTAGTGTCAAAACAGAGTATTAATGGAATTCTATAATACTATGTGAGGGATCATATGATTTCATATCTAGAATCAAATAATAGGCAATGATCATGATCTATGTGGGCCTTAACCTAAGAAATTAGTATTCCTTGAATCAAAATGGTGTTCTAGATGGATAAATTCATTCCTTAATAAGAATCCAAGGATTGTTTGAGTCAAACCACTCCTGTTTATTAATGAAGTAATGTATAGTTTCAATATTTTCAAGCAATTCATTTCATTAGTGTGACAAGGCCAGGTAGCATGCTACATTAATTAAAACCATTTAAGTCATATTCAATAATTAATGTTCATTCCTCTACATTGTATTATTTTGGAATGTGTTTCTACAGACATACAAACTATTTTATATTTACCTTTATTTTGGTTAAGTCATATATTTAGTATACATAAAAATTCAATTTGATATTTATTTATCAATTGATTCACTTAAAATAGGTAGGTCACATGGTATGAATACATGGTATTTTCCATTATGTAATTCACAATATAAATCAATACATTTAATATATAAAACATTACTCATATATGATTCAAGAAAATTCACACTCGAATGGTGGCTCTAAAAAGTTAAATATTATAAACCAATTATTTCAATACGTCGTACTATGGATTGATGTTATTGTAGGCATGACCAAAAATAATTAATCACATATATTTCAAGAACATAAACTTATGGTTCTAATGAATCTAATAATCACATATAAATTCTATTAAATTCACCTGATACAATCGGTGGCCCTGTATGAGAATTAAAAAATCAATGAACATGTTTCATGTGTTATAGACCACCCACTTAATTGTCATACGAATCTCCTCATCTGAAATAGTCATTGGATTATTCATAGAAAATGTACATCTACGAAAAAGGGAAATTTACTCACATATCAATAACTAGGTTGAGAGTTAGAGAGAAAAATAAAATATTAATCAAAATCAACTTATTGTAGTTATGAATCCATTGCGATGAACAAAAGATTAATTGGAACCTGAACATTGGACATATTTAAATCTATATCATATTTGTTAAAGAGCTAAAAAATAAGAGAAAAATAGTTTAATCTCACATTATATCAATGTAAGAAGAAGGATGATTCTTACAATGATCATTAAAGGTGAAATAACATTTTACGCACAATACATCCTCCACGCAATTTGGATGCATAGTTTTTCAAATCGTGTTCCAACAATGCATGAGCACCCTATAAATAAAGGGCACCCAAACAGTTAGGATGCATGGTTTGGGAAACCGTGCACCAATCGTGGGATAATGCTATGTCCCAAAACTCAAAATCTATTGGTTCATTAGATTATAACACACACCCATCATTTATATAAACTATGTTTTAGTTAATTTATAGAAGGTTGGATATTGGGTTTGATTGTACTAGATTATGGTTTTGTAAGATAAATTTGGATTTCATGATTTCTTCCAACCTTCTAATTTTGTAACATTTAGTTCTCCTATCAATTATTATATACAAAAATGGAATGAAATGTTTTCACTTTTAATTTCTTTTTATATATTTATGATGAGTATTAGATTGTTTTATTTTTCTCTATAACTCATATAAATTTTCTCTTGGAGGGTAATTCCTCTCAAATTTGTGTTTATAATACAATAGCATGTAATCAATATCTCAGAGCATATTGGGGTAGATAATTGAGTAGTCACCCTTTCTCTTCTCTCATTTCCTACCTAGAATGGGTACACATTAGTGTGAGTGGTCATGATAGTTAATATGAGGACTTTAACTATCATTTCACAAACTAATTTATTTATAAATACAATTATATATACATTTTAGTGATATTTAAATACTTCTATAATTATTATTCTACTCGATAAAAGCAAATATTTACTTTTTTAGACATTATTTATAGACCCAATATGATCATATAGATTTGGGGATTAGACATGATTACTTTACATATTGTGATTCGACAAATTATAGTCATATGATCTTATACTTTCCTTTGTTTTTTGTCTCTAATGTACTAAGGTTATTATATGGTGATGATATTTTTACATAAGATGTGGGGAATGATCATGATATTCTAACTGAAAATTGATGATGTTTATGATATATAAACTAGTGAATACTTATAATGAATATATATTATTTTTAAATTTAGATAAAATCAACGGTGTTAGAAGGGTATGAACCAGTATATACATTAATTCAAAATCAATATAGGATTATATTATTTAAATCAACACATTATATACATTACCTAATTTCTAGTTAACATATTCTAATTATCATTTATAATTAAATAATTATATCTACAAAATCTAAAATTTCTGTATGTCATTATATTTACACATAGTTCTTACATTAACATATTCTGAATATATCATATTCTCGACATCACAATTGTATGATGTAAAAAAACTATCATTTGTATTTTTATCTGACTCCCATGAGAATGAAAAATATCCAAAATAAAAAAATTCATATACAAATTAGTGATTCCTATTTTATACCGAATGATTGGTGGTACCAAATTCTCACACATTATAGATATATGGTATTTAAAAATACATCTCCCACACTTCCATATAAATTTTTTCAATTATTTATATATAAACAAAATCATTGAATTTTTTTATTATTTAAACAATATAATTTGTAATTCATATATACAAAATTGATCAACTCTAATTTATTTTATATAAAACCTTATGTATGAAGTAAATAGTAATAGTATATATTCTCTTCCTTAATGTTTCATATCACTTTTACTTATTTTTTATGGATTATGTATTATATTCAATTTAATGATGATATATTAATTTCCACTATGGATTCAGTGTATATAAAATTAATTATTTCATATTCACTAATCCTTATATATTTCATATACATTTTTTTTAAGAATTATAATTAAATCCTCACATTGATAACTTTTATTCCATTTCAAAAATCATTTATTCTTTATTAATGGATTATATTCATTTATTATTAAAAAATATGAATATTCATAGGTTTGAAATGAAATATCCAATACATATGATGATTCCCCAATATAGTGACTTATTTGATCGAATAACAGTTATTAAATGTAGAAAAAGGCACTATTAACCTGATTCATAAGATATAACTATTCGGTAATTTGTAAATCATGTATTAAAATATTGATCAGTTTGTACAAAAATTCAATATTACAAAGTAATATTATGTTCAATCTAGTCATTATAGAGAACATAAGTAATATCATGAATACATTTCCCTCAATTTTGAATCAACTAGTTGATCGGAAATAACTTATTCTAGGTTAGAGCCATATATGAAATGATTGAATGATATTACCTCAAGTCAAATGGATAGTGGAAGATAGATGTAAGAAAAGATTAATAGATATGAGGAAAAAGTATGTGTAAAAAACTATATTGAGGTTTGTTTCCTACTTATATATCCCTATGTACACTCTATATTTACCTATTCATTTATTTCTAGTCTATGTTATGTATGAGTAATTATATTTTCATAAAACCCCTTTAACATTTGTTATGAATAAATTTCATCATTAAATTTCATTATATGATAATTTATTCAATAATTGACTTCGTGGATACTTTTTCAAAACTATCATTTTATATATGAATGAGTAACTCATTGATAGAGTCTTTATGTAAATCATAAATATAGTTTAACACATAACATATCATTATAATATATCTTATATCATACAATATAATCTAAATAGTTAGTATCAATATGATACTATCAAATAATAAATATTTATATTCAAACGAGAATATTATATCGGCACATATCATATGATATTATTTTATAATATAACGACAAATAGTATGGCCAGTTGTATATATATATATATAGGAATTAGATCATCTGTACAAAAATATCCCAATTTAATTAAATACTATTACTATTTATATAATTCAATTTAATATTGTATCATATAAAATAATATTTAGAACCATATCCAATAATAAATTTTGAAAGCCATATTGAATATTTTTTACAACATTCATCATATTAAATATATGAACCATTATATATAATTCTTTGTAAAATTAATTAATTATTCATTAAAAAACAATGTGTGATCCCATAGATTATAATATCATTGAAATATATATATTAATTCTAAACATTCCAAATTTATAAATAATATTTTCATCAATAAAATATTTAGTGCTACTATAGTCATAAAAAATCATACTAGAACTATATAAAAAGCATGTTTCTCAATTCTTCTTACAACCAAAAATTTCATATATAAAATTTCATTTTCATAATGATTATTTTTTAATGACAATGATTAACCCCATGATACATAATATGAAAATATCATATTGATCCTCTTGTATTAATAATTCTATGTGTATAGACCATCCATGTGAATGAATATATCACATCACATTCCTCATTATGGTTTACAACATCATATAAACCTCACCAAATAGAAAATAAAATCTCATTTCATATCTATTTATGGTAATACATATATAAAATATATATCAATTAATGTACTATATTTAATTAGCATCACATTTTAAAGAGAATGACAATTTGTTAAGCCTTATCATATAACCTGATAATAAATGTTTTCGACAACTAGTGGATTAGAAAACCACATGTAATATATATGAACTGAATCAGTATAAAAACGTTCTCATAGTAGGTATCATTGTAATATTAGGAATACTTAAATCCCATTATAAAATAAACAACCATAGTACATATAATAGGTTGTGTATTACAGTACATGTGGAATAAATTATGGATCACATAGTAATGAATACTCCTTCAATGGAATAGGAAACATATGAAAAATGGATAACCTAATGATAATTAATATATTTTCATATATGAAAAAATATATTTTATATTATAATACACATAAAAATTATTACATAGTCACCTATCTAATCATATCCTATATGGAATTTCACTAGTTTGTTGTAATATTTATAGTTGTATTAGTGTTATCATAATCACAATAAATCATAAGGTAATTACTATTAATGTGTGAATTTTATAAAATCCCCCAACAAAACACATTAATTGATAACATATTTAAATAAATTTTCTCTATATAATAGTGTTATATTAAAACATGATTATTATTTTTAAGTATTTTATAATTTTATTCAAACTAATTAATTTCAAAACATATATTGGAATGATATAGTAGAATTATTCTATCCCTATAGAACCATTTTTTATGATCAAAATTATAATCATAAATTATTTATTTAAATATTAATTTTTCAATTTTAATTATTGAGTTAAAAATTAAATCATTATAATTTTCATTATTAATATATCGTAAAACAATTTATGATATTTTTATGCTTTGAAAATGAATCAAGTAGGTATTATAAATATGTTTTTATTTTTAATATCACTTTGTATATACATACATGAGTAAATCTCTAATAGACTATACACTATATATATATATATATTATATTTTCATGATGAAAAAATACATTTCTATCAAATTAATTAACATATATTTTAATGTATTGTTAATATTTCATTGAAAAAAATTATTTATTTCCATATAATATATGTTTATATATGTGTTGGAGTAATATTAAAAAATGAATAAATTATTATAATAAATATTCCACTAATGGATGGTGGGATACAATCCTTTTTCTTCATGATAACATATAATAAACCCCTACACCCATGGAAAAAGAATATTTATATTATTATTCTTTGATAATGTGTTTTAAAATAAAATGATTCATATCTATAGCGTATATAGTCCATCATGTAATGTTGTTAATAAAAATCCATGATTAAAAACATTATTTTATCAGATTATAGGAAAAATTTATGTTTAACAATTAATTATTTATATCAAATAGATATTGATAATTTACATTTCATTCAACTAACTTATTTTGTAATATATTCCACATTAATCATTTAGAAACCATCTTCTTGTTACAATAATGGAATATAAATGTTTTAGTATTATCAATCATGATATAGAACTCTTGTATATATACATCATTCTTAAATTATATATTTAGTATCATTTAACCATCAAAATCAATGAATTGGTTCTATAAAACAGATAAAATATATGAATATTCAAGAGATTCTCACAAATCATTTTATGTTAGGTAAACATTTACATCTCTTGGAAACATGAATCTCATTCATATCATAGCCATTAGGTTTAATTTATAGGTCTTTAAAATAATAAGAATATATCATATCCCTTCTTAATGTAGCTACTACCCAACTATACTTTTAAAAAAATAATATTGAATATGACTTCGCAAGTTCCTATATAATAAAGACATTGTGAATGTAAGAAATTGTTAATTGAACTCATTTAAATTATCAAAACACATTAATCATTGGTTAAAAAGCAATTCTGTATTCAAAAAATGTTTTAGTGGATATCCAAAGTATAAACCAAGGAACGAGATCACCCAATCATAATATGTTCGTTTATAGGCTATAAATTTTCAATAGTCATGTTTTTTAATTTTTTCAATAACAAGGTGAAATAATATTTATATACTATAATAATAATATTATCATCTTTAAAAACATCACAATTATATTTATTAAAATTGTTTTACAATTATGCTTATAATTTATTACAATTTTTTGGATTTATCCCAAATTAATGTTTACCAATGATGATTTGTCATTCCTATAATGGAATTTTTTATCTATCGAATAATATTTAATTAATTAATTTGATTAAATAGTTTCAAATATTATCCTAATTATATCATTACACATTTTTAGTATTTACATCTTATTCATTCATGGTCTATGATCCTAATTTAACTATTATATGTGCCTCTTTTCAATTTTTCCCATAACATAGTTTTATATATATACATGAATATAAATCATGTTGTATTCAAAAATTATATATAATATAAGATAACTTGTTATTTTGTCGCATCATATTTATTCACTCTACATGATTTCCCTTTTTAATAACATGTAACACCCATGACATGGCCACCAAAATGGTCCCCCGAGCATGGGTCACTATAACATCAGAGGCACACCAACTCATATACTAGATTATTCAAAATAGTAATATTGGCCTAGCATAATATATGGAGTCTATTCACTATAAATAAGGTCATGACTTTCATGATAAATTTTTTTAAAAAAAATCACATGACCAATCCATATAACGAGTATCCCACCAATATATAGACCAAATCGAGATCCCCCAAGAGAAATTGTAATAAAAAAATATTATTCATTAATCTATCTATATGACACATTTAAAAAATAGTGAAACCAAATATAGATTATCTCCCATTAAATAATTTTTAATTGTACAGTACTGTAACAAACTTATATTTATGTATGTATATATATCTGTGTGTGTAACATTCATGAAAAAAATTAAGTAATGTGAGAAAAATTATTTAGGTTATTTAATTGATTATGTCATAATTATATTTCTCAAAAATTATATATATAGTATTATAAAATTGATTAATAAATGTGTATACTTTGATAATGAAGATATTAATCTAAACTGAATATATTTAGGCATGAAAAATATAATATAAAATAGTGATAAAAACTGAAATATTATTTGGAGTTATACATAATTGGATTGTAAAAATACAACGTATATTTTAAATAATGATATTATAGTTATTATGAGTTATAAAATATTATGAAATAAATATAAATACATATATGAAGACACCCAAACAAACTAATCTGAGGAATATTAATATAAATAAACATTGATAGTGAAAAATAATAAATGGGTAATTATTAAAATGTATAATCAATAAAATTATAAATTATTGATTTTATAAAATTAGTTGAATGTATAATATATATATATAATATAATGATTTTATAATTATAATTTCTAGAATTATAATTGGTATATTGTTTTTATAAATATATTATCAATCAGTTCATTTAATAAATTATTTGTAATGGTCGATCAGAAAACAAAATCAAACACTAAAAAATATTGAGGAAGGAATATATATTTAGGAAGCATTACAAGGGATCATGAGTCAAAAATAATTTCAAGGTCATGCGACGGTTTAATAGTGGCGAAGAATATAAAAACATACTCGTATGAACATATATAGAGTGTAATTGAGTTCTCAATTCCTTAAACCAAGGATTTATGGATGTATTTTTTGATTCGAGCCTCTATTTTTTGATAATGTTAATCCATATTTTTTTAAAAAAATTACATATTAAAAATTGAAAAACTAATGGCAACCCCATTTCTTTTTCGTCATCACGCACTCTAAATACTGACCATAACATTTTCATTGACATCTAATATTTAATCTATTCTTGGCATCAAAACATATATGTTTTTAGATAATGTGAAACATAATGTGTATTCATAATATTCAATGATGGTCAGAGAATAATTTGAATCATAAGAAAATAACACAACATTATGAACATAGAATGTTTTCACCATGTCTCTGATTGGCTTCAATAGTTGTGTGATTTGAAATGCACTATATGTTTATATATTGGAAAAAATTTTAAAATTAGAAAATTTATAAAATTGTGAGATGGAAGGATAAGATAAAAAATAGAAACACATGAGATCTACTGTGTCATTTCACCTTTCCCAGGGCACAACTATTTTAGATTCATTGTTCTGTTTTATTGATATGTAATAAACACATACATATATATATTGTTTTATTTTTCGATTAGGATAAATTAAAAAAAGATTATATAATCTGTGGTGTAAAGAATATTTCTATATAAAACGTTCATTGTATGTATATCACTTCACTCACTGAAGCAATTAAATAATTATTTGATAATATATTAGGGATATCAGAAAGTATTTTAATGTTAATTACCGAAACATGCATTTATGGGTGAAGTGTATTTGGAATAATATATTTATATATTTATACACTATAATGAGTGAATTATAAAACCTCGAGAAGGGGATTTTAGGATTCACCTAAGGATCGATGTTCTTCGATGAAATGGGTTAGATAATATTTTGAAGTATTTGGAGTTTATTAATAAATAATTAATATTTTCTAACCCCTAATATATTATTTTCATTCATTGTATTTTTTAGAAAATTCATTTTTATATTGATGGAAACCATTATATATTTTTAATCTTTAATTTAATTTTGTGTCTCAAAAACAATTGTACTAAAGATAAATTTTGAAATTCAGTTTTAAAATGTCACATGTGTTCCCGTATTTAATGAAATATTTTATTAATGTCTTTTACCAATGAATTTTTGTAATATAGATTCATTTTTTTTCTAAAATATGATTTTTTTCAAAATTCGTGGTGTGTGTGTGTTAGTCTTCATTTATGATGTTCCTAAATTTTAGCTAAAATATAATGTAGAAAACAGAAAAGTTATGCTCTAAATGTCTTATATAAATTTCCACTTTTATTTTTTAAACATAATGATGATTTGGGGTGTAAACCCCTCCCTCCATGATGGGTAGGCCACATTAATATTTCAATTCTCTACTTTTTACCAATGACATTATTTATGATTTATCATAGTGTTTTTAAAAAAAATATTAAAATCATTTTTATAGAAAATTATTTCCAAGTATTCCAAAAGAATATATATTCTATTTTTGAATTATTTTTCTTTTAATTGATAATTATTTTAAAATAATAAACCATTTATCTCCAACATGATTTGAAAAAAATATTGAATAATTATTTTAAATTGAAAATATTTTTATGTATTTTATAAAATCTGGAATGTTATTATTATCCTTATATCATGTTTTATTTAAAAATAAGTTTCATTTTTGTATAAAAGTTTTTAATGGTTGATACTAAAATTTTGTTTTTTATAAGATGAAAATTAATTTTTATCCCTTAATATGTTGTTTTCACACCCAAGTATTAAATTTCATTAATAGGGTATTTAATTGTGTGTTATTTTCACAATAGATTTGAATCAAATTTGAATATTTCACAATGAAGAATTGGTGTTGTCTTTTAGGTGTTTATATTTACGAAAAGAATTTAATAGAGGGAGGTTGTTTTTGTTTGTGTTTTTTTTAATCTCTAAAAACACTTGAACAAAATTCTCCTTATACATTATATTTATGATCTGATGATTGATGTTTTTTTAATAAAATTATTATGTTTTAAGAAGTATAACAAGAATCATGAGTCGTGGGACTATTAGTTTGTACCAATCGAAAGGATTGGAAAACATAAGTGATTTTGATATTATGAATGATTTATGAGTTTAATTTTTTTTCATTTGATATATTTTTTGATTAAATATTAAGAAACATTAATTTTTAAAGACCTTGTGATTTAAAGGTTAATATTTTTGACTTTTTGAGGTTTTGATATTCAAATCATGGATTCGATAGAGTACTCTCTTATATGGGGACAATTTCATGAATTAAAATTCAAATAATTTTCAAATAAAATCATCTTTGTAAATTCAATGAATTGATATGTTAAAAAAATTACAGTTTTCTTTGTCCATACATGGTGATAAAATTTTGTTTGGACAATAAAAAAAATTATAAGGAAAGAATTTATTTAGGGGCGTAGGATGTAACAACCTGTCTATTTATGTATATATATATACAAATTTGTATATTTCATGACAAAAAATTATGAATCAAATCATTAAAATAATATATGTGATGTTATCACTATGGTATTTTATATATATATATACATATATATAATAGTATATCAATTATTTTTTAATCATGACATTATTGAAATTAGTATATTAATTTAAAATAATAATGTTCAATGATAAAATAAAATATTATAGAAGTATAGAATGAAAAATTAAAGTGAAATATAATTTTGAATTAAATAAATTTGACTTATACCAAATCAATGTATATTATAAATGATTACATAAAATTTATAATGAGATATGGAATATGAGGGCATAGACAAACATAAATTTGATGAAAAATGTGAAAAATAAATAATTTATTGTGAAAATTTGAAAATGATAATTATAAGAAGTGAGTAAAAATAAAAATATTTATAATTGATTTTATTAAATTATAATAAAAAATAAATGGAATGGAATAATTATATACAGATATAGAAATATTATTTATTGATTTAGATTTAGTACATAATTTATATATTTATAATAATTACGAGGAAGAAAAAAACTAATATTGGGGTGATGATCGATTAAGGATGTCAGGTCATAAAATTTATCTTGGTGATGAAAAATCGTTTTCATTATGCTGACATGAGATCATTTTGTAGGCATAGGTATGTAAAATAGGGTCTTGTTATATGTCTTCCCTAAAAAAATTCTTAAAGCCAACCTCGATACACACATATGATTAAAGAATAAATTTCAATTTCATATAATGTATAGAAATGCAAGAGTAAATTTTTATGTGGGTACATATTATTTTTATTATTGTTCATTTAGTTTTATAATAATAATTAGAAAGAATGGAAAATTAAAAAAACATCTAAATCATGTGTCTTCTTATTCAATGCCTACTAAAACCCTAAAAAAATATCTTTAATCCTCTCACACAACACTTTATTAGACATCAAACAATATATGTTTTTATCAAATAAATTAAAACATGGAATCATAAGGTACGAGGATGGTCCAATGGGAATTGGAAAGACAAAAAATGACATTATGTAATAAATATAGGATGTATTAGCCATATTTGTTTTCTTGGATTCAATATTTGTGGGAATTTTTAAGAAATATATATGGATATTTGTACATAAATAACTCAAGACAATAAAATTAAATATGAAACAATGACAACCATGGATTATACTAGAAAGCATAAACTTTAAGGAATGATGGGGTTTGAATAATTATTTTACAAAAAATATCCATAAGTTGTATGTCTCCAAAACCATAAAAAATTGAATAATTATTTGATAATATATTGTTGGAAACTGAAAAAAATTAAGAATTTAATCCTCCATATATATTTTTGGGGAGTTGAACCTAGTTAAATCTTTATCAAGTAATATATATAAAATCATACACACATTAGAGAGAGTGGGTTAAAGAGAGTGAGGATTTCAATTTTTGATTCACATGGGAGTTTTATTCAATAATGAAAATGATCTGAGTAATAGATTGAGTTAAGGGGAGTTTAATTTTAAAATATTAATAATTTTAAACCCCAAAATATTCTTCTATGGGGGAGTGAATTTATTTAAAAAATTTAAATTAATTCTACCCTTTCTTTCATTTTAATAACCATCATAAAATTTTAAACCCAAAATATCATTACGAAGAGTACAATTTCCAGAAATGGGTTTTCAAATTATCCAGTAATTACATTATTTTCTTAAATTTAATCTTAAATTTATATTCAATATTTTCATATAGGTTCAAAACATATTTTTTCTATATTATAATTTTTTATTTTAAATATTTGTTTGATTTTGAGAAAAAGGGGGATATCTTTTAAAATAATATAAAGCTTGAGATTATATCATTATTAATAAAATGTTGTTAATTGATTATGTTATAATTTTATAAATGGTTATGTTCATTAAATAATTATATTGTTCTTTGATGTTTTCATTCATTGTTGTGTTTCTTTTTTATTTCAGAAAAATTACCTCTATGGCATCACATTTATCATTTAAAGTTCTATTAACATTATAAAATTATCATTGATGATTCTTATATCTACATTATTGTATGGTTATACATTAATTATTCTAATATGGCATCCAAATATGTTTTACATAGTTATTTTATGACGATATTTTTTCTCCTTATTTTTTGATTTATTACAGGTAGATATAAATATATATATATATATATATTTATATGTATGTATATATTTATGTATTCATTATTATATTTTTAAGATATTGGTTTGAAAAAAAAGAGAAAAGAAAAACAATCAAATAATGTTTTATAAAAAATATCACTTGGGAGTTGTATACATTAATAGGATTCATGAAGTGACCTCAACCCTCCATGGAGAGCCATCATTATAAACCACAAAATGTACCATGTGGCCTAATGAAAATGATTTTTTATTTTATGAGGTATTTTTTTATAAAATAAAAAGATTATTTTAGTAATAATTTTTTTTTTAAATCTATAAGTTTATAAAATTTTATTTGTAATAAATGTTTTCAATTTGCATAGATTATATATATTAATGATTTGTTTTTCTATGGTGATTTTAAGAAACTTTTTCTTAAGAAATTATTTTATTTTATAAAAAAAACAAAAATAATATTAATAGAAGAGAATGGTTATATTTTTTTATTTAAAACAATGTTAGGTGGAATTATTTTCAAATGAACTTTTCAGTTTTTGTTAAAAATATAAATTTTAGTTTTTATAAACCCATAATTATTCAATTTCTAAAAGAGTGTAAATTAATTGCAATGGATTTTTAGTTTATATAATTTTACATTGGGAATATATATCATTTATAAATCATTTATAAGGCTGAACTGATGTGGTATTCGAGGGAATTATATTTAAATACAATTATATAAGAGAGATCACTTATGTTTGAGCTTTTCATATTCTATTAAAACACTAGACATTATAAATAATTATATAATGATAATAATAATGTATAGAAAACAATTGATATTAGGATATCAATCATTATTTTATAATTAGAATTTTTATTACGACTTGGACAATTATATTTTGGGGGAATACTAATAAGTGAGATCTCTTGAATAAAGTGATTATATTATTAAATTTCAATGCATTCATTATTTTGATCTAATATTTGGTAGAGTACTCACTTAGATTGATTCAATATCATGAATTTAATTCATATAATTTTTCATTCAAATTATCTTGTTAATATCATAGAAATTATATGTATAAAAAATATATAGTTGTTTTCTCAGAAATGAAGAATGAATTAGTCTAAGTAATTAAAAAAATAGAGGAACCAATTTATTGATGGGAGAATGTCATGACATGAAAAATTATTTATGTAATAAAAAATTTATTTATAATTGGATAAAAAATATGTATGGTCTGAAATAAATTATTTTTGTAATATAATTTGTAATAAATTTAAGATCCCAATCTTTTCAAGAGTTTTCTCAGGTGAAAATTTATATACGTTCAATTTTCATTTTGTACCTTTGGTTATAGTATTGAATTTGGGTGAAATCAGGTGTAGTTTTAAGAATATTATTCTATAGGGGGTTGTGTATATATGGTTCATGGTTAGAGTAAATGGTGTTCATATCCTAGATAATCATGTGACCCCAGACAATCAAGGTGGCACAGTTGGTGAACGGTTGGTTCAATAATGTTCTCCTACAAAGAAAAAGCATTCGTAATGTTTTATTTCACCTGTAATTTTATTTTAAAATAACTCAATCCCCTGAAACACCCTCATATCATCATTGTCTTCAGAGTTAATGATTATTGGAGATTCAAGAGATTTCGGGAGGGGTTTCAAGCCCATATGACCTCCATTATTGGAGATGAAAATCCCAAATAGAAGAACCACTCTTCTCCTGGTATGTGGATCTCATCCTGATACTAATTCCTTCTATTCTTCCTTGTTATCTAAATATATTGGATGAGTTTATTGTTATTTTAATTATATGTGAACATAATTGGTGAGATTTATATCTAGGATTGTGGACCAAAATATAGATTGATTAGATCATGATATCGTTGATCTTGGATTAGGAATTAAAATAATATTTTAGATCAATATCATTGTGCTGGACAGATTTTCTGTATTTCACTAAAGGGAACGTTTATGAACTAATCAGGGTAGGCGATTTATAATTGAAAACAACTTATTTGTGGTTTGATAATATATATGAAAATTGTAAAATTAGTAGAGTTGTATATCAGTTATAATCCCTAATTAAATTATATAATTGTTTAAATTAATTAATTGATATAATTATGAAATAGTGATATTTGGTGATAATTGAATGAGATAACTTATTGTATGAATTAATTATGAGATATTATAATTCTTGATTATAATAATTAATTATGGATATTAATTATGTTGTAATTGAGATGGTTGGCTTATTTTGTTAATTGTGGAATTAATTAAGGGGTTTAGATGTTACAAATTGAGATAATTAGTTTTGAAATTAATTATGGAATATTAAATTTCCGATTGACATAATTAATTTTTATTTATTTAGGAAATACTTAGTTTGGTAATGGAGATATTTAATTGATGAATTTTTTATGAGTAAGTGATTCTTTAATGGTTTGGTTAATTAAAGATATTGATGATCTTAATTAATGGGGATATTAACAAGGGGTTTTATTAAAAACTAATTATTGAATTAGAAATGACAGCGAACTGAATGATTAATTTAAAACTTATTGAGATATCTGTTTAAGATGTTTAATATTGATTAATCATTATTGATTTGTTGAAGTGTTATATGTGATAATGTTGTTATTGTTGATTAACCTTGAAAAATTAGATACATATATTATGTTCATTATTAAGTGGTGATTTGTAGCATTCTAATTCAACCAATAATTAGGAATGGTAACACGCTCATCCAACATTGTATTATTAAGTGATGAATGGTAACATGATCATTCGACAAAAAATTATGAATCGTAACATGCTCATTCAACTAAGTGCATCATTAACTAGTGAGTGGTAACATGCTCATTCGTTCAAATATTATGAATGGAAAATTATAATTCTATTATGTGTGTTATTAAATGGTGAATGGTAACATGATCAATCAGAAAACTATTATAAATGGTAACAAGATCCTTCAACTAGGTGTATAATTAAATGGTGAATGGAAACATGCTAATTTAAACAACTATTATGAATGGTTAGATGCTCGTGAAATTATGTATTATTAAACAGTGAATTTTAACACACAAATTTGGAAAACTATTAAGAATTGAAATATTATCATTCAAATTATGTGTATAAATGAATTGAAAACATTGAGGAATGATCATATTATTGCATGGATTTAAACTTTTATTGTGGCATGTGAATTAATGGGAATCTGGTATATTTATGTGATTAAATTGGGAATATTTAATATTGTGTTAGAAAGGTAATTTGTACATTTTACATGTTCTTATTATAATTTAATACACTGTTATTTAAGGGATTTGTTTTAGAAAATGCAGGTTGTGGCTTACTAACTTGTACTCCCAATCTATTCAAGTATTCTGATCATTATCAAAATGGACATTATTGTTGTAAGACTTGTTATAGGAAATGGAACTAGATTATATTGATGATTGGACATGGAACATGGATGTTGGAACCAAAATTGTTTCAGAACCCGCTTGGGAGTCCTTGTTGTCATTATAGTCAATTTCATTTTAGACACATTAACACTTAATTTTGCATGGGATGTTTCCCATTCAGTTGTGTATTTCATTTTTGGTATATTTTATTCTTCTTAAATTATTAATGATTATGATTATATATTCTTCTGCTATATCATAATTAGTTTCTATGGGTTTTTAATATGATAATAGAGTTTATAGTCTCCCTAGGACTCACATACCAGGCCCTTGCTACTATTCGGAGACTCTAGAATATGGGGAGGGGCACCTGATGTCATGTGACTGACCAGATCAACACATTGGTGTGTGGTACCTGGGTTGGGTCATCAAAACGTTGTATTAGAGGAGTTTTAATTCTTCTTCTTTTTTATAATAATATTTTGCGTATGGTGGATAGAATACTAGGAAGAGTCAGGTCTTAGTAATTTTCTCATTCCTTTGAGATTAAAAGCCATGTATATGGAAACCTCATGTACCCAGGGTGGGATTTTTTAATATTGATGTTTTCGGTTACAGAGGAATATTATTTCACATTTGGTGATGAACTTGAATAATGATGTGAATATTGTTTTTTAGTATTATTTAATATTTATTTATGTCCTGTAATGTAATGAGAGTTGAGTATGCATGCATCTATCTAGGCATATAGGATTACTATGACATTTATCATATTAGGCACGTAGAGGAAAATAGGTTATGGGAAAGTCATTGAACATAAATTATTTCCCTTTCCAGGTAATTGAAATGAAAATGGTTCCAAACATGATGAAATTGAATATGGTGAAAATATGAGGATAATACGGAGTCTTAATGTGTAACATGAATTTAAAGATTTGGTAACCCTTGTAAACCGAACCTAGGTATTGGATGGTTAAGGGTAATGATAATACCTCAGTTTGGAGTACATGGTGTGTTTGGAAAAAATGGATTATTATTAAAAAAATTATATTCCATCTACTGTAAAAAAATGATAAATTGTGTTATGAATCCTTGTTTTGTTGGGTTTGTTTGGATTAGAAAGGTATGCCTCCATGAAGGCGTGTGTTGAGTGGTTAACTAGAGAACATGGTTGTGGATGATCCTCTAGCATTGGAACATGCAGAACAGATAGTTCTAAGGGAGGAAATACAAGATATGTTCTTAGATAACATCACTTATTTCATTAATTGAATTCAAATATCCCCAGGGCGGGTTGTGGAATGCATGTTTGATTTGATTTTTTAGTTTTAGTTTTTGTACCCTCAGATTTTTACTATAGAGGGTGGACCGTAAGAGCTGAGAATTTGGTTGAGTTTACCTAGATGATACATGACTATCTAGAGACTCTATCTAAGAGGAGGATCATGTAATCTACTTATATTCAATGGGGATTAGCGAAGCACTGGTTGGACATTCCAGCACAAACTAGACATGATGATGACATGCTATGGAAGGACATATTGGAGATATTATTGGATAACTTTTAACCATTTATTTTTTGTTAGGAAAGAGAATTCATGATTAGGTGGTTGGAACTTGGTAGAATGTATAGATGGACTATGATGGACACTATCTAGATCTAGACACATTTTCCAATCATTTGAATGATATGAGGAAACTACCCTTGGGAGTTTCTAGGATGGACATAAGTGCAATATATAATCCCATGACAATCGCTTTCGAATAAATAAGTTGATGAGGTGGTTGATTAGGCTCTCATAGTTGAAGAGAACCTTAGGTAGTATTCTAGTGTGGTATAGATAGTTGGTGCATGATGAAAAGAAGGCATGACATCTAAGAAAAGGCAGAACCATTATGACAACATTAATAAAGGAAGTGGGAAGAAGTGTATAATTGCAGGAGGGGATGTTGCATTGGACCATAGTGGAGTGATCTGACCTAAGTGTGATGGGAAGAGACATTATCATAGGAAATATTCCTGACCACTAGGGGATTGACGATCTTACATAAAAAATTTAGAGACCCGAAACATGAAGTACATGGAAATTACATTACTTTTGCGGAATAAATAATACATAACAAAAACAAACACATAAGGACCGTAATAGTATTGTGTATTTGGAAACTCAGAATATAATCTTCTAATCATGGTGAAAGATCTTTAACATCTCCCAAAAAGATCTTCCCCTTTTTTTCTTACCTAAAACCTTTCTTTATATCCTGGGGAAAAGAAAACATAAAAGGGGTGAGCTCAAAATTCATAGTAAGGGTAATCATAGAGAACATAAAACAATCTATAGAAATTAGAATGTAAAAAAAATGTGCATAAAATATAAACATAAAAATCTTGAGAAATGACATAAAACATGGGAGTACGTAAGGCATAGATCATTAAAAAACATTAATCATGATACATTATCATGGGAATAAAATATGTAATTGTGCAACCATTAAGCACATGATATGATTTCCATAGTAGCCAAGGCATTGCTGCTAAGACCATCTTAGTGGATGAAGTCCCTTTTTGAATCAAGTTCACTCCTCGTTCCAGTCCTGTATTACTGAACAAGTTTAACTTCCCGTTCCATCCATGTCTATCTCATGAGATATTAATCTTTATCCAATGCATTGGAGGGAGATATAGGTCCCACCAATCTCATATTGAAATCATTCTTTTGTGTGCCATAATTTAATCATAAATCATTCATCATAACCCAAGAATAAAATAGGTTCCAAAAACATCATCCCACCATAACATAATCCGTATAAAAAAATTGGATATTATTTCATCATTAGAAAAATGAAACCATGTAAATCACAGAGACATGATACTTTAAACATACACATGTGAAATAATGTCATCGTAGATGAAAATGGGTTTGATAAAACACTTGAAATGAATTCTCGAGGAAAATATCTTTTTTTCTTCAAAATCATTTTCTTTTAAAAAAATGTCATGCAATTTTAAAAGAAAAGGATTTTGTTAAAAATATTAATGAAATATTTTGGATGAATCTTCATGAAAATAATGCTTTATTAAAATGTAAAAATCCTTTTATACCGTATACGTTAAAAAAAGATTCTTCTCATACTTTTGTCGGAAAAGTCAAAAACTACCTTGTAGTGTAAATAAAAGAAAGATTCCTTCCATACAATGGGGTAAAAGTCAAATGGGTAAAAAGGAATTTAAACATACATGAATACACTTTTATTAAACATGGACATGGATGATAGCAATAACCCCAGTAAATACTTACGAATAAGCAATCTCAGATAAAAATGAGATTTGCAAAATTATCCCTTACCTTTGGTCCGATAAGCTTCGTACGTATATGAACCTCCTGTATAATGATTTAAATTATGTCATTGACTTATTAAAGAATCATATTCATTGTTATGATATCATATATGTTTCACTTATGACTATATATCACCCGTTCTTTTGTAAATTCCATTTTAAAGCAGTGTTTTGGGTAAAATCATATCATTTATTATATATGTTTCGACTTGTAGTTCTTGATATTTTTTTATTATATCCTGATTTACCTAATTCCAGATGTAAAACATGATATATATATATAATATATATTCATCATATACATATATATATATATATATATATTATAGATCGATAAATAGGAATGAAATACACCATTCATGGAGACAGTAGGCCGTACGTACGCATGAACGTTGTTTTCGTTTCCTTATTGAATTGAATGAAACTAAATAGAGGACATAAATATATATATATACATAAATTCAGTAGCATTATTATTTCATATTTTTCATTATTATTCATTATATAAACTTTATGATCATTCATGTTTGGTTAACATTGAGAATGAATCTCATCGCGTCGTGGACACGGTAGTTCGTACGTACACACGAGCGATGATATCATTCCCATAATTATTGAATGTAATTGGAGTAGCTGGTATAATATATAAGAATCAGTATGATGTTATCATAACCATATATATTTATTCTCTACACCATTATACCCATCCATTTAAGTTGTTGGTGGAAAAACAGATTTCCCCATGGCGTGGAGACGGTATTCCGTACGTACACACGCGCGGTGATTTCTTTTTCTGTTGGATGGATAGATGGTGAAATAGGTTTGTTTCATACTTATAATAACATATCAGTTTATTAGTTATACTTATGTTATTATTTCATAATGGAACAACTAAATAAGAATAAGTGGAAGAAGAAATAAAGTTGAAAGAATCGGTAACAGACGTTACCTCTTTTTTGAAGCACCTCATTGAGACCTACACATAGGGCACTAAAATTGTACTTTGAAGAAGTACATAACCTATAATATGTTTCTATGGAAGTGGAGAAGAAAATTTGTCAGGGTTTTGACGAGCATGGAGGCTCAAAGTGGTTTGAGGAAGAGAGGGAGGAGGTTCCCTTTTATAAGGGAGGAGAGGGGCACATTTTGTATAACTAAAAATATTATTTTATAATAAAGCCATATTCGGTTTTTAATAGCTCAAATTTGATTTATTTCAAAGATAATGTGGGGATGGGTCGAAATACTCTCATGAAATAGAATTTAGAAAAGTTTATGTTTCTATTTTAACCTTATCATTTAGATTTGACCATAAGTTAAATAATTTTACTTTTACCGTCTCATCTTGTTTTCTTAAACTATAAGTTTAATAAACATACAATAGCAAGCCAAACGAACACCAAGTTGTTTATTATTAATATATATAACCTTATCTAAGTAATTTTCTTGAACCATAGATTTTTAGTAATAAAATAACAATTAATAATATAATATTTGGTTAAAAAACCATATTATGACAATTTTGACACTATTTGGTAATTGGTTTTGGTGAAAATCATAATAGAATTATTAGTTCTAAAACAGTTAATTAAATCAAAAGTAACATGTAATATTAACCTAGAAAAATATTTAAATTCATAAAAGTCTCAAATTACATTTATTTGGGTATTTATAACATCAATTATGTCAATATTTCATTAATAAGATAATTACTTCATCATCATTGTGTCATAAATAAATTACATTATTTAATGTATGAAAATTATAAATAAATTTACATTATGTAGTATATCTTTTTATCTTTCCAATTAATATTTATAGTCTAATTTAGCTTATTTATAACCATATATTAAAAATTATTTACTTATTAAACTTTGATTCTAACTATTTTAACCCTTCATTAAATAAATTAATATTAAATGTCCTCATCTTATCCAAATGGGCCTAGATGGTCATATTTTATTCAGAAGGTTTTTTTGGTCGAATTAAACTTATCCAAAAGAATTAGGACATGTGCTAGGGTAATAATAATATCATTTTTACCCTTAATTATCCTATTTACTTTTAACCGTGGTAAATAAAAGTAAAAATTTACTATTCACCAAAAATTATTTTCATCTCATTGAACCACATTTTAGTATTTTATATTAACCGTGTCCCTCATATTTTTTGAAATTAAATTCACAGAAGTGGTAAAATTTAATTTAAATTAAAAAAAAGTCAGTTTTTTAACTACCACTAAGTGGTATCACTATTCATCGAAAATTGATGTTTTTCAGAAAAATACAAAAAATTCTGCATAAGAATTATTTGTTATTTTGAATTCAAAATTGATTTATAATTTTACAAATTCATAAAATATAAGTTTAATTAATTAATTTTAAATTTAATTCCCGTTATCAAAACAAATAGCCTATTTTTAAGAAACAAAAACAATCAAAAGATTGATACTTGTTTATATCCAATTTTAAAGTGAAATTAATTCCAATGAACAACATAGCTTTAAATGGTAATAATATATTCTAAATACACTTTAAAACCAATTAAAAATATAATCTAACCATATAAATTACTGCGATGAAAAATGTAGTTTTTAATTAAAATCTAGCGTGTTTTTACTATTTTTTAAAATATGAATGTTATCAGAATAATATGAAAATTTTATCCAAAGTAAATTTTTATTTCCTGAATCCAAATATGAATTTTATTTTGTAAAATTGAACTTATAGACATGTCAAAAAAAAAGATTTAAGGTGGGTGTGTCATTAAAAAGCTGGAAAACTGCAATTTTTAAAAAATACATATTTTACACAAAAAAACTATTTTGTTCTCATACCATATTCTAGAAAATGTGTAAGATGAATAATAATGTTATAAAATTCAAAATGTAATAAATACTATTCATAATGGCTAGTCCATAATATTATAATAATATATCGTTGTTTAGTGAAACATAGTACTGTGTACAACACACGCTATCGAGGAAGGTCGTGATTGTGTGTAATGCAAGCCAAGTCAGGGTTGCATGTTGTGCAAGACTCCTACTTTGTTTCATATAACATAATCCAACCATATTTCATTTATACATTGAATATATATATATACACTCAATTTTTCATAGAATAACTACTATCAAAATTGTGTGTAACATGATCCAAGAATAGTGTTGTGTATACTGCAAGCTCGCAAGGCAATCTTGTTGTAGCTTACAACACAAGAAACCAATGAAATTAAAAAGAATATTTCTCTTAAAATCTCGGGGTGTTACATTATACCCCCCTTAAAATGAATTTCTCCCTCAAAATTCATCGGGGTTATAAATCTTTTACTATTTATAGAAACCCACATCGTAAAAAAGGAAAATTAAAACTTAATTTTAAAAACTTAAGAATGATATGTAATGATTACCCAAAGAAACTCATCACTGGTTTTCCATATAGGAGAACATAGGTGAAAATATGGATATAGAATAAAAATCTAACAATCATGTTCTGATGGATAGTGGTAGAGAACATGGCTATGAAAAATCCATCAATCACAAAGCCATAGATTTGTGATGATATAAGGTACCATCTGATTCATCGGATATAAGGGCACTAGGACAAACTTTTTGGTTTTCAAGATCATTTCCCTAAATTTGATGAAATTGGAATTAGAAGAAATACTTTCGTGATTTTGGTACAGTCTCACCATTGGTTGTTCTTTAGACATGTTTCACTTCATCACGTAAAGAATTGATGTTGAATTTGTCATTCATGAAGTGTTAGATGATCATGTGATAGAATGATGGTTCATTCCATCTTTCTCAAACAAAAGGTTATAAATGTTATCAAAAATACATAAGTCCTTCTATAGTGAGATTAATCATATATGGTTCCTAAAATGGACTTATAATTCATTTATCATACTGCTTAATATAATAAAACAAGTTTCTACTAAACAGGGAATTCTTGTAGGCCAGTGGTAGGCAATAATGGCCAGTCGCACTTTGGTTGTGGGTTCGATTCCCACAGCCTTGTCCGACGTGATGGGTTGTTTCCCATCCTGCAGGTTAGCCTTTCTCTAAAACAACATTACTTTAACATCCCATCAATAATATCGAAAAAACTTCTATCGTTAAACAACACTAACTTATTTCCAACATAATCCATTCGAATCTTTAGGCTTATCCATAATATTGCAGTCCACTCTCATATTATAGTGAAAACGATTACCAGAGATTTCATATAACAAGCATGGTAATACCATCATTGATCCCCATATATCATAAGATGTGTCTTGTTGGTCACATTCCAAACATTAAAAGGCCTTCATCATGTATTCTCTTGAAAAATGAATACCCATTGAAGCATATTGAAAACATGAGTACTGCCAAAAGTTTACTATTTCCACATACCAAAACCCAAAAATTATATATACTCAAACCATGATATAAATATTTCCTTATATCATTCATGAGCTCATGAATACTATCAAACATTTCATTTTCTCCTTATCCATTCATTATGAACATATCATCTTTTTTCCAAAAATATCTTAATCACTTTTCATGGTTACCGGTACCATAAAATTATTGAAAACCACAATAGACCAATACATAAATATTCCTATATTACACAATACTATATACAACATTATTTTCGAATCCCATTACATATACACTTAATCATTCCACCACATCGTTATCATATTCAACATCGCCAATAGTGATCGCATGTGACTTCCCTTTATCCTTTCCCTTAAGTTGTTGCTCATGTCGATCATCATTAACCCTGGGATTAGGGAATTTATTAGCATAATGCCTCATTTCCTTGCACTTGAAGCATTGAAGTGTTGGTGGTGCATTCTCTGCAGTCTATTCTTTATTCACATCATTAGCAACCCTTTTACCATTACTTCGACACACAGCTGCTCGATGAACTTCTTATCCACACTTAAAACATTCTCTAGTCCCTTTAAGAAAATATCCACCATTCTTCTTTCCACACATTGAGCATAAAGAATCAGTCATATTCTTTTCACCATTATTCTGAGATTTCTCCTTGAACTCCATCTTTATTTTCCTTTCAAAACCATTAAATAAATAAGTAAGACCAACTTCTATTTCTACCTTGATAGCACAACGCACAATTTCTTCATAGCTACGGAAGTCTCTTATAGCTAACGCCCTTCGAAGATTTGGTTTTAAGCCACTGAAGAATCGATCAACTTTACTTTCAGGTTGGATGATAAAACAAGATTCATACCTTGAAAGCCTTGTAAAATTAGCTTCGTAAACACCAATATATTCATCATCCTTTTTCTTTCGTTTAAGAAAATCCTTCTCCATCCTTTGTTCGAATAATACGAGGGAAGTACTTATTGAAAAATAAGTTCTTGAATTCGTCCCATTCCATAGACTCAATTTCATATCTTGGATTCATATTCTTGATAAGATTCCACTATTGATCAGATTCATCTTCCAAATGATATACTGCTAAGGTGGCTTTATCATGTTCAGAACATTGAATAACTGAAAATATATTTTCACTGGTACTGATCCATTGTTCAGTCAAAAGTGGATCAGAAGACCCACTGAAAGAAGGTGGACCTTGACTCATGAAGGACTCAATAGAATATTTTTCCCTTCTCTACTCATTTAGAAGTCCAGATTGATTCGTAGCTTCTGTAAGTATAGCAATAAGATTTTGCACTCCATCTCCCATAAAATGTGTTTGTTCTGGAGGACAGTCATTGCATTTTCCATTGCATTGATCAACACGGTTCCTTCGGGTTCCAGTCATCATCTAAAACCCAAAAAGAATAGTGTGAGAGGCAAAAATCATGCTAGAGAAAACAACATAAGTAAGGGGGAGTACCTACAATATCTAACATCTTAGGTTTAATTCTATGATCGTTATAGTAATTCTAGGAATGTAACCTATACTTATTCTTAACCTTAGGGACATCCCTAGACACACCTTAGAAATATATATATCGATCTCACTGAAGTTTTGGCATCTTAGTTTCCAAAGGTTGACTAAACCATTCCTTTGATACCAACTGTAGAGACCCGATTCATGACATACATGGACATTATACTACTTTTGCAGAATAATTAATATATAACAATAACAGACATACATAGACTGTAATAGTTTAGTGTCTTTGGAAACTTGGAATATAATATTCTAATCGTGTTGAAAGATCTTCAACATCTCCCATAAAGATCTTCCACTTTTTTTCTTACCTAAAATACTTATTTATATCCTGGGGAAAAGAAAACATAAAAGGGGTGAGCTCAAATGCTCAGTAATGGTAAGCATAGAGAACATAAAACAATCCTTAGACATTTGAATGTAAAAAACATGAGCATTAAATCAAAACATCAAAATCATGGGAAATGACATAAAACATTGCAGTACGTAAGGCATAGATCATGAAGAAACATTAATCCTGATAAATTAGCATGGGAATAAAACATGTAATTGTGGAAACCATTAATCACATGATATGGTTTCCATAGTAGACAAGGCATTGCTGCCAAGACCATCTTACTGGACAAAGTCCCTTTCTGAATTGAGTTCACTCCTCGTTCTAGTCCTGTATTACTGAACCGGTTTAACTGTCCATTCCAGCCATGTGTATCTCATGAGATATAAATCTTTACCCAATTAATTGGAGGGAGATATAGGTCCCACCCATCTCATATTGAAATAATTCATTCATGTGACACAATATAAACATAAATCTTTCATCATAACCCAAGAATAAAATGTGTTTCATAAACATCATTCCATCATAACATAATCCATAAAAAATTGGATATCATTTTAGCATTAGAAACGTGAAACCATGTAAATCATAGAGACATGATATTTGAAACATAAACATGTGAAATAATGTCATCTTAGATGAAAATGGTTTTGATAAAACACTTGAAATGAATTCTTGAGGAAAATATCCTTTTTTTAAATAATTTTCTTTTCACAAAATTTCATGCAATTTCAAATGAAAAGGATTTTGCTGAAAATAGTAATGAAATATTTTGGAGTAAGATTAATGAAAATATGGCTTTATAAAACAGTAAAAATCCTTTCATGCCGTATACGTTAAAAAAAATTCTTCTCGTACTTTTGTCGAAAAAGTCAAAAACTACCTTGTAGGGTAAATAAAAGAACGATTCCTTCCCTACCATGGGGTAAAAGTCGAATGGAAAAAATGACATTAAACATACATTAAATCAATTTTATAAAACATGGACATGGATGATAGCAATAACCCCAGTAAATACTTACGAATAAGCAATCTCAGATAAAAATGAGATTTGCATAATTATCTGTTACCTTAGGTCCGATATGCTTTGTACGTATCGGAACCTCTGGTATAATTATTTAAATAATGTCATTGACTTATTATAGAATCATCTTTATAGTTATGTTATCATACATGTTTCATTTCTTACTTTATATCACTCTTTCTATTGTAAATTCCATGTTAAAGTAGCGTTTTGGGTAAAATCATTTCATTTATCGTATGTGTTTCGACTTTTCGTTCTTGATATTATTACTTATATCCTAATTTACATAATTCCAGAATGTAAAAAATGATTTATATATAAGATATATTCATCATATACATATATATATTATAGATCGATGAAAGGAATGAAATACACCGTTCATGGAGACGGTAGGTCGTACGTACGCATGAACGATGTTTTCATTTCCTTATTGAATTGAATGAAACTAAATAGATGACATAAATATATATATACATAAATATAGTATCATTATAATTTTATATATTTCATTATTATTCATTATATAAACTTTATGATCATTCATTTATGGTTAACATGAAGAATGAATCTCATCGTGTCGTGGAGACGGTAGTCCGTACATACGCACGAGCGATGATTTCGTTCCCCTAATTATTGAATAGAATTGGAGTGGATGGTATAATATATCAGAATATGTATGATGTTATAATTACCAAATATAGTTACTCTTTACACCATTATACCCATCCATGTATGGTGTTGGTGGGAAACCGAATTTCACCACGGCGTGGAGACGGTATTCTGTACTTACGCACGAGTGGTGATATCGTTTTTCGTAGGATGGATAGGGTTAAAATAGAGTTTTTAATACTTATAATAACATATCATTATATTTTTTATACATATTTTATTACTTAATAATGAAAAAACTAAAGAAGAAGAAGTGTAAGAAGAAATAAAGTTGAATGAATCGGTAACGGACATTACCTCTTCTTTGAAGCACCTCTTTTAGACCTCCACTTAGAGCACTAAAATTGGTCTTTGAAGAGGTACATAACCTCTAGTATGTATCTATGGAAGTGGAGAAGAGAATTTTTCAGGGTTTGGCAGAGCGTGAAGGCTCAATGTGGTGTGAGGAAGAGAGGGAGGAGGTGCCCTTTTATAAGGGAGGAGAGGGGAACCTTTGGAAAGACAAAAAATATTATTATATTATATAGTCATATTCGGTTTTTAATAGCTCCAAATTGATTTATTTAGAATATATTGTGGGGATGGGTATAAATCTTATCATCCTATAGAATTTAGAAATGTTTAGGTTTATATTTTAACCCTATCATTAAATTTTACCTTAAGTTAAATAATTTTACTTTTACCGTGTCTTCTTGTTTGCTTACACTATAATGTTAATAAACATACTATAACAAGCCAAAAGAACCCCAATTATTTTATTAATAATATACATAACCTTATCTATGTTTTTTGCGTGAACCTAAGATTTTTAAGAATAAGATAAAAATTAATAATATAATATTTGTTTTAAAAACTATTTTATGTCAATTTAGACAGTATTTGGTAATTCGATTTTTTGAAAATCATAACAAATGATTAGTTCGAAAAAAATTAATTAAATCAAAACTAACATGTAATATTAACCTATAAAATTAGTTAAATTCATAAAAAGTCTCAAATTACATTTATTTGGGAATTTATAAAAATAATTATGTCAATATTTAATTAATAAGATAATTACAACATCATATTTGTGTCATAAATATAATAAATTATTTAATGTCTAAAAATTATAAATAAATTAAAATTATGTAGTAAATCTTTTTCAATTTCTAATTAATATTTATAGTCTAATTTATCTTATGTATAACCCTATATTAAAAATGATTTACTTATTAAACTTTGATTTCAACTATTTTAACCCTTCTTTAAATAAATTAATATTAAATGTCCTAATCTAATCCAAGTGGGCCTAAATGGTCATATTGTATTCCTAAGGTACGTTTTTGTCTAATTACACTTATCCAATAGAATTATGACATGTGTTAGTGTAATAATAATATCATTTAACCCTTAATTATGCTATTTAATTTAAGATGTGGTAAATAAATGTTAAAAGATACTATTCACCAAAAATTATTTTCATATCAATGAACCCCATTTTAGTCCGTGATATAAACCATATCTCTTGGATTTTTCAAATTCAAACCGCAAAAGTTGTAAAATTTAATTTAAATTAAAAAAAAGTCAGTTTTTAACTACCACCAAGTGGTTTCACTATTCATCAAAAATTGAAGTTTTTCAGAAAAATACCAAATATTCAGCCTAAGAATTATTTGATATTCTGAATTCAAAATTGATGTCGATTTTTCAAAATTCATAACATATAAGTGTCATTAAATAATTTTAAATTTAATTCCCGTTATAAAAACAAATAGCATGTTTTTAAGAAACAAAAACAATCAAAAGATTGATACTTGTTTATATTCAATTTCAAAGTTAAATTAATTACAATGAACAACATTGGATTAAATGGTAAAAATTTATTCTAATTACACATTAAAACCAATTAAAAAGATAACCTAACCATATAAATTTTTGTGATGAGAAAAGTTGTTTTTAATTAAAATATAGTGTGTTTTTACTATTCATTTAAATATGAAAGTTATAATAATAATATGAAAATTTTATCCAAAGTAAATTTTTATATCCTGATTCCAAAGAAGAATTTTATTATGTCAAATTGAACTTATAGATATGTCAAAAAAATATTTAAGGATGGTGTGTCATCAAAAGGTGGGAAAAATGTAATTTTTTAAAAATACATATTTTACACGAAATATTCATTTTGTTCTCATACCATATTCTAGAAAATGTGTATGATGAATAATAATTTTATAAAATAAAAAATGTAGTAAATACTATTCATAACGGCTAGTCTATACAATTATAACAATATATCATTGTTTAGTTAAACATGGTATTGCGTACAACACACGCTCTCAAGGAAGGTCACAATTGCGTGTAATGCAAGCCAAGTCAGGGTTTCGTATTGTGCAAGACTCATCCATTGTTTCATATAACAGAATCCAACCATAATTCATTTATACATTGAATATATATATATATAAACTCAATTTTTCATAGAATAACTAATATCAAAATTGTGTGTAACATGATCCAGGAATAGTGTTGTGTATACTGCAAGCTCACAAGACAATCTTGTTGTAGCTTAAAACACAAGAAACCAATGAAATTAAAAGAAAATGTTTTATAAAATCTCAGGGTGTTACAAAAATGGCAGATATATAATGTTTTTTTAGGAACCCTAGGTCGTCATGATGTAAGGGAAGATCTATATAGAACCAGGATTTTGAAAGGTGATATTTTCCCCCATATTAGTCTAGAAGATTTAGATCCACTAGTAGAGGTGGTAGAGGTAGTAGATGTGGTGCTTTTGAGAAAGAGTGAAAACATATGAAGAGTGGTGTAACTCAGGGGAGTCAAAATGTATCAGAGGAAAGAGGGACAAGAAATTTTATTATGGTGAAGCCTATACATGTTCCTAGTGAAGCTAGTCCATCAGTAGTGAGAGTTTATATTCTTTAATACTCTACATTATATAGTTCATTATCAAATAATTTATCCTCTTATACCTTTATATCAGTTAAACCTTATAACTTCTTGAGCATAGGGGTGGGAGTTTTTAGTGGTGTTATGTTGATAGAAACATCCTTGGGTTCATGTTCTATAGACCACTGTGTGTGAAAGTGATGTTCTCTTGAGATTGGGGAGTAATATTTTCTTTTTTTTCTTCTCAATATTCTTGATATGAATGGATTTCACCTAATTATGGTTATGGACTACCTATTGGCATACCGAGTCCACGTAGAGTGTTTCCATATGAGAGTTACATTTTGATCTCATAAGGGTGACCATTAATTTCACTAGGTCGAGTGGGATATCCATTCTAGAAGAGTATTTCAAATTATAAATAAACTTAGAATGCTCAAAACCAAATTTTCAGGTCTATTTCTAGATGATGGCAGTGTTATGAATGATTTCCAACCCCCAGTAGTCGACTTATTTCATGATTCATTTCTGGAAGACTTCATAGGGATACCACCTAATAGAGATGTGTAATTAACTATTTATATCATTTCGGGTTATGAGCCATTATATATTCCATCGTACAAAATAAATCCAACAAATTACCAAGATCACAAGACTCTACTAGAGGAGTTGCAGGATAGAGGGATTGTCCTTCTGAGTACCTCGGATTGGGGAACATCTTTATTTTTCACAATGAAGGTTATCCATAGATTATGTTTGTGGTCTGATTATTAGATGTTGAATAAGATGACTATATCCACATCATCATATCGATGAGATGTTTGACCAATTGAGAGGGGATTACGTTTTCTTAATGATCAATATGATATTAGGGTATCATCAATTGGGAGTTCAATATTCAGATATATCTAGGACATTATTAAAGAGTACTTATGACCTTTATTAATTTTTTATAATGTTGTTCGGGTTGAAAAACACACAAGAATGGATTGTGGACAAGATGACTAATATCATTCATCATTGTCAGGATTAGTTTTTAGTTTTGTTTTTTGATGACATCTTGTTTTACTCTAAGACTCATGAAGATCATTCCCAACATCATGAAATCATCTTGAGTAAACTATGAGTTAATCGGATATACTCAATGGTATCTATGTTTCACTTTTTTATTGACAAGGGACACATCATTAGGAACACAATCCGTGTGGACGCTTTGCCTGTTGACATAGAGAGGGTTCATGTAGTGGTTTATTTGGTGATTCCTACAAATGTTTTCAATATCCAATGATTAATGGGAATAGTTGTATATTATAGGAGGTTCATCGAAGACATATCCATATTTTTTTCACTAATTTTGTACTTGAACAAGGAGGTAATGAAGTTTGAGTTAATAGAATCAAGAAAAAATTCATTATAGGAGTTGAATAATCATTTTTTGATAACCATTCACAAGTTGATATGGGACAACGTGACTATAAACATTGTGGTTGATATTATGATGATTCTTAGGAATAATTACATGATTTAGTTTATTGAGGATGGAATAACTAATGTATAACATTTCGTACAAATATGGGAAAGATTTACAGTAGAGGATTTGGAAGAAAATTATATTTTCGGAGATAGTTTGTCTACATGGGGTACCACATACTATAGTTTTATATCATTATTCAGGCATTACATCAAGATTCTAGAAGACTTTGAGGAAATTTGTGGTTAAAAAGGTATTATTGTGTATGAATTTTATCCCTCATATGGATGGGAATTAAAGGCATACTAGATAGGTTCTTGAGGATATTTTACGTGCATGGGTGCTTGACTTTTGTGGGTCTTGGGAGAAACAGTTGATCATAACGATATTTTACTATAAAAAATGTTATTGGGGAAAACAATTGAACCATATGATGTTCATTATTGTAAGACATGTAGATCACCAATATGAAGGATGCATGATGTTGATTCAGAGTTTTTGTCTCCTAGACTCCTGTAGGAAACATTGGAGTATGCGCTATTTATTTGGAAATGTATGACTACATCTAAGAGTAGATAGATATCCTTTGATGATAGATGATTCTAACCCCAAAAATTACATTGGATACTTTTTTATTCCATTTGGTATAGCCTATTTTATGTCATCATAGTATAGAGAGATCGAGGAATTTCACACCCATTTTTGTTGGACCTTTTGAGATCATTGAGTGAATATGGCTAGAGTAATTCTGATTATATCATCCAAAAAATACAATGTAATGAATGATTTCTTCCTTGTGCCACAACTATTCTGATTTCACCCCGAACCTTCTCATGTGATCAATGTAGATGAGAATGACCTTGAGAGAGGATGTTTCCTTTGAGCAGCATCTGATTCATGTGAAGTATTTTAGTGAGAAGGTGTTTAGAAAAAAGACTATGTTGATAGATAATGTCTAATGGAATCATGGAAATTTGAAAGGGAATTATGGGAAAAGGAAGCATATTTGAGGGCTCAATAGACGAATCTTTTTGGATCAGAATCATAGAAATTCATGAATATATATCTTGAGTATAAGTTGTTATAAGCTTAGGGTATTGTAAGATCCTAACCATTTTTGGAGTTATCTATGGAAACAATTCAGGTACATTTTATTTTATTTACATACCTTTGGTTAGAGTTATGACTTCTGGTGCATTTTGGTGGAGTTTTATGAAAATTATAAGAAAATGGGATAGTGCATTATTGGAACTTGAATAGTGTAAAATGTGTACCCATCATATTTAACCATATGTTCCCAGATAGTGAGGGCTGCATGGTTGGTGCACAGTTGGTTAAACCATGCGTCACTACCCAGAAAACTCATGTGTGTGTATTTCTTTCACCCAAAAAGTTATTTTAAAATACCATTGACCCATAAAAACCCCTTTATTACTTCCTTGGATCATGACATAACGTTTATGGGTGATTCAATTGATTTCCATAGAGGTTACATGGGCTTTTGACCTATGTTCATCACAATTCAATGCATAAATCAATGAAATGTTATTCTCCCTTTAAGTGGATCTCAATCTGATCATTATTATATATGTTCTTCAATATTCCCTAAATCTTTTAGTATAATTAAATCACTATTTATTTTCAGATGATCATTATTGGTGTGTTCTAGATCTTGAATAGTAGGTCTAAATCAGGAATGAATAGATCATTATATCATTGATCTTTGTTTAGGTATTATTTCAAGATCTAAAATCTTCTTCCTTGAGTTCTTTGAATTTGTGGATTTCTGTTGAGTAAACATCTATTAACAAATTGATGTTGGTTATCTAAAATATAAACACATAGTATTGATTTGATTATGTATATGAATGTTTTCTAATTTCTATTAAATTATATAAATTAAAATCAATAATTAAAAAAATTATTGTTGATATTTAATTAATTGTGATAATTATGAAATTGTGAGATTTTCAGATCATTGAATGTGATTATTAATTTGAGAATTAATTACAGGTTTTTTAAATTCTTGATTATAATAATTAAATTTGTAAAATAATAATGATTTAATTTAAATGGTATATTTCTGTAATTAATTACTAGTTTTGGATATTACAAATTGAGATAATAAATTTGAAAATTAATTGTGCAATATTAAAATTCAGACTAAGATAATTAAGTGATGAATTAATTATAAAACGATGTGTTTGGTAATTTTGATAATCAATTGATGAATTAATTATGATTATGATATTAATTAATGGTTGTGTTAATTAAAAATATTTATCTACATAATTAATTTGGGAATTAAATAATTTTCTTTATGTGATGACTAGTTGTTGAATTTGAAATGGGGAGAGTTGGTTAATTAATTGATAAAATAATATGATATTGGGGTATGAGGTTTAATTTTGGCTAATCATTCTTGATTTGATGATGTATTATATGTGATAATATGGTTAATGTTGATTAACCATGATAAATATGGTAGATGTGAAATTTTTACAATTAAACGTTGAATGGTTACATGATTGTTCGACCAACTATTGTGAAGTGCATGATGCTCATTCAATTATGTATTATTATATAACTAATGGTTTCATGGACATTTGGCCATGTATTATGAAGGGTAAAATGATCAATCAACTAAGTGTATTATTAAATGGGGAATAGTAACAGGATCATTTGGACAACTATTATGATTGGTAACATGTTCATTCAAAAATGCGTCGTTAATAAATTGTTAATGTTTACATTCACATTTTTCAACTATTATGACTAGTCACATGCCCATTCAATAAGGTTAAATATTTAATGGTGAATAATTACATACTCATTTTGCCAACAATTATGAATATAATCATGCTCATTCAATTATGTTTTATTATATGGTGAATGGTAACATACTCATTTGGACCACTATTATGATTGGTAGCATGGTCATTCAAATTGTGTGTTTAAATGAATGGTAATCCTTGGGGAATAATCAGATTCTAGAATTGGTCGAATCATGTATTGATGAATGTGTACCTACAGGAACCCTATGTTTTTATTTGATCAAATAGGGAACATTTAATAATATCATAAAATTTTAAATAATACATTTTACATGTTCCAATTAAAATTCCATAAAACATTATTGACAATATTTATTTTATACAATGTATCTCATGTCCTATTGGGTTGTACATGCCCTATGAGGGCATCCTAATCGGTAAATGAATAGACTTTACATTTGTAGGTTAGTTTAAGGGAATGCGACCATATTAGATTGCTAATTTGGGTTGTAGCATGAAAGATGGATCCTTACATGGTTTGGGAACTTCATAGGAGTCTTTATTTTCATTATTTTCATTTCTATTATAGACACATTGGTTTTAACTTTGGCATGGCATGTGTTTGTTTGAGTACTGTATTATATTTTATGTTTTGGTAATCCTGTGACATTGGTACTTTTTATTATTATATTTTCTTCCATTACATATTATTTTAATTTTCTAGTTTTTTACTATAAATAAATATTGTATATTCTCCCACTGACTGACTTACGAGACCCTTCCTGCTAGTTAGAAGCCTCTAGAATATGGGGAGGTGTGCCTCTGGTCTGGTGACTGATCTGCTCGGGGCATCGGTGCCTGCCACCAGGGCTGGGATATCAAAATACATTAACAATATTTCTTTTAAATAATATAAATAGTTGTATAAAATTCATTAAGAAATGTAGACATCATAAAAATGGAGATATAAACATAAAATAAAAATATTCAAGGATTGAAATTAAATACAATAGGAATGTATATTGAAAAATAAAAAATTCATTTTAATATAATTGAATAGTTCCAATTCAATATAGAATTTAAATAATATTATAATAATTATAATTAGAAATTATTTATTATTTTTAAAATTCATATATATAAACAAAATAAAATTAAATTAATAGAAAATGAACAAAAAATAAAGAGAAATAATGAAAATATAATTATTAGTAGTTGGATTAAATAAAAATATTTTTATATGATTTTCTAATATTACATTAAAATATAATGTTATTGAAAAAAAGGAAAGATTATAGAATTATGAGTTCTTTAATTATAATTACATTGCAATTTATTTATTTATATTCATAATAAGGATGATTTAAAAAATGGGGAGTCCTAATTAGACATGGAAAGTTTTCCAGTGTCTTGGTTTTGGGGAAGTCATTGCAAGGTATGTATACTGATATGGAAGATGGGGTTATGTAGACCTAAGTACAATTGGGCCACACCATGGGTTGTCCACATGGAATAATCGTAGAGGGTCTCAGACACATGCATCTTGGTAGTATATTAATTTTCATATAATTGAATGAAGATAATGAATGAATTATAATTTAATTGGATTATTATTATTTCTTTTACTATTTATATAGTGTTTTAATAAAAAACATTAATGGAAAATTTAAAAAAATGAGTCAGTCCCAAACAATCTTCTTCCTCGTCCACTCAAAGCCCAATCCACAACATCACCTTCAACCTATAACATGAGACCAATGCTATAAAATGGAAATTATATATTTCTATGTCATATAAAAAATGATGTTGAATCCAACGATATAAGGATTGTTCTGTAACTGTAACATGTTTCTGAAAATGTATCGCCTTAACCAATAGAGGAGGTTTTTAGTATATTGTTTATACCATTCAATTTTTTTTGGATTATCACATTACATTTTATGGATACATATAAAAAATCTATCAATATATATGAATAATAATTTAATTAAGAGACACTTAGATAATATAATACACTGAAATTCATATGTATCAATTCATCTCATCAAATTCCTATTGGGACAAATATATTATTATCATTAGTAGATTATTTTATATATATTTATATATATACTCATTGATTCTAGAATATGATCTGATAAAATGAAAAATGTTCTATTCCTTGTTGTAATGAATAGTTTTAGAGAAAACTATCATTGTCATTTGGTCTCCAAATTGACACAACCTATTATATAATTATTTCACATTACATATGATGATATAGGAATATATTAAGGAGATAATTTTACATGAATAATTAAATTGGAACACAACCTATCTAAATCGTGATATATACATACATATAAATTATATATTCACTATATTTAAGTTGTTTTAGAAATTTGGATATTCAAAGTCACATGGGGATGGATTTTATCTTTGAAAACGGTTTATATAATAGTTTGAGGTAACAACTGTTGATTTTAAAAAGGTAATGACTTCAAAACCCTATAATCATGTTCTAAGGGGAATTATTTATTTAAAAATCATGTTTTAAAATTATTGAATTCATTCTATATTTTTTATACATCATTATAAAAAAAAAATTCAAAATTATTTTGTATGCAGAATATTTTTTTAAACCCATTGTAAAGATGCTATTTTATCCATATATGAATATGTAATATTATGAGGATACATTCAATAAAAGGTGTTGAGTAAATGTTATATTTTTTTCTCTGAAGATGCTTTTTATTTCAATATTAAAAATACATAATTTATTACATCATTCTCACATAGTGATTTATGATAAATTGATTTCACACCATTTAGGAACCTATATATGACATACGAGACCATGGTTGTTTACATAACATGATTTTTTGTATTGTCATGGAAATTCCATAAAATTTATTCTAATAATATTGAATTGTTTCTAGATCACAAAACCTGATGACGCACGATTTTTAGGACCGGAGTGCATGGAATCATCCATTGAAGTTTGGTTGAGTTTTAATAAGATTGTGTATGAAGTTGTCATGAAAAAGTGAAATAACCCTTAAACGGTAACTCATATAAAAAATGGAAGGAACCAATAAATTCAATAAGGTGGGTTTACCCAAGGTATGACTTAGGTTTAGTCGGCATGTGACTCCTATGAGAAAACCCAAAAATGGAATAATCATAAATAAATTAATTAAAAAAATTATTTTATTTTGTAAATGCTTATAACTCATGAATGGTACCTCGGATCAAAAATCTGAGACCATCACTGAACTAATGAGGGTATTCTATATTTATCTAGTTATTGAAATTGTCCTGCATGGGCCACCAGTGAATGTTAGTTTTTGGCCGTAAATAAAATAATTAAATGACCACTATTTTATTGTAAAATTCATAACATTTAAATGGTAACTCAGATTGAAAATATGAGAGTACCGTGGGGTTTTAGGGGAGTGTTTCACATAGGAAAATACAAACATTTATCAACATGGTTCAAGGGTGACTGTTATAATTTTTTCAAACTTTTTTTCAGGTGCGTTTAGTAAAAGCGTGAGTGGCGTTTTATAACTATTGAACTAGTGCTCAGAATTGAAATTTGAAGGCATCGTTGAACTCGTAGAACTGATATTTACTTAGGGAGACTGTCACCATGATAGTAGTAGGACATGGGTGAAAGTTAGTTTTCGTGAATTTCATGGGAGAGTTAAAAAAATAAAAAAATTAAAGAACAAATTTTATTTTATTTTTTTAGTCCTCTCAATTTGAATTCAATGGTTGGGACCACCAAACCCCTCATTAATGTGGGGGAAGCCCTTTAAAATCCTCCAATTTAATTGTTCCAATGCAATGAAATTAAATTGTTCCAACACAATTCAATTAAATTGTTCCATTTAATTTCACCAATGTAAATTAATTAGCATGTCCTTTCAAATGGTAAGAAACAGTTTCGTTGGAATTTTTGAATTTTCCTATTAAATGAACCATCATAAATGCCAATATAGTTACGTAGCCTCCCACTCTACTATTTATATAGGGTTTGGGGGGGAGGATTTGGCTCGGCATCACCAACTGACGAAGCTCTGGCAATGTGCCGCGATGCCCGACACTTGGGGGATGGAGCCGGATTCGGTAGGTGGTGACGAGCGACCCCGAACCATGAAAGAAAGAATGGGGAACCAACCCCGAGCCCAGATCGAAATCTCCTTGTGGAGAAGATGAACATCGACATTCATCAAGGACTTTGTTTTATTCCTCACACCACCTCCTTTGGAACCCTAAAGGCAGGGGTGTGTTTTTTATTAATCATTGATGATTTTTATTTTATATTGAATATCTCTACATGATACGTTTGCTGCCGCTCTAACGCAGAGGTGAAGGTCAAACGAAGGTGGCTTGACCTCTCTACAATCCTTGTGATTTTCAGTGTGTTCTATGCGATAGAGGAGGACGATTACCGGTGCCAGTGACCAAGCCTGGTGGGGCTCGTTAATGGTGGTTGGAACTATAGCCAGCCTCCATGAAGGCAGCAGTGCAACCGCACCACCGAAGAAGTAATGCGGCACGTCGGCCATGGCGTAGCAAGGGAGGCCGCCCGCGTCGGCCAGCTACATGAAGGGTGGCGGCACGCGTCTGCACTGCACGGTAAAAAAGATCTGTGGACTTGTGCTATGGTGGTGAGTAAAGGGCAGTCGGATCCCTGCATGCTACCAGCAATGGTGTGGTACGAGTCCACGGTGTACAGAGGTGGGGCTGGCCTACTGGCCAGCCGGGGTGACCAAGTGGTCCGGCCATGCGGGTAGTCGCGCCATGGGCCGCTGCATCGCGGGCTAGTTCGTGCCTTCAGGCCGGGCGAGACCCAGCATTCTAAGTCGGATCTCATGGACCGAGTCTGACCCAAGGCCAAACTAGGTCTAGTCAAGCTACCCAAACTAGGTAGGTTCGGCCCAGGTCGGGTCGAACCTGACCTCAACCAACATCGACCCTTTTCGCTCTTTATGCCATATCGTGAGCTATGGGCCTCCATTTGATGAATCGGTCGTTGCGCCAAAAATCATGGAGCGATATGTACCTTTTTTTATACCCCACATGAATTTTTGTTAATGTTGGGGTATGGTTGGGTTTGATTGAACATGAATCCAACTGAGCCCTTGGGACTAAAAGGACAATAACTTATAGATCGAGCGTCCGATTGACGTACCCTATATTGTGCTGAGACCCCTTTTATGTGGAGGTCCATTGGGATACTTATTCATGGTACTTCATGGATGTTGGAGTATCGACCTATTATTTGAGGATCTTATCCTCCTTGAATCGAGGGATCATAGATTATCGACCCTATAGCTTGCTGTAACATGAGAAAGGGATCCTTCATGGCTCTGTGCTCGAGAATCCCACACAGATACGCTCTAGGAATCAATGTGGGACGACTCTATGATCCTGAGTGGGTTTGATGTACTAGGATCTTGTGTGGGTCTGATGATGTGCTATGATCATGTGTGGGTATGCTATACTAGAATCTTGTGTGGGTCTGATGATGTACTAGGATCTTCTATGGTATACTATACTAGGATCATGTGGGGGTATGATGATCTACTAGGATCCTTTTTGTGTCTGATGTACAGGGATCATGTGTTGGCCTAATGATGTACTAGAATCCTATGTGGGTTTTTTTTAATATAATCTTGTGTGGGTCTGATGATGTACTAGGATCATGTGTGGGTCTGATGATTTAGGATCATACGTGTGACTGCCTTTTAATAGAGTTAGACGATTTTTTAGTTACATATAATCATCTATACTATTGTACCTAGGTTATACCTCGGGTAAGCTGTGTCTTTACCTTTTTGGTATTCTTATGTGTGGTGTACCTATGTGGTACATACATTCATGGCGATACATTTGTGGTATTCTTATGTGTGGAATACCTGTGTGGTACTTACCTTCGTGGTAATCATTCCATCATGGAACGATGTACTTTGGATAAGGAGTTCAGCCTTCTTTTTCTTACTGAATGATATGGGAATTATTTTATAACATAGTTGTATGTATGGGTATATAGTTAAGTGGAGTTGTCAGTTGTTTACACGCTTTGTGGTTTGTCCTTTGTAGATTTTGTGAGACCGTGAGGGTCTCAGGTTCCCTGTATAGTATCTTTATAGTCACCCCTACATGAGCTTCGCCCGCACCATGTTGTGTTTTGTGCAGATGATAGACAACGTTGATCGAGGCTGAGCCTACTAGGACTAAACGGTTCCTGGAGGTGGACCATACAGCCTGTCAATACATAGAGGAGACGGGTGGATGCGGAGTGCGGAGGAGGAGATCATTCCCTACCATTCAGGTAGGAACCTCAAAGGATGACCCCGTAGATGTCTTTCACTTTATTCAATTGTATTTTATTTCCAGTTCTACATGTACCTTTTCTGTTGGGCTTGTGTTCTAGCCCATCTTATATTCTGCACTCTTTTTGCTATACAATTTACTTGTGTTCATATCTTGTTGTGTGCATTGTTGAGTGTGTTTACCCAATATAAAGACAATTCCTTCCTCGTTTTAGGGGATACACCTATTAGTCCTAGTCTCCACCCCCTGTCCTATGGATGGCGGACTTCAGGTAGTCACCGAACGGCCCTGGGGGACGGGTCGTGACAAATCTCTATCAGAGGTGTCTATTCTACCACAGAACATAGAATCCTGATCTTTTTAAATACAATTGTGTTATGTTTGGTGTGTGTGGTTATCAGTTTAGGGAATCTAGTGTTGGTGTGGCAGTTGATGAATCCATACACCTGGAACCTGAATTTTAATTTCTGACTCAATAGACGAAAACACTTATTACATGTGTGTTTTGAGAAGTTTTCTTGTGTTTTCTTGAGTCATCTCACCAGGTATAACAAAATTACAGTGGCACAACATTTCCTTATCCGGATTCCACTGCATTGATAGCCTTATCGTATTCCCGAGAGAGTACACGATGACGAACCACCGAGCAGCGAGGCTTCGGTGTAGGGCCCTCTTAATATGATTGCACCTTTGGGTGGTGTACTAGCTGCACCCCAAACCATTGGGAAGAAGATTCCACCAGTCACACTAGCGGTCGGTGCACACTGACTATGTGTGTTGTAGGAGTTCCAGTATTAGACACCTCCATGGATTCGAGGCGATATAGTATCCCAGGAAACTTAGGGCTTACTTGAGGTATTTTCTAGGGTTTTATGCCTAGTTGAGACACCATTATATGATATGGTGATCTTAGCTACTAGACATTTTTCAGTGAGTGGCCATGAGGATGGGCCGCATAGTGATGAGGGTTCAGTACATGGACTATCACCCGATATAGTACCTTCGGGTAGTGTGTCAGCTATATTACTGCATGTTGGTTAGCAGTTACAACTAGAGGTATTGGTAGAGGACACATATAGGCTTAGTGCCTTATGTATTATTCCGCATCAGATAACCCTCATGTTTGGAGGTGAGCCCGACTCATAGGCAGCTTAGAAGTATCTTGAAGAGGTGGATGAGAGTTCCTTAGATCTTCTATAGATTCTACAAGATGACATGTCGGTTGCTGAGTATTAATCGATGTGTACTGATCAATCATGGTACTCGATGAATACAATATGATCAATGCAGCGGGGCTCGGACATTTGAGTGCAGTGTGTTTATGGACATCTGAACCTTCTTCGTTATTATTTGCATTCCAATTTATGTTGGGGTTCTAGAGAGTACCTTTGAGATTGAATGTTCTTTGGATTAGCAAATTAAGCCAGTGAATGTTAGTAGTGGGAAAAAAGGAAACCGGCGCCAGTCTCAGAGACTTGGGCGTGTAAAAATTTTTCAAGTAGAAGAAGTGTTAGGGATTAATGAATCTACAGGGCTGCAGACGTAGAAGAAGATCTAGGGGAGCAACATGAGGTGGTGTACATTTCAACTTATTAAACCCACCACCCCTTGTGGTCCCCACCAGGATTAGGGAGATGGAGGACATGAGAAGAGAGAATCTGCATGCGGTCAAGTGTTGTGACCCAAGGGCTCTATGAATGTTTCGTGGAATGGTCTGTGTCTACTGCATGCTACCATATCAGTAAAAATTGGTACCAATCCTTCATTCATTATATTAATCTACTCCTAGACAATGATTTTCTGGTTAAACCATTGACTTAATCGTCACCTCTAGAGATACCTTTGGGAGGAGACACGATAATCACACTTATGTTGATGGTGTGATCTGGCACTTGAGGTGAGAGTTTTGGTTGGAACCTCTTAGTGGCAGTGTCGAGGCCTTACAACGTTAGTCTGGGTATGACTGGGAATCCACAATTCATTCTCATATTGACTGTATTAGGAAAAAAGATTGTGGTTTATCTATAATGTTGGGATTATTTTTCCTTACTCATGGAAAAAATGAATCCTAGGCAACACAGGTTAAACTCTTGTATAATATGATGCAACAGATCACTATTGAGTCGCCCAGCCTTACCCTCAGGGAATTAAGAGTTTTTAGTTATCAGTTCCCAATGGGAGTGGAAAGAGTTCCTCTAGGACAATGACTTTGAGATAGTCTATACTCCTGGGAGGGGACCATGGTATCAGATGCACTCAGTAGGAGTTTTGGCCTGCGACTACAGATTGAGGTGATAGAGCAGTTATCCATTTTACCGATATCCTGCATGGATCGCGATGGAGTATAATATCTTTATTATCCTATAGTAACTCCCCCAATTCATCATATAGTCATGGAGACGCAGTGTGGGATCATAGACAATGAGTCTCAACGTACTCAGATATCCACATGAAATGCACCTGATCGATTTTTTGAATGTGGGGAGTACATCGCTTTCTTCAAAGTATGTACTATGGTACCAGTGGAGATACATGAGGAAGTGATAAGGGAGTTCCATACATCCCCTCTTTCAGTATATCTCGGAGTGGCAAAAATGTACCACGACCTCTGGAATCAACACTAGGGTCCAAGAATGAAGAAAGTAGTTGTAGAGTTTGTCTCACGGTGCCTCACTTATCAGAAAGTGAAGGCTGAGAACCCAGTTCCAACAGATATTGTTCATCCCATAGAGGTGCTAGAGTGGAAGTGATATGGATTTTCAATTGACCTCGTAAAGGGTCTTCCATGCACATCCAGGGGAATTGATTCTATCTAGGTGATCGACAACCGACTCACCATGTCGGCCCACTTCCTACCGATTAGAGAGAAAGGGTTCAGTAGAGAGAATGGGATGCCTGTATGTGTAGGTGATTGTGCGGATACATATTGCACCGTCAATGATTGTCTCAGATCACAAGGCATGTTTCACATCCTGACTATGGATGGGTTTGTTGGAGGATTTTGAGACAAAGCTTCATTTGAGCACTACCTTCCATCCTCAGATGGATGTCTAGACTGAGTGGAAGTTTCAGATCCGCAAGGACATGTTGCGTGCTTGCTTCCTTAGCGTCAGTCATAGTTGGGATGAACACTTTCCCTTGGTGTCATTTTCATACAACAACAGTTATCACTCCACCATTGGGATGAAACCTTTCGAACCGTGGTACAGATGACATTGCAGATCGCCTTTGTGCTGGGCTGACTCAGGGGAGTCAGCACTCATAGGACCAGTGATTATACGGGCTACCACAGAGAAGATTTAGATCATCCAGGAATGGATGAAGACTACAAAGAGTAGGCATATGTATTATACCGACATGAGACAGATACATCTGTTGTTCAAGGATGGAGACCATGTCTCTCTATGGGTATCACCTCGACAATGTTTGAGGTGATTTGGTCGGGGCGGAAAGTTATCTTCGAGGTTCATCAGACCATTTTAGGTCCTCAGTAGTGTTAGAGAGGGTGAATTCTTCTTAGATCTTCTCCCTCAGTTTCACAGGGTGCATGACGTTTTCCACGTATCCCAGTTGAAAAGATACGTGAACGACGCTTCACACGTCCTTGACCACGATGGGGAGGACATCGATGATGGGGCGCCATTCATGGAGGTTCCTAGGGAGATTGAAGATCATTAGGAGAGAGTCATTAAAGGGAGATCAATACCTTTGGTGCACATATGTTGGAATCATGCAATGTCTTGGAAATTCCATAAATTTTTTTTTTATTTATGTGGAATTTTTTCGAGATCACCAAATCTAACGGTGTACAATTCTGAGGCCCGAAGTGCTTGGAATGATCTTTCAAAGATTGATTGAGTTTTAATTAGCGCACATAAGTACTAATCCTAAAAAGGTGGAATAACATTTAATCGGTAGATCGGATCAGAAATCTGAGGGCACCATTGCGTTTAGGATGGCGGGTTTACCCTATGCGCTAATTAAGTTTAGTTATTGTGTGCCTCCTGTGAGAAAACCAAAAAATGGCATAATCGTAAGTAAAATAATTAAATAAATTATATTATTTTTCAAATTCTAATAACTCATAAATGGTAACATGGATATAAAATTCAATGCCACCGCTAAACTCGTGAGGGTATTCTCTCTTTAGGAAGATTTTATCATTGGTCGGTGTGGGCCACCAGTGAAAGATAGTTTTTGAAAGTAAATAATAAAATTAAGTGAAAATTATTTTATATTAAAATTTATAACATCTAAACCATAAATCGAATTGAAAATCCAAAATTACCATTGGGTTCGATAGGGCGTGTTTCACTTAGGCAAAGACTAACCTCGACTGACATGAGTCAAGGGTGACTGTTATAATTTTCCCAAACATTTTTTCGAGTACGTTCAGTAAACGCGTGAGTGGAAATTTATAACTTTAGAACCGGTGCTTCGAATTTAAATTTGAGGACACCATTGAACACACAACGCCAATATTCTAATAATGAGACCTTAACCTTACCGTAGTAGTTCGTGGGTGCTAGTTTTTTTCATGAATTTCATGGGTGAGTTAAAAGAATAAAAAAATAAGGAACAAATTTTATTTTATTTTTTTAATCCTCTCAATTTGAATTCAATGGTGGGGACCACCAAACCCCTTTATAATTTTGGAGATGTCCTTGGAATCCCTCAATTTAATTATTCTAATGCATTTCAATTAAATTTTACTAATGCAATGAAATTAAATTGTGCCAATGCAATGCAAAAAAAATTATGCCATTTAATGGCACCAACATAAATTATTTGGGATGACCTTTCAAATTCTAAGTAACAGCATTGTTGAAATTTAGGAATGATCCTATTAAATGAACCTTCTTAAATTCCACAATCATTACATACCCTCCCCATATCCTATTTATATTGTGCTGGGGGTGGATTTGGCACGGCTTCCCCAAGAGACGAAGTTGTGGTAAAGTGTCGTGATGCTCGACACTTGGAGCATGTTGCTAGTTCCGGTGGGCGGTGATGAGAGACCCAAAACCACAGAATGAGGAACGTGGAACCATCCAAGAGCCCCGATCCAAAGAACCTTCTAGAGGCGATGAACGCCAACGTTCTTCAATGACTTTGTCTTCTTTCTCACTCCTCCTTCAGGACCTTCATTGTAGGGGTGTGTTTTTATTAATGTTTGTTGATTTTTCAATTACATTGAATCTCTCCCCATGATCCTTTTTATACCGCACTAACACGGAGGGTGAGGGAAGAAAGAACATGACCCGACCACTCTGCAATCCTTGTGATTTTATGTGTGTTCTATATGAAGCAGGAGGATGATGACCGGTGTCGGTGACCGATACCGGTGGGGCTCGGGAACGGCGGTAGGCACTCAGGCCAGCCGCGATGAAGGCAGCGGTGCAACCGCACTGCCAAACAAGAGCTGCAGCCCGTCAACTGCAGAGAATCAACGGTGGTGCCCCACGACGGCCGACCGCGCGATGGGCGGTGGCGTACAATCACACCACCCGACAGAGAAGAACCACGACCTTGTGCAACGACGGTGTGTAAAGAGAAGCTATCTTGCTGTTGGTTTTCGGTGATGGTGTGGCTTACGACCACGCTGCGTGGAGGAGCATCTATATATACGGCTAGCCGACAGCGACCTTGTGGTCCGCCATAGCAGAAGGCCGCATTGTGGGCCACTGCACTGCGGGCTGGGCCGCACCTATAGCCATGCTAGATCCTGCGGGCCGGGTAGGATCCTGTGGGTCAGGTCTGACCCCGGGCTAGACTCGGGTCAGGCCGGGTCGACACGAACTGGGTCGGGTCCGCCCAAGCCGGGTCGGTATGAACAGGTCGGCCTGTACCCGGAAAAACATCAAACATTTTTTCTCTTTTAGACTTATCATGAGCTACGGGATTATGTTGGATGAATCGTTAGTGGCGCTAGAAACCTTGGAGTGAGAATAAAATTTTGGTATACCACACTTTAGTTTTGGTTAATGTTGGGGTATGGCCAAGTTGGATCAGACACGAATCTAACCAGGCACTCAGGATTATAAGTCCATTAACATAAAGACTGGGCGTTCGATTGACGAACCATCTATGGCGTTGAGACCCTTTTTACGTGGATGTACGTTGGGATTCCTCATCATGGTACTTCGTGGACGTTGGTGTATTGACCTGTGGATTGAGGATCCAACCCTCCTAGAAACATGCGAGCTTTGTGTGGGAACCCTGTTGCTGGATGTATCATGATAAAGGTATCCTCCGTGGGTCTATGCTCGAGAATCCCACAAGGATCTGCACTAGGAATCCATTTGGGACTACTCTAGGATTAAGTGTGGGTCTGCTGTACTAGGATCCTATGTGGGTCTGAGGATGTACTAGGATCCTTTCTGGGTATGTTATACTAGATTCATGTGTGGGTCTGATGATATACTAATAACCTGTGTGGGTCTGCTATACTAGGATCATGCGTGGGTCTGATGATGTACTTGGATACTATTTGGGTATGGTGTACTAGGATCTTATGTGCGTGTGATGATGTACTAGTATCCTGTGTGGGTCTGATGATTTAGGATCCTACATGTTTCTACCTCTTATTAGATTTTGATGATTCGGTAGTAACATCTAATCATCTCTACAACTATACGTATGTAATACATGGTGTGAGATGAGTCTTATCCATTGTGGTATTCTTCTATCTGGTGTACATGTGTGGTATTTACCTTCGTGGTGATACCTTTGTGGTATTTTTCCTTGTGGTGTACCTGTGTGCTACTTACCTTCGTGGTAATCTTTCTTTTATAGAAAAATTTTACTTTGTCATTGGTGTTGGGCCTTGTGTTTCCTCATGAATGTGTTGGGTAATATTGGATAACAAAGGTATATGTGTAGGGATATACATAATTAGGTTTGTCACTAGTTTAGAATATTTTTTGTTTATCCTTTGTGGATTTTTTTGAGACCTTGAGGTTCTCGAGGTTCCTACTGAGTATCGTTATACTCATACCAACACAGGCTTTTCCCACACCTGGTATTGTATTGTGTAGACGAAATACAGCACTGATCGAGGCTGAGGGTACTAGGTCTAGACGGTGCATGGAGGTGGACAATAAGGTGTGTCAGTACGCAGGGGAGATGGGTAGATGTTTAGTGTTGAGGAAGAAATATGTACATAACATTCAGGTAGGAACCTCAGTGGACAACCCAGAAGTTGTATTTCTTTTTCTTCAATTGTATTTTATTTCCAATTTTAATTGTACCTTTACTGTTGGGGTTGTATTATGGCCCCTCTTACTTTCAACACAATTTTTGATGTATAGTTTATATGTGTTCATATCTTGTTGTGTGCTTCGTTAAGTGTATTTACAAGATATAAAAGCAATGCCTTCCTGGTTTTATGGGATACGCCTTTCGGTGCTTAACGACATCCCATATCCTATGGAAGGTGGTCTTGGGGTAGTCATGCAATAGGCCCCAGGGGACGAGTCATGATAGTTTTACCTTAGTCACAACAGAATGATTTTCAGTGTTAGGTATTCCATGGAAGATGGCCATTAAAATTATGTACTTAAATTAATAATTTTACATTAATAATTTATATTAAATGCATAAAACAAATCCTTCCACTTTAAATACCTATAATAGGAATTATCCTAATCCATATAAATAACACTAGCATATTGAGGAGGTGGAGTGCTCTCTATATGAAATGAGAATATATTTTTAAAAAAATTTATTGATAAGGATTGTAAGATAGAATGACAATGTAGTGGGATATTCATCATCATTTCTACATAACATGTTCTTCAGCAGTGATCATGCTATTCTTGATGTAGGTATATTTATTTTTATTCACCCCACTATGAGATAATTTTTATGAATATATTTTATTAACTTCTTTGATTCATCAATGATTATGAGTTCTTATCATTAGAAACAATACGAATTGTCTTTTATTCTTTATTTATATTAGGTATTCCTTGTTTCCAACCATGGTTCCTCTATTTATGATTGTTTTCTTGGATATCAACACCAAATTAATATAATTATATTCCTTATTGTTCAAACCACAATACCATTTCAATACATTTTCTTTTATTACCCAATAGGGTTCATGATTCGATATTTTGTGGTCTGACTAGAGCTTCATTAAACAATAAAATATGTTAAATATGAATGAAAAATAAACAAATCAGTGTTTGGAATTTGGATAATGATCAATTAATGGGATTTAGGTGGTGTTTATGGGGTTTTGGGACCCAAATTGTGGTTATTGTCGGACATATTACCACATGGGTGATCAGATTTGTGATTTTTGGACACTAGATAATAGGAATAAATTATTGGACATGTATTAATAAATATTGTATTGTTATAGTTGACCAAAAATTAATGAATTAAATTTACATTAATGATCCAGATACTGTGTGAGGAATATGAATTATAGACTTCAGATAACCTAATTACATTGTGTGTAGTCTATAAAAACACACATAGTGTTATTTGGATCCATTTGGTAGCTGTGGTTGTTTTCTGTGTTAAAGATCACAGAACATGTGATCCAATCACATGTCATTTCACACTTCATATGTAGTTATGTCATGGGTCAGCTGCACATGGCCCATGACATAATATTGAACGATATGTCATGTCACCTTAGGTATACACCATGTGGTTGTACCAGGACTCTTGATCCATGTACCACGTGTACAAAAAAATGCGATGACAGTAAACACACGTCTTGTTACCATGTGAACATTACATGTGATACGAAATTGAATCAAAAGACAGTTCCATGTAAGAAATTTTCCATGTGACAAGGTGATTTCAAATGCGGTATAACCACACATACACACTATGTACATCTCTCATGAATATATGCATTTCGTATGTCCTTATCCAATACTCAAATTTTTTAATGAGTGTAATTACCAGCCAATTGCCATTGTCTTGAGAGTACAAAGAGTCTTTATTAGGCCTTAAACGACATCTTCATGATGCCATAGGCTAGAAATAAATGTTGAAGTGTTTCAAATGAAATTGGTGGATTATTTACTATTTAAAAATTAGTACAATAAACCAAACCACCATAAAAAAATATTCACTATATGGTGAACGAACAAATGAATGAAAATTCAACATTTTAATTATCCCATAACAACATTAAAATTTCCAACAATGGAAGATTAACTGTGTATCAATGTACGCACCAGATAAGTGACCCAAGACAGTCCAAATACCACAAGAAAACATACTCCACCATATCCAAGCTCCACAATCTCTAAAAATAAATTACATCACAAGGCAGTGCTAAAAATGTTGGAAACATTACCTTTTCCCATGTCCCAAAAGACAGCATCTACAAATGAACCAAAGTTCCAAAGTTGGGTTGAGTGTAAAACTCCGTAGGATTTCCACAATGACTTATCTACTCACACCACTCGGACTGAAAATTTAGAAACATTTATATGAACTATTTTATATAAAACAATTTAACAAAAATAGTTTATATTCATATATAAACTATTTCCCAAAATAGTTTTCAACAATGTTAAAACAAAACTAAATGAAACAAATTTTTAGAAATGTATTTTTCTAGAAAAATAACTATTCAAATATTTGAAACCATTTCATTATATTTTGTTAGCTTACCCAATCCATTTGACACATCCACACATGTAATCGCGCATGTAACCTAGATATCTCAATAGTCATTAGTGGTGATTAATCCATTCACTAATTCATACTTACTGAACCAATTGACGGGGGAGAGCCCTGGCCACTATCTATCTAGTTAATGACGGGGACGACCCCTAACCCTTATCTGTCATGCATGCACCCTTTGATGTGGGTGAGCCCTAAACCTTATACATTCCATTAATGATGTGGGAGAAACCTAATCTTTATGTGCCCTACAAACGTTAAACACAGACAACCATGATGTAAAAAACCTTGTGTGATCAATCAATTAAAATCATTTCAACAAAACTATAACTTTATTGAAAACAAACTAATAATCAAATTTCAAAATAGTAATTTCACTTTAATAACATATTCCATTTACATGAAAATATATAATCAAAAATATGAACAACAATTACATAATATTCCGATTTTAAAATCTCTATATTAAAATTAAGAACACAAGTACTCATTCAAAGTCCCCAATTTTCCAGATTTCACAACCATCACATAAAATGGTTTCTAGCAACTGTTCAAAAACCAAATCACAATCAATTCAACACCATACATTCAATTTGAAATCATTACAATCCGTTCTATTACATGGAGTTAATAGAGAAGCCTCCTACCTCAGTGGTTTTCACGAAATCCCCAACAAACAAAGAACTCACAAGGATACCTGGTTGATTCTCCATGAACCCGCCTTAGATCTCTTCACATAGAAATATAACGATCAAATCTCCACGTATTTGGATTCCACAATCATAGCTCTACCAATAATATGTGTAGATTTATGAAACCAAGAGAATGGGAGAAATAGATCTTTTTTTCTCTATGAAACCAAACAAGAAAGAAGAAGAACGATCACATAACTGAAGAATCCAGCTTCAATTATCCATTGGAAGCCTTTGGATCACCGTCAGAATGATGGGAGAACCTTGTTTGGACTTAAGAAAAGAAAAATCCTGATTTAGGGCTACTTAAGATGAAAAATTACCGGCTTAGTGGAAAAAACATGTGGGATCCACTTTTTTAAAACCTCATTTAAGTGCCCACACAGATAGTTCGCATGGTTAGACATACCATGCATTAGACACTGCATTAGCAGACCCTCAAAAAGCTTTTTCCAATGGCCTCTCTTACTATTACACAACTGTGCGGGAGAAACTGCTTCAAAAGGAAACACTACAGATGATTTGGCCACATAATTAGACATATTGTGTGTCGCCCGTTAGACATCCCCTTTGCCTCAATACATCATTAAAAGTTCTCTTGAATCACACATTCATAACCCTTAACATTATAACCATGAAAAGAATCAATTAAGGGTTACAAAACAAAAACAAGGGGTACTAAATTCCTCTCACCATTGGAAATTTTGTCCTCAGAATGTAGAAAAATCTCACCCAACTGAACGTGTTCCGACCACTGCTCCTTCACGTCATATTCACATTCCCAAGTCTATTCCAGAATCTGACCATGCTTCCATAATATCGACACTAGAATGGTTATATTTCTATGAAAGACTTTCTCTTGCATGTCAACAATCTGTACCAGAATATTTATCAATGGAGAATCTAACTCAAGGTCAGCATGATCCCATCAGATCACATGGTCAGGATCAGGCTGATACTTTTTTAACTGAGATGCATGGAACTCATTATGCACTTAACTAAACCACGGTGTTATATCCAACGGATATACAGCCTCTCCAAACCATTCCTGTACCTCAAAAGGAAAAATTTATCAAGGAGATAATCTTCCCTTCATCTTGAAATGACAATGACAATGCCTTTGAGCGATCCTCAAGAAAACATGGTCACTCACATCAAATGACAATAGTCTTCTACGATGAACTGCATACGATTTTTGATGACTCTGAGCTGTATCCCTAAACTTTCTGATCAACTGGATCTTATATGTTGTTTCTTGTACTAGTATCAATCCAACTAGTAAAATTTCCCCTGTTTCCATCCAACATAGTGCATAATGAAAAGGAAACCCACAAAATGCTTCAAATAGATCCATGTGTATTGAGGCTTGTTAGCTATTATTAAATGAGAACTCCACCAAGGGTACATGTTCTTCCCTTGATCCACCAATATCAATTACACAATCCTAAAACATGTCTTCTTAACGTTTTCATCACCAAATTGGATTTCCCATCCATCTTAGGATGATACGTCATGCTAATAGTCAACTGAGTCCAAAGAGAATGATATAATGATTTCTAAAAACAAGACGTGAACTACAAATCTCTATCTTAGACTATTGAAACTGGTATTCCATGCCACATTACCACTTCCCATATGTTGAATATTGACATATCCTCTACCGTATGAGTTTACGAATAGGGATGAAATGGGCCGACTTCGTAAGACAGTCCACTCTCACCCATATGCCATTGTGGATCTGAATAATTTTTGGAAGACCTATAACAAAATCCATTATTATATACTCTCATTTCAACACTAGGATAAGTAATGACTGCAACATTCTTGCTGGTCTCTAATACTCTATTTAACATGTTGAAAAGTTACACATGATGAGATGAACAGAACAACATTAGATTTCATGAAGCACCACCAAAACTACACCTTTAACGCCTTATATATTTTATGTGTAACTGGATGTATAGCCCATCTCGAATAGTGGTAAGCATGAAGGAGTTGTTCCTAACAGTCCATAGGTATGACCATCCTTTCTCTGACACACAAAACTGAATTCCCATCTAGTTTTGATCCCTCAATTGGCTCCCCAAAATTGAGTTTTTAACACATAACCAAACATTCCACTTCAAGTGTTTGTGAATCTTTGACCACATTTACCAAATCATGAACAAGCATAGCTAAAATGGAAACCGCAACATATCCTCAATATACACATTATACATGCATGGTTTCTATGGAAGAAATCAACATCCATTCATCTGATGCTTCTTTATCCAACTAAGAATATGAATTTCTACTCAATAAATCTGCCACTGAATTCCATTTTCCATGTTTTTACATCTACTTTATTTCAAACATTGGGAGGTACTTCATTCATCTCATTTGCCTCATATAAAAAATCTATTTGTGAGAAGATGTGTTTCAAGATTTTGTGGTCTGTAAACATAGTTCATTTCTCACCAAAGAGATAGTGTCTACATGTTTTCAAGGTATTGATGACTATAAATGACTCCGAATTGTGTGTTGGATAATTCTTCTCATGCACCATGAACTTTCTTCAATCAAAATCTACGACATTTTCACCTTTCATGAGAATACAACCCAACCCAGATCCAGAAGCATCTTTTTACACCACATACCCCTATCAAAATTTTGGAAAGATCAAGGTAGGTGCAGATGTAAGAAGAACACTCATCTCTGGGAAAGACTTCTGAAATTTCTCTATCCATTGGAATGGATAATTCTTCTTTGTCGGTGTGGTCATTGGTGAAGGTAGATGTGAGAAATCACACACAATGTGTCAGTAGTAACATGATAGACCATGAAAACTATGTATCTTGAAGTCATTCGTTAGTGGTTTCCAAAATATAACAAATTTTTTCTTTTTTGGATCCAGAAAATTTCCTTTTTCAAAAATGATATGGAAAAGGAAACATACTTCCTATATCGTAAAATCACACATTGATAATTTTGAATACAAATGGTGATATCTCAAGATTTTTAACACTCTTTCCATGTGTTTCTAATGGTCATCCATTGTCTTTGAATACACCAAAATGTGATCTAGATACACAATGAAAAAAAAATTAGATATCTCTAAAATATCTGGTTAATCAAATCCCTGATGGCCTCTGGTTCACTCGTTAGACAGAAAGGCATGACTACATATTCATAGTCTCCATATTTTATTCTGAAAGATGTCTTTGGAATATTCTCCTTCTAAAATTATAGTCGATGATATCCAGATCACAAGTCCATCTTGGAGAACCACTGAGCTCCACATAAATGATCAAACTGATCATCAATGTGTGGAAGTGGATATCTATTCTTTATGGTAACATGGTTATGCTTATGATAATCAACACACATCTAAAAATTTCTATCTAAATTTTCATGAACAAAACCAACGTCCCCCCTGGAGATGTTCTTGGCCAAATGAAACCCTTTCTTTCCAACTCCTCCAAATGAACATTAATTATTGTTACTATATTGGTTCCATCCTATATCATGGAAGGTAAATAAGACTTTTCCCTAAAAGAAGATCAATCATAATCCCTACTTCCCATAAATGTGGTAACTCTGAGATGTTCTTGGAAAAACATATGGAAAATTATCCACAACTTCTAGAATACTTGTTTCCTATATCTCTTACATGTATTCCAATGTCATCACCTCAAAATAGTAAGAGATCGTTACCACCATTGGTATCAAAAAGTTCTATTCACCTTTATTTTCCATACTCTCTCCTTTGAAGAGATGATCATTGCCATCCTCAGTCATAAATATCACTTTTCTTATATAACAGTCGATGTGACCCTTAAACATTGTCAACCAATCTATACCCAGTATTACGTCATAAACATCTATGTCTAACATCATGAAGTCTCATTTCATCTCAGATCCATCCACAATTATAGAACATGCCCTATAGGAAAATGCATGACATTTCCTTTCACCAAGAAGAGTTTGTTGTTTTAAGATATAAGGCTTAATTTTCAAATTTTAACTTAGAAAATCAACAGCATGAGATACAACGAAAAAATGCGTTGTACCAGTATCAATGATCACTTTTTTAAGGGTTGAATTCAAAAGAATCATAACTTTTTATGTATATAGTCTATCCTGATCATCGACAATCATATACTCCACTCAATACAATTCCCTCATCACGACACAGTTCTCTCTATTGCAATACTAGGATTTCACTACTTCCAACATATCATAGGTTGTTTGTGACACTAGAGTAGTGTCCCTAACTCGTGACCATGAAGAAATGTTACAATAGTGCTTATGGTGTCCAATCATGTTGCAATTGTGGCATGATTTTGCTTGTTCTAAACAATCCCGCTTTATGGTACTCAGTAAACCAAACTAAAAACATCCAATATTTTTCTTGGGTCTCGGAGGATGGTTAATTTTTCTTACCTTCTGATTATGATGGGAATTTCATACTTGAGAAAAGGAGTCTGATTTCATATTTATCATAGTTCTAGATTTATCAGCATCTCTAGTGAAAAAATTTGTGCATCCTCCTCATGGATTTTTAGTAGTGATAGATATCATAAACAAATTATCTGACTGAAGTCCTAACTCAACTATTTTAACTGCTATAGCAATTCTTTGGACCAACTGTTTATTCACCATTGATTTATTTGCCACCGTACTCTCCACTGCTTCTTCATGTTGGTTTCAGCGAAGCCTATCAGGTGCCATTTTATAAACAAACAACAACCTCCATCAATCTCACTCTCTAGCAACTGATGGATTAACATTTCAAAATCTACTATATCAACTATCACAACATTGGATTCCAAAACACCCTTTTTCCACGATCAAATATTTTTGAAACATTTGTCCATGTTTTTTTGAAAATCAATATATTTTCAATATACCTTAAGATTTTCAATTTTTAAAATTTTTCTTTTGAAGAACAGTTTACATTTTTCCAAAAATAATCACTTTTTTCACTACACTAAACATTACTCAAAATGATCTATGCCCTCCTTATAGAAATTCATTCCCCTAAAATTTCATACTCAACGCATTGGTTAAATCAATGAAAATGGGATTCCTAAATCATAGAAGTGTTTCCAAACACTAATGTACCCAACTCCCTAGTAACATGAAGTTTGACATAAAAGTAATAGCTACATATTTCGGGGAATACATTTCTAGTTCTGGAAATCCTACAGTTGTCTAAAATTTGAACCCAAGGCTTATAAGAAAAGGAATTCCAACCCCAAAACCAAGAACAATGATGGAAACTTGTTATTCCAGGACCGAACAAGATGATATCATTTTTACCTCAATGGATAGATAAAACTGATACCATTTGTAATGACCCTCCAATTATCATTGTCTTAAGAGTACAATGAATCATTACTTTGCATTAAGAGACATACCAAAGACGCCGAAGGATAAAAATAAATACCGAAGGGTTTCAAATGAATGTGGGGGATGATTTACCGATTACGAAATAAACCAATAAACAAACCAACCATAAATAAACATTCACTATATGATGCTTTAACAAATGAAAGACAACGTAACAACATCATGTATATCAGAACAACATGAAAATATGAAACAACCGAAGAATAACTATGTATCAATGTATAAAATGGATAAAAGACACAAGACTCTAAAAGGCCACAAGAATCCATGATACACTAGCTCCAAGCATGTAAATCTTCGAAAAACCCAATTCTCATGTGGTATTTGTAAAAACGTGGTAAATGATACATTTTCCCCTATCCCGGAGGATAGCATCTAAAAAGCACCAATGTTCCAAAGCAAGGGTGTGTGTAAAATTCAGTAGGTTTTCCCCCAATGACTTCCCTACTCACCCCACTAGTATATAAAAGTTATACACTTTTACAGAAAATAGTTTATATAAAACAATTTACCAAAACATATTATAACAAAATATAAACAATTTCTAAATACATTTTTCCACAAAGTGAGAACAAAACAAAATTAAACATCTTTTCAGAAATTTATTTTTCTAGAAAAATAAAAAATCAAATCATTGAATCCATTTTTCAATATTATATTTGCATACACAATCCATTCCACACAACGAAACATGTAATTGTGCATGTAACCACGATCTCACTATTCTCGTGAGTGGTGATTCATCCTTTCACTAAGTCATCCCTAGTGAAATAATTGATAGGTAAAAGCCATAACCGTTATCCATCCTGTTAATTATGGGGTACCCCTAACCCTTATCCATCCCATAATCACCCTTTGATGGGGAAGAGACATAAGCCTTATACATCTTGTTAATGATGGGGGCTACCCTAACCCTTATTCGTCCAGAAAACCCATGAACACACACAACTGTAATATCAAAAACCATGTGTGTTCAACCAATTAAAATTATTTCAATAAAACTATACCTTTAATAAAAAAAACTAATAAACCAATTTCCAAATAGCCATTTATCTTCAATAAAATACTCCCATCTATTGAAAACATCTAATCCAAACCATGTGCCACAATATTACAAAATATTCTTTTTAAAATTTCTATATAAAGCATATGGACACAAGAACTCATTCAAAATCCCCGATTTTCCATCAAAATGGTTTCACACAAGTGTTAAAAAATAACATTCAATTAAAAACCATATATTAAATTTGAATGTAGGCCAGTAATTTCTATTAATTGGAGTCGATAAAGAAGCATTTTACCTCAAAGGCGTTGATGAGAACACCAACGAATGAAGAATGCATAAGAAAATCGGGTCGATACTCCAAGAACCCACCTTAGATCTCAACGCCTAGAAACATCTAGAACAGATCTCATCATATTTTTCATGTGCACACCTAGATCTATCTATAATGGGAGTAGATCTAGGAAACCAATATAAGAAGAGAATCAAATCTCACTAGATCTAATATATCATATAGGAACAAAGAACAATGATCACATACATCATGAATCCAACTTTGATTATCCATAGGAAGCCTTTGGATAACCTCTAGAATGATCAGAGAACCTTATTTGGACTTAAGAGAATCAAAATCTTGAGTTATAGCGACTTTTATGGGAAAATGAGCCTCTAAGAGGTAAAAATGTGTGAGATCCACTTATTTAGAATCACACTTATGTGGCTGCATGTTTAGTTCACATAGTTCGGCAAACCGTGCGCTAACCCTATGTTAGCCACTTCCTAAGCTTAACCTCGCACAACTTCATCACATGGTCTCTCTAACCATGCGAAAATTGTGCATCATCCAATTCCTCAAAAATACCAACTATGCCTGGTTTGGCCGCATTGTTATGTAAATTGTGCGCCACTCGTACGACATCCCCATTTCCTGAAAAAAAAACTTTCAAATTTCTCCCAACTCTCCTATTCATCACCCTTAACATTATAACCATGAAAACCATCATGTTAAGTTTACATACGAGAAACTGGTGGTACTACAATGTGTGTATCCTGTCCTAAAAATTAATTTAAAAACACTTGTTTTCTTATTTTTTGGAATGAGAGGTATAGTTTTAGAGGATATTAATAGTATTTACTACGTTTTGAAGTTCATAACATTATTATTCATCTTACAAATTTTCTAGAATACGGTATGAGAACAATGTATATTTTTCGTGTAAAATATGTATTTTTTAAAAATTGCAGTTTTCCAACCTTTTGATGACGCACCCACCTTAAATAATTTTTTGACATGTATATAAGTTCAATTTGACAAAATAAAATTATTCTCTGGAATCGGGATATAAAAATTTACTTTTGATAAATTTTTTATATTATTATGATAACTTTCATATTTTAATGAATAGTAAAAACACAGTATATTTTAATTTAAAAAAAAACATTTCCTCGTAATAATTTATATGGTTAGATTATATATTTAATTTTTTTTAATGTGTAATTAAAATATATTTTTACCATTTAATCCAATGTTTTTCATTGGAATTAATTTCACATTGAAATTGGATATAAACAAGTATCAATCTTTTGATTGTTTTTGTTTCTTAAAATCACGCTATTTGTTTCGATAACGGGAATTAAATTTAAAATTAATTAATGCCACTTATATTTTAAGAATATGGAATAATAGACATAAATTTTTAATTCGGAATGTCAAATAATGATTAGGCTGAATTTTTGGTATTTTTCTGAAAACATCAATTTTCGATGAATAGTGAAACCACTTACTAGTAGTTAAAAAACTAACTTTTTTAAATTTAAATTAATTTTTTCCACTTCTATGAATTGAATTTCAAAAATCCGAGAGATATGGTTAATATCAAGGACTAAAATGTTGTTCAATGAGATGAAAGTAATTTTTGGTGAATAATAACTTTTTACTTTTATTTACCACAGTTAAAAGTAAATAAGATAATTATATGTAAAAAGGATATTATTATTACCCTAACACATCTACTAATTCTGTTGGACAATTTTAATTAGACCAAAAAACAACCTTAGGAAAAAAATATGACCATTTAGGCCCAATTGGATTACATTAGTACATTTAATATTAATTTATTTAAAGAAGGGTTAAAATAGTTAAAATCAAAGTTTAATAGGTAAATAATTTTTAATATAGTGTTATACATAAGATAAATTGGACTATAAATATTCATTAGAAATATAAGAATATTTCCTATATAAAGGTAATTTATTTAAAATTTTTAGACATTAAATAAATTAATTAATTTATGACACAAATATGACACAGTAATTATCTTATTAATTAAATATTGACATAATTGATGTTATAAATACCCAAATAAATGTTATATAATCATTTTTATGAATTTCACTAATTGTATAGGTTAATATTACATGTTATTTTTTATTTAATTAACTTTTTTAGAAATTATAATTCTGTTATGCTTTTAAAAAAATCATTTACCAAATAGTGTCAAAATTGACCTAAAATAGTTTTTAAAACAAATATTATATTAGTAATTTTTATTTCATTCCTAAAAACATAAGGTTCAGCCAAATTACTTATATAAGATTATATATATTAATAATAAACAACTTGGGGTACGTTTTGCTTGTTATTGTATGTTTATTAACCTTATAGTGTAAGAAAACAAGAAGACACGATAAAAGTAAAATTATTTAACTTAAGGGTAAATCTAAATGATAAGGTTAAAATAGAAACCTAAACTTGTCGAAATTATATTGGATGAGGGGATTTAGACCCATACCCACATTATATTTGAAATAAATTAATTTGGAGCTATTAATAACCGAATATGAATTTATAACAAAATAATATTTTTTGTTTTTCCAAAGGTGCCCCTCTCCTCCCTTATAAAAGGACACCTCCTCCCTCTCTTCCTCACACCACATTGATCCTTCATTCTCGACCAACCCATGAAAAATTATCTTCTCCACTTACATAGAAACATAATAGTGGTTCTGGTCTTCCTAAAAGACCAATTTTAGTGCCCTAAGTGGAGGTCTTAAAGAGGCGCTTCAAAGAAGAGGTCATGTCTGTTACTGATTCTTTCAACTTTATTTCTTCTTCCACTTAATATTCTTTAGTTGTTTCATTAGGAAGTAATAAAATCAGTATAACTATTATAATTATATGTTATTATAAGTATGAAACAACCCTATTTCACCATCTATCCATCCTACGAAAAATGAAATCACCACGGGTGCGTACGTACGGAATACTGTCTCCACGTCGTGGTGAAATCTATTTTTCCACCAACACCTTACATGGATGGGTATAATGGTGTAAATAATAACTATATATTGTTATTATAACATCATATGTATTATGATATATTATACCATCCACTCCAATTCTATTCAATAATTATGGGAATGATATCATCGCTCATAAGTACGTACGGACTACCGTCTCCACGACACGATGAAATTTATTCTCCATGTTAACCATACATGAATGATCATAAAGCTTATATAATGAATAATAATGAAATATATGAAATAATAATTCAACTGTATTTATGTATATATATATATTTATGTCATCTATTTAGTTTCATTCAATTTAATAAAGAAACGAAAACAATGTTCATGCGTACGTACGGCCTACCATCTCCATGAACGGTGTATTTCATTCCTTTTATTGATCTATAATATATATATGTATATTATGAATATATATTACATATAAATAATGTTTTACATTTTGGAATTATGTAAATCACGATATAATTAATAATATCAAGAATGACAAGTCGAAACACATACGATAAATGAAATGATTTTACCCAAAACGCTGCTTTAACATGGAATTTACAAATGAACGGGTGATATAAAGTCATAAGTGAAACATATATGATATTATAGCAATTAATATGATTCTTTAATAAGTAAATGAAATTATTTAAATCCTTATATAGGAGGATTGGATACATACGAAGTGTATCAGACCTAAGGTAAGGGATAATTTAGCAACTCTCTTTTTTATCCGAGATTACTTATTCATAGGTATTTATTGGGGTTATTTCTATCATCCATGTCCATGTTTTATAAAAGTGTATTCATGTATGTTTAAAGTCCTTTTTACCCATTTTACTTTTACACCATGGTATGGAAGGAATATTTCTTTTATTTACCATATAAGGTACTTTTTCAATTTTCTGACAAAAGTACGAGAATAATGTTTTTAACGTATACGACATGAAAGGATTTTTACAGTTTTATAAAGCCTTAATTTCATGATGCTTCCTATAAAATATTTCATGACTATTTTCAGAAAAATCCTTTTCATTTAAAATTGAATGATATTTTGTGAAAAGAAAATGATTTTGAAGAAAATAGTATATATTCCTCAAGAATTCATTTCAAGTGTTTTATTAAAACCATTTTCATATAAGATGACATTATTTCACATGTGTAGGTTTTAGGTATCATGTATCTATGATTTACATGGTTTCACTTTTCTAATGATGAAATGATATCCAATTTTTTTTATAGATTATCTTATGATGGAATGATGTTTATGAAACACATTTTATTCCTGGGTTATGATGAATGATTTATGTTTATATTGTGGAACACGAAATAATAAAATCAATATGAGACAGGTGGGACCTATATCTCCCTCCAATGCATTGGTTAAAGATTTTTATCTCATGAGATAGACATGGCTGGAACGGTAAGTTAAACTGGTTCAGTAATACAGGACTGAAACAAGGAGTGAAATCGATTCAGAAAGGGACTTTGTCCACTAAGATGGTCTTGGGAGCAATTCCTTGGATACTATGGAAATCATATCATGTGCTTAATGGTTGCCACAATTAAATGTTTTATTCCCATGCTAATTTATCATGATTAATGTTTCATCATTGTCTATGTCTTACGTACTTCCATGTTTTATATCATTGCTCAAGATTTTTATGTTTAGATTTTATGCTCATGATTATTTTTTTACATTCAAATGTATAAAGATTGTTTTATGTTCTCTATGCTTAACATTACTGAGCATTTGAGCTCACTAATTTTATGTTTTCTTTTCCCCAGGATATAAAGAACGATTTTAGGTAAGAAAAAAGGGGATGATCTTTATGGGAGATGTTGAAGATCTTTCACCATGATTAAAAGATTATATTCCGAGTTTCAAAATACATTAAACTATTACATTCCTTGTGTGTCTGTTTTTTTTATTAATTATTACTCAAAAGTAATGTAATTTCCATGTACATCAAGCTTCGGTTCTGTACAATTGGTATCCGAGGAAATGTTTAGTCAACCATTGGAAAATAGGATGCATGACCTTTAGTGAGATCCCTAGAGATATTTCTAAGGAATGTATAGGGATGAACCTAAGGTTAAGTATATGTATAGGTTACAGTCCTAGAATTATGGTAACAATATTTGAATTAAACCTAATATGTTAGATATTGAAGTTACTCCCCATTAATTATGTTGTTTTCCCTAGCATGTTTTTTTCCTCTCACACTATTCTTTTTGGGATTTAGATGATGGCTGGAATACGAAGGAATCGTGTTGATCAATGCAATGGAGAATGAAATGATTGTCCTCTAGAACAAAAAAATTTTATGGGAGATGGAGTGGAAAATCTTATTCCAATACATACAGAAGCTATGAATCATTCTGGAATTCAAAATGAGCAGAGAAGGGAACAATATTCTATTGAGTCCTTCATGAGTCAACGTCCACCTTCTTCCAGTGGGTCTTCTGATCCACTTGTTGCTGAACAATGGATCAGTACCACTGAAAATATATTTTCAGTTCTTCATTATTCTGAACATGATAAATTCATCTTAGTAGTATATCATTTGGAAGATGAAGCAGATCAATAGTGGAATCTTATCAAGAATATGAGGCAAAGAGATGAAAATGAGTCCATGGAATTGGACAAGTTCATGAACTTATTTTTCAATATGTACTTCCCTTCTATTATTCGAACAAAGATAGAGAAGGAGTTTCTTGAACTAAAGCAAATGGATGACGAATCTATTGGTGTATACGAAGAGAATTTTACAAGGCTTTCAAGGTATGTATCTAGCTTTATCATCCATCTTGAAATTAAAGTTGATCGATTCTTCAGTGGCTTAAAACCAAATCTTTGAAGGGAATTAGATATAAGATACTTCAGTAGCTGTGAAGAAATTGTGAGTTGTGCTATCAAGGTAGAAATGGAAGTTTGTGTTACTTATCCATCACATGGTTTTGACAAGAAAAGAAAGATGGAGTTCAACGAGAAATCTCAGAATACTGGTGAAAAGAAGTTGAATGTTTCCTTATGCTCAATGTGTGGAAAGAAGCATGGTGGAGATTGTCTTAAAGGGACTAGAAAATGTTTTAAGTGTAGATAAGAAGTTCATCGATCAGCTGAGTGTCGAAGTAATGGTAAAAGAGTTGCTAATGATGTGAATAAAGAAAATACTGTCGAGAACGCACCACCAACACTTCAATGCATCAAGTTCAAGGAAATGGGGCATTGTGCTAATAAATGCCCTAATCCAAGGGTTAATGATGATCGACATGAGCAACAACTTAAGGGAATGGACAAAGGGAAGTCACATGCGATTACTATTGGCGATGTTGAATATAACAACGATGTGGTGGAATGATTAAGTTTTTATGTAATGGGATTCCAAAATAATGTTGTATATAGTATCATGAAATATTAGAATCTTTTTGTATTGGTCTATTGTGGTTTTCAATAATTTTATGGTACTGGTGACCATGGAAAGTTATTGAGATATTTTTCAGAAAAAGATGATATACACATAATGAAGGGATAAGGAGAAAATGAAATGTTTGACAGTATTCATGATCTCATGAATGATGTAAGGAAATAGTTATATCATGGTTTGAGTATATAGAATTTTAGGGTTTTGGTATGTGGAAAGAGTTAATTTTTGACAGCACTCATGTTTTCACAAAGATTCAATGGGTATTCATTTTTCAAGATAATACATGATTAAGCCCTTAGAATGTTTTGAATGTGACCAACAAGACATATCTTATGATATATAGAGATGAACAATGGTATTAACATGCTTGTTATATGAAATCTCTGGTAATCGTCTTCACTATAGTATTAGAGTGGACTGCAGTATTATGGATAAGCCTAAAGATTAGAATGGATTATGTTGGTCATAAGTTTGTATTATTTAAGGATAAAAGTTTTTTCGATATTATTGATGGGATGTTATAGTAATGTTGTTTTAGAAAAAAGGATAACCTGTAGGATGTGCCACAGCCCATCACGTCGGACAAGGATGTGGGAATCGAACCCACAACCGAAGTGCGACTGGCTTTTATTACCTACTACTGGCCTACAAGAAGTCCCTGTTTAGTAAAAATAAGTTTTATTATATTAAGATGTATGATATATGAAGTATAAGTCCATTTTAGGAACCATATATGATTAATCTCACTATAGATGGACTGATGTATTTTTGATAACTTTTATAACCTTTTGTTTGAGACAGATGGAATGACCCATCATTCTATAACATGATCTGCTAACACGTCACGAATGACAAATTCAACTTCATTTCTTGAAGATATGAAGTGGAAATTGTCTAAAGAACGGACAACAGTGAGACTATACCAAAATCAAAAACGTATTTCTTCTAATTCCAACTTCATCAACATTAGGAAAATGATCTTGAAAACCAAAAATGTTGTCCTAGTGCCCTTATATCCGAGGAATCAGGTGGTACCTTAGATCATCACAAATCTATGGCTTTGTGATTGATGGATTTTTCATAGCCATGTTCTCTACCACAGTCCATTAGAACTTGATGGTTTGATATTTCTTCCATATACATATTTTTACCTATGTCTCATATATGGAAATCCAATTAGGAGTTTCTTTGGGTAATCATTACATTTCTTACTTTAGTTTTTAATATTAAGTTTTAGTATTCTTTTTTTACGATGTGGGTTTCTATAAATAGTAAACGATTTATAACCCTGATGAATTTCGAGGGAGAAATTCATTTTAAGTGGGGTAGAATGTTACACCTCGAGATTTTATGAAAAATATTCTTTTAGTACCAATGATGTCTTGTGTTGTATACTACAAAGAGATTTCCTTGCGAGCTTGCAGTATACACAACACTATTCTTGGATCATTTTACACACAATTTTGATAATAGTTATTCTACGAAACAGTGAGTGTGTATATATATATATTCAATGTATATATAAAATATGGTTGGACTCTGTTATAAGAAACAATGGAGGATTCTTGCACAACATGCAACCCTGACTTGGCTTGCATTACACGCAATCATGACGTTCCTCGATAGCATGTGTTGTACGCAATACTAGGTTTCACTAAAACATGATATATTTTTATAATATTATGGACTAGCTGTTATGAATGGTATTTATTAAATTTTGAATTTTATAACATTATTATTCATCTTACACATTTTCTAGAATATGGTATGAGATCAAAATGAATTTTTCTTGTCAAATATGTATTTTTAAAAAATTGCAGTTTCCCCTCCTTTTGATGATGCACCCACCTTAAATCTCATTTTTGACATGTATATAAGTTCAATTTTACAAAATAAAATTCTTCATTGGAATAATGATATAAAAATTTACTTCAGATAAATTTTTAATATTATTCTGATAACTTTCAAATTTTAATGAATAGTAATAACAAACTATATTTTAATTAAAAACAACTTTTTTCATCGCAATAATTTATATGGTTATATTATCTGTTTAAGTTGTTTTACAGTGTAATTAGAATATATTTTAACCATTTAATCCAATGTTGTTCATTGGAACTAATTTCACTTTGAAATTGGATATAAACAAGTATCAATCTTTTGATTGTTTTTGTTTCTAAAAAACATGCTATTTGTTTTGATAACGGGAATTAAATTTAGAATTAATTAATTCCACTAATATGTTATTAATTTGGTAAAATAGACATCAATTTTGAAATTGGAATATCAAATAATTATTAGGCTGAATTTTTTGTATTTTTCTGAAAAACATCAATTTTTGATGAATAGTGAACCAACTTAGTGGTAGTATAAAAACTGATTTTTTTAAATTTAAATTAAATTTTACCACTTCTATGAATTGAATTTCAAAAATCCAAGAGACAATGTTAATATCAAGGTCTAAAATGTGGTTCAATGAGATGAAAATAATTTTTGGTGAATAGTAACTTTTTACTTTTATTTACCACGGTTAAAAGTAAATAGGATAATTAAGGGTAACAATTATATTATTATTACCCTAAAACATGTCCTAATTATATTGGATAAGTGTAATTCGACCAAAAAAAACCTTAGGAATAAAATATGACCATATAGGCCCACTTGGATTAGATTAGGACATTTAATATTAATGTATTTAAAGAATTGTTAAAATAGATAAAATCAAAGTTTAATAAGTAAATCATTTTTAATATAGGGTTATACAAAAGATAAATTACACTATAAATATTCATTATAAATATAAAAATATCTCCTTCAAAATGGTAATTTATTTATAATTTTTATAAATTAAATAATTTAATTTATTTATGACACAAAGATTAAGCAGTAATTATTTTATTAATAAAATATTGACATAATTGATGTTATAAATACCCAAATAAATGTAATTTCAGACTTTTTATGAATTTCACTAATTTTATAGGTTACAATTACATGTTAGGTATGGTTTAATTAACTTCTTTCTAACTAATCATTCTGTTATGATTTTCACAAAAATCAATTACCAAATAGTGTCAAAATTGACATAAAATAGTATTTAAAACAAATATTATATTATTAATTGTTATTTTATTCCTAAAAATCTAAGGTTCTGAAAAATGACTTAGATAATGTTTTATATATTAATAATAAACAACATGGGGTTTGTTTGGATTGTTATAGTAAGTTTATTAACCTTATAGTGTAAGAAAACAAGAAGACACAGTAAAAGTAAAATTAATTAACATAAGGTAATATCTAAATGATAATGTTTATATAGAAAACTAAACTTGTATAAATTCTATTGGATGATATTACATCGACCAATACCCGCATTATCTTCAAAATAAATCAATTTGGAGCTATTATAAACCGAATATGACTTTATAATAAAATAATATTTTTAGTTTTCCAAAGGTTCCCCTGTCATCCCTTATAAAAGGGAACCTCCTCCCTCTCTTCCTCACTCCACATTGAGCCTTCATGATCGGCAATCCCATGAAAAATTATCTTCTCCACTTCCATATAAACATCTTACAGGTTCTTGTCTTCTTCAAAGACCAATTTTAGTGCCCTAAGTGGAGGTCTCAAAGAGACGCTTCAAAGAAATGGTAATGTCCGTTACCGATTCATTCAACTTTATTTCTTCTTCCACTTATTCTTCATTAGTTGTTTCATTATAAAGTAATAAAATCAGTATAACTCATATACTGATATGTTATTATAAGTATGATAAAACCCTATTTCACCATCTATCCATCCTACGGAAAACGAAATCACCACGTCTGTTTACGTACAAAATATTGTCTCCAAACCATGGTGAAATCTGTTTTTCCACCAACACCTTAAATGGATGGGTATAATGGTGTAAGTAATAACTATATATGGTTATTATAACATCATAATGATAATTATATATTATACCATCCACTCCAATTCTATTCAATAATTATGGGAATGATATCATCGCTCGTGCGTACGTACGGACCACCGTCTCCACGACGCGATGAGATTCATTCTCCATGTTAACCATACATGAATGATAATAATGTTTATATAATGAATAAAAATGAAATATATGAAATAATAATTCTACTGGATTTATGTATATATATATGTATGTCATCTATTTAGTTTCATTCAATTCAATAAGGAAACGAAAACAACGTTCATGCATACGTACGACCTACCATCTCCATGAATGGTGTATTTCATTCCATTCATCGATCTATAGTATATATATGTATATGATGAATATATATGATATATAAATCATGTTTTACATTATGTAATTATGAAAATCATGATACAAGTAATAATATTATGAACGAAAATTTGAAACACATACGATAAATTAAATGATTTTACCCAAAACCCTGCTTTAACATGGAATTTACAAAAGAAAAGGTGATATAAAGTCATAAGTGAAACATATATGATATCATAAAAATGAATATGATTCTGTAATAAGTCAATGACATATTTTAAATCATTATACAGGAGGTTCTGATATGTACGAAGCATATCAGACCTAAGGTATGGGATAATTGTGCAAATATCATTTTTATCTGAGATTACATATTCGTAAGTATTTACTAGGGTTATTGCTATCATCCATGTCCATGTTTTATAAAATTGTATTCATGTATGTTTACTGTCCTTTTTACCCATTTTACTTTTACCCCATGGTATGGAGGGAATCGTTCTTTTATTTACCCTTCAAGGAACTTTTTGACATTTCTGACAAAAGTACGAGAAGAATGTTTTTTTAACGTATATGGCATGAAAGTATTTTTACAATTTTATAAATCATTATTTTCCTGAAGCATCCTACAAAATATTTCATGAATATTTTCAAAATAATCATTTTCTTTTAAATTATCATGACATTTTTTGAAAAACAAAAATTGATTTTGAAGAAAAAAGGACATTTTCTTCAAGAATTCATTTCATGTCTTTTATCAAAACCATTTTCATCTAAGATGAAATTATTTCAAATGTGTATGTTTAAAGTATCAGGTCTCTATGATTTACATGGTTTCAATTTTATAATGATGAAATGATATCCATTTTTTGTATGGATTACATTATGATGGAATGATGTTTATGAAACCCATTTTATTCTTGGGTTATGATGAATGATTTATGTTTATATTATGGAACACGAAGAATGATTTAAATATGAGCTGGGTGGGACCTATATCTCCCACAAATTCATTGGGTAAATATTTATATCTCATGAGATAGACATGGCTGGAATGACAATTTAATATGGTTCAGTAATACAGGACAGAAACGAGGAGTGAACTTGATTCAGAAAGGGACTTTGTCCACTAAGATGGTCTTGGAATAAATTCCTTGGCTACTATGGAAATCTTATCATGTGCTTCATGGTTTCCACAATTACATGTTTTATTCCCATGATAATTTATCATGATTAATGTTTCTTCATGATATATTCCTTATGTACTACCATGTTCTATGTCATTTCTCAAGATTTTGATGTTTATATTTTATGATCATGTTTTTTTAACAGTCAAATGTCTAAGGATTGTTTTATGTTCTCTATGCTTACCCTTACTGAGAATTTGGGCTCACCCCTTTTATGTTTTCTTTTCCCCAAGATATAAATAAATGTTTTAGGTAAGAAAAAAGGGGAAGATCTTTATGGGAGATGTTGAAGATCTTTCACCACGATTAGAAGATTATATTCCGTGTTTCCAAAGAGTCTAAACTATTATGGTCTTTGTGTGTTTGTTTTTGTTATGTATTAATTATTCTGAAAAAGTAATGTAATTTCCATGTACGTCAAGCTTCAGGTCTCTACAGGACTAGGGTTTTCACACTTGGTTGACCATTGATTGGGAATTCCCATCTCAGATATGTTTTTATAGTGTGATAGTAGATGTGGTATTTAACATAGGATTATGTTAAGATTATAACAATTTTATGGTTTGAGAACACATAGAAATTCAGACAGAGTGTCTATATTATAACATTCAGGACATTGAACCGAGTTTTGGAATTACATGTGACATATCCCTTCTCCTTTGAATTGAAAACCTACAAGTTAATATTGAATATAAAGGCATTTATTAATTGTAATATGAGTCACATTAATCATATATGTTGTCTATTTTGATAAAAATATCTATTTATTAAATGTAAAACATATTTCAGGTTATGTGGGCACAATATACAAGAAGAACCAAATAGAATACCCATACCTATTATCCAACAACAACCCATCCACGAAAAATTCAAAACCACTAAAAATTTAAATATAAATTTTAAAAATTAAAATCTATTTAACTAACTAACACTATACCTTGACGCACAACAACTATATTATCCAAATTCTAAATTATAATAAAAACTTTAATTAGTGATTATGAAACCATATCCTCTGACCGATCACATCACACCTTAATCCAAAAGATACCATGTGATCTAAAAAATCTAAAAATCCATTATTGAAATCATCACATGCATTTCCATCATGAAAAACCCATTATAATAGTAGTAATCACAGAATGGGTCATCAATGGACCAAATCCTCAACTATGATAAAGAAGCGCAAACAACCATTTATCATCTAAATAGGTCATATGTTTAGTCTCGTTGAATCCCATTTAGATCATGAAACTAAAACACCAAATCATCCCGGAAAACCACCACATTAGACTGATTAGGATAGGGGAAATTGATGATGAAGGTAAAAAATAGTTGAAAGTAGAAGAGGTTTTACCTATGAGCCATGACCATTACCTGGACTGCTTGTCCGATCATTCGATACTTGAACAAAAAACTAAATAATACATCATCGGTGATAAATGGGAATAAAAAATAAAAAATATTTGCATCCTAGAATTATTAATCTGGCTCCAAAATAATTCTTCATCATGCAAATTAGAAAAAAAACTATAACATGAAAGATCAAACCAAACAAAATCTAAAACACTAATTCATAATGATACTCCCCATGAAGGGAATCAAAGTCTCCAGTAGAATCATGAATGGGAATGTATAGATCACAAAAATAAACAAGAGGTAATGCAGAAAATATTGGATGATGATTTATTATCTCTACTACTACAACCATCCCAAACATGAGACTAGTTATACATAGGATATAATCCTGGAAAATGTAACCAAATTATGTTATTAGAAGAGGACGACCATAAATTATCATCATAAAATAATGTATAAAAAAGAAAAAAAACAAAAAGAAAGACATGCTATCAGACATAAACCTCAATGGATGCCACAACCATTATAATCCCAAATCACAATGTATCATTGATTTTTTTTCTAGATGGGGTTTATTCATGATTATTCTTATAAAAATATTTATAGTCATAGTAGATGATGCCCTTGAATAATAATAAAATCAACATCAACAAATAATATCAACAAATATTTATAATCAGACGAAAACACCAAGAGGGACTCAAAGGGATAAGAGTGGGAGATGTAGAATCACACCATACAAGATATATCATAATTATAGGTATGATGAGAGGAAGGGATAAGTGGCACTAGGAAGTACACCAAGCACGAGAATAATATATTGTGAATTTTGACTCTTATTTCCTTCTTTTGTCATGTATATTTATATACTCATGTATATGCAGTATATATTGGTCATTTTATGGATGAATCCATGATGAGAACTAGTTAGGATGTTGGTAATTTTTCATGATGATAGTTATTTTATTGATGATGTATAAGAAAAAATACCTCATAAAGAGGATTTTCATCAAAGAATGCACATTAGAGTGAAACAAAATATCATCTAGTGAATATTTTCCACCATATATAATTATGATTCATCGAGATTATAATGTTGTGAGAGGTCTAGTTATGGAGATTACTGAGGCTTCATGGTGAGTTAGACCCTTAGGTAGTCGATGACTGGCTTAATTCGATGATTTAATTCTTCATAATGTTTGGCCCAATATGATTATGTTGGTTTCAATTTTAAAAAATCTATTTAATTGATAAGCTCATCACTAGTAGAGTATAATCGAATAAACAAATGATGAGATGAATCTCGAATCCTTAAACATATAGAATATGTTTTATAATTAGTATATTAGTTCATATATGTTTCTTATCTGGATGAAAATGATTCTCAAGTTGTAAACGATTTATATGATTTTTTTGGTTATGTTGAGAGTTTACCAACATCATATGTTAATCTCTAAATATTGTTCAAGGTGGATTCTTCATAGCACTCATGATGGAGGGGGCTCCATAGTGACATCAATTGTATTGTAGTGTTCTTTTAAATTCTTACTTATGTTAGAGTATTAGAGAAGACAATAGTTATAATGTCAATCATAGAATATGTATTTAAAGTGGTTGGAGACCAAATTGGAAAAAATGGGGATGATACGTCTATAGAATCTAGAAGGAATCATTCAAAGGGATTATAGTTCAATATTCAAACTCATTCATAGTCTCATTTGTTTTAATCTGTATCCCATGTATTGAAAAAAATGTATATTCATCCCATATTTGGGTGATTGTATAAATGTAATGTGAAAGTTAAAATGGTATGTTATTTCATAGGAAGTCAAGCTATGTTGGTTTTTCAAGTAATTAGTAGACATCCAGAGTAGAGGGTTCTCTATGATCAGGGGTCTTCTGGGTGTGTCCAGTGAAACCCCCATAAATTTTATGAAACCAAAGAAGTATATGGAACTCTATAGGGAGGAGGTGATGGTGGTGGGAGAAGATATGATATTCTTCAAACACAACCTTGAGGTACCCCACAAAGGGATTAAAAGGATATAAGATGAGGAAAAAGGTTGTTACATGATATAGAGGTAAATTATCATCCTTCTCACAAGATAATTCAAGGTACGATCAACATATATTCTACAATTTATCTAGATATTATAGATATGTGGGTCATTTATTACATAATATATATATGTGGTGTGAGAGATATATATCCCCTTGGATAACCTATCCATGAAACTAATTTAATATGTTACATAGGGGAGATATTTTTCGTTATCACCCATCTTTCAGCTATGTGAATTGAAATTTGGTGGAGATATTTTCATACCAGACCATGTGGTCATCATGAAGAATCCTTTGGATTTTATCTTATGTATATAAATGATGCCCATGGACTATCTCCAGAGTGACAGTCATCTCATGGTAGTTATATTCATTCAAATATATGGTATTATGTTATCCATTGTGGGAAGGACATATCTTCTAGAAAAGTGACTGGGTCTCAAAAGGAGAACACTACACCTCTTTACCCATCATTAAGAGAGTTCATTCCTTATTGTTGTTGTATTTTTATACATCTAGAGTATAGTGTTTGTGGGTGGTAATATATATTTCTTCCCCATGGGTTTTCTAGGAATACATTCATGGAATGGAATATAATTCTGTATTGACATGAACCATATGAATGAACCAATATTTTTAGGACATATCTTTACAGAGCTGACCATGATCTAGGAGCTATGTGTGTAGTTCTGTGGCCCACAACTGGGAAGTTTTACTTGGCCGATTGTGTCCCCCTGTGAAGAAACAGTTCAGTACAATAAAAATAGGAATAGAATTTGTGGGTTTATTTTTATTATCATTTCCTAAATCATGAAATTATCAATAAAAATTTATCCATTATGATTATTAATGACATCATAAATAGTTGAAAAGTTCATACTGGTTCTCCATGATCGATCAAAATTTTACCTACAATATTTTCAGGGTTCATGAAGATGATATTCTAAAGATATATTTTTTATTTTACTACATAGCATTTGGCTTTCTAGTGATGAATTTTTGTTTGATTAACTCACCATCTATTTCACAGATTATATGAATCAAATAATGATTCCATACAGGGAAAGATTTAGAATTTTTTTCATCGAGGATATATTAATTTACACTATGTAAGATGAGGATCATGCATAGAATTTTAGGTGGGTCCAAGACATACTATAGGATAACTAGATTTATTCTTGTCCTTTTATGTGACTATATTGTCTACTTAAGGTACATTTTCTAGGGAAACTCATTAATGAATAATTTTTTTTCAAGAAACCATAAAAAAATTGAAGCAATGGTTTCATGATATCCATCAAATAAAATTATTGTGGTGCATAAGTTTTGTTTTATGGAATTAAACTATAAATTGTTTTCAGAAGTCTTTTCTAGGATAGTAGACCATTTTATACCAATATATTGGAAAAGAAATCTTTATTCATAATTTGAGTGGTGTTAGAGGGTTATTGAGGAGTTGATGATGAGCTTCACAAATTCTCATCTCTTTTGAATACCAAATGATGGAATTTTCTATGTAGAAAGATGAGATACCTATACAGATAGGTTTTAGGGAATAATGATCTATATATAGGTTGTGATTTAATATGGAATGAGTATATTTTTCCCCAATATATGAACTACTAATCTTAGTTTCTCGATTTGGTATTTATATATTTCCATCTGATGATGTTTTGGAACTATCTTCTAGGGTCTTATTTATTTAATTACTCATAGAATTAGTGTAGAGACCCTAAGCATGACGTACGTTGACATTACATTACATTTGCAGAATACTTAGTACATAACAAAAACCCACACACAAGGACCGTAATAGTTTAGTGTATTTGGAAACTCGGAATATAATCTTTTAATCGTGGTGAAAGATCATCAACATCTCCCATATAGATCTTATTTTTTTCTACCTAAAACCTTTCTTTATATCCTGGGGAAAAGAAAACATAAAAGGGTGAGCTCAAATGCTCAGTAAGGGTAAACAAAAGAAATATCAATCACATCATATTCATAAGAACATAACATTTTGGAATTATTAACCTGAAAAAGAGATCATAATATCATAACATGGGATAAATAAAAGTAGTGAAATGTAATCCCAATAATCACAACTTAAAACATGAAACTTTTTGGCGTACACACATAATCATAAAGAATCATTTCTTGTTAGTCAATACTCATTTCCAAGAATATCTTAGTGGACAAAGTCCGTTTCTGAACCGAGTTTATTCCTCGTTTCAGTCCTGCATCACTAAACCGGTTTAACCTGCCGTTCCAGCCATGTCTATCTCATGAGATATAAAATCTTTACCTAATGCATTGGTGGGAGATATAGGTCCCACCCATCTCATAATGATACAATTCTTATGTGTGCCACAAAATCATAAATCATACATCATTGCATAACCCATGTAAAAAAATGGGATTCTTAAACAACATGAAATCATAAAACAATTAATATAAGATAAAATAATTCATAAGAATAATTCCATCACAACATAATCAAATCAATGTAATAATAGGGATAGAAACAGAACCCTTTATTATCATAGATGTAAAAAAATTTTGATAAAACACTTGAACTCCATTCTTGAGGAAAATATCATTTCTACTTCAAAAACATTTTTCTTTTCTTAACATGTCATACAATTTTAAAAGAAGTTGATTAAAAATAAACTCCAAAAAATGTAAAGGAAGATTAATGGAAATAAAGTTTTAAAAATCCATTCATGCTGCATAATTAAAAAAACATTCTTCTCGTAATTTTGTCGGAAACGTAAAAAAGTATCTCGTACGAAAAAACGACAAAATATTCCTTTCATATCATTTACTAAAAACTCACCGAAGGGTAAAATTGGATTTAAACAATTGTAGTTGGACGGAAATAATATTACATATTGAGGAAACATGGATGTTGATGATAAAATACACCCCAGTAAAAACCAAAGTATAAACAATCTCGGATAAAAATGAGATTGTGATATTTTCCCTTACCTTAGGTATGATTTGCTTCGTAAGTTTCTGAACCTCCTGATAAATGATTCAAATAATTTCATTGACTTATTCTATAATCATAATCCTTGTTATGATATCATATATGGTTCACTCATGGCTTTATATTACCCGTTCATTTGTAAATTCCATGTTAAAGAGTGTTTTGGGTAAAATCCTTTCATTTGTCGTCCGTGTTTTGAATTTTAATTATTCATATGATAACTAGATCATTATTAATTAATTCCAGAAAACAAAACATGATTTATATATAATATATATTCAGAATATATATATATATAATAGATCAGTAAATTGAAAGAAATACACCGTTCATGGAGACGGTAGACCGTACGTACGCATGAACGATGTTTTCTTTTCCTTATTGAGTGGAATGGAATTAAGTAGATGACCTAAATATATATACACCTAAATCTAGTATCATTATTATGTCATATATTTCATGATTACTTATTATATATACTTTATAATCATTCATGAATGGTTAACATGGAGAATGAATCTCATCGTGTCGTGGAGACGGTAGTCCGTACGTACGCACGAGCGATGATATTGTTCTCATGATCATGGAATTGTATTGGAGTGTATGTATACTATTTCAGAATCAATATCAATTTACAATAATCATATATAGTTATTATGTACACCATTATATAGATCCAAGTAAGGTGGTGGTGGAAAATAGATTACACCACGGCGTGGAGACGGTATTACGTACGTATGCACGCGCAATGATTTCGTTTTCCGTAGGATGGATAGATGGTGAAATAAGGTTGTTTCATACATATAATAACATATAAGTATATGATTGATACTGATGTTATTACTTCATAATGAAACGACCTAAGAATAAGAAGTTTAAGAAGAAATAATGATGAAAGAATTGGTAATGGACATTACCTCTTCTTTGAAGAGCCTCTTTGAGATCTTCTTTTAGGTTAATAAATTGGTCATTGAAGAAGAAAAAGACCTCTAGGATGATTCTATGGAAGTGGAGAGAAGAAATTGGCAGGTTTTGGCTGAGCTTTAAGGATCAAAGTTGTGTGAGGAAGAGAGGAAGGAGGTGCCCTTGTATAAGGGAGGAGAGTGGCACCTTTGGAATAACTAAAAATATTATTTTATTATAAATCCAAATTCGGTTTTAAATAGATAAAATTTGATTTATTTCTAAGATAAGGTGGGGATGGGTCGAAATCCTCTCATCTAATAGAATTTAGACAAGTTTAGGTTCCTATTTTAACCTTATCATTTAGATTTATCATTAAGTTACATAATTTTACTTTTACCGTGTCTTCTTGTGTTCTTATACTATAAGGTTAATAAACTTACGATAACAAGCCAAAAAACTCCAAGTTGTTTATTATTAATATATATAACCATATATAAGTCATTTGTACAAACATTATATTTTTAAGAATAAAATAAAAATTAATAATATAATATTGGTTTTAACAACTATTTTATGTCAATTTTGACACTATTTAGTAATTTATCTTTGTGAAAATCATAACAGAATTATTAGTTCTAAAAACGTTATTTAAATCAAAACTAACATGTCATATTTACCTAGAAAATTAGTGGAATTCATAAAAAGTCTCATATTATATTTATTTAAGTATTTATAATATCAATTATTCTAATTTTTCACTATTATGGAAATTACTGCATCATCATTGTGTCATAAATAAATTAATTTATTTAATGTCTAAAAAGTATAAATAAAATATAATTATGTAAGAAATATTATTATATTTCTAATTAACATTTAAAATATAATTTATATTATGTATAACCCTATATTAAAAATGTTTTAGTAAATAAACTTTGATCTTAACTCTTTTAACTCTTCTTTGAATTAAATAATAATAAATGACCTAATCTAATCCAAGTGGGCCCAAATGGTCATATTTTATTCCAAAGGTTGTCTTGGTCGAATTACACTTATAAAATACAATTAGGACATGTTTTAGGGTAATAATAATAACATTTTTACCCTTAATTACCCTATTCAATTTTAACCGTGATAAGAAATGTAAAAAGTTACTATTCACCCAAAAATATTTTCATCTCCTTGAACCACATTTTACTTACTGACATCAACCGTGTCTCTCGGATTTTTGAAATTCCATTCACAGAAGCGGTAAAATTACGTTTTATGAAAAATTCATTTTTTTAACTACCACATAGTGGTTTCACTATTCATCAAAAAATGAAAGTTTCCAGAAAAATACCAAAAAGTAGGCCTAAGCTATATTTGATATTAAGAACTCAAAAATGATGTCTATTTTACCAAATTCAAAACATATCAGTTGCATTAATTAATTTAAAAATCAATTCCCGTCATCAACACAAATAGCGTGTTCTTAAGAGATAATAACTATCAAAAGATTAACTATTTTTTATGTCTGGTTTAAAAGTGAAATTACATCTAACGACCAAAATTATATTAAATTGTAAAAATATATTCTAAATATACTTTAAAACCACTAAAATTAATAATTTATCACTATTAATTATTTCTATTAAAAAATTTGTTTTAAATTAAAATTTATTAATTATCACTATTCATCTGAATATGAAAGTTATCCGAAAAGTACCAAAATTTCACCCTAAGCTAATTTTGATATTCTGAATTCAAAAATGAAGTCCATTTTGAAAAAAAAAATTTAAAAATATCAAAATTGGGTTATTACTATTTATAACAGCTAGTTTTAATATTATTTTAATAGCATATCGTTGTTTAGTGAAACTCGGTATTGCGTACAACACACACTATCGTGGAAGGTCGCGCTTGCGTGTAATGCAAGCCAAGTCAGGGATGCATGTTGTGCAATCTCCTTTTGGTGTAGCTTACAACACAAGACATTAATGAAATTTAAAATAATTTTGTTATAAAATCTTGGGGTGTTACATTCTACCCCCCTTAAAATGAATTTCGCCCTCGAAATTCGTCGGGGTTATAAATGGTTTACTACTTGAAAGTTTCTTGAATAGAAACCCCCATCGTAAAAATGAATACCAAAACCAATATTTAAAAACAAAAATATGAAACGTAATAGTTACCCAAATAAACTAATCATTGGGTTTCCACATAGGTGAATATATGGATATGGAAGAGAAACCTAACCATCATGTTCTGATGGACAGTGGTAGAGAACATGGCTATGGAAAAGCCAGTAATCACAAAGCCATAAATTTGTGACGATCTGTGGTACCATTTGATTCATCAGATATAAGAGCACTAGGACAACATTTTTGGTTTTCAAGATCATTTCCCCTAAAGTTGATCAAATTGGAATTAGAAGAATTACTTTTGTGATTTTGGTGTAGTCTCACCGTTATTCGTTCTTTGGACAATTTTCACTTCATCTCTTAAAGAAATAAAGTTGAATTTGTCATTCGTGATGTGTTAGCAGATCATGTGATAGAATGAGGGGTCATTCCATCTGTCTCAAAATAAAGGTTAGAAAAGTTATCAAAAAATACGTATGTCCATATATAGTGAGATTAATAATATATTGTTCCTAAAATTGACTTATACTTCTTATATTATACTTCATAATATAATAAAACTAGTTTCTAGAAAATAGGGACTTCCAGTAGGCCAGTGGTAGGGGTTAAAGGCCAGTCGCACTTCGGTTGTGGGTTTGATTCCCACAGCCTTGTCCGACGCGATGGGCTGTCGCCCATCCTACAGGTTGTCATTTTTCTAAAACTATATTACTATAACATCCCATCAATAATATCAAAAAATACTAACTTATGTCCAACATAATCCATTCCAATCATTAGGCTTATCCATAATACTGCAGTCCACTCTCATAATATAGTGACAACGATTACCAGAGATTTCATATAACAAGCATGGTAATACAATCATTGATCCCCATATATCATAAGATATGTCTTGTTGGTAACATTCCAAACATTCGAAGGCCTTAATCATGTATCCTCTTGAAAAATGAATACCCATTGAACCTTAGTGAAAACATGAATGTAGTTAAAAGTTAACACTTTCCGCATACCAAAATCCCCAAAATTCTATATACTCAAACCATGATATCACTTAGTCCTTATATCAATCATGATCTAATGAATACTATCAAACATTTCATTTTATCCTTATCCCTTTATTATGCACATATCATCTGCTTTCCATATTATTTGAATAACTTTTCATGGTTACCGGTACCTTAAAATTATTGAAAACCACAATAGAATAATACAAAAATATTCTAATACACAATAAAAGTACCTCAACATCATTATTCATGAATACCAATACATAAACACATTAATCCATCATCTTCAATTATTGTCCTGGAATAAGTCCTTCCTTGATTTAGAAGTAACTTTTTAAGTCTGGGCATTGAGTTGGGTAATGCCCATGTTCTCCATAAATAATACATTGAACTCCATAACAGTCTATCACTCTATGACCCTTTTCTCCACACAGATAACATCGGTCCCTCCATTTGAGGTATTCCTTATGGTTATTCTTCCCTTCTTTACAAATCTCAATCTTCCTTTCTTTATGCTGCTCAACATGCGAACAAGAATAATAGTTTATCTTCCTCTTCTTTAGTGAATTAGGCATACCACTAAATTTCACCTTGTTAATCATATATCGCGATGACTGATTCGTCATAATCACAATATCTTTCTCTCTAGGAATTACACAATTTTGTTGCTCATAGTCACCAATTTTTCGATTGGATTTAATGTTAACCGAATTCCTTCTGGTTCCCTCCAATAACTAAAACACAAAAAGAATTCCGTGAGAGGAAAAAATCTTGCTAGAGAAAACAACATAGTGAAGGAAGAACACCCTCAATATCTAACATCTTAGGTTAAATTATAAGATCGTTACCGTAGTTCTAGGACTATATACTATACGTATAGTTGTCCTTAGGTACTTCCCTAGACATACCTTAGAAATATCTCTAGGGATCTCACTAAAGTCCTCACATCCTAGTTTCCAATGGTTGACTAAACCTTTCCTCTGATACCAACTGTAGAGACCCTAAGCTTGACGTATGTTGACATTACATTACGTTTGCAGAATACTTAGTACATAACAAAAACAATCATACAAGGACCATAATAGTTTATTGTCTTTGGAAACTCGGAATATAATATTCTAATCGTGGGGTAAGATCTTCAATATCTCCCATAAAGATCTTATTTTTTTTCTACCTAAAACCTTTCTTTATATCCTGGGGAAAAGAAAACATAAAAGGGTGAGCTCAAATGCTTAGTAAGGGTAAAAAAATGAAATATCAACCACATCATATTCATAAGAACATAACATTTTGGAAATATTAACCTGCAAAAGTGATCATAATATCATAACATTGGATAAATCATAGTAGTGAAATGTAATCCCAATTATCAAAACATAAAACATGAAACTTTGTGGCATACACACACAATCATAAAAAATCATTTCTTGTTAGTCACGACTCATTTCCAAGACTATCTTAGTGGACAAAGTCCATTTCTGAACCGAGTTCATTCCTCGTTTCAGTCCGGTTTCACTGAACATGTTTAACCTGTCGTTCCGGCCTTGTCTATCTCATGAGATATAAAATCATTACCCAATGCATTGGAGGGAGATATAGGTCCCACCCATCTCATAATTATACCATTCTTATGTGTACCACAAAATCATAAATTATACATCATTGCAAAACCATGTAAAAAATGGGATTCTTAAACAACATGACATCATAAACCAATTAATATAAGATAAAAGAATTCATAAAAATAATTCCATCACAACATAATAATATCAATGTAATAATAGGGAAAGAAACAGAACCCTTTATTATCTTAGATGGAAAATAATTTTGATAAAACACTTGAACTCCATTCTTGAGGAAAATATCCTTTCTACTTCAAAAACATTTTTCCTTTCTTAACATGTCATATAATTTTAAAAGAAGTTGATTAAAAATAAACTTGAAAACTTGTAAAGGAAGATTCTTGGAAATAATGTTTTAAAAATCCATTCATGCTGTATAAGTAAAAAAACATTCTTCTCGTACTCTTGTCAGAAAAGTCAAAAAGTACCTCGTACGAAAAAACGACAAAAGATTCCTTTCATATCTTTTACTAAAAACTCACTGAAGGGTAAAATTGGATTTAAAAAATTGTATTTGTTTGGAAAAAATATTACATATTGAGGAAACATGGATGTGGATGAAAAAATACACCCTAGTAAAAACCAAAGAATAAAAAATCTCGGATAAAAATGAGATTGTGACATTTTCCCTTACCTTAGGTCTGATTTGCTTTGTAAGTGTCCGAACCTCCTGTATAATGATTTAAATAATGTCATTGACTTATTCTATAATCATAATAATTGTTATGATATCATATATGGTTCAATTATGGCTTTATATTACCCGTTCTTTTGTAAATTCAATGTTAAAGTGCATTTTGGGTACAATCGATTCATTTGTCGTCCGTGTTTTGACTTGTAATTATTCATATGATCACTTAGATCATGATTACTTAATTCCAGAATATAATAAATGATTTATATATAATATATATTTAGAATATATATATATATATAATAGATCAGTAAATTGAATGAAATACATCGTTCATGGAGACGGTAGACCGTACGTACGCATGAACACTGTTTTCTTTTTCTTATTGAGTTGAATAAAATTAAGTAGATGACATACATATATATACACATAAATCCAGTATCATTATTATGTCATATATTTCATGATTACTTATTATATATACTTTATAATCATTCATGAATGGATAACGTGGAGAATGAATCTCATCACGTCGTGGAGACTGTAATCCGTACGTACGTAGGAGCGATGATATCGTTCTCATTATCGTGGAATTGTATTGGAGTCTATGTATAGTATTTCAGAATCAATATCACTTTACAATAATCATATATAGTTATTATGTACACCATTATACCGATCCAAGTAAGGTGGTGGTGGAAAATAGATTACACCACGACGTGGAGTCGGTATTCCGTACGTACGCACGAACGGTGATTTCATTTTCTGTAGGATGGATAGATGGTGAAATAAGGTTGTTTCATACATATAATAACATATCATTATATGATTGAAACTATTGTTATTATGTCATAATGATACAAACTATGAAGAAGAAGTGGAAGAAAAATAAAGTTGAAAGAATTGGTAACAGACATTACCTCTTCTTTGAAGTGCCGTTTTGAGATCTACTTTTAGGGAACTAAAATTGGTCTTTGAAGAAGACCAGGACCTCTAGGATGTTTCTAAGGAAGTGTAGAGAAGAAATTGGCAGGGTTTGGCCCAGCTTGAAGGCTCAATGTGGTGTGAGGAACAGAAGAAGGAGGTGCCCTTTTATAAGGGAGGAGAGGGGCACCTTTGGAATAAAAAAAAATATTATTTTATTATAAATCCAAATTCGGTTTTATATAGATCCAAATTGATTTATTTCTAAGCTATGGTGTGGATGGGTCGAAATCCTCTCATCCAATATAATTTATTCATGTTTAGGTTCCTATTTAAACCTTATCATTTCGATTTATCATTAAGTTAAATAATTTTACTTTTACCGTGTCTTCTTGTGTTCTTATACTATAAGGTTAATAAACTTACTATAACAAGCCAAACGAACCCCAAGTTGTTTATTATTAATATATATAACCTTATATAAGACATTTTTCCGACCCATAGATTTTTATGAATAAAAAAAAATTATTAATATAATATTGGTTTTAAAAACTATTTTATGTCAATTTTGACACTATTTAGTAATTGATTTTTTTGAAACTCATAACAGAATGATTAGTTCGAAAACATTTATTTAAATAAACAATAACATGTCATATTAACCTAGAAAATTAGTTCAATTCATAAAAAGTCTCAAGTTATATTTATTTGGGTATTTATAATATCAATTATTCTAAATTTTCACTATTATAGTAATTACTGCATCTTCATTGTGTCATAAATAAATTAGTTTATTTAGAGTCTAAAAAATATAAATAAAATATCATTATGTAATAAATCTTATTAAAGTTCTAATGAATATTTACAATCGAATTTATCTTATGTATAATACTATATTAAAAATGTTTTAGTAAATAAACTATGATTTTAACTCTTTTAATTCTTCTTTGAATTAAATAATAATAAATGCCCTAATCTAATCCAAGAGGGCCTAAATGGTCATATTTTATTCCTAAGGTTGTTTTTGGTCGAATTACACTTATCCAATAGAAATAGGGCATGTGTTATGGTAATAATAATAACATTTTTTCCTTAATAACCCTATTTACTTTTAACCGTGGTAAAAAAAATTAAAAAGTTACTATTCACAAAAAATTATTTTCATCTCATTGAACCACATTTTACTTACTGACATCAACCGTGTCTCTTGGATTTTTGAAATTCCATTCACAGAAGTGGTAAAATTAAGTTTTATGAAAAATTCTTTTTTTTAAACTACCACTTAGTGGTTTCACTATTCCTCAAAAAATGAAAGTTTCTAGAAAAATACCAAAAATTAGGCCTAAGCTATATTTGATATTATGAACTCAAAAATGATGTCTATTTTACCAAATTCAAAACATATTAGTTGCATTAATTAATTTAAAAATCAATTCTCGTCGTCAACACAAATAGCGTGTTCTTAAGAGATAATAACTATCAAAAGTTTGACACTTGTTTATGTCTGGTGTAAATGTGAAATTACATCCAATGACCAACATTGTATTAAATTGTAAAATTATATTCTAAAAATACTTTAAAACCACTAAAATTAATAAATTATCACTATTAATTGTTTTGATAAAAAAATTTGTTTTTAATTAAAATTTAGTAATTTTCACTATTCATCATAATATGAAAGTTATCCGAAAAGTACCAAAATTTCACCCTAAGCTAATTTTGATATTACGAATCCAAAAATGAAGTCCATTTTGAAAAAAAAAATTAAAAAATTTGAAAAAGAGGTTATTACTATTCATAACGGCTAGTTTTAATAATATTTTAATAGCATATCGTTGTTTAGTGAAACATGGTATTGCGTTCAACACACGCTATCGTGGAAGGTCGCGCTTGCGTGTAATGCAAGCCAAGTCATGGATGCATGTTGTGCATGCTCCTTTTTGTGTAGCATACAACACAGGATATTAATGAAATTAAAAAGAATATTTTTCATAAAATCTCAGGGTGTTACAATTAGAGGCTTATGTAAATCATTAAATAGATAGTTATTATCAATATTTAATGGAATTTATTATTGATTCCTATAGTATTATGACATTGTGATAGTCAATAATTTTATAAAGATAAACTTGTTTGTGGATTATATTATCTGGATGTACCACACTCACTTGGTAAGAAGGAATTTTTGAATCCAGATTTGTTGATACAGGCCATAATAGTGTAATTAGATGAAGTTCACCTAGATTTGATAATAATGACTCCACCACTTATTCATCTTGTATAATATCTTCTATTGAGAGAAATTGACCATGAGGAAATACATAAAATGTTATTTTAAGGATATTCACTATAATGAGTTCCTACATGGGTGGATCATGTCATCATTTTCTTGGGATGAGAAGGGGTTTTAGAACCATTTAGATATTAATTGATGACATAGTTCTGTACACCCCATTGGTTATACATCCCACTATATTAATATGTACATTAAACATCAAATGTAGTATTGGTGGTGAGAATGAGACAGAGAATATATGGTTTATTCTCTTGGTGACTCTCTTTCTAATATTTATGGGAAAACATAAAAATCTAGTATATTTGACTCATCCCTTTTATATATCATAATGAAATTTGGACGAAATATTGATGGATTTTATACTTTCTGCAATTTGGATGCCATTCCACCGGTGCTCCATACACGATTTCCACATGTCCTAAAGAACGTTTTCCCAAATAGAAGAATTTTTTTATCAGTAGTGAGGGACTATGGTGTGAAAGTGGGGAAAACATGCCCTCATTAGCAAATTGTAGCACATTGGAACAATAACATACAATAGAATAAGCAGTAAAGACTATAAAACTAGAAGTAAACAACAAAAGACCAATTATAATGATATCAAAAAGTCATCTCGTACAACAGATGATGCTTCCTATCAAATGTTCTAAGAATGAATCTAAAAAAGGATACAATACCGTCAGATACAAAGTACAATACCAAGGTAGAAAATTACTAATTAAAATATAGATGCATCACAAGCCACAACTTGGTCCCATATTCTCTTAATCCTAAAAACATCAAATTCCTGTTGAATGGATATTTCACTTGTTGTCACTTGATACAATATTGGCTATTTGGGCACCAATGCATGACCCAAATTGTTTGTGAGAAATAAATCATAGTAGGAAACCACCCTAGATATGAACCAATATATTGGTGAGTATATGAAACAGGTAGTTTACAAAGTGTAAAAGCAGTAAACTAGGATGTAATAAAAAATAACAATCCTATAAGTCCTGTTTCTATTTATATATTGTTCATATGCATTAACAATTTGATAACATTGAATTGTAAACATCCCAATATCCAGACATAGCCTGATAACCCCCCGCATCAATTAATAATAATAGATGTATCAGAACACCATATAAATAGTTATAAGGTACAAAAAAATCCAAGATTTTCTGTGGATTGGAAAACACGTCCTAATCATTTTCACAATATATTTAGTTCAAATCCTCCCTCGCATGCATAGAAGAAACCTACATGCAGGCATAACACACCCCTTCCCTGAGGCATGACCAATCCTAGACTACATGCATAACAAATCATCGCCTATATGTATGAAACAACATCTCTTATTGGAATAGAACCACATTTCCCACAGACATAGTGAAACATCACCCACTAACATAGCACACTCTCATCTATAAGTATATCACATTCTCTCCCAACAGCCACGTCACAATCTCACCAGTAGGCATGTCACATAACAGGTGTTCATGTAAACTAAAATATTATTTAGAAAGAATTGAACATTTCATGTGGGAATCAATCTTATCAAAATACTATAAATAATATAAACAATTACTAGGATTAAACAAACATATTCTCACATGGAAAACTTATTTAAAAAATGAAACATTTGAGTTAAACTATCACAAGGCATAACTAATCATTATATAATGTTAGATTCATATTTAATTAACCAATTCCATTTTCCATAACCCATAATAGGGTATAGAAGGATTATATCATATAAAACATATGACAAATGGCTAAAAAATTTTATTCAAGGGAAACATACCCACAGGTGGCCCTTAATCAAATCAAGAAACATCAAACATTAATTATATAATTAAAACAGCTTCCAAATCAACCGTATAATATAACACAGATCAATTATAAAAAATGAGACACCCTTAAAATGGGAATGTGGCACTATAGAACATAGAAACCACATAACAATTCACCAAAGTCATAATACCACCTACCTCATAGTCGTACATCTCACCACATCCAACATCAATATCTAATTCATCCTTGAATATAGAAGATCAAAAAAATTAAAATTAATTCTAAAAAATTGATATCTAAATTGAGATAGGTAATCATGTTGAATGACTAATGGGGAATAAATAACTCACTAAAGGGATTCAACACATTTGATGGTGTTCAAATCAGAGTTCAGAAAGATAAACGAGAGCCAAAATTTCCCTGAGGTGCTACTACTCGAAAAAGCACACGAGTGAGGCTCTATCCATTTTTTTTAAAATGAGGCTACTACCCATTTTATTAAAATACCCTATTTGTTAATTACACAGCATTAGTCTCATGTACATGATGTGTAGGTACACGATATGTACACCATGTACACAATGTGAACCTGGCCTGCATTTTTTTATTCATTTTTCTCCCCTTCTATCCCAATAGCAACCCAACCGACCCTTGTATTGGCATAGAGTTTTAGAGAAAAATGATGGTAAACAAAAATTAACCCTAAAATAAAGATACATACCTGAAAAGATAAATAGGGTTCATAAAAACATCCCCCTTTAATCAATTCATCCTTGAATTTCTATTCAAGTGGTTGTTAAGAAATATCGAAGAATAACTCCAGCCACTAAGAACATATGTTAGCCTCACACTCCCAAGCCTCATTATTCACTCATTCAAGCATCCATTTCACCTGTATGAGAGGTACTAGCTAGCCTCAGAGAACCATCATTCTCTAGTAAACGTTATGAATTAGATAATCCTCAAAGGATTCATCCACATGAAGCTTGACTTCCTCATGTTGAAACAATGTGATACATGACTAAATTATAGCAGAAAAATTCAGATACTTCGAAGAAGTTTTTCTTGGATTAGTAACTCTGAGGTAGCTACAACATATTGATAACTTACCTGACTCTCTCTATAATCTCAAACGACATGACATATCATAGTGAATGATTACCTTGTCTCATGATCCACATGTATCCTATCCTTGGGGAAACACGCATGAGATCCAGATCCTAGAACCTAAAATCTAGAGGATTTCTACCGAGAGAAGCATAAGATTTATGATGAGAGTGAATAGTATCCATCGTCTTCTAAATCAACTAGACCTTCTCTGAAGTCTCTTGCATGAGATGTGGTCTCAATAAAACTACCTCACCCATCTCCTTTTAGCAACGGGGTGTTCTGGATGGCCTATTGTATGGAGCCTCATACAGTACCCTCACTGCAGTCTCCTGGAACTATTATAGTAGGAAAATTGAACTAGGGGGATATTCTTCTAAACAGATCCCCCAAAAACCGGGACACAGGCTCGCAACATTTCCTCCAACACATATATTGTATGCTTTGATGGCCATCAGTCTGAGGGTTGTATATTGTGATCTATATAATATATGTTCTTAGAACCCTCTAGAAACACTATAAAAAACAAGATGTAAAGAGAAAATCGCTATCTGAAATGCTAAAATGAAGTACCACATGAATTTGTGAAATTTCAAGGATGTAAAACCTCCTGAACATATCAACACTGATGTTTTTTCTTTTGTTGAAAGAAAAATTGAATTCTTATAGAGCATTCAACAATAACCCATATGACATCACTACAACAACACCTCCAACATTGAAAACTCCACAAAGAATTCATTGGATCATTCTTGCGATGATCCCGGCATGATTTCCTTTAAATTGGTGAAGCCAAACAAACCTAAGGTCATAACTGAACCCTCATTGCATTGAATGGTTGAACCTTGATCAACCTCATCAAAACCAGTTATGCAGTCCTTTCTTAGAGGACATTGTATAATTTCTCGCCACACCCACCTTAAACTAGTAGAGTGTTCAAAATGGTTCCCAAAAACCAACTTGAGGGACAAGAATGATAATAAGTCAAACAATCATGCGGTGACTTATCTCAAAAACACCCATATTTGGATAATGGAATGTCATAATAGAAACCCAACTCCTTCTCCCAAGTCACCACACACATAAAACAATCCAATTTACTAAATCCCATTGTTATCTATCTGTGACCCTCCATTATCAAACTGTCCACTGATCATTTAAACGGAATTTCCTCAACACGAGTAAATGTGTAATTCCAGATTCATCATAATACAGTCATTTCCTCTTTTAAGACATCACATATGAGCCCAACTATAAGTCTACGATAACCTTGTATTCATCACATCGTTGTCTAGGGAACTCATCAAGGTGGTCCATACTCCCATGTTATAAGTGATACTTTGGTACAATTCCTATAGTCCACATATGAGCACTAACTAATCCCATAGTAGAATCCACATGGTGGTCACATAAAAAAAGGTGAAAGGCATCCAAAGTCTGTTCAATGCTTTCCTATATGGGAACTCATATATCATTATATATTAACAAACCCTCAATTAATGAAATGCATGCAGCGCATAACAACAAAATAGATCATGAGCTATCCTAACAGTTTTCAACTATAATGTGTTTTATAACCAAAACTCTCGAAATCCATCTTGGATTATGTCAGTATAGGGTTCATGATTTTCTATTAAGTAATATCACACTAATAGGTTCTCAAATATTACTATAATGAATAGTCTAACCACAGCTCTTTGACCTCCAAATATAAAACTCGGCTTCACCTTCCAACACATCATCATTTAACTGAATACAATGCCATTGACCCAAGGAATTTCTGTGATAGCTCACATTTAACATATGAGGACCATCCATGATCATCGACGCCTATCAAGAGAATAACACATATCCAATTGACACAATGTTGTGTTGCCTAGAAAGTATCCACATGAAACATAATTCAAAATCCATAATGGAATTCAAGTAGAATTGACCATTTTACAATGGTCCTTGATTGGGATCCTTCTACATGGATGGACACATTTAAAAAACTGACATGACACCCCCCTTGGATTTTTTTTATATGAAGAGAAGAATGACTAGAAACACTCAAGTAGTAAAGAACCATCTTAAACACACAAGTATCATTCAATGAACCATGGTCATCACATCAAATTACATATCATAAAAGACAAAATTAAACTATTTGACATTTCAAAACACTTGTATCCCATAAAATCCTCATGAACAGTGGAACAATCATGGTTCCATAACTTCTAGGTCACTCAACACAAGAGATACCCAGAGAACATACTCAATAGTTCAATGATCAATGATTAAACTAAACTGAACTTCTAGTTTTAGAATTTAACAGACAACATGTATTATATATGTCAATATATAATACCATGACTTTACAAAAGAAAACAGTACATCATGTTTACTAATCTTAGTTTTTCCACAATATGCATCATAGTTCCAGATGGCTAATGCAAGAACTAGTGTGAATGAACATCATCTACAAAACCATTCACATTGATGATGTTTTACTATCTCTCTCATCACATAATGAATGAGTGGTTCACCTGACATCCAACAAAACTAACCATGCCTAAGGCTTGTCTGAACTACTAAACAGAGCATTCCTCGATGTTGGTTCCCATACCTAGGATGATGATACAATGATCACCGACCTGAAAAGTATTTCCTTTTTGAAATCCAATCAACCATTAAGGGACAATGGCACCCTAGCATCACCAGCATTTGGAGGCTTGTATCTCAAAAGAAAAAATATTGAAACATGATGGGTTAACACCATCCTCTAACACTCACCTCTATACCTGCCCCATGATTCATTGCTAGGTGTTAAACAAAAATGAATACAAACAAAATCACACTACAATGGTTAGCTCTATTCCTGTTTACACTACAAGGAATCCAACTTGGTATCCTCTATGTGAAAACAGGAGAAGGCATCCAACAACATGGATCCATATCTGAAATGGAAAATGAGGAATCCTACATGTAATTATCGAATGTTATACAACATAGGAATCCTACAAAATAGATCCTCAAATGATCCATATTAGAGGCACACTCTAATAGGGATCCAAGAAAATAGTACTTTAGAGAGGGATCATATAACGGAATCCCTAGATTAATAGTAATCAAAATAATTCCTCATGGTATATTCATAATAATCAGATTTAAAAGACTGATAGGCCGGAAAAGACATCTTCAAAAGGTAACATCACCAAAATGAACATGTTACGAGAGATAGCTCATAGCTCATCCATGATCAAGAGTCTCAACTAGGTTGGTTAGAACACCAAACTGATCATTTCAACAATTTTTCCTTCATGTGACGACTAAAAATGAAAAATATAGGAAAACACAATATATTTATATAGATTCCTTCAAACACCCACTAGGAATCTTAATAATTAGACATGGGTTTCTCCATCATGTTCTACGTATAAAAAACTTCGAATGGACTACTCTCATGTTCATTTATAGAATCGGGGGAAAATATCATGAAAGACCCTCAATGATTAAAAAGGGTGAATACACGACATGTTAGTTGGGTTTCTGAAAAAAATATAAAATAACCCCTGGAACATCCCCAAAACCCCTATTATAAGAAAGATAATCTAATTGGTATGCCAAATTCCAATTAGTGAGTTTCCATACTTTCTACTAATCAATATTTGGAATCCATGCATAACATATCATAACACAATTCTATAGAAAATTTTGAATCATGATGCACCAATTTTTGGTCCAATAGGTCCCATACACCCGAGTATCAACAGCCTGGTATCCAACCATATAGTTTCATAACATAATCCTATACAAGTCTGAAACATGATCCACATATTTTAAATCCATGAGGGACCATACTCCTCAAGAACCAATGTTTTTTTTTCCATCAAATTAGAACCATAACACGTACCAATATTCCTACTCTATAAGTTGGCATATCTATCATGGTACCTATCACAACAACATGAAATCAATATGTCCCCTAAATGGAATAGAATGAATGCATGGAATGTAATTATAACAACTGCCGAAATGAAGAATGTGATGGAATACACTCATCTCTTTGGGATGAAACAAAATAGAACATGCAATGATATTAGTAATAATAGAACAATAAAAGTGTGTCACCGAACGGTGAAATAAATACAACTGTAATAGATCAAAATCCAAAAATCATAATTTAGCTCAAGTCAATTCCGCATTTCCCTATACATGGGGTAGCTACCCCTGGGCACGAATTATTACTGAATCCCATATCAATTATTTTGCTTCCTATTTCTTCCAAATAATAAAACAATCAGAGAAAAATAAAATCCGTTGATACCACATTGTAACATCCCAGATCCAGATTCCACTCAACAATTTCTCCATACATGGTTGGCAACATGGCTTTAACTGAATTTCCCTAAACACCTGAGGTCTCCAACTAGAAGGAATGACCTAGGGTTTGATAGTGTGATAATTATTAAATCACTGTAAATGTGTAAAATAACAGAACAATACTATACAATAGAAAATGGGGTAAATACTTCACAATTGGAAACAAACAATGGAAGACTGATAAAAAATATATCCACAAGTCATAACATAAAAAATTTGATTTTTCATATCACTTGTTCTCTAAAACCATCCAAAAATTGATACACTACAGTCAGATAAAGAAATATAATACAATGATACATAAATAAATAATAAAACTTAGAATAATTTCAATCCTGGGCTTGGTTTCATTCTCTACTACTCAAAAACAACAAATAAATTACCTATAAAAGTGTAATTTCCCATTTCAACAATCATAACAATATAATATATTTGATCCCAAAATCATGACAAAAATAGTATGTGAGAAATAAATCCTTGTATGAAACCACTCAACATATGTTCCAATCTATCAGTGAGTATATTCTATAGGTAGTGTACAAAAATTAAAAGTAGTAAACTAGGAAGTAATCAAATGTAAACAATCCTACAATTCATGTTTCAATTTATATTCAATTCAAGTTTATTAAACAATTCGATTACAATAAATCCTATAAGAATTGATATTCTTCATTAACCCGACAATCCACTGTATCATGTAAGAACCACAGTTTTTTCAAAAGACAATCTAAATAGTTAAATGGTAAGACAGAATCTGAGCATGTTATTTGTCTTGGAAGATGGATCACAAGTATTTCCATAAGATATTCAATTAAAAACATCACTTCTGTGCATATAAAAATACTACATGTAGGTATATAACACCCCCCCATATCAATTACCCATAACTTTTAGTAGGCATAACCAATCCTCACCTAATGGCATGACACAACATCACCTGCAAGAATGACACCACCTCACTCGATGGCATAGCACAAAAATTCACGTAAGCATCACACATTGTCACATGAAGGCATAAAACAATCTCTCCCACATGCATATCACAATATCACAGTTAGGAAAAATCACCTGACAATCACACATGGAAACTAACTGATTACATAGAAAACATTGATCAATTCACATGGGCATCAATCAAATCACAAGCCTCTCAATAATATAAACAATTACACGGTTTAAAAAACATATGCTCATATAGTATATTAATTTAAAAAACATAACATTGGAATTAAATAATCAAAAAGATTAATCAATCAGTATCCATATTAGAATCACATTCAATTGAACAATTACATTTTTAAAAACCTAGATCAATGATTACATGTTTTGCCTCATAGGAAACCATGGCCAAATGGAAAATAATTGGTAATTCAAGGGAAACACACCCATTAGGTGTCTCATAATCAAACCAAGCAACCTCAAACATGCTTCATATCATTAAAAAACTTTCAAATAAACATTACGCAACAAAATGGGTAAATTATCAACATAGTGACACTCTAAAAATGGTCTCATAATACTCTAGTATATATAAACTGTAACATCCCAGGTAAATAATGAATATTGCATTTTCATATTTATTAATATTTTTGAATAAAATATCAATATTAATTTAAATGGGATGCTATGTTCGATGGCATAACAAACACGAAACAATGAGTTTTTTTGAAATCATACATTACACACTAATAATATAATAATATTATTTTAATTGGTAGTTAACGCCTAACCATTGTAATGGCGAAACTGAAAAAAACTAAATAAAAAAGGATTATATATTTTTTTCAAATATTTTTAAATTTATCAAATAAATGTTAGAGGCTTAAATTGTGAATGAATCCAATTTTAAGCATAAATCTTCTAATATTCTTTAAAATGTCGATTAATCGCCTTTTGATGGAGAACCCTTTTTAAATATACTTTTTGAGAATTTTATATGATATATTTGAAAAAATAAAACCATTCTTTAGAATCAATACATAAAAAATTTACTTCGGGTAAATTTTTGTTACTTTTCCGATAAAGATCATTTTTAGTGAAGAGTGTCGTATTTTAATTCAAAACCTCCATTTAATTTAAAATATTTATATTGTTATATTATCTTTTAAATTGGTTTTAAAGTGTAAATAATATATATTTTTACCATTTAATCCAATTGTGGTCATTTGAATTAATTTCACTTTGAAATTGGACATAAACAAGTGTCAATCTTTTAATTGATATTGTTTATTAAAAACACGCTATTGGTTTTGACAGTGGGAATTGATTATAAAATTAATTAATTCCACCCCTATGTTTTGAATTTGGTAAAATTGATATCATTTTTGAATTTGGAAAATCAAATATAGCTTAGGGTGAATTTTTGGTATTTTTCTGACAAATTTTCATTTTCAATGAATAGTGAAAAATACTGCATTATAATTCAAAAATGCCTTTTCATCCAATTTATTTATATAGTTAGATTTTTATTCTAATTGGTTATAAGGTGTAATTTAATTATGTTTTTTATAATTTAATACAATTTTGGTCATTGGATGTTATTTCACTTTTCAATTGGATGTAAGAAAATCAATCTTTTGATAGATTTTACTTCTTAAAACCCCGTCTTTGGTTTTGACAACGGGAATTATTTTAAATTAATTACTTCAATTTAGGTGTTTTTAATTTGATAAAATTGATTCCATATTTGGAATCATAAGGTCTAAATTATTTTTTAGACTCTTTTTTTGGACATTATGAATAGTAACAACGGTAATTTACTTTAATTATCGTGTTTAATTATTAATCGGGTATTTAAGGGTAATAAAATAATATCATATAAACCTAAAAATACACAAAAATGTGTTCTAATGATATTTTTGGTGCCATGACCAACCATGGGTACCTTTTCCCAACCATAGGACCCCATGGAATAACTTTAGTGTGATAATGACCTTTTATCATATTTATTTATGAAAGAAAAATGTAACCAAATTATGTATCACCAAAGTAAAAAAAATTAATTTTTTTAAAATAAATGATATATTTGACTATAGACATTAATTGGAAAGATAAGAAATATTTACTACATGGTGGTAATTGTTTTATAATTTTTAGACATTAAATAAATAAATTTATTTATGACACCGTGATGGTGCAGTGATTACCTCATTAATGATTGATTTAAACAAAATGAAAAGATAAGGTAAAATATAAGACATACACTTGTCAGAAACCTATTGTATGGGTGGATGTAGAAACCATATCACCTTGTCCTAGAAATATATAATTTTGGGACCTTTAATATCCGAAATACATTTTATAATAAAGTAACTTTTTAAGACATTCCAAGAGTGCCACTCCTCCCTCTTATAAAAGGCACCCACCTATACCCCCTTACCCACACCTCTCAATCCTTTGGATCGACCAAAATCATATCATTTTGTCTCTCTACATACCTGTCTTCATCCTATAATCCTTACCTTAGGGATAATACTCTTCAAATAACCCTTTTGGTTCAAACCAAAGGGAGTTACCCGATTTAAAGGTAATGTCTTCTCTTATGTTATTTTTTTTCGTCTCCAACCCCATAAACTCATTTTATTCATTTATTTTCTAAAAAAATCAATAAATTAAATATAATATGATGTAGTTATGAGAATGATTCGAGATATGCATACACAAACCTTCGTCTAATGGTTAAAGAACATTCTGTTTCCATGGACGGAAAATTACTGCCTCACGAAACGATGATTGTTCTAACATCTCCTACCACCTCTCATTGTTGCCATTATGATGAAACTATATATATTTATGATATATATTATATTTCTTTACTCTTTATTCTTCTGTATTTTACATTTAAAACATACCTTTATGAATTTCATGTTGTGCAAATGAGATAATTTAATTTGAGGAAGTGTGGACTACTGCCCCCTCAAGTGATGTGACTCATTCATGCAATACATTGAATGTATATAGAATGAAATTAATGAACTTATGTGACCTTTATAACATATATATTATACTGGAATTAATATATATATATATATATATCTAATTTAGTTTTAATTCCTTTAATGTGACAGAGAAATGGAAGTAACATTCATGCATACGTACGGCCTACCGTCTCCATGAATGGTAGATTTCATTTTATTATCTCCAAATGTTATGGAATAGTATAAAATTAATATATACAGGATAAATATGATATTTAAATCATTAATAATATTATTTAGATGGTTTAATTATAACTACATGGACAATTATTTTCAAACAAGTTCATTTTTGACTCATGTACCAAACATCGACAAAAACGTCTGATATGAAGTCACATAATTAACTAATTATTATAACATTATAATATGTGGTATTAATTGAATAATAAAAATTAAAGGAGGTACTTATGAAATTACTAATTTACCAATGTTTATTATTCAGGAATATAAAGAAACGAACAAGATAAGTCAGACTTGAGGTAAGAGATCCAACATCTCTCTTTCTTTTTAAGTACTATCTTTTACGTCACATCTTTTATGCACCTCTTTATTATGTTAGGGGATGTTATTATATATTCCCATTACTGTAATATTTTTTTTTAATCTAATAAGATACCCTATTTTATCTCTTCAATCCATTTTTTGATGTTTTAAGTGGCGCTGTTAGGCTGCCGAATTTTTGTAAGGGGATATCTTACCTCACATTTAATTCCGTGAGATTTCTACTGTTCTCCAAATTATTATTTCATGTGGTGTATTGTGTTATTCCATTTTATATATATTATCATGATTAAATTTATATTTATGGTATTCTATGATTCATATTGTGTTTATTATATTTTGGTCATAAGACTTGATTGATTACAAAGAGGTATGGGGTTTTTATCTCACTTTTTGTTCCCGTGAGATTCATGCTACATTTGACACTATTTCTTTTTGTGTTGTGTATTCACTGACCATGATTGTATTTTTTGTGTAATATAATTTAATTTATGGGTATTTACATCATCACTGTTTGAACCTTATTTCATGGGTAGTACGTTTCGAAAGTTAACCAAATCGGTAAGGGAACCATTCACCCTCCTCTTTTTAAAAGAATTTTTTTGTTAGTTATTTTAATTTATATATTATTATGTTGGGATATGTTTTTATATATCCATATTGCTGTAAATGATTTTTCAAAGTGATGAGATACCCTTTTTATCTCTCATCATCACATTTTCTGAATTTTAAAATGAAGTCGTTAGGAAGTTAAATTTCTGTAAGGGAACTTCTTAACCCAATTTTAATTCATTAGATCAAACCTATACTTATTTATTATGTCGTACTATGAATATCTGTGGATGAAATTAGATTTTTTTACACTTAATATCCTCTTATATTATGTGTATTTATATTTTCCACACAAAATCATGTAATTTATTTATCCTTTATCTAAGGATACCGACTTTGTAAGGGATTTTGTCTCAATCTGCATTAATTGAGGCATATTTTGTTTTATACACAAATTTATTTTATATAGTGTATAAGTACCTTTGACTATTACATTAATTCAAAAGGAATATTTTTTATATGAAGTGTTTTACTAAATGAAAAAAGGGAATGTTTTTGTCTTACGTATGCAGCGACAATGACTTCTTTATCACCGTGACCATTATTTGAGTTTCAGATTCCTCTACAAGCCATAAGTTTTTTAAATAAAAAATAAATAACATGTTTTAATTTTATTTTATTTCTGTATTTAAAATGGTTTGGATAATTTTTTGACTATATTGATTTTTTTTGATATATTGTGATTGAAATATAGAAATGTTATGTTTCCTTTATGCATGTTTTATGTGATACGACTATGTTATAGTTCTTGGGAATTGTTTATGAAGACGGATGGTTCTATGATAAACTAATGGTGGGTGATCCCATGATAGATCTCAAATGCATTGGGTAACGTGAAGGAGTTAACCTCTAAGGCTTCTCTGAAGAGATTTAAGTAATATACATTGATGGGTATTCCAAATGTAACCAACAGGGTTGCTCCCTATGTAAGAATTTTATGAATGACTCAAGTTACCTTAATGTCTTATGATTTCTATGATTTATTAATAAATATTATGATTTCATGGGGTATGTTAAGGTGTTTATGTTTTATGAGTAAATAATGATTTCATTGATTTTTATGTATACATGGACTAATGTTTTCTTCCCATATTTTTATATCCCATACTGAGCTTTTTATGCTCATCCCAAGTTTTTGAAATGTTTTCTAGAGGACTTAATGATGAATAAGGCCAAGGATAGGATCAAGGAAACACATGTTATCTAAAACATGGAACTGGACATGTTTCTTTTTATGAGTTTTATATATGAAAAAAATGGAAACTGAGTAGAAGTGTCTACTTTGTAATCTTTTGAGATGTAATAGTTATGTCCAAATTCTCTGAAACTCAAAACCTGAAAAGATACTCAATGAAAATTATTCATTTAATTCAATATTATGTAATTTGTTAAGGCAGGGTCTTTATAGTTGGTATCAGAGGTCGGTTTAGATAAATTTAGAGGTTAGAATATTGTTTAATCATAAGTGAAAAGCATTGTATTACCAAAATGGTTAGTATTTTAGATGGACTCATTTTTATTTTTGAAAGTCGAATGAGTTTATGAAAAATTGGATAAGTATACCTTAGTGTTTACCTTCCTCATTAGTACATGACAGTTTTGTTGATATACTCACACTGGTATTTTTGTTTTTAGTAAATGGATGGTTCTAGAAGGCACCAAAGTGACAATGTGTATGAAGGAAACGGTGGTTGTTCTCTGATCAAGAGACTGGGTGAAATGGTGGATTCAATGAGGAATTTTGTGGTTATTCTAAACCATCTTTAAAGGAGTAATGATTAACCACTTTAACCTTAGTGAGTTCTCTAATGCATCATGTATGATATAACCAACTTGATGTAAATGTTCAGGTAATAATTATACTGGTAACCATTAGGGTTTATATGATCCTTACTTTTGAGGTAATTATTGGTTACTATATGATGGAAAATGAAAGGCATGAGATAAAATTAAAGTAAAATAATGTTATGGTTATTTTCGAAGATTTTATCTCTTTTTGAGGAATTTTATAAAATTATACAGTTTTAGAAAAAGGACAACACGCAGACAGTGTGACAAACTGCCGCATCAAACAAAGCTGCGAGAATCGAACCCACAACCAAAGTGTGACCAGTATTTATTTCCTACCACTGGACTACGTGAAGTCCCTGGTTAGTATGACAATTTTTTTTAGTTAGATGATTTTATGAATCAAGAATAAGTTGATTTTGAGTTATATAGGAAATTATTGATCTATCATGGAGGAAATATGATGAAGTAAAATACTTTTCAATATGAGACTTTAAGAGAAACTGATGTTATTTAGAGATAAATGTTAATATTTACCTTTGAAGACTATGTGATTAAATACGTCAATGATTGGGGTTTAAATCTTAGTTTGGTTTACTTTGAATAATTTTATGGACAATTGTTTATCGAATGGTATTTGTTGAACTTTAGGTTTTGTTGGACAAATTTTAGAGATTAAGAATAGTTTTTCTTTTTATAAAGGATTATCCTTTTTGGTTATTATCTGATCTCGTACTAACAATTGTGTTATTGTTTTTGGTCTAAATACATGGTAAATATATAGTTCTCTTCTATGAATTAGATGATTCTCTTGAATTTTGTTATTGCTCTATTAATGTGAACAAGTCATCCTAAATACTTGTCTTATGTAGAAAATATGAGTTTGTGTAAGAAATCCAGTAAGAGATGAAAGTCTAAACGAAAAGTAAGTATGTTTCCTTATGATTTATTTATGCTGAAAAATAAATTCTTCAATGAAATGTAACTTAAAACAAAAATGTTGTCTGTTAACTTTTCCTACTGGGGAATCAAATACCTTTTAACCCATCACAAGTGTGTGATTTTCTTAGGGTTAACTTTCTCCTAATCATGTTTTCTATCACTCTCCATCAGAACATGACCCTTTGTTTTTATCTTCCATATTCATGTTTTCCTACATAGAATCCTTCAATGGGTTAACTTGGGTGACCTTTGTACTTCTCTTTCATTATTTTAAAGTGATATTTTTTCTGAATCTTGTTCCGATGTGGGACTTTCAATGATGTTTCCGATCCTAATTTTAAAATTGAAAGGATGTAATTCCCAGAAGGGGGAAGGATGTAACTTCATAGGTAAATAATGAATTTAACATTTTCCTATTTATTAGTATTTTGGAATAAAATATCAATATTAATTTATTGGTGATTCTATGTTAGATGGCATACCCAACACGCAACAACCAGTTTCTTTGAAATCATACGTTGCAAACTAATAATATAATAATATTACTTTAAATGGTTGTTAACGCCTAGCCATTGTAAGTGATGGATTGAGCAGAACTACGTAAAAATGATTATATCTGTTTGTGAAATATTTTAACATTTATCTAATATATTTTAGAGGCTTAAAATGCGAATGAATCCAATTTTAAGCATAAATCTTCAAATATATTCTTTAAAAGTTCGATTAACCGCTTTTTGATGGAGAACCCTTCATAGATATAATTTTTGAGAATTTTATATGTTATATTTGACAAAATAAAATCTTTTTTTAGAATCAATAAATCAAAATTATCTTTTTGTAAATTTTTGTTATTTTTCCGATAAAGATCATTTTTAGTGAAAAATAACATATTTTAATTCAAAACCTCCTTTTAATCTAATTTATTTATATTGTTAGATTATATTTATAATTGGTTTTAAAGTTTAATTAAAATATATTTTTACCAGCTAATCCAATTGTGGTAATTTGAGTTAATTTCACTTTGAAATTGGAAATAAACAAGTGTCAATCTTTTAATAGATATTGTTTCTTAAAAACACAATATTTGTTTTGACAGCGGTAATTTATTATAAAATTAATTAACTCAACTTATAATTTTTTTAATTTGTTAAATTTGATATTATTTTTTAATTTGGAATATCAAATATATTTTAGTTTGAATTTTATAAATTTTTCAGACAAATGTTCATTTTCAATTAATAGTGAAAAATACTGCATTTTAATTCAAAACTAAATTTTCATCCAATAAATTTATATAGTTAGATTGTAATTTTAATTGTTTTTAAGGGGTAATTAAATTATGTTTTTATAATTTAATACAATTTTTGTCATTTTATGTAATTTAAATTTTAAATTGGATGTAAAAACAAATCAATCTTTTGATAGATTTTACTTCTAAGAAACCCGTATTCGGTTTTGACAACATGAATTATTTTAAATTAAATACTGAAATTTCTATCTTTGGAATTTGATAAAATGGATTCCATATTTGGAATCATAATGTCCAAATTATGTAGTTAATATTACTTTTTGCACATTATTAATAGTAACGGCGTTAATTATCATTATTTAACTTGTTTAATTGGTAATAGGGTAGTTAAGGGTTATAAATTAATATCATAAAATATAAAATGATCCCGACATGTGTCCTAATGACATTTTTTGGGTCATGGCAGACCATGGTATGTCTTTTTCCAACCTTGGGACCCCATGGAATCACTTTAGTGTGACAATGACGATTTATCATATTTTTGTTTAGGAAAGGAAAATGTACCCAAAGTATGTATCACCTAAGTAAAACAATTAAAGTTTTGATTACATAATTAATCTCTTTGACAATAAAAATTTATTGGAAATATAAAAATATTTACCACATGATGGTAATTTTTTTATAATTTTTAGTCATTAAATAAATAAATTTATATATGACACCGTGCTGATGCAGTGATTACCTCATTAATGAACGATTTAAGTAGAATGAAAAAATAAGGTAAAATATAAGACTTAAACTTGTCAAAAACCTCTTGAATGGGCGGATTTAGAACCCTTATCACCTTATCCGAGAAATATAATGTTTCCGGACCATGACTATCCTAAAATAATTTTATAATAAAGTAACTTTCCAAGACTTTTCAAGAGTGCCCCTCCTCCCTCTTAAAAAAGGCCTGCACCTCTACCCGCTTACCCACACCTCTCAAACATTTTTCTTGACCAAACTCTTCTCATTATATCTCTCCACATCCCTATATTCATCTTATAATCCTTTACTTAGTAATAATTCTCTTAAAAAAACCCTTTTGGTTCAATCCAAAGGGAGTTATCCGATTTTAAGGTAATGCCATCTCTTATGTTCGTTTGTATTATATTGCATCTCCATACACTAAAACTATTTTTATTCCATTATTTTGTAACAAAAACTTTATATTAAATATAATAGGTTGTTTTTATAATAATTATTCGTTCTACACTTACACACCTCCGTCTAATGGTTAAAGAACACACTTTTTCTGTGGATGGCAAATTACTGTCTCACGAAATGATGATTGTTCTATCTTCCCCTACCACATCTCATGGTGGCCATTATGATGGAAATATATTTATTTATGATATATAATATATTTATTTTCTCTATATGATTATGTATTTTACATTTAAACATACCTTTATGCTTTGCATGTTGTCAAAATGGGATAATTTCATTTGAGGATGTGTGGACTACCGCCCCCTCAAGTGATGTGACTCGTTCATGCAATACATGGAATTTATAGTGAATTAAGTTAATGAACTTATGTGACCTATATAAAATATAAAGTATAATTTAATTATAAAAAATATATATATCTCATTTAGTTTTAATTCCGTTAATGTGATAAAGAAATGGAATTAACGTCTGTGCGTACGTACGGCCTACCATCTCCATAAATGGTGCATTTCATTTTCTTATCTCCAAATGTTATGGAATAGTTTAAAATGAATATATAATGGATATATATGATATTTAAATCATTAATAATACTCTGGAGATGGTGTAATTATAACTACATTGACAATTCTTTTCAAACAAGTTTATTTTTGACTCATGTACCAAACATTGAAAAAAACATCTGATATGAACTCACATAATTAACTAATTATATTAATATTATAATATGTGATATTAATTTAATATTAAACTTTAAATTATTTATATAATCAATTATTAATTGACCAAAGTTTATTATTCACTAATATAATGAAACGGACAAGACAAGTTGGACTTGAGGTAAGGGATCCACATCTCTCTTTCTTTTTAAGTACTCTCTTTTATGCCACATCCATTAATCTCTACATTATAATGTTGGGGGATGTTCTTATATATTCATCTTACTATAAATTTTATGTTCATATGATAAGAGACCCTATTTTATCTCCTCAATCCATTTTTGGATGTTTTATGTGGCGTCGTTAGGATGCCAAATTTTCGTAAGGGGATATCTTACCTCACTTTTAATTTCGTTAGATTTCCATTGATCGCAACTTATTTACTGCATGTGGTGTATTGTGTTATTACATATGATATATATTATCATGATTTTTTTATATTCATGGTATTCTATGATTCATATTGTGTTTATTATCTTTTGGGTGTATGACCCGATTGATTACAATGAGGTATGGGGTTTTTATCTCACTTTTTGTTCTCGTGAGATTCATGCTACATTTTACACTGTTTCCTTTTGTGTGATGTATTTACTTCCCATTATTTTATTATTTTTTTAATATAATTTAATTTATGGTTATTTACAGCTTCACTGTATGACCCTTATTTCATGGGGTGTACGTTTCAAAAGTTACCCAAATCTGTAAGGGAACCTTTCACCCTCCTCTTTTTAAATGACTTTTTTTAGGTCAATTAATTTAATTATTCTTATGTTGGGATATGTACTTATATATCCTTATTGTTTTAAATTATTTGTCCAAGTGATTTTATACCCTTTTTTATCTCTCATCGTCACATTTTTTGAATTTTAAAACGACGTCGTTAGGTTGTCGAATTTCTATAAGGGAACTTCGTAACCCAATTTCAGTTCATTTGGTCAAAACTCTACATCTTTATTATTTCATTCTATGAATATGTTTGGATAACCTTAAATTGTTTTTCACTTAATATACTCTTTTGATAGGTGTATTTATATTTTCCACACATAATCATGTAATTGATTTAACCTTAATCTAAGGATACCGACTTTGTAAGGGACTTCGTCTCAATCTCCTTTCATTGGGGAATATTTTGTTTTATATAATACATTATTTTATACGGTGTATAAATCCATTTTACTATTAATTTTATTCAAAAGGAATCTTTTTTATATGAAGCATTTTACTAAATGACAAAAGATAATGTTTTTGTCTTACGTATGCGGCGACAACAACTTCTTTGCCGCCATGGCCATTATTTGAGTTTCGGCTTCCTCCATAAGCCAAATCTTTTTTTTAAATGAAAAAAAAATTACCATGTTCTACTTTTCTTTTTTTTGGTATTGATAATGGTTTCCATAATATTTTTATTATATCAATGTGTTTTTGATATCTTGTGTTTGAAATGTGGAAATGTTATTTTTCTATTATGCGTGTTTTATGTGATACAAATATGTTATGGTTCATGGGAATTATTTATGAAGGTGGGTGGATCCGTGATATACTAAGGGCGGGTGAGCCCGTGATAGCTCTCTAATGCATTGGGTAATGTGATGGATTTAAACGCTATGTTTTTTCCGAAGATATTTATGGAATACACATTGATGTGTATTGAAAATGTATCCAAGAGGGTTGCTCCCTACATAATAAATTTATGAATTCCTCATGTTACCTTTATGTATTATGATTTTAATGAGTTATTCATAAATATTATTATTTCATGAGGTATGTGAAAGTGATTATGATTTATGAGTAATGAATGATTTAATTGATTTATATATATATATGGACTAATGTTTTCTTCCCATATTTTTATATCCCTTACTGAGCTTTTTATGCTTATCCCATGTTTTTGAAATGTTTTCTAGAGGACTTAAATATGAATAGGTGAAAGGATGGGATCAAGGAAAGACATGCCATCTAAAACATGGAAGTAGACATGTTTCTTTTTATGAGTTTTTTTTATGAAAAAAATGGAAACCGAGTAGAAGTGTCTACTTTGTAATCTTTTGAGATGTAATAGTTATGTCCTAATTCTCTAAAACTCTAAACCTGAAAAGACCATCAATGTGAATTATTCATTTAATGCAATATTATGTAATTTTCTAAGGTTGTTTCCTTATATAAACCACATGAAAATTCATTAAAGACACAAGACAACCAACCTCGAAGTCGTACAGATCCCCTCATCCATCGCCAGTCTCTAATTCATCCATACCCTAGAATATGTACAAAATAGGCATAAATTATGAAGATTTGAAAACTATGTACAGATAAGAAATAAATAAAAATGGATCAATAGAAATCAAGAACTCACTGAGGGAATTCCAACGCATCTGATGGTGTTCAAATCGATGTTCTGATGGAGAAAATGTCACCAAAAAGTCTCTCTGGTGTTGTTGCTTGAAAAAAACAAGGGTGACGTTCTATTCATTTTTTTTTCAGAAAATGAGGCTAGTAAAAAATTTATAAAAAACCTAATGGGAAACTACATGAAGAGTACCTGATGTACACGATGTGTACGTGGTCTACTACCTTTCTATGCACTTTACACTTATTTCACAATAAAAACCCAAATACCCAAGGGCTAGGCTTAGTGTTTAAGGCCAAAATGAATGTAAACAACATTGAATGAAAAAAGAAATATATGTATGTAAAATGAAGACCTAGTTTTTATAGGATTTATTATAGGGAACCAATGTATATTGAAAGTATTTGATGCTATTTGGTGGACTATTTATTAACATGCCATGTTAGACCACATTCATTCCACATATGGGCAATGTTTAGTTTATGGTATGGGGATGTTTAACATACATGGCGATCTTACGAATTCCTGGGTTTTCCAAAACGACAATTTATCGATGTGATTCTTGTTTCACATCACAAATGTAAATATATATATAAGTGACCTTTTTGGGATTAATTTATAGATGAGTACAACATTCCACACCCAATAAAATGAGAAGTCAAAGTGTTCAATCTAGGCATTGGAGGATATTCCAATAGTGAGTGTTTAACTACATCAAAATCTGAGAAGGATCACATTTTATTGGTAGATTTTTCTTATATTAATAGTTGTAGATACCTAATGGCATGAATACTTGTGATGAACTAAATGGGAGACCTTTCCATTAACCTTTATGCTATACTAATATTGGATAAAAATATCATTTTGGGACAGAGATGTTGAAGGAACTGATTTAGAAGGATCATGTGAGCCATGAGCATGTGAGGATTGCTTGAAGGATATAAAATATTACATAGATAAATATCATATGATTCTATTATATGAGTAGTTATACCATGTTTTCTTTATAGTCTCCCAACATTTAGGATTAACGATGTTTTCCAAGAGACATAAGGAACCCCGAAGGTTTATTAGATCATTTTAGAGCATACAGTTAGCTTCAAATGTTTCTTAATACTTGTAATTCCCCCCAAAGATGGATCGAGTTCCAAAATTATTCCACATTCTAGAGATGAGGTGTTAAAACATGACCTTACCGAAATTATTGACAAACGATAGTTATACATCAAGGATAGAGACACCTTTATGGAGTACCCATCAGGAGTTTTGGATCATCCACATAGGATAATATATGGATGTTCCATCCTTTTTTTGGTGTGTGAGTCTATGGGAGAGCCCATAAGGACATGAGATCTATGTGAAATATAAGCACATCCAGTTTTTTTAATAAATTGTTGTTTTTATGGTGAAAAAACATGAATGTTGAGAGAATATAATGACACTATTTTATTCATTGTAAGATGTTGGAATAATATATGGTATATATTCAGTGAAAATCATTGAGTGAATGTGATATTTTAGGGCACCGATATGCTCATTTCTAATATATTAAAAATATTAAAAATATTATATATAGAAGATGCATATTTTGAGGATAAATCATGTTTTCTTTTTTATGACATCATATGGGAAGCCCAAGATAGTGGATGTTTTATATTCACGGGGTTTTCCCTTGGTGAGATATAATATTGGTTTGTATTATGCGTTCAATAGAAGACAGTCATTGGTTTGTATGTTATGTATATTAAATAATTTATTTAATTTAATTATTTTAAATAACATAAAAATAACCTTCCATGGTAAATATATATTTATGGAAAATATATATATTTTTATAACCATGATAGATTCTAGGGAGGAGGGGATAACTATTGGAAAACCAAGAAAATGGATCAATACAATAATCCAGAAGGATCATAAGAATTATGGTGAACATTAAGGGATCTTCTTCACCACCACTAGATGAAACGTTCATAAGCAAATAACAATATGTTATCTTGATTGGGATCACTCTATTTACCTCCTACAATTTTAGATATTTGATATGAATGTATTTTATTATCTTTATTGATTCAACTATGACTACCCAGTCCATGATGCTACTCATAGTTCAATAAATTATTTTAATTTACTGGGATCACATTGCCCATCGATGCCCATTATAATTATTCTTTTGATTTTTTACTGATTTTTCTTCATGAACTTCATCGTTGGTCCATGGGGTTGGGGATTCAACAATTTAAGGTCAGATTATATTAGAAATGTACTGAAGATTGTATGGTAGATGTATTCATGATGTATGAAATGATTTTTGGTTGAAATGTCTAGATAGAATGAAATGTTACATGTGATGGATATGGGGTTTCAAGACCATGTTAGTTTATGATGTCAGAAAAATTACACCACATGTGATAAATGTATTTATTTATAGCAATTATAATCCAATAGTCGTTGACTTTAATATTTCCTCCATTTTAGTGGAACTTGTTGGTCAGAGTATGACACTCAAGAGGGGGTTAATTGAGTTCTTATGAAAATTAATATTAAAAGGTATTATTTGAAATTCCATAATTCTAAAAATAAATTGACATGTTAGCGAGTAGTGAATTTATAAGATCTTGACTATTCGATTAATTTCACAAAAGAGTGATTAGTTGGAAATTACTTCAAAATGATAATAAATACAACTTGTGAATATACCCTAATAAGTCAATACTATTATAAACACTTGATAAGACTAACTATAATAGTTTAATTTAGTTTCATGAAATATTTGATAAAATGGTGTAAAAGAAAATTTTTAAACATAGCAAAAATAAAACACGATGTTCAGTCACATGCAGAGACCTAATCCTCTCGACACGGTGTTCACATGTGAAAAAGCATTTTAACATAATAAAAATTTGTATCCACACCCATGATTGGGTCTCACAACAACAAATAGGATGTCCATGTCACAAGACCTTTACCACAGTTCATCATGGGTAGAAACGACTTTGGAACACAAAAAAATATTACACACTAATATGTTGGAGTAAAAATGTGTAAGATGTTATTATTGGAACGATATCCTATATCTTTTAGTTTGATTTAGTTGATTGTATGTGATTTACAGACAGATTCACACACTGCTCAAAAGAATGTAAAAATGCATACAATAGATAAAATAAAAATGAGAAAGTATTTTCAAATCTCTGAGTGTCTTGGGATGAAAATCTTGACTCTTCATATGTATCTGAGATGGGGATTGAGTCCTTTTCTATAATTTGATACTAAATAGAGTTTTGTACTATGGATTCCATGTAAATTTACGGTTATGCATTTATATCCTTCTCCTTCATTGATAGGGTAAAATTGTTTTTAAATTCGATGTACAAATTGATTGATATGTCCATGTGTGTTAATATTTTTTTCTTTAGTTCACAGTGGGTTCATGAGAGTCACAAATGTGCTTATTCATGCCCTACATGTGATCACGCCACACGTATTACTACATCCATTTTCAGAATAATTTTATTGTTCAGGGCCGACATAGGGCATGATATATTCACATACATAGGTTCATCACAACTATTATTGTCTTCTAAAAGTAAAATAATGATTATTAAATATGTCAGTATCATTAAATGACCCAAATATGACAATTAGAAATATTTTTAATAAATGAATATTTAATCATTTTATCGGTGATTCCACTTTTATTGAGTGATTCTATCAGCAATTCATCATATCGTTGATATGTCTGTCAGTTACATTTTTTGTTGGTTTCTCCTTCTATCTGTGACTCAACCCATTAGTATGTCATTCTATCAGTCATTCCATATATTAGTGAATCATTACATCGATGATTCATTTTAACTGTCGGTGAGTCCTGATGTCGGTAACACCATGCATCAGTCGCTCAATTGTACAGACTGTAGGTTGGTTTCATCGGTAGGTCATGTTCCTCGATGAGGAATATGCATCAATAGGTAATCTACGTTGCTGTTTCATATGAATCAGTAGGACTTCTATGTTGGAAATTCATATGCATCAGTAGATTTTTTGTGTTCATAAGTGATATGCCTCTGTAGGTTTGTCTACATTGTTATCTCATTTCTTTTGTCGATGCCAAAATTTTATACATTGAATATATTTTTTTCTGGACTTTCCTACAATATAAATGTAAATATAATGTACCAAATCTATGTGAGATCATAGATATACATAATTTTTCATATTGAACCAGAAATAATTATCATTGCAATGTTTAGACATGATTAATATGATTAATATGAATTTACATGATTTTTTAATTGAAATGATTTGATATTATTAAATCAACTAATAAAAGAGAGGAGGACCAATAGTCCCCTATGGTCCAAGAATCTCCCCATTTCTAATTATTATAAATCATGGAATTATAAAGTACACAAAAGTAATTTATAGAGGGATAATACCAACTGGTTCTTCCCCATTTGGGATTTACAAAAAGATAACATGTACCACTGAAAGTGAAAGCATAATGAAGTAATAGATAATATTTAAATGGAGGAAATTAAATGCAAAAAAATTACATTAATAATGAATGTAAAATGGATGAAAAATATCTGAACAAAAAGATCCAGAAGAAAGTGAGCGGACCCATCATATAATTATCCACACTTCGATTAATGTTTAATAGGTCGCATTCCATTGTAAGATGGATCAATAGGTTGTCTAGATGGTGATGGTTGAGAATTCGAAGGGTCTGTAGAAATTCTAAAAGGATGTAGGATCCCTCTTTCTTGAAATTTAGGTAGAAGACTTGGTTTTATTTTGGACAACACATAAGGTTGAACATGATCTTGGATAACTAGGATAATCTGAGTCAAGGCATGAGCAACTGATATTCGAGGTGTAGGCACATATCCTAGATATCCCAGAGGTGCAACAACATGGACTATAATTGCCTCAGATTTTACATAGAGGTATGGATTTAACAGTTTGATGAAATCTTAAATAATATCTCCACCATACTTCATTGCCTTCTCAAAATAATCCTTATTATCCATGAATTTTTTCAAAAGAGGAGTGATGTCATTCAATTGCATGACTTGTTCATTGAATTATATTATAATTTAGGGTGAAGTTATTTATTTCAAATACATAAAAAGACTTTTCATCTAGTCCATGGAGTATATCATAGAGAAATATGAGTTTATCCCCTTTTTATTCTCTTCCTAAGATGAAGGTTCATCCTTGTAATATAATCTAACCATATCAGGGAAATGATCACTATTCTTCTCAATATTTTTGAGGATGCCAAAGAAACAGTTATCAAAGAGAGGTTTTTCCTCCTCTTTTACAATAGTTATGATTTTCTTGATATCTAGAGTACAAGAGTTCTGAAGAGATGTGGTAGGAATAGCAGTAGGAGTTGTGGTTGAAGTATCTTTTACAATTTCCTTTACTTCCATTCTCAATTTGGAAAAACCAAGAACTTCAAAATGAGGAACAGAATCTTCATGTCCTTTCATAAAACTATAACATGTATTAACATACTCAATACATAAAGCATTGATACCAGTAGTTAACTTCTTCATCTCATTCACATGCTTGGTTTTATTTTCAATAATGGTTTCAGAAGTTGTAATAAAATAATTCTGAATTCACATTGTCATTATTGATGAGACTAAACTAGTATTAGCTTGAGATGAAATTGATGAGGTAGGAGTTGAAATAGAAGTTCTTTCTTTCCATACACTTTCTACGATTGACTAGATAATTTTTACATTATCATTTAGCTGAGGGTATTCACTTATTAATTCATGAACCTCATATCTCATCTAAGATTTTACTAAATGACTTACTGATGAACATATGTCTTCGGTGAATTTCTCTAAGTCTTCCTTAGTTACATAGTTACTATAAAGGGTCTCAAACAATGGTTTATTAACAATAGGTTCAAAAACATCATCTTATAAATAAATATAATCTACTTACAGTTCCAAAAACCCAATATTTCATTCCAAATCATGCATTACATCATCATCCAGCGGAGTGAGAGTATCTGGACTAACACTTCAAAGTTGATTCTCTTATTCTGCATGATTTTATATTTCTTAAGACTCCCCCTCAATCTTATATTTTCTTTATTCGTTGATCATCTTCATCATGAGGTCTTCTTATATCATAATCCAAATAAGGTACATGAATCTATTGAGCTTCCACTCTAGCAGAAACTCCCACATTTTCTCTCACTTCAACAACAACTTTACAAGGTTCTTCCAACAAATCCATGTTCACAACATCATTTATTTCAACATCTTCACCTTTCTCATCTTTATGATGGTAATTATCACTTCCATTACATTATTATACTTTATATTCAGGGACCTATTCTTCATTTGTATTTTTATCACCATCTTCTTCATCGTCTTACTCTTCACAACCATTCTCAAATTCACTATAATCACATTCTTCTTCTTCTTTAGAGCAACTGGATCTACATAAATATTCCACACTTCATAAAACATTACTCTTCTCAAACCCTTTATCTTCTAGAGTGGGATCATCAGTGGATAAGGTATGTGGTGCACCAACGGTGAAAAGGAAAAACCATTACGATGATCAGTAGGGAAAGGATAGCTCCTTTAATCAATAGGAGATCCTTGATCTGCAAAATGAGATATAGAATATTAATATTCATATAAAGAGTAAAAAAATTCTTCAGTTGGCCGTAGACCAGGATTATACATATTCATAGGTCTAATTGGATTATCCAATTTATTGAACTAGTGTTATATCATATCATCATCTCTACCTCATTCTCTCTTCCATGGGTGAATTTTATTTTCATCCTTTTAACAAATCTGTTTACTGGGGAAGATCCCACTACACTCAGAAAAAACATCTTCTCCCTCATTTACAGAACATATTTCCTTCAGCAAAGCTGATATCTTCTTTGGATAGAATAAGGAATTAGTTTTACATGATGGTTTGATCATCTCATTCATATGAATAACAAGGTATCTACACAATTTTACCATGATCCCTTTTCTCAGAACATAAACCAAGTAGACATCAGGATATTTCAGAGATAAAAGGTACCCTTTCCTATGACAATTCTAATGGTGGATATACATAAAAAAGATTCTACATTATTCACATTATATTGTATCAATGGGGATTTTATAATCATTGTTATTAGTATGTTCCTATAACATTGTATCAATGAAAAACAAATCCTTATCAGGTGGAGAGGTACATTTTTAATCATCAAATACAAATTCATAAGGAACATTAATACATTAATCCAAATGTATTGAAGAGAAACAGATTATATTCCCTTTTAATATAAATTTTATAATGGTGACATCGCTTCTTTCCAACAATAACTCCAAATTCATGTAAAATTCATGAACTAGATTCGGATAAAAAGGTTTTTCATTATATGAGAACCACTTATAAAAACCATGATCTTGTAGTACCATGAGCAGTAGAGACATTCTTTCTAATATCCAATATGTAAGATTATCTTTTTCTGGATTTATAAAATGATTTTTAGAGGAATATTTACAATTACTGATGATTTTCTCTATACACATTCTATTTCATAGAAGCACAAGACTCACCATCATCAAGAGATTACTTCACATGTGCCACTCCAATTAGTTCAGTATGATGGTTAGAAGGTGAATGGTCTGGGGAAAAGAGTGGTCAATGTCCAAGAGAGTGTATAGGTAAGTGGGTATAGTGGTTCAATTCAATTTTATATCATTTAGGGCTTTTGAAATAACACAGTCATGAAATATTGAATCCGGTTCAAAAATATTAATGAAATTGGGTCATTTTGATAGAAACATATTACTTATAAAAATAGAAAGCCATCAGTGTCAGCATAATGTATTTTTCATAAAAATAATGGTGTCGGGATGACAATGCAACACTATCAGCATGACAACTATATCAGCATGACATAGAGTCGGTGTCACCATGAAAATTATTTTGGCATGAAATAGTGTTGTTGTCCACATGAAAACTGTGTTCGCATGACATAGCATTAGTGTCATCATGAAAACTATATCGACATGACATAATGTTGGTGTACAAATTAAAAATGCTTCAGCAAGAGATCCTCACTTATATAGTTCAAAGGAATTGAAACACAAGGTCTTATAGATTGATCACACCTAACTCGTGTCTGATAAAACTCATTCATTCAGAGTTCAATAGATTAGTGAATGTGTTAAAAGTATGATATTTAGTGCCAATATGTTCTAAAGTGATATCACCCTTTTGATAACCTTGTCTCAAAAATTGATGTCATTCATCAATATATTTTCTTCTAGAATGTGAAATTGGGTTATCAGAAATGTTAATGGATGTTTTGTTGTCACATATAATACCTAAATGTCTAAATTGATATCCATAGTCACGAAGAGTGTGTTTCATCAAAAAAATCTAAAAACAGTAGCTACCAGAAGAAATGTATTTATCTTCGGCTATAGATAGTGCAACATAATTTTGATTTTTACTACACCATTAAAGAAATGATATTACCAAAAACTGACATATTCGAGAGGTTCTCTTGGTTTCTAACATTCATCAACCAAATTCATCATCAAAATAACTCATTGTATCAAATGGTTGTCATTTTTTGAAATCCAATCCTAAATTAGAACTACATATTATGAATTTCAAAATTCATTTAATAACATTTAAATGATATTAATTATAATTATATTGAAAATGGTCACACAAACACCATCTAAAAATTATATTTGGCCTACTAGCAGTCATGTTAAAAAGAATCCAATCATTCATATGTTAGTGGTTTGATAAAAAAATTTACTATCTTCATCAAGGTCCATCTTATATGTGGTACTCATTAGAGTTTCACTACATTTATTTATATCAAATGTGTATCTTTTGAAAATTAATTTTATGTATTTACTTTGTTTTAAACTGATGCCTTCATTATTTTTATAAATATAAATTCCAATAAAAAATTTGAGTTCACCCATAAAACTCATTTCAAACTCACTCTGCATCATTTTATAAAAATAAATACATAAATAATTTCATAAAGATAAAAAAATAATAACATTAAAATATATTTGAAATACTGAATTATATTAAAATATTTGTTTTAAAAATTTTTAGGATCATAAATCCCTTCTGTAAAACCAATTATAATGAGAGATGTACATAGTATATCCTCTGAATCCATTTTTCCCATTTTAAAAATATCCACTTTAAGAAGAGGTGGGAACCATTACAAATTACCATTATGAAGTTGAACCCATCACCAAATCCACATTCAAAATTCAATATATGCTAAAAAAATCCACATTCAAAATTCAAAATTCAATGTAGTATCACTCCTCGAGCCATTAGCCTAGGGAAAAATGAGGCCACATGCCGCCCATGCCATCATCATCACCACTGCAATTGATGTTGACACCATCTTCGCCAGAATCATTGAACCATGCCAGTAACACCAAAACATCACTGATGTCTACCCGAGCATGAATTAATGCATCAATGCTGTCGAAATTCCATTGCAGAACCAAAAACTACCCCATCACCACATTATCACATCATTGGAAAGAAACCAGCTTTAACCTCACCATCTAATCAACACATGAAGAACAATTGAAGACCATCAATGGGGAATGAACATCGTCATAACACCATGATGCTGATACTCTCAAACTCATAACCCAAGGCACCCTCAAGACTACCATACAGATCCGCCTCAGAGAGGGAGGTGGAGTTTTGGAACAAACAGCAGAGAAATTAGTGAATAGAGACATCCCATAATGTCAATGAGAATAACTGGAAATCATCATCACCAAGAGGCAAAATCCACGATACTGATATTGCATTATTTTTAAAAATATTAACATATTCATAAACTTTGTTTTTGAAATCCACTTAGTTCGTATGGTCATTGCATATATGAGTCTATCTAGAAGTTTAAAAACATTACTTACTTCAAATTGATTATGTTTTTCATGTATAGACATCACAGAAAATTCTTTTTTTATTACATCATTGATATTTTTTTGTTCAAGTTGTGAAAAATAGTCTTCATGTTCAACTAAATTTCACGAAAAAGATCTAGTTTGTGTATCTTTACCTGTGTCCCCAACAAAATAATATATCAGATTTTTCTTCAGGGTTTTAGTGGGTCTATAAAAATATGGTCTTGGAATTTTAGGTTCATCTACATGTGCATGTTCATCATGTCCAAAGTCTAAATAATTTCTACAACTATTTGATTTAACAAATTACTTAACAAGAGGATCAAATGATTTTTAATTTATGTCTACATTTGACACATCATATTCAGGGTTATCTAGGGAGGTCATAGGATCATGTGGATATATTTCATAAAATTTTACATGCAAATATTCTTCCATGAACTTGGTTCATTTATTAGTTACCCAATAGGATTTACAAGAGGTTGAGTGTCCAAAGAAGATTAATCCATCACTCTTGGTTAAATTTCTTTCAATATTTTTATGTTTATTAATGATATAAACATTGGAACCAAAAAAAATTGATGTAACTAACCTTTTGTTTTCTATTATCCCACAACTCATATGGAGACTTTTTGAGGACATGTTTAAGTAAAACTCTATTAATTGTGTAGCATGTTGTATTCATAGCCTCATCCCAAAACTAAAAAAGTATTTCATATTCATTATGCATTCTTCATACTATGACCAGTATGATTCTATTTATTCATTACCTGACTCCATTTTTTTGAGGTGTCATAGTGGCAGAGAAGTTATGAACTCTATTTTTTTGAGGTTTCCTATGGGTAGAGAAGTTGTGACTATAGCCATTGTTTGAGAAAAATGAATCAATGTCCTCATTTTCAAGCTCATGTGAATTATCAATTCATTAGGATCTTATACTATGTATATATATATTTTTTCCATTGTTATAGCAGACATGGTAAATTAAATACATTCTTCACTTTTGTGATATAAGAAATAAGTCCATATACATCAATAAATGACATCTACAAGAAAAGATAAATAGTGCTCCCCGTTATGACTTGATATTAGAGAGGGTTAAAACATGTTCATATGAACAAAATATAATGGTTTAGAAGTTGAAACATATTTTTTTTATAGATATCTTTTGATGTTTACCCTTTAGACAAGGACTACAGACATTATCATTTGAAAAAACTAGTTTGGGTAGATCCCTGAATATTTTTTTCCTATTAATCTTTCTATGATATTGAACATTAAAATATCCTAATATCTTATTCCACAGCCAAGACTCTTTGTGAATATAACTTAATCAATAAACATTTTGGGAAACTAAAGAATCTAAGATAACAACATATACATTTTCATTTCTAAAAGTAGAAAAAAGTAATTCATATTTATTGGGAAAAACACTTCAGGCATCATTTTAAAATTTAACATGAAATCAATCACCACATAATTATTATATAGATAGAAAATAATATTTGAATCCATCAAAAAATTACATTAGATATTAAAACTAAGGAAGGTTATCAATATAGACAAATACAATCATTTTTTATTTATAATTGTCAACAAAAGTGAAATATCCACAATGAATCATGATTATATTCATGAGGCATGAGTAATATCATGTCATGTGTCTTGATCATCCACTATCCATATACTATAATCTTTTACATTAGCACGTCATACATCATTCCAAAAGAATAATCAATCAAAAAATGATTTTGGTACCCAAACTTGTTTGGGTCCAGTGACATTAGTAAGCAATGTTTTACGTACCCACATTCTCTACATGGATTTCCAACAAGAATTATATAACATATTTTAAAAATGTATTATATTTGGTCTATAAGAACTAGAGGTATTAAAATATTTTCTAGAACTAGAAATTTTAGTTTAATTTTTATTTTTAAGTATAGAAATTGATTTTCTAGTTTTAGTTACAAAATGAGTTTTAGATAGGATTCTTTATCCAGGAAGATATCCAATACCATAAGTGTACATATGAGATATATATTTTCCAAACATTTGAGTAAGAGTATTTTTCCAATGGTATACTTATTTATATATTTCCTCAATTTCTTATTAGACATTTTTAATTCATTGTTTCTTTGGGCAGTTGAGTATTCTTTTATTTTTTTAGTAGGTTCAGATATAATATTTAATGTGATAGCAATTTCTTTCATTAAAGACTAATATTTATCATTTCAATATATTTTATGTATCTTCCATCAATTTACATTATTGAAATAGTTCATCACTTTTCAAATTTTCAGATTCACATTCATTTCCAGAATCGTAAGAAATATGTACAGTAGAATCTATAATTACTTCAAATGTATTTTTTAGAAAACATATATTTTCCATGTTATCTCTCTCATCATGAGATGATGTAGATTCACAGAGAATATCCTCATAGGCACTCATGGTTTCCTTCAAAGAATTCTTATACTTGTTGTCATTATTTTCATACATTATTTTATATTAATTTTGGATAGTAAACTTTGACATGTCCTATCCTCTTATATTTATAGCAGGCATTTTCCACTAATTTTTCATTTATTGTATATTCTTTTTTTTTGGTTTCCCTTATTATCAAATCTACCTTTATAACTAGTATTACTAATTAACTTCTTCAAAATATTAAATTTCTACAATCTTATGGCCAGTTAAGTCTTCTCTCTATCACAATTTGATATTGATAATAATTACTAGAGCTTTCAAAAGTGGCTAGCACCTTATATTTTCATTATTCTTAGAAGTAGTAGGCTTTAAGGATATTGATTTTCTCTTAGGTTCATTTTCTTCTTCTTTTTGAACATTAAACTCTTCTTCATACATAATTAGTTTTCTAATGAGTTCTATTAAATTTAGATAGTTGATGTCTTGTGATTCTCTAACAGAGACAGATGTTCCTCTACATCAATTTGGTAAACTTCGGAGTACTCTCATTATTTTTTCAGTAGTTGTAATATCTCATCCCATATATATCATAATGCTTAAAATTTCATTAAACTAGAGATACATGTTAGAAACAGGCTCATCAGGCTTCATATTAATGTTATCATATTTCATAGTATATTTGTTAAGTCTCATTTTTTAAAAGCAGTAGTTCATTCATATGAAACAGAGAATGTATCCCAAATTTCTTGGGTTGTTCTACATGATGAAAATTTCATAAATACATCATCTCTAAAATAATTGTATAAGGAATTCATGTATTTGAAATTATTTCAATAAAAAGTACTATTTGGGTCATCCCAAGTAGTTCTAGAAAAATTAGGAATATTATACTCATCTACAATTGAAATCCATCTCTAAAAATCCATATACTTAATGTGCATTTTAATTTTAATTTTCCATTGGACATAGTTGGTTTCATAAAAAATAATGGTCTTTTAGTAGTAGAACCTTCGAATCTATATTCCATAATAAAACATTAGAAAAATATTAAAATAGATAAAAATTTAGTATCAATAGGAATTTTATGATAATTGAAATAATACAAAAATAACATTTAAAAAAGTTTGAAAATGCGTTGAAAATTAAAAATTATAGAACCTATGATACAAATTGTTGGTCGGAGTAGAACCCTCAAGATGGTGGTGAATTGTGTTCCTATAAACAAATTTATCCAAAAGTATTATTTGAAATTACCCAAATATAAAATTAAATTGACCAGTTATCCAGTAGTGAATTTATAAGATCTTGACTATTCGATTAATTTTTCTAAAGGGTGATTAGTTCTTAGTTATATCAATTTCCTACGAAATAATACATTTGAAACAATCCTAATAATTCAATATTATTATAAACACATTCAATGAATTACTATCTGAGTTCAACATAGTTTTATGATATATGTGATAAAATAGATTAAAACTAGACATACAAACACGACATTAAAAAAACTAGAGGATCACTCTCAAGTAGAGATCTAGTCCTCTCAACATGGTGATCACCTAACACCTAGAAATTTAAATTAATAAATATTTTTATCCACACCTTGTATCAGGGATCCTAATAGCACACACGATGTCTAGTTCACAATACCTCTATCACAATATTTCCTTGGTAAAAACTAAAAACTGACCTAATGACCACTTTAACACTTATCTGTGGGAGTTAAAAAAATGTAAGAAGTTATGAGTGGAAGGATATCTTATATCCTTGATTTTGATACAAGAGATAGTTTGTTCTTTACAGGTAGATTCACACACTGCTCAAAATTATTTATAAATGAACACAACTAATAAAATAAATATATGAAAGGATTCATACAGCTCTATGTGTCTTGAAATGTTACTCTGGACTATTCAGATATATCTGAGACGAGGATTGATTCGCCTTATAGATATTGAAACTAAAACTTATTGTTTTATTATGTATTCCAATTAAAATTATTCTTCTACGTCTATATCCATCTCTTTATATAAATGATGAAGTATATTTTCAATTCGATGTACAACATGATTAATATAGCCCCATGTGATCTCCTTTTATACTTGGGTTCATAGTGGGTGAATGAGAGTCACCGACATTCCTCTATTTGTATTACATGTGTGCACACCAGACCTCTTACTACATTCCATTTCAAATCCATTTTATTCATTAGATATGATATATTGTATGATATTTTCACGTGCATAGGTTCATCGTACCGCAAAATGTCTATTAAAATTCAAAAAAAAAAGATTATTAAATATGTCAGTATAATTAAATGACTCAAATATGAACATTTGAAATAAATTTAAAAAATGAAAATTTAAACAGTCTATCGGTGAGTCGTCTTTCTGTGAGTCAGTCTATCAGCGAGTCATCTAGTTGGCGAGACATGAGTCAGTGACTTGTCTGTTTGTATCACTTTATGTCAGTTTGTCAACTGATCAGTATTTCATCATGTAGGTCTTTCAACTTGTCAGCATCTTATTAATGTGATGACTCATTTTAACTATAGGTAAGTCCTTTTTTCAGTAGCACCATACATGGGAAGGTGACTTGTATAGGCAATAGGTTGATTGCATCGGTAGGTTGTCTACGCGAGTGGGTCATATGCATCGGTAGGTTGTCAGTGTCAGTAAGTCATATGAATTTTTATGTCATTTGTGATGGTAAGTCATTTTAATTAGAAGGTATTAGGTATCGGTAATTCATATTCGTTGGTAAGGTCTATATCTCATCTCTTTTGTCGGTGTCAGTTTGTTATATATGGAAGAAATATTTTTGCGGACTCTCTTACATTAAAAATGTGATCATAATGTGCCAAATCAATGTGATACCATATATAGACATAAGTATACATATTGTAACTTAAATAATTATGATATTAATATTTATACATGATTATTACGAATTGAAATGAATAATATGAATTTATATGATTTCTGAATAAACCTTATTTGTGAAAATAAAATCTAATAATACTGGAGTATAGGACCAATAGTTCCATAAGGGAAAAAATATCTAATTATTAAAATTGGTAAGGACAGTAGTAGATGTAGTGGATATGGATTTCATGTGAGGTTATGAAATTATGACATATAAAACCACAAACTACACATCATGTAGTCTTGAAGAACATAAATAATGTTTTTTGTATCAACATTGTAGCCTGTTTTCGTTTCATGATAAGGCTATCACGCCATGTGGAATGGCCCACATTCCATGTGAAATATCCTTAGGGGATAATCCATGTTCCTACTGTACATTACCTAGTACATTGTGTGGTACGATATGTTGTTTCACCTTAGGGAATGAGCAGCTGTTTTTTCATGGCCACACAAATCGTGTGACATGTGTACATTCCCACGACCCTGATAAGATATACACTTAACATTCTCTTATTGACATAAAATGTTGTATAACATGAATTCCAAATATAATAATGTTATAAAATTTCCATGCAATGACGTGTGGTTAGACACCATGTAACCCAATTGACACTCCATTTACTTTTCTCAAGAATATTTGACTTCTATATATCAATATTAAAGACATGGATTTTCCAATTATTATCCAATTATATAAAAATTTACATATCTAATGTGATGGGTTCGTTCATTTTTTCATCATAGATATTTGGAAAGGTATTATAATCATGGTGTTTTTTAGGATACCAAAATCCAATGGTCTTTTTCATTGACCTCTTGATTATGGGATAAACTTACTCTTGTAAATTTCTCTTGAATGATTCATTGTGTTTGGGGTGTCATACTAGGTTTTTATATACTCACCCATTGATGGAATTTTTTTTCAAGAATTTACATCATTTGATGATGAAACACTGATCTATAGTGTCCTTGGTGGAGTATTATTTGGATTATCATAGTTCTACCTTGCATAGAAAACCATGTTTGTTTTTTGACCGTAGAGATTATGATTTTTTCTCAATCCAGTCTCCCTTTAATTGATATGTTTAGCTTGGTTCTGTAGTTCATATTATTATAGTATTTATTCACATTCAATTTTTTATAATTCATATGTAATTTAATGACTTCATATAGGTTATTGCATGCATTGTTAACACTATAGATTTTCAAAAACAATTATATCATTTAATGTTTTTTCATGGGTCATGTTATGTGCATGTGTATTGGTACATCAAGATAAGTCCTTCTATATAATCATTTAATATTTTTTTATTTTCCATGTCACCTATAATATTGGAGGGGATTTTGGGTTTTTAAGCCTCAGTTTACTGGATCCACATAGGCCCCAGTGGTCCAAGTCATGAAAGACACTTTTAATATTTTTCAAACATCCCCATAATTTCATAAATTTCATCTAAAATTTGTTTCTAGGATAAGTTTCTAAGGGTAATTCATATGTTATTCAAAATAGAAATTTTATATTTCAATTGATGGTAAGGTTTTTTGAAAAATGGATATTTTTTAAAACAATTTATTGAATTAAATTCATTATTTTATCATTTTCTTTGAGAAAAGTGATTTGAAATTTCATAAAGGGTTAAGAATTTAAAGGACTATATAAATATATTATGTTTTAAATATTCATATTTTGGTTATTTTATATGAAAATTTTTATAATTTATTAATACCTTTGATTTCATTTGATATTAGTTTTAATAAATTATTATATATAACTCCCAATTCAAAATTATTACATTATAATGCCTTAATTATACCATGATAGTGTCCCTTAATGTTTTATAGAGTTATTTTGTCATGATAATTGGTTCCTTCCAATTTTTTAATTATTATTTATATATATTCATTTTAATTGTTTTAAAATAATTTTATAAAAAATAATGGTGAAAAAAATTCAATCTCAAAATATGTTTGTGAATGTTTGTATTTTGACAATGTAAAACATGATTGTAATTTACGGAGTGAACTCGTCCCTGCAAGACGAGATGGACCAATGCTATTTTCAATGTTCCAAGAATCATCATTTTTCTTATTTATGATATTGTAATATATATTTATATTAAATTACTAGATTAATATAATAGAAAAATTATTTCCATGAACATAAAATATATTATTTTTATATTTTTAAAAATTCATATTTTTATTTAATGGAATTTTTACATAAAATTAATCTGGTATTATAAATTGATTTTATGAGGAATTATAAAGAAAAATTTATTTTATAATTTGAAAAGAAATTATGAAATTTAAAAAATGGAAATGATAATTTTAATTTTTAAATATTGTTTTATTACAAATAGTGATACTATTTTTTCTTGAAATTATTTTTAATAGTTTTTTTTAGTATTGTCCCATATCACAGTATGAGATTTTTTAACACATAGTTGAGATGATTCCACACACTATGTTTTAAATATGTTTCATTTTGTATTTCTATGAGGGAGAGTTACATACGATAAAGGAATTAAATATTTATTTTAGAAAAGGAATATATTTATTTTATAGATCCATTGAGATTTCAATAAATGTTCATTGGAGTGAGATAATTATTGTTTTATTTTTCCATTATCCTTCGGATACTTCGAAATAAATTATCCTCCACCAATATAAATCTCTAATTATATTAAATATATTATTTATAAAAAAGATATAGTTTTTTATTATAAGAACAAGGGGTGATGCTTTTGGGCATCTAAATTACACTTGAAAAATGAAAATAAATATGGACACTGGAATAACTCACATTCAGTATTATGTATCTTTGGCCTTGTAGACAAGAAGACCTATACACTGGTCACTTCTTCATGGGGAACCTATTTTCAGAATGAATACATGATGTCAGCAAATGTAGAGTGGAACCCAAGATGATTACATAGTTATTATGTGTGTCTAGATACCTACTTATTATCCCTAATGCCTGAACATAACATTGTAGTGATGTGGTCAAGTTCATGGTTATGAGATATATACATATATATATAGGGTAAGGTCTCTCCAATGAAACATACACATCCAAAAATATGTCACGCATATTAGAAACAAAAAAACATGCATCACTACCCTAGAAAGCTATACATAATTGTGAAACCCATATTGTACAAGCTTCTGTTCCATTTTTAGAAATGTGTCCTCCCATTGACCATACAAAACCTCCCTCAAACCGATTATATATTGATCATATGAAAATAACTTAGATACAAATATATCTGATGGCCTATTCAGATATCTCTAGTACCAACCTCATCAAGCACACTGAGGAATCCTGATGCACAATGAGTGTCCATCATGTCACCCCAACCCATACTTTTTATATATGGTAATTAATGTACATCAAAAAAATTAAATTAATATATAATGAAAATGGAACATATCCCATCACTTTACTCAACAACTCATCATCAGGGTAATTACATCACTTTTCCTAGAAACACAAACTGGCATCCACATAGGTCCCATTGGAAAATATCAACCCTCTAATGGTAGTTCACTATCATTGGGATCAACCCCCCACATTGATACCAAGAGGAAACATTGACATTTAAATCACACAATAGATGACAAACTACAAGTAGTTATACCAAATTTGTAACATAATAAAATATAATAATTAACCAAGATAGATAAGAAGGAAATGTTCCCTACATTGATCTAAAATATTTAACTACAATACTTTAGCCCATAAATCACATCCTAGGTCAATTCAAGACGATACAACTCTTTTGAGGCCCAATCAGATAACTACCAACCAATTAATTAATTCAAACTAAAATCCCCGTTCAGAATAAAATGGACCAGACTCATTGAGAAGTACAATTATACAAATAACATGGGAAACATTGTGTATTATACTCCTGGCTCACCACTGATCCTAGAAAACTGAGAATCCCAATTTTTAATAATAGAACTACCTTCCAATGTGTGTAATGATCATGCAAAACACAGTTTAATAATACTGATAAACAGACATTATTTATAGAATAAAATGATATCTTTATTTCAAACACTTTGGACATCCACTAAATTCCAAAAACAAGGGCCCTAAATAGCTGAACAAAATTTCCATTCTCAGATGAAGTAAACACTTCCAAAAAGCTTATTGTTGATCCAAGAAAATGGATTATCGGTGGATAACTATTTGGATGGGTGAATCGGATCGCACCTTGATTCACTTAAAATATGAATCCATTGTCACCCCCACATCATGGGAGATTAACATGATGAAATGATAGGGATTTCCCACAAAAAAAATCCTCCATGCATCCATGGATCAACCAATGATATGGAAACCCTAAAATAAAATTGGTAACGGGATTACCATATTATATATATACATAGAAAAACATTAGTTGTTCAGTAAATACTTGAAGTAACACCTTCTATTTCCAAACAACAATGAGAATCTATTTTTACCGATTGTCCAACATGTGGTTCTACTGTATCATTAGATGGAATAGCCACAAAGCATCTCTGAAGGATCCATTATTCCCCTATGAATCCTATGAACCTTACAAAATGTAAAAAAATAACTTTTTTATATTTTTAAACTCTATTATTTAGATTCCATATATAGATTTTAAAAACAACCATGCCACTATGCTCGAATTTTCTGATTCCATCATGAATTTTCCAATTCATAGTAACATGGGACCTTAAAAACACCCAAACCCAATGAAGTTCATCCTAATGAATCTATGTAAATTTTCAAAACAAATCTCTCTACAAAATATTTTCATAAAAAACAATGAATTTTCCATAGTAAATTTTTTAACACAAATCATGCTTCCACTTCTCAATGGTTGAAATCAACCTTCTGTTTGATTGATATCATTTAAATAAGTACTTAATTGCTAAAAAAACGTCAAAAAAAATAGTAAAGCACACACCAAATGATTCTTCCATCACCCACAACTGATTGATGATAACTTAAATAGTCAATAACTCTCCAACCATATTCCCTGAAACCACTCATCCTCTCCCCTGAAACCATTCATCCTCTCATGATAATTCAATACCAACAGCATACCATACTTATTATTTTCATCAAAGGAAACACATGCCCATACATGTATACACACCTTATTAGAAAACATCAACTAGTTCTATCTTCCAATTCAGACTATAAGTAGCTTGAAAAAACATCATTCTCTAAAAATAGGAATACAAACCCATTGATTCGGCACATGATTAGATCATTACTAAAAAACCATATTAAATACACTTGTTCTCTAAATAATAATAATACTATTAGGAATAACAGAACCTGATCTTTACAGGTGATCCTTTCCTACTCTCATTCTCCCATGTATCAAAATTTTGATGCCACCTTGACCCTCATCTATTATCATGACAACAATAACACTTCAAAAACAAGTCCCATTTTCACTCAACCAATAAAATGCTCCTTTAAACAGGTGTATCTTTATCATAATCATAATACTAACTAAAAAAACTCAATGGAAAATGATGTATATATCAACAAATGTAATCAATGGTTATACCCAACCCATGCATACATAAGTGCATACTAGAAGTCTTATGTACATCATGTCCTCATGTGAATAAGAATTCTATTTTATATATATACCATCTCAAATGGTGTTCCCCCCAACATATAGATTACCTCATAGTTATTCCATTGTCATAAACCTCGTTATTACCATTTACACTCATGCATCACCCAAAATGTGAGAAACTCTATCATTGACCCCGATATATCTCATTGATCCCTTTGAGGGATAATCCTTGGAACAACAATTTCATCAAACCAGATCTATCCATATTTTCATTCCCCTACTAGATCAACATCATTATCCAACTATATCTTTATCCAACATGACCATAGGGAAGACATTAAACCTAACAACTACCCATCTTATACACATATTCCCACTAAATAAATTTTATATTAAAAAATAATTCATATTACCAGTAAACATTATTGTGGTTCGATAACTCCACAAGAATTAATTTATGATCCCACTATGATTTTCAACTTTTATTTCAAATAAAAAATTTATTAGTATTCCACATTATTACTATTAAAAATCCAGAAAATTCAAAATAAAACTTATAAATCACTAATCATTAACTTGTCATCTTCATCCTAAATCATCATCAGTATTATTGTTCTTATGAATATAATAATTTACAAAAATGACAAATTACTACCAGTGTTAATCTTCATCATATAAGTTTTGTACCAAGGGAACACTTAAACAGATCTATAATTGGGGTGCAAACAAAAAATACATAAACTATTCCATCCAAAAAATCAACAAAATATATGAAAACACAGATCATGATTTCTGTCACTAATCTCCCCAAAATCGAATATTTTTAATCATGACCCAAATGAACTTCCATGATCCCACCAAACAAGATTTTATCCAAATATCAGCATAACAAGACCACCAAATGTGTCTCCAATAAATCATTGATTCCATGAGCTCACCTCAAATGGCTCCATATAACATCTATAATATACATATAAAATACCAGAACCAACCACCATGACTCTATTATAAAATCATAGAATAACTATCCAATCAGTCTACACGATCACTGATTCCCATCCAAACACAATGAAAAATCAAAATAAATCAATAATGTTTCTTGATGGTTCCCAACATTCCCCATCACATTATATGATCACATAAATCAAGAACAAGATTTTTATATTTATAATACAGAAATTATCCAAAAAAATATTATGGTGGTATAGGATAATCATTTAAAAAAAATAAAATCCCACCCCTAGACTCTCACGAGATTTCTGAAATCCAATATTCATCCCAACTATTCCCCTAAAAAAAATCTCCCAAGTTTAAAGCCTTAATGGACCCATATTTAAGACTAATCCTATTTAGGAAAACCAATTTGTTAAAAAAATTCAAATCCACCTAAAATCCAAATCCTGATATCCTTTGATTTTATATGAAATTCAATGATAATTATGTTTTCACCAAACCTAAAAATCATAACCCTTTTCAAAATCAACAGCTCTATGATCCATTATAAAAAACTGAATTTTAAATCCATTTAAGTACACATCAAACTACTATAGAACATTAAAAAAATTGATTTTCTAAAAAAATAATACCAAATTTCCTTATTTTGAGAAACATAAAAAGGAACACTCTTAAACAAATATTCAGAGTCCATATTAATTTCATTATTCATTGTAACATTATTGGGAGAATCACTGATTATATTATAAGTTGATTAAATTAATTTAAATTCTAAAAAGAAAATAAAATTAAACAACACATCCCATATGATCGTGTATAATGTACATAGAATTCCATTACCATGATGCATGCTTGACTCACTAGTTTCAAAGCAATACCTTTGAATCATTATGAGGCCCGTCAGTACAACAATGTGATTCTCATAAAAAGAAAACACATCACTCATCCTAGACTATCTAATCCCAAATCATATCATCACCAAGAAATTTTAGTTTAAAAATATTCTAATATGTTTAAAAATATGATTAATCTATCTATCAAAACCCTAAATACTATTAATAAATAAAACTATTCTATTCACCATTAATGAAATACGAAAATTCCTTTTTTTGTACATCAGATCAGGTAGTATGAATAGATCCTGAGTGGGGGTTTTGATAACACCTCATGTTCACATACACATACAATAGATATAACCAAACAGTGAATTTTTCCTAACATATTCATGTTATGGTTATATCCTCAAAATAAAATCTAGAGGATCATTCCCAAATCTACCAAAAAATGGGCACCACCCATATGTGTTGTGGATGTGAAAAAAACCAGTATAAAAAAATATGATCCCCCAAAATAACTGAAATCTATTAGAAAATTGTAAAATTTCTATATGATTTAGTAAATGAAAATTTTGCATCGTCATATGTAGGGAATCACAATAAACGGCTTAATTTTATAATGAACATTCTATATAAAAAGATATGAATAAAAATATATCCATCTTCCTAACTCAATTATATATTCCCATATATATGATCTAAATGACTAGATGAACTATATCATAATAACATGTCCAAAAGGAATAAATTTTCTAAATGAAACAATAATATATACCAACATACACCATATCTCACAACATGTACAAGGGTAGGGGTGACTATAATAACTTAATTTTATCCCTAATTCCATACCAAAAATATGTTATTTTTTGAACAAGAGTATATTCATGCAATTCATATATATAATGTGATCCCTCTGCTGTAACTTATCCACTTGAAATAACATAACAGAGAGAATACACAACAATATATACTTCTATATTATTCCAGGATCCACCACATACAACAACCTTTACCATACCTGTCTTAGATCCATTGAACTATATGTATCCTACAGTACCATTAAATTATCATTCTCGACTCCAAGAATTATGTTTATTCTTTTTGTAACATTGTAAATCCTGTATCTGATGTTCTACACCTTTGAATCGGATATTAAACTGTCTTGCTATCTACAACCATTTCATTCAACTCATGGGGTCTTATCTGGTTACCTTTAGTCATCATGATAAAATATGGGGACGTTATCCATGAACATAAACCATATCTAATGGATTCTAGGGTGGACATCATTTTGTACACTAAAAGTACCATATATACTCATGTTGGTCTATAATTTCATCTCGACCCATCTTCATAGACATTGTTGAGGTAGACCATTCCAAAAATCTCATCTGTGTATGTTCTCTGGATGTTACAACGAAACACACTAGCTTATCTTCCCAGATCATAGAGATTCCAAAATCATTCACACTATTTCATCGTCATATGTTATACGAAGGTCGTCATCATAAAATCCTTTCCATCTATATAGACTAATCGAGGTTACTTAATTGAAATGACTAGTATAATAATATATTGAAAATATTTCACATTTTCAATCACTCAATTAACATACTTATCCTCAGATCATGGGTCCCTTTGGACCTAATCCCACAAAGAAGTATTTACCTGGGACCAAAAGACACATCATTTCTTTCTATGATTGTTTCAGATCTAGTAGGAGAAACCCACCATTTTGATTACATTAAAATATTTTAATAGTAAAATCCAATCACATGTTAACATGTAGGTAGTAATACCAATGACCATAAAAAAACATAAAATACCAATTAGCCAAAATATGTAGAATGTGGAAGACCCTAAAACACAAAACAACATTGTTCATGTTAAATCTTTGTCTCTACCATAATTTCAAAGGCTCCTATATCCACTATAATCCCTTATAAGCCATAATCTAACATTGAGAATCACCAAAAATTAATCATAACATATTTTTATTAATTAAAAAATCCCAATATCTAAAAATACAGCTCGTAGTAAAACAATCCCATCAATGGTACGTACCAATTAGAAAATGGCCATAGGAACCATCCCCATACATGAGCAACAAAAAATTAATTAATTAATTAATTTAAACATATAAAATTGACATATTAGATTAGAGAAGCAATGGGAATTAAAATGGAAGAGATACATGTGAATCCAATTTTTCTATAATATGGATCAACAATTTATTCTAGTAATCAATATAGGTAATATTAATATAGAAGTTGAGGGTCAAATTAAATAAAATATTGAACACTTTCTAAATTTTTTCGTATGCATAATGTTTTCCAAATTATTAATAATTGTTTCATTTAAAAGTCATTATAAATCCTCTAAAATATTTACAAAAACACCACATCATGTATGATGATTTCTCCATACTCTAACAAAATCATCAATTCAAAAATTAATACAGTCTAAAAATTAATAGATATAATAAAGGATAACAGGGGTCTGTGAAGTAGAGTAATTCAATATGGATCAGTTAGAAAAAATATTCAATTTCATCCACAAATATATAGAGATAGGGTATACCAAACAGATATGATCAATATCAATGATTAGATGCCCTATTCCCCTAGTAGGTCCTAATGATCCATGTACTATTACAGAAAAATTAATGTGGTTAGACAATTTTAAATACAACAAGAACTCTCACCCCATGACAATAAGGAGGTGGACATAATCTATCCAATTGAAGCTGGAACGATCACATAATATATTATGACACTAACAATTTTTTGTTTTATCCAATAGTTTATCTGGTGATTCTAATATAACATTGGCTACAAAAGACACCAGGATTCTCTTGATTCTCCTTCGAGCACCCAAGACCCATTTGATCCTCAAACCATTTCTACAAAAATCATGTAAAAATTCTGAAACATAAAAAAGTTTATTTTTGAACTCGAATTTCCAAGAGTCTCGACAACTGAACCTAAATGATCAAATTCCGATTAAAATATTACAAACTGTACTGACATAGGTCATTAGACTAATCATATAAGTGTATCATATTTATGTGTATCCAAAATAACATCATAAATGTGAACTGAATCATACTAGAGTATCCCACTACTTTATTTCCATTAAAAATAAAATTCCATATAATATAGGTTCAACATGATCAACAATGGTGGATAATTAATACCTTAACAAGTGTTTTAATTAGAGTTACTCTAATTATTAGTATTTTAAATTGTATTTAATCACATCATTTTATTTCATGTATTTTATTTTTTATATCTTAATTTTTAATGACTATTTTTGAAACTCATATTCCATCCTCATAATCAATATGATCAAATCGTATTGATGTCAAAAGTTTTTCAGAACACATATATTTTATTAGTACGTGAAATGAAAATTCATCTATATTCGCTCAAATCCATATGAATCACACGAGTAATATTTATTATCCCCGTTATTAATAAATATTTTAATGATATGAAATAATTAATCCTCGTAAGTGTTAGTGTGGAAAAATATATAGGAACTCCCAAATTATATAGTACAAAAATAATATTTTAAATTTTTTAAAAATATTTAATCCCAAATATTTTTAATTTAATGTAATATATTTCATTATTATTTTATAGTAATATTTTTTGAATTATTTTATAAATGATCTTATCATTGTAGTTAATTAATTTAATTCATTTCCTGAAATATTTTAGAATCCATAATTTTATTTTGTGTTTTTATTATCATCTAGTGATAGAGAATTTTGTCTATGAAGGTACCATGAAATTTTTTTTTTGAAATACATCATGGATAAATATCACATATATATATATAATGGTAATTTTCATCTTGTACATGGGACACTGTAAAGTGGGTTTGTGAAAGATGGTAAATTCTCAGCCTGTATGGATGAAACAAAATATATTTTATAATGAATCAATCTAAATTGACTTTTTATGGGTTGTGTAATATATTAGGAGAAATACATAAAACAATTCTATTCAGTTTCCAAAATATACAATGATATATATAATATGTTAATATATAACATATTTTGATATATGATTTTAATTTTTTATTTTCTCACTAAGGATTATAAATAAATATGTTATGGGTTCAACAACAAAATATTTATTGTAATGGAATAAAGTTTTATCTGATGTCCTAAAAGGCTCATAATGTTTTATACAGACTCTATTGATATTTATAGTATATTTAGTATATTTACATAATTTTCTTTATAAGTGATATATATAAATTAATGGGATGGGAAACATTTTCTATAATACTAAAGGGCCATGCCTAAAATATTTTATCTATTATTAGTTTTTTTGGAGATGCCATTAATTTTTGGAGTGATAAATTTTATTTTCAACTCTTTGACTAGATCATATTTCAATGATTGGATAAGTATAAAAATAAATATATCTATATATATAATTTTGGTTTTATATAAATTTCTATTTCTTATATAAAAATTTAGTTCAGGTCATAGTCGATACATAATATTTTGTATTTAGAAATAATTTTCATAATCTGATTCAATTAATTGTTAAAACAAAACATATTAGGAAACTATATTTAATTAAATTATGTGTGATAGAGTTCAAATAAAATAAGGGAAATTTAAAAATAAGATATATATTTTTTGTTTTTCAATGGTTTGATTCATTCAATAATGAGACATTAGTGACTGTAACTTATACAATAAATTCTATGGTTAATACATAATGAAAACCTAATAAAAATGCAATGAGAGAATATAAAGAAATATTATGTTTTGAAACAAATAAAATAAGATCATTAATGTTATATGTTGAATTAAATTGATTTTTTTTTAGAAACACATTTCACCTTGAAACATTTCACCTTATATCTTAGTTAAACCGCAATTGATTTTTGAAAAATATGTATCCTGGCTACATGTATTAATTCAGTGAATATAAAAAGTATAATGTTCAAGGGGATATTTCAATTAACAGATTAATATATTAATTCCTATAAAGATATCAATTAGTCAAATATGTCATGTGTTTTATATATTCACAGTGTGTGACTAAAATTACACAATGAGAATGCATTTTAAAATTGAATGTATTAGAATATAATGAGTATTTACTATCACAGTCGTACATAATCATATTATAAAATAACGTAGATCAATATAATAGTAGAGACTGATCAACATGGATTATAAAATATGAATTGATTTTTTAGTATAGTTATTCATGGATAACTAATCTTGTTGTTGGGGATGAGAACTTGTAACCCATTAAATCACTTCTAAGCCATTATTTTAAATCTATAATGTATTAATAATTTTATAATTTTTTGATTCATTGAAAACTGTATTTTTTATTTAGGGATGAAATTATTTTTTATTTCAATTTTTTATTTTTCTTATATCTAGAATGAAATGTAATTTTTCCCTACTACATAAAAATATAATTTCAGATCTTTTTAAGATTATATTTGTTTCAATTATAATTAATTTCATTAAGGTTATTTCATAATTGAAACTCATACATAGTATTATCCATACACATAATAGGTTATTTGTATGAGTTTTATATATTTATTTTTTAAGCATTAATTTTATAGATTTTAATTCAACAATATAATGATGACGAATCCTAGTTACAATGATGAAATACTATCCAATGAATAATGAATCATTGAAAATATATTCTTACTATTATCTCAAAATTTAATTCAATTATATATGATTTTTCCCTCATTGAACCCCTCAATTTAATTTAATAATTCACCATTAGATTCATATAAATAATTAATAATATATTACATTCCACATTTCTATAAATTTCTTATCATAAATACGAAAATAATTTATTATTTTTAAGATTTTAGGATTACCCAAAAGTAAAAAAGAATGGGGAATAAGATATTGCCTTCCAATGGGATACATTTTAAATGTATAACCTAATCAAACCCCTGGACCAATTACCAAATTTTAACGATAATGAGTATTATTTTCATCACAATGTACCACATTAAAAACACTAAATACTGATGGGTGATCTTAATTATATCTCAATTTTGACCTGTAATTTCAGAAAACTATAAGTATCCATTATATTAAATTTCATAAACCAATACAATTAATCAAACAATATAAAATAAATGTAAATTTATTATTATAAATTGATTTTTTTCTTTTAAAAATGATAAAATATTTAATGTTGATGTTAAACTATTAATACTATAGAATGAACATATAAACTATATAAAAAGTTCAATCACAAAGAAAACTAATTATTAATCAAATAATTGAACAATTAATTTAATTGAATATGATATAGTGTACTTATGAATATTTAAAAAATAAATAGATGAAAAGAATATTATATTTTTCATGAGATCTATGCATAATCTGTAATAATATAATTATAAAGATATAACATTTATTTCTAGTATGAACTCAATTGTATTAGAACATATATGAAATTTTAGTATAATATATGATATATTATATATCTAATCTTTCTTTTTTATTTATTAATATATTTTGTTAATATATATAATATAAAATATTTTAGAAATTTGATTTTTTATAAATTTTATCCCAATAAATCATTTTGAAAAGTTTTAACTAATTTTTCGAATAATTAATTTTCAAAATTTAAGGTAACTGTAAATAATATTAAATGATTTACATTTTTCATATTAAAAAATATATAAACAAATTTTAAAATAATATATATATATATATAAGATAAAACCAATCGTTCAAACAAAAAATTAGATATGGTATATAAAACATTAATAGAATTGATCATCGACAAACCCCGACATGAGAGGTCTGAGATCTCCATCACCACTACCCATCAAAAAAAGTTTCTATATATAACACTACTATTCCAACCCTATTTTATGTCAAAAAAATTTGAACTCACCATATTTGGTGTGTTATGGCCTGCTTCTTGATACTACACTCCATTTATGATAGATACCTATCTCCAATAAAGGACCCTATCCCTACTGGATCTCAATAACACAAAATTACCAATGTATAGAAATAGGAAAAATTCCCTATATATTGTTGGGGATTACTGGTGGTACATTTATAAATAGATTGGGGGAACAATTACTAAGTGTGATAAACTATTCCTAGAATCTCTCTATAGTCCTAATATGATCACCATCAATATATATGTATTACCATATTGATTTCATTCTAGATACTGATCATGTCGTAACTCTAGTTCACATACGATGGCCCCAATCACGTCCTCCATAGAAATGAACATATGATATGATTATAATTGGACCAAATATACATTTTTATGAAATAGAAACACATGGTTGATCTTCATATAACAAATAATGGCATGAACATGGGTTTCATGACAAGTTCCCTCAAATGGAAAACATGGCATGTTCCCCATGTACATGGATGACCAATCTGTGTGGGCGTACATGTTATTTCATTTAGTTCATTGAATATCACATCATGTCCACCATGTTCTCCTATACATGTCCATGTTCATTATTTCATACCAAGCCACATGACCATGTGAAATTATACAGAAAGTATCCACTAAAATATTATCTCCCCCCAATGGTAAGAACAAATATATTATGTTCCTTTATTACTTGTCATGTATTTTGGATTTCTAAATGGAAAATTCCAATGAATCTCTAAAAACTTATATAATCCCAAATACACAAAAATTAACTATTATAGGGTCCTTATAAGAAATTAATATATATAAAATATATATAAAATAAATAGTTTGTGATCAAGTTATAAAACACATAATTTTACATATATCCATAGCTAATGTTTTCCCCTTTAACTCCAAAATGATGGTCAAAATCCAATGAAGCTCAATCGATGGTCAATGAATCTCAATACTAGTGTTTCCCTATTCATGTTTTCTTCCATGGGGTTTCGATCAGTCATGGTATAAAAATGCTCCCTCAAACTATATATAGGCAGAAATCTATGAGGGGTAGAGTAATTTAGATCCCCTTAATTAGTAAATAAAAAAATTAATTTTTCTATAAACACACCATACTCTGAACAACCAACGTCATACAATATTATCTCATGCCTAGGGTAATCACCACTTATGTAACCAATTTCTAGTCTCCAATTTTTTATATGAGGAACAAAACAAAAATAAATTCTACATTTAAAAAATGGTGTCTTTGTTTTCCTTAAATTATATTAATATTTGAAAAATATTAATTTTGGGGTCCCATGACACCCAAACATAGTGAAAAATCCATTTCATGATCCATAATATACGATAAAAATATCATATATACATAAATAATATAAAAATACACTACATTAACTCATCTATTGGAATATTTATCTCAACAATTTACAAGCTAAAAAAAGGGGGTACGAAGTATTCATATATCTCTCAAACTTTTAGGATAAATCATACATGCTCATATTCTGCCACAAGACATAGTCAATGGGAATAGACATTCAACCTATGATCCCCTCCTACCAATACTCAATCTCCATTGAGTACTCATCAATAGTGGATTTATCCTTATCGTCCAACCCACCCCAGTTATTGTCATGCATTGGATCTGAAATGCAACTCCTATACTTAGAAACATTGAAGATTTCATGCTCTTGATCTATCTATGCGCATAAGTCCAGGAGGTATTTAAACTCAACCCCCCTTCATAGGATCTTAAATGACACGATTAACATTAGGGACAACTTGAATACCTAAAAAACCATCATAATCCTCATCATGGGGAGAATATTTGGAAAACATTGACTCTCTTATATAACTCCAATGGCCTACAACATCAATTTGTATAAGATTTAAGTCTTCTATTTTTTGTCCCTATGTCCTCATGAATCTCCTAAACCATCATTTTCATTTTTTGTGCCATCTATTTCCAAACTAGAAATATCACACAAATCATAATCCAACATAATGGAAACATGTAGGGTCTCCCATACTCATTATCAAAACATTCTAGGGAGATATAATGGGGATTTCTATTATTATAAGAGAACTCTACCAACGGAAGGTGATCCTCCCATTTCCGGATGAAGTCCAACACATAGTCCATCAATAATTCCTCCATCACATGGATTTACTACTCGGTATTCCCATCATTCTTGGGGTTGAACAATACACTCATTCTTAATTAGGTTTCAAATTCCAACAAATATCCTCTACAAAACGATGAAGATAACCTAGAATTATGATTGGAGATAATAATTGAGGTTTCCAAATGAAGACGGATGATGTCCATCTTATCCCACTACGACATACTCTCTACTAAACTCTAACCTATGATCAAATTTAAGGGTTATAAATTCATAATTTGTTTAATAATCAATCAAATAACATTGTTTCATTCGTATTTCTATGAAATCCCCATCAAATAGTCCAATGATGTATTGTTTCATTACCATTATTATATCACAATATTTTGTTCCAAAAGAACACTAACCTAATGCTCATCCTTCATCTAGTAACATGTGAGGCTCCAAGTAATTAACTCAGTTATGATCTACATCATTTTATCTCCCAAAAACAATCATTTAACTTCCTTTGTACAACTTTTAAACACTATTATGAATATCCATTGAAAATTTTTGAAACTCCCTCATTTCCTCCAAATGAAATGTTTCTGGAACTTCAGTCCTTCAATGGAAATTGATGATGTGACCCCCTTCATAAAAACCATCTTATACATATTTTGAGGATATCCAGTCACCTATAACATCAAATTCATTGTCTCCTATATGGGAATCTAATATAGGTTAACGAAATACTGGATTCAAAACCATCAACTAAAGAAATGATTTTCCCCTCTTTTCTACAGGGGTCAGATGCGAAGAATGAAACTTCTCAAATATATCTTCCTTGTAAATGGAATGGGATTCATTATAAGGTAATATTACACCAGGAATTCTTTCTCAGTTTTATTGAGTACCTCAATGTCATACTCTAACAAAAAATCCAACCAACACATATGTATCACGATAATATATCTCTATTTGACGATATATCTCATTCTCTCATGGAATGAGTACTAAAAAATTCACTCACCCAAGAGATAGTTACTTTATATCATTAATGTTAATATTAACACATCAATATATATTTATTGAGTTGTGTTGTTTTTCTTGTACTATATGATACCACATTATCATTATTCATTCCACCATGGCCTGGATGAGAATTGAATGTTTTGGTTTGAAATCCTAAAAAATACCTTCAATATGATTTTTGTTGGAAACTGGCACTAAGTAAGATATAAAGAAATGAGAGGAATTATAATAGGTACATGTATTCCCAGAGAACCATAACCTTGAAATTGTGATGATATGTAATAAAATATATAAATACAGAGTACAACCATCCTAGATAATATCATTAAAAAAATATGAGTGTAATAGTTCATAATGAAATAATAAAATGAGGAAAAATATATTTCAAAACATGAAATGTGGTCCAAAACTATTAAATGGGTTTGATGAAATGTATATAGTGATCCCTTCTAAAAACCTCTTAAACAGACCATTGATCTTGGGCAATGTTAAGAACTACTATAATCCCATGAAACTAGTTACAATGATATCACTATTGATCCTCCTGTCATCATCATGTGACACATCATGTTTTGGAAAATATAATGGATAGGTGAGTATAATCAGATCTAATAGGTGTCCCAAAAACCATAAACAACAAAAAAGATACAATATTCAGCACAACTATGAAATAATTAAGATATAGATAAGTCTAATAGATATGAACATTGAGAATCCCAAACCAAAGAGAAAGGTAATATCAATCTCCAAAACCCATCTTTGTTTGACGATTCTTTAATTATATAAAATTTTCCAATACGGATTTACACCATCAAATATAAACTGAACATATTCCATTTTGAGTGGCCCACTCCTCACTAATGTAATCAATATTTTTGGTAACACCAACTCCCATGTAGTACTCACTCTCTGCATTATCTAAATAATAGGGAGTGTTACTCCATTGATAAAGGGGACTCACCCTATGTAGTATAGTATTGTATTGACTTTACTTGCGCAAAGAGTATGGGGGACCATCACTCTAGTGTGGCAAGGTAGTACCACCCATGGTATCTCTCTAGTGACCCAACCTAATCACCACCACCCACATTGCATCAATAATATTATAATAATTCTCATAATACCAGATGTCATAATAATAAATCTGAAAAAAGTCCACTATTTCATCCTATCTGGAAACCCACATAGGATATGCTACTCATGGGCCTAAATATTAGTTGAAATAAAAGATATATGCAAGAAATAACATCACAAAAAAGTACATAGTATGTACATGGGTTACAAAATGTTATCCCTTAACTCATCACCTGGACATATACATTCTAATACATATTTATACAAACCATTTTGGGGCACAAAAAATATAATGTATTACACAATGAGTCTCATCTCTCACAAAAATTTACACTGTACATGTTTGTGTATATTTCCATGTTTGTGCTTGGGTACCAATATAAAAGTGCATGATCCAGAATATGATTCATTAATAGAGTATAGAGATTGAATTTGAATGAAATATAAATATCTAGAGTAAAAAATAATCCCTTATGATCCATAGAAAATCAGAGTACTAATTAATGAATATATGTATAAAATGGGGAAAAATGAATCCCCGAATAGGAATTTAGCATCGAACTAATCAAATGGGTTGGAGGAAAATCTATAGTGATCCAAGATCAAAACCCCCAAAATATACCATCGACGATTATTATTTCCATGAACTAGTTTTATCCCAATAAAATAGGCCTACCAATATCTGCATTGACTTACATTCCATCATCAATAGTCACTCCATGTCCTTGAAAATTTTAGGTATGGGTGAGTCTAAATATAATGAGTAGGTTCTCCAAAGCCCAAAAAATTGAAATAAAGAATGTAATAGTTATCTCAGACAAAAAAGATATTATAGATTAATGTAAATAATATTCCCATTGAGAACCCCATTCAAGAGAGATGAGGGAAATCCATCTATACAAACAAATTAAGAACAACAAGTCTTTTTATATTTCCAAAGGATCGACTCTGATGTCTTCCATCAAATGTAAACTCACTGAACTATGAGTAATGGTTTATTCAACATTATATTATAATCCACAACAAATGGACAATAAAATCTTTTGGGGGACCGACTTCTCACCATTTCTTGATAACAGTGGATTACAAGAAAATAGATTAAAGACACATAACCCTCTATTATACGAAGGAGTAATGAATCTACCTAGGTAAAAAAAAGATGGGACATTACCCTTGGTTCAATGTTAGTGTACCATAGTGAAAAAATCATAACATACATCAGTATGGCATCATTTTAGTTGAATATTCATAAATTTAAAAAAATACATTCTTAGGGACCATGTTAGTTTACTTACATTGGAAACAAGGATCAAAATATTCTATTTCAATGGGAGATATTCAGTTTTTTCAACTAAGATATTCAAATTTATAACAACTACATAAATTATTTATTCATCACATAGGGAAAAGAAACATAATAAAGGGGTGATCTCATATTCTATTTAAGTGTAACAAAAAACTTATACATAATATTAATGTAAGCATAAGGGTATAAGAACCTGATAATAACATTTATAGATCATACCCTTCATATCAAAGATCTTATAAATGAGTCTTGGAATAAATATTGGTAGTTACGAAGAGATGAATCATAAGGGAATAAATATCATGATCAATGATACCATAATAGAGGAATAATACATACATTGTGTGTTATACACAAAATCATACCCATGGATTTCCATATTAGTCACGGAATTGCTTCTATTTCCATATTAGTAGTATGGGTTAACTCATTACACCATATGTTTTCTCTTGTATAATTATATGGAAATAATAGTTTTCAAGGTTCACTCTCATGACCACATTAGCTAACGAATTTCATTACCAAACTCAGTTAACTCCCCGTTCCATCCATGTCTATCTCATTATATATAAATATTTAACAAATTCATTAGAGAGATATATATGTCCCACCAATCTCATAATGAAATCTTACATAATTATTCCATAATATCATGATCCAGCACATCATTAACCGTGTTTTTTAATTGGTTTCATAAAAACGTAATAACCACAGAAGTTGTGGAAAAGTTATAGGCATGATAATCATTTTTTCAAAGAATAACTCATGGGAAAACACTTTTTTCAAAAACATTTTAACCGTGAATGGGAAAAGAGTTTCATAAAAATAATTCCTTCAAAAATTAAACCATTTAATGTAATAATTTTAATTTAAAATTTGGATACATTCTCTGAAAATGAACGATTAATGCAAGTGTATTTCATTTTATATGGAAAATAATTTGGAAAAATATATTAAAAACACTTCTTGAAGAAAATATCTATTATGCTATGACAAATTATTTTTAAAAGGAAAAACATTTTAAAATTCATTTAAATTTAAACTAACCATGAATGCATAAAAATAATCTTTAAGAAATTTTGAAATAATTTTTCCTAATATACTTAATCAAAATCATTAAACTATGTAGAAAAAAAAATTTATGAAAACTTGTAAAAGAAGATTGAAATAATTTGGAGAACCATTTTCCTTTTAAACATAGAAAATAATATTAAAAATTGATTGAAAATATTTTCTTTGAATATAAGTTGAATGATTATAAAATAATAATTAAGACTCTAAAAATAATTTTCGAGGAAAAATTATTTTTGATATAATAAAATGGGGGCTTTGAAAATAATTTAAAACAATTTTTAATCATTAAAAAAATTGAAACGAATTTTTCATTGAAAAACATTTTAAAATTAAAAAGATTCTTGATTATTAAGAAAAATATTATTTAAAAATATAAACATGTGTACATAAAAAAGGAGGAATCATAGAAATGAAAATCAGGATGTCATGTATGTCCGTTAAAGTTGCTCATTAATTTTTCACCTTAAATATGTTAAACATTTCATTGATCACAAAATTGAAAGAATATTTCATATAAAAATATTTTTTAAAAGTTAATAAATGTGTAAAAATTTAATTTAAACATCAAAGGATAATAGTAAATAATACTTGAGAATATTTTTATAAATCACTGTTTGGAATGAACAAGAATTTTCGATTGAAAAGAGAAATATGGTCTCATTTTCATAAAAACACTATCATTATTTTCATAAGAAAGAAATAATTAAAAAATGATCTCATTTATTGGATACAAAATCAGTAAAAAATGGTAATAAAACTCATTAGTGCTCCGAAAATATGTATCATAACATATAATAAATGGATGCATTTTCATAAATAATCTCAATAAATGATGATATTGTAGAAATAAACTATTATCACATTGGTAACATTGATTCATTATATAATTGAATGAAAAAAATTAAACGAAAACTAAAATTTCATAAAAATTATGTGATTCATGGTATGAAATTTCAATGGAATTATATAAATTTTATAGAAACATATAAGTGCATAACATTACTTGTGTCTCATTAAGGAAAATTGAGATAGAATTACTTTACTGATTTTCTAACATTAGAAAAATAAACCCCATGAAATAAATATCAAAAAATGGATAGTTAAATAAACAAGAATATATTTATAATAATAATGGAATATGTATATTTCTATTATATAAACCACCAAAATTAAATGACTCGTGAATATAGAATGTGTCATATTTATATAGATTTTAGATTATAACATGCTTACCAAATGTCATCGCTTTAATCCTACACAGTCAAAAATCATGTATAATAAATATAATTTTTTATTAAATCAAAAAATAAAAAATATTATTATTTTTAATAACATACATGTCTTTGAGTTTCATAGTTATTAAAAATTCCTTGTTAATGTTACTCTTCAGTTACAATTTCCTTTGATTTCCAAACATGTTTTGAATTGTTATTCTTGATTCTCTTAGTTATATTAGGTTTTTCATATATCTAGAATGAATAACATGATATAAATATCATTAATATTTAGTATATAAATAATTATAATAAAATATAAAGTATTGAAATGTGAAATTTAATTCACCATTCATGGATACGATCGACTGTACATACACATGAACATTGATTCTCATTAAATATAATTTTAAAATAATTAATGAAAATAGATTTAATATATGTCAATATATAGTTATATTATCATTATATTTTTATTATTATTACATATATTTCATATATTCTTACAAAATACATCCTTAATACATTCCATGTATGGTGTTGATGAATCATATCATGTTGAGTTGGCGGTAGTCCACACCTCTAAAAACAAAGTAATTATTTTAATTAAAATGGAATGCATGAAGGTATGTTTTGTATAATTATTATATAATCCTCGATAAATAACAAATATCATAAATATCATATAAAATTATAGTATCAATCATCATTTCCATCAATTTTTTTCTGTAAATTAAAAAAGAAACAATATAGTTTTGTGATTCAGTAGTTAGCCATACCCAAGAATAACACATTCATTAAACATTAAATATAAGTGTGTATATTTTTAGGTCAAAAAATAGTTTAAAATAATGTATTTATACTTATTAAATATATAATGTTATATAATCATGTGATAATAATAATTTTTTGGTTTGTGAATGAATTTAAAATAATTCACATTGAGGAAATATGTTACAACTTCTTTGGGTAAATCCTCTTGGTTTGAACACTAGGGATTAATGGGATTGATTTCATTCAAAAGGGAGTATTATATTAATAATGGATGTATATTTCAATCTAAAATTATAATATTTTGGGTGATTCAAATGTCTTGAGATGTTTAAATATGTGGGAGGGGTGAGTGCCTTTTTATTTAGGAGGATGAGTGGAATTACTATATAATTTTTTAATTGGAATTATACACATCATTTTTTGATATAAATTGAATAAAATTATATAATAAATTTTATAAAATTAATTATAAAGTATATATATTTTCATAAAATGTGTTTTGGGCATTTTTCTAGGTTATATTGATCATTATGATTAATGATTAGTCCTTCATTAAGATAATTTTCTCCTAATCACTATAATTGACTATTTATCACATTCACAAGTGTTTTTCCCCAAAATCAACATTAACATATTATAAATTTTAAAATATTTTGGTTTAAAATATGTAATTAGTTTTTACAAACTCTATTCACAGAATTGAATAAATAACATTAAAATTTATTCCCAAATATGGGAAGACAGAGTGGGGTATTATTGTAAAAATATTAAAAAAGATGAAATGTTGTAATATTCAATTTCATTGTGATATTGACTTAATTGAATAAATTTTATTAAATGATTTATAAGTGGTCTGATTAAATAGTTAAAATAAAATAAAATATATTTTTTCTATAAAAATTAATTATATCGATAGAATGTGATGAATTAAATTTAATGATTCCATTGTTCAACAAAAAACGAAACCTCTCAGAAAAATAATAAAAATTCACCCATTGTAAATATCCAAATTATATTACATAATAACACTTTATTTTATCAGATGAAAATTTATAATTTGTTAACAAAAAAATCAAAATTGGTTTTTCTATTAAAATGTGCTATATTTACCTTTAAAAAAACATCTTTTATGGTTCATAAAATTGGATTTATTTTTGTATTATACCTATCAAATATATTGGATGTGTATAAATAATTTATTGAGTAAATAATATATATTTCATTTAAAACATTAATAATGTTTTTAAAAAACATATTGAGATAATGTTTTTGTATATATAAAAATATATACTACAAATTAATTAATTTATTTTCAGTTAGTTCATACATACATGTAAATAATAAATATTTCATTTAAAACATTAATTATGTTTTTAAAAAACATATTGAGTTAATTTTTTTGTTCATACATACATGAATATACTACAAATTAATGTTTTTGGATGTGTACTTTTTTAAAAAAATACTTCTTTTATGGTTTATACATGTATATTGAGATAATTTTTTTTGTATGTTTTTAAATTGGTTTTTTGTATATAAATTTTTAACTCATATTTTCACAATTTAGTTAATATTATTATTAACATGCATTTAAACAACTAGGTATTATATCTTATAATATTTTTATAATATTATTACTAGTACCATATATTTTTAAAAAAAAAATACTTTTGTGTAAACGAATATATATATGGGACATGGTATTATGTGTAATAAAAGGAAAAAATATTTTTTTATACTCAATAATCTAATATAAGAGTTGGGTGTAGTACATAATTGAATTGGAGTTTCATATAACCCATGAACTACTAAGTTCCTTCTTATATCAAAAGCTATATTTAGTGTTTCATGAAATGACCAATATTAAAAACATTAAATTAAATTGATAAAAAAATGTTTCCAAAAATATTTTTATTTTATATCCTACCACAATAAAATGAATTTCAACCTCGAAATTCATTTGTTATATTTAATTTTTGATACATTGAGGTTCCTCCCATAGAAAACCAAATCTTAAAAATGAATAATAAAAATTCCTTTAAAATGGAAAAAATGGAAGCATAACAGTTAACTGAATTAACAATCATAAGAGAACATAGATGTGATGAAAAAACATAGACATGGAAGAGAAAAATAACAATCATGTTCTATTGGATATTGATAGAGAACATGATATGAATAATTTTAATAATCATAATTCCAAAAATCTACAATGATCTAAAGGGACATTTGATTCATCAGAAACAATGATACTCGAGAAAAAAAATTAATTTCGACATCATTTTACCTACTGTTAATGAATTTTCATCAACATATATACATAAATTATTTCTAGAAGAACATAATAGCTATTTTTCCATTATCAACTTCCACATAATATATTATTCTAATAATTTATGGTGAATTTTTAATTCTTGAAGCATTTTTAGATCATGTTATCCTTAAATTGATTGATTGGTAATTTTATATTTCATGATCAAAAATAAAATATTATCAAATGTTTCAAAATATTCATAAATCCTTATCTAGTGAGATTTCATTTTAACCGAAACCATTCAATATATAGTTAACCTCAAAACCCTTATAAATAAGGTAATGATAAAACATTATTAAAATCATAACAAAAGATCCCAAAAAACAAATTATTGATCCTCCGTATATCATAGTGTAGAACTTGGTTGCCAAATACTAGACATGTGATTATCCTTATCATGTGTTATCTTGAAACATGGATAATCACGAATTTCCACAAATAATTATTTACAACATTTATTTTTTTCTTTATAAAAGTATATTACATATATTTCATAAATCCAAAAATGTTTTAAACGTTATCAATGATAGAATTAACTTATTTTCAACATATCCACAATTAGTTCTGAGGTAATATGATTCATCCAATATACATTTTCACAGCCAAAATATCTTTATCAAAAAAACATTATCATAACATTAGAAACATATTAAGGGTTATTTATCACTTAATCATGGGTTTTCTATGAAAATTATCAATCCATTAAATAAATTTTTAGTTTCATTGGAACCGTTAAATGTATTCACATAAATTCATAGAAAAAAATCTCATTTAAAAATTACTTATATATTTTTCCATTTATATAACATTATTAATGATTATAAATACACAAAAATATTATTTACTAAACATTATCCTTAATCGATAATATATCTTATTCATTCTAATACGTTATATCTATTTCCTTTCACATTTTTTCAATAGTATCATCATCATCATCAATTTAACCATTAATCGCACCACTATTTGGATTCCCTATGATATTTTTTCACATATGACATTGATTTTAATAATGACCATTCATTCAACAAATAAACTATTTAACCATTTAATATAGATTAGGGAGACCAATATTCTCATAAATTACATTAACTGAACTCTTCACATTTATTATATAGTTACTTTATTTTTTCCTTTCTACTCCATTGTCGAAACATATTCTTATTACTAAAAGACATTCAAAAATGTGAATCATTCAGCATTCGAGACACAAGGTAAACTAAATTTCCATTCATCTATGGACTAAATTATCATATCAATCAATGAACTGCTTCCATCTATTCCATAGTGATTTAGATAATTGGATAAGGTGAATGTTGTTTATAATGATTCTTGAAAACTGATTTGGAATTATGACAAAATCCTTAACTTTAGAGATCACCTATTTTTTATCACTAGAAAATTCTACTCCATATTCAATGTTAACCTAGTTTTTTATGCTTCTGACCATTATTTATAACGAGAATGAATATTATGAGAATCATTAATCTTGAGAACAACCAGATATTAATTACATGTCACATTTAGGATTTCAAAATTATGATACCTTCATATGACACCATAAGTTTATCCTATGTTATTCATAGTCATATTTTTTTTAAAACATTCACAATCATTCGTCAATTGTTTGTGAATTTACTAATCATATTACCAGGAGTTTCAAACTATGTATAGATCTAGGTATGTCTCTAAGAATAAGTATATATATGAGATAATGTTTATGAGAATGTATTATAAAATTTGTAATGGATAGAGTGATCAGTTTTGTATAAATACATACATTTCTCAAAACTACAAGTGGATGTGAATCTAGAATATATTTACATAGTGATCTAGTTAATGTTTTATCATCCTTGTTTCTAAAGGATGAATAAAAAATTCCATTGAAACCAACTATCATGACTCAATAATAATATAATGGGATATTACATCATTATAGATTAATATACAACACATGACCTAGGACTGTATTCGATTAGTGATTATGGAAAAATAAAAAAAATCATATAACATCTTGAAAGATCCATAATGTTTCAAACAAATATCATCCCTATTTGTAATTTTACATTATGAATTTTATCATAACCTAGGTAAATGAAACAAATCATTGGGGTGAGCTCAGATTCTTTGTAAGAGTATACAAAAGTGAAACATAGGAATATAATGAGAATAACATAATGCGAATGTGAAAATAAGACAATAAAATCATAACCCCAAATAAAATTTAATATAAATGATTCATAGAATTATTATTGGAAGTTCATAATACGTGGATCATAAGGGAATCCTGAGAATAATCCTTGAAACCAAGCATAACAATACGATACTGAATTTTTTGTAGACATTTTTTCATATAAAATTATTTCCAAAGTAGTCACATAATATATTCGAAAGGCATCATCCTAGTATGGTATCACTCCCCAAAACATCCTGGTTCTCATGGTTCACTATAATAACAATATTAGTAGTAAAGGATCACCTCCAAGGCCATCATAGAAGAATTTTTTTTACTAAACTGAGTTCACTCCCCATTCCTTCCATATATACCTCATGAGATATAAGTTATTTTTTTAATTATATGTACATATTACTACCACAAATTTCTTAATGAAATCATAAATATTTGTGACACAATATAATAATCAATTTTATAATAAACAATGATATGAAATGGTTATCATAAACATGAAATAATATCATTTTTATTGGAAAATATATAGGTTTCATACTCATCTCATCAAATAATAACCCATGAAAAGAAGTGAATTTCAAAAATATGTAACCCCTAAATGATAATTTTTTTGCATAAACATAATTCCAACAAAAATTAAACCATTTAGATCAATAATAAGAATGTAACCTTTGAATAATTTCTCCATAAAGCAATTTATATCAGTGACAGATGACATCAAATAAAAAATAATTTGGAAATATAAATAAAATAATGTCTTAAATAAAATATACGTTACTATTTGTTTTTTCCCATCCTAAAACATTTATTTAAAACATTTTCCTTTAAAATAAACTTAAAAACATATAATGTATCTTGAAAATATTTATAAATCATTTTACGTTCAAAATATATAAAGAGAAATGAAATAAAATTGAAATCCATTTTCATTGATAACATATAAAATAATCATGGAATCATTTATAAACCTTGTTCCATGATGAATTATGAAATAATCATTAAAAAATTATATAATACTTTTATTTGAAAATATTTTCAAGGATTATAATATAATTATTGAGATATTTCAATTCTATTTCATTGAAAACAAGAATTAAAAAACATATTAATGGATCATTGAATATAATTTAAAACTATTTTTAAACATTTAATAATTTTTTAAAACCATTTTTTATTTTAATACCTTTTTTAAATGAAAACGTTTCTATAATATTAGGAAATATAATTCTTAAGAAAACAATGTAAACATAAAAATAAAGAAACCAAAAAATTATGGTCATAATAGTGGTAATGTCTATACGTGATGAACATTCCATTTTTCCCTTAAATGTTTAGAGTGATTCCTTGATTGGATAATATGAAGAATATTCCTTTTAAATACAATTTTTTATACTAATACTTTTATAAAATTTACCTTGATACACCACTAGATTTTGTAAAAATATCAAATTTATTTTTAAAAATTTAATTTTCAATGAACTCATATTTCCAACCACATAGAGGAATAATGTAAGATTTAAAAAAAATTCATAACCATTTTGTTTATGAATTTCTAGTAAATTAAAACATTAATTGGATATAATAGGAATTATAATATGGTAATAAATTTTATGATTATTCATTAGAGGTATATCATTATATTTCATAATGTTATCATAGTCTTATACAATCTCAATAAACCAGGATATTATATTAATAGTGAATTACTAAATTGATAACACTAAATCATAATAATATTGAAAAAATAAATATAAAGAGACATTAAAATATCATGAAAATAATTATATTCCTGATATAATATTTCAAATTCAATATATACACATCATATAAAATTAGATGTGATTAACATGTCTTGTGTCACAAATAAAGAAAATTTAGCCAAAATTATTCTATCAATTTGATAACATTTGAATCATAAGAACCATGAAATAAAAAAAATAAAATTCAAATTTTAATATATATTAAATTATGTATAATATTTATGTAATACATACATGGTTAGTATATGAACCAATCAGATGAGATGAGTTGTGAATAACTCATGTGTCTCATGAATAAAAAAGTGAGCGGAGAAAACCCAAACATTGCGTTCGGAAATTATTCATACATATTAATACCTCATTTATAAATAATATTATTTTATTATTAATCAACCATAGGATCATATTACTATAAAAAATACCATATATGGATTTTTTATTACCCTCTTATCAACATTTCCAGGTTTATGTTACACTTTAGGTAATATCTTCTTTGTTCATCATACAGGGGTTAAATTATTATTCTTTATCCTTTAACATAGATCATGATTTACCTATTTATAGAATGTATAAAATTATAAAAATATTATATATATTTAGAATATAAATATTTATAATCAAATATTAATGATAAAAATAATAAATAGACTGCACCATTCTTGGAAATGGTAGGTCGTATGTACGAATGAATCTTATTTCTATTAGTTATCAATTTGAATGATATAATGAAATAAAATAACATATATTTCTATATTTTTATATATAATCATTATAATTCCATTAAAATTATGATTAAAAAATATATTATTCATTTACTAAATCTATAATTAATACTTTCCACGTAGAGAGAGAATGAATCAAATCTCTTTGAGGAGGGGTATTCAACATGTCCACTAACAACATTATCTTTTTTACAAATAATGGAAAGGATGAAGTTATGTTGTATAAAAAATTAAACAATATTAGAGTTATAATAAATATATTTAACATCATAAAAACATATTGTCTGACATTATTTGCAACCATAAGTGTTGGCAATAGAATAATGAATAACATCCATTCATGAGACAGTAGTTTACCATACACATGAATGATAAGTTCTTTACGCATTAGATAAAAATGTTTTTAAGTGTAGGTAAAACCCCTAGTATTAAAAAATATTAGTATATTAGTGATACTTATGTTATTATAAATGCCTTTAATAAGATGATTATATGGGTTTTATAAAGAAACAAAGTAGCTTCATGGAGTATGTAACATATTCTTTGGGTGACTCATCTTGATTTGAACCAATGAGAATCCTTAGTGGGATTTCATCCAATTGGGATAACTATATGATTTAATATGTATGTTTTGGATATTATTATAGTAAATATTTGGAGATATAAATGGCTTTATAAGTGCAAATAATTTCATGATTTGAGTACGTTTATTTGGATCGATGAAGAGTGACATTCAAGTAAATTTTTGAAAAGGGAATTACACCCTTGTTTTTTCAAGGTACAACTTCATTATTAATGGTAAAAATTATATTGAATGGAATATATGGTTGATATATAGCCATACAATGGATCTTTTAAAATTTTATCAGTCATTTTGGTCCTAATGATTAATGATTAGTCCTCAGTTAAGCCAATTTTTCACTAAATTATTGTAATTAAATTTAACCAACTCACTAGTATTTTTAGGACAAAACTAAGTTGAAATTATTAAAAATTATAAAATATTGTTATAATAAAATTTGATTATATTTTTCCAAATAATAATACATAAGTGGAAAAAATAAATTTACATTTATTCTCATAGATGCGATAACAGGGAGGGTTTTTAGAGTAAAAATTTTCAAAATAATGAAATGTTTTTGTATCAAATTTCCATGTAAAGATGATTAAAATGATCTAAATATTATTCATTTATTTACTATGTATCTAATTAAAATCTTATAAAATCTAATATATAATGTCACTAAATAAATTAATTAGTTGAAAATTTAAATTTAAATTAATTTTAAATGTTTTTTACTATCCATTAAAAAATTTAAACATCTAATCAAAATAATAAAAAATTAAAAAAAATGATAATTTTGATATTATTATACCCAAAATAATGTTTTTTAATAAAAATATAAATTCTTATATATTTCAAAAATTATATTTTCAATTGGTTCATAGTTAAAATCCAGTAAAATCACCTTTTATAAAAATACATCATTTTTATTCATAAAATTGATATTTCAAAATCATGTACCATTAAAATATATTGGAAGAGGATAAAAAAATTTATTGAATACATAATATAAAAATCTTTTATAAACTATATTAAATTGTGGTCTTTCTAGTTTATTGAGATAAAAATGTTTTAGATCAAAAAATTTTAATGTTCATATAAATGTATTTTCTTTATTTTTAAGTAGTTTATACATTTATATTTAATAATAGATAAAAAATTATTATTTTTTTACTTATGTAAATAATATTTTACCTATTTTGATAATTATATTTTTAATTTCATTCAAACACCTAGGTGGTAGTTGTTAAAATATTTTAATAACATTATTATTTCTACATTGTAGTTTGGTGAAACGCAAAAATGCGTTTAATAGAAGCTATGAAATGGACTTGGTATTGTGTGTAACAAACAAAAAATAAGTTCTTCATGTACCAAAAACTAATCAATGTATTATGTGTAGTGAAATATTATCTTGGTGTTTGGTATTTCATAAGAATCAATAAGTGTATTAGTATAAAAAACTATATTCTATGTTGTGTGTCAAAAGGATTAAATTAATTTAAAAATAATAATTCAAAAAAAACTCAGGTTGTTACATGTAACATCGTCGATATATCTCCAGTTACCTAACCGAATCACTACAATCATTGGAGCTTTACTAAAGAATCATCGTGCTCATAACACCTCATGCCGTATGTTTAATTTCCATATGGAGGCTATCGTTATGTCCTTTGTGGAAACCCAATTAGGATATGATTTTTATTTTCCTAAATCTGTATTTGGATGAATGATATACAAAATCAAAAACATCATAAAATAATACCTGATGTTTATTTGGGTTATATGGAATATTCGATCAATTGGTTACCTAGGAATGTCCACTATGATACAAGGTTAGCCTAAACAATTTGGAGTACAAGGCATGTACGTGGAGTACACACCGAGTCTCATCTCAATCTTACTATTACTATGTACCTGGCTATGTACATTTCCATGTCTATGGCTGGGTATATAGTATCATGTCTATGTGACACTAAACATAGTGTGACTATAGTACATGATGTTTAGTCCCTAAAAGACCATCTTCCCAAAATTATATGTGCACATAGTGTCTATTCATATATTACACACTCTACGATCGAGATTTATGAAATAAATATTCCTAGTTATCACTCAAATCCAATATTTTTACAGATTATTCCTAAATCATCCGAAGGCGGTTCTTATCAGTAGTTTATGTGTCTAAAAATTTTAAATAATGAATATATGGACATTGGGACATAAAATCCATATATCATCCTACCTCATTAGACAAATAATGATGATTTGAGTCAAAAACCACACATGTAAGCTGTTGTATATGAATAATGAATTGATCGATGTCAAGTTTAGTGATATAAAATTCCTTTTTTCTTCCATGGATCATCAATTAGTCATGGGAGAAAACATATACCTCCTTTCATATGTATCAATCCAAAAGGTAGGAGAGGCATTGTTTTATTCCTTATACCCTCCTTCGGTAGACATAACCTAGTAGAGCCTTAGCTCAGCTCTGTGAAGGTTCTATGATACAACATGATCTAGAAAAATAACCAACATTTCAACATCATGGTATTAAAATGGGATTCAATCTTAGATACGACTGAAGTGAACATAATATTATACCACTCTAAGTAAAAAATCATTTCACATCTAACATATTCTTGGGTTACTCTTAATGAGGAACCAAATATATCAAGGTTGGCTCCATAGAAAACCTATTCTCATATAAGAAATGCAAAGAAAATTGATCCTTGTGGATCAAAAATGGGAACATAGAGATCTTACCATATAGTCAGTTCTCCCAAATAAAGTCTAGGAATATCTACAGAAACTTTGTATACTTCTCTAATGCAGAGTAAATTATTATTTCATCAATAAAGTAACCCCAAAATCATTCCAATTATTTATGGATGTTAAAATTAATTTGAGCTATAAATATCCAGATGGCATTAATATTTATAAAAGGAATTACCAATAAATTATAGGTCCTATAGTTGGATCAAAATGCCATCATCATAATATCATCATTTCGAACACTCGACTAGTGATAGACAGACCTTTAGTTGATATTGAAGAACAATCTCTATTCTTTTAACAGTTCTAATAGTGTTTTAATAATTATAAATTGTTACTTATTAATTATTATTAAATGTTATAGGTGATAAAAATCAAAACAAAACCATAGGATCACATCCAATTTTTTCATAAATAAAACCAGAGCATTCTCGGGAGACACACTAGGACAAGTTAAACACCTCACACAATGGTACCCCAAAAGCACACTCTTTTTCTAGTGCTTGATGATTAATATCTAAAAAAAAACCAGTACGATATCATTGTCATACCTTGGTGAATGTTGATACAAAACACTATCACCCGCAAAGGAGGTAGTATCGAAACATCATTAATGAAAGAATCCATAAAATATTCTACAATTGTGAATGGAAATATTCATAAATATCTTATAAAAGAAAGACCTCAACACAATAATTCAAGGGTGAATAATTGTATTTTCCTTCTCATGATATCAACCTGATTAACCATAAGACAAACAAAAATTTAAAATATCATATAAATTCATCTTAAGAACCAAAAGGTTCAATGTGAAACCCACACAACCAATCTGAAACTCACTCTACCAAATGATGGTTGATACCATTGAACCTCTCCCATTGGGTGATTCTATACATAAATGATATGTTGTTGTCTTAATAGAATAATACATATCTCAATTAGGGTTATAAATTTATAATAATGACTCACACATGTGTCTACTAGTACATGATCTAGATTAGAAAACACCTAGGTCATACCTCAAATCGTCATTAGTGCGACCTAGTCACAACACTCATGGGATTATAATATCATGTGCCACATTAGTTAACCCTCATGGAATAAAGTATTCCACATAGATTTTGTGTTTGAGGAATAATTTATCGTTATAATCCACTAATATATCCTATATATAGATCTATACATACCCCTCTTCCATCACAACCACCAAATGTGCAATCTTTTCCACATTTGGGATACCCATGATCATGGTTATTTATCTTCCATGGATGTGCTTACTCTTCCTTTATTCCTTGATATTTTCAGGTTGGTTAATGATGAGAAATACGACCTATATTGTCATACGAAAATCATCACCACTCTCTAGTCTTATAGGATCCCATGTGAAACACTTATAATTGTGATCAATGTATCTGAGTTTGGGAAACAGTATGACTCCTCTATTGTGGCCCTAACATTTGATTCCCATTATCCACAATAGAGTACTAAACCACATGAATCATGTGAAAGTATCCTAACACAAAGATTTATAATTCAAAAAATATATCTAAAACAATATCCCTCTATAAAACTCCATCATAAGTATTCTGACAAAGAGATAACACACCATCACAAATATCATCATGAATCCCACACTAAAATTATAATGATATGATATATCCATCCCTCACCATATCATGGGAAAACCACATAATTTTAGTGAACCTCATAAAATTTTCAAAAATATATATTTATCATTGTTGAAAGATAGGAAACTCTTAAATGTGCAACGATATAGAATTCTTGGATAAGAACTTGTTGTAAAATGAGTTCTAAAATTATGCCCATGATATAACTACCTAAAAACATTTCATGTTAATTTGGGTCCACCATTTCCATGTTTCTCAATGAAGGAGACTACTTGAAAGTGAAACTATGATCGATTGTTTTTAAAAGGTTGGGACGAGGCATCATTTATTATTAAAGAAATGAAATGACCTATTGTAACTAGGTAGATTGTGGCCCATTACATAGCACGAAGTCCTAGTGGACATTTAGCACATTACATGTCCCATAGGCCCAAATATTTGGCCCAAGGCCCATTCTGTGAATAGTAGTTCTACGGTACCCTGCCTACTACTATTATGCATAGTACCCACCACTGCTATAGTGCCATGCCTTCACTACAGTGACCTACCTCTACTATAGTGACTGCCATTGCTATAGTATCGTCACTTCTACAGTACATTACGACCAATTGATTTTGAATGAGCACAAAAATATGAACCAACAACTCGATCCAATCCCACACCACCTATAGGATTGGCTCACCACATAACCATAATGGTCTATAATGATGGTACCCATATACCATGCTCACCCTACATGAAACATCATATTATTCTTTCTAGTGATATCTTATAAAGAACAGGTACTCGATCACACGTTAGAACCAATGGAGGTGTATATATGCACTACAAAACACAAATGAAACATACAAATTCCCACAAAAATGAATCACATCATGAGAGGGTCCCAAAATTTTGGTCTCATCACTCAATTATTTTTCATCATGGTCTATTAATGGCATACCCAATGTCTTTAATTGTGTTGGAATACAAAATATTAGAATATTTAGAGTGAATTGATGATATAAATTGGGAGCTACCACATGAACTATTTCCACAATTTACAATCTTATAGTATTCATGTACTATAGGTTCCCTAAAATTTATGTATTTGTATTCTTAGTCAAGAAGTAGGTAGTCATAGTCATTATGAATATATACTAATAGTATAGAATTTATTTATCGAGACTCTTTTTTTAAGGTTATCGATAACCAATGTTGAAAATTGATTTACCAGGATTGTTATTTAATGAATGATGTGGTAAATAAAATAGAAATATTTTGAAATTTATTTATTAAAAAATATTAAAACTATGAATTTCAACATGTTTTATTATATAACCAAACATGAAAATAAAAATTTCACATTCTTCACCTGCGTTATTCAATAGATGACCATAAAACCAATTTCTCATATCAATTATCGAATAACAAGTGTAAAAAAAATATTTTCTATGTTAACTATTTAACAATTGATTTTGAAAAAATAATAAATATATTTTTGGGTATGGATCATTCGTATAGTTCAATTATTTCACAAGGAATCCTTGGTTTTTCTATTACATAGAAAACTATAAACCTTTCATCATTGATATTTTACCTAATAGTTATACATTCATTGATTATTGGCCTCAAGTATCTTCAATATTTTATATGTGGAATTGAATATCATTCATTTTTTTTCTAACACCTCAATCATCCATCACCTATATTAAACCACCCCTTTTGCATTCCTTCATTTAGTTTCACCTTATCAGTCATATCAATTCCAATTTCAATTTATAATCTCGGATTATTGATTCAATTTTCTATAAATCAATGGAATTTTCATGTCTATTTTTCATGTCAAATTTTCATTTATATCTCATTATCTATGAGATAGATTCTACCATTCACCTCCACCATCACCAATATTCACCCACATTGGGTGACTTCTTATCATTGGTGGCATCTTCTCTATCTTCCTGGTTTCAATATATATTTACTATTTTTTCTTCTTTAATCTTATATGTATCATAAACATTTATATTTTTATTTCATGGATCCAATTTTTTGTTGATGTCTCATTATCATTTAGTTGGAATACACTATTAGTATCCACCATCACCCTTAATTAGACACGTCCTTTCCCCTTTATCATTAGTTTTTAGTTCTCAATCATCTTAGATATTATACATATTTATTGTTTAATTTTATTGTTATAACATTTCATGTATCCATGTTATTTGAATATGTCTTTTTAGTTCAAATTTTCTGTTGATCACATGTGATATTTTCTATCATTATTTTCATTATTTATTATTAACACATCCTTTATAATTTTAATTAATTAATAATTGTTTTCAGAATATGGTTTTTGGTTTTTTATTAATGACTGATAACTAAATATGTTAAATGTAATATTTGTTTTATTATAATATATGTTATATTATTTATTGAGAAATTTTTTTATATTTTTATGGTTGATTAAAAACGTATATTGGAAATTAAATTAGAAAATATAATAACTAATTATCAACTTTTGAATTTTTTAATAGATAATAATGAGCCTATGTTGGATTGTTACATTATGTCCAACAGAGGAATCTAATGAAGGTGTAAAATATATGTTGGATTTTTCCATATATAATTTTAAAAAAAATATCTTGTTTTTATATCTATATTTGAATCATTTAATTACATTGAATTTGAAAATTAGAGATATTAAGGATATTTTAATTTTACATGGTTTAAATCTGAGTTATGAATTAAGAATTTTTCATCGTAAAACAGTGTATAGTTATTAATATATTCATGATAATGATTTGTTAGTTGATAATTTAGACCAAATGGAACAAATAATTTGTGATATTAATGTAATAAAAAAGGAAAATGACCACAAAATTTTTCAGCACTATGTTAATGATGAAAAATGCATTTTACCTAGGTTGTATGTAATTTATTCTATTATCAATGTTTATATTATTGAAAACATAAAAGAGAAAATGAATGGAATTCTAATATATTTATAAATATTATATAGTTTATCAAATATGTTATTCCTAATAAAAACAATATTATAATTTCCCTTTATAATGTGAATATAATGTTATCCATGATGGGTTTGGGGAAAAGAAAATAAAATTTGGAATGAAATACTATCTGTGTATTAGTAATGAAAATGAATTTATTTCAAAATTTACTAAAATTTTTATGTCGAAATATTAGTAAATAGATAATTGATAGATTAATTTAGATGTTACTAAGACAACAACCAAAGAAATATGGTGTCTTTATATAATTATTTGTTTGAAATGATAACTTTTAAATACAAATGATGAAATAAGGTTACTATGTAATTCATATGAGTAGATATGTTATGGAAAATAAAATCATCCTACTAATTTTCTATTATTGAATAAAATTTATCAACTATTTTATATATCCAAAAAGGATGTTACAAAAATCAATCATGAATTGTGAATATATATAATGAAATTGAACGCAATCCTTAGTAAAAAAATTTATTTATGGCATGCTTATTGGTAATTTTTTATTTATCTCTATTATATTTTATGAATAGAAAAAATTTCAGCTTGACATAAATAATATATGGGCCAAAACAAATTTACATGATATTTATGTTTTATTGAGCCCATTAATCGATGATTTGAATATTTTTGGTAAGAATTTATACGGTTGTGAGAATCACATAAAATGGTACATTGTTAACTATATGAAATGATTATGTTTAATCAAAATAACATAAAAAACATATGAATTTTTTTTTTGTAATTTGTTTAAAGGAATAAATAATCTCTAATTTGTGAACATGGGACATAATTTATAAGCAGTGACATTAAAAAACAATATAAATGGTTAATCATAGTTTTTTATATATATCAATAATATCAATTTTTAAAAATGAAATAAATGGATCAAAATGATTGTATATTACTCAAAAAAATCTTATATTGAACAGATTATTGAGATGGATGACCATTTTATGTTGCAATTAGAATGAAGAAAATATTTTAACAATAAACTTATTTATAAGGAAAAATAAATATTTTTTTGTCAGCCATAATGAAAACATCATGAGTAAAAATGGAACACTGACTTCATGAATGTGGAGAATAATATATTAGGGTGATTAGAATATTTATTAACATTAAAGGAAAGAATAAATATGGTATTACTGCATGATTTTACCTAATATCAACATGAATAAATTTTGGGTTAGATCCCACTCATTATAGAAGATGAAATTTCAAGACTATGGATTACCATGAAATATCCAGGATGTTGAAAATAAGAATTTGTTAGTGTCTTTATGGACTCAAAGTGTTGAAGGGTTTTTCTACAAAGATAATAAAATTATGCATTAGTTAAATAATTAATGTTTAAAGGTTGTAAATATCTTGATTTCCACATCACGTAACAATATTACCATCAATTTTCATTGTGAAGATTATTTCTCATACAAAATGTATTGACTAGTAATAAGTAATGCTTTTTTCATTTTGTAACAATGTGTTTAATTGGAATTTGTTGATTTTTTTTTTGAGAAATACTTGGTTTATATTATTTTTAAAGTGTATATATGTTTTTCTCAATCCTTTTAGATATCATGGACCTTTTAATGGATCATTTGGAGTGAGAAATAAAAAATTTTGGAACTAAATATAAATATGTTTGATTTATCCATATGAATGATATATTAAGATATAAACAAGATATGTTAAGAATTTATATATTCATAAATCCTCTATTATTGGAAAATATATTTATGAGGAGGTTGAAGAATTTGTTAAATCATAAAAGTATGTAGTATACCACGTCGTTTTTTCTAAATCTTATCATGAATAAGTCAATTATATGGGGAAAGTGGATCTATGGTCAAAAATTGAAATTATTGACATGCGAATTAAAAAATTATGTATGTTTAGATATATTTAATAATATATTTAATGCTCTACCACATATATATATATATATCTTAAATTTTTAATACAAATTTATTTAATTAAGAATAATTTTGGTAATTTAAATGATCGTAACAAAAAAATCATTTGTTTAAAGTGACCATGCAAGGTAGTTATGAAACATCATAAAACAAGAGATATTTAGTAGCTAGCCTATATATTAATTTGATACCATGTTCATTGTATTACAATAATGGATATGCATTTAATATTAAACATCATGATAAAATATTTTTAAGTCATAATAGATGTTTATTGGTGTTCCTTGAAGGGAGAGACAACAGAAAATTAGAGTGAAAATATACAATATCAAAAATTAAAAATTTATATATTATTTAAAAATACTAAATTTAGTTACAAGTACATAAAATGTTATATTGAATTAAGAATATCATTTAAAATGGAATTTTCATTCACAATAAGGTGTAATAAAATTTGGATATTATGTTCAATTATTTTTGTATGAAATTATTTCAATTGGGAAACTTACAAAATTGCAGAATTGTAAATTCATTAATGAACCTTTCTATAAATGTTTCATTAGTTTTTTCAAAATACATGTAAAATTATTTCTTTTTTGAATTTATCTTTTTAATTACCCTTCCTCATATAATGTATAGGATATTAGTAACCGAAAAATAGAATGGTCTAATTATTTCATGTCTCTGATTTAGTTTTAGTTTATTTATAGTACTCCTTATAAATATTAATTCTAAAATTGAAATTTCTTATGTAACTAATGTTTTTCTATTTTTGGTATACTATTATACTACTCTGACTTATGGATTTATTTATTTTAACAAAAATAAATAATGATCACTTTTTAATTTCACAACAAAATTGAAAATTATTTATATATATATTTTACATTTTTTAACAAGAAATTAATTTGATAAATGGATTTCAACATCAATTTGTATATAATATACATTGAAAATCACTTATAAATATTAATTTGAAGGATGTTTCAAATGATTATTATAAAAACAATTTGTGATAATCTATTTATCATGTTATTTTATTGAAAATAGACATTATAAATTTTTTTCCATGTTAGTTATATTAAAACCAATATGGATCCCTACCTCCAAGTATAGATATTTTTTCTAGTTTAAACGTCATGTTTTCTAATACCCGATGTTAAAAACCCTTTATATTAATCGTTATCATTACATTTATTTTTAAAAAAAGACATTAAAATGTATTTATATCATCCAATTTTTTAATATATTGTATTAATGCATTAACATGCCAGTTTTTTCATCACTAACATTAAATATATCCTCCATATATTTATTGATAATTTTGTATTTTATTATCCAATGTAAAAAAATACTTGCAGTGTCACATATATGATCATTTTTGAGTAACCTATGTTAAAAAAATTGAAAATGTTTTTTTCACTATAGTACATTGGACAATGTACCAAAATTGGGTTCCATGTGTCATATCTAAGGAGATATGTTCATGTTCAAACATATATTAATGGATGGGGAGATCATAAAATCAATGATATAACATCTTTCATGGGGTTTATGGTGGGGATAAAATTTCCACAGGAAATGACCATATATTGATAGACTATTATATATGTTTGTGTGTCTCGATTTCATAGGAGAATTAAGGAGAGAACCTGGTAGCCAAAGATGTATATGCATACTCATTATTCCCATCATATTTCTGTAGGTGTTGTTTTCTAGGTGAAAATCCACATAGTAGGGGATAATTTAACAAATACGTTTTTCTATATTAGTTCATTTGAATACAAATGTTGATAACTAGGAATTTTTTCTATGATTTGGATCTATGTTAGGGTGTTCTAAGACCCTATAAATAATATTTTATAAATATAAATATAATAATGAACATTTAGACACATTACTTTTTCTAGGTGGTTTTCCAATTTTTTTATTCATCTGATGGAATGTTTTAGGGAACTATTGTTCTCATGAATTATATTCTACCCTAGGATGGAGGTTAAATTATTCGACATCGATTATTCAAAGAATGGAGATAGGAAACCATAATTAATTATTTAGTTTTGAAATTAATTAAAGTTAGTAAAATACACATCCCACAAACGGGTGTCTTCCTACATATGGAAGGAAGGAAAAATTATCAACCAAGGTTGTTAGAAAAATCGAGTGTGATAATAGGCCCCTCATCACATAAATCCTGATGGCAATCAACCCCAGACTAATTTTTAGTTTCTTATAGGTTTCAATTTGGACTCATGACACTAATGTATCACAATTATGATTAGCAAGTTTATGTCTTTTTGGACATTATCCATGTTTATAATTTTTTTTTGGGTTTTAGAGACCTACTATGACTAGAAATAACCCCATGGATGGATGAATAAAGCACGAACATGGAAAATATAGGGTATAAAAGATTCATGGGTATTTTCTATTAAAAATATTAATCCCTAGTCATGTAATATATAAATATACACCATTTTTTCTTCCCATTTATTAATAATGGAATTTTAAAACTACAAAAAATTTAATCAAGGTACATTATTTGTAGGGGAACCTGGTTATGCATCTTGGTAACCCTGAACAGACATGGCTAGGTACCAAGAAAATTTTCTAGGGGAGATACGAAAAGTCATGTAGTCAATATACATAAAATGCAAACCCATATGTCTAGGAATCTCGTGTATAAGAGAGGACCATCCTTGGCATCGATCCGCGGGCACAAACTATCTAACTTATGTGATCCTTGTGTATTTTTTATGAATTTTTGTTCATGTCTATCGTTTTCATTGAAAATTAGGTTTGGGACCATGAGAAACCAATCATATGTTATTTAATATATATGATGCGATGAAAGAATTTCTACGGTAGTTGAAGATATAAAATGAGGTTATAAGAGTGGGAGACTTCATTTATAGATTATTAGATGGTTGTGGTGATTGCATTTGGTCACCAGAGAAATACAAAGAGTGGAGATACCCAATCTCACTAGGGAGTGGTTCCCACATAATCTTTACAATGATGGAGATTGTTCTCCCATGTACTACATTGGGTGAGGGTGATATTTCCACCATGAGAAATTCCAAATGATATTAATTGTTATTGAGAATGACATCCTCCATGATCATTGGTTCTCCCTGAGTTGTGTAGAAAAGTAGCAATGATATGATCCCTCCACATATAATCTAGTGATTTTTTTATTGATGTTGGGCATTAGTGTTAGTCTTTTAGAGCTTTTGGATGTGTCATTGTTCTTAGCTGAACTAAGGATATGTTGATCCCGTTTCTCTCAAATTTTGGATTCTCTGTCATCATATCTATTGGATTTATCTATACCCCCATTATTTTTGGTTTGATATGACAATTTTACCTTAATACATTTTGGGGGTTTTTGGGTGGCTACTAATTATGTTTATAGTCAAACTGACATGGGCTTCACCTGTACATAATTTTTCATTTTATGATGATAAATAGATTGATGATGATATTGGTTGACATCATTTTAAGGGAGTTAGTGGTTCTAGTTAAAGACCACTTTCAATGGTTGTTTTGTGTGTTTTTTATCATGTATGAGTTTTTAATTTGCCCTTAAACTGTTGGATTGTTTCTGACTAACATTCTAGTTGGGAATGTATTTTATTGTCTTTATAATTTCAATATGTACTACTTTAATTTGATTTTTTATAGGGTCTAGTAAATGTATTATTGTACTCTATATGTTTATATTTTACAATATCTCACCACATATACATTAAGAATATTTTGTGCATGTGAAGGTACTAGGGAAACAACCACTCTTTTTTATACACTAGATGGTTCTTTTTACTATCTCACATACTATTGGATGAAAACATATCCTTATTAATATCACAAAACCTTATTCATACAATTATGTTCCAATCAACCCTTGAGGTGGTCCTTATCCACCATAAAATGGATATTAAACCAATAAATAATTCATAAATGGGAATCTTGTCCAAAAATACATACATATTTCTGCTACATTGGTAAAATGTCGAGATAGGGATTCTAACACGATGTCTAGTGGCCTTTATGACTCGATTATTGGTCAATCATCATCATGATCCAAGTACACATCTCAATAATTTATTATTTGTTTTATCCATAAAATTTTAGAGAAAACACAATCTTCAGTCTCTATATAGAAATCAAAAAATGGGGGAGGGTTACTTAGAAAAACCATCTTGTTCTTTAATATTACTGCATGATTTATTATTTAAGGATACATATAAAACAACTTGAAATGTTGAGAAGTCTAGTATTATTGGGTGTTTGGTACATTACAGAAAAACATAAAATAGTTTAAACATCATGTATATTGAAAAAATGTTTGACATGATAATACGTAAAATTGGACGGGATAGCATTGGGACATATATAAGAATGTAGTGAACTATATATCCATATAAGTGAATAAACATGGAATAATAAGAACAAAATAAAACATGTTATAAAAAATTCATATCAATGGGGCATAAATTGAGTGATAACCATAAAAAATAAACATAATATATTATATAGAATTATAACATAACATTATCATGGGAAATGTAGAAACATCATGAAACACTATATCATAAACATTTTTCAACGATAACTACCAAGAAATCATAATAGAAAAAGTCACATTCATTAACCATTTTTACTCGTTGTCCCAGAAATACATCTAACTAGAATAACCATTACCCAATGCATTGTATTTATGAAAACATTAATGCACACCATTCACATTCATTTCATTTTCATGATTAAGTGTGCCACATAGATAACTAAACATGAAATATTTTATATTCAAATATTATTCCTTGGTCATCGAGTGTATAATATATATATACATATATATAAATATAATTCCCAAATAAAATAAGTATTATTGTACAATGGTGCATGCCCATTAATTGAAATGAAAATTTTATTCACTACTCAATTATATTTGCATTGAAAATTATTGTGAAATTTAGGCACTATAACAACGTCACTTCAAAATGCATCTAATGTGTTGATTATAAGGAAATGTGTCTTGCATGATTTTTAATGAAAATGAAATGTAATAGAGAAATATATAAACATATCCCAACTATAGTTATGTGAAATATAATGATAACATATTGACGAAATGTGAATAAAGTTGAGAGAGAAAATATCCCTTACCTTGAGAGTGTGACTGAAAATTCTTAGGAGGAGCTCGTTGAGAGGTTAAGGGAACCATGATAGGACACTATATAGGGGAGGTTAGAGTAAGGAAGATCTGAATGGATTTTTATTGAAGATAGTTGAGATCGTTATTGGGTTTATATTTGAAATGAGTGGGGGAATTCTTTATCATTTCTCAATCATAAGTTATGAAAACTATCTAATAATATAGAAAACCACAATCATTACCTTTATTTACCATTTTTAAAAACAAAGGGAGGTGTTTTTAAATATTTTATATATACAAGGTCTCAAAATAAAAAAATAATAACCTTTTTGATGTGTAAGTGAGTCATTCTCTAAAATAAATGAATTTAAACAATAGAATATATTAATGGTTTTGGAGGATTCATGATGGATTTATAATATTTATAAAGTATTAAAAAAATAACATTATTTTAATGCGAGGAAATATATTTGTTTTTTATACTCTTTATATTATATATTACATGTCTTATCGGTTAGTATTATTTCATAATACACACCTTATATTTATATGGTATTTAATTTTGACATAAAAACAAGATTGTCTAAAAAAAATTGAAAAATTATCAATTGGATAATTTATAATTTGTGATTTAAAAAATAAAATTAATTTTATAAAAATAATATCTATACACATATATTTTCACTTATAAAATAATTTTCGACATTTATTAATTTATTCTAGGTTTTTAGACTATAACTGTTTCCAAAACCCTATTAAATTATATTTCATTTCATAAAAATTATATAATCATTTCTTTGTAGTAATCATTATTTAATAATTGTTTTTACTAAAATATCATTTATATCATTTATCTATTAATTTTTCTAACCAAATGAAAAAATTGAATATTATCACAAAAATACAATTTGTGTTTTTTTTGTATCAAAACATAATTTTTATGAATATGATTAAAAAATAATAATAATGTAGTAACAATAAGGAATAAAAATAATCATAATTTCATTGAAATGAAATTATAAATATACCTTCTATATGGGTAACATTGTTTCTAGTCTATGTTAAATTATTACAACTCAGAATTAAATTATTTTTCTTCAAGGGTGGTAATTACTAATTACTAATGTTATTATTCATATTATTCAAAAAAAATCCACTTATTGTATAATTTTAATTAATGTTATTCCATGTTTTAGATAAATTTTATAATAATAAATTCTTATAAGTGGAAAATATATATTTAAATTGAAACAGTTATTATTTAAGGGGTTTTGTAAAAGTGGAATAAAACTATTTCAACCCATCATTAGATCTAGAATAGAACAATTCAATTTCAAGGTTGAATTTTTTTTGTATCCAAATCCATACAACCCAAATCAAGGGGAAACTATCTAGAAAACATGGACACTCTACTCATACTACAATTCCCATTGACGTATATATACATAATATTTTGGTCTATTCTCATATGCCATCACATGATCGTAGATCACATGAACCTTCTCCATTTTCACAAGAACCTTCTCTGGGAAATTAAGAGATCCATTTATAATATAATCCCATCACAATGTTGAGAGAAATAATGAGAGCCTCTCCATAACTGTATCATGATCATTCCATCACGAATAGAGAAAACACTCAATGGTGACCCCTAAAACAAAACGATCCCTTGCACATACAACTACCCCAAACTCTCCAATTAATACTACTCCTTGATAGAACAGAGGTTTAAACACTTCCATAGTCAGTAAAACTAATATATATCATCATTTCCTCACACATTACATGAGATAACTATCATAATTTCTGTAAATATTCCATCTTATTTCATCTCATGGATATGATGAGGCAATATTAGACCTATTGAAACCTAGAGATCTTCCTTCACTAATAATATTTGATACATTGAGAGAGGAAATATTCTACATTCCACCATATTACATCCCACCAAAATTTTCAATGATTGACTATGTATATATTTACAAGACCTAGATGATAATAAAAGGGGGAAGAGTGAATCTCAATCATCACCACCTCACACAACTTGACTATAGAAACCATCCATCCTTGATAAAATATGATATTATCCATTATTTTATAAAATCAATCTATTTAATATTATAATGATGTCTAGTAACATAATTAATTAAAGACTTTATCTCCCCACTTAGCCTCGCTCACATTATAAAGCTACAGAGGTGTCATTTTCATAAAATAATTAATATTGGTACTCCTATCCATGGTGATCGTTAGTATAAAAAATCCATCTATATAGGCACCTTCTCCTCCAATAAGGATCATGAGTTCCTCTTAAGAGAGTATTCCACCATGTTTCCTTACATTGGAGTATATAATACAATAATGTAATAGTTAATAAGAAAATCCAATGAACACTATTGTATCAAGTTGTGATATATTTGAGTTATGATATACATAAAGCTATAATTTTCTCAGTCCCACAATTCTACTCATGGGATTTCTACATCATAAAAACATTGGTGATTACTAACTGAATATACATTAATAATAAAGTGATCTTATATACCAATGCATCGTAAAATACTACATAATACACATCCTCATTTGGTAGTCTCAATAAAGTAAACCATTGAAGATTCCCCATTATCTCTTAATTGCTTTGTGACAGTACATGGTCCAAATAAATGGATTCACATTCAGTATTAGTGTGGTAAACGAGGGATCAACCATAGATAAATCATTAATGATCTTTTTTAGTAACCCTAAAACCAAATAAATATCAACACCTCTAATATGTTATTAGGTGGCCTCAAATGTAGAACTATATTAGTGTGTTTTTAGTTCCTTTATAAATCCTTAACATAAATGACATGCCCCATTAATATAACCTCTTGATTCAAAAACTATAACTCTGAAAGATTACCAAATATCACATTCTCCTAGTGTATGTCATGGACCATCCTTAGATTCTCTTCATAATACTCCTCTAACATAGAGTAAGGAAATCATGTCACCAATTATGATCACGAAAAAATATCACAATAGACATTAAATTTCTTTTTCATAATATACATAAACTTCAAGAGATAGTCCATCAACCCTAAACACATTACCAAGAACTCATTGTGTCTCTAGTGGAATATAAATTCAATATTTTCAATATCATCCTCCTAAACAAAAAATTAGTGGTATATTCACTAGAGATCCATATTCAAGAACCAACTCAATCATAAAAATTTGTAAAAGATGTCACCAATCCTCGGAATTGGGTTCTTACTCATTGTTGATAAATTATTTAATCAATGATAGTTAATAGAATGACTTAGTCTCCTAAAACATTTTCATAAATAAAACAATATCTTATTAGCAGAAAACGTTTTTCATGATAAAATCCTTCTTCATAATGGACTTTTAAGTACACCTTCATATCTGATAGCATGTTGGGTTCCATATAATATGCACTACAACAATAAAATATGGTTTTGAGTAGAAAATATGTATATTGGTTTTCCTTTAAACATGTGGTTATTACAAAAACTACATTAGGGAAGACATATATATATGTATAATTTTAAACCACATTCATAAGGAAAATGGTCAAAGGGTCAAATAATCCATGGAATTATAATGACTTGATTCATTAGGGAGCTACATTCTAGAGATAAGCTGAGAGTGACTACCTCAAAACTAAATCCCATAGGCATAGGGTTGGTGACTACCATCTAGTTGAAAAAAAATTCCCATGGGTTGGAATATCTTAAGGCACATGTAAACACCAAAATATCATCAAAACCACATAACCATAAAATGTTAACAAAATGATACTAATTCATTAATATATAAAAATCTCAAAATTACAGTTCTATAATAATATTTTAAATCATAACATGAATAATAAAAGGTCATAAAAATATAAAGAATTATTTCCTGTTAGAAAGAGTTGAAAATAGAAAAATATTACTCCTGCTACAATCTATGGTCTATCTGGCCTCTCTTGGACCACCCATAACTACATCAAAAGGCTGAAATTATTCATGTGACATAGTAGCTGTTGGATGGTCCCATGATGGGGTGAGTATATAAATACCATGTTGGACACACTAAAATAACAAATCATATTTCATAAATGTTATTTAACTCATCAAATGATATGAAATTCATAATATGATACATAATATTAAAAAATAAAATATACCCATGGTAGCCACTATGTTTCAAGGTATGGTCACAACTTCATTCCTCAATAACAATTCTACTTGAGAGTTCGAAAAAACACTCTAATGAGAGGACCCACTCCATGAGTTTGATTGCATTGATTGCATCCATACGAGATGTTGTTCACATTAGATGTCATCTTAATAAATTACATGAATGAAATATGAACAGATCAATAAATTGATAATGATTTCACCATAGGCCATGGGGTAAACCAATATCCGAATTGAGATTTACCTAATATATAGGGAATCAAAGTCTTAGTAAAGTTGCTAACACCAATTCATAAAAACCCACAAAAGGCAGAAGAAGTTGGTGGATTCTTCACTGGGATGTGGAAGATTCCAATAAATATATCATAATGTTATTCCATTATTGGGGATTAAAATCACATTCCAATGAGGAAATTTTATTTTTTCCCTCATAGAATGGATTGAGTAATCTCACCATAAGGAAATTGGAACATGCTAAAGAGAACAAAAGATGTATACCCCACAAGGAAAATGTAATTGTCTTATCTGAAGGTACATTGAATGTTTTTTAGAGTTTTTAATTCCCATATAATAAATATAGATCATATGTACCCCATGATTTTTCCCTGTACATGGTCATGAAAATGTACCACTAGATGTGTCAGAGTACCGGGTCACGCCAATGTACTCTACATGTGTTTGTATACTTGGTTGTGTCTATGCACGTGAATCCTCTTCCAATCATTCTATGACTTGATTTTAGGGTCAGAACAAGTGAGAAATGATTCACAAAAAATGTTATATTTTGATTCATGTGGACCCCTAGTTCAATATATAGGCACCCAAAATGACTTATGTCCTTCCATTACACACTGTGTAGTATATTAATTTCTGAAATTTATTTGTATTCATATAGATTAAATATCAAAAACTAACACCCATGATTCTCCCCAAAATAATATTTTGGGATCATAAATATACTCTAACTAGGTCTCCCTATTATAGTAGGTCTAATTACATCCATCCGAATCAATTGGAAAAAAACAATATTTTTCATGTTAATATCTCACACAAAATTGGAATGAAAGAACACCTTATCTAGTATGGATTCAGTATATCTTACATCACATCCTAATCCAACCACAATTTCGAAATCTGATCCATGAAATCAATATGTTTCACTAAATAATGGCTTCAATATAAATTAATATCCAATTTTTTTGAACCCCTGGTCAATTTAATCATCAGGGGTGACCACATAAAGAATGGGGAATAGAATTAACAAACAAAAATTTTGAAAAAGATTACTTGTAAAATGTCTTTGAAGGAAATTTTTTATTTCCATTTGGATGAATAATGATGAACTATAATTAATTAACTAAAAATCCCATCACATAGTAATCAAACCAATTCACACAATGCAATCAAGCTATGATTCAATCCATTGGATGATTTACTTTCATTAATCATGGGAGAAATCAATCAGGAATAAATCTCCATAAAATAAATTTATGATTAAGAATATAGACCAAACAATGATGATGAAGGATCAATAATCATATTCATTTGTGTGATTCATAGGATGTGTGATAGTTGGTGTTCCTTTTAGTACTCCAATTGATGATCCATTATCACATCATCACCCATCATACTCTAAGGTCCCCTATCAATAGTCATAGCTATAAGGATATACCAAAAAATTTGATATAATGAGGATAAAATAATATGGGGATAGATTATTTAATTATTTAAAAGAAATATTTAAATTTAATTTTATTATTTTACTTTGAGGGAATGAGATATATTTTTAGCCCATACCCAATTTTGACAAAGCTTATGTATTGCCTATGGTATGTCTGACATTACATATTATCTTGTGGTCTAATATTTCTAATCCAAGACCCTTTTCAATAGTTATTTTACATTTTTAGGATTATTTCATGACTGCGAACATAATATATTTATTATTTTTAAAATATCATTTCCACTATCATCAGGCTGTTAAATGTCATGTGTTCTCAACACCATGTTCTAAAAATATTACAATATATATTTCAACGATTTACTTGTATAATCGTAATACATTATAGGGATACAATATTAGTATAATTTGTAAAGGGTATAAAATCCTTACTCATGATCTAGACTCTCTCATATATATCATTTCCCAAAAGAATAATATTGTACCATTAGTCCAGTGGCATCCATTTCACTAATAATAAGAATAAATATGGGAATTAACCATAGATAACAAGTCTAAACCCAAGATTATTTTTTAGGGTTTCATCATAATGAATAAAAGTTCTCAATTGTAGCCCTCAAACCCAATTCCAACACCCACTATCAGCAAATGTATGATTCCCCAAAATCACTCAATGTGGGTTACTCTGGAAGAAGAAGATACACTATATTCCCAATAGAAATATATTTCTCCCACCTATGTTTTATTGAAAAAATTGGGTAAATAACATGTTTTTCTTCTATTACTATAGAAACAAAATAAAATACATTAAATGTATGTCGAATAATTGCAGGATTAGCATTTTAAAAAAAATCAATGTCTTGAAATATACTATTCTTCCATCCTCCAATCCAATTGTATTTTTTGTGGGACACATAATGTTGAAGGTGGAATCCTTTTATAGTGTCTTCATACACTAGTATCTTCTCCATATGGAGCTCCACCAAATCCTCTACCAGCTACACCTTCCTAGTGGGATACACATATCATGCTTGGGAGATCCCGAATCATGATGCCAAATCTTCTATAGTGGTAAATCCCATATCTTTATTCCCTCGTAACATTGGGTTGGGTAATCATGGGATATATGAACTCACCCATCATAAGAATAGCATCACACCTCTCCTAGATTAACGAATAAAATTTGTGAAACCCCTACTATATGGTTCAATATGTCTAAGTGGGGCATGAGTATTCAACCTATGATGAGACCATAAAATTAATATCTTGTTAGCTTACACAGATGAATCAGCCACATAATTCACACTACTAGATCATACCACCCTACATCCCTCAACTATATAATATATATAAATAGATCTTTTACTAGTGCTAATACATTAGTGGGGAGGATTGGGGAGAAAACACCATCATGGATGTCTATGGGAATCCCCTGCTCGATAATTAACCCCCTTAAGTGTGTATATTTCCCCATATCTGGGGAGTCCTTCATAATTTTGGTGAACATCATTGATTTTTTATTAGTATACATATATCCCTACTACATCTATAGAAGGTCCTGAATACACACTGGACACATACATGAGGGGTACTAAACATAATGAATGACTATATTGCATCCATCAAATATATCCATGCCTAATCATGTGTCAAAATAGTTAGCCTCCACCAGTGCCTTGCAATTCCATGTAGAAGAATGTTTTCCAAAACAACCACTTAATCTATCAGGATCTGAACGTGCTGGAAAAAAGTAATCCATTAACTTGGGAAAATCTTCCACTTCATATTGGTCTATATAACCACATATACATAGCGATGGATAATAGTGGAAATATCCTAGAACTCTCCACAAGATCACATTATCATCATGTCTATTTGTAATTGTATATTACATTCTAGGTAGTGGGTCACACTATATAACAACTGGGGATAGATATCCATCACTCCCATTAAGTAATGGAGCTTCTTAATGTGCACCTAAATGAAACACCACATGAGAGGATCCTATAAAATTAGCCTCGTCTCCCAATGGATCATCATCATGATCTAGTACTGGAAACCAAGATGTCCTTCATCATAGAGGAATCCTAAAAATTACAACAAGTACTGTGGTTAGATGATTGTAAACGAGCATTTCACACATTTAGGAAATTTGAAATGATAAATACAATATTATTCATATACTATAGGTTCCCTACACCCAATTTCTCAGTATTTAATACTAATAAGAAAGATGACATGCACCATGTGAATAGATATGTCAATTATTGCACAAACACTATTTTACTATGACTAAAATTATAATCCTCCAACATTAAACATTACTTAATCTTGATTTATTTCAATAATATTACTTAATTTCACATTTAAGATGTTTTCATCTTTATATATTTAGATAATTAGCCCATAATTCATATATAACAACTTATATATTTCATTGTTGACACTTCTACTCACTATCAATTTTTCATAAAATTTTTTAAAAATAATTCATTTCATGTTTCATCATCAAAACATTTTCTTGATCTCATCCTTCGCTGTATTATTCACTAAATATCGATATTTTTTTTTTCAAAAGATGGTATATGAACCTAAAAATATAAGTAAGGGACACATAAATAAGAAAAACTACATCTCATCCATCCAATGGCCCAAAGACCTTAAAATACCGTATATTATCGATAAATACCTCATTTAAGGGAATAAGGGGTAAAACCAAAAGACACCGTAGACTTTGGACAATCACACCCGAAGGACAAAAACAAGGAAAATGAGACTAAAAAGTAGACCAACCCAGCCCCAACATAAAAACATTTTGATTCCCTCCAACGTTGCAAGGAAAATTGGTAATCCAATGTACTGTGACAAGCACAAGCCTTATCTAATGGCAAACGCCATACCCTCTCAAACAACCAAGTCTAAAAATAAATGCAAAGAAGAACCTCCAACTCTAAATCCTCTTTCGAGCTTGATCCATGTGATTGAGTCTGGATGAACAAACTTCTCACCTCCAAGATCAAACAAAATAAACAAAAGAACACCACAAAACACATCAAAATACTGAACACATGACCAAATAAAAGCATCAACCACTATCTCCAAAAATCAACCATTCCAACTTGACCAAATCAACCATTCCAAATTATCCAAATCAAATGCTAGAGAGCTAGAGATCCAAAGCACCAAAGTTGAAGACAAACTCGACACCATAACACCGTCACATACAGAAAAAACTTAGCAAGAAACCCAAATCCTCTACCCTTTGAGGCACTATAGGTCAGACCTAGATCCCAGTGGAAACCTGTGAGAGCCCTCACTTGAAATCGTCAAACAATACTAGAAGTCGGAGCCACTCAATGAATACCAAAATGACCACTGGAGGCCACATGTAAGCGACGAAAAGCCAAACTGAGAAACTAAATATGCCAGAATGACGGGATGTTGCGCCACCACCATGGAACTACACCAGGACATGTCATCTCAAAGCATGCCGATCTAAATCACTAGAGCGAAGCATCATCACTAAGACTGGAAATAACACGGAACTCCACCAGATCTCATCATGCCACACAAGAGAAAGGTTCTAGACAGTACCAAAATGAGAAAACACAACTGATCTAGGCTGGAGGTGGAAGGAAAAAAGCAAAGAGGGGAAACCCTAGCCGCCTCAAGAGAGATAGTGGACACCACTCAGAGGCCTATGTGAAGCCTCAGTCCTCTCTATAAACTATTACTCTTGTAAAAACATGTAAATTGCGAATATATTGTCATATTGTAATACATTTCATCTTTATAAAGTAGTAAATAATCTTTACAAAATATAATCTCATTGAGTTCACATTTTTAATAAAAATATTACCTTAAAACATATATAGAAATATTTATATAACATAGAAACATAACTTGGTATATAATCCTAATTTAATGGAATAGATATATGAGTAACTTCCACACATGTCACTAAATTAAATTTCCACACTACAGACTTCCATACATGATGCATTAGAGGTTATAACATAACCACCCATCAATGGTTTATCACAAAACCACCCATCTTCATATTATCACATAACCACCAATAATTGGTCTATGACGTAACCACCCATCAAATGTCCAATTAATAATATATAATCATTACCCATAAAATATTTCATTTATCATCATTTAAAGAATTAAATATCAATTGAATTTACAAGAAATCATTTTATGATATAAAATTTGTAAATACAGATTAAAATAATATTGAAAACCAAAAGAACGCAAATTTAGAATAATGAATTTATTTTCCTTCTAAAAAAATAATGTTCTATATTGTAATATAAATATAAAAAGATGTTTATGGTGCTGGAGAAGTCATTATTACTAAATATGTTTAAAAAATAATCTGTTTGACGTTTTGTAATGAAATTAAACTTCATCATATAAATAGATTCCATTTGAAAAAAATATGTTGAATTAAATTTATATGGTTTTAATTATAGACATTATAAAAAATGGTGGTGTATAACATAAAAATATGCCTCAATGAAAGGAGATTGAGATGATGTCCCTTACATCGTTTCTGAATCTTCATGTATATTATTTATCATCATGAATATTAAAATTCAGATAATTTATACATTCATGAAAACAATTTTCATCTTACCTTTTCCTTTTATGTAATTTATAACCATGTCACAACAATTAATTAATAATTTAAATTCCTGTCAGATATTTTTTCAATATTTGATACTTGTGTGTAAGATGAACTTGGTACAATGTAAATAGTTCTTCTATTCAGAATTCCATCATCTCTAGAATAGTATTCATTACATTACTGTCATTCATATAAATGACTTAGATTTATAAATAAAAATATGATGTGTGGTTATGGAAAATGAAAATTTTTTATTCATGTTTTAGGTATGTGGTACGTAAACATGAGTAACATTTTCTTATTTTCATATATCATTATGAAATAACAATAAGTAATATTTAATACTTTACAAATGATTATAACATTATTAATATCATATTAATAATTTAAATATACATATAAATATTTTACATGTGATATAACCAATAAAAAATTTCACCTCACTTTATTAGAGGTGATAGTTCAAACGTATTCATGAACGATGTATTCATTTTTATACACATGGAATGTGAGAACATATTTTATATATTATTATCTTATATTTATTAAAAATTAATTTGTATCACATATGAGCATTAATTCCATTATTATAACATGTCATGACATACAGTTATGAAAAAAAATTATCTCGTTTCGAGTAGGTGATAGTTCACATGTACGCATGAATGATTAATTTCTTTCCAAATTAATAGAAGTTGATATAGATTAAGGTGATTATATTATGATGATATCATCTCATCATATTTATGATATTGGATTTATTTTTTCATCTTAGAATAATAATATTTTTAGTTTTAGAATAATAAATAAATTAGAAACACTTAAAGAAAAACATTACATTTCCTTCACATGGTCTCCTTCATTGACACCATACTGGCTCTATGAATGTTGTTCTATAAAAAATAAGGCATACAGACTGTTAGGAGGAATTATTGGAATAGTTTTTTGTAGATTTTGTATAATCTAATTTCTTTTTTGCAGTGTCAGTAATAGAGATGAATGGAATAATTTTATAGGAGACGGGAGGGCACCATAGAAAATTTAAAAATATTAAAGTAATATAAAATAAATTTTGATTCCAAATGGATCCAAAATGATTTAGTTAGAATATAGTATTAGTGTGAGTTGAAATATAATAGTCCAATGATTATAAGGAATGTTTTTAATAATTTTTAATATTGTATTTTTCTTAACAATTTAACTCTTACTATTTTATCATGTAATTTGCTGATTGAGATTTAAAATAATTTCCAAATCATTAAAAGCACCAATAAATAATTCATTAATGACATTTTGGACTTATATAATTTTTTTCTTTCATATAATATATTTTTATAAATTTTATGTCATTTTATATGATATTTAAACAATTTATGTTATGAATTACGTCAATTTTGATAGTATTCATTACATGAATTTTTATTAAATAATAATAACAAGTTTCCTTAAAAAATACATTAAATTATCTATAAAACGTCACTGTAATGTAGTTAATTCTTGTATGGAAGATAATATTTCAAATTATATTCATTTTAATAATATTAATATATTTTATTTGATTCATTCTTTATAATTCTATTGCAATATCATATTTGTTTCGTAATTAAATATACTTATTTAATATGTAATTATTAAATATATATTATCATGATGTTGTGAATATATTTATATTTCTAAATACTATTTATAGTCGAAGATATCACGTACAGAACTCAATATTAATTTTTTTAGTAATACGAAATATATTTATGAAATATTTTCCTTTACATTATATTAAATATTATAAATGTTATAATCACACCCAAGTGGTTTACAAAGGTCACAATATTTGGCAATAGATTATAATAGTTCATAATAAATCATACAATTGGTTTAGAACAGGTGTTAAGTTAATTATAATATTAATTTTACCTTTAATTACACTATTTACCTATTACCTTATAAAGTAAAATACTAATATTAATATTAACCAAATCTTTTTTGATCATGTTTGAAAATATTTTTCATACTTTTAAAACCCATGTATATAGTTCTATTAAAATTCAATTCACAGAAGTGGTTAAATTACTTTTAGCAGTAATATCATTAATAGATCACAAATCTTTTTTTTATGTAAAATGATCAAATGTTAACAATGTTTTTATATTTAATTATAATTTTAAATTATATTCAATGAAATACATTGGATAAACCGAAAAAACCATCATCTTATTATACCTTAAAACCATGTAAATGGATAATCTAACAAAAAAATAAATTAGATGAAAATGTATTTTTGAATTAAAAGGGAGTATTTATCACTATTTATTAAAAAATAAATATTATTAGAAAAACTAAATATATTCAACAAAGGTAAATTTTTATGTCCTAATTCTTAATAAGGATTTTATCTTGTTAAAAATATCATATAATAGTGATGAATTTATATTTAAAAAAAGGATTCCATAAAAATGATGTAAAACCACCTCTTAAAAATATTTGAGTCTTTTATGCTTAAAAATTGATTTGTTATCATTTTAACCCTATAAATATTTGTTGTAAGAAATTATAAATAGTTAATAAAGATGTATGAACATAGTGTAATTAGATTTATTCATTCTTTCTAATAACATTTTTATGAAATATTTGATATTTAAAATAATAATACAAATAATATATTATTTTTCACTATAACACTGTCTTGTGTGAAACAAAAGATTTTGGAGAAACCCATTGTTGTGTGTTATCTATGTTATCATACATAGATTTCACATTAATATAAAACTAATATCTCTTTTTTAAATATTAATAGGCATGAAAATTTATTATTTTATAATTTAGTCATATGTTATATCCTTCCCCATTTTGGGAAATATCATCCTATAATTTTATTCACTTATCAAATAATTTGGGTATTTCACCCTCATAGCATTTTCATATTTCCATGCTTCATCATAAAAAATATGGGTTTTCCACAATACCTTAACCTAATTAATCTCCTTATTCCAAAATGCATTCACAATGTTGTAAAAAATAAACACTCATTGTTCCTCATATGAATGATTCTCTACGAACTAAAAAATTTTTAGACTCAAAACGTGACATGTATTTAGTTTATAAATTTAGAAAATTTAAGCCTGAAAAGCATTATGAACCATGTTAAAAAACAATGGTAACACCACTCGATAGTTAACTAATCTAACCTTATAAAATATTTCATAGGTTCTAATGAAACTTGGACTCAGCTTCCCCTTCTAACCAAAATGCATTACACTTTTCTATGTAGAACAATGAGAAAGTCATTATCACAAATAAGGCCACGTCCTTTAACATTACTTGATATTGAATTAAAGGAATAATTCCCATTTAGGATATTTTCAGGTTTAGAGTTTTGGAGAATTAGATCATAACTGTTACAACTCAAAACATTACACTGTAGACACTTCTACACAGATTCTATTTTTCTTACAAAACATGAACACTTAAAAAAGAATCATGTATATTTCCATGTTTAAGACAACATGACTTTTCCTTGATCCCATCCTTGACCCTATTCCACATTATTTCCTGTGAAAAACATTTCAAAAAAACTAGGGATGAGCATAAAAAGCCCATTAAGGGATACACAAAGATGGAAAACTGTTAGTTTTTCAAAATAACAAGTAAACCATGAATGCTTTATCAAAGTAATAATTTTCAACTTTATGAAGTATTAAAAACTCTTCAATGATTAAAATATCATTACTTTCCATTTTGTAACCAAAAGATTACCATAAAACCCATATAAATAACACATGTCATATAATTGTTACTTGGGACATAAACATACATAAATTGAATAACTATGCGATCGACTTCCACATGTATCACTTAATGGAAGAGACATACGGCCAACTTCCATACCCAATGCATTGGAAGTTATAACGTAACCACCAGTCCTGGTATTCACAGCACCACCTGTCATATGGTTTATCATGTAACCACCCGTCAAATGTCCACGTACCATTATAAAATCATAAGACATAAAAAACAAATATATTGTAAAGAAAACATTTCCACATTTAGATCACAACATACCACTCAAATATATTGACATTACAAATCCATTATAAATACCATTTTCAATACCAAAATACATAAAAAGTATATGGTATTTATTTCATTTTAAAAACATTATGGCTTGTTGAGGATGCTAAAGACCAAATAATACTCACGGCAATGGAAAATTTCGTTGTCACCGCATATGTTAAAATAAACATTAATTTTTTTCATTTAGTAAAATTCATCTTAGAAAAAGATTCCATTTTAATGAAATAAAAATTCAAAGGTGTTTTATTCAGTTTTTAAAATAATATCTTGTATTAGAAAAAAATATGCCTCAATGAAAGGAGATTGAGACGAAGTCCCTTACCATGTGTCCGACGTGACTCAATTGCTCTTTAATCTCCTGAATAATAAACTAAATTTAATTTCTACTTGATTTAGAACTTTTTTCAAGTTTATTATTCCTTTTATATAACTTATTACCATGTTATAAACATTAGGTAATCATTTATGTTAATAAAGTTCGTTTTGTCGATATTTGGTAGTTAAGCCAAAAATGGACTTCTTACAATTACATGTTGTTCATGTGGTAAAAGGATAATTATATACAGAATGATATTCATGATTTGGATATCATATATATCATATATATCATATATATCCAGAATATACATGTATTTATAATAGTACATAACATTTAGATGTAAGAAATGAAATGCACCGTTCCTGGAGACAGTTAGCTGTATGTACGAATGACCACTACTTTCATTTCTATTTCAAATTTAATGGAGTGAAATAATAATAATATAAAGGTATATTATCATTCTAGTATAATATAATATATAATATCATTAACTCCATCCTTTATGAATCCCACATATGGCATTAACGAATCAAATCACTTTGAGGGGGTGGTAGTCCGCACTTCCTAAAATGAAATTATCCTGTTTACCCATAATGGAAACCATAAAGATATGCAATTAATGAAAAATGAAGAATCATAAGTAAAACATAAACATAATATATATCATATATAAATATATTTACATCTTAATGTCCACCATGAAAGGTGTTAAAAGAATATTGAACAATCATCATTTCGTGAGGCAGAAATTAGCAAACCACAGAAACAGTGTGTTCTTTAACAATTAGACGGAGGTGTGTATAAGTGTAGCATGAATAGTTCTAATAAAAATATCCTAGTATATTTAAGAGACTGTTGTTGTTACAAAAATAATGGAATAGAAACAGTTTCAGAGGTTGGAAAAGGAAAATAAATTGGAAGGACATAAGAGAATACATTTCCTTTGAATCTGGTAACTCGTCTTGGTTTGAACCAAATGTGATTCTTGAATAGTTTTATACCTATGTTAAGGCTTCTAGGATGAGTATTGAGATTTTTAGAGATAAAATGAGCTGATATTGGTCGATCCAAAGGCTTGAGAGGTGTGGTTAAGGTGGTAGAGATGGGGGCCTTTTATAAGAGGAGAGGAGGGGCACTTTTGAAATGTCTTGAAAAGAAACATTATTATAAATTTTTTTTCTGATATTAAAGGTCCCAAAATTATATATTTCTAGGATAAGGTGGTAAGGGTTTTAAATCCACCCATTTAATAGGTTTTTTACAAGTCTATGTCATATATTTTACATTATATTTTCATTTTATTTAAATTGTTAAATAATGAGGTAATCGTTGCATCGTCATGGTGTCACAAATAAGTTAATTTATTTAACATCTAATAATTATTAAAAAAATATCATGATGTAGGAAATATTTTTTGATTTATATTTAATATTTATAGTCAAAAATATGACTTTTATAACCCCATGTATCAATTATTTTAGTAAAACAATACATGTTTGTGACATTTTTATTTTAACATTAAATAAAAATTATTAATGTCATTTTCATACCCAAGTGGCTCCATGTGGTCCCCAAGTTGACCAATGGATTTTTTTGGTCGTCCATGACACATCCAATAATGTTAGGACTTGTTTCAATGTAATTTAGTATTATTATAACATTATTTTTAACATAAATTAAACTAATTACCTTTAATTGTGATTAATAAAACTTAAAAGTACTATTTACCAAAAAAATTATTTATTCCCATTGAACCAAATTTTACTTGTTAATGACAGCCATATATGTCGGATTTTTGAAATTCATATCAAAGAGGTGGTAAAGTTTCATTTAAATGAAAAATCAGTTTTTTAACTACCACATAGTGGTTTCACTATTCATAAAAAATTGTAGATTTTCAAAAAATTACCAAAAATTCACCCAATGATATATTTGATATTCCGAATTAAAAAATTATTTCTATTTTGCAAACTACAAAACATATAATTTTCATTAATTAATTTAATAATTAATTTACGTTGTCAAAACAAATAGCGTGTTTTCATAAAACAATATATATCAAACGATTTACATTTGTTTAAGTCCAATTTCAAAGTGAAATTAATTCCAATGACCACTATTGGATTAAATGGTAAAAATATATTCTAATTTTACTTCAAAACAAATAAGAAAGATAACCTAATCATATAAATAAATTAGATTAAAAAATGGTTTTGAAATAAAATACAACATTTTTCATTATTCATTAAAAATGAGCTTTATCGGAAAAATACCAAAAATTTACACAAAGAAACTTTTGATGTCCTAATTATAATAAAGAATTTTATTTGTTCCCATAAAATTTATATGAGTGAAAAATACAATATTTAAAGAGTTTTCTCCAACAAAAGGCGATAAGTTGACCATTTAGTGAATATTAGAGTATCTATGCCCAAAATTGAGTTCTTTTCTTATTTTAACCCTTTAAATTTTATTGGATAAATGTAAAAACATTTAACAAATATATATAATCATATTTTTGTTATTTATATTCATTCCCACCAATACAACGTCTATGTGTAAACTACCATTTAAAATAATATTATTATATTACTAGTGTGCAAAGTAAGATTTCAAAGAAACTCGTTGTTGTGTATCAGGTACGATATCGAACATAGATACCCATTTAAAGTATATTTAATATTTAATTATAATATATTAATAAATATGAAAATGTTTTATTCTTTGTATAACTGGGATGTTACATCACATACATCAATTGATCGATCCTTCCTCTAGTTATCTGAATAAATTTTCTACTTGCTCTATTCCCTCCTAGAGAGTATTTTAATCAACTGATAATTATATTCATTTTCCTCTACTAATTAATGTCCCATAAAAATCCATTCACCCACTACATCCTAAAAAATATGGTATTTGACACAACTTTCCATATAATATCTAAAATGGTACCATCTGTATACTGGAAAAAACTGTTATTTTATGAAACTCTATATAAAATATATTGATCCCAAATTCCCTTGTAATCCATTGAAAATGAACATTGAATATCCTCCAACATATGAATTTTTCATTCTAATTTCCCCCGTGAATTATGATGAAATGATTTACTGAAATATAATTCAATACCCAATTACATATAAAGAAATTTCAAAAAGTTGTAAGTGAACCTGGGAGCATGATTAGCTATAATGCAGAGTGGAACTCCATGTACCATGATTATCACATTAATATATAACGAATATATATTTTCTAATGGTATAGTATCTATAATAGAATTAAATTGAGAATATTTAATCAATCAATAGTAACCCAGGTAACATTGTTACCTCTATAATTATTTGATAATACTATAACAAATCCATGAATATATTTTCTTATTTCCCCATTGGCATGGGGAATGTCTGAATAATCTTGTTTGTAAACTGGCTCCCTAGATTAACCAATTAAAAAATAAAAAATCACATGGTAAAATAAACAATACTTATTTTCTTTCCATCGAACTAGTAAAACTCTTGATGTTCTCTGTACATCTTAGTGCTCCCCAGATGAAAAAAATGGTGAACTGTGAGCTTGAAATAAAAATCATTCTTTAACTATGAATCACAAGGAAAACATAATCTTCTTATAAACCTCAATATATAGTCTTTATGAATGTAAAATTCATGTAACTTAATCTTCCATATCAATTCTACGTTTTTATGCAACTCACTATCTTCCTTATGAATTTTCTAAATTCTACCGGATGGACATTAATTCACTAAAAACTGTAATAAAAAATATAAATTTTCTACACAAACAACATCTAATACAAAATGAATCAACTAATTAACCAAAGGATAACATTCCTAATATATCTTGTCTAGTGTAGCATTATTGTTTCGACATAATGATTCATCCACTTTACATTCTTTTCCTAGATGTTTGTGAATCATGACATAATAATCATTTATTAATTATATCCATATCTTGTTTCTCATGTTCAAATAATATTGAGTAAATATTTAGTTCAATTTTGTATGATCATTATATATTTTATCCTTTACTCTATAAAAGTGATTCCTCCAATTTTTTTATAAAAAATTATATTAGATTATTTTAAATCATGTGTTGGATAATTTAACTCATGAGGTATCAACTAATGTGATGATTAAGATATTTCCTAATAATAATATATAATAATATAACCATTTATTTTCAATTAATCGTCAATATAGGTAACAAGTTCACTATTCCTGGATGGAATGTCTAAAATTGGATCATTTACAAAACATCTTCTTATTTTTAGAAAACAACAATCACATTCTATTTACATGATGAACATTACCCTCATATGTGTTATCATATAAAGTGGGATAGTTATTCGTGAAACGTTTTGAAAAATACCTTGGTAATAACAAGCTAATCTAAGAAAACTAGGAATCATTCTGATATTTTTAGGTCTGGGACACTTTTCAACATTTGTCTATATGGATAAAGATATATGAATTATTTTGAAAGAATATAGAATTTAAATGAATTTTTTTTGCAAGCATAATTCAATCTTAATAAAAATTCCATATTGTTTCATTTCATTAATGGTTTTAAAAACTATCTATATGTGACTTTAATGTTCTTCCTGAATTTTAGAATATACAAAAATATCATCTATAAACACAACCAAAAACTGAACCAAAACTAATTAAGTACTCCATTAATGAAATTCTTAAATATATTAGGGGCATTAGATAATGAAATTTGAAAAAAATATGAACTCATAATTCTCATATCTATTTGGAAACAAAATCTTTCTAATGTAATCTTTCATCAATTTCAGATGATGCTACCGAGATGTCAAATTAATCTTTGAAAATTTTTGATATCCCTATAGCTAATCAAATAAGATGATGATATGAAGAAAATGATACATATTATTAATAGTGATGTAATAAAATGCTCTATAATCAATAAAAAAACTCATAGAACCATCTTTATATTTCCAAAATAAATTAGAATAACCCCATGCTGAAGTGAAATTCCTAATTAAACCTTTATGAATAAATTCTTGGAATTATTTTATCAATTCCACCAATTATACTTGATCCATTCAATAAGTAATTTTAGATATATGCTAATAACGATGAACTAAATCAATTTTAAATATATCCTCCCAATCAATAACAATACTCAGAAATTTATCAATATAAAACAATTGAAAATTCATTCAATACTATAATTTCAACAATCCAAACAATTTCATTATTTTCAAAAAGATGAGAGAGCAAACATTCAATGAAATCACAAATAAATACATCATCTTATTGTTATGTAATCTACATTATGAAATCATTGAATAAAATATTATTATATTTTAAATCTATTTTAGCATGATATACTGATATCTAATCCGTACAAAAAATGATATAAAGTTCCACTATAGTATTATCAACATGATTTGCAAGAAAATCCATAACACTAATGATAAGAGGATTATCCGCCTAAATCATGTTTCATATAATACTTCAACCCATAGTTTTTAACAAAATATATATATCACATTCATGAAGAGATATTTCCAATTTTATTTCAAATCAATATGAAATGAAGAAATATGAATATCATGATTCTAATAGAGTTATGATATATTTTTAAAAAATAGAAAAATAAATATCACCACATAATATGATGGTCCAATATTCTAAATAGTAGTATGAAATTATTTTTTCATTCCCTTATACATTCGATCATACTTGTTTCCACCTTGTGAAACGATCTTTGGAGACATCGTGGCATAATTCTATAACTCATTGAAACTAATTCCTCTTACTATCACCTTTTAATTTCATAGATACTCATCACTCATTGAGTCACAAGAAATTTGACTTGTCATAAATCATCAGATTCACTTCCATGATTTTGAGTGACATTATCCAACATTTTTAACAACACTTATCATAAGACAAAAATATATATTTTTTACATCTAATCATCTTTGATGAATGATTTCTCATTTCCTTCTAAATGGATATATTCTTTTTCTTTCTCTATTGAAATACATGATCATAAAAAATAATTTTCCTTGTACTCCACACATTAGTAAAGTTTCTCAATGATTTTGAACTCACCTAAATCTAATGCCCATTGATATTTCAGCTTTACTCCGGAGTAAAACTTATTTCTCTGGTCTCAATTCCTATAACTGATTTTCCCACCTATGTCTATCATCCCTAATAAAATATTTCTTTAGGAAGATATTATTAAATTCACCACATCCAATGGAATCAATATTTTATCATCCTCGGATATATTTAATCAATGTACAACACTAATTTTCTTCACCTACAAAATGATTAAAATAAATACTAACATTTTGGTTTTTTGAACAAACTATTACCTCAAAAATATTTTCTAGTGACTTAATCCACCCTTCAGATATCACAGGTTCATATTACCCTCTTAATGATTGGGAGTATAGGCCCATGAAATTATCTACTACGGACATATTATTCTTCAGTTGATCTAGTGAATCTCGTGCATGGACACCACTTAAATGTATCAAATGAGTCAACAGATCCATCACTACAAAAAAAATATTCATTGTTGTTTTTACCAACTTAGTATGTTAATATGGAAGGTTGTTTTCCACTATATTCCTTCCCAGCACAGCTTCCCTGTTTCCTCTGTGGAAGAACGTTCTAAAAAAAATAAATTAGATGAAGAAACATTGAAATCTGAAAATAATATATCATTTAAATTTCACTGTAAAGTAAAAATAATTTAAGTATATGATATTAAAAATATTTTAACTCATAAAGTTATCTAAACTGACCATGATATTTAATATAAATCCAAAACCATTAAAATTTATTGATCATGAGTTAAGTTAATAGTTTGACTTTATTTCAGATTGGGGATATATTTTATTTTAGAGAATTAGAGAATTACTCCACAAATCATATATAAAAACTAAAATTTTATAGTGTATACACTTCTATATACTATACATTTTTTCATAAAACCAAATTAAATTTACAAAGAATCATAGTGTCAGCTCATGTTTAAACATCATAACTTTTCCATAATACAATCACTGACATTGTTATATATTAAATACTAAAAAAAATTCAAATAATTGGATGGTCATAAAAATAAATGTAATGGATAAATTATGAAGGAAAATTGTTTTTCAAAAAAAAAACATATAAACTATGAATAATTTATCATAAATTAATACTTTTCACCATTAAGAAGTAGTAAATATACTTTATAAAATATAAATTCATTTATTCCCCTTTTTGTAATAAAAATTTTACTCTTAAAACAATCAAAATCAATACATAACTTATAAAGGTTAATTGGGAAATAATCACAATTAAATGGAATAACCATACCATTGACTTCTACAGAAATCACTAAATGGTATAGCCATACGACAAACATCTGAACCCAATTTATTTGTTGTTATAATGTTACCACCCATCATTGGTTTATCACATAACCATATACATTTGGTTTATCACGTATCCAACAATATTTTTAATCATATAACAACTCATCAAACATCCATGTTTTATTATATAATCATTACAAATAAGAATGAAATTATCTACATTTAACTCCTAAAATTTCATTTACAATCAGTATAAATATGTTCAAGATATATAAATATTAAATCCACATTAAAATCCATTTTCAATAATAAAATATCCATAAAATTAATAAGGGATTTCTTTTATTTTTAAAAACATTATGTCTTATAGAGGAATCCAAATATTATATAACAGTTATGATGAAGGAGAAGTAATTCTCGCCAAGTATGTTAAAAACATTCCTTTTTCAGTTTTTAATGAAGTTAAAATGGTTTTTATAAAATTATTACATTTGAAAACCCAAGAATTAATTAATATTAAAATGTTTTTATTATACTCATAATAAAATAAGGTGGTGTATAACACCAAATCATGACCCAATGAAAGTAGATTGATATGAGGTCCCTAACGTCACGTCTAAATCATATCATTACATTCTTTAGCTAACTAAATTGTAATTATTGGGTAATTTGTAATATATTTAGAACCAATTTCAGGTTATTTATTACTCATATGTCACTTACTATCTTGTTATAAAAATTATATAATTATTTATGTTCACGTGAGATGTTTTGTTGATATTCAGAACTCGAGTGAAAAATGGTCCTTGGCACGATGTTAATAGTCCATGTGGTCATAATTAATTCATATCCAGAATAATATTCATGAAAAATTGTAATTTTTATACATAAATTATACTTTTAAATAAGACCATGATGTTTGGTTAAGAAAAATGAACAACATTATAATCATAGATATGGTAGTTCGTACGAACACATGAGTAACTTTTTCAATTTATTATTGATTGTTATGGAATGAAGATAAATATTATTTTACCTTATAATAAGGATCATTACATCAATAATAACATTTTAATCATTTATATATACTTTTATATATCATACAGATAAAATATTTAATAAAAACAAGTTACATCGCTTCGGGTAGGTGATTGTTCACCCGTACGCACGAATAATATTCTCATTTTTATGAGCATTTAGTGTTAGAAAAGAATTGAAATATTATTAAATTTTAATGATTGATATTTCATTTATATGAAATATGAACATTAATTATGTTATTATAATATTTCATGAGATATATTTATAAAAACATTAGATCAGTTCGTGGAGGTGATAGTTCACACGTACACACGAACAATTAATTCCATTAACATTTAACTGAAGTGCAGATTGATTTTTAAGATGATATAATCATATAAAACATATAATTATTTTGATTATACAATATTTAATAATTAATCTATGAATAATATGATTTTAATGAAGTGGAATAAGATATAAAAACAACTAAATAACAAACATTCCATTTCATTCAAATGATCAAATTTCATGACACCGTAACACATCTAATAATGTTATTATAAATATGATAAGGCCTCAAGAATGTGGGGTAGGATTATAAGAATGGTTATGGGAAGTTATTGTCCACAAAAAAATCTCTCTTTATGTGTGAGTAATAGATATGAATGGGTTCGTTCTTATAGGAGAGGGGAGGGCCTCCATTAGAATTATTAAAAGTATTGAATTAATATAAATTAAATTTCGATTCCAAAGGGGTCAGAATTCAATTTATTAATAATATTAAAATATTATGGGTTTATATATATTCATAAAATTTTAATTAGGAATGATTTTAATATTTTTTAATCCTTATCTTTTTGTTTTATCCGGTTTAACTTTTAATGTTTTATCAAGAAATTTACACTTTGAGAGTTAAAATAATTTCCAAATCATAACAAAAGACAATTGAAAGAGTCATTAATGACATTTTTGACTTATCTAAATTTTTTTTAGTATTAGGTATTTATAATTATTATATAATTTAATTTCAAATTTTATATTTTATGTTATAAATTATATCAAATTTTGACACTATTCATTACTAGACTTTTTTGAAAAAAAATAAACATTATTCATTTGAATAAAATACATTAAAAAAATTACAGGTAATATTAATCATTAAAATTGTGGTATGGAATAAAATATTTAAAATTACATTTATTTTAATCTTATTAATATCATTTATTTGATTCGTTCTTTTATAATTCTATTAATCCATCATCTTTGTGTCATAAATAAATTTAATTATTACATTACAAAACATTAAATAAAAATTACCATGATATAGATAATTTTTCAAGATATATTATGAATATTCCTATCTTATGATATAACTTATATAACACCATATTAAAAAATTTTAGTAATAATAAACAAATATTTGACATATTTTCCTTTACATTAAATTAAATGTTATATATGTCCAAAACCCACCCATGTGGCTTACAAAAGAAACAATTTCAGAAAACTGATGTTAATGGTAGATAACAAATCATCCAATAAAATATAATCATGTATTATGTTAATTATATTATTAATTTTACGATTAATTACCATAATTACCTTAAACCATTCTAAAATACCAAAGTTACTATTAACCATGAAATTATTATTACCCTATTAGACCACTTTTTTTATTAATTACATCCATATATGTCAATTTTCAAAAATTAAATTAACTTATGTTGTTAAATTATACTTCACAGTAATCACATTGATGGTTCGAGAAGACAACCTTTCTATAAAGCATTCAAAAGTTCACATCGTTTTTATATTTAAATTTAATTTGACATTTCATACAATGAAATAAATTACATTAACTGATAAAAATATAATTATACCTTAAAATAATATACAATTTTAATCTAACCATATACTTAAATTGAACAAAAATAATTAATTTAAAATGCACTAGTTTTCAATATTAATTACAAGTGAATATTATCTGAAAAATAGCAAAAAATCCACCAAAGTGATTTTTTATGTCCCGATTGCAATGAAAGAGTTTATTTTTTCAAATATAAAATATAAAAGTTGAAAATAGTATTTTAAGAAGGGTTCACCATCAAAAGGTATTAAAAATACCTTTAAAACACATTAGATAATTTTTTTTTAAAATATGATTTATTCAATTTCTAATCCTCTAAAATTTATTGGAATAAAATAGAAATATTTAATAAAAAGATTTCATCATAATATGGTTAGTTCTATTCATTACTGTTAATGAAATGACTCGGAGATAACTACAATTTAAAATAATAATATTAATAATATAATATTTTTTGGAATAACAAAGTCTTTCGTGCAACATAATATTTCATAGAAAGCCATTATTCTGTGTCAGGTACGCTATCGAACATATCATCCACTTTGTTGTGAAATTAATATCTAATTCATAATTTGTAATAGATATTAAAGGTATTATTCTATAAATACGTTTGATGTGATAATAATTCATTCTCAAAACACATTGAAATAATTTCCCTATGTCCCAAACAATACTAACAATACGAACAACACCAAATCACATACCAGAAATTAACAATTTTTATACCATTTTATGTTACATGGCATATTCTATCTAATAAACATGATCATCTAACCCCATCGGTCTCCTATAATTCCATTGATTCCAATCTTGTGAACCATGATCTATTAAAAATTTTGGTGTCTTTTAACATTAATAGATATCCCTACAACCAACATAAGTCAATTTATTTTGTGTTTTCTTCACTCAAACACACCCTAGGATACATCCCTAGAGGGAACCCATCGTGATCAATACTCCAAGCCACGAACACATAACATTGGAGATGTAATCCGATTGGATCCCGAAAAATATTGTTCCTTGTGGACTTGGATATTAGCATCGGGACTTTTGTCCCTTAATTTTTTTGATGTGTTACAATGTAACCAAAATTAAATCCAATTCCCTCATTGTAGACAATATTCCTCAATCATACAATCTGCCTCCACATTTTATTACTCTTCTCTTTGTTTCAAATTAATACATAATTTATTACATAAGAATACATTTAATAAAACCTGGTTGATAAATAATTCTAGTTTATTTTATAATTAGATACATTACTTAACAACATAAAATAGGGAGTACAACATAATTATTGTAATTTTCATTGACATGTTCAAAATATCCCATCGTATATAAAACTACATGTGATAACATAGAGAAATCATTAGTAATGGGTGATACATAAAGCCAAGTATGTGAATAAACATGGAATAACATAAAGAGTATAATACTAGTTAAACAATAGGCCTCTAAATGAGGAATAAAATAGTAGGAATCATTACCATGAATGAAGAAATATGATATTGCAAGATAATCATAACATAGGAAATGTTGAAACATCTTAAAACACTAAATAATGAACATTGGTCAAGGATAATGTACCATAACATCATGGTTCAAAATGTACCATATATGAATCTACTACAACCATATCCCAACATGATGTATCGTGATACTAAAAATTACTCAATGAATTACATAGCTATCGAGGAACACCCATCGTAATAATGTCATTCTCATTTTAATGTGTTCCACATAGATCATATGATATGGATTAATTAATAAGAATTATTTATTACATGATCAGGGAATGTGGAATACATACTTGTATGTACCTAATCAGTAAGTATATATGAAAAAAGGTTAACACCCTAGAGATAATAATGGATATGGTTTTTACTACACAATTGTTTTAGAATGGAAAACTGTAGTTAAATTTCAGCAACATATTAGTGTAATATAAAAAATCATAAATTGGGTTGATGATATAAAAGGGTTATATCATTATTTTGGGATGAAATTCTAATAGGTACCTGTAAAATCATATCCCAACATTATAAATTTTGGAATATATTTCATATGTTAATGAATAAATATCAAGAGAGATAAAATAATCCTTATGAATGTTCGGTATAGTAATAGGTGTATATAAAGGAACATGGGAGGCTTAATGAGAGTGATAATAAGATATAATAATTTATAAATCAATTGAACATTTATTATAATATGTAATATTATATACAATCAAAATAAAATAAAATTTTATATTCAAAATATATAATTAGTATTTGATAAAAAAGGATTGTGGAAGATGGGATTCCCATAATAACGTTCTATATAGTAACATCTTAGGTAAGGGTCAAAATGTTAAGGGATAAATGTTATATCATTATAATAAAATCAATTGTGTTGTGTTTTAATTTTAAAAAATTAAATAACCCAATATAAATTAAAAACCTGATTTTAAACAAGGTTCCTAAATTAAAAGGAGTAGATCAAGGTTAGGATCCCATACATGAATTTATGACTCCAATGTCTTGGAGAGGAATTATTGAATGGTCGGGAGCACCATAGGATGACTATATGGAGTGGATTAGAGATTTTGGATATGATCCAAGGATTTTTCGTTATGATAAATGGAGTATTGGTGGGTTTATAAAGGAAAGGAGGGGGATTTCAATATTATTAATGTTTTAGAATCTACATAATAAAATATTCAAAACCACAATCCATCACATCATATTTACCATGGCTTCTATAAAAATGGACTGTTATAGACAATTTTATTTGTAAAATTGTAAACATATTAAAATAATACCCTTTCTTATATGGAGGTGAGTCAAACACTTAATGAAATGATTTTAATACCAGAAAATATATTATATATTTTTGAAGATTAATAATGTATTTAAGAAAATTAATTCAAATAAATAAGAAACCGTATTATTTTATAATTAAACATATATTTTTTATTGGATATCATTATTACATAACTTTTGGGTCATTATGATGTAATAATATACAATGTATATTTATATTGTATTTAATTTTAATATGTAAATTCGAATGCCTGAGAAAATTATGAAACATTCACCATTGGATAGTTTCTACTTTTTGATTCCAAAAATAATAATCATTTTATATAAATAAGTTGACAAATATTTTAATTTTGTCATTTAAAATAAATATCGACATTTATTGAAAATAATAGTTTTCGGATGTTAGAATTTTTTAACCCTAAATTAACAATATATGTAGCTTCATACAAATTAAATGATAATTAATAATATGTAAAAATTAGTTAATAAACATATTTTACAAAAAAAATTTTTAACTCCTTCAATTCATAAATTCATGAATATAATTTGATTATTACCAAACAATTTTTTTTCTTTATTATTTTAAACTAAAAAATAATTAAAAAGTAAAAAAATTGGAAGAAAATATATTAACTATTCTATTAAAAAAATTCACAAATTCATATTTCTAGGTTATTGATATATATTCTTTAATTACACCCTCAAAACCCATAAGAGTAAGGGGAATTATGGTGTAGGTTTTATGGAGCCATTTGGGAACCATGTTTTGGGACATGGTCTCGATGAGCATGAACTTCTACCTTATTTGGTGTCGATAATAATTTGGTTGAGGGATCACAAATTTGTATTTTGTCTACGGGAAATATAAACAAAAATCTCCCTCGAATGATTTTATAATTGGTATTTGTGGTGTATGATCCTATTGGGTGAGGTCATCACTTCCATTGTATGTGTCAATTGGATTGTCAAAAGCTTGTATTTATATAAACATATTTTCATTGTTCAATAGCTATATTATTAATGATATAAGTATATAATGGTATTTTAAATAAAAATTGATATAATAAAATAAAATAAGTTAAAAAATTTCTAATAACCATATGACATAATAAGACATTTGAATGAATTCCATGGGATTTTTTTTATAAATTTTCGTGTCATTTCAATCATCCACCCGTATATAATTTCTCCCAAAAAAATTTATTTTATCTCCCTAAAATTGATTGTGGTAGCTCTACTTAATCACCTCCTCTATTTCTCATATTTTATCATCAAACATTTGGTTTCTCCAAAACACTTCCACTTGGGGAATTGTATTATTACATTGAACTTTTTCACTACAATATGTGGTCCTCATCAAATGGTCATCATAGGAAAGATCATTCTCCAATGTTACCACATCTAGGTTGAGTAAATGTGTTGAGTATTTTTTGTTATTTCTCAAGGGGATAAATGGAATACATTATGTATATAACGTAGGTTAAGTGGGAGTTCTAGTTTAGAGGCCACCACTCCAATGCATTGAAGGATCTCAAATGCACCGATATACCGTGGTATAATATTTACTGTATTCCCCAATATCATCACATTCATCCATCGTAATATTCATATAAATAACATATCCACAACATAAAATTCTAGTTCTCATCAATGACTATAACCATAGCACTTTTTTAAAATACCATCGGATTTGATGTGATATTGAATGGTTTTGACCTTCCCCAAAATTTCATCATCCATTTCAGGACATAGTGGTTTATGTTCTCCAATTTTATCCCATAATGTGGGTGTTGTGCACCTCTTCCCATAAACATATTCATAAGTATCTAATTTAATTTTTGAGTTGAAACTATAATTGTAATAAAACTTGGCCATAGTTACATGTTGGCCCCATTCTCTTTGAATTAAATTAAGGATGATCATAACATGGAGTCATGTGTTAGAATAGTCTACTCAGATTGGACATATATTTGAAAGTGATATTTCATAATGAAGTAATGCTAATTGTTTATGGAATGCTGGAGAATTTTACAAAACATATAATTGATTCATCGATCTTGATTAGACACTATCGATAGTGTTACTCTATGTTGCCTTACCAATTCACTGATGTATATATGTTCTAGTTGATACTGTGAGAAATCATCTCAAATCACAATGAAGTGTGCAATAATTGTAAGATGATCTTCAAAAAACTAGATAAAGTTTTTTCCATTGTATTTATTTTAATACATGGTGATAAATAACATGGTGATCAATAACATGGTAATGTCTTCCCATTTATGTATTGGTATGGTCAATGCTTTCACCATTCCCTATGAATTATTCTTTCAGACATCACATATTGATATACCAAGAATATTTTATGTATAATTATGGATCTTCTTCTTAATGTTATCCCGCCAATGTTCTCTCAGTGATATTTATACATCATTCTATTTCTTGGGTGAATGTAGAATGTATAACTATATAAATCATACAATAGTTACAAAATTAGCTCATGATTTTATGGCATTCAAACTCTTTTCCGAAATCAAACATTTATTTCTTCATTAACATTGAACATCAAGGATTTCTCATTCTTTATTTTTTTCCACATTCTTTGGAATCCCAACATATTTTCTCATATCATCCATTAAAACATCCAATGGAGACTATTGAGAAATAATTGGTGAAAGGATTGATGATGTTCCTTTATCTATTATTCCCATGTCAATCCTCATCAAAATAATATGATCATATAATTCTCAATTATCTATATGATAATACTGTCGAGATCTTAATAATTAGAGCATCCACCACATTATTTTATGTACTAGGTTGGTAGTGTATTCAATAGCCTTTACCCTTGATTAGATCGAACCATCGTTGATGGTGCATATTCTGATCCTTCCTTGTTAATATATATTTTAGGAACTTTTGATCAGTATATATCTCACTCTTATCCACATATAGATACTTCATATAGATACTAGCTAAAAATATCATATCTTCCAACTCCAAATAATTACTGGGATATTTTCCATCATTAAATTGCAAATAACATACATAATTGACTATGGCTCTGTCATTCTGCATTATCACACACCATATATTCTTTTTTGAGTCATAACTGAATACAACAAATGGATTTACAATTGGGGGTAATGTGAGCACTGGCCAGTGATAAGACATATTTAAAAATACATGAATATTTATTCGCATTCATCATTTAGTGAAAACATGAATCTTTTTCATGTGATCGTTTTCATTGTTTGGAAAATCAAGAGGAATTTATAAAAACCAGTGATAATACCCAATTAATCTAAGGAAACAATGGATATCTATCATAGAGGTCAGTTTCATCCACTATTAAAATTCATTTGATTTTGAAATTTCCATAGATATATTATATATTGAGATGATAATACTTAAAATTATACTTATTTCAACCAGAAACAATCATTTACTATACTAGTAACAAATCTTCTCCTTTTGTTAAATAATTGGACTATGTTAAAATTCCCCTCATGTTCCTCCTTTGGTTTAGATAATATAAAAATATTCTATATAAATACTACCAAAATGATGTTAAGGTAATATCTATTGACTCTATTCATAATGTCCACGAATATTTCTACATAATTAATGAGTTCTAAGGGAATCACTATTAAATCATAGTCTTCATACCTTGTATGAAAAGTAGTCTTTGGTATATCGTCCTTATTCACACATACTTGATAATATATTGACTGAAGATCCACCATGGAGAATTATTATTTTCTATTTAGTTGAATAAAAAAGTCATCAAAATGTCTAAAATGATACTTGTTATTTATGGATATCTTTTTTACCTCAACAAAAACAATGAAAAGGTACATTTATCCTTACATTTTTTTGATGAAGAGGACAGGTTCAACCCTTGGTGATACACATTGGTGTATATAAACTTTATATATATTCTCTTCTAGTTGTTTATTAATCTCTTAATGTTCCAAAAATATCCATCCTACATGGACTATGGGATATTAGTAACACCATAGGTATTAGCTGAAATGAAAACTCATCCACTCTGGTAGGTGGAATGTTATAAAATTCCTCGGGAAACATATCAATGTAATCTATCACAATATGTATGTCTTATATAATGGTTTATTTACTTCACTCAACAATTAGAGAAATATACACTTGCTATTAGGGATGTAATATTCATTATTTAGATGATGATTCTAGATAATATAAATTTTCCACCTTATACTTATAATTAATCAAAGGTCAATTCAAAATATGATGATTGATATTATTATAATAAAAATTATTTTTGGATCTATATAGCCAATGCCAATCCAGACCCCTAATTACATAACATTCTACCAGAGGAAGTATGATAAGGTCCACTAGGATCTTTATCCAGCAAATTGTTATAGGGGGGTTATATACATCAGATGCAATAATTTCCCCATTATTCAATTTTCATGGTATCTCTACTTCCAAGATTTGTGGTGGTGTATAAAAATTTATACTAAAATTTTGTGATATGAATGAATTTATATAACATTGATCAGAAAACCTAAATTTAACTATTTTTTCTAGTTCTACACATTTAATTTATCAAAAAAAATAGAGAATAATTTATTTTAATATTAATGTCATAAAATGGAATACATTATCATTTAATGAATAAATTATAGGTTAAATTCATTAATGTACCTTAAATATTTTAGGGCTTCAATTTATTTTTCTCATGATCTATTTTCAAACATATATTCTTATAGGAATTGTTTTCCATTGATAATGGTTCATAATGAAATTCTATACATCCCAAAATGTATCATATGAGAGTGTCGAACCATGTACGCATTAAGGCCCATATTAATGTACTAGTTTACCCCACGATAGTCCCAGAACACCATGTCAGAGTTGTTACTCTTAGGTACATCTATTCTTGAACCATGTCCAATTTTAGTATCTCGAATGGAAGGTATTTTCCTAATAAAAGGCATAATCTATAATTACAAAAAATATCTAATGTTTTCTTTATGTATAGTCTTTTCTATAAGGCATTCGATAGACTTCTCAAATCATAATCCCAAATATAACTAATCATATCCACTGATACCAGTTATAACAACCATTCACTTTGTATAACATTAATACATGATTTACTAAAGAAGACTACATTTAATACAATATTGATGACGTGGAAGTATACTATCTCTGGGAATTATGTAAATTACATTATGATATAAAATTGGTAGTACAATATATTTAGTGAAAACTTATTTAATGTTCCCTAAACATTCCTTGGTAAATAAAATTGCATCAGATATTCTAGTGAAAAAATAAGAAATGGGTGATCTATAAATCATAGTTACAGAATAAACATGGAATAACATCAAGAGGATAAATCATGTCCAAAATAGGCACGTCAATGTGGTATAAAATTAGTCATAATCATAATTAAAAAAAGTGACATGAATGAACTTTATATTCATAATGTTGAAAATATAGAAACAACATAAAACACTAAATCATGAAATTAGTTCAAGGATAAACCACCAACACACAATGGTGGACAATGTACCATAAAATATTCAGTTATACTAATATGCTAACATCATGTATCGTGATAATAAACATTACCCAATTCATGTGATCTCTATCTTGGTATATACGTCTTAATCATTTCATTATTATGATATTGTGTTCCTCATACATCATACGACATGGATTCATTCATTATTATAAATATTTCATTGATCACAGAATATAGATTAAAAAAATTATATCCCTAATATATATGAATGTGTTCATAAATGTGAATATAATTAATAGAATAATGGATTTTATATTCAATGCAGAATTTTTTTTGTATGAGAATTCTTGGTGAAATTCTGGCATTAGAACAATGTTATATAAAAATTAATAAATTTGGATGATGAAAGTGAAAGGGGTATCTAATTATTTTCACATTAAATTGATAGTAATAGAGAAATGTAAACGCATATACTATTATTATCAGTTTGGAAATATAATAAATAATTAAATGAATAAAAGGGATAATAGAAATAAGTCTTTATGATGATTTGGCATCGTAACAATTGTAAAAAAGAATCATGCGAGGGTTAATGATAGTGAATAGAATTTATAAACATTAAAAAATAAAATAAATTTCTATATGCATTTTTAATATCATATCACACCATAAGAAGATGAAAAGTAAAAGGCATAACATAAATGGTGTGTTTTATAAAATAAGCAAGTAAAAGATAAGGTTTATTACTAAATTTCAGCAAAGTAACTACTTGGGTAAGTGAAAAAAAGTTTACCGATAAATGGTCTCTCATTAAAAAATTCAATTGGAAATAATGTGAATGTTAATAAATGAATTTTAATAAAACCAATTTAAATTTTAAAGTCTAATTTCTAATAATCTACATGAATTAAAAGGTTGAGTGGAAGGGAAAGAACCCTTACATGAGCGTGAGACTCCACGAACATGGGAAAGACATATTGAGAACTTGGGGATGCCTTGGGATGACAATAGGTAGTGTAGGGAAGGTTTTTGGAATTCTAAAATGAGATTGAGGGAAGATGAATGGGAGAAAGGGTGTTATTATATAGAAATAGATGAATATTTGATTATAATTTAGGTTTTTTGAATCAACATAATAAAATATTCATTACCACAAACGATTGCATGGTTTTTTCATGTGGTTTCATTCAAAAAAGAGTGATATATATTATTTTATGATGTAAAGAAAATAAATTTCTAAAAGAAGACCCTCATAGATGCAGAGGGATGTCATACTCCTAAAGAAAGGATTTTAAGACCATAAAATGATGTCTAAATTTAGGTGGATTCTTAATGGTTTAAAAAATAATTCAAATTAACATAAAATCAATTTTTTAAAGGATAAAACATATATTTGGACGAGGATCCCATTATTACATCACTTTTGTGTCATTATGATGTCATAATATACCACGTAGATTTATATAGAATTTATTTTTTACTCTAAAATTATATTGTCTCATAAATATATGAATCATTCATCATTAAATAATATCAAAATTATGATTTAGAAAAAAACACTCATTATAACTGAATAATTATTCAAATATGTTCATTTTGATATTTAATAAAATAACATATTTATATTGAAAATTAATTGTTATGGAAAAAATATTTTTTGAACCCTATGAAAAAATAATATTTGGATTAAAAAAATTATTTTATAATTTTAATTTGGTTAAAAATTTTCATTAATAATATTTTATTAAAATGTTATTAAATTCAAATATCCATTAATTCATAACTGTGTTAGTTGAATATGAATATTAAAAAAATGTATAATCTTTTCATTATTATATTAAATGCAAAAAATATTTACAATTTATAATAATAGTATAAAAATATATTCATTAGTGTATACAAAATAATATACCTATTAATATTTCTCGGAACTTCATACATATCACATTATTACACCTCCGTGGTCGCTAAGACTAATGAGTGAGACAGTGGGGATTTCATATGGATACTTGAGGAATATGGTTTGGGCCCTGATCTCAATGAACTTGAACATAAATTGTAAATTGTTCATCACAAGATTAAGTTATTGGATCTGGACAACTGATTGGCTGAGGGCAATGCCAAACAATTATGTTTCTCTCTAAATATCTAATAAATTAGATTCATACGAAATGATCACAATGGTTGAGGAATTCACTTCCGTTGTATCTGTCAATTAGATTATTAATCCCCTATATTTATAATAACAATGTAATCATTGTTCAACATCTATCATATTTATGATAAAGATATAAAATATTCTTTTAAGGGAAAATGGATATAATAAACAATGACAATGCATTTTTTCATATAAACATAATAATTTACAATAATATTAAATGAATTTAAATTGAAATTAATTTATAATAGTTTGGGATGTTAAATTATACTTATATTTTTTTAATTGAAAATGATACCACTATGTCATGAACTAGACCATGTGGCCCACATTGCATGAGTAATGCTTGGTGTGACAACCCCAAACCCACCTATTAGAGGCTAGAAGATAGAAACAATAACCAATTATGTTATAATGAATTGGTAGGATTCATATATAGAAATTTTACACATGCACAACATTATCCATGAAAAAATGTAGAGATACAAAATAACCCAAACATCCATATTACAACCATGCATGCATCATTACATATAACTAACATCAAACTACATCAGTAAATAAAAAAAGTAAAATATGGGGGAAATTCATGGAAAATCTGGAAAACTATTTCCAAATTATCAAATAGGGTATGTGAAATGTCATTAGAGACATATTCTAGAATCCATATTTATAATCTACCAAACATGGTATGGTCCAATAACTACTATGATCTGCCAAAATCTCGATCCACAAATATCTTCTTCGATCTTCTTGTATTCTTTATATGAAAAATCATGGGTGATATATTTCCATGACAGTTTGAGTATAAAAATACCATGTAGGTTCCCCAAATATCCAAAAAACTACTAAAAAATATGCAATAGTTCACTCAACTCACAAAACATGTGTATATAGATAACTCAAATAGATTTTCCCATCACAAAACTAAAACAGTAAAAAATTGGATATTCATCTTCATAGCCTAGATAATAATTAGAAGTATGTCTACAAGGCCAAAATTTCAACTCATATTCCCCACATCAAATGTTTAGTGACTAAATTATTAGTGGTGGGGATCAATCCACACTCTAGTTCTTTATTGCTAATGAAGCAAAAACTCTTGTGTAAAATGGACTCCCCACTAGATCTATGTAATTATGGATTACCACCTTCTAGATAGAGTAACCCTAACCTATTTAGTGTTACAGATTAAAAAATATACCTTTTTAATGTGTATGGTATACTCTCTCTCAAGGGAAAATAATGGAGTTCGACAACATTTATCTCTCTAGTTACTCAACCCATGCACTCCCACCATTTATGAATCACTAAAATTAGTGTAATAATCATAAAACATTATGAATTATCAGTAATTCCCATACAAGGCCACAATCTCATTTATATGAAAAACCACTCAATATTGGTTACCCAAATTATCAAATATGTGTTTGTAAGAAATTGATATGCATGGAAGAGCTTCATAAAAAGTACTCAATGTCTACATGGGTTACATGACATGTTCCCTCAATGTTATGTACAATGTTACATCTCATATACATGGGCTTCCAATCTATAAGAGAGTAAATGACATATTCTGAGAATAAAAAATGTTTGCATGGAGTACACGACATGTCCAATCTCACCCAAAAGGTTCTATAATACCTAGTTATGTACCTAGTCATAACCATTCTTCATTACCTAGTCACATAACCATGTGACACTGCTGAAAATAGTCCTATATCACAATAACTGTAGTCTCTAAAATTACATCCAAACCAAAAGGGAAAAAATATATCATCTATAATTTAATAACATATAGTTCTTTTGGTATTTTAATATGTAAAACCCCTTCCATTATCCAATTTTTTTTTTTGAGTAGGTAATTTTAGACCCTCATGAGGGTAGATAGAAGTTATAAGAGGGATATAAATATATAATAATTCATAAAATAAGCCAGTTCATGAAAAACCAAAAAATTTACACCTCATTGTTGAAACATTGAATCTTTTTTATAAATGGTTCTATGAAGTTGTTCAAGTCAATTGAATATCGATTATCATCAATATCAAACTGTATTGGTTTCTCTTTACATCCTTGATTCATCTATCGGCCATGTGAGAAACCACAAACATCTTTCTGTATGTAAGAAGAAAATAAGTAAGGGGAGTTTTATATTAATCACTTTAATTAATTTATTAATAATAATTTATTTATTTATGGTTTCACCCCACCATACTTCATTCAACCATTATCAACCTATTTTACATCCTACCTAGGGTAATAAAAGCTTGTTGGAAAAAACCTTGATTATACATCCTCGACATTAAACCTCACTTAATATTGAATTAAATTAATAATTCAAATTGAGGATCTTTTCAGGTTTAGAGTTTTAGAAAATAAGATCATGACTATTACATCTCAAAAGATTACACATTAGACACTTCTACAACGTTCCCCTTTTTTACAAAACATGAACTCTAAAAGAAGAGTCATGTCTAGTTCCACCTTTTAGACAGCACGACTTATACTTGACCCCATTCGTGACCTTATTCCACATTATACCCTATGAAAAAAATTTCAAAAAAACTTGGGGTGAGCATAAAATGCTTAGTATAGGATACACAAAGAAGGAAAACTGATAGTTTTTGAAAACATCAAGTAAATCATAAATACTTTATCAAAGTAATACTTTTCACCTTTGAGAAGTAGTAAATACTCTTCACTAAAAAAAGATCATCACACACCCTTTTGTAACCAAACTATTACCATAAAACCCATATAATGAACGCATATCATGTAAAGGTAACTTGGGACATAAACATACTTAAATGGATTAACCATTCGATCGACTTCCACACATATCACTAAATATAATAGCCATACGGCCGACTTCCATACCCAATTCCATGGAGTTTATAACTTAAGCACCCGTCTTGGAATTTATGGCACCACCTGTCACATGGTTTATCATGTAACCACCCGTCAAATGTCCAAGTACCATTATAAAATCATAAGACATAAAACCAATATAATGGAAAGAAAACATTTCCAAATTTCTATCACAATATATCACTTAAATATTTGGACATAAAAAATCCATTATAAAAATCATTTTCAATACCAAAATACATAAATGAGTATATGGGACTTATTTCATTTTAAAAACATTACGGCTTGTTGGGGAAGCCAAAGACTAAATAGTACTCGTGGTGGCGGAAAAGGTCGTTGTCACCGCGTATGTTAAAAGAAACACTCCTTTTTTTCTTTTAGTAAAATGCTTCGCAGAAAAAGATTCCTTTTGAATAAAAGGAAAAATCAAAGGTTTTGATACACAATATAAAAAAAGTTTTGTATTAGAACAATATATGCCTCAATGAAAGGCAATTGAGATGAAGTCCCTTACCTCGTGTCTGAATTGAATTGATCACACTATAATCTCATGAATAATAAAATAGTGTTAATTTCTACTTTCTTAAGAACCTTTTTCAGGTTTATTATTCCTTTTATATAGCTTATTTCCATGTTATAACCATTATTTAATCATTTAAGTTAATAATGTTTATTTTTAGGATATTTGGTACTTAAGTCAAAAATGGACTTCTTACAATTACAAGTTGTTCATGTGGTCAATGGTTAATTATATTCAGAAAGATATTCATGATATGGATATCATCTATATCCAGAATATACATTTATTTATAATAGTTCATAACATTTAGAGGTAAGTAATGAAATGCATCGTTCATGGAGACGGTAAGTTGTACATACGCATGAACGCTACTTTCATTTCTATTTCATATTTAATGGAGTTAAATAATAGTGATATAAAGGTATATTATAATTCCTGTATAATATCATATATAATATCGTTAACTCCATCCTTTATATGTCCCACATATGGCATTAACGAATCAAATCACTTTGAGGGGGCAGTAGTCAACACTTCCAAAAATGAAATTATCGTGTTTACCCATAATGTAAACCATAAAGGTATGCCATAAATGATAAAATACAGAATCATAACGACAACCTAAATGTAATATATATCATATATAAATATAGTGACATCATAATGGCCACCATTAAAGGTGTTAAAAGAATATTGAACGATCATCATTTCGTGAGGTAAAAATTCGCTAACCACAGAAACATTATGTTCTTTAACCATTATATGGAGGTGTGTGTAAGTGTATCTTGAATCCTTCTCATAAAAACATCTTATTATATTTAAGATACTGGTTTTTTACAAAATAAATCAATATAAATAGTTTAGGTGGTTGGATAAGCAAAATAAAACAAAAGAACACAAGTGAAGACATTACCTTTAAATCGGGTCACTCCCTTTGGTTTGAACCAAAAGGGTTTTTTAAAGAGATTTATTCCTAAGGTAAGGCTTCTAGGATAAATAGAGGGATGTGTAGAGATAAAATGAGCAGATCATGGCTGAGACAATGGCTTGAGAGTTGTCGATAAGGTGGTAGAGGTAGGGGCTTTTTATATGAGGAGAGGAGGGGCACTCTTGGAATGTCATGAAAGGATACTCTATTATAAAATGATATTCAGATATTAAAGGACCCGAAATTATATATTTTGAGGATATGGTAATAAAGGTTCTAAATCCACCCATCCAATAGGTTTTTGACAAGTTTAGGTCTTAGATTTTACATTATCTGTTCATTTTATTTAAATTGTTAAATAATGAGGTAATCGTTGCATCATCATGGTGTCATAAATAATTTAATTTATTTAATGTCTAAAAATTCTAAATCAAATAAAATGATTTAATAAATCTTTTTATATTTCAAATGAATATTTATAGTCAAAATTATTACTTATATAACCCTATGTATAAATTGTTTTAGTAAAACAATACATGTTAGTGACATTTTTATTTTAACATTAAATAAAAAGTTATTAATGTAAATTTATTACCCAAGTGGCTCCATGGGGTCTCCAAGTTGACCCATGGATTGTTTTGGTCGGCCATGAAACATCCAATAATGGTAGGACAAGTTTCAAGGTAATTTCATATTATTATAACATTAGTTTTACCTTAAATCACACTAATTACCTTTAATCGCGATTAATAAAACTTAAAAGTTTCTATTCACAAAAAAATTATTTTAATCCCACTTAAACAAATATTAGTTCCTAATGAAAACCATGTATATCGTATTTTTTAAATACAATTCACAAAGTGGTAAAGTTTCAATTAAACGAAAAATCAGTTTTTAACTACCACTTAGTGGTTTCAATATTCATCAAAAATTGATGTTTTTGAGAAAAATACCAAATATTCACCCTAAGATATATTTGATATTCCGAATTCAAAAATAATGTCTATTTTAAAAAATTAAAAAAATATTAGTTGAATTAAATAATTTAATAATTAATTCTCAATGTCAAAACAAAAAGCCTGTTTTTATGAAACAATATATATCAAAAGATTGACTCTAGTTTAAGTCCAATTTCAAAGTGAAATTAATTCCATTGACCACCATTGGATTAAATGGTAAAAATATATTCTAATTGAACTTTAAAAGCAGTTAAAAATATAATCTAATCATATAAATAAATTAGATTAAAATTTTTTTGAATTAAAATACAACAGTTTTCACTATTTAATAAAAATTGAACATTATCGGAAATATACCTAAATTTTACACAAAGTATATTTTGATGTCCCGATTCTAAAGAAGAATTTTATTTGGTACAATAGAATATATAAGAATTACGAAATCTATATTTAAAGACGGTTCTCCATTAAAAGGCAATAATTCGACCTTTAGTAAATATTAGAGTATTAATGCTTAAAATTGAATTCTTTTCTTATTTTAAGCCTTTATCTTTTATTGGATAAATGTAAAAACTTTTAACAAACATATATAATAATATTTTAGTTATTTTTATTCATTCATGCCAATACAACGACTTCGTGTTATCTACCATTTGAAATAATATTATTATATTATTAGTGTGCAACGTAAGATTTGAAAGAAACTCATTGTTGTGTATCGGGTACGCTATTAAACATAGAAACCCATTTAAGGTAAAATTATTATTTAATTCACAAATATTAATAAATATGAAAATGTTTTATTCTTTATTTACCTTGGATGTTACATCCTTCCCCCCTTTTTGGAATTGAGTCCTCGCAATTTTATTCACTTATCAAAATAAGTGGTGGTATTTGTCCCTCATTGCATTTTCAGATTCCTACATTGCCTCTTAAACCATATGGTTATTCCACAAGACCTTTACCTGGTGAATTACATTATTCTGCAACAGTTGCTCTCTATGGTATAGAATCTGGACTGGTTATTCTTTATAAGAGATATTCTCTTCCAACTGAACTACCTCTGGCCTCAAAACATGAGATGGATCGGGAATATACTTTCTCAACATAGAAACATGAAAAACATTGTGTACCTGAGATAAACTCGGAGGTAAAGACACTTGCTAAGAAACTGATCCAAATCTCCCCAGAATTTCATGTGGTCCAATGATCATTGGACTCCGCTTTCCTTTCGAACCAAATTGCATCACACTTTTCCATGGTGAATCTTTGAGGAAGACATAATCACCTACCTCAAAATAGAGATCCTTCCTCCTGTTGTCTGCATAACATTTCTACCTGCTCTGAGCTGTTCTCATGATCTTCCGAATCAAATGAACTTTTTCTGCCAACTCTTCTAACAATTCTGGTCCCATCAACTTCCTTTCACCTACTTCATCCCAAAAAAGCTGGATTTCGACACCGATTCCCATATAATGCCTCAAAAGGAGCCATTTGTATACTGAAATGAAAACATTAATTATATGAAAATTCAACCAAATAAAGATGTTGGTCCCAACTTACCTGATAATTTATCGAGTAAGCACGTAACATTTCCTCTAATGTCTTATTTGTTCATTCTGACTGCCCATCTGACTGAGGATGAAAAACTGTACTAAAATTTAATTCAGTACCCAACAACTTTTGAAGGCCATACCAAATGTTAGAAGTAAACCTGGGATCACTATCTAATACAATGGAGAGGGTAACTCCATACACCTAGACTATCTCTTTAAGGAACAATCGAGAAATTTGATCTAGAGAGAATGTATCTCAAATAGGAAGGAAATGTGCAGATTTAGTCAATCGATCAACAATAACCCAGATTGCATTATTAACTCAATATTTATTTAGCAATCCCACAACAAAGTCCATGGATATATATTCCCATTTCCACTCTGGCATCGGAAATGACTGAAGCATACCTTTCGGTAACTGTTGCTCTACTTTAACCTGTTGACAAATCAAACACTTCACATTAAAATCGGAAATATCTCGATTCATTCCATGCCACCAATAATACTCACACCGATCTCTGTACATCTTAGTACTGCCAGGATGAACTGAAAATGGGGAACAATGAGCCTCGTATAACAACTCATTCTTCAACTGTGAATCACAAGGCACACATAATCTATTCCCAAACCTCAATACCCAATCAGTATCAATGTTAAATTCCCGAAACATACCCTTCTAAACCATCTCTACCTTTTTCTACAACCCACTGTCTTTCTTCTGCGCTTGCTTAATTCCGTCTGATATGGATGATCTCACTGACACCTGAATCAAAACAGAAGAACTTCCTACACCATCAAATTCTATGCCAAACTTCATCAAATCAAAAACCAAAGGATCTTGTTCCGAAAGTAGCATGGTTAATGAAACATTACTTTTTTGACTCAAAGCATCAGCCACTTTATTTGCTTTTCTCGGATGGTAATGAATTGTACAACCATAATCCTTGATTAATTCCAGCCATCTCCTATGTCTCATGTTCAATTCTTTCTAAGTTAATATATAATTTCAACCTTTTTGATCAGTATATATTTCACACTTTACTCCATACAAATGATGCCTCCAAATTTATAGAGCCAAAACAACAGCAGCTAATTCCAAATCATGTGTAGGGTAATTTGTCTCATGAATTTTCAACTGACGTGGAGCATAAGAAATAACCTGATCATTCTGCATAAGGACACAACCATGTCCCTTCAAGGAAGCGTCATTGTAGATAAGAAAATCACCATTCCTTGTAGGAAGTTCCAAAACTGGAGAATTCCCCAATCTTCTCTTAAACTCTTGAAAACAATCATCATATACTTTTGTCCAGATAAACATAACACCCTTCCGAGTTAGCTTAGTCATTGGACTAGATAACCGTGAAAACTTTTCATTAATCCTTCTGTAGTAACCTCCCAAACAAAGAAAACTACAGATCTCGGTAACATTTGTGGGTCTTGGACATTCTTTAAATACTTTTGTTTTAGCAGGATCAACAATTATGCCATTTTTTGAAACATTGTGACCAAGGAATGAAATTTTTTGTAACCAAAACTCACACATGCTGAATTTTCCATACAGTTTATATTCATTTAAGGTTTCAAAGATAACCCTTAAATGACTATCATGATCCTTTTTACTTTTAAAAATTACCAGAATATCATTAATAAACACAACCATCATTTATCATCAGAGTCAAATGATCCATCACTACAACAAACTATTCAATTCTAATTCTGACCATCTTAGGTTGGTGATTTGGAATTTTGTCTTCCTCCTGTTGTCGTCCCAACATAGCTCCCTTGTTTCCTATGCGGAAAACCATTATAAACATAGTAATATCATTAGCGAATCAACAAGGTAATCCTTAAATGCTATATCATTTCAAATCATACCATAAATTAATTTATAAATTTAACAATTTTCTAACTCCTAAAGTTGTCTAAAACGGCCTCTGATACCATCTATAAGTCCCCGTCCATAAACATCTCTTAATATTGAATTAAATGAATAATTCAAATTGAGGATCTTTTCTGGTTTAGAGTTTAAGAGAATTAGATCATAACTATTACATCTCAAAAGATTACACATTAGACACTTCTACAAAGTTCCCTTTTTTTACAAAACATGAAATCTAAAAGAAAGAGTTATGTCATCTTCTATGTTTAAGAGAACATGACATTTCTTTGATCCCATCCTTGAACCTATTCCACATTATATCCTGTAAAAAACATTTCATAAAAACATGGGGTGAGCATAAAAAGCTCAGTAAGGGATACACAATGAATGAAAAATTTTAGTTTTTCAAAACATCATGTAAACCATAAATACATTATCAAAGTAATACATTTCACCGTTAGGATGTAGTAAATACTCTTCACTAAAAAAAGATCATCACTTACCCTTTTGTAACCAAACGATGACCACAAAACCTATATAATGAACACATAACAGATAGAGGTAACATGGGACATAAACATACATAAATGGAATAACCATACGGTCAACTTCCACAAATATCACTAAATGGAATAGCCATACTGCCGACTTCAATACTCAATGCACTGGAGGTAATAACGTAACCACCCGTCCTTGTATTCATGGAACCACCCGTCATATGGTTTATCACATAACCACCCGTTAAATGTCCAAGTGCTATTATAAAATCATAAGATATAAAACAAATATAATGGAAAGAAAACATTTCCACATTTCGATCACAATATATCACATAAATATATTTACATAACAAATCCATTATAAAACCCATTTTCAATACCAAAATACATAAAATAGTATATGGGACTTATTTAATTTTAAAAACATTACGGCTTGTTGAGGAAGCCAAAGACCAAATAATACTCGCGACGGTGGAAAAGTTCGTTGTCACCGCGTACATTAAAAGAAACATTACTTTATTCATTTAGTAAAATGCTTCATAGAGAAATATTCCTTTTAAATAAATGGAAATGTCAAAGTGGTTTATACACCGTATAAAAAAAGTTTTGTATTAGAACAAAATATGCCTCAATGAAAGGAGATTGAGAAGAAGTCCCTTACCTCATGTCCGACTTGACTAGATTAGCTTTTAATCTCCTGAATAATAAAATAGTATTAATTTTTACTTTCTTAAGACCCTTTTCAGGTTTTTTATTCCTTTTATATAACTTATTTCCATGTTATAAACATTATGTAATCATTTAAGTTAATAATGTTTTATTTGTCAATATTTGGTACTTAAGTCAAAAATGGACCTCTTACAATTACATGTTGTTCATGTGTTCAAATGTTCATTAGATCCATAATGATATTAATGATTTGGATATCATTTATTTATAATAGTACATAACATTTATACTTAAGAAATGAAATGCACCGTTTATGGAGATGGTAAGCCGTATGTACGCATGAACGCTACTTTCATTTCTATTTCATATTTAATGGAGTTAAATCATAATGATATAAAGGTTTATTATAATTCCAGTATAATATCATATATAATATCATTTACTCCATCCTTTATATGTCCCACATATGGCATTAAGGAATCAAATCATTTGAGGGGGTGGTAGTCCGCACTTCCTAAAATGAAATTATCGTGTTTACCCATATTGGAAACAATAAAGGTATGACATAAATGAAAAAATACTGAAGATTAAGTAAAAAATAAACATAATATATATCATATATAAATAGATTTAAATCTTAATGGCCACCATGAAAGGTGTTAAAATGAGAATGAGCAATCATCATTTCGTGAGGCAGAAATTTTCCAACCACAGAAACAGTAGGTTTTTTAACCATTTGAAAGAGGTGTGTGTAAGTGTAGCTCGAATACATCTATTAAAAAAATCCTAGTATATTGAAGATAATTTTTTTGTTACAAAATAAAGGAATGGAAATAGTTTAGGGGGTTGGAGAAGAAAAATAAAACAAAAAAAACACAAGTGAAGACATTACCTTTAAATCGGGTAACTCCCATTGGTTTGAACCAAAAGGGTTTCATTAAGAGATTTCTGCCTAAGGTAAGGCTTCTAGGATGAAGAGACAGATGTGGAGAGATAAAATGAGCAGAGTGTGGCCAAGCCAAAGTCTTGAGAGGTGTGGGTATGTTGGTAGAGGTGGGGCCTTTTATAAGAGGAGAGGATGGGCACCCTTGGAAAGTCTTGAAAAGATACTTTATTAATAAATGATTTTCAGATATTAATGGTACCAGAATTATATATTTATAGGATAAGGTTATAAGGGTTACAAATCCACCCATCCAATAGGTTTTTGACAAGTTTAGGTCTTATATTTTACATTATCTTTTAATTTTATTTAAATCGTTAAATAATGAGGTAATCGCTACATCATCGTGGTTTCATAACTAATTTAATTTATCTAATGTCTAAAAATTATAAATAAATTACTATGATGTAGGAAATCTTTTTATATTTCCAATAAATATTTATAGTCAAAATTATGACTTGTATAACACCATGTAAAAATTGTTCTAGAAAAACAATACATGTTTGTGACATTTTTATTTTAACTTTAAATTAAAAGTTATTAATGACATTTTCTTACCCAAATGGCTCCATTGGGTCCCCAAGTTGACCCATGGGTTGTTTTGGTCGACCATGACACATCCAATAATTGTAGGACATGTGTTAAAGTAATTTATTATTATTATAACATTATTTTTACCTTAAATTACACTAATTACCTTTAATCGTGATTAATAAAACTTAAAAAAGTTACTATTCACCAAAAATTATTTTAATCCCATTCAATCACATTTTACTTCCTAATGACATCCATGTTGGTCAGATTTTTGAAATTCAATTCATAGAAGTGGTAATGTTTTATTTAATAGAAAAATCAATTTTTAACTACCACTTAGTGGTTTCACTATTCATCAAAAATTGAAGTTTTTCAGAAAAATACAATAAATTCACCCTAAGCTATATTTGTTATTCCGAATTCAATAATGATGTATTTTTTAAAAATTCAAAACATATATGTTTCAATAATTAATTTTATAATTAATTCTCTTTGTCAAAACAAATAGCATGTTTTTATGAAATAATATATATCAAAAGATTGACACTAGTTTAAGTCAAATTTCAAAGTGAAATTAATTCCAATTACCACCATTGGATTAAATGGTAAAAATATATTATATCTACACTTTAAAACAAATTCAAAAGATAATCTAATCATATAAATAAATTGGATTAAAATGTGGTTTTGAATTAAAATACAACATTTTTCACTATTCATAAAAAAATGAACTTTATTGGAAAAATACCAAAAATTTACAGAAAGTATATTTTGATGTCCCCATTTAAAGAAGAAATTTATTTGGTCTAATAGAATTCATAAGAGTGACCAACACTATATTTAAAGACATTTAGCCATCAAAAGGTGATAAGTGGACCTTTAGTAAATATTAGAGTATTTATTCTTAAATTTTAATTCTTTTCTTATTTTAATACATTATCTTTTATTGGATTAATGTAAAAACATTTAATAGACATATATAATAATATTTTAGTTATTTCTATTCATTCTTGAAAATATAACGGCTACATGTTAACAACCATTTGAAATAATATTATTATATTATTAGTGTGCAACATAAGATTTCAAATAAACTCATTGTTGCGTATCAGGTACACTATCAAACATAGAAACCCCATTAAAGTAAAATTAATATTTAATTCGTAAATATTAATAAATATGAAAATGTTTTATTCTTTATTTACATGGGATGTTACATCAATCATTGATTTTGGATATGATGTCTTAAAAAATAGTATAACACACTTTGATAAATATAATTTGCTGATGTTTTCACATGTTAGTAATATTTTAAGATATTAATTAAAGGATATTACGGAACAAAAACACGTCGCCAAATATAATTTATGATTGAAACATATAAATAGAGTTATTAGAAGGATAAAACTTCTAAATAGTGAATTGTTAAAAATGAAATAATATCCATTGAACAATATACATATTATTAAGAACTCAACTTCAATTCTATAATATATTTCATTATGTATGATATGATATACAATTAATTTTTAATATCCATAGAAAATGAATTTTTTGTAAAATCTATTAACACTATTAGAGTAGCTCTTGCAGTTTCATATAAATCATTCCCAATTCAATGAATTACAAATAATAGACCCACTAGTGTTTATATCATTTAAGTGATATTTATCCTCCAAATGAAAAACTATATATAACGAGTTTCCTCAAAAAAGGAATCAATGAAACATATGATAGAATATAATTTTGCATGATTTTTATCAAATGGATGTATCTTTATACCTTTGTACAGAAGAATTATAATATATAATAATGCATCATTATTTTCCATTTTACAATGATAGGTAGTAACCATGTGATGGAGAGTATGTTATTAAGATATTTTTATTAACAAAATCATTATACCTCTTCTAAAAAATTACACAATGGATAAAAAAATCATATTTCATTCTTTCTTCTGGTTGACAATATTCCAATCAACAAATTAACACTAAAATCATGTTTAACATATTGTGGTATAATCATAAAAATTTTATTTGTAACTTAATATTTATCTCTTATTTTGTAAACATTTTATGATAGGAAAAATAACATCTTCATTAATATCCACATTCATCGTGCTAATAAATATACCCAACCACCCCATTAATAGATCATTACCAATGGTAGTGTGGGAAATGTATCAGTATAATGGTTATCATTTTAGTAACCTGATTTAACCTAACTTAATATGGTAATAAAAAATAAGAAAAATAGAACCCTTCAAGATAAAATATATAATAAAAACACTCTATGTAATATATTCAAAGAAAAATTTCCCATTTTATTTATCTTGTACCCCATGATTATATATTTTTTTCTTAATGAAAATTCTTACAAATACACAATTTTTATTTTATCAAAACTAATAAGACAGTATAATGAATATTGGTTAGGAATAAAATAATTTCATACATTTTTGGGTTTTTTAATATTGACATAATTTATCACATGTCACATACATGAGTGATTAATAAGGAGAAAATACCATTGAATTAATTGATACATTCTCATACATTCTTCAATACATTTAAAAATATTCTAGAAAAACAACAATAATGAACCAGTTTCAAATCTCATATGAATAACTAATAGAATTACATATATTTTATATATTTTTATATTTTCTATCTAATTAAATAATAAGGTAATTTTTAACATGAGTTTATCATATAAGCTGAAAAAACTCCCACTAGACTCTATAGTGTATTATAATTATCATGAATGTTATTGTGAATAATATATTCTATATAAACCATAATATTAGTTATAAATTCTTCTATTAAGAAATTAATAACATTACTTTACAACATTTAATGTTATAGTGATAAATATTTTTTGTATATATAAATAATTCATAAATCATCATCATTATCTTCGGGGAAAATTTTCAAAATCCATCGAATTGAGATAATTAGTTTAAATAATTTTTACCATTTATATTATATTTTATGTTAAAAAACAATAATCTATTACTTTGTTATGAAAAATTATCATTGTATTTAATGATGTATAATATTATATATTTTTAAAATAATTTATTGAAATTTAAATTTAATTCAACTAAAATTAAATGAATCTATAATCATTCAAGAATATAATTATATGAAATAAAAACTCTTTTATTTTAAAGAAATAAATTTTTATTCTACTTTTGAAATATTAAAAAAATAAAAAAGAGGTTATAATTTCAATTATAATGTTAAATTAATTTTCATATTTTTTTAAAGACATTATTTATTAAAATATTCTATTAATGGGAGGTGGGATTCATTTCAATATTTTTTTAAAATATATATTATAACACAATTTGTTCAGTGATATATAATTTTTATCATTTTTTCATTTCATATAAGTTTATAGAACAATATTTATCATGAAAATTATAATAAAAGCTTCAAATTCATTAATTAAAATGTCAATTCTCAACATTAATAATTTTTTAAAAATAAATGATAAAAAATATGGTCATAACATAATAATTATTCCTTATCAATTATGTATAAACCACACTCTCTATCAAATGAATAAAAATAATGTCATATTTTTAGGAATTCATTATCAGTTTTTGAAAACTCATTATTTTTATTCTTTATCAAAGGATACAGTAAATATAATATAACAATTATTGTATAATTTTTGTACATCATCACTACCTTGTATTATCAGTCCACAATGTTTAAAAAACCCCCTTCGGTTTTGTGGACAATTCATTTGTATGGAAACATTTATTTATCTTCTTGAAACCATTATTAGGATTCAATAATAGATAATTGATATTTTGTAAATATATTTATAGATGATTAGAAATTATTTTCATATTTTTGTATAAATGTTTTTCCAATATTACTATCAAAAAAATTTATATATATATATATCCTAAACAATTAAACTATACTCAAACCATTATAATATGCGTGTAAATAATTTTTCAAATCATTCATAGAGATAAAATATTCCCATAAATAATTTTTTAATCAGTCAATATTAATATCAATCCATATGGAATCCCCTGTCTAACGGAGTTATAAATGTACCAAATTATATGTTTTTCATCTCTTGATATCATAATATAATTATTAATCTTATTTTTGAAAAATATTAATTAAATCAAGTGTGATTCTATCAATGATTCTAAGAATATTAATTGTCTATTTGTTAAAAAATATAAATCTATGGTTTTATTTTATGGGTTCACCCAAACATGTAAAAATTACCCTTTATTATATGAACCATTCGTATTAAAATTTTATTCTAGGAAATTGAATCCATTAACCAAAAACATCTAATTTATTGTTGATAATTTCATGTTTGGGGATGAAGACATATCTCATCTATAATAGAATATTTTATAAAATGATTATTTTGTATTGGAATTATTAAATACATTATTTATTAAAAAATATCCAAATGAAATGATTAACTCTTTTTAAATTTCAAAATTTCACATAATTTTCCCTAATCCATACAACTATTTACATTTGTATTATCTATAATTTCAATTAAGAAATCAACTTGTGTTCCTAATCATGTAAATAATATTAAAAATGAATATTTTATAGTTAAATGGATAAGTTTTATATTATTCATTTATATGGGTTCAGTCAAAAAAAATTCCCTCTTATATTATAATCTTATTAATGTTGCCAACCTATTTAGAACCAAATATTTATTCAAAATATGAGATTCCAAACCTATATTGCACAAACATATCCAGAATTAGTAATAGATGATAATCCATGGAATCATAGATTTAGTACAACCTACCAAGATGGATGATTTGGAACATAATAATTGATCCCTTGGAATGGATTCAATCATTTTGTATTTTTTAAAGAGTTTTCACCATCTCATAAAAAATATCATTTATTATCAATTCATGTATTCTTTCCTATCATTATATATTTGTTAATCTGATTCCATTAACAAAATTAATAGGTTCAACACATATTGATTTCAAAAACATTACTGAACTCATATATTTTGTTATTAGTATAAATATAAATTCAACTATATTTATAAATATCAAAATACATCTCATGAAAAATAAAAAAATACCCCTTCTTTTAATGATGTAGAAACACATTTTATCAGTAATACATACTTAATTTTTCATGGAACAATAAGTTAAAAAAACTAATTTTATATAGATAAAACCAAATCATAGAACACAATGAGTATTCTGACCCAATAACATTCATTCAATTCTTCATCATTAATGTGAAACATATATTCCATAAAAATGTTAATAAATAATAGTATATAGTATGAGTACATTCTTAACTAATGATTGTATCCAAATTCTATCAAAATTTATTGTATATGAATCTTATGTCATTTATAACACAAATCAAGTGATTGGAAAATTACAGGTATTCAAATTTACACCATAAGATTAATAATATAAACTAGAAATTAGAACTATCCACAAAACAATATGTATGATAATAATAAAATTTGGAATACAACAACACGGAAAAAAAATTAATATATTTTAACCTAAGACATCCACTAATAATAAATTGAAAAATACTGAAATTATAAAATATTTAATATTTATCCATGATCCTTGAAAATTCCATTATTATATAGTTTAAAATATTATATTTATTATTATTATGAAATCGCTAAAATTATCTATTAGATGTTATTTATGTAAATATAATAAATTAAATAAAAAAATTAAATCATAAATATTTTATATAACAACTAATTTAATACAAATATCATATGTTTTTAATTATTTTATATGTGAACATATTAATTATAAAAATCATTTTTAGATGGTTTGATAAATATTCTAAAGAAAATAAAATTAGAAAATATTAAAAAAATTAATATTATATAATGATATATTAATATTTTATAAATTTCATAATATTTTTTAATTTATAAATTTTTTTATAATTACAATATAATTTAAATATGAATATTTTAAAATATATATATATATTGTATCCCATGTAGATAAAATAAATTTATTAATATCAATTAATATTACTGATATTTTAATTAAATGTTTTATAAATCATTAATTATTGAAGAACACAATATGAGAAATTAAAAATTAACTAAATTATAAATTAAATTTATATCAAAATTTTAATTTTTTGGAAAAATTTATTCTTGTTTTAAATAATATCATTCAATTCATAATTGAAAATTAATATGAAAAACTATTGTAGTTTATTTTAATTCATGATTCATCTAAACCAGAAATTTTGATGAATTATAAAATATATATCGTGGATTGTGTTTGATAATTTTCAACATTTAGTAAATATTTCACTAATTATAAGCGGTTCATTATGGTTAAGACAACATCATCTTGATTTATATATGTTGTTAATAAATAATGTTTAGTAATAGGAAATATCAGATTGCTACATTGTTAATTGGAATCTAGCATTCTTATATAGTAATATTAAATTTTCATACCGATTTTATAATAATTTCTTACTGTGAATTAATAAGAATAATAAATTTATTTTTTCACATTAACAACACTTATAATAATTTACAATATATAGTTATAATGAATGTTTTTCTCTTGATTAGTTAACTAACATTTAGTAATATTTATGAGTTTGCCTATGGTGCCAGTCAGATATCTGATTATCTCGATGGATTAAAAGAAATTATTTAAAATACTATATTATTTTTTGTCTCTCTACAGATGAATGTAAATTATCTTCTAGACATAATGATTATTGGGAATCAGAACACAATAATTTAGTCTAGAATTGACATTCAGAGGAATAAATTGTATAATATGTTTATATTTTTGTAATTTTGAGGATTGAACATGATCCATATAATACCTTGACCTGGTTGATTTATTATTTTGAATTTCCATAATTATTATTTCAGATTTCGGATGCTTTTTCACCATTTCTGCAGTAATCCCACACGGTATGGAGTAATCGTGTGGTGCCATCTTTGATGCCCAAGTGGTCTGAGTAATGGAAATCAACTATCGCACCATCTATAAAATAGGGCAATGGGTGTGTAGCATGAACTTGTACTGGGCATCATCGAGTGGCTCGTACTTAGAGAGATACACACAAATGCACATCTGGCCTCAAGAGATCCATGCAGGTGCATAGAATTTTAAATAAATAAATTCAATTATGATGAAATGTGAAAGAAAATAAATTAATAAAGAAATAATAGAAATTAAGATGATATTTTGGTAATAATAATGAAAATATTTTTATTAATATTATTATAATTAAAATTGATATTAATAGGATTATTCAGGGAAATAAAATAAATCAATATTGAATCATTAAATTAGAATGAATGAATAATATTAATAATAATATTTTTATATGTATTTTATAAATAATAATATTATTATTATAGTTTTATTATTAATATTACTTGTTTTATTTTGTTTTTATTTTTCTCCTTTTTTTGAATTATTATTTTTATTTTTCTTCAAAACGTAATTGGGGATTCATCCTCGCAGCCCCCCTCCCATCGCTATGATACCCTCTTACCCCTTTATATCGACATGCGCATGACCCCCCCCTACTGATGCGTCTTGGACCACCAATCCATAACATCACTACCCACCTCCCTTGCTCTAGCGTGTCTCTGGCGGCCTGACCTACTCCCCCTCTCCATCTTCTATATAATGAACATCATTCACAACCTCACCCAGTACAGAACGTCACTCCACCCTATGCTAACCTACCTTTTCCTCACACTATACTAGAAAATCGTGCCTCCTTCGCCACACTAGTGAATGACCCCTGGTCTGGAAACATTCCAAAAATTAACAACATTTTCAGTGCACGCCCACTGTTCACGACCTCCCATACTTTAATTTGTTTTCATTATTATCTTTCATTGTTTTTTCTTCGATTTACTATAACCATAATGCCTGAGATTGTGTTTCACATTTTTTAACTCGTTGATTATAGTGTGTGATTGGTCTGTAGGGCGTTGTTAGTCCGTTCCATAATGGTTTTTTAACATTTTCACATTATTTTAGGTAGGTGTTTTCTAAATTTTTCCTTTCTCACACATCCTATATCACTTATGTGTTTTAAATAATTTTTAAAAATATTAATTCCATCCATATTGCTATTAATGATAATTTATTTTATTTTTATTATGTTAGTTAATGTTGTTAAATATAGTTTTGGAATATTGCTTTGATTTTGTGTTGGTGTTTCCGTAAATAAATTTTATTTCACGAACCATTCATCCGATTTAATTAGACTAGTTTGTTCTGTTATTAAGTTGATTGGTGCAAAAAAACCATTCAATTATGTTTAATGTGTGTTGACTTATTTTCGTAGCACATCATGTGATATGAGGTGAGTTCTTTTATTAAAAGTCATACTTTATCACTTACTTGTGTTTTAGGAATTGTTCAATTACAAGATTCAACTTTATAGGAAGTAAAAACTATGTTTTGCTGTGGACTTGATGTGCATTGATTAAAAAAAATAAAGTTTTGTATGTTTTAGTGTTTTAATCCATGAGTTATTTCATTAAATTGTTGAGGAGTTTTTTAGATCTGTTTGGTTTTTTATGAAAATGGTTTCATTAATTTTTCAAAAGTGAATTTGGTGATTCATGTGGTGTGCATTGAGTATTGAAAGATGAAAGGTAGTTTTCAATGGGATTGGTTATACAATGGATTTTAATATGGAATTCACATTTGGAGTTGGTGAGCTCATGATAGAAGCCTTTGTTTTTTCATATGAGATGTTTTAACAATTGAGTTAATAATTTATTCAATGATGTTTGAAATGTTAATAATGTGTATCAAGTGTTTCGGTTAGTGTTTGGGATTTTATTGAAAACGTATGGTATCATTGTAATGATGGATTTTGTTTCCAAAAAGTGGTTGGGTTCCTTGTGCAGTTCAAAAAAAATTATTAAAATTTAACCTATTAGAATATGTCATTTAGATTTTTTGGGGGGGGGGTGTTTTTGGTAAAAGCCTCACTTAAGGGGTTGTTTCACATGTTTTAAATGTTTTATTATTTTTCAGAAAAACAATGCTTCGAATTGTAAATTTATAAACAGATTTGGAGTGTGTCGAGTTGAAGGCATGTTTGTAACTTCCAATATAAATGTGATTTTTGTGTTAATGTTTAGAATTGATTGAGTTTTGAGAAATTTGTGAGTTAAGTTGGCAACATAATGTGTTTTGTGTAATAGTGTAAAAATTTATGTGACGCGACGGCCTAGTTGGAACCATGTATGATATGATGTATAAATGGTTATATATATATATATATATATATTGGTAACCATTATAGGATGGATATCCATTTATGTGTCATCATTTAGGGTGTCTGTGTCTGGGTTAGGTAAGTGTGGTGACTGTAGGTATGTTGAGTCCAACGTTCAATAGACTCCTACTTACATATAATTATTAACAGTATGGGTTCTTGGGTGACTTTTAGAGGATCGTGTGATGGTTGTTGATCAACCCCGATTAGACTGGTTGGTACAACTAAAATTTGTTGTTAGGAAAGGAGGGTTGTGCCAATGTTGAGGTGATTTATAGCAGCTAGTGGGTTGTAGACTATGGGGCTTCACCATACATAGGTAAGGGGTTCGAAACCCAGTATGACCAATGGTCCTCTAGTGATGTTCAAGTTCAGCCATGGTTACATAATTATTTTCATATCATTTCCACTTTTTATTGTACCATTTTATATCTATATTTCACTATTTACATATTTTATTATATCTGAAATTGGGTATTATTCGTCTTGGTTTTTTTAAAAAATTAAATTAATATTGGAAATGGTATGTAGAGGTTATTGGATTTATATATGGGAGAAAAAAGATTATTATATTATAATGATGAATCTATACTTCTATATTTATATTTCAAACATGTCATAATGGGTTGTTTTTTTGGAAAAGAGATTCTTGGATTCAGTGGTTTATTTTGGAATTCCTTCTGAAAAATTTGGTGCTCACACCTATCCTATCTTTTTAGTTACATGTGTAGTTTTTTCTGGTTCCATGGACCATGTGCTCTTTGTGAGGCTAGGTTGAATTGTGGATTGAGGTGACTGATGGGTAACACATAGATCTAGGTAGTGGGGTCTTATTTCCAGTTTTGTTTCCTTTCAGTTGTACTTTGAATCTAGTTCATATGTTTGTTTAATGTTATTTAGTTGTTCATATTTATTTCATTTTTAGGTTTTTATATCATCTAATATGTGTAAACAAAACTATTTCATTTGAGCAACTGCGGACTGCTGCCCCCTCATGGTGATATGATTCGTTCATGACATACATGGAATCCATAAAGGATGCCATTATTAAATAATGTCACATATATATATCTTATGATATTATAATATAATTATAATATAACTATGTACCATTATGTTTTAATTCCATTAAATAGTAAATAGAAATGAAATTAGTGTTCATGCATGCGTACAACTTACTGTCTCTATGATCGGTGCATTTCATTTCATATCTCCAAATGTTATATACTATTATAAATACATATATATTCTGGATATAAATGATATATATGATATCTAAATCATGAATATTATTATGGAGATAATGTAATTTTGACCACATGGACAATTTGTAATTATAACATGTTTATTTTGGACTAATGTTCTGAACATTAAGAAAATGTCCAATATGAAGTCAAATGATTAACTAATTGTTATAGAAAGGTAATAACTGATATAAATGGAATATTAAACTTGAAAAATGTTTTTTTACAAGTATAAATTAACTTAATTTTATTATTCAATAATAACAAGGAACAAACGAGTCAAGTCGGTCATGAGGTAAGGTGTTTCTTATCTAACTTTTAATTCTGTGATATTTCCATTATTCGCAAATTATTTCATGAATGTGGTGTATTTGGTACTGAAATTATACATATATTATCAGGACTATTTTTATGTTCATGGTATTTTGAGATTCATTTTAGGTTGATTATCTTTTGGTCATACGACAAGATTGATTACAACATGGTAAGGGGTTTCATATCTCACTGTTAATTCCATGAGACTTCTATTGTTCCTCCGTATTTATTGCATGTGGATTATTGTTTACTAAAATTTGATTTATATTATCATGATTATATTTATTTTTATGGTATTATGGGATTCATTTGGTGGTTATTAACTTTTTTTCAGACGTCTATATTGGTTACAATGTGGTAAGGGGTTTCCATCTCTCATTTTATTCTTGTGAGATTCAAGCTATATTTTCTAGTATCTCCATATTTGTGGTGTATGTAAAACCCATAATTGTATTTTTTTGTAATATAATATTATTTATGGGTAATTAAATCTTCATTTAATTATCCTTCTTTCATGTGTTTTATGTTTCATATGTTACCAAATCGATAAGGTAACCTTTCACCCACCTCTTCTAAAAATACATCTTTCTGTTATTTTTTTAATTTACGTATTCATATGATGGGATGTGTTTTATATATCCTTATTGATGTAAATTTAATATCCATGTGATGATATACCCTTCTCTACATCATCAATTCATTTTTGAAATTTTAATGAGAAGATGTTAGGCTGTCGAATTTCTATAAGAGAACTTATTATTCCAATTTCAATTCTTTAGTTTTAAACATTTAAATCATGATTATGTCATAATATTAATATGTGTGAATGAACTCTGGTTGTTTTACACATTATATAAGTATATATTGTGTGTATTATTAATTGTCACCCATAATTTTGTTATTTATTTATCCTTATTCTAAGGATATTATTTTTTTCAAGGGAATTTGTCTGAGTTTACATTCAATTGAAACTTATATTTTTTATCCACCAATTCACTTTTTTATGGTTTATATACTTCCCTTTGACCTATTATATCATGCATCATCTTATTATCATGATATTATAAGGTTTTATTGATTTTATTCCTCAATTATTCATATTCAGTCTTCACTCATTTGGCAAGAAACTCTTTAACTAAAATATCAACTTTCATATTTTAAAGTTTTTTTTTAAATATTTTTAAATAATGACCATGTTTTCAAATTTTTTTAAGGATTTATTTATATGGCCATTAATGTTCAAAAATGTAAATTCCATTGAATGTATCAATGTGGTATTGGACACATAGATTCAAAAAACTCGTTATTAAATTTTCTAAATGGTTTGATAAAGCATTGATTTTGTCAATATAATGAAATGATTTCTTGTGATTAAAAATGAAATGTTATTAGTGAAATGTTTATATTTGAAATATTTAATGTGTAATTATTTCATAATGGTACTTGTACATTGGATGGTGGTTACATGATAAACCAAATGACGGGTGGTGTCATGATAAACTGGGACTAATGGTTACGTTAAAACCCTTATTGCATTGGGTATAGAAGTCAGCCGCATGGATATTCCATTTACTGATATGTGTGGAATTTGACTGTAAAATTATTCCATTTAAGTACATTTATGTCCCATGTTACCTATATATGTTATTTGTGAATTCTATGGGTTTTACGGTAATATTTCGGTTACAAAAGGGTAAGCAATGATCATTTTTTCAGTGAAGAGTATTTATTAATTCTTAAAGGTAAAATGTATATCTTTTGATAAAGTATTCATGTTTTACTTGTTTTTTTAAAAACATTAATAGTTTTCCTTCATTGTGTATCCCTTGATAAGAATTTTTCTCATTCGAAATTTTTGAAATGTTTTTTGCAGGACATGAAGTGGAATAGGTACAAGGATGAGATCATGGAAAACTCATGATTTTTAAAACATGGAACTAGACATGTTTCTACCTAAGTGTTTATTTTTTCTGAAAAAATGGATTCTAAGTAGTAGTGTCGACATGTAATATTAAAGCTGATATGTAATATTTATGGATTAATTCTCTAAAACTCTAAACTTGACAAGATCCTCATTATAAATTCTTGATTTAACTCAAGATTTTGTAATGCTTAAGGGGGTGTACATATAAATAATATAATGGTTTTGAGTATTTATAAGGTCCTATTAAAATTAATAAAATGAACTATAATTAAAATTATATTAAATTTGAGTCATATATTTAGTCATGTATACCTTTTATATGAATTACTAAATCACTTTTTTGTTATCATTACGTAATAATACACACCATGTATTTATGTCAAATTTAATTACTACTCGAAAATTGTACTCTAATAAAAATGTTAAAATTTAATATAGGATGATTTAAATGTGATGAATCAAAAAAATTATAATTTATTTATTAAAATATTGTTATAAAATTTTTAATTTTTACATTTATAACAAAATCAACATTTATTGAGAAATGATGGGATTTTTTACAATATCAATTTTCGAAAACTTATAAATTTAAAATTTCAATTCGTGAAATTATAATAATAATTTATTTATAATAAATAAAATTTAATTATAATATTAAATAAAAATATATTTTATTTCAAAAAATATTTATTTATTCAAAATTTCGTCTTTATTAGAAATATATGTCACCCAAACAATAATCAATTTTTTATCGTATAAAAATTATAATTTTTTTTTCTAAATTATTATTTAATCAGTTATAATGTTACAAAATATAATATAAAAATAATTATATTTAATTAAAAAAATTAAAATTTATAATATTAGGGATACTTATTTTCTAGTACTTGTTAAATTCTATATTCCCTTATATATCTTATATTCTTTTTAATGTGGTAATAAATATTTACTACGATTATTGTTCATATTGATCAAAAAATTAGTTGACCTTGTTAAATAATATTGATTTGGATGATTCCTAATATGAAATAATTTTTTTAAAATTAAATTCATTTAGGTTGAATAATTAAATATAAAACAAAAAATCCCAATGGAAATTGGTTTTTGAAAATAATAAATTTTTCAAGGGAAGGAATGATTTTCATTTGACTATATAATTAAAAATCATTCAATATATGACTTTCAATTATTAATTATTTATATATAATATATATAATTCTTATATCAATACCCATTATAGGTTAATTTTTAACTAATTATAATGGAGAAATATTATGCATGTAAAAAAAATTTATGAAAAAAAACTATCTTCAATCATTTAAAAAAACTTATTATAAATTTCAGTCAAAATATAATTTAAATATAAATAATTCGGTTAAATATAAATAAATAATAACTATTGTATATTGTAATAAATTTAAAATAATAATTGTTATTTTGAATGACATAAGTTAATTAAAATAACTTTTAAAAACAAATTGTTATTTTTCATTGTTCACTAAAAAATCAATATTTATTGAAAAAACTAAAAATTTCACTCAAACTTAATTTTTTTTCTAATATAAAAATTGTGTTTATTTAATTAAATATATTTTCCTAACTATTCTAAAAACTAATTATTATATTTTGAATAAAAATTGTAAATTTTGTTTTTTGAATAATACATGTTTTGTGAAAAAAAATGACAATACATAAAATTAAGTGATTATTTACTTCTAATTTATCAATCTAATATTTTTTAGTAGGAAACATATACATATATATATATATTAATTATTTCAATTATATTATTATTAATAATTTAATTTCTATTATAAAAATTAATATTTAAATAACCATAATTTTTTTGTGTTGTTGGTTATGTATGGAAAATACCATCGAACATAGTTTACAATTTAAAAACCATGAGCATAACATTATCCCAAAATGTAATTAATTATGTCCTCAAAATTTTGAAATTATCTTGGTAGGAAATTTTTACCACATGAAAATATATTAATTTAATACCCACATCCTAAAATCGGTTAATAATAAATATGATTGAAAAGAGAGAAATAAAAGTATGAATATCATCACATAATTAGGTTTCCTGGTATGATAAAATAATAAGGAAGTGAAAAAATAGATAATAAATAGAAAAATACCACTAAATAACTAAAATTGTGTGATAGGAAATGTTGGCCAGGATAAATTCAATGACCACAAAACCATAATTATATGCTTTATTAAAATACCATCAATTTAACGAAAATTATCGTAACATAACAATGATTTTTATTGAAGATTTTTTTCAAAGCTTTAAAAAATTAAATTAACATATATACTAGAGAAATAATGAAATATTATTTCACAGCAAGTATAATTTTATCCTTTATTCAATTTCAACTATAGTCTCATCATTCATAAAAACTATGATAACTCAAGATGATTATTTATGCCTGAAGTAGAAGAATAAGATTCCAACAGATCACATAATACACAAATTAAGAACAAAATATAACTCCTTCCATTTGTAAATGAAAAGTTGTTATCATAATGTCGGGTAATACTTAATACATTAATATCCCAAATTATACAAATAAATCCAACGGTTTGACATAGATCAGTACATAAATAAATACCCATATATCACAAATAACTATAACGACCTCTACATTAAAGAATGTTTTATTCATAATAATTTTTTCATAACCTTCATATTACAGGTCTAAAAACATAATATCATCATTTTAAAATTATACAAATGTGTATATATACCATAACTTAATAATAAATCTCCTAAAACGACATTAATCCATTACAAATAAAAAATATTTGATATTGTAATATGTTTCCCAAAATATCCTTATTAATGAATAATGACCATCATCTAAATCATTATAATAAATACCAATTCCTTTAAAAATATCATTATTTTTTTCATATCCTCCCAATAGAGTTTATTTTTATACCCACGTGTAACATATATTAAGGGTTACCAATAACTAAAATTATAAATCAATTTTATAGATAAACAGGATAATTTGAATCCTTAGTGAAAACAATGGTGGAACAATACTAATATTATTAAGTTTTATTACATCCATAATTTCATTGATATACTATTTATTCAAGATAACTATAAAATAAAAAAATGAACACTTTAAGCCTAACCAATCAATTATTTCCAAAACATAAGTCCTTAGTCATGGATGGTACTAGTAGATTAGGGTATTGAATCATATAATTACCCTATTATCCACACAAACTACATTGAAAAAAGGGGTTCCATTGGACATAATTTAATCACACCCATCAAAATTATTTTTTTTATGGATATTAGATGCTTTATTCCATATATTACCACACATAAAACACGTTTCAATTTCTTTATTGAATTCTCATTTGTGTTTTTTTGCACATTTTTTTATACATAAGAAATTTAATCTTATTTAATTTTAATTATTTATCAGTGGAACTTACATGAGAGTTCATCCCCAAACTATTTTATGATTTTAGAGATTTAACTATAAACCTATTTTTAATTGTGATTTTTGACATTGGTTTCTCATAATAAAACAATGTTATACTTGAGCTCCCATCATATTCAGAATCTCATTTTGAAATTATAATAATTTCCCAAAAAATGGTTGTTTGCTCGATTCCCACTTTTTAAACCCATTTAATATAATAAATAGAAAATTTAGGATGAGTAAATTGAACTATTAAAAAGATAGATGTGAGTCAGATAACATCAAGTGGAAAACTTATAAATGACAAGTAGTTCCTTATCTTTTAAAATTGAAGTCATCAATCTAAAATATCCATGATCATCATGATAATATAAAATATTATAGGTATTAATTTTCCCTTAATAGTGGTTCATAATTTTCATGTGACTTTACCAAAGAATACCCTCATGGTGTGCCAAATATGGATTCTAGTTAGGACCCTTTTAATGAACCAATTCCCAATAAAGTATATCATAATATGGTGTTTTTAGGTTTATCGACCCTTGATACATTAGTTACAGAACAACATTTACTTATTGTATCCATATGTGGATGTGTTTTCAAAGAATCCAGTTACAATATAATTTACCAAAACTAATATTTTTTCTCATATACGTAGTTTTATTCCTAAGGATTTCATGAGAGTTTTCTAATCTGAATACAAAAAATAACATGACGATCTTTTTATACCAATGAAAACAAATGTATTTATGACAAATTAAATATTCATTTAATAAATTGGTATACATTTAGTACAAAATTTATATTTGAGATGTATACTGTATTTAAAAGTTAGGAAAAAATATTAACATCTTGAACATGGGATACAACATCATTTTATAAAACATCCTTACCATGATCTTATAAATCATCGGTCCTCTAAAACTACAAGGCGTAACAAGGGGAGGTATGTATGAAGGGGGTGAGATATAAATATCTATAGGGGAACATAAAAATCATAGAAAAAGATGATATTACATGTTATGAAATTTTCATACTAACAAGTATTAAAATGGATTATTATCATAAACATGTATAATAAATCATGAAATAATATGGTACCATAAAGGTAACATGGGAATGTGGAAACAACATTAAATATTACCTCAAATCATATTTCCAAGTTAAAAAAAATAAATCAAAACATAATGTTTTTATGGTAAACCATACCAATAATATAATGACGACAAAACATTACCTATGGAATTGGATCACTATTAAGGAGCAACCTTCATCGAAACTATATCCAACTCCCCAAATGATATCTGGGCTCCGTAATAAGGATCATATTAAATACATGATGAATTGTGCCATAAGGATTACATAACATAACAACAAATTTCCTCATATTTAATCCCATGATTAATGATTTTGGATTATGTACATGAAATCACTAATTTATTATAATTAAAACTATTTGAATATCATTTCTTGTAAATGGATACAAGTACACACCTCATAGATGTTCAGCATGGAAAATCACGATGATGTTTCAGTATTGTAAAAGTAGTACATAAGTGTTCACAAAATTGATCAATGAGAGAAAAAGGGGTATCACATAACAAAGAAGATAAAAATTATAGTAAGAGGGATATTTAAGAACACAATAAAACATAATTATTTGGTAATTAAAATTCTTAAGATGTGGAGGTTTTTTGAATAAAAATATGGCAAGGAAACCATGTAGTTAAATTTTGGCCACATAATGAGGGAAAATAAAGTTTCATTCATAGGATTAATGAGATTGAAATGTTTATATAATAATTTAGTAATTATACAGTAAGAATGGGTAAATGTATTAATATATCCCATCATTGTGTATTGATGATTAAATGTATTTGATAATGGTTTTTCAAGAATAAAGAGAAGACAGAGAGGATTTCTGAATAGTAATTGATTTTGTAAATACTATAATGATAATGGATAAATGATATAAAATTTTAATGACTAAAATATAAAATTATATGGATATTTATAAGGTCAGGAAAACATAAAATTTTGAGAAAAAATTTCTAAATATAATGAAGGTCTTTTAATTGAAATGCAGAGCAATAGATCCCTCACTTTTGGTACAAGAAATGACTGGAAAATTTCGATAGCATAACATGGGTACATTAATGATCATTGGAGGTCCCAATGATATTGAAATTGATATATCATCACATGTTCATAAATATTTTAGTAATAATTATATATAAAACCATTCCCAAAAAATATCAATTGAAAATTTAGAGGCATAATAAAAAAGAAGAACTAGAATAAAAAGGTAGGGATATCCATTACTTTTAAGGGGTGATTAAAGTATACTGGGAGGATAATCCTGAGAGATTTTTGGAACCTTTGGAGGACTATATAGAGAATATGATATATTAATTATGTGTTACAATGATTCTTAATGAATTGGGATTGGAGAAGTGGTTTTTTTATATAGGAAAAGATAATGGAGATCCTTGTTATTTTCATAATGTTTGTTTTGGACTCTATATAATAATGTAATAAAAATAAATTACCTCTCATGGGTTTTCTCCATGGTTTCAAAGAAATATTAATTGTTTTTTCATTTTTTCCATGTTATGAAATTATTATAATATTATACCTGGTAATGTGGTAGTTTGACAAGTTCTTGTAGAAATAATTTTTTAAAACCTAAAAATAAAATATATGTTTTGGAGGACTTATAAAGAATCAATAAAAATGATAAATAAACTAAAAATCATATTATTTAAAAGGGAAACATAGATATGTTCATTTATACAATTTATTTCATTTATCACATCATTTTGGGTAAATTTTATTTCATAATAGGCACTGTATAATTATTTTGTATTTAAATTTTTCCTGAAAGATCAACTCTCTCTAAAAATTAATAAAAATTATCCATTGGGTAATTTTAATGTGTTGATTAAAAAAATTAAAAAATTAACAATTTTTTTAATGTTTTTGAATTTTCACAACTAAATAAAATAGACATTTGTTGTAAAATGTTTGTTTTTTTATAGTAATAATTTTTGACCACATATAAAAAACAAATTTCCCTTCATAAAAATATATCTTACTTTTATATATAAAATATACTATTTTAGAATAATATTTAATAAAACTATCTTTTATTTCAAAAATAATTTAAACAATTAGAAGAGGGTCTTTATAAAAAATATATATTATTCTAACAACAATCAATATTTTGAACATCAAATATATAAATTTTATTAAAATGAATATTTAAAATTTTATAATATAGAAACAAGAAATATTATATTTATTATACTTAATTAAAAATATTTAAATTCATACCATTTTATTTAATTTTCTTATAACACTTTGTTAAATAATTTTTACCCTTATCTCACATATTTTACATTTTCCCTAGTAATAAGTATTTGTACAATACTATTCATGTGGATAAAAAATTTTAGATTGCCTTATTACATAATTTTTATTATGATTATTCCAAATATGGAATCAATTTTATAAAAATCCATTCTAATATGTGGAATAATTAAATATAAAATAGGAAATCACAATACAATGCGGTTTCCAAAAAAATGAAAATTTTAAGAGAAAGATTGATTTTAATTAAGCTATTTATCAAGTAATATTAATTAAATGAATATAAATTTATAATTATAGATATATATATATATATTATAAATATATATTTAGTTAATACCAATTAATGGTTATTTTTAAATTCATTATAATTGAGAAAAGATAAGCATTTTAAAAGAGTATTCAGAAAAATGTATTTTCAGGCCAAAATATACACTTCTTATAAAATCTTATATAATGATAATTTAAATGTAATTAAAATAATTTAATATAACTGAAGAATAATTATAATAGTTTTAAATAAAAATAAATGATTAACGTGTCTTATAAATTACTTTATTTATCATACTAAATGATAGTTTAAAACAAAATGGTATTTTTCCATAGTCACTAAATATCATTATTTTCAGAAAAAAACACAAAATATCAAAGACAAATAATTCTAATATTATGATATAAAAATATATTTACTTTTATCAAATTTCTGTTTTAATACAATATAAATTCATGATAAAATGTATTTAAAAGATGATTTAAAAATCATTTTTGAAGAAGATATATTTTGAAGAATCCAATTACTATACTAAAAATGGATTTATTATTAACTATGAATTTATCAGTACTGTTATGATGAGTAAGAATATTTATATAAATCATAATGAATATAAAAATACCCATAATCAAAATGTAATGGTGATAGTAAAATCATTTTATATAAATAACAATTATTTTCATTGGTTTGTTTTTGTGTATCAGATATGAAATCAAACATAGTTTTCTCTTATAAATATTCATGGATTTATAGTTCATACATACATATAAAATATAATATAGTATTTATGTGGATGTAGACACTTTTATTAATCCAATATTTCTATTCCTGCAAGAATCATTATCAAATTTCCAAATATAATTGTCATGAAACGAGCAATACGCAACATTCAATGCACTCAGTAATATAAATATGATAGAGAGATTACAAAACATTTGATTCAGCATGTGCATACTATGTAATATATTCAATATTCCCTTCCATTACTCAGCTATGTGGGATGGGAAATACATAATAATAATAATAATAATAATAATAATAATAATAATAATAATTCCACAAATCATGGGCATGATTGAACTATATAATCAAAATATTTTTATTAGGAAACAATCATTACAACAATTTCCTATATAAGTTTATTTGTATTTAACATATATTTGTATTAGCATCATCTAAGATTATTATCATTACAAAATTAGAAAACATTATTATTCACATTTCTAATAACCCAAACAGTCCGCAAAAATGGAAAATGGTCATTTTATACCACTTGTAATTTACATGACTTGGTTCACTCAAAAGTAACAAAATCCCATTGGCCATAATGACTAGAGATTTATTCCACATATTCAAGAGGCATTAAACTACCAGTGACGGTCTATGGGTGTATGGATTAGGTACTATACAATAATTATTTGATTCAAAAAACATAAAATAAAATTAATCAAAAATATAAAATAACAATTGCACTGTCGAATCATAATTCATCAGGATATAATAAAATTCTTGAAAAAGAAACAATATCATATAAAAAATGATGACATTTCTATATACTATACAAAATAGTAATACATATAAGTGGATAAGTAAGAATATTAAACATTCAAAAATGAATAAAAAATACCATAATTGATAATAATATATATTAAAGTGCATAAACTCATTCCCCTACTCCCATACACAAAATTAGTACATAAAATCATGCATCCAAATATTGATGCTTCCCATATTTTTAACATGAAAACATTAATTCCATCCAAGTAGCAAACATCACCGCGAATATAGTGTTAGATAAACTTAGTAGGCCACCAACAATGGAGTCTAGAAATATCCATTCTATCTAAAAAGATTATATATTTTATGTAATAGTCAATGTATAATAAAACATAAAATCAAATTCAATCTATTAAGATTGCTCATGGGATACCCAGTAAAAACTATGAGCATCCTCCTGATCCAAAATATCATTAAATAAATGCCAAATTGAATATATATATATATATCTGTTTGTGTGAGTATGTGTGTTTGTGGGTGTATGTTCGTTTATATATATGTCATATACCTATGATCATGTTTGTATATATATATTTGTGTGTGTATATGTTATACATTCTAGGACCCAAAGTGTATAGCCACGGTGTCCATGCATAATCATATGTGGTTCTCTATTTCTTAGGGAATGTGTTATTAGGAACGATGTATAAATATGACTAATTTCTATAAATAATATACATAATCCATTTATTTTATTTGTGTAGGAAGACTCATTAGTATATTAATTTATTATCTACACCCAATTTATTACATTCCATATAATTATCCTAGGAATCACTACATGTATAGTATAAAAACCAATCATAGTAGAAGTTCATCCAAGGAATTACACTCAAGAATCTTGGTATCAGTTATGGAATTGTATAAAGAAATGACCCTCTCAGACCATCCTCATTTATAATAAAGGGCTCCATGTATATATCCTAGAATTTTATAGTAGTGTTACCCTCTACGAAATTTCAGGGTATTTCACTTAGCAAATTAGTTATCACTCATGGTATACTGTTGAGGGATCCACCCACTAAACCGAAAAATGGTATTAAACAATAGAATCTAGGTATCACACTTTATGTGTTTAAAATAATTTTAGGACTTTAATTTACTATTCATGGGGATAGAATCTATATAATTATAATTTAAAAACCTTATGTCACTCTGTGAATGACATACTGGATGTTCATATGTCTGTGTTTTTCTCATACAATTAACAATTTACTAATCCAATTTGGAAAAAAATAAATATGTGTAAATAAATATGTCATGAAGAAGGTACGATGGTCTATGTACATGTCCTACCAATTTTCTTTTTCAAAATAAAAATTACATTCCCATTCAAAAGGGAATCTTAAACACACATTAATCAGTTCTTAAATATATTTCTAAGCTATAATGATCACAGAAATTAAAAGAAATACACCCAAATGGATGGATTTCATAGAGGTAGATATCCTATAATGATAAATTGATGTTCATATAAGAACCCTAATAACAGAAATATTGATTAATTAATATATTTTTTATTTTAGGAGGAGTCACATGGATGGTATGACACACGACATGATGTTGAATAATAGAAATATATAGTCATTAAGGGGAAATAACTTAACCACAAACCATATAGTGGTAGATAAATCCCCATCAAGTATTTTCCACCAAAATAGGATTGAGATTGATTAATTAGAAGAATGGATGAATACCATGAAAATAAGGAATATGTGATGACATTTTTTTATCATTCCTTGTTCGAAGATAAAATAAAGATGGAATAAAGAGTGGATAAGAGAATTATATTAAAATTAAATACTGACAAATGATTAGGGAAGCAGACATCATATGAGGAACCTATCTCAAAACATAACATTGATAATGGAAGGATAAGTATACTAAAAATTGTGTTTCTCCATGTGATGGTAATGAAAGAAGAGTGGAATAAACATAAAAAAGAAAGTTGAATTTTTTAGTTTCAACCATTTTTAAAGGACACATTATTTGAGTATATGGATTGTCCAAACTGTACACAAACCATGTGTCTCCATGGACTATGTGGTAATAATCGTGCATTCTAGATGTACTTAGTGGAAAAATATATGATACTCATGTAGAAACCCTCGGACAAAATGAATCTATATCGTAGGGTCATGTTGTTACTATGTATAGTCTTTACATGCCATGAATCACCTTTTAGTTCCTATATGGTTGAATATAACTATTAGCAGTAGATGTACGATAATCGTGTGGCTAAAACTATCTTCCAAAAAATGATAACATTACACTTAGAATGTTCTCTTCTTAGTCCCGAATATGCATTGATCACATAAGAGCATTCCCATGGATAAAAAAGTGGGTTTTTGTGTTTTTATTGAGTATTTTACATCTCTAAACTATATTATGTAGTAATTTTTTCCAATAATTTTCATATAAAATATCCGAAGAAAATCCACTAGTAGTGTTAAAATAATGTGTACAGAAATGATTGTTTTCATGCACCTAGTGATGATCAATTCATATCCTATTCTTCCCTTTTTGAGGCAATTACCCCTAGGTACAATGATTCTTGATCCTCATCCACTTGCAGTTTCCAAATAGATAAATATTTTCAAGGGAGCCCACACACACTTATCTTTACCTTATTTAGAATGAAATTATAGCTATGGGAAACATTGAGTGTTATAATATTTTATAAATTTATTAAAATGTGAGGGAATAGAGGTCGTCCATTTATGAAAAATTAGTAAGATATAAAAATGATATATAATTACATATTCCATTGAATCATGAAAGGATTTATAAGTCTCACTAAAGTAATGGGGAATGGTCTGTGAGTAAACCTTGTTTCTACATAGAAATTATATAGAAAAATATATAATGAGGGGGAATAAATAAACATCAATTTATAACATATTTCAATGATGATAAATCCATTGAACAAATACCTTGAATATATATGAAAATAAATATAATAAGACATTATAACAAATGTAATTAAGTAGAAAAGGAAATATGACTATTGATGAAATTACTACATTAGGAGGATTCTTCTTAAAGATAGAGTGGGATTCCATATAACTATACAACCACCATGTATAAAATAATTTATTGGGGATTGGAAAATAAATCTTTCTGAAATAAATTACTATTGATATTGATGATGGAATAAGGGTATTTATACTTTGGATGGGTTTATTTAAGGGCAAAAAATATACTACCTAATTATATAAGACAACCACTTGTTCATGCAATCAATTGCAAGAAATTTTAAAGATTATTAATGAGTACAATAATGTGGGTTGATTTATATGGTATGTCAAAAGAGAATAACACCTCCTAAACAACCCCTTTAATTATAAATATCTAAAATAATTATATGTTATTATTCGTCTTTTTTTATCCAAAAGTAATGGTATAGACATATAATCTAAAATAAGTTGTTTAAATTTATTTTTATAATTATTATTTTTTTATTAAATAAAATCTTCTTTAATTTTTTTTATCATTGTTACATAATAAGGGTGTCATAAATTTAATGTACCATGTATGGTGTCCATTTCCAATAATTAAACAAAAACTCACCTTTGGGATAAAAATATACCAGAAAATAACCCTATTCTAATTTTGATGTTTTATATCTAAATAAATTATTTAATAATAAATCTATAATATTGTAATTTAAAATTCTAAATTAAACTATTAATTTATTAATAATTATCAATCATCATTTCATAATGAAAATGTTGCCCATCATTAAAATTACATAGTTATTCATTAAATATATTATCATAATAAAATTTATTTATATTATAATTTCAGGAAAATTAATATTATTTATAAAATTAAAATATATCATAAAACATATTTTTAATATAATTTCTTTATAGTCTCAAAAAATAAAAAAAACATTACATCATTATATAATCCAAACATTCACTTAAATGAATCTATGTAACCATCAATAATAAAGACAATTTTTTATTGGATAATGGCCTTTTGAAACAATAATATAAAATATTAATATTTCACTATAATTACCCTATCATTCTAACTTTATAAATTATTCCATCTCTTAATATGAATCCAACAAATTCATTGATAATGTTAATAATTTTTCTAACAATACTCTTTATTTTCACAGTTGTAATGGTTGGAGTGATATTCTAGGGGTAATTCGTAACTATGGTGTTAGTTTTACATAATTTAATATTCATCATTGTGTATATACCTTATCTATTTCTAGTTAACCAATACAATATTCACACATGCTTTATAATGTTTTATAAAATATTATATCCTTTGTATGTGATTATATTGTAAATTATAATAATATATTTTTTGGGTAAATAGTATCATTATTAAAATATGAAACTTTTTCCATTAAAATATTCCTTCAATATAAAAATAGTTTCCTAAAAATTATCTTATATTTATCATTAAGTTAAAATTCATATATTTTATTCAAATAATCATGGTCTTATTATCTAGATAGTTGTCGTTGAATAAATATTTGGATATCCAATCCCATTCCAGTATAGAATGAAATTCTACTAAAGGGAGTATAACATGATTTTTAGAATGTAATATAAAATAAAATTCAACATATGATGAAATAATCACAAAATATTTCCAATAGATAAATAAATTAATTTCTAGAACTGAAATTATAATTTTAGAAAACAACCGATAAAATCTAGACTCACAATAGATAAAATAGTACTGTAAAGTGAAAAATCCAAATCGAAATTGTGTATTCTCAACCTAGTTTCCTTGTTTTGGAGATTAAATGTGTCTATATTCCTCATTATCCATTGGATTAGGTTATTAACTTAGATAATGATAAAATTCCCAACATCACTTCCATTGAATAATTAGTTGTGACTTGGTTCAATCCTTTTTATCTTCCCTTAAGTCAATATGTCTATATATGTTTTATAGTAATTATTTAATTTATTCCACACCTATATACAAATAAATTGTCATTAAGATACATATATTCATTCTCCATAGTGTCACATCCTAGGTTTTTAACATGTAGATAATTGAATATACATTACTTTATCATATTTGTCTTGTTAAATTCCATGGCATGCCATCATTATTTTTTATTTTTGGAAACTGAACTATATTCCTTTTGTTTATTTTTTTATGTAAAAATAGGGTTTTCATCCACATAATATTTCATACTTAGAAAACCATCTGATTAGTCATCAGATTAGGGATAAATCATCATAGCTACCAAATCTATTGTTGGCATGGATTATTATATTTCAGACCTTTAACTAATATGGAAAACAATGATGAGGATACTATAAAAATCATAAAAATTAGAAAAATAATCTTATAAATGATAACAAATAATAGAAATGTATATTATAACCAATTATTATACAGTTTTCATTCTAGGTTGTTGAATTAATTCCATTTCAATCTTCAAATAACAGTTACTAAACCAAAATTTAGAGATTAGTTATTTAGAGAATGATAGAATTATTAACACCATGGTGGTGTGAATACTATGTGGCCATACTAGTTATACATGACCATGTATCATGGCGAGTATTTTTATCTTTCTATGGATCTATACAAAAATATTCCAAACCATAATTCCCAAAAATAACCAAACTCTACTCTGATACAAATTGAGACAACCTAAACTCATACTTCCAAATATAGTGCCAAACATGCTTCATTTTTATTACATCACATGAATAACATCAAAATCCCTGGTTCATAATTTTTGTGTCTTTGGAAACTATGTAAATTTTCCTATAATCGAATATTACAAGATAATTTTCTTCAAAAATTATTCTCTATATATTGTATTTCTATATAAGTATTCCTTATTTTAATTTATATAGAAAAGTGGAAACATCATAAAATGTTTGGATATTAATCTATGTAAGGAACAAAAAATGAAAACATTAATCCATGGGATATAAATAATAATCAATGGAATCATTAATATCTATATAAGTAATAAATAAGACATGATGGTATATTGTAACATAAAACCCTCATAATGTAATTATCTCTCTATATAATTATAATATCTCTTATTGTTATCCTATAATAGATAAACATCATCGTATCATAAAATTAACATCCATATTGTTTACTCTATCTCATTACATAATGCATTGGATTGTTATCTGATCACTCCCTTCATAAGTCTTAATTAATGTGTTCCTTATAAAGAAACCATAAATAAAATATTCACACCATGGTAAACCCACTTAAAATTTAATAAGTATCTAATGAAATTTAATATCATTCTATATAAATACCCATAAATCAACATTATTGTTTTTTTATATTTAAACTATATTAAAAATTTCTATATAGTGTTGTTAAAAATTTCCTAAGTAAAATTATAGATAAGATTCATAGTGAACACCCTTCACAGGGAAGTGTCACAAAAGGGTACCTACAAGGGAAATAATTTTGGAGAAAATTTATACAAAGCTGATGATAAGGAATGATAAATACAATGATTGGTCATTCTCAATAGAATAACTATTTCAAATATAAAATGTTTTCCTAGAGACATATAATTAAAGATTTAATGTAAAATCTCTAATATAAATAGATATTGGTATAGATAATTTTCATTAGAAAAAAATTATTGGAGTTGAATCACCTTTAAAGGATTTATTTGGATTTATGGGTGAATATCTAACAATCAAAATAAGATATTTTAGGATTTTCAGAATAATATAAGAAGTAAACCAATTCAATTCATGATAACAAGTAGTGATTGAGAGAATATTAATTACATAGAAATAATAATTTAATTTAAATCTCAACCAATATATTCTGATCATTTTATTATGAAAAATAAAGAAAATTTGGAATCTCATTAAAATCCACAGGGAGTTTTAAATGATGTGTGTTGAAAACATCATTTTCATGCACTAGGTGACGATAGAATCAACGAAAAATGCTCACTTTTGGAGATATGATCCATAGGTACATCCTTTTCATATCTTCATCGACTTTTATCATCCCAATTGCAATAGTATTGATTATGAAAACAATGAAAACCTTTTATATCAAAATATATGATGGTTTTATGGTTATGTTAATCCTTAAAAATTATAACAGCTTATGAATATAATATAATGGTAGGTATTGTGGGTGTATCATTAATATAATAGTAAAAATAGTTTATCATTTCTGAATAATAACATTTTTCGTTGAAATGAGAATGGACTAAAGAGGGTAAACAGTTTAATTGGAAATGAGGTGTGAGGAACCCTTGTTTTGACATAGTAATGTCTCTGAAAAAACCAATAAAGAGATGTAATAAATAAATTATCATTTAATTTATTTAACTATAAAATTAATAATATTAAATATTAATCATCTTATTATAATAAAATATATTTATATAGATAACAAAAATAATGTATTGAACATGAAAAGGAATGATGATAATTTAGTAGAACTTTACTTTTGGAGTTTTCTTCTTAATGATATAGAGGCACTCCATATAACCATAGAGCCTCCTTATAGAGACACATAATATGGTAATTAAGATATATGTCATTCACAAAAAATTTGCTATTGAAATTGCTGAGGGGAAGTGGGTATTTTTACTTGTGGATGGGTTTTTTAAAGGGTTAAAATAAAGGATATCTTATTATATATTCCATCCTCTTATAAACATAATCAATTGAAACCAACTCCTTTTTTATTAATGAGTGGGAGAAATTAGGTTGATGTAAAATTTATTTTTGAATTGATTCATAGCTTCCAACATATCCATTTAATTTATAGGATACAAAACATTATTTATTTTAAAATTTAAAATTTGGTTAAAATAAATATTTTAAAAATTAATAAATTAAAATTAATATTTTAAATTTATTTTAATACATATAAAATTATTTTTTAGATAATATTGACGAATACAAAAAAAATTAAATATAAAATTCCTCTACCCTAGTAGTGAATGGTCGATGGTAACATTATTAAAATGGCATTACAAACAAGAAATCACATCCTGGGGGAAAGAATAGTTTTGATTTCATGGTAAACAATATAAATAATTTATATTCAAATTAAAATTTATAATATAAAATATAGAATGTTTTTTCATTGAGGATGCCATTTTTCCTCATACTCTGTCTCTTCATATTCATCACAAAACACTTCCTCATATCTTGTGGAAATTAAATCATAAAAAGGGGTGTGATCAAAAGATTCGTAAGGATATGATTATAGTGGAATATAGTAATAAAAAATAATATTCAATATTAAATGTAAAATAACAAAAAATCAATTTATTCAATAAACTATTCATAATATGGATCAAATAAATGATGATCAAATAAATGCATAAAAATAATCACATGATCTTGAATCTTATCCATAGATATTACAAATTATTGAATAATCCCATGGAAACAAATAACAGATCTCATAATGATGTAATGGATAATATTTTACATCATAAATATAACTTCAAATCAATTTTCTATGAAATAATTCATAAAAGGGTTAGGAATATTCCAGCATCCCAATATTGTTTGTCTTATGAGCCCTACTCATGAATTGAAGGTCTATATGGTGGCCCAGCCATAACATACACAGTTAGAAGAATTCCTCTTATGAAAGGTATAAAATATAATAAACATTGACATTCAAATAGAAAATAGAACATATGAAGTGTTAATTATTACCATAACAAATAAACATAATCAAAAATCATTTCACGTATTACGGTGAATGAATATTAAAATAGTATATCTTCAGTAAAACTAATCATCAACCATTTGAAAAATTAATAATTAATGTATCATTATATTATACCCCCAATAAATATCGAGTAATATCAATGTATATTATCATAAATGGGAACTGATTTGGAATTATCACATGTAACATTTCTTTAGAAACATACGATTTCTTTGAAAATATCTTATTTTAAACAATTAAATTTTTTAATATATTTTTTTAACTACATTTAATTGAAAAATAATTTGGAATGTTTAGAATAATTTTCCAATAAATTAATGTTATTTATGGTTGAATATTTCATTCATGTCGTACTTGTTAAAATAAAACATTCCCTTCTCACTTTAGTAATGATTCATGAAATACCTCAATCTGGAAGTAGAATGATATTTTCATTCAAAATGAATTTTAAAAATTAAAAACAGGGTAAATTATAACATTAACCAATCCTTTCAGGAATGTTAAATCATTTTTGAATACATTATTAGAAAACATATATGTGGAAGTAAATGGGTTTTCAACTAAAGAAAGCAATAGAGATGTTTTTAATTAAAAAATCACATATACACATGGGAACGTAAGGACGGTGAAATTATGGGAAAACATATAGTATCCTGAAATAATTATAGTGTAATAAAATTAATGAGATTCATGAAATATATATCATAAAATTTCATCATAATAAGCATAAACATAAACAATATTATTTATAATGTGATTGTATTATAAAACGATTACATCATTGGTAAAAATGAATCATAAGTACCATAAAAGAATAATTTTAAATGAAACATAAAATATCATGAGAATATATAAATTCAGGACATTACATTTTAAATGTGTTTTAAATAGTCCTCATAAAGGATAAAAGGGGCATAACATGACACATTTCTATAAGGAGTGAAATATAGAAAAAAATACATTACCTCACACATTAATTAATTTGAACATGATTTAACCTCACGTAATATTATTTTAATAACATTATTTCTGTATTCTAGAACTATAATAACACTTATAATTCAATATATGATCATATTATAATAATTTACCCCCCAGTTTGTATATAAAAAATTGTTTTTTTTCATTAATACTTAAGTTCATTGCCATATTTTCTCATGATTTTTTTAATGTATGCACTAATTATTCTTCATAGTATATAAATACATCATATAAAAAATTAAAAAATAAATATAATATTTATGTAATATATATATTATTATAAATTTTTTAAAATTTGGGACTAAAAAATGAATCACATCACTTCTTGTTGACGGTATGTCATACGAACGCATGAGAGATGATAATATTCTACTAATGGATAAAAGGGAAAAGTTGTATATTATATATTTCTTTAACATAATTTATATAATTTCATATATATCAAATATATTCATAAAAATATACTTACATCCTTTTTTGAAAATTGTATCCTAAAAAATGAATCACGTCGTTTTGTAAGGTGTTAGTTTTTCCTACACATGTTATAAGGGTGGATTATGGTTTATTGTTTGTGATTGTTGTAATCATTTTGTTTTTTTTATTTTAAACAATTTTTTTGGTGTTACTTCATTGAGGTTGGTTTTGAGAGGGGCAGGTTCAATTAGTTTCATATCCCATGAAATAGTTTGGCATGAGAGTTGGACCAAGTGGATTTGGGTTAGATCAACAGAACAAGAAGTGACCCATTATTCATGGATTAGGAAAATGACCCAAGATTTCATGATATGTGAGTCACTCATGTAAATGATGTTGTTTCAGATGAGCTAAAAATGTGCATATACTAGGTGCGTGATATTAGAATCTTGGAGATACAAGTTCCAATTATGTGATATATCATTTAGTTTGTGGATCAAAAATTATAGGGGTGTATATCTGAGGAGCTTAAGTTGTGAATAAATTATTGAGTGGCTGTATAATTATTTCGGTAATAGTTATAAGTTTTATGGAATAGTGAAAAGAGTCTCTTTGATATAATTGTGGTGTTATGGAATGGATTAGGTTGTGGTGGTATTCCTCAATGGTATCATCTTTTACTCATAGTTGGAAGATGGTCATAGCCAATATCTTGACATTTCATTAAGTATTCTTAGAGGGAGATATGTTTATCTCATGCAATCTATATTTTCTTTCATGCGTAATAAGGGCCATCATGGTAGGTTTTTCTCATAGAGCAGTGTATGTGAAGCAATATGGTGGAGATTGCACCATAATTTTATTTAGGTGAGGTCCTTGTTGGAGATCTCATGTCAATGAATAAATCATGTGTTGTAATCAGATGCTAGAAATGCGTAAAAATAGAAGTATTCTATTGTATCTCTTATGGAAGTGATATTTCCATTTCTAGTTCTATGGTTTTGATGTGATTGCTGCATGGGCTATTGGAGTGATGATTTCTTATGAAATAATATAATGGATATTTCTTGTTGGGGAGAAACCTGATATTTCTGGTGAGTTTTAAATGATTCCATGATGTATCAGGGTTGATAGTTGGGGAGAGGCATTATCCTACTGGTTTTTCAATGGAAGAAATATGTGGATTTCCCTTGGGTGGATTGCACGCCTTATTATTATTGTTATGTAGAGACACTCGATTGGAATCACTAAGTAAATTGAAATGATTTCGAATTGAGTTACAACCAAGGGGTTATAAAGTGTTTAGTTAGAATACAATATTTGATTATCGATGAAGATAAGGTTTATTGTGGGGAGGTTGTAGGGAACTGAGATTCTGTGGATTTTAAAATTTGAGAAGAAATTTATGTTTTAGTTCATGAGTGATAATGAGGAGTAAAATGGTAATTTTTCTATAAAATATTATCTTGGATAGTTTTTATGATGACTTATTTGGTCTTATAATAGGGTTTTACCCATGATAATGATATTGGTGGAGTTATGAGAAGTTTTATTTTTTTCATAATATTTAAATTTTTTAAGAAGTTTTTGGTTGTTGTCTCATTTAAACAAATAGTTATATTCATATTCTCACTATAAAGATGATTCAAATACGAGGTGTTTTTTTAGAATGGGTGTACTATTTTTTTGGGTATTGGGACTCATAGAGATTATTCAAAACTGTAATTAATTTTTTCTTAATTTAATCAAAATTTTAATAAAACATATCAACCCCCTCCAATTTCAGGGTTCCATGCATGGAAAGAGGGGGCGGTAAATTCTGTTTACATGACAGTCAAACTAAGACATAATGGGGAGGTATATGCCATAATAAATCAACCTTGGAATATATTGTGATTGGTTGGAGGATCCAACAGATTCTGGGATCTAATTTTGTCATGAATTATTAGCGTTTATTCCACAAGGTAGTTCAGGTATTGAATTTTATTCATTAAATTATAATGATTTTTTTATGTTGTATATCCTTATAATGTTTAATATGGAGCCCATGAGGTTTGATATATTCATTTTGGGAAAATCATAGATTTGAAAGATGTTTTCTAGGTTTTCATATTTAGAAATCCCACTACATGGTGTGTGGTAATAAGAACATACTTCATGTATTACTCTTGTTTGTGGAATATTGACTTTTCATAAGTAAATTTTGTGTACATTTATAAAAAATTGTGTAGTAGTACATGTCCATGTTCCTAACTATGTGAAAAAATAAATGGGAAGAAAATGTTTGGAAAGTACATCTCGTGTACATTAGGTACATGGCATGTTGTAATACATAAAAAAACCCTGTATTTCTCCAAACATGTAAAAGTACATGGAATATTGGAGTGTTTATTGTAAACATCATGTAATCGAGTTTATATGCCATTTAAATTTCCCATATTGGAGTTTTTAGTTGTTTTGTTCCTAGGAAGTAATATTTGGGAATGTGGGTAGTCCATTTTGAGTGATTTACATCTAGATATCAATGGATGGATCCTTATGATATATATAATTCATGTGGATGTTTTTATTTAAAAATGTATTTCAAAAGGAGGGTCTCTTTGTGGTTTGGATTCATAATCCTTCGTTAGGTTGGTTAGTGAGAAAGGAGGCCCAAGTGAGAGTCATGAGCTCAGTAATTTTCCTCACCCAAGTAATACATGGTATGTTGTTTGAGGCTACATGGATGGATCAATTAAGGAGGGATCATGTAATATCTCTTGGGATATCATTTTCCCCCTAAATATCAATACATGTTGGTTAAGGATAAAGTGGTTGAGTTTTAGACACTAGGTTTGAGGTTTAGAGTGGTTTGAGCCATTGGTATTGGATCATATCAGCTAATGGTGATTATGTTCAATAATTGTTTTCGTGATTAGGTGATTTTGAGTGACTCTTGTGGAATCCCAGAGTGGTATGGTTTCAGGTTATGTTATATTTGGATGACTTGTTCGCATGATTTTGACAAAGGACTAGTTGGAGGCCATTGAGGAGCCCTCTAGAATGTTTAATGTCTTAGGGATCAGTGAATGAGTAAATTTTTATCATGGATTGGATTGGGTGGAATCATATTTAGTGTTGATTATATGGATCTATGGAGGTATTTTTATGTTTATGTGTGGTTATAGAGGGCTAGGTGTGGCCCCAATTTATATAGCAACCCTAAGTGTGTGTGTTCTTTACTTGTTTGGTTATGGGTGTTCTATATGTACATGTGTTCATGTATTATATAATGGGGATGAGATGTTGATGACAGAGTTGGATGGTTCTCCATACCTTGTTTTATATCGTTAATTAGGGTGATAATTAGATTATTCCAATGGGTAAGTATTATTATGGTTTTTTTTTGTGTTTTATAACACAATTTAATGTTATGAGCTATGATAGTTATGAGAGTTGTACATATGATCATTTGGTATGGTTTTAGGTATCCTGTATTTAGATTATGGGAAAAAGGATCCATATATGTACTAATAGTTTTTAGGGTCAGATTTAGGGATTGATGATCTCATAAAATCAGATTATTTTGATATGTATATTGATGTGATGTCACTTGAATGTGTTTTGGTGTTATACTTAGGTTCTGGTCACAAGATGTATACTATTGACATGGTATCAGACTGAGGCTCTAGAAACTAATATTATACATCATGTATAGTGTTTCTGAATAAGGATATGGGAAATGATGGCATGCCATGGGAAAAAGGATGATAGACAGATATTTCTCCTTTATGGGTTTGGGACAGACTGATGCTCTAGGCCCCAATGCTGTTAAATATATTGATGGATTATGGACAAAGGATCCTATAATAAATATTTTTCAAAATAAGTGATGTTATAATTATCCTCTATACAATGATAGTAAGCTCATGGATAGTTATCTATACTGATGAGTTGTGTATTGAAGTTATACCAGCTGGGATGGATTGTAGACTGATGCTCTGCATCCATAGCTTAAATGCCAAACTGATTCTCTAGTAATCACGTACATATATGTTGTATAATATTGAACTGATGATCACAAAATATTGTTTATGTAAAATGAGATATATGTTAGATATATGGTCACAGATCTATAGTACCATTATGTGGTATTTGGACAAAAAAATTTATGTTCCAAATACGAGATAATATTTGGGTAATAAGGCCATTTATGGGTTGGATTAGAATAGTATCATGGTTTATAAAACTATTAATGTATAAGATCCCACTTTTTTCATGTTTGTTTTAGTATGTCATAGTTTTGGATTCAACTAGTTATTTTACATGCACGGTTGTTGATACTTTCTTATATATATTTCAGAAATTTCCGATGCAGGTATGATCAATCGAGTTCTCAGACCTATGGATCAATTGTTATTTTTTTCATATGTGTAATTGATATAAAGAACATATTCCATGAGAATGAACTTATGTAAGACTTTTATAGGTTCTCCATTGGGTTTTCCTAGTGATATTTATTTTCCACCCCCTACACATGAACCATGTTGTGCATACATAACTTTATCTTACCTTTAGGTTGAGCACAGATGCACTGTGGGATGGGCAGAGGACCTAAACAAGATGGCTGAGTGAGATTCACATGTGGAGTTAACTATTTTAAATGGAGGAACGTGAAAAGGTATTAGATATTGGGTATGTCATATGGATGGGTGTTGGTTATAAGTCTAGTTGTATTTACTTTTATGTTATTTATTTTTAATGTGTGGTTGGTTGAGTGTGTGATCATTTTTATGAATGACATAATTGTTATGTCCATTATTGTCCTTTCATTTTAAAAAATAATGTTTAATTTTAGTTTATATTTTATTCCTATGAATTATATATTTTTTTTTTGTGTTTGGTTATTTACTTTATATTTTGTACTCTAATAATGGGTTAGAGTCTCTTCACATATCCAATTTAGACCCTCACTACTAGTCGATAGCATCTGGCATGTGAGGAGGTGCATGTCATGACCCGCCCCATGGAGCCTGAATCGTGGCATACCCAATGCCCACCTCTAGAAGGATTGGGGCTGGCGACTAGCACCGAAGGCGTCACCGTGCAAGCGGGAGACATTTTCCGAGATACATGTACATATGAGAACTCAAAAACAAATCCACAATGCTGAAATGTGGACACTATGTAATCAGAAACCCGATTACAACAACAAGAAATCACTAAGTTTCAAAACTGGGCCAGTATACAAGCCCAACAAAAGAACTAGAAACAACAATGTACAAAGGGAGCACAGATGGCCATCTATGGAAAATACAACATGATTTCTAGAGTAGTGAAGTTACTAGTAGATGAAGTAGAATGTAATGCCCGCCTAGTCCTACTGGTCCCCACCTAGTAAACCATCTTAATGTCTGTTGGTCTCATCTCCCTAAGCAGCTATATCAAATCGTCGAATGTCTCCACCAGAAAAAACACATTTAGGTGAAGCCTCTATAGAGGAGAGTAACTTAGTACTCAGTAGGGGACCCTGAGACACTCAATGGTCTCCCAAAAATCCACAAAAGAAAACACCACAAAACAACCACGAAGTAAACAACAAATCCCAAACCATGAAGTAATCTACAATTCCAATACCACGATGTAAACCACAAATATTATATATAGTCATATCTATACATGTATATTTACATACATATACCTAGGTCATCCAGATATACTCATCTCAACCACAACGAAACATAACACTCTATCCTCAACACTACTTTCATCTAGGGGAACACCGATCTAGTCTAAACCACTATATCTCAGTTTCTTTAGTAAGAATTAGACCGCACATAAGTCCATCGAAGGAGCACTGACATATACCATGGTATCAATTGCATCAAGTGGAGTGGCCCACTCCCCATAATTGTGTCCATCAGTCGAAGGAGCTCCAACTCCAATGATGGAACAACTCCTTGTTTCTACTCAGATATGGGGTAGTATTAATCCATAATTGATGACTCTCTCCCAACCTGGCATCCGAGTACAATTCTGATATATTGTTCACAATGGGGGACATGTACCCTAGTACGTTAGGCGGGTACTGACCCCAAGCTAGAGGACCCGCACTATGGCGTAGAAAGGGAGTAGCGACTCTGCTGGATCAAGGTGTAAAGATGACATGCACCTTGAATCGATTGGGATGTATAACTCAATGATTAAAAGACCCAATCTCTATTAAATTAGGGGAGTACCGACCTAGCCATAGAACTACGTAATGAGGACCGCACCCTAGGTCAACAGGGGAGTATATACTCCTAACATAGAGGACTCACACCCTACACGGTATGGGAGTACCCAAATCTATGTGAGTTAGGTTTGGAGGACCCACACCCTAGTCCAATAGGGGAAAACAAACCCCCACCCATGACATGAGGAGTCTTATCTCAACCATAATAGAAGAGTAAAGAATACCGACATCTTGATTCATTAATGGAGTAGATTCCCTAACACTCACACAATAAAAACCCTAGTTCTTATCCTCGGGATATCAGTTGTACCTTAACATTATTCCAAACTCAAGTGGAGTATCTCAAAAGGGCCTCCTAGTCCGATGGATTTCAGCGCCACATACAGTTCTTCATTTCGACACCATATGAGGGATATATATTGGAAACAAGATCCTACAATAATAATAATATTATTATTATTGGTATTTTTTTGACTCGAGCCATGAACTAGGATTTATTATTCCACATCTGTCGTGAATAGATTTTTCTTAAAGACAATGTGACGTCGCCGCTGACATCAAGCCAATCGGATGTATCATGTAGGAGTTAGGGCAGGTCAAAGATTTAATGATAATAATATATTATTATTTTTTGGCATTTTGTGTGCCTGATTAGAATATCCGAAAAAGACATCCAATATCAGACTCGAAATGTTTTCCTGGAAGTCAGGGTTATACTTCCGCTGACAGTTCATGGAACCATGGTTTCATGGATAAATTACAGATTAATCACGGTTTTTCCGAAAAAAAAATAATAATAACATTATTATATTATTATTATATTAATTTAACATTATTTTTTTTATTTTTCCCCATGAGAAACTCACTCTCAACCTCTTATATTTGTAGCGCATTAGCCCCATGATTGACTGGTATTTTAACATATTATTTTATTTAAATATTATTCGCATTAATATCATAATAAATTTTAGAAGTGAATAAATGATAAATCAATCATACACCACTGTTTCTATGCCTCGACCTTACCCCATGTACTACATGTGCGTACATCACACCCCCATCTCGTGTGGTGCCCCATCTCCTTTCTATATTCAATGTTATTAGTAATAAATTTAATAATAATAACACTAATCATTAACAATCCAATTTAATCCAATTAAATAAATTTATCATGGTTATTATCATATTAAATTAAAACCATTCCACTTAATTAATCACACACAAAAATCCACCATTACCCTAATTATTTATTATAATAATAAATGAACCCATAATTAATTTTTTCAAAGGGTCGCCATCATTATCATTAATAATAATTATTATTATTATTGACACTCATCATGTTGGACATATCTGACAACAATCATGGACCCACAGTAATAATCTTGTCTATTAACCAAACAAAATGACGCTCTTTTATCAATACATTCCCAAATCTTCAATCTTCATGTCGTTCATTCCACTGCAAAGAGTCTGGGGATTCGATCACGTTCAAACAATTCATAATAGAGTCGAATCATGACTCTGTTGTCCAATGATGATGAACATGATTAATAGTGGAGTAAAAATAGAAAAAAACTAATGTTTAATCTTCGTTTCTAATGATTTTGTGGCTGACGAATAATAATGGATCACCAGGGGTTATAACATAAATTAAATAAAGAGAAATAATTCATTACCAGTATGTTGGAACATGAAAAGGATGTAGTGAGGATCATAGATCAAGGAACATATATCAATCACCTCAAACATTTTATATTTGTACATGAAACACAAAATACAAGTTCTTCATGGAATGGATTTGTTGTCATTGATGAAGATCACACTTGCACAATGATAATATGAAATTGTTGTGTTCATTGCACATCGATTCCCATGGATCCAAGGCCTCGTTGTTCTTCATTCATTGTTTTTCAATGGGAAGAGGATGAGATAAAAAAATAAATCTTTATATGAAAACGTTTTATGAGGCCATGATCTCATAACCATGAATTTATAACCTCTCATCGGGTTAAAAGAAATTAATCATATAACTAAATAAAAATTTATTTTTTTATTTTTTTATTTAATCGCCCACGCTGGCACAGGGACCAACCTCCCAACGCCGACAAAGGTTATACTCTATCCAGGGTAAAACCTATTTTCATAGCTCATTTTTTATCTCATATTTTTTATTTGAGTCCCTATTCAAGAGATATTTGAGTTTGATCTATTAAATAAACAAATTAATAATTTAATTAATCCATTTAAAGCACTGCCAATGAGCGAGGGGTTTGAACATCCCACACTGAATTATTTTATGTTGTGCCTAGGAAGAAAACTGTTTTATGGAACCATCAATGGTCTCGTATTTCTAATCTGATCAACCACTTAAGAGACATCCAATTTCAATAGGTAAACGTTCATGTGTAAAAAATAATTCACATATTTATTATATTAATTTCGGGCACAATGGGCCTCTGAATTCCATGTTGTCTTAGTGCTCAGCTCTAGAAATATTCTTAGAAATATTTCAATGTCTTATTAGTCCAAAAATGGCTCTATACATTATTTCATTTTTTATTCCATTCAATCTCAAAAAGAAAAAACAGGGAAACCACTCAGGATTCCGAGCCCACACTTAGCTCTCATGCTCCTAGAGAAACATGTACATTTTTTTGCTGCCAAAGAATATCGACCAAATGGTTGGTCCAATATCATATGGTTTTCTTTAGTTAATGATGTGTGTAGGAACACAAACATATCTTCTCAGTTTCAACATGATTAGGACTCCATGTACACACTCTAGCTATTCAGGGTAAGGCAAGCCAGTATGCAGCCTCGCCATCTCCATGCACAGTCTCGAATGACCTGATATAAATCAGGGGATAGTTTTCCTCCCCATATGATCCTCAACATCCCATGAATGAACTAGAATTACTTTTTGTCACCAGAGTAGGGTCTCATGATTCCCTCCTTATGAATATCCATGTGGTAAAACACCCATGGTTATCTGGTCACACATGATTTCACAGTCGGTGCATCATGACCGAGACTCTCTTATGCACTCGAGAAGTGAAGGATTCAACCTTGTTGACGGTAGAAAATTTGTACCCTAATGCTCAAAAAGGGTTAGCTATAGGGAAGTTAACTGCTCTAAAATGTCCCACACTTGGTTTGGGTGGGACTTATCGCACTTCCGACAAAGTGCATCTAATACACAACCACACCATGAGTGAACATGTCAAAGGGACACTTCCATCACACATCCAAAGTGTTGTCTAGGCCCCATATGACCATGTTCATGAGGTCAATCATGATAAGAACTCCCATGTCTCCATCTCATCATCTGGATTCAACTTTCTATGAACGATGTCTCATCTCTGTTGTGCTCAATGCCACAACAATTTGTATATTGTTCCTCTAACAAAAATAAACTCTCTTTCATAAACGTTGTATCCTCCACCCCAACATAGTTGGGGATGCACACAGTTAAAATGATAGCACGAATGTATCTATAGAGTCCCTGCACAAACATTCGTGCTCTTATGTATCTGTTATAGATCATGCCTAGAGGGTAGTGCTCAAGGCCTGTGAACCAAGTCTCATACACAGTCACTATCATCCCTCCCTACCATAACCGGAGGAGCTCATGAAGTCGAACGGAGTGCACGACAGAAGGGTAGAACTCCTCAAGAATACAAATGTAAAAAGTAATCCCATGACATTGTTAATTCATTTAATATCTGAGTAACTAAGCTCTTACAATGTCTAACTACCCTAGAGAAAAGGTCAGCTACAAAATCCACCATCAGATTGGACGATGTCTATACAATCCTTAAAAAGGCGTACCACTGACTCTAACCAAACCTATGCAATTTAAGGGTCCATCTCAACATCGAACCTCACTGATCACCAGTGTTGGAACTCGCAATGTGGGATCAACCTACACACGTCCTTATCTCACTCTGTTGTGGTTGTCTACTGCTCAATAGGAAGGGGTGGTGCTACCTGCCCCCTAGAGAAAGGGGCTACATGATGGGACGTAACATGAGGCATCGTCGCTTACAAGATCCTCTTTAGGAACTGTTGCAACTATCTTGGATGGCTATCATTGCAGAGACATCAAGAATGTTATCAAGGAGTACTGCCATTGGATGAACATATTTATATATCAACAACGATGAGGAGATGAATTGAGAAAAATAGTCAAAGACTAAATCCTATATGATGCATTTACTGTTGTTCCCCACAACATGTGTCTTAGGGTTTCTAGTTGGAATGGTGGTAATCAAGTTCATAGTGGATGGATACATCATCTGCTCATACCAACACTGGACTCCCTGGACTAAGAGCTGCTCTCGAGACACATTGACATTGTTTCCCTAAATCCGACCAAGACCGTTTTAGGGAAGCATATGAACAATGACCCAAGTGTTGAACCCATCCGAATAAAATTTTTCCTATCATGTCCCCCAGCACCCAAACCATGACATTCACCAAGCCCACCACCTAAAGTCTATGAGCTAGAGACTAGCTCCAATGGCATCAACTAACAAAGGAGAAGCATTTTCCCGGTTACAGGAACACATGTGCACTCAAAAACAAAATCTACCAAGCTGGATGGTTAAAAGTATGTAATAGGAATCCAGATTACTACATAAATAATTCACCAACTGGAAATATCGGTCCATTATACAAGCCCAACCAATGAAAAGGAAACAGAAAGGTACAAAGGGAGCTTCGATGGCCATTACAAAAAATACCACCTGATCACATGATTAGTGAAGCTACTAGAAGTCAAAGTAGTGTGTTCTGTCTGCCTGGTCCTACTGGGCATACCTAGTCCACCGTCTTAACGTATGTCTATCTTGTCTCCCAGAGCACCTCTATCGAAACAACAAAAGTTATAACAAGACACAACACATGGTGTAAAATCCTTGGCTGGGGTGAGTAACTCATTACTAAATAGGGGACCACTCATTTCTCGAGGGTCTTTCATTAATCCACAAAATAAAACAATAAAAAACAACACAAGATATAAACCAAAAAGCCAAAACCATGAAGTAAACTGCAAATCAAAAACAATGAAGTAAAACAAAATGATTATACATAGTCATATCTACTTTATTTAATGCTCATATATATACATAGGTCAACCAGATATACTCATCTTAACCACAATGAATCATGAAGCTATTACCTTGAAGTGAATACCAAGATTTCAAAATAAAGATCAATGCATAACTCGAGGATAATGAGTACATGCTCCCTCAGGTGGCCATCCCTAATGGAACTGATATGAGGGATGTACTCCATCAGGTACAACTCAACCATTCAAAATGGTACGTCTAAATGAATGTTCTCCATTGGGAGCATTCTGTTAGAACATCCTCTAGTGCACAACACTAGAGGTCTCGATGTCACGGTCTTGTACCTAATCCAAGACCAATGGACCCCAAGTGAGGAGTCTGTATCCTCAAAACTGTGTTCAATTGGGGGTTCAATGCTCAAGTCTAACCCATGATATCTCAGTCACTCTAGTAAGAAGTGGCCCACAACTATGGCCATCAAGGGATCACTATCTTCTTCCTTGGTATCAATTGCATCATGTGGTGGGAATTTCTCCTCATAACTATTTCCTACAGTCGAGGGAACTCAACATATCATGAAGGACACACTCCCTATCTCTACTCATTGATGGGAGAGTACAACTCCATAAGTGAGGACTCACACCCAGCACCTGTAGGGGAGTACAACACTGGTAGTATGTTGATTTTGGGGGCCCTGAACCCTAATATGTCAGAGGAGTATCGGACCTAGGATAGAAGACTTTGGCCCTGGAACAACAGGGATGTACCAAATCTACTGGATCATGGTGTAAAGTTGACCTGCACCCTGAAAAGGTAAGGGAGTACAGTTCGTTAAATAGAAGACCTACACCCTGTTAAAGTAGGGGAGTACTGACCCTGCCATAGCACTGCGTAAGGAGGACCTACACCCTGGGTTGACATGGGAGTACCTACTCCTATCATAGAGGACTTGCCTCCTACTCGGTAGGGGTGTACCTGAATCTATCTGATTTATGTCCTGAGGAATTGCTCCCTAGTCCAATAGGGGAAAACTATCATGCACCCATGATGTGGGGATTCCCGTATCTACTAGAGCAGAAAAGTAAGTAATACCAACATCTAGAGTCCTCAAGGACTGGACATCCTGACTATCACCAAAATAAAAACACTAGTTATTCTCCTTAGGCTATCATTTGTACATTAAATTTCTCCAAAACTCAAGTGAAGTATCTCAAAATGGATGCCTCATCCCAAGGATTTCAATGTTGAAAATGGTTCACAATTTCAACGTTTTATGAGGGAGATATGTCAGATACAATATCCCACAATAATAATAATAATAATAATAATAATAATAATAATAATAATTTTGGGTGTTCAGTGGACCAGAGACATGATCCAAGATTTTATATTCACCATTTGACATGAAGCGGTTGTTTTAATGATAGGGTCACAATACCGATAACGGTAAGTCTATCAGACCTCTCACGTATAAGATCGGGTGGGTCAAAGATCTAAAAATAATATATTATTATTATTATTTGAGCATTTTAGGTACCTGATCTAAAATCCCAAAAAAGATATCCCATATTGGACTCAATGTTTCTGTCCTGAAGTCCAGGACGAATTGCCGCTAATGGTTCGTGGAACTAAGGTCGCACAGATAAATTAATGACAATAAACAGCTTTCTCAACAAAAATTATTATAAAATTATTATTTTATTTTTATTTTCCTTTAAACATTTTTTTCATCTCCCCTCATGATAACCCCACGCTCAACCTCTTATATGTGTATCACATTTTCACCATGATTAAATCCTCTTTTAAATTATTCATTTTATTTTAACATTAAAGGAATTAAAAACATCAGGATTATCAAAATTGAATAAATGATAAATCGGTCACACACCTCTATTTTCATGTCTCCTCCTTCCCCCATGTGCTTCTATGTGCGTACAACATACCCACATCTCGTGAGGCACCCAAAATCCGTTATAACATCAATGTTATTATTAGTAATATTAATAATAATAACACTCATCATTAATGTTATAATTTAATCCCATTAAATTAATTTATCATGGTTATTCTCATATTAAATTAAAACTATTCCATTTAATTAATCAAACTCAAAAATCCATTATTACCCTTATTATGTAATATAATATTAAATAAATCATCCTTCAATTTTTATTAATGGGTCACCATCATTATCATTAATAATAATTATTATTATTATTGATGCTCGCCGTGTTGACAATATCTGACCACAAACACACAGCTATGGTAATGATCTGGTTTGTTCACAAAACACCATAAATCTCTTTTATCAATTCATCCCCAAATCTTTGATTCACATGTTGTTCCTTCCACCACAAAGAGTCCATGTGTTCGATTACATTCTAACACACCCTGACAGAGTCGAATCATGACTCTGAGTTCCAATGAGGATGAATTCAAAGAACAGTTGGGTAAGAAGTACCGAAAATAGGTTTAAATGTCGTCGATCAAGTGATCTTGGCTGATGATTATTAATGGGTCATCGAGGGTTAGAACATAATTTAATCAAAAATAAATAATTCAATTCATTTATATTGGCACGTGAAAATGCTACAGTGAGGGATGAAGATCGAGGATCAAATATCAAGATGCTCAAAATTTTAATCCAAAGACATAATACAGCAAAAGATGAGTCCTACCTAGATTAGATCAGTTTTTGTTGATGAAGATCACTCCTGTATAATGATCGGATGAAATTGATGTGTTCATCACGCTTCGATTCACCTGGATCCAAGGATATGTTGTTCTTCATTCATTGTTCATCAACATGAATATGAAGAGAGGAGAGGACAATTCGTTGTTGTAAAAAGGGTTATGAGTCCAAGATCTCATAACCATAAATTTATATCCTCTCGTTGGGTTAAAAAAATAATAAAATAATTAAATAAAAATTATTTAATTATTTAATTAATCGTCCACGCTAGAACACAAACCATCCTCCTGATATCGACCAAGGTTATACATTTACTATGGTAAATCCTATGTTCTTAGCTCATCGGGGGTCTCAAATGGTTCATCAGAATCCCCATTTGAGATATATTGAGTTTGAGTTATTAAACGAATAAATTAATAATTTAATTTATCCATTTATCTCACCGCCAATGATCGAGGGGTCTGAACGTCCTGTACCAACTTATTTTATGTCACATCATGGGTAAACACTACGTTCTAGACCAAACAGTTGTCTCAGATTTCCAATCTTATCCAAATTTTATGAGATATCATGTTTTCACTAGTTAATAATTTGTGTGTAAAAAACACGTCACATTGTTATAAAATTAAATCCCAGCCCACAAGGTCTCGGAATTTCATGTCGTCTCTTCACCCAACACTAGAAATATTCTTAGAAAATTTTCAAAGACATATTGGTCCAAAAATCAGGTCTCTATATTATTTCCTCCATCATTATTTTCATCATAGAAATGAATAACTCGGGAAACCACTCGAGATTCCGAGCCCACACTTATCTCTCTCTATCTTAGGGAAACCTGTATGTTTTTGTGCTATCAAAGAATTTTTACCAAAGGGTTGGTCCACCCCTATAAGTTTTTCTTTTGTTGTTGATGTGTGTAGGAACACACACATATATTCTCAGTTGCTACATGTATAATACATCATGTATCCACTCCAACTATTCGGCGTAAGGCAAAGCAGTATTCAACCTCTCCATCTCCTTGCATAGTCTCAAATGACTTGATAGAAAATGAGGGATATTTTTCCGCACCAACCAAACCTCTACATACCATTTTACAACCACAATAATTGTTTTTAACTAGAATAGGGACTCGTGATTCCCTCTTTTAGATTATCCATATCGTAAAACACCCAAATATAACTGGTCAAGCAGGATTTCCCAGTTGGTGCATCATGGTCGCGACTCTCTTACGTGATTGAGAAGAATAGGATTCAACATTGTCAACTGAAGAAATTTTTTCCCCTACTGATCCATAAGGGTTAGCTATCGGGAAGTTAACTTCTCTAAAACGTCCTGCACTAGTGTATCTTGGGACATCTCGCACTTCCCCCAAATGGAATCTACTACACAACCGCAACAAGAGTTCACAAGTCATATGGACTCTTCTATCATTCTATCACAGTGATTCCTGGGCCCCATATGACCATGTTCCTATGATCGATCAGGAGAAAATCTCCTACATTATGATCTCGTATATAGGCATCTTCTAGTTGAGGCATACATCTTGACTCTGTTGAGCTCACATCCCCATTCAGCTGTATAGCGTTCCTCTACCAAAAAAACATTTTTGTCACCAAATCCTTGCTCCTGCACCCCAACATCGGTGGAGATGCACAAGTGTACAATGAAAGCATTAATCACTCTATGAATTCCATGTTCGAACTTCTGTGATAAGAAGTTAACATTATAGATAATGCCCATAGAGTAGTTCACATGGTCTATGAACCTATTCGCTTACTCAGTCACCATCATCCTTTCATGCTATAATTGGACGAGCTCCTGAAGTCGAATGGGTATAAACAAGGATGGGTAGAATACATCATGTAACAATTTTTGGAAGTCAACCAATGTTAGTGTTAACTCATCACGTAAATGAGTAACTATGATCCTCCAATGTATAGCTTCTCTGGGATAACGGTCGGATGCAAAAGCCACCATCTGATCCTCTGGTGTCCGTACAAGGCAAAAAAGTTAGACCACTAAAGCTAGAAAGACCTATGAAATTTGTGGGTCCATCTCAACATGGAAACTCAGTGATCTATATTGCTAGAACTTGAAAAGTGTAATCATCCTGCGCACGTCCTCACCCGAATGTAGGGGTTGTCTGCTGCTCAACTGTTATGGGGGATTCTACCTGTACAGCTAGAGAAAGGTTCTCACATTGTGGGACTTTAACTGAGGCCTCGTTCCTTAGAGTTTTGTCATCATGAACCATAGCTAGTATCCATGATGGCTATCATCGAGAAGGCTTCCTGAATGTTATCAAGGAGTACCGCGGTCATATGAGTGTATATATATATCAAAAATGAAAATATGACTTGAGAAGAACAATAAAAGTCTAAATCATTTATGATTTATGTACCATTGTTTGATATAACATTTTTTCTAGGGTGTTGAGTCAAAAAGGAGGTAATCAAGGCCCTAGTGAATGCATACGTTGGCCGATCGTACCCACACTAAACTCCCTGGGCTGAGAGCCGCTCTCAAGAAACTTTGACAATATTTCACTAAAACAATCCAAGACCATTTTAGGGAAGCGTCCGAACAATATATCATGGTTTAAACCCCCTTGATACCACTTTGTTATGACTCGTCCCCCGGGGCCCAAATCGTCACATACCCCAAGCCTGCCTCTCGAAGTCCAGGGGCTGGTGACTAGCACCGAAGGCATCAATCTGCTAGTGGGAGGAATTTTCCTCGAAACATGTACACACGTTCACTCCCAAAACAAATTCACATTGTTTAAAGGTGAATAATATGTAACTGAAAACCAGAGTACAATAGAAAGAATGAACTGAGTGATAAAACATGGATAGTATACAAGCCCAACAAAAAAAATGGAAAAAACAAGCTAAAAAGGGAGCACCAACACCAATATGTGGAGAATCCCACCAGATCTCTAGATTAGTGAAGCAACATGAAGGTAAAGTGGTATGTTCTATCTGTTGGGTCCAATCGGGCCCTGCCTAGTCCACTGTCTTAACGTCCATCGGTCCCATCTCCCTTAGCGCCACTATCAAATCATCAAATGTCTTCACTAGACACCACACATGCTGGCGAAGCACAAACAGGGGTGAGAAACTCAGTACTCAATAGGGGACCCCAATACCCTTGATGGTCTCTAAGAAATCCACACACAAAAACACCACAAAGTAAACCACAAATCAAAAACCATGGAGTAAACCAAAAAGCCAAAACAATAAAATAAACCTCATTTATTATTAATAGTCATCTATAATTAGGTATATACCCATACATATAACTATTTTATCTAGATATACTTGCCTCATCCAAAAATAAACATATGGATTCGACTCTAAATCATTACTAGGATTTCCAAAGAAGGATCAATGCCTTACTCGAGGACTAGGAGTACACGCTCCATGAGATGTCTATACTGAAAGTCACCCGTATGAGAGATTTACTCCATTAGGTACAACTCACCAATTCTAAATGGTATGTCTTAAAGGACATGATCCATTGGGAGCTTTCTTCTAGAACAGCCTTTTGTGCTTGGCACTAGAGGTCTCACAGTCACGGTCTTGCGCCCGGGGAAAGACCATGGGAACCCAAGTGAAGAGGCCCACTCCTCAACAATCCGTTATGTTGGGGGAACACTGGTCCAGTATAACCCTTTGATATCTCAATCAATCCAATTATATGTGGACCATACCTCAGTCTGTTGAGGGATCACTAACATCAACCATGGTATCAATATCATCATGTTATGTGGCATGCTCCTCGTAATTGTGTCCTATAGTTGATGGAGCTCCAACACTCATGAAGGACCCACACCCCATCTTTACATGGAGAAGGGGTAGTACAACTCCAAAAGTGAGGACCCACACCCTACCCTATAGGCGAGTACCACTCTGGTAGTTTTTTTATTAAGGGGGACCCGCACCATAGTACGTCAGGGGAGTATGAACCCTAGGATAGACGACCCACACACTGGAACATCAGAGGAGTACTGAATCTTCTGGAACATGGTGTAAAGAGGACCATACCCTTAAATCGGTAGGGGAGTACCACTCCTAACATAGAAGACCCATACCCTAACATGTCAGGGGGTACCTGACTATATGTGAGTTAAGTATTGAGGACATGCTCTATAGTAAAATATGGGAAAATTAACCTGCACCCTTGATGTGGGGAGTCTCGTCTCTACCAAAGCATAGGAGTAAAGAATACCATCATCTTGAGTCATCATGGAAGTAGTCGACCAAACTCTCACAAAAAACACACTAGTTTTTCTCCACATTCTATCGGTTGTACCTCAACTATTCCCAAGACTCCTGGAGAGTATCTCAGAAGGGCCCCCTAATCTCAAGGATTTCAATGCCACAAACGGTTAATCATTTCGACCCCGTATGATGGATATATATAAAATTCAAGAACCCGCAATATTATTATTATTTTTATTATTTGTGGTTTCGTGGTCTCGATCCACGAACCAAAATATAATATTCAAAATTGTACTTTAATCAACCATCTTAAAGATTGGGTCGCATCACCGATAACATCAATTTAATCAGACATCACACATATGAGTGAGTTCGGGTCAACGATTTATTGATAATAATATATTATTATTATTTTATTGTTTTGGGTACCCATTCTGAAAACTCAAAACAAACCACCAATATAGGACTCGAAATGTCGGCCTTAATGTCCGGGTTTCACTGCTTTTCATGGTTCATGGAACTGAGGTCACAAAGATAAATTACAGAAAAAATGTAGTTTTCCTAACAAAAAATTAATAACATTATTATATTATAATTATTTTTATTTAACTTTTATTTTTCATCCTTTTCCCCTCAGTAATAACCCACGCACTGCCTTCTATATATGCAGTGCATTGGACCCATGATCGACTCCTCTTTTAACTTATTTAACCTTTTTAACATTATTTGCATTAATATAATATTGATTATTAGAAGTGAATAAAAGATAAATCAAACACACATCACTATTTCGATGCCTCCTCCTTCCCCAATACACTACTTTGGTATAAAACACACCACCATCTCATGAGGTGCCAAAAATATATTCTCAATTCAATGTTTTTATTAAAAAAATTAATAATAATAACACTCATCATTGATGTTATAATTTAATCTCATTAAAATAATTTATCTTGATTATTCTCATATTACATGAAAAACATTCCTTTAAATTAATCACACACTAAAATCCATGATTACACATATTATTTAATATAATAATAAATAAATCCTCCTTTAACTTTTAGCAATGGGTCACCATAATTATCATTAATTATTATTATTATTATTCATGCTCGCTATGTTGACCAAATCCAATGATAAACACTCACCTGCGGTAATGATCTTGTTAATCTCCAAACACCATACCACTTGCTTATCCATTCATACCCAAATCATTGATCTGCATGTCATCCATTTCACCATGAAGAGTCCAATAGTTTTATAGTGTTTGAACCCACCCTAAAAGGGTCAAATAGTCACACTATGGTATAACAATGATAAATGTGAAGAACAATGTGGTAAGAATCACCCAAAAATATTGTTTTAAATGCCATCGATCAAGAGTTCTTGACCGATGGATGAGAATGCAGTATTGGGGGTTACAACATACATTAAACAAAGAGAAATAATTCAATCCCATCATGTCAGTACATGAAAATTCTTCATTGAGGGGTGTAGATCAGGGAACAAATATCAATCTACTAAAAAATTTAATCTGGAGACAAAAAACACCAAAAGGATAGTCCTACATGGATTGGATCCATTTTTGTTGATGAATATCACACATGCACAATGATCAGAAGGAGTTGTTGGGTTCATCATGCTTCGATTCACCTGGATCAAAGGCATCACTATTCTTCATTTGTTGTTCATTAATGGGAAGAGTAGGAAGGGAGAAGAGAATTCGTCATTGGAAAAAATGGTTATTATGACAATATCTCATAACCTTGTCATTATATCCAATCATAAGGTTAAAATAAATTAATCAAATAATTAAATAAAAAATTATTTAATTATTTAATTAATCATCCAAGCTGGCCCACATTCCAACCTCTCATCGATGACAAAGGTTATACTCTACCGAGGGTAAAAACTATGTTCTTAGCTCATAGCTGGTCTCAAAATTTTATCTGAGTCCCCATTCAAGGGATATTCGAGTTTGAGTTATTAAATGAATAAATTAATAATTTAATTTATCTATTTAACAATCCACCAATGAGAAAGGGTTCTGAACGTCTCGCACAGACTAATTTTATGTCATGCATAAGTGAAATTCTAAATTTCGGACCCAACTGTGTTCTTGGATTTTGATCTGATCAGCCACTTAAGAGATATGCCATTTTCACTAGTCAATTGCACATGCATAAAAAACGCTTCACAATTTTATAAAATTAAATACGGGCACACATAGGCTTCTAATTGAATGTCATCTCAGCGCCCAGCTCTAGAAATATTCGTAAGTATATTACAATTTCTTAGGATACCCATAACTGGGTCTCAACAAGGTTGTAGAAGTCTTGTGGAGAACTGGCTAAGTGAATTGGATTAGTCAAAACATGTTAAGAGTGTTTCAAAAATATAACACATATATTCAAAAATAATAATTATTACGTTATATGTAATGTGTAGTTGAGAAAAACTAATCGCATCGCTTCACAAGGCGGTAGTCCGCCATACACACATGCTATGATATCATATTTTAAATGGAATAGAATATAATAAGGTATATGTGATAGAAAGAATAAATAAGAATAATAATATCATAAATAGAATATCCATATATTTAATCAATCATTATATACAGTCTTTAATGTTGGGGAAGTAAGGAAAATTAAATCAGTTCATGAGGTGGCCCTCTTCCATAAAAAAGATCGACAGTTTCAATTACCATTTGATAGAAGTGGATTTAGATTCAAGCCCTCAAAATAAAATTATAACATCATAGAATGTGTAAGACAAATAAGTTATTATATATGAAAGTTTTTAATTACATTTGAATGTGATGGAAGAAGAAAATAAATAAAAATATTAATTAATGATTGTTCCCTCTTCTTCAGATAACTTGGTTAGGTTTTCACTAAAATCCTTCATGGGATAGATTTATGAAAAAGGGTCTCTAGGATGTTCTGTGGTGTTTAATGAATTTATTTTGGTAGATATTGGAAAATTATTATGTATTTTTTAGTTTTTTTGGGATGAGTGTGGGTGACATTTTATAATTTGGGGAGAGGACACACCTAGAATATTTTAAAAGAATAAATTAACCTAATGGATTTATCATTCCATAGGTCTCCAAAATATACAATTATCAAAACATATATTTGATATGGTCGTAATATTATCAGAAAATGGGTTTTTAGGAAATTTATTTACATTTGAACCCAAATCAATTTGTTTAACCCCATATAACATAGATTTTATATTAATAATGGTATTTATTTTTATTGGTTTAACTATTTATAATATTAAAAATAATAATATCGTAAATTAAAAAATTATCAATTATGATGATTATAGGTATGGGCTCGATTTTTCAAAATTAAGTTCACTAGAGTGGTAGAATCCAAATTAAAATTATACACATTGGAATCCCAAAAGGGGGTTTTCTAAAGAGAAAAATATCATAATTATAAAAGGTTTTAGTATAAAAATTCAATGTTAAATTGATTCAACCGATAGAAAGTTTTTTATATAATTTAATTTATCATATTTTAATATAATAAATATTTAAAACATCTTCTAATTTTGAAAATAATTGAAAAAAATCCATCAGTTTTGAGAATAGAACATTATTTTTCACTATTAATTGAGAAAGTGAAACATTTTGGAAAAATTAAAAAATTTCAAACTGAGATAAAGTAAATATGAATATTTTAAAAATAATAATTTTTTAAAATTATTTTTCTAAATGATGTAAAAATAATATTTAATTTTTTTCCACAAGGTGCAACTAAACTTCCCCTTCAAAATCAATACTTTATTTTTGAAATCATTTCTCGTAACCCTTCAAATTATTTTTATGTGGTTTTTAGTCAATTTAAATGGATTGGATTTATTATGAACATATTTAAAACATAATATAATGTTGTTTGATAGGAATTATTGTTTTTTCATGTTTTTACAATAAATAATGAAAATAAAGGATTTTTTTTAATATATTGAATGTTTCAGAATAATTAGGATGTATTACAAGGAAATCAGAATATTTTTGATGTTTGAAATTAAATTTACATTTTTTTGGGAAAACAAATTGGATTTTATATGATTGACAATATAATTGAATCATTATAATGTTGTTAATTTGTATAAATAAGTGTGGAACATGTTTTTCAGAATTGTATAATATTGTTGATCATCTTGACCCACAAGTACATACAATACAATAATCTTGAGACATATTCTACGCGGGGTCGTATATTCGTGAAGAAAACGTTTTATAAGGGGTGTGGGGTATTATATACATAAAAATAACAAAGGAAATCTAAAAATCTGATGAAGGAATATATGAAAAGAACATTATATAGATAGGTTTCAATATAATTAGGATGATATGAAAGAAGAAGAACCAAGTGGACTTCCACTAGATGATTTAAGATCTGATGGATTGGATTGGATGAAAACATTGGATAGAAAATATCCTGATGATGTAAAAATAATCAAGATGAATATAAAAATGTAATAAATCCACTATCCCTATATGTAACCTCATTAAATGAAATTCATCAAAAGGATAAGAACAAATATGAAATATCATATGAAAGAATCTAAAGAAGAAATTGTTTACTACTAGAGGAAGTAGAAAGAATGTTTCTTCCCAAATTCTACATAGTTAACAAATTGAATAAGAAGGTTTATAATAAAAATTAAACCCTATGACAACTAGTATAATTCATTTATGATGGATTAAATTCATGGTGTTATAATTCACCTTAAAGAGGATCGTAAAGATAATATTTAGAGGACATATAAATACCTTTTTAGGGTCATAAATTCAAACAAGTATATCACTAATGTAGTGAAGAATATTATTTTGATCCCCACTAAAAAAGGTTATTGAATCCAATTGGTTAACGTTTTTTTTTCAAAACTACCCACATTAATGTTAATTATATTTTTGTTGAGAACTTAGGCAGTGGTTATCACAAAACATTTCATGAAATCTAGGTTATTATTCTGTATAAAAACATGTAAAAATATAGTTCTATCTTCTTAATATCATTTCATATACTTGAAAAATATAAATAAAATATAATAAAGTAATCAATATTCAAAAAAATTAAAGAGTTAAAAAGAAATTTTTTTATAAATGGTGAAATCCTTTCCATCCATGATTCACCCCCCATTATTAAGTATATCTCAAAGTGATCCTCAAAATTGGTATTAAATGCAAGGTTAAATTCAATTTGATTTCTTATGTTACATTTATTCTATTTTAATTATTCGAGTTTATTTCTAATATTAACAATGAAAATATGATATGGTGAACATTAAATTCTCACTGTGTAATTTTATATTTCAACCAAGACCATGATTCAATGAAAAAAATTAAGATAAAATAATGCTGCATAAGTTTTCCATCATACCTAATTGAGAGGAAATATCAGTTTCACAATGCCATGAAAAAAGATGATATATAATTCTTGTAATTCCAAGGGAATATCCATCTTGTATACATAAATGATAAAGACATCATACATACATCAGATGGATCAATATTATTTAGTGATCATGAGGGTTGTGATAATTATTTTTGAAAATGTTGTCAATAAGTTATTCCATTAATAAATGGTGATGATATTTAATCTATATCACCAAAATATATATTATTAGATTTATTAAGAGATATTATTTAGTTTTTCTCAAGGAAATATCCAGTCATTTATAATGAGACATTCAATTATACAGGATTAAATCACCATGTTGGAGGAATAATTGGTTAATATATTAATGATTGTATTGTAAAATTATTTAGAATGTATTAATCTCTCCAGACAGTTCAGTTACAGTGATATAATAATTATGGATGACTAAATTAGTTCCTCGATATATTAACATAATTGGATCCAAAAATTTAAATATAAATATATATTAAAAAATAATCTACATGAAATGTACTATGAACATGAAAAAATGTTGAGTGATATAATTGATGATAGGATTTTCAATTGGGAGTAAAATATAGAAAAATTATTGATCATGAATCTATGATACAAAAAAATTAATATATATGAAGATAATTTTGAAAATGTGAAGAATGTTTTTGTTGCAAATTTTATTATGATTAATGATAAAAATCATCATCAATATAAAATATATATTATTAGATGTTCGGTTGGGCATTATTGTGAACACAAATATTAAAAATTAACAAAAAGAATGATAAAATATATACTGATACTAAATTCAAATTAAATTATTCTCATGTAATAAGTCCACCAAAATGTGATAATAAAGTCATAACATCATTCAATGATATATATCTAGTAGTTGTGAAGAAGTATATACTATCTATACTATCTCATAATATTGTTTCTATATTAGTTTATAAGAAAATGTTTTCTTTCAAAACAATATATTTATAAGTATTTATAAATATTGATGATAATAATACTATTACCAATATTGGGGTGGATTAGAAACAAATTATTGATGTAGGATTCACATGAACATAAAAAAATTATAAATAAGAATACCCAAAAACATTAGATATAAAAAATTAAGAGATCATAGTTTGAGGGTCCAATGTAGTTGCTTTAATAGATTCACTAATTTTGAATCATATTGTTTCTAAAATAACAAAAAGTAAAAATAAAAAAGGATGATAGTTTCAAGGGGAAGTAATAATGAGAGGTAGAAGAAATAACCACATTTTTAAGAAAAATATTCAAAATTCCAATATTTTTGGAAATAATGATAAACCTAAGACGTGGGGAAATATGTTGGTCACAAGTATGCTACATTGTAATATCATCATGTATCTATCAAATATATTAAAATAATATGATAGATTGAGTTGACTAAAAATGAAGAAAAAATTAGAAAAAAATTATAATAATGTTTTAATAAAATTTTTTCTTAAGAATAATTGTTAATAGATATAGGATTATAAAAAAGACGAATTTAAAGAAAAATGTTGCATAAAAATTAACAAATAAATAGTATATATTTCAGAATAATCCATGGGGAAAAAAGGTACTTCCAATATTTATAATTATGTTTATGTAATCTTGACATAAGTTATAGAGATAATGGGAAATTTGAAATAAATACCAGAAAAGTATAGTGGGAAAGTTATTGAATGAGATAGACATAATGATGATATTTTTTAATGTGTGAGGTGATAATTTTTTGGAGATTCTTATATAAATTTATCTATAGGGATTTCATCATAAAACATTTATAAGACATGTTGAAATATCAACACGGTGATAAAATTTCACCATAATTTCTAAAAAGATTAAATTTCATAGACAAAAAAATTAATGATGTTATTATATCGACATATAATCAGTTATTATTGATGAACAAATGTACAAGAATGAATATTGGATGAAATTAATTAAGTTATTTAAACAATTAATCTCAGCCAAACAACTTTCAGTATGGAGAAATAAAGAAACTACTAATTCCATTATCCTCTGTATTTTTTATTTTTTCATTCAAGAAATATAAATGAAGGTGAGACCTATAGTCAAGTGGATAAAAAAATTTGTAGGAACAACTAACAACTATAGTTTTCCTAGATAAAGAGGATTCAATATGGTAATGTTTTATAATATTGGTTCACAATATATTTTGTATAAGGAGAATCCTTGTTGATGATCTGTAATTTTTTAAGTCATGTCATTATTGAAATAAAGGATCCATTATTATTATCTCTCAATAATATGTTTCCATTGTATTTATTATGAAGAGATTAATCATTATGATTGTCCTAATGATTGTGTCCTCAAGGGGAATAAATTTTTAGAAAATTTAATTTTCATCAAGATTCATCATCTCAAGAAAATATATTTACTTTTTAATGTTACTAAAGATATTATAATTGAAAAAGAAATGTTTTTTTCACAAAATCTCTTCATTAAAAAAATGTAACAAACAAAATGTAATGTGGGAGTAATGTAATTAATCAATTACATATGAAAAGTGCATGTATGAAAGTTCTCTAAGGCCTCTTATCTGGGATATTTCACTAAAATATTTTTGAAACCATTGTTGAGGTGACTACATGAGTTTTAGGTTAATTTTTCAATCAATAATATTTGTTATTAAATTTAGTTTCTTCATCCAATAATAGAATGACAAATCCATAAATACATGTTTTTGAGTTCTCATTTCATAAGGCATAATCTTTAGTTCAACATTTATATCTAATTGAAATCCACTTGTTTTTTACATTCACCACTGGTCATGTTGACATAGAGAGAAATAATGGAAGAAAAAATACATAAGTATGGATTGATACATTTATCCCAAAAACTATTTATTTTTTATAATAAGAGATAGCGGAGTGAAATTATGGTAAGAAATAATAATATGGGAATTAAATGTTGAAATGAATGGGATATAATTATTCATATATTGATATTTTCATTTGGAATGTACATTATAATTATTTACAAAGAAAATATAAAGGATTAGACTGAAGTGACCACTTTGGGAATGATTTGTATTTTTTAATGTATGTAATTTATTTTCAATGAAATAGAAATATTTCATTAATGTAAATTTGTTAATGTAATTATGATGAATACAATTCATGAATGTTGTGTTTAACAAATAATGTAATCAATTTTTATTATCATTATGAATCTCATTATATGACTTTGTGATTTTATTATGATGAATAATGAGTTATTCATAATGTCTCAAACGTTTTTTTATGTATGTAGATGTAATGGACATGACCTCTCCAGCCCATCCCTTTGTGAAAATATGGTGTTTTATGTGATTCAAGAGGTCAAGGGGACTTATCCCCAGCACTTTTTTAATTTTCCAGTTCGTTGAACACATCCAACGGTAGAAAGTTGTGAACAGTGAAACGATAACCTTCTGTGAATAGTGCATTAGTGAACATAGGTGAATAGTCTCATCAGTAACCTTCTGTGAATAGTGAATCGTTGACCATAAGTGAATAGTTGTCATTGGAAACCTTCTATAAATAGTGTAATCGGTGACCCTTGTTGAACAGCGTCATTAGTATCCTTCTATGAGCTATTCCATCAGTGAATAGTTCTATCAGTAACCTCTAACGTTAACCTCTCTTTCCTTTTCTGAATTTCCAATTCTAAGTATAGTTCTATTAGTGTAAAGTTCTATCGGTAACCTTTAACAGTAACCCCTCTTTCCATTGCCAAATTTACAATTCTATGTATAGTTCCATCAGTGAACAGTTCTATCGGTATCCTCTAACGATAACCTTTCTTTCCATTGCCAAATTATGAGTTTATGAACAATGTTTCTAAAATAGTGACATTTTATTTCTATGGCCAAATTTTGTGTCTAGGAACACTGTTTCCAAAACGGTGACCTTCTAAAGGTGACCATTTCTTTCATTTACCAAATTTTGTGTTTGTGAACATTATTTCCCGAACAGTAACCTTCTAATAGTATCCTTTTCTTTCCTTTTCCAAATTTTGAGTTCATGAATAGTGTTTCCAGAATAGTGAGATTCTAATAGTGAACTATTCATTTCATTGCCAAATTTTGAGTTCATGAATAGTGCTTCCAGAACACTGACCTTCTAACGGTGACTTTTTCTTTCCTTTTCCAAATTTTCAGTTTGTGAACGGTGTTTCCATAATGGTTTCCTTCTAATAGTGTCCTTGTCTTTCCTTTTCCGAATTTATAGTTCGTAAACAATGTTTCCATAATGGTGAGGTCTATTGGTAACTTATATTTTCTTTGCCAAATTTTTAGTTGATGAACAGTGTTTCCATCATCCAATAGTTTCAACTAATTAATGTTTCCTTTGAAGTAAAATACATTTAGTGCCGCATTTTACAGACTCTTAACGCCGATTCAAAGGCCATAAATCCTATATTAAATATTCATATGGCTTGGAATGTTTTTACTTGGACAAACCGCATGGTTTAATGTGATCCACTATTAATGTGAAATTAAGTATATCTTATACCGTCGCTCAATTAAATATTCTAATAGTACTATATATATTCCATTCTAATAATTCCACTTTCTTCTATGAAATGAGACGCTAAACCCTTTCATTATATTCAATAGGAATTTCATAATCAAACATTCCTCCTCGGATTGGTTCTGCTCTATTTTAATGCAACCAAGCTGTATCAAACAATCTTCAATATAAGGTATGTTTTATCGTCGTTCTTTTGGTGTTCAACTTCTCCTGTTTTTCTTTATATTTTATACATGTAATCTCCAGGCTTCTAATGTAGTTTTCACGGGGTTTTGTTGGTTTGTTTGTACTGTGGCATTCTCAAGTGGATGTAGTTTTCACGAGAGGAGTATGGTGACATGTTGTGTGGATAAAGAACGTCAAGAACTTCTTGAGATAGGGGATTCATTACTTCCCTTTAATTTTACATGAAACCTTATTGTTAGCAAGTTTTTTCCCACTGGACCACAATAGAATGGGAATAATAAATATTTGAACTGGATAAATAAATTTATATCGATCTTATGTTATTTCCCCTTGTTTTCTAAATAGTGTGATATTCATGCATACTTTTTAAGTTTTTCTTTCTTGCTGAAAATGGGTAAAGAATGTAAATCGTCATTAATTGATAACTATTGTCTATGGATAAAGTGTACTGTAAATGAATTTGGGCCTTATTTTTTAAATTTTATGTTAATAAAATTGATTCTGTAAGCATGTTTAATTATTTGTGATATCTAACTTATTAGGATTTCCAAATTTTGTAACCTATGAATAATAAATATATTAATTTAAGATGGATTAAAGAACTGATTGTTTGATAAATCCTTGATGGGTTCTGAGTTACCCTCTTGATTGTTAAAGGGCCAAGAGCCCAATTGATGTGATGTTTGTTTTATTGCTGCTTGTGTTGTGATGTGAGCATGGATGGATGTTGTGATATGTGGGGGCATGGAGACATTTGGTTGTGGAACAAATGATACCTAGGTTGGAGAAATACATCAGTTTATGCATGTGGGTGTCAGGGAGGACACTGGCGATGATGGAATGGGATGTATGTGTTTATTGGATGCTTGCTATTTCTTTTTGGTCTATTGTCCATTTTAATTTTCCCCACTACCTAAGGAAACTGGTCTTGCTTACCCTTCTTCCAAAATAGGTGAAGACGCACGGGATATTCCATTTGATTATTGTGTTTAGATTCTCAAGGTAGGATGGGTCTACACACATGTTATAGGCGACATAGACTCGATGGGTAGTACATCTACTCACCTTGTTGAGCCCCCTTGTTTTCAGTAATATAGAATGTTTTTCTAGAATTCCTGGGAATTTGTGAAAGTAATTCTATAATGAATAATTTAATAAATGGTTTAAAACCAAGTGGTTGGAGTTCAGTGAAACATAATGATGAGGTTGTGATTTTAAAGGGACATTGGATGTGGGTCTGATGTTAATGAAATTTAATGTGGAATTTTTCATTATTAATTAATGTTTAAGGAAATAATTAACATAAAGTGAAACTTGTAAAAAGGGAAATAAATAATGTGTTAATGCTCTTTAAATGGTTGTGTGCTTATAAGATACCTAGTCTTAAATGTGGCAGCCCAGTGTCTGAGAGACGTTAGTTGTAGTTGACTCTTTGTATAGGTTATTCCCATATTGTGGTTGTGAGATATATTATATTCTGTACTTGTTTTGTTTCTAAATGCTAATCCACACTTTTAGTGAGGGAAACTTACACCCCGAGGATTTTGATCCCTAGGGGGTGTTTTCCCCAACATTATGGTGGGAGGATGAATGGCTGGCTACCCCCTTTGGCCCTGCTCTCTTCTCTAGGTAGATACTTGTGTCGGTAGGTAGCGTGGTTAGTTTTCCCTATATATGGGTGTTGGGGCTGTAATAGATTGTACTTATACACACACATATATTCTGGATATAGTATCCTATGGACTACTTTAGGTGTAAAATGTATAGGTTGTGATGGCTTGAAGATCCTTAATCGGTATATGGGTTGTAATGGCTTGAGGTATAATATCTGATGTATGATAGACGTTATGTGGGCTATGCTGGCTCCTAGAAACTACCTGGTTACTTTACATACGTAGACGTGGTGGTTTTATTTCACGAGGTTCATGTTGTGGTGCTTCACCCAGGTGTCTGCGGGCAACCCTTTTTTAGAGAGAGATGCTCAGGACATGTGACATTGGGGAAAAGAAGAAAACTAGTTGGAATGTAGTAGTATGGTAACATTGATATTCATTATTATATGATATATTCGTGTCTGTGCTACTTGGTGAGAGTATCCATGGTGAGGTTGTCAAATTAGTATACCTGGTTTGGTGATGAGTTAGTCTCACTTGTTGTTCACTGTGATTTGGCATGTTTTCTTTACATTTGCACGAGAGGCTTCAGGGAGGATCCTATTGAGTATACTATTATACTCACACTATGTATATATAAATTTTCTTCAGGTCACTTGGAGAAGGTTGGAGATCAGGGTAGGGTTCACTAGCTTTGGGTTGTAGGAGCTGTTCAGGATTTTGGTTGTTGTTGTTTTACTTTCTTTGGGGTACTTGTATTTTTTCCCCTTTTAGTTGTAGCATTATGGCATTACATTTCATATGTGTACTTGGGATTTCATTTATATTACTGTTTGAGTGGGATTTGGTTGGTGTCTATCTTATCTCTCTCTTCGGCATGTGTTCTCTTAGTGGGTAATGCCTCCCATTTGTGTGTTTTATATACCCTCGGTGCTAGTTGCCAACTCGGGACCTACTAGAGGCGGGACTCAGAGGTTCATTATCTCCCTTCTCACATTTCTGGCCTAGGAGGGGGTACTCTGTATTGGGAGGGGGTTTTGATGGAGTGGTATCATAGGTAGGTTGAGGGATAAGATGGAGTTTAGAGTCTGCCATAAGTGAGGATGCATGGTTTGGTAGGGAAACTGTGTCATTCATTTTAACAAGTGAGGTAAACATTAGATACTAGCTGAGACATAGGCTTTTAGGGGCCCCGATGATCTGATGTACGTACATTTAAGTTTTCAATGTCTAATAAACAAGGATATACTAGTTGCTGGGTAGATACCTAGGAAAGGATCATGCATCATTCTTCATTGTGCATGTGTTTTAATGGGTGGACCTAGGGATAGGTTAACCTAAAATGAATAAATGAAATTAATTAACTAATTATTATTGAATCATTTATATTCTAGGTTTATGAGCTATAGTGGTTTATTATTTTACAGGTATGGCTCCAGGTTGACGTCCTCGTCAGTTTAGTACAAAAAAATTTCTAGTAGGCTGTTCCAGCAGATCGCCGCAGGTTAAAGCTTGACGAAGATAACACTTGGAAGAAGTCACTCTGAGAGTTTCAGCGCTAGAGTCTCTAGAAGTATGAGGGCTCCATTTCAGATGTAGTCATGAATGACTGCTTGGAGGATGTTGAGATAGGCTTCAGTTTTATCTGTTCTTGGAAGGAGTAGGGGGTGTCCTTGGTTGTGACGATGCTGTGTGGAGCAGCGAAGCAGTGGTGGTTCTTGTTCCTCAAGGATTGTGTGGAGTTATAAATCTCATAGGAGGGGTTGTAAGACAATATTTGAGTCAATTTTATTTCTTTCATTGTGAATTCGTCCAGTCGTTAGGAGATTCTTACCCTTTGACAGGGGAGTTCCAATGTCTGAGAGTTTGGAATTCATTTTAGAAAACAATCATGATATTCTTCGAACCATTTACTAGATGATGATTCCATGTTGAGTCATTTTGAGGAGGCTTTTGATACACAGATTCAGCACCACGTCACCCCATTTATGCTAAAGACATATCACGTGGTGCTAGCGAGGGAAGAGCTTGTAGAGAGGGCTTTGGCAAGGACAAGATTATCACGAGAGGGGAATCATCGTGAATCCTCATGATGCAAAGCTGTGGTTCGGGGTTCTTGGTTTTTAGGGAAGAAGAGTGTTCATTCATCCTAGGGTAGGTCTCAATGCTTCACATCTCATTTATCCAGAGGCGGCAACTCTCGGGCCTATTCCAAAAGCTCAGGAGCTTGTTTTTCTTAGGGCGGTGGTGATTATTAGCAGCAGGAGTTCCCAACCTTTCAGAGTGGTCATCGTTCACCCAGTGCTATGATCCAGGTTCCTCCGTTGATGTAGTTCCACCCAAGGCAATAGCAGCAGGTTGCAGCAGTATTAGATCAGTAGAGGGTATATGGGGTGGGTAGAGGACAACCCCATGACACTCCCCTTCCGCGGAGTGTATATCACGGCTATGGTGGTGGGTTCCATTAGGTTCAGAGAGGTGGTGGAAGAGGTCGTGGTCATCTTCAAGCACTAGCGTTGCCAACTCTTGGTGAGCTCAATGTCGTTCGAGGTACCCTTTGCTTGTTTTCTACTTTGTTTTATGCCTTGTTTGATTCATGAGATACACACTCCTTCATATCACCTACCATTTTCCATGCTTTTGAACTTGAGGTAGAGAGGCTTCCAGTGCCCTTTTCATTGACTACGCCAGTTGCAGGTCAACATGAATTGTTTGAAGTATGTAGAGACTGTGATCTAGTGAAGGGGAAACACCGCTCTAGGGGAGATTTCATATGATTATTAATAAAAAAATATGATTTCATCCTCGACATTAATTGGTTATATTTGGTGTAGGCTATCGTGGATTGATTCAAGAAGAAGGTCCTTTTCATTTGTGAGGATGGAGAGATGGTGGGGTTAGTTGGTGAGAGAGATCCTCAGATGGGACATAGGTACATTCCATTCTTATCATCCACGAAGGCTGAGATGATGTTGAGCTCTTCAGAGGATCAGTAGTTGTTGTTTCCTAGGGTCATAGAAGAGTACCCTGATGTCTTTCCATAAGTGGTTGTAGAATTACCCCCTCGATGAGAGATCGATTTTGGGATTGATCTAAAACCAGGAGGGACTCCTATCTCTATGACTCTATATAGGATTCCCCCTTATGAGTTAATAGAGCTACATATACAACATGATGGTTTTTTATAATCTGGTTATGTTCATCCAAGTGTGTCTCTATTGGTTGCACAAGTTTTGTTCATGAAGAAGGAAGATGTCAGTTTGAGGTTGTGTGTCGATTATCATGGATTAAACAAAGTGAAAATAAATAATTTCTATCATATTCTGTGTATTAATGATTTATAAAATAAAATTAAGGGTGAAATTTGGTTCTCATGCATCAAAGTGCATTCTGGATATCATCTGATGTGTGTAAAGGATGAGGATATCCTAAAGTCTACTTTATGTTTTTGTCTTGGGCATAATTGGTTCATTGTAATGCTATTTAACGTAATGAATGATCCAGTTGTATTCCTGGGATTGATGGATGTTGTATTCCGTGAGTTCGTGGACATGTTCTTGGTAGTTTTCATCAACAACATCCTTGTGTACTCCACATCTGAGGAGGAGCATGTAGAGAACCTACAAGCCATTTTGAGAGTTCTTTGTCAACAACAGCTATTTGGGAAGTTGTTGAAGTGTGAGTTTTATGCTCAAGAAGTCCGTTTCATGGGGAATGTTGTGTCCCATCATGGATTAGATGTGGATCCACTGAAGATAGAATAAGTTGTGTCATGGTCAGCCCCCAAGATAGTGTTAGAGGTGCAAAGATTCCATGGTCTCACAAGCTACTATAAGAGGTTCATAGACAATTTCTCACGAGTTACGAATCTTCAGACAACTTTCACTAAGAAGGATCAGAAATTCATTTGGATTGGTCAATTTCAAGAAGCTTTCAGGTATCAAAATTTGAAGTTAGTATGTGCTCTAGTTCTTTGTCATCTAACCGAGGGAGCTCAGTTTGATATTTTCTGCGACACTTCACATCTGAGTTTAGGTTTTGTTCTGATGAAGCATATGTCAGTTGTTTCTTATGGGTATAAACAGTTTCATCCCTAGGAATATAACTATGCCACCCATGATCTTGATTTGGCAGCTTTGGTATTTTCTCTAATGTTGTGGAGACATTACCTCATTGGTGGGCTCTATGTGGTTTTCACCGATCATAAGAGTTTGAGGTATGTTTTCTCCGAGTGTTACTTGAACTTATGACAGCATCGGTGGATAGAGTTCTTACAGGAATAAAACTTTGAAATATTTTATACAACTGGAAAAGAGAAATGTTGTAGCTGATGCGCTGAGTTAAAAGTCACGTAGTGATTGTCTGCGTAAATCAGTTGATTCCTGGAGAGTAATGGAAGAGCTGTCAGCATTAAATCTTGATATGGGAGAAGTTGAGGGTACAATTTTTCTTTTTGAGATGATGGTTCAATCATCTCTTGTGAAGAAATTGTAAAATTACCAGTTGGTCAATCTTGAGGTGGAGGTTTGGAGAGACATAGTTGTTTGTGGTGAGTCCCTTGTTGGTTGGTTCGAGGATGAACAACACCGAGTGTTGTATCATAGAAGAATTTTTTTTCCTAGACAATACACAAGATGGTTCTCAAATAGTTTCATAGTTCACCTCAAGTGGTGAAACCTTCTGAGACAATTATGTACATATACCTGAGAGGCCATCATTGGTGTCATGGGCTGAAGCATTCAATTGCAGAGTTTTTGTCTCGATTTTTGGTCTTCTAGAAGGGGATGACTGAACACTGTGTTCCTGGTGGTCTTATCTAGCCATTAGTTATTCCTATGTGGAAATGGGAATACATCTCAATGGACATTGTTAATAGTTTACCTCGAGCTCTTGGAGGACATGACGTTATTTGGGTGTAGTTAGATCGTTTTAAATAATCGGACCACTTCATCGAAATCAAGGAGTCGATCTCAGTGGAAGTTTTTTCAAGGCAGTATCTAGAGGAGGTGGTGAGACATCATGGACTTCCAAGGAGAATTATTTCTTATTGAGATCCTTACATTACCTCCAGGGTGTGGAGAGGCCTCTAGCGTTCTTTCAGTTCTCAATTATGCCTTAGTAATGCTTTTTATCCACAAACAGACAGTTAGACAGAGAAAACCATCCAGACTGTTGAAGACATCTTACGCTCTTTTGTTCTGGATTTTGGAGGTTTGTAGATGAAGCACATACCCTTGGTGGAGTTCTATTACAATAATATTTTTCACCCCACAATTAGTATGGCGCTGTTTTAAGCCTTGTATGGATGGCGTTGCCATTCTCCATTGTGCTGGACTGGGGTCGGAGAGTCATCAATTCATGGACCAGAACTACTGTAGAATACAATAGAGATGGTTCAGGTGATTCGTGAGAGTATGAAGATCGTGTAAGATTATCATAAATCATATGTTGATCAATGAAGAAGACCATTAGAGATTTATGTTGGGGATCATGTGTTTCTGAAGGTGACTCCTGGTCATGGGCAGTAAAGTTTTGGTCATGGGAGTAAGCTTTCTCCCTGGTTTCTTGGGCCTTTCGAGGTGTTAGCTCATGTTGGAGCTATGGTGTATTGAGTATAACTTCCCCCAAAGATGAGTCGGATACATGATGTTTTCCAGGTATCAGATCTCTATCATTATCTTCATGATGACTCTCACATCATTGATTGGAGAGAGAGCTATGTTTATGATGATTCAACCTTTGAGGAGAAACCTGTGGAGATCCAAGACCGCAAGTATAAGGTGTTGTGCAGGCCTTCTATCCCCTTGGTTTGTGTCTTGTGGAGACATGGTGGCATGGAGGATAGTACCTAGGAATGTGAGTCACAGATAGGTGCTCAATACCCACAATTTTTAGATGTTTAACTCTTTTCATGTATCAATGTAGCTTATATGGTTATGAACCGTTCATGTTTATGAGATGTCTCCCTTTGTTTCTATTGTGTCTTGCTCTCTTTTGAGATGTATCTAGATGGGTGGTTGTTCAGAACCCATATCATTTTCACTTTAGGTGGGTTTTGAATTCTATGGGACGTGAATGTTTTGAGAGGTTTCTAATTCAATGTCATGGACCTCTTCATCCCATTACATTGTAAAAATATGGTGTTTGAAGTGATTCACGAGGTCAAGGGGACTTATCCCCAACACTTTTCCAATTTTCAAGTTCGATGAACAATTCCAATGGAAGACAGTTGTGAACTATAAATCAGTGACCTTAGGTGAATAGTGTCATCAGTAACCTACTGTGAATATTACATTGGTTACCTTAGTTGAGCAGTGTCATCAGTAACCTTCTATAAATAGGGTCAATGGTGACCCTTGGTGAATAGTGTTTCAAGAATGATGAGGTCTATCAGTAACCTCTATTTCCATTGCCAAATTTTGAGTTAATGAATAATGTTTCCAGCTTCCTATAGCTTCACCAATTTAACATTTCCTTTGACGTAAAATACATTTAATGCATCATTTTAAGGACTACTAATGCCGAATCAAAGGCCATAAATCCTATATTAATTATTCTTATGGATCATGATGTTTTTACTTGGTCAAACTGTGTGGTTTAATGTGATCCACTTATAATGGGAAATCAATTGTATCTTAAACCATCTCTCCCCTAAATCATCTAATGTTACTGGATATCTTACTTCATAATTCTTCCACTTTCTTCTTCACTATGTGACAGTAAAACCTTTCATTCTATTCCGTAGGATTTTCATAATCAAACTTTCCTCCTTATATTGGTTCTGCCCAGTTTTGATGCAATAAAGGTGTATCAATCAATCTACAATATAAGGTATTATTTATCATCACTCGTTTGGGGTTCATCTTCTCCCATTCGCCATTCCATTTTATATATTGTAATCTCCATGCTTCTAATGGAGTTTTCTTGTGGTTCGGTTGGTGTGGTCATATTGTGGATTCCTCAGGTGGTTGCAGTTTTCGCGAGAGGAGGATCATGACCCATTGTGTGGATAAAAAATGTCACGAACTTTTTGAGGTAGGGGATTTATTACTTCTCTTTTATTTTATGTGCAACTGTATTGTTAGCATGTTTTATCCCACTATAACACAATGTAATTGAAATAATAATTATTTAAACTAGATACATAAATATATATAGTTCATATGTTATTACCCCTTATTTTCTAGATAGTGTGATATCCATGCATGCATCGTTTAAATATTCATTCATGATGAAAATTGGTAAAGAATGTCAATCGGAATTAATTTATAACTATTGGATATGGATAAAGAGGCATGTAAATGAATCTGGTTATTCTTATTTTAATTTGATGTTAATCAAATTAGTGAATTAAGCATGTTTAATCATTTGTGACAGCTTAATAATAAGGTTTTCCAAAATTTGGAACCTATGAATAATAAATCTGTTAATTCAAGATGGATTAAAGAACTCATGGTTTGATAATTCCTAGATGGGTTCTGAGTTTCCCTCTTGATTTTTAAAGGACCAAGAGACCAATGGATGTGATGTCTGTTTTCATGATGCTTGTTCTATGATGTGATCTGGGATATCTGTTGTGATATGTGGGGCATGAATACTTTTGGTTGTGGCAGAAAATGATGCCTAGGGTGGCGAGATGCATCAGTTTATGCATTTGGGTGTCAGGGAGGACATCAGTGATGATGGAATAAGATGGATGTGTATATTGGATGCTTGAAGTTTCTTTTTGGTCGATTGTCTGTTTTACTTTTCCCCACTACCTAAGGCAGTGGGTCCTACATACCCTTCTTCCAAACAAGGTGAAGACGTGCTGGGTATTCCATGTGCTTTCCGTGTTTCGTTTTTCAAGAGAGGGTGGTTCTACACTCTTTCAATAGGCATCAAAGACTCTATGGTTAGTACATCTACTCATCGCGTTGATCCCCCCTTGTGTTTAGTAAAATAGAATGGTTTTCTAGAATTTCTGGGAATGTGTGAAAGTAATTCTATAATGAATAATTGAATATATTGTGTAATCCCATAGGGTTGGATTTTTATGGAACATAATTATGAGGTTTTAATTTTAAATGGATAGTGGACTTTGGATATGATGCAAATAATATATAATGTGGAATTGTTCATGGTTGATTAATGTTTAACGAATTAATAAACATAATGTGGAACTAGTAAAAATGGAATGAAATAAAGTATTAAAGCCCTTTAAAGGGTTATGTGCATATACGATACCTAGTCTTAGAAGTGGGAGCATGGTGTCTGAGAGACATTAGCTGCAGTTGATTCTAATACTAGGTTATTAAGCTAGTGTGGTTGTGAGATATAGTATATCATGTACTTTTTCTGTCTCTATAAGTGACTCTACCATGTCAATGAAAGAAACTGACACCCTTGGGATTTTGAGCCTCGGGGGGTGTGTGTTTTCCCTAACATTCTGGTGGGAGGATCAATGGATGACTACACCCTTTGGCCCCACTCTCTTCTCTCGGTAGATACTTGTGCTGGTAGGCACAGTGGTTTGGAACTTAGTATACCTGTTTAGGTGATGAGTTACACGGTGAGAGTATAAATGGTGAGGTTGGGAACTTAGTATACCTGTTTAGGTGATGAGTTAGTTTCTCTTGTAGTTCACCGTGATTTAACATGCTTTATTTACTTTTGCATGAGAGGATTCAGGGAGGATCCTACTGAGTATACTGTTATACTCACCCTATGTATATATAAACTATTTTTCAGGTCACATGGAGTAGTTTTGAGACTAGGTTGGTGTTTACTAGCTTGGGGTTCCATGAGCTGTTCGGGCTTGTGGTTGTTGTTGTTTTACTTTCTTTTTTGTACATCTATTTTTCCCCTTTCAGTTGTAGTAGTTTGGAATGACATTTCATATGTGTACTTGGGATTTCTTTTATTTTATTGGTTGGGATGAAGTTGTTTTGTTTCTATCTTATCTCTCTCTTCTGTATGTGTTCTCTTAAAGGGTAATGCCTCAGATTTGTGTGTTTTCTATCCCCTCAATGCTAGTCGCCAACCCAGGTCCTACTGGAGGTGGGACTCGGGGGTCATTATCTCCCTTATCACATTGATGGCCCAGGAAGGGTACACTTTGTGGGGAGGGGGTCCTGACAGAGTGGTATCAGAGGGAGGTTAAGGGATATGATGTAGTTTAGAATCAGACATAGTTGAGGCTTCATGGTTTGGTAGGGCAACACCGTCATTCATGTTTAGCATGTGAGTTAAACACTGGAGACCAGCTGAGACATAGGCATATAGGGACACCATTGAACTGATGAACAAAAAATTAACATTACAGTGGCTACTAAAAAAGGTGATACATGTTGTTGGGTAGAGACCTAGGAAAGGATCATATATCATTCTTCTTTGTGCATCTATATCAATGGGTAGTCCTTTGAATAGGTTAACCTAAGATTAATACAAGAAAAAAAATTAATTAATTTATATTGAAATTAATTAATTAATATTGAATCTATTATATCCCATGTTTAGGAGGTCAAAAAGTTTTATATTTTATATGTATGGCTCTAGGGCAACGTCCTAATCATGTTTGTGCACTGAATGTCTAGTAGGCTATTCCAGCAGATCGTCGCAGGGTAGAGGTTGACAACAACGACAATTGAAAGAAGACACTCTGAGAGTTTCAGCGCCAAAGTCTACATAAGTACAAGGGCACAATTTTAGATGCAGTCATGGAAGACTGGTTGGAGTTGGTTGAGATAGGCTTTATTTTGATCCGTTCTCAGAAGGAAAACTGAGTTCCCTTGGTTGTGACGATGCTGTGTGGACCAGCAAGGCAGTGGTGGTTCTTGATCCTCGAGGATCCTACGGTGTCATAATTTTCATGGGATGAGTTTTGAGACATGTTTAATGTCGAGATAATTTCTTTGAATGAGAAGGTGTCTAGTCACCAAGTGATTCTTACCATTCGACAGGGGTGCTCTAGTGTTTAACAGTTTGGAATCCATTTCATGAACCTTTTACGATATTCTTCAGACCTATTACCAATAGATGAGGCCAGAGCGTGGCATTTTGAGAAGTCTTTGCATCTAGATATCCAGCGACAGGTCACCCCATTTATGATGAATACATATCTTGAGGTTCTAGTGAGGGTAGAGGTTGTCGAGAGGACTTTGACCAGGACTGGATCATCGTGATAGGGGAATCGTCATGATTCCTCAAGAAGCAGAGCTTTGGTCTGTGGTTCCTGGTTTTCAGGGGAAGAAGAGTTTTCGTTCAGTCGGGGGTAGGTCCTAGCCCTTCACATCTCTTTTCTCTAGAGTCATAAACTATCAGGCATATTCCATGGGATCATGTGATTTTTCTCTTGTTTTGGTTGAGGCCATCAGAAGTGGGACTGCCTGAAATTTCAGAGTGGCCATCGAGCACCAGGTTCTATGTTCTAGGTTCCTCTATTGAGGCAATTTCAGCCGAGGTAGCAACATCAGGTTGCACCAGCTTTAGATCAACAAAGGGTAGATGGGGCAGGAATAGGATAGCCACATGACCCTCCCTGTCCTTATAGAGAAGGAAATGGATGTGTTGGTCGTCATCATCAGGTCAGAGAGGACTTGGAGGAGGTCATGGACAACTTCATGCTTTATCATTTCCATCTCCAGATGAGCCAAACATCGTTCAAGGTACCCTTTGTTTATTTTCAACCTTGTTGTACGCCTTGATTGATTCAGGTATGACACACTCTATCGTATCACATCCTCTTGTCTATGCTTTGGGACATGAGTTAAAGAGGCTTCTAATGCCCTTGGAATTGACTACACTAGTTGGAGGTCAAGATGCCTTGTTTGAGGTATGTAGAGACTGTGAGTTAGTTTGGGGGCAGCACCGCTCTCAAAGATATTTCCTATTTTTACGAATACAACCATATGATGTGATACCCAGCATGGATTGGTTGTATTCAGTTTCGTCTGTCGTGGATTTCTTCATGAAGATGGCCATTTTGTATGGTGTGGCTGGAGATCCGGTGGTGTTTGTTGGTGAGTGAGATCCTCAGATGGGTCATAGGCGCATTCTATCCTTACCATCCATGATGGAAGATATGATGTTGATTTCCTCATAGGTTCAGTAGTTGGTGTTTCTTAGGGTCATAGAAGGGTACCCTAATGACTTTACAGAAGTGGTTGTAGCATTACCCCCTCGACGAGAGAACGATTTTTGGATTTAAGTACAACCAGGAGCATCTCCTATATATATGTATCCATATAAGATAGCCCCTTATGAGTTAAGATAGCTACGTATATGGCTTGATGGTTTGTTATATTATGGTTTTGATCGTCTAAGTGTGTCTCCGTGGGGTGAACCAGTTTTGTTCTTGAAGAAGGCTGGTGACATTTTTCGGTTGTGTGTTTATTATCGTCACTTAAAAAAAGTGAAAATAAAGAATCTTTGTCCTCTTATATGGATTAATGATTAATTTGATCAACTAAAGGGTGAATGTTGTCTCTCAAATATCGACTTGAGGTCAGGATATCATCAGATTCGTGTGAAGGATGGGGATATCCCGAAGACTACTTTCTGTTTTCATCATGGCCATTATGAGTTCGTTGTATTGTTTTTTGGCATGATGAATCCTCTAGTTGTGTTCATGGGATTGATGGATGATGTATTCCATGAGTTTCTAGACAAGATCATGACATCCTTGTGTACTCCACATCTGAGGAGGAGCATGCAGAACATCTACGTGTCGTTCTGGGAGTTCTTCATCAACATCAGATGATTGGGAAGCTATCGAAGTGTGAGTTTCAGGCAAGAGAAGTCTGTTCTTTGGGGCATGATGTGTCCCAACATGGAGTATCTATGTATCCATTAATGATATAAGCAGTTGTATCTTGAGCATCCCCCAAGATAGTGTCAGAGGTGTGATGTTTCCTTCGTCTCGTAGGCTACTACAGGAGGTTCGTAGCCAATTTCTCATGAGTTGCGACTCCTCTAATATATTTTACCATGAAGGATAAAGAATTCATATGGAACTATCAGTTCCAGGAATCATTTGAGTAATTAAAAGGATAATTATGTATGAGATCCAGTTCTTTATCTACCATCTAAGGGGGTTTAGTTTGATTTTTTATGTGATGCTTCACATCTGGGGTTAGGTGGTGTTCTCATGTAGTAGAGGTCAGTTTTCTCTTATGGGTCTCTACAGTTGCATCCACATGAATATAACTATGCCACCCATGATCATGAGTTGGAATTCATGGTGTTTTCTCTAAAGTTGTGGAGACATTACCTCATTGGTGAGTGGTTTTTGGTTTTCACCGATCATATGAGTTTGAGGTATGTTTTCTAACAATGTGACTTTATCTTACGACATCATCAGTGGATAGAGTTCTTATTGGAATATAACATCAAAATATCGTATACACCTGGAAAAGGGAATATTGTATCTAATGGGATGAGTTGAAAGTCATGTAGTGATTCTATGCATAAATCCTGTGATTCCTAGAGAACAGTGGAAGTGATGTCAGCATTACATCTTGATATGGGAGAAGTTGGGGGTAGAGGTTTTCCTTTTTAGATTATGGTGCAGTCATCTCTCGTTAAGAATATCGATGATTTGCAGTTGGGTGATCTTGAGGTGGAGGTGTGGAGAGACCGAGTGGTTTGTAGTGAGGTCCCTGATGGGTGGTTGGAGGATGAACAGCACTGTGTGTTGTATCACAGAAGGTTTTTCGTTCCCTTGACAATGTGCGAGATGGTTCTAAAAAATTTTCATCGTTCGCCTTTAGCGGTGCATCCTAGCGTGGTAATGATCAATCAATCCTTGAGGAGCCATTTTTGGTGGCCTAGGCTGAATTGTTCAGTTGTAGAGTTTGTGTCTCGGTTTTTGGTCTGCCAGAATGTGAAGGTCGAACACCATGTTCCGGGTGGTCTTCTCCAGCCATTAGAGATTCCTCAGTGGAAGTGGGAAGACATATCAATGAACATTGTTACTAGTTTACCTCAAGCTCCGGGAGGACATGATGCTATTTCGGTGCATGAATATTGTTTAAAAAAATAGGCCCACTTCATAGAGATCAAGGAGTCGAGCTCAGTGGATGTTTTTTTAGGAAGTATCTAGAGGAGGTGGTGAGACGTCATGGAGTTCAAAGGAAGATCATTTATGATAAAGATCCTCATCTTACTTCCAGGGTGTGGAGAGGTCTCCATCATGCTTTTGGTTCTCAACAATGCCTTAACACTACTTTTCATCCTCAAATGGATGGTCAGATTGAACAAACCAACCAGACTCTTGAAGACATTTTACGCTCTTGTGTTCTTAATTTTTGTGGTTCGTGGATGAAGCACATAACCTTGGGGGAGTTCTATTAAAATAATAATTTTCACTCCACCATCAGTATGGTGTCTTTTGAAGCCTTGTATGGATGGCCTTTCAATTCTACATTGTGCTGGACTGGGGTCGGAGAGTCAGAAACTGTTTGATCGGAACTATTGTAGAATACAATAGAGATGGTTCAGGTGATTTGTTAGAGGATGAAGACAGCGCAAGATCATCAGAAATCATATGTTGATTAACGAAGGATACCCTTAGAGTTTAATTTTGGGGATCATGTGTTTTTGAAGGTGACTCCCCATCATGGGAAACAATGGTCTGGTCATGGGAGTAAGCATTCTCCCTGGTTTGATGGTCCTTTCGAGGTGTTATCTCATGTTGGAGCGATGGCGTATCGAGTATCACCTATCCCATAGATGAGTCAAATACATGATCTTTTCCATGTATCACAGCTCCGTCATTATCATCATGATGACTCTCACATTATCGATTGGGGAGGGATCGATATTGATGACGATTAAAACTTTGAGGAATGACATGTGGAGATCCAAGACTACAAGGAGAAGGTGTTGTGTGGGCGTTCTATCCCCATGGATTGTGTCTTGTGGTAACACTGTGGCAAGGAGGAGAGTACCTGGGAATGTGAGTCACAGATACATCCCCAATACCCATAATTTTTTAATGTTTAAATCTTTTCATGTATCAATGTATCTTATGTGGTTATGATCCTTTCATGTGTTTTGAGATAGATCCCTTTGTTGATTTTGTGGATTCCACTCTTTTGAGAGGTATCTCTATGGGTGGTTGTTCAGACCCCGTATCGTTTTCACATTAGGTGGGTTTTGAGTTCTTGAGGATGATAATTTTTTGAGAGTTTTCTGATGTAATGGCCTAGACCTCTCAAGCCCATTCCATTGTAATAATATGGTGTTTGAGGTGATTTAGGAAGTCATGGGTACTTATCCCCAACACTTTTCAAATTTTCTAGGTCGGTGAAACGTTCCAATGGTAGACAGTTGTGAACAGTGCAACGGTAACCTTCTATGAATAGTGCATCAGTGACCTTAGGTGAACAGTGTCATTGGTAACCTTCTATGAACAGTGCATCAGTGACCTTTGGTGAACAGTGTCATCAGAAACCTTCTTTGAACAGTTTCATCAGTGAGATTGGGGAAAATTGTCATCAGTAACCTTCTATGAATAGTTCCATCAGTGAACAGTTCTATCGGTAACCTCTAACGGTAACCATTATTTTCTTTCCCAACTTACCAATTCTATGAATAGTTCCATCGGTGAACAGTTCGATTTTTAACCTCTAATGGTAACCTCTCTTTCCATTTCCAAATTTCCAATTCAATAAACAGTTCCATTTGTGAATAGTTCTATCAGTAACCTCTTATGGTAACCATTATTTCCTTTGCCAATTTTTGATTTCATGAATAGTATTTCAAGAACGGTAACCTTCAAATAGTGACCTTTTCTTTCCTCGGCCTAATTTTGAGTTTATGGACAGTGTTTCCAGAACGGTGACCTTCTAATGGTGACCTTTTATTTCTTTTTCCTAATTTTGTGTTTGTGAATAGTGTTTCCAGAACTGTGACCTTCCAAAGGTGACCTTTTCTTTCATTTTTCAAATTTTGAGTTCTTCAACAGTGTATCCAGAATGGTCACCATCTAACGGTGATCTTTTCATTCCTTATCCAAATTCCGAGTTCATGAACAGTGTTTCCATAATGGTGACCTTTTCTTTCCTTTTCCAAATTTTGAGTTCGTGAACAGTGTTTCCAGCTTCCTATAGTTTCACCTCATTAACATTTACTTTGATGTAAAATAAATTTAAAGAATAATTTTAAGGACTCTTAAGGCTGATTAGAAGGTCAGAAATCCTATATTAATTATTCCTATGGGTCAGGATGGTTTTACTTTGTCAAACCGCGTGGTTTAATACAATCAACATTTAATGGGACATCAAGCGTATCATAAACGGTCGCTCCATTTAATCTTCTAAAGGGACAGGATATCTTCCTCCGTAATTCGTCCTCTTTCTTCTCAGAAATAAGATGCTAAAACGAATAATTCTATTCCATAAGAGTTTCATAATCACATTTTCCTCCTCAGATTGGTTTTGGTCTGTTTTGATGCAACCAATTTGTACAGATCAATCATCAATATAAGGTATGTTTTATCATCGTTCTTTTGGGGTGCATCTTATCCAATTCACCTTTCCATTTTATATATTGTTATATCCATGTTTTTAATGGATATTTCTTGGGGTTCGGTTGTTGCGGTCACACCGTGGCATCCTCAAGTGGATGCATTTGTCGCGAGAGGAGGATGATGACCCATTATGTGGATAATGAACGTCAAGAACTGCTTGAGTTAATGGATTTGTTGCTTCCCTTTTCTTTTACGTGCAGCTGTATAGTTAGAATTTTTTATCCCATTGGACCACAATGGAATTGACATAATAAATACTTGACCTGTATAAATAAATTAATATCGGTCATATGTTATTCCCCCTTGTTTTCTAGATAGTGTGATATCCATGCATGGTTCATTTAGCTGTTCTTTCTTGATGAAAATTGGTAAATAAATTAATCCAGATCTAATTGATTACTTGTTTTCTATGGATAAAGAGGCATGTAAATAAATATGATTCTTCTTGTTTTAATTTTATTTTAATAAAATTGTTGTAGTATGAATGTTTAATTATTTGTGATAGCTTATTGATTAGGTTTTCAGAATTTTGGAACCTATGAATAATAAATCTGTTAATTCATGATTGATTGAAGAACTGATTGTTTGATAATTCCTTGAAGGGTTCTGAGTTACCCTCTTGATTTTTAAAGGGCCAAGAGAGCAATTAATGTGATGTTTTTTCCTACTGCTTGTGATATGATGTGAGCATGGATGGCTGTTGTGATATGTGGGGGCATGGAGACTTTTGGTTCTGTCAGAAAATGACACCTAGTGTGGTGAGATGCATCAGTTTATGCATGTGGGTTTCAAGGAGAACACCAGGGATGATAGAATGGGATGGAGGTGTTTATTGGAAGCTTGTTATTTCGTTTTGGTTGATTATCTATTTTACTTTTCCCCACTACCTAAGGTAGATGGTATTTCTTACCCTTATTTCGAAAGAGGTGAAGACGCGCATGGAATGCCATGTGCTTTATGTGATTAGATTATCAATGGAGGATGGTTCAAATCTCTTTCTATAGGTGGAAAATACTCGACGGGTAGTACATCTACTCACTGTGTTGATCCCCCCTTATGATTAGTAGTGTAGAATGTTTTTCTATAATTTCTAGTAATGTGTGCAAGTAATTATATAATGAATAATTTAATAAATGGTGTTAACCCTTGTGGATAGAGTTTTCTAGAACATTCTGATGAGGTAGTTATTTTAAAGGGACAATGGACTTTGGGGGTGATGCTAAGGAAATATAATGGGTAGTTGTTCATGGTTAATTGATGTTTAATGTATTAGTTAACATAAATTGAATCTCATAGGGAATTAAATAATGTATTAAGGATCAATAAATGGTTGTGTTCATATAGGATACATAGTCTTAGATGTGGCCTCCCAGAGTCCGAGAGACGTTAGCTGCAGTTGAATCTAAGACTAGGTTATTCCCATGTTGTGGTTGTGAGATATAGTATATTATGTACTTTTTGTGTTTTTATATGCTAATCCACCCTGTCAGTGATAGAAACTGACACCCTGGGGATTCTGAGCCCTAGGGGGGTTTTCCCCAACATTCTATGGGGAGGATGAATAGCTGACTACCCTATTTGGCCTCATACTCTTCTCTTAGTAGATACATGTGCTGGTAGGCACAGTGGTTAGTTTTCCCCATATATGTGGGTAGAGGGTTGTAAGGGATTATGGTTATTCGCACACATATATTCTTGGATATAGTTTCCCACAGACTACTATAGGTTTATTGTGTATAGGCTATGATGGATTGAGGACCCTTACTCAGAATATTTGCTAAAATGGCTTGAGGTATAATACCTGATGTATGATACATGTTATTTAGGATGTGATGGGTCCTAGAAAATACCTGGTTACTTTTCTTACATGGACGTGGTGGTTTTGTTTCACGAGGTGCATGTTGTGTTGCTTCACTCAGGTGTTTGTGGGAAAGCCTTTTTTGGAGAGAGATGCACAGGACGTGTGATATTGGGGAAAATAGAAAAACTAGTGAGGAAGTAGTAGTGGGGTACCCATTATATTATTTATTTTATGACATATTATTGTATGCATTACTTGGTGATAATACCTTTTGTGAAGTTGGGAACATAGTATACATGTTCAGGTGATGAGTTAGTTTCACTTGTTGTTCACTGTGCTTTAGCATGTATTCTTTACATTAACTCGAGAGGCTTCGGGAAGGATCCTACTAAGTATACTGTTATACTCACCCAATGTATATAAAAACTATTTTTCAGACCACTTAGAGAAAGTAGGAGATCAGGATATTGGTTACTAACTTGGGGTTGTAGGAGCTGTTTGGGCTTGTGGTTGCTACCATTTTAGTTTATATTGGGTACTTGTAGTTTGTTCCCTATTCAGTTGTAGCAGTTTTTCTTGACATTTCATATGTGTACAAGGTATTTATTTTATCTTATTGTTTGAGTTGAATTTTGTTGTTGTCTATCTTATTTCTCTCTTCTGCATGTGTTCTCTTAGAGGGTAATGCCTCCCATTTGTAGGTTTTCTATACCCTCGGTGCTAGTCTCCAACTCGGGTCCTACTGGAGGTGGGACTCGGTGGTCAATATCTCTCTTCTAACATTTCCATCCCAAGAGGGGTACTATTTGTGGGTAGGGGGTCATGAAAGTAGTTGAGTGTTAGTTATGCATATTATAATTTTTATGATGATTCCTTAAGAAGTTTCTATAACAATCCTTCCTAGGTCAACCTAACCCACCACCTGATCTGCTGTTCTAAAAGTCCCAAATTTCATTTTTGATTCTCACGGATAGGCAATAAGTATTTCCACAACAGGAAACCCCATATGAATAATTATTTCCATGATAAACTAGAATAACCCATCTAAAAAATGGGATGTCCAATCCAATATTCTCTTATCCAATAAAGTACAATACAATACTCAGACAAAGGAAACCAGACTATGATGATACCAAATGAAACCACATACATCATTTAAAAAACATTCAAAAACAATATATATACATTGTATGTCAATTAAAAAGATCAAAACATATAAATGTAAATATGTTTAAGATATTAAAATAAATTAATCTTATGGATTAACCCCAATGTAATCATGATGTGTCAAACCCAATGAGACCATGTATCCTACAAAAAAATTAAAAAATGGTAGAATTTACTAAGAGACAATAATGTATATTATACTCAAACCATTACTAATATCATCCAAAAATAATTTTATATTTTCCATAATTCATATGATGGTTGAGAGGGAAAACCATGTAGGATACCAAAATCAATGTATTTATCTCATTTAAATCGTTTAAAAAATTATTTTTTCTAAAACACATTTTAAAAACCAATCCACTAAGAAAAAAATCATATTTTAATCATCAATAGAAATTCACATGGTTTTATCCACAAAAATAATATTTTAGAAACATCATCTTACATGTATCAAATAAAAAATTGAGGTCACATGAAAATATGATCAATTAACCCAAAATGGGCATAAAAATCATCTTCATATTAACATAAAAATTGAAATGGTCAAGATATAAGATATAACATCAAATAAGGAACTAAAATAATGAATAAAATAATATAAATCTACAGTAAATGATTGAATTTCACATCGGGATATAACTATAAGTATTTAATTAGAGAGATGGACTATATGGTTTTAATGCTGACTATGCAGGATGGAATCTCACATAGTCTTCATCGATCCCTAATCTAGTATGTCTAAGGGACTCCTTTCAAATCCATTAGATTCTATAACATTCCTTAAAAAATCTCTCAATGTATAATGAATAATAAATATAATATCACTCTATCTTTCCATTAAAATCTATTAGGATCTCATTGAAAATAAATCCTCCAAACCCAGGTATTTGAATATGTAACTCAATTCCAATCACAACCACAAATCTATTGACATAAATGAAATCCATTTGATAATTAATTTTCATAAAAAATAATTACACTTTAATAAATCACATTCCTAGAGATAAAAAAAACACCTATAATCACATAATAAACCAATTTAGAACTATAAAATCTCTTAGATCCTTCTTATCAAAGACGTGGATTTCACAAAAGAAACTCCTATTTGGAAAAAAAATATTAAACACCCAAAATTTAAAAACCATAAAATGAAACATAAATTGAATTGTATCTACATAAACTATAAATAAATTAAATTTATATTTTATAAAACCAACCCTCTGTCGATTAATAAATTATTGGTATATCCTGGAAACCCATAATAAATAGAGACACAATCATTAGAATTAGTTACAACCTCATAATCATCAATGAAATGGATCAAAAATGGGTAGGACAAGGCCTCACACACCTTATCCATAATATATAAAATCCTAAACCAACTTGAAAACCATAGATCAAATAGTCCCCAGCTTATATAGTTCTACACAATCATGAAAATTTAAGTAAAACAAATGGAAGGGGGAAGGATGAAGATACCAAAAAAATTGGGCATACCTAAAGCTAAACCCCAATGAATCCATTTATATTCCCCAAATATAGAGGTATGAAACATTAAATCCATAGAGAGGGGTTGTCTTGTAATGGAGGATAAATAATTCTAATGGGTGTAAAAATCAACATTTTCATCTTCCAAAAAATATCAATTTATAAATTTGGTGGAAAATCCATATTTTTTTCCCAAAAAATAGGAAAACAACGTACCAACATTATGGGAGATAATACCTCCACAAAAATAGGTTACATTATTACCATTTTGATTTTGGATGGTTTGAAAACCCAAGGTCAAACTGTGTGGAATAAATTTCTCACTCAACCATCACCCCTCATATATTTTTTTCATGGGTTTGAAAACCATTCACTAATATTGTTTTTTTAGTATTTTATTCCAAAAAATAGGGATTTGAACCCCCGTCACCTAGAGTATACAAATTGAAACTAAATATAAATGAAATGCCAAATGGAAATGAACCAATGACATGGAGAGGGTTAAATTCTCCCCCACATGTCATTTTTTTTCATACTAATGTAATTATCCCTCTATATAGAAAATTGGTGAGGGCACTCCTACCTCACCAGAGCCTTGAAATCCCACGACTCATGAATATTTTTACCATTCATCAAAAAATCACAGATCAATGAGATAGACATATCAAGTATAAGCTTATTATGATAATTGAAAACATGGATATGCTACTCCACAATAGAGTAATTAGGCTCAAAAACCGTGTTTCCCCATTCAAACACATGAGAATAACCTAAATACTATATTTTCTACCATGATAAATAAAACCCTTCTTTGAAAAAGGTCAACAATGGTTGAAATTAAAACAAATAGAATACCATAAAATTATTTTGAAAAAGGTCATCATGTATTTTTTTGTATCATCGATTAATGTCTAAATAGTTATCTATATGTATTAATATTTCCATCATATCCTTAATGATACTGGGATAATTAATGAAATTCTCTCCCACCTCATCCCAACACAATGGAGATTCACACAGCCACCCTTGTAATGGCTGAAATGGAGAAATCCTTATCTATCCCTAATAAATACAGTTGTGTTATAATTAATCCCATGATATAATACTTTATAATGGTTTTCTAAAATCATGGACACATTATAGGAACATTTATCCAACTATTATAATGGTATTCATATACTGAACATCCATCAGAGGATGATATGTGGTGCTCAATTACATCTCAGTTCCCAAGGCCTCCTGGATTTCCTTCAAAAATAGAAATGTAAAACCTGAATCATTGTTTGAAAATATAATTTATGTGACTATATAGATCCTAAATACCTCAAATACATAGAAGCATCCATGATAATCTATAATTATTAACTCTATGATGGAATGAATGTAGCATGATTTAATAAAATGATCAAATATCACCAATATATTTTAATTATCGATTGGTTTATGAGGTAGAAAGATAAAAAAATTCATTGTGGTCTTATCCCACGTCGACATAGTTGTGGGGATAGGCTACAACAAGAAATTATTCCCCAAAAACTCATTTTTATTCCTATTGATGGTTAAACATTGCAAAATAGAATTTGATACTACATGTGTCATCTCAGGATGCCAATATATACGACTTCAGTTATAAACCTTTCTGGAATCCATGTGCTATATATCCCCACAAAAATGATGTTCTCCATGAATCACATCATACATCAAGCTCAAACAAACCAAAAAATAATGCATTTAAAGGATTAATCCTTCAAGATACCATGGCCAATCATTTGAGGTATTCACACCATTCAAACAAATTATAATATTCAGGAACACAATATCGTGTACCTTCTCACTAATAAAATGATATAGGATATATTTTTTAAACTAAAAATATTTAATAACAGATCTTCATCATCCAAATGAACCTCCCAATATAGATTAGAATATATGCTCATTATACCCTTCTTATCTAATTACTCACAACCCACCTACAAATAGATCTTTGTATTTAATGAATAAAAAACATCAATTTATAGGTGTATAAGATATATTTAAATCAAAATTATTAAAATATTATACCCAATATCACTTGAAAAGAATTAGGGGTTTCAAGGTAAATATATGATTCAATATTTTATGATTTTATTTTACTATAAAACAGACCCTAAATATTTAGTGTCATAAGGACATCAACATGGGGCTTCACAACTACCAATTTTAAGTTGTGGGAGGGGTAATTATGTTCATGTGGGTAAATAAACCACAATAAATAAGCCCCCACATGGTAATTTTGTATGAAAACACATCCTAGACTCCAACTATATGCATCACAATACACTACATAAGCTCTCCCAATGTATGGAATATTCAAAACTATATTGAATGTAAAATGGGCCTACATCTTCTTAATATACACCTGAAAATTCTCATCCATTTCAGACATCAACCATTTTCAAGTCATATATTTCAAGGGATAACCTATCCTAGAAACATCATGTAAATGAATCTATAATTCCCATCTAAATCCAAAATAATTATGATCTCATTCACTTTATTCAAATTCGACCAATACATAACATGTCGAATCTTCTCAAGATCACATAAAACTCATTTCTTGAAAACCATATGTCATAGGAACAATAATAACTTGACTTATAAATGTTATCTGGGTAGATTATATATATATAGTGGTCCCTCATTACACAAAAAAATCATCTAGATGGTTATAATGATCCTTAATCCATCATATAATACTACAATACATCTTTAAGAAACACATCCATGAAGGTTTCCAAAAATTGAAAGCAGATATGGTTCATAAATTACATAAAAATTTCCTGATCATTGCTAATAACATGTGTTATAACTAAATTATCAGTATTTACATACCAAATACAAATGGAAACCTTTGTAAAGTCAGCTTATTAGAACTTCAATTTGTGGTATCCTAATATCGGTTTAATCCTCGAGAACCATGAAACTTCTATATGATGATTTAAGAGATTAATAATTCTAGGAAATATGTATATATTATTTATTGTATCTTAATTAATCCTATTATAGTTCTCAAAAAATTTTAGGCTCTCATATTCTTCATTATAAATAGAACTGTTGATTCCAGTGGTGACGTTAAATGGTGGATAAATACATTACTCTCAAGGTTCTCTAGATAAAATTTTAACTCTTTTCACTCTATCAGAGCCGTATGAAAATATGGTATAAATTTCATGAACATCATTAGGATTATATTGATAGTAATATTGACATCTCTCTTGGGTGGAAATCTAAATAAATCCTAATGGAAACAAATCTAAGTACCTATCTATGAAAATTTAATGTTATCCCATTGAACTCTACTCAGAACCATAAAGAAAAAACAAATATAAATATAAGAAATAGATCATAATTATAATGAAATTTGTCCTATTATCCATGATTACAGATCCCTCTCACCATGAATCCTATGATTTATCCCATATATAGTGAAAATCTAAACCATGCAATGATAATATTCTGGGAGTTCTTTGAATTTGATCTACCATTCCATTCCAATGATGATGTCAAAAACATATAATTCCACCATGAGTAAACCCTAAAATACTTCCGTGATAATAGTGAATATATATAACTATAGGGTTATGAAACCCCACACCTTATTCCTATACAATGGGGTTAAAAAAAATTAAAATAAGAATCATCTCCACCCACATATAAAAATAATCATTAATCATTAAATACATAAAATAATTGGATGGGACATTATAAAAATAGAAAAATACCATTAGAGAAGAAATAAACGCCACAACTCCCATGATGGCTATCGTAGAATTTGATCCATATTAAACAACCGTATATATAAGAATATGTGGAGACTCTATCCATCCATTGGAATTCTTCACCATGTGAGAATCCCTATTTCATCGAGGGTGATATCCTCCTTCCAGGTAATTCTTACAATGAACCACAAAACCCTTTGAGAATATGAATCTCATTCTGCTCCTTGTAATGAAAATTTACAATACCACTAACAGTGACCTAGAATATCACATTGTTGTAATTTCATCAGAGTCAATGGGATTCTCGTCTTGTTGTTTCAACTATACATGCACTGGTATCATAATACAAGTTTATTCAGAGGTAAAGCCACATGAGTTGTACCAGTCAACTATTGCTGAAAATTCCTTTTTTATTAAAATAACCTCTAAACAAAACATCATTCCTTAGGGGGGTTGGAAGTGATGCAACCCGATGGAATACCCTTGAATCACCCTCCTACAATCTGGTGGAAGTGAGCCTAATATGTCGTAGACGATCATCGGAAAGGCTGCACATCCCATCTTTTCAAGCGAGTCTGCCACAAAGTTGGCCTCCCTACAGATATAGTCCACTTTCATCCTAGAGAGAGTCCACTCGTAACACCTTCTAACTGAGTGCACAAATCTACAAGGAAACTCCTACCATATACACATATAACATGATAAATAACTCTACATAGTTCCCAATGAAATAACACCATATAGAATCATGTTTTTAGAAAAATTTGTATATTTTGTATTTACCTTCTCATCATCTTCTAAATACGTATTAGGTAGAGAATAATATAAATATAGTAGATCATTGGATATAATCCCATGTCAAAACATCGAGCCTTTAGCTAATCATTTACAATGAGATATGAGGATTCATGAACCTAATCTATTAATTGTGAGATAAACTCCATCGTAGTGTGATTCCCTTTCTCCATCTTTAAAAACGCACATTCCATTTTTCCCCTCAATGTTTCATGATAGAACTGTTTATTAAATTCCACATTGAAAGTGGTTCATGAGATATCATAATCACACATTATAAGAAAAAAAGACTCACACCACCTTCGACATAGTCATCCATCATATATAGTGAAAAAACAATATTTTAGGTCTTATGTGTAATTTGAATCTTAACGATACACTCAATTTGATCCATCCACTACTCAATGGCATTGGGCCTCTTATCATCATAGAATATTAGTGGATTAATTCATGTAAACTCTTAAGAATGATCTTCCATCTGGGAATTATCTCAACCACCCACCAGAACAGTGGTTTGGATCATATAAATCATCAATTTGATAATATCAATATGAATTATTAGAAAATAATTGTAGTTATTAATCATTAATCACAATGTAATAACAAATGATTCCTTTATTTGAGGCATTTTATATATGTCACAAATCATAAATGTAATCTTAAATAATTCAATATCAAAAAATTTCAATAGAATAAATAATTCCCATTGTCATTTTTATCAAAAATGAAAAATATGAATAAAATGATACACATTATGGATGAATGGTGATAAAATAACCTATGAATAGTTTGGTCACAAGGTATCTAATTATGATTTTCATTAATTCATTCCTTCCTATAGACCGATATGTTTTAACCCCAAAACTCAAAACATCCCTTGGTCACACCATGAGACTCAAAAAAATTGGAAATACCTAAAAATATCATCAAACAAAAAATATACATGCTCAAAATATAAACACAATCACAGACCACCCATGGAAACATGAGGATTTACTCAAAACAGAGCTAGAAAATAAATCCATTTCTCCTACATCTCGAGTATGGACAATCCTGGCTCTAATATACCATTGGATTACGAAAAAATTTGTTCTATGATTTGTAAAAAATGAAACTGTTTTGATCTGACAACCCAATCTAGTTATTAGGCCATTATTCCGGAACATTCTTCACAATGTCTATAGGATGGATACAAGAATCATGAAAAATTAACAACCTCTTTGGAATTTTTTGACATATTGTAAACCTACATGAACAATCCATGAAATGGTTTATCCACTAAAATATTATTAATGAAAATATAATAAATAATAACATTCATGTTAAATCAATAACAATAATAATATACCAAAATCAACAATAAGTGTCATATACAAAAGATTCCATAAATGAGATGTATACAAGGTATCTCAAACCAAAAGCTAAAAACTAAAAAATAGAACCAGAAAAAAAATGGAATTTATATACATACATGAGTAAGAAACCCAAATTACTCTATTGAGTCAAACCATATGACAAGATTTATCATTAATAAAATGACATATATTTGTAATCTGGAACATCTACCAACATGCATAGTACTATTACGATTAACTATTTGCTGCAAAATGAAGTCCCCACACACCCAAATGTATATATAAGGTGTTAGGATAAAACTACTTGTAATATACCATCGTGAATCAATTTATGTATTTTAAATCCAGGAAAACCAACAAACTAGAATGAATTATAATTATTAAAACTAAACAACATTGAAAAAACCCACTTGCAACTAATCCTTTTAAATCCCACTGGTATTATTCCAAAAAAACCAGTTTTCTTAAAATATTTCTATCTAGGAAAAATAAATATAATATTTCACATATAATATCATTCTCTATACACCCAATAAAAGGTATAAAAATCAATAACATATAAATATATACATTTAAATTGAAAAAATATATGATATCATGTGAAAATGGAAATAACATAATATATTAATTATTTTAAATCAATTGAATATGAAAAATGTTCCCCAAGGGATCATAACATAAGGTTATAACGTCAGTGAGAAAAAATATGGTTTTCAATATGGGTATTATGGAAATGAACTCTCATAGTATTACCTGATACCAAATCGAAGAGTTCTCATTGTTTCCAAGACATACATGTAGAATCACATCACTTCTTACAACCAAATTCTATCATGGTCTCTTGGAAACCAAATAAATTAACTCTCAATACTCCCTTTAAAGGATATCATGGTCCCTTATACAACTAAAACTACCCCATGTATTCCAATACAATACTCAATTCTAATATCAAGCACAACCTAAGAGCATTTAATGATTGTAATTTCATAATTGAATATCATAAATTAACAAAAAAATATGAATAAATTTAAATATTCTATTTAAAAACATTTATAAAACCACATTATAAGTCATTTTAAATTCATATATCCTATTTTCATTATTTAATAGAATTCATGGAGTTATAACAAGGTGGTCATATTTTGAAAAATAACTTTAGAAACCTAAATTTCCTATCCAATATACGATACATAACAATCAGGGGATATGGTCAACCATAAATAATAAAATATTTATTTTATAAAAAAACAAAATTTTCATAATATTTTAAATTTAGTCCATGGGAAACCCTTATAAATATACAAGACTACTTCATAATAGGTTTCAACCTCATTAACATGACAAAAACAACATAGAATAAGTTTTAGAGGGCCTCAAAAATCTAATACATAAAAAGTAAATCCAAAACCCAATAAATTAAATACTATTAACATTCTCAAACCTATAGGGAACCACATTTAAATAAAAATGGGAGAAAAAGCATGTGAAAGGGAGATGGAAGAATAAACAAAATGTTTTTGACTTAGTTCATGAAAAATCACTAAGAATCAAAAGATATTTCACCAAATGAAAAAGGAAATATTATTTCAATAAAATGAGTGGGTTTATGTATGTAATGGAAAATAAATAAGTCCAATTGTATAAATATAAAATGATTAATTTATTTAAAATATAATATATTTCTAATCATTTGTAAAAACTACATAGTTTGGCCAGACGATTAGAAAATATGTTTGACAACCATTTGGAATATTGAGTTAAAATTAGTTGAATGAAAAATGAAAACATCTATTTTCCTGAACAAAAATTGTATTATAATATTGATGAGTTTCATGAGTTATATTTCATATGATTTTTTCATTGTAATATTAATCATAATCAATCCCAATAATCTATGATACTATAACAAAAAAGCATTTACCACTTAGGTAAATTTTAAATTTTAAAACCCCCAGAAAAAAGAAACCAATATAGATATTTATATCCTTTATTTATAATAATAATAATCCTAAAATACATAAATGTTCTAAACATACACCACATAAATAAAACATGTGTATTATAAGGAACGTGTCCTACAAAAATAGAATTGAGGCAAAAATCCCATGCCTTAAGACTTGACATCCTTATTACATGTTATAAAATACTATAAAATAAATATAATTTTATTATAAATATAATATATAACCATTATTATAATAATATCATATCATATATGATTTAATAATTCCCTTTCATTACAAGATAATTAACTATTCCTTGTAGAAATGTTGTTAGAGGAAATTACTTCTACGTTTTCAAGTATGTTTTGGTTTCATATTTTTTTTCATTATATTTTTATCATGGATACATCAAATATATAATATTTACCATGAAATAACAATAATATATTTTCAATAAACCATTATTTAATGTAAACCATAAATGTTATAGATGTGAAATTAATTGCAACGTCCATGAAGTCGGTTAACCATATATAAACATGAAAATTGTAACTATTTTATCAGTGAAATTAATGATGGGAAGTTAAATGAAACATCTCATTTTTAGAGTAATTATTATTTAATATAAATCAAATATTTTAATAAAATTAGTCTTTATTAAGTTCCATCTAAATAATACCTGAAAAACAGACCATGTGGCTTAGTGATGCACCGGTCCGCCACACACAAGAACTATATTTTTATATTCTAAATGAATGAAAATTAAGAATTAATATAATATTTAAAAAATATATAATCTTCATAATGTTATTAATAATATATTTTTATTTGTAATCCTTCATTATTTCCACTAGTGATAGGTAGTGATAGAAAATGAATTACATCGATACGGGATGCAGTAGTCCACCATAATCATGATCACAATTTCGTGTCAGATTTTATAAAAATGAGGTGGATAATGATATATAAATTATCATAATAACATATAATTTTATTTTAGATACTTTTTTTATTATATTGTAATATTTGTAAAATATTTGATGGAGGTGGTCGCATAAATTAAACAAATATAGATGTTTAATAATTTTACATCTTCTTTAGAGAACCTCGTTAAGTTTACAACTAAAACATTACTAAGAGGTTTTAAAAATAAAATTAAGGCATAAATGAATTTCATAGGGATATATGGAAAACATTAATATGTTATATTTCAAAAAATTTGTTTTATATGATCCAATATGAGAGGAGAGTAGGTGCACATTTATATGTGGTGAGAGGACACAATTAGAATTTTTGAAATCAAAACGTTGTACCCATGTATAAAACATTAGAAATGAAAAAAAAGTATCCTTATATATTATATATTGATATACAGTATAAAAATGTCCATAAATTACAATTTGTATATCGATTGAGGTCATTTTACTCCATATAATTTTAGATTAACCCCCTAGTAATCCAATTTTCGCTATAAAAACTATAATTAATTTTTACTGTATTTACCATTAATTTTAGACAAATTTGAGGTTTTACAAATTATAAAATATTAATTATTATGATTATAAATGTTTAACATGTTTTTTAAAATTTAATTATCACTATTAGAAAAAAATATATATTTAAAATTAACCCCATAGATGCAACAAAAAAGGTGTTATCCAAAGAGAAACGTTTCCTAAAAATTGATTGATTTAATATTAAATTTCAACATAAATTTTGTTAAAATTACTTAAATTTGATTAATAATGTAATAATTAATCTTATTTTACTTTTAGATACATTTATATTATATCTTTCATTGTAAATTCCTTAAACAGATAGAAATTGTTTGATAAGAATCACATCTTTTTGCAATTCACTAAAATAATATTCATTTTGAGAAAATTCCAAAAAATCACTAACCATTATTTTTGGAATTTATATTTTAATTTTTAATTTTACTTCTCTAAATATATTCTCTAAAAAAATAAAAAATTACTTATATTTTTATTCAAAAAAGAAAAAAATATGAATTTTTTATTAATTAGTTTTTTTAATAAATTTAATGACTTTACAAATAGTGAAGTAATTTTTTATAAATATGATTTAATTATATATAACCATTATAATTATATTTTAAAATGGTTTTATTCCTTTTAATTAATATATGTTTAATATAGATGTTATAATGGTTATATATAAATTAAAATATTAATAGTATATTTCTGTTCATTCAATCATGGTGATTACATGTAACACAAGATATAAAAGAAATTATATGAATAAAAAAAAACATATTTCATGAAAACTATTGTTGTAACATTATATCCCATATATAATTAATTTTTCACTCTAAAATTGTGAATATAATAAAAAATGAAGATACTGCTTCCTCATCATATCATCGGGTTCCCCAGATGCTTTTTTAAATTGGTGTCTTTTCCACATAACTTTTTTCAGTTTAGTGGTATTATGGCTTTGAACATTATATCAATTATCTAGAATATTCATAGGTTATTATTTGTAAGAAATATCATTCTCCATTGGTATAAACTATCATTTCAGTGCATGTATGGATTTATTCATGTAGATCATTTGGGGGTATATGTAGAACACATCGTAAAACTAAGAGAGGATTAGTGTAAGTGCCAACAATAAGCAACGATCCCAATATGGTCTATAATTGGATATGTGTCTACATAACTAGGTCTATGTTTCACTGTATTTCTTAATATCATTACCATATTACATTTCTATATTCATATAAACACCATATTGTAAAATTTATATTATAGATAATATAGTTGATTTATGTAATACATTTCTCTTGACTTTGGGTTACCCTTATGTGTTTTCAAATACCTTGAAAAATACTTTCCAATTATTTAGTTATCTCAGTTCTTAATAGGTTTATTTTTCCAAATTCATCCAATCACGTATTAATGATAGACTTCAATCTATATAAGTCCTCATAAGGATTCATTTTAATCATTGATTAAAAGATAGTTTTATAATAAATCATAACTTTTAGAAGGTGTTGATCACAACCACTTTTGAAATTCATTGTATATGACATCATTATATCCACAAGGGTTTAAATTTAAAATCAAACGACCATCTATATAAGGATTATTTTCTGTGCTGAAACATAACATAGTATCAACATCATGTTGGTGATCTCTCTATAAAATTAAGGTTATTATCAAATCTAGATCATATATAATTGTGCCTTCCAATCCATGTGACCTTAAAATATCCTTAATTTATATATTATAAATATGTTTTAATGATAAATCCACTCTAATTGAGATGAATTGTGATTGTTTTATAATTTGATCAACCATAAAACATACAACATTATACCCTTTATATGTTTTGTGGGGTCCAATGAAAAAATCCACGGTGGTGTTTTCCTACTTCCATTCTCGTAATGGAAATGTTTGTAACTTCCCCATGGAATTTTGTCTATGAAAGAGACATTTCTATCATACCATGAATTAATTTATATACTTTACAATACTTCTCTTCATTCCATCAGACATGAAAAAAGCCTTCAAATTTTTTTTCAAATTTTTTTCTTACAAGATGAATCAATAAGGAATAAATATGATACTATTTTAATAGCTCCATCTTCAAATTATGTATACATGAAATAAATAAAATATTTTAAAAAATAATAATTCCATCATAATTTAAGATGAAAACAAGAACCATTAATGCCATCTTCATAGATCTTCATAGCCTTTATAAGTGACTTAATATTAACTTTTATAAATAGTTGAACACTCATTTTAGAAATATAAAATTTATCCACTTCCTTTTTAATTTATATATCCAACATATACGAATATAGATAAAATTGTATCTTTCATGATCTTCATCCTGGATAAACTAGAATAACCCTTTTGGATCAAAATATCAACCACCTTATTTACATTCCCTGTGTGATATAGTATTGAGAATGCATAATAATTAATCGTTGGTTTTTAATAAATTCATAGCTACGGTGCCCATTTCCATAATGACGCTTGTTTCATTCCCTGTGTTCCCTAATTCCATGGTTGTTAATCCTCTGCAACAATGGATGGTGACATTGGATCCATGATATTAAAAGATAATGGGACATCTACTCGTACATCCATGGATTCATCCTTCAAGCTCATTTCCATGTCATGGTCTCCCATTATTTATTAACTCCTGCTCGTGAATATCATTCTTGGTGATATCTTGAGGAAGACACTAGTTAATTACATTGATTATGTCTCAAGCATGAATCATCCTTTTATCAGTTAATATAGTACCAAAAAAACATTTTTCGGTATATCTGTATGCTGGGAGAGTTGAAAACCTACATTCATCTTCATGGGAGGGAATATCATATGATCCATCTTATACATGGAACCCAAGGAATCTCCTGTCCACAATGGGGTAATTAACTCCAAGTATGTCAGTATTACACTTATATTTACCTAAATAATCCCATTTTTTCTTGAGGTAAGTGTTTGTTTAAGGAAATAATTTCTTTATCAAATAGAGGGATATTGAGGAATCTAATTGAGATGGACTATGGTGTGAGTTTTTCTTCTTTTATAGATGTAATAGATTTGATTAGAATTACCTATGGGGAAGGATAAATGAGTTGTGACCCGAATAGGGAATATCTCACTCCATAGGGTGTTTACCAATGGATCAGGATTCCACATGGAAGCAGATCTAGTAAGTGCATCACTCGGAGGGAAGATGTTACACATGAGAGGTTACCAATGGATCAGATTTCCTTAGGATATAATGCCTAATAGGTACATCCCTAGGATGGAAGATGTCACACTTGAATTATTATAAATGGATTATAACACCTCGTGGAGAATGAGAAGAGATGTGTGTCACATGGAAGGAATATGTCACACATGGAAGTTTACTAATGGATAATAATGCCCTACGGAGGCAGATCAAGGAGGTGTATCCCTATAATGGATGATATCAAACCTAGAAAATCACTAGTTGATCAGAAAGCCACTTGGATCCAGTTCTAAGAGAAACATCATTGTGATTGAATATTTCACTCCAGGAAGTTTTCTATTGGATTATAACAACTTGTTAATGTGGATCATGGAGGGGCATACCTAGGAGGGAAGCTGTCACACCTGGAAGTTCACTAATGGTTTTTAACGTCCTTATGGAGGTGGATATAGGTAGTTAGTCCCTTGGTGAGATGTTGTATCAAATAAAAATTCACCAATGGATCTTAACACACCTTGATTATAATATGGGGGTTACGTCCCTGTGAGGGATGAAGAAACACCTGTATGTTTACCAATCGATCAGAACTCCCCATGAAGGATGATCTAGGAGGTGAATCCCTGGGAGGGATGATGTCCCAACGAGATGTTTTCTAATGGACCAGAAAGCCCATTGGAGGCTGATATATGTGGTGTATCCATTTGAGAGAATATTTTACACATGGATATTTGTTGATGAATCATAAGGCCTCATAATGTAAGATCTCTGAGGGGTGTCCATATGAGGGAATATGTCATAACTGAATTTTTACTTATTTCTGTATTGATCCTCAAGGAGGAATCCTATGTACCCTATTTAGAAGAATGGGTTCAAAACCCATACAGTAAAATAATAAATTTTAAGGTAGTGTGATAATACTCATCTATTTAGTTTGATTTCAACTAGTATGAATGCATGTACTGTGAAAGGATCATCGATGAGTGATGATGTGGGAATTCATTGTATATGTTTTACGGTGTAAGAGTATTTCTATTTGTAGAATGTTCTATGGATTACAAATGGAATACACCCAAAATTATTTTAGGATAATTGATGTATTTTTGGGGTTACATGTGGATGAAACCAAAGTTTTGTTATATGGAGAGATGTTTTAGAAGAGGCTTACACATGAGATATGCTTGTCTTATCCTCCTCAAGCTCAGTCATCATTGATATCATGTCTATTTCTTGCGATAATATTATATTTTAATATCATTTTATCGGAAAATGATTTTTGAGATTATAATTTGTTCTTCACATCATTTCTTACTCATGTTAGGAATTCAGGGTATCCTGGGACAATTTCATGGAGTAATATTACACTATATCATTATGTGAATGAACATGGTTTGTGGGGGATTTTGAATTTAGATGTGAACCATTTGTTCCTAATGTTCTGTCATGAGGTAATACCATGTAACATTCATAGGGTATACCTATAGTTTAACAGCATGTAAATAGATGTGGTGTGTGCACCATATGAATTGATTTTCACAACATTTGTTCCTAATATATGATCATAAGTGAATCTCAACATTATGGACCTTTGATGTATCAGATTGGGGATATCCATTGATGAGGAGGGCCTTGGTGGATTTTTGGTTCCATATCACTATTATAACATGATGTATCTTATGTAAGGAATATAAGGAATCTCATTTTTATCATAGGAGTCATCCAATACTATAGTGATATGTTATTCTATAGTTTATATTCATATATCCATGAGTACTCAAATTTTTATGCTTGATACATAAGGCATCTCTTCTTTATAAAAAAATACAACCTATGTTTGATTTATTGGTTATACCATACTTTATTGTCATGTGGTGAGGACTAATGTGAATGATATTTCTACCAACAACTATTATTGGATTTATGTAAGAGCATTCCATACTGGTTTGACAAATAATTTGAGTCAGGTGACAATGTTTCATGAGTTACTTGAAAATTGTTTTGACTCATGGGAGTCATGGAATTCAAGAGGGTAATCTCAACACATGGTATCAGAAAGGGAATAATAGTCTAGGACAACTCAAGGTATTTATCAGTGTGTAGATAGGTCTTTTAACTCATGGTATTCCATAATTTGATGGTGGATCCACTTAAGGGTGTAAAAAAATTCCTTGGACCCATCTGAAAATATTATGGTTAGAATCCCCGTTTTTTATGCGGTTTAGGGATGATTTTGAAGGGACTAGTCTGGAGGTCTAAGACGGTATCACAACAATTATCTCAAGAAGATGTGGCGTGATTTATCCATAGTATAGACCAGAAAGTGAATGTCCATAAACTATTCTAAAAAAAATTATGCACATTGAAATGCAACTTGGAGGTGTTTCACTTAACTATGAAATATTTAATGCAACTTGGAACTATTGAAAACAATTATTCTTTATGTCACAAATTTTCTATAGTTACAAAAAATTAGTTTTCCATGATATATTGAACATTTCTCATAATTATATTACATATGGAGACATTTTCATTAAAAAAAATTAATAATATCATGCATGAGAGACATCACCATGTTAAATGTGTGTAACATTGTGACTATGAGTGTTTCACATATCGTTGTAATTGGAGTTTCACAAAAAAGATGATTTCTTAGAGGCCCTCTTTCATGATTGAGGGGTTGATGTCATATATGTAGGTTTTAAAATAGTGTCATGTAACTTTGGTCATTGTGAGCAAAACTTTTTGGATGTCACACACAAATTCATTTAGGTTTGGGGGGTCATGTCACAAATGTGTGGAACAACATTGTTTTATGAAACCTTATGCATGAAAAAATATGGTTATGTTATGGGTTTTAATTCATAATTTCATTCTTGAAAACAATGATGCCCTATTTCAGTCCTGGGACATGAGTTCATGTTTAGACTTTTGGGAAACAGTGGAACAAGTCATCTCATTTTACTCAAACCCTAATTGAGCGACCAATAATTATTTCCGTACACATTTATGAATTATTCATTAAATTCCATACATCACTAATGAATCAATCTAGAAGGCTATTTTCGGCAGTGTAACTTCAATAATCAATATCATCCAATATCAAACTCTTTTTATAATATTTAGGGATACAAATAGATTCCCACTAAAGAGTCTATTTTATAGATAATGTTTATCATGGGTTTTCTCCCTATGAGATCCGTTTTCCTGATTCAAACAATCATCCCTACTCATTTTATCTTCCACATGTTCAACCCCATATCTGTGAATATATAATTTAAATAATTATAATTAATATATATATGAAAATTGTTTCTATAAAGATAATACCTCCATATCATTATCGTAAAAATTATTATAGATTACACCAAATCTTGGTTTGGTGTTTTTTTCTATAGAAAATAAATTGTTTTGAGTCATAAGCTATAACCAGGTTTTTTTCTTCTAAACTCACCACAACCCCTTATTTGATTTATCAATATATATTAAACCCTTATCAATTGAATTGAAATGTTATAACTAATAAATTAAATAATCTTATCTTTACGTCCTTGATAAGTTTCTGTCATTCATGCTTCTAAAGAACTGTAGTTCCCTTCCATGTAAACGTAATGAGTAGATTATATAGTCATGATAAATTCTTAACAAACAATTGATAATATAATGTTGAACCAATAAAATAATGAATATACACCACTATGGTGGGTCTAGAACAACATTCAATAGCCTTCACAAAAATGAGTAAACCAAAATACCATCCCCTATGATAATATGTCCCAAAATGAAGCCGTTTTAAACCAAAATAAAACTTTATAATTTCTTCATATATTTTATCCTTCCAATTTCTCTTCAGGAAAATTTTAATGTGATCTCCCTAATCATTCATAATATTCAGATAGATAACAATATCATATAAAATGTCTACCATAAACTGATCAAGGTAATATGTAAAGACTCCATTATCTAAATCCATAAAGATAGTAGGGTATTTAATAATAACCAAATGAATATATTAGTAAACACAGTGTACATAAAATGTAAATAATATTTTCTTGGGTATATATTCGTTATTCACCCAAAATTGATGAAATAGTAATCTAAGATCAAGCATTGAAAAGTATTGATCTCCTCAAAGTTTATCAAAAAATCCATAAATAATGATTATAAGATAATTTTTATTATTTTTGATCATGTTAATTTCAAGGAAATATGTGTTGATTCATGTTTATCATAATTTATTATAAAAATGTAAAATTTATTCAATGAAGGAAATACACATGAAAATTTTATTCAATTGTAATGATTCTCTATGATTTTTTTCTATAATTCATGCTACATAGTTAGGGAAATTATATGGGGAGACAAAAAAATATGATTGGCACCAAATATGAGTTCTATTTAGAACTCTGAATCAAATTTTGGTGGCAGTCTATGAAACTCTTCTGAAAATACATCAACAAAATCTCAAAAAATAGGCACAAAAACAATGATTAGTTTTTACTCTACTGTTTCATTGAAATTACAATTTTGTATTTGAATTGATACCCTTATAATGGGTTCAATATCCGTAGGATACTCATATTTATCATCCCAATGATATATAGTCACATATCTATTATTAAAGTAAAATTTCACTTTCCATACTCAGTAATTTATGTTGAAATTAAATAGATACAATAAATCCAAGCCTATGATGACATCAAACTAATCCCGAGAGAGAATAATAAAATTTAAAGGAATAAAATTCTCAAAGATATCAACTATTGAAGAATCATAGGTGAGATATGTGGTCATAATGACAGTGGGGGTTTTTCATTGATAATTTAATATCTACTAATTGATTATATCAAATAACATCATTGGATACATTTCATGACATAAAATAATTCATATAACTTATATTAAATAAGATTCATCTATATTTGAGCATTAGTGTTACCACATATACATTACAATTCTATGTTCAATCCCACAGAAAAAGAAAAATGGTTAGAAAGACTATCAGGAGTATTTTATCAGAGTAATCAATCAATTATAATATATCTTGATAATGAAACAATATTCATAATAAACTAACCCTTAGGTTTGTACATAGTCATTCGGGGTCATAACAAATTAAAATCCATCATAATGTATCATAATTTTTTTTTGTATTTACCAAAAATATCCCCATGTATTTTCAAGAAATGTGTTAAGCAAGTCTCATTTTCATGCATAGTTTACAAATTGAGTGTATATTATTTCTCTATTTTTTAATGATATTACCCCATGAAAAGTATTTTAAATTTCCAAATCCACATGCGGTATCTTGAAAGAGATGAAATATCTTATTAAACACTCAATCTACCCTTCACCAAAAAATCAAGTACATTTTTTTATACATTGACTTTTCCTTATACTTACCCTATTACATATATTTAAACATATCCTTATACATATCACATGGGATCTCATTGATGTTTTCATATCCTAGTTTCAAAATGATATATAATCCATTACTGTAATACCAACTATTATTTCAAAGGATTTTCCAATATAGATATTACATATTAATAGCTGAATAATCAATGCTTTTCTTAAATAAGTACATTAAGAATTTATGGGTTTAGTGTGTTTGGAGACCAGTTACACTCTATTTGTTTTGATGAAATATCTTCAAATCCTCCCAAAATGATCACTAAATTTATTATTTTCTATAGACATACCAAATATAAACCATTATATATAACACAGGGAAAGGAAACATAATAAAGGGAGAGCATAAATTATCATTAAATTAAATCATGGAAGATATCAATCAATGAAAATATAAAATTATAATATAATAATATAGGTATTATATTATAAACATTACTTGAAAATTCAGAACAAAATATTAATGGATTGTATGAATGATCAATGGAATAATAAATTATAATACCCAAATTATTCAACCATATGAGTGAGAAATCATCATAAATCAATCATGAAACATATGATCATTCCATATAAGTGTGACACCATCATAAGAATATTAATAATTTGATATGTAATGGTTAACATTTGAGAAAATCAAATTGTTTTGGACCAGGTATCAACACATGTTTTCCATTTTAAAATGTATCAAGCATCATCACATGTTACCCATTGGGGATCAATCCTAGTAACCTATTATTTATAGTGGATCAAGCATATCAATTTATTTTCCATAGATATATCTTGATATATAATACTTTACCAACATCATGGGGGAGAGATAAAAGTCCCACCCATTATATTAACAATAAAATTTTATTCCACATGATCATAAAACATTCATCATATCAAAACCTATGAAATATAATTGGGCATCATAAACATTAAATTAGATAATTTCCAAGTAATGAAACTAGCTTCATAAAAATTTCATCAATTAATCTTATTTTAACCTGGGAAAAAATAACGATATTCATAATCACTATTTAATTATATTAATACACACAAACCATTAAAAATAATAATATGGAAGATAACAATGGATCATATCCCCATTAGAACATATGAAACACAAAAAAATGTTTTCATTGAAGAATATAAATTACATAAAAATATTAATAAAACATTCTCAAGGAAAATATCTTTTCAATTTCTAATCATTTTTTTTAGTTACATGAATTTATAAAGTATTAATTAAATCTTTTTATTTGTAACATAAACATGAAAACATGTAAAGGAGGCTTCATATAATTCATTTTTCATGATAGTTGAAATTTATGTTCAATCAATACATGTTAAAAAAATTATCCTTTCACATTTTTATAAAATTTAAACATGGTTAAAAATATCATGAAACAATAATTTTAAAAAAGTGAAGATTTTCATTAAATCATTTTTAGAAAACATATTTATGGAAGAAAAATGGTTTTTTTACCACTGAAAGGAATAAATTTGATTTTTCCTTACAACTACTCTTTTGAAATATTATGTATAGAAATGAAGAGTTGGAAGAAAATAATCTATTTTCATAAAATTAATACATTATTAAATTGTTAATAATTTTATTTATAGATATATCATATTAATTCTTCATTGAAATCTTAATCATATACAAATCCCGATTAATAATGATATTGAAACATAAAACATTTACCACATTTTTATCTTTTGAAACATAAGACCCATAAACTATGAAAAATAAATTGATATATAAATACAAAAATACTCATAATAATAATCTAAAAATACATTAATGGTCTATACAAAGACCAAAAAATGAAACATGTTCTTTATAAGGCATGTGTCGTATAGAACTAAAAAAGATATAAAAATACCTAAACTAAATTATTGACTTCCTTCACACATGTTAAAAAACACAATATAATTAATATATTTTTATTATATTTATATTAAATAATCACACACACACACACACACACATATCTATATCCTTTAAAGAATATATGATATACCTATTCCCTTTTATTACCCATTTATTACCCATTTTATTTTAACGTCGTGTTTATGGAAATAACTACTTCATTTTTCGTGTATGTTTTCATTTGGAATTTTGGGTCCTTATATTTTTTTCAAGGTTTAAAAAAATCCAGAATTTGAACCATGATTTAAATATTATATAAATTCAATAAATATAATTTTTTTTAATATTTCATATAATTTAGATATGATATATGATTTACACCATTCGTGAAGACAGTATGCCATACATACGCATGAACATTGATTCAAGTTTCTTCCAAGAAGGAATCGATGGATGTAAAATAATATATCACCTATATGGATTACTTTCTATGTAATATATTCCCATATTTTCATTAAAATTTTCTTTTTTACCTTCCATGTAATAAAATTTAGTGAAAATATAATCACATTGCTTTTCATGGTAGATGTTTACCGTACACAAGAGAATTGTTATCATATTCCAAAGGAATGACATGTTAGAAGTAATATATTATATTAATATCATTTATATAAATCTAATTTCTTTTAAAATCACCCTATAAGATATGGTAATGACAAATTAATTACATCAGTTTTCAATGTTGTAGTTCACCATACGCATGAAGACCGTTTCATTTCCCATATTATGGTAGAGTATGTAGATATTGATTATAACCAAAACATAATAACATCTCAGTATTTGTTAGATACCATATTTATTATATTTAGATTTTTCTATAATTTTTTATGGATATTTATGAAGAAATTAACAAAAACAAAGGATTAATAATTTTTCCCCATCTTTGAAAGATAATTTTTGTATTATACCCAAAGCATTCATATGAGGGTATCTTATTAAAAATAATTCCCCTATAATTTCAATAGGGTAGTAAAAAAGAATTTGGTTTGTTCATTAATGAAAGAAGATATTTTAGAATTGCGAAGAGAAGAGGCAAGGGTACCCTTCTATAAGTGGGGAGATGAGAAAAACGGAACATTCAAATAAACAAAGGTGTACCCGCATTTTAAACAAGAAAATAGGTTCCAAAATATATCATTATTAAATCATTGTTTAGAAAAGGTGATTATATGTACATTTGATGATAATTTAATAAGTTAATATGTCTTTTTTCCCCTTATCATTTTTACTTTAACCCTGTGGTAAAATTGTTTTACCTTAACTACATCATATAATTTTTATGTATTTAATTTTAATTTGTACCAAGAATTAATTTTAAATTAGTATAGAATTAAATTTATTTTCATTCTAATAATGCAATCCATTATTTCATATTTCATTCATATAATTAAAAACTATTAAACTATGATGAATCCCATATAAGTGATTACCTACATGGTTTCCAAAGAGAACGTTTTCATAAATATTAAAAGACTAAATATCAAAATTAATCATATATTAACAGATTATTCCTTTGAAAAAATACAAGGCACAATTATACAAATTTTAAAAACATACAAAAGTCTGAAATATATTTATTTTTTACTATCGTTTTCCTAAAAGGAATGAAACCTTTAAAGAATTTCATATGACCATGTGATGCCATAGTAGGATCCTTTTTGGAAATATTGTCTACAAGTGAGTTTTTATCTTGAAATTTGTGTGTGATAATATGGCTTATCCTCAAAATCGAGTGTATTAAATCAATCCATCAAGTAATTAGATGACAATAGAGATGCAAAATTTTATTCTGTAGAGCTCCCGTGATGGTGTTTGAACCACTTTACAACCAAATATGTAACACCCCAAGCTTATACGGTATGCTTCTCTTTGAATAAAACAGTAGTGTGTGTTGTACGCAACTTCGAGTTCTAACCCAAACCACAAACAATCAAACTTTTTGTTATAAATATTAACACCCACTTTTTGAAATTTTATAAATTTTATTTTTCAAAATGGACTTCATTTTTTGAATCGGAATATCAAAGTTATCCTAGGGGGAAATTTTGGTACTTTTCGGATAAATTTTATATTTTGATGAATAGTGAAAATTACTAAATTTTAATTAAAACAACTTTTTTAATCAAAATAATTAATAGTGATATATTATGAATTTGAGTGGTATTAAAGTATATTTAATATATAGTTTTATGATTTAATATAGTTTTGGTCATTGGGCATAATTTCACAATTAAACCGGACTTAAACAAGTGTCAATCTTTTTATAGTTATTATTTTTTTAAAACATGTTTTTTATTTTAACAGCGGGAATTAATTTTAAATTAATTTATGCCACTTATGTGTTTTTAATTAGGAAAAATGGATTCCATATTCGAAATCCGGATTTCCAAAATTTGTAAATAGGTAACTTTTATTTTTATACATTTTGAATAATTACTTCGTTAAATATTTTATCTACCACGATTAAATGGTAAATCCAGTAAATAAGGGTAAAACAATAATATTAGTATAATAATAAATTACCCCAAAACGTGTCCTAACCTTATTTATTGATACATTTCCAACCATGGGAATCTTTGGGAAGATTTTGGGATCCCATGGAGCCACTTGTAGGTTATAAGGGCACTTTATATTAAGTTAGTTAATGTAAATACAAAAATTACATAAGCATATATTTTTTAGAAAAACAATTTTTACATGAGGTTAAATTTGTTATATTTTTTAATATAAATATTATTTAGAAATATAAAAATATTTCCTATATAATGGTATTTTATTTATAATTTTTAAACATTTAATAGTTAAATTTATTTATGACACAATAATGATACAATAGTTTCCTTATTAATGAAAGAATCAAATAATTGGTATTATAAATGATAAAATAAATATAATTTTATATTTTTTATACCATACACAAATTATATTGGTTAATATGACTTGTTAGGATTTCTTAGATGAATATGTTTTGAATTAATAATGTTTTTAAGTCTTTAACAAAAATGAATTATTAAATATTGTCAAAATTGACAAAAATGTGTTTTTAAAAAAAGTATTATATAATTAATTGATATTCTATTCCTAAAAATCTAATGATAAGACAAATTAATGATATCAAGTTATTTTTATCATTAATAGAACACTTGGGGTTCTCTTGGATGTATATAGTATGTTTGTTAACTATATAATATAAAAATACAAAGTGACATGGTAAATGTCAATCTAATTTACTAAGAGTTAAAACTGAAAGATAAATTTAATATAATGAACCAAAACTATATAAAATATATTGGTAGAATTTATTGAGACCCATACCGACCTTATACTTTTAATAATCCACATTTGAGCCATTATAAAGTGTATATGAATTTATTATAAAGTAATACTTTATGTTTTTCCTAAAGAGCCCCTCCTCCCCCTTATAAAAAGACACAACTTCTAACCAATTATTCACACCTTCAAAGTCTTTTGGTTTGGAAAAACCCTTCCCATATACTCGCTAAAATTCCCTCACTTCAACCTAGAGTGATCTGTTTTATTAGAAAGCCAACCTTATGAGCCCTTTTGTTCAAATCAAAAGGAAGAACCCGAAGAAGAGGTAATGTTTTCACCACCCTTTTTCAAGTTCCCTTCTTCTTCATCTTATTATTTCTTTGTTATTTACTTTCTAAAATAATAACTCCAATATCTTCTATATAAAATGATGTTATTATAAATATGGTACAACCATATTCTGTATTCTATCCATCCAATGAATGACATGTCACCATACGTGCGTACGTACGGCTTACCGTCTCCACGTCGTGGTGTAATTGTTATTCATAAACATTATTATTTGGATGGGTATGATAATGATATGTAATTGATGTAAATAAAAATTATAACATGATAATTATTTTTTATATATGATATACTATCCAGATATATATTATTTTCATATCAAAAGAATGATATTGTCGCTCGTGCGTACGTACGGACTATCATCTCCACGAACGCGATGAGATTCATTCCCCATCATATCCATTCAAAAATAATTTTTATTTTATGGTTAAAAATAATGTTTAAATACTTGATATCATTCTGTGTATGAATAATATTCAACCTATTGATATAAAACAAGACTTATAAAACAAAACATATAAAAGAAAATGAGTAAGTTAACACCTAAAACGACGATAATAATAAGATATTATTAACATATCAATGTTAAAAGATCATAAATGATATCATATTAATGTATATGATTCATGTATAATTTAATACAAAATATTTCACCATTATAAAGGATGTTAACCTACCCTCGACCAAGGAAAAAGTACAATGTAAGGGGTGTCTTATCTCACTTTTAATTCCATGAGATTTCCATTGTTCACCACTTATTTATGGCATGTGGTGTGTATACTACCCATGTTTTTATTCATTGTGTAATATAATTTAATTCATATATATTTACATAAACACTATATTATCCTTCTTTCATGGGTGTATGTTTCATAAGTTACTAAATCAATATGGAAATTTTTAATTTCAATTTCCACTCATTCGGCTTTACACATAATTGATTGATTATTTTTCTCTAAGATTATGTGTGGAATCACTGTTCATTTGATTATTTCATAATATCCACACCCATTTCTGTTGATATACTTTTGATACACATAATAAATCCATTGATAAATTCTCAAGTCATCGTTACGAACTTCAAAAGAGTAATTCTTACTCAATCTCGATTTGTTGAGTTAAACATCAAATTCACTGGTGTTGTTTTTACAAAAATATGTGTGAGTGTCCATTGATTTTTCTACACTGAATATCCAATAATATTGACTGTATTTATATTTTTCACACATAATTATGTTGTTGATTTATCCTTAACCTAAGGATACTGCCTTTATGAAAGATTTCATCTCAATTTGAATTCCATTGAGACTCCTTTATTGTTATATACCAAATCACATTTATGTGATCTATATAATGTACTTTAACATAGTATATCATGAATCACATTATTATCATGATATTAAAATGTTATTATTACCTCAATTATTTGTATTCAAGTGCCTCTCTTTTGCTTAGGAACTCTAACAAAAATAGCATTTTAAAATGTTTTAAAGATTTATTATTATAAATTTTTCTCATTAATTTCCATGTTTTAAAAATGGTTTTAAGGATTTATTTATATGGACAAAAATGATTTCAAATATAAATTTCTTTTAAAAGTTTCAAATTGGTGTGGGAAACATTGATTAAAAAATCTATTATAAATGGATTCTTGATAAATGTTTGAATTTTAAATGTTTTCAAGAAAAAAGGGGATATTTCTCTCAATAGTTTGGTGATTATTTTAATATATATCCTTCATTATTCTCGATTGAGGTTAATCTGATACAATAACATCTTCCTTATTTTATCGAATGATTTATGTTTGACTGTGGATGTGCTATTTTTATACCATTCATGATTTGTGGTTAAATTATTGACATTTCGTATGATAGTTTTAATACGAATGTTTATGTTATGTTTCAAACTTTTCATATGAGGAATGCATTGGACTTAGTAAGTGACAAGTGGAGCCTGCTATAGCTTTTCAATGCATCAGTAGGTCTCATTAGGAAAACTAGTGTCTTGGCATGAGGCCTTGACAAAATCTTATTTTTAGTCTTGGCATTAGACCTTGGCTACGTGTTTATGATAGTCTTGAATTATGTATTCCATCACTATGAAAGTGGTTATTGATATTGCATGTGATTATTCGACTAGTAGAATACCCTTATGAATAAGTAAATGGAATTATTTCATTTTTTTACTATATTATGTTGAAGTTCAAGTTTAGAAGGCTTGTGCTTTAGTTATACAGTGACTTAAAAGTTTATGCTTATTTATGAAAGTTGCTATTGTATTGTTATCCTTACTGAGCATCTGAGCTCACTACTTTCTATGTTTTATTTTTTCCAGGATGTGAAGAAGTATTTTATGAATGACCTGTAGGGATAGTATGAGGGGATATGAGTGTGGACTATGGAGACTGTGTTGTTGTTGTTTTCATTTTTGATGTAATGTAAACTTTAGGAATGTATCTAGTGATTCCAAGGCTACTAAACTAATCGGTCCTTCGAGACTTGATCTTTTGTGATCATTCGAATGTTATGTAATGATTCACCGACTCTAAGTAACTGGGGTTAGGGCGTTACAAAATAGTATTCCATCCTTTTTTATTATAAATGTTATTGCATTGATGATACTATTAATTTTTTATTCTAGTAAAGAGGAGAATCCATGTGTTATATTTAATAAACCATGAATCTTCTGATAATGGCATATTTACATTACATTACAGCCCGAGGGTCCCGAGATACACACTGAGGCATCGTTAATAGTAACATAAACCACCCTAAGAGTGAGGATTTTTAGAAAAAATCCAATGTGTTATTAGGCTGGTTTTAAATTGTTTCAAAACCTAGGTGTTGTAGAATTAATAAATAACATATAGAGTTTTTAATTTTACACAATTGGATCAAATCTGCATCCTTGATAGCAATATAAATTCAAACTCAGGCTGCATGTAAGTTGAATGATTTAATTTTATTAATATAATCAATTTATTGAAACTAAAAAACATGTATATGTTCAACAAAACCATCAAAAAAATAAATTTTTTATCTATTTAGAACCATATTTAACAACATAACGCAACAGTTGAGGCCTATATGGGTATAAGATAATCCATCTGTAATTAAATAGCTAAGATATTCATCTAAAGTGTAATATCTATAGCATGTGATAGAAAAATATAGTCTATGTACTCTATATGCTTATTGAATGGTTGACATTTATAGTAGATGTTAACACCAAAATATTGAAGAAAGAAATAATGGGAACACATCTATGAGAAATTATCCACATATGAGTGAATAATTATGATTAATTCCAAGCCATATTAATATTTTAAAGTAATAAAAAGTCATTATAGGAAATATTTATATAGTTCTTTTAGAATCCTTAACAATCTTACATGTCATAATTGGTGGGTTCCCAAATTAATAAATCATTACAATTGTAAAATGTTGAATGTTAAATGACATTAGTAATGTATCAGAAATATAAAATCCTAAAGAATCTAGAAAGAATTTATAGAAAAATTAGTATCATCATGTAAGTTTCTGAGATCATGCATAGAGATCAATGGAGTTATGTTCCAGTTATATAACAAAAAAATTATAGAATAATCATTACTAACCGTCCACCTATAGTGAGAAATAATATTTTAGAAAGAGTATTTAAGGGACAACCACATGGAAAAGTAAATATAATCAAGGTTTGACTTATTCATTTAATCAGGGAACCAATATTTAAGGTAGTTATGAGTCTTGATGTCATTATGTTTAAGATTTGACGTGTGTAGATACTAATAAATTGTTAAATAATTATGGAATTTCCATTCCAAGACCACCATTAGCTAGAGGTTTTAAAATATTAGATTAAGGGACAATCACTAGTTTTCATCCAACATTAATTTCATTCCAATGGAATAAATTTTTTCAGTCATAAAAAAATTAAACATAATAGTATGGAAACATTTTTAAACAATATGAATAATTTTAACTATATTAAATGAGAAAGATTTTTTAAATAAAAATCATTATTTTTAATGAGTCATTGAAAAATTAATCATTTTATAAAATTCTCAGAAATTTAATCAAATATAATTTTTAAATAAATGGTGCCTCTTATTTCAAAAAAAAATATTGAAGCTTAAAAAAACAAATTTTTATATTGGATCAAAAAAATAAAAACAATTTAAAATGAAATTATTTTTGAAACATTTAAATATATTAATAAACACTATTTAATTTTTTAAAAATATTATTTATTTATATAAAATGTTATAATTATCTTTAAAATATGTTTATTCCTATTTATGCCTCCATTATTAATGGTTAAATAATAACATTCAAATTAAAATAATAATATTTATTATATATTTTGGTTTATTAAAATTCATTTTAAAATGTAACATGAGATTTTATTGAAAGTAAATTTATTCAATAAAATGTTTCACAATATTTGGGGTGTTACATAAATAGTTTTCTAACCGACAAAAATGTTTTACCTTCCCCGTAAATATTTTTTTCAACCCCCAACACTCTTAAACTCCAAAAAAATTTAAAGATAATTTAATAATATAAAAAAATATTTTAGGGACCAATATGGTGTCATAGATTCCTTAAAAAGTTAGAAAATAATAATAGAAAACATATCCTTAAATATTTTCCTTAAGATGTTTGTGAATCCAAATGGATTGAGGTAGTTAGGACAATAAGATATATTCTAGAAAATGAATGAGATCATAAAGATTCAATTATAAAAAATAAGTTGGATGAATCTGATTAGACCAATGAAAGTGGATGTAGGATTCCAAATCAAGATATTATATGAAGAGTCCAAAAAGATTGTGGATGCAATGGTTTATGGATGAAATTTATTATAAGAAATGTGGGAAAATAATATTTTTGGTTTTATTCATGTTTACCCTGAACAATTAGTTTTCATACAATCTATTTGGTTGTTTCTAAATTATAAATTCTCTATTGATCAAATACCACACACCGATTATGTTATTATTTTTATTACAAATTTAGTCGAAGTAAATAAATTCACTAATAGAGAATTTAATCATCAATGTTAAATGGGTGTATTGAGGAGTGATTTTGAAATGGTTTTATTTTAAATATATAATGTAAGAACTCATTATCAAAAACATTATTGATGAAGTATCAAATTTTTCAATAATAGGTAAACAATTACATCTGAATGAATTATGAAAATATCAATAACTAATGTAAATAAGACTCAACAAAGTCTTGAAGAAGTTATAACTGGAAAATTTATTCTACTATAACAACCATTTTAAAAGTTCTAATATTTTTAAATTCAAATCAAAAGATATTGTATAATGAATATAGGTATGTTTCTAGTAATAATACCTATACGACATTATTATGTTATTATTTTCATTATGTTCAATGTTTTAAAGAGTGTTATAGTAAGATTTAATTTTCTCAAGCCCATTAGTAAAAGAACTATCTGATATAATAAATTTGAATAGATTTAAGAAAATTCATTTTTTAGATAAGGATACATCTGATAAAAAACAACTAAAAACTCTCTATGTAAACACAAATAAGATTCATTGGTGTTTCACCAATCCAAAGCTTCCGATCAGTAGCACCAGATAGACGAATATAAGATAAGGAAAGTGTAAAATGATTCCAGAAGATATTATTGGACAAATGTTTCGGTGTAATGTTTACCAGATTATAGTTTCTAGATTGGTTGATAAGAAAGAGGATACATAGGTTTATACATATATTTATTCAAATAGATGTTAAAAAATATTTCATCAAATAAAATATATTATAAGGACATCGACCTGAGTATTAAAAACTCACTAAAAGAGTTCAAAAAAGATACCGGATGTAAGAATCAAAGAACAAATATGATGGTTCGACTATGAATGGAATCCTAATAAATATATTTTGTCTAAAATGATGGAATATCTTCCCCATTAAATTATATGAAATATACATTGGATGGTAATATCAAAACATAGTTATCAGGTGAAATTTTATATGAACAATTTCAATTGATAGTAGAAGTATCATTCAAATAATTTTGAGATATTTATATAATTTAATATTGGAACATAAAATACTAATTTAACTGGAAAAAATATTTGATATCAATATGTCCCATAAAGAATTTGTTATGAAGTATTCAATTATTGTTAAGTTATACTGTTTTGGTGATGATGTGTTGAATGTTCATCTTTTAAGTAATCCTGATGTAATTTCGTGATTCAACAAGATTAATGTATTTCAAGTAAGTATGATATAATCTATAATGTTTAAGAAGAATTTGGAATCATTCTAGTGAAATTAAAATATGTGAGAGTTCAAAATTTTAGTTTATGGTGAGCGTGAAACATATCTCATTCCCATAGTTACCCAGAAAGGTGAACCAATATAATTGTTTGAAATATTATAAATAAATATTGGACACTGTTAAAATGTGGAGAAAATAAATTGATCAATAACTTGTGTTGTAAAAAATTACCAACCATGATTTATGATATATATTATCAATTCAGTCAATGAATCATGAAAATAGTTTTGGAATGGAGTAGGGGTAATGAAGGTTTTAAATTAAAAAAATCTAATAATACGATAAAAAAATAATGAATAGTACATCGTAGGAAAATGTTCTAGAAGAATAAAATGTAAATAAAGAACATGTTTCATATGAATCTTCACCAGATGAGTCAAAATCAAACAAACATTATCAGGAAAATATTTTGAACATATAGCCTTTAGATGAATTATTAATAAAGAAGGAAAATATAATTAGAAAAGTTAATATATGAAAAATCCCCATATGTACCCTCAATATATGACAATCATCATATGAAAAGGAATAACTAGATATGATTCAATGAAAAAAATTAGATGGGGAAGTTATCGATGGAAAAAATGAGGGAAAATGATTGTTTCTTACATGTTACAATCCATTTAAAAAAGTGATGAAGATGGGAGATAATAAAAATGGTTTACATCAACATCCAACATATATATCATCTGTTGGAATACATTAATGCGGTTAAAATGTACTATAATAAGGAAGGTGAAGACTTTCATTAGATGAAATATAATGAAAATTGAGATGATGAAATTTTCACATGTCTATAACATATATGTGGAAGTGGAGTATTTACATTCCCTATATTAAAATTTATGTACCCGCATATGGATAAAGATAATTTTTCTATCCATAACACTATATTAGGAATAATATTATTGTGTATAATCTGTTTAGTTGTAATCACCATACCCATCAAGGATTGGTTACTCCCACTGGATTGGATACTCACATTGAGTAGTGAATGTTGTAAAAATATCATATTTTATATTTATTTTCTTTATTATATTAGCATACAATATACAAAATAAAATACTAGAATACAGAATCAATAATTTCTAAGAGGTAAATGGAAAAAATTTTAAAAATATGAATAATTAATTGAAAATAATTCACCCCACCCCTATTATATTAGAGTTTCATGCCTCCATCCCCCAAAAGAAACACTAAGTGGTATGATAATGAAGAAAGGGAGATAGTGACCCCTGAATCTGACCTCCAATTGGCCCTGGGTTAGAGACTATCAGTAAGGCTGTAAAAATATCACAATATCAGAGGCATTAAACATTTTAAGAAACAAGATCAAAATATATAATGAATCATCTAAAACAAATCCATGTAATAAAATAAAATATAAATCAAACAACCATCCCACAATGCATGTATAAATAAAAATAATACAACAAAAGTCCCCAAAGTAAATAAACAAAAGTAAAGCAAAATCGTGACATAGAAAATGTCCAATGGTCCGAGTTAGTAATTCCAAGCATGGTCCATAGAATCCCCCTACAAAACGAAAGGAAATTTTATATATATAGGGTTAGAATCAAAGTATTCTCAGTAGAAAAACTGAATTCTTTCGTGTACATTTGAAAGATGCATACTAATGCTCCTGTAAGAAAATAGTAAAACCAAACAAAACCAAAACATGTATCTATACCCTACCAACCTCACCAATGCACATTCCCCAAGAAAAAAAAGATTATTAATATAATATGTTAAAAATCACATCGATGATAGGGTACCACACAACAATTTCCCACTAGTATGCTGCTCTCTCCCAACAATGTACATTCTAGAACTTGTATCCCTTATGTATACCACATGACATCATTCTCGCACACAACTAGGCCTCACAAAACATCACGCTAGCACAAACATGGGCCTCACAACACATCATTCCAAAAAATAGATGTGCCACAAAACACAACACATAAAATCTCATCCTAATGACACTTTATAAAGAACATCACATACTATCCCGAAGACACGTCGGACATCAGTTACCATCTCAACCACAAACTCCTCGGATATGAAAAGTATTTCAAAGACACCTGGGTCATCACAATGACCATCTAAAGAACTAACAAAAAATTTTCCATCACTTCCTATGATAGACCAATCTCACCTAGTGGAGAGTGTCGAAATGTGTGGGTACCCAATCTTCCATACTCCTTACCATATGCCTGGAAAAACACCCCTCATAAGACAATGAGGGTGTTAGACACATAATTATTATCATGGATGGATTGTGTCTAGAAATAATCAGAATATAAAAATATATGTATAGTAAGAGAAACTACATCCCATACATTGGGTTCTCAAATAATGAACCAACTTAAAACACTATCACCATTACTGTTACCTCAATGTGCATTTATTAACAACAAAAATTCACATTTTAGAAGGTGAATAAACATGATAAATTAATGTGACCTCACATTTCCTCTACGTTTAGAACCCATTAATTTCTAAATTTTGGATCAACCATATTTAATCACATAACTATCATTTTAATATTTCATTAAATACATATATATAATTAACAAAATTAACCCAAGTCACTCTAAACAATATTAAAAAAAAATTATTCCATCACTACCTGGGAAACTTGCATGACACTACACATATCAAGAAATACATTGACCATAATCCACAGTTATCCGATGGATGAATAGATATTGTAAATTAACACACTTCACATTAATGACAATACATAACAGAACCTCTATATGTGGCGTGAATCATTCTAAATGTTATTAATGGAGAAAATCCAAGATAATTTCCCATTCAAATTCATATTTCTATTTAATCATATTAACAAAACCAACCCCCAACCCATAACCACATCCATTCACTCACTAAATCACAACCAAAATCTATTTCCCTACATTATAATAACACCACATCCATCACCAACCCACCAAATAGCCTCATGTCTTCCACTCCCCCCCCCCCCATACACACAAACCAATACAATTTCACAAATCACATCACCTCAAATAACAAGGAGAAACACATTTTCATATTTAAAAATGAATCTTTTATTTAATTCCATTCATAAATATGGGGTTTTCATAGAAACTGTATAATCCTAGGGAATCCAATTATTAGATTAATATATGTGATAAAAAATTTTCATAAATATGTTTTTTTACAAAACCAAACATTTTTCATTCCACAAAGTATCCTGCTGAAAAGAAGTCCCCCAAAGACCATGATTTTCTGAGGGTAGTTATCCTATACAATTCAAAATATCCCAAAGAATAAATAACAATGATTTATCATGTGTCACATTTCCACATCTTTTAAATATGTATTCTTAAACCAAATCAATTCTCTTTATTAATCTGGAATCAACTATCTTCATAATGTAAAGCATCTATACACTCATCTCACATGCCAAAAATTAATAAAGGTGAAAAAACCCTACCTAGAAGAAGTGTGCTCAACACTTACTGGATTCACCAAAAATAGGGGGATGCTAATAATAGGAAAATCTCAAATCCAAACTGAAATAACTACTACATTAGTTTACATGACTCCTAATGGAAGAAGGATTTGGGGCATCAAATAGAAAGATGAAATAAGAAGTAGTGAAAAGGGGGAAAGATATATTATATTTATAAACATCTTAATAGATTCATGGGAATATATTTTGTTTTTTATTTTCATTTAAATGATGATCTAGCCATGACAATGAATTTTGACCAAGTAAAAATATCGGACCCCTAGGGAGTAAAATATATTATTTGTGGACTTTCAATCCATCGTAAAACATATTAAATTTGGACTTAATTAATATTAAATAAAAAGTACATAAAAAGTGAAAAATTGGATAAACTAGGAACACTATTCTCAAGACAACGCTAGATAAGGCACCATAACCAAGGTACTAAATGATAAGGCACAACTGAACTAGGCACCACTGGATGAGGAACTATTAGGATGAACATCCATCCACACTCAGTGATTCACCAACACATGAGAAACAACAAGATGATGTACAACTACATGAGGAACATCTCTATAGGGAACCACTGGACAAGTGACTGCAAGGAAGCCACCACTAGTAAGCCAACACTAGGGTGAGACACCGTCAGGGTGACACCACTAGGGTCAGATACATCCATAGTGAGATACCAACAGGGTGACACTGCCTGGGTGAGGCACCACCAGCGTGAGAAACATCCACGGTCACACCACTAGTATAAGACACCTCTTGGGTGACACTTCCATAGTGATACACCATTTAAAAAATTATAAAAACGCATATTTTTTTATGTGTTTATATAAGTCATCTTGATCTCCTAGGACACCCAAACACTATATTTCCACATGTTAATGGATTGGGGAGGATCGATCAATTACATCAGATACCTCTCATACTATTCTACCCCTTGAGAATTCAAAACCTACCATAAAGAAAATACATGAAGGATCTGAACATCCATCCCACAAGAAACCTCTCAAATATGTCATTACATTTGAAATACTTCTTCCAAATCAATCCATCAAAACAAATAAATTAGAAACCCCTATATTTTTTTTGAAAATTGGAGTGAAAACCACAATACCCAAGAACACCTCCTCTGATATCTACTAATCAAGCCTTATTATCATGTTTTTTGACATGTCGACCCAAAATATCACAAAAACTCTAAACCATCAAAAAATACACATTTCCTAGGAATCGCAAATCATGAAAATTTCTTCCTACATGTTATGATATTATTCGCTCGTGTCAGTATTGACTCACCCACATGTGATTAAACTCAACATAGTTAATCCATCTCAATTTAGAAATAGATAGTACCATTTTCAAATTTCATCAATTTATCATATATCACAAACTAATGGAGAAGATATAATCTAAGAATCAACAAGGTTTAAATATCACATAACAAGGGAAAACATAACTGGTAAAAACAAAAAACAATAGAAGTACTCTCCTCCTAGCCATCAACCTACCCAACACATGATGTAAAAGAATGATCTGTCCATGAAATTCCTTCTCTCAACAAACCTAAATCTCTTCTGGATACTCCACAAACGTCATGTCATCCTCAATATCCAACTCTAATTATTCATGATTATGGGATTAATTGTTAATATATCAGCCAAGATGATTTATGTGAAAAACATTTTGGATCCTCTCTAACTATGCAATAAATACCAAGTAGTATGCCACCTTTCCAACTTTCCATAACACCTCAATGGGGCCAAGAGACCTGGGAGAAATATTGTTCCCATTTCCAAACCCTCACTAACCACATAGATTGGAATCCTTAAAGAACACATGGTCTCCAAATGTGAACTCTAAAGGCCTCCATCTATGATCAATACACAATTTATGTCTTTCCTGCACTACATTCATCCTCTTGAAATCATGTAGAACCTTTTTTTGTGCTCTTCACAACATTTTGACTAAGAATAGATGCCTCTAAAATCTATGTCCAGCATATTGGAAAACGAAATTATGTCCTATACGAGCCCCCAAATAGGTTCATTATAATGTAATATTGAAAGTTTATATTATATGGAAACTCTTACAAGGATGGGTGTAAGACCCAAGATACACCAAAGACCAATATGTAGGCCCCAAACATATCCTCCATTGTCTGAATAATCTATTTAGTCTTCCCATTTGTCTGAGACTGGGAAATAGTACTGAGGCTTAACTGAGTTCCAAATGAATGATTCAATCCCCTCAAAACTCTTGTGCTTAATTGCACATCCAGATTCGAGAAAATGGACCCAAAAATTTCATGCAATTGTATAACTTCATCCTTGCACCTCTTAGAGAAGGCATACACTATGCCCAAATCCTTTATATCCAAGAAGTGTGTTGACTTCATGAACTGATCCACTATCACCCAGATAGCATCAAAACCTATCTGAGAGATGGGTTTCCCTATGATGAATCCCATTAATATTTCATTCCATATCCACTCATAAATATCCAAGGGCTGTAAAAACCACCCAGTAACATTATGCTCTACCTTTATCTACCAAAAAACCAAGAACCTCATTATAAACTCAACCACTTACCTTTTTATCCTAGGGCACAAAAACTACGTTATTAAGGAACGATACATCTTGGAAAATTCTGGGTGTACAGTAAAAGGTGAAAAATGATGTTCAAAATGAAATATATCAGTAATTTATACTAGATATTAAATCCTTCATTGAAAAAACACCCAATTACAACCATCATATGACCGTCTCTATAGATCATCCCCATGGCCAACATTATCACGCATCACTTCTTCCTCTATGTTTCCCCACTAAGACTCCAACACCTACATCATCATAAAACACTTCCTAGTCATCCTAATCGAATAACCATTAACAATATCCACCCTTGCATATAAGTAAAATTATGTAACCGCCTCCATCGCTCTCCAAGCATCTATAGATTCCCAAAAACATCTTTCTCTGATTTTCTACACAAATCATCAGCCACGACATTTCCCATTCCAAAGGTGGTTGAATTTTATAAATTCATTTCCTGAAGAAACATCATCCACTAGAACTTTCGTAGATCTAAGTCACACTTGGATAATATATAACTCAAAGCTCTAGTGATCCATAAAGGCGAAAAAGCGTTCCCCAATAAGGTAATTTGAGAACAACTTCAGCATAAATAGAAACACTGATAGCTATAGACCATGGATGGTATAGTTATTCAAATGAGGGAAAAAATTCCTAGAACCATTAGAGATCACACACACATAGCTACATCAACATGCATCCCAATACCATATGGTAAGCCTCATAAAACACGTTAAACACTACCACTTCCTTAGGAAACTAGATCATTGGGGAATTGGCAGACATCCCCTTCAGGTAACTGAATGGTTCATAAAACATATCACTCTACAAAAATTATATTATTCCATAGTCAAGGAAGTCAATTTTGGTGAAAAAAAAATTAAATTTGGTACAATACTATAATAATATCTTATGAGACCAAGAAAATTATAGAAATATTCCTTGTTTTTTGTTACTTTCGATGAAATAATTACATAATCCTTTGATGGCACTACTACAATAGCCTACTGAGAAACCACATTACCAATTAAATCCACTTATCATGTCGAATACATACACGTGGACAACATTCCACAGAGTCGTTTTTGTTGATGAACCTGAAAGAGAGTTTAGAGGAGATCGTAGTGCTCCTCCCCTAACTCTAAGTAGATCATTAAGTCATTGATGAATACAATGATGAATAGGTACAGGAACTCACAAAATATGGAGTTCAGAGTCACCATGAACATGTATGTTGAATCCGTTACACTAAACAACATGACTACAAACTCAATATTTCTATACCCCATTCTGAAGGATGTATATGGAATACCTCCCTATTTCACCCTCAACTGGTGTTATCCAGACCGCAGATCAATCAGAGAAAACCAACTCACACTTATAATATAGAAATAGTTATCATGTATCCTTAGATGAAGGAAAATTATCTAGACCAACACAAGCATAAAACTGTGGTAGCCTCTTCCCAACATAAATCCACCATTTTACTCCTTTACGGACAACATTGGAGCACTCCACAATGACACACCGGGCCAGATAAAACCCTTATTAATCAGATTATCTATCTCAATCCTCAACAATCATAACTCATAAGTTTCAATCCAATAAGGAACCATAAAAATCATAGAGTTACTAAGATACATGACTATCTAAAACCCAACATATCTTTGAGGGGGTAGCATCACAATATCCTAGGGAAAAACATTCATGAACTCCCTAAAAAACATGGGAAGCACTAAAATATTAGTATAATAATTCTATTAAAAACTCATATATAAGAAATTAAAGTATCCAAATAATGACTTCCCATATAACAGCTCAACTCACCAATTAAAACCACACATAGACTGTTTACATCTAGAGACTCGACTCTCCTCTAAAACCCATTGATAATTACATGCATGGAATACAACCAGTCGATGTTGAGGATGACATTTTATGGCTTCATCTATAGAACGAATATATATTTATAGTACTAATGTAGTCATATCCTCTATCTACATCCCAAGCACACATCACACAAGATTTTCTAGCCTACAACTAGTGTATTAAACACCAACCAAACGTGAAGCAAATATATTTTTTAGTAATAGATCATTTGATAGATCTAAAAAAACAATGGAGTCAAAATATACTGAATCTAAAAAGGAAAAAAATGGTACTAAAGAACTAATGATTCATCTAGAAATCTCTAGCACCATGGAGAACTCTATTGGATCCTCTCTCACTGTAGGCCTCCTCATGAGTGCATCCACTCAATCACCTTTTCTTTATTTTGAACCACCAAATATGATGGGCATGTAAATAGAATAATAGAATACATAATATAAGGACAATGTGCGTCTTCATGATTTCATTCATGAGACTCCCAATATAGAAAAATATTTGGAGAAAACATAGAAGGTCCTTGAACATGATTCCCATCTCCCACAATAACATACTCCACTACCGAAGGGAGATTAGATTTTTCATGTTCTCATAAATCATCATAAATGAAAGGAAATCCCCCATGAACATATTTGGAAGTCATCTCAAAAAGTGTACTCCTCCTCCTCTCTCACAAATACAACATCCACCAAGGATGTTTAGCACCCCACATCTGACAGACTGCCAAAGGGAGAAAGTACATTATTTAAAACCAATGAATAAACCAATTCCAAAACCGCCATTTCACTATAATAAAATATTCAATTTTATTGAAAACATCAAATTCCATCCATGTGCCACAAATCCAGAAAATATTCATTTTAAAATCAATATTATAAAATTAAGTACACATACACTCATTCAAAATCCCCAATTTTCCAAATTTGTGATCCATCAACCAAAATGCTTTTGAACAACTTTTCAAAAACCAAATAAAAATAAATTACACACCACGCATTCAATTTTAAAGCATGTAAATATGATATATTTTGTGGAGTCAATAAAGAAGACTCTTACCTCAATGATTTTGATAAAATCCCAAACAAACAAAGAACACACAAGAAAACCAGGTACATTCTCTACGAACCCACCTTAGATCTCGACTCCTTACATGACTGAGACCGAATCCCATCATATTTTGAATCCACACACCTTGATATACACATAATGAGTATAGATCCATGAAACTAAGAGAAAAAGCGAATTAAATCTATGTAGATCTCAAAAACCGGTCAAGAACAAAGAAGAATGATCTCATACCTGAAGAATTCTTCATCGATTCACTAAGGGAAGAATTCAGATTACCTCCAAAACACTTGGGAGAGGTTCTCCAATAATAAATGGAAATTAATCTCGAGTTATGGCCACATAAGTGGAAAACCGAAACAGTTAGAGGAAAAAACATGAAATATCCACTCTTTTAGGATCTCACTTAAGGGCACACACGATTAGTTCACACGGTTAGAAAAACCAGTGGCTAATCGTGCATTATCCACTGCCTAGGAAGACCCTCACACAACATTATCACAAGGTCTCTCTAACTATGCTACAATAGTGTAGGATCTACTCTCTCAAAAAGAACATCTATGCAGGGTTTGTCTACATGGTTAGACAAATCGTTTGTCACCCGTACGATATCCCCATTGCCTCAAAACATCAATCAGTGTTCTCTCTATTATCCCATCCATCACCCTTAACATTATAACCATGAAAAGAATCCAAAAAGGGTTACATACCAGAAACTGGGGGTCTTACACCGCCAAAGGGACCAAGTAATCTATTGTTCCCAGATCACACTAAACATGATATTGAGCTCCTCCATCTAGCTCTTTGTCTCCTGGTCTGAATCACTTCCCCAATACATCTCCAAATCCTACTATTGAAATGTTCACAATGTCCTCCTCCCATAATCTTCTTCCTCAACTAGATAAACCCTATGAAAATCAACTAAATAAGCCCATTGAACCTTAACTTCCTAAGAAACACATGGATGTCAACCCATAGGCACAACTGAAAATAAAAAAAGTATAACCTAATGTTGAGTAATATATAATTTTCATTAAGATTAAATTTAATTGATTTTATTTATTTTATCCATTTTAACATTCCTAAAACAACCCAATTAAAAATTGAAAATTAGTCATTATGATACTTGTACCCCTCCTAGGACTCAACCCTACAACAAGGTCCATCTCACATGGTCATCCAATAAGCTCATAGTCCATTAACTAGATCATAGGGGCTATAAAATCCGGTTTCCTAGCAATTCTCCCTGACCAATATCATGCACCGTGGACAACTAGAGTAGTTTCCATACAACCCTGTGAAATCCACATTGTACCTAACTCTGAAATCCATCCTATATTTCAACTATCATCACTGATGCCACTATTTCAGTACCACCTCCCTCTAAAGATACTACTCTTGTGAGGTAAATAGTTAAGTGTGGTAATGATCACCGAGACCCACCTCAAGTAGGTCCTAGGCTGGAAACTAGCACAAACGGTGTATAAATCACATAATATGGGATAAATTATCCTTTTTAAGAAAAATATATGAAGATAAAATGAATAATCCACCACAAATCTAAGAATTAATATAAAATAGAAATCCAAAAACAATCCCACAATACATGTATCAATATAATCGATACAATACAAGTATCAAATGTAAATACACAAAAGTAAAGATAAGTAAGGACATGAAAACCATCCAAATGTCCGAGCTAGTAATTCCCAACATTTTATATGAAATATGCTTGGAAAACTATAATAATTAATATATACAGAGGATGAGCATACAAGAATATTCACATGGAAAACTAATGTCTATCGTAAACCTGTGAATGAAGCATATTGTTGCTCATGTGATAAAACAATATAACCAAATAGAAAAAACACATATATCGTAACCATCCCAACCTTCCCATAACATAGTCAATAAGTAATGTAATCCCTGTAATAAAATATTTTAAAAATAACACATATTATAGGGTAACCAGTGCCACATTCCCACAGGTATATCACTCTCTCCCAACGTTGTATGTATTAGCACTCCCAACCCTTACATATACCACATCACATTCTTCTCACACACACCTAGGACTCACAAAATATCACTCTCTCACCCACTCGGCCCTCACAGCACATCAAACTCGCACAAACCTAGTCAACAAAACACATCACATCATATCTCATCCAAAATACACCTACGAATGCACATCACTTCTCATCTTGAAGTTATATGGGACATCACAAACCACCTCATCCACAAACTCCTAGGCTATTAAATCTCACCCAAATAATCACATTCCATCACAACAACAACCTAAAGAACTAATATAACTCCAGATATAAGTGCTTATGCCATAACAATCTCAAATTGAAGAGACATTAGAACATAGTGGGTACCCATCCATTCGTACTCCTCGCAGGATCTTGTGGAAAACACCCCACATGTGGCAATGTATATGTTCTGATCAAATTTATCTACATAGTTGGGATATGTAAAGAAATAAGAAGAATGTAAAAAATATTTATATTGTAACTGAAACATTAGCCAAACCTATGGGATTTCTGAAAAACAAAAAACTCACAATACTTTCAGCCTTGATGCCTACTATGTATGTATTTATTAACAACTACAATAGTCATTTCATATGGTTTATAGCCCTGATATATTAAGGTGGATTCACATTTACTTATCATTTATATCCCATTGATTTCACCAAATACTATCAACTATAATTAATCACACAATTACCAATTTAATATTTCATTAACCAATTCAATATCAATAAAAAAATCATCCCATGTCATTAAGAATATTATTAAACAATTATTTATACATTATATCACTACCTAGGTTTGTAGCATGAAACATCCCATATCAACCAACATATTGACCGTCATTCACAGTCATGTGATTGATGTAGATACATATTAAATTAACACACATCAATATAATGACACAACATTCCATGACCACTAGATATGGGGTAATGATTTTTGAATGTTATTAATGGAGAAACTCAAGAGTAATTTCCCATACCAATAACTACATTCATTTTTAAAACTCATCCACCCAGTTCATCATATTAACAAAACTATCCCCCAACCCCAAACCAAATCCAAATACACACTAATGCACAACCACAATCAGTAGCCTTACTACATTATCACACCACACACATCACAACCCCATGGAATAACAATATGTCAACCACTTATCCATACTCACAAATCATAGAAATTCCATACATCACATCACCTCACAAACCAAATAAATACAAATTTTCATATTTAATAAGGTGTCCCTTTTATAACTCCACTTGTAAATTATGGTCTTATCACTAAAACTATATGATCATGGGGTTTCAATTTATTAGACAAATATGCATGGTTGACCAACATTAAAAAATATTTTCTGAACAAAACCAAAAAACATTAATTCCACAAACTATAACATGTGAAAATAAGGAACCCCCAATATCCATGATTTTCAGATGGTTATTATCCCAAAAAATCACTCTATCACCAAAAACAAAATAACACAACAAGATCATGAGGTAATTTTCCCCATCAATTGAATATTCATACATACACAAATTAAATTATCTTTATTAATATATAATCAACTATATTCATAAGAGAAAACATATACATACATCCTTAATGATGCATAATTATGAAAGTTGAAGTAAAACCACACTTGGAAGTATAGTGATTGGCGCATCTTGGTTGTGCCAAAAACAGGGGCGTGCATGGAGCAGGAATATATCTATGGAAATACACAATTATGGCTACAAAATTTTACTCAACTCCTATAGTTAGAAGGATTTAGGGTGTCCCATAGTATGTGTAAGATATTTGGAATGGACAAGGAGAGATATTTTCCAGCTTCATAAAACTATAAATAGAGTCATGTGATTATATATTGTTGTTATTTTCTATTAAAAGAATATATGTCCAAAACCATGTGCCTTGACCATTTAAAAGACTCTAGTCCCTCATGGAATTTACTATATCATTTGTGGCCTTTGAATTGGTCTTTAATCAATTTTACATTGTCCATAACCTAACATTACATAAAAAATTAGTAAAAGGTAAAAACTAGAAGAAACTTGAATATTGATCACGAGACACAACATGGTGAAGCACCGCCATTGAGGTACCTTCATATGAGGAACCAATGGACGAGCCACTATCGGATGAGCCACCAGTGGATGCAGCACCTTCAACATAAGCCGTCTTCCACTGTGAATGATTCACATCCAAGACAGACATCACATGATGAGGCACAACTGGATTAGGAACTATTTGAATTGGGACTGCTGGAATAGCTACTCTAGTGAGCCGCCCTTAATGACCCACATTCAGTGAGCCACTATCCACCAGCCACAAAAAGGGTGAGACATGACTAGAGGAAGACACAAAAAGGGTGACACTACCATTGTGAGACACCACACGGGTGACACACCCTAGATGAGATAAATCAAAGTTGACATCACAAGGGTGAGACACCGCAAAGGTGACACTGCCAGGGTGAGGCACCGTTGGCATACTTGGAAAACTAGATATTTTTTGAAGTGTTGAAATAAGTCACATTGACCTCCTAGGACACCCTAAAAATCTATATTCACACAATGTAATGGACTGGGGAGGTCTAGGCCATTACAATTAGTTTATCCTAATGTTTTCCTCTCAAACGTGATGTGAAACACCGTGAGCTATGTTGAACAATTGTATCATATAATTAAATAAGTTTCAATTTTTTATGATATTAAATTATATTGATATTCATTATTAAATCATTCTTTTTTTATTGTTTTATTTTGAAATATATTTTATTTTATGTGATTATTTAGTCATCATGTGTATTTAAAGGAAAATTTTGAGTTTTATACATAAATATTTTTTTAATTCTTCTTCAAAACTTGATTAGGAAATGTATAGTTTCTTAATATTATTTGATATAATAACAAAAAAATTATATAATTTTGTATTTATAGTATATATGAGACTATTTTTATTGATGAGTTTTGTTTAAAAAAGCATTATGTTTCAGAATGTTTTACTCTAACATAGAAACAATTTTTTTACATGTCAAATCAACAAGGAAGAAGAGTAATTATTAAATATATATTTTTAATAGAATAGATTGTCAAAAATATTGGTTTTAAATTTTTTATTATATCATATTTATGAAAATTATGTTTTAAAATAATATAAAAATGTATTGAATATAATTGGATGAAATTTCATGTATTTATTTCGAAAATAAAAAAAACTATTTTTGGGAGTTTGGTCAACTTTTCTTGATTAAAATATATTTCCACAAAATTACATGAAATAAAATTATCACATTCATTCAAACCAATAGGTTCTCTAATAATACACACATATACTATATTTATATAAGACATTAGACCCACAATATCTCTCTTATCCAGATACACTAAGGTAATGAAATTCAATAGTTTTAAAATAATGTGTTCCAAGATATATTTTATAACTTTCTTAGTTAAGAGTTCCATTTATCTCTCTCTATATTTAATTATAATAATAGATTATATAATTTAATAATTCACCTATCACTATTAATCAATCACTATATGATAAATGTAGTAATTTATTATCTAGAGAGATACAAAATATATATTCTAATTAGTCATTTAATCATTCTAATCCAAAAATACTTCATCAAATTAGTTTTAATGTGATTAAATATGAATAAAAATAATATAATAAAATAATAATATTTTGATAATTATGGATTATCTAGAGGTGATATAGTTTTAGAAATATATTATATATCCTAAAAGTCATCTTACCCTCTCAAAAGATTTGGGCTAAATTCCCATTTTATTGATACACTTAAGCTTCTTTCTACTTCCAAAATCAACAAAACAAAATACCTATATTTTGTTATTATATATATAATACTATAATTTTAATCACTCCATATAATTATCATTATAATCTGATCATCAATTCATTCTATATCAGATAAATAAATCAACTACTCAATATCACTTAATTATAATATATATAATATAGAGATGGAACCATCTATCTAATTCACTAGAGTGTTACCAAATTTATTTTAATAATAGTTATAAAACATTTCCCCTCTTACTATAATTTTACATGTCCCAATGATCCCATCAATGGATTCTATGGATGAATAAATTTTCATTATGCTAAATAAAGTATTATTAGTCATCTGAAAGACAAATCAAACATGTAAATTAATTAGTAGAAAAAATTTATTTTGTTTTCAAGTATTTATAATATAATACACCATTGAAAAAAGAAATAATAATGTTATATAAATTGATATTTTACACTACAAAATGAATTAGAATATATGGAATTACGGTGATCATAAGTTATTTCAAAATAATTTAAATCATATAAAATAGATATCACTATATATGGTTTTTTCAATCAATGATCTATGTCATATATTTCATATGGTATCATTAGAATCATTTACATGGTTATTTCTATATCAATTTCATCTCACTATTTAACACATTCCCAAAATAGAGAATCAAAGAATTTATTATTATATAATCTCATTGTGTTCTGGTCACGAATATGATACCTATTATAAGAATATATCTATCATAAGATATATAAAATATGGAATTATAAATATTATTTCATATATCAGTTTCTTTTTCAATGTATTTTACTGATAAAATATTGAATTTATACTTTGGGGATTATCATAGTAGGGTAAAAAACAATATCTCTCTTTGGATGTTATGTGGAAAACATAGTCAATTAACCTTCCATTATATGGTGAGGTATAGATTATTTATTTAGTTTTTATATTTCATTAAATATGTCAGATATTTATTAATCAAAAACAAATTTTTAAAATATCCATGGTTCTTTCATTGTGTGTTCTATATTCCATTACTAAATTAATTATTTAATCACTACTCATAAGTAACTATAGGAATAAAAAAAATTATACATTGAGTTTATCTTAAAATATTTGATTATAATTTTGTGTGAAAAAAATGGTTAATATTGTTATTAAATTTGATAATTTCAATTTATTACAATTATAATACGTTTTCAATAGAAAAGAAACACTATTAAAATCAATATACAATAAAAAGAATAAATTTTTTTTTACTAACATTCCATAATAAATTATATACAACTCTTATATTATTAATGATGACAATAAAAATTAATAAGAATTATATTCATTTAAAATTTGATCTCTTAGAATTAAATTTTAATTTATTGTAAATATTTTACACCCTTAAACTATCCAGAAAAAAATCATCAATCCCGAAAAATTAACTTCATCATTTGATTTCCAAAAAACATACTCTATAAATTCACTATTATATAACATATTATATATGTAAATTTTTTACATTTTATTAGTGTTAGTAGTTAATATAAATTTTATCTCTATTTATAGATATACCTATATAAAAATATTATTTTTTAAGTCATTTTAGGTTCATTACAATTATTTAATATTTTTTATTACAATAAAAAACAAAAAATAAATTTATTAGAATCGATTAGGTTATTTTTATTAAATGTTTTATACATGATAAATTATAGTACCATGTATTTGATCATTATTAAATATTAGTCATGAAATATCATTTTAATATATAACTCCACATTTTATAACATCCAACTTAGTTCCCAATTAGTTATATATTCCTATAAAAACGGAATAATTTAATACACATTAAAATGTCATACACCTGAAGATAAAAAATATAATTGATGATTGATATCATTATCCAGAATTTTATAATACATTCAAATGGTTCATTATATTTTGTAAATAACGCAATAAATTTTTCTTCTCATGCATTTAAATCTTGATAATTCTATGATGTTCTCAATGAATCACTTCAGGTAATAAGATTTACAAAATTCATAGTTTTATGAATTTTAAAAAAAAGGTAATATTTTTCAAATAAAATATATCAACTATTTGAAATAATACATATATTTTGGATCATTAGGAATATTCTATATAATATGTATATTATGTTAGAATGATTTTTATGACTTAAGAATGAAATTAGAATGATTATTGGTAAAGAACACTGTATTAGTACCACAGTGTTAGCTGGGTCAAGACCAAAGAATACGACTGAAAAAAATTATATGCACATATATAAACCCTAAACATTTAATTATTTTCTTAATGGATACCTAGAAAACAACTTAATAATATATTATAGTAGAAATTTATCATTCATTTTCACTGTATATATTTTTATGGGAAATCATAATTTAGATTCAATATTTTTTTCTATGTTTTCTAATATAGCCACCTATAAACATGCTGAAAATATTCACCATTGAGACAAATATAATTACATAATCAATGACTAGAAAATTAATTCAATATTAATGTTATGAAATAATCACATGAGTAAATATTGATTAGAGAATGCAACAATCATTGTAAATCTTTTAATTTTTGTAAATTCACCTCATCATACACTTTAGAATATATCAAACACCTAATGAAATCTTGTGTCAGTCACTATGATTATATCAACTGATCAATTTTTTCACTAATAAAATCCCGATTTTACACTATATATTAATTGACCGTAAATTGACATTATGTAAGTAGTTCTTGAATAAGAGTATTTGAAGGCCTATATTTGTATACTATTTCAACTTATAATGTAATATTCATTAAATTAAAATTTTCACATTAAAAAAACTATCGACGAGATAATGAATCATTGGAAATATAATTTTCTTAATTGATGTTATGATGCTATTCTCTAATGAAAATATCAAATCTATGTTATTCCTACGTTTCTATCCAATGTATACCCAATCCTCAACTTAGTTTCCGTATTATTTTCATTACATTATCATCTTCAAAAATACATCTAATGAGTACAAAAAAATGTTAGTCCTCATCGTTGATAATGTTCAAAAAATAACTCTATTTTAGAGAAAAATTTTAAATTGATGATCAACAAAGTCTATGAGATATCTTGATCATTAATGTGGAAATTGGATAAACCATTCCTGAGATGTGGGGACTAATTTAATCTCAATTCAATGCGTCTAAAAATTTTATGTAATGAAACATCAAACTGAGTAGGTTAGACAAAATTATTGTGAGATAGAAATATGTGAAAGTCATGAATGTATAGAGGTCACCTCATTAATAATTTAAGAATGGTATATATAATATAATTGAAATAAAAAACTATATAAATTTTAATGATCATTTAAGATAGAGAAGTATGTAAATGGTGATTAAAATATATTGATGTGGAACTTTTAACTATTAGATTATTACATGTTAAATAACTTGAACTATGTAGAGCTTCATTTTCTTGTTTTTGAACATAATCATTGAATTATAAATCCTTTATTTCTTGATTTTCAATAATTAATTTTTTTGGAAAATTATATTAAATAACATTAATGACCCTGAATGTTTAAAACAGTCAATTTATAAATAAAAGTATTTGTTCATTGTTTGATTTATTTCATTTAAAATATGAAATTATAAATTTTATTATTTTATATTTTAATGAGAAAATAATTATTTGAATTCAAATTTTATTATTAAATTATATATTTTTTAGGTTTTTATGAAAAAAAATTATTCAATGAAATGTAAAAAATTACCAATTTTCCTAATACCGCAATGATTATGACATTATAATACATAAATAAGGACATCAATGTTTAGAAAAACTTTTTCATGTGAAAATATATTACTTATGTAAACTAACATATTTTAAGATACTTTTTTTATTTCATAAAACCAAATATTAACATTTTAGGAATATGCGTAATACATTACCCAAGAAAATATTTTTATTCACACATATTAAGACATTAGTTTTCATCACTTTGAAAAATTAAATATTACAAATTGGGTATAATATTTAAAATGTGTATTTTGATATTATTTAATAATATAAATTTCAATTCTTAGAAAAAAAATTAATATTGTTAAGATTTACGTTAATTACACTATTAATGGTTAAACATATATTTTCAATGATTTGTATTATTGATATAATGTATTTTTAATTTAATGAAATAAATTTATTTATATTAACTCATTAATATAATATGGTTTTTTAAAAATTACATTGTTATAATAACACGTATTTTATTTATAATCAACGTTAAATTACATTATACACAAATAATGGTTAAAACATAAATTTTCTATAAGAAAATGTGTTTCTATATATAATATAGATTAATTTAGTAGTAGTATTTCATAACAAATATAATTTTTTAAAATGGATAATAAATTTATTTTTAGGTCCCTTATATTTGTTAATAGCATTTATCCTATGTTTTTTGTAAAATTTAAATTACTTAGCAAAAAAATTATAAATGTAAAAAACTAGTAATCAATAAAATTGAAATGATAATGGTATCAAAAAATGGGATTAAATGCATCTTTGAGGATTCATTAACCCAAAAAAACCTCTCAACTAAATTATTCATCACTTTTGTACGTTTCTACCCATGAATAGTGTCAATATATTATTGAAAAATAAATGGTTATCACAAAAGTTCCCTTTTCATTACAAATAAAATGTAATCACATTTACTAACTTATATATAAACATATATTTCAATGAATCCCTAGTCACCTATCAAATATCCCACTATTATATTTACAATTATTGAACTCAAAAACAAGTTCATCATATGTTAGGATAATCCATTTATTTCAAAGGGGAAATATAATAGATTGTTAAATATCCAAATATGAGTATTAATTAATCATTAACCTTTTCTTCGTAATCAGATTCTTCCAAAACTATCATGCACATTATAATATAGTTAACATAGTATCATAAGTATAATTAAATGATATTATATTAATGGGAAATAAATAATTTATTAATTTCATACATCTTATGAAAAGAATAGAATAGAAGTCATGTGCTACTGTGAACTATCAACTACATGAAGTGACGTCATCCATTTATCACCACTACCTATTGTTTCATGTTATAAAGATGGAATTCTAGAATAATTATACCATATATAATATAATTATAATTATAAAGATAAAAATTATAATTCATCATCATTTACTCTATTTCAATTTGGAATGATAATATTAATCTTGTGTTCTGCATACAATGACCTTTATGAAGTAATGTTTCCAAAATTTTCATCAATATTTTCAATCACTATCCCAAAATTAATAATATTATTCCAAAAACATAATATAAACATGATAATATAATTATTTTTATGTAATTGTTATATTATGTTAAACCGACCAATTTCCTGACCATACATACCAACAAAAATATGGTATATTGTTGATTAGGTTCGTTTAACCAAATGTGTGACCAATTATATAATACTCTTTCATGGATGACTATTGAAACATAAATAAAAGTATTATAAAATTATAATTATAATAATATTTTTATTTATTTAAGTCTCTTAAATTGTTGTATTATGTATTTAACTTCAAAATTAATATTACCTTCATTCACTGGAATTATCAAAATATGTAAAAATATATTTAATTTTAACAAAAAAAACAAACAAATAACTCACTGAAAGTAATAAGAGATTTATTAATAAATATATTTTTTATATTCTTTTAAATAAAATTTTATATTAATAATAAAAAAGGTATCAAGGAATTGGTAATGAAAAATTTATCCTAAAGCATATGTGAAACCATTAATGTTTCTATCAACCGATTGTATAAAAACATTTTTGTAATTATCTAATATATTCTATAAAATATTCATAACTAAACATTAAAAAATAAAATTTAATAGAATAATGATATGAATTAGTATAATAATATATATGTATATCTTAATAGGGGTTCCATTACATTCTTCTATGTAGGGAAATAATGTAAGGGGTTATTTTTTTCAAATTTAATTTTTAGTGGAATTCATCCGATTGTGAAGCATGTTATATTTGATATATTTTGATTACATAGTTATGAATATATATTAAAAAATTCATGTAATTAATGATGTTTTATATTTACCCAAAATATGTCATTTTTCAATGCCACATATAATAATAAATGATTTTCATGCAAGTGAAATTGAACACATATCTTCATTTTGATCGAGAATATCCCTTTTTCCATGTTTTATTAATGGGATGGTTTTTTGAATGACCTCATTAAAACCTCACCCATTGATGACGGTAATTTTCAACTATTTTTTTACAATTAAATTTTTAAAATGAATTTTTATCAATTTTTAATGATTCATTTTCGTCAAATTATGAAAATCATTTATTTATAGTATATTCTAGTTGAAAATGTCAATCCAAGGACATTATTTATATATGATACGTAATCTCTACGGTTTTATGTTATCTAACATAAATTAATTTTATCCTAGTTTTATAAAACACTTGTTTACAAAAAAAAATTCTTATATCCAAAAAGATGTTTCTTAATTTTCTGTAAAATTTTTTTAATTCAATCACACTTTGACATATCTTATGCCTAGTAGAGGGTATTATCTGCCTTTTACCATATTTAATATAGATCTACATGAATTATGTTATATTAATCGTTATAATATAAATGATCCATTACTATATACTTATTTTCAAACCACCCAATATGACTATGCATAACATTTTATCAATTAACATTCATTTTTGAATTCTATTTCTTTTCTTTCATTCAGAGAAGGGTGTTCACTTTTCTTTCATTGATTGATTGATTATATAAATTATTGAAATTACTATACACCATCTGAATATATGTTATTAATACTATATTCCTCATTAAAATATATTTACCCCAAAATAACATAATACAATAAGATAAAAATTGATTTTCAATGGAGTTTTTCTTTTACGTTCATTGATGGAATAATGAATTATTTACTTATGTGAATCCATGTGAAATAGACACCGAAACCATTTTATTTTCATGGGTTTTTATTGACATTATCAATAATGTATTTAATGTGGAAATCAAATTTATGGCATATGATTGGTGGGGTCATATATCAACATCCAATGTATTTTTTAAGGATTTATAACTCCTAAAATATTGATTTGTAGAATATCCAAGAAATATTAAAATGAAAAATGCTGAAAATAATTTCATTATTTCGTTACATAATAATTGGATAGAGATGTATTTATTCAAAATGTTTTTATATTATTATTTTTATTCCAAAATATTATTATTATTCTTATGAAAGTATTATTCTTCCATGAATCATGTTTCTTATGTCATGATTCCACACTCTCTAGAAAGATTTTTTATGTTTTGAAATACCTTTTGTAATGATTTCAATCCTATTTTTTGGGTATATATTTTTTATATATTAAGATTATAATAAATTTTCCATATTTTGATCAATTATGATCTCTCATTTTTATCACTTATGATACCCTTACTGCATATTGGATCTGACCCCTTTATTGGGATTTCATTTCCTCATGTTTTCAAAATGATTGTAATTTATAATAAGCATATAAGAGATTTCAGTGTGACAGAATTTTGGAAAAAGTTTGACATGTTTTGTAAAATATATAATCGATTAATTTGTTTTATGATTCCGCTAATATATTGGTTTAATGGATTATAAAAAAACTGACGACGCCCTATAAAATTGGTACTCAACTCAATCCACCACATATCTGAATGGTGTTCTTGATACCTCCGGGTTGGCGACTCACATGGAAGCATCAACAATAACCAGAGTGAACAATTTCCCCAAATCTGATGAAGGAAATATAATATATATATATATATAATAAAAGAACATAAGAAAATAAAAATAGATGAATTATATTCCATTCCTAAAATTAGACAATAGAAACTACACAACTCCAATGGGATATAACAATCCTAAATTACATATCTATTAGAAAAGGGAAAATAAAAAAAACTACCCCATGGGATAATGGGGTAAAAATACCTCCCTTCCCAGCCACCTTACCGAATATATAGATTCCTCAGTGTTGGTTCCATGCCTTTTTCCTAAATCAAATTATATAATTAGGTCTACTCACAACCAAATTGTTGTGCATGATGTAAGCTAAATTGGCTTAGTAGGATCCCACATAGGTGTTCCATATTAATACTGTATAAAAACAATCCAAATAATCTCATCTCTAATAAACATGGAATTATATACAATGATTAAATTTTAATCAATATTATGGAATATATTTTTTTCATATTTACAAAACATGGAAGGAAACATAGTTTCAATGCATAATTTACATGAGAATTTTTCAATTTAAATTTAGGTATATCAAATATATAATATTAAAAAATCCATAAATAATGGTAAATAGGATGGTTATTATAAAATTTCATGATAGAAGACTTCTCATACCATATTCAATGACTAGTGAATAGTTAATCTCCAAGAACAATAGGCCTAGGGAGCATAGGAACACCCCATATTAGAAGCGATCCGTTATTTAAATTTCATTTCCTGATAAAAATAGTCATAATGACTATAGGAAAACACCATGAGTGATCCCCTTGAACGAAAATTAAAATATTGTCCTAATCTACTCCTTCAATTGATGTTCCTAAGGCTTATGATGTGTATCCTTTCTCAAATAATTTCAAAATGGATTTTCAAACTCAATTTAAAAAAAATTATTACTTTATCCAAAATAATTTGAATACTATATTTGTAAGACATTTATTAATAATTGTAAAAATTCCATTTTCTATTACTGAAAAACAATGATAAAATTGTAAATTAAGTAATTCCATTTATACACTCAAATAAATCATTGAAATTTTATATAAATGAATTTTTAAAGTAGTAACAATCATGGGTCATTAAAAAATGATAGAGAAGAAATCACCTACTATAAATCCATGTTTTACACAATAGAAATGAGATCCATGAGTACTAGAAGGAATATATTGAAAACAATAGAACCCTATAATTTATTCATATATAATATAATCACATAATACAAATTAAACTAATGATAGAGTGGGAAGGAAACAACAAACCCAAAATAAAATGACACCTATTCCACAAAAATGTACCTAAATATGAAAGATGATCACATAATGGATCTAGAAGGAACCAGAAATCATAAAAAACATTTTATCAAAAACCACATGATTTTATAACCACAAACTCATCAAATTTATCTACCGTGATAAATAGAAACGAGGAAGCATAATGGACTCTTTCTAGGGAGACTCTTAGAACCCACAATAGATATTAAATGTTTAATGGAGTCATATGAAATGATTAGATAACATAAAATGTCTTTGTAAAAATACCTATGGTTTGATGGGATGAATACACATCGAATGATGAATGACCTATGTATACAACAATAAAAAAAATATTGGGAAGAATTATTTCATGGTGTAAATATATTATTCATGTCATGAATCAATTGAATTTTATATACGCTAAAAGTAGAGTCACCTATGGTTAAATACACATTGATGATGATTTTACAATCTGAATTTAGTTCCTTGAATCAATTATTTCATGTTACGAACTGATTTTACAACTTGTTCTCTGCATATATTCATATCATGTATCAAAATCACACAATATTCCTACTGATTAATTCACATACTTAATCAAATTTATGTAGTGAATGTGTCATATAGGTATAATTTATCCCCTTTTTTACAGGATGTTACCCAACAACATCATTTCCCTCTGAACCTAAAATCACAATATTATAAAACAACAAAAGTTTACCTTGAACAATGATTCTTCAATATATCCACTATAAGACATATTGTACTATTAAATTCATGGCTGTGAATGTTGATCAGGAATTTGGAGATGCAAATGGTTCCTCTCGGATGATTCCCACTCCCTTTTCTCATTAGAATTGGACCCCTTTAACCATAGGACTCATACCAACAAGATATGCATCCATTGTATGACTTTCACCATATGATCTGTAATATCCATTAAATCCAGTACAATATAATCATATAGATCTAATCCAATCTCATCCCAATATATAACATGATATGGATCCATATAGTAATTAATAACAAGAGATTTTTGGAAAAAATCAATCATATAAATCAATAGAGTCACTAGTTCCAACCATTCTGTGACCTTATTAAGCAACTTAGTGACCTAAAACGGTCCAACATAACTCATATCCATTATTCTATATTTTATATGATCATGGTGTCCCATAAAAGGGGAATCGTAAATAAAAAAATAGCTCACTTATAGAAAACAACAAAACATGGCATTGATGATCCACAAATGATTTCTATCAACTCAGTGCTATCATAAATGTCATAATATATCCTGAATCCTCACTAATGTCTCCTAAAAATACTCAAATCTAAAAGATAGATATATATAACCTCCTCCTACCAAGGAGGTGACTGACTGAGGTGACTACACAAATACTCAAATGGATCCATTCAGAGTGATGACTAAAAGATTTTATTATATGAATACAAAACCAGCAACATTATTCTATAATAGAATCCATTGAAATACAAAACATATTTAGAGATTATATCCTCAATGGTTTGTATGTCAAGCTATATCAAAATTTTATTCAGTGGATAGTGATTTTTACCCAACATAAACTGATTCTCCATCTCCTCTGAGTGAAATTTTTAAAACATATATGTATATTTGGGATATCTATTATAAAAAATCAAGTAGGGAACTCCATGTAATATCAAAACCTTTCCACATATAACATTCCTAGATATTAATCATAAATGATGTCGCTTATTAGAATGAAATTGCCTAATTGCATAAAATGGAAAACAACCGAATTGAGATAATTCATCCCACATAGATTCCATGGTTATCAAAAAATAATTTCCAAGGACACGAGTTCCAATTCCCAAAATTCTATCAGATTTCATATGCTAAAATATATGTTTTCATATTATCTTACTTTTTTTTAAAGGTGTAATAGTGAGGCAAAAAATCATCAGTGTTGTGCTTCATACTCATCCACTAAAAACATTGTAATTATCATAATATATCATCAAAGAACCCAAATTAATGACCCATGATAAAATGTTTCTAAAATCATTAGAGTTGTTGGGATGAAAAGATGACCCCATAGAAGATAATATCATCATATGGCATGTAAAACCCACAATGAGAACCCCTCAAAAAAGGGATTCATTGAATCCCTTAAACACACCATCCTATTGGTAACCATATAGAATAGGATCACGTAGAGAAGGTGATAACTACACACTGACTAAAAAGAGATCTAAAAAATACTCAAAATAATCTAGATAGAACTGATCATAGAGTCTCAACATGACCCACTCTTCATATTATTCCAATAATCCTATGATGGAACTTTTCTACTATGAGTATTCGTGATGACATTCTGCTTCCCCCTTGTATAAGAGATGTAAAAATCAATCATGTTAAATTATTATACTCACTGACTCTATATAATATTTAATTATTTTTTAAAAATGATATATACTAGATAGTTGTGGTCTAGAAGTACTATGATCCTTTTTAGAATAATATAATACCACTAACACTTAGAGCATTCATAACTATGAAAAGAATCAAGTCATGGTTTTTCTATTTCTTATAATTAAAATGATGATTATGGGAACCAAATTCTACAACATGATAATCATGCATCAAAACACAACCCAAAAAACCACGAGAATAATCACAATATAATGTGTACCCATAATCATGATCAATTGGGAGTGGAATCAGAATTGGTATCAGCATTCAAATCAAATCATCAAAATTGGACCGGAATATCTTATCCCTGGTGAAATTCATTCCATTCCTTGTATGATCATTCAAAAGTGTCTTAAACCATGTAAAACCCTAACAGAACACATATATTATTGAATAATACCCTTGATGATCCAAATTTTAGAAACATTTTTTTTTTGATTTTATCATGAAAATACATTAAATATCTTCTCATGATCAACATATATGTTATTTATAGAAATAACATGCCCTGATAAGATCACTTCATGAATCTATAAATATATTTTAAAAATAATTCAATAATGTTTTTTATTTCTCAATGATTCAAAAAACAAACTAATAAGAAGATCGTTCTAAAACATAGATCTTGTGTAAACAATAATATCAACAAATAACAGAATGAAAAATGAGTCATCATACCGATGGAATATGTGGTTCATCAAATCCACAAAAATTATAGAAGAATTAGTTAGACCTAAATGATTCAATATTTTTTTTTAATTTTCATTCCTACTCATTAATTAATTCATCAATAAGATCTACTCTTTCACCCAGATATAATGATAACCTGATGAAATTTAGATCTACAAAAATCAAATTTCCCCTTTAGCTGATCAAAGAAATAATACATGTAGGGAAAAGGATACACACTCTTAATCATTAATAAGTTAAAAAAATTTTATCCCATGCACAATAAATGTGATCATTCATCCTTATTAGAAATGATCATAGTGTATTACCACATCCAAACACTATGGTGAATGAAACATTTAACTATCTAGTCACCCAATTTAATGTTGAACTCATTCAGCACCACTGATTCCATTTGGTACAAAGGAATTAATATCTGTTGCTTCCTAGAACTAGATCAATTGTATACTATACCACCCAATTTAGAGTATGGATAGAGAATCCATCTCAAAAAACTTCATGGAATTCCCTAAAAACCAATGGAATAAAACCAATAAAAGAAACTGCATAGGGATCAACTACAACATCTAATAAAAAACTCCTGAGCTCTGGGTGTTAACGTTGTCCCTGACCAAACACCATATCCCACTCATCCTAAAACTCCTAAGAGCTCCCATTAATATAAAAAAACATGAAATAATTATGATAAAAATTAACCTCAAAATGTAAATGAAATTCCAGTACATCCTGATAATTTTTTCAAACATATTCAAGTGAATAATGAGAATATATGAAACTAACATAGTATTTTCTCATGATAGAGATCATATAAATGAAGAAAACATGGATCCTTCATCTTCTAATGATATTTAAATAACCCCTTGAAAAATGGAAAGAGATGTGATGGACGGTTTAACTCATCACCAAAATAGGTAGATATAATTGAGATGTAAGGACCTATATAAAATAAATCATTCACAATTGAGGATGAAACTAAAATGGGACTTCCCAGTATTGAAAAATCTATTTCATCCACTAGTGAAAACACAATTGATACTGGAAGGTTCATCACTCTTGGTGAATGTGGATGAATTTCTAAGGACTTTTATTCTTTTTTATTACACTATTGATTCCATTGTAGCCAATGATCCCAAACCATAATTGATGATAAAAATCCCCGGACCTTATTATTTTAGATAGTGGTATTGTGCACAAACATTGAACATCATAATGTGTTAGGGACAAGAACTTCATGTGTTACCAAACATGAATCATTTAAATATAGTCTAGTGATCACTAATTTTTGTCACTGACAGTGCTTAGTAGTAAAGATTTTGATTTCTACCACCACTATAAATTTATGTGTGTCCTGCTTCCATAATTGTCTTTGTGCGCTACAGAACCTACAACTATGTGTTTTTGTAGGGGGATGATTTATAGTATTTATTTTGATGGTCTTGTCTCCCATCATACACATATCTACAATTTCTGAATAGGTTTAAATATACATTATATATTATTATGATCTAATATCTAGTTTCCAACACTGAAGGTGCTTATGAGATTTCAGTTGATCATTCTTTACTGCCTTTCAATAAAAAAATTATCTCTGCAAAGAAATTTATGTACTTTAATAATGAGTGATCTTCATTCTAAAAAGGGAGATCCTCCAAATGTTTTACCGTTATTAGATACTCTGGTGTAACTACTAAAGGAAGAGTGTCTTTAAACCCTTTATGTCAAAGAACTCATGCCAACCTCTCATTATCATAGAATCGCACCATTTATTATTGGAACCCGTGAGTCTAAATTTTGTTCACATTGTCATGATATTATTAGGTGTTTGTAGGATTTCAATGACATTATAGATATTTTCTAGATATTTTTTCACCTCTAGATGTTCATTTTTTACCCTCAATGGACTAAAAATTATCATGTAGGAACTCTCATTATTGGTCATTGAATTTATCTTAAACTGTATGTGACATAAATATTTGGTAATAAAATCATGATAAATTATGTTCTGTGATAAAAATTGCAAAAATGATGTCCTAAATTAGATTCTAATGCAATGTAAAATTCCCTTGAAAGGTTACTATCGCACTATCCTATCGAACCCTTTGGATACTACTCATTGTAATATCAATCTACATAAAAAATATTTGAAACAATTTGGAAAAGGTTACTATTAGTTCAAACCCAAAATATATAAGAAAAAACATCATATTATGATGTATAAATCAACATATTATACACAAATCTAAACAACCCATGGTAACATGAGTCTCTTCATAGAAATATCTAACTAGGAACTTACTGTAACCTACCTCTCAAGTCTTGAAAATCGAATATCCATTCAACCAAAATCATAATAATGAAAATAACCATTCTTTCATATCAAAATGTAATGAACCGACCCTTGATACCCTCACAAATTTTTACCTATCCCAATCATCGACACATTTAAAGGGTATTTCTGATCCCCATGGCCTATCGAGTAGCACTCGAGCATTATAAAAGACTATAGGTTTCAATATTGATCAATATATATTATAAGATATGTCACATATATACATACTATAAAATAAAAATTTAAGAATAACCAAAAGTAATATATTTCATAACTCAAATAATCAAAAAAATTATACAAATCAATGTATTCATAACAAACAAAATGTATAATTACAATAGGAAAGGAAAACGGAAATGAAGAAAACTAATCCATGTGATATTGTTGGAAATGTCCCACCATATCACCAACAACAACTATACCTAGCTGATAGAGACATTATCATCTCACCCTAGAAGAATACATATTTTTACATAGTATGACATATCCAAATATACACACCACTGAATGGGTTAGAATGGTGTGTGATAAAAATACTTGGTAGGATCCCACATATGTGTACCATATCATGTATCTTTACAAAACATCCAAACCTTCTCATTTAAATGAAAACATTTAAACATTAATTATAAAAAAATAATTTCAAAATAATGGTACCAATTATCCATTTTCTATTATTCCAAAATAATCCCATAAAAAATGTTTCAAAATATAATTTCCATAATCATTTATCAAAAGGGATATAAAATCCAAAAATTTAAAAATCCAAAAAACAATGGTAAAGAGAACATGGATCACAAAATGTAAGGTCATCAGGCAACTCATACCATTATCAATCACTGGTGAACAAAAAAGCATCAATAAAAAACTAATAGGGAGTAGAGAAACATCCCATAAGTGCCCCTGCCCAACGTTCTCAATATCACAACCCTAAAACAAAAATCATAGAGTGCAATGGAAAACCCCATGAGTGAACCCCCTAATAGAAAAATTGATTATGTACCTAAGATATACATTCAAACTAAGTTCCCATGGAATCTCGTTTGATGCATTTCAAAAATCATTTTAAAATGTATTTTGATAATCAATATTGATCACAAAATTTATTTAATCAACCCATATTTGAAACCATATTCATAAGCCATTTCCCAATTCATTGAAAACGCAATTTTCTGTCACCCATAACCCTTGGAAAACCAATATTTTATAGGAAATTAATTTACACACACAAATAAATCATGAAAATTTGTTTTAAAAAATATATTTATAATGGTATAAATCATTTTTCAATTAATAATTGAAAAAATAGAACCTCCTACCATAAAATATATTCTCAAATGACCAAAATGGGATCCAATAATAATGGAATGAATGAGAAGACAAAAATAAAGGCCCTACAATTGAATCATATATTGTATAATCATATTCCACAAACAAAACATATTGTAGAGAGGATACATCACAACATACTCCTAAGAACAGACACCCACCGTAATACAACCAACAATGGACCATCCCCTAAAATATTATCACACCATTAATCTAAAATAAAAAAACAAGAATATTTAACACATGATCAACACCTAGTAAATTTAAATCTGAAAATGAAACTAATGCACATATTGTGACTATTGTTAATGAATGAGTGGAACGTCCACTTACCAAAGAGATGTTATGAAACAACTACAAAGGTTAAAATACGAATGGTGTGACCCAAAAGGACTGTAGATTAACAAAATAAACTTGATGTGTATATTGGGTGTTGTGGGAGGTGTGTATGTTGAATGACCAACGGGTTATGAAAGGTGTATACAAAAAGATTCCCACCAAAATAATTTCCCTGTGCGAATATGAGATTGACATCATAAATCCTTTGAATTTAAAATACACTTAAAAAGAATCAATTTGGGAAATAAATAAACTGTTGATAAATTAATGATATGAATTCTATTTACTTCTTGAATTGTTTCATTTTTTGTAAATGATTTCCAGGTTCATCCATCAGGAAGATTCACGACCTGTACTAAACATAAGACAAAATCCAAATGACAGATTCATTTCATGAATCATATTCATGGCAAGAATGTTTCCTGGATGAATAATATATCCAATGAAGTCATTTATCCAAAGTTCTATAGGATGTTCCCAAACCAACTCCAATGTCTTATAAATCAGAAACCACAGTCTTAAATAAGAGACAACGTGTACTTTAAACCTTGATGTTAATATGGGATTTTGTGGCTTCTTTAATATAATCTTTACGATATAGACATTCTATATTTTAAATATATGATTATATTGGGATAATATATTGGGTAATAGAGTAGTGTTTAGTTAACATTTATGACTAGTTTAATTATATTTTGGTTTAGCGTAAGATAAAATTAGTGAAACCCATATGTATTGTTGGAGTCCTCATGTGTTAATCATGTTTTAATGATCACAAATCTCATTACTATTAATTAATCTTGACCTTCAGTGCACATCATGGTTTTATAATAAAAAATCATATTTATGTTAATTACTCTCTACAAGTCTTATGCATGATCACAATTCTCTCATATATTATCTCTAATGATTAACCTTAACCTGTATTCTGCATATCACTATCTTAGTCCAAATACAAGTATTTGTCTATGTATGGTGACACCGTGAAGGACTCACTATGAACCAGACACCGCGAAGGACTCACCATGACCTAGACACCGTGATGGACTCACCGTGACCCAGACACCGTGAAGGACTCACCGTGACCCAGACACCGTGAAGGACTCACCATGACAAGACACTATGACCACTCACCATGACCACTTACCGTGACTCTGACACCGTGACCACTCATCGTGACCAGACACCTTGACCACTCACCATGACCAAACACCGTGAAGAAGACATTGTTTCCATGATCATTGTGACACCATTTCTTAAGCTTTTGTCAATATTATTTTAAATAATACTTGCAGTCATATTTGTCATTTTTAATGCAATTAATGTTATTTAATGATAGTTGTTGGCATGTCATGAAACTGTTTCTCATACCCATGAAATGGGAATCATTCCTACTGCAAGAACTCGTGGAATATAAGAAAGACTGAGATGCAGTACACAAAGAGAACGTAACTACAACAACGTGAATATAATACACGAAGAACTTACGTACACCCGAGTGCACTGTGCTGAACATGAAGGAGATTGCAAGACCTTCAAAGAATACTCATGAGTGAAATCCAATACTGCTGAAGAACAATCGACGAATCAAGACATCCTTCTCACTTCTAAAGAAGACAATCTGAACTACGACACTCTATTTTTCAACAGAAAACCCATAGACTAACTTAGAAGCATGCTTGCTGAATCCAACAAGTCCAGATCTACATTGATAATCACTAGATCTTTTTAAACTCTCATATATCTTCTCTATGTGATTTATATATTAACATTCGTGCAGTGTGTGTTATCTGCTGTAATTAACACACATACTATCTCCTGTACTTTAACTGGAGGATCTGTAAATCCTTTTCAAACTCTTTACATCTTTAATTTCCCACTGGGATAGTGGTAGAGGTCTTTTCTGACCTAGACAGCTAGTTGCTGTTGTTTTTTTCCCACAAAGAATAGTAGTAGAGGTCCCTGCGTGGCCTGGACAGTTTTGTAGAATGGTTTTTAACCCTGATCCAGGGTGTGGATCAAATTTAAATATATATTTGAGAGGACTAAGTCTCGGCTTGAGACTGAACCTCTTGTTATATCTGATTTGCATCTTCTATTTATGTTTAATGTATACGAAATATATCATATTTATTCTGCTTCTATTACTTTAAAATACAACATTATTTTGAAGCTACTTTGATAGTTAAATTACCAAGTGTTTACACTTATTGTAAATCAATAGATTAGTTTCAAAAGTTAGTTCGATCTTGTGGTTAAACAAACTGAGATCCAATCAATCATTGAGAAGCTAAGTGAACATTTACAATCTGTATAAATTCACTACAGTTTAACTTATTTTATAAATCGGGGGATTTTAACTAGACAATATTTTAACAGAAATTTCAATTGGAACTCAATTCACCCACCTCTTGAGTGTCCACTCTGACCAACATTTGGTATCAGAGGATTAGTTTTGTGTTCAACGATTTTTGAAATAATCTATTTTTAAACTTTGATTTTAGTTGCATCGTTAAAGATCTTAAATTTATGATAGTTATAAATTTTTATCTCTTTAAATTGTCTTTCTAAAATCTAGTTATGGATAATAGACTAGAGGGTGCTTCTACTAACAGGCCACCTTTCTTCAATGGTACAAACTATGCTCAATGGAAACATAAAATGAAAATTCATTTAGAAAGCATAGGTTTTGATATTTAGACTGCCATGGAATCAGAATATAAGCTTCCCACTACTGCTAGATCCACTTGGGATAAACCTATAATGACTGCTTACAATAATAATTGCAAAGCCATGAATGCCTCATACTGTGATTTAGGAGATTAAGAGTTTAACAAAATTTCTGCTTGTAAAACTGCTTTTGAAATTTGGGATACCTTGGGTGTTTCTCATGAAGGAACAACCAATGTTAAAGAAATGAGATTAAATACTTATACTATTAAATATGATAATTATTAAATGAAAACTTATGAACCTATTTCTAACATGTATCTCATGTTAAATGAGATAGTCAATACAATGAATTCACTGGGAAAAGTTGTTCCATTAAAGGAACAAATTATGAGAATCTTGAGATGTTTACTAGACCGATGGAGAGGAACATCTGTTTCAATCAGAGAGTCATGTGACATTGCTGCTCTACCTGACAAAGAACTCATTGGTAAGCTTATGATGTATGAAGAAGAACTCAAGGTGAATAAAGAGGAAGATGATGAACCTTAGAGGAAATCAGTGGCTTTCAAGACTACTAATTCAAAGAGAAAGGACAAAGATAAATCTCAACTACCTACTGACAGTTCAACCAGTGAAAACTCAGACTGTGATAGTGATGCTGAAATGGCTCAGATAGCCAGAAAGATTATGAAATTTTTTAGGAAGAAGAAATTCTTCAGAAAATCAAATTACAAAGGAAAGTATGACAATAAGGGACATTGGAAGAAGGATTGGAAAAAGCCAGATAAAAGTGATGAAGTTGCATGTTATGAGTGCTAAAGAAAAGGGCATATTAAAGCAGACTTTTCAAAACTAAAATTCAAGAAGAAATATGATTACAAGGATAGTAAGTACAAAAAGGCTATGAAGCCTACTTGGAGTGCTTCTGAGGATAGCTCCAGTGAATCTAATGCTTCTGAGACTGAAACCAGAAATAAGGAAAACATGTGCTTTATGGCAAACACATATGAGGTAACCCTAGATACTCTTTCTTTAAATTCTTATTATTCTAAAGATAGTGCATAATCTGATTCTGAATATGAAAACATGACTAGTGAGGAATTGTTTGAATATTTTAATATGCTGGAAGAGACATGCAATGAACATAAGGATAAATACAAATCATTAAAGAAACATCATGCTCTCACTACTACTTGTAAAACTGGACTTACTATTGAAAAAGAAAAAAATGCTCAACTATTAAAGGAGAAAACTGAACTAAAAATATCTAATGAGTAACTCAGAATGGATTTAGTGAAATTCGCAAATGGAAAGGATACACTAACTCAAATGCTAGGAAAGCATGTTTCACCAAAATACACTACTGGAATAGGCTACAAACCTGGACAGAGACAGTTTACTAAGAATAGATTTATTCCTAACTATGAACAGAATGCTGCTAATTCTAGTTCTGGACATTTATATGCTTCAACTAGTTATATTCATAGTTATGGATATAATAAGGATTATCTTTCAAATTCTGTTGATTCTAAAAATTTTATAAGACCCATAAGAAAAATTTGGGTACCAAGAGCTTTGATTGATAACCTGTCTGGACCCAAGAAGATCTGGGTGCCAAAATCATTTCCTATATAAATCTATTTTGTAGAAAACCTGCATAAAGAGCTCTTGTATGAAGACCTAGTACATGGAAAGTGGATCTTCAAGACATATATCTGGAGACTTCTCATGCTTTAAAAGAATAGTCATAATTGATGGAGGTTTTGTCACTTTTGGTGATAATTATAATGGGAAAATCATCAGCTTAGGCCGGATTGGTAACACTAACTCAGTATTAATTTCTAAAGTTTTATTTGTTGATGGACTTCATTATAATATGTTAAGTATTTCTCAGTTATGTGATGATGGTCTTAATGATAAATTTGAAAATGATTCTTGAAATGTTTTTAATTCTAAAAATGCTATAGTATTTTCTGCCCTGCGAAATGAAAATGTCTATGTTGTTGATTTAAATTCTTTATCCATGCAAAATATTAACTGTTCAAATGCTTTTCATAAAGAGTCTTGGCTTTGGCACAGAATATTAGGACACTACAATATACACTCACTTAGAAAACTTACTAGGAAGAACTTAGTTAGAGACCTACCCAAAGTTGAGTTTCCAAATGACAAAGTTTGTAATCCCTGTCAAAAGGGAAAGCAACAAAAAATATCTTTCAAACCAAAGAAAGAGGTCTCAACTTCTCAACCTCTCGAGTTGGTTCATATGGATTTGTTTGGACCTTCTGGATTTTCTAGTTTAAATGGGAAGCATTATGTCTATGTCTTCGTAGATGACTTTTCTAGATATACTTGGGTATATTTTCTAGCTCACAAAAGTGAAGCTTGTTCTTACTTTGTTAATTACTCCAAATCTATGGAGAACCTTAGTGGAATTAAGATTAAATCAATGAGAAGTGATCATGGTCGTGAGTTTGAGAATCATGAATTTTAATCCTATTGCTTACACAATGGCTATAGTCACAATTTCTCTACCCCTAGGACACCTCAACAGAATGGTGTAGTAGAAAGAAGGAATAGAACCCTGCAAGAAATTTCCAGGACTATGCTTAATGAATATGACATACCTGTTTATTTTTGGTCTGATGCTATAAATACAGCTTTTTATATTATCAATAGAGTCTTAATCATACCTTTTCTTAAGAGTATCTATTATGAGTTATGGAACCATAGGAATCCCAAGGTTAACTACTTCAATGTCTTTGGCTACAAAGTCTATATTCTTAATACCAAAGATAATCTTGACAAGTTTTCATCCTAGAGTGATGAAGGAATTTCTGTAGGTTATTCTATTTTTATTAAAGCCTATAGAGTTTTCAATAAGAGAACCATGTGTGTGGAAGAATATGTTCACATAAAGTTTTATGAAACTGATCCACATGAGCCTAAAATCTCTCTTGAAAATCTTGAAGAATATTTATATGATATGTACCTTAATGAAGAATCAAATGAACCTGCTATAAAGACAACCAGTTCTGGAAATTTTCCAGAACCTGCTTCTGTTGATTCCAAACCTGTTGATGAACCTGAAATTTCTAGTCCTACCTTTACTAGATCAACTAGAATTCTAAAGAATCATCCTTTAGATGATGTTGTAGGAAATCTTGATAGAGGGCCACAGACTAGAGCTTCTCTTAGAAATCAGGTTGAACATCAAGCCTTCTTGTCACAGCTTGAACCTAAAAACATTGATGATGTTATTAATGATGAATTTTGGGTAATTGCTATGAAAGAAAAACTCAATCAGTTTGAATGAAATAATGTTTGGAAACTTGTTGAAAGACATGAGGACACTTTCACAATAGGCACAAAATGGGTGTTTAGAAATAAATTAGATGAATCCGGAAACATGGTAAGAAATAAAGCTAAACTATTTGCACAAGGCTATAGTTAAGAAGAAGGTGTTGACTATGAGGAGACTTTTGCTCCAGTAGCCAGATTAGAAGCTATTAGGATTTTACTTGCTTATGTTGCACATCTAAATTTCAAACTATATCAAATGGATGTCAAGTGTGCATTCTTAAATGGATATATTGGAGAGGATGTTTTTGTTGAACAACCACCTAGGTCTTCAAACCTCATTTTCCTAATCATATTTTCAATCTATCAAATGCTTTATATGGTTTAAAGCAAGCTCCAAGAGCCTGGTAAGATATATTAAGTACATTTTTAATTTTTAAAGGTTTTACAAAAGGAATTGCTGATCCTACTCTTTTTATAAAAAGAATTTAAAAAGATGTTTTAGTAGTAAAAATTTATGTTGATGATATTATCTTTGGATCTGCTAAAAATTTATTATGTAGGTATTTTTTAAAAATGATGAAAAATGAATTTGAAATGAGTTTAATGGGTGAACATAAATTCTTTCTTGGATTTCAAATCTTTCAAAATTATGATGGAATTAATTTAACACAAATTAAATATACTAGAGATCTTTTAAAACATTTTGGATTGGATAGCACGAAAAGTAGTGACACTCCCATGGGTACCACCTGTAAGATGGATCTTGATGAAAATGGTAAATCTGTTGATCAACCCACTTATAGAGGAATGATTGGAAGTCTACTCTACCTAACTTCTAGTCATCCTGATATTATGTTTAGTGTGTGTATGTGTTCTCATTTTCAAGGAAACCCTAAAGAGTCACATTTAAATGATGAAAAAAGAATTTTCAAATACCTCAAGCGTACTCCCATTTTTGGACTGTTCTATCCCAAAGGACAATCATTTGAACTAGTTAGTTATTATGATGATGACTTTGCTGGATGTAAGCTAGATAGAAAAAGAACCTCTGGACCATGTCTTCTTTTAGGCAAGTCACTAGTATCAATGTGTAGTAAGAAACAAAATTATGTTGCATTGTCAACTGCAGAAGCTGAATACATAGCTGTTGGAAGTTTTTGTGCACAAATTTTGTGGATGAAACACACATTACTAGACTATGGATATCAATTCAGACAAGTCAGAATCAATTGTGACAACACAATTGCTATTAATATTTCTAAGAATCCTTGTTCTCATTCTAGGAAAAACATATTGATGTAAGACATAACTTTTTTAGGGATCACTATCAAAAAGGTGATATCACTTTGGAATTCATTGGTACTGAATATCAACTTGCTGATATATTCACTAAACCATAATATTATGAAAGATTAGACTACATCATTCATGATCTTGGTATGATAAATCATAAATGAATATCTTATTGATCTTAATGTTTAATACTTTACTGTGCTTTATCATACGATTTCATACTTACTGTTTCTAAGTTACTATTTTATGCTCATGGTCTGACAACTCACTGTCTCACCGTGACTATATAAGACGCTCACTTTCTCACCGTGATGACTATAAACTGTCTCACCGTGATGACTAGTTTTTTGTCTCACCATAATGCCTACTCACGGTCTCACCATGAGAATTATGTTTATTTTTATTTTTTTATAAACCCGTATCATGGTAATTTTTATTTCACCGCTATTTGATTTCCCGAGTTTGTGTTTTTATGACGTTTGATATTCCCAAATGATAAAACGTAAGGGATTCATTCGATTCTTTACCCGAATTCTCTCCTGAACCTTCTCTTCCCTCTCTCCCAAACCTTTTGTGAATGCCATGGATGAAGCATCCATCTTCACCCTCGTCTGAGAAGCGCCGCTCTACGAAACAAAAGAGGATACTGAGGATAGCTCTTGAAGGACCTCTAAACCCAAACCTGGTAAGCCGTACCATTGTACCAGAAAAAGAGGATTGCCCTGAATGGTTGTTGTCTAGAAGGTCGTTAGTTTTGAAAGTTTTAAAATACCACGGATGGATTGAATGGTTCACTGGATAGAATAGACTGATTTACCTGAGGCTTTTATCTCAATTCTATCAGTATGTGAAGTTCTCTTTTGAGTTTGGAGAAAGATTTTTGGTGACCAGCTGGATCGATGGTCAGAAGTGCTCTTTCTCTTCAAGGATGTGGGTTGCATGCCTAATAATTCCACATAAAAGAGTGTGTGATGATTACCATATAGAAACTCCTCCAACAACTAACATCTTTGACAGGGAAACAGCTTTGGAAAAGCTAACTGGAAATTGCACCAAGCAATGGGCCATTGCTGCTTAACTGGATGGGGAGACAAGATGTCTATTCAAGTTCGTTCAGAATTTGGTTATTCCAAGAAAATGAAATTTTTCTATGATGAAGTATCAAGATGTGTTCTTGATTCACTTGTTGAAGAATAGCCATAAGATCAATCTGTGTATGTATGTTATCAACCATATCTGTGAGCTGATAAAAGTATCATCCAAATCCACCTCCTTGTTTTATTCAAGGATGATTTCAGCCATGTTAGTTGCAAAAGGGATGATTGGACCAAATGAAAAAAAATTAGAGGACCTTGATTTCTGCCTATCCATGGATATTATCATAAGGATGAATATTAGCTGGAATACCTAGAAAAGGTAATGGGTAGAGGATAGTAATCAACTGTATAAAAAGTTTTATCCCGTTGACTATCCAAGAAGGCCTAACAACCTAGCTGATCCTGGTTTGGAACCAGATGAAGTGGCTGAGTATTCAAAAGAAGAAGAACAAGAACAAGTAACAACTGAAGATCCACCTAGAGAATATTCTGTAATACCTCCAATGGAAACAGTTCCTATTGAAGAGGAATGGGCTGGTGTCCCTGCTATTGTCCCTGCTGTTATCCCTGCTGAAATATCTCATGGAGAGGAATTTTTTGTTGAAAATGAAAGGACTAAGGATTCTTCAGTTGTTCTTCATGACAAAGAATCTCATCCCAATGTTGCAAGGAAATTGGTTTTTCTTGGTTCAGAACAGCAAGCAACCTTTGAGGTAGATTATTTTGAAGTGACTCTTTTTGTTGAGAAATAAGCATGTCTGAAAGCTTATCCATTGGAACAATCGATTACTGAGATTATTCGATCAGCTGAAGAAAGAATTGAAATTGCCTTTCAGCTGGCATGGCAAGCGTTTAATGAAGAGATTAGGGATTATCCTATGGATCTTTTCCATGTTCTTAAACCACAAGAATCTAAAAGGGAAGTACAAGTTGAGGGGGAGGAAACTAGAATTTTTGATATTGTGGAAGCTAGATCTGTTGAAGCTTCTCAACCTTTTGTCAATTTCTCTGTGCACTCTCAGTATGAGTTCCCAAGCTTTTGTGTTGTGAATGAGTCACATCAAGTGACTGCAACTGGAATGGATCTTTCTTCTCTGTTTCAACTGAAGTCCTTAGCTCATTCAGATCCAGAACCCGAGCCCCAACCTCAATCTGGATCAAAATCAGAGTCTGAAGATGACTCTAACCCTTAACTAGAATCTGAAACTCTACCTTTACCTGCATCCTTACCTGAGCTTCACTCCTTTGTAACCAAAGATGATGTGAAAGTTTTTGGCGAGACTTTTTTAGCTCGATTTGAGAAAATTGTCTCCACTAATCCTCTCCAAGTGACTCAATTAAGTCAAGAAGATGCATCAATTATATTGGAAAATATTATCTTGCATATTCAACCAAGGATGATCTGAGAAATTCAAGAAGTCAGAGTAGAGAATAAGTTGCTAAGTGCTGACGTTGCGAATCTGAAATGTATGGTAGAAAGTTTTAAGAATGAGTTATCTTTGAGATCAGAGCCTCCTCTTGTTTCTGCCCCTGTACCTATTGTTGTTTCTCCTGAGTCTTCTGATTCCCTCCTTTCTAGGGAGATTGTGTCTCAAGTTCATCCTTACCTACTTTCTTTTGATGAAACGATTGGAAAAAGGCACTCCAAGATGCTAGAACGCATGAGAGAGCTTGTGGAATCTATGAATAAGCTTACATATGAATACACTTGATGTCTGCAAAAAGTTCTCAAATAGCTCAATGTTATAACCAATGCTTTCAAGGCTTCACTCGCTTCTGGTCAGACCTCCACACCTTCTTTGGATGATTCTATGTTGAGATCCATAATTAAGGAAGAATATTAGAATGCCTTCAGTGGCATGGATCTATCTTCTTTGTCAGAAGTAATTAAGAACAGTGATAGAACATAGGACTTGGTAAGGATTCATTCTAAGAGATCCAATGATACTCAATAAGAGATCTCCAAGAAAATAGATTTGTATCTTTCTAGGAGTTTCTCTAAAAGTGATATTACAGATAACTTTAGATATCTTTTTTAAAATATGAGAATCCCTATGGTGACTCTAGCATTTAATGCACAAGTTCAGAAACCTTCCGTGTTCACCAGATTGTTAGACAAATTTCTAGAGAATAAGGATGATTTTGAAAAGGCTATGCAGTATGGTGGTAAAATCATTACTGATTTCATCAATCTTTTGAAGCCGTATCTTCATGTGCAGAGTACTACTATAGTTTCTCCAACTGCTGCACCCCTTAGACCTGGACTCCTTGCCTTAGAATCAACTGCGATGACAGTTATCCAAGCCCTTTCTCAGATCCGACGAGCCATTCTTGACCAACCTAAGCCTAGATATTCTACTTCTCCTACTTTGGATCCATATGTGTTTGAAGGTATACCCTTACCCTCATTGTCTACCACATCTATGCCTTTTTCTACTTCATCAATAGCTCCTGATGATGATAAAGGCAAGGAAAAAATGGATCCCTAAAGGGTCTAGTGACTTTTTTTCTTTTTGATTGGATGTCATTTCTTATTTACAGTTTGTACTTCTCCTGTACTTTGTATTTGGAATCCTTTGTTTAATGACAACTGCCGAGTTCCATTCCCTTTTCTCTATTTTTTGATAATCCAAAATGGGGGAGAAAACCTACAGGTATCAGTTCTATAATAGTATAAATGGGGGAGGAAAACTACAAGTATATGTTCTATAATGTTTTTGCTATGTTAGTAACTTTAATATTACCTGTATTTTATATTCTAATTATATATGATTTGTGATCATCAAAAAGGGGGATATTTTTGGACTCCTCATGTGTTAATCATGTTTTAATGATCACAAATCTCATTACTGTTTATTAATCTTGATCTTCAGTGCACATCATGTTTTTATAAAAACAAATCTTATGGATGTTAATTAATCTTTACAAGTATTATGCATGATCACAATTCTCTCATATATTTTCTCTAATGATTAACCTTAACCCATATTCTGCATATCACTATCTCAGTCCAAATACAGATATTTGTCTATGTATGGAGACACCGTGAAGGACTCACCGTGGCCCAGACACCGTGAAGGACTCACCGTGACCCAGACACCGTGAAGGACTCTCCGTGACCCAGACACCGTGAAGGACTCACCGTGACCCAGACACCGTGAAGGACTCACCGTGACCAGACACTGTGACCACTCACCGTGACCACTCACCATGACACAGAAACCGTGACCACTCATCATGACAAGACTTCGTGACCACTCACCATGACCAGACACCGTGATCAGACACCGTGAAGAAGACATCGTGTCCATGATCATTGTGTCACCGTTTCTTAAGCTTTTTTCAGTATTGTTTTAAATAATACTAATGGTCATATTTTTTGTTCTTAATGAAATTTATGTTATTTAATGATTGTTGTTGTCTTGTCCGGAAACTGTATCCCGTACCTATGAAAAGGGAATCATTCCTACTGCCAGAACTCGTGGAATAAAAGAAAGACTGAGATGTAGTACAGAAAGATAACGTAACAACAACAATGTGAATATACAACACAAAGAACTTACGTACACCCAAGTGCACTATGCTGAACAAGAAGGAGATTGTAAGACCCTTAATGAACTCTCATGAGTGAAATCCAATACTGCTGAAGAACACACGAAAAATCAAGACATCCTTCTAACTTATGATGAAGACAAGATGAACTACGACACATTGCATTTCAACAGAAAAACCAGAGACTAACTCAGAGGCATGCCTGCTGAACCCAACGAGTCCAGATCTACATTAATAATCACTAAATCATTCTAAACTCTCATATATATTCTCTATGTGATTTATTTATTAACTTTCGATCAGTTTGTGGTATCTGCTATATTTAACACACACACTATCTCCTGTACATTTACTGGAGGATCTGTAAATCCTTAGAAAACACTTTACATCTTTCCTTTCCCACGGTGATAGTGGTAGAGGTCGTGTGTGACTTGGACAGCTGGTTGTTGTTGTTTTGTTTCCCATAAAGAACAGTGGTAGAGTTCCCTGCGTGGCCTGGACAGTTTTGTAAAACTGTTGCTAACCCTGATCCATGATGTGGATCAAATTGATATATATATTTGAGAGGTCTAAGTCTCGTCTTGAGACTGAACCTCTTGTTATATTTGTTGTGCATATTTTATTTAATTTTAATGTATACGACATATATCATATTTATTCTGATTCTATTACTTTAAAATACAAAATTATTTTGAAGCTACTTTGATAGTTAAATTAGCAAGTGTTTACACTTATTGTAAATAAGTAAATTAGTTTCAAAAGTTAGTTTGATCTGGTGGTGAAACTAACTGAGATCTAATCAATCTTTGAGAAGCTCAGTGAACATTTACAATCTGTATAAATTCACTACAGTTTAACTTATTTTATAAATTGAGGGACTTTAACTAGACAATATTTTAACAGAAATTTTAATTGGAACTCTATTCACCCCCCTCTTGAGTGTCCACTCCGACCAACATGTATAAGTATAAGGGATTCATATAAGTATAAGATAACATAATAAAATTTTAGAAATGTAACGATTTTATGGATATCCTAGAAAATAAATCCCAATTTGGATATTTGAAATTTTATAGACTATGGAAAATATGCACCTAAGGGTAATCACCCTAAAAAATGTTTTTTGATAATCAAGTCATTTTCCACTTTGGAGCATGATTAGTGGGACAATTTTTACTCACCTGGATAGAGACTCTCTGAGGGATATTCTTGTTTAATAACAATATATATACTCACAAATAAAAAATGTTTATTAAAAAATTACATTATTGGATTAAGTCACAATGTATAAGATAACACAACTTAATGTGACCATTTCAAAACCAAAAGAGTTATAAGATAAACCATGTATAGAATAATATCAAATGATGAATTGAAGATGTATTTACATAATACATATTTGGATTGAGTTTTTATATTCATATGATCATTTAATTGGATTTTATTGGTTGTAATTATAATATTTTTTATATTTAATATTAATTTGAAATCAGATCATGAAAATAAAGTTGAGAAGGGTATGTGTCTACTGAAAATTCTATCTTCAACCAAATAATAGAGAAAATATAAATGGGTCAGAATCATATTATACGCATAGAATGATGTAAATGGTATGTTTTATACTCAAACTATACTTATTTTATTTAATATCTTATAGAAACTAAATCTAGATACTCTTATCTATTTACATTAGTGAGTGAACTTAATCAATGATATTTTTGTATATTATAAATTTTATAATAATTATATGAAACAACTATGGTATCACCCTATGTTATTATTTGTTAAATATTGGGAAACATAAATTAAAATGTATGAAAAATCATGAAAAGTTATTTTAGGAAGGGTTTACATTTTCAGGGAAAACTATTAGAGAACACCTAATTACGATATAGATAACTCTTATATTTAATATATGTCTTGTATTTAGTTATTACAGATTGATTGATTTTGCAAACTATGAGTTTAATAATATATATTGCCTTAAAATGATTATTTATTAAATAAAAAAATTGATCCATGATATTTTTTGTAATATTTATCTTCTTTTTGTATTATGAAATATATTGACTACATATTTATATTATGAAATATTCATTAAAACTTTTGATGGTTAATTATATACATTATTATTAAAGGAATATATAATCTCAATGAGGTTTAATTCTTTAGAGATTAAAATGGTTTTGGGAAGGCTATGTTTTAGAGAATATGTTATCATTGTATTTACATAGATGTGTATATGATTATATGAATTACTAATATTGTTTGGAGAAGGATAAGTAACTCAATTTAGCCCAAGAGGGTAAGGAAGAAATCAGGTAAGATGTTAAATCCCAAATTATGAATACATTTGGGTTATAATCATCTTATTTTGTTAGAGATTAGAAATTTAAATTTCGATGGTAATTTTTTTTAAGTTGATAGGATGAAACAAACAGATATTTCAGACCTTTTAAGTTCATACTATCATCAATATCTAGAAACACACACAACAATGAACTAATCGAGAACCTGAATTTTTTTACCATAACAATTTAAAATTTAAGGAATAATATAATAATCAGAAAAATAAAATATAATAATATATTTAAAAATTATATATTATTATTATTATTCATTGGTTCATATTTTAAAAAATTATTTCATTCAAAAACCCATAAAAATGGATTATATTTGACCACAATAAATTAAATTGTTCATAGTCAAAAGTTTTTTATAATACTTAATATTTAAAGTTATAATAAAATAAATCAATATTCATATATTTATAAAATAATATGAAATAAGATTAAATAACCATGTACAAAAAAAGGAAATGTAATAATTAAAATTGTTGTTCATTATATATTTTGTTTTCATTTAAAAAAAAGAATAATATTACTATTTTAAATGAGCATCATTATATAATTTATTATGTCATAATTTTATTTTGGTTATTTTTATAGATTTTAATAAAATAGTTTTCTAATTAGAATCAGAAAAGGAAAAAATTATTCGGATACCGTTAACTTATTGACATTATTATAATATATGATTTAAATAATTGATTTTCGAAAAAAACATATATTAACAATATATTTATAAATTAAACTAATTATTATAATGTTACTCTTTTACACTTATAATACCAATATTTATAATTTTGGAATCATATGTAACTTATTACTCTAAAAACTCTTTATTCTATAATACTAATAATTTTGGATTCATAAATTCGCGAAATTATATATAATAAATAGGATTTAAATTTTTAATTTCATTTATATATTTTTAAATAATATAAATTTACTTTTTATAAATTAAATAGAGATAAATAATATTTATGTCAATATAATTTGTAATAGTCAAACTATAATTTTTAGTGATTTTGTTTATTAATATTATCTAATTTTCATCATATAAATTAAATTTATGTATTTTAAATAATGACTCTAATATGATGGTTTAAAAAATATATAATATTGTTAATAAAAATATAATTTTAAATCAATATTAAATATTATTCAGACCACATAATTTTTGAAACCTCATTCTTATAAAAATAATAATTTATATATAAATAATGTTTTTATTTAAAGGTTAATTTTATATTATATAGAAATATAATGTTGAAAAATGGAGATTAAATTACGTCTTAGAAGCCAAATTTTGGTCTTAGTGTTTATATTTTATATTTATTAAAAAATATATTACCAAATAAAAAATCTATTTATCAAGGTAAGAACAAAAATGATAATATATAAGAATTTAATGATAAAATAATAATAATAAGTGTGAAAATATTTGGTTGTGGATTTCTCAACCAAAAACCCAAAAACCAAAATTATATCTCAAAATTTTAACCAAGATTCCTTGGAGGATTTCTAGTCGTTATTTAAACATCATGGATATTGATAAAAGTTCGGTTTCAACACATAAAAATGGGGATCACTTAAACCGTCACAATGTTTCACATCCCATATGAAATTTACTTCATCCCTGAAAACTTTACCCTCCATAAATTACCTTAAATTTACATATGATCATGTTCACCATAATTCATTATAATCCGTTAATTTTCAAGTTCTCTTCCAATAGAATTTCAAGGTCCTAATGTGTGTGTAACATAATATTACTTCTTTTATTCTTAATTTTATCATCCAGAACAATAATAAAAATGATGTATATTTCATTAAGTATCATTAATATGCTAATGTTTTATTATATTAATTGAGTGACCATTTTACATTACATCCCTTCCATATAGAAAAATAAAATAATTTCTATCATGTTTTTGTGTGGACTAAATCCTCCATGAAGTTACATTTTTTATTTTCCACAACCACCAATATTCACTAGATATAAGAATATAAGTGAATAATAAAAGTTATATATATATTATAACAATTATTATAATATATAAATTACATTCTACCTTCATTACATCATATTCATTGGAAAATTAAAATGATGAATTTTCCTTGAGAAAAGTACCACCTATAAGAAGTATAATTTTTTGGTTTTATGAAAAATATTTTCATTATCTATATAATCTACTAAAAATATGATTGAAAATAATATAAAAGATATAATGATTATTATTATTCATTTTTATTATATTATGTTAAAATCATCAAAATAATAACCTTCTAACTATTTAATTATGACATGAAAATGTTTTGTTTGGTCTCACCGCCAACATAATAATACTATAAAAAGATATAATAGAATAATATGTGAAAAAAATAAATATATTATTATTATTTATTAAGAAAATATATTTTTTATTTTTATGGAAATTATATATTTAATATTTAATTTAATATTATATAATCAACATTGAAAACTAAAATAATTGAAATAACATAAAATTTATTGAATTACCATGGAAAAACTATCGAAGCACTTACCGTATGATAGAGTATCATTATAAATCACCATATATCATCTATATTATTATGATAATTATTGTTGTAAAAAATAAAATGGTCTTATATAATCACTACCAAAATTTAAATCATAAATATTTTCCAAACCATTATATTTTATAAAACTGAATGGTAAAGAAATCAATTCAAAAATAACAGATTTGTCTTATAATAAATTATAGAAATATAATTATATCAATGTAAATTTATGTCAAAAACGTTATGATGTAGTTTTATATTACAATTTTTTTGTTTTTTGATTAGGATTCTAGAGCACATTCTACAATATAAGGTGTTCATTATCTCAATTTAATTTTTTTAAATTTGAATCATTTTGGGAAAAATGATATACATGGTATGGTGAGATTACATCATAATGAATTTTATTTAGGAAATTAATTTATTTAGGTATTTTTATATTTCTTATCAAAATTTCATTTCCTTTGATTTATATTTTTCCTGATGTATTTATTTTAACTTAAACTGACGACATTTTTTTATTTTTATGGAGAATATCTCTTTTTCAATGACTTAATTTAATGAAATTTTTTTTAAATATTGTATAATTTGTGTAAAAAGTATAAATGTAATTTTATAATACATTTAAAATTATTAAATTTTTTATTTATTTTTTTATTTTTTATTAATGACCAATTTTCCTCAAGGAGTGAAAATTCTTTCTTGTTAACTATTCCATGTGGAATCATATTTCCAACATTGTTGAAATTTTATATTAAACTTATTTTATTTTTTCATGTCATATAATAGATACGATTATTATTAAATTATTAAAAACATATTTTCTTCAAAATATTAATTTAGGATTTTATTTGAAAGGTATTTTTTTCTTATAATAGAAAAACCTTTCAACTTTCTCCATGTTCAATTTATATATCTTTCTCTTGATTAAGGATTTTGTCTACATTTTATCATTAATCCTAAATATCTAATAGGATTGGTGAATAGTTTTCTATTATATAATTGACCCATCACTACCTTTTTCAATCCTAACCATCGTCTATAAACAGAAATTACATTTCATCAATTCTTATTCCTTTTTCTATTACAATATTTTATATTTAATTTATTGAATGATATTCACCTATATATTATATATTCATTGAATAGGGAAATTATGGAATTAAATGTATACCATTTATATATTAGGTACAAACACCATATACATAAATAAAAGGTATTTACCCATGAAGTAATTAATAATACTGGATTCTAATTTAAATTTTTATTTATTTATTATTTTATATTTTTTATTGAATTTTGAATGATTTTTATATATGAATTATTTTGGAAAGGATATGAAACACAATTTATTTCAATAGGATATTTATGATATGTTGAATGGTTTCATTCATGTGGACCTCATATGTACAGATAATGATATTTGGGGTACTATAACACCCTCTAATGAACTGGTTAAGGGTGTATATCTCAGGATATATTTATTTGTGTGAATACGTTGACTTTAAAAAAAGGTAGAAATAATTTTATTTTTTAAAAACATAATGGGTATACACATATGTATTTTAACAAAAGTTGTTCATATGGGTGTGTTTTTCAGCTGAATTACACTTAATGATATGACTATGTTATTCTCCCATGGATCATTTGTATTGACTCATGATTTGAATATATATTAATACAATTTTATTATATTGCATACCATATTAAATGACATTATGATATATTTTATACTGGTAATGAATGTATAATGTATCTTGTTTATAACTATATTATAATATTAAAATTTATTGTACTCATTGATTTTGGTCACTTATGTTTATCATCATTCAGAAACTATTCCCAACCCTTTATTATGTATCAATTTCTTCATAATATATAGAATAATATAAAATATGTAAAAAAATATAATGTTTTTCATTGTGGATAAACTATTCTAAAATATACACAATGTTTTTGAAATAATATTCATATGTAACTTGTACTAAAAGACAATAAACAATTTGTTTGGTGGATTATGGGATTTTTTATGTGAGATGAAATTATTACCTTATTTAAATATTGTAAAATAGCATATGTTTATGTTTGGTTACTGAATTAATGAAATTAAGTTTAGAATGAGTGATTCGGAAATATTTATATGACATCAAATAATATTATACACAAAACTGAAACAATTTTCCAAAAAAGATGTTGAAAAATTTTAGCATATAAAATAATAGATCTCATTTGTTATGTATAATAGTTATGTGTAACAACTGAACAACAACAAACTGCATCCTATAGATAATATATTACACCGAAAGGAATAAAAACATCACAAAATAGAGGTTCTAATAGTTTATTATTCTCATGAAACTATATAAATAAATAATTACACTAAACTAAAACACCAAATAAATAATTTGAACACCTGAAAATATTAATATGATAATTTAAAAACATTTTTTATACTTATTATTCGTCTTGGATTCCAATATAAATGAAAAACAATATAGATACTGATCCTAAATTATTAGTAAGGGGTAACATACAGTGGAAAATTTCATTACAAGTTCATATATTAATGAATATGTGATGAATAAATAATTATGATGATTCCATAATGAAATGTATATATGAGAATAAAAAATCCATGGATGATAAATAAATACATAGATTATTAAAAATGATCATGTAGTGATGGTAATTCATAATGTTGGGAATCAAAAATATAATGTTATTTCCTTTTCAAAAGACATCTTATATGAAAGGTAAAGACCTTCCAATTACCCTACCTTAGTTATTTAATGACAAATAACCATGAATTTAGGTTATACGTAATTTTTGACCCCACCAATTAAAATAATGTCTAATATATTCCATCACCTAAATAATATTAAATATAAAATTGGTCACGTAATGAAAATAAAAAATATAAAACATAACTTCAAAATTAGGCATATCATAAAATATTTTCCAAAGTAAAACATTTAATTATATGGTATGAAAATATTTTTCCTAATGAATTATTAAATATTGATACCTAGGTGAAATAAATTAAGAATGACTAGTGATTAATAGTGTTTAAATAAAAACTCTTCATAATGAAATAATATGATATTATAGTTACAAGGTATTGACGAAGACTCAAATGATAATGGTCTTTATATATATAAATAAAATTATTTGAAAATGTTGGAGATCGATAAAATGAATGAATAATCCATCATAATGATTTGAGAATTTCATGTATATTTTATCAATAATATCACCTAGGAATTTAAAACTATACGTGTATAAGGTCTTCGTCAATGTGCATAAGAATGATGATCAGGATATACTCGACCAACATTTTCGGAGTTATTAACCCTATAGGCATTTGTGACTAAACAGTTTCCAAAGGTTTTTTTTCATGATGTGGATTTCCTTCCACTTGAAATGTGATACACATTATTTAAACGAAATTTTACAATGGTATTATGGATTATATATTGGTTTGGAATTAACAAACCTCATGAAAATTGTAAAATGTGTTGGAATGACAGTATAATGTCCTATAACAGTGACTACTAAACTAGTTCACTAATCCATGTTACCACATGGCCTCATTTGTGCCTACCCATTCACTAGAGGATTCCAACTACCTGCATGGGTCAACAAAGATGAAATAGGGATAATATAGCTGAATATTAGAGTAATTATATAGTATAAATAATACAAACAAATATAATAATGATCAGAATCAATAAATGGACATCATATGATAAAAAAATTAACAAGTACCAAAGTTAAACAATCTATAAAAATATGATGAATGTAATATATATTAGGAATCCAAGAAAATAATACCACAAAAACTAATACTACAAAAATATCTCAAACATGAACCCAAATTCCAACTCGTTCCTGAAATTCCATGCTCTAATACACCATCTCATGCATAAATAAACAGCAGTTCTATATCATGATATTGTGATAAAAAAAATTATCATCTACTTGGGTACCCTAGTGCCATGGAAGCCTATAAAGGGTGTGAGTAAAAATTCATAGTCCCCCACTAATTTCTTCTATTGAAATATATAGTCATTTCATTAGTGTAGGTGTAAAATCAAGGTTCATTAATAACTAAAGAAAAGGGATAATATCATTTTATTTTAAGAAAAAATTAGATATTTATATATTTATGTTAAGTCATGTCATAAACATGGGATGCCAAACATTTTATTTCATAGGGGAATTCATTAACAATTGCTCTAATCTAGTGTACCTCAATGAATCCTTCTAGGTAATGATACCATATATCATTGGGGAGACATGATGGTAATCAAGGATTATCAATCCATGAATCCAACTAAGAGATGGTATGTCATGTTTGGCCATCCCACCAACTAGGTCGCGAGTAGGAATACATAGATCCACAACTCATAAATCCAGTAGGGACTCATAACGTTAGGTATGACCATCCCAAATTTTAGGTAACAAGTTACAAAAAAAGGATCATCAGTCCATGAATCCTTCCAGGACATGGGATGTCATGTCTAGACATCCCAATCTTGATATGGAATGTTGTGTCCTTACCCTTGGTTCATGACCCTCCTTCCTTATCCTAAATAACTACATTGTATAGGGCCCCCTGTAGCATCTATTTTTCCAACCTAAATTTGGGGGGTGGATAGGAAATCCAATATCCTAATCCATTAGCCACCAGTCATCTAAAATAGAGCATCAGTTCATGAATCCAACCAGGATTTCACATGTCTCATTCGAAAATCGACAACCATTATATGTTCATAAATTTCTATCCTTGTGACTTCATTTAAAAATTATATATCATTAATAATTCTCCATTTACCATGTCCTAAATAGACCATTAATAAAACACATCACATTAAAACCCAACATCATTTTCCAAAACATCAAAATCATAACTTTATCATTTTGAAACTCCCCTTCAACAAGGGTATTTCTTTTTAACATTATGGAACAGTCAATTTAAAACCATTATCCATCATTCATTACAATAAACCAAAATATAATTTCCACAATTATGAAACATATGGACAATTCATCATCCATAATAAATCAAATAAAAAATAATATTCAAAAACAATGGTGTTGACACTGTTGATGCTCCCTTCCTTCACAGAATCAAAAGATTGACTAAATATAGTACTTCAAGAAAAGAAGAAGGAAGAATCATAAAAAAAGTGCAAAGGCATCAAGTTGCGTAGATATAACTGTGCGCTAGCCTTAGGAGTGCAAGTTACTTGCTCGCCAAACATAAGGCATGCAAGTCACTTGCGCATCCTAAGTCAAATTTCTCCCATGCCTCTGGTAGCCTATAAATACCCTCGGTGAGCCCTCCATTTTGGGGATGAAAAATCCAAAACTCAGATTTAAGCTCTGGCTGACCAAGTCTCCATATGAACTCTTCCAAACACTTATAAGGTAATTTCATACCTAGATTGGAAGATCTAAATAGGAAGAAAAAGGCCTAAGTGTTAGAACTCATTAACACTTGCGCGCCTAAGTGTCCAGCCCTTAGGGAAATGGATAAACTTGTGTGCCGCCTTGTTCTATCATGGAAACTTGCACACCACTTATCTAAAAGCCTCTAGGGATGATACCAAGGGCTTCTATTTAGTTTATCCCAAGTATCACATCATATATTCTTTGTCTCCCAAGTGAACTCATGTCGCGCAAGTATACTTGCGTGATCTAGACTTGTGCACACAAACAGGACTTGTGCGCCTTCCTTCTTTTGGGTTCCCCTGCTTCAAATTCACTTCATTTCCTCAAATTCACCTATCCTCCTCAAGATTTACCCTTGAAAACATTCTTCAAATCCACTTATGGCATGGTTATTTTCTTGGATTCCTTATATGAAAGTAATTCTGTGGAACTTCTCTCAAAACCTTGTGATTTATATAACTTGATATCACTACGGTTTGAGGTTCCCTTCATCCAACCTCATCCTTTAAGATGAGAGAATCCTTAATCTGGGAATCCTCCTTAGGAGTAAGCCCCAAGTTAAAAATTTAAATCTCCATAAAGGGCAACTAACTTTATGGACCCTGTTAATTGGCATCCTCTTTAGAAGTAAGCCACATGTCCCCTTTAATTTTTCGGCCCCCTTCTCAAAACTATTCCCCAAGTCTCAAGTTCCTTTAACCTGGGCCTCCTTTTCAAGAATAATCCCCATTCATAATTTCTTTAATTTTGGGCCTCATTCTCAGGAATAAAACTTAGGAATAAGTCCCATATAATTTTGGCATCCTTCTCAGGAGTAAGTCCTAAGTTAAGTATCCAAATCATTATAAATCACATATACATTTTTGGATCTTATTCCTAGGTTTCTCCTCTAAATTAAATCCCAATTATTATCTATCTTGGGAATTAATACATACGTAATCCCCAAATCATTTTTTATGATTGTATCTTTCATGGCACAATCGTCAGGTTTTACTGATACCTCTTGTTTCTTACACCGATCATGACTCATGTGAGCTTAGAGCATAAAAGTAATTATGACATCTTTATTTGGGCCATCAATCTTGCATAAACTCCATACTTCTTCACTAGAAATATGTGGGTTCTGATTCATTTTCTAAACAAGGTTATGTAGGCTGCCCATCTGCGGATACGATCCCAACTCTATAATATTCCATGTCCTTATGAACGACAATAAACTTAAAGTTCCCCACTGAGTAGCTTTAAAACTAGTATGGTTATCAAAATGGTCAAGAGATTTCTATATAATGTGTTGAAGGATACCATTGTCAAAGAATATCTAATAAATTCAGATGATTCTCTATTGATGAAGAACCTCAAATACATATAAAATATTCTCTAAATATCATACATATCAATCATTGATTAAAACATCTGAAAGAAAGATCATTTTAATACTTGGTAAGTTAATGAGGATTCACGAACATAACTCTAGTCTACAAGAGAGTCCCAGAGTAGACAATAATTCCCCCCAAAAAGGTGTGATGAGTCTGACCTCCCGTCCTCTTGAGCAATGAAAATTCTTAAGCCTTATCGGTCTACAACTAATGAGCTCCTAACATTGGAAAGTTGGTACAAATGGATATAGAATCATTTGATGTTTCCAGTTCTACAAATAATCCTTTTAAAAACCAATTCGAATTTTTGAACCTTAAACAAACAAGGTCGTACCCATTTTTCAAGGAAACAAAAAATTGTAAACCTGACATGAATCATTAACCAAATTAAATGATGTTTTACTTATTTGTTAGACCCCTATTTAATTTCATGTGAGGGACAAAAAGCAATCAATAATATATATTCTCATCCAAAAGATGTAGTGGAGGAACTAATCTTGATTATGTATGTTATATCAAACAGGTACTTGTTTCCAAGATCTCTCTACATTACAGAAATGGCTTCTCTAATGTTTTCACCTGCGAATGCCTCTGCTCCTACTCCAGCTGGATCCTCTTCTGCTCTGATGATGACATCACCTACTTAGCCTCTTCAAAAATGGGGTTCGAATGCACTAGTTAAGGAATACCTTCAACATGGTACCATTATGACTATGGAGGTTTCCCAACAAGACATCCAGGTCAATAATTCACCCTGGTTTTCCGAACAGCGACGACCAGTGATCAAGAAGCAGGTGGTGCCAACTACCGTTTCGAACCATTTCGGGTCGTTATCCATGGAACTCAATCACCAGTCCCTCCCATATTATGGGGAGGTGAATAAGAAGGTAACTCAAGGCCTTAATTCAAAAAGATAGGAGTCATTCCTGAGGGCTCCCATTAACAATCGTTGTCAGACTCATGTAACAGTGTGCCCTCAACATGATGAGGGGATAGCATTTAGGGGTTCGTCTTAGGTTCCTCAGACCCTAGAACACAAGAAGAACTTCAAGAGGTGAAATCTGGTCAATAGGGAGCAGGTTCTTACTTCTTCCCCCTCTTGAAAAGTCCATCAATCCATCTTGATGACAAACAACGAGCGTGAATATACACCCATCAGTCCTGATGTTTCTACCCAGAAGACTCTTCTAGTAGTAACATGCCAATCCTGCCAGGTAATTTCAGTGGAGTATTATAGTTATCCATATACACCTGTTTATAACTCATCAGCTAGTCAGGAGGCTCTTATGACTACAACCATAGAAGCTCTCCTATCTAATATGGTGGGAACTGATACGCAGGGACATACACCTGCTTACAATTAACAATTCTGTTAGCAATCTCGTCAACCATTATTGAATGAAACTCATCAACCATACATGATGATGAATACAGAGCAGGAACATACACCTTTCAATGTTCATCAAGCCTACCAACAGTCTCGTTTTGTAGCCCTCAGAAAAGTCATTTGGAAAGATCTGATGACAAATTTGGAGTAGACTCAACTCCCCCCCCCACACATTAGTACTGTCAGAATTCACTGGCAGGAAAAGGAGGATAGGAGCCGGGATACACGCCTACTACAAGCACGAAATGGACGTATAATCCCATTCCGGCAGCTGAAGTCACCAAGCACATTCTGAAAATGGTGAAAGAGCAGAAGAAAATCCCTGCTCATATTCTGAATTCCTGTCAGAATATTATAATAGCTTTAGCAACATCACAAGGAATGGAATAAAAATCTATCCCTACAAATGGAGTGAGTCATATATAAATCACTCCGAAATAGATACACACCTTTGTCCCAGTCCATGAGGGTTGTGGTGAATAATCCCCCATGTCATACAGAAAATCACGTCAGGCGCATACACCTACCCATAATGACCACTTTCGTCAACAAATGGTTCCTAAAGTGAGTAAGAAGACGTCTAAGAAAAAGACTCGTCCACCACAATCAATAAATCAAGAGCCAATCTATAATAAGGCCTTGCTCGATGCAATATTTCTTGATGCACTCATACAATTATCTGTTGCAACTCAAGATTTTACTCTCTAATTTCCCAATAGTGGGAACAATAATTATGAAGGTCTTCATCAGACACATCTTCATGAAGGATTGCTTCATTATAGTTCGGTCAATCTCGAAGTATCACCTTCAGATGAGAGCCATGATAACCCTCTGCTTGTCCAGAAGTTTAGGATCAAAGGGTTTCATCTTTTGATGTAACCCACAATGGTGGACCTCGCCATAATGATTAATTTAGCTGTGAAAGTCCACTCCATAGTAGTAATTCGCATTTCCTAGAAAATTCTTCAAGGAAAATATAGTAAAAATAAATACCTATAATCTTGAGGCACTTTAAAATGTGAAGCCAGTCATGTCTGATGCTTTACCACTAGCATGTGAAATACTTTCTCAATCCAAAGATAGTCAGGGTTGTAGGTCAATCTCTGAACCACCCCTAGGTCATTCATCTTCTAGTTTGATAAATGAATTCTCTACCAATCTAGTTGAATCTGATGAAGCAAAAAAATATGCACAAAATCTGGTCTAATCAGGTAGAAGAATCTTCATCGAATGGTAAGGAGGAAGTGCTAACTATGAGAAAACAAATAGCGAAAGGTGAAGTGCCAGTCATGTTCTGGCCTTTGGCTGACTCTCAGTATGATGTTCTAGAAATGTTGAAGGAAGATTGTATTCACGATATTTGTCTCAACATCTGGAAAACACTTTGTCAATTGAAAAATAAAATATTATCTTATGATGAATATGAAAATCATGTCCAGATAATAGAAGGGATAAAATTCCAAATTGATTTGGAATCTCTCTCAGTATCCTGATATCCAAAGGTTTAGAAGCAGTAGAGGGCCCTTTAGCATTCATGCCTAGGCACACTAAAAAGATTTCACCAGTTAAATTCCAATGCCCCATCTAGTATTCATAACAGGGGATGGGGTGTTCATGGAGCACTGCATTTCATTGTACTCTCCTATCAAAAAATCCCTCCAAAAGTTGTCTCATGCAATATTATTTCCCATGGCCGGCCACAACCAATAGGTTTTCTGTGTAATCAAAGGTTTGCTCAGGAACATGCCTCAACTAGTTCTTCCCAAATTCAGGCATACAAAGAACAAGTTGTCAAATTACTCTTGTACCAAGAAAATTAGAATATCTAATAGGCTTCTTGTTTAGAGTGTGTAAATCAGAAATTGATAGAAGAGTTATAAATCATCCAATGGTCATCTGATCCAGGTGATTTGAGGGATGTCAGTTGATGCATCCAGCCAGTTTCCAGACTAAAGTCCACAAAATTCCGACAGATTTTAAGAAAGTCTCAGATGTAGTAGCTCATTAGCCACCTCATTTTTCTAGACTATGGAATATTTTATCTCAACCCTTGGGATCAAGAGATATGATTCGAGGAGTTGAGCAGGAACATCAGGAACAACCCCAATCCACCAGACTATGGACGTTTTCTAATCCTCAATCTCTTCCTTAGTGAATTTTAGTCTTCTATCGATTAGGGCAGAAGCCACAAGAGGAACACAGAGCCAAATTATCAAGAGATTCCCTCCAAATTATGGATCATCAACATGTTCCGGAGGGATCATTTCAACAAAAGAAAATGTCTCATCAAGGACATGGGAGAAGACAGTATCACAGAAATGTCGATAGAAGGGATGAAATGCGTTATGCATTTATAAATTTCATCAATGCCATTGTCACTGATCCCCCAGAACATGAGGATCACACAAAGGAATTAGATGATGACATTCTTGTTCAAGAGGATATACACACGGAGGAAAATGAAGAAGGAGTGCATACCTGGAATCAAAGGCTTACCCATAATTTAGGTATTCCTTTAAATAATCAACTTCCCCCTCTCCAAAAGGCATCTGAAAAATGGAAAGGAAAAATTCTGGTCACCCCTAACTCTCGAGAAGGCCAATCACTCTCATTTGAGGAAAGGTTCACACAACATGAGGTGGAAATGAAGGAGTTAAGGAGGTTTAATGTAGAACTATTTCAAGGTATTCTTCCTCCTAAGGGTGATGGAGTCAATCAATCAAGGTAATTCACTACTGCTAATGGGATGGATCAAGAATATCCTCCTTTACTTGTACACCCTCACAGGTCTAATCCTACGGGTCATACGTGACAACAACTGACAGTACTACCATCAGTGAATGTACTGGTCGCTACACCCGTCCAAACTCCAGTTCTTGCACCTGCATAGGTTTAAGTTCAACCAGAAGTTTCTCAAAAATTAATGACTACCATTGAGTCATTAAACAGCTCGATTGCAGGATATGGAGGGAAACGGTGCAAAACATCAACTAGAAAACAGAGCTTACCCTAAATGGGTTGATGCAATTCCTGCCCCATCAAATTTAGCAAGTACCATATTCCCAATTTTAAATGGTTCGGGAGACCCAGAACAACACTTAACACATTTCTTTTCTCATTGTGATCCTATGATGGTAAATCCTCAAAAACAAGAAGTTGTTATGCTCAGGTTCTTTGTAGAGTCATTACAAGGGCATGCCTTTGTCTGGTATACTTGTTTACAATCCCGATCAATTATCAGGTGGGAAGATCTCGTCAACGATTCCATCTTCAATTCAGCTCAATGTTTCGAAGGACAATAGTTTTTGATCTTACAAATTGTAAGCAAAGGTAGAATGAATGGTTTTTAGATTTCATTGATTGATGGAAGGGATTAACATATTACTTATTCTTAGCACTCCCTTAAGAAGAATTTTTTCCAATCTGTGTGGAAAATATGCATGATGAATTACGCACACTGTTGATCCCAGTGAAATAAAAATGAGGGTTTAGAGACCTTACTTCAATCACTCAACAGACTGAAGACTCTCTTATAAATACTAAGGATAAAACTCATGTAATTCCATCAGTTCCAGGAAAGAGAATGGATAAAGCAGAGACAGCTACAGTTATGCTTAAACAAGCAACCGTACCTACTTCTAGTTCAAAACCTTCATCTTATCGAAGGGTTCCACCTATTGAGCATCAAAAACAAAGGTCATTTCGTCAATATGATCAAATATATCAAAGATGGAAACAATTTGAGGAGTTGAAGAAATAATTTTATTCTTTCTGAAATGAACATGTTCATGGTTACTTCATTTCGGCTCTGGAAAATAATTTGGTTCAGTTGCCAAGGCCCAAATGGTAAAACAAGGAAGGATATGAAGACCTTCCCAACTATATAGAATTTCATTAGATGTTGGGGCATCCCATTACAGAGTGTTTTTTCTTCAAAGACCTCCTACAAAAGATGGTGGAATCAGGACAAGTCAAACTGAAAGGTTCTTCAGCCTAGGTAGCATATGTTACTGCTATATATCCAGAGGAAGAAGGTGAGTGTCATGAATTCAAAAGAAAAAATGTGAAGAAATATGATTATTGGATTTTCATGAAAACGATCAACCGAAATAATTCCATTTTATGAATGAAATTGAGTAATCCTATTGTCACTTCTACTAGTAACGCCACAGCAAAACCCCCTCCATCAGAAGAAAAATCTTCAAAGAGGAAGCATAATTTGAAGAAAGAAGAACAGTCAGAAGAAGACGAGTTCGTGTCAAACACTAAGTTTTAATTGACTATAGAAGATTTTATTCCATCTACTTCAAAGCCACGGGCACCTCCCCACCAAACGGTACAGCCTAAACCGGCTAATCAGGCAGAGTCTTCATCCAATAAAGAACTGATCTTTGGTTCTGTTAACGTGATTCACATAACAAATCCTTATGCCAATCACAATTTCGATCTTGATGAGCCTGAGTTCCATGTATCAAATAGAGGAATTAGGGGGAATTCCAGAGGTATAGGATATAGAGGAATACTTAGATACTCCAGAAGCCTCTATTTCAATCCTACCCCTACTAGAACTATACATGCAGCAGAAACTCATAGATGATCCCTTCAACAGGATCAACAAGAACAAGAAAGTTCTTCCACAGATGGAAGATTCAGTCCTGGCACAGTTATTTTGGAGGATCGGTTAGAGGTTAAACCTTCTTCCTCTCAGTAAATAAATATACCTAATCAGTGTAATCTGATAATTCCAGGAGTATTTCCAACTCCTACCCTGATACAAGATGCATATACTTCCAAATCATCATCTTCTAAGGCACCAGTGAAACCACAGGTTCCTATTGGGAAAACCAGGTCTTTGGACCAAAAGTATGATGTCTGGAAACATTTTTCCAAATTAATGGCCAAGTTATCAATTCACGATTACATGAATCTATCAAAGGATCTTTGGGAGGCACTCATTGACGCTTTGTCAAGTCATCAAGAATTTGAAACTGAAATTGTTGCAGCTGGATTTTCCATGTATTGAATTATCCTGCAGAATTCCATCTAGTGATATCATTTACAAATGAAGATGAATATGATGTTGTGCATGGACATATTATACCTTTGTATTTATCTGGCAAGATCAATGATGTTGACATCCGACGAGCTTTCATTGATAATGGTTTAGGAGTCAACATCATCTCTATTCATAGATTTCGTCGATTGGGCCTCACCGAAACTGATTTATCTCCTTCTACATTGATTTTGCAAGGATATGATAAAAATGAACAAGAACCTCTAGGCGAGATCACACTCAAAACTCAGTTTGGGGATCTTGTATCCAATTCATATTTCATGGTTATTCATCATGAAACATCCTACAACATTCTTCTTGGAAGACATTGGTTACATCAACATGCGTCTAGACCTTCATCATGCCATCAATGTCTCAAATATTGTTTCAATGGTCCAATTGGGACATTGTATGGTGATAAAGCCCCATTCAAAACATTTGAATCTCAATACATTGAGGCATAATTCTATCACATGGAGGGAAATGAGGTATCTATGAAAAAGGAGGTTACCAAAATTAATTCTCCATATGGTTTGGAAAAGATTCCAGTAAACCCATTCATACATGTGAGTATAGATTATGTGTTGCCTATCTGTCAAATTGACAGGATAGACCCAAATCCAAATACTCTTACGGAAAACTCTATAATGTCAATTACGAAAATCAAGCCATACACCATGGGAGAAATTGGTGATTCACCAAGTAATGATGAAAGATCAAATGGAGATGTATTCATTTCATCTTCTGAAATCCAGAAATTATATACATCATCAACCAAGCCATAAGAAGTTATAGTAATGTCAGAGATGAATGATGATGTCAATTCTCAATCCATCATCTCCACTTTCTTACCCAAGGAAGACCCTTCATCATCCATAGGGTTAGAAATGGTAGCCTCTTCTTCAAGATGTTCAAATTTTATCATATCTCTTGATCATGGAAATTATGCTACATCCTCTACTATGCAAGTAGAAACAGAAGAAATAACATGTTTTGAAGAAGAAGAGGAAGATCTCAAGGATGCTCCTCCATTATTTGAAGAGGATATAACTACCATTGTGGATGAACTCAGAGAAATAAATATGGGTACAAAAGATGATCCAAACCCCACATTAATTAGTGCAGCCATGACTCTTGAAGAGGAAGAAATGTATATTTCATTGTTAAATAAAAATAGAGATATATTTTCTTGGAACTATACATAAATTCCAGGGCTTTATCCCGGTGTTGCTACTCATCATTTGGGTTTTCCAGAAGAACATCGAGGATTCAAACACGCTGCAAGAAGAACACACCCAACTTATGCTTCCAAAATTGAAGCTGAAGTGGATAAGCTTATCAAAGATAAATTTGTCAGAAAAGTTAAATATCCCAAATGGTAGGCTAATATTGTCCCTGTGAAAAAGAAGAATGGAAAAATTAGAGTTTTCATTGACTTCATAGATCTTAATTGGAATTTGCCCAAGGATGATTTTACAGTTCCAATCATAGAACTCTTAATTAATGAAACAACTAGCTATGAAGCAATTTCCTTCATTGATGGATATTCTGCGTATAATCAAATCCAAATGGCTCCAGAAGTTGAATAATCTACAACCTTCAGAACCCTTCAGGGTGTGTTTTGCTATCAGGTAATGCCCTTTGGCCTGAAAAATGCAGGTGCAACATATCGACGTTCCATGCACCATATCTTCTAACCCATTTTAGGGAAATTTGTTGAATGTTATGTAAACGATTTGGTGGTTAAATATAGGCAATTTTCTAATCACTTGGCTGATTTGGAAATCATATTCCACAAACATCGACAACACAACTTAAAGATGAACCCCTTGAAATGTGCTTTTGGGGTAACCTCAAGAAAATTACATAGCTTTGTTGTATGCCATCGTGGTATTGAAGTAGATCCTGAGAAGACAAAGTCAATCCTTGGTATTTCAACTCCTCATAATTTGATGTAATTGAGATGAATTCAAGGACACTTGGCCTATATTCGGCGTTTTATCACCATTCTGGTAGGAAAATGTTTACCCTTCACCAAAATAATGAAGAAGGGCGTCACTTACCATTGGACTGAATAATGTCAAGAAGAATTCAATATTCTCATGAAATATATCTTGATTACACCATTATTAATTCCACCTGTTGAGGGAAGACCACTTATTCTTTATGTGACAGATTTCGAGTGATCATTGGGAGCCTTCCTTGCCCAAAAAAATGATGCAGTGAATAAAAACAACCATTACTCTGTCAGTCAGACTATGATTGAAGTAGAAACTCGATATTCAAGTATTGAAAAGTGTTTCCTATCATAAATATTTGTTGTTCATAAATTGAGACACTACCTGCAACATCATGAGGTCCAATTGGTATCTCGCAATAACCCGCTCAAATTTATCCTTAGTCGTCCAATGCTTACAGGAAGTCTGGCAAGGTGAGAAGTTATTTTGCAGCAATTTGATATCCAGTATGTGTCTCAAAAGGAAATAAATGTCCAACATATGGCTAATTTCCTTACTAAACACCCTTTAGTAGAAGATACATCATTATATATTGAACTTCATAATGAGGAAGTATTCTCTATTCAAGATCATCTTCAAACATGGGAAATGTACTTTGATGGTTCTTCTAGATGTCCAACATGGAAGAAAATGGATGATCTTAAATACAACAAAGTTGGGATGTACTTATTTCCCCGAAAAAGGCAATTCTACCCTATTCCTTCTTAATTAGGGAAGGCGGTACAAACAATGTAGCAGAATATCAAGCCCTTATCGTAGGCTTGGAATTGGCACTTCAGGCACAGGAGAGTATTTTAAAGGTAAAAGGTGATTCAGACTTGGTAATCAAACAAGTCAATTGGGATTATGCCATCAGAAATGAAGAGATAATACCTTTATGTGATTACGTCCAAGATTTAATGGTGAAATTTTCTTCAGAACTAGCATTTTCTTATGTCCCACGATCACAAAATGCTTAAGCTGATGCACTGGCTAATGTAGCCACTGCTCTGGAAACTCCAAATCGGGACCAAACAAGAATCGGTATTGCCCACTGTCATGTCGTTTAACGTTTTTTTCAAATCAGAACATATGAAATCAATGAAATCAGTTCAATTTCTGAACCATATGGACATACTACAGGATGGATGACACCTATTAGGGAATACCTTCAAAATGGAACACTCCCACCTGATAGAGCCGGGAAAGAACAAATTCGACGATTTGTGGTCAATTTTACTCTATGATAGCCCAAATTACCTAGAAAAAATTCTCTACAAATGAGGTTTTGATGGAATTCTCTATAGATGTATTGATGGTGAAGAGACAATGGCTATCACGAAAGAAGTACATGCAAGATTCTGTGGTGACCACCTGTCTGGACATAGACTGTCTGATCAAATCCAACGACTTGGATACTTATGGCCTTCAATGATACAAGATTGTGTTGATTTAACTAAGAAGTGTCATTCTTGCCAAGTATATGCCAACCACATTCATCAACCCCCATAGTTGCTTCATACATCTAAATACTCATGTCCATTTTCCACATGGGGAATGGATATAGTAGGACCTTACCCTTCGGCTATATCCTAGAAGTTTAAGAATATTATTATTGCTACTGAATTCTTTTCAAAATGGGAAGAGGAAATACCTCTCAAAGAAGTTAGTTCTAAAAGCATTGTTAGCTTCATCAAGTCTAACATCATTACATGATTTAGTGTCCCTCATACCATTTTGATGGACAATGGCACCGACATCTATTCATCCGAGGTATGGAAGTTGTATCAAGAATACAACATCAAATCCAAGCATTCATCTCAATATCATGTAGTGGACAATGGAAAAATAGACGACTTCAATAAGACTCTTTCAAACATACTACAAAATATGGTGGATAATGATAAGAAATCATGTCCTGATAAACATTTTCATGATTTATGGGCTTATCGGACCACCACCTGCACTACTACGTGGTCAACTCAATATTTATTGGTATATGGAACAGAAGTAGTCTTTCCTATTGAGGTTTAATTACCCTCACTCAGAGTATCCATTTGTGATCAGACATCTACAGATAAACAATATCAAAAGCGATTGGATGAATTAGAACGATTAGATGAAAAAATATTGTGCACCATGCACCACTTGGAAGTCAATTTGAATCAAATATCACGAGCTTTCAATAAAAAATTTTCATCTTTGTTCATTCATTCATAGAGATTTGGTATTGGTCCTCAGAACTCCAATGATACCAGGGAAGAAGCCTCCAAAGCTTGAGACAAAGTGGGAAGGACCTTACTCAATACATATGGTCAACACCAATGGGGCATATTCTTTAATCTCAATGGATGGAGAACTCATTACAACTCCAACCAATGCCATGTTCTTGAAAAATTATTTAATGTAACACAAATACTTACATCCAGCAAGACGTTAAACAGCCTAACTATCATCTTGTCTACACGACATTAAACTGTACAACCCAACATCCCACATGATGTAAATCTATATTTTCCTAAATGACATTAAACTGTTCACATATTCATCCTACATGACGTAAAACTAAAAATGTCCCTTAATATGTCCTAGATGATGTTAAAATATATTATGTCCCTGCTACATGACACTAAACTGTGCATCACCAATAGACCTCACTACATGACGTTAAACTTCATAGTCCCCTTATTCATCCTACATGATGTTAAACTATGTCCCATTTATCGTTCAACTAGACGTTATACTATTCATCGAAGCTGCAAGACGTTAAACTGCCAAGCACCCCATGTCTGTGAGACATGTCATTTAAACTGTGAAACAGTCCCTTATAAGTCCCCTATGATGTGAAACTGTGCATCATTAAGGTTTTTGTTACCTCTTGTTTCTCACACCGAGCATGAATCACGTGATCTTAGAGTGCGCTTCAACCATAACAACCTCTCTGGGCCACTAACCATGCGTAAGTCCCAATACCATTCTTTGGGTTTCCCTTAAGAAAAATTTCATCATCAATTCATTCTTCAATCAAACTACAAGGACTTTGATCCTTGAATTCTAGGCTAGGAACATAGGAAACCACCTAAGGATCAAACCGAAAACCAACCTCTTCATGTCGGTTGACCTCCGTCTCATACGATGTTGTTCCGTGAAGCATCCCAAAACCAATCTCTTTACATTAATTCACTTTCATCACACATGACGTTAAGCTATGTACATCCCTTTTTCCCTTCTACATGACACTAAATTGTGAAGCACCATCTCCCTCACTGTAAGACGTTAAACTATATTGTCCCCCATTCTCCCTCACCTGAGAGGGAATAATCATTGACATTGATATCAAATTATGTCATATTTCAAAAACAATGTGCTTACATTGTTATTCCCAAACCTTTAATCATGGGTTAAACCATCATTTCACTAAATTCCCCTTTCACATTTCACTTGTACATTCCAAATTTGTACATAGGGTATTTCAAGAACTACGTATGGCTTGATTCCCATCCTTATGGGATACGTAGGAACGTTTGAGAATCCCTCAAATCCAGACCCAAGTGTTTGGACCTAACCCCAAATTCCACTTTCAGTTTCCTTGGATGAAAAGTCCCCCTGTGAATACATGAATGTGGTATGAAAACTCTGGTCTTCATTCACATCAGGTTTATAAAACACACAATGTGTATTCCACATTGTGGTCCGACCTCTATGACCCTAAAAAAAGATATCATACACTCTTGTCCCATATGAAGTTAAACTGTATTTAAAGAACTACGTATGGCGTAATTCCCATCATAATGGGATATGTATTGAAGTCTAGAACCTCAATTCAGGACCCTTCCACAACATGATTATGGTCAGCATTGGTCTATGCATCTCTTCCATGCCTTGAACAATACCCATTTTCATGTGTCATACCATTAACCTTCAATACTTTCAGATCTCCATAACCCTTTTCTTGACATCTGGACACAAAATGTCTGATACTCAGGAATTCTTTTTCCGGACAATGCAACATGTAACCTTAGGAGCCCTGGTATTATTAGTCTACATAATGGACATGTCGGACAAATGATGCTATTATTTGACTATGCATCAAATACCCTTAGGTGGACCTATATAATTCAACCCCTAACGAATTTTTAAAATAATGGTAACTTCATTCTTGTGGAGAAAACCTTTTTTGTCCATATTGGTCTTAATGACAATATGTAGGGATTTGCAAAAATAGCCATCCTTAACATATTTTTCCCAAACTATTTTTTAGGATATGAAATTATTCAAGTCTATGGTTTATATTTCCTTTCCCTACATTTGGGTTAGACCTTCGTAGGAGTGACATTCATCTAATTATTTGAAAATCTTAATTGGTAATATCTATCTATATTCAAGTACCTCTCTCCATATAGCAGACTCTATGATTTGGAAAATTTGAATCTCCATAAACATTCACTGGCTTTTTTGCAATAGAAAAGTAAAATTTCGGAGAGTTCTTTTGAATGACTATGCAGCACATTCCCCTAGGTGGCCTTACATAAGTAGTCTACATAACGGACCTGTCGGCCAAAAGATGATATTATTTGACTATGCAGCCAATGCCCTTATGTTTCCCTTCATAATTCAACCCCCTAAAGGGTTTGTTAAATAGTTGTAACTTCACTCTTAGGAAATACTTCCTCTAATTCCCCAAAGCCCTTTTTTCATATCATCCCTCATATTCCATATTTTTTACATCATAGTTTACATGTTTTCTCCCATAATTGAATGTGTTAATATGTTTTCAAACAATTTATCAAGGAATTGAGTTAAATTAAATCCATTTGGTCATAGCTATTCGACCTTAAACATTATCCTTTTTATGTCCAACATGCATGACATTAAACTTCCCCCAAAATACAAGGGAACTCTGAACAAAATTCAAGTCCCAACTCACTAAACATACATTTCGTATGATTTAGGTAATATTGAGCAGTAAAAAGATGGAAAGTTTGTAGGTTTGTTTGTATCATCCAAGAAACAATCAAACTATGCTTACTACGTCCATTGTCTTAGGTAAGAAATTTTAATCAAGTAGAAAGAGAATGTAGGTACAAATGATTGAAGATGAAAGTGATTTTTCATTGATGCACTAGAGTTAGAAGGACAACCACATACTAGAGTCCCTTCTATTTTTAAGGAATTACAAGAGGCTTTCAACATAACACTTCATTTAATTTACGGAATCCCGAGATTCATCAGCAACCACCTGGAATTCATTCATTCAACTGGATATAATAAGAGACACAGTGATACTAGCTCTTCTTGGAACAATTTTAAATGAATGTTATTGAGTGCAGTTTTGAGAAAATTTTCTGCAGATCAAATAGTGACTTTGTTTCTGTCCAACAGACCTGGAAGATGGATACATGGATTTGAGAACATATCATTAGAAGTAAAGATCCATTTGAAGAGAGTGTTCTTTTCATATATTTTTCTAATGACCTGATAGTATTCTCCCCACCAACGAGCAGTTGAAAACATATGAGCGCATGAGTTCTCTATTTTCATATCTACAAGGATATGGCATGGAGGAAAAATTTGAATGTTCACACCATTATTGCTGCTCTTAATGTAAATCATAACCGAAATAGAGGGATAACATTGTGGATGCATCTCGAGCGTATAGTAATATGGCACTGGAAAATTGAATCCTTGCATTTGACCATGCCTATATAGAGGCAGGTAGATACTCTGTGGAAAATTAAGATGATACTTCTTCAAGTACTTGGCCAAATATGGAAGAGTGTAGTCGTAGAAATGATAGTGATCATGGCCAACAACGTTCATCATGAATTCAAACCACTTGCTAGCCAGCTCATCAACCTTTCCAATTCTTTTAGGAGCCATTTAATCAGCACAAACATCAGATAATTAACTTTTATGTTTGTTGAGTTTTCATAAAATTTGTGTAGAAAAAAGAAAAAATGGCTAAGGCATTAAGGCATGCAAGTTTAAGTAGTCATGCAAGTATGTGTGCACAGGTATCACCGCGCAAATCCAAATACCTCTGCAGAAGTGAGACATTGTTTAGGAGAAGCAATAAACAGTGGACAGCAACACCTTTTTGATGATATCTACTTTTTCACCGAGATATCGAAGCATTGGATATTGGGTGCTTTGCACAAAGTGGTACCACATATTTATAGGCGATGCTCGCACCTGCGCATTGTACCCTGCGCGGCTCGCACCTGCACGCTGCTATCTGCGCACCAAAATCCTGCACACCGAAAATCTCTGGTTTTTTCTCCTTTACCACAGAGTCAATTCCTCTTTTATTTTTTGGATCCAACTCTAAGGGGGGACTTTTTTTGATTCTCCCATCCATCACAGAGTCCAAATATTGACTAAGGAGAGTACTTCAAGCAACGAAGAAGGAAGAATCATCAAAAAAGTGAAAAGTCATTATGGCGCGTAGATATACTTGCACGCTAGCCTTGGGCATACATGTTACTTGCACGCCAGAAATAAGGCACACAGGTCACTTGCATGTCCTAAGTCAAATTTCTCCCATCCCTCTGGTAGCCTATAAATACCCCTAGTGGGCCCCCCATTTCACGGACGAAAAATCCACAACTCAGATTTAAGCTATAGTCTCCCATGTCTCTGTCTGAAGTCTTCTGAACACTTCTAAGGTAATTTATTACCATGAATGGAAGATCTAAAGAGGATGAATAAGTCCTAAGTGTTAGAACTCATTAACAATTATGCGCCTAAGTGTCCAACCCTTAAGGGAAATGGATACACTTGTGCGTCGCCTAGTCCTCTCACGGAAACTTGTTCACCACCTATCTAAACGCCACTAGGGATGATACCACGGGCTTCTATTCAAAGTCTCCAAAGTATCAATTCACAGATTCTTCGTAGCCCAAGTGAAATCATGTCGTGCAAGTACACTTGCGCGACCAGGACTTTCGTGCCCAAACAGGACTTGGGCGCCTGCCTTCTTTTGGGTGCATCTCCTTCCAATTCACTTATTTTACTCAAATTCACCTCTCCTCTACAAGATTTATCATTAAAAACCTTTTTCAAAGCCACTTATTTCATATTTCCTTTGTTGGCATCCTTATCTTAAAGGAATTTTGTGGAAAATCTCTCAAAACCTTGTGATTTATAAAACATTATATCACTACGATTAGATGTTCCCTCCATCCAACCTCATCCCTTAAATGAGAGAATATTTAATCTAGGCATCACCATTAGGAGTAAGCCCCAAGTTAAGAATTTAAATCTTCATAAAGAGAAACTACCTTTGTGGACCCTATTAATGGGAATCCTCTTTAGGAGTAATCCCCAAGTCCCCTTTAATTTTTGTGCCTCCTTCTTAGGAGTAAGCCCCAAGTATCAAGTTCCTTTAACATGGGCCTTCTTTTTAGGAATAATCCCCAGAAATAATTTTTTTAATTTTTGGCATCCTTATCAAGAATAAAACATAATCATAATTCACCTCTAATTCGGGCATCTTTCTCAAGAGTAATTCCTAAGTTAAGTATCCAAATCTCCATAAAGCACATATACATCTATAGACCTTATTCCCGGGTTTCTTCCCTGATGTAAATAACAATTATCATCTATCTTTGGCAGTCATACACACATAATCCCCACATCATTTCTTATGATTGCATCTTTCATGGCACAATCGTCAGGTTTTACTGATACCTCTTGTTTCTCACACCGATCATGACTCACCTGATCATAGAGCGTAAATGTAATTATGACATCTTTCTTTGGGACATCAATCATGGATAAACTCCATACTTATTCACTCGAACATCGTGGGTTCAAATTACTTTTCTAAACACTGATACGTAGGTATCCCATATGTGGGTACAATCCCAACTTTAAAATAATCCATGTCCTTCTGGACGACAATAAACTTCAAGTGCCCCACTAAGTGGCTTTAAAACCAGTATGGTTATCACAATGACCATGATATTTCTATATAATGTGTTGAAGGATACCATTTACTAAGAATCTGTAATAAATATTGATCATTATCTATCGAGGAAGAACCTCAAATACATATAAAAGATTCTCTAAATCTCATACATATCAATCATTGATTTCAAGATCTATAGGAAATCTCATTTTCATTCTTGGTAAATTAATAAGGATTCACGAACATAACTCAAATCTACAATAGAGTCCCAGAGTAGACAATAATTCCTCCAAAAAGGTGTGATGAGTCTGACCTACCATCCTCTTGACCAATGCAAATTAGTAAGCCTCATCGGTCTACAACTAATGAGCACCTACCTTTGTAAAGTAGGTCCAAATGGATATAGAATAATTAGAAGTTTCTGGTTCTAATAATAAACATTTTAGAAACTGATTAGATTTTTTGAACGTTAAACAAACAAGGTCATCCCCATTTCCTTAGAAATCAGACACCTACTTTCCAAAACATTTACTAATATGAAATGACCATTTCCATTTATTGAATACAATTTCCAGATAATAATAAAAAAACAACATTTAAACATGTTTAAGAGCCCATTAGTCATTTCATAAAAATATTTAAAATGAACACATAAATTATCCCATTACCCATTCATACATCCAAATCATAATTTTCAACCCATTACCATTCATAATTACCCTATATCAATGTTTACACAATAATTTCACCAGTCTATAGGGTTTCACACACCTTGTGGATATTATGGGTCTCTTGTCAAATCATAAAAAGACTCAATGAGGTCTATGAAGAGTTTAAAAACTCATATTAATGAATAAGTAACCTTCTTTATTTAAAGGGAAAAAATATGACACATCAAAATTGGAAGAAGTACATACACATGCATAAACCATGAGACTATGGGGAACTTGAAAGACCAATTACCACATCCTCCAAGATGAATACTTTCTCAAATAAAATAATGGATTTGAAATATACCATTCTCACATATTAATTATAATAACACCCTAGAAATATAAGGGTTTATAGATTCAAATGATGGGAAATAACCAACAAATTCGCCTAAAAGAAAATATATGTAAAAAGATTTGAATACTTATCAATGCATTGATTCTCACTAAACAACACTCTAAATGCCTATAAATCAAATGAGAAACACATGTGGATGAGGAGGATAATGCTTGTTAATCACCATAGTTATAGGATGTAAAATTCTTGGGGAAGATCATGGATAAACATTAAATACCTATATTAAAAAGAATCAGTATTTCTCCATTTAATGTGAAACATGGTTGGGCGGTATTGTTGATTGGGACATGTACCAGCCATGTGTGTCCCACTATCGATGTGGGAACAATTCCACATAGTCTGGATGTCCACCCACAATGATTTGAAAAATCTGTGTTGGTCCTATGATCATCATTATGCGAAGGGAGATCAAGCCACCCAGTCTCTTAGTATACCCGTCTTGGTTATCCTAAAAATTAATACCCCTTCCATAAGAGTCACGGTTATGGCACATGGTTACTAATAACTATCACTCACAATTCTATCATCATTGATTAGCCTCTTTTCACACTTTTATGTACCTCAAACCAGTGAGAATCCCATGAAGCCAACCCAACCCCCGAGAAATATTCCATGAAACAAAAATTAAATCTGGTATATACCGTATATCAAGGTCAGTATATTACTACTCTGCACATTGTAATAGATGAGCCTCATTATGAATCTTCTTATCTCCAAACACCACTAGGACAAACAGTTAGTCCACTAAGACCACATATCAAATTCATTTCTCATTTCTCATTCAGAATGTGGTGATGCTTTCACAACACCCGGTCCAAAGAAGTAGTATAACCCCAATGGATTTCTACATTGTGATCAATAATAGAAACCCAATGCTCTTAAAAGGGAACATCAATATTACCTCAATATCAATAACACTAGAAATGTAATATCCATGTCCCCTAGAATCACCTGAAGAAACATGATATTAACCAACAAATCTCCCCGAACCGTGTAGGCCCCCAAATCAAGTCTTAAATGATTTTTTCTATATCTAATCATCTGAAACAGAACCAAATAAAAGTCACCAACTAAATAATTTGTCCAGTCAAATCCTGATCAATCACCTTTTCCTAAAAACAAACAACAAGATGGATTTGTTTCATTATTATTCAATTTGAAATACCAATCACTTAATTAATTAATGACTTGCTATTTTTGGTTGTACAAATCATATGGATTTTCTTTCCACTCTAAAATTATACTATTTGGAACTTACACTATCATAAAAAACCACTAGATCATTAATCTATTATATGAACAACATACCCAATCCATTTCCAAACACACTATACCCAAAAATCCATGAGAACTACATAAAACATCTATACCTATCATTTTTTTGAAATTATTTGGAATAGAAGCACATCATCTAATAATTATATGAACTAATTACAATTTCATTCTTCCTCAAAACCCATTTTTGATTCATGAAACTCACTAATCAATTTAGAGTGCCACTAATGGTGATTTAGAACTCAACACTTTATTTCATTGTTATAATCTGTGTTGGAACATCCCAAACAGACTTATCCAAATATGTCCAATGCTCACTATTGGAATGCTACCACTTCACCTAGTCGGGGTTCCTTTTCACATAAGGCTTAACACCGCCATATGGTAAACCAACCAAATTGTTTTATTTATTCTTGGTATAAAACCAATTTCTGGGCATCAACTGTTTTCCAAACCATAATATTTCTCTACCACACCAATTAAAACATCCTCCACACAACACCACATATTTTTTTAGAACCACCCTGATCCAAAATACAATGTTTTTCCAATAAAATAACGAATCTTTATACCAAATATCCATCCCTGAGGAGTCTAAAAATGTACTTCATATGATCTTTACCACCACATCCAAAAAAACCATCCCCAATCAAATGTAATTCTACCAAAATGAAGGTCATACTCCAATGACCAAAATGTCACTACCCAACTTAGGAGTTCTATCTCTATCCTAATCATCAAGTAATTACAACCCACACATCTCACAGATGAATCACAATATAGAAAAATAAGAAGATTTATCTATATCACCATCAAGTGAGATAAAAAATGAATGATTAACCATCGCATTCACCTGCCTTTAGTGAGGGAAACCCTTTTCATTTACCTATGTGGTACCACCCCATGCACCTTACTCGGGGATGGATTCTTTTTCCACACCCACCACAATGTGTTCATTTAAACCATATATTATGGAGAAAACTTTGAAAATTACCTTCACCCCTTGAGAAGAGTCCTCATGTAGATTGTAATGTAGAAAATCTCCCTCAGGGAACTTCCGATGATGTTAATATATTGGGAATTATCATCTCATGTTTGGAAGTACCCCATTAATGTTTTTAGAACAACAATTACTGATCCATCACAAATTTATCCAAATAATGTTTAGTTCTAAATCAATTATTAATATATCCAAAATGACCTCATGCATCTCTAGCATGTCCAAAACACTATGTCCTTGTTAGGACCTACATGATCATGAACATTATTTTGGTATTTCACTAAACATGGCCCACGATTTAACATGAAATGCATCATTGGATCTATACCAAAACTTAGTCATACATAAATAATTGTGACTCCTAGACCATCAACCTCATTAGACTCGAGGTATTCATGACTTTTCCACCAAAAATCCACCCAAATATGCACAACCAAATGACCTCTCGCACCCCATGTGGCACTTCCTCAAAAAAAAAATTCAACCCTGGTATTTTCAACCCCACCTAATCTACCCTAATTCAACTTTAAATTCTTCATTAATCATCATCAACCAAATTGGTCATTCTTCTAAACAACCATACCTCTTCTAAAAACTATCATTATAACTGACAAATTTTAGTCATGTGTCATCCTAATAAAGAAACCAAGGCATAACCCTAAGTCATGTCACATGACCAATCCCATTAACATTTCAAGAGAACTTACAACACCATATCAACTCTTGAAAGTTCTTTGTACCTAATACTATTAATTTCAAAAATATCCACATGTTCTATATGCACCCAAATGAACAAGAACCCCAACTAATCCCACCCATGGGCTATCCATGAAGGTTAAACGACGCCATTTCCTAAATCGAGATCCACTTTTAGTTATAAATTCTAGAATTACCTATAATCCATAAAAATAAAGCATCAACAACACACTTCTCATGGAGAAACTCTTAACCAATTACAAAACACAATGTTCCCAACACACTGAAGAAAACCATTATACTAGGTCTCACACCCATAACAATGTATCGACCACTAATGGTACAACCACAAAGAATCCCATTTAAAGGTCATACAGACAACCCACCTAATAATCACCCACACGTGTGACCACGTCAACATTATAAAACAACATCCCACTACATCATGGTCACATCCTAGCCAATAGAACAATAAGAAATATTACACTATATTGAATATAAATCCCATCATAGCCTCTCATATAATAACCTAAGGTCTAAAAATTGAAATTAAAACAATAAAAACCTCCAATAAATAGTGTCAAAAAAACATGGGATACACATCATTAATTTCTCTAAGGATTCTATTATTACTTATTTCCCTTAAAATAAATTTTCCCTTTTAATCCCACAGATTCACATTTTAGAACATTTGTATCTCCCAACATTTAAAAAATACCATAATACTGATAATAATAATTTAATTCATATTCATTAACAACCATATCAAAATAACATCAACAAGAATAAAACATATTCCATGAAGTATGCCATTAGAATATAAATCCCATGGAACTATCATTCATAGGAAACATACATAATCCTATATAAATAGAATGATTCATAAACCTACCCACCCTCTATTGAAATACCTTATAGTTAATAAATCATCTTCAATAAATAACACTACATACAATTTAAACACTAAAGTTGTAAATAAAAGTCAACTATAAAAGAAAAAAATAGAACATCACATCCCACCCCTTTTAACATGAGGATTCCCTCATATGTGGGGTTTCATGTTCCCTTGAATGAGCACATTAACAATCCATGATTAGATTATTATCTTTTATATACCTTTCCCCGATATTATTAAAAATTTAAATGGATCTAATACCACTTTGTAACATTTGGATAAGATTTCCAAAAAATGATTGCCTCAATCTAGGCCACCACATGACCTCAGGTGCACCTCTCCATTTAAGAGAGGCTGATGACTGGAAAAATAGTTCTACATAGATGCAATTGGGATATTATACCCACTTATCAAGGTAATACCATAGTATAATTGATTCCAATAAATAAAATAATCATCATGAATAATAAATGGGAATCATATGGAAAAATAGACATTTAACCAAATAACACATGCTATTATAATATGACGATTGTACTACGTGTCAAGAATCCATGCATATAAAATAAAAAAACAACCAAAGAGATCCTAAATAAGGACATAAGTCTCATCCCATTAGGAACATCCTATTCTTCAGTCCACTAAACCAAACATAAATGAACATCGTTTCCATGTCTTTAACCTATGAATGAAAAAAAATCATTTTATCAAGTACCAATGTACTGGGGTAGCTCAAGAAGGGTGAGGGTACAATTGAGTAGGCCACCACAAATAGTGTGTAAATAAATATCTAGTATCTATAGTATAATATGATTAATATCAAGTTTCATTAATAAAAACAGAAAGGGAAAAGAATACTTCTTTGTTATTAATAATTTATTGACAATCCATTTTCATATTCAAGACACATCATATCATCACCATGTAATACCTACTAATATATTTCACAATGAAGTTAATTTATCCATTAATTTAATGTGCTATACCTTGGAACATAATTCTGGGTACCCATACGATGTATCCCTTAGGTCACTGATTGGAAATAAAGGATCCTCTATCAATCAATCCAACTGATATCTTGTACATAAAGTCTGGCCATCAAAACCACTTGGTCACAGGTCCAAAAACACATATCCTCAGTCCAGGAATCTATTTGGGACACAAAATTTCATGTTCGAACATCCCAAAATGTATTTCATGAATAAGAACTCACGGATCATCAGTACATTAATCCAATCAGTTATCAAAACATCATGTCTGACCGTCCCAACCTTTATATGGGGTGATATTTTCAATATGGTTGGGTTCATCAGATTTATTCCTTACCATAATTAACTATGGTTCATTTAGTATCTTAGGTAATCAGTCTAGACGACCTAAAAAATATGAGTGAGGTATCACTCTAAAATCACTAAATTTTTTTCACTGGTAGGTAATCATGGATAATTGGTCCATGAATCCCTCCATGATTTCACATATCTTATCCAATCATCCCCATCAATTCCATTATCTTACATTTCCATATTTATCACTTCATTTAAAAAATTTAAAAACTAATTATCATTCTTCATTTACCCAGTCCACAATAGACCTTTAAAAAAAATACACCACATTAATTACAAACATGTTTATTTAAATTTTAAAAACACATCTTAAACATTTTGAAATTCCAAATAAACAAGGATATTTCACTTTGAAATGAAAATATGGACAAGGGAATATGATATCCTTAAACTAAAAAAAAATAACTACCACAAAATTTCCCTATGTCTAAACCACACACACAATTAAAACACCATTTTTAAATAATAATATTACCTTATAAAATAAATTAGGGTCAAAACCTCCTTTTTTAAACATTAAAAAATTTAAAAACCATGTTTCCCTTTTCTGAAACCACGGTTGGATCAAAATCCCAAATAGTCCATTTAATCTATTTCAAATTATTCTTAGGAATTTCACAATATAATAAATATAAACTATTCAATTATACCATTAACAACGACTATAACCAAATAATAATTAACATCACATTCCATTTTATAATTAATGTATCTCAATTTTTACAATAGTATATCAATATTCCCAAGGGTGTGGCATACCATATTGGTAAACCTAGGTCTGATGTCAAATCATCAACAGACCCAATAGGGACCATCAAGAGTCTAACACCTCACAATAATTATCATATCACTTTATCATGAAAAATACATAAAAAATAACAAATGAAAATTATAACAACTATGTACATTTATATAAACATCAATAGTAAGTGAAAATATTAAAAATTACATTCCTTATGCAAGAACATGACTACTTCCCTGAATGCATCCCTTGATTCCAACAATACCAGCCTCACACAAAAATATGAGGTACATTCTATAAAAATATGGGTTTGGAGCTCTAGAAGGATAAGAAACAAAAAATAATTATTCTTATTGAAAATGTAAGGAAACAAATTCCAATACATACATAGATCATTGATTCCCACTACACTGCCTCCAATTTCCTATGAATCAAAGTAGAATCATCCAAGAAGGAGGAGTAGGTTTCTCGATTATCAATATAGTAATAGAGGGTCAATTTGTGTTGAAAATTAGGAAGATAAATTTAAGACTAAGAGGGAAAATTTTAAGTTTCCCAATTTTATGAGGTAAATGGTTTGGCCACATGTTTTTCCAAACCATTTGCAAACCATGAATCTCCCTCTCTCTATGAGTGAATGAGGATGTGTTGCATGGATGTCTAACTACACGGTTTGTCCAAGATTGTGGTTCCCATGCTTTCCCCACTTTCTAATTGGATATCAGGAGGCATGGTATAATAGGACACCAAATAAGGGTCTCTAACCGTGCACACCCCATCTAGATGTTGCATGGGTATGGTGCAGGATTAGTGTTAACTGTGCACCTACCATGTTCTCATAATATATTGGCATTTTTTAAATCTTTTTCAAGGTCCAAACACTTGAGACACCCCTGAGGCATGTCCTACTCCTAGGAAATATTCCATAAAAGAAATATTAAACCTATGATTTACCTTATCTCAGGGTCAGGATTATATAGATTATCACTGAACGATAAAATAATATTGAATTTATAATAAAATAGATTTAAAAAATACTTATTTGAAATAAAAATAATTTAAAAGTATTGAAAAATAATAGATTTATAAGGATTAATAACCCTTAATATAACATAGTTCTTGAATTGATAATGTATGTAATGAGAGGGAGTAAGTAATCTCTTTGTAAAAATATTCATAATGGATGAAAATAACGTGTTAGAATATGTTTTTAAATATAATAAAAAGAAGATTAATATACAATATAGTAAAGTAATATCAATTCAAAATGAAATAGGGTGATTTAGAACCCTTTCCCTTTGATACATCTTCTTAGTGGTTCATAAGATAACCTTTAAAGCATAAAAACTCTTGGAGGATATCATGGAGAGAGAAATGAGAGGAGGTACATGATCATGAATTTTAGATGTCAGTGAAATGGGAGAATTCATGTCTATTTATACTTAATTTTGACTAAATGTTTATTTATTTCTAAACATAGAACTTATGAATCATATTTTAAAAAAATGAAAAAAAAAATAATAACCGAACATTTGGATTTATATATTTGGAAAAAAATATGTTTTAATTATTTGAGGAATATAGAACAAAATAACAAAATTTTATGTTATTTTGAAATTATAAAACATTTTTTTTCAACATGATATTTTTTTAAAAACCTAAATTATACTAATAATATATTTTTACCATAATTTATATTTGGAAAAAAAATCTACCATGTCTAAAAATATATGAAATTTTTGATGATGGATAGTTTTGACGTGATGATTTTAAATATGAGTCCCTTTAAATTTGAATTATTTTATATTTATGAGAATATTTTATATTATCTAATATAAATATATATTTTCAAATCAGGAATTTTGGACAATAATCTAACTCCCATTTTTCAGTTATTTAATTTTTTATATATAAGATATTTGGAAATATTTACGTTACAATCGATTAGTTAATATAGAGGATTATTATTTATTATTTATATTATTTTAAATTAGTTTTTAATCATTCAATTAGTCACTTTTTTGTATCAATATAATATATAACTTCAACAATCATATTCAGATGATAAATTTCAATAGTTTGACTTAAATGGTCAGATTCCCCATATTAATATTATTTCTTATATATAATTCATTCTGAATCTATAATTCATACAAATATCTTATATTCTAAGATATATATATTTCTATTTGTTGTTTTTTCTATTGAAATTGTTTCTCATATAACTTTCATTCATCCTTTATTATAATCCTATAGGGTTAATGAAAATAGAATCATCGTATATTTTATCTTGTTTTATAGTACTTATTTTATCCATTTTAATAAATATGATTACAAATTTTTGATTTTTTTCCTTTAGTATTCAATTATAAAGAAATAAATAATATTACTTGTGTAATATTTTTTCACGTTATTTTTATTTATAATGGCCATATTTCAATTGTTATGTTCCCCAATTCCACCAAAATTTTTATCTTAAAAAATATCGGGTGTACATTAATAAATTGAAAACTTCCTGTGACAATTATTTATTGATTCCATGAATTCCCATGTTTCATTCCCCAAATTCAATTTTTAAGGGACTTTTTAGAAAATGTGTTGTTTGAATCAACAACACTTTCTTCAACAAATAATTTTTTTCTTTTTACATGTGGGAAAAATCTTGTTTGAAATCAATATTATCTAGTTCAAATATTTCTGAAGGGTCCATCATATACTCCAATAACATTAAGTAACTGAATACACCGTGAACATTACAATGATTTGATGGCAAATATAATGAATAATTCATAAATATAGTAATGTTTATGATATGAAATTACACAATAAAGCTCAAAAATAACTTTTCCTACATCCAAAACTATATAACTCCCTTCCATGGTAAAACTTTTAAAATGAAATGATCACCTACTTGGTATACGATGTCATTCCTTTAGTTATATTTATAAATTTTTAATATACTATGATCAACATGAATATGATTTTTGATAGCTTTCACAATCATAATTTTCTACATAATGATTTATAGAACTAGTAGAATGATTTATCAATTTTTATCCCAACAACCTCAAGTACAAGAGCTCCTTCTGTACAATGAATCAAATTGTGCCACTTTTATGATTCAGTAGAAAGAATTAAATTATTTGTATTTCACTAGAAGTAAGAAACTTTAACATATTTTTTAATGTTATAGTGAACATGTTCTCCACATATACTTTTTGGTTTAAATAGTCCTCTCAGTTTTTTCATTAATTTGTGGATCCTAGGTAGTGCTCAAAATTACCCAGATGTTCTAATCCATCTGAATGATCTTCAAAAAATTATATATGGAGAATGTATCACGATAATATATAATTTATATGGAATAAACATGAATTATTTTTATTTCATTGATATAGATTCATGTAATATGATCAAGTGGTAGATCCACCATTATTTCTATGAAATGTTAAGACATGGTAAGGAAGTCCATGATAACCCATATATTTTTTTTCTAAAATGTATTCTAAATTCTAGTAACAAAGTCTTATGTGATATTATCCCACTTCCCCAAATATATATGGAGGGGTTTTATGAAACCCTGTGTATATTTCCTCTCATCCTTTACCTATTATAATACTATGAAAATAACAAAATAGTTAATAATTTCTGTCATATTTTTTTCCCATAATAAGTACCATTTTATATCATTATACATCATTATAGTACCAAGGTGTATTGTAATGTTCAATAAATGATCATTAACTAGTCACTCCCTTTTTTGAGTAGGTACTGATGGTAAAAATAGTCTCCATCCAAATTTCAAATCACATCTTTCATAGATGATATCTATAACATTATTATCTTCTATGGGTTTGATATTATTTTTAAACCATTTTCATATTGTTGAGACCTATTTTACTTCTTTATAAATGGTGTTGGGGAAATTACATGAAAAAGGAATGATATTTTCCCTTCCCAAATAATTTCCATTTCTATATTTACACACACCTTATATATATTATCATTTTCCATCTTCATCATGTATAGGGAAACATGATCCTTTCTACTAAATTATTCTTTCATCATTTCACAATCCCAATGTGGGATTGTATATTTCACAATCATACTCATCAAGTAATTATAGTCATAACATTTTTCTCATATTAAGTCATTTTTATATGAATATCTGTCATCATCATGTCCCACTTATCATTTATGTTTCCTCTTATATTTATTTCTTATCTTTCCCCCCAGGCTTCCCATTAAACCCCCAAGGATTTTTAAGAATATACATGGGTTTTTCGTGGCTAGAACAGGTTTCATGGTTTGACTACAGAGTTTAATAAACCATTATGACAATATGTGCACAGGTGTCCATGTCATAAATATATTTTTGTTATACCATGTTTTCCCTATCAAGATTAAATCTATCTATACCCATTCATCTCCCATTAGACCTTAGAAAACATGGATGGCTTACAATATCCCTAATACACTCTTGGAACTCAATTTTTGAAGGATAGGTTTTGGGTGGAACAACAAGATTCTTCATGTAATTGATTCCTCCCTTTTTGATTCATTCTCTCTAGTGTTTCTTCCCACATTATAGATGTAAAAAATTTCCAAAAATGAGTGATTCAAACCTAGGGTATAATTATTTATTTTTTGGTCCATTATTTTGGATTAGGGTTTGTTTTCAACCACTTGTGGTGCAATGGTGGTGCAGTTTATGTTTCACAAAAATATTTGGGTTTTTTAACATCTATGGTAGGTGATTCCATGTGTAGGGATTCATTGATTATATAGTTTGATTAATTGACCTTCCTAAAATTTTTCATACCAATAATATGTGGTTTGAAAATTATATTTGATAATTTTTGTTATGAATTTGATTTTAATGTTTCATATTTTCAAGAAATTGTCTATTTTTTGTGTGCAACTCAGGGGGTTTCATTTGAGGTCATTTAATAATATTTTAAAGTGGTTTTTTTCAATGTTTCTAATGATGTAAAATATTTTTTTGGTGTGGTTTTGGGGTTCATTCTTCTTTGATGGTGGGTTTTTAAATGGATTTTGTGTATAAGGCATTGTTTTACATCATGAAATTGGTTTTTGAATATTATAAATGGTTTATTTTGTAACACAAAGGGTGAAAAAAACATGTGGGGTACATTTTGGTGTGTGTATGATTTAGAAATGGTATTTTTATGTGAAAATGGTATTTTATAATACGTCCAATTTATATGAGTATAAAGGGGGAAACATGTGTATCTAGGTGGGTGGACTAGGACTAGTATGCTAGTAATCATATACTAGTATCATCCCTATTTCAGCTATCAAGTTTGATGATGACAATAGTAACTAAAATTTGATGATGTTTGGGGACCACTACCCATTGGGGTTTCTCCTTTTACGTTCTTGTTCCTTAGAAGGATATTGTATATGGTTACTTAAATATTGAGATATGAGCCTCCTAGGTTCCCACAAGAATCTAGTGCCTAGGGGTGCTCCCATGACTGGTGCTTGTTGGCTATATTTTACTTACAATTGGAATACATTCTATTTTTATTAAAATTAAGTCACATGTGTGTTTGATTTAAATGTGTACATTCTTCCTAATTTCATTCTTGAAATCTTTTTTCATCAAAAGTTTCACCTTTTAGAAACTATTCTCACATTCCTTCTTTATAAAATCATGCATGATTTTTGTCTTAAACTTTTTTATCACATGGATTATGTTTGGGTGGAATCCAGTTGGGATTAGGATCAAACCCAAATTACACCCTTGCGTGTATGTACACATGATAATGTTTGCACACGTAATGGAAGGATCCTTGGAGATTGTAGTCCTTGTTGTTAGCTTCCCTTTCAGGTTCAATGTTGTGGAAAAGGTTTGGGGGTGATAACCCCTTACTGTGTGTTTCTTCTTGAGTAAGACTTATGATACCCTTTTAGTTATGGAACTATTGTTGTTTTGATTAAAACTATGTATTTTATATCTGAATTTAATTAAATGCTTGTTTGAATTAAATATTCAGATTCAGTTAATTTGTTGTTGTTGGTTGTTTAATGCTTTTAAACTTGTTTAAATCATTACAAAATAAATATTTATTATACTATGTAACTTGTTCCAATCCATGGTGATAGGTAAAATCTTCCAAGACATTCCAAGAATTGGTTTGGTTTCTAGTTTGGATGGCGACCAGATCGGGTTTGGGACATAATGATATCAGAGCATGGTTAAGCTCTTATGGAAAATTATTTGGGATGAGTCTGGTTTGAAGAAAGATAGGACTGTTAGTGTTCAAAATTCTAGATAGAAGTAGGATTCCAATAACACACCTATCATTGAAGACCTTGAGTCACCATGGGATGTTTTCTTTACTTTTTTTCCATGTGGGATGTGTGGGATGCAGACGACACGTCGACATATGTCAGGCAGATTTTGTTTATTTCACAGTGGATATGTGTTTCATTTATTTATATTTTATGTTATTGTTGAAAATTTTAGGAAATTTTTTACTAATTTTTTCTCTAGTGAGTTTTGAATTTTTTAGAAACATGCCTCCCCAGAAACTCATATACACCATTGGGATGATGTTGAAGTGTATTCTCCCCCGCCTCTTGATTAGAAGTAGGTAGAAGCTATTTTCCAGGATATCCAATCACTAGGGAGGATATTTACTTCTGCTCTTTCTTCTACTCCATCATGATAAGATGAAATTGTCCCTAATATGGATATATCCCCGGTGTTTCTAAAGAACAATCCTCCTACCTTTTGAGGTAGCACAATACCCCATGAAGAAGAGGAGTGTATTGAGAAGATTGAGTGCATGTTTATGTTTCATGAAAAAACTAGGGAAGCTATGTTGATATGTGCCTCATTTCTATTATAATGACCGAGCCACAGGTGGAGGGAATCAGTGCATCCAGTTGGGAAGCCTGATCAGTTGATCATTAAGGACATCAATGTTACCTTTAATGGCCAATATTGTCTTAAAGTATTGGATTATTCCATACACTACGAGTTTATAGAACTCATATCAGGAGGTCATTTAGTGATTGAGCATGCCGACGACATCACCGAGCTAGTCTGGTATGCACCAATACTGGTCTATAATGATCAGACGAAGGCCCAAAAGTTTGAGAGGGTTTTGTGGTCAGAGATGTATTATTAGGAATATCTGTTCAAGATGGAGACCTATGAGTAGGTGGTTGATCAAGATTTTATGGTGGATTTTTAACATAAGGGAAGGTATATTTTCATTTGTATTATATCAATTAAGAGAAGATATAGTTCATCTATGAATAAAAGGAAGTGATAAGAGCATAGGAAGAAGGAAATTGGTACTTCAGGTCATCCACACAGGTAGTTCTCATGTATGGATTTTGATGTGAGGTATTTGGCCTGCATCCAGTGTTGGAGGAAAAGGAACTCTTGTAATGGCCCAGACCTCTCTGGTCTACTCCTTTGCGAAAATGTGTTGCTGGAGGTGTTCTGGGAGGTCAAGGCGACTTCGTGTGCGTTTTGGTGGAATATTAAGGAAAGTTAAAGGGTTATGGATTTGACACATGCGGTGCACAGTTTGTCAAACCGTGCGGCCAAACCGTGCAATGTTGGTGTTAGAGGTAGCATCCAATGCATGGCTAGCACATGGTTTGTCTAACCGTGCAGCCAGACCATTCAAGGAGTGTTTGAAGAGGCAGAAGCTAGCGCACGGTTAGGGCACGGTTTGGTAAACCGTGCGGACTAACCATGCAGGCCCTTAAATTTAGATCCTAAAATTGTGGATCTAAACTATTTTTCCTCTAAATGGTTTTCTTAATCCCCTAAGAGGCCATAACATGGGATTACCCTTCCTTGGAGGTAGAATAACCTCTCCCAAGCATTTTGGAGGCGATCCGGAGGCTCCTCTTTGCAAATCGAAGCGGGTTTCTTGAGGTATGTGATCCTTTTTTAATGGTTTCTTTGAACTACCTAGATATACTCCTCCTCTTCTCTCGGTATCATAGATCTACACCTGTTATGGGTAGATATATATGTGTGTATGTCGATTAAGATGAGCTTTGGTCTTGGTTGTGTTATTAGAAGAGATCTAGGGAGGATCCTTGGTGAATCGGCCCGGTCTTCTTGGGCGTTCTTCGACCGTTGTGGTTTCTGGAAAAACTATTCATGTAGGGGATTCGTGGCTTCTCTAATTGTTTATGTGCAATAATAGAGTTATCATGATTTGGCCTTTGGATCAAATTGGAATTGACCTAATTAAATACTTTAACCGGATTAAATGAATCAGTTTGATCGCATGTTGTTGCTTTGTGTCGTGATAACGGTTTGCCTCTTGATTTTCTAGATAGTGTGATATATATGCCTTGCTTGTTATCATGTTGATCTTGATGAAATTGATAGAGAATGTAAAGCTTAAATTAATTGATAACTAATTGGCTAAAGATGAAGAGGCATGTAAATGAATCTGGTTGTTTCTGTTGTGGATGTTGTTCCATCTTGGTGTTAATCAGATTAAGGCCGATGATATGTTTAATTCAGTTGGTTGGTAAACATGAAAGATGTTGGTTCTTGTTGTTTGCAGGTCGGATTCCTTGTTAAAGGGACCAAATCCCAAATTGATTTGATGTTTGTATTCATGCTTCTTTTGTGGTGATGTGACCATGGGAGGGTGTTGTGATATGTCGGGGCATGGAGGCCTTGTGGTTGTGGCAGTGGATGACACCTAGAGTGGCGAGATGCATCGGTTTATGCATGAGGGTGTCAGGGAGGACACCAGGGATGATGGAATGGGATGGATGTGGTTGTTGGATGCTTGTGGATTATTTGGTTGTTTTTTTCTTTGATTTTCCACACTGCTCAAGGCAGATGTTCTTTCTTACCCTTCTTCCAAAAGGGGTGAAGACACGAGGAGTATGCCACGTGCTTTCCGTGTTTAGCCTCTCTAGGGATAATGGGTCTACGATCTTGCTATAAGTGGCTCAAACATGACGGGTAGTACATCTACTCACTGTGTTGATCCCCCTTGTGTTTAGTAGCATAGGATGCTTTTTGAGAATGCCTGGGAATATGGGAAAGTAATTCTATAATGAATGTTTGAATAATTGATGTTAACCCATGGGGATGGAGATGCTGGAACATAACGATGAGACTGTAACTATGAAATAACATTTGACTTTGGGTGTGATGTTGATGAACTTAATGTGGTATTTCTCATGGTTATTTAATGATGAAGAATTAATTAATGTATAGTGGAATCGATAAAAAAGGAATGAAATAATATAATAAGGATCTTTAAATGTCTGTGTGCTTATAGGATACATAGTCTTAGAAGTGACAACCTGGAGTCGGAGAGACGTTAGCTACAGTTGTGTCTAAGACTAGGTTATTCCCATACTGTGGTCATGAGTTATAATATATTCTGTACATTTTTTCTATATGCTACTCCACCCTGTTAGTAAGGGAAGCTGGCACCTTGGGGATTTTGAGCCCTAGGTGGTGTTTTCCCTAACATTACGATGGGGGGTGAATGGCTGACTACCCCCTTTGACCACGCTCTCTTCTATTGGAAGCTGCTAGTGCTATTAGGCACAGCGGTTAGTTTTCCCCATATATGTGTGTAGAGGGCTGTAATGGCTTGTGGTTATTCACACACATATATTTTGGATATAGTATCCTATGGAAAACTATACGTGTAACATTTATAGGTTGTGATGGCTTGAGGATCCTTACTCAGTGTGTGGGCTGTAATGGATTGAACTATAATACCTGACATATGATACACATTATGTGAGCTGTGGTGACTCCCGAAAAATTCTTGATTACTTTTGGTTGTGTGGATGGTGTGGTGCTTAGCCCATGTGTCTACGGGCAAGCCTTTGTGGTGCACGTCATGTAGTTTGTGGAGCTTAGCCCAGGTGTATTCGGGCAAGCCTTTAGAGTGATATGCATAGGACGTATGTCATTGGAGAAAAGCGACAAACCAGTGGGGAAGTAGTAGTGGGGTACCCTTGATATTCATTTCTATATGTTACATTCTTGTATGCATTACTTGGTGAGAGTATCCATGGTGAGGTTGGGAAGTTAGTATACCTGTTTAGCTGACGAGTTAGTTACACTTGTTTTTCACTGTGCTTTAGAATGATTTATTTACTTTTGCATGAGAGGCTTCGGGGAGGATCCTACTAAGTATACTGTTATACTAACCCAACGTATATATAAACTATTTTTTAGGTCACTTAGATCAGGTTGGAGATCAATATGGTTACTACAATCTTGTGGTTGGAGGACCTGTTTGGGCTTGTGGTCACTGTCATTTTACTTTCTTTTCAGTACTAGTAGTTTTCCCTTTCAGTTGTAGTACTTTTTCATGGTATTTCATATATGTACTTGGGTTTCGTTTATATTTCAGGTCTGAGTTGGAATTGGTTGGTGTCTATCTTACCTCTCTCTTCCGCATGTGTTCTCTTAGAGGGTAATGCCTCCCATTTGTGTGTTTATTATACCCTCAGTGCTAGTTTCCACCCCAGGGCCTACTGGAGGCGGGACTTGAGGGGTCATTATCTCCCTTTTCACATTGCAGGCCCATGAGGGGTACACTATATGGGTAGGGGGGCGTCACAGAGTGGTATTAGAGGTCTGGTTTAGGGATAGGATGGAGTTTGGAGTTAGGAACATGTGAGGTTGCATGGGTTGGTAGGGAAACAGTGGCATTCATGTTTAGCAAGTGAGGTAAATGCTGGAGACTGGATCAGACATAGGCGTTTAGGTCCCCCTATGATCTGATGCACGGTCCATTAAGTTTACAATGGCTACTAAACAAGGTGATACTATTTATAGGGTAGAGACCTAGGAATGATCATGCATATCTATTCTTTGTGCATGTGTTTGAATGGGTAGACCTTGGGATAGGTTAACCTCAAATGAATAAAAAAAGAAAACAATTAATAATTAAATTTTGAGTCTTCCATATTCCAGGATTAGGAGCTCTATGTGTTTGTTATTTTGCATGTATGGATCCAGGTCGATGTCCTTGTCAGGTTTGCATAGAAGATATCTAGCTGGTTATTCCATCACGTCACCACAGTGTAGAGGTTGATGACGATGAAACTTAGAGGAAGACACTCCGAGAGATTCAACGCCAAAGTCTACAGAAGAATGAGGGCTCCGTTTTACATGCAGTCATGGAAGACGGGTTGGAGGAGGTCGAGATAGGCTTCAGTTTGATCTATGCTCAGAAGGAGCACTGCGTGTGCTTATATGTTACGATGTTGTGCGGATCAGTAAGGTAGTTGTGGTTCTTATTCCTCGGGGATCGTGTGGAGTCAGCGATCTTATGGGAGGAGTTCCGTGACAAGTTCATAGTCAAGTTCATTTCCTTGACTGCAAAGGCATCTAGTCTCTAGGAGATTCTTACCCTTTGACAAGGGAGCTCCAGGGTTTGGGAGTTTGTGATCTGTTTTAGGAACCTTTTACTGTATGCTTTGAAACTATTACCAAACGAGGAGGCCATGGCAAGGAATTTTAAGGAGAATTTGTGTACAGAGATCTAGTGTTAGTTTACCCCATTTATACTGAAGACATATCTCCATGTGATGGCGAGGGTGGATGTTTTTAGAGGACTTTGGCTACGACCATATCATCAGGAGAGGGGAATCAGCAAGATTCCCCACGAAGAAGAGTTGTGGTCTGGGGTTCCCGGTTTTCAGGGAAGAAGATATTTCGTTCAGCCGGGGGTAGGTCCCACCCCTTCACATCTTTTTTCTTCGTAGGTAGAAACTCTCAGGCCTATTCCAAAGGATCAGGTTCTTGTTTTTCTTGTGGTGGTTGTGGCCATCAGTAGTAGGAGTGTCTGACCTTTCATAGTGGTCATCATGCACCGGGTGCTACATTCAAAGTTCCTCTTTTAAGGCAGTTCCAGTCGAGGCATCAGCATCCAGTTGTACCAGAATTAGATCACCAGAGCGGAGATAGGGAAGGCAGAGGACAGCCCCATGGTGCTCCACATCCTCAATGAGCAGTGTGAGACCGTGGTGGTGGTCTTCATTAGGGTCAGAGAGGCCGTGGAGGAGTTTGTGGTCATCTTCATGCTCTAGCATTTCCAGCACCAGACGAGCCAAATGTCATTCGAGGTACCATTTTGTTGTTTTCTACCTTGGTGTATTCCTTGTTTGATTTAGGAGAGACACACTCCTTCATATCACTTACCCTTGTCCATGCTTTGCGACTTGAGGTAGAGAGGCTTCCAGATCCCTTGTCATTGACTACGCCAGTTGGAGGTCAAGATGACTTGTTTTATGTATGTATAGATTTTGGGCTAGTGTTGGGGAAACACCACTATTGGGGAGATTTCCTATGTTTACGGATACAACCATATGATGTCATCCTTGGCATGGATTGGTTGTATTCAGTGCAGGCTACCGTGGATTTCTTCAGGAAGAAGGTCGTTTTATTTGGTGCGGATGGAGGGCCAGTGCTGTTTCTTGGTGAGTGATATCCTCAGATGGGTCACAGTCGCGTTCCATCCTTATCGTCCATGGTAGCTGAGATGATGTTGAGTTCTTTATGGGTTTAGTAGTTGGCATTTCATAGGTTCGTAGAGGAGTACCTTGATGTCTTCCTAGAAGAGGTTGTAGCATTACCTCCTTGACAAGAGATCATTTTTGGGATCAAGCTATAGCCAAGAGATTCTCCTATCTCTATGTATCCATATAGGATGGCCCCGTCTGAGTTACGAGAGATGTGTATATAGCTTGATGGTATGTTGTAGTGCGTTGTTTCTTTTCAAAAAAGTGTGTCACCATGGGGTGCAGCGATTTTTTTCGTGAAGAAGGCCGACAGTAGTTTGCGGTTGCGTGTTGATTATCGTCACTTAAACAAAGTGAAAATAAAGAATCGCTATCCTCTTCCATGGATTGATGATTTATTCGATCAACTGAAGGGCACAAGTTGGTTCTCAAAGATCAAATTGCGGTCATGATACCATCAGATGCATGTGAAGGATGAGGATATCCCGAAGACTGCTTTCCATTATCGTCATGGGCATTATGAGTTTGTTGTAATGTCGTTTTATGTGACTAATGATCCAACTATGTTCATGGGTTTGATGAATGTTGTCTTCCATGTGTTCCTGGACAAGTTCACCGTAGTTTTCATCGACAACATCCTTGTGTAATCCACATCAGAAGAGGAGCATGCAGAGCATTTATGAGCCGTTTTGGGAGTTCTTCGTCGACCTCAGCTATTCTGGAAGTTGTCGAAGTGTGAGTTTTGGTCTAGAGAAGTCTGTTTCTTGGGGCATGTTGTGTCCCAACAGGGCGAATCTGTGTATCCATCAAAGATTGAATCATTTGTGTCTTGGGTATCTCCCAAGACAGTGTCAGAAGTGAGAAGTTTCCTTGGTCTCACAGGCTACTACAAGATATTCATATCCAATTTATCACGGGTTTAGATTCTTCTAATAGCTTTAACTAGGAAAGATCAGGCTTTCATATCGTCTGATCAGTGTCAGGCAGCATTCGAGTATCTAAAAGAGAATTTAGTAAGTTCTCCAGTCCTTTGTATTCCAGTTGCGGGAGTCCAGTTTGATGTATTCTGTGATGCTTCATATATGGGTTTAGGCTGCGTTCTCATGCAGCAGAGGTTATTTGTTTCTTATGGGTCTCGGCAGTTGCGTCCCCATGAACCCAACTATTCCACCCATGATCTTGAGTTTCCAGCCATGGTGTTTTCTCTGAAGTTGTAGAGACATTACCTCATTAGTGAATGATTTTTTTGTTTTCACTGATCATAAGAGTCTGAGGTATGTTTTTTCCCAGCATGACTTGAACTTACGACAACGTCAGTGGATAGAGTTTTTACAAGAATATGACTTCTAAATATCATATACTCCTAGAAAAGGGAATGTTCTGGTCGATGCACTGAGATAAAATCCACGTAGTGATGCTGTGTGTGAATCCTGTGATTTTTTGATATTAATGGAAGAACTGTTAGCATTACATCTTGACAAGGGAGAAGTTGTGGGTAGAGGATGTGTTTTTCAGATGATGGTGTAGTCATCCCTGGCGCAAAAGGTGGAAGAGTCCCAGTTTGGGGATCTTGAGGTGGAGGTCGGGAGAGATTGAGTTGTTTGTGGTGAGGCCCCTGATGGTTGGTCTGAGGATGAAAAACATAGAGTGTTGTGTCATGGAAGGCTCTTGGTTCCCTTGGAAATGTGCGAGACAGTCCTCATAGAGTTCTATGGTTCTCCTTTAGTGGTGCATCCTGGTGTGACAAAGATGTAATAATCCTTGAGGAGTTAGTTTTGGTGGCCTGGGCTGAAGCGTGTGGTTGTGGAGTTTGTGTCTTGATGTTTAGTCTGACAGAAGGTGAAGGACGAACACCGTGATCCTGGTGGTCTTCTCCAGCCATTAGAGATTCCTCAGTGGAAGTGGGAGGACATATCAATGGACTATGTTGTTGGTTTACCTCTAGCTCCATGAGTTTATGATGCTATTGGGGTGGTAGTGGATCGTTTAACGAAATCATCCCACTTTATAGAAATAAAGGGGTCAAGATCAGTGGATGGTTGGTCGAGGCAGTATCTGGAGGAGGTGGTGAGACTTCATGGAGTCTCTAGGATGATAATTTCTTATAGAGATCCTTGATTTACCTCCAGGGTGTGAAGAGGTATCCAACATGCTTTCGGTTCTCAGCAATGCCTTATCACTGCTTTTCATCCTCAAATGGATGGTCAGACAGATCGAACCATCTAGACTCTTGAAGACATGTTGTGATCTTGTGTTCCTGATTTATAAGGTTCATGGATGAGGCACTTACCCTTGGTGGAGTATTCCTATAATAATAGTTTCCACTCCACCATCTGTATGGTTCCTTTTGAAGCTTTGTATGGCTGCCCTTTCCATTCTCCGTTGTGCTGGGCTGGGGTCGGAGAGTCAGTAATTCACAAATTGTAACTAGTGCAGAATACAAAAGAGATGGTTTAGGTGATTCGTTATAGGATGAAGGCAGCGCAAGATTATCAGAAATCATATGCTTATCAAAGGAGGAGACCCTTGGAGTTTAATGTTGGGGATCTTGTTTTTATGAAGGCGACTCCCCGTCATGGGCAGTGATGGTTTGGTCTTGGGCGTAAGCTTTCTCCCTACTTTTTGGGCCTTTTGATGTGTTAGCTCATGTTGGAGCTGTGGCGTATCGAGTAGCACTTCCCCATCAAATGAGTCGAATACATGATGTTTTCCATGTATCACAGCTACATCGTTATCTTCATGACGACTCCCACATCATCGATTGGGGAGAGATCTATGTTGATGATGATGCCACCTTTGAGGAGCGACCTGTGGAGATCCAAGAACGCAAGGAGAAGGTGTTGTGTGGGCATATGATCCCCTTAGTTCGTGTCTTGTGGCGACACGGTGTCATGGAGGAGAGTACCTGGGAACGTGAATCACAGATACGTGCTTAGTACCATGAATTGTTTGATGTTTAACTCTTTCCATGAATTTTTATAGTTGATGTAGTTATGAAACATTAATGTTTATGAGATGGATCCCTTTTTTATTTTATGGCTTTCTCTCCTTTGAGAGGTATCTTGGTGGGTGGTTGTTCGGACCCAGTTTTGTTTTCTCTTTAGGTGGGTTTTGGATTATCGAGGATGAGAATGTTCTGAGGGGTATCTGATGTAATGTCCCGGACCTCTCCAGTCCATTCCATTGTAAAAATGTGGTGTTGGAGGTATTCCGGGAGGTCAAGGCCACTTGGTGTGCGTTTGGGTGGACTTTTAAGTAAAGTTAAAGGGTTATGGACTTCACACGAGAGGCACATAGTTTACCAAACCGTGCGGCCAAACCGTGCGTGGTTGGTGTTGGAGTTAGTAGCCAACACATGGTTAGCACACCGTTTGTCTAAACTTGTGGCCTAACCGTGCAAGGAGTGTTTGAAGAGGCAGAAGCTAGTGCACGTTTAGCACACGGTTTGGTAAACCATGCGGACTAACAGTGCGGGCACTTAATGATTGATCCTAAAATTCTGGATCTGAAATATTTTGCCTCTAAATGGTTGTTTTAAGCCCCTAAGCAGACATAAGTCGAGATTAACCTTCCTTGGAGGTATAAGAACCTCTCACAAGCGTTTTGGAGGCGATACGAAGGCTTATCTTTGCAAATCAAATACGATTTCTCGAGGTATGGGATCCTTTTTGTTTGGTTTCTTAGATCTACCTAGATCTAGTCCTCCTCTTCTCTAGGGATCTTATATCTACGCATGTTATGGGTAGATCTAATTGTGCGGATGTCGATTATGATGAGCTTTGGTCTTGGTTGTGTTAGGATAATAGATCTATGGAGGATCCTTGATGAAACAACCCGGTCTTATTGGGCGTTCTTTGACCGTTGTGGTTTCCGTCAAAATTATTGGGGTTGGAGATTTTTTGCTTCTCTAATTTTCTATGTTCAATCATAGTGTTATCATGATTTTTCTTTTGGATCCCAATGGAATTGAACTAGTTAAATACATGAACTGGATTAAAAGAATTGGTTTGATCGCATGTTGTTGCTTTGTGTCGTGATAACGGTTCACCTCTTGATTTGCTAGATAGTGTGATATATATGCCTTGCTTGTTAGCATGTTTCTCATGATGAAATCGATAAAGAACGTAATGACGGAATTAATTGATAATTAATTTGATAAAGATGAATATGCATGTAAATAACTCTGGTTGTTGTTATTGTGGATGTTGTTCCAACTTGGTGTTAATCAAATTGAGGTTGATGATGTGTTTGATTCTGTTGGATGGTAAAAATGAAATCTGTTAGTGCTTGTTGTTTAAAGGTCGGATGCCTTGTTAAATGGCCAAGCTCCCTAATTGATGTGATGTTTGTTTTCCTGCTGCTTGTGTACTGATGTGGCCCTGGGAGGGTGTTGTGATATGTGGGGGCATGAAGGCCTTGTGGTTGTGGTAGTGGATGACGCCTAGAGTGGTGAGATGCATCGGTTTCTCCATGTGGGTGTTGGGGAGGAAACCAGGGATGATGGAATGGGATGGATGTGGTTGTTGGATGCTTGTTGATTCTTTGGTTGTTTATCAAATTTTCTTTTCCCCACTGATCAAGGTAGCTGGTCTTGCCTACCCTTCTTCCGAAAGGGGGAAAGACCCAAGGGTATGCCACATGCTTTCTGTGATTTGCCTCTCTAGGGAGAATGGGTCTACGCTCTTGTTATAGGCATCACAAACTCGATGGGTAGTACATCTACTCACTGTGTTGAGCCCCCTTGTGTTTAGTAACATAATATGCCTTTCTAGAATGCTTGGGAATATGGGAAATAAATTTTTAATGAATGTTTGAATAATTGATGTTAACCCATGGGGATGGAGATGCTAGAACATAATGTTTGGTTGTAACTTTGAAGGAACATTTGACTTTGGGTTTGATGCTGATGAATTTAATGTTGTTTTTCTCATGGTTAATTAATGTTGGAATAATTATTTAATGTATATTGGAACTGATAAAAAGGGAATGAAGTAGCCTAATAAGGCTCTTTAAATGGTTGTGTGCTTATAGGATACCTAGTCTTAGAAGTGACAGCCCGGAGTCCGAGAGACGTTAACTGCACTTGTGTCTAAACTAGATTGTGCCCATAGTGTTGTTGTGAGTTATAATATATATTGTAATTTTTGTGTTTTTATATGTTACTTCGCCCTGTAAGTAAGGGAAACTGGCACCTTGGTGATTCTGAGCCCTAGGGGGTGTTTTCCACATCATTCCAATGGAAGGGTGAATGGTTGACTACCCTATTTGACCCTACTCGCTTCTCTTGGTAGATACTAGTTCCATTAGGCACAATGGTTAGTTTTCCCCATATATGTGTGTAGAGGGTTGTAATGGCTTGTGGTTATTCACACACATATATTCTGGATATAGTATCCTATAGACTACTATAGGTGTAATGTGTATAGGTTGTGATGGCTTGAGGATCCTTACTCAGTGTATGGGCTGTAATGTCTTGGAATATAATACCTGATGTATGATACATGTTATGCGAGTTTTGGTGGCTCTCAGAAACTACCTAGTTATATTTTGTTTTGAGGATGGTGTGGTGATTTTCCCAGGTGTTTGCGGGTAATCCATTGTGGTGCACATGGTACGGTTCATGGAGCGTAACCCAGGTGTATTCGGGCAAGCCTTTGGAGATAGATGCGCATGGCGTATGTCTTGGGGGAAAAGCGGAAAACCAGTTGGGAATTAGTAGTGGTGTATCCTTGATATTCATTTCTATATGATACATTCTTTTATGTGTTACTTGGCGATAGTATCCATGATGAGGTTGGGAACTTAGTATACCTGTTTAGGTGATGAGTTAGTTACACTTGTTCTTCACTGTGATTTATCATGCTTTCTTTACATTTGAATGAGAGGCTTCGGGGAGGATCCTACCTAGTATACTGTTTTACTCAACCTATGTATATAAAATCTATTTTTTAGGTTACTTGGATCAGGTTGAATATCAAGCTGGTTATCAGTAGCTTATGGTTGGAGGAGCTGTTTGGGCTTGTGGTTGCTGTCGTTTTTCTTTCTTTTGGGTACTAGTAGTTTTCCCTTTCAGTTGTAGTACTTTTTCATGGCATTTCATATATGTACTCGGGTTTCTTTTATACTGCAGTTTTGAGTTTGATTTGGTTGCTTTCTATCTTATCTCTCTCTTCCGTAGGTGTTCTCTTAGAAGTTAATGACTCCCATTTGTGTATTTATTATTCCCTCAGTGGTAGTCCCCAACTCGGGGCCTACTAGAGGCGGAACTCAGGGGTTATTATCTCCCTTTCCACATTACCGGCCCAGGAGGGGTACACTATGTGGGGAGGGGGTCTTGAAAACACTCAAACTATATGTACATCTATTTTAAGTCCTTGTTATCAATGTTGTGAATTGGGGAACTTGCAGTTCTTTTTCAAGGTGGCGCATCCACTACATAGTGGGGAAGGATCAGTGTCTAGTAGGGGAGCGTCTATTTATCTAGATCTGTATAAAAAAATGGTATATCAGTTTTGTGGCCATGGAGGTAGGGCTAGATCAACTTCTGGGAAGATCTAGTTAAGGTAAAATCCACAGGTGAGTAGTTTTTCTCAGGTAGATATTTTGAATCTCCATGTTGTAGATTAAGAACCCGCAGGATCAGATGTAGGGCCTTTAATAGTTTGAGGTACCATTTTGATTACATATTTTTATCTTCTGTTTTCATTTAAATTTTTGCTAATGTTTCTTTTATCTATGACTATATTCTGGACCTATTAAATTTTCTGTTTGATATGATATCTTTTACGATGGAGTTGGTGATGGTGTCGGGTAAGTAGAAAGTGCAACGACTCTGGTTCCCATCCTGTCTGATTTCTGTGTCAAGGGTTGACATGGAGTGGAACCTCAAGGTATTGAATATAGAACGTTTTAATGTAATCCTCATCACACATTGGAATAGTAACTTTAATTCATAAATCAATTTTATAGGCAGCGGTTCAGTTTAATGACACCTAACGGGCGTCCTGATGTTAATCTTGAAGAATGGGATCCTCAGTCGGGATGTGCTGGACATCCACTTCCATAATAGGGAAAACTTATCTTATAGATATCATCGATCATGCCTAAGGATAATGGTATTTCTCCTGAGGGTGTATTAAATCATGTACTGGATGAGTTCACATTGGTGTTTCCAAATGATTCTTTAGGCTTTCCCCCAGAGCTGGTTGTTGAGTTCTTGATTTATTTGGTGCCGGAAAAATAGATGATATCCCTTCCTCATAATATATTTCCCCCACATAGTTGAGGAAATTAATGATAAAACTGGATAATTTAGAATCCAAAAGATTTATTATCCCAAGCAACTCTACTTGGGCCTTTACTATGATTTTTTAAAGATTGATGAAATATCCATTCGGGTTTGCATTGACTATCAGAAGCTGAATAAGGCAATCGTCCAAAAAATATACATTCCTCTGAATATATGACTTGTTTAAAATATTTATCTGGGAATGTGGTTTTCTATGATAGGAATGTGTTCATGTTACCACCAAGTTAGTGTGAGAGTGGTGGATATCCTGAAAAAAACCTTATGTAGTAGAGATAACTAGTTTGAGTACTTGGTCATGGCATTCAGATTGACCAATGATCAAGTGGTCATTATGGCGCTCATGAATAGGGTGATCCACCAATATCTATACACATTTATTGTGGTATTTGTGGATAACATCGTGGATTACTCTAGACCTAAGGAATATAATGAGAAACATTTGTGGTTCATGTTGGTATCTTGGAATGATCATATCATTCATGAAATGTTGTCTATGTGCACTTTCTAGATAAGAGAGGTGAAATTTATGGGTCATGTTATCTTGGAACGTGGGGTTTCGGTGGGCCGAGTTGAATGGTGCAATTATTCCATTAGAGTGGTAGAGAAATGTGTTTGAGATCAATAGTTTCCCCATACAGGTTTCTTCAGGTGGATTGTTTGGGATTTATCTCCACTTTCGTTTCTAGTGACGATGCTCACCCAAAAAGGGGAAAGTTTATTGTGGACCAAAATGTTATGAATCCTTATAGTAGTTGAAGTGGTGGATGACTACCATCCTTATGTTGATATTTCTATATCTTGTAAAAGGATATTTGGTGTATTGCAATGCTTCAAGTTTGTAGATCCGGTGTGTGATTATGAAGGGTGATTTTGTGGTGGTGCATGACTCTCGCCAACTCTGAACACATGAAATGAATTTCCCAACCCATGATTATGAGTTAGCAATGTTGATTATTGAATTAACTAAATTGCATCATTACGTCTCTTGGGAGAGTTTTCTGGTATACTATTATCATAAGAGCTTGGACCAAATCATCTCACAGAAGGATATAAATTTGAGTCAGCGTCACTAGATCAAATATCTATAGGGTTTAGACAATTTATATCATCTAAAACCTTGGAATGGAAATGTGGTCGTTGATACCTTAAATAGGAATGTTCAAGTGCAAGGTTTGAGGAAGTCCAATAATGGGTGGACAATGATGAGGATTTTTCCAATATGCATATAGTGACCATGATGCACAAATGTGGTACTTTTAAAGAAAATGTGAAGTTGAATCCTTGACTTTAGGAGTTGATTAGGTGATAATAACACAATTAGGAGATGTTTTAGTGGTTGGTGCAATTCTATCAAGGTGGGGAGACATCTTCTGATTGGACTTCATCTCTCGAGGTCATCTAGTTCTTCAAAGGTCGTACAATGGTTGTGTTATGTCTAATGAAGGTTTTTTTTCATGATAGACACCAATAATAGTGGTCCATTAGTCCTAGTGCTAGAGTAATGTATTACTATTTTTGTTGGTAGGTTTGGTGGCCACATATGAGGTGTGATATAGCTGATTTTGTATCGAGGTGTTATACATGTTAACAGGTGAAAGCTTATCTTCATAGGCCCTCTTATTTTCCACATTTGTTATTCATTCCTACCTGGAAGTGGGAAGAGGTATCCAACTATTTCATTGTTGGATTACCTCATACACCTTTAGGTATGAATGATATTTTGGTAGTGAATGATCATCATACCAAATCAGACCACTTTATTCTAATGGAAGATACAATTAATACAGATGAGTTTGCCTGATATTATATTTCGAAGGTGGTAAGGATTCATGGTGTGTCATCATCAGTTTTCATAGTTAGAGGCCCTCATTTTACCTCATAATTTCGGTAAGGCATTCAAAATTCATTGGGGATTCATATTATGATGAGCACAGAATCCCATCCTCAAACTAACAGCCAAACGGTGCGAGAAAATCAAATTCTGAAAGACAATCTCTGTGCATGTGTCTTGGACTTTAGAGGTTCATGGGATATCCATTTTGTATTGGTCGAGTTTTATTATAATTATTGTTACCTATACTCGATTTTAATGGATCATTTTGATGAGATCTATGGTCTACCATGTCAGTCCTCCTGTATTTGGTTGAGTTATGTGATACCTCACTGTTGGGGATGATCCTTGTACAAAAGTCTTATGTGAAGGTCAAGATAGTTTGGTAGTGATTATTGACATCATAGAGTTACCACAAACCATATTCTGATTAAAGGAATCGAGATCTAGAGTTTTATTCATGTTATTGTGTATTCTTGAAGGTGACCCCTTATTTTGGTCATTGTTGTTCGGGATAGTAGGGAAAGATAGAAAATGTTATTTCAAACCTTTAGAGATCACCAATTTCAATGGAAATTTATCATACATGTTATCATTTCCCTCTCAGTTTTCTTTTATTCATGGAATATTCGATATCTCCAAATTAAAGATGTAAACATCAGATTCAGAAAATTTGTTGAATTTGGATGAGTTAGAGATAGAGCACGGTTAATTAGTGTTTGAGAAGCAGGTGCGAATAGTGGATTTATAGGTGAATGTTATTTGGGGGAAGTCTATTCCAATGTGTTGAGTTCTCTCGTATCCTGGGGATTATTTACAAGAGACATGGGAGTAGATGAATGGGTTGATCAAGTGTACCCATTCTTATTTTCCGATCAATCTTCGGCTTGCCTTTTTTGGGTAGAATGTGATCATGTTAGGGAGACTTGTCACATCCATATCTCTCATTTATGGTATTTTTCATTTTCTATTATTGGCCTATATGACCCCCTAGTACCACTTTAATACAAATGAATTTTGAAGGAAACAGACATGTTTTGGTTGGCTAGAGTTGGCCCCACGGTTTGGCCGCACAGTTTACTAAACCGTGCAGACAAACCATTCACATGTGTCTACGTCAAAAAAATAATGCTTATTCCAAATTATTACTTTAAATATTAATCCTATATCACCCCAATATTCTCAAATAAGACCCTTCCCATGTTCCATAAACCCCTATTGGAACACATTTTTGAAGGGGTTATTTGTGGTAGAACATCATGATTATTCATGTAAGTGATTCCGCCATTGTTTTTCTTATTTATATATTTTTTTCTTCCCTGGATAAAATTACAAATTTGTAGAATCTAGGGTTTAATACCTAGGGTTTTATTTGTAGTTTCATGGTCCAATATGGTGGATTAGTGTTTGTTATCATCCCCTTGTGTTCATGTGGTGGTGCAGTTGGAGTTGCAAAAAAATATTTAGTGGTTTTGATATCAATGGAAGGTGATTCCATGTGTCAGTATTCATTAATGAGTAATTTTTTATTGGCATCAATAGATTGTTTATTACTAATTTTTAATGTGTGATAATTATTTCTGATATAATTATTAAATACTTTGATTTTAATGTTTCCGTTTTGGTTTGGAAATTGTTTTTTTCATGTGTAACTCATGGGGTATCATTTTAGGGCATTTCATAATATATGAAAATGGTTTATTAAATGATTATAGGGCTTGAAATTCTATTTTGGTTTGGTATTGGGGTGAATTTGGATTTTTAAGGTGGGCTTTGTAATTTATTTAGTGTGAAAAACATTGTTTTACTTCTTAAAATTGTTTTATGAAAATTTTAAATGGTTTATCAAGATATACAATTGGTGATAAAAATGGCGGGTACTATTTGGTGTGTGTATGATGCATAAATGGTATTTTTATGAGAAAATAGAATATTAAAACATGTGGAACTTTTTTGAGCACAAATAGGGAATCCCAAGTATCAAGGTGGGTGCACAAGGACAAGTATGCTAATGATCTGGTAGTGATATCTTCCATATTTCACTTAGCATGTTTGACAATGACAACACTAACTAAACATTGATTATGATTAGAGACCACTAGGATATCGGTATTTTACCAACTAGTGGATTCTGTATGATAATTATATTCGTTATAATAACTTATACAGTAAGATATGATGTACTTAGGGTCCCACAACTAGTTTGTACCTAGGGGTGTTCCCATGACTAGTTCTCATTGGAAATATTGTACTTAATATCAGCATACATTGCATTTTGATATAAAATATAGTATCATGGGTGTTTATTTAAACATATTCATTCATTAAAAATTCACTGTTGAAATATTTATTCATTTAAGGATGATCCCTTAGAAATTATTCAAGCATTTCTTGTTTATAAAAAAACATGAAATCTTTTTGTCATAAATTGTTTATCACATGGAATCTATTTTTGGTGGCATAATGTTGGGCTTAGGAACACACCCTACATACACATTTGGTTGTATGTAGAAATGATAAAGATTGACATAGGGAAGGGAATGATCCTTGGAGATGGAAGTTTAGGTTGTCAGTTTCTTTTATGGGTGTGGTGTTGTGGGGAAGGTACAAGGGTGATGTCCCATTATCGTGTGGTGGTTCTTGAGTCAGACTTACTACACATGTTTAATTATATCCCTATTAAAGTTTTTTTAAACTACATATTTCAATTATTAATTTTCATAAAGTCTTTTTTGAATTAAACATTCAAATATTGTTAATTTATTGCTGTTGTGGTATTAATGCCTCTAAAATCGAGTAAATCATTCCCAAACATTTATTTATGATACAAAGGAATGTTTTCCAACCTGTGGGAATAAGTAATTCCCTTTGGGACTTTCTATGGATTGGTTCATGAGCTAAATTGAAAGGATACTAGATTTGTATTGTCACAATATATACATTAATGATTTTTAGTGGTATATATGTAAAATATTTCACCATAAAGGATGTTTCTCCTTGTTTTCACATTAAATATTACAACTACTTATTAAATATCATTAGTATTATATTTATACAAATGGTTCATAAATTTTCATGATACTAGGGAAATAACTTTATCATTCTATATAACGACACATCCTATTCCCTTTTTAATGAATCACATTATATAAAAAATCATTTTCAAATGGTAGAGCCAACACTGGGGAATTGACTATCCTTTTCATCAGTTCCCCAAATCATTCTTCATAATCATTAAACTATGATAATTTTACACCTACATGTGTATGGTTCTTTATTTTTTACCTAATTGGCCAAAAAAAAGTCAAAATCACACTGATTGTAATGATCGAATCCTTGGAAAATATTAAAATATGTAATATTCATTAACATGGACCATTATTTAATATCCCTTTTCTTTGTATGGTAAATTGAAATTCTATCTTTGGAGAAAGTATGGAAATTAAAATATAGTTGATTTAGCCAAAATTCATAGTTACCAAATATCCCATATTACTCATTCTCTCTTAGTGTCAAAAGGATGATCCATAAATTATCTCTATTATCATAATATGAATTATAGAATATCAAAATATGATCATTAAAAACCTTAATTAATTTTTAAAGATAATCATTGAATAATATTTTCATTAGATAAAAAATAATAGAGGGATCATTTTTTAACTAAAAACTCATTACTATAGACACATAAAACCAATAACATATACTGAAAGTGTAAATTAAAATAACACCCTTCATGAAAATTAATTATTGATAACCAAAATGTGGATTAATTTTATAAAATTATTAATCCCCTTGAGGTTGATAAAATAAAATTTTTATGTGAGGTAACATGTATTTTTTATTAACAGTGAAATAATTGATTTCCCTATAGTCAATAATCTACCGTATAGATCCACCCTTGTACATCACAAATTTAACATTTTATCCCCATAGAGAAACACAATAGTTATTGAATCCTTTATCACATAGCTCTTTTAGTTTCTGTATTCCAATAATTATGGTAGATTCAAGAAAATATTTGGTCCTCGATATGGGATATACATACAAGAAAATATTAAATGGGATTTTCACTTCATTATATGGTGATTATCAATGTATTTTATATAGGAATATATCAATACATTTGAACAAAATAAGAACACCCTCTATTCTAAGTATATATTCATTCGTGGATTTATATTCTCAAAAAAGGAAATCATGTGAAGCTATTGGTGGTGGATTCAAAAATTATTTAGATGATATAGTCTACCCAATGATGAAAAAGAATTCTATATATCCATAATAAACAACATAATAGTTCTCTCATTAAATTTTTTTCACATTACAACAAGAAACCCAATATATAAAATGTATTATATCAAAGTTAATAGTGCATATAACAATGAAAAATATAAATTGGTAATTTATATGCTTCATATTGGTGAATTACATTCATTTATTTATTTTTGGATGATATACATAATGTGTCTTGATTAACACCCCCTTCATATGTTTCATTTAAAATACAAATTATTCATTGATATAATGGTTGATATAAAAGTGTGTGAAGATGACAAATAAAATAAAGTATTATATAAATTTTAGGATATGATTAAAGTTCCCATAATTACATATATAAAAAAATTAAACTCGACTATAGTGATCTATTAAGCATGGCCTTTCTCCCATGGAATCTTCATGGGTGTATTTCATTAAATAATGGTCCATTGATTTGAATATGGTCAAATATATATGAAATTAATGAATTGGACAGTAAAATATTTCTTTTTACCCATTCATTAAAAAGAGTGAGGTCACTAATCTCAAAACAAGCCTCATATTCCCATCCCATTATTTATATCCTAGTGTGTTTATTCCCAAAGTTATTTCATATTTGAAAATATACACTTCCACGAATTTTTCATTACTGAATTCTTTTCAACATGGTTCTTACCCATATTCATATTATCTAATAGCTAAATAAAATTAATAGACATATAGAACACCCTCTCAGTGTATATGGGTCTAGCAACAATCTTTACATATGATGAAAATATTTGAGAGATTATATTTCTTTGAAAAAATTTCTCCATTATATTGAATAAATTGTTGGTATTTTTTATCAAAGTGGAGTTCCTAATATTTTATATTTCTAGATAACCTTATATTGTTATCTGAAAACAATTCAAAAACATCCTCCTCTATTTTTTGATGTTTATAAATTCACATTTCATCTATGAACATTGTTTAGGAGAATCATATGTTACAAATAATATCAATTTAAAAATATTCAATTATTTATTCCTTATATAGTATTACTTCTTAGTGTTTTGAATAAATAATTATAATTGGATATAATATCCCTTTAACTGGTTGAAAACCATGATAACCGCCTCACATTCTTTGAAACCTAAGGGAACTAACAACTTCTCTATAATCATGATATTTTAATAATAATGTAATAAATTATAGTTCAATTAAAATATATTATTTTCTATGATATGATTAAAGCCCTTGTAGTCACCCTATGCCAAGGAGAAAAATGTTGTTAAATAGAGGAATGGTTATTTTTTAAAACATGGGATAGCTGTCCAGATATATTCATAATATAATCAACACCAATATCAAATATATTGATTTGATTTGGATGGAAATATATAAATTTGTAACACCCTAAGGGTTTACAAATAAATATAGTATTTAATGTATGGAACACTGAGTCTCTACAAAATAACACTTTGTTATATATGATCCAATAATCATAATTTTTCCACTTCTATGATTATAAATCTGAAAATATGAGATACACAGCTGTGTGAACTGTGATTTTTGGAGTCTGATAGAACAAACAAAATTTTATTTTATAGTAACCTACCCAAATGAATAGTAACCTAACATTATGAATATAAATATACCCTTATGAATATTAATTTCATCCTTATGAATAGTAATATGTCCGTTAGGAATAGTAATGTCACCCATGAATGTTTAAATAATATTTAGGCACCTTATAAACAAAGTAGATTATTTTATAAATTAATAATTAAGTATTCATATTTTTTTGAGAAATAAATAAGTATTTACAATTCTAAATTATTAAATTAATTAATTTTCATAAAATGGGTTCCTACATAAATATTTTATTGTCCTGTGATTTATGATTATTTTACTAGAACATAATTAATTTTTGAAAGTATTATAAAAGCAGTTATAAATATAAAACGTGTATTTTTCAAGATAATAATGATTTATATCAATGTTTAAATTTCACATATTTATAAACTTATTTTGAAAAAATGGAGCCAATTTTTGGATTCTACATGTCAAAAAAATTTATTGTGAATTTTTTTATTTTTCATAAATAAAAGAATTTTTTTTAAATAATAAAAATTTGATAATTTACGATAAATGCTAAATACGTGGTTCATTGAGTCATAGGTGATGTAATTATTATGTAGGCACAATTCTTTTTAACTCAAATTAACTTATTACAATTTTTTGTCAAATTAATCAATACTATTTATAGTCTTCAACAAAAATATTAAAATTATGATTAAAATTATGAGAAACCCATCATCTCTACCACTATAAATTCCATCCCCCATTAACTATTTTTTTCACTTATCTCAAGCATTGTTCCATGTCTTAATTCCTCCCAAATATCCTCCCAATCTCTTTCCCCACATCCTTAATCCATTGGTCTCATAAAAATACCAAATCCTCTCCCCTAAAGAGGCTCTCAAGGAAGATTAATTCAAGAGGTAACTTCCTCTTCTCAATTATTTTACATTATATCCTTGTTCTGCAGTTTTCTTTTTTATCCACACCTATCCTCATCACAATGATATGAAATCCTCAGTACCTTACATGTACTATAATTTTTTTGATTATTGAATATGTTATTATAATCTCTCTATTTCCCTTCTTATATGCTAGTACTAAAAAAACATCATTCGAGATGTGCTAATATACCACATTCAAGGAAAATAGGTATTCAATTTCAATTTCTAAATTAAATTTAGCTCTCAATTCCATTATTATTGTTGAACCATAATATAATATATGGACCATCTCTCATCAATGGCTCTGGAATATTTTTGTAAACATTATTCTGATTTATAATGAAAAATGAGTTCATTGTGTTCAATAACCACTAATTAACCCAAACAGTTATCATTAAATAATTTATATAATTATTAATCTTCACTAAAATATACCAAATATAATTTACAACCATGTAACCTTATGTATTTTCACTAATAAAATATAACTTCAGTTTGGGACAACAATCCTTATTTTAAACGATTCTTCGTTCATGTATATAAGTATACCGATCATGAAACAAACAGACCCAAATAATGAAATTGAACCAATTAAACCATCAAAAAGAACTATAATGAACATAATAATGTTATAATAAATCAATTACATTAATATGAGGATATTATATTACTAATTAATACCGTTAAATTTGATTATTTAGGTAATTAAGTTCATGTGTAGAAATCCTCTGGGCTTATAGTAAGAGTTTCATTATCTCACTTCAATTTTTGTGAGATATTCTGTTTTCACTAATAATACTTGTGTATGGTTTATGTATAATTACTATTGATATTTCATATCATGGATATATTTAATTTAATTATATTAAATTTATAATTATTTTATTATTAATTTTGGGGCATATGATTTAGTTGATTATAATGTTTTAAGTATTTTCTACCCTATCCTCCATTTTCTTAGGGGTTTCTCTTATTCTCTAGTCACCTAAATAAAAAAAAATTATTTTTATGTACCCCTCATAAATATTGATTTTATTTTCTATATATTTGTGCCAATCAGAATACTTCTTTATTTTATGGGGAGTTAAATGGTTTAAAAATACCATTCAAAATATTGTTCTGAAATGAAATCATAATTTAATGAGCTTATCTAATTGTTACCTATTATGAAATTCACTGTATGATATTTTTAAGCCCTATTTATCATTCTAAAATCACAAATGTTTTCATGAAAAAATTATTTTGTTTTATTTATTTTTTTATTAATGAAAAAATTACGCTGTGATTTAAAATACTTTAATATTATCCTTAAACCGCACTAAAATGTTTAATTTATAATGTTTCCTTGAAAAAACTTCTTAAATGACTTTACCACAATAAGACTTTATTGAAGGCTAAAATATAATTTCAATGAATTTACCTTTTATTTTTGGGAACATACATGTTTACAATTTTATTTTGTGAAAAATACATGTTATTGCCCAAAAGAACTCTTCTTTCCGAAGTAAAAAATTATTTTTCTGATCTCACACTAACATTTATGAGATATATGACTTGTTCACAACATATTTATTTATTGTGATGTATGTACTGACCTTCAGTATACCCTATCAATACTTTCCATATTCACATGATATTACATGGTATTGTGATTTGAATGTTTCATGGTTGTATGGGACACTATGGAATGTTTAATGGTTATTTCCTCAAGAAATTTTCAATTTTCTAATTTAAATGTATCTTCATATTTATAAACATCCATTGTTAGACCATGTACTTCATTGAGGTTTATCTATTTTTTTCACCTAAAATATCTTGTTTAAGTGTATCAAATTATTTTGATTTTGGATGTGTTATCTTGATACTCTAAACCATATTACTATGAATGTTTCGTGTTTATGTTAAATGAATAGGGGAAACTATTTTCATTTCATATGTTAGTTTTAATATGAATGTATATGTTTATTATTCTCACCCCTTTCATATGAGTAATGCATTTGACTATGTATGTGATAGGTGGGGTCTACTATTGCCTCTTTATGCATCGGTATGTATCATGAGACAAATAGATATGGACATGGCAGAGGACTTGTCCATTTTTCGATATGGTTTGGGATGAGGACATTATTATTTTATATGTCTTATTCGAGGCCTTGAAAGTATGTTTTAGAATGCCCAGTGTATGAATTTACCTCATTATAAAGCTAATAATTGAATTTTCATGTAGTTATTCAACTAGTAGAAAACCCATGATTTTTTTTATAATGGGATTATTTATTCAGCTATTATTCCTTCCATTGTATTTAAATTTTTATTTTTAAGGGAATGTGTTTTTAGTTATTCACCATGCCTAATTTTTATATTTATGATACATTCTCTTGTATTGTTTACCCTTATTGAGAAAATGGGCTCTCCCCTTTTCTAATGTTTTATTTTTCCCCAGGTGGAGAAGAGGTGTATTATGAATGAATTGTAGGTATAAAATTAGTATTGTGGATGTTCACAATAAAACATATATGTTTTTATACATTTCAAGTTGTAATGTTGAACCTATATATATATATCCGGTTTTCCAAAACTACTAAACTATTTATTTCTCTAGGATAGAATATCCATGTAATCATGCCAATTAAATGAAATAATGTACCGACTCTAGGCCTCATGGGTCTAGGAATTATAGTTGGTATCAATGAAAGTTTAGAAGAAAACATAGAAACTAGATTAAAAAATGTACATTAGGGAAAAACCCTAAGATAGACTTTGAGACTAAACATAAAATAACTACCTAGAATTTTGGGTAAGGAATATATAATGTGGATCTTTAAAAGAAATAAATACTTGTGCAGATACTAAAATTGGGTGTGGTTCTACCACATGTATACCCAGTAGTAACAACTCTGACAAGGAGATTTGGGCATGACTTGGGGTATCCAGGTACAAGACGACAAGACTTATTCTGCACCTGGTTCGACACTCTATCAGGATATTATTTGGATAATTCACATTTTCTTTTCAATCCATTATGAAGTATTTGTGCCCCTAATGTATCAAAAGTATGTGGTTATAGTGTTTGTGGTGCATAAATTAATTTTATGTAATATTCCATTTTTTGGGTTATATAGAGATCATAATTTTATAATATAATTTATTAAATGGAATTGATTTGAAATGGAACCCAGTCAGAGGAATGAGAACTTCAACAATTCACATGATGCAAAGAGTAAGAATGATAATATCTCTTATGGTATTAACAAATCATTTCAAAGTAAGATAGTCTCTTAAGTATCCTTATCTTATGTTGATAAAATATCATGTGTTAACAAGGTATATAAATAATTCATTGAGTCCTATGAATATGAAGGGAATCATGATATAAAGAGGGTGGAAGAGGAAATAGTTGATAAAGGGATGAATAAAAATTGGTTTTTATAACATTTTTCACCAATTTAAAGAAACATCCTAAAGCATGCATAAATGGAAATGGGATAGTGCAATTAATATATAGTGCTTCAACTTCGAAGAAATTGGACACTATGGGAATTGGTGTACCATGAATCAATGGAATATTCCTCAAATGATGTTACTGGATAATGATATTGTAATGATACTACCGTAGATGAAGTGGAATGATTAATATTCCCCACAAGGAATCATTTCATTTGAATATTTTATCAGCAATGTACTAGTTATAAAAATTATTAAATATATTTTGATTGTACTGTGGTACTGTTCCAATTATAATTTGAGGTCGTATGATGAATTGTACCCAGGATAACTGACTCTGTATGTTTTTAATATCTTTGGAAATTATATGTATTAGGGAAATAAAATCCAAAATACATTCCTGAAGATTAATATAATGATGAAGAAATTATAGATTCAAATATGTACTCACTAACTCAAAACTGATTATTGGCTTGTCTACAACTGGTCTATGGTATAATTTAGGGAGTATACAACATTTATGGATATAAATAATATATCCAATAGTTACTTTACTTAAATATAATACATTATAAATTCATTCATAAGTTTGGAATGTAAAAATTTAGGTTTGGTTCTTGTTGATGAATGAAAAATAAGGTAGCATATGGATAAGAGAATGATTATAAAGTATTGGATCAAGATCTTTTGGGCTATTAAACCATTTTTAAATGTTTTATGATGATCATTTTATGAGGATTTATAGTTAAATGTCACCACATGATTCACCTTGTGCTAAGAGATGATGTATAGATAGTACAAGGAACAAATAAATGATAATATTGTGTCGATGAAATAGAAATATATAATTATACTCTTATATAGTGGAATAATTATTCAATTAAATTAAAAGGGTCTAGAACAATAAATTTGTTCTATTATCATTTATTCATAACTATAGTTTATGGTTTTTTGGTGATGATCTTTCTTCTGAGCATGTTCACTATCACATTCTATTAGAACATTATGTTTTTATTATTCTTCCCTAACCATGGTATCCAATTAGAATGTGTAGTTCTGTAGTATCCAAGGAATTTTTCATTCAAACTTATTAAGAGGACATTTTAACCATATTTCTAATGTGGGTTTTCTAAAAGGAATTTTTCAAGTATCAACCATTATCATTCAAAATTCAATTTCAAAACATCAAGGATTAAATTTTTGTAAGGAGGGGATAATGTAACACCATAAGGATTTACAAATAAATTTATTATTGAATGCATGAACCACTAAGTCTCTACCAAAAAACAAATTGTTATAACTGAGCAAGTAAATATAATTTTTCACTTCTGTGACTTGAATTTTGAAAATCTGACATGTACGGTTTCATTCAGGGTGATTTTTGTAGTCTTATAGAAAAAATAAATTTTTTGATGAATAGTACCCTACACTCATGAATAGTAACCTACTAGTACAAATAGTAATATACACAAATGAATAGTGGTCTTACCCTTATGAATAGTAATATGACCATTAGTAATTGTAATGTCACCCATGATTGTATAAATAACATTTTGGAACCATACAAATTGAGTAGAATATTTTATAGATTATTAATTTAGTATTCATATTTTTCTGAGTGATAAATAACTAATTACAATTTCAAATTAATTAATTAATTAATTATCATAAAATGGGTTCAAAAAAATAATTTATTATTCTATGATTTTTGGATTATTTTATTAGATAGTAGTTAATTTTTCTATGTATAATGAAAGTGTTTTTAAATATAAAATCTATATTTTTCATTTAAATAATGAATTAATTTAAAAATAACATTTCAATTTTTTTTAAATTATATTGATAAAATCGATTCCATTTTGGAATTCAAAATGTCATTAAATGGTTAGGTTGAGTTTTGTGGATTTTTCTAAAATATATGAATTTTTTATGAATAGTAAAATACACTAATTTAAGATAAATGCTAAATACATGGTTTATTGATTAATAGGTTTTGTTAGGATGATGTAAGAACTATTGGTTCTAAATAAAATTCACTAATTACTATTTTTTTCATATGAATCAATATTATTCATAATATTGTGTAGAAATATTGAACTAATGGTTAAAATAATGACAATCCCCTCTTCTCCTCCACTATAAATACCACCCATCCTTACCTCTTCTCTTTCCTTCATTAAAGCCTTTTTACTTTTATATTTTCTGAAAAAATTACCTCCAAATATCCTCCCACAATTCCATCATCCCTTGGTCTCATAAAAATACCAAATCCTCTCTCCTAAAGAGACTCTCTAGGACGATTAATTCAAGAGGTAACTTTCTCTTTTCAATTATATTACATTCATTTCATGTTCCTTTGTATTCTTTCCAATACACACATCTCCTCATCCAAATGTTATTAAATCTACATTACATTAAATTTACTAGAATTTTGTTATGATGAAGTAATAATTTTTTGACATCTCTCCATTACCATTCTTTTATTCTAGTAGTAAAAAACACAATCCGATATGTGCTAATTTACCACATTCAAGGACGATGAGTTTTCAATTTCTATTACCATCTTAAAATCTGGTAATGAAATCATTATAATGCTAGAAAAAAAACTATAATATATTTATTATGTATAGTATATTGTTCTGGTATCTTTTTGTACACATTTTATGATTTCTAAATGAAAATGAGTTTGTTGTGTTCAAAAACCGCTAATTAACCCAAACAGTTATCATTAAATAATTTGAAAAATGAATTATCTTCACTACAAGGAACCAAATTAAATTTAAAACAAATTATGCCTATATGTTTTCACCAATAACATACAACTTAATTTCTGGATGACCGACCTAATGATATATGATTCTATGTTCATGTATATAAGTATACCGATCATGAAACAAATAGACTCGAACCATGAAGTCGAACCTTTTAACCCATCAAAATATCCATGAATGAACATAATAATGTTATAATAAATAAGTTACATGAATATTAGGTTAGTTAGTTTCTAATTAATGGACTTATATTGTACTATTCAGTTCATTAAGTTAATTCAGATAACACCTTAAGACATAAGGTAAGAGTTTCTTTATCTCACTTCCATTTTTTGTGAGATATTCGGTATTCACAACTACTACTTTTGTATAGTGTATCTATTATAGAAATTTATATTCCATATCATGAGTATATTTATTTTAATTATATTTAATGGGTCCTTTAATTATTATTAATTTTGGGGCATATGATTCAATTGATTACAATGTTTTATATATTTCCTACACTGACCAAAATTTTATTTCAAGTTTCTCTTATTCTATACTCACCTCAATGAAATTATTTTTCATTGCTATTTACTCCTCATAAATAATTTATGAATTTTATATATATGTGTACCAATCCAAGTCCTTCGTTATTTAATGATGAGTAACATGTTTTAAAATAATCATTCAAAAAATTGTTCTGAAATGCATGTGTGGTTCAAGGAACTTCTCTAATTATTACCTATTTTAAAGATTAATCTATAATGGTTTTTAAAGAATATTTATCATTCAAAAAAAAAATTTAGAAAATGAAAAATCTTTTTTGGTTCATTTATTGTTTTATGAAATAAATCATGCTTTCACACTTTAAAATCCATTAATATTTTCCATAAACCACACTAAATTTTTCTTTTTGTTAAAGTTATGTAAAATTCTATTATTAAATGATTTAACCGAAATAAGAATTTATTTAAACATAAAATATAATTTCAATAACCTTCCCTTTTATTTACTAGGATATAAATGTTTAAAATCTTATTTCATGAATAATATATATGATTTCCCAAAAGAACTCTAATTTGCAAAGTAAAAAATGTCTTTTCTCATCTCAAATTATCATTTATGAGATATATGACTTTTTCATCACTTATTTATTACTATTGGTGTATATATTTCCTTTGTAATATCGTATCAATAGTATCGTTATTCTTATTATATTCTAAAGTATTGTGATTTGAATGTTTTATGGTGGTATGGGACACTATGGTATATTTAAGGGTTATTTCCTCAAGAATTTTTCAATGGCCTCATTTAGAATTATCATTATCTATGTCAACATCCCTTGTTGAACATTGTGATACATTGAAATTTATCTCATTTGATATCATCTATAATATGTTGTTGTGGGACTTATACTTACATTGGCTATTGATGTTCTATTTTGATACTCTTCACCATATTACTCTGAATGGTTACTTATTCTGTTTAATGATTGGGGAATGTTAATTACAGTTCATGTGTTAGTTTTAATATGAATTTATATATTGATTATTTTAATCCCTTTCATATAAGGGATGCATTTGACTTATTATATGATGGGTTGGTCCTGTTATAGCCTCTCGATGAATCATAAGGTCTCATGAGACAAATAGATATGGACTTGGTTGAGGCCTTTTCCATTTTTAGATATTGTTTTGGATGAGGAATTAAAAAAATTTAGATGTCTTGGATGATTCCTTAATGGTATGTTCCAGAATGTCCGACATATGAATTTTCCTTATTATAAAATCTAGTAATTGAAATTTCATGTGGTTATTGAACTAGTATAAAACACATGATTATTTTTTATTATGAAATTATATATTCACCTCTTATTTTTGTCATAGTATTTAAAAGTATATTTATAATGGAATGTGTTTTTAGTTTTCCATCATGCTTAATGTTAATGTTTATGATATCTTTTTTTATATTATTTATCCTTACTGAGCATTTGATCTCACCCCTTTTCTAATTTTTTATTTTTCCCTAGGATGCGAAGAGGTGTATAAAGAATTAATTGAAGGGATAAAGTTAGTGATGTGGATGTTCCCAATAAAAAATATATGTTGTTTATCATTAAATGTTATAATGTTGAACTTGTATTTGTATATGGTTTTCCAAAAGTACAAAAAATATTTGGTCCTTCTAGATATGAACTCATTTTAATCATGCCAATGTAATGAAATAATGCACCACCTATGGTCTTATGGGGTCAAGGCGTCACAATATTTAATACATGTTTTGAAATTATTTTCATTTCATACTTTTTATTCCACATATATATTGAAGAATATACTTAATTATGTCTTGAATATAAATATGAACGAAAAATAATAGTAATAATTTAATGTGTTTATTATAAATTCATGTCATTTAATCTTGAAATGCTTATTGAATATACTAATTTTTTGAAATAGGTTTATGTTCTTATAATTATGTTCTTTAAAGTCTAGTTCATAAGGTTTATAGAAACCTTAATTTGATATCATTTGTAATGACACCAACTTCAATACATTGGAGGTAGTGGTTATTTGAAACTATTTGTATTTATAGTAGATATATAAATGTGTTTTATATTATATTAAAACAAAAAGTACTTCATTTTATTACAAGAAAATAGTATTTATCTCCTTCGAATTTTTTTTTTCATAGATAGTAATTTCTTTATTTCTTGCAGAAATTGTAAACAATATGAAGGGTTATTATAAAAAATCAGTAAAGGGTAGTGTATAACCGGAGTTCTCATATCATGGGAATGGAATAATATATATGGTAGTAGTGAAAATGGAATAATTCCATATAGAATGTATATTTTGGGAATAATACATCTTTATATAATAAATAAATGAATGGATAATAATTATTTATCATATTTTAATGGGAATACAAGATGTTGACCATCATAAACATTCTATATTGTCTTCATTCTATGTCATCATATATATAATATAATGATAATAAAATTACACTATTTTTTGTCTCAGAATACTTAAGAGTTCCCTACTGAAATATACATTTTTTGTCCACAACTATCACATAAATATAAAATTAATTTTGTTAAAAAAATTATTATATTTCTTACTTTTGAAGGTATAAAAAACATTAATACATTGAATAATCGATCAATGAATAATATCATACCAGATTTTACCTTATAACAGAATGAATTTTATAATATGAAAATATGTTGCCCTAACAATTATTAAATAATGATATCTTAGTGAAATCCATATAGAATGAATTTGTATTCATGGTGTTTAAATAAACTCCCAAATGAAGTGAAGAAAATGATATTTCTATTATTGGGTGGTCAAAATGTTATAAATGATGTAGTTTTCTGTGTAATAAAATCATTTTATTTGTATTTGTATGAGTAAAATTAAATGATACATTAATCATTAATAAATTTTTTAAAACTATTTGTAAATCATACCTAGAATATCACAGAGGAGTCTCAAAATAGGTTTGTTGTAAAGGTATATTAACCATACACAGTTATAATAACCAAGATATACCAGTCCACCTATTTTAAGGGTTGTTAAAACCAGATAAATTTTTACAAAAACTATGTCCAGTTGTTTTTATCTATATATGGATTTATTTTATTGAAGAACCACACACACATAAGTTCCAACAAGTAGAATGTTTTTATAACTACTCCTTAGTTTGAGCAGTATAATGGATTAAAAAGGTAGTATAATGATAGGGAATTATGATATCTCATTGATAAATTAATAATGATTTTATTAAAATATAAAATAATAAGATTACTTTATTACATTAAATGTAATTGAATGGTATTGGAAAAATAAATGTTGTGGAAAGATTAAGAACCCTTACATGGGTATAGAAATAGCTCTGAAAGAGTATATAATGTAAGGGAGTAAGTAATATATCAATCAAATAATTAAAATAAATGATTATAACATGGAATTAATGTAATTTCAATAAAATAAATTGAATGTTAAGAGATAGTATGAAAAAGGAATAATAATTTTAAATCAAATAGAAGGAATGTGAACCCTTTCCTTGTGATATATCTTCCTAATTCATCATAGGTTTACCATAGAATCTTAGAAGATTCGGTGAGTGATAATAGAGTTAAGACTTGGAGGAGGTAAATGTTTATAATTTTTAGAGTGGATAAGAATGGGATAAAGTGTTTGAATTTATAGAAAATTGGGGGGGGGGGTTGATTATAATTTTTTAAACATTGAGCTCATAAATATAGGATATGGAGAATGAAAATCCAATAAATTACACATGTTTCAAGTACATGGTTTTCTATTAAAAAGAATATTATATATTTGTTTTAGGTTTAGAACCAAATTCCATTAATTTTTAATATTTTTTTAATGTCAGTGAAATTTATCGACAAAAATATTAGTTTTCAATCCATAATTTATATTTTGACTTCGTAGAGTGTATTATTGGTTTAGAAAATGCTTTTAGTACATTAAAATATATAATATTAATAAAAATATATATTTTTTCAAAGATTTATTTTTTTATATAATTTTACATCATTATTTTTTTTATCAAGATTGTCATATATTTATATCAGACATCACTCTTTAGTTGAAAAATTTTCTTATGACAAAATTTCTTTAAAAATACATATTTGGAAAATTCGAATATTATATTTTATAAATTGATGGCCATATTCTGTATAAAATTATCAATCTATGTGAAATTTAATTATTAATGGAATAACTATGTATTTTAAAATATATAATTTGGTTCAAAAAACATAAAACTCTTTTTATTTTCTATAATTATTTGTATTTATTATATATGAGTATAGTTACATTAATATTAATTAGTTAATATATATTATTATTAATTATTATTTATATTATTCTCAATTATTTATATTCATTTAATAAATATCTTTTTGGCCTCTCTATAATATTTCAATTACATTTATCAGATTCAATAGATGGATTTCCAATGACAAAACTACATGGATCAAATAATATCATTTAGTATTCAAATGGTCATATTACTCCATTAATGTACTTATTTCTCATTCTATCATTAATTGACATCCCATATATTTCCAATTATATTTATTTCTATGTGTTTGATTTTCTTTCAAATATAACATTATCTAGTAAACTTGTTAATATTCCATGAGTATGATCCTCCTGGGTTCAACCTTATTGTCCTACCATATATTTTACTTGATTTGTGGTAAAAATTATACTTATTGTAATAAATTTTTTTACCTAGGTTTCTATTATATTCATTTTTATTGAATAAAAATGTGGAAATAATAAAATATATATATTACAATATTTTTTTCATATAGTATTTATTTATAGTGTTAAAATGTTAGTTGTTACATTATATAACATGTACATTATTACAAAATAGATATATATAAAAATTATTGAGAAAGAAAGGAATGGCTATATCATTCTGATTTTTTATAATATTTGGCCTATATTTGCTCAAGTGGAAGTCCCATTTGCAGCCACTAATGCCAAATGTTGGGTAAACAGAACACACCGCTCATCCGAACGTAGAATTGTAGAGTTGATGTGCCTAGTGTGCAAAAGTAACATTATGTTCACAAAAGGATTTAGTTAAAAAAGTAACCCAGTAACATTACAAAGGTAACATATAACTTTTTGGCTCCTCCACCAGCCAATGGCCCACCAAATGTCACTATGTGTAAGAAATAGTTGTTGCACTCTACAGATAAGTGATGTGTCCCAAAGGCGACATCAATCCATGGATTTTGCTCATCCAAATCATAGTATCAAATGATGAGGATACACACTTCAAGACATGTATGCCCAAAGGTGTTTATTGTTAATAGTATAGGATATCATATATAAATAATAGCTCACCCCTCCCTTTGGGAGGCTCTTCATAAGGTGAAGTTCCCATACTGTGTGTTTAAAACTGAATCTTCAATAACAGAGCACAAAATGGAACCCTAAAAAGAATAATACATCATGAATGTCCTCATATGGGCCCAAACATGACTTGGACTACTAAATATTGATCCTTGTGAATCCTACCTCAATGGATTATCAGGTGCACACAAAAAACCTACCAACGTGCGACCTTGATTTTGCACGCAACTCCCAGACATGAAGTCATTGATTACTCCACAATCCATCTATTTCACTTTGGATATAGACCTATTCTCACCCTACTCTTGCATTAAACTCAACACAGTTGGGAAGAGTAATTTCTTGGACCCCTAATTAGTGTCGTTTATGTTCTAGTGAAACCATTACCTTGCCTATTTTTTCTTAATCATGTTTACACTTACACCTTTTACTTCCAATCATAAGGACTCTAATGGGTACCTCATGAAGGACTACCCCTCCACTGCAGTTCCAAATCCATGACTCACCCATTAACTCATGATCTGGGGTCACTTAAGCCCAAGGTGTGAGGAGTGAGTCCCCATACATCTCAGTTGTATGACATAGATCATTATAGCTCCAGTTCCTATCCATATGATGATAAAATGCACCATAATATCCACATAACATGATGTAAAAGTTAGTATTATCCCATTGAAATGTACATGAGATTTCCCATGAATGATCATCAAGGGTTTCCACGTTCTCCCCACTTTGTGAAGAAACTCCACCCCATGGGACGTAACACCCACACAAGGGAGGCATCCATGCATAAGCACCACACTTTCTCTCCCACAACGGGATGAAACTACCACACACCAGTATCTTCCATGAATATTGTAGAAAACCAAAGCTAGACGTACATGGACATTACATTACATTAGTGGAATACTTAATACATAAAAATAGCAGACACAAAAGTATCATAATAGTTTAGTGTCTTTGGAAACTTGGAACGTAATCTTCTAATCATAGTGAAAGATCTTCAACATCTCCCATAAAGATCTTCCCCTTTTTTCTTACCTAAAACCTTTCTTTATATCCTGGGGAAATGAAAACATAAAAAGGGTGAGCTCAAATGCTCAGTAAGGGTAAGCATGGATAAAATAAAACATACCATATACATTGTAACTTAAAAACATGAACATAATGTTTAAACATCGAAAGCTTGTGCAATAACATAAAACATGGAAGTATGTAAGGCATAGATCATAGAGAAACATTAATAATGATAAAATAACATGGGAATAAAACATGTAATTTTGGCAACCATTAATCACATGATATGATTTCTATAGTAGCCAAGGCATTTCTGCCAAGACCATCTTAGTGGACAAAGTCCCTTTCTGAATCGAGTTCACTTGTCGTTCCAGTCTTGTATTACTGAACTGGTTTAACTTTCCGTTCCAGCCATGTCTACCTCATGAGATATAAATCTTTACCCCATGCATTGGCGGGAGATATAGGTCCCACCCATCTCATAATGAGATCATTCTTTCGTGTGCCACAAAATCATAAATCATACATCATAGCATAACCCATGAAATAAAATGGGATTCTTAAACATCATGCAATCATAACATAATCCATAAACAATTGATATCATTTCATCATAAGAAAATTGAAACCATTTAAATCATAGAGACATTTTACTTGAAACATACACATATGAAATAATGTCATCTTAGATGGAAAATAGTTTTGACAAAACACATGAAATGAATTATTGAGGAAAATATCATTTCTTCTTTAAAATCATTTTCTTTTCACAAAATTCAATGCAATTTTAAATGATAAGGGTTTTTTTGAAAATAATCATGCAATATTGTAGAGGAAGCTTCTTGAAAATGAGGCGTTATGAAACCGTAAAAATCCATTCACGCCATATAAGATAAAAATAACATTCTCCTCATAATTTTTTCGGAAAATCCAAAAATTACCTTATATGGTAACGAAAGGAATGATTCGATTCATACAATGTGGTAAAAAGTCAATAAAGGGTAAAAATGACTTTAAACATCCATGGATGAATGGTAATCATTTTATGAAATAATTTTTAGAAAACATGGTCATGGATGATAAACGTAACCCCAGTAACTACCAAAGTATAAAAGTTCTCAGATAAAGATGATATTGTGATATTTTCCCTTACCTTATGTCCGATATGCTTTGTATGTATCCGAACATCCTATTCTTTGAAACGCGTCTTTGAGACCACCTTTTAGGGCACTGAAATTGGTCATTGAAGAAGACCAGGACCTCTAGGATGTTTCTAGAGAAGTGGAGAATAGAATTTGGCAGGGGTTGGCCGAGATTGAAGGCTCAAAGTGGTGTGGGGAAGAGAGGGAGGTGGTGCCCTTTTATAAGGGAGGAGAGGGGAACCTTTGGGAAAACTAAAAATATTATTTTATTATAAAGCCATATTCGGTTTTAACTTGCTCCAAATTGATTTATTTCGAAGCTATGGTAGGGATGGGTCGAAATCCTCTCATCCAATATAATTTTGACAAGTTTAGTTCACTATATTAACCTTATCATTTAGATTTAACTTTAAGTTAGATAGTTTTACTTTTACCGTGTGTTTTTGTGTTCTTACACTATAAGGTTAATAAACATACTATAACAAGCCAAAAGAACCCCAAGTTGTTTATTATTAATATATATAACCTTATCTAAGTAATTTCGCCGAACCTTATATTTTTAGGAACAAAATAACAATTAGTAATATAATATTTGTTTTAAAAACTATTTTATGTCAATTTTGACACTATTTAGTAATTGATTTTTGTGAAAATCATAACAGAATGATTAGTTCAAAACAAGTTAATTAAATCAATACTAACATTTCATATACACCTTAAAAATTAGTGGAATTCATAAAATGTCTTAAATTACATTTATTTGGGTATTTATAACATCAATTATGTCAATATTTCATTAATAAGATAATTACTGCATCATCTTTGTATCATAAATAAATTAACCTTTTTAATGTCTAAAAATTACAAATAAAATATCATTATGTAGTAAATCTCTTTATATTTCTAATTAATATTTATAGTCCAATTTATCTTATGTATAACTCTATATTAAAAATTATTTACTTATTAAACTTTGATTTTATCTATTTTAACCCTTCTTTAAATAAATTAATAATAAATGTCCTAATCTAATCCAAGTGGGCCTAAATGGACGTAGTTTATTCCAAAGGTTGTTTTTGGTCGAATTACACTTATCCAATAGAATTAGGACATGTGTTAGGGTAATAATAATATCATTTTTACCCTTAATTACCCTATTTACTTTTAACCGTGATAATAAAAGTAAAAAGTTACTATTCACCCAAAATTATTTTCATCTCATTAAACCACATTTTACATACTGAAATCAACCGTGTCTCTCAGATTTTTGAAATTCCACTCACAGAAGCGGTAAAATTATGTTTTATGTAAATTTGCAAATTCTCTTAGGAGGTGGGTAAAAGACGGTGAAAAGTTCAATGAAATTTTTATATATCTAAAATTATTATAAAATTACTCCAATGAATTAAATTGAACTTATATAAGTATTATGTATCAAGTTTGACATAAAAATAAATTTAAAAGAAATAATTAATTATTTATATAAAAATTCGGGTTTTAAATAGTAACCTAGTGTTTTCACTATTCATCAAAAATTGAAAGTTTCCAGAAAAATACCAAAATTTCACTCTAGGCTAATTTGGATATTCTGAATCCAAAAATGAAGTCCATTTTCAAAACTAAAATTTTTAAAATTTCAAAAAGTGGGTATTACTATTAATAACGGATAATTTTAATAATAATTTAATAGCATATCATTGTTTAGCGAAACTCGGTATTGCGTACAAAACACGCTATCGTGGAAGGTCACGCTTGCGTGTAATGCAAGGAAAGTCAAGGACGCGTGTTGTGCAAGCTCCTTTTGGTGTAGCGTACAACACAAGACATTAATGTAATTAAAAATAATATATTTTATAAAATCTCGGGGTGTTACATTCTACACCCCTTAAAATGAATTTCCCCCTCGAAAATAGTCGGGGTTATAAATGGTTTACTACTCGAAAGTTTCTTTAATAGAAACCCACATCGTTAAAAGGAATACCAAAACCAATCATTAAAAACAAAAGTATGAAACGTAACGGTTACCCAAATAAACTAATCACTAGGTTTCCACATAGGAGAAAATAGGTTAAAATATCGATATGGAAGAAAAATCTAACCATCAAGTTCTTATGGAGAGTGGTAGAGAACATGGCTATGAAATAGCCCAAAATCACAAAGCCATAGATTTGAGATGATCTAAGGTACCATCTGATTTATCAGATATAAGGGCACTAGGACAACATTTTTGGTTTTCAAGATCATTTCCCTAAAGTTGGTGAATTAAAAGAAATACATACATGATTTTGGTACAATTTCACTGTTGTTCAGGAATTGAACAATTTATCCTTCATCCCTTAAATAAATGAAGTTGGATTTGTTATTCGTGATGTGTTAACAGATCATGTGATAGAATGATGGGTCATATCTTCTGTTTCAAACAAAAGGTTAGCAAAAGTTATAAGTCCATCTTATGGTTAGATTAATCTTATATGGTTAGAAAAATGAACTTATACTTCAAATAACATACCGCTTAAAAAAATAAAACTAGTTTCTACTAACCAAGGACTTCATGTAGGCCAGTGGTAGGCGATCAAGGCCAGTCGCACTTCGGTTGTGGGTTCAATTCCCGTAGCCTTGTCTGACACGATGGGCTGTCACCCGTCCTGTAGGATGTCCTTTTTTCTAAAACTACTTTACTATAACATCCCATCAATAATATCGAAAAAAACTTTTATCCTTAAACAATACTAACTTATGTACAACATAATCCATTCCAATCTTTAGGCTTATCCATAATACTGCAGTCCACTCTCATAATATAGTGAAAAAGATTAACAGAGATTTCATATAACAAGCATGTTAATACCGTCATTGATCCCCATATATCATAAGATATGTCTTGTTGGTCACATTAAAAATATTCTAAGGACTTAACCCTTTATTCTCTTAAAAATGAATACCCATTGAATCAAAGTAAAAACCTGAGTGCTGTCAAAAGTTAACTCATTCCACATACCAAAAACCCAAAATTCTATATACTCAAACCATGATATAACTATTTCCTTATATCATTCATGACCTCCTGAATACTATCAAACATTTAATTTTCTCCTTATCCCTTCATTATACGCATATCATCTACATTCCAAAAATATCTGAATAACCTTTCATGGATACTGGTACCATTAATCCTACACTTTCAAAACTCAAGGAAAGACAACAGTGTAACAATCCTTATATGTCTCTTTATTCCATAGTACTATGATATTACTTATACAACATTACAATTGATAAACATGTAATCATTCCAATACCTTCTTAAACCATTGACCGATCTTCAACAATTCTTTCATCTCACATATCATTTGTAGTCTCTTCATCATCATCAACATAAATACTACCCATACGGCCGTACTGATTCTCTTCATGAGACTTTCCCTTAGGGAAATAGTTTTCATAATGCCCTTACATTTCACATTTAAAACATTTATCCATTGTTGATGTCATAGCAATACCTTTATCCTCATCCATGGTGTTAACTGAACCTTTTCCTTTGCACTTACTGGCTTTGTGTCCTTCTTTTCCACACCCAAAGCATCTTCCAGTTCCCTTGAAACAATCTCCCCGATTCCTCTTCCCACATGATTTACATGAGGGAAATTGAACTTTCTTTCCTCTATAATAATCATGAAACTCCATCTTTCTCTTATTATCTCAGTCGGGAAACTCAACAAAGCTGAGATTATTATTCATATTATGAGATTGATGATTAGGCATAATAATGATGTTTGGACTTCCAAATCCTGTTTCATTTGGTTTCTCATGAATAATATCATTCAATTGTCCATCATATCCTCCATTGTCATGAATCTTAATGTTTCCAGCCCTTTTCTAAAACCCAAAAAGAATAGTGTGAGAGGCAAAAATCATGCTAGGGAAAACAATATAGTAAATGGGGAGAATCCTCAATATCTAACATCTTAGGTTAAATTCTAAGATCTTTACTGTAGTTCTATGACTATATCCTATACGTATACTTATCCTTAGGGACATCCATAGACATACCTTAGAAATATCTCTAGGGATCTTAGTAATATTTTCGCATCCTAGTTTCCAAACGTTGACTAAACCTTCCCTCTAATACCAAATGTAGAGAACCAAATATTGACGTACAAGGACATTACATTACTCTAGTAGAATAATTTATACATAACAATAACAAACACACAAGGATCGTATTAGTTTTGTTTATTTGGAAACATGGAACGTAATATTCTCATCGTGGTGAAAGATCTTCAACATCTCCCATAAAGATCTTCCACTTTTTTGTCTTACCTAAAACCTTTAGTTATATCCTAGGGAAAAGAAAACATTAAAAGGGTGAGCTCAAATTCTCATTAAGGGTAAGAATTGATAAAATAAAACATACCATATACATTTGAACATAAAAACATGAACATAATGTTTAAACATCAAAATCTTGAGAAATGACATAAAACATGGAGGTATGTAAGGCATAGATCATAGAGAAACATTAAGAATGATAAAATATAATGGGAATAAAACATTAAATTGTGGAAACCATTAATCACATGATATGATTTCCATAGTACCCAAGCAATTGCTACCAAGACCATCTTAGTGGACAAAGTCCCTTTATGAATTGAGTTCACTCCTTGTTCCAGTCCTGTATTACTGAACCGGTTTAACTTGTTGTTCCAGCCTTGTCTATCTCATGAGATATAAATCTTTACCCAATGCATTGGAGGTATATATAGGTCCCACCCATCTCATAATGAAATCATTCTTTCATGTTCCAAAAAATCATAAATCATACATCATAGCATAACCCATGAAATAAAATGGGATTCATAATCATCTTTCCATCATAACATAATCCATAAACAATTGATATCATTTCATCATAAGAAAATTGAAACCATTTAAATCATAGAGACATTTTACTTGAAACATACACATATGAAATAACATCATATTAGATGGAAAATAGTTTTGACAAAACACATGAAATGAATTATTGAGGAAAATATCCTTTCTTCTTTAAAATCATTTTCTTTTCACAAAATTCCATGCAATTTTAAAAGATAAGGGTTTTGTTGAAAATAATCATGAAATCTTGTAGAGGAAGCTTCTTGAAAATGAGGTGTTATGAAACCGTAAATATCCATTCACGCCATATAAGTTAAAAATTACATTCTCCTTGTACTTTTTTCAGAAAATTAAAAAAAGTACCTTAGATGGTAACCAAATGAAAGATTACATTCATACAATGTAGTAAAAAGTCAATAAAGGGTAAAAATGACTTTAAACATCCATGGAAGAATGGTAAAAATTTTATAAAAGCATTTTTAGAAAACATGGTCATGGATGATAAACGTAACCCCAGTAAATACCAAAGTATAAAAAATCTCGGATAATGATGAGATGGTGATATTTTCTCTTACCATAGGTCCGATATGCTTTGTACGTATCCGAACCTCCTCTTCTTTGAAGCGCCTCTTTGAGAACTCCTTTTAGGGAACTGAAATTGGTCTTTGAAGAAGACCGGTACCTCTAGTATGTTTCTAGGGAAGTGGATAAGAGAATTTGTCAGGGGTTGGCAGAGCTTTAAGGCTCAAAGTGGTGTGGGGAAGAGAGGGAGGAGGTTCCCTTTTATAAGGGAGGAGAGGGGCAGCTTTGGGAAAACTAAAAATATTAATTTATTATGAAGACATATTTGGTATTAAATAGCTCCAAATTGATTTATTTTGAAGCTAGGTGGGTATGGGTCGAAATCCTCTCATCCAATAGAATTTGGACAAGTTTAGTTCACTATTTTAAACTTATCATTTAGATTTAACTTTAAGTTAGATAGTTTTACTTTTACCGTGTCTTTTTTTGTTCTTAAACTATAAGGGTAATAAAATTACTATAACAATCCAAATGAACCCCAAGTTGTTTATTATTGATATATATAACCTTATCTAAGTCATTTGGCTGAACCTTATATTTTTAAGAATAAAATAACAATTAATAATATAATATTTGTTTTAAAAACTATTTTATGTCAATTTTGACAATATTTAGTAATTGATTTTTGTAAAAATCATAACAGAATGATTAGTTCAAACCATGTTAATTAAATCAACACTAAAATTTCATATTAACCTGGAAAATTAGTGTAATTCACTAAAAGTCTTAAATTACATTTATTTGGGTATTTATAACATCAATTATCTTAATATTTCATTAATAAGATAATTACTGCGTCATCATTTTGTCATAAATAAATTTACATTTTTAATTTCTAAAAACTACAAATAAAATATCATTATGTAGGAAATCTCTTTATCGTTCTAATGAATATTTATAGTCGAATTTATCTTATGTATAACCCTATATTAAAAATGATTTACTTATAAAACATTGATTTTAATTATTTTAACCCTTCTTTAAATAAATTAATAATAAATGTCCTAATCTAATCCATGTGGGCCGAAATTGACATATTTTATTACTAAGGTTGTTTTTGGTCGTATTAAACTTATCCAATAGAATTTTTACATGTGTTAGGGTAATAATAATATCATTTTTACCCTTAATTACCCCATCTACTTTTAACTGTAGTAAATAAAAGTAAAAAGTTACTATTCCCCAAAAATTATTTTCATTTCATTAAACCACATTTTACTTACTGACATCAGCCATGTCTCTCGGATTTTTTAAATTCCACTCACAGAAGTGATAAAATTATGTTTTATGTAAATTTGCAAATTCTCTTAGGAGGTGGGTAAAAGACGGTGAAAAGTTCAATTAAATTTTTATATATCTATAATTATTATAAAATTACTCCAATAAATTACATTGAACATATATAGGTATTATTTATCAATTTAGACCTAAAATAAATTCAAATAAAATAAATAATCATTTAAATAAAAAGTCAGTTTTTAAATAGTAACCTAGTGTTTTCACTATTCATCAAAAATTGAAAGTTTCCAGAAAAATACCAAAATTTCACCCTAGGCTAATTTCAATATTCTGAATCCAAAAATGAAGTCCATTTTCAAAAATAAAATTTATAAAATTTCAAAAAGTGGGTATTACTATTCATAACGACTAATTTCAATAATATTTTAATAGCATATCATTGTTTAGCGAAACTTGGTATTGCGTACAACACACGCTATCGTCGAAGGTCGCGCTTGCGTGTAATGCAAGGCAAGTCAAGGGTGCATGTTGTGCAAGCTCCTTTTGGTGTAGCGTACAACACAAGATATTATTGAAATTAAAAATAATATTTTTCATAAAATCTCGGGGTGTTACATTCTACCCCCCTTAAAATGAATTTCGCCCTCGAAATTAGTCGGGGTTATAAATGGTTTACTACTCGAAAGTTTCTTTAATATAAATCCACACCGTAATTAAGAATACCAAAACCAATCTTTAAAAAGAAAAGTATGAAACATAATGGTTACCCAAATAAACTAATCACAGGGTTTCCACGTAGGAGAACATAGGTGAAAATATGGATATGGAAGAAAAATCTAACCATCAAGTTCTGATGGAGAGTGGTAGAGAACATGGCTATGAAATAGCCAAAACTCACAAAGCCATAGATTTGCGATGATCTAAGGTACCATTTGATTCATCAGATATAAGGGCACTAGGACAACATTTTTGGTTTTCAAGATCATTTCCCTAAATTGGTGAATTAAAAGAAATACTTACATGATTTTGGTACAATTTCACTATTGTTTGTGTATTCAACAATTTCCCCTTCATCCATTAATGAAATGAAGTTGAATTTTTTATTCGTGATGTGTTAGCAGTTCATTTGATTGAATGATGGGTCATTCCATCTATTTCAAACAAAAGGTTAGAAAAAGTTAAAAGTCCATCTTATTGTTAGATTAATCGTATATGGTTACAAAAATGAACTTATACTTCATATATCATACCACTTAACAAAATAAAACATGTTTCAACTAACCATAGACTTCCTGTAGGCCAGTGGTAAGTGATAAAGGCTAGTTGCACTTCAGTTGTGGGTTCAATTCCCACAGCCTTGTCCGACGCGTTGGGCTGCCACCCATCCTGCAGGTTGTCATTTTTTCTAAAACTACATTACTATAACATCCCATCAATAATTTCGAAAAAACTTCTATCCTTAAACAATACTAACTTATTTCCAACATAATCCATTCCAATCTTTAGGCTTATCCATAATACTGCAGTCCGCTCTCATAATATAGTGAAAATGATTACCAGAGATTTCATATAACAAGCATGTTAATACCATCATTGATCCCCATATATCATAAGATATGTCTTGTTGGTCACATTCCAAATATTCTAAGGACTTAATCATGTATTCTCTTGAAAAAAGAATACCCATTGAATCTTAGTAAAAACATGAGTGCAGTCAAATGTTAACTCATTCCACATACCAAAAACCCAAAATTCTATATACTCAAACCATGATATAACAATTTCCTTATATCAGTCATGAGCTCATGAATACTATCAAACATTTAATTTTCTCTTTATCCCTTCATTATGTGCATATCATATATATTCCAAAAATATATAAATAACCTTTCATGGATACTAGTACCATTAATCATACACATTCAAAACTCAAAGAAAGAAAATAGTGTAACAATCCTTAGATGTCTCTTTATTCCATCGTACCATGAGATTGCTTATTCAACATTACACTTGTAAACATGTAATCATTCCACTACCTTCTTAAACCATTGACCGAGCTTCAACAATTCTTTCGTCTAACATATCATTTGTAGTCTCTTCATCATCATCAACATAAATACTACCCATACGGCCATAGTGATTCTCTTCATGATACTTTCCATTAGAAAATTGGTTTGCATAATTCCCGTACATTCCACATTTAAAAAATTTAACCATTGTTGATGTCGTAACAATACCATTATCCTCATCCATGGTGTTAACTGAACCTTTTCCTTTGCACTTACTGGCTTTGTGTCCTTCTTTTCCACACCCAAAACATCTTCCAGTTCCCTTGAAACAATCTCCTCGATGCCTCTTCCCACATGATTTACATGAGAGAAATTGAACTTTCTTTCCTATATGATCATCATGAAACTCCATCTTTCTCTAATTATCTGAGTCTGGAAACATACCAAAGTTGAGATTGTTGATCATATTATGAGATTGCTGATTAGGCATAATAACGATGTTTGGACTTCCAAATCATGTTTCATTTTGTTTATCATGAAGAATATCATTTCATTGTCCGTCATATCCTCCATTATCATGAATCTTCCTGTTTCCACCCATTTTCTAAAACCCAAAAAGAATAGTGTGAGATGCAAAAATCATGCTAGGGAAAACAACATAGTATAGGGGGAGAACCCTCAATATCTAACATCTTAGGTTAAAATCTATGATCGTTACAGTAATTCTAGGACTATATCCTATACTTATACTTATCCTTAGGGACATCCCTAGACATACCTTAGAAATATCTCTAGGGATCTCACTAACATTTTCACATCCTAGTTTCCAAAGGTTTAAGAAACCTTCCATCTGATACCAACTGTAGAGAACCAAAGCTTGACGTACATGGACATTACATTACTTTAGCGGAATACTTAATACATAACAATAACAGACACACAAGGATCATAATAGTTTAGTGTCTTTGGAAACGTAGAACGTAATCTTCTAATCGTGGTGAAAGATCTTCAACATCTCCCATAAAGATCTTCCCCTTTCATTTCATACCTAAAAGCTTTCTTTATATCATGGTGAAAAGAAAACATAAAAAGGGTGAGCTCAAATCCTCATTAAGGGTAAGCATGGATAAAATAAAACATACCATATACATTTGAACTTAAAAACATGAACATAATGTTTAAACATCAAAAGCTTGAGCAATGACATAAAACATGGAAGTATGTAAGGCATAGATCATAGAGAAACATTAAGAATGATAAAATAGCATGGGAATGAAACATGTAATTTTTGAAACCATTAAGAACGTGATATGATTTCCATAGTAGCCAAGGCATTGCTGCCAAGACCATCTTAGTGGACAAAGTCCCTTTCTGAATCGAGTTCACTCCTCATTCCAGTCCTGTATTACCGAACCGGTTTAACTTTTCCTTCCAGCCATGTCTATCTCATGAGATATAAATCTTTACCCAATGCATTGGAGGGAGATATAGGTCCCACCCATCTCATAATGAAATAATTCTTTCGTGTGCCACAAAATCATAAATCATACATCATAGCATAACCCATGAAATAAAATGGGATTATTAAACATCATTCCATCATAACATAATCCATAAACAATTGATATCATTTCATCATAAGAAAATTGAAACCATTAAAATCATAGAGACATTTTACTTGAAACATACACATATGAAATAATGTCATCATAGATGGAAAATAGTTTTGACAAAACACTTGAAATGAATTCTTGAGGAAAATATCCTTTCTTCTTTAAAGTCATTTTCTTTTCACAAAATTCTATGCAATTTTAAAAGATAAGAGTTTTGTTGAGAATAATTATGCAATCTAGTAGATGAAGATTCTTGAAAATGAGGCGTTATGATACCGTAAAAATCCACTCACGCCATATAAGTTAAAAATAACATTATCCTCGTACTTTTGTCGGAAAAGTCAAAAAGTACCTTATATGGTAACCAAAGGAAAGATTCCATTCATACAATGTGGTAAAAAGTCAATAAAGGATTAAAATGACTTTAAACATCCATGGAAGTGTGGTAAAAATTTTATGAAAGAAGTTTTAGAAAACATGGTCATGGATGATAAACGTAACCCCAATAAATATGAAAGTATAAACAATCATGGATAAATATGAGATTGTGATATTTACCCTTGCCTTAGGTCTGATATGCTTTGTAAGTATCTGAACCTCCTCTTTTTTGAAGCGCCTCATTGAGACCTCATTTTAGGGCATTGAAATTGGTATTTGAAGAAGACCAGGACCTCTATGATGTTTTTAGGGAAGTGGAGAAAAGAATTTAGCAGGGGTTGGCCAAACTTGAAGGCTCAAAGTGGTGTGGGGAAGAGAGGGAGGATATGCCCTTTTATAAGTGAGGAGAGGGGCACCTTTGGGAAAACAAAAAATATTATTTTATTATAAAGCCATATTCTATTTTAAATAGCTCCAAATTGATTTATTTAGAATCTAAGGTGGGGATGGGTCAAAATCCTTTCAACCAATAGAATTTGGACAAGTTTAGTTCACTATTTTAACCTTATCATTTATATTTAACTTTAAGTTATATAGTTTTACTTTTACAGTGTCTTTTTGTGTTCTTACACTATAAGGTTAATAATCTTATTATAACAAGACTAACGAACCCCAAGTTGTTTATTATTAATATATATAACTTAATCTAAGTCATTTGGCCGAACCATAGATTTTTAGTAATAAAATAACAATTAATAATATAATATTTGTTTTAAAAACTATTTTATGTCAATTTTGACACTATTTAGTAATTGATTTTTGTGAAACTCATAACAGAATGATTATTTCAAACCAAGTTAATTAAATAAATACTAAGATTTCATATTAACCTTAAAAATTAGTGGAATTCATAAAAAGTCTTAAATTACATTTATTTGTGTATTTATAACATCAATTATGTCAATATTTCATTAATAAGATAATTACTGCATCATATTTGTGTCATAAATAAATTAACTTTTTTAATGTATAAAAATTAAAAATAAACTATCATTATGTAGGAAAAAATTTTATCTTTATAATGAATATTTATAGTCAAATTTATCATATGTATAACCCTATATTAAAAATGATTTTCTAGTTAAACATTGATTTTAACTATTTTAACCCTTCTTTAAATAAATTAATAATAAATGTCCTAATCTAATCCAGGTGGCCCTAAATGGTCATATTTTATTCCAAAGGTTGTTTTTGGTCGAATTACACTTATTCAATAGAATTAGTACATGTGTTAGGGTAATAATAATATTATTGTTACCTTTAATTACCCTATTTACATTAAACCGTGGTAAATAAAAGTAAAAAGATAACATTCACCAAAAATTATTTTCATCTCATTAAACCACATTTTACTTACTGACATCAACCGTGTCTCTCAGATTTTTGAAATTCCACTCACAGATGCAGTAAAAATAACTTTTATGTAAATTTGCAAATTCTCCTAGGAGGTGGGTAAATGACGGTGAAAAGTTCAATGAAATTTTTATATATCTAAAATTATTATAAAATTGCTCCAATGAATTACATTGAACTTATATAGGTATTATTTATAAATTTTGACCTAAAATAAATTTAAATAAAATAAATAATTATTTAAATAAAAAGTCGGTTTTTAAATAGTAACCTAGTGTTTTCACTATTCATCAAAAATTGAAAGTTTCTAGAAAAATACCAAAATTTCACCCAAGGATAATTTAGATATTCCGAATCCAAAAATGAAGTCAATTTTCAAAAATAAAATTTATAAAATTTCAAAAAGTGGGTATTACTATTCACAACGGCTAATTTTAATAATATTGTAATAGCATATCATTGTTTAGCGAAACACGGTATTGCGTACAACACACGCTGTCGTGGAAGGCCGCACTTGCGTGTAATTCAAGGCAAGTCAAGGATGCGTTTTTTTCAAGATCCTTTTGGTGTAGCGTACAACACAAGACATTAATGAAATTAAAAATAATATTTTCCATAAAATCTCGGGGTGTTACAAATAAGCACCATACTATTTCCCAATATAAACCTCATGTGAAGGGTAGATTCTATGTGCAAGTCGCACAACCCCTTTATTGAGGATCCTTTAAATACATGAGGGTCCTTTCTACAATATATTAAACTACATGGTTCAGTCCTATCTCATGACCTTAAATTAAGATGTAGAACTACATGAGTTTTGATATCATTCTTCCAACAAAATTATGTAGGATTCCACCTTTAGATTAAATCCCAACAATGGTAGACATCCATATGTAACATATTACCTCCTAGGGACAAAAATCTTATATCTACATCCCCAAGGAATTATAATCCATAACAATGGATCTGCCTCCATAGGGATTTATGATCTAAAACTCTAGATCCACCTACATGGGGTATTCCCAACCACTATTAATCTAATTAGATGTGGCATCATCCCTCATATGGATGCACCCCTCAGATCTTCATACATGGGGAATTATGGTCCTCAAATATAGATCCACCTCTATTGGGAGTTTCGATCATCTTGTAAACTATCCAGGTGTTCCATCTTCCCTCTGAGTGAAGTATTTCCCAAATCAGCATCCACATGGATTTTTTATCCAAAACTATAAATCAGCCTCCATGAGGCATTCTGATATATTGGTAAACCACATATGTGTGACATTTTACCTTTTAGGGATTGATCATCATATCAATATCATGTAGCATTAGATCCATGTGGGTAATCTGGGGTGTTATCAACTATGGTGCACACCTCCTTTATCTACCTCTACGGGAATCATGTTTAATCTCATCCCATATCCTCTAGACATTAAAATCATTCGCCAATCCATCTCTACGGGAGGTAGAACCTGTTATCAGAGACAAACACCCACCCCATTAAAAATGTTATTAATGGTGTAAAAATATTTGGAATGCTTATAGACATGGCATTAATTACTTCATGATCAACATGGGATGCCTTGCATTCGGATCCTAATATTCCTCATATGAGATGCACTCCCGGGAGGAATATTCATAGGTAACCAATGTTCCGAGCATCCATACAAGCCCAATAAATTCCACTTTGACTACTCTATTGATTAAAGTTTTATTCCATCGAAGACAGAAGCAATGTAATTAACCATTGTCCCAAAAAAGATGCCACATTAAAAGAGTTCCATGAACATGATATAATCTATAAGGTTGATTGGGTGAGTTAACGAGCAGCAATGATGAATCCATATAATGATGAACTGACATACCCTCATCTCATTTCGATCAAGTAGTATGAATATATTATGAATGTAATTAAATTCGCCCACCTCTGAAAAAGAGGAATCTTCAGAAATAGAAAATCTATAATAGGCATTATCTGTCAATGCATGGGCGGGCCCCGGTGAAAAAATTAGAAATTGAAATGGTGACCCTAATGTGAAACTAATTTTCTCATCATGGGGACTAGTATCATCATAGACATTGATATATTTGGATTTCCCTTGATTCAAACAATAGTTTCCATGTCCCACTAAGGCTATAGTTTTCCCAATATGGAACTCACCATAAAATTGGGGGAGTAAAAGTTGAGCGTTCTTGGTCATTAACATCGTTAGTGTGGATCCCTCTCTACTTCAAAATATTGGAGATACATTTTTTTCAATTGATTTCCTTGTACTCATATTGAAATGTGAATCAACATAACAAATCAGACCCCAGATTTAAGAAATTAGCAGCCCTATGCCTGCGGGTATAGGGGTCGATGAATCAATAATATGACACTCCTGCATAAGAACACTCCCTCCATAACTTCCACCTCGACTGCATATATAGGGCACCCACACCCCATCTCACCCTATAAGATCATTTCGAGAAAGATGATTGATGTGGCATGAAAATATATGATTTTTCACATTATTAATATATGTTATTAATGAATTAATTAATTAATTTTTCACTTTTTAATAATTATTTATATTTTCATGTTTTATAATATAATTTATTAATTTATATTTTTTTGTATTATATTTTTTTAGGCTTTAAAAATAATATTGTTTATTTACATAATTTTATTGTTCAATAATTATCTATTTTCCTATAAAATTATAACTATGCTTGACTTATTAATTATATGTTTTATAATAGTTTTATCAACTATTTAATTAACAAAATCATTAATTTAAATATTAATTTTTTATTTTTAATAATAAGTAATTGCGTATACCACATTCAAGAAATAATATCTTTTAATTTATTAAATTATAGGTTTTTAATTTAATATTTCATTAATTTAAATACAATATCAATTAAATAAATTGCTCCACTACTTAATTTAATTTTTTGTTAAATTAACTTTATATTTTTTTAGCTTTTAGTATTATGTTTTGAATTTATTAGTTAGTTAATAGTTTTATGTTTTAATAATTATTTTGTCAATTCAAAAATTGATTTATTCTTTGGTACACTATCGTTCATTACTTCCCTGGTGACCCACTATCAAACTTCATACTGATGCACTTCTCCTTCCCCTCTAACTCAGTTTTCTCCATTACCACCAACCTCACAACACCACGGTCGTTGCCACTCCCTATCCACTATCTCACCACTCCACCTAACACCACTGACCCCGACCAGAAGCCACCATTCTTCCCATAGCCACCTTTCGACACAATGTCAGGGCCAGCTCAAGCCTCTACCACCACCACAATGACATCGATATCTTAGCTGGTGTCCAGAACTCGGACGAATGAGATGCTGCCCTTGGAGACACTGTTTCCACATTCAGTGCCTCCTATGCTGAGGACGGCACTAGAAATGAGTATAATCTACTGTAGATCTGAACCCTGTAACCACCGACGCCACTGCTGACCTGCTACTGCCAGCGGAGGGTTAGTGGGAGCCGTCTCTTAAAGGAAAACCACTATCTGATCCATCACTATCGTGGCAGAGCCACCCCTATTTATGATTGTTACAGAGCTGAGACCAATGCCTCTTCCTTCTTGGAGAACCCCCAATCCCCCCTTCCATCAGCAAGTAGAAGAAATAGGAATGGGGTGAGTAAAAAAATTTAACAAATAAAATAATAAAATATTTCAACAAATTAAATATATAAATATATTATTTAATTTTTTTTTATAAATTTATAAATTAATTTGTAGAATAAAATTAATTATTTTTAATAATTTTATATTTATGTAAATAAATTAATAATTAAAATGTAATAAAATAAAAAAAATTATATAATTTAATAAAATTAATATTTAATAATTTTTTTTAAATAATAATTAAAATAAAATATCAACTAATCAATTAATTTAAAATAGTGATTTTTTATAAATTAATAACGTAATCAAATAAATTTAATAATAATTAATTAAATAATTTAATATTTATAAAATTAATTTGTATAATCATCCTAACATATGATTATTATTTTCTATATTTTTTTAATTTTCATTTTTAAATCGAGTCAGAAGTACTTCCAAGCTCATTTATGCCACCCAACTGAATTCAGTTACAATATTTATGATAACCAAACAAGATTCTCATCAAAGAGCAGAAAATGTATGATAAAAAATAAAAGATCAAATTGAGTCAGTGGAGCCAGAGAGTGAAACAATGTATGAAAACAACCTTATAAATAAGAGAATCCACAACAATGAGGATTGGGTCTACCTATCATTAATATTCTATATCATTCATTTAATACCTGGATCGAAAATATAGGATTCAATAGATCATGGGATGGAGAGAAGAGACCTGATAGTATAAATGAGGAGTTCATTCATCCCTTTTTCATATTAAATTTCACATCTTGTAATCGAATGTTTTCAATTTCTAATATTATCATGATTTTTGGATAAAATCATAGTTCAGGGAATTTATTATCCATCTCGTTATGTTTATTTTCCTTTTAATTTTTTTATTTAAATGTTTTTATATAGGTTCGGAGAGGTCAATTTTGAAATCATCAGATTGATTCGTGCAACATTCATTTAAATTACAATGCCACAAACTTCTTGGTTTGGGGGACATAAATCTCCTGGTTTAAATTTCTACTTCATCACATTTCTCTTTCAAAAAGGAATCCAATTTGACAAGTCAAGTTGATTTTAATAGATATGAAATTATTTTTTTCCAACATTTTCATAAAATTTCAAAATTCAATGACCTTCAGTGAGATTGACCATTTATGATCATAATAACTTGTAAAAAATAAAATCATTAGTAACTACCAACGAGATGGTTCCTGTTGATATTTCTATAATGTTCGTATTAGTTTCAATGTTTCATGAAGTGGAGAACCTCAATATTCATTAAATTGTGTTATTAAACATCATATCGAGGGAGGTTAATCTAATCAATTTCAAATATTACAAAGTCAATACAAATTTCAAGTGAAAAATATATTCATTCAACCAGTATAGTTTAATTCAACCGAGCATCACCCATGAATATTTTTTCTGAATATTTTCATGAAAAACTATTTCTACGACATTATCTCTTTGAATTTTTCATTTAGTCAATATAATAAATAAATTCTATTCATTACTGTATCTCTTAAAAATATAAATAAAACAATTGGAATACACTACCCCACTATTTTAAATAGTGGTTTTGTTTTAAATAAACCTTTAAACCACCCAATTATCTTTCTTGTGAATTTACACATCACTACTATACTAGTTTAGGTATATAAATTTAATTTTTAGGGCCATGATGAACTCAAAACACACAATAATGTGGTTCCATTGCTAGGGAAGGCACACACAGAGTGTCCTAGGGTAGAAAATTAAATAAAAAATCTTATATATAAAAAACATATCCGCTCCTTGTGATTTTAGTCATTTTCAGTCAACTTTTTCTTGTGTGTGAATATCCAAATAATATGTGTTGAGAGTTGATAATATATTTAATTTTTTTACTAATGACATAGTTGATTTGTATTTTTTTTGCAAACATTTTTGAAATAATTTTACTTTCAGTTTTGATCTCATTAAATAAAGTAAAATCATTAGGGTTGGGTTCATCAAATGGAATTCTATTGGTTCTGTTGTAGAAACAATGGGAACACATCTTAGAAGTGTGTCTATAATTTACCACAAAACCCCCTTTAATGTGATGAAAAAATTAAATATTATGAACCTGAACCCAAAGACTAATCAAAACTAGATCAAATGATTTAAAAAAAATGAGCAAAATTTGATGATTTTCATGAATATCACAATGTTAGCATGAACACATTACAAAATAAAACATGGGATTCAGAGTAAAATATCAAAAAATAATAATTTAGTGATGAAGAAAGTGATTATGAATGATTGGATCATGAAATTGTGAATCAGATTATTCCAGAAACAAAAAAACAAAATTGTTATTTTGAGGATTCATAACCTAATAAAACACAAAATTTGTAAATAAATAACTCTACTAATAATGAAATCAACTATAATGATCCGATCAAGACCATAAATAGAGTTATGTTATTAAATTTTGATATATAAGTAAAAAAATTGAAGAGTATTTCCCTATTCTTTTCATGATCCCTAAAATTGAGAAAAATCACTATTTTAAGAGCATTGTAAACATTATTACATGGGTTGAGGAAAATATAGAAATCGCGAACTCGTGATGTAAAAAACATTCCCAAAAACATTATAAAATTTTTAATAATGAACCTGAACATTAATTTGCTTATACGTTAATATAGAACAATAAACAAGATGTCATGAAATTTAAAACTCCCAACTGAATTTGTTTTCAAAATGAAATTTTTGATATTGATCTTCAAGAAGGGTATGAACACAATCTAGATGATTGTAGTAGAAATTATTTTTCAAAATTTTTAATTGATGTTAATTTTTTATTTTCTGCTGAGTAATTGTTGGAAGAGAATTATGATATTTAGAAACATAAAATTTTTGATGACCAAAAATAAACTCTACCATAAATTTTTTGTCTTTCTCAGATGAGTTTTGCGTTGAACCACATTGTGAGAGTGAGAATAGTTTTGAAGATGAAATCTTTTTGGATATTGATTTTCAAAAATTACAGGAATCACTTGAAAACCCACTTCATGAACCTATCAGTCATAAATCATCCACTAGAAACCTTGAAATTGATTTTTTTGACATGATGTTGAGAGAGATAAATATGAGGATAATGTTGTATCTTTAAGAGCACACATTTCATTGTTGTCCCTTCTTGAAGATTTGATGTTTGCAAAAAATGAACATAATCTTGTACTAGACAACTCTACATTGAAGAGTGATTCTGATGTGCCTGATCATAAAATATTCTTTGAATATCGCAAGGGAGTTATTTATTTTTCACCTAAGTCAAAATGTTTTGTATGTACTAAGGAAGTAAATTAGGGTGATGAATTTTATGCTCACCTTGAAATATCCCATGAGTAGTTAATTAATGTTAAAGGTTTTTACAAAAGAATTATTGTTTGTAAGGACAGATTCGTGTTTTCCATTGATTTTCTTAATTCACAAAAATATAATTTATCTATTAAAAATATTTGGACGGTCAATATGGGGTGGTTTATGGACAAGAAACCACACACATCTAGTTAATTCGGTTACTTTCTAGGGGAGTCCGACTGGGGTCTTTAAATCTAGCACTGCATGGGATCCATCGCTGGTTTTACTACATTTAATTTATTTATTTTAGTTTTTTAATTATATTTTTCTATATTGTCAAACTGAAGACATAAAACCATGTTTGTAATTGCTCGGGTTCTTGGAGGTCCATTACTTGGTGGAAATCTGATGTTGGGTGTTCCGAGTAGTCTGGGATAGTTATCAAGGCTTCTCGGTGAATCTTGACCCCTAACAGTAGGCCTACCGGTAGCCTTAGCCTACCGGTAGTAGGCCTACCAGTAGCAGGCCTACTGGTAGCTCGGTCTACCGGTGGCCACAACCTACCGGTAACTCGTTATATCGGTCACTAGACCTACCGGTATCTTGGTCTACCAGTAGCCGTACCCCCCAGTAGCTCGGTCTATCAGTAGCCTCAGCCCACCAGTAGCCTGGTCTACCTGTAGCTGCTACCTACCGGTAGCTTAGTCTACTGGTAGCTCGACCTATCGGTAGCTCGGTCTACTGGGAACTGTAGCCTACCGGTAGATCGGTCTACCGATAGCCACCGCCAACAGGTAGCATGGCCTACCAGTAGCTCGATCTACCGGTAGCTCACCCTACCCGTAGCTCGGTCTACTGGTAGCCGCAACCTACCGATAGCTCGGCCTATTGGTAGCTTGGATAACCGGTGGACCTAGCCAAACCCCACGAGTTTTCCAGTAGCGCCTCCTTTGGCGCAAATTGGGTTTTAGTCCAGTTTTAACCCCCTTTAAGAATCCCATTAACACCCATTAATGGAATTTAATTAACCATTTGATGAGGTACCCTGGTGTGCATCAGTTTAAACCGCCCCTAAATACAGGGACCCTTTAAGGACGTGTGGGGCCGCGTGGTCAACCCACGACCCCGCTCCTTATGCGGGTTTGCATTCTTATCTCAGTATCTCAACCATCCTCGACCCTTATAAACTAAAGGGTTCTCCCTGGGTTCTTTTTTCTTGATCACCTTGTAATAGATTCATCTACTCGTCCTTTCCGGATGTCACACCAGTGCAATTCACGCATCCGTTGTTCCTCGCGCGTGAAGAGAAACTTCGATCGTTGACCAATCAGGTAGGGTTTCAACTTCGTCTCTCCTTTCTATGTATCTTGTGGGGTGGGTACACTACTACATCTGTAGAATTCGATGAACCAAACTTTAATGAAGATAATAATTGGATTCTAAAGAATGAAGGGGAGGGGTGTGACCGATGATGCTGCTATGTTTTTCTCCTCTTACATGAATAATGATTTATTATTTGTACGGGCTTAGTCCTACATAAAATCTTAGCCGTTAGTCATCTTTCTCTGTGCTCTAAGAAGCCCTTATCTCTTTTGTTGGTCATGCAAAGCAAATTGGTTAATTTGTTAAAGGAAATTGGTTAATTACGTATATTCGGATAAATAAATTTAAATAAACAGGATCAATCCTTTTCTGTGATAACCCCGGTTAAATACATCGGAATTGAAATCATGGAGTGTGTTAAATCTTTTAAATCTGAAAATAATGGAATGTGCTTGCTTTGTTTTGGTGGTAGTGGTTTGGTTGTTTTCTTTCACGGGCCGATTTCTGGGTGATGTGGGTGGGGATGGGATCCCCTATTGTAATGGTTTCACTGGTTGTGAATTTGAGTCAGTGTGGTTACCTTGCTTATATCACAAATTGGGGTGGAATACTCTATTAATGAGGAACTGTTGGCTCCTGGGTTTTGGGAACATGAGATAGTATCTTGGGGTTTTCCATGGTTCCAGTACCTTGAGGGATCTCAGTTATCTTTTTTTTTGTGGTTATGTCTTTATAAGAGAAACATGTTTGAACTTTTAAGTTGATGAATGATTGTACGCTTTCATTGGCTTGTGCTTATGCTTGCTAGTTACTTGAGTAGGTGCATTAATTTATTTAAACTTTATTAATGATCATGAAAACAAGGATGGGAAAAATGGGTTTGGTTGGTGTGAGTAGTGACTTGGACATGGTTGTTGTTGTGTTCTTTAGGCTGGCTGAAGAAAAACCAAGATTTGGGTGAGTTCTTGTTACCTATACAAATACTTTTAGTTTTGTGTTTTGTTTTCATGCCCCACCCAAGTGAGAAATTAGTACTGAACACCCCCATTTCATGGGGGAGGGTGTTTTTTCCCAACACTTCTATGAGTGACATATTATTAGTTCATTTTCTGCTCCCTTTCCCGAATAGCCCAAGATTCTATGGGCATGCTGTGATGGCCCGAAGTCCATTATTAGCCCAAATATCTTTGGATAGGGTAGTATGGTGGTTGACCCAGGTGTGTGCGGGAAGGTGGTTCCCCATGTGTCTTCGGGATGAGCCCCAGGTGTTTTCGATCATGGAAGTAGATCTCCTAGCCCCGGTGTCTTCGGGTGTGGTGGTGGTTGTTCTGGCCTAAGTGTTTGCAGGCATGGTTACATGTGTCAGTTCTGGCCCAGGTGTGTGTGTATGTGGTTTGGCAGTGGGACTGCGTGAGGATATGGCCCAGGTGTGTGCGGGTAGGGTGTGGCAGTGGGACTGCGGTGAGAATGGTGGGATTGGTTTAATGCATAGGATGTCTTCAATAACCAGTGGGAATGTGGTGCAGGGTTCCCAAACATCAATGTTCTATTATTATACATTACATGAATTGCGTTATTTGGGGAGTGTGCCTTGGTGAGGCTTGGGTGGTTAGTTTCCTTGTTGCGTGTTGGTTATCTCTTTTCTCATAGGGTATTAGTATGCCTCCCCACATGTGCACGAGAGCCTTTGGTTTTTTTACTGAGTATACATGTATGCTCACCCTACATATATAAAACAACTTTCAGGTTTCCAGGAGGACATCAGGGATCGTGTTGGGTCGTACTAGCTCAGACCTTGTGACAGGTCATTGAAGTTGCTATTGTTCTTTCTTTTGGTACTTTTCCTTGAAGTATCCTTATACATTATGGATATTAATTTTGTAAAATGCATTGGGAATGGTTCTTGGAATTAATTTTTACTTTTAGTCTTGGTATTGTGGGATTCACTATCTTATCTCCCAATCCTATTAAATGAAAAAGGGAAATGCCATCCATTTAGTGTGTGAATTTTTGCCCTTGGTTCTGGTTGCCACACTGGGACCTATTAAAGGTGGGGTTCGTGGGTCATTATCTCTTCATCAACATAAAGAAGGAAGGGCCTTGAAATCTACTGACCCATCCCTCTTTTTGGTGAAGGCAGGTCATGACAGAATGGTATCAAAAGTGAGGTTGAGAGATAGGATGGAGTCTGGAGTTAGGAACAGTAAGGATTGCATGGGATGGTAGGGAAACAGTGTTGGGGGACCTTGGTGTGTGAATTAGGCCAGGGAAGAGGGGCTAGGACATGGGATTTTAGGGCCCCCCGTGATCCAATGCAATGACTATGGACCAACCGAACGACCAAGTGAGGCCATGCTGATTGCAGGGTAGAGACCCTAGAAAAGGTACATGCACCATGATGACTTGTGTTCTCTTCTTTCATGGGTGTTTTGGGAATTTAAATCAATAAGATGTTTAAGAAATTTATGATCAATAATATGTACTACTTCGGAATAGGCATTCCTTATATACCTAGCAGCTGTGGCACCTGGGAGGTGACCACGGGCGGTACGGGCGATCAAGACCCAGGAGGTTGACTTGGCCGATTGGCAGAGGGCTGATCGAGAGGAGGAGGACGAGCCGTAGTAGAAGACGCTTCGAGCCTTCCAGCGACAGGCCCTCGAGAAGTATGAGGGAAACACCTCTGACATGAAGATGGAGAGCTGGCTAGAAGAGCTGGTGATAGCTTTCGGCCTGATTCGGGCTCTCCCTAAGTACTGGGTTCCTCTGACTGTCAGCCAGATGCGGGGAGCAGTGCGTCAGTGGATGACACTTTACCTGGGGGAGAGGAGAGAGGCTGAGGTGGCATGGGTGGCATGGGTGGATTTCGAGATGGAGTTCTGGGTGGAATTCCTCTCTTCTACGATGAAGGCGGAGAAGAGGCATGAGCTACTCTCCCTCTAGCAGGGGAGTATGTCAGTAAGGGAAATGGGAATCAAGTTCAAGGACCTCCTACGTTTCACTCCGGACCTATTTCCAGATGAAGAGTCTTGGGAAAGATGTTTAGAGGAGGCGCTCCGACCCTTCCTCCAGTACGCTGTTACCCCCTTCACCCTGCCGACATTCTTGGAGGTCTAGAAGAAGGCTGAAGTGGTGGAGAGGATGCACGCTCTAGGAGGTGTGTCGCGAGAGTAGATCCAACTGGGATCATCGAAGGGAAAGGATGTCCGCACTAGACCACCAACATCCGGACCCTCTCGGTTCCGACCAGCAGGGAGCAGGCCATAACAGTTCCAGTTCTGTTCCCCCGGTCGTCGCCCTTTTCTTTCGGGCCCGGGACTGAGGTGCTTCGTCTGTTAGAGCCATGGACATCACTAGAATCAGTGCCCAAACTGAGTACAGTACGGTGGTGGCAGATAGGCCCAGCACCCACCCTAGCAGCAGCTTCTAGCTAGGCCCTTCCAGCAGCAGCATTAGTGGTAGTGAGCTCCCGCTCCTCTGAGGGCAGACATTTTAGGAGGAGGCCGACCTCAGGGCGCTCCTCAGGGACCTCGACCAGGGCATGGTCGGGGAGGTGGCCGACAACCGAGAGGCAGATGAGCTGAGCGTGGGTAGTTGCACGCCGCAGAGGCAGTAGTCCCAGTAGCACCGGAGGTCATTCGAGGTACAATCAGTTTGTTTAGTACCATTGCTTATGCCTTGCTCCATACTGGGGCTTCACACTCCTTCGTTGCACCCAGTCTAGACCGTACTCTAGGACTAGACATCGAGAGACTCCCAGTGCCCCTGGTGCTGAGAACACAAGTCAGAGGTCAGACCGACTTGTTATATGTTTGTCGAGGATGCGGACTGATAACAGGGCCACATCATTTGGTCAGGGATCTGCTACTACTACAGTTACTGCCATATGATGTCATCCTAGGCATTGACTAGCTATTCTATTTGTGTGCCATCATCGACTAATTCCGTGGAAGGTTTGTGTTCTCAGACATGGGCGGATGACGTGTTACTTTCACCAGTGAGTGGACCAGTCAGAAGGGTAGTGGGAGAGAGAAATCCCTCCTCTCTTAGTTAGCCGAGCTTTTAATGGAGTCAGTAGATGTTGAGATGGTGGAGGTGTCAGGGATCGTCAGTGAGTTTATGTATGTCTTTCCTGAGGAAGTAACAACTCTACCCCATCGATGTGGTATCGAGTTTGGGATAGATTTTCAACCTAGAAATCATCCGATTTCGATGGATCCTTACCAGATTGCACCATTAGAGCTACGAGAGTTGCGGATTCAGGTTGATAATCTGATGAAGAGTGGTTATGTTCGACCAAGTGCGTCACCGTGGGGTGCTCCGGTATTGTTCTCAAAGATGGTAGATAGTGGTCTTAGGTTGTGAATAGACTACATGAGGCTGAATCATGTGGAAATCAAGAATCACTACCCTCTTCCGAGGATAGATGATCTTTTCGACCAGCTGAAAGGGGAAGGATGGTTCTCGAAGATCGACCTGCAGTCTGGCTATCACCAGTTGAGGGTGAAAGAGGAAAACATCCTGAAGACGGCCTTCAGGTGCAGATATGGACACATCAAGTTTGTAGTCATGCATTTCAGTGTTACGAACGCCCAGGATATGTTCATGGGGCTTATGAACACCATCTTCCGGGTGTACCTGGATCGGTTCGTAGTCGTGTTCATCGAAGACATCCTGATCTATTCAAGATCCGAGGAGGACCACGCGGAACACCTAAGGATAGTTTTGGAGATCCTCTGACCGCACCATATCTATGGGAAGTTGTCGAATGGCATGTTATGGATACGAGAAGTGCACTTGGGCACGTAGTGTCCGAGCAAGGGTTAGAGGTGGACCCATCAAAGGTTGAGGCAGTTGTTTCTTGGGCAGCACCTAAGAATGTGGCAGAGGTTCGCAGCTTCCTCGGGCTAGCGGGTTACTATCGGAGGTTCGTACCCAACATCTCCCGAGTTGCAGCCCCATTGACATCCTTGACCAATAAGGACAAAGTTTTCATGAGGGGTGAGGAGTGCGAGACAGCCTTCAGCTATCTGAAGGATAAGTTGGTTAGTGACCCAGTACTGAGACTACTAGAAGAAGGGGAGACATTTTAGGTGTTCTATGATGCTTCAGGTCAAGGCCTCAGATGTGTGTTGATGCAGCGACAAGGGGTGTTCTCTTATGGGTCTAGCCAACTATGCCCTCATGAGCGTAATTATACCACCCACGACCTAGATTTTGCTTCGGTCATTTTTGCACTAAATCTATGGTGGAATTACCTCATCATAGAACACTTTATGGTCTTCACAGATCACAAAAGTTTGAGGTATATCTTCTCCCAGTGAGACCTAAACTTGCGGCAGCCAAGGTGGATATAGTTCCTCCCGGATTACGACTTTGAGATTTTCTACACTTCAAGGAAAGTGAATGTAGTGGCTGATGCCTTGAGCAGGAGGTCGCCAGAGGATGCGGTCCGAGAGTTGATAGATGCTTAGAAGGCAATGGAGGAGTTGGTTGCCTTTCACCTGGATGCGAGGATGGATAACGGTATAGGTTTCCTGTATTAGATGACAGTGCAGTCGTCTCTGTTTCAGCAAGTGGAGGAGTCTCAGTGGGGAGATCTAGAGTGGTAAGTGATACGTGACTGAGTTTACCAGAGCAATGCTCCAGAAGGATGGACGGAGGATGGTCAAAACCGGATGCTTTTATGGGGAAAGCTGTTTGTTCCAGGGGCGATGCGCGGCAAGGATCATAGTGAGTTCCACAACTCACCACTAGAGGTACCCCCATGAGTTTCCAAGATGTACCAGGGTCTGAGGAGACAGTTTTTGTGGCCCGGGGTAAAGCAGGTGGTGGAAGGGTTCGTGGCCAAGTGCATAGTGTGTCAGCAGGTAAAGGTTGAACACTGTGTTCCAGGTGTTTTTTTGCAACCTGTAGATTTCTCCGAGTGGAAGTGGGACGACATCGTGATGGATTTATTCATGGGACTACCCAAGGATCAAGGGGGATATGATTCCATCTGGGTAGTAGTGGACCGGTTGATGAAATCAGCTAACTTTTTAGCGATTAAGGAGTCGAGTACAGTGGATACTTTGGAACGAAGGTACGTGGATGAGGTGGTGTGGTTTCATGGATTTCTGAGGTCCATATTCTCGGATAGGGATGCTCGGTTTACCTCAAGAGTCTGGAGAGTATTGCAACATGCTTTTGGGACCCATCTACGTCTTAGCTCTACTTTCCATCCCCAGACAGATGGACAGACAAGCGCACCATCCCGTCCTTGGAGGATATGATGCGGGCATGAGTTCTGGACTCAGGAGGATCGTGGGTGTGACACTTACCTTTGACAGAGTTCACATACAATAATAGTTATCACTTTACCATTGGTAGGGCCCCATTTGAATCCTTGTACGAGAGGTTGTGTCGCTCACCTGTGTGTTGGGCCGAAGTCAGAGAGGCGAGCATCCTTGACCCGAAGGTAGTGCAAATCATGACGGAGAAGGTTCAACTTATACGGGAACGGATGAAGGTGTCCCAGGACCGACAGAAGTTGTATGCTGATAGCAGAATAAGGCCCTTGGAGTTTGAGGTTGGAGACCATATGTTCTTGAAGGTCTCCGATCGGCGTGGAAAAAGGAAGTTCGGCAAGGGGAGTAATCTTTCTCCCAATTTCATCGGACCCTTTGAAGTGTTTTGGCAGGTCAGAGAAGTGTCTTATCAGCTAGCGTTACCACCACCGGTACTGGGGATACATGATGTATTCCATGTGTCCCAGCTCCGTCGTTATCTTCATGACGATTCACATGTCCTTGGCTGGGGTGATCTAGACATCGAGGACAACATGACCATTGTGGAAAGACCAGTGATGATTGAGGATCGTGAGGAGAAGGTTCTTCATGGGAGAACCATTCCCTTGGTCCGTGTGTTATGGAGACAAGGTGGGAATGAGGAGAGTATGTGGGAGAGGGAAGCACAGATGCGTGCCCAGTACCCAGAGTTGTTTTGAATTTTGTACTATTCTAATCATACTTGTTGTAGTGGAGCGTTTTACCTTGTTGGCTATGAAATATGTGGTTTTCCTTTCCTATGAATGTGTGTGAAAAGTCTTGGCTATGGGGAGTGTATGACCCAACCCCTAATCAAGACGCATTAATGTGGATGTGATTAAACCTGTGCGAGCGAATCAGTGCCACCCAAAGTGGATAATATCTTGACATGGGGGAAGAAACTCCCAACCCACATGACATGCCAGTTAGACATGGCATGTTTTTTGGTTCTTGAGAGAGAGGAATTTTTTGTTAACAATGAGGTCCACTCCTGAGAGGTATCTTTCGAGGTGGTTGTTCGAACCCTCTCTATCTGGGTTGTTTTGATTCTCAAGGGAGAGAATAGTTTGAGAGGTATCTGATGTAATGGACCGGGTTTTTGGAGGTCTATTACTTGGTGGAAATATGATGTTGGGTGTTCCGTGTAGTCTTGGAAAGTTATCGAGGCTTCTTGGTGAAGCTTGAACCCTAATGGTAGGCCTACCGGTAGCCTTAGCCAACCAGTAGCAGGTCTACCGGTAGGTCGGTCTACCGGTAGTCGTATCCCACCAGTAACTCGGTCTACAGGTAGCTCGACCTACCGGTAGCTCGGTCTACCGGTCGCCGTAGCCCACCTGCACCTCAGTCTATCGGTAGTCGTAGCCTACTAGTAGCTCGGTCTACCTATGGCTGAGGCCTACCAGTAGCTTGGCATACCTGTCGCTCGGCCTACTGGTAGCTGGGCTAAACGGTGGACCTAGCCTAACCCCCACTGGTTTTCCAGTAGCACCTCCTTTGGCGCAAATTGTGTTTTAAACCCTGTTTTGACCCCCTTTAAGAAGCCCATTAATGCCCATTAATCTTTACTAATTAAGAGTTTGGTGAGGTACCTTGGAGTGGGTCGATTTAATCCGCCCCTAAAGGCGGGGACCCATTAATGATGTGTGGTGCCGCATGGTCAACCCATGACCCCGCTCCTTATGCAGTTTAGCGTTCTTATCTTAACATCTCAACCGTCCCCAACCCTTATAATCTAAAGGGTTCTCCTGGGGTTCCTTTTTCTCGATCACCTTGTGATCGATTCATCTGTTCGTTCATTCTGGAGGTCACACCCGTGCAATTTTCGCATCCATTGTTCCTCGCATGGGAAGAGAAGCACCGATCGTCGATCAATCAGGTAGGGTTTCAACTTCATCTCTCCTTTCTGTGTATCTTTAGGGGAGGGTATGCTACTTCTTCTGTAGAATTGGATGAACCAAAATTTAATGAAGATAATAAACAGATTCTAAATAATGAAGGGGAGTGGTGTGGTTGATGATGCTGCTCTGTTTTTCTTTTCGTTCATGATTAATGATTTCTGATTTGTACGGGCTTATGCCTACTGAAAATCATGGCTGTTGGTGGTCATTCTTTGTGCTCTAAAAAACCCTTATCTCATGTGTTGGTCGTGTAAAGTAAATTGGTTGATTAGTTAAAGGAAATTTGTTAATTACATATATTCGGCTAAATAAATTGAAATCAACAGGATCAATCCTTTTCTTTGATAACCCCAGTTAAATACAGTGGAATTGCAATCATGGAGTGTGTTAAATATTTTTAATCTGAAAATATCGGCATGGGACTACTTTGTGTTCGTGGTAGTGGTTTGGCTGTTTTCTTTCACGAGCCGATTGTTGGGTGATGTGGGTGGGGATGTGATCCCCTGTTGTTATGGTTTCGCTGGTTATGAATTTGAGTATGTGTGCTTACCTTGCTTATATCACGAATTAGGGTGGAATCGTCTATTGTTGAGGAACCATTGGCTCATGGGTTTTGGGAACAAGGTGTAGTATCTTGGGATTTTCCTTGGTTCCAGTACCTTGAGGGATCTCACTGATATTTATTTTATGGTTGTGACTTTACAAGGGAACCGGGTGTGAATGTTTAAGTTGATGTATGATTGTACTCTTTCCTTGGCTTGTGCTTATGCTTTATAGTTTCCCGAGTAGGTGTAGAAACTTATTTAAACGTTATTACTAAACATGAAAACAAGGACGGGACAAATGGGTTTGGTTGGTGTGAGTTGTGACTTGGACATGGGTGTTGTTGTGTTCTTTAGGCTGGCTGAAGAAAAACCTAGATTTGGGTGACTACTTGTTACCTATAAATATTCTTTTAGTTTAGTGTTTCTTGTTCGTGCCCCATCCAAGTTGATCACTTAGTGCTGAACACCCCTATTTTCATGGGGGATGGTGTTTTTTTCCCAACACTTCTATGAGTGGCTGGTTATTGGTTCCATTTCTGCTCCCTTTCCCGAATAGCCCAAGATTCTATGGGTAGGCTGTGATGGCCTGAAGTCCATTATTAGCCCAAGAATCTTCGGGAATAGTAGTGTAGTGGTTGGCCCAGGTGTGTGCGGGTAGGTGGTTTCCCAAGTGTCTTCGGGATGAGGCCCATGTGTATTCGGGCGTGGAAGTAGATCTTTTATCCCGTGTGTCTTCAGGTGTGGTGCTGGTTGTTCTGGCTTAGATATTTGTAGGCATGGTTACGTGTGACAGTTATGGCCCATGTTTGTGTGGGCAAGGTTTGGCAGTGGGACTGCGAGAGGATATGGCCCACATGTGTGCGGGCAGGGTCTGGCAGTAGGACTGCGGTGAGAATGACAGGATTGGTTCAATGCATAGGATGTCTTCAATAACCAGTGGGAAAGTGGCTCGGGGTACCCAAACATCAACGTTCTATTATTATACATTACTTGACTTGTGTTATTTGGGGAGTGTTCCTTGGTGAGGCTTGGGTGGTTAGTTTCATTATTGGGTGTTGGTTATATATTTTCTCATATGGTATTAGTATGCCTCCCCACTTGTGCACAAGAGCCTTTGGTTTTTCACTAATGAGTATACTTGTATGCTCACCCTACGTATATAAAACATCTTTCAGGTTTCCAGGAGGACTTCAGGGATCGTGCTGGGCCGTACTAGTTCAAACCTTGTGATAGATGATTATAGTTGCTGTTGTTATTTATTTTGGTACTTTGCCTTGTAGTCTCCTAATACATTGTGGATTTTACTTTTGTAACATGCATTGGGAATGGTTCTTGGAGTCACTTTTTTACTTTTAGTATTGTTGTTGTGGGATTCACTATCTTACCTCCCGATCATATTAAAAGAAAAATGGAAATCCCTTCCATTTAGTGTGTGACATTATACCCTTGGTGATGGTCGCCACTCTGGGACCTATTGAAGGCGGGTTTCAGGGGTCATTATCTCTAATTCAACATAAAGAAATAAGGGCCTGAAAATCTGATGACCCTTCCCTCCTTTTGGTGAAGGCGGGTCGTGACATAGTTCATCATGGTAGTCAAACCATGCTTTTTCTTATTTTTACATTTTTTTAGGTTTTTTTATAAAGTACTATTTGATGTTATTCTTTCCATCAATATTTCTACTGGTGTTGTCTTCATGGTAATTCTATTCTTGTTATCAGAATAAAAAATTATGTTGTTTTTAGTGTCAATGAGGATATGATTATCCCTTTGTTCTTCAATTCACATGGATTTTTATGCTTGTGCTTCTTTGGACAAAATTTTATACATGGAAGTCCCTTCATTTTATTACTTCATTAATTTTTCTACTATACTATTCTTTCAAAAAAAATATATTCTCTATTGAAGCATCATTATACTACTGGTGGTGAGTCACGACATCTGTAACACACTCCTACGCTAGTAATGTGGAGTGACTGATTTTATGCTACTGTTGGAAAATCCCGCTACATGTTCTTTTTTGCTGAGAATTTTTGCTACTTTTGTTGGAGTTTTGAATATTTAATGCTATAATGTTTTTATATTCAAAAATCATGTGAACATAAGTGTGGGGGAGTAATAATCCATTGATGTTTTTCTTAAAAATATTCTTCATTATTTAGTTGGGTGCTTATCATGCATTTTTTTCTGCTCAAGAGTAAATCTTATTCAATCAATTTTTTAGTCATGCTTAAAACCAATTAAATGTGTATGGATTACATGATACTTCATCAAACACAATGAAAAATATCTAGTCACTGGATTAAATGATAATGCCTATAATCATACTATAATATAATTTTTGTGGAAAACATTCTTTTTAAAATTCACTGAGACCCTTAAACATGTCATTAACCTACTTAATTGAAAATTTTTATTGAACATTTAAAGTGTAAATTTGGTCCTCTCTATATTGGAATTCATATTTTGTTACAAAATTGAGTTTTATGTGTGGGATAGGGGGTCAACATACTTTTATATAATATGTTCGTTATTGTTTTTCCATCAAATTCCTCAAATTTTTTAAAATTTTCTTTTATTAAATGGTTATCTTTTTCAAAAATTCTTTCACAATTTGAGTTTCTTTATAATTATTTATTCATTTTAATTGGTTTTTGGACTATGTATAATACTATATTTGTAGTTAAGAGTTTCCAAGAATCTAAAACATGTGAGGATTAATGATTGTTGAGTGATTTTTCATAGTGATTTAAAGAATATTATTTTTTGTAATTTAGATTGAGAGCCATATAGGATACATTCTTATGGAGTTATGATGATATATTTTGGAAACTAGAAGATTTAACTTTTTCATCGGGGATTCAATTTTTAATTAAATAAATTAATCACTTTAGTGAGCCAGTGAAAATGTTATTAATATAAATCATTTGACTATAGAGTAAAATGGGCATATGGGAACCCACACTGGACCTCGAAAAAAATAGTCACTATGTTTATGTGAGTAATCCATCAATATAATTATAATAAGGTAATATTCATCATGATCAGAACATGGTACGTGACTGGGGAAATTTAAAAAACACAATAAAGTGCCTATTGTCAAAAATGAGTTCATAAGGTGAGGGGAATAATGAATGCTAGATAATGAAGGGAACAATCAAACTATATGAAATTATTTACATTGTCAAAATAAGGTGATTCCCAAAAAACCTTTAATTATTTTTATTTGGAACCTACGTGAATGTCAATGTATAAGTTGCCTTTTGTTACGTTCATAATTCTTTATGTTATTATCCTATCATTGCTCTTGATCATAGAATAAGAACATGAATAGCATTAACTTAGTAGGTAGTTTCATATATGAAGCATGAAATCCTCAAAAGTAGATCTCCGGGAAAAAATTAAACTAAGGTAATATTTCATTTGAATGATTCAATTTAAAAACACATAATTACAGTTTTTGTTCATCAAATTAAAACTACTGAGGGTGATTCAATTTGTGCTATTTAATAAAAAAATTCATTTTCAAAATGACTAAATCATATAATTAATTGAGGACAATCAATGATTAAGTTTGGGGAAATTTGATGTAGACTCAAAATACATTATTTTTTATATTTTTCATTTTATTTTTAATGAATTCATTAATTTATTTATAATATTTGGATAATTAATTTAAATTTTATTATATTATAATTTAATTTGATAAATAATTAATTTTTTGTCATAAATCTTGTTTTTTAGGATTTAATATTAATAATTTTTATTTACATAATTTTATGTTTCAATAATTATCTTATTTATTTTAGAATTATAAATCTTCAAAACTAATAAATTTAATATTTGTTAATAAATTGATCAAATATTTAAGCAACTTAATATTTAATTTAATTATTAAAATATTTTATTTTTAATAATAATTAATTATATTTTTTCACTTTATATAATTAATCTCTTTTTAGTTATTAATTTATATCATTTTAATTTAATGTTTCATTTTATTAATTCTGAAATCATTTTAATAAATTGCTCAACAGGTTATTTTATGTTTTTTTAATATATGATTATGTTTATTTATTTTTTAATTTTTATGTTTTTAATTTTATTGATAGTTAATAGTTTTAATTTTAATTACTTCCATTTTATTTCAGGATTGATTAATTTAATCAATAGAATGTTATTTTTAATTTTTTTTCTTTATTATTTTTTTAATTATTTTAATTGAATATTGATTGCTTTTGAATTTAAAAAAATTGAGGCATATTCAACATAGTCATAGTTGAAAATTTGTAATGGCGACTAATCCTTTTTCATTTTTTCAAATACTCATCAAGGGATGACTCTATACAGTCACTATCACTGCTAATAATCCATTCCTTCACCACTAATCCTTCTTCTTTTGAAAACTGTTGGTAATTGCTATTGTCTCATCCTTCTCATTGACACCATTACTCAACAAACTATTGCGAGTCACCAATCTTCCCATCAATTTCGACCCAACGTCAAGATTCATACGGCGTCACTTCTCCTTCCCCTCTAACTTAGTTGTCACCGTGACAACTTAGACATCACCACCATGGAGAAGATACCCCTATTTCTACTTGTTACATAGCTGAGGCCAAGGCCTTTTCCTTTTAGGAGAAGTCAAAACCCCCTTCGATTTGTGCATAGATGAAGAAATATGAATGGGCAGAGTACAAAACTAAAATATATAAAATAATTCAATAAAATAAAATAATTTAATAAAATATTAATAATGATTGATAATTAATAAAATTAATTACTAGATTAAAATAAATAAATAAATATAAACTAATAAATTATAATAATTGAATATTTATACAAATCAAATAATAATAATATAATAAAATAATGACCAATAAGATAATTTAATAAAATTAATATTTAATTCATGTTTTTAAATAATAAATGAAATAAATTAACAATTATTCGATTAATTTCACATCAATTTTTTATAAAATAATAATTTAATCTAATAATTGTAATTATTATTAAATAAGTCAGTATATATTTCTAAAAGTAATTTTTTATAAAAATCAAAACATTTAATTATAATTTTTATTGTGATTTCATTTTAAATTTGACGATTCAAACCAAGTTAGAAGAAACTCAACATTCATTTGAACCACTTGACTAAATTCAGTTACCTGGTTTATGATAACCTTACATGTTTTTAGAGAATAGAATCATGTTTACGATGGAAAAGATATGATCAAGTTGAGTTAGTGGAGCGGGGGAGTGAAACAGAGTATGAGAATATAAATTTAATTATGAGCAATAAAAGTGAGGTGGATTGGATATACCTCTCATTCATATGAAATCTGATTCATTTGATACTCATCGAGCTTCCAGGAGACTTCAAAGGAATAGTGACCTAGAGAGCAGAGACGACTAGTAGAGAAAAGCTCCATTCAAATTCTCTTTTCTTGATGGATATTTCTGCTCTCCTATTATTTAATTTCATCAAGCTGTAATTGAATTGTTAAATATTTAATTTAATATGTATGCCTGCTAAACATATTTTCTTGGGGTGGGGGGGGGGGGGGTAGAACGTTGATCGTTTAAAATTATGCTTCTTCACATTACTCTTTCTACAAAGAATCAGTTTTGACTAGTGAGGTTGATTCTATTTATTAAAAAAAAAGAATTTTTCATTAAATTCTTAAATTATGTTATCTTTTGTGAGATTGATCATTGATGCACATATTCAAAGATTAAATAAAAAAAATCAATAACTATCAGTGAGATTGTTCATGTTAATATTTCTACAAAGTTCTTTTCAGTATGAATTGTTGATGATGTGGTGATCATTAAGATTCATTCCACTACATGCATAAACTTTTTGTTGGGGGAGGTTATGAGAATCAATTTCCAAGATTTAAAACTAAATATACATTTCATGTGAAGAATATATTCATTCATCCAATAGATTTTAATTTACTCGAGCACAATCATTGATTTTTTTCTCAATATTTTAATGAACTGTTATTTTTGATTATTTATCTTTTTCATTTTTCAAATAATCTATATAAAAAAAATTCATCATTGTTATATATATTAAAAATATAAATTTTTTTTAATAAACATCCCAATGTTTTCAATAGTGGGTCTTGATTTAAATAAATCCTTAGACAACACACCTGTCTTCCCTCTGGTTAGATCCTTCTCTACTATACTATTGTAGGTTTATAAATTTAATTTGAGGGCTATAAAGACCTCCATACTCACCAATGGTTGACACCCACTAACATAGGTATAGGTATGAGGGGGAAATTTCCACTTAGGATATGACCCTTTTGTACATAGGGGCATCAACATCTTGCTAAAATTGTTTCCCTCAAGGGTCGCACAAGGGGAAACCACCCCATGTTATGATGATGAACTGCTTCAGGAGCCTCTCCATAGAGTGATCAAAAGACTCACTACCATACACCGAGGAGATAGGGTATTCCCAAGCCACCACATCTATGAATACTAAATGGGAGCTTCCATGGGGGGAACTCCCCAGACCACGACAACACAACCAATGATGGGTCCCCCATGACTATGAACTAGTGGAATTTATCCCGAATTTGTAATCCTATTTCTGAACCACCCCACACCATGGTTGGGGGCAGTATCATGATAATTGTAAAGTCCCGGAAATTCCATGTAATTTTTATTAATTATATAGAAATTTTAAAAGTCCTTAAAAATAAACAGCGCATTATTCCATGTCCTGGTGTGCCCACAATGAATTTTTAAACTTTTTTTAGGTATGTTTAGTAAACGTACGAGCGAGTTTTTGTAACTTTTGAACCGGTGCTCAGAAATAAAATCTGATGACACCGTTGAACTCGAAACGCCGATATTCGCTTAAAGAGAGATTCAACTAGACCGCACTAGGTTTAGGGTGAATGTTAGTTTTTGTTCTTTTTAATGGAAATAAAAATAAAATAAACTTTTATTTTATTTTTATCCTCCCAATTGAATTCATAGAGGTGGGCACCACCGGACATAGGAAAACCCCCAATTTAAATCTATGGTGGTTGGGACCACCTAAACCCCTCTTAATGGGGTGGGGGGGTGGAACCTCTCAACTCTCCATTATTTGATTCCTCCAATTTAATTGAGTCAAATTAAATGTGCCAATTAATTATGCCAACTCCAATTGTGCCAACCAATTAAATTGATAAACTTAATATTTCTGTTGGCTCCTCATTTGTTTTTAATGGGGGAAATCATTACCATAGGTATCACTTTGGAGGATCATTATCTCCCAACAAAGAACGCACCATCTTATCCAATGAAGAACGCACCCTCTTCTCTAACGAAGAACATGCCACCTCTATCTTGGGACATCTTCAATGACAATGAAAAGACGTTCGTCCTTTCCTACTCATCGAGGTCGACAAATATCTGAGGTAGGGGTGTGTTTTCGTTTGATCATCTTTAATTTTCCTCTCACGTTGAATCACCTTCCATGAGTCAGTTTCTACCACTCTAACGTGGAGGGTATGGGCCAAATAAACATGGCATGACCCCTACCCAAATCTTGTGGCTCTTTTTGTATTTTTTCGCGATGGAGGAGGATGACAACCATCATCTGTGGGGCTTGGGAATAGAGTTCGATACCACAAATGGTCATGATGATGACGGCGGTGCAACCACGTCGCTAGAGAAGGGCCGAAGCGGACCATGGGTGGTGGCCAGTGCAGGCCGGCTGTACGATGGGGAGGCGGTGCGCGTCCCCACTGCCCAATAAGCTAGGGTCGCGGCTTGAGCTGCAACGACGAAGGGAGGGAAACTAACTTTTGGCTGGTTGTGGTGGGGTGGTGCACAATGCACTGCCGGGAGGGAAAGGGGCCGGCTGTAATGACCAGCTGAGTTGAACCGAGCAGGTCCCGTGGGTCCCGAGTGCTGCTGGCGACCAAACGGCTTCGGCCGTTCTCTGAGTGGAGGTGAGGGGCGCGCGACTCCCCCACGCATGCGACCAGGCTAGGCCGCCCAGCACGGTTCGGGCCGTACCCAGCGGGCCAGGTCGGACCAAGCATTCCAGTCCGCATCGATGGGCCAATCCAGGTCGACTCGAACCGGTTCGGCTCGTCCTAGTCCGGGTCAGACCAGACCCTGACTCCCTTCAACCCATTTCTGCTCTTTTAGCCATAATTATTGCACTAGGCATCTATTTGACAAACTGTCTGCGACACTAAAAAACGTGGAGGGAGATGGTCCTTTTGGTATAACTCACTTGAGATTTGAATAAAGTTAGGGTACAGTCAGGATAGATCAAGCACGAATCCAAACGGGCCCTTGCGAATAAAAACCTAATAACATACTGACCGAGCATCTGATTGATGCACCATCTGTTGCGTTGAGACCCCTATTACATGGTGGTCCTTTTGGATACTTATTAGTGGGACTTTGTGGTAGTTGGACTATCGACCAATTTCTTGACGAGCAGACCCTCTCGGAGACAAGCAAGCATAGTGTGGGAACCCTGTAGTAGGATGTAACATGAGAAAGGGATCCTTCGTGGGTCTGTATTTTAGGATCCCACATGGGTCCTCTCTAGGAATCCATGTGGGAATACTCTAGGATCCTGTGTGGATTTGATGATGTACTAGAATCATGTGTGGGTCTGATGATTTACTAGGATCCTGTCTGGGTCTGATGTCGTACTAGGGTCATGTGTGGGTCTGACGATGTACTACGATCCTGTGTGGGTCTGAGGAAGATTTAAGATCCTACATGGGTCTTCCTGTTAACGGAGTAAGATGATATAGTAGTTATATCTAGTAATCTTTACTACCGTACCTAATTTATATCTGGTGTGATTTGAGTCCTCTATTTCGTGGTGATACATTGGTGTTATTCTTCTGTGTGGCATACCTTTGTGGTACTTAACTTCTTGGTGAATCCTTAGTGGTATTCTTTTGTGTGGAATACCTATGTGGTACTTACCTTTGTGGTGTTACTTCCTTTGTAGAACAGTTGATATGGGCATATTCGATAACTTAGGTATATGTATGGGCATATACCTAAGTAGGGTTGACTGTTGCTTCCATTCTTTGTGGCATATATTTTTTGGATTTTGAGAGACCTTTGGGGATCTCAGTGTCCATATTGAGTATTGTTATACTCACCCTTTCATGGGTTATGCCCAAAACATGTTTTGTTTGGTGCAGACGACAGACAATGCTAATTGAGACTAGGATACCAGGACTAGAGTTAGCTTAGAGGAGGAAATTAGACGAGGCGTACTATAGAGGCGACCTAATGGAGAGATGTACCTACCCTTTAGATAGGATGATCTTTTCAGTTTTCTTGTACTTTCCAGTTGTGCTTGTATTCTGGCCCCTTTTTAATTATTGTACACACTCTTCTTACTATATAGTTTACTTTTGTTCGTATCTTGTTGTGTTCATGGTTTCATGTGTTTACAGGTTATAAAGGAAATGCCTTCCCAATTTTAGGTAATAAGCCTTTCGGTGCTAGTCGCCAGCCCCTGGCCTGTGGATGGCGTGCTTGTGGTAGTCACGGCATAGGCCCCGGGGGACGGGTCTTGACAAATTGGTATTAGAGGAGTTGGTTCTACTGTATAACATAAGACTCTAATCTTTATAACGGAAATAATGATAAGTGTAGTGAGTGTGGTTATTAGTTTAAGGAATCCAGTGTTGGGGCGGCGGCTGACATATCCATACACCAGGACCCTGACTTCTGAGTTCTGACTCAGTGGATGAAATCACTGATTGTGTGTGTGTTTTGAAATGTTTTCTTTGTGAACCCTTTGAGTCATCTCACCAGGTATAACTTATTGACAGTGGAACACCTGTTTTTTTAAGGATTCCCCCACCTGTATAACTAGATAGGGTTCCTGGTAGAATATGTGAGGATATCCCACCGAGCAACAAGGCCTCAGAGCATGGATCGCTTCTAGTAGAGACACCAGTGGTACCATTACTTGTTGGGCCACCGATGCAACCAGCCCAAGTAGTAGTGAGTGCACGCTGCTTGAACTCGTTTCACGACTTCCAGCGCCAGAGGCCACCTAGGTACAGGGGTGATACAGACCCACAGGTGGATGAGGATTGTTTGGAGGCCATAGTGAGAGTCTTCCGACTGTTAGGGACACCAGCTGATCTCATGGTGATCCTTTTCGCAAATATTCTATAGGAAGAAGCAAGAAGATGCCAGAGCTTGAGGCTCTAGGTTCACGACGAGGTGACGCTTCTCTGGGGAGACTTCGAGCGCCTGTTTCTGGCAAAGTTTTTCCAAGTGACCCTTTGAGCAGTGCGCATTCAGAAGCTTCTTCATCTGCATTAGGAAAGAATGACTATGTCTCAGTACTCAGTGAGGTCCACCAACCTCTCATGCTACTCCACTATTATTGTGAGGGACTCATTCTTCAGGTCCCAGACCTTTGATCGTGGACTCAAGGGGGAGATCAGGGCTTCAATGATTTCTATTATCATCCCGAGGAAGGAGGGGGTGTTAGAGAGAGTCCTCCTAGTGGAGAGTTTTTTTGCTGAGATGTCACCAGCAGCGAGACCCACCAACAGGCATCACATTGCAGAATCCTCTGCATCTTGCAACAGACAGATGTCTCAGAGGTCCAAGAGGAACAAACCCACAGGTTGATGACCGCAGGATTCAGGGTCTGTTGTGAGAGGCATAAGTGACAAAGCCCAACATGTGAGGAACATGTAGTGTTTAACATGTGGCGGACAGAGTCACATGTCTCGTGACTGTCCGACCCGCTGTACGCATGATCAGAAGACGGTCGAGGGACCGCCCAGGCAGAGACAGAGGTTCGACCTAGGAGGTCCGCAGGGAGTAGTCGGGCGTGGAATTGGAGCTCGCCGTGCAGTTGGCAGTGGGCGATGATTCGAGATGTTATTTCTACCACCACCAGGAGGTCGACCCCGACCTTAGGGAGTAGGTGGCTAGAGGCGAGCTCATCTCCAGGCAGTTGAGGCCTATAACCATGGCGCTCCGGAGATGATACGAGATACGATATGTGTCTACTACATGATATTTGGAGTGATTATAAACACATGTGCTAGTCATTTTTTTATTTCCACTACCCTTATTTGGAGAACGAAGATTCTGGTAAAGTCATTGGCTCGATCCTTAAGGCTAGATACTCATACGGGAGAGGATTCGACAATTACAAACTAGTGCCGACAGTGGGAGCTTACTCTAGGAGTCCAGAGCTTCAGCTAGGATCTCCTAGTTGTGGAGTCGAGGCCTTATGATGTCATCTTGGGTATAGACTGGTAATCTATAGTCCATGCTCAGATTTACTATATTAGGTGCAATGTGTGGTGTTTCCATATGGATGGGACCGGATTTATCTTCACCGGTGAGAAGGGATCCAGTGAAGTATGAGATGGACTTACCCGAAGACGGGTGCTACTGATTACACATAAGTTGGCTAGCCTTACCCTCAAAGCGGTGGGCATGGAGAGTTCGAGCTATCCTGTAGATGTGGACTAATACACATATGCCTTCCCTGATGATGTTTCGGGTCTACCTCCTTGTAGATAGGTGCACTTTTACATTGACATGTACCCCAGGACGACACTGATATCTGCACCAGCGTATCGGATGGCTCCTATGGAGCTTTGTGAGCTGCAGGTACAACTGGAAGACTTAAAGGGAAAATGATTCATTCGGCCCAGTGCTTCTCCTTGGGTAGCCCCGATCCTGTTCGCCACGAAGGTGGATGGGAGCTTGAGACATTGTGTTGACTATAGGTGCCTGAACTAGGTGACCATGAAGAACAAGTACCCTCTCCTAAGGATTGATGACCTCTTTGGTCAGCTGAAGGGAGCACAGTGGTTCTCGAATTTAGACCATAGATCAAGTTACCACCAGCTCAGAGTATGAGATGAGGATGTGCATCAGACGACTTTCAGATCTCAGTACGACCATTATATGTTTTTTTTCATGAAGTTCATCGTGAACAATGATCGAGCAGTGTTCATGGCACTCATGAACATGATCCTTCAGACATACTTTTATCTCTTGGTAGTAGTCTTCATCGATGACATTCTGATCTACTAGGATACAGAGGGAAAGCATGCATGTCATTTTCAGAAAGTTTTGGACACACTACGAGAGCACCAGCTTTATGGTATGCTCTTGAAGTTCCAGTTCTGGATCCGAGAGGTTCACTTTCTAGAGCATGTCATCTCATAGGCTGGATTTTTAGTGTATCCAGTGAAGATTGAGGCAGTACATGATTGGGATCCACCTAGGATTGTGACGGAGGTATTGAGTTTCCTGGGTTTGGGAGTATACTACCAGATATTTGTTCCAGATTTCTCCAGAGTTCCAGCACCTTTATCAGTATTGAAGAAGAAGGGATAAAACATCGTTTGGATGGAGAGATGCCAGTGGAGTTTTTGGGAGCAGAGGCAGAGGCTGATTAGTTCCCCCATATTGAGGCTTCCAGAGGAGGGTGTAGGGTACGTAGTCTACTATGACACATCAGGGACCAAGCTCAGATGTGTCCTGTGTAGGAGTGATAAGTGATCACATATGGTTATTGATAGGTGATACATCATTAACCGAACTATGCTACCCATGACATGAAGCTAGCAGTAGTGGTTTTCACCTTGAAAATGTGGCTACATTACTTTATGGGTGAGCATTTTATAGTCTACTCAGATAACAAGAGTCTTAGTTATATCTTCTCTCAGAAGAAACTGAACCTGAGATAGCAACGTTGGCTTGAGTTCCTCCATGGCTATGACTTTGAGAGAGTCTATAATTCTGGAATGGGGAACATAGTAGAAGATGCACTCAACAGGAGCTCTAGTATACAGCTGCTAGGTGAGGCAATGGAGCAGCTGTTCGCTTTGTAGATATCCTTTGTGGATCGATATGGAGCAGCTTTTATTCAGTCTCTTATAGTCACTCCTCCACTTTTTTAGCGAGTCAAGGAGGAGTAGCATGGGGACATTGATTGTGGGGTTCGATGGGCTCAAATATCCATAGGAGATGTAGCTGATGGATTTTCTGAAGGTGGGGAGCACGCCATCCATTTCAGAGGACGTACCATGGTACCACTATTTATTTTGGAGGAAGTGCTAATGGAGTTCCATAAATATCCTTTAGCAGTACATCGAGGAGTGTAAAAGATATACCAGGATCACCGATGACATCACTGGTGGCCGGGAATGAAGAAAGTAGTAGCATATTTTGTCTCTCGGTGCCTCACTTGTCAGCAATTGAAGGTAGAGAATCAGGTACCAGCAATCATAGTTCATCATTTAGAGGTCCCAGAGTGGAAGTTGAAGTTGGATGAGATATCCATGGTCTTCGTTATAGGACATCCATGTACATCTAGAGTTCATGGTTCTATCTGGGTGATCGTCGACCGACTCACCAAGTCATCCCACTTCCTACTGATCAGAGGGAAGGGTTTAGTAGAGAACATGGGCCACTTCTATGTGCAGGAGATTTTGCATCTACATGGAGTACCCTAGAATATTTTCTTTGATCGTGATGCACATTTCACTTCGTGGCTATAGAGGGTTTTTTGGAGGATTTCGGGACACATCTTCGTATGAGCACCACCTTCCATCCTCAGATGAATGGAAAAACTGAGTGGACCATTAAAACCCTCAGGGACAAGCAGTGCACTTGAATCCTCGACTTTAGTCACATCTAGGAGGATCACTTTACATTGGTGGAGTTTTCATAAAACAATAGCTATCACTCCACCATTGGTATGGGACCGTCTGAGGCGTTGTACGACCAACCATGCAGATCACCTTTGTGCTGGAGTAACCCAGGGGAGTTAGCACTCATGGGACAAGATATGGTATGTGTAACATCCCAGGTAAATAAATAATAAAGAATTTTCATGTTTATTAATATTTACAAATTAAATATTAATTTTATTTTAAAGGGTTTGCTATGTTCGATAGCGTACTCGATACGCAACGATGAGTTTCTTTGAAACTTACGTAGCACACTAGTAATAAAATAATATTATTTTAAATGTTAGTTACAAGTAGTTGTTGTACTAGTGGTAATGGATAGAAATAACTAAAATATGATTAGATATGTTTTTAAATGTTTATACATTTACCCAATAAAAGATAAATTCTTAAAATACGGAAAGAGTTCAATTTTACGGGTATATATACTCTAATTTTCACTAAAGGTTCACTTATCACCTTTTAATGGTGAACCGTCATTAAATGTAGTTTTTATCACTCTTATACATTATTTTGAAGCAAATATAACTCTTCTTTAGAATCAGGACATCAAAATTTACTTTGTGTAAATTTTTGGTACCTTTCTGATAAAGTTCATTTTTTTATGAATAGTGTAAAATGTTGTATTTTAATTCAAAAACTCTTTGTAATCTAATTTATTTGTAGGATTAGATTATTATTTTAATTGGTTTTAAAGTGAAATTAGAAAATATTTTTACCAGTTAATCCAATGGTGGTCATTGGAATCAATTTCACTTTGAAATTGGACTTAAACTGGTGTCAATCTTTTGATACTTATTGTTTCACAAAAACACGCTATTTGCTCTGGCAGCGGGAATTAATTATTAAATTAATTAATGTGACTTATATGATTTGAATTTTGTAAAATAGAATTCATTTTTGAATTCGGAATATCAAATATATCTTAGGGTGAATTTTTGGTAATTTTCTAAAAAACTTCAATTTTTGATGAATAGTGAAACCACTAAGTGGTAATCAAGAAAACTGATTTTTCAGTTAAATGAAAGTTTACCACTAATGTGTATTGAATTTTTAAAATCCGACATACATGGTTGTCATTAAGAAGTAAAATGTGGTTTAATGAGATTAAAATAATTTTTTGATGAATAGTAACTTTTTTTCATTAATCGCGATTAGAGGTAATTAGTGTAGTTTAAGGTAAAAATGGTATTATAAGAATGCGAAAACACCATGACACTTGTCCTACACCTATTGGGTGAGTCATGGCCGACCCAGAAAAGCCATGAGCCAACTTGGGGACCCCATGGAGCCACTTTAGTTGGAAAATGACATTAATATATTTTTATTTAATGTTAAAGTGAAAATGACACTAACATAAATTGTTTTACTAAAATAATTTTTGAATGGGGTTATACAAGTCCAAATATTGATTATAAATAGTCATTGGAAAGATAAAAAGATTTCCTACATCATAGTATTTGTTTTATAATTTTTAGACATTAAATAAATTAAATTATATATGACATAATAATGATGCAGCGATGACATTATTATTTGACGATTTAAATAAAATGGAAAGATAATGAAAAATCTAAAACCTACACATGGCCAAAACTAATTGGATGAGTGGATTTAGAACCCTTATCACCTTATCCACTAATTATATCAATGTGGGACCTTTTAAAACCGAAACACATTTTCAAATAAAGTAATATTTCTTTACTTTCCAAAAGTGCCCCTCCTCTCCTCTTATAAAAGGCCCCCACCTCTACCCCATTTCACACACTTCTCAAGCCTTTGGCTCGGAAAACCCCTTCCCAATTACTCTCTCCACATCCCTCTCCTCATCCTAGAGGATTCCCTTTGGTAAGAATCCTTTCAAAGGAAGCCTTTAGGCTCAAATCAAAAGGGAGTTACACTTTTAAAGGTAATTCATTCTCTCTTGTTCATTTGTTTTATTTTGCTTCTCCAACCCTCTAAACTCTTTTTATTTACTTCTTTTGTAACAACACCAGTATCTTAAATATACTAGGATGTTGTTATAATATTTATTTGAGCTCCACTCTCACACAACTACATCAAATGGTTAAAGAACATACGGTTTCTGTGGATGGCGAAATTCTGCCTCCCGAAACGATGATTGTTCAATACTCATTTAACACCTTCAAGGGTGGCCATTATGATATCACTATTTTTATATATGATATATAATATGTTTATGTTTTCTTTAAGCTTCTGTATTTTTCATTTTTGGCATACCTTTATGGTTTCCATTATGGGTAAACACGATATCTTCATTTAAGGAAGTGCGGACTACCGCCCCCTAAAAGTGATGTGATTCGTTAATGCCATATGTGGGACGTGTAAAGGATGGATTTAAAGTTATTATATATGATGTTATATTGGAATTATAATATACCTCTATTTCCTTTTTATTTATTTCCATTAAAGTATGAGATAGAAATGAAAGTAGCGTTCATGCGTACGTACGGCTTACCGTCTCCATGAACGGTGCATTTCATTTCTTATCCCCAAATGTAATGTACTATTAAAATTACATGTATATAATGTATATATATAATTAATGATATATCTAAATGATGAATATAATTCTGGAATTAAAATATACATACCTCTCATTTAGTTTTAATTCCACTAATATGACAAAGAAATGAAAGTAGCGTTCATGCGTACGTACGGCTTACCGTCTCCATGAACGGTGCATTTCATTTCTTACCTCTAAATGATTATGTAATATTATAAATACATGTATATGCTGGATATATATAATACATATTATATCCAAATCGGGAATTTCATTCTGGATATAAAGAACTTTTGACCACACGAACAACATGTAATTGTAAGAAGTCAACTTTCGACTTAAGAACCAAATATTGACAAAACAAACATTATTAACTTAAATGGTTACATAATGTTTATAACATGGAAATAAGTGATATAAAAGGAATAATGAACTTTAAAAAGGTTCTTAATAAAGTATAAATTAACTCAAGTTTATTATTCAGGACGTTAAAGAACGATCGAGTCAAGTCGAACCCAAGGTAAGGGACTTCGTCTCAATCTCCTTTCATTGAGGCATATTTCGTTTTATACACAACTTTCTTTTATATGGTGTATAAACTCCTTTGACTTTTACTTTTATACAAAAGGAATATTTTTCTACGAAGCGTTTTACTAAACGACAAAAAGGAATGTTTTTTTACGTACGCGGTGACAACGACCTTTTTCCGCCGCCGCGAGTATTATTTGATCTTTGGCTTTCTGAAAAAGACGTAATGTTTTTAGAATAAAATAAATACCATATACTCTTTTATGTATTTTGGTATTGAAAATGGTTTTGAAAAAGGATTCTATTATGTCAATATATTTATGATATATTGTTATTGAAATGTGGAAATTTTATCATTCCTTTATATTGGTTTTATGTTTTATGATTTTATATTGTTACTTGGACATTTTAACGGGAGGTTACGTTATAAACCATATGACGGGTGGTGCCGTGAATACTAGGACGGGTGGTTACGTTATAACCTCCAATGCATTGGGTATGGAAGTCGGCCGTATGGCTATTCCATTAAGTATGTATGGAAATTGGCCATATGGCTATTCCATTAAGTGATATGTGTGGAGGTCGACCGTATGGTTATTCCACTTAAGTATGTTTATGTCCCAAGTTACCTTTATATATTCTATGTGTTCTTTATATGGGATTTCTGGTAATCCTTTGGTTAAAAAAAGGTAAGTAATGATACTTTATTCAGTGAAGATTTTTATTTACTACATCATGAAGGTGAAGGTATTACATTGATATAGTATACATGGTTTACTTGATGTTTGAAAAACTAACAGTTTTCATTCTTTTTGTATCCCTTACTGAGCTTTTTATGCTCACCCCAAGTTTTTCAAAATGTTTTTCATAGGACTTAAAGTGGAATAAGGTCGAGGATGGGATCAAGGGAATTTCATGCTATCTAAAACATGGAATCTAGACATCTTTTTTTTAAGAGTTTTTATTTTATGGAGACTTAGTAGAAGTGTCTACTTTGTAATCTTTTAAGATGTAATAGTTATGTTCTAATTCTCTAAAACTCTAAACCTGAAAATATCCTCAATGTGAATTATTCATTTAATTCAATATTAAGTAAGGTTTAAGGCTGGGGCCTTATAGTTGGTATCAGAGGACGGTTTAGACAACTTTAGGAGTTAGAAAGGTATTAAATTATAATATGATTGAAATGATATAGCATTTACGGATTACCATGTTGCTTCGCCTATGATATTTCGGTGTTCAGAATGGTTTTCCGTAGAGGAAACAAAGCAGCTATGATGGGACGACATCAGGAGGAAGACAACCTTCCAAATAAGCAACCTGAGATGGTCGGAATCGGAACTGAACAGTTTGTTTCAGTGATGGCACAGTTCACTCAGGCTATAAATGGTAGTGGTATCCATGCACGATATCAGCCAGATCAACCGTAGAGTAACATGTCAGCAGTGGAATATTTCATGAGGCAAAATCCCCCATCATTCAGAGGATCATCTGACCATGTGCTAGGTGAAGGGTGGATTAAAGCACTGGAGAAGATTTTTGATGTCATGGGGTGTTCAGAACATCACAAGGTTATTCTTTCTGTTTACCGTTTTGAAGGTGAAGCTGATCAGTGGTGGTCGATGGTGAAAAATATAAGGGATAGTGATGAGATTGAGGATCTTCACTGGGACGAATTCAAAGGTATGTTTCTTGAGAAATATTTTCCTAAGGTGGTTCGTCTTAGGATGGAAAAACAGTTCCTAGAATTGAGGCAGGAGGATGATTCAGTGGCTGCTTATGAAGAAAAGTTCACTCGATTGGCAAGGTATGCTCCAAACTTCATACGAGATCTTGATAGTAAAATAAACCGTTTTTACTCATGGTTAAAGCCAAAGTATCGAAGGGCTTTAGCTTCTCGTGAATTCAAAAGTTATGAAAAACTTGTTCGATGTGCGTAGAAGGTAGAAATAGAGTTTTCCGATGATCAGGTGTTCTATGACAAACAACAGAATAAGAGGTCTAGTTGGCAGGAAAAGGGGAAGAATTCATCAAAGAAGCACGGTGGTAAGAAAACCAAATATCCATCCTGTGAGAAGTGTGGTAAAATTCATCCTGGAGAATGATTATCCAAGTATGGTAAGTGCTTTCGGTGTGGTAAGTCTGGTCATATTGCTCGTAACTGTAAGGAAGATGATCAAGCAGGAAATGAAAAGCCAACGGTAAGATGTTTTAAGTGTAATGAAATGGGTCATTATGCAAACGAGTGTCCAATGAATAACTCAAATGGGAGAATGCAGCCAGACTACAAGCAGAAAGGGGTGGTAAAATCCTTTGCAACAACTTCAGCAGAAGTTGGGCCATCGAATGAAGTGGTATCAGCTCCAGGGAGCTCAGTATTTTTCAAAGATTGACATGAGGTCGGGGTACCATCAGTTGAAAGTAAAAGAAGCAGACGTTCCGAAGACTGCGTTCCGTACTAGATATGGCCATTATGAATTTGTAGTTATGCCTTTTTGGTTAACCAATGCACCTGCTGTATTCATGGACCTTATGAATAAAATTTTCCATGAGTTCTTGGATAAGATTGTGTTTGTCTACTGAGGTTTGGGAAGAGATTATGTGTTCCTTGTGATTCACAGTTGATGAATGAGTTGTTATGTGAGGCTCATAGTTCTCCGTTTTCAGTTCATCTTGGCAGTACTAAGATGTATAGAGATCTGCGGGAGTATTACTGGTGGGATGGAATGAAAAGAGATATTTCTGATTTTACTGTGAAGTGTTAAACATGTCAACAGGTTAAAGCAGAGCAGTAGTTACCGAAAGGGATGCTTCAACCTTTACCAGTGCCAGATTGGAAATGGGAAAACATATCCATGGACTTTGTTGTGGGATTACCGAGGAAATCTCGAGGTAATAATGCAATCTGGGTTATTGTTGATAGCTTGATCAAATCTGCTCATTTCCTTTCTATACGAGATACTTTCTCTCTTGATCAACTTTCCCATTTGTATCTTAAAGAGATAGTCAGGTTACATGGAGTTCCTCTCTCCATTGTATCGGATCGTGATCTCAGGTTTACTTCTAACTTTTGGAAAGGCCTTCAGAAGTCGTTGGGTACTAAATTAAATTTTAGTACAGCTTTTCATCCTCAATCAGATGGGCAGTCAGAACGAATAATTTAGACATTGGAGGATATTCTACGAGCTTGTTCGATGGATTATTTGGGAAGTTGGGACCAACATCATTCTTTGGTTTAATTTTCTTATAATAACAGTTTTCATTCCAGTATACAGATGGCACTATTTGAGGCATTATATGGGAAGCGGTGTCGAACTCCAGCATTTTGGAATGAAGTGGGTGAAAGGAAGCTGATGGGACCAGAATTGGTAGAAGAGATGGCAGAAAAAGTTTAGTTGATTCAGAAAACATATGAGAACAGCTCAGAGCAAGAAGAAGAGTTATGAGGATAACCGGAGGAAGGATCTATCTTTCGAGGTAGGTGATCATGTTTTTATCAAGGTTTCTCCTTGGAAAAGTGTGATGAGATTTGGTAAGAAAGGAAATTTGAGTCCAAGTTTCATTGGACCATACGAAATTCTGGAAAGAGTTGGATCAGTTGCATACCGAGTGGCTTTACCTCCGAGTTTATCTCAGGTACACAATGTTTTTCACGTTTCGATGTTGAGAAAGTATATGCCAGATCCATCTCATGTTTTGAGTCCAGAGGTAGTTTAGCTGGAAGAGAACCTATCTTATGAGGAACAACCGGTCAGATTCTTGACCACAGGGAGCAAGTGTTACGGAATAAGGTGATTCATCAGGTAAAGGTTTTGTGGAAAACCCATGTGATTTAAGAGGCAACGTGTGAATCTAAAAATGCTATGAGGGATAAATACCCCCACTTATTTTGATAAGTGAATAAAATTGCGAGGACACAATTCCCAAAAGGGGGGAAGGATGTAACATCCCAGGTAAATAAAGAATAAAGAATTTTCATATTTATTAATATTTACAAATTAAATATTAATTTTATTTTAAAGGGGTTTCTATGTTCGATAGCGTACCCGATACGCAATGATGAGTTTCTTTGAAACTTACGTAGCACACTAGTAATAAAATAATATTATTTTAAATGTTAGTTAACAAGTAACCATTGTACTAGCGGGAATGAATAGAAATAACTAAAATATGATTAGATATGTTTTTAAATGTTTATACATTTACCCAATAAAAGATAAAAGCTTAAAATACGGAAAGAGTTCAATTTTACGGGTATATATACTCTAATTTTCACTAAAGGTTCACTTATCACCTTTTAATGGTGAACCGTCATTAAATATAGTTTTTATCACTCTTATACTTTATTTTGGACCAAATATAACTCTTCTTTAGAATCAGGACATCAAAATTTACTTTGTGTAAATTTTTGGTACCTTTCTGATAAAGTTCATTTTTTATGAATAGTGTAAAATGTTGTATTTTAATTCAAAACCTATTTTTAATCTAATTTATTTATATGATTAGATTATTATATTAATTGTATTTAAAGTGAAATTAGAAAATATTTTTACCAGTTAATCCAATGGTGGTCATTGGAATCAATTTCACTTTGGAATTGGACTTAAACCGGTGTCAATCTTTTGATACTTATTATTTCACAAAAACACGCTATTTGCTTTGGCAGTGGGAATTAATTATTAAATTAATTAATGTGACTTATATGATTTGAATTTTTTAAAATAGACTTTATTTTTGAATTCGGAATATCAAATATAGCTTAGGGTGAATTTTTGGTAATTTTCTGAAAAACTTCAATTTTTGATGAATAGTGAAACCACTAAGTGGTAATCAAGCAAACTGATTTTTCAGTTAAATGAAAGTTTACCACTAATGTGTATTGAATTTTGAAAATCCGACATACATGGTTGTCATTAAGAAGTAAAATGTGGTTCAATGAGATTAAAATAATTTTTTGGTGAATAGTAACTTTTTTTCATTAATCGCGATTAGAGGTAATTAGTGTAGTTTAAGGTAAAAATGGTATTATAAGAATGTGAAAACACCATGACACTTGTCCTAAACCTATTGGGTGAGTCATGGCCGACCAAGAAAAGCCATGAGCCAACTTGGGGACCCCATGGAGCCACTTTAGTTGGAAAATGACATTAATATATTTTTATTTAATGTTAAAGTGAAAATGACACTAACATAAATTGTTTTACTAAAATAATTTTTGAGTGGGGTTATACAAGTCCAAATTTTTATTATAAATAGTCATTGGAAAGATAAAACGATTTCTTAAATCATATTATTTTTTTATAATTTTTAGACATTAAATAAATTAAATTATATATGACATAATAATGATGTAGCGATGACATCATTATTTGACGATTTAAATAAAATGGAAAAATAATGAAAAATATAAAACCTAAAAATGGCCAAAACCAATTGTATGAGTGGATTTAGAACCCTTATCACCTTATCCACGAATTATATCAATGTGGGACCTTTTAAAACCGAAACACATTTTCACATAAAGTAATATTTCTTTACTTTCCAAAAGTGCCCCTCCTCTCCTCTTATAAAAGGCCCCCACCTCTACCCCATTTCACACACTTCTCAAGCCTTTGGCTCGGCCAACCCCTGCCCGATTACTCTCTCCACATCCCTCTCCTCATCCTAGAGGATTCCCTTTGGACAGAATCTTTTCAAAGGAAGCCTTTAGGCTCATATCAAAAGGGAGTTACACTTTTAAAGGTAATTCATTCTCTTTTGTTCATTTGTTTTAGTTTGCTTCTCCAACCATCAAAACTATTTTTATTTACTTCTTTTGTAACAAAACCAGTATAATAAATATACTAGGATATTGTTATAATATTTATTTGAGCTAAACTCTCACACAACTACATCAAATGGTTAAAGAACATACGATTTCTGTGGATGGCGAAATTCTGCCTCCCGAAATGATGATTGTTCAATACTCATTTAACACCTTCAAGGGTGGCCATTATGATATCACTATTTTTATATATGATATATAATATGTGTATGTTTTCTTTAAGCTTCTTTATTTTTCATTTTTGGCATACCTTTATGGTTTCCATTATGGGTAAACACGATATCTTCATTTAAGGAAGTGCGGACTACCGCCCCCTAAAAGTGATGTGATTCGTTAATGCCATATGTGGGACGTGTAAAGGATGGATTTAAAGTTATTATATATGATGTTATACCAGAATTATAATATAACTCTATTTCATTATTATTTATTTCCATTAAAGTATGAGATAGAAATGAAAGTAGCGTTCATGGGTACGTACATCTTACCGTCTCCATGAACGGTGCATTTCATTTCTTATCCCCAAATGTAATGTACTATTAAAATTACATGTATATAATGTATATATATAATTAATGATATATCTAAATGATGAATATAATTCTGGAATTAAAATATACATACATCTCATTTAGTTTTAATTCCACTAATATGACAAAGAAATGAAAGTAGCGTTCATGCGTACGTACGTCTTACCGTCTCCATGAACGGTGCATTTCATTTCTTACCTCTAAATGATTATGTAATATTATAAATACATGTATATGCTGGATATATATGATACATATTATATCCAAATCGGGAATTTCATTCTGGATATAAAGAACATTTGACCACACGAACAACATGTAATTGTAAGAAGTCAACTTTCGACTTAAGAACCAAATATTGACAAAACAAACATTATTAACTTAAATGGTTACATAATGATTATAACATGGAAATAAGTGATATAAAAGGAATAATGAACTTTAAAAAGGTTATTAATCAAGTATAAATTAACTCAAGTTTATTATTCTGGACGTTAAAGAACGATCGAGTCAAGTCGAACCCAAGGTAAGGGACTTCGTCTCAATCTCCTTTCATTGAGGCATATTTCGTTTTATACACAACTTTCTTTTATACGGTGTATAAACTCCTTTGACTTTTACTTTTATACAAAAGGAATATTTTTCTACAAAGCGTTTTACTAAACGACAAAAAAGAATGTTTTTTTACGTACGCGGTGACAACGACCTTTTTCTGCCGCCGCGAGTATTATTTGATCTTTGGCTTTCTCAAAAAGCCGTAATGTTTTTAGAATAAAATAAATACCATATACTCTTTTATGTATTTTGGTATTGAAAATGGTTTTGAAAAAGGATTCTATTATGTCAATATATTTATGATATACTGTGATTGAAATGTGGAAATGTTATCATTCCTTTATATTGGTTTTATGTTTTATGATTTTATATTGGTACTTGGAAATTTTAACGGGTGGTTACGTTATAAACCATATGACGGTTGGTGCCGTGAATACCAGGACGGGTGGTTACGTTATAACCTCCAATGCATTGGGTATGGAAGTCGGCCGTATGGCTATTCCATTAAGTATATATGGAAATTGGCCATATGGCTATTCCATTAAGTGATATGTGTGGAGGTCGACCGTGTGGTTATTCCACTTAAGTATGTTTATGTCCCAAATTACCTTTATATATTCTATGTGTTCTTTATATGGGTTTTATGGTAATCCTTTGGTTACAAAAAGGTAAGTAATGATACTTTATTCAGTGAAGATTTTTTTTACTACTTCATGAAGGTGAAGGTATTACATTGATATAGTATACATGGTTTACTTGATGTTTGAAAAACTAACAGTTTTCATTCTTTTTGTATCCCTTACTGAGCTTTTTATGCTCACCCCAAGTTTTTCGAAATGTTTTTCACAGGACTTAAAGAGGAATAAGGTCAAGGATGGGATCAAGGGAATTTCATGCTATCTAAATCATGGAATCTAGACATATTTCTTTTTATGAGTTTTTATTTTATGGAGACTTAGTAGAAGTGTCTACTTTGTAATCTTTTAAGATGTAATAGTTATGTTCTAATTCTCTAAAACTCTAAACCTGAAAAGATCCTCAATGTGAATTATTCATTTAATTCAATATTATGTATGGTTTAAGGCTGGGGCCTTATAGTTGGTATCAGAGGACGGTTTAGACAACTTTAGGAGTTAGAAAAGTGTTAAATTATAATATGATTGAAATGATATAGCATTTACGGATTACCATGTTGCTTCGCCTAAGATATTTCGGTGTTCAGAATGGTTTTCCGCAGAGGAAACAAAGCAGCTATGATGGGACGACATCAGGAGGAAGACAACCTTCCAAATCAGCAACCTGAGACGGTCGGAATCAGAACTGAACAGTTTGTTTCAGTGATGGCATAGTTCACTCAGGCTATAAATGGTGGTGGTATCCATGCACGATATCAGCCAGATCAACCGCAGAGGAACATGTCAGTGGTGGAACATTTCATGAGGCAAAATCCCCCATCATTCAGAGGATCATCTGACCCTGTGCTATCTGAATGGTGGATTAAAGCACTGGAGAAGATTTTTGATGTCATGGGGTGTTCAGAACATCAAAAGGTTTGTCTTGTTGTTTACCGTTTTGAAGGTGAAGCTGATCAGTGGTGGTCGATGGTGAAAAATATAAGGGATAGTGATGAGATTGAGGATCTTCACTGGGACGAATTCAAAGGTATGTTTCTTGAGAAATATTTTCCTAAGGTGGTTCGTCTTAGGATGGAAAAACAGTTCCTAGAATTGAGGCAGGAGGATGATTCAGTGGCTGCTTATGAAGAAAAGTTCACTCGATTGGCAAGGTATGCTCCAAACTTCATACGAGATCTTGATAGTAAAATAAACAGTTTTTACTCAGGGTTAAAGCCAAAGTATCGAAGGGCTTTAGCTTCTCGTGAATTCAAATGTTATGAAAAACTTGTTTGATGTGCGTAGAAGGTAGAAATGGAGTTTGCCGATGATCAGGTGTTCTATGAAAAACAACAGAATAAGAGGTCTAGTTGGCAGGAAAAGGGGAAGAATTCATCAAAGAAGCAAGGAGGTAAGAAAACCAAATATCCATCCTGTGAGAAGTGTGGTAAAATTCATCCTGGAGAATGTTTATCCAAGTCTGGTAAGTGCTTTCGGTGTGGTAAGTCTGGTCATATTGCTCGTAATTGTAAGGAAGATGATCAAGCAGGAAATGAAAAGCCAACGGTAAGATGTTTTAAGTGTAATGAAATGGGTCATTATGCAAATGAGTGTCCAACGAAGAACTCAAATGGGAGAATGCAGCCAGACTACAAGCAGAAAGGGGTGGTAAAATCCTTTGCAACAACTTCAGCAGATGTTGGGCCATCGAATGAAGTGGTATCAGCTCTAGAGAGCTCATTATTTTTCAAAGATTGACATGAGGTCGGGATACCATCAGTTGAAAGTAAAAGAAGCAGACATTCCAAATACCGCGTTCCGTACTAGATATGGCCATTATGAATTTGTAGTTATGCCTTTTTGGTTAACCAATGCACCTGCTGTATTCATGGACCTTATGAATAAAATTTTCCATGAGTTCTTGGATAAGTTTGTGTTTGTGTTCTGAGGTTTGGGAAGAGATTATGTGTGCCTTGTGATTCACAGTTGATGAATGAGTAGTTATGTGAGGCTCATAGTTCTCCGTTTTCAGTTCATCCTGGCAGTACTAAGATGTATAGAGATCTGCGGGAGTATTACTGGTGGGATGGAATGAAAAGAGATATTTCTGATTTTACTGTGAAGTGTTTAACATGTCAACAGGTTAAAGTAGAGCAACAGTTACCAAAAGGGATGCTTCAGCCTTTACCAGTTCCAGAGTGGAAATGGGAAAACATATCCATGGACTTTGTTGTGGGAATACTGAGGACATCTCGAGGTAATAATGCAATCTGGGTTATTGTTGATCGCTTGATCAAATCTGCTCATTTCCTTTCTATACGAGATACTTTCTCTCTTGATCAACTTTCCTGTTTGTATCTTAAAGAGATAGTCAGGTTACATGGAGTTCCTCTCTCCATTGTATCAGATCGTGATCTCAGGTTTACTTCTAACTTTTGGAAAGGCCATCAGAAGTCGTTGGGTACTAAATTAAATTTTAGTACAGCTTTTCATCCTCAATCAGATGGACAGTCAGAACGAATAATTCAGACATTGGAGGATATGCTACGAGCTTGTTCGATGGATTATTAGGGAAGTTGGGACCAACATCTTTCTTTGGTTGAATTTTCTTATAATAACAGCTTTCATTCCAGTATACAGATGGCACTATTTGAGGCATTATATGGGAAGCGGTGTCGAAATCCAGCATTTTGGAATGAAGTGGGTGAAAGGAAGCTGATGGGACCAGAATTGGTAGAAGAGATGGCAGAAAAAGTTTAGTTGATTCAGAAAACATATGAGAACAGCTCAGAGCAGGAAGAAGAGTTATGCGGATAACCGGAGGAAGGATCTATCTTTCGAGGTAGGTGATCATGTTTTTCTTAAGGTTTCTCCTTGGAAAAGTGTGATGAGATTTGGTAAGAAAGGAAATTTGAGTCCAAGGTTCATTGGACCATACGAAATTCTTGAAAGAGTTGGATTAGTTGCATACCGAGTGGCTTTACCTCCGAGTTTATCTCAGGTACACAATGTTTATCACGTTTCGATGTTGAGAAAGTATATGCCAGATCTATCTCATGTTTTGAGTCCGGAGGTAGTTTAGCTGGAAGAGAACCTATCTTATGAGGAAAAACCGGTCCAGATTCTTGACCACATGGAGCAAGTGTTACGGAATAAGGTGATTCATCAGGTAAAGGTTTTGTGGAAAACCCATGTGATTTAAGAGGCAACGTGGGAATCTGAAAATGCTATGAGGGATAAATACCCCCACTTATTATGATAAGTGAATAAAATTGTGAGGATGCAATTACCAAAAGGGGGGAAGGATGTAACATCCCAGGTAAATAAAGAATAAATAATTTTCATATTTATTAATATTTAAAAATTAAATATTAATTTTATTTTAAAGGGGTTGCTATGTTCGATAGCGTACCCGATACGCAACGATGAGTTTCTTTGAAACTTACGTAGCACACTAGTAATAAAATAATATTATTTTAAATGATAGTTAACAAGTATCCGTTGTACTAGTGGGAATGGATAGAAATAACTAAAATATGATTAGATATGTTTTTAAATGTTTATACATTTACCCAATAAAAGATAAAAGCTTAAAATACGGAAAGAGTTCAATTTTACGGGTATATATACTCTAATTTTCACTAAAGGTTCACTTATCACCTTTTAATGGTGAACCGTCATTAAATATAGTTTTTATCACTATTATACTGTATTTTGGACCAAATATAACTCTTCTTTAGAATCAGGACATCAAAATTTACTTTGTGTAAATTTTTGGTAGCTTTTTGATAAAGTTCATTTTTTTATGAATAATGTAAAATGTTGTATTTTAATTCAAAACCTCTTTTTAATCTAATTTATTTATATGATTAGACTATTATTTTAATTGGTTTTAAAGGGAAATTAGAAAATATTTTTACCAGTTAATCCAATGGTGGTCATTGGAATCAATTTCACTTTGAAATTGGACTTAAACTGGTGTCAATCTTTTGATACTTATTATTTCACAAAAACACGCTATTTGCTCTGGCAGCGGGAATTAATTATTAAATTAATTAATGTGACTTATATGATTTGAATTTTGTAAAATAGACTTCATTTTTGAATTCGGAATATCAAATATAGCTTAGGGTGAATTTTTGGTAATTTTCTGAAAAACTTCAATTTTTGATGAATAGTGAAACCACTAAGTGGTAATCAAGCAAACTGATTTTTCAGTTAAATGAATGTTTACCACTAATGTGTATTGAATTTTGAAAATCCGACATATATGGTTGTCATTAAGAAGTAAAATGTGGTTCAATGAGATTAAAATAATTTTTTGGTGAATAGTAACTTTTTTTTCATTAATCGCGATTAGAGGTAATTAGTGTAGTTTAAGGTAAAAATGGTATTATAAGAATGTGAAAACACCATGAAACTTGTCCTACACCTATTGGGTGAGTCATGGCCGACCAAGACAAACCATGAGCCATCTTGGGGACCCCATGGAGCAACTTTAGTTGGAAAATGACATTAATATATTTTTATTTAATGTTAAAGTGAAAATGACACTAACATAAATTGTTTTACTAAAATAATTTTTGAGTGGGGTTATACAAGTCCAAATTTTGATTATAAATAGTAATTGGAAAGATAAAAATATTTACTACATCATAGTATTTCTTTTATAATTTTTAGACATTAAATAAATTAAATTATATATGACATAATAATGATGTAGCGATGACATCATTATTTGACGATTTAAATAAAATGGAAGGATAATGAAAAATCTATAACCTACACATGGACAAAAACAATTGTATGAGTGGATTTAGAACCCTTATCACCTTATCCACGAATTATATCAATGTGGGACCTTTTAAAACCGAAACACATTTTCAAATAAAGTAATATTTCTTTACTTTCCAAAAGTGCCCCTCCTCTCCTCTTATAAAAGGCCCCCACATCTACCCCATTTCACACACTTCTCAAGCCTTTGGCTCGGCCAACCCCTGCCCAATTACTCTCTCCACATCCCTCTCCTCATCCTAGAGGATTCCCTTTGGGCAGAATCTTTTCAAAGGAAGCCTTTAGGCTCAAATCAAAAGGGAGTTACACTTTTAAAGGTAATTCATTCTCTCTTGTTCATTTCTTTTATTTTGCTTCTCCAACCCTCTAAACACTTTTTATTTACTTCTTTTGTAAAAACATCAGTATCTTAAATATACTAGGATGTTGTTATAATATTTATTTGAGCTAAACTCTCACACAACTACATCAAATGGTTAAAGAACATAAGGTTTCTGTGGATGGCAAAATTCTGCCTCCCGAAACGATGATTGTTCAATACTCATTTAACACCTTCAAGGGTGGCCATTATGATATCACTATATTTATATATGATATATAATATGTTTATGTTTTCTTTAAGCTTCTGTATTTTTCATTTTTGGCATACCTTTATGGTTTCCATTATGGGTAAACACGATATCTTCATTTAAGGAAGTGCGGACTACCGCCCCCTAAAAGTGATGTGATTCGTTAATGCCATATGTGGGACGTGTAAAGGATGGATTTAAAGTTATTATATATGATGTTATACTGGAATTATAATATACCTCTATTTCATTATTATTTATTTCCATTAAAGTATGAGATAGAAATGAAAGTAGCGTTCATGCGTACGTACGGCTTACCGTCTCCATGAACGGTGCATTTCATTTCTTATCCCCAAATGTAATGTACTATTAAAATTACATGTATATAATGTATATATATAATTAATGATATATCTAAATTATGAATATAATTCTGGAATTAAAATATACATACCTCTCATTTAGTTTTAATTCCACTAATATGACATAGAAATGAAAGTAGCGTTCATGCGTACGTACGGCTTACCATCTCCATGAACGGTGCATTTCATTTCTTACCTCTAAATGATTATGTAATATTATAAATACATGTATATGCTGGATATATATGATACATATTATATCCAAATAGGGAATTTCATTCTGGATATAAATAACTTTTGACCACACGAACAACTTGTAATTGTAAGAAGTCAACTTTCGACTTAAGATCCAAATATTGACAAAACAAACATTATTAACTTAAATGGTTACATAATGTTTATAACATGGAAATAAGTGATATAAAAGGAATAATGAACTTTAAAAAGGTTCTTAATCAAGTATAAATTAACTCAAGTTTATTATTCAGGACGTTAAAGAACAATCGAGTCAAGTCGAACCCAAGGTAAGGGACTTCGTCTCAATCTCCTTTCATTGAGGCATATTTCGTTTTATACACAACTTTCTTTTATACGGTGTATAAACTCCTTTTACTTTTACTTTTATACAAAAGGAATCTTTTTCTACGAAGCGTTTTACTAAACGACAAAAAGGAATGTTTTTTTTACGTACGCGGTGACAACGACCTTTTTCCGCCGCCGCGAGTATTATTTGATCTTTGGCTTTCTCAAAAAGCCGTAATGTTTTTAGAATAAAATAAATGCCATATACTCTTTTATGTATTTTGGTATTGAAAATGGTTTTGAAAAAGGATTATATTATGTCAATATATTTATGATATATTGTGATTGAAATGTGGAAATGTTATCATTCCTTTATATTGGTTTTATGTTTTATGATTTTATATTGGTACTTGGACATTTTAACGGGTGGTTACGTTATAAACCATATGACGGGTGGTGCCGTGAATACCAGGACGGGTGGTTACATTATAACCTCCAATTCATTGGGTATGGAAGTCGGCCGTATGGCTATTCCATTAAGTATGTATGGAAATTGGCCGTAAGGGTATTCCATTATGTGATATGTGTGGAGGTTGACCGTATGGTTATTCCACTTAAGTATGTTTATGTCCCAAGTTACCTTTATATATTCTATGTGTTCTTTATATGGGTTTTATGGTAATCCTTTGGTTACAAAAAGGTAAGTAATGATACTTTATTCAGTGATGATTTTTTTTACTACTTCATGAAGGTGAAGGTATTACATTGATATAGTATACATGGTTTACTTGATGTTTGAAAAACTAACAGTTTTCATTCTTTTTGTATCCCTTACTGATCTTTTTATGCTCACCCCAAGTTTTTCGAAATGTTTTTCACAGGACTTAAAGTGGAATAAGGTCAAGGATGGGATCAAGGGAATTTCATGCTATCTAAACCATGGAATCTAGACATCTTTCTTTTTAAGAATTTTTATTTTATGGAGACTTAGTAGAAGTGTCTACTTTGTAATCTTTTAAGATGTAATAGTTATGTTCTAATTCTCTAAAACTCTAAACCTGAAAAGATCCTCAATGTGAATTATTCATTTAATTCAATATTAAGTAAGGTTTAAGGCTGGGGCCTTATAGTATGGGCTACCATAGAGAAGGTGAAAGTCATCCAGGAGCGGATGAAGACTGCACAGAGCAGAAATAAGTCTTTTTCTGATAGGAGACGGAGACCTCTGGAGTTCGAGGATGGTGACCATGTCTTTCTACGGGTCCCACCTCGATGAGGTTTGCAGAGATTTGCCCAGGGTTTCCAGTTTTCACTGAGGTTCCTCAAACCCTTCCAAGTCATCATCAGAGTTGGAATGGTGGCTTACCACTTATCTCTTCTACGTCAGTTACACCGGGTGCATGAAATTTTCCATGTACCCCAATTGAGAAGATACGTACATGACCCATCGCACGTCATCGACCACATCCAGCTGGACATCGATGATGGGTGACGTTTACGGAGGTTCCAGTAGAGATTGAGGATCAATAGGAGTGAGTCCTTCATGGCTGATCAATACCACTTGTGCACGTTTACTGGTAGCACTGGAACCTCCAAGAGAGAACATGGGAGAGGGAGGATCAGATTCGTGTTCAGTACCCCCACTTGTTTTCCTAGTTTTTTTTAATGTGGATTTCATGGATGAAAATCCCTAAGGTGGGGAGAATATAAAGACGTAGAAATTCCCTGTAATTTTTTAATTATATGGGAATTTTACGAGTCTGCGAAAATTGACGGCGTGTGATTCTGAGGCATGGTGTTCACAGAATGAATTTCTAAATTTTTTATTAGGTACATTCAATAAACGTACAAGAATGTTTTTGTAACTTTTGAACCGGTGCTCGGAATTGAAATCTAAGGGAACCGTTAAACATGAAATGCCGATATTCTCTTAATGAGACCTTATCCTCGACCACAGTTGTTCAGGGGTGAACCTAAGTTTTTGTGATTTTTTGTTGAAATAAAAATAAAATAAACTTTTATATTATTTTTATCCTCCCAATTGAATGCTCAGTGTTGGGTACCACCTAAGCTAGAAAACCCCCCAATTTAAATCAATAGTGGTGGGGACCTCCCAACTCCCCATTAATGGATTCCCCCCATTTAATTAAGCCAAATTAATTGATCCAATTAGTTATGACAACTCCATTAGTGCCAAAAAATTAAAATGATAAACTTAATATATCTATTGGATCCACATTTTGGGGGGGGGGAAATTATTGGGAAAAGGTAGCACATTAGAGGATCATTATCTCCCAACGAAGAATGTTCCATCTTCTCCCATAATGAACCCACCATCTTCTCTAATAAAGAACGTGCCACCTCAATCGTGGGGCATCTTCAACAATGACGAACTGATGTCCGTCCTTTCCTCCTCATAGACGTCATCAAATCTCCAAGGTAGGGGTTTGTTTTCGATTGATCATCATTAATTTTACTCTCAGGTTGAATCACCTCCCTTGATCCGCTTGCTACCACTGTAAGGTGGAGGGTATGGGCCAAACAAACATGGCCCGACCCGTCTGCAAATCTTGTGTTTCTTTTTGTGTTCTTCGCGACGGAGGAGGATGAAAACTGTCACTGGTGGGGCTTGGGATTAGTGGCGACACCATGTTCATCCACAAAGACGGCGGCAGTACAACCATGTCGCCGGAGAAGGGCGCAGCCTGTCGACTACAGTGGAGCAAGTGTGATGGCAAGTGGAGGCCAACCACAAGACAGGGTGGCGTCTTGCATCCATGCTTCCCGATGATCAAGGGCCAGGCTTGTGCTGCGGTGGCGAAGGGAGGGTGGTTTTCATTCGGCCGACCACAGATGGGCAGTACACGACGCGCCACTGGGAGGAAAAGGGGTCCGCCATTACGGCCGACTGAGTTGAACCAAGCGGGGACCATGGGTCTCACGTACTACTATCAACCGAATAGCTTTGGTCATTTGGTGAGTGGCGGTGGGGGGCGCAGGACTCCCCCCCTCCTGCGGCCATGTTGGGTCGCCCAGCGTGGGCCGGGCTGGGTTGGGCCGGACCTGGACAAACTTCGACCCATTTCAACTCTTTTGGCCATAACTTTGTCACTGGGCGTCCGTTTGACGAACAATATATGATGCAAACAACATTGGAGTGAGACAGTCCTTTTGGTACACCCCACTTGATATTTGAATAAATTCGGGGTATGATCGGGTTAGACAGAGCACAAATCCAACCGGGCCCTCTGGACTAGAAGTCTAATAACATATATACAAGGCATCCAATTGATACACCATCTGTTGCATTAAGACCCCTATTACATGGAGGTCCTATGGGATACTTATTCATCTGACTTCGTGCAAGATGGAGTATCGACCATTAGTTTGAGGATCAGACACTCCTGGAGACAAGCAAGCTCAGTGCGAGAACTCTGTCGCTGGATGTAACATGTGAAAGGGATCCTTAGTGGGTCTGTATTGGAGGATTCCACTTGGATCCACTCTAGGAATCTATGTGGGACAACTCTAGGATCTTGTGTGGGTCAGATGATGTACTAGGATCCTTTGTGGGTCTGATGATATACTAAGATCATGTGTGGGTTTGATGTTGTAGTAGGATCATGTATAGTTATGATGATGTAGTACAATCCTATGTGGGTCTGATGATGATTTAGTATCCTATGTGGGTCTGCCTTTTAATGGAGTAAGATGACTCAGTAGTTACATCTAGTCATCTCTACTACCATACCTGAGTTATACCTTGTGTGAGATGAGTCCTCTCCTTTGGTGTGATACCTTGGTGGTATTCTTCTATGTGGCGTACCTGTGTGATACTTACCTTCATGTAGAAACCTTTGTTTTATTCTTTTTTGTGGAATACCTATGTGGTACTTAACTTTTTTATGTTATCTGTGTGGTATTCCTTCAACTATGGAATAGTTGTGATGGACATATTCGATAACTTAGGTATATGTATGGGAATATACCTAAGTAGGTTTGATTGTTGTTTCCATGCTTTGCGGTTTATCTTTTGTGGATTTTGAGAGACATTTGGGGGTCTCGAGTTCCCTACTGAGTATCATTATACTCAACTCTGCACAGGCTATGCCCGCACCTTTTTGTGTTTGGAGCAGAAGACAGACAACACTAATTGAGGATAAGGGTACTAGGACTGGAGGTAGCTCGGAGGTGGAAATTAGATGAGGCGTACCGCAGTGACGACCTGATCGAGAGTTGTACCTACCCATTAGGTAGGATGCTTGGTTGGTGTTCACATGAATCTTTTCGGTTTTCTTGTACTTTCTAGTTGGACTTGTATTCCGACCCCTTTTTACTTATTGTACACAGTCATTTTACTATATAGTTTACTTGTGTTCATTTCTTGTTGTGTTCTTGGAATCATGTGTTTATAGGTTATAAAGGCAATGCCTTTCCAATTTTATGGAATATTCCTTTCAGTGATACTCGCCTGCCCTTGGCCTATGGAAGGCGGGCTTGGGGTAGTCACAGCATAGGCCCCAGGGGATTTTTTGTTAAAAGAATTATAAAAAAGTTGTATCTACCATTACACTAGTGGTCCATGCCTCCACCGAGGCATCCCTATAGATCCCAACAATAGTTTAATGGGGATTCTTCTTCACCTTATTAGGATTGAGGCACCATCTACCTCTTAGGCATGCTGGCTTATTCCATTTAATCATTGGAATCATCATAATCCATTACAATCCAACCCATAATATGATAATAGGTCAAGAGGTCCTTCCTACTCTATCGTCAAACCAAGCATTGATCATCCCTACTCATTCATAAATCATAGTTTAGGTCCTCTATTCTCATTCAACAACTTGTACATGGCCCTCCCCATACTCTTGTTTCTAGACAATGAACCTAACCATGTCCTAACCAACCAAATAAGAGGACCACCCTATGTTACCACCTACCATCATAGAGGTACTTCCCATGATGAATGGGTACCCTTCCATGAATAACCATCCTTTCCAAAAGGACGAAAGCTCAGCATTGAAGGTGAAATATAGGGGAAAAACTTATCTTCATCAACATCATCATCCTATTTGATTTCAACTAAATAGATGGCTAGTAAATATAGTTTCCACACAAACATATTATGTCTAGGAAATAGCCTAACACTTGATGTTCATCATCCCAAAAGCTGAACTATAGAGCTTCATCAAATCCCTCTATTGGTACATTTAGGTGGGGGATGTTCTATCCCCCTTCCATGGGATCAAGGTGAAGCCATACCCATCACCACCAATTTCACTCTGCACACCTCCACACAAGACATAGGATAATGGTTATGGACTAAGATAACTTCTCTAGATGGGTATCTCCCAATTGAGCCACAAATGAGCATCATCAACCTTGCATATAACATCCTGCCTTTTTATAAAATAAACTTTCATTACATTACAAAAAACCGAGGATCTTTAAGGTTTAGTGTCTTGGAAACCAGGAACATAATACATGAAAACAACATAAAGCATTCTTCTTAAACACTTGAAAGGCTTCTACTTATGTTCATCCTATGTTTATTACTGCATCTCATAACCTGGGGACATACATCAAAATAAAGTGTGAGCAGAAGGCCCAGTAAGGGAAACAAGAGAAACATTTTACATGTGAACTTGAGATACTTCAATAAGGTCATGAAAAGAACTTTAAGGCATGATAAAGAAATCATGAGACATATCGTAATAAAAATAACATTTTTAATAACTTGAAGATGTGGCTGCAACATTTAATATAGAAAATCATGAACATATCACCAAGGTCCATCTCCAAGGATTCATTTGAAAATTACCAAGGTTATTCACCAGGATATCGTGAAAATTGCAATCTCTAGTGGTTACATCATTACCCAATGCATTGGAGCGCTATCAGGGTGCACCCTTAAATTTTCCTTTATTATAATCTGATCCACATATATCATCATCAAACATTTCATAAATGAGCCATATAGAATAAAATAAATGGGTTTCATTTCATAATCATAACATTTAAAAAATTACTTTAAAGACATGATCTTTACGTCACTTTAAACCCACGAAAAGGGAAAGTGTGTTTCATGTATGTAAATCCTAGAATTTAAAATAGAACATTTTGGTATATATTTTAATTCCCATATATAAGGTAGAGCTTTGAATATTCACTTAATAAAATAAAATATCTTTAGAAAAAAGAGAGAGACCTTTTGAGACGAAAATTTTGCAGCATAATGGCTATGTTACATGGTTTTTAGAAAACATTTAAAAGAGAGGGGACATGGGTCAAACATTCCTAAATGACCCATAAAACAGTAGAGGCACAGAATATAAGGGATTTAATAACATGGTAATGAAATTTGAAAATATACTATATGAAATGAAGAACATGAAAGGAAGTCCAAATTAAGATTTCTCATATGAACATTTGGCAGCCTAACAACGTTACATAAACATCAACCAAAAATGAATTGATGAGATCAAATAGGGTCTCTAATTATATGAACATAAAATATTAGTATGATAGATATAGATATCATACCCCAACATAATAAAAAGGAACTTGCAAGACTTGACATGGAATTAGAACATTGAAAAGGGAGAAAGGTGCAAGGACCACTTAAAAATTAAGCAGCCTAACGACGCCACTTAAACATCAAAATACTAAATTGAAGGGATCAAATGGGGTCTCTCATAATATGGTCATAAAAGATCAGTATGATATATATATAGATCATAACCCAACATAACAAAAAATAACTTGAATGAATTGACATGAAAGTAGAACTTCAAAACGAGAAGGGTGATGAACCACTTAAAAATTCAGCAGCCTAACGACGCCACTTAAAACTTCAAAATACTGAATTGAAGAGATCAAATGGGGTCTCTCATCATATGATAATAAAAGATCAGTATGAAAAATTTAGTGATCATAACCAAAAATAATAAAAATAAACTTGAAATGCTTTACATGGAAATAGATCTTGAAAAATAAGAAGGGAGAAAAATCTGTTACAAAAATTTTGGCAGCCTAATGGCGCCACTTAAAACATCATAAAACGAAATAATGAGAGTAATATGGGATATCTCATTATGTGAACATGAAAAGGGAAGTACGATAAGTATAAAAGAACACCCTTTAACATAAGAACATGGAGCATAAAAGAAAATACATAAAAGAGATTTCTTGAAAAGAAAGAGAGCGATCAGATCCCTTACCTTAAAACGTAACTCTTAAAACTCAATGGTTGGGACCTTGAGGGCTTGAGGGCACCTTGGGAGGACTCCTTGGGAGGTAATGAGACCAGAAAATTGTAGGGGGAGAGTGGGGAGTCGAATGGATGAGAGGATGGCTTGGTATTTATAGGGAAAGTGAGAGGACAAGGCATTAATGACTATGTGGCACCTCATTAGTGGTTTTGGAAAAACCATGGGCTTGCCCATGGTATTTCCCCATGGTATTGTCTACTTCGGACACATCATACCTTATCTTACTATTCATAAGTCGACCATATTGATTACATACTTAATACATCATTTAATGATGTCATTAAACACTCGTAACTTAAACAACTGTATTTTTACTATTCATCGAAAATTCAACTTTCTCAGAATAATCCCAAAAATTCACCTTAATCAAATATCAATGCTATGATTTCAAAAATGAACTCCATTTTATAAAAATAATTTTCTAAATATTTTTTATTTATTTTTTAAATAAATTAACAATTCACCGAAAATTTATTTTTTTCAGAAAAAATCCCAAAAATTACCATAACATAATATCGGTGCTGTGAGTTCAAAAATGAAATCCATTTTATAAAAATATTTTTTTTATATTTTTAATTTAGTTTTTTATTAAAAAGAACTATTCACTCTAAATAACTAATACTTGAATAATAATTTATGAAACCGTTATTTACCCATTATATTGAGTCACATTACTTAATCAAGGTGCCTAGATTATTTTAATACTTCTTTGAGTGAGATTACTAATCCATTTGGACACATTACTAATCCTAATCATAAAATCACTATTCATAATTTACTATTTATCAAAAATTAAGTTGATCTTATTAGACTCTAAATTTCGTACTGAACATAATTGTAGAAGACCATTTTTTGAAAATCATTACACATTTTTAATTCTATAAGTTTTAGATAATCATTTTTAAAATATCCATTCTCTAAAATTCAACAAAAATATGAATACTATATTTATCCGGACATTTGAAAAGTCGTAAACATCATCATAAAAAGAAATCCCAATTTTTTTTTAAAACAAAGGATTACAGAAGGCAGTTACGGTCTCCTTACATAGCCCCTTATCACGCCAGCATAAGACCTAAGTGTAAGGTGTGATAAGGTGAGGGAATCCGAGGGAGGCTCGGCCAACATCGCACGAGTAGTAATTTCTATCAGTTTGAACTTCTCTTAAAGGCAATTCCATTCTAGAATCACACAATGAAGTTCGGCTTGGGTTTGGTCCAGAGCAAAGCCCAGTGGTGCTACCTCCTTCCCAAGTTCTGTTCGATGGGCTTCGATCGGTCCAAGAATACTGGGTGAGGCCATCAAATCTTTTTTCTCTAATAATTAACCAAGATTACTTGTATTTAGAGACAATAATAAAAATGTTTAGTTTCTAGGGGTCATATTGACCAATGGTCATATAATAGTCAAAACCCAATGGTCTCATTTTAATAATACTCATGTTATCAAATGAAACATTTTTGTTGAGTACAAAGAACAAATTAAAATAACACATAAAATTAGGAAAAAATATTTATTCAAAATTTCGGGTCGTTACAATCTTCCCCCCTTAAGAAATTGCGTCCTCGCAATTTTTTAAAATTGGGTTTTGAAATTTCTTTGAAAGTACCACATCGGAAAAGGAGTCAGTGAAACTATTACATTAAAAGAAAAAAAAGGTAAGTACAAAGGTCACCCGAGTTAGCCCACACTAGGATTTCATGTACGAAACATGGACATGAAGGAGAAAACAAAGGGTCAAGTTCTTAGGGAGAGTGATAGAAAACATTATTAGGAGAAAGTTAACCATAAGAAAATCCCAAACTTATGATGTGTGTAAACAGTCTTTGATTACCCAGTAGGAAACGTAAACCAACATTGTTTTTGTTTTACATTCATTTTCATAATTTTGAGGAATTCATTTACAACATAAAACAAAAACATAAGAATATATACCTATCTTCATGTAGAGTTTCGTCCTTTAATAAGTTTCTACCCAAAACTAATCTTTTCTATAAACAATGAGCATTCAAAACTACTTGGTCTCATCAAAACACAAGAATCTTCTTCTAGAGAATACATAATCCACAAAAGATTAACTATCTATTTCTTCTACCTTTAAACATTATCCCAAAAACAGAAAGGGTAAGGTAAAACAACACTTCAAAAAGATATAATCCCATAGGAATGGAAACTACTTTTAAATCTTCAAAGTTCCATGGTATTACCCAAAGTTCATCATAGTCCATTCCATAAATAACGGTCCTTAAAATTCCTCAAAATAAACCAAACTATGATTGAAACCCAAATACAAGAAGGATTTGATAACATAGTCTTCCAAAATAAACTTCATTGTTCATCTCCAAACAACATAAACCACTCCTAAGATCTTATAACAAAAGTATCTAACCAAAACATATTTTACCCAAGATAGGTTAATCATTCCCATAACTAACCTAAATTACTATATGTCCACCTTAAATTCATCGATTCTTCAAAATATAAGTCAAATATACTCCTCAATGAAAATACTATAGTAAGCTATATTCCTCGATCATATAGGGTCCCCAAAATAGTGAAAGTGTTCCAAAATAATAATCATATTTTGAGCCCCTAATCATCCTTGTTATATTAACACGACAATCGTTGCATTTCCTATCACATTGGTTGTTGGGACATGTTCTTCCATTTCCGAACATTAACAAAAAAGATAAAGTATAATTAGAGGCTTAAATACTTAACCAATAATCATGAAAAAGAGCATTAAAGGATATAAGGATAACTTGTAGAAGAAATGTATACCCTAACTTGTGATCCCCTAGGTTTCAAACTATGTTATCCATGATCATATATTCTTATGTGAATCTTTATTTTGTTTTATCCTTGTTCCTTTAATAATGGTTCATACTAAGCTTTTGAATTTACCAAATCATATCCCCCAAGAGTTTCATAACCAAGAGTGCAGCAAGGCCCATTGTCGTGTACCAGTTCCCATTCGAGTCTAGCTCAAAGCGGTGTTTTCAGGTTTTACCCCTATGTACATCTGTGCCAGAGCCACCTCTAGCTGCTCGTATCCAGACATGGATGTATTTGCTTGGAAACCCCTTACTCAATACTCACCAAAATACCAGGAAGACCCCCTATATTTAAACTTTTCTATATGGTTGTTCCTAGAGTTTTCATATCCTAATTTCCATAAATAACTAAACCATCCTTTGATACCAACTATATCATCCTGCCTTTTTATAACATAAACTTTCATTACATTACACAAAACTAAGGATCTTTAAGGTTTAGTGTCTTGGAAACCAGGAACATAATACATGAAAACAACATAAAGTGTTCTTCTTAAACACTTGAAAGGCTTATCCTTAAGTTAATCCTAGGTTCATTACTGCATCTCAAACCTGGGGACATACATCAAAATAAAGAGTGAGCAGAAGGCCCAGTAAGGGAAACAAGAGAATCATTTTACATGTGAACTTGAGATACTTCAATAAGGTCATGAAAAGAACTTTAAGACATGATAATGAAATCATGAGGCATATCATAATAAAAATAACATTTTTCATAACTTGAAGATGTGGCTGCAACATTTAATATAGACAATCATGAACATATCACCAATGTCCATCCCCAGGGTGTCATTTGATAATTACCAAGTTTATTCACCAAGATATCGTGAAAATTGTAATCTCTAGTGGTTACGTCATTACCCAATGCATTAGGGCGCTATCAGGGCGCACCCTTATATTTCCATTTATTATCATGTGATCCACATATATTATGATCAAACATTTCATAAATGACCCATATAGCATAAAATAAATGGGTTTCATTTCATAATCATAATGTGTTAAAAACTGCTTTAAAGACATGATCTTTACGTCACTTTAAACCAATGAAAAGGGAAAGTGGGTTTCATGTATGTAAATCCCAGAATTTAAAAAAGAACATTTTGGTATATATTTGAATACCCATATCAAAGGTATATCTTTGAGTATTCACTGAATAAAATAAAATATCTTTAGAAAAAAGAGAGATACATTTTGAGAAGAAAATTCTGGAGCATAACGATTATGTTACAAGGTTTTTAGAAAACATTTAAAAGAGAGGGGACATGGGTCAAACATTCATAAATGACCCATAAAACAGTAGAGGCACAGAATATAAGGTATTTAAGAACATGGTAATGAAATTTGAAAATATACCATATGAAATGAAGAATATGAAAGGAAGACAAAATTAAGATTTCTCTTATGAACATTTTCCAGCCTAACAGCGTTACATAAACTTCAACAAAAAATGATTTGATGAGATCACATAGGGTCTCTCATCATATGAAAGTAAAAGATCAGTAGGATATATATAGAGATCATACCCCAAAATAATAAAAAGTAACTTGCAATACTTGACATGGAATTAGAACATTGAAAAGGGAGAAAGGTGCAAGGACCACTTAAAAATTCAGCAGCCTAACGATGCCCCTTAAACATCAAAATACTGAATTGAAGAGATCAAATGGGGTATCTCATAATATGGCCATAAAAGATCAGTATTATAGATATAGAGATCATACCCCAACATAAAAAAACAGAACTTGAAAGAATTGACATGAAAGTAGAACTTCAAAACGCGAAGGGTGAAGAACCACTTAAAAATTCGGCAGCCTAACAACGCCAGTTAAAACTTCAAAATACTAAATTGAAGAGATCAAATGGGTTATCTCATCATATGATCATAAAAGATCAGTATGATAAATTTAGAGATCATAACCCAAAATAACCAAAAGAAACATGAAATACTTTACATGAAAATAGATCTTGAAAAATAAGAAGGGAGAAAGAATCTGTCACAAAAATTTCGGCAGCATAACGGCGCCACTTAAAACTTCATAAAACGAAATAATGAGACTAAAAGGGGATCTCTCATTATGTGAACATAAAAAGGGAATTAAGAGGAGTATAAAATAACATCCTTTAACATAAGAACATGGATCATAAAAGAAATTATATAAAAGAGTTTTCTTGAAAAGAAAGAGAGAGATCAGATCCCTTACCTTAAAACGTAACACTTAAAACACAGTGGTTTGGACCTTGAGGGCTTGGGGGCACCTTGGGAGGACTCCTTGGGAGGTAATGAGACCAGAACATCGTTGGGGGAGAGTGGGGAGTCGAATGTATGAGAGGATGGCTTGGTATTTATAGGGAAAGTGAGGGTACAAGGCATTAATGGCTAAGGGACACCTCATTAGTGGTTTTGGAAAAACCATGGGCGTTCCCATGGTATTTTCCCATGGTATTGGCCACTTGGAACACCTCATACCTGATAATACTATAAATAAGTCGATCATATTGATTACATACTTAATACATCATTTAATGATGTCATTAAACACCCGTAACTTAAAAACTGTATTTTCACTATTCATCGAAAATTCAACTTTCTCAGAATAATCCCAAAATTTCACCTTAACCAAATATCAATGCTATGATTTCAAAAATGAACTCCATTTTATAAAAATAATTTTCTAAATATTTTTAATTTATTTTTTAAATAAATAAAATATTCATCGAAAATTCATTTTTTTTAAAAAAAAACCCCCAAAATTACCGTAACATAATATCGGTGCTCTGAGTTCAAAAATGAAATCCATTTTATGAAAATTATTTTTAAAAATATTTTTAATTTAATTTTTAATTAAAAAACACTATTCACTCGAAAAAACTATTACATGAATAATAATTTATGAAATAGTTGTTTAACCATTTTATTGAATCACATTAATTAATCAAGGTGCCTAGATTATTTTAAAACTTTCTTTGAGTGAGATTACTAATCCATTTGGTCACATTACTAATCCTAATCATAAAATCACTATTCATAATTTACTACTCATCAAAAATTAAGTTGATCTTATTAGACTCTAAATTTCGTACTGAACATAATTGTAGAAGACCATTTTCTGAAAATCATTACACATTTTTAATTATATAAGGTTTACATAAACATTGTTAAAGTATCCTTTCTCTAAAATTCACCAAAAATATGAATACTATATTTATCCGGACATTTGAAAAGTCATAAACATCATCATAAAAAGAAATCCCAATTTTTATTTAAAACAAAGGATTACACAAGGTAGTTACGGTCTCCTTACATAGACCCTTATCACACCAGCATAGGACCTAAGTGTAAGGTGTGCTAAGGTGAGGGAATCCGAGGGAGGCTCAGCCAACATCGAACGAGTATTAATTTCTATCAGTTTGAACTTCTCGCAAACGCGATTCCGTTCTAGCTCCACACGATGAAGTTCGGCATGGGTTTGGTCCAGAGCAAATCCCAGTGGTGGTATCTCCTTCCCAAGTTCTGTTAGATGGGATTTGATCGGTCCAAGACTACTGGTTTATGCCATCAAATCTTCTTTCTATAATAATTAACCATGATTACATGTATTTAGAGAAAATAATCAAAATGTTTAGTTTATAGGGGTCATATTGACCAATGTTCATATAACAGTCAAACACCAATGGTCTCATTTTAATTATACTCATGTTATCAAATGAAACACTTTTTTTTGAGTATAAATAACAAAATAAAATGACACATAAAATTAGGAAACAAGATTTATTCAAAATTTTGGTTCGTTACATTGCACATGAGGCAGTAGTGAATACACCAGCCTATAGGGATGTGGTGATGTAGTTGGTACTTATCCTGAAAGACATCCAACTATGATGTGAAAAGTTGAATCATGTTGTTGATCCTATTCTCTATAAACACCCACCAAACTGATGCATTTTACAAAAAATGAAAATGGAATGTTTTTAACTTTTGTGGCGGCAATGATTTCGCCACTTCCTAAATCGTTATTTGATATGTCAATTCTTCTATAAGCCTTAATTTTTTTAAATTAAAAATTAATACATTAATCCATTTTATTGGTGTTTTGGTATTGAAGATGGTTTTTAAAGTTGATTTAACATTTCAATATCTTGAACTGATTTCTTGTGATTTCTAATGATAAGTTAAGAGTGAAATGTTGATAATTTTCTGTCTTTATGTGTTATGATTATATAATTTTACATGTAAATTTTATGGGTGGTTACATCATAAAAAAGAAGTGTGGTTACATGATAGACCATATACTAGTGGTTCCGTGATAAACCCTGCATGGGTGATTAAATTATAACCTCTAATGCATTGGGTATGGAATTTTCTCATATGGATATTCCATTTGTAAGAGTTATATGTGTGAAATTTGACTATATGGTTATTTCATTTAAGTATGATTATGTCCAATGTCGTCTTTTTTATGTTATAAGTAATTTATATGAGTTTTACAGAAATCGTTTGATTTAAAAATGTTATGAAATGATATTATATTCAATGAAGAGTATTTACTACATCGTAAAGTTGAAAATTATTACATTATGATAAAGTATTCATGGTTTACATGTTTTCACAAAAATAATAGTTTTCCTTCTTTATGTATCCCTTACTTCACTTTTTATGATCATCCCATGAATGAAATGTTTTTCACCGGACATAAATTAGAATAGAGTGAATGTTGGGATAAAAACAATTCAAGATGATTAGATATGAAATGAAACCGTGTATCTTTTTTAATGTTATTTTTTTATGAAATAAATTTATAGAAGGTCGAAGTTTATACTTTTTAATATTTATGTTGTTATGTACGATCTATGAAATAATTTTTGAAATCCCTAAACCTAAAAAATATCCTCGATGTGAATTAAAGTCAAATTATTGACTTATCTCATGATTTTGTAATGTTTAGTGGTATGCCCTTATAGTTGGTGTCAAAAGTCAGTTTATATAGAATTAGTGGTTATGATATTTTTAATATAATATCCACGATTTTTTTACATTATGTTCTAATTAAAATGATATTGAATTTGAAGATTAATATGTTGCTAAATCTAAGATATGTCTATTCAGAATGGTTTTATGTAGAGGAATTATAAAAGTTGTGATGGGATGATATACATAAGAAAATAACCTTACAAATTCGCATATAGAGATAGTCGGAATTAAAACTGAATAGTTTGTTACATTGATGGATCAATTGACTCAGGAAATAAATGGTGGTGGTGTCCATGAATGTGTTCAAATAGATCAACCATATAAAAATATTTCGAATGCGGATAATTTCATGAGTGAATGTCCACTATCGTTCAGAGGACCATCTAACCCTATTCAAGCTTAAGTGTGGATTAAAGAACTAGAATTTTTAGTGTAATTGGGTGTTCGATCAATCAAAAGGTTAGTCTTACTGTTTATCATTTTGAAGTTGAAGTCGATCAGTGGAGGACAATGATTCAAAATATCTGAGGAAGTGGATGTTTTAACAATATTAAATGAGATGAATTTAATAATATCATTGTCGAGAAATATTTTCCAAAGGCTGTTAGACTATGGATGGAAAATCAATTCTTGAATTGAGGCAAAAAAAAAGATTATGTGGTTTTATATAAAGAAACTTTCACCTATTTTTCAAGGTAATCCCCAAATTTTATTTGGGATATTAATTGTAAGATAAATATATTTTACGTAGGATTAAATATGAAATATCGATGGGAATTTTATTATCATGAGGTCCAAAGAAATTAGAAACTTGTTTGTTGTGCTGAGAATGTAGAAATGTAGTTTTATGGTGACTATGTGTTCCATGAGATAAAGTAAAATAAGTTATCCAACTTGATGGAAATGGGAATGCATTCATCAAAGATGTTTGGAGGTAAGAAAACTTAACTTCCAGCTTGTGAGAAGTGTTATAAAAAATATCATGGTGATTGTCTCTCAATGATCAGGAAGTGCTTCTAATGAACTAAGACTGGTCATATTGCTCATAACTATAAGGAAGACAATCAAAAAGGCAATCAAAAACTAGTTGTATGATGTTTTAGTTGTAATGAGTCAGGGAATTATGCCAATGTGTGTCCAATATTGATTAGCCATGGTGGAAACTAGCATCACCGAAAGCAGAAGGGCATGGAAAAATTATATTATACTATTAATATTGATGTGGGGCCATAAAATGAAGTGGTGAAATATATTTTTTCAAAATATTACAATACACAATTGGACTATGGAGATTCATATTCATTCATTTTTGAGATCTTCGTAATTAAATTGGAAATAACATCTCATGAGTTTGATATAGAAATTTTGGTAAAAGCATTGGGTGGAAGTATGAAAAAGACAAATATTTAAAATAATCTTATAATTATCGTTAGTGGGATAGTGTTTCCTGCAAATCTTTTTGAAATTTCCATAGTGAAATTTGATATCAATTTGGGTAAGGATTTTCTTTCAACATATCTTGCTAAAATAGATTCTAAATCCAGGAATGTCTTATGAAATGATTTCATACTTTTCATAACATATTAAGAAACTATGAAATTGATTAATGATAGAAGTGAATGTTATCTAGATCATGTTGTTGAAAATAAGGATACATTTTTTATTACTGACATTCTAGTAGTGAATGAATTCAAAAATGTTTTTTCGGATAAATTTCATGGTACTTTTCTTGATCGGGAGGTGTAATTTACTATTTATTTAGTGCATGATGCTAACAATATATCTAAACCCCCTTATCAAATGGATCATGTTGAATTGGTGAATTAAAAAAATTGTATGAATTTCTTTACAAAGGATTCATTTTACATAGTACTTCAGTATGAGGTGAATCTGTTTTATTTGATAAAAATAAAGATGGTTCTATGAGACTTTGTATTGATTAATGTGACTTGAATAACATAAATTTTTAGAACATGTATCAGTTTCCTCATATAGATGATTTATTTTATTATCTCCAGGGAGAATAGTATTTTTGAAAGATTTATTTGAGGTCCAAGTACCATCAGAAGATGGTGAAGGAGAGTGACATTTCAAATACAACATTACAAATTAGATATGGGCATTATTAGTTTTTAATTAACCCCTTTGGGATATTTAATTCCATAGCTCTATTTATGATTTTTATTAATGGAGTTGTTCATCAGATTTTTGATTATTTTTTGGTTGTGTTATATCTTGGTATATTCTAAAAGTTAGGAGGAACATGAATGTCACTTAAGGATTGTTTAAAAAACCTTAAATGAAAATAAAATATATGTTATGTTCTATAATATTGAATTTAGGATTCAATATTTTAGTCATATTTTTTCTAAGGATGGAATAACTATTGACCCTTGTAAAAAAAAGTTGTTGAAGAGTGGCCATGTCCTACCATTATAATAGAGATTCATAGTGTTCTTGGAATAGATGGTTTTAAATGAAGGTTTTTTAATAAATTTTCTCATTTTTTCTATCCAACTAACTAATTTTACATGTAAGGGAGTTATGTTCATTATGACTAAAGAATGTGATTTCTATTTTCAGGAACTCAAAATAGAATATTGGGAAATGATACAGTATTGGGCCTCCCTTCCAGAAATGGTGTATTTTTTATCAACAATGATGCTATAATAAAATAAACTTGTTGTTTCATAATGCACAATGATTAATTAATTTCTTATTCATTATGTCAATTGAAACCTCAGGAGTAAAAATACCCCACACATTATTTGTAATTAGCTATTATAGTGTTCTCATTAAAAATTTAGATGCATCATAGGTATGGCGTAAAGTGTGAAATATATAAAAAAACGATTCTAGTATGTATTCAATTAGAATGAATGGCACATGAGACAGAGGATATGGATAGAATTAATCAAGTATTATGATATCACAATTAATTACCATCTAGGAAAAGCAAATAAAGTGGCTGATGTTTTGAGTCGAAAAAGTAATTCTACCTTAACCCATGAAATGTTTGGTTAGATCCATTGGTTACTGATTTAATGAGTTTTGTCTTGGAAGTTGTTGTTACCAAAAAATTAACAATTTTGTTTTAGGTTGTGGTGAAACAATATATATCAGAAAAAATTAAGAAAGCATAGAAAGTAGATAATGAGTTGTAAAAAAATGGAAAATTTGTTCATAAGGGTATGTTACTTGAATTTAATACTGATAAATTTGTGTTTTGAGGTTTGGAAAGAGATTATGTTTTCCTAGTGATTCACATTTTATGAAATATTTGTTATGTGAATCTCATATTTCTCTATTTTTAGTTCATCTTGGAAGAACTATGATGTACATAGACCTTCAGGAGTATTACTGGTGGGATGGAATGAAAAGAGATATTGATGAATTTACCCTGACATGTTTTATTTTTCAACATGTTAAAGAAGGGTGAAAATTAAAGAAAGGGGTTATTCATCATTTTCTTCTACTAGGGTTGAAATATGAAAATATATCCCTGGATTTTGTAGTGTGATTAATAATGACTTGTCAAGGTAACAATGCGATTTGGATTGTTATTGATCAATTGAAAAAATCATCCCATTTTATTCCTTTTCATGACAATCTATCTCTAGATGAACATTATTGGTTGTATATTAATGATACAGTCAGGTTACATGGATTTCATGTTTCTATTGTATCCTATCATGATCCCATGTTCATTTTTAACTTTTGTAAATGCCTTCACATGTCGTTGGGTATTAAATTAAATTTTAGTACAACTTATCATCCTCAATCAGATGGGCATTCAGAATAAACAATTTAGAACTTGGAGTATATGCTATGTTCTTGTTCAATGGATTACCATGGAATTTGGGATAAAAATATTTCTTTGGTTTAGTTTTCTTATAATAATAGTTTTCATTCAAGTATACAAATGGAACCATTAGATGAATTATATGGAAAGCGGGTTGAAACTCCATATTTTTGGGATGAAGTTAGTGAATGGAATGTGATGGGACCTAAATTGGTAGAATATATAGAAGAAAAAGTAAATTTGATTAACAATAATATTAGGAAAACTCATATAAGGTAGAAATGTTATGTTGATTACTAGAGGAAGGATCTTTCTTACGAGGTAGGTGATAATGTCTTTAAAAAAGTTTCATTATAGAAAAGTGTGATGCCTTTTGTTTAGAAAGGGATGCTGAGTCGAAGGATATTAGGACCCTATAAAATCCTAGAGAATATTAGATCCGTTACAAAAAGTGGAATTTCCACCGAGTTTATCCGAGGAACACAAATTTTCCATGATTCAATGTTAAGGAAGTTTATGCCGGATCCATCTCATGTGTTGAGTCTATAAGTTTTTCTATTGGAAGATAATATTTCTTATGAGGAATAGCTAGTCAATTTTCTTGATCACAGAGAGAACTTTTTTTGTGGAGGAAGGTTATTTTCCATTTTATGGTTTTGTGTAAAAACCGTATGGTTTAAGATTCCACATGATAATCGAAAAATGTTGGGATGTAAAATATCCCCACTTATTTGATATGTGAATAAAAATAGAGTCAAGTAATTTAAAAAAGGAGGGAAGGATGTAACATAAAATGTAATTATACAATAATTCATTTTCATATAAATTAATATTTATGAATAAGATGCTAATATTACAGTAAATGTGGTGCTTGATCTGATAGCATATCTAACACACAAAAATAGGTTTTCCCAAAATATTACACTACCTAGAACACTGAGTTATACAAAAAAATAACACATTATTAATATTATTATTTTAAATGGTAGTTATCACAAAGACATTATATTTTATAGAATCAAAGTAACTAACAATATTGTTTTTACACATGTTTATAAAATGTTTTCAAATTCTTTTAAAAAATATTATATGCTTAAAATGAGAATAAATCCAATTTGAAGTATAAATACACTAATATTTTTAAGAATATATTTTACAGCATTTTATTAGAGAACCCTTTTAAAATATATATTTTATCACTTTTATATGTTATATTTGACAAAATAAACTTTTTATTTGGAATCGGGACATCAAAATTTACTATGGTTGAAATTTTGGTATTTTTCTAATAAAGTCATATTTTAATGAGTAGTGAGAAATATTTCATTTTAATTCCAAATTGCATTTTTTCTAAATTATTTGTATTGTTAGATTACCATTAGAAATTATTTTATAGTATATATATATATTTTTTATAATTTAATCCAATTTTGGTCATTGGATTTAATTTCAAATTGAAATTTAAGATTGACACATTTCAATCATTTGATGGGTTTTCCTTTTAAAAACCTCTTTTCTCATTCCGAAAATGGGATACATATTGAATTAAAATTTTAAACTTTTTTTATTTTAATTTTCAATATATGACATACATGGTAGAAATCCATATAAAAAATTTGGATTAATATGATTAAAATGATTTTTGGTGATTAGTAACATTAGTATTTTATTTACATCGGTTAAAAGGTAAAATAGGTAAATAACGGTAAAAATAGTATTATAATAATAAAAAACTACCAAAAAACATGTACTAATCATATTTTTTTAGAGTTAAGGGCGACCAATACAACCATTGGGACTAATTTTTGGCTTTTTTAAGCCACTTGGGCTTGATAATGTCATTAATAACGTTTAATTTAAAGTAAACGCAAAAATATCATAAACATGACTCTTATAACTAAAAAAATTTAATAATGGGGTTCTACAAGTGATTAAATAGACTATTAAAAATATTTAAGAAATATAAAATTATTACCTAAATCATGTAATTTTATATATAATTTTTCAATATAAAATAATTATATTTAATTATGACACAATTCTGATGCAGTGATTTTCATATTAATGAAAAATTCAAATAAATGATATTATGAACATTAAAAGAAATATTATTTGTTTTCATTTAGCTAATCCATTATTTTTTAGGTGAATATGACATGTAAAAATACTATTAAATGTGTTTTTAGAAGTTATCTCCATATTGGATTTTATTTAAATTTAATAAATTTAATAGTGTTAAAATTTTCATAATTGATATTTTATAAAAAGAATATTTTATTAAATTATTTAAAAATAATAAAAAATATTAAAATTAAAAAATTAATTATGATAAGGTCTATAAGTTCATAAAACATAAATTTATGAGGAATTTACCCCCTTAATGAAAAATTTAGTGCCACGTAATATTTAAAATATTGTTTCAGTAATTAAAATTAAAAGAGAATTATTAAGGGTAAACGGAAAGGATAAGGGTTAAAATAAAATATATACATTTATAAAAATTATTGTATGAGATGATTTCAAACTATCCTCATCATATATTGTAAATAATTTTGTTCTGGACTATTTTCAATTGAAATTGTATTTATATTAATGTAATACTTTTAATAATTCCAAGGGCGCCCCTCCCCTCTCCCATTAAAAGGCACTCACTAATCTCTATTACTCACACTTCCAATGTCTTCTGGTTCAGCCAATATATTCCAAAAGGCTTCAAATATTCCCTCCCCACATTTTTGAGCCTTATTTTAGGTAAAAAAACCATCCTTAGTTTTGTTTTGGTGTTCTTCCATGGTGATCAAACATAAATGATGTATCATTTCTTTAATCATTTCTATTTTATTTCATCTTCCACATTCTTAAAATCATAATAATAATAAATAATATAATAATTATATTTTAAAAAATACATCGAGATATTATTATGATAATTTTACCACCTAAATCTATCTCCAATTTTATTAAATTTGAATGGAGTTAATCATTCATGCATACGTTTGAACTATCACCTCCACGAACTAATCTAATTTATATTCCAAAATCGTCTATAATGAGTTTTTATAAAAATGGAATTAATAATAATTAAATATTAATCATTATAATATAATAATATATCAATTATGTTCTTACTTCTATGTCCATAAAAATGATGACTTCATTTATTCGTACGTGTGAATTATCACCTCCATGAAGCGACGTGACTCATTTTTATTCATTATATCATGTGTATGAAATATATAAGAATATATTATTTATTAATATTATATTAAATATGATATTATCATTATGTAAAGATGAAATAATAATTACCTTACTTCAATAAATATCAATGAAAAATGAAAATGTTACCCATGCGTACGTACCGCTTATAATCTCCATGAATGTAATGTTGTTAATTTTTCATAACCACACTTCATTGTTTTATTTAAAGGTATAATTTATGTATAATAATAATAATAATTTAATTAATATTATTTTCTAGATTATATTCTTGTGACCACATGGACTAGTGACGTAAAACCATGATCATTTTCGACTCATGTACCTAATATCAACAAAACGTTTGATATGAACATTAATATTTATGTAATTTCTATAAAATGGTAATAATTGACATATAAAAATATAAAACATGAAAAATGTTTTCAATCATGTATAAAATTACCTAATTTAATTATTTAGTAAAAACAACGAACATATGTGATGAATCAAACTTAATTTTAGGGACTTCATCTCAATCTTCTTTCACTAAGGCATATTTTGATAATATACACCCCCATCTTTTATAAAATATATAATTGTCCCATTTTACTTTTAATTTCATTCAAATGTTTTTTAAATTAATCTTTTCCTATTAAGAGTTTTACTAAATGAAAAAATGGATGTTTTTTAACATATGCGGAGATAATGAATACTCCGCCGACATAACCATCATTTGATATTTAAATTCCTTTATAAGACTTCATGTTTTCAAATAGAAAATAAATACCATATCCCATTATTGGTTTTTGGTACTAAAAGTTGTTTTGAAAATGGATTTAATATTTCAATATATTGAAATTATTTCTAGTGATTGCAAATTAAATGTTGAAAGTGAAATGTTGGCAATTTCAATCTTTAGGTGTTATGATTATAAAATGTTAGTTGTACATTTTATGGGTGGTTACTTGATAAACTAAATATGGGTGGTGTTTTGATATTCCAATGATAGGCACTTCTATGATAAACGAATGATGTGTGGTTATGATATAACCCCCAATGCTTTGGGTATGGAAGTCGACTGTATGGAAATTCCATTTGTAATAGTGATATTTGTTGAAGTAGACTATAGGGTTCTTACATTTATGTATGATCATGTCCCATGTTATATTTTTATGTTATATGTGATTTATATGAGTTTTATGGTAATATTTTTATTACAAAAACAGTATGAAATCAGGTTATATTCTATGAAGAATACTTACTACTTCATAATGGTGAAATATACTACTTTATGATAAAGTAGTCATGGATTACATGTTTTTAAAATAGAAATTGTTTTCCTTCTTTGTGTATCCCTTACTGAGATTTTTCTACTCATCATATGTTTTAAATGTAATCCATTGGATTTAAAGTGACAAGATTCATGGATGGTATCTAGGAAAAGTTATGATGATTAAACATAAAACGAAACCATGTTTCTTTTAATTTTTTTTGTTTTATAAAAAATAGATAGTGATTATAAGTGTATACTTTTTAATATTTATGTTGTTATGTATGATTTATGAGAAAATTATCTAAATATATAAACCTAAAAATATCCTTGATGTGATTTATATTCAAATTATTGACATGTCTTAAGATGTTGTATTGTTTTAGGTTAAGGCCTTATATAACTATTGCTATCATTGTGCATGGGGAATGTAACGATCAATGAGGTCCTTAAGATAATCACTAAAAACATCCTAGGATGGTTTTTAGGGTTTTATAATGAGGCCCAACATCTATAAATAAGCCTTGAAATAAGTTAGATAGTCACACCCATTTCCTTTTACATCAACTTCAATTAGTATTTTCCAAGTTGATACTATCATACCTATAATGGTGGAGGTTCTCATACTAGTGGAGTTGTTGTCCAATATTCAATAGGAGGCTCACCATGATCTGCCTCACCAAGAGAAGCCTCACCCAACATTGTCTTATCTTATGCAGCCTCACCCAACACAAACCATAAGGTACTACATCAGTATGACTAGCCATATAGATGAAAAATTGTCTCTCAAAACCCTAATCAAGGACATGATCATAGGGTTACCATCCCATGTATAAATAACCATACATATTTATTCATGGATCCATAGGTTCTGAGCTATATTATCATTTTCTCAGAGAAGGGTATTCATAAATCTCTATAGTACAAGATGACTCTTGAAGCTGGATGCAATGATTTCCATGACCATTGAACATACCACAACATCCTTGGACATATCATCACATATGATATCTATTAAAATATTATCACTAGGAAAAAATATAATGTTGCATGGTAATTTTGGGTGATGTTTTTTATGGATAAGAAATATCTCTACTGAGTACATTAGTGACTAGGATCGTTCAGGTGAATAGAATAATGTTTCGTGTAGTGAAACAAATAAGTATGATGATTTGATGGGTCGTAGATAACTATCTCACACAACTGATATCATCCATTACCATTTAGTTATTCCCAATACTCTTATTATTTACAATAATTCCATGAACTATTGTCTTTCATCTATGTTACCATCATCCAAATCCTAGAAGAATGGGTATCGAAAGCACAAGGGAAACTAGAGTCCCCTAACAATTCCATAATTTCCCTGCACACTCATTGATTTCATGTTTCATGAGTTGGGAATCCAACCCAGGTTCTTCCCAGTGTTGGATAACCATTATAATGATGAGTAAGATTATTCCTCTACAAATATCTTCCTGATAGTAGACCAATTTATAGTGCTAAAAAACGAGGAGTACCTGGTAATCAATCCAAATGCCTCTGAACATCACCATTGAATAAGATGTTGAGGATGTGAAAACTACTATATTGTGTAAGAAATTGACTCAAAACAAGAAATTCATGAAAATAATACTAAGAAGAAGGTATTTCATAGAGATGAGGAGGTATTTTCCTACAAGACCGCTCCATCAGATACAATTCCACATTTGATCATGTTAACCAATCAAGGAGATCTCCTGTAGATGTCCATGTAAACTGACTAGATAGATCAGCCATGACCACATAGTGATCCATTTCATCAATTTAGATCCGCACCTCAGTCAATTTATATTCAACCAATAGTGTTTATGAGCATGCTGATTGATCAACAATATGGTATTTCATGTACCAACCAGAACCTAATAATTCACCGAGTGGAACCCATTGTGCACCCAACTAAGGAGAACCCCCTATGGGAAAAGTTTAATTTCATAAACAATTATTATTTATTGAAGAAACTATTTATAATAAAATAATGTATCTCACTGCTCAAGGCCCTATTCATGTAAAAATATATGTGTGTGGCCCATACAGAATCATTAAAGTCCCCCTTTTATAGTTTTAAGAAAAAGTTAAATCCACATATACCTAATATGTGGGTGAGGATGATCAAGTGGAATTAAAATCCATCATCTCATTATAACTAGAGGATGAGGGAACCCTCATGTAGGAAAAAAATCTACTAATGTACAGTACAAGACAATCCAGTGGCCTGGAACTCTGCCACTACTTAGTGGACAATGTTTTCAAGATCTATCTTATCCTAAACAGAATTCTCTATAGGTTAGAAATTATTGAATTAGATCATAATCCTTCCAAACTAACCATTCAAGGTTATTATAGTATAAATAAGAACCAATGGGGAATGATTTGGTGGAAGAACCAGTTCAGTGGCTTGTTAGAAAGCACTGAGTTTATGGTCATCTGGAAAGTTAAAACCTACAATGGGGTTTTGGGTAGGATCTTGGTTTAACATCCTGAAAAAGTCCCCTCCTCATATAACAAGTGCATCAAATATTCCATTAATGTTATAGTAGGGATAATTTAGGGTGATGTACCTCTATTTTACTATTCTGAAGCACTCTATATGGATGACCAATTCTATATGAGGGACATGATTCATGTTTAGGCCAATGATGCTGAGAGAACAACCACTGTGGTTAATTTTTAGGTAGACATAGACGATACATCCAATATCTTTATTCATCTATTGGAGCAAATAACCACATAAATTGTAAGTTGTTTTTTTTCTCTCTAAAAAATGGTTTTAGAATTCGTAAAAATAATAAACACATGGACATTCTCGTGTTATCTTATATGGGATATGAATGGGTGATACAAGAATCCCCTACACATATTTTATAAAAATAGGTTTTCTCTATGGACTCAGTCTCATGAGAATACCACATGTTCCTTATGAAAGGGTTGAATTGATTGAATCTGACTCTCCAATATTAATTTTACATCATGAAAAGACCCTGTAATCAAATGCCTAATTGAATTTTTTCAACAACCTATTTTGAAATTTTTCAATAGATACGGAACCCATAAGTATAAATTTTTTGATTGACCATGTAGGAACCACTAATCACGCAAATTTAGTTAGTTTGGATGAAACTCCCCCTTCTAATTATCCTAACATATACAATTAAGATGACTATATAGATTCTCATCCTATGATTGAAGAGTGTGCCTCCACCACCGTCAATGAGTAGGTTAAGGTGAACCTATGTACTGGGGAAGAACTGAGGACAACATAGATTAGTGTATCCATACCACTAGAGGATTAATATTAGTATATATATTTCCAAAATATACATCATGATGTATTTAACTATATATCTGATGAGATTCCTGAATGATCCCCCTTGGTCTCCATTTACTACCTTGGTCTCCCAATGAGTCATCGAGGGCTCAACCAACACCCCAAAAAAATGAATCCCTCCCATGGTTCCATGTTTGAGACCACATTTGATAAGATTATCTATTTAAACATCATTTTGGAAGTCCAGTAATCCAACTGGCTAGCCAAATTCATGTAATATAGGAAGAAATATTGGTATATCAATGTTTGTATCAACATTTAGGATCTCAATCTATATTTCCTAAATAATGGTTTTCACATTATAGTGACAAAGTTGTTGATTGATGATTCAACTATGTTTCTAAGAACTCTCTATTATTGATGGGTATTTGAGGTACGACCAAATCTAGATAGCACCTACCGATTAGGTGTATTCCACCATCCTGACCTAGTAAGGGAACTTTATCAATCTGGTGATTCCCTCCGGTATAAATAATTAAGGATTCATTTATCAGTGGTCCATGTACCAAATTTTCAAACTAATTATTTAGACATTGGAAGAATTATTCATGGATGAATTTGTGGTCAAATCCTTCTAACACTAGGTCAATATCAGTGATCTTGATAAAGTTTTTTCCTCTTTAGTACCAAAACTTGATAATGATACCCTTTAAGGGTACATTCAGGGTTATCTATGGGATGTTTCTTAGATAAATCTTTTGTTAAAAATACACTAAGATCATCCTAGATAAGATCAAAATCATAATCTTCAAGCCTTCAAAAGAAACCTTCATGAGCTTTGAAGCCTCTAAGTCTACTGATTCTACATAAGTTTATTAAGCATGAATATTTACAAAAATAAAAAGACATTATAAATGATCATGATGAAATGAAATATCTAACAGTGGGATGAGAAGTGTCAAAAATATATTTAGGAAATCAATCAGTATATTATATAACCTCTGGTTTAAATGTTACCCCTCTCAGGGATGCCCCTGGTCCTCTACGTGACTATCCTAGAATGGTCCCTTAGTTACCTCTTCTCCCATAAGAATAAAAAAGAAATAAAAAATAGAATATACAATTTCATTCACATGCTCCTCAATGCGAAGAACAGATACACCCGCATCGACAAGAGCTTCCTCAGGCTATTTTTTGTTGTGAAATTTTGGCGGAATTATCTATATCATCATGACTTATAGTTTACGTCATGTGTGGATAATAAAATGTATATATAGATACATCCCATATTGGAATAATCTATGGAGTTTTTTGAGGTAATTTTTTTATAAGTTCGACATTAGTTTCATTCCAAAAAAAGTCATCAAAGCTTAGGTATAGGCAGACTTACCCAACATACGTAAAACCCCTCAGAGACGACATAGTGATGAAAATTTTAAAGATGAGTATATCCTCACAATGGATCCAAATATGCTGTGATAGGTAACAAATTTCAATGGTTACCCCTATATCCAAACTGGTTTAAGGATCAATAATACCAATCTTAATGGAATATGCTTGGGGATTGTGTTCATCACACCCGACACTATCTTTCATTCCATACTCATTCATACTATCATAAGGCTGCACCAACATTGAGGCATAACATCACTAACTCATCACTTGTATCGATATGGCCCTAGAGATTGATATTCCACACATTCATGTTAAGGGAGGCATTGATGTAGTTTTAAAATAGATTAATGGAGACTACAACATCAGAAATCTAGTGGTCATGACCTTTCTCAAGCCCAAATGATATATTATGGACCAGTTACCTTCTCTCCCAGAGGAGACTCACATCCCTTGATCAGAAAATAGTTAGGATGAAGTTGATGCAATTTAGCTATATCTCTTAGAGATCCTAGCAGGAATTACCTGTTTATTCACGTGGAACAACAAATAGGCCACACTATTGTTGTGTAAAATAATAATTTCATAATGTAGGTAACTGGATGGTTTCTAGTTTCTCTATTCCAAGGCCCTCAGGTTCCCACATGAATGAGGAAACACTTGACTGGGTGAATCATTTCATTATGTATCATAATTGTGACATTCTTCGGCTAGACCAAGCTGAGTGTGAGCAAAATTATCAGTGTATAGTTCATTTCACCCTTCAGAGTGAGCCAAACCTTGATAATAATATCTAAAATAAATTTTTGATGGAATTATCATACATTTCATCCACAAATATGATATTACCCAGGTAATAATGGAAGATCATGTTGGGTCCTCTGGTTCCCATCAGGCTTGTTTGAAGCTCTCCCACTATATTTGAAGGCTAGGATATACCTATCCCTCCAGGGTAAATGATAAAATTTTGTATTCCAACAATTAATATTCATGAGCTCCCACATTACTCATCAATTTGTAGTTCCCCATTGGATCAGCACAGGAAACGACACCATTATACGTGATTTTGAGTAGAATATTTTGTAATCCAAGAATAGTATCCATTCAAACCATACTTCCCACTACCACACATATGAGAAATAATAGATTATGTAATTCAATTTGATCCTCTATAAAATTTTGTAGAAGATGGTGGGCTATAGAAAGAATAATTGGCTAGAAAATCTCCCCAACCCCATCTAGTTTATTCAGAAAAGAACACATAATTCCACACAGCTAGCCCCATATTCCATGGTTTATAAAAATTAGGAAGTCCTTTCCATCTTGGATCAGTTTATAATTCTATGAACTGTTATCTAAAATTATAAGATGATAAAATTTTTATAGAAGTCAATATATGAGTGTTATAATCCCTCTATGTGAATAGGCTCCTCACATTAAATAATCTATAAAGGGACTAGAATATGATAAAATGAGTTCCCAACAAGAATCTTATTCTGTTCTCTTTATTCCAGGGTGACATGGTACTAGATCTCATAACACTGATGATATATGGAATGAATCTATGAAATTTGGATACCAAATGGTAAGGACCATACAACAATCATATGGATTATTCCAAATGTACAAACACTTTTATCACTATTGATGGATAGTGTATCACAACTCCCTCTGATTCCAGGTTCCTCATGTAATAAGTTTTTTAAGGGGACCATTTGGACCAAACTCTAAAACCTTAAACAAGGTGTCGATGTCTAAGAATTATGAATTTAAATTGTATGTGGGTTCTATCAGCAATGTGTAATTTAGTATTGGGACTCCTTGGACCTTAATCACATTAGGGTTTACAATCCACCACAGTACACATATCCATTTTAGGGCACATCACTTTTCATAAACTCTATGAAAATAAAATAGGAACCCAATGAATTGGGTCTAGGGTTATTTCTGACTTTCTTTCCAATGAATTGGTTAACAAGAAGGTCTCCATGGTGTCCTTTTTGGAACTAAAACATGCTCCCTGTAAGATTTATGAATATGCCCAAAAGCTTATGGTTTGTGGTTTTTTACATGGGGATCCTCTCAATTCTCATATTTGGATCTTCTGGAAGGATCATATATGTGTGGACCTCAATAGTGCATCTAGCTAGGCAATGAATACCAAGATATATGTGGGGATTTAGGATTTATTCTTCCCCTTTATTTATGGCAAGTGCAACTCGCAATATCATGAGGTGTTATGGGGTGATCTTGAAGTAATCAACCCAGAGGGCGCCCCCCCTGGGTCATCTGCGGGGATTTTGACATCATGGCTTGTTTAGAGGAGAAGAAAGGGGGAAGATTATTTCCCAGGAATGCTAGTCATGATTTTGACTCCTTCATGGCTAGAAGTGGCTTGCTAGATGTGGGGTATGAGGGGAGTATTTTCACCTGGTGTATTAATCAATAGGGGGGAGAAGATCTTATTTCCATCTTGATATATGTCTGATGAATGAAGCGACCATTGCTATGTTTCCAGATTCCAATGTCACTAATTTGATGTGGAGTCTCTAAGATCATTCTCCATTACGTATCTCACTTCATGCAGGTGAAATATGGGAGGACAATGTCTATTTCTCAGAGTCATGTGTGTAGGAATTAGGGTTTCTGGAGGAGGCCAGGGGTGCTTAGGACATGAAACACCGGGGGAAACCTTGGATTACCATTCACAATATTCTTAGGAGGGTCAAGAAAATACTTTGAGAAATGAGTAAAAACATTCCAGATCGTGACCACAATGTTGCTGAAATCAGTGAGGAGGTGGACAGACTAGAGGCTAGTCTGGAACAATCATGGGATGAACCATCATTCACTGAACTCAGAGCGACGAAAGATGTATTATCTGATATTATAATGATACAAGAAAGTCTGGCAAGAGAAAGTTATAGGGTGAGGTGGATTCTGGAGGGAGATTTGAATTCGGGGTACACCCATGCTTTCATTAAGGAGCTTCAGAGAATACAGAGGCCAAAAATTTGGAGGGAGGACAAATCCTTTTCTTCTGATCATGAGGAATTTGGGACTTTGGAAAATATAGAGGTTCAGACTCTAATGGCTGGTCCAAATACATGCATGGAAGGGGGATACCCGAGGGGGGAGGAGGAGTTTTTTGGGGGTATTCCTACTATTGTTTCAGGGGTCATTGATGAGGGATGAGGAGACTTCCGACTGAGGAAGATGTGCATGAGGCAGTTTGGTCCTTGAACCCAGACAGTCCCCCGGGTCCTAATGGTTTTGATGGGTCTTTTTACAGGGCTACGTGGGACATCATTAAAGGTGATCTGGTTTGTGCTATCCAAGACTTCTTCCAAGGGGTCTCTTCCTCATAATGCATGTGAAACCAAATTGGTTCTCATTCTTAAGCTGTGTAATCCTCAGTCCATTGAACAATAAAGTCCCATTAGTATGTGTAACTCATCGTACAAAATCCTGGTCAGCATACTCAATAGTAGAATGGCCACTCACTTCGACTCGTGGATTAATCCTGAGCAGCATAGATTCATTAAAGGTAGGTCAATCTAGGGTGCGATCAGTTTGGACCATGAAATGACATGTGGGGTCAATAACAAGTCCTTTGGGGCAATCTTGTAGTCAAATTGGAAATTAGTAATGCATATGATAGAATGGAATGGTGCTTTTTACTAAATGTTTTAAAGTGCATTGGATTCTCCAACTGGACAATTGATCTCCTATTTTATTGCTTCAGATCGACATGGGTAACTACCTTGTTCATGGGTAAACAATTTGGCTTCTTCAAGGCATGTCAGGGTCTCATGAAAGGGGATCATTTGTCTCCCACCATCTTCATTCTTGCTCAAAATTCCTTTAGCTGCTACATCAACAAGGGAACTGAAAAAGGGTAAATACTTCCCTATCATAACAGGCATTCCATCAGAGGTATCTCACACTTGATGTTTGCTGATGACACAGTACTATTTATTAATTGTATTAGAAGATCTGTGAAGGGTTTTAAGAGGGTTCTTAAGGAATATTTCAAGTGGAGTGGACAGGTGGTGAATTCTAACTAGATCGTCTTCTTCACAGCAAGGAGTGCCTCTCTGAGGAGGGATCAGGGCTTAAGAGCCATGTTGAATATGAATAAGGGGCTTTTTCCCACGGATTACCTCGAAGCACCAGTCATCCCATCTTGCCTCAGGGTGAATAATTTTGATAAGCTCATAAGAAAACTTACTAGGTGTATTAAAAAATGGAAAAATAGGTTTTTATACTTTGGAGGATAAACCTCTATAATTTCTCACCTTGGAGTAGGGTGAGTGCATTGTTTTGGATTACATTTTCTGTTTCACAGAGTTGGTATACAGAGACCCCGATAATGTTACTAATGATTACCTCAATGAATGGAGGATTGAGATGGGGTTTAGGTCTAATATTCTCCAGATATGGATTCCCTTTTTATGTATAATTTTTTTGTGGTGTTGGATAAAACAACTATTTCTGAGGCAAACATATCATGGATAATATGATTTAGTGGGGCTTGCATTACAATAGTGGTTTTCTATAGTGTGTCTTCATTCTATTACATAAAACTCAAGGGTGTATAATTTTTATCTAGAAAAGTTTCATTGACTTATTTAGGATAATAATATGATGTTTTATTTAGTGTGCGAGTCTTGGTCATATTAAGACAATATTAATGGAAACACCAAATTCTTGTAATCATTGTGGACAATATTTAAATTTTAGGTATTTTCTAGGAAGATATTCCAAGGATATAAGGATGGTGTCACTCAAAATATGTGGTTTATAGGATTTATATTATTCTCATGAAGGTGTTGTGTCTTACCATCTATCCAAGATAAAATGTTCATATAGTAATGAATACTCATGAAGGATCAAATAATGAATTTATTTATGTACAAGAGTATTAATGATAGGAATCTAAGGGAATAAAATCTACCCTTAGAAGAATTATTATTATCTCTTCCCCTATGGTACTATATTTATTTAGAAAAAACATATAGTCATTCATTTATATCTTCAATGATGGTTGATGTATTGGGATTACATTCTGATATAATTTTTTTAGTTTTATATCATTATATGATTTTTGGATAGAGGTCTAAGAATGGTTTTTTATTTCCCATGTGTCAGGTGATGTTAGTCATGTTAAATATTGTGTGGTAATTTGTAGTGATTTATTATAATAACATTTACCTAATTTTTTTTATGTGTGGGATGATTGGTGTAATTTACCAAGTCATATGTTATCATCTTCAAGTTTAGTTCATATATGTTGATGGGATCTCACACATATTTCTAGTTGAGTGTGATTCCAAATGATGGGGAGAATGGCATACTATTTATTATTCTAGAGTGATATTGTTCCAGTTTTTAGTGGTGTATCTTGATGTCTTTGGATCATTATGATTATTCAAATTCCTATAGAGGTGAATTTTTAACCTTAGGACATTATTAAATATTTTAATTGTTTACCGAAATTGAGTGTGATCAGGTTCATTATTGACCTACTAATTGGTACAATTATCATTTCAAGGTTATATTATAACATATTTAAAAATGTGTTAATAGAGATTAAATATTAGTTGAATGATATTGATGACAAGAGACATATACATTATATTGTGTCACATTAGGATTTTCCTTTACTCTTTTATAAGAATATATAAGAGTACACATTCATTAAAGGGACCATCAAATGTAAAATTAGGTGATCATCAAGAATGAGTATACAATTACATGGACTTATGATATATTAGATCAACTCATAGGGTATTAATGGTTAATAATATTTAAATCTAGTTTTGGTATCACTATTTAACTATCAAAAAAGATGATATACCTAATAAATTTGTTAGGAACTAATATATGAATTCTTATATTTTAGTTCTTCAATTTGAACACACTAATACTCCGCTTATTGTTATGGCATTGATGAACTAGATCATCCATCCTTTATTAGACGTGTTTATTGTAGCATTTTTGGATGATATTTTGGTGTACTTCATTTAATAGCAGGTTCACCAAGATCATTAGGATATCATCCACTAATATTTGAGGGGATATCATCTGTATGGTAAGATTTAAAAGTGTGATTTTTATTCAACACGCAAAATTTATGAGGCATATTATATTTATGAGGGGAATCACAATGGACCATGGAAATATTTAATATGTAATTTAATGGGGAAAACAAAAAAAATGTGTTTTATTATAAAATATTATTAGGATTGATAGGTTAAAATAAATAGTTTGTTGAAAAACATTAAAAAGATATTATCTGATGATACATTTAACCTGTTAGGGTGTAAATTTGTGTGGGTGATAATTTTTATAGATATTTTGAGATACCTAGGTTAAGGTATAATTCTATAGTATATCTTATTATTCTAGAACTAATTTCTTGTTTTGATGGTTGTAATGATGAATATGCTATAGGTTTGGGGTCTCTCTTGATCTAGGGAAAACATGTGGTGGCCTATGTATCTCACCAGTGGCACCCTCATGAGAAGAACTATGCTACCCATGATCATTCATTTGGATGTGGTTACACCTAAACTCAAAATGTGGTGTTGTTGTCCTTTGGAGTTAAATTTGTGATATATTTTAATCACATGTATTTTAATTATATTATTACTTATAGGGATATAAACATGAGAATGAGAGGATGTGTAGAGTATCTATAGACATTATATTTTTATGTTTATTATACTCTAGTGAAATTAAAAGTTTTCATGAATGCATTGAGTTAAAAATCACTGAAAAAATTATTTATAAAACGAGTAGAGGAGCGGTTTCTGATGTGTTTATTCACTAAGATGATGTTGTGAGTTGAAATGGATAGTGGGAAGGTGTATTTAGCTATAGTGAATGGAAGAGATCATTTTATTAGTATTTTAGGCTTAAAAATTCTAAAAAAAATGTTTTTAGTCATTTAGTAAAATCCAATATAGCATAGAGACCTCAGGTGAGTTGTCTCTATCTCCCACTAGTTCATTGTGTTTCCTATGAAGGTTGTTCATTCTGAGATATCATAGGAAAGAGATGATGGGAAATGAGAATCAGTCTTTCTAGTCCATGGAATCTAGGACTATGATGATGTATCATGATTTATGATATTGATATTTATTATTGGCGATAAAGGGGTGATTTTATATTTCTTATCATTCTGAATTTTCAAAGGATTATGGTGAATCACTGGGGACATGATGGTTATCTACTACCTCTTCCCATACCAGTCTAAAAGAAGGATGGAATTTTCATGGATGCCATCATCATTTTCCCATGGAATCTTATTAGTAAGGATTATATTTGAAGTATTATTTATTTACATATTAAATTGGATAAATTATTCCCCATCAAAGGCATTATAGAGGTGGAATATATCTATAACATGGTTAACATAGAGGTTGTGATACATTATGAGGTTTCCACTATGAATGATTCTAATAGAGAACGAAGGATAAAATTCCTATTTTGAATGGATTTAAAAATAGTGATGGGTTCCTAGAAGAAATTAAGAATAACATATCATCCATGGAGATATGGGAAGATGGAGGGTTATATTTAGGACCATGGAGACATGATTTGGGAATGAGTGATTTATTTTGCAAGGTAATGGTGTTTCCTTAACCTATGTAAGGTTGTTATGGGAACACCCACCACCATAGATTCAAAAAGGTAGTTTATCATGGTTCACAATCGAATGGGTGGAGACTCTTTTATGTGGTCTTCTATTTGTAGTGTATTTATAAACACCCGAACACCCCTCCAATAGTACCATATTAAAACTTTATTAGTTTAAAATTCGTTTCCTAATAGGTACATTTAGATTCCTTGATTCCCCTCATTGATCAAGATCGACCCTGAGCTTTGGAAAATTGTTTCATGGTGATTCATCTCCAATTATGAGGTAGTTTTCTAAATTAAAAGTCACCAATTCATAGATTTTAGTGTTATTTTATAAATTACAATAGTATTTCTTATAAAAAATATATATATAGTTTTAAATTTTAGTGTATTTCTGAAATATATGTTTTAAATGATTTTTTTTAAAATTGGTTTTTGATACACGATGTGTTATTTAAATTCCAGTATGGTTGTTTTGTTTCTAAAATGAGTTTTCTAGAATGGAAGTGGACATTATTCATTAGAAAAATGTTTTATAAATTAAAAGAAAGGATTTTAAATAGTTTTTAAAATCATATCACAATGGGATCCATGGGTTCATTAGAAAATGGAAATTTCAATTTAGTGTGTGTAACACCACTAGATGTTTTGATAATGAGATACTATGGATATACACAATATTAGTTGAATTCTATGTTTAACGGACATATTTATATCTTTTTACTGATAGTATATATTCCAATAGGATGGTGACCATATCTAATTATTTGACAATTCTGGTCAATTTTATATATGAATGTTGATTTCATAGTCTGATTTCACAATTTGTTATCTTATTGTGTATCCATTGTTGGGTTTTATTATTATCACATATGTTCTTTCATGTACATTTAATATTCATAGGTTAATTGTATATGGAATTGTTTTGTGAAGAACAACATAATGTTTTATTTATAATTTTTTCCCACAAATAATTAATAAACTATATTTTGTTTTAAATTGACAGCTAGTTATTTAATTGATATTATATATTGTATAGATTCATTGGTGAAATCGTATTGGGATTTTTTCTCACACCCTAACTTTGAAATTATGAATTTGAATATGTGTTTTTTAGTACACATGTACATGCAATTGAATAATTTAGTTCCCTTTAATCTCATGGGTTTTGATTCTTTTTTCATAGGAACAATTTGGTGGTAAGGGATGGTCATAATGAGTATTCAAAATTTTCCGCGTATTATATTCTCATTATGATTTATCCCTTTGAGTCTGATGCTCTTTGTATCATATATATGTAATGTTTCATCTACTATGTATTTTTTTGGTTTTCAATATTTCAGTTATACATTATACATGTTCAGTTGTTTTTGTGATGCTCAAATTATGGACAACCTTATTGGGGTGATTTTCTAGTTATCTTAGGTTGGTTTGTTACAATACCTTTATGAATTGAACTTCATAAATTATAATCTCAAACCTACATGAAGAAATTATAGTGTGATATAATATTTCTTCTTTATAATTTCATATAGACGAAAATTTAATATTAAAAAGTAAATATGCATTCTCAAAACTATCCTACGATAGATCATAATGAAATTCATAACATAGAATACAATAAAAATATATCAAATTTTACTCTTTAAAAATATGATTTCTCAAAAAATAAAAATGAGCATTGAAAAGAGGATATAGTGTGATTATTTTTTAATCTTCCATGCCTATTCTAAATACTACATTAATAAAATAGTCTGTAGAAATTGAAGTAAAAAATAAACATTTCTAAAAAACCTCTGTGATTTTTGTTCACTATTAAGTTATGGTAAACGAGTTTCTACATTGGGGAAGTATTTAATATTTAATTGTCAGAATTTTTAATATGATTCATAGATTATATATATTGTTTACAAAACCATAAACTAATTGTATGGATGTTATTCAACCTAACCAAGGTTACGTGGTTTAGTAGAATTGTTTTTAATAATATATAACAAGTAAGGGAATAATATTACATTGATATTCTCTGATTCCATATATATATTCATGTTTAATAAAAACAAATCTCTAATAATTTTCCTATCCCTAATCCAAAAATATTCAATGCATTGTTACATTTGGATTTTTAATAGTCACCCTTAACAATGATCCAAAAATAATTCATCTAATAATCATTCACAAAATCAAGAAAATCATTTGATCATCCCAAAACCATCCCCATTATTATTTATAGATTAAATGGATAGATAAAGAATAATTAATACTTCAAAATGGTGGTGTTATAAATACTCATTCAAAAATAAAGATGATGTACAATATAATACAGATATTCAAAATATTTTTATTACATCCCAATTACATTTACACCATAATCATCAACATGTTTTTATAATAAATAAAGATTTAATGTTGTTTTTATATGATGATCCATTTATATGTATAATCTAAATAGATCAATAGATAAGATAGTTTATACAGGTGAGTTGTGTACGATTCATTCTTAAAAGTTTCCCATCATTAGCTATGGATGAATCTTTGAAAAAAATGAACATCCTTGAATTTTTTATAATATAAATTATAGTAGCCAACAATTTTTAATTATGTCAATTAATTTTATATCAATATCTACCCATGTGAATTCAAAAGTAGTATAAAAAATATACAATTCATACATCAATATAATAATATTATATAAAATAATTTTTATAGTGAAGTGAAATTATAGGACCCATTAGTTTTTTCACTCATATAAATTTTTTACTTTTTAATGTATTTCAAAAATATTATATTGTAATTGTCTAATGATAGACTAATGAAATATATATTTTTGATTTGTTAGTATAATAATATTTCATATATTTTCAATATATATTTACAATATATGTGATAAAATGAACCACTTTTATAATATAAGATTGTATACATTCATGAATATATATAATGCGATCCATAAGATAATAATATAATTCCAAACCATGGATAATGGGATTATTAATGAAAAATATTGAGATGTAAAAGGAATTATTTTTGACAATATTAAATCCAATATGATGGTTTGTAGAAAAACATTAGAGGCACTTTATGGGCATATAAAAGTGATTAATATTCACATATTGGAATATACCTAAACGAAATTGTTTACTAGAAATAATTACATATATATATAGAATTATATACTAAATCCAAGAATTTATTTATGAAGTTAATCATTTACATGGATACAATGTGATAATAATTGAAACTATAGATAAATTATCTAGATGATATTAAATGAGATATATTTGAGATTAACCAAAATATAAATTGGATATGAAATCTAAAATAGGAGAATTTGATGTTAAAGGATAATGTCAATCCTAGATATAAAGCAACCTTTTATAAATCAAAATTCACATTAGTTTTTAGAATTTATCATTTTAGTGGGTAGGTAATATTTATACGTACAAATTTTCTATTTTTCTATTTTAGTACAGACTACTAAGATGGTAAAAAATCCATTCAAAATTAATGGAGGATACAACATTACCCTTAGTCTAGAATATAGGATGGTGCATCTAGATATGATCTAGTGGGTGTGAAGACAACAACAAAAAATGTTCATATTGGAGCTTGAGAAGGTAAACCATTTGTGGTAGATGACTTCAATTAGTTGGGAAAGGAATTGAGTGATCCTCAGCCTTCTGTGCTAGCCAACAAGGATCAGATGACATCATTTGTTGAGAAGGCCACTAGTGTATTGGAGCATAAGTATCTTGATAGTAACCATGATGGAAATGGGAAAAACATATGTTGTGTAACCTCAAATATGGGATAAAGGAGGTCCCAAGACTCCCATGCATGCTTCATATGCTAAGGTAATGTGATCAGGGAATGATATCAGTGATAGAGGCTAATAATTTGTTCTGAAAGAACCAATGGATCATAATCCTATAGGATTCAATGTTTTGGGACTAATATTATGTGGTGAGTCCATGATTAGGATGAATATTATAATGTTGGTGGAATTTATTGATATGGGAAACAATTTTGCATGATTGGCTAATGATGATTCGATTTAAGAGTTTGTAGAAGATCCAGGAAGGCCCTCTTTTGATCTGCAATGTTTCCAAGGGGATGAGTCCAATGACTTTTATTTTATAGGTTATACATAAGATTAAGTTCATGGTGGTAGACATCAAATCCCAAGGAAAAGTTAGATCCACAGGGGATATCATAAATATATCATGGATTATACATACTTTCCACTACCAATATAGATATGATTAATCAAGTAGTTGAATGCTATGCAGATGGAGAGTGATTCCCACCGTTTATCAATAGCTTCATGTCTGTAGAGGATGTCATGTACTGGGATTGATCCAAACATGTAATTACTCATGATGACATATAAAGATATGGTTGAATCTATACTATCATTCCATAATACTAATAAAAACATACATATTGATTGGAATTTCCATAAAGGTTAATCCTAATGAGGAGTAATGTGCATGGATCAACAATAAGGAACTGATTGTAATAAGGGGATTAAATATTGGTATGATTAGCATTAAAGAGTACATCCAGTCCTAGAAAAAGCTAGTGTTTCAGTAATAAGATCATTTAAAGGATGAAACAAACTCTTATGTAAATATTATATCTTGAAAACTATTTAAAGATATTAAATTTAGTCGGCTTAATCTGTTTTTAATGCCTCTATTATTTAAATTTGTAGTTGAACTCATGGTTTATCACCTTTTCCATAACATTTTATGATAATAATGATTTACATTTTATTCACATTGAATTGATATAGAGTGAAAAATTATCCCGAGGGCATAAAAAATGAATCATTACACAAACAAAAAACTTCATGATATATTTTAAATATGAAACAATTTTTACATCATTTAATGTAATATATTGACTAATTTTTTGTATTATTTTTCATAGTGGGTGATTATATTTATTTTAATTAATATAGTAAATTTAATTATAAATTTTTGGGTGGGGGGAATACAATTATATAGATTGAGCTGATTTTGTGTTTTCTTTTTCTATTTTATCTTATTTTCCAATGTTTTTAAAAATAGTTGAGCTAAACTCATTGCCTTTCGTAGAAATAATGTTACTGTTAAGTGAAAAAGTTTAATATATTATTTATAAATTTGTTAAATAATATTATAAAATAATTCTTTTTAGTGAATTTGATTATCATAAAAAAACCAAAAAAATGACCTTTGTTATGGATAACCAATTTTTTAAAATATAATAAAACCTCAAGGAGACTAATAAATTAAATTTTAGTAAATAAAATGGACTATGTTTAAATAAGGTTATCCATATTTACTATGAAATATTATTTTGATAACATGAAATAGTTTTTATGATTGAATTTTACATATTATAGTTAGAGGTTTTTGAGAGTCGATTTTAAAAACCATTATATAATCCCTTCGTTATCAAAATATAATTGGGGTATTACTATAATTTGGAATAAAATAGTCACGATTTATATATAATCATCAAATAATATCTGGATTAAACATTAATAGGATAAATATAAAATATTTCATAGTTATTAATTAATGTGAATATATTTCATTGTTAAAAATCCCAAACAATGTTTTAGTAGATTATATATCAGAATTTTTAAAAGTTAGAATTAATGAATAGTAAAATTAAATAGTGGGGGGGATAATTATATAGAATGTTTTTTTAATAAGAATAATTGTGAAAATTTTATTCCATTAGTAATTTTTTTATATTTATTTTCCTTTTTTATATGTTTAGAGGAAGTAAAACTAGATTCGATTTTCTAGATAGTGATTACATGAGGACAAGTATTAGTTCTATTGGGGTGGAAGTTATTCATGGAAAATAATATCTAATACCATATGATATTTTAAACCCCCTCATATGTGATATATATGGGAATTATAGTATATAATTAGTATAATATATCAGTTCATATGTTTTAGTGAATATTTATATATTTTTCCAATTTTTCAAATTTTTGTTTAAACATTTGTTAATATTAGAATGAATTGCTGATTCTATAAAATCCATATATCTAATGGTATTCTTGATTATATTTAATTCCATCTAGTGTTCGAAGTTGGCGGTGGATTCAGATATGAAATATATATAGGAATCATATTTATCAACACATATTATGTTGTAAATCCATTCTTAATCTTATTTAGGCCTAAGAACAAATCAAGAAGAAAATATATTCCCTTATCTACACCCCACAATTATAATAATATTTTATTTATAATTTAATATCTATTTAAGAATAATTCATATAAAAAAATTTCGTGTAACATTTTTTAGTACTATGTTCCCTCTAATATGACATAACTAACCAACTAGGGTATATTTCAAAATAATATTCCCACTATGTTAATTATAGTAAATGAAAAAATAAGATAAAAATAATTTCATATTGATTCAAAAGGAAATGATAATGCTCTAACAAAATATTCTATTTTAACATGACATTATAATTAATATAAAATGAAACTGCTATTGAAATGCTCAAAATTTTGAAAATTCATGTTAAATTTTATTGAAGTGTATCCCAGATTCACATTAAAATCCCATTTCATCAAATGATTGTAAAAGCAAATAATCCAATACTATATTGAATATAATCCCCACATTACAAAAAAATATATATGACCATAAATTGGCTTGGATGGACTATGTCACTCCCAATGGAAACTCATAAACTACGTTCAAAGGTTGTGTCCACTGTGAACGAATGTTTCAACCCTATATTGGTTCTACTTTTTTCCAATTAAATATAAATTATATAATAAATCCTTATACATCTATTAAATTTTAAAAGTATTATAATCCTTTACTATAAAAATAATTCAACTATAATGTGTAGACAACATTAACTTGAAATAGAATCTTGATACCTAACACAAGTCATAATGCTTGGAATGAAATATAATATTTTAATTAAAAATTTATTTAAATTCATAAATAATTTCATAATTTAGCGTATAAACCTTATCATCCTACAAATATAATATATTGAAAACTAAATTAATATTCCCAATAATGAATGATATCCCCTAGACTCTCATGTAGCTAATATATTATCTATATGATGAACATTGAGAAAAAATTATTTTTTATTCAATAACCTCATTGAAATCGTAACTAGGTAACATACTATAGAGTTAGTACAAAAAAATTAGAGATAAAAATATCATTAACATCATTTTATTTTGTAATTAACCCATGAATTGAATGAAGAATTGAAAAATCATTTTTGATAAAATCATGAGAATATTTGTCAAATGTGGATGCATACTAGAGGATAAACTAGCATATAAAAGTAGATATAAATTTTCATTACAGTTAATTTAGAACATTATACTAATATATTTTAATAAAATGTAATGTTAAAGAATAGTATGACCGCAAATATGATATTTTACATGGAGGTATAAAACCATTATCTTAGATTAATTAATAGTATGAGTACATTTTAATTTTTTTACATTCCCTTACATATATAATTCTATACATATTGTTAATTTTATTTTCATAATTTTTTATATTATAACCTTTGATCCTAATAATTACTTATAGAATTAAAATGATATTATTTAAATATTAATCAATTATATTACATCCTTTAGAAATTATTATATTCAATGGGGTATAAGTGTTTGAGTTTGGAACCGTTGGTGATTTCTAGAATAACTATTGAAGATATTATTTCATCATCAGGTATGTTGTATCATCATCCCCTAATCAGAATTTACCTAGATAGTTGATGGTGATTCGACTACTAGAGGTTTTATTGATTACCTTAAACATACCCATTCACAAAATAATGAGTTAGAATTACAATGATCTTGGTATCATAGTAATTTACTTTGGTAATATCAAGAGTGGATAATTTCATAAATATAAACTATCTCTTTGATCCAATACAAGGATAAGGATTAGTCATTATTGAAATATTTCACACTCATACCTTCTAATTAAAGGTTTATGAAATTCATGATGGTTATCAAATTGTATTATTCTTTTGTTTATTAAATTTTTAACAGTTCAAAAAATCCATCTATATAATATCATTTTCCATTGAAACACCAATGAAATTAAAAAATTTATTTTATAAAATATTTTTTTCCAATGCCCCACATCATATAAGAATTAAAATCCGTTTTGGACAACCATGATAAATAAAAAAGATGAAAAAAATCAATTTGATATGCATGACTGTATTTCATTAATTTGAAACACTTTAAATTAATAATTAATTAAATATTATATAAAAAATATATTCATTGTTTTGAATGCCAATTTATATTATAAATATTACTAGATATAATTTTTTCAATTAGTTTTAATTGAATTGATTGTATACCATTCAGACATCACCTAAACTTGATAATAAATATAGTGTTGTTATAATAACATATAGAGATGTTTAATGAATTATATAAACCATAAATTACTATATAAATTTAGTTATATATAGAAAAGGTAATGTAATTGGAATAATGTTTTCATCATGAAACTATTGTTTATTTTCTATCAAAATTTAATTTAAATTATTATTTAAGAAAACATCATGAAAAAAAAAATATTATAATATATGTGGTCAATATAAAATTAATCTAAATAGAATATTTTTTTAATAAATTAGAAGACCTATTCTGGGGTTACATATTATAAAAATCTATATTTTTTACACATTAATCATGATTTGTTATATAAAGGTACACATTCAAAAATACCAAAATATCATGAAGCCCAATGTACTTTGTAAATTAGCTACATATATTAACATCATGTAATAGAAATACAAAAATATTTTTGAAAACATTCTTGAAATGATCCAAAAATATAACCATTATTATAAATATTCAGTGGATACCCTACATTAATACATATGAAAGGGGTGTGATATAATGACCATTAATGGAATAATAAATTATAGTATAAATTATATCATTACATGTGATCCAAATGGATTATCTATGTATCATTAGAAGGTTGAGATTCATAATATTGAATAATGAGGAATCATAATACATTATAACATAAAGGGAACATAGGAATGTGGAATCTACATATGATATGACATAATTAACAAAATTCAATGCTCACCATGAATAGAACATTAAATATTGTGATATGGATAACCTCCCATACACAAAACATTTAATCTCATAATTTAAAAAAATTACCGAACGCATTATAGGGATATATATTTCCATGTACACCCATCACTTTTATATCATGTACATTCATTAGTATACCACATAGATCATATGAAATAAAGATGTCATTAATCCCTTTTAAACCCATGTTTTAGAAGTGTTGGAAACATATAGTGAAATCACCAATTAGTGAATGATAGTTAACACTAGTTGAATAGATTTGTGTTGAATAGGTATTGGTATTTTCTTTAGAATTTTTTCTCATTAAAAAAACAAAGAATTCTATTGGAAGCATAATGGGGTTACCTAATGATTCATGGAAGGGTTTAATATTTACTAAAGGGTTCTCTAATTACATGTAATCATAACTATAGTAAACTGGATTTTTTAAATCATAACCCAACATTAATAATTGAAAAAATGTACAATTTAAAGAATGTTTTTGAATAATGATGAGAAGGATAGGGTCCCTTACCTTGAATGAACTCCAATAAAATATTTTTATAAGACACTAAAGATATTTTTGAAAAATTGGTAGGAATCTTGATAGTTAAAGGAAGCTTAATTTCATGTTCCAAGTATTTTTAGTGAAGTAGAAGGGGATTTTCGATGGGTTTATATCATAAAATAGTATATAACAATTTATTAATTTCGAAACATAGGTTCTAGACTGTATATGATAATGTAACATAAAAAAATATTCCCTTGGTTTTTTCAAAATATTTATTACAAAGAAGAGTTATTTTTATTATTTTATAAGTAATAAAACCGAAAAATTATATATATATTCCTTTGTGATGTTGGAGTGAGTCACATTTATGATGAATTTATTTTAAAAGCATAAAAAGTAATATATGTTTTTGAGGATTTGTTATGTATTTTGTAAATTAATAAAAAATATATAAAACGCATTATTTTAAATAAGATATATAATTTTTGTATGCATATTTTTTATCATATTTATAACATCACTCTGGGGATTTATGAACTCATAATAGACATAATATATTTATATCATATTTAATTTTTACCCAAGAATTTTAATATATATGAAACGTATGAAAAAATTATTCAGGGATAATTTATTTATAAAATTTGCAAAAAAATAATTATTTTATCTATATAATTCTGTAATTGTGATAATTTAATCTTTAAAAAAATATACATTTATTGAAAAATAATTGTTCATTCACAATAATAACATGATTTCCCTGATAAAAATTATTTTTACATTAATAAAATTATATAATTTTTTTATATAGTAAATATTTTTTTATAATTTTATTTTATTGAAATATTATTTTTTAACAAAAATAATTTTATTCATTAAAATTGACAATTTCAATAGATTATACACATTTTAGAAGAATAGAATTTGTGATTCATCAAATCAAATTATATATATAACTAACTATTAAAAATAATAATAAAACAGAATGAATATAATATTTGTTTTATTGAAAAATAAAAAATAGAATTTCATTATATTAGGGTCAATATGAATAAACATTTATTACAATAGTGAATTCCATAATGGTAATTTTTTGTATGGTTAAATTTTCACATTGTGGTAAACTAAAAATTGTTTTGGGTTATGATCTCGATGAACATGAAGTTATCACATAAACAGTTTCTCTCATTAATTTGTTATCGAATATTTTCTTAGGATTAAACAAGGAAAAAAATCAACGATTCTATCTCCATTAGTTTCTCTGATAAATTAAATTAATTGGGTTTGATCCTACTAGTTAAGGCCATTTCTTCTTTTTTCTATGAAAAACGGAATTTATCATAACCAATAATGTACTAAACAAAATGGTCATCATAAAATGAATATATTATCAATGATAATGGCTCCTAACATTATTTTACATTTGAAATACCACATAATAGTACAACATGACAAAAGTATTTCATGTCTTTACTTTAACTAAATTACATAATAACACATTTATTAAATCAAGAAAAAAATCATTTATAAATGTTCAATTAATTAAATTATTCCCCCTTAAAATATTCATCCCTATAAATTTTTCATTTCATACAATCATATAGATGCAAATAATTTTGTTTAAATTCCTATTATCGTTCCCATTTCACTTTCTAAAACATGTTATTTGGCCACAACATAATGACTAGGTCAGTTGTCTAGTTTTGAAGAAACATTTCTCAATAAACTAAGATATTCAGAAGATTCTCCTAATATGAATTATCATTATCCAATGTTGATACCAATCGATTCAATATATTTGTATGGTCTGGTATGTTCTTCCTCAAGATGGATACATGGATGACATAATGTACAAGAGTTACATTAGGTCGTATTTCTAGCTGATATGACACCACTCCAATGAAATCAAGGAGTTAAAAGGGGTAGATGGTACTAGGAATTAGTTTTTTCTTCTTCCAAATCACTATGAATTTCTTAAAGAGAGAAATAATAAGGAACACATTATCTCTAACATGAAACTCTAGGTATTGATGAATATTATCTTCATAGAATTTCAATCGACATTTTGTAGAATTAAAATGACAGTCAATGCTTTTAGAAATTTATACAGTTTATATAATAATATTATATCCAATTTAATTGTACTCTAAAACTTCATCCAAACATGTTATATCATGATAACTCATCCAAAATTGTTCCACAAAAGGTACCATTTAAATTTTAAATTTAAAAAAGTTGTTATATGTGAACTCCAATAGGGACGTAGATTAATTCCATCATCTGTAAAAATACATTTGACATTATCTCAACTTTTCCTAAATATTTTTAATGGTTCTTTAAGAAATATTAACAATCTAAGGGTGATTAGTAGTACTGATTATTAAATTTATATCCAATTCTTACTGATTGTTTCTCAATAACCTCAAGGTAATCCAAGGACCTCAATTAGATACAATGGATATTGTTACTCTAGGAATTATAAAAACATGAAATATATATATATATATATATATATCATTGATATTTTCTCAAGAGAGAAATATACCTTGATTGAAAATAACTGCACTGACTTGTTGTAGTGATCTACTACCACCTAGATTGTGTTATTTTATTTACAGGTCTAGGGTATTCATACAACAAAATCCAGTGTACTGGTGTGGAAAATGTTCTTATCAAACCCTTATAGTTATTTCATTCATCCTTGACCTATTGTAAATCCAGAAGTTTTATTCAAACTCTACAATACCTATACCAATATTATTCAACGATATGATTTTCTTCAAATTTCCATACATCTTACTACTCTCTAGATGGATAATGAATTATTAGATATAAACATATTTAAGAAGTTCCATTTTCTATTATTTTTATGTGACATATATATCGGTTTGAAAACATATATCTCCATCACTATAAATGTTTAACTTCAAAATATTTACTTTCTTCTTCTATAGAGACTCTTCATCTTTTTGGCCTCCCAGATCGTCTCAATAATTGATGGATAAGTAGTTATTTTAAATAGATAAGATGAAGAACCTTTTATTTTTCCCATTTATATACATTTCATGCGTAATAAGATTAGATCCCCTGTAACCCTAATGAAAGATAGAGTTATTATAATACTTTTACTTAGATCATCTACAACATTGGTTTCATTACCATGGTAATAATGGATTGAATAATCATAATCATTGATCATTTATAACAACAATTTTTTCTTCGTATTAAACATATTTTTCCTTTTATACTTATGTATTTTATGATATTTATATATATACCACAATTTCTTACATAGAGATAATGTCACCAAATAATCAAGGTGAAGTTCACTACTCTAAATAATAAATCATTTATTAGGATAATCTGGGATATATAACTAGAAGGAGTCACATGATATCAATGTTTTTTTTATTAAATTAATATAAAACCCAAGTCCATTTTTATTTTTCATTATAGATCATAAATCCTTACCCAATGGTGAATACTATGATTGAAGGTAATGTGATTATCCACTTATAAAACTTATTAAGACTCAATTCACATTCATTAATATGGAATAAAAATCACACCCTTCAAAACAGGATTTGTTAGTATAATTTAAAATTGAATGAAGATTCTGAAACATTGATGATAGTACTCAACCAATCCATTGGAGCATCATATTACAGTCATAGATATTGGATATGGAAATACATCAATTGCATTGGTTCTTTTATGAATCCACATATACCCCTTGGATGGTGATAACATTTCCCAAAGTAATAACTTCATCAAACCAATACTCAAATTTATTATAATTTTAATTCAAATTTTACATCCACAATATCATCTGTATAGTATTTAAATCCAAATATTGTTCCTCATTGAATTTGGAGTATATAGGAATAACATATATAAATAATACCACAATTTTTTCAACATAATCCATGAATTATATATTAATTAATTCCTTAAATATTTATATATCATTAATGAGTCCAAATGAAATCACTTTGAAATCACAGTTCTTATACCTTTTATAAAATGAAATTTTAGTGATATCATTCTCCTTTACTTGAGAATATCTGAAAAAAACATCTTAGAAAAATACTAGACACCATGTAGCAGGTTGAACAAGTAATCAATCCATGGTAGAGAATACATGTTCTTTACTATGTTATTTTTGTCCCATTATAATCAATTAAAAGGCGTTTTAACCCATCCTTCGTCTAGATAATATCAATTAGTTCACCCTATGATGAATCACATGTGCGTTAAATATTTTATCAATATACCCCAATATTATTTCTTCCTCAAATCATGTAAAATAATGGAAATTTTATCTCGAGTCTTGGATGTTGGAAAAACATCATGTATGTGCTTGATTGATATCTCTATTGCACGACTTGGAGAAATATTTGGAAATTATTCATAAAACACATCAGGTAATTCCATTACACTATAAATTTCATCAATATTGATATTTTCATTATTCTCAATCTTTTTAGGAAGATATTCTAACAAATAATATAATACTATCTATTCATGAGATTTTGTTACCAAATAAGATTCATCCTACTGATTTCAATTGTGTTGAATCAAAAGAAATTTTTTTTAGGAGGGAGATTTCCATCTCTTGGAAAATTCTGTTGGGTCTATACATGAAATTAGATCCATGTGAATATTACCATTTACGTCTTCTAATGGGAGTATCACATGGTTTAATGTGAAATTTAGCACTAAAATTTTAATATAGGATTTGTTATATTATTGGGATACAACAATTGGCCTATTATTTTTCTTCATGGATAACTCTACTTCCATGTTTTGAGGTGGTGTGTAAATAGTTCAACTAAACATATATAATATGAAATAATGTTATGAACTAGAATCAAATAGCATGTTCACTATCCATGATGGAAAAACTACCATACCTTTCACCACATCATTACTAGGATTAACCTTGGCATTCATGATGAAATACACTCACCCTTTCTTAATAGGAAATTGAGGTTTTTTTTGGTTATCTTCAACAAATTTTGTTTTAGGGAATTTATTTTAATAGTGTCCCTATTTATTACAGTTGATACATTGTGATATGGACTATGCTAGGATTGCGTAATTCCTTTATTCCATTACATTGGTGGGTTTTCCCATCTAAAATCACTATCTAGGTTCCCTTACATATTGAATATAATGAATTTATTTTTCACATTCATATAATATTTGGGATTTTTTTCCCATAATTTTCACAAGGGGGATGAAATAATTTATTACCGCCATGAGATTTTCCCATCACACCATCAGTATTAAAATCCATTCTCTACCTTTTGTATATAGTCAAAAGAGACCATTATGATTATTGGATCTCCATTATGAGTATCATATAACATCAAAAAATTTCTTCCTAACTCTGTCTATCTATAATAAACAATTAATTTAATAAATTTTTGATTTATCCCACTAAGGAAGTGGTTAACATTACATTCATGTGTAATGGAAAATTAAAAGGTGTATAATGAAATTTTTGTGATTTTTTATTCATTAACCCTAATATAATAATAATCCCTTTACATGAGAATATGGAGGCCCCTATATGTTATCATTGATTGATTGTGAGGAAAATAGTTATTGAAAATAATTTTCTACAATTCCATCAACTCCATTTCTTTGATGACATCCTCAATATTTATATTTTTTTTTAAAAAATAAACTATTGAAAATTTTTCCTTCCATGTGATAAATATATAAAAGTACCTTCTCTTTCATAGAGAATTGAATAACATAGACAATCATTTCAATGATGTTGATCCATTTTTATGTTATTAATGGAATGAAATATATATTGAAATTAGAAGTAATTTTTCGTATAATGGTCTCAATTGAAACTCTTTATTTTTTGGGGATTTGAGCATTCATTAGGATCATGATTTTATTCAAAACCACATTCAATGGATAATTTATTCTCATGAAGTTCACATTTCTAACTCTTATTGGGATGGCGGTCTCATTTGGGATGTCATAACATTTCCCCTCACATTTTTTTGACTCATTATTCATATGTTAGGCCATTAAATAGTGTAAAGGGAAAATTGATAATGAGTATTTATAAAATATTAAACATATAAACATTAAATGATGAACATTAAAGCGGTAACTCATGAATGACATATATTCATTACCAAATGAATTTCTAGTTTACAGTCAATGGGTTTTTATCCATTAACTATTTCATAATATATAATCATTTGGTATGTTTTGTCGCTTTATAATGTTTTATAAAGTTCTTATAAATTTTCAAAATAATATCATGTAGGATTATTAAACTTGGTGGGTAGAAACACCTATTTTCATGCACCAAGTGACAATAGAGTCTATATCAATGCATCCTTTTTCAATGTAATTACCCATACATAAAACTTTTCTAGTGCTACATCCACTTGTTGTATCCAAAAATAGATTTAATATCAATGAAACCAATTACCCCAAACATTAACAAAATTTAAGAATGTTTTATTATGTGTAATATTATCCTTAAGGATTTTACTAGATTATCTAATCCTAATCCCAAATATAAAAAAACATTTCTATGATAGTAACTATGAAAACCCATATTTTATTACAACTTAATTCGGGATTTATTATATATGGGTTAAAATTATATATTCCCATAATATCAACAAGAATAGTGTATTTCCAAAATTAGGTAAATGTAATAACATCTTGAAATAGAAATTTAATGGAACTATATAAAACATCATTAACATGCTCTTAAAATCCCATCATTCATCTTAAAATGCGTAGGCTAACCTAGGGAAATGAATAAGAAATGGGTGATCCATCAAGCCTAATAATAAAAAAAAGAATAGTATAATTTAAAATAGAATATGTGATCGGAAAAGTGTAAATAGGTAACATAATAGGGATGAGATACAAAATCACGAAAATGAGGCATGATATAACATTATATCATAAAGTCATCATAGGAATGAAAAAAACATAACACGTGAAATCATAAATATAATTCAGCGATAAAAACAAATAAAACATAACATATTGTGCACAGGATAACTAACCATTAACCATATAGGGAATCACATGAGGCAAAACATTACCCAAATAGTTAAAGGACTAGATTATTCTCGTACCACCCATCATATTCATATCATGTACAAGAATAACTATGAGACATAGATCATAAAACATATGGATGTATTTCATCATTATTAACACAATTTGTATTTAATTGGGGTATCATGCATGTTATTACATAATCAATGAATGATAATTAGTATTAGTTTAACACCATTGGGTGGAAATTGGAATGGTTACTCACTATAAAAATGTTAATCAAGGAAAATCATAGGTTGATTTCCAAATCACTATGAGTATACATAAAGAATCATGGAAGGTTTAAATGAGATTTAATGTAATAATAATATAATAGGGATGTGTGAAAACATATAACAACATGATAAATAGGAAATTAAAATTCATAATCTATAGAAGGTTTTTGAATAATGTGGAAATGATAGGATCTGTTACCTTGATTGGATGCTTCTAAATGATTGGGAGGATCTTCTTAAGTGATTTGAGTGCATTGGGAGGACTACTTTGAGGCCGAGGAAAAGTAATGTTATTTTACAATGGTTTTTTGTGATGATAAATGGTAGTTTTAATGGTTTTATATGAATAAATAGAGGGCATTTATTTATTAATTCATAAACATATGTTTTATACTCTAAATGATAAAGTAATAAAAACCAAAATCCTTCCCACGGTTTGTGCACATGGTTTATTCCAAATAGTGTTGGGTTTATTTATTTTATATGGGTAATAACTGAAAACATAAAAATATTTCCCTTGGTAATGTGAATGTGGGTTGTTTTTTTACAAATAATTGATTTCAAAACAATAAAATATACTATAGGCTTTATTAGATTCATTAAGGGTTTATAAAATTAATCAAATAGCCTAAAAACACATTATTTTAAATTTAAAAAATAATTTGTGTCTTTTATACTCATTATATTATTTATAATAACACTTTGGGTCTTTTATGATGTCATAATACACACCATATATTTATACCATATTTAATGTTGACCTAAAAATTCAAATTTTTAAAAAAATAATGAAAATGTCACCTTTGGAAATATTCGACAATCAGATTTAAAAATTATAATTTATTTAAAAGACACAAACATACACTTATATATATATATATATCTATATGTATGATAATTTATACACCTAAATAAAATATCTAAAATTAAATCAATTAATTTATTTTTTTGAAAATAAAAATATTTTTACCCCAAAAAAATATTTTCGACATTGTAAAATTATATTATCATTTGTATTTGAAAAAATATTTTATAACAATAATTTATATTTAATTATCAATTATTTAAATAATTCTTGGATTTATTTTAATATACTTTTTTAATTGAACCTGTAAATTTTATAAAAGTATAGTTTTTATTTCATCATATCAAACTCAAATTACAATTCAATTTCTAATGTAATATTAAAAAGGGATAAATATAATAATTTTTTATAAATAAATTGTAAATATTATTAAATATAGGGTTTAGATAGATATCAATTTATTACACCACTGTATACCATAATGGTAAGGTGTGCGATGATGATATTTTCATGGGGTGTTTCGACAAACATGGTTTGGACTGTGATACCAATAAAATCTATCATCTCCTATAAATATTTTCATTCATGATTTATTTGTTGTATCTCTACTTGGGCTTGGTCATGGGAAAATATCAGTGATTTTATCTCCCTTGAGAGCTTTGATAATAGGTATTCATAGTTTATGACACTACTGGTTGAGAACATTGCTTCCCTGTTATATTTCAAATGTACTTTTTCATAACCCGTAATATACTAATCTTAATGGTCATTTTACAGAGAATATATTATTACTAATTATGATGCTAAATTTCCTCTTATATTGGACAGAATATATGACATTCCAAAATAAATAAATTATTACAATTTTTTTATATAAGAACATTACTTAATAACACTCTTGTTCATTGAAAAATATAATTTCAATTACAAATGATTAGTCCATTACACATGTCAAGTGTCATTGTATTAAAATATTTCATAGAATATATTCAATATTATTAAATAATAATTTTTGGTGTTTTGATACACTTTTTTCATTAATGTGGTATTTTATTATTTTAGGTTTTTCCAAAATTAATCAACCATCAATATAATTGATTCCAATTTATGATTTTATTTTTGAAATTCAAAACTCTTGAATTACAAAACCACATAGACATTAGTTTTCTATTAAATAATTTTATATTTTGATTATAAAAAATTATAATTATCTATCATTTCAGTTCCATAGTTTCATCAACCATTCAAAAATTATTTGAGACTTATCCACGGTTATATCGTAATTATAGTATGTGTATCTTCTATAAATTACAAATTCATTAAAATAAATTATCCATATATCAATGGAAATATTATAATCCAATTTCAAATCCATTATTAACCAATTTTTTTTTTATTCAATGCCAGAAAGTATGTTTAATGATTTTATAATTAAAATTCTATTTGTGTAAATTACAATTTGTTTCAAATAATATTTCCCAATGTACCATAATGAGTGGTTATGTTTTAGTTAGATAACATTTCTTTAAGGAAATTTTTATAATTTTATATTTATATCGACATTTAATACATTATTTTTCCAAAATTTTATGGATCTTGTGTACTTTATGTATTATTTTTGTAGTAATATTTTCATATAAGTAAACAAATTTGACTATTTTTTAAGAGAATCTATTGTAAATCTTGACTTCATTTGGATCCCTAACATACAAGAGCTAATCCCGTTAAAATATTTTATTATAGAAGCCACTTTATTTTATAATATAATAATATCCTCTCACCATTTAGATTTATAGATAATTGTATATATTATATATATTTTTCCACTATATCTTGTAAAAGGTGACATGTCTTTAAGATTGTTGTATCATAGAAATCTACTTCTAATATTATTTTCAATGAAATATATTTCCAAAAAATAATGTTTTTTATTTATTTAACCCTATTAAAATGATAAGTTACTTTCTATATTATCATTATAATTAGTTTGAATGATAAAATAAATTTTCAAAACATTAAAATTTGTTTTTAGACAAGATAAAATTTAAACAGATTAAAAATAATAAGTGTGATGAAATAACTAATAAAATTTATATAATTAAATATTTATTATTATAATTTTATGAAATCAATTCTTTAATATTATTATCACCACCTATTGGTAATATTTTACATAATCTTTGAGAATCATCATTTAATATAATATGTGTCCCCAGGGAATGATGCATGGCACATGGTTATTAATTATTTATAAATTAAATATAAAATAAATAGTTTCGTTTAAAACAACTTATCTCCAAGGAATTATCCTATAATTTGGTTAAATGAATTTACCTTGAATCCTTTATCTAGGAAAATAAACTATCCAATGTTTTATATGATCTTTATAGTATTTCATCACATGGTAAAATTTATATAGAATATGTACCATCATTATCTACATTATTTTAATCTTCAAATTATACCAAAAAAATCTAGGGTAAGCAGTTTATGAAATAAATTTCCAAAAAATTCATCATGAAATTTCTAAATATCACCATTTAATACATGAGAAGAATGATATCTTACTCTGTGTATATACTATTTAGGTTTATATCATGACTAATATGATGAAATAATATGTCACATGTTATATTTTTATGATTCCCAAAATAAGAATTGCACATTATATAAAATAATTTAAAGAAAAATGTGTTTCTAACATAAACACCATTTTTTATGGTAATTATGGGTATTAAATTTTATTAATGAAACAAAATAACATTACATTGTGAATAGAAAAATTAAAGAACATATGATTTTATTTTGTATTTAATGAAACATCATTTGAATATATAGAATGGTATCTGTAATCCTTTAAATTACCAAAATATTTTATATTCAATATCAATTTACTCTATTAATACATCACATCAAGATGGGTAAGGCCACCATGAATTTATAAATGGTTTAATAGTTATAAAATATTGATGTTACTATATAGGGGAGTTAAAGTGGATGAATGTGAATTGATTTATGATAAATATTTTATGATATATTTGAAATTCCAAAGGATCCTCCATTTATTTAATGATGATAATAATTTAAATTTTCATAGACTTCATCTGATATAGTTTTAATTAAAATAATAGTAGAATATCTCCCAAAATTATTCAATCAACCATTTTCCTTGAAAATGTGGATGATGGAACAAATTTTATATAATTACAGTCATAACAATGTGTTTGGTGATTATAATGGCTGGATGATTCAATTATATATAGTATCCCTTTAGTTTTTTTAATGTAGTAACGTGATCAAACCCAAAAAATATTTGAAAATATTCACAATATATGTTATGTCAACATATCAAAACATTTTACCCACATATATAATATGGTTTATTCTTCCGATTAATGTTTTTTATATAGGTAACACTATGATATGGTGAAATTCCTTTTCTGTTAAAATTTTAAAAAAAATAATTCTAATACATAAAAAAACATTTTTTAGTGAGGGGCCTATCCAAATCCACATAACACATGATATCCATAAAATTAAATATACGATCATTATAGAAAGTGAAGAGGGGGATTAATCATCTAGTTATTATATTTTACCAAATCATAATTTTCCTTTTTTTTTCTTTTAGCACATTTTATAAGATCATATTTTGTCTATTAGTAAAATATTGGATTTATTCATTATTTTATATTCTTACTATAAGGACCCGGCCATAAACCATACATAATATTGAATTAAATGAATAATTCACATTGATAATCTTTTCAGGTAGATAGTTTTATAGAATTAGGACATAACTATTAAATCTCAAAAGATTACAAAGTAGACACTTCTACACAGTTTCCATTTTTTTACAAAACGTAAACTCTTGAAAAAATAGTCATGTATAGTTCCATGTTTAAGACAACATGACTTCTCCTTGATCCCATCCTTGACCGTATTCCATATTATTTCTTGTGAAAAACATTTAAAAAACGTGGTATTAGCATAAAAATTTCGGTAAGCGATACACAAAGAAGGAAAACTATTATTTTTTCAAAACAAAAAGTGAACGATTAATACATAAACATAAGTAATACATTTCACCGTTATGATGTAGTAAATACTCATCACTGAATAAAAGATCACTACTTACCCTTTTATAACCAAAATATTACCATAAAACTCATATAAAGAATACATAACAAATAAAGGTAACTTGGGACATAAAAATACTTAAATGGAATAACTATACAGTCTACTTCCACACATATCACTAAATGGAATAGCCATACGGCCGACTTACATACCCAATGCATTGGAGGTTCTAACGTAACCACCCTTCCTAGGTTTCATGACACCACCCATCATATGTTTTATCAAGTAACCACCCGTAAAATGTCCAAGTAACATCATAGCACACAAAATATTGAAAATATAATCATTTCACTAATGAAATTTCATTCGATGTCAAAAGAAGTAATTTCAGGATATTGAAATAATCAATCCATTTTCATAAACCATTTAAAAAGATATTTCTGAATCAAAGTGTCCCATACCACTTTGAAGCTTTTAATGGAATTATTATTTCAAAACATTAACTACCATATAAATAAATAATGAAAACCATTTTTTAAACATGGACATTAAAGATAAATATTTAGAATAATAAATCTTTAAAACACTTAAAATGATATTTTAGTTAAATATTTTTTTACAAAATGAGAGACTCTTGAATAAATATAATTGAGGAATAACATTTAATCAAAACTTTATAATATTATTAGAATAAAGGTATTCATGATATAATATGTCAAAAGAAAATATATACACCATATAAGAGTGAATTGGTGCATAAAAAAATAAAGTCTCAATGGAAATGTAAATTGAGATGAAATCCCTTATAAAGATGGTTTCCTTAAATTAATGATAAATCAATCTCATAATTATGTGTGAAAAATATAAATACAACCAATTTAAGTGGATATTAAGTGTAACATAATCATAGGTCATTCACACATATTCATAGGATGACATATTCAATAAGTACAAGTTGTACCCAAAGAATTTAAATTGGGTTAATAAGTTCCCTTGTAAAAATTCGACAGCCTAACAACGTCACTTTAAAATACAAAAAATGAGTTGATGGGACAGAAAGGGTATCTCACCACTTTGAAATAAATTGTACATAAATAAGGTGTAGAAGAATATATCCCAACAAAATAAGATATAAATTAAAAGACATAACAAAAATAAGTCTTTTAAAAAGAGGAGGGTGAAAGGTTCCCTTACCGATTTGGTAACTTACAAAACATATGCCACATGAAAGAAGGATCATACAATGAAGCTGTAAATACTCAAAAATGAATGTATATTATACAAAGAGTACAGTCATGGTTAGTACATACACCACACAAAAGGAAATAGTGGTAAATATAGCATGAATCCCACGAGAATAAAAAGATAAATGAAACCCTTTACCACGTTGTAATCAACTGATTCATATGACCAAAAGTTAATAACCAAAAAACTAATCACATAATACCATGAATATAATTATAATCATGATAATATATATCAAATAGTAGTACCCAATACACCACATTCAATGAATAATTGGTGAACAATGTAAATATCATGGAATTAAAAGTGAGATAAGAAAATCCCTGACCTTGTTGTCCAACTTGACCCGTTCTTTCTTTAATCTCCGGAATAATAAAATAATATTAATTTATACTTGATTAAGAACCATTTTAAATTTTATTATTCCTTTTATATTACTTATTACTATCTTATAAACATTATGTAATCATTTAAGTTAATAATGGTAATTTTGTCGATATTTGGTACATGAGTAAAAAAATGAACACCTTAAAATTAATAGTTGTTCATGTGGTAAGATATAAATTATCTTAAGAATTATATTAATGATTTTGATATCATATATATCATATATAGCCAGTATATACATGTATTTATAATAGTACATAACATTTAGAGGAATAAAATGAAATGCACCGTTCATGGAGACGGTAAACCGTACGTACGGCTGAACGCTACTTCCATTTATATTTATTATTTTAATGGAATTAAAAACATAATGATACGTAGTTATATTATATTTCCAGTATAATATCATATAAAATATTATTAAATCCATCATTTATACATCCCACAAAAGGCATTAACAAGTCATATCACTTTGAGGGGGCGGTAGTCCACACTTCCTCTAATGAGATTATGGTATTTACCCACTATGAAAACCATAATGTATTTATATAAATGGAAAAATAAAGAAGCATGAATAAAACAAAAAAATAATATATATATCATATATAAACATAGTTCCATTATAATGGTCACCATGAGAGGTGGTTTGTGATATTTGAACAATCATCGTTTCGTGAGGAGTCAGTTTTCCATCCACAGAAACATTATGTTCTTCACCCATTAGATGGAGGTGTGTTTGAGTGTTGTTTGAATCCTTCTCATATCCAAATATTAGTATATCTAGGATACTGTATTTGTTAAAATAGAATGTAATAAAAAGCGCTTAGGGGTTTGAGAAGTAAAATAAAAGAAAATAATTTAAGAGAAATCGTTACCTTTAATTTGGGTAACTCCCCTTGGATTGAACCGAAAGACTTCTTGATGTGTCTTATGCCAAAGATAAGGCTTCTAATATGAGGAGAGGGATGTAGGGAGATTAATTTGGAAAACGTTGGGTGATCCAAAATGCTTGATAGGTGTGTGGAATTAGTTAAAAGTGGTCTCCTTTTATAAGGGAGATGAGGGGATATTAAGGAATGTGTGATGATATTATTTTATTATTTAATGATATTCTATTTATAAAGGTCCAAAAATCAATAAAGTCAAAGATAATATGACTCATAGTCGAAATAATATCATCCAATAGGAATTGGTGTAACATCCCATGTAAATAATGAATAAAACATATTCATATTTATTAATATTTTCGAATTATATATTAATTTTACTTTAAAGGGGTTTCTATGTTCGACAGCGTACCCGATTCACAACAATGAGTTTCTTTGAAATCTTATGTTGCACACGAATAATATGATAATATTATTTCAAAAGGTAGTTAACATGTTGCCGTTGAATTGGAGGGAATGAAAATAAATAACTAAAATATGATTGTATATGTTTGTTAAATGTTTTTACATTTATCCAATAAAAGATAAAGGCTTAAAATAAGAAAAGAATTCAATTTTAAGAGTAAATACTCCAATATTCACTAATGGTCCACCTATCTCTTTTTGATGGAAAACCGTCTTTAAATATAGTTTTTCTCACTCTTATAAATTCTATTGGAACAAATAAAATTCTTCTTTATAATCGGGACATCAAAATATACTTTGTGTAAATTTTTTGTATTTTCCGATAAAGTTCATTTTTTAATGAACAGTTAAAAATGTTGTATTTTAATTAAAAACCTCTTTTTAATATAATTTATTTTTATGATTATATTATCTTTTTAATTGGTTTTAAAGTTCAATTTGAATATATGTTTACCATTTAATCCAATTATGGTCATTAGAATTAATTTCACATTGAAATTAGACATAAACTAGTTTAAATCTTTGGATATATATTGTATCAAAAAAACACGCTATTTGTTTTTAAAATGGGAATTAATTATTAAATTAATTAATGAAACTGATATGTTTTGAATTTTGTAAAATAGACATAATTTTTGAAATCATAATATCAAATATATCTTAGGGTGAATATTTTGTATTTTTCCGAAAAACTTCAATTTTTGATGAATAGGGAAACCACTAAGTGGTAGTTTAAAAACTGATTTTTCATTTAAATGAAACTTTACCACTTCAATGAATTGAATTTAAAAAATATGACCTATATGGTTGTCATTAGTAATTAAAATGGGGTTCAATGGGATTAAAATAATTTTTGGTGAATAGTACATTTTAAGTTTTATTAATCGCGATTAAAGGTAATTAATGTAATTTAAGGTAAAAAATAAGGTTATATTAATATGAAATAACCTTGACACATATCCTACTCTTATGTTATGTGTCATGGCCGACCAAAACAATTCATGGGTCAACATGGGGACCCCATGGAGCCACTTGGGTAATAAAATGACATTAATAACTTTTTATTTAAAGTTAAAATAAAAATGTCACAAACATGTATTTTTTTACTAAAAAAAATTTTACATGGGTTTATACAGGTGATAATTTTGACTATAAATATAAATTAGAAATATAAAACGATTTCCTAGATCATTGTATTTTGTTTATAATTTTTAGACATTAAATAAATTAAAAAAAAATTATGACACCATGATGATGCAGCGATTACCTCATTATTTAACGATTTGAATAAAATGAAAATATAATGTAAAATCTAAGATCTACACATGTCAAAAACCAATGGTATGGGTTAATTTAGAACCCTTATAATCTTATACTCGAAATATATCCTTTTGGGACCTTTAAAATCCTAATAGCATTTTATAATAAAGTAACATTTTATAACTTTCTAAGAGTGCCCCTCCTTCCTCTTATAAAATGCCCCCACCTCTACCTCCTTAGCCACACCTCTCAAGCCATTGGATCACCCAATATCTGATCATTTTATCTCTCCACATCCCTCTCCTCATCCTATACGCATTACCTTAGGCAGAAATATCTTCAAGAAACCCTTTTGGTTCCAACCAAAGGGAGTTACCCGATTTAAAGGTAATGTCTTCACTTGTGTTCTTTTGTTTTATTTTGCTTCTCCAAAACCCTAAACTATTTATATTCCTTTTTTTTGTAACAACACCATTATATTAAATATACTAGGATGTTTTTATGATACAGATTCTAGCTACACTTACACACACCTCCATCTAATGGTTAAAGAACATACTGTTTCGGTGGTTGGTGAATTTCTGCCTCATGAAACGATGATTGTTCAATCTTCTTTTAACATATTTCATGGTGTCCATTAAGATGTCAGTATATTTATATATGATATATATTATGTTTCTGTTTTCCTTATGTTTCATTATTTTTCATTTATGGCATACTTTTATGGTTTCCAATATTGGTAAACGCGATAATTTCATTTTAGGAAGTGTGTACTACCACCCCCTCAAAGTGATTTGATTCATTAATGTCATATGTGGGACGTATAAAGGATGTAGTTAATGATATTATATATAATATTATACTGGAATTATAATATTCCTTTATATAATTATGATTTAAATCCATTAAATATGAAATAGAAATGAAAGTAGCCTTCATGCGTACGTACGACTTACCATCTCCATGAATAGTGCATTTCATTTCTTACCTCTAAATGTTATGTACTATAATAATTACATGTATATGATGGATATATATGATATATATGATATCCAAATCATGAATATCATTCTGGATATAATGAACCTTGGACCACATGAATAACATCTAATTGTAAGAAGTCCATTTTTTTCTTAAGTAACAAATATCGACAAAACGAACTTTATTAACTTAAATGATTACATAATGTTTATAACATGGAAATAAGTTATATAGACGGAATAATAAGATTGAAAAAGGTTCTTAAGAAAGTATAAATTAACTTTAGTTTATTATTAAGGATATTAAAGAGCAATCATGTCACTTCGGACACAAGGTAAGGGAATTCTTCTCAATCTCCTTTTGTTGAGGCATATTTTGTTTTATACACAACTTTCTTTTATACGGTGTAAAAACCCTTTGAATTTTACTTTTATTCAAAAGGAATAATTTTCTATGAAGTGTTTTACTAAAAGACAAAAAGGAATGTTTCTTTGAAACGTACGGAGTGACAACGACCTTTTCCGCCGCAGCGAGTATTATTTAGTCTTTTCCTTCCTCGACATGATGTAATATTTTTAAAATGAAATAAATACCATATACTATTTTATGTATTTTGGTATTGGAAGTGGTTTTTAATGGATTTGTTATGTCAATATATTTATGTGATATATTGTGATCGAAATGTGGACATATTTTCTTTCCTTTATATTTGTTTTATGTATTATTACTTTATAATCGTACTTGGACATTTGACGGGTGGTTACATGATAAACCATAGGACGGCTGGTTCCATGAATACCAGGATGGGTGGTTACGTTATAACATCCAATGCATTGTGTATGGAAGTCAGCCGTATGGCTATTCCATTAAGTGATATGTGTGGAATTTGACCGTATGGTTATTCCATTTATGTATGTTTATGTCCCAAGTTACCTTTATATGTTATGTGTTCTTTATAAGGGGTTTATGGTAATATTTTGGTTAAAAGAGGGTAAGTAATGATCTTTTATTCCATAAATAGTTTTTACTACTTCATAATGGTGAAAAGTATTACTTTGATAAATTATTCATGGTTTACTTATTGTTTTTAAAAACTAACAGTTTTCCTTCTTTGTGTATCCCTTATTGAGATTTTTATGCTCATCCCAAGTTTTTTTTGAATTTTTTTTCATAGGAAATAATGTGGAATAGTGTCAAGTATGGGATCAAGGAAAAGTCATGCTGTCTTAAACAAGGAACTAGACATGACTCTTTTTTTAAGAGTTCATGTATTGTAAAAAAAGTAACTTTTGTAGAAGTGTCTTCTGTGTAATATTTTGAGATGTAATAGTTATTATCTAATTATATAAAACTCTAAACCCGAAAATAACCTCAATGGGAATTATTCATTTAATTCAATATCAAGTAATGTTTAAGGACGGGGCCTTATAGTTGGTATCAAAGGTCAGTTTAGACAACTTTAGGAGTTAGAAATTTGTTAATTTTGTAAATTAATTTATGGTATGATTGAAATGATATAGCATTTAAAGATTAACATATTGCTTCACCTAAGATATTTATGTGTTCAGAATGGTTTTCCATAGAGGAATCATTGATACTATGATGGGACGTCATTAGGAGGAAGACAACCTTCTAAATCAGCTACCTGAGATGGTCAGAATCAGAATTGAATAATTTGGTTTAGTGAGGGCTAAATTGACTCAAGTGATAAATGGTGGCTGTGTTTATTGATGATATTATGGTGTTTTATAAAATAAAAAAGGATCATGAATGTCATTTAAGGGTTATCCTTCAATCCATAAAAGAAACGAAGCTATATGGAAAATTTATCAAGTGCGAGTTTTGGTTACAAAATTTTTTTCCATGGTCACATTATTTCAAAAAATGGAATAACTGTTGATCCTACTAAAACAGAAGTTGTTTAAGAATGGCCAAGACCCACAAATGTAGCCAAGATCCATAGTTTTCAGGGTTTGGTAGGTTACTACCGAAGGTTTGTTGAAAATGATTCTTGGTTATCTAGTCCAATGACTAAGCTTACTCGGAAGGGTGTTATGTTTATCTAGAAAAAAGAACGTGACGATTGTTTTCAGGAGATAAAAAGAATATTGGTGAATGTTCCAGTTTTGGAACTTCCTTCTAGGAATGGTGAGTTTGGTATCTATTGTGTTGCTTTGTTGAAGGGAATTGGTTTTTTCCTTATGCAGAATGATCAGGTAATTGCTTATGCTTCACGTCAGTTGAAAATTAATGAGGTAAATTAACCTACACATGATTTGGAATTAGGTGCTATTGTTTTTGCTCAAAAAATTTGGAGGCATCATATGTATGGAGTAAAGTGTGAAATATATACTGATCACAAAAGTTTAAAGTATATATTCACTCAGAAAGAATTGAGCATGAGACAGATGAGATGGATGGAATCAATCAAGGATTATGATTGTACAATTCATTACCATCCATGAAAATCTAATATAGTGGATGATTCTTTGAGTTGAAAAAGTAATGCTTCATTAACCATTCTACGTTTGGAATGAGATTTTTTGGTTTTTGATTTGATTAAATTTGGCATAGAAGTTGTTGGTGCAAGAATTTCTTCTGTTTTGTTTTAGGTCTTAGTGAGATCATCTTTATTAGACAGAATTTTGCAAGAGCAGATGAAATACAGTGGGTTGAAGAAAAAGGTAGAGCTGGTTCAAAAGGGTAAGTTTCCTGAATTTAACATTGATAATGACTGGGTTTTGAGCTTTGGGAAAATATTATGTGTGCCTTGTGAATCATAGTTGAAGAATGAGTTTTTATGTGAGGCTCATAGGTCCCCGTTTTTAATTCATCCTGGAAATACTAAGATGTACATAGATCTGTGGGAGTATTACTAGTGGGATGGAATAAAAAGAGATATTTCCGATTTAACTGTGAAGTGTTTTACATGACAGAAGGTTAAAGAATAGTGGTAATTACTGAAAGGGATGATTCAGTGTTTACCAGTGCCAGAGTGGAAATGGGAAAATATATTCCTAGACTTTGTTGTGGGATTACCGAAGACATCTCGAGGTAATAATGAAATCCGGGTTATTGGTGATCGATTGACAAAATCTTATCATTTCCTTACCATTCGAGATACTTTGTCTCTAGATCAACTTGCTCAGTTGTATGTTAAAGAGATTTTCAGGCTGTATGGAGTTCCCCTCTCCATTATATCTGATCGGGATCTCAGGTTCACTTCTAACTTTTGGAAAGGCCTTCAGAAGTCATTGGGTACTGCATTAAATTTTAGTACAACTTTTCATCCGTAATTAGATGGGAAGTCAGAACAAACAATTCAGACATTGGAGGATATGATAAGTGCTTGCTCGATGGATTATCAGGGAATTTGGGACCAAAATCTTTCTTTGGTTGTATTTTCTTATAATAATAGTTTTCATTCTAGTATACAGATGGATCCATTTGAGTCATTATATGGGAAGCGGTGTCGAACTCCAACTTTTTGGGATGAAGAGGGTGGAAAGAAGTTGATGTGACAAGAATTGGTAGAAGAGATGGCCGAAAAAGTTCAGTTGATTCAGAAACACTTGAAAACATCCCAGAGCAGGGAAAAAAGTTATGCGGATAACCAGAGGAAGGTTCTAGCATTCGAGGTAGGTGATCATGTTTTTCTCAATGTTTCACCATGGAAAAGTGTGATGCGATTTGGTAAGATAGGAAAGCTGTGTCCAAGGTTCATTGGACCATATGAAATTCTGGAGATACTTGGATCAGTTTCTTACCAAGTGACTTTACCTCCAATTTTCTCTCTGGTACACAATGTTTTTCATGTTTCGATGTTGAGAATGTTTATGCCAGATCTATCTCATGTTTTGACCCCAATGGTTGTTCAGTTGGAGGAGAATCTCTCTTATGAAGAACAACCAGTCCAGATTCTTGACCGAAGTGAGAAAGTGTTGTGAAATAAGGCAATTCACTAGGTAAAGGTTTTTTTGGAAAAACCATATGGTTGAAGAGGCAACGAGGGAATCTGAAAATGCTATGAGTGATAAATACCCCCACTTATTTTGATAAGTGAATAAAATTGAGAGGATGTAATTCCCAAAAAGGGGGAAGGATGTAACATCCCAGGTAAATAAAGAATAATACATTTTCATATTTATTAATATTTGCGAATTAATATTAATTTTAATTTAAAGGGGTTGCTATGATTGAAAGTGTACCCGATACGCAACAATGAATTTCTTTGAAATCTTAAGTTACACCCTAATAATATAATAATATTATGACAAATGGTAGTTAACATGTAGCCATTGTATTGGTGGGAATGAATAAAAATAACTAAAATCTGATTTTATATGTTTTTTAAATGTTTTTACATTTATCCAATAAAAGATAATGGCTTAAAATAAGAAAAGAATTCAATTTTAAGCATAAATAATCTAATATTCAGTAAAGGTCGACTTATCGCATTTTGATGGCGAACCGTATTTAAATATAGATTTGGTCACTCTTATACATTCTATTGGACAAAATAAAATTCTTGTTTAGAATTGGGACATCAAAATATACTTTGTGTAAATTTTTGGTATTTTTCCGATAAAGTTCATTTTTTAATGTATAGTGAAAAATGTTGTATTTTAATTCAAAAACTATTTTTAATCTAATTTATTTATATAATTAAATTATCTTTTGAATTTGTTTTAAAGTGAAATTATAATATATTTTTTCAATTTAATCCAATTGTGGTCATTGGAATTAATTTCACTTTGAAATTGGACTTAAACTAGTGTCAATCTTTTGATATATATTGTTTCATAAAAACACACTATTTTTTTGACAATGGGAATTAATTATTAAATTAATTAATGAAACTTATATGGTTTTAATTTTGAAAAATAGACATACTTTTTGAATTCAGAATATCAAATATATCTTAAGGTGAATTTTTTGTATTTTTCTGAAAAACATCAATTTTTGATGAATAATGAAACCACTAAGTGGAAGTTTAAAAACTGGTTTTCATTTAATTGAAACTTTACCACTTCTATGAACTGAATTTCAAAAATCCAACATACATGGTTGTCATTATGAAGTAAAATATGGTTCAATGGGATTAAAATATTTTTTCGTGAATAGTAACGTTTATGTTTTATTAATCGTGATTAAAGGTAATTAGTGTAATTTAAGGTAAAAATAATCTTATAATAATATGAAATTACATTGACACATTTCCTACCCTTATTGGATGTGTCATGGCCAACCGAAAAAATCCATGGGTCCACATGGGGACCCCATGGAGCCGCTTGGGTAAGAAAGTGACATTAGTATCTTTTTTATTTAAACTTAAAATAAAAATGTCACAAACATGTATTATTTTACTAAAACATTTTTTACATGGGGATATACAAGTCATAATTTTGACTATAAATATTCATTGGAAAGATAAAAATATTTCCTACATTATAGTATATTTTTTATAATTTTTATACATTAAATAAATTAAATTATTTATGACACCATGATGATGCAGCGATTACATCATTATTTAACGATTTAAATAAAATTAAAAGATAATGTACAATATAAGACCTAAACTTGTCCAAAACATATTGGATGGGTGGATGTAGATCCCTTATAACCTTATCCACGAAATATATTTCTTTTTGGGACCTTTGAAATATAAAAATCATTTTATAGTAAAGTATCATTTTATAACTTTCCAAGAGTGCCCCTCCTCTCTCTTATAAAAGGCCCCCACCTCTACCACCTTACCCACATCTCTAAAGCCATTGGATAAGCCAAGATATTCTCATTTTATCTCTTCAAATCCCTATCCTCATCCTAGAAGCCTTACCATAGGTAGAAAGCTCTTTAAGAAACCCTTTCAGTTTAAACCAAAGTGAGTTACCCTATTTAAAGGTAATGTCTTCACTTGTGTTCTTTTGTTTTTTTTTTCTTCTCCAACCCCATAAACGATTTCTATTACTTTATTTTGTATCATAACCAGTATTTTTAATATACTAGGATGTTTTTATGAGAAGTATTCGAGATACACGAACACACACCTCCATCTAATGGTTAAAGAACATACTATTTTTGTGGTTGGAGAATTTCTGCCTCACGAAACGATGATTGTTCAATCTTATTTTATCACCTTTCATGGTGAACATTAAGATGTCACTCTACTTATATATGATATATATTATGTTTATGTTTTTCTTATACTTCTGTATTTTTCATTTAAGGCATACCTTTATGGTTTCTATTATGGGTAAACACGATAATTTCATTTTAGGAAGTGCGGACTACCGCCCCTCAAAGTGATTTGATTCGTTAATTCCATACATGGGACATATAAAGGATGCAGTTAATGATATTATGTAGAATATTATACTGGAATTATAATATACCCTTATATCAAGATGATTTCACTCCATTAAAAATGAAATAGAAATGAAAGTAGCATTCATGCGTACGTACAGCTTACCGTGACCATGAACGGTGCATTTCATTTCTTACCTCTAAATGTTATGTACTATTATAAATACATGTATATGCATGATATATATGACATCAAAATCATGAATATCATTCTGGATATAATTAACGTTTTACCACATGAACAACATGTAATTGCAAGAAGTCCATTTTTGACTTAAGTACCAAATATCGACAAAACAAACTTTATTAACTCAAATGATTGAATAATGTTTATAACAAGTAAAAAAGTTATATAAAATGAATAATAAACATGAAAAAGGTTCTTAAGAATGTAGAAAATAACTTTATTTTATTATTCAGGATATTAAAGAGCAATCGTGTCACGTCGGACACGAGGTAAGAGACTTCATCTCAATCTCCTTTCATTGAGGCATATTTTGTATTATACACAACTTTCTTTTATACGGTCTATAATGCCCTTTGAATTTTACTTTTATTCAAAAGGAATATTTCTCTAAAAATCATTTTACTAAAGTACATAAAGGAATGTTTCTTTTAAACGTATGCGGTGACAACGACCTTTTCCGCCGCCACGAGTATTATTTAGTCTTTAGCTTCCTCGATAAGCCGCAATGTTTTTAAAATGAAATAAATACCATATACTAGTTGATGTATTTTGGTATTGGAAATGGTATTTAATGGATTTCTTATATCAATATATTTAAGTGATATATTGTGATCGAAATGTGGAAATATTTTCTTTCCATTATATTTGTTTTATGTATTATGATTTTATAATGGTACTTGGACATTTGATGGGTGGTTACGTGATAAACCATATTACGGGTGGTGCCGTGAATACAAGGATGGGTGGTTATGTTTTATCCTCCAATTTATTTGTTATGGAAGTCGGCCGTATGGCTATTCCATTAAGTGATATGTGTGGAAGTCGACAGTATGGTTATTCCATTTATGTATGTTTATGTCCCAAGTTACCTTTATATGTTATGTGTTCTTTATATGGTTTTTATGGTAATATTTCGGTTAAAAAAGGGTAAGTAATAATCTTTTATTCAGTGAAGAGTTTTTACTTCTTCATAAAGGTGAAAAGTATTACTTTTATAAACTATTCATGGTTTACTTGTTGTTTTGAAAAACTAACAGTTTTCCTTCTTTGTGTATCCCTTACTGAGCTTTTTATGCTCATCCCAAGATTTTTTGAAATGTTTTTCACAGGAAATAATGTTTAATAGGGTAAGGATGGGATCAAGGAAATGTCATACTATCTTAAACATGGAACTAGACATGACTCTTTTTTAAGAGTTCAGGTTTTGTAAAAAAAACATTGTAGAAGTGTCTACTGTGTAATCTTTTGAGATGTAATAGTTATGATCTAATTCTCGAAAACTCTAAACCTGAAATGATTTTCAATGCTAATTTTTCATTTAATTCAATATCTAGTAATGTTTAAGGCCGGGGCCTTATAATTGGATAGGTTTTGGATGTTATTTTTATATTTATAATCATATATATTTAAATATTTTATTAATGAGGTAAATACTACATCATTATTGTGTCATAAATTATTTAATTTATCTGATGTATAAAAATTATAAAAAAATACCATGATGTATGAAATATTTTTATCTTTCCTATGAATATTTATAGTAGAAACTATAAATTATATAACACCATATAAAAATTAATTTACTAAAAGATTTTTGTTAATGCCATTTTTGCCTTTACATTAGATTAATTAATCTAATGTGTCATTATCTTTTGTAAGTGTCTCCATGTGGTCCCAAAATAGACCCAAATATGCCCATGGTCGGACATTACTCATAAAATAAGGTTAGAACAAGAGTTAAGGTAATTTGGAATTATTATAATATTCTTTTAACCCTAAATTACCCTATTTACCGTTAACTGCGGTAAATAAAATTCAAAATTACTCTTAACCAAAAATTATTTTCATCTTATTGAAAAAAAATTTACTTATTGATAATAACCATGTATGTCAAATTTTTGAAATTCAATTCAAAGAAGCAGTAAAATTTCATTTAAATGAAAAAATTAGTATTTTTAACTACTACTAAGTGGTTCCTTTCTTCATCAGAAATTGATGTTTTTCAAAAAAATACCAAAAATTCAGCCTAAGTTATATTTGATATTCCAAATTAAAAAATGATGTCTATTTTACCAAATTCTAAACAGAGAAGTGAAATTAATTAATTTTAAAACTAATTCCTGTTATCAAAAGAAATGGAACGTTTTTAAAAAATAATGACTATCAAAAGATTAGAACTTGTTTATGTCCACTTTCAATGTGAAATTAATTCCAACAACCGTCATTGGATTAAATGGTAAAAATATATTCTGATTATAATTTAAAACCGATAAAAAATATAATCTATCCATATAAATAAATTAAATTAAAAGGGACTTTTGAATTAAAATACAATATTTTTCACTATTCATTAAAAATGAACTTTATCAGAAAAATACCAAAAAATTACCCAAAGTAAAATTTGATGTCCCCATTATAAAGAAGGATTTTATTTGGTCAATTAGAATGTATTAATGTGACCAAAACTATATTTAAATAGGTTTCCCCATTAAAAGGTGGTAAATCAACCTTTTAATGTAAATTATGCTTAAAATTAGATTCATTCACATTTTAAGCCTATAACTTTTATTAGATAAATCTAAATACAGTTAAAAAACATCTATAATCATATTGTAGTTAGTTTTGTTCATTCCTGCCAACACAACGGCTAGGAGTAAAATACCATTTGAAATAAGAATATTATATTAATAGTGTGAAATATAAGAATTCAAAGGAACCCGTTGTTGCATATCGGGTATGCTATCGAACATAGAAACCCCGTTAAAGTAAAATTAATATTTATATCACAAATATTAATAAATATGAAAATTTCATATTCTTAATTTATCTGGGATGGTACACTTACATTGGAAATGTAAATTCTCAAAGAGGGTGATGGATGTGACAAATTATTTAATAAATTATCTTCCCTTATACTTGAATCCAACTCTTTATTATTAATGAATTTTATCCTCAATAAATGAATTTAATATATAATCATTCTCAGATTAATATGGTGTTTGAAGTTATCATCCTACCCATTTTTCGTTGCCACCAACACACAATGTCATGATAAGAATCCATTTACAATATATCATTGTACATATTTATGATATTTACATTCTTGTATACTCCTATACTATAGTATTATTCCATATAACTTGTTGAACATTATCATCAATAATCATAGCATGTCACTATATCAATTGAACTGATTTGCTACCTCAAATAGAGTCTATGAAATCCATTGGTTATTCCAGAATAAATTTTCTCCAATAAATCTCTACAATCTGTAGGATTGAAATAATGATGTAGATGCTCAATATACAGGGGGGGTGAATTGTACACTTTAAAAATTTCCTTAAACAAGGAATTATATAAGTTTAACAATGTAAAACTAAGAAAATTCACTACACCTCTTACACCAATTGTAGGATTGGTGTAGGGTATGGAGTTACAAACTTCTAGTTCTATGCACCTGCTTAAATTTGGAAATTGATTCCGAAAAACTGGTTCCGGAAATATGGATCCGGAAATTGAATCTTAACCAAAGTTTACAATATGATATTCTACCTTAAAGAATATGGAATCTAAAATAATCAGTGTACAAGTGTAAAGAAATATAAGAATATTATACTTTCCTTACAATATGAAATATAATGGAAAACAAGTAGTAAAAATACTAGTAACAAAATATAAGTCTTTTAACCCAAAGAGAAGGGTATCCAACAACCTTGGAAAAAGGTCCCTTGATTTATAATTTAAAGCAAGTCTGACTTACCCACAGCAGGGTAAGCCCTCAATACAACGATCAGGGTCTCTGTCTTGCTATCCCCGCAGACCCTCAACTTCAAGGTAGTTGAAACCTATGTCATCCACAGCAAGGAAGCCCTCGAAATTCAAGGTAGTCGGCACCTCCGTCTTCCTATCCCATAAGCCCTCGAATGTAATCACCAATATTTGAAGTCGCACAAAGATATATAAATGAGCAGTTCACTACACACAAAGCATGAAAAGCTTCTCTCTCAAGAAATCACCATAATAGCGTGTGGTATCTAGAGTTATCAACTTGTTGTTGAGATCTTTCAAATGAGCTCCTATTTATAGGCTCGGTCGGAACGGTTGGCACCATCCTCCAACGGTCATATTTTCCTTCAATTTCCGAGGGACCTGAACACGTGTCACTAAACCAACGGTTTGTTTGAAATAGAAAGGACAACATCATTTTATAACAAAATATGTGTAACTGAAAGCACGAAATCATTTTACAATGTAACAAGTGTAAGAATAAGAAAAACTATAATTTGAAATATAAATAAATAAAAGTTCTGAGTCTAACAAAAATGGAATTCTGAGTCTATAATAAAAAAGATATTCAGATTCTGTTTTATGTTTATTCTGAACCTGAATTCTGTAGAAGACCGGAGTCTGAATTTCTAAGGAAATTCGGAGTCTGGTTTCATCAGAGTTCAGAATATGAACTTATAATGTTCGGAGTCGAACTATTAAGAGTTCACAGTCGAACTAGTAAATGTTCAGAGTCGAACTAGTAAAAGTGCAGAGTTGAACTAATTAAAAATTTGGAGTCGATGTGGTAAAAGTACAGATTTGAACTTAGTAAAATTTCGGAGTCGAACTAGTAAAAGTTCGGTGTTGAACTTAGTAAAATTTCGGAGTCGAACTAGTAAAAGATCGGAGTAGAAATTAGTTATAGTTCGTATCCAGAATTCAGAGTGGTACATTATTAGTGTTCACATCCAGAATTCAGAGTAGAACTTTATTAGAGTTCACATCCAGAATTCGGAGTAGAACATTATTAGAGTTCACATCCAAAATTTGGATCCTAAAACAGAATTCTTCATACCTTAGCATTATATGATTCTGAGTCTTTGGGTATCCAATCCGAATTTTATACTTAAGAAAAATATTGCTATGTATAAGGAAATCTAGGATAGGGTAAATTTCCTTAAGGAAAGAGATTTTACTCATAGAAGTAAAATATAGATTTGCATATGTATAAGGTGTTTGTGATTTTCAAAATAAGAAGGAATGGAAAATTAATAAGGAAAACCTTATTGACTCAACAATATCCCACTTTTTTTGATGCACAAACATCTTTACGAAAAAGAATATAAGGACTTTGAAAAAATTTCATTAGACTCTGAAATTAAAACTTATCTCCCTTTGTTCATGGATGATAGTGAATACAACTAACTCCCCCTTAGTCATTGAAACTCTATGGATTGAATTCTGAATTTCCAGAGTGGAGTTTTCATTATCATGGGAATGAAAAAAATCGTAATGAGAAACCCCCTTACTTTAAGGATATTTCACTTAGAAATTTTTCCTTCTCCATTTAAAGTTTTTCTTTCTTCCCTTTTGAGTAGTTATTTTTCCTTCTACCCCTTTGTGATTTTGAAAAATAATTGAAGGTAATGGAAAACAAATAAAGTACCTGAAACATTAGTACATAAAAAGAAACAACCAACCAAATTTTCATTGGAGTTGAGAAAATTTTATAAGGAAAAAATACAACAAATGATCGGAGTGAGTTTATTTGTATTCCTATTCCTTTGGGATCAACTTTTTCAACAAAGTTTTGATCTTATTAAAATCTCTTTGGTCTTCCTCAGCTTGCCTCTCCAAGGCTTTTATCCTTTATTCTTGGGATTTCAAAGCTTCTGCCTGAGCCTTCATGGACACTTGCTGCATCTTCAGTAGCTCATCTTACTTTACCAGTCTTTTCTCAAGCTCAATACGGATATTTCTATAGCTTATAAAATTTTGAGCAAGAGATTTAGTCTTATCATTCAGTTCCTTTCACTTGTTGACTCTGAGAACTCTACTAAACAATCATCTAATCTTGAAGATTCTTAATCATTTTATCCTCAGTGTCAAAGGCATATTTTACCTCATTTTGAATATTATCATACCGAGCCATGTCTTCTTCAACTTTCTTAGACCAAAAAGTTATTTTGCTACAAGAATTCCTGTGTACATAATAATTGATAAGAAAACTTCTATGGTCGACCTCAATCTTTATAAACTTATCCATTACCATGGATAAGGCTCCATATTTTTTATTCAAAGAATACTACATCATCTGGCATCTGGAGTCTGTGGTTGGAAAAATCAGAATGATGTCTACCAACTTCTTCAAAGATTCTACCACAAAATCATGACAATGAGCTGATGACTCCGAATTAGATAACTTGCTTGGAGATTTCTCTTCCTCAACATGCACCAACATATTTTTCCATAATAATATCTATTATTGGTTTGTCCATTAATACTTGCTTCCCTTTGTCAGATTTCGGAATGGGATGATCATCTGGTGACTCTTCTTAAATATCTGATAGTTGCACAATCTGGTCTTTATCTATTTTCTTCTTTTCTACTCCTTCCTCAAGAAAATTCTCCTCATAATATTCTTCTTAATCATACAAAACATTTTCCTTCTCTTCATCTTGATCATCATCATCCTTCTCACTTTCTTTCTCAACTGCCTTTTCTGGAGTGGGTAATTTTGCGGAATCAGATTTTTCTTGATACTCTTCTACTTGTTTGAGCAAGTCATCAAGATAATCACTTTCTTCTTCTTCTTCTTCTTATTCTTGAACAACCTCTTCCTATTCATTTTCACCATCTTTTTTTTCTACCTCCTTAACAACCTTTTTTCCCTTCGATTTTTCTGGAGTGACATAGTTCTTTGCTGGAGTCTCTGGTAAAGAGGGTTGGACATCGAAGGTTTCCGGAATGGGAATCTTCTCAGTGGCTATTTCAGTATCTCTCAACAGAGATTGAACAAGATCAGCTCTATTCACCCTTTTCTTCATCTTTTTCTCTTCAGCCACTTTTTCTAACACATCTGTAGCTTTTTTCCTTTAGGCCTTAGCCTCTGTAGGGTCCAATCCAAAGTGTGGATCCCCTTCTTTCCTCTTCTCTTTGTCTTCCCTCCATTTGGCTGCCAATATATCTGTATAAGCTTTTTTTTTCTTCGGCTTGGGAGGTACAGATTGAGATTCCGTAGAATTGGGAGTTTTTCCATCACCAACCACTTCCTTAAGCTTCCTCTTCTTAGAATCATTTTTTAATGCTTCAGCCTTCTCCACATTTTCGAGAATGGCCTCAACCTCTCCCTATGGTAAAGGGTATAATTCTCCGTATTCAGCAGAAAAACACATCTTCATCCTTTTCAAAGTATCATCACTAACGAGCTTAAGCTTACAATTTCAAACGTTTGACTTATAAGAAACTTTTAAAGAATCTAAGCACCAAACTATCAGCTTTTATAGAAAGGCCGGGTACATAATGATTTGGGCTCCCAAGTTCCCTTATTTTATATTCATAATCATTATCAAGACATGCTTCATCAAATTTATCTTCCTTAGATTTACCAGGAAATCTATGTCATAGATGTCACTCTTCTTCAGATTATCCTTGTCACCAATTCTTGGTACAAGGAAGCCTTGTACCCATAACTGTAGAATCTTATTATTCAGAGTGGGATGAGAAATCTTATCATTCTTGGTATCTTTGAGTCCAAGAAATTTTAAATCCTCTTCCTTGTTTAAACATCCTTGCTCATTCAGAAGCTTATGTGAGAAAAACATAGCTTCCCCTTCGTAGGATAGAACCACCAAGCTTGCAGCCTTGGTATAAGATAATTTTTAAGTCTTTCCATAAGACTTGAAGGAAATTAACTCTCTGCCCTCTTCCTACTGGAAGGAAATAGACTCGTAAAACACAATAAGAAAATCTGTATAAACCAGAACATGTTTCTTTGACTTGGACAAGCAAACATCTTACCAACCATTCAATCTGATATTATTGGTAATAAGGGAATCAAACATGTAGAAATACAGATTCACTGACCTTTCCATGAAGTCTAACCACTTTCAAATTGGCTTTGTAGTTGAAATATCTTGAGATGTAGCTTCAACATACATTCAGAATGCAGAGTTCTAGAAGATTTGGAACGACTTTGACAAAGAACGGAACAGTCCTCAAGAAGAGAGTCAGGGCTTCAAGACACGAAAGCTTTGTAAAACTGATGTGGGATGACTCTTAGGGTCCCCTATATATAGGCGATGGAGGTGACCTTTGGTCTTCCAAAAACCATCTAACGGTTGAAAATCATTTTGATCTAATCTGACAGTTGAGAACATTCCCGCAAGGAAAACTTTACTATAATCTATTGAGGTTTTAGTAGAAAAAACATTCTAATTTAAGGAAAACTAGAATCTGAATAATTTTAAAACTCATAGGTATGTACCAGCAAGATAATTATGACTACAAAAATTTAATTAAGGAAATCATACATTTTGGGTTGGCTAGAAAGATTGTTCGTAATTTGTAATATTATTCATGAGGGAAAAAAATTACAACTCATTTCAAAAAATCTTCATTACAAAATACTCATTATGAAAAATCCTCATTACAAAAAATACTCATTACAAAAAATACTCATTATGAAAAATCCTCATTACGAAAAATTCATTACGAAAACTTCGGTTCTAGAAATTTTCATTACAAAAATTTCAGTTCCAAAAATTTCCATTCCAACAGTTTTTATTCCGAGAATTTGAGTTCTGAAAATTTCTATTTCGAGAATTTACATTCTGAGAATTTCAATTCCTAGAATCTCCATTCTGAAATTTCCATTCCAATAATTTCTATTCCAAGAATATATATTCTGAATTTTTTTTAAAAAAATTGTTGCGAATTTTTTTTGGTTTAAACTATCATGAAAATGTACTCCCCCTATGAAAAGGAGTTTATTGCTGTAAGGATAATTGTTCAACAAGAAGTTAATGAGGATGGATTATCTCATTATTATCATTCCTAACTTCTGTTTAATGTATTAAAATCTACCGGAGGGTAATGATTTTGTGAAAATATCAGCAAGTTGATCATGCGTTCCGATAAACTAAAGAATTATATCTCTTTTAAGTGTGTGATCCTTAAGAAAGTGATGCCTAATATCTTTTTGATTTGCATGAGAGTGATGTGAATGGTTTTTACTAAGGTAAATGGAACTTGTGTTATCACACAAAATTTGAGTCTTCGTAAAACTCAAGCCATATTCTGTGAGTGTGTGTTGCATCCACAACACTTGAGCACAATAGCTTCTAGCTGATATATATTCATCTTCAGCAGTGGAGAGTGCTACTGATTGTTGCTTCTTACATGACCAAGAATCCAATGAATCTCCTAAGAAATAACAAGTTCTAGATTTACTCTTTCTATCCATTCTACATCCAACAAATTCAGCATCTGAAATGCTTTTTAAAACAAAAACATTTCCAGAAATATTAAATAATCCTAGAACCATGGTTCTTTTTAAGTAGGGAAAAATTATTTTCACTGCCTTTATGTGAGATTCCTTATGATTGGATTGATATCTCGCACATAAGCACACTGAAAACATTAAGTCTGGATGACTAGCTTTCAAGTATAGTAGACTTCCTATTATACCTCTAAAAGATGTTTGATCTACTGGTTTCCAAGCTTCATCAAGATCTAAAGAGTTTGAGGTACCGATGGGAGTACTTATACTCTTAGTGTTGTCATATCCATACTTTTTAAAAAGATATTTAATATACTTATGTTGAGATATATAGGTTCTTTATGGTATTTGAGAAATTTTAAAACCAAGGAAAAATGTTAACTCACCCATCATACTAATTTGAAAATCATATTTCATTATTCTTTCAAAGGAGTTAGTTAAAGATTGCTGAGTTGAACCAAATATAATGTCATCAAAATAAATTTTAGAAATCAAAACATTTTTCTTGTCTTTATTTATAAAAATGGTTGGATCTGCATTTCCCTTATATAGTTATTTTGATGCAAAAATCTTAAAAGTCTATCATACCAGGCTCGTGGGGGTTGTTTAAGGCCATACAAAGCTTTGGTATGTCTAAAAACATGATCATGGTATTTTGTGTCTTCAAACCATGAGGTTTTTCAAGAAAAACATCCTCTTGAACATAACCATTAAGGAAAGAACATTTCAAATGCATTTGAAAAAGTTTAAAATTGAAGAATGCTTCAAAGGAAAGTAAGATACAAATAGATTCAAATCTAGCTACTGGAGCATTGGTTTCTTCATAGTCTATTCCCTCCTGCTGATTATAGACATTAGCAACTAGTCTAGCTTTATTTCTAACAATTAATCCATTTTCATCACACTTATTTCTGAAGACTCAATTTACTCCAATAACAGATGTTTCCTTATGTCTTTTAACCAAGTTCCAAACTTTATTCCTTTCGAATTCATTTAGTTCATCTTGCATGGCTTTAATCCAATCAGCATCACCTAAAGCTTCATCAGTGATTTTTTGTTCTAATTGGGAAAGTAATACTAGATGTTCTACTTCATTTTTCAAGGATCTTCTTGTCCTTACAGGTTGATTTCAATAACCAATGATACTATCACTTGGATGATTCTTAAGGAACACCTGGTTTGGGTTTTGTAAAACCTGTTCATCAACATAGGGTAGAATGTCTTCTAGGGTAAATGTTTCAGAAGTATTTTCTTGAAAATTTTCCTTATCAGAAGGATATTCTAATGAAGGTTGATAATTAGTTTTTGAAAACACATCTGAGGATGTAGGATTGGATGGTTTAATAAGAAAAGGGTCAGATTCATCAAATTTTACATGCACTATTTCCTCAACAGTACAAGGGTTTTTATTGAAAACTATATAATCCTTAGAAGTTGTCGAGTAGCCTAAGAAAATTCATTCATTAGTTTTTGGTGCAAATTTGTGTAGATTATATTTAGTAATCAGGATGAATACCTTGTAACCAAAAACCGTGAAGTAGAAAATTCTAGGTTTTCTACCATTCCATATCTCATAAAGAGTTTTATTAAAAAAAGGTATAATAAAAACTCGGTTTATAGTATAACAAGAAGTACTTAAAGCATCAGCTTAGAAATGTCTAACTATAGAATATTCAAGCAACATGGTTATAGTTATCTCTTAAAGAATTCTATTTCTTCTTTTAACTACTCCATTTTGTTGAGGAGTTCTCGGTGCTGAAATGTTGTGAGTAATACCTTTTCTACTACAAAAAGTTTCAAAATCAGAATTTTGAAATTCTCCTCCATTATCACTATGAATAATTTTCAGTGGAAGGTTTTTCTCATTTTTAACTTGGGCTCTAAAACTTTTGAAATAAGAAATAGATTCAATCTTTTTTTCCAGAATGTAGACCCATGTAAATCTAGTGTAGTCATCAACTAGAAAAAACACATAGTATTTTCCTCCAATGCTTCTAGTTTTTATTGGACGAAAAATATCCATGTGAACTAACTGTAAGGCATCAGTTTTTGAGACTTCCCTGATTGATTTAAAACTATATTTATGTTGCTTTCTATATTGACAAGGATCACAAACATTAGAAGAATCAAATCTAAGCACCGGTAGATCCTTAACTAGTTTTTTCTTAGAGAGTTTACATAAGTTCCTAAGATTACAGTGACCTAGTCTTCTATTCCATAACCAAGAATGATCTTCTATTGCACTTAGGAAAGGTAAATCTTGGCTCCTAATGTTTTCTATGTTTAATGTGTAAACATTATCTTGCCTATTCGATGAGAGAATAAATTATTCTTTGGAATTGTGAAATAATCACTTATCATTCCTAAAATTCACAAGGTATCCTTCATCACATAATTGACTTATGCTAATGAGGTTGTTCTTAATACCCATAACAAGTAAAACGTTTGAAATCAATGTTTTACCAAGAAGAACAATATTACCTATACCAACAATTTCTCCCAGAGCATTATCTCTGAAATTTACTTTTCCTCCATTATTCTTGATAATCTTTTCAAAATAACTTTTGTTACCAGTAATATGCTAGGAACATCCACTATCCACGTACCATATATTTCTGTTGGAATTCTCCCTATTTTCCTGAAAATGAATAAATAATTAGACTTTCAGAATCCAAATTTGATTGGATCCGAGATTTTCAGATAACAAAATTTTGGGAACCCACATCTTCTTAGAAAAGTAAGCCTTTTGAAAACCTAGAGATTGGGTTTTGTTAAAAGAGCAATCCATTGCCTAGTGACCACCATATTGACACTTTGTACAGAAAGGGGAACTTTGTGGAACAGATTATTTTTTTACTAAAAGTTGGTTTTGAATGTGTATAACCAAATACATATTTGTTTCTTAAAGGTCGTATTTGTGAATACATTTTATCAAAATTTTCTTTAACATGGGTAAAGTTTGAGAAACACTTCTTTAAGGAAATAATTTCAGACTTGAGTTTTATAACCAAGTGTTTATCTTCAATGTTTTTATATTTAGAACTACATCTAGGCTCGAAAACTCTTTTCTTGGAAATTACTTTTTCTAGATCTTTAGAATGTTTACCCTTCTCGGAATTTACTTCCTCAATATTTTTTGAAACTGTTATAAAATCAGCATTTTTCCTATCAAGATATTTTGAAAGATATGATATTTCTTTTGTAAGAATAGTATTCCTAGAGTTTCCCTTATCATGTTTTTTATTGAGTTTAGAATTCTCAATCTCAAGAAGTTCAGCAAACCAAGAAACTTCTTCATATGTAGGTGTTGTATTTTCCTCATCAGATGAGGATTCTTCATCTGAGGAGTTATAATATTCACTGTTATTAGAATTTGAAGAAACATTGGTCAATGATTCAGCATTGTGTACCTTAGCCATAAAACACCGATTGTTAATAGGTAATCTGGTTATAAGACCAAGATTCTATTTTCCTAAAGATTCATAATCAGAAGATTCATCTGAAGAGTCACCACCACTGGCACTCAAGATGACATTTGCTTTTAGAACTTTATTAGCTTTGGATTTATAATATTTATTTTCTGTTCCTTTCAGAATGCCTCTGTTTTTTTTCTTTCTTTTTGAGCAAAGCATAATATGGTCTAATATGTCCAGCTCTCTTGCATTCATTAAAAGTAACTTCTCAATCTTTCCTATCATTCCTTTCCTCTTTCTTATACATGGATTGGAAATTTCTTTGGGCAGCTATCTTTTTCATCCTTCAAGAAAAATTTTCTAACTCATTCTCTGATACTTCACTATCAATAGATTTTGATTGAATAACCACCTTCTTAGACTTAGATCTAGTTACTCTCTCAGGACTCTTAGATTTCATATGATTTGATGTTGTAGTAAAAGCAACAGTACCATTCCCATTCTTCTTTTTTATGTTTTCAACATCCCTCTTCATTCTTGTTTCATGTTGGAGAAGAGTTTTGAATAGTTCATCTAAGGAAATTTGAGTGACCTTCATGTTCTCATCAATAGCTGTTCTCTTTGATTCCCACTCATTGGGAATAATATCTATAATCTTTTCCACAAGAGCATCATCATCTAGACCTTTCCCTTCAATAGATTGTAAGCTACTCGTGATAGTCATAAATATTTGTTGCACTTTTCAAATGGGTTCTCCATATGGAAAGTTGAAACCATGATACTCTACTCTTAGCATAGCTCTTCTTGTCTCTACCACTTTGGAAGTACCAAAATGTGTTACTTCAAGTTTCTCCCATATACAGTTAGCTGTTTCTCATGAAGAAATTTGGCTATATATGTTCCTAGTCATTGAACATAGTAGATTATTGCATACCTTATAGTTTAATTGATAATCATGCTTCTCTTGGTTTGTGAAAGCACAAACTTCCTTATTAGGAATTTTATATCCTCCAATAATCATAACAAAGTTATCTACCCCTGTTTTGATAATGAAAGTCTTCATTCAATCTCTCTAATACTCATAATAATTTCCATAAAAAATTTGGTGGTCTTGTAGGATTTTGGTTGTCGATGGAACCAACATTTAATCCTTCCATTTTTAAGAAAGATTTTATACAAAAAAACCTGATAATAACAAAAGTTAAGATTCATGGAAAATATTCGTAAGCAAGGAAAATATAGAAAAAAGGAAAAACTGAGAAAGGAAAAACTTATATATGAGTATAAGTATTTCAGATTCCTCCTATGATACCAATTGTAGGATCGAAATAATGATGTAGATGGTCAATATACATGAGGGGAGTGAATTGTACACTATAAAAATTTCCTTAAACAAGAAAATATCTAATTTTAACAAATTCAAACTATGAAAAATCACAACACCTATAAAACCAATTTTAGGATTGGTATAGGGTATGAAGTTAAAACCTTCTAGTTCTATGCACTTGTTTAAATCAGAAAAGTCATTCCGAAAAACTGGTTCCAGAAATATGGATCCAGAAATTGAAACTTAACCAAATTTTACAATATGAGATTCTACCTTACAGCGTATGGAATCTAAACTAATCAGAGTACAAGTGTAAGGAAATATAATAAGATTATACTTTCCTTAAAAAATGAAATGCAGCGGAAAACAAGTAGTAAAACTACTAGTAACAAGATATAAGTATTTTAACCCAAAGAGAAGGATATCCAACAACCTTGGATAAAAATCCCTTGAAATATACTTTCAAGCATGTCTCTCTTTCCCACACCAGGGTAATCCCTCGATACGAAGATCAGTGTCTTTATCTTTCTATCCCCGCAAGCCCTCAACTTTGAGGTAGTTGGAACCTCTGTCTTCCTCAGCAAGGAAGCCATCGAACTTCAAGGTAGTCGGCACCTCTATCTTCCTATCCCCGGAAGCCCTTGAATGTAATCACCAACATTCGGAGTCGCACGATGAAATCTGAACGAGCGGTTCAGTACGCACAAAACATGAAAAGCTTCTCTCTCTAGAAGTCACCTTAATAGCATGTAGTCTCTATAGTGATCAACTTGTTGATGAGATCTTTCAAATGAGCTCCTATTTATAGGCTTGGTTGGAATGGTTTTCTCCCTCCTCCAATGATCATATTTTCCTAGAATTTCGGAGGGACCTATACACGTCTCACTAAACCAATGGTTTGTTAAAAACTAAAAGGATGACATCGTTTTATAATAAAACATGTGTAACTGAAAGCACGACATCATTTTACAATGTAACAACTGTAAGAAAAATCAAAAATAGAATTTGAAATGCATGTAAATAAAAGTTCGGATTCTAACGAAAATGGAATTCAGAGTCTATAATAAAAAAGATATTTGGATTCTATATTAAAGGAATTCTAAACCCGAATTCATTAGAAGTCCGAAGTCTGAATTTATAAGGATATCCAGAGTCTGGTTTCATCAGAGTTGAGAATCTGAACTTATAACGTTCATATTTGGACAAGTAATAGTTCAGAGTCAAACTAGTAAAAGTTCAGAGTCGAACATAGTAAATGTTCGGAGTCGAACTAGGAAAATTTTGGAGTGTAACTTAGTAAAATTTCAGAGTTGAACTGGTAAATTTTCGGAGTCTAACTAATTAAAAGTTCAGAGTCGAACTAGTAAAAATTCAGAGTTGTACTTAGTAAAAGTTCAGAGGAAAACTAATAAAAGTTCGGAGTTGAACTAATTATGATTTTGGAGTTGAACTAGTAAATGTTCAGAGTTGAACTTAGTTAGAGATCGTATCCAGAATTCAGAGTGTAACTTTATTAGAGTTCACATCTAGAATTTGGAGTAGAATTTTATTAGAGTTCACATCCAGAATTCAGAGTTGAACTTTATTACAGTTCACATCCAGAATTCGGATCCTAAAACAGAATGATTTATACCTTAGCATTATATGATTCCGAGGATTTGGGTATCCTATCTGAATTTTATAATTAAGAAAAATATTTCTATGTATAAGGAAATCCAGGTTAAGGTAAATTTCCTTAAGGAAGGATAGTTTCCATATAGAAGTAAAATATATATTTTCTTATGTATAAGGTGTTTTTAATTTTCAAAACAAGAAGGAATGGAAAATTCATAAGAAAACCTTATTGACTCAACACAATCATCATGTTTTTAACAATACATATTTATATATGCTCTATTTATCTTCAAACTAAAAAGATATCATATGATATACATGAATCTGGGAACTGCTTCTTCTAAGAATGGATTGAACCATAAATGATAAACAAGCATAGAACTGTTAGTCTTTCCTATTATTATTTTTATTCTAAATCTAAACCATTATCAATAGATGATGTTTCAAGGTACACTTAAATCATTTTCGTTGATACCATTGATGAGTAATATTCTATAACAATATATAAACTTCTTCTTATTCTTCTTCTTATTGATCAAGATCTTTGTTATTCAATGGAATATCAATTCCAAATATCTAGAATTTTTTTATATCTATCCCATTTTCTCATTTTATATAGGTTTGCAGACCAATATTTTCTATATTTTTAATACATTAAAAAATGATTAAAATTATATTTCATGATTATCATAATATTTTTCACTCACTCTATCTCAAGGGATTGTATAATATTTTCTCCCTTAATTTGGTTCCTTTTTCATCATCTAATTATATTCAAAGGTATTATAAGAATACCATTTGTATATTATTTCACAAATATTTCATTTAAATATGGTTTAAATATAATTATTGATGATATGTCAATAATCTTACATTAAAAAATTTACATTACATATTCAAATATTTTTATTCAAAATAATATAACACAAAAAATATATTTATTACATGATTCATCATATTATAGCATAAAAGAATAGAAAATAGTATAATAAATTAAAATTAAAATTAATTAAAATTTGGGTCAAAGATCAATCAATTTAAACTGAAATCAGAATGATTCATGTATAAGTATGATATCTAGAACATTATGATCAACTAATTCATCTTATCATTAAATTTACATGTATAATTGTTCAATAATTTTATCTTTCGGATAAATAATTTTCTCATAAAAGCATCCTACATATATATTACAATAACATAGATCATGTATATTATTATAAATTCAGAATATATGTATCATACTTAATTTTTTGAAATTTAAATTATTACTTTTTAGTAGGGTAGATATTATATTTAATTCCATGTTTTTATCATCTAACAAGTGATACAAAAAAACTCATTTGAAATTCATAAATAAATAAAAAATAGATATTCTCATCAACATAACATTCATCCTTATTTATCTAAAACATTAATTCAGGATCAAAATAGATTTACTATATTTCTATATAAACCAAACACCTCTCTAATCATCCCATTTGTTTTCTCATGAAAATCAATAATTTTAGAATCTCGTATTTAGTTCTGTTGAAATATTATAATAGTTATATGGTAGTAATCATATACTATTTTAAATCACTCGTATAAATATATTTTCAATCCTATATTACTCATAATTTATAAAAATACAGTATCATATTCAGTTGTACAGAAATATAATATTTTACTTAAAGTAGCATTAATACCCCACTTGGACTCAACCCTACATAGATGATTTTTTTCGCATATGACTCATATAAAACTATCAATGAATAATAAATTTCTCTATAATAACAGGAATTTTCATTATCTAAACCACTATATAACTTAATGACTTGAATGGAAACTTCATACCACAAATATTAATACTTATATTACTCATAAATAAACATATATTCCTCTCTAATTACTCACACCCAAATCAAAAATGAAACAAAAAAATAGAATTCTTTTTCGTATAAAATGACTCAATTGATGGTGCATAATGAATCATATGTTTCATATTTATGTGACTGATATATAGATTGGTAGATAATATGTTTTCTACAAGAACTATAAAAATTCATAAATAAATTATTTAAGCTTAATGTTACTTCAATTAATCGTATGACATTCTAAAAATAGTCAAATAACTTCATATAACTAATAAATAATTATTAAAATTATTAAAATATTTCTATTCTTTGTTATATCATTTATATGAATTTTTTATCATTTAAATACTAATGTTATAAAGATTTTTTATCTATTTTCCTTTAAATATTATCTCTATTTAAAAAAGTCCACTATTCATTCAAGATTCCTTTCTCAGTAATTTATATAAACAATATTTTTGGATATACTAGGATAGATTCCCCACAATATTAATTTTCTTCAATCAGTATATTGACACTATTTTATTCATTAAAAATACTACTATACATGTATTCCATTAATAATTTATCATCCAACATCACTCTCATCTAATTCACTTCTTTTAAAACATTTTATACTATACCTTTTTATATAATATAAATGTTCATATTACCCTGATGATTATTTAAAATAATAACATAAAATTTTATATCTATTACCATTAATGTATTTAACAATATAATCTAAAATTTCATCCCTTTATCTTTCAATACATAAAGATAATTTCATATCCGTCCACTTCCTTGGATGGTAGATTATTAATCTATTACCTTATAATCCACAACATATATTGAAATGATCATTGAAAAAATACCATTCAAATATGAAATTTAAACTCCTCCTTTTGATTATTTAAATTATGTTTATCTTAAAAATAATGGATTTGTAATTCTACATTCCATTAAAAGATCACTATTTTTCTCCCTCTTTTCGAAAACTAATGTGATGGAGCGATTGTATTCTCCCCATAGTTTTTACTATGTATGAAAATTAATGGTTCATAAAGGTAAAATTAATCTCAATTTTTTTAATAAATACATTTTCCCAAATAATTTATTCTCAATTATTCATATAATGACATAATAACACATAAAAAAGTAAGGTCTCATCAAATAATCAACTGTATGGCCACATAGTTTTTCTTTGTAAAAATAACTTGAGTGGAAAATATAATCACAAATGTTGTCCATATTTAGCCATATATGTTAAACTAACTATACTATAAATTGTGAGTACACCTCATTTGGGCATGATTTTTTATAATTTCAAGAATGTGTATAATCCTGAACACATCATTACAAGAAATTTCAAAAAATTCAAATGAATGTAAAATATTCCCCTTTTTTGTAATATAGTCACTCCAACTTCATAACCATATTCATTATAGAATATATATAGTTTTATGAGAATGAAAATTAATAATGATCTTCTTCATTAAAAAAGTTTTTCCATATTTATATATTTAAAAATAATAAATATTTCATAGGTAGATTCCCATATTTGATCGATCCCCCCTCATGGTATGATCTACAATATTCACCATAGCTATTTTTCATAACAAATAAACATGATATATAGTCATATTAATGATTATGAATATTCTTCCATTTTTTATAGACATCATAAAATTCAACTACTCTATTTTTACCAGCACCATGACATATATTTTCCTTAATGAATACTAAACTAGTAATTTTAAATGTTTTGTATTATGTAAGTTATACAGTGGGTGAAATATGGCTATGATTTGTCTCTCAATCAAGAATATCCTTTTACTTATTGATCTAAAATTTATTATTCCATTCATGGTTATTTCACCCTTGATTTTATAAATCTATTATTTCTTCCATATCATGTATTTTATTTTCTCTTAATATAAATTTTAATATGGAATAAGATTATTCATGTTAGCATACAGAACATTATAATTATTTTGGGACTCCACCATCATTATACCCATTTCAAATTTATATTCCTCAATTTTCAAGTATTATATCATCATGTTATTACACTTCATTATATATTTGATTACCTTTATATTATCCTACGTTTTAGTACTCATAGGCATAGATACATTCCTCATGTTCTTTATTTTATAGGAAAAACATAATTTATTTTATGACCACATATCCAATCTCCTATATCCTTCATTGCAAAGATTCACATACTCATTCTATTATTAAAATTATATGTGTTTCATTTTTAAGTTAAATAACTTTTAATGGTTGATTGGAAACCATAAAGGTGCCTGATTATTCTTGATAATATAATCTAAAATTTATCATTATAACCTAAAAATTATTTGAAACATTCATTTGAAGAAGAATCGAAATGATAAATATTTACACAACTATAACTCCTCATGAATAAGTCCCTTGAATAAGGAACACATATTTTCAAAATTCATGAGGTGATTATATATATATATATATCTTCACCACTTTAAAACCCTTAAGATGAATGTTATTTTGAGATTCAATACATCCATCATGTTCTTTATTAATATTATCATGGATAATTCTAGTGCACATTATATCATAATATTACTTTGAGGAATCATTGATGATGAATTCATTTTAATTCAATTCCACATTGTAATATATAATGACTTCTCGAGGGTCCCCTCCTGACCCCCACCCCACTACCTTTGCTCCGAAAGACATTTATTCTAACCATGTCAGTGGATGTTAACCATAAATCATTCATTGGATTGGATTAAATTTTTTGTCTCTCCACATTAGAATATTATTTCATAATTACATTGTCATTTGGTTCCAATACAAATTATCCTTCCATAATATTTCATGTATTTAATTAAATGGTTATACCTTGTTTAGGGATCATTTGAATAGAATGATCTTCCATAAATGGAGTCCCACCCTATGTATTAGATTATGGATTGGTAGATCCTTATGTACCATGAAGGAAAATCCCGTACTTTTTGATAAAGTAATTGTTGGAATTTTTGGAATAAATTACTCCATACATTTCTTGGTCTTATTCTTCTAGATAACTAGATAATATACTGGTTTTGGACATCTATTCTACCCATCATTATTACATAAATAGAAATTTAGTTTAAGTATTTATTTCTCCTAAATGTCCGTATCAATCTATTCGATATCACTATATTCTTGAGATCCTTCAAAGGATTCATTGGTACCAATTTCATGGATATCCTAAGAATATAATTTATAAAACTGTTATTTTTTCTAATACAGTCATGGAACTATATATTTACAATCATAATTATATATTTTTAAACATATAATTCATTACAAATATTGAATTGATTGTGTAGCTTTATTCCCAGAGCAGTCTCTTACGTAACTCTTATTTGGAATTATCACATTCATTTATTCAGGTAATCTAACCACTATACCAATGTCATTGTATATTAATAGGTTTTTTAAATATTTATAATAATTTATTTCTCCCAATATTTGGTATATATATATATGGTTATGTTATTGTGTACCTTGATGTGTCCTTCATTCCCATAATAAAATCAAAATCCCCATTGGATTAACATCTATTTATTTTTTGATCATAACATTGTTTTGATTTCATAGTTTTGATTTTATCATTGGTATTCCCATCATGGAAGATTCAAATTTTAATTTTAGACATATAATCCACATCATTGGCCTTATATTTTGATTCGTATTATACTTTTTCATGGTTGTTACAAACCAACACCATCCATATTTCTTTCCCCATATATAGACATTGTTAAAAAATTCAATAGTGAATAAAATAATTTCTTCAATGAAAAATTATTCCTTCTCCCAGATTAATGCTTTAGTAAATTAGTTTATATTATAAATTTTGGTTTCCCCCCATTACATAAAGAATTATATATTTTTTAATAACTATAATTTTCTAAAATCAATCAATTTTCATATGTTTGGACCTTTGGTAGAGAAATAAATAACAAAAAAAGTCATTTTATTTTTATTTTTTGGAGTCTCTATAATGAGCCATAATTTTATCAATGAACATTACCTTATTTAATCAAGATGGGGTTTCCTCAGTCAACGTAAAAGGTACAAATTATTATATAGAGAAAAAGGAGTTACATGAGTTTGAAGGATGGTATATTATTCATATATTTATCATAATGAGGGTGTAAATCAACATGCAGGTCATCATACCAATTTATGTCCGAGATGACTCCCTTATTAGATATTCCATTTTAAACCATGTTCATTTCATGAATGGAATGATTGAAAGTTTAACTGGTCTCCAAAAGAAATGCAAGACAGCTCTTCAAATGGATAGGAAGTGCCCAAGAAAGATGCACCACACCATTCCAAATATCCTGGACTATAGTGGTCGATTCACATTCAATCCAAATATTGTTCGAACCCTTTGTCTTTGAAAAAGAAATAACAAGGAAAACACTCATTATTTACTCTTCAATTGATGAGGCAATACCACAACTAACAAAGAAGCATTTGTGAAACTAACCAAGGTAGTCTCTGAATATAGCACCATAACTCGTAGGACCCAGGTTGCCTTTGGATGCGCCATCAACATTTACTCTGATCCAACATGAGAGCAGGGCTTTCGATAACACCTCATTAGAGAATCTAGGTTGAAAATAGAGACCATAAATCTGATTTTTAAGTAGGATCTTAAAGTCACTAACTGTGTTTTCACAATAAACCATCTAAATCAAGGAAGCCACACAAATGGTAATGCGTATCTTTATCCGAACTGTATTATGACTGAATGAGTAGTAATAATGAATAATAGAATTTCTATAAAACCAGATCACATTGAGGAGCTCATCAATAGATGTTAAGAATATATTCTGGATTTTTTGAGATGTTTTAAAATCCACACAACGCTTTAGTTTGGAGCTGACTGAATAAATAAGTAACTATAAGAAATAAAAAATGTCAAAAATATAGTTCTGAAGAGATAAAGCTATCACACAATGATGAATAGATTGTTAGTATATTCTATATGTTAGTTACAAATATGACACTTAGAGAAAAGTTAAATCCCAATATACTGAATAAAAACCTCAGTAGGGACTCTATTATGAGCAATACGCAAAATAAGAGTAATTCTCAAGGGCATAATACATGGTTTGTCAAAAAAATTCAACAAATTGATGTTAATATCAAAACTTAAAAAATTGTGTTTGTAAATGATTTTTGGGATCAAGGACACAATTATGAGTAAGACCCCAGATATAGAAATCTTCAGAATTGGAGTAGGTATAATTGTAATAACATGAATAATGTTATTAGGAATGATGATGTAATGATAATTGATAACTTATGTTATAGTGCAGTTCGTGTTATCTAGAATAGAATTTGGAGGAAACATAGAGATTAATGGAACCCCAGTCCAGTTTTCTAGAAAAAAATTCATGTAGGAAATAGATCAGAACATCCATCTGAAAGTACTCATGATTTCGGTAAATGTTTTTCTAATGGATGGCTTGATGGAAGAGGTAATATAATTCATATTGCCTATTTTAACATAGCAAGGAATGTTTTTTTGAGAAAAATTGGAATCAGAAATGTTGTGAAGCATAATAAAAGTGAGTATTGCTTGAAGAGTATTATTAATGACATTATGGTTTTTGAGGCCAAAACCACACTTATCTAGAGGTTTACAACAAGTATACTAGGGAATGGTCACATGCTTCCTTTCAAGAGTGATTCTGATCCAAACCAAAATTTTTGAATTATTATTTATTTTCATAAGGGGGAGCGCATGACATTTGTAAACCATCAGTGAGTAGACAATTTTAGAGACAATTGTATATTTTACAAGATAGATTATGATAACCATAGATATGGGTTTACCCTTCCAAGAGGAATGTTTATTGATGATTTGATCAACAGTGGTGGAAATGTACCTGGATTTAGGCCTTCCCGAAAAAATGGGTACCGTAAGATAAATAGAAGGGGTTGATACTTCCTTGATTCCTAAATTATTGATAATGTTACATTTTCTATTAGAATTTTTGTTACAAAATATTAAAAATTATTTGTTCTAGATAAATTTTCCAATAGATTTATTCATAATGATAAAGGTCATTTTTATGATTTTGAATATTCATTTTATCTCTTAATAAGTACAAGATGATGTTATCAGCATATATAAGATGATTGGGAACATTTAGGTTTTGAGAAACCTAAATAGGTTCAATATTGTCTTGATCAACTAGATGAGTAAGAAATCTACTTAATTAATCTTCTTCAATTGCAATGAGAAAGGTAGATAAAGGATCCCATTGTCTAACTCCCTTGGTGCATTTAAAAAATCCCTTAGGGGAATCGTTGACAAGGATGGAGATGGATGATGATTTAAATAAACATATTTTTCTACTTATGAAAGTATCATTAAAAACAAATGATTTGAAGTAATTTGAAATAGAAACTCTAATCAATGGTATAAAAGTATTTCCTAATATCATGTTTAATAGAAATATTGACTCCCCTGGTGGATTTTTTTAATATGTTGATTCATTCCAAAGAAAGGCAGATGCAATATTCTATAGACCCATCATTGATAAAAACAAATTCATTCCATCAAACAATTTTATTACATATAGTAGTGAGTCTATTAGAAAAAATCATTGTAATGATTTTGTAAACTGTGTTAATAAGAACAACAGGTCAGAAGAGATGAATCTCAGAGGCATTTCCCACTTTAGGAATTAAGGTAATAAATTGAGTGTTTTGGCTTTGAGGGGGCACACCAATTTAAAAAAAATATTTAAAAATATTGTAATCATCCTTTTTAATAACCCCTTATAAGTGTTGGAAAAATCAATTATTAAAACCATCAGGACCCGGGGCACTATTAGTATTAATGATGAAAACATTGTCTTTGATTTCCTAATCAGGTGAGTTGCTTAAGAGAAAATCATTGTCTTCCTCATTCACAATGGCCAGAGTGACATTATAAAGGTTGTTTTTATAGAAATCCATACCATTGAATTTTTTTTAAAGTAACAGACAACAAGATTATAAATGGATACCTTAGTATCAATGATGGTGTCTTTGTCTAAATGGAAGGTAATGGGTCTATAAAAATTTATTATTGTTTGGAGAGTGGTGTAAAACATAGTGTTTATATCACCATATGAATTCAATTTAGTTTTGAATATTTTCATACACAAATTATCTTTATGAACAATTAGAGTGTTGAGTTTCATAGAGGTATTGATTTCATGTTTATGATCTAATGATAAATCAGATCTAGCAATGTTGTTTTGAAGTTGGATAAATTCATTCTCAATAATAGATATTTCCTTGTCAATTTGTTTATATTTTAGACTAAACCAACCATTAATACACTTTTCAAGGTTATTTAACATGGTGATATAATCAGAAGAATCATTGTGTTGATTCATAGACTCCCAAATTTATTTTACGATGTTAGAACATTTGGGTTCAACAGACCAAGTGTTATTAAATATGAAGGGAAGAATGGGTTTATGTCCTTCTCTAAAAGTACTAACAAGAATGTGATGATGATCCATGCTAAACATAATAAGGGTGATACTAGTGATGGTGTCACATTTTTCCAGATCAGAGTTAGTCATGAAATCCATATCCAATTTAGTAGCAGCTACTATGTTCTATTGTCTTCAAGACCAAGTTAACGTGGCACTAGAGAGGTTAATTTACCCAAGGTTACTATCCTCAATAAAGGTTTTAAATTATATTGAGGATATAGAAGAGTGGGATGGTCCAATATTTTCACTGGAGGTAAGACGCATTGAAATCCCAGATTACAACCTTGGGATCATGAATATGGTTAGCTAAAAATAGAGAGATCATGTTGAAGAGGTCTCCTATCTTATTCTCTATTTTTTTCATAAATAATGATGCACAAAATGTGTAACCTATCAAGGGAAAAATCATAAGTAAACATCAACTAAAAAACATTGAAATCATTAACACTCTATAAATAGGAAAGTTAAAAAACCAATGAGATTCAATAGAAGAAAATCTTTTCATGCACATAAAATATTACAACCATATGAACAAAGATGCATAATCATTGAATAAATGTTTATTTTAGGTTTAAAAATAGCAAAAAAGTTTTTTCAATGAGTGATAATAAATCTTTTATGAACAATAAAAGTGTCAAGGTTTGTAATACCCTGAAATTTCCAAAAAAGGTAATTCATTGGATCCCAAATTTGGGGTTAGAACCCCTTTTTGATCTACCAAAGCCCTTCCACCTCTTTGATCTTTTCACGTTTTGGGTAGTGGTCGACCTGGGTTTGTTTTCCTATTTACTTTTACATTATTATAATAATGTTATAAGTAGTATAAAACACATACATCACATAGAGACCCAAATTATAAAATTATTATCCTAAATCAAGGAATAAATAAGTGTATGAAAAGAAATTGAGTAATACATTCCGATTGAATAGTAACTTACATATTGGAATAGTAATATAAAAATTATGAATATTAATCTTGCCAATAGAATAATAACCTTACCTATGAAACCAAAAATGATATTTAAGTATCTTATAAATTAAAATATGATATATTTATATCATGCTATAGCTAAATAAATGATTTTAAAATGATAAATTATGGGTTGTAATTGATTTTTTAAAATGTAACTATAGATTTAAAATTTTATAAATAATATAATGATTTAATAGAATATTTATTTACAAAAAAATATATTCATATATTAGTATTTTTTGTCATAAGATTATATGATAATATTATATGACATTAATTAAATTTTCAATGTTTCATAAAATCAATTTTATTATTAAATTGGGTATTTTTCAAATAAGTGTTGATTTTAATTAATAATTAAAATTATAATATTTAGAAAATTATATTAAAATAATAGAGACCATTATTTTAATATAAACATATAAAAATGGTTAACATATTAGTTTTGTATTTTTCAAAAAATAATTTAATTCGTTATGAATAGTGTAATTCTATAATTTTTGTTATTTAACATTTTAATTGTAATTCAATGATTTTTGAGTCTTGAATGACATAAGAAACAATTATCTAGAACTAGAATGAACTAGTTACTATAATTAGTCACTAGAATCAACAATATTGATAATATTGATCCAAAATAATAAAATAATTATTAAAATAATTAAAAACATCGCTCTCTTCCCATTATAAATAGCATAGGTAACCACCTATTTTCCGCACACATTATATATTTTGGATATTGTTTACAAATTAACAATTAATCTCTAAAATATATTCCTTATATCATGGAATTTTTGGTCTCACCAAATGATCAAAGCAATGTTATTTAAGGAGGTTTTCAAGGAGATTACATTCTAGATTAAGATCATCCTCCTTTCACTTTTAATTTCATTTCATTTCTTATCATCCTCTCCCCACCCCTAATAAATTGATTTGATAAAATTATAATCACATATATATTTGAATTTTATTATTTTTTTATGATATATATCATCAAATCTATTATATCAAGATTTTATTTTAAAAATTAATATATCATATGTTAGGTGTCGATTTACAGCATTCATGGATGATTATTTTTCATTATTCAATAAAAGATTAATGGATGGTAACAAAACAATTTAAATTGATAAAAAAGATTATAATATGTTTATTACTTCTTATTCGATGTTCGAGATCCGAAATATATACATTTTTTAAAAATAAAATAATACTAGTTCAAGATGGTTGTGAAAAACTACCAAAATAAACTAATCACTTTTCATTAACATTATACTTAATGAATAATCCTCACGTCAAAAAAGAAAATTATATTGGGGAAAATGATAATATTTTAAATGTTAATTAAAATAATTTAATTTCACTTATTTCACATACATGACATAATTTAAATTTATGTTTCATTTTATTTCCATTCATTCTTTTTTTTGAGTGTTTCTCAAGCTTTTATGATGGAATGGGCGAGTTCTCATGAATTGGGCCAAACCATGCGCCCAATTCCAGATTTAAAAATAAATTTTGATACCTTTATGACTCCTTAATTTTCAACATTTTTCATCCATTAAAATTCCTAATTGTCATACATTGGCCTATTAACACCACCATATTAATTTGGACTATATAGGAATCCATAATCATGGTGGATATGTGTTTTTATTTAAGGGATTAGGATTGCCCGAAAGCCCATTTCCTACATTAGAAATATATTTATTTTTTACTATATTCTTCAATATTTACGTTTTTTGGCTATTTCAACTCTCCCCTCAGCCCACATACTCAAGGCATGCCCCCATGATCTCTTACCACTATTTGTAGCTAGGTTTCATCGCGAATTAAGATAAAACATCTCTGAATTGCTCAAATCGCACATATTGGAAGAGATAAATGAATTATTTCATAACTCCTTCATTTCTAACTCTTTCCCCCCATTCCAGTTTTTAACTGATCTCTTCAACCTTTGACAAATCTTCCTTGAATGGTTTTCTATTTGAAATTTCAGATACTGGTGTATTTGGGGTAATTTCTTCAATAGTTTTCAAGGTAAGTGATTCCTTCTTGGTTTCTTCCTTTTCCCTTAGGGTTTTATCCCTCTATCATTATGTTCTAAAATGTACAGAAGTTAGGGTTCGATCCTAGGGTTTTATTTGGTGTCTTTTTGGAAAAATATTGTGGTATAGGTCTGGATTTATCATCCTTGTTGTGCGGTGGTGGTGCAGTTGATGTTTCGCAGCATGTTTTTAGGGATTCGACACATTTGGTAGCTGGTTGCATGTGTAAGAAATTTTTGATGAGTTATATTGCTTTGTTTACTAGTTTTAATGTTCCTTAGATGATTATTTTGGTGTAAAAACTGTTTTTTCTGTAATTTTTTAAGCATTTAATTGTATAGTTGCATTATGGCTCGAAATTGGGTGCTTTTCTCAGGTCACTCTTGGGGTAAAGTTTGGGTGTATTTTATAACACCTGAAAGTGAATTATTGGTGGTTAAAAGTGTATTTAATTTATGGTTTGATAATTCCTTAGTGTCATGTGGTCCTTGTAATGGGGTATTGGGAATAGGTTTGGTGTGTAAAACCTTGTGATACTTCTTGAGAGCATTTTATAAAAATTGGTGTTTTCTTTTGTATCTTTCGTGGTATTGTTCAAGGTGATTTTATAAGATTTTAAAATGGTTTATAAATGTCTCTAGGTCTTCCAAGTATACTTTTTTGGTGTTTTGGTGTGGTTTTGTCTATGAAATATGGTTTTGAAATGGGTTTTATGATAAATGTTTTGGTATACTCTATAGAATTGTTTTATGAAAGATTTGAATGATTTAATTATTAATGTTAGAGGTGAAACCATATTGGAAAACTATTTTTGAGTGTGTATATTTAGAAAATGAATATTTCAAATGTTAAAGGGGTTGTTTTGTGATGTGTTTCAAGTTGGAAATGTTTTATAAATATGATTGAAGGATTTACTAAAGTGTGTAAGATATGTGAAAGTGATGTGGGATGTTTTGTATGAGTGTGATGTGAAAAATGGATCTTGGTTGTGAAAACGTTATTATATAACATTTGAGTGGGATCTTATGTGAGTTATAATATCATGGAATGGTTTTATAAAATTGTTTAATGGATTTGTGGAAGTGTTAATGAAATGTGAAAAGTGTCGTGGACTATTTTGGTGTGAGATAGATTTCACAATCAATTTGAATGAAAAGTGGACTTTTGTGACTTGTGTGGTATACATGTGATATTTTTGGTGAATTTGTGATGTGAAAATGATATTTTCATGTGAAAAGTGTATTTCATGACTTTTTGAAGTTTTTGAGCACAAGGGGAAAACCTGGGTATCTTGGTGGGTGGACATGTACTAGTATGCTAGTGAATCAGTGGGGTTTGGCCTTAGTTTCACATAGAAATATTGACACTTACAACTATAACTAAATGATGATGATGATTATGGGGGACTAATAGGTAATGGGTATGTTCAATACTAGCGGCTTGTTCACGAGAACAGATATTTGTGATGGTTACTCTCACCGAGATATGAGGTACCTGGGACCCACAACTATCTAATGCCTAGGGGTTATTTTCTATTGCTTGTTATCATTGGATCCTTTATAATTACCATCGGAATAAGACATATTTGGCTGGAAAATTCAGTAGTTTCGGAATTTATTTTAAAACTTGGGATTCTTTAAATTATCCCACTTGAAAACTATTTTTTTTAAGTTGCATCTTTTAGAAATTATAACTAGAAATTACATATTTTTGAAAAATTGCATGATATTCATCTTTGAATGTTTTTCACATGGAATATTTTAGTGGTGGTATCATACCGGGTATTGGATCACACCCTACTTACACCCTTGGGTGTAAGTATACTAGGTTATTTTGTTTGTTGTTGTTTGGGTATAGTTTTTAGTTCAAGGTGATTGGGTTTCCAGCAGGTCCATGGTGGTGAAGTCTTGTAAAGATGGCTTGAGGGTGGTGCCCCTTTCCATGATGGTTCATTGGAGATTTTCTTTTGGATTTTTACCTTTGTTATAGTCTTTTTGAGTTATTTTAAAATATGTAAATCTGTTCTGAATCTTTGTAAATGATTGTTTGGTTTGAAAAATCCAGATTCGTTTTATTGGATTCTTTTGTTGTTTTACGTTTATAAACTCGGGTAAATCATTCCCAACTATCATTTTACAATACTCAAACACTTGTACCAGCCCATGGCGATCGAGAAATCCCTTCGGTCCTTGTCATGGGCTGGGTGTGGTGCTCTTTTTGGTGCCAACAGATTTCGTTCATGACAAAATGGTATCAAAGGATGTTCTGGTTAACTATTTTCTCATGTTATTTGGGGAATAGTCGGGATAGACTTGAGTTGTGATTCTTGGGACATGGTAGTTCAGTTATGGGTAGTGTGCATGATCACCACACCTCATGATGGGATTAGAGTCTCCAGGGGAAGTCTGTATTTTTATGAGTCCTTTGGATTTTTTGGATTGACGATGATTAGGGAAAATGAAAAGAGAGTTCGGTTAATGGTCTTGGTGAACTATAATGGCCTGGAAAGCCATATAAGGCCGGCGTTATTCAACAGAACACTCAATATGATGGCAAAGTGATTGGAATATGGCCGCCAACCATATTTCCAAGTCACCAACTGAAACTATTTTCTTATCGCATTGTCTTGTGTTCTTTAGTTTTGAAATATTAGAACTTCGAATTTTAATTGACTTGGTTTTAAGAAGTGTAATGTTTTTGTGAAATTATTTTCCAATAAAGATGTAATTGATATATTTTAGAAAAATGTGAACTGAATTCTCGGAATTATATTGGAATGGAAAATGGTGTGTTTGCAGCTCTTTTAAATGCATGAACAATGTCAAGGTTGGTTTTGAAAAAGTGTTTCTAATAGAGTTTTCTAAACTATTGAAAACTGTTTTAATGGGATGAGATGTTTTGAAATTGATGTGAATAGATTGAAAGTGAGTTTTCATTGGAATGGTTGTGCCTTTCTGAAATGTTTTTTTAATGCGGTAATATGGGTTTGATTACTGGTTAGCGGGCTGGAGAAAAAGGAAGTATTGGTTGACTGTTTTGGTTTTGAAATGTTTAATGAGTTTTTTATTAATCTTTGGTATTTTCATGAGAGAAAACATGCATGGGGTTATATGGGATGATGGATGGTTAATGGAATGACTGCATGAGTGCTGGGAGGTATATGAGGAGGGTACCCAGTGTGGCACGGAAACATGCATGTGTGGGGCCTATGGGGTATGATTGGATGATACGCTAACCGCTGAATCGTTTTTTACAATGAATAGTTTTTAAAAAGTAAACTTGATGTCTTTATGAGTGGTTTAGGATGGTGTGTATTATGTTTTTTGGGAAATTTTTATGTCTTTGAATGTTTTGAGTCCAAGAACCCCTCTTGTTTGAATAGTGGTTTGGGTTTGTTTCTGGTCGGTATGCTGGGTAAAAGGACTAGTTAGTAGTATCCATTGAAATATGTTCCAGGAAAAAATTAAGGTGGTTCCATTCAAATTTTTGGATCTGGTTTTTGGAATTTTTTGACCAATAGACTAGCTTGGTTAAGTCCTTGGCTTCTCTAGTTGGATAAGGTACGCCCCCATTATGGGTTAATAAAGAACAGAAGTACAACCCGAATTGTTTTTCCATTGGAAAATCCTCTAGTTGATTAATATATGGAATATTTTTCTTGAGATTTTTAGAATGAGTACACACCATTTTCCTTCTTGGTTTTTTATATCCTCTTGTAGTGGGAGAGTGATTATAGAAGGTTGAAAGAGACTTTAGCTTCTTAAGTTTCTTGATTTTCCAAAGGTGGAAGTGGACTAGGGTGGTTAGCATGGATGGTGTCTAATAAGTCCTCTCCGTCCTTCGTAGTCCCTTAGAAGAAGGAGTTCATGTTAAACTACCAGTGTGGGAAATCTAGTTATGAGAGGATATTGTGGCTACTTTCTAGAATTGGGTGTTGTTTTGGGATGTTGTATAAGGTGCCTCTCCATGAATTGTTTATATCAATCGCAAAGGTCCTATTCAGTGACACCTTGTGCTTTTATGTGCTCGATTGACTGTAAAGGTTAATGTTGTGCAATAATATAAGAGAATATATTATGTTGGGAGAAATTCTCCCTTGAAAAAACATCAAAATATTTCATTTTAGAGGAAGGTGAGTATAGGTGTTCTTTACTTCTATTGTTTTCACCAAAAGAAACAAGGTGTGATGTGTGTGAATATTCTAAGCCATTGTTTCAGTGAAATATCAGGTTAGGGTAAAGTGAGTTTTGAAGGTGTTATGTCTTGGAAATATTATCAGGTCTTGAAGAAGAGTTTTTGGTGGAACTGAAAGAATAACTCGCATTTATGGGGTTTCCAAAGCCTAACTATGAGGTCGATGATGGTTTAATCATTTGAGCTCCAACCATAGGTCTCGGAGAGAAGCTGGTTCATAGTCAGGGGAAATCCAAGGTTCGTTTAAACCCTTGTAAAATTTCCTTTCCTCAGTATGAAAGATAATAAGTGTTTAAACTTCTAGTATAATCATCTTTCTTCTATTTTTCCTGTTCGGTGGAAATTGGTGGAGGGACTTGTACCCTTATCATCACATAATGTCATTCTCTCCCCCTTTGGTTTCCATTGATTCATTGGAGAATGGTTGGAAATTTGGGTAGACATGTAGAGGAAATATATTTTTCATGATTATTAGTGACTGTGTTCTAGGTATCCATGCAGAAATAATGATCTTCACATTTAATGCATGGTTTCCCAAACAGTGCGGACTAACCGTGTGCCCTTCCAAAATCAATAAATTTTTTGGGTCTTTTTGTGCTGGCCCATGCTGGTCAGTTATGATGGTTGATTCTTATGGCGGGGAGAACCGCTATGATTCTCATATATATTACTTCATAAATTTTGAATGGAATTCTACCCTTTGTACTAGGGAGTCCATTTAGGCCTCCCCTGTTAGTGTCATGATTCTGTCTCAGAAAAATATAGGTTCTCTCTTATGGTGGGGAGCCTATTTGTATCCCCCATACCAATAAATCATATTTAACCATGGTCTGGGTTTGGAGGTAAGTAGTCTCATTCAAAAATATCCAGATACAAACATCTTCCTTGATTAAATGCAGGGATTGGAGTGCACCGAATGGTTTTGTTAAAGTAAGGTAAGTGTAACCTTGTTTAAAATCATTGATTGTTTGGGTGAATTTCTTGAGACTTGTTCGGATAGTGTTTGAGGAGTTTTATTTTGGGATAAAGAATGAATGTGATTGATCATTTCAGGAAAGTGGTGTAAGTCTGGGTTGTGAGATTCATACATCATTAATTGATCACTGTAGGTGTTTTGGACCTTTGGGTGAATCTTGGCAAAGAAGTACATCATGGTTTATCAGTTGGGTTTAGTTTATGTATCTGGCCTTTCTGTGGCTTTCCGGTGACAAATGGTTTTCATGGTGGGGAGAATTTTCACATACATTAATTATTTTAAAGTCAAATTTTATTTAATTTCTATTCATTTTTTGGGGGGTTTCCCTAGTTTTTATGAAGGAATGGGGTTAGTTTTTATGAATTGTTTCAAACCGTGTACCCAATTAAATATTTAAAAATAATTTTGATTCCTTTGTAACTCATTCATTTTTAAAAAACATTCATCCATTACATTTCCTACTTTTCATTCTCTAACCTATTAACACCACCAAAATAATATTGACTATATAGAAATCCATAATCATGGTGGATGTGGGTTTTTATTTATGAGATTGGGCCTGCCCAAAAGCCCATTTCCTGTATTAAAAATATTTGATAAGTTTCTAATATCTCCTTCTATATTTATGTTGTTTTGGTGATTTAAACTCTCCCTTGAGACCACATACCAAAGGCGCGCCCCCATGCTCTTTTACCCCTCGTTGGAGCTCGTTTTCGTCGCAAATTCAGATGAAACTTCTTTGACTTTCTCAAATCGACCAGATTTGAAGTGATAAATTGATTATTTCATAACTCCTTAATTTATCACTCTTTCCCTCCCATTCCAGTTACTAAATGATATCTTCAACCTTTTTCTAATCTCCCTTGAATGGTTGGCTGTTTGAAATTTTAGACATCAGCATATTTGGGGTGATTTTTTCAATAGTTTTCATGGTAAGTGATTAATTCTTAGTTTCTTACATTTCCCTTAGGGTTTCCTCCCTCTTTAATTATTTTCTAAAATGTACCCATGTTAGGGTTCGAACCTAGGGTTTTATTTGGTGTCTTTTTTGTCAAATATTGTGGTCAAGGTCTAGATTTATCTTCCTTGTGCTGCGGCGGTGGTGCGATTGATGCTTCCCACCAAGTTTTGAGGGATTCAACACTTTCAGTAGGTGGTTTGATGAGTAATATATTTTTAATGAGTTATCTTTCTTTTTAATGGTTTTAATGTTCCTAATATGATTCTTTTTTTGTGAAAACTGTTTTTGATGGATTTTCATAAGCATTTAATTTTATAGTTGCACTATGGCTCGAAATTCGGTGCTATTAATGGGTAACTCTTGGGATAATGTTTGGGTGTATTTTATACCACATGTATGTGAATTATTGGAGATTAAAAGAGGCTTACAATTCTTTTTTGATAATTCCTTAGTGTAATATAGTCCTTGTAATGGGGTTTTGGGAATATGTTTTGTGTGTAAAACATTGTTATACTTTTGAGATCATTTTATGAATATGGGTATTTTCATTTGTATCTTTCATGGTATTATTCAAGGTGATTTTATAACACTTGAAAATGGATTTATAAATGTCTCTAGGGCTGAAAATTATACTTTGGTAGTGTTTAGGTGTTGATTTTTCCTTAAAATGTGTGTTTGAAATGGATTATATGATCAATGTTTGGGTGTGCTCTTTAGAATTGTTTTATGAATGATTTGAAACATGTAATGATTTATGTTAGAGGTGAAACCATATTGAAAAACTATTTTGGAGTGAGTATATTTCGAAATGGTGTATTTTAAATGTTAAAGGGGCTTCTTTGTGAAGTGTTACATCTTAGAAATTTTTTATAAAAATGTTTAAAGGATTTACTAAAGTGTGTATTAAATGTGAAAGTGACGTGGGATGTTTAGTATGAGTGTGATGTGAAAAATGGATTTTGGTTATAAAAAAGGTATTATGTAACATGTGAGTGGGATGTTATGTTTGTTTTAATATCATGTAATGGTTTTATAAAATTGTTTAATGGATTTGTTGAAGTGTTAAAGAAATTTGAAAAGTGTTGTGGGCTATTTTGGTGTGAGTCAGATTTCAAAATCAATTTGAATGAAAAGTGGAATTTTGTGACCTATGTGGTATACATGTGGTTTTTTAGTGAATTATTTATGTGAAAATGATATTTTTCATGTGAAAAGTATATTTCTTTACTTGTTCAACTTCTTTTATCACAAGGGGAAAACCTGAGTATCTTTGTGGGTGGACATGCACTAGTATGATAGTGAATCTGTGGTGTTTGGCCTTAGTTTCACTTAGAATGATTAACACTTAAAACTCTAACTAAACAATGATAATGATTATTGAGGACCACTAGGTTATGGGTATGTTCCATACTAGTGGTTCATGCATGAGAATCGTTATTTATTATGGTCACTCTCACCGAGATATGAGGTACCTGTGACCCACAGCTAGCTAGTTCATAGGGGTTATTTCCTCTTGATTATGATCATTTTATCCTTTATACATACCATTGACATACAATATATTTGGCTGGAAAATTCAGTATATTGGGAATTTATTTTAAAAGTGTTGATTCTTTAAATTATCCCACTTGAAAACAGCTTTTTTAAGTTTCTTCTTTTAGAAATTATAACTTGAAATTACATGTTTTTGAAAACATGCATGCTTTTTATCTGTGAATGTTTACCCCATGGAATCTCTTAGTAGTGGTATCCTATTGGGAAATGTATGACACCCTAATTACACCATTGGGTGTATGTAGACTTGGTTTTTTTTTGTCACAGGTTGGGTACAGTTTTTAGTTCTAGTGGATCTGTTTTCTAGCAGGTCCTTAGTGGTAAAGTCTTGTGGAGATGGCTTGAGGGCGGTGCCCCTTTCCTTGATGGTTATTGTGATTTTTCCTTTTGGTTTTTTACCTTTTTTATAGTATTGTTGATTTTTATTAAAATATGTAATTTAGTTCTGAATTTTTGTAAATGATTATTTGGTATGAAAAATCCAAATTCGTTTTATTGGATTGTTTTCTACTTTTAAGTCTATAAACTCAAGTAAATCATTCTACATTCTCATTTAATGATACCCGAGCACATGTGTTAGCCCATAGAGATAGATAATTCCCTTAAGGCCTTGTCACATGCTAGGTTTTGTGCCAGTTTTGGTGGAAACCAGATTTGGTTCGTGACAGTTTATGTAGTATTATTATAATTTTACCAGATCTTCCAAAATTATACACAAGCGAACCAAACATGAAATGAACTCTCCAGAAATGACAAAATTAAAATCTATAACCGATCGAAATAGAAATAAATTAACATAATAAAATTATCATAAATCAAAAATATATATAATATTTTTTGAAAAATTTAATTAATGTATATATTTTGATAATACAATACATTAAGATAATGTGTATAACAATTTTATATATAAGGTATGTGATTCTCTCTGAACTTCCATTTTTTTCTTTAGGTGTCAAATTTCTCTCTATTTATCCCAATACAATTCTAATTTCAAGTTATTTATATTCTAAAATTTATATATGTTATAATCATATGTTCCTATATCAGTTATTATTTCTTTTATAGAAAAATACATGTTATATTAGGTTTACTTTTCAATTTCTTCAAATAAGCATTATCAATGAAACATTAATTCTTTATTTCATACCCATTCTCAAGAAAACTCAATAATATATATTAAGTAAGAATTATTTTTTTATAAAAACTGCAAATTTTTCATGAAAAAATATAATTTGATTTTTATTTTATACAAAAAATTATTCAATTTTTTATTTAAAATACTCATTAATATTTCCCCTTAAACATTAATAATGATTATCATTTATAATCATTAGTATAAAATATTTTTACATGCTTTCACATTAGTTTGACAAATATTATTATTATATAAACTATTTGTACTTATTAATTCCCATGTATGTTTTCAATCCATCGTTTAATGGCACAACTATGATATTATATTTGGTTATTCTTTATAACATGAATACGATACCCATTTCGTTCCTTGGGTAGACCTTATCATTATTAATTATGTTTTATTAATTTTACGGGACACATATGCATGAAAATTTTATGACGGGTGCACCCAGATTGAAATCCAAAAAATTGGATCTTGTATAGTGTCATGAGACATCCTATTTGGATACAGTGTAATCCTAATTACTTTATAGAACTTTTTCCACAATGTGACATAGTATTTTTGTTTATCATTATACCATGTTTATGCCTTGTTATATATTTCTTATATATTACTATATAACTAGGATTACATTGTACCATTCTCTATAATTTATTCTTCTATTATTTTATTCATGTTACATTCCTTTTTATTCCCTCATGTTATGACTTTTAACCCATACGATGTGCTTCATTCATTTTTTTATTCCCTTACTGGGATTTTTAGCTTATTGTTTTGGTCAATGTATTCACCAGGTTATCTTATTAAGATGTAATATCTCAAATTATGTTAGGATATAATTATGATGATTAGATAAAATGTAATTTTACTTTGGTTCCATTCATTTTAATTATGTACCTAGTCATTCAAAGACACAAGACCATAAGATCTTGGGTTTTTATTTGATGGTTAGTTATTCTTTAAATCTTGTAATAATATTTGTAAAAGGATAGGGTCAGTATAGTTTGTATCATATCATGATCTAGTAATGTTTATGAATTTGGACAAAAAAAATTATTAAGGACCCTAGGGATAATTTTATCACCATGGATAATCTAGATTGGAAAATAGAAAATCACATTATAGAATATACATTTAATTTATATTATTTTAATTATTTTCTTAATGATTCCATTTTATATTCTTGTTATATTTGTATTAAAGCCCCCATAATTGTACACTGATTTTCTTATTTAATTGATTTAAATAGAAGAAATCATGCCAACAATCAATGTTTTATGCAATTTGATGATTTCCAAAATAAAATTCGAAATCTGATGTGAATGGGATCTCAAAAAATCATAACTATTCAAGAAAAACAATATGGAATTATGAGTAATAATTATAATAACATCGAACTAACTCTTTCACATAAGAAATGTAAATATGTGGTCTAATATTTTATGTGATAAATCCATCCTATCTTTAGTGGATCTTATGATCTCCTCATTACAGAACAATGAATTGACTCCATTTCTAATATATTTATTATCATAAAATTCTAAGAGGAAGAGAATGTTCATGTAGCAGTGTATCATTTTCATGGGAAAGCTGATCAGTAGCATAAAATGGTAACGAAAAAAATGTCTATGGAGATTATTGATTTCATGGATTTGCAAGCATTTATGTAAATATTTTACAAAAATATTTTTCCAAAACTGTATATCACAAGATAGAATTGGAGTTCTTAAGTCTGATGAAAAAGGAAGAGGAGTTTATGAGTACATATGGAGAGGACCTTAAAAGGCATGAAAAAATGTGTATGTATTTTTCAAGAACACTAAATTCATGATTGATGGATTATTTAGCAGAATATAAAAGATTGTATGAAAACCATTGGGGATTTGAGAAATTGACAGCTATAAAGAGATTGTTCATTGTGACCTTAAGGATGAAATTGATATAAGGTATAGTGGTCTCCTGAGACCAAGGATAAGAGTAGAAATGTGGTTTTAATATTGAATTATCCATAGATAAATCCCACTAAGGAATGAAAACCCAACAACCCACATGTCGAAAGTGTGGGAATGATCATCATTGAAACTGACTATGAGTGACAATGAAATTCTTAAAATGTTTAATTAAAGGACATCATACTTATTTTTTCCTAATGGATTTAAATATGACTACTAATGTGAATAAAATAATGAAATTTTTAAATGAAAACTCAACATGCAGTAAAGTGATTCATTTGAAAAGAACATGGGCATTATGTGATCCAATTCCCGAAGCCAAGGGTTTCCAGAGGCAATCAACAACAACCTCCAAAATAGAATGGAAGGGAATATGTTATCACTAAATTATAGGTGTATCCTTAAGATTAAGTATATTAGCTACTCATTAAATAATAGAAAAATTATACTTTTATTATTGTTCTAAAAATTCCTTCATATCTTTTATGTTTAGTCAAAATATTCAAATACCACCACAAAATATACAAGTTGATTTTTCATTTAAAATAGAAAAGGGTATTATTATTGTATCCAAAATATATAATTCCCCTTTTTTGTCAACTATACCTCCCATTAAATCATTACAAACATCCTCATGTGGAGGTTAATGCTACATTGGTCATGGAATGTTTATATTTATACAAATCCAAAATCAATTGTCTAGAAATGGAGATCTCTCTCTATATCTTGAGGCATTCCCCAAATCAGTATAGGTGAAAGAAGGAAGACATATCTGTTTTAGAATCATTTTCAAAATTTTTATTATTTTAACCTTATTATGATGAATATATAACTCAAATTATTAAGACAAAAGATATAGTCATGCTCATTGAAATTCCCATTATGAGGGACTACACTCATGTGTTCCTAAAATAATATTATAGTCTCCATCCAAATATAGTGGTTGAGTTCTCAATTGAACTTATTCCATGATCTTTCTATATCGCAGACTCATTAGAGAATGGGAACCACTAATTTGGAATAACTGAATAAGTAGTTACAAGGGAATTGAGACATGGGTTTTATATTCTTGAGTGCTTCACTGTGGGGCGTGCTAGTCCTCTTTATCAAGAAGTATGATAGATCAATTCACCTCTTCAATGATTACACTGAGATAAAATATAAAGGTAAAGAGTAAGTATCTGCTACCATAGATAGATGACTTCGTAGATTAGCTACGTGGGGCCATGTATTTCTCAAAGGGGGACCATCAGTTGAGATATCACCAATTGAGTGTAAGGAATGTTGATATTACCATAATTACATTTTTAATGTTAAATGGATACTATTAGATCATGGTGATTCCCTTAGGAATCACTAATGATCTAGAAATATACATTTATGTAATGAATATTGTCTATTGGGATTACCTCGACAAATATTTTGTAGTATTTATCAATTATATTCTGATATAATTAAAGGGAAAGGAAAAAGATGAGGAGAATATAAATTCAATACTAATGAATTTGATAAGGGAGGAATTGTGTTAAAAGTATAGTAAATATAAGTTTTATAGAGAATAAGTATCATTATTTGAGAATTTTATCACTAGAAAAAGGATATCTATGGACCCTTCTAAAATAAATTCAATTGAGGAGTGGCCTAGACCAACATCTACAACGAATGTCCATATTTTTCTTGGATTAATTGGTTACAACCATCTTCTTGTGGGTATTTTTCCATGATTGACTAAAAAAATAACTAAGATATCATAGAAAGTGGTAAATTATGGATGGATAGATGAATGTGAGGTGTAATATATTGTTACTATGTTTTGGTTTTACTAAACACCTATTTTGATATTTCTTTGGTTTGGTTTCATTTTCATGGTCCTTTAGGTGAAAATTTTGAATTTTATTAAAGATAATGGGATCCTTATGGTCCGCGCTCTATTTGACCAAACTGTGTTCAATATCAAGAATATACATAAAAACTAAGATAGTATAGGTTTCCATGGACGAAACACTACTTGGTAAACAATGATCCCACCATGGAGATGCCATGCACCCCGTTAGAATGGGGTACATGGTTATGACACATGATATGTCTAACAGTTATTACCTTCCCATGAAACAATTCATGAGATTTAAGTAATCTAAAAATATGATTTTATAATCGCGAAACCACCATTTTAGATAAAAAACCAGCAAGAATAACCCTCGTATGGTTTCTTCTTTCGTTCATGGAGACTCACATGGGATGAATCTTACCCTTCTAAACTCTTTTATATGCAGATCAATGATTGGAGAATGATGTTTGATATCTAATTGGTAGGTTTCTCTTTCTATTATATTTCTCACTCCCTATTTTCATTTATACCTAGAGTATTTAGATCTTTAGGTTGTTAGAGAATCTACTCCCTACTATTTCATATCTTGAAACTAGGATTGATTCTCAAATTATCATTGATGGAATTATTCAGTGGAGTTTCTAGAACAGGGATTATCATTTTGAGATCTCATGATCCTATGGTAGGTGGTTCGATTTATGATAGAAAATTTGGTTACAATAATTTTATTATTTTATTTCAATTTTTTATTTAAATTCAATTATTTTATTTTAATTAAAATTCATTCAAATAATTTATGAAAAACTAATTTATTAGAACTGGGTTTTGGAATTGGATTTAGAATGAAATTGTGGAAAACCTCCAATTCCTTTTAATTGTGGTGTGTTTATAGAAATTTATTGAATGTTTGGAATATAATTTGTGAAATTACATTGTAGGATTTATATTATGTCACTGAATTTTGAAATTTATTATGAAATTTATTTCAAACTAGTATTTGAGAAATATGAATTGAAATTATTTTTATAGAAACCCAATGGTTTATTAGGAAAAAATAATGATTAAATTTAAAATCCATTTTGGGTTTTAAATGATATAGTTCCATATTTTTCTATTATAATGGATTGAATTGAATTTTAATTAGCTTTCAATTAAGCCTGCCAACACTGTTTTTGATTATTAACATTCAAGACATGGTTATTTGTGATTTATTTAAGACCAAACTCTATACCATTACAATAAAAATAGTTCAATAATGCAGTAGGATACATCCCTGATAGTATTATGATAGGTTGTATATTTTTTAGTATTAGAGAGGACATGTGTAAACATATTTCCATGATTAATATTTGAGTGTGATGGAGTCACATAGCCTGGAACTATCGTACATTTTAGAAGATGACAACGTTTCTCATTTTTTATATATTTTAAATACATATATTCTAATTTTTGTATATTATTTACCAAAACATAAGAAGTTATAAAAATGGTTTTATAAAAAACATTAGTTAATGAATTTGTTTATACTATTTACATCACATGAAATATAAATCTCGATTTGTTTTAAATATGAATATGAGATAACATACCTAATTATCTAAAAATGAAAATTTTATTTGGTTAATTAAGTGTTCTTATATTATTATGAAATCCATTTTGGGACCTCTCTCAGATTTTAGCATAGAACCTACTAAGGCCATCCGGCGTTTGTAGATTTTATATTTCGAATTTAGAGAAAGGGTAAGTCCCCTACTAGAGGTGGAAGTAGATTTTGATCCTTGCTCTTGGAGAGTTGTGTTTGTTGGGAAATTGGTTTTTATCCTATTTTTCTGGTACTTGTGGTTTCACTATGTTCTGTTTATACCTATTTTACACCTTGTATAGTTCTCATTGTGGAGTTTTTCTTACATGAATACTAACTTTTCTATAATTCTTATACTTAATTTTTGGAAATTTCATTCCCACCTTTATATTGTTTAATTCCATTTGTTCGTCTCCAACCCATGGGTATTAGATATCATCTTCATGATATGTCAGTTTACGATGACTAATTAGGTTACTAGCACATGTCTTTTAGTTTGTGAAAAAGTTGTATTAGTGGTGTAGGATTTACATCTTCCCCTAATGTTAGTGTGCAGTTGTGTAATCCCATCGGGAATTAAATGGTAGTTTTGATTGAGTGACTGGATAGATATTAATATAGTGAGGATTAAGTCGCCATGGATTGTTAATGAAATTAATACTGAGGATTATGTTTAGTCTTTTACCAAATTTTTATTTTACAGATTGAAATCCAAACCTTTTTGTCTAACTACTAGGATAAATTTTTATTTTTACTCTGTTGGTGTCTCAATATGTTGTCTTCAATGTTATATGCTGATGTTGTGTAGTATCATGCCTTTGGGAATAATTTAAAATAAGTCTCAGGAGGAAGGTGTTGATGAAACCAAGTGATAAAATAATCTTATGGACCCAGGTTTGGTCATGGTGATTGTGCATATTATCCATGCTTTGGGATACGCACCACCACCAATTCCTATTTTGACTCAAGATATGGAACCTTATAGGGTTGTTTTTTATAATCATGCTCATGATTTCCTTTGTTGAAAACCACAATTGTTCAAAGGATCAAATGATCCTAATGAGAATGAGGAATGGTTGATAAGGATGAAGATTTTTTTTGAGTTTATAGAAATAACTAATGAATTCAATGTGAAGTCTTCCAACTTCGTGATAGAGGGATTATGAAGTAGATGGTGGGAAATGATAGTGATGGATTAGAAGAAATAGGGACAATATTGGAAAGACTCAAATATGTTTTCAACAACCTGTTCTATCCAAATTCGATGATGTTGGCCAAAAATGTTGAGTTGTTCAATCTTGAGTAGGTTAAATGTAACGCCCCGACCCCAGTTGCCCAGAGTCGGTGCATTAATTACATAACATTGGCATGATCACAAGAAAGATCAAATCTCGAAAGACCGATTGGTTTAGTAGCCTTGGAAACACTAGATATAATCATAAAGTTTTACATTACATTTCAAAGTGAAAAACTACTACAACAACAAAGTCTTCATATCCACACTATTAACCCCTCATAATATCCCTGCAAGTCATTCATAATTTACTTCTTCACTACCTGGGAAAAATAAAACATAGAAAAGGGGTGAGCTCAAATGCCCAGTAAGGATAACAATATAGCGAAACATTCATAATAAGCATAAACATTTAAGGCAATGAATTACTAAAACAAAAGCCTTTTAAAATTGAACTTCAACATAGTATGGAAAAAATAAAAATGAAATAATTCCATTTACTTATTCACATGGATATTCTACTAATCGAATAATCACATGCAATATCCATAACCACTTTCATAATGTTGGAATGCATAATGCCAGACTATCATAACCACATAGCCAAGGCCTCGTGCCAAGACTACAAATAAGATTTTGTCAAGGCCTTGTGCCAAGACACTAGTTTGTCTCATGAGACCTACCGATGCATCGAGGAGCTATTGCGGGCTCCACCCATCACTTATTAAGTCCAATGCATTCCCATATGAAAAGGTTTAAACATAACATAAACATTCGTATTAAAACTAGCATACGAAATGTCAATAATTTCACCATAAACTATGAATGGTATAAAAATAGCACATCCATAGTCAAACATATCACAAAACCTTCAATACAATATATAAGTTTTGTATCATAATAAATCAACTTAAAATAATCTTAAAATCCATCAAAGGATGTTGACGTAGATGAAATCAAAATTCTTTTTAAGGAAATATCTCCTTTTATTTTGAAATCATTTAAGATCCATATAAAATAAAACATTTTCTTTGAAAATATTCTTATAAGCTTGTAAGTAAAGCTTTGAATATTTTATAATGGCGTAAAATAACCGCACCCGCCGTATAAGTTAAAAAAAACATTCTTACCTCAATTCTGTCGAAAAGGTTAAAAAGGACCTTGTTTTGAAAATGATGGAAAGATTCATTTATAAACCTCTTATAAAAAGTCAAACAAGGGTATAAATGACTTTAACCCATATTCTTGTAAATAGTAAAAATGTTTTGAAATACATTTCAAAGAAACATGGATGTGGATGATAAAGTGATCCCAGTAGATTATTACGTATAATACAACCTCGGATAATGAAGAGATTGTGAAATAACCCTTACCTTGTACTTTTCCTTGGTTGGGGTAGGTTAACCTCCTGTATAATGGTGAAATAGTTGTTATTAAATTATACAAGAATCATATATATTAATATGATATCATATATGATCTTTTAACATTGATTTGTTAATAATATCTAAGAATTATCGTCGTTTCGGGAGTTAACTTACTCATTTTCTTTTATATGTTTTGTTACATAAGCCATGGTTGTTGTATCTTATTCATATCCAGAATGATATACAGTCCTTAAACATCATTTTTAAATCATCAAATGACAATTATACTTGAATGGATACGATGGAGAATGAATCTCATCACGTTCGTGGAGACGGTAGTCCGTACGTACGCACGAGCGACAATATCATTCTTTTGATATTAAAATAATATATAAATGTATGGTATATCATATATACAGAATAATTAACATGTTATATTTATTATTTACATGAGTTACACATCATTATTATACCCATCCAAATAATATTATATTGAATAACAATTACACCACGACGTGGAGACGGTAAGCCGTACGTATGCACGTATGGTGACATGTTATTCAAAGGGTGGATAGAATACTGAATATGATTGTACCATATTTATAATAAAATCACAGTATATGTGAGACACTGGAGTTATTATTTCAGAATGGTAAGAACAAAGGAAGAAGAAGTGGAAGAAGAAATGAACTTAGAAAAGGGTGGTGAAATCATTACCTCTTCTTCGGGTTCTTCCTTTTGATTTGATCAAAAGGGCTCCTTAGGTTGGATTTCTGATCAAACTAAGGCCTCTAGGTTGTATTGAGGGATGTTGGGAGAGTATTTGGGCAGAGTTTGGCCGAACAAAAAGGCTTTGATGGTGTGAAGAAATGAGAAGGAGGAGTGCCCTTTTATAAGAGGGGTGAGGGGCACCTTTGGAAAAGTTAGAAATATTAATTTATAATAAATTCATATTCGGTTTCTAATGGCTCCAAATCTTATTATTCAAAGGTTAAGGTAGGGATAAGTCGAAAAACACTCAACCAATAGAATTTAGACAGGTTTGGGTACTTATATTAACCTTATCTTTAAGTATTAACTCTAAGTTAATTAGTTTCACTTTTACAATGTCTCTTTGTATTTTTATATAATATGGTTAATAAACATACTATATACATCCAAGAGACCCCTAAGTGGTACATTAATGATGAACCTATCATGATATAAGTCTCTTGGCCGAACCTTAGATTTTTAGGAATTTAATATCAATTAATAATATAATATTTGTTTTAAGAACTCTTTTATGTCAATTTTGACACTATTCAATAGTTGATTTTTTTTGAAACTCATAACAGATTGATTACTTTGAACAAAGTCATTTATATCAATCCTAATATATCATATTATCCTAGAAAATTAGTTTAATTCATTAAAAGTTTCATATTATATTTATTTGGGTATTTATAATATCAATTAGTTTAATTTTTCACAATTATAGTAATTACTGCATCATCATTGTGTCATATATAAAATAAATTATTTAATGTCTAAAAATTATAAATAAAATATCATTATGTAGGAAATATTTTTATCTTTCTAATGAATATTTATAATCTAAAATCCAACATATATAACCCTATGTAACAATTGTTGTTCTAAAAGATATATGCTTGTGTCATTTTTGTATTCATTTTAACTTAATTAAAATAAAGTGTCATTATCACTTACAAGTGGATCCATGGGGTCCCAAAATAGACCCAAAGATGCCCATGGTCGACTATGTATCAACCAATAGGGTTAAGACACGTTTTAGGGTAATTTAGTATTATTATAATATTTTTTTAACCCTTATTTACCGGATTTACCCTTAACCATGGTAAATAAAATATTTACCGCAGTAATTATTCAAAATGTCTAAAAATAAAAGTTACCTATTTACACAATTTGAACATCCTGATTCCAAATATGGAATCCATTTTTCTAAATTCAAAACACAGAAGTGGCAGAAATTAATTTAAAATTAATTCCCGCTGTCAAAACAAAAAGCGTGTTTTTAAGAGATAATAACTACCAAAAGATTGACACTTGTTTATGTTCGGTTTAGTTGTAAAATTATGTCCAATGACCAACATTATATTAAATGGTAAAAATATATTCTAAATATACTTTAAAACCACTCAAATTCATAATTTATCACTATTACTTATTTTGATTAAAAAAGTTGTTTTTAATTAAAATTTAGTAATTTTCACTATTCATCAAAATATAAAAGTTATCCGAAAAGTACCAAAATTTCACCTTAGGCTAATTTCGATATTCCGAATCCAAAAATGAAGTCCATTTTGAAATATAAAATATATATGATTTCAAAAAGTAGGTATTACTATTTACAACGGCTATTTTAATTAGTTGTGGTGTGTGTTAGAACTCGAGGTTGCGTACAACACACGCTATCACATTATTCGAAGGGAAACGTACCGTAGAAGCTTGGGGTGTTACATTCTCCCCTCCTTCAAATAGTTGCGTCCTCGCAATTTCTAGGGTATTACTGCATAAAAAGACTCGGGTGGTTCTTTATCATAAGTTCCTCGGGTTCCCACGTTGCCTCTTCCATCTTATGATTTCTCCACAAAACTTTTACCAGACGCGTCGTCCGGTTTCTCAGTACTTGTTCTCTTGTATCAAGAATCCTGACGGGCTCTTCGCAATAAGACAGATTGGGTTCCAGTTCTAAATCTTCATAGGTGAGTACATGCGTTGGGTCAGGCATGTATTTCCTCAACAGAGATACGTGGAACACATCGTGAACTTTGGAGAGACTTGGCGGCATTGCCAATCGGTAAGTTACAGCCCCAATTCGTTCTAGAATTTCGAAAGGTCCGATGTACCTGGGACTCAATTTACCTTTCTTACCAAAATGTATGACTCCCTTCCACGGAGATACCTTCAGGAAAACATGATCACCGACTTGAAATTCCAAATCCTTCCTTCGATTATCGGCATAGCTCTTCTGCCTACTTTGAGCTGCTTTAATGTGATTTTGGATTACCTTCACCTTTTCCACCGTTTCCTCCACCAGTTCTGGGCCTACAAGTTTTCTTTCACCAATGTCCTCCCAACAGGTTGGTGTACGACATCTCTTTCCGTATAACGCTTCATATGGTGCCATCTGAATACTTGAATGGAAGCTATTGTTATAGGAAAATTCTACTAGTGGTAAATATTGATCCCACATACCCTGAAAGTCAAGTGAGCAAGATCTCAACATGTCTTCTAAGGTTTGAATAGTCCGTTCTGATTGTCCGTCTGTCTAAGGGTGGTAAGCAGTGCTCAAATGAAGTTCTGTATCCAGGGATTTCTGAAGACTTTTCCAGAATCTTGAAGTAAAACGGGGATCATGATCAGAAACAATTGATAGGGGTACTCCATGAAGTCTCACAACTTCATTAATATATAGTCTTGCTAGACGTTCCAGGGGTAGATCTTCTCTTATAGCAAGAAAATGTGCTGACTTGGTAAGACGATCAACAATAACCCATATTGCATCGTTCCTTCTAGGAGTCTTTGGTAGCCCCATGACAAAGTCCATCGTAACATTGTCCCATTTCCACTCCGGTATGGGAAGAGGTTGCATGACTCCTCCAGGCTGTTGCCTTCCAGCTTTCACTTGTTGACAAACCATACATCTTGACACAACATCAGCAATCTCCCTCTTCATGTTGTCCCACCAAAAATGTTCCTTCAAATCTCTATACATTTTGGTGCTCCCAGGGTGTATAGAGAAATTGGAACTATGAGCATCATCCAGCAATTCCCTTTTTAGATCAGGTATATTGGGAACACAAAGTCTCTTCCCGAATTTCAAAATTCCATCTTCATACACAAAGTCTCTCAATCTCCCATCATTCACAGCTTTAATCTTCTTTTGGAATTCGTCATCATCGGTCTGAGAACTCTTAATCCTTTCTAGTAAAGATGGTTTGGAAACCATTTGAAAAAGCATTGATGTTTCACCTTCCCTGGTTATTCCCATGTCCATTTTCACTAGATCCATGAAAATTGGATCCCTTTCAATTCTCATATTGTTCAAAACTCCATGGTCTTTTCTACTCAAAGCATCTGCCACCTTGTTTGCCTTCCCCGAGTGGTAGTGTATCGTACAATCATAATCCTTGAGTAATTCAAGCCATCTCCTTTGCCTCATGTTGAGTTCTTTTTGTGATAAAATATACTTCAAACTCTTGTGATAAGTATAAATCTCACATTTTTCACCATAGAGGTAGTGCCTCCATATCTTCAAAGCAAAGATCACAGCTGCTAACTCAAGATCATGAGTAGGATAGTTTTGTTCATGAATTTTCAACTATCGTGATGCATAGGCAATAACTCTATCATTCTGCATAAGGACACAGCCATGTCCTTTCTTCGATGCATCACTTTAAATAACGAACCCATCATTCCCCGATGGTAGAGTCAATATAGGATCATTGACTAATCTTCTCTTCAGTTCTTCGAAACATTCTTCAGACTCTTTTGTCCAAACAAATTTAACCCCTTTACGTGTGAGCTTCGTTAATGGGTTAGCCAATCGGGCAAAATTCTGGACGAAACGTCGATAATAACCTGCCAAACCAATAAAACTACGTACCTCAGTTATACTCGTAGGTGCTGGCCATTCTTGGATTGCCTTGGTCTTAGAAGGATCAACAGAGATTCCATCTTTAGAGACAATATGGCCAAGAAAAGAAATCTCCTGAAGCCAGAATTCACACTTGCTAAACTTCCCATATAATTCATGCCTCCTCAGAGTCTTCAAGATAATGCGCAAGTGATTTTCATGATCTTCGTAGGTTTTGGAGTATACCAAGATATCATCAATAAATACCACCACAAATTCATCGAGATACTCCTTGAAGACTCTATTCATCAGATCCATGAATACAGAGGGTGCATTAGTCAATCCAAACGGCATTACAGTAAACTCGTAATGCCCGTACCTAGTTCGAAATGCTGTTTTCGGAATGTCTTCCTTCTTCACACACAACTGATGGTATCCAGATCGAAGGTCAATCTTTGAAAAGTATTGAGCTCCATGCAGTTGGTCAAATAAATCATCAATACGAGGTAGGGGATACTTGTTCTTTATCGTTATAGCATTGATCTCCCTGTAGTCGATACATAACCTCATAGATCCATCTTTCTTTTTAACAAAAAGAACAGGGGCTCCCCATGGAGAAACACTAGGGTGAATAAATCCCTTATTACTCAATTCCTCTAGTTGTTTCTTTAGTTCGACTAACTCTACAGTGGCCATTCTATAAGGGGTCTTCGATATAGGCCTTGATCCAGGAATCAAATCAATAGAAAACTCAACTTCTCATTCTGGAGGATGTCCAGGTAAATATTCTGGAAATACATCTACAAATTCTTTCACAACAGGTACATCCTCTATTTGAACATTCCTTTCCTCACCCGCAGTTATTTAATTCTCTTCCTCCCCAATAATTGAATTTAGTTGAGCTATTGAGGGTGGATCTAAATAAGAATTAGGTGGTGACGATTCTGCTCTAAAAATAAGGTGTTCCTTATCATTATCATCAAGAATCATAACCTCTTTCTTCTTACAATAAATCTTCGCATCATAGTCCGAAAGCCAGTCCATACCGAGGATTATATCAAACTCGATCATAGGTATGACGATGAGATCAGCAGATAAAGAAAATTTATGTGCTCTAATGGGGACTGATTCACAAAACTTTGTTGCAACGATACTTCCCTTAAGAGTTTTAACTGACAACTCCCTTATTAAATCAATTTGGAAATATCTAATTTTCTTAGCAAACTGGGAAGATATGAAACAATGCGATGATCCAGAATCAAATAATGCATTTGCTAAACTTGAGGAAACCATTAAATTACCTGCCACCACGTCTTTCGGAGTTTCTACCTCAGCAGTAGTGATAGCATAAGCCTGGCCTTGATCCCTTGGCCTTTTCTGAGGTAAGTTCTCCTGACGCTTAGGACATGCATTTGCATAATGCCCCATCTCCCTGCAATTGTAGCACTGAACGTTGGTAGCTTCCTTCTTCCCCTTGCAATCATGAGCTTGGTGGCCTTTTTCACCACACTTGTAACAGACTCCCATTCCCTTCAAGCAAGTACCAGGATGTTTCTTCCCGCATTTACCACAAGATGGATATTCAACCTTTCCCTTCTTCCCCTTATTTCCATTCCCAGATTGATCAGCAAGTCTCTTCTTCTCTTGCTTTGATTTAAAGTCATAAGACTTAGAGAATTCCTTTTCGGTCTTGATAGCACATGATACAATGTCTTCGTACGATGAAAAGGATTGTGAGACTAATGCTCGACGTAGAAATGGTTTTAACCCATCAAAGAAACAATCAATCTTACTTCTTGGGTTGCGAATATAATCTCCAGCATACCTTGCTAACCTTGTATAGTTAGCCTCATACTTTGTGACATTCTCATCCTCCTTTTGTCTCAGACTCAGAAATTGTCTTTCCATATCTGCTCGATGGTCGCGAGGGAAGTATTTTTCTAAAAACAGATCTTTGAATTCCCTCCATTCCATATTTGATACTTCATCATCTTCCTTCGTATTTTGAATCAATGACCACCATTGATCAGCATCTCCAGTGAGGCGGTAAACTGCCATGATAACTTTTTCCCTTTCACTGCTCCCCAAAGCCTGAAATATTTTCTCTAGGGAACATATCCATTGCTCAACTACTAAGGGATTTGTATTCCCATTGAACGTTGGTGGTTGTTGCCTCATGAATCGATCTAACATTGATCCTCCACGCTGCGGATCAGGGTGCTCCATACGGGTAAGGTTATTACTCATAACCTGAGTAAGTTGTCCCAGTATGGTGATTAGCTGATCAGCACCAGTTGCATCGCCAGCCCCACTATAATTATCTTGAGCAGGAGGGCAATCCCTACATGGAGTGCGTGCATTGATACGGTTTCCATTTCTTCCACTAGGCACCATTTCTAAACAATGGCATAAACTAGATCAGTTTATGAATCAAAATACATAATCCTATACTTATAAAACACTTAACATAAATTGAACTATTTATGGATATAATCCATAATCATAAAAATGTTTTCTTTGAGGAAGTATATACTCATAAACCATTCATAATGATTTGTAATGATAATGAGAGTTATCCTAAGCATATCCCCCGGGAGTGTCGTAACCAAGAGTGCAGCAAGGCCCGTTGTCGTGCACCAGTTCCCGTTCGAGTCTAGCTCAAAGCGGTGTTTTCGGGTTTTACCCCTAGGTACATCTGTGCCAGAGCCGCCTCTACCTGCTCGTATCCAGACAGGGATGTATTGCTCGGAAAACTCACAAAATCTCTACAATACCAAAATTCTAGGAAGTTCTTCTATACTAATCCTCAAAGTTCATCTTAGGTCTACGTGCTCTAATCAGAGTTTATCTAAATCTAGTTTCCAAGGTTTGTACTAAACTTCCTCTCATACCAACTGTAACGCCCCGACCCCAGTTGCCCAGAGTCGGTGCATTAATTACATAACATTGGCATGATCACAAGAAAGATCAAATCTCGAAAGACCGATTGGTTTAGTAGCCTTGGAAACACTAGATATAATCATAAAGTTTTACATTACATTTCAAAGTGAAAAACTACTACAACAACAAAGTCTTCATATCCACACTATTAACCCCTCATAATATCCCTGCAAGTCATTCATAATTTACTTCTTCACTACCTGGGAAAAATAAAACATAGAAAAGGGGTGAGCTCCAATGCCCAGTAAGGATAACAATACAGCGGAACATTCATAATAAGCATAAACATTTAAGGCAATGAATTACTAAAACAAAAGCCTTTTAAAATTGAACTTCAACATAGTATGGCAAAAATAAAAATGAAATAATGCCATTTACTTATTCACATGGATATTCTACTAATCGAATAATCACATGCAATATCAATAACCACTTTCATAATGTTGGAATGCATAATGCCAGACTATCATAACCACATAGCCAAGGCCTCGTGCCAAGACTACAAATAAGATTTTGTCAAGGCCTTGTGACAAGACACTAGTTTGTCTCATGAGACCTACCGATGCATCGAGGATATATAGCGAGCTCCACCCGTCACTTATTAAGTCCAATGCATTCCCATATGAAAAGGTTTAAACATAACATAAACATTCGTATTAAAACTAGCATACGAAATGTCAATAATTTCACCATAAACCATGAATGGTATAAAAATAGAACATCCATAGTCAAACATATCACAAAACCTTCAATACAATATAGAAGTTTTGTATCATAATAAATCAACTTCAAATAATCTTAAAATCCATCAAAGGATGTTGACGTAGATGAAATCAAAATTCTTTTTAAAGAAATATCTCCTTTTATTTTGAAATCATTTAAGATCCATATAAAATAAAACATTTTCTTTGAAAATATTCTTATAAGCTTGTAAGTAAAGATTTGAATATTTTATAACGGCGTAAAATAACCGCACCCGCCGTATAAGTTAAAAAAAACATTCTTACCTCAATTCTGTCGAAAAGGTTAAAAAGGACCTTGTTTTGAAAACGACGGAAAGATTCCTTTATAAACCTCTTATAAAAAGTCAAACAAGGGTATAAATGACTTTAACCCATATTCTTGTAAATAGTAAAAATGTTTTGAAATACATTTCAAAGAAACATGGATGTGGATGATAAAGAGATCCCAGTAGATTATTACGTATAATACAACCTCGGATAATGAAGAGATTGTAAAATAACCCTTACCTTGTACTTTTCCTTGGTTGGGGTAGGTTAACCTCCTGTATAATGGTGAAATAGTTGTTATTAAATTATACAAGAATCATATATATTAATATGATATCATATATGATCTTTTAACATTGATTTGTTAATAATATCTTAGAATTATCGTCGTTTCGGGAGTTAACTTACTCATTTTCTTTTATATGTTTTGTTACATAAGCCATGGTTGTTGAATCTTATTCATATCCAGAATGATATACAGTCCTTAAACATCATTTTTAAATCATCAAATGATAATTATACTTGAATGGATACGATGGAGAATAAATCTCATCACGTTCGTGGAGACGGTAGTCCGTACGTACGCACGAGCGACAATATCATTCTTTTGATATTAAAATAATATATAAATGGATGGTATATCATATATACAGAATAATTAACATGTTATATTTATTATTTACATGAGTTACACATCATTATTATACCCATCTAAATAATATTATATTGAATAACAATTACACCACGACGTGGAGACGGTAAGCCGTACGTACGCACGTATGGTGACATGTTATTCAAAGGGTGGATAGAATACTGAATATGATTGTACCATATTTATAATAACATCACAGTATATGTGAGATACTGGAGTTATTATTTCAGAATGGTAAGAACAAAGGAAGAAGAAGTGGAAGAAGAAATGAACTTAGAAAAGGGTGGTGAAATCATTACCTCTTCTTCGGGTTCTTCCTTTTGATTTGATCAAAAGGGATCCTTAGGTTGGATTTCCGATCAAACTAAGGCCTCTAGGTTGTAGTGAGGGATGTTGGGAGAGTATTTGGGCAGAGTTTGGCCGAACCAAAAGGCTTTGATGGTGTGAAGAAATGAGAAGGAGGAGTTCCCTTTTATAAGAGGGGTGAGGGGAACCTTTGGAAAAGTTAGAAATATTAATTTATAATAAATTCATATTCGGTTTCTAATGGCTCCAAAGCTTATTATTCAAAGGTTAAGGTGGGGATAAGTCGAAAACCACTCAACCAATAGAATTTAGACAGGTGTGGGTACTTATATTAACCTTATCTTTAAGTATTAACACTAAGTTAATTAGTTTCACTTTTACAATGTCTCTTTATATTTTTATATAATATGGTTAATAAACTTACTATATACATCCAAGCGACCCCTAAGTGGTACATTAATGATGAACCTATCATGATATAAGTCTCTTGGCCGAACCTTAGATTTTTAGGAATTTAATATCAATTAATAATATAATATTTGTTTTAAGAACTCTTTTATGTCAATTTTGACACTATTCAATAGTTGATTTTTTTTGAAACTCATAACAGATTGATTATTTCGAACAAAGTCAATTATATCAATCCTAATATATCATAGTATCCTAGAAAATTAGTTTAATTCATTAAAAGTTTCATATTATATTTATTTGGGTATTTATAATATCAATTATTTTAATTTTTCACTATTATAGTAATTACTGCATCATCATTGTGTCATATATAAAATAAATTATTTAATGTCTAAAAATTATAAATAAAATATCCTTATGTAGGAAATATTTGTATCTTTCTAATGAATATTTATAATCTAAAATCCAACATATATAACCCTATGTAACAATTGTTGTTCTAAAAGATATATGCTTGTGTCATTTTTGTATTCATTTTAACTTAATTAAAATAAAGTGTCATTATCACTTACAAGTGGATCCATGGGGTCCCAAAATAGACCCAAAGAATCCCATGGTCGACTATGTATCAACCAATAGGGTTAAGACACGTTTTAGGGTAATTTAGTATTATTATAATATTTTTTTTAACCCTTATTTACCGGATTTACCCTTAACCATGGTAAATAAAATATTTACCGCAGTAATTATTCAAAATGTCTAAAAATAAAAGTTACCTATTTACACAATTTGAACATCCTGATTCCAAATATGGAATCCATTTTTCTAAATTCAAAACACAGAAGTGGCAGAAATTAATTTAAAATTAATTCCCGCTGTCAAAACAAAAAGCGTGTTTTTAAGAGATAATAACTACCAAAAGATTGACACTTGTTTATGTTCGGTTTAATTGTAAAATTATGTCCAATGACCAACAGTATATTAAATGGTAAAAATATATTCTAAATATAATTTAAAACCACTCAAATTCATAATTTATCACTATTTCTTATTTTGATTAAAAAAGTTGTTTTTAATTAAAATTTAGTAATTTTCACTATTCATCAAAATATAAAAGTTATCCGAAAAGTACCAAAATTTCACCTTAGTCTAATTTCGATATTCCGAATCCAAAAATGAAGTCCATTTTGAAATATAAAATATATATGATTTCAAAAAGTAGGTATTACTATTTACAACGGCTATTTTAATTAGTTGTGGTGTGTGTTAGAACTCGAGGTTGCGTACAACACACGCTATCGCATTATTCGAAGGGAAACATACCGTAGAAGCTTGGGGTGTTACATTAACAATACCATGAATGAATTTTTAAATCAAGTTCCTAATATTTTTTAGTTTTAACCTGAGTTTATTTCAAATTATAACATGGAGAATCAATGGTTCTAATTTGGAATATGATCTAAAATTCGTTATCAGGATTTGATTATAAATATTCTCTCTTAAGATGATGTGTAGGATTTCTGATGGCCATAATGAACATGTCTGGAATGTTAGGGTTGACATGAGTTCCTATAAATCATAGAGGAAGAGTGATGATTCTCAAGGTGGATCTCGAATATAAGATTTTTCAAAAACATCTACAGTACCTAGAAGGTGCCTTTTTATTTTCTACCAGTGTGGAAAATATGGCACTCATAGATGGGTTTCACTAAATAACCCATGGTATATGTTTATGGAGGACACTTATGTTACTTTAATATTTTATTCTATGTCTATTCCATCCCACAAATTGGAATAATATCATCAAAACATTCTAAAACTACTGTGAAATTAGATTTGTCAAAAAAAAATGGGGTTTTCTATGGGTCCTGATATTGATTTTTATCTTTAAAGGTTCCAATTTACTACACACGATGGGGTTTTCCACATATTTCATGGAGAATGGGACCTGATGTTAAAAATAGAAGGATCTTAAAATCTGGAATTGGGAAATTCGATGTCAGTTTTTTTTATTTTGATCTATAGTGATAATCTTTGAGCAGTGATCTTCATCTAGTTGTTGATTATTTTATGTGTTTCCTTGTCGAAATATCTTGATTACCACCGGTAAGGGAAGTAGAGTTCTTAATAGACCTATTACCTAGTACTCTACCATTGTATCATCCATTTTACGTAATGGATCTAGATGAAATGAAACAGCCATAGACTATATTGAATGATCTTCTTGATTAATTCATTATACACCCATGTGGGTCCCCTTGGGAAACACATGTACCCTTTTCTAAGAAAGCTGATCAGTCACTCCACCTTGGTGTCTATTATTGAAAAATAAAATGATTTAATGTAATTAACAAGAATCTATTTCCATGTATTGATGTTTCATTTACCATTTAAATGAGAATATGTGTTTATTGAAGATTGATCTTCTATCTGGTTACCATGAATTCATAATAAAGGAATAAAATATTCTAAAAATCACATTTTAGAGTAGGTACATCCATTATGGGAACCATTTCATTCCATTTTGATTATCCATTGATCTTTCCGTATTTATAATTTTAATGTACAAGATTTTATATTATAATTCTAATACGTTAATGGTTGTCTTTGTGGATGAAATACTTGTTTACTCTACGTCTATGGAGGATCATTTCAATCTTCTGATGGTAATTATGAAAATATTAAAAAACCACTAAATTTATGCCATGATTTGGATGTGATCTTTATTGATTAGAGAAATCAATTTCATGGGATACCTGTTGTTGAAACATGGTATAATAGTTGATCCAAAGATGGTGTAGTCTGTTATGACATGGGAATGAGAATGAAATGTTTTCAAGATTAATAGACTCTTAGGTCTAGATGGTAATTAGAAATGATTTCTAAACTAAATATCAATGTTGGTTTCTAAAATTTATATTATAACTCGTATGGGAGTAAATTTTTCTTGGGATGAGAAATTTCAAAGTAATTTTGTAGATCTGAAATGACTTTTGACTACTGCATCAGTGTTGACTCTTTTAGAAGATGAGGAGGGATATATGGTCATCTCTGATTTATTCAGTTGAGGTTTGGGAAATCTTCTTAAGAAATATTATCATTTTGTAATTTATTGATCTAATTATATTAGGAAATATGGAACGAATAATCCAACCTCTAACCTTGAACACAAAACGGTGATTCCCAAACTAATGAGTTGGTAGATTTACATTTTTAATGAAATGTTTGCAATGATTTCAACTCGAAAGGGCATGAGTTATATCTTCTCTAAAAATTATGTAAAACTCTTTCGGAATACTTTGGTGGAATAACTACAATATTTTTAACTTTAAATTTCATATTCCTTGGGGAAATGTAATGTCATAAAAAATTCTTTGAATATGAATCATCCAACCCAGGTTATGAAGGAATCATCAGAAGAGTGGAATTTGATGGATTTTTTAATAGATTTTCCTATTATAATATGTGAATATTGATTTGAGGTTTTATTAGATATTTTTCAATTGATATATTGTCTTCTCGTGATGATTCCTTAGGAAAAACATTCTTGTGATGATTTCCATAGCATTATAGACTATCTTTATGGTGGGGATATCGTAACTGATTTGTTATTCTCTATCGAGGAAATTATATTCTTTCAAAATAGATTTTTTGTGTGTTGTTATTGGAATAAAGATTTATGATGGTGGAAAAAAATGACTCCAAGTGACTAGTGGTCCTAGGAACCACAAATATGTTTTATGATATATGATGAAGATTCTGGTCCTAGTATGAGATGTCACATTGCATATTTTTCTCAGTTGTTGTTAAACATTCCATCAAGTCAAGTCTGGGCACCAGAAACCATTAAGTTTTGGTCAAACACTTCTAAATCCAACTTCGAAGAGTGATGATATCTATCTAGAATTTGTGGTTGGGTTTCAACATACAAAAAAAAGAATAATGTGATAGGTATTTTGATAAATTGTCTAACTAAATCAGCTCACTTTATACCCATTTTTTATGCATCCAAAGTCAAAGAGTTGGGAAATTTCTATGTGAGATAGATTATTTCTTTTTATGGATATCTATATAGTAAATTAAATGATAGATATAATCAATTAAATTCTCTATTTTGGAGAGACCTTTTAGAGGCACTGGGATTTATTGTTTGATTGAGCACAACATACCATCCCTAGTTGAATGGAAATACAGAAAGAGATATACAGATTCTTAAAGACATGATACATGTGTGCGTCCTTTGATTTTTCTGTATCATGGGATGATAATTTAGTGGTGGTTGAGTTTTCTTATAATAATAGATAGCATTATAAAATCATAATGGCTTCTTTTGACTCTTTGTATAATTGTCCTTAGTGATCTCTATTATGTTGGTTTGAGGTTAGTAAATGTTACATGGTGGGAATGATAATGATTCAATAGAAGACAAAAAATATTCAGTTGATTCATCATATAATGTTGATTCAATAGAGATGTTACATGTGTTATGATGATTTTATTTGTATACCACTGGGATTTTCAGTCAGTGATCAAGTGTTCATGAATGTTTCACCTCGGATGGTTCTTCGGTAGCTTAGGAGGAAAAATAAATTTTATTATCAATTTTTCGTACCTTTTGGGGACTTTGAGGAGGTTGGGAATGTTTCTTATCATTTATAAATTCACCCATATCTATAGTTGATACATATCATGTTACATGTATCACAACTACATAAGTTTATATCTGATCCATCTCATGTTCAGACTTGGAGTGATCATGAGGTTGAACAAGAACTATCTATTACTAAATTTCATTTTAGGATACTTGATTCTAAAACCAAGGTGATTCATCAGTGGAAAATACCTATGGGTTGAGTTCTTGGGAACCCGTATTAAAATTATAAAAAGATATGGGATATAGAGGCATTGATGAGAGATATGTGGCCTTATAATTTAGAAAAGGAATCTCTTTAATATTATTTTTAGAGATATAAAGTTTTTATGGTTGGGAAGTGGTTATATCGTATTACACTTTTCAATTATTTCTAAACCCCTATTTTGAAAATTATTTGTTTGGGTATTATTTCGAGGTTATTGTGTGGAAAATATGGAAAACATTGAAAATTTATGGTCTTTGCATGGTTGGCTCCCCGTTTTTCGAGATCATGTGCTCTATCAAAGAAAACTATGAACACCCAAATAGTGAGGGTTTTTATGTCTGGTGTGTAGTTTGGAAAACTGTGCAATCACAAGGTATAAACTTTTCACCCCTTTATAATGGGGTTCTATGTTAGGGAGTAGTCTCTATATAACCATGTATCTCTTCCCATTAAACCATGCATGAAATTTAATTAATCTGATAATAACATTTTAGATTCATAAAACCCCATTTCTAGAGGCCCAATGAGCCACAACAACCCCCACCTGGATTCTTGTTCCTTGAAGAAGCTAAACATTCTATTTTAACCGTAAACACCCTTCCATAAGCTGGTCAAAGCTTCAATAATCACATTAAATATCTAACAGATAGGCTTCATATTATCTCTCTCTTTCTATTTCCCTCACTTATATTCTATTTAGGGTTTTTTATAACTGTGCCTTATTGGAGAATATAATACAAAATGATTATTATCTTCAATAAAGGTTTCATTCTTATATATTCATTGGTATAATTCTTTATTAGAGTTTCCCAATTAGGTAATAACATTTTAAGATCATCTGATTTTTATGCAGGTGGTTCCAATTACGATTTAAATTTTTTTATCTATTGATTTTATGATTTAAATTTAATTTTTTTTATTTAAATTGAATCCCTGGATATTCTTTAAATCACAATAAATTATTGAATGAAACCCTAATATGCTAGAATGGGGTTTTGGAATTGGATTTGGTTTAAAATTAGGGGAAACCCCCAATTAAATTGTATTGTGGTGTGTTTATTGAAATTTATTGAATTTGTGGAAGTTAATATTGGAAATTATATTCCTCGATATAAAATTTGGAATTTAAATCGTGTCACATTATTTTTAATCTTATTTTTAAAATTTATTTAAAACTAGTATTTGAGATACATTTTATGAAATTATTTTTATAGAAAACCATTTTATTTTCTACAAAAAGGATTGTTTTTATTAGAAAAATGTATTGGTTTTTAAATGGGAAATTTTCATACTTGTAATGGGAGAATGTTATGAATTTAATTTTAATCAGTTTTGAAATAAATTGATAATCATTTTTAGTATTATAGGATGTGAAAGAATTGGTATTTAATGATTTATTTGGGAAACCAGACTATCTCATTACATAACTAAAAATTCATTAATTCAATAGGTCACATCCCCGATAGGATGGTGATGGGATCCTCTATAGTTAGTATTGGGGAGGATAGGGGTACCAATTTTTTCATGAAGACTATTTTAGTGTGAGGGAGACCCATAGCCTCGAACCATCATATATATAGATTATGAACATGTTTCTCATTTTTTTTATATTTGAAATATATATATTTAGATAGTTGTGAACTATTTATCAAACATTATAAATTTGTAGACACATTTTTATATAGAATAATTGTTAATTTATATATTTAATTTATTTACATCACTTGAAAATTAATTCATGATTTGTTTTAAATAGGAATTTTAGATTCTATACCTATTTATTTAAAATTGATAACTTAATTTGGTTCATTAAAAGTTTGTATATAATTATGGAATCATTGGTGGGACACTATAAGGATTTTAGTTCACACACTACCAGTGCCTTTGGTTGTTTGTAGATTATATTCTTATATGTTATAGAAATTGTAAGGCACCACTTTTAGGTGGTATTAGTTTTCGATCCTTGGAATTATTTATTTGTTTCCATTGAAACTTGGGGTTTTTATCTTTTTTTTATGGTACATGTTTTTCAATATTGGACACTTTAGGCCTATATGATTTTTGGCAAAATTCTAGCAATATATTTTTCATGTATGCATACTATTGGTTTTTTATTTTTTCTATTGTGTTTATTGAAAATTGATTTCCATTTTCATATTAATTAATTCTGAATACTTGTTTCCAACATATGGGGATTTGGAACACCCTTCAGGATATGTTAGTATTGGTTTAGTTATTAGGTTTCCAGGGTATCTGGGATAGTTCTTGACATGATAAATGGTTAAAGTGTACCTAGAAGTGATTAATCCATGGAACTATTATCACACTACCAACAAGTGGAAAAGGGTGTGTGATACACAGTTATGATTAAAATAATATCTTGGATTGTGTTCACATGAATAATGATAAATTGATATAAAATTCCTCATGATAGTTGAAGATCAATGTGAAAAACTACATTATACACTATCTAGCGCTAGAAGATTTGATTGTTTTCTTGAAAATCTAGTGTCACTACTTATATGGTGATAAGTGTGACAAATATAGTGATCAAAATCTTCTAAAGAATATATTCAAAGAAATGGATCTCAAATTGTGTCCAAGGATATGGATATACATTATCAAAAACTGTGACTTATCTATTAACTTATATCCTGGAAGGAAAAAAAGGTATCTGATTTTACTAGAAGAAAAGAACATGCTTCACTATCCATGATCCATATTGAAGAAGGCCCTATATTCATGGAAATCAAAAGTATGTATTTTGAAATCATAATAAAAATGAATACATCATACCTTCCCCAAATGATTACCCCAACATCTATTCAAGAGAATTTTCCAAAGGAAAATAGGTATGATTAGTAGATATAATATAAGGTTAAATAAGTAATGTAATGGATGCTATATGATTTAAACATTAACGAATACAATGATACTTTGTGGGGAACTAGAATTTTTTTTCATTATCACATGAGATAAATAAGGAGATTTTGGATAATGCACATAGAGGATCTTTCCCCATCTATCCTGGATGTACTAAGATGTACTCTGATCATGAAGAACACTGCTAGTGGGACAAATATGGTTAATGATATTGCATAGTACATCTAAAGGAGTTTGGTATAACATAATGTTATATTATAGATGAAAATTATAAAGGGATGATGAAACCATTTACTATACATACATGGAAAATGGAGAGTGTCACTATGTAATTTGACACTAGTCTCTTGAAAAAATCCAAAGGAAACAATGAAAAATTGTTTACAGTGGATGGACCCACAATGAATTCCCACTCCATTTCTATTCGGGAATATTTATCACCCGAAAAACATGACCATATATTTATATATAATGTGTGGAGGATATATTAGGTACCACTATTGATCATAACCAATAATGATACACGGTTCACCTCTATATTCTTGAGAATAGTTCAACATGATTTAAGTAAATATTTGAATTTTAGTATGGCATATCACCTATAAATAGATGAAAAACCCGAATGGAATATATATACACACTAGTACATGTTGATAGACTCATCTATAAAATTTAAATGTATATAGGGTCATTATCTCCAATTTATTGAGTTCTCATATAACTATAGTTTCTACTTGCATATTTATATCACTCAATTTTAATCTCTATATCGGAAGAAATGTAGAACTCAAACCTATTAGGAAGAATTTGGAGAAATAATGTTACATGGATTTGATCATGGGAAATAGATTATAGAAAAGGTTCATTACGTACATAAACTAATCAATGTTTCTCAGACTTGGAAACATTGTTTTGATGATAACCATCAAAATGATTTGGAATTTAATATTTGAGATAATGGCTTTATTTAAATATCACCATAGAAGAGTGTCATGTTGTTTGTAAATAATGGGAATCTCATATGAATGTACATTGGCCCATTTGAGATCCATGATTTCATTGAAGCAGTATCCAATTAGTGTTCACTTCCTCATTATTTTCAACATGTTCACGATGTGTTCCATGTATCTCTCATGATTAACTACATGCTTGATCCCTCACATGATCTGAATATAGAGGTGGTGCAAGTGGAGAATGACCTGTCATATTATGAGAATATGATGCATATATTTGTTCATAATGTAAAATTCCAATGAAATAGGACAAGTCATATTACAAATGTATTGTGGAGGAATTGTAAGCTTGATGAAATGACTTGGGAACTGTAGAAAGAAATATAGGAGAAGTATCTTCCCATGTTTTCATTTTATAATGTAACATAAAATTTCGAGGGTGAAATTTTAAATGGGGGAAGAATGTAACGACTCAAAATTTAATTAATGAAATTTAATTTATAATAATATTGTTATATATTATATAAAACACACTTATAAAATAATATAACTTATAAAAAATTAATCTCATAAATTAAGGAAAAAATAATTAGAATTATTAGAAATCAAGGATCTTATTCTGGTAGAATCATTACAAGAAAATTTGATTAGTTATATGACCATTAGGAATTTTAATATGGCCAATAGTGTGGTATCCTCACCTATAAATTTTTATATAAAATTTAGGTATCTGATAAATGAAAATATAATATATTTTTATCATGGAATATGTTTATAAATATTTATAAAATAAAAAATTAAGTGTTGTTATATTTGTAAAATATAAATATTAAATTAGAAGTTTATAAATAATATAATGTTTTAAAAAATCACTTTCATAAATTTTATTAATAAATTAATATTTTTTCATATGATTATACAACAATTTTATGAGAGGTTAAATAATATTTTAATTTGTCATACATTTAGTTATAATATTGAAATCTATATTTTTTTTAAATAAATCCTTACATTAATTTAAGAATATAATTCACAAATTTATAAACTTATTTTCATAAAATAGAGTCCACTTTTGAAATTAAAACATCTAATAATTGTTATGGTTAATTTTTTGGATTTTCTAAATTAGTTGATTTTTTGTGAATAGTGAAATATGGTAGTTTATGGTATTTTACATTTTAATCCAAATACATATATTTTTGATTCATCGATGATGTAGTAACACATTTTTACGAAATAATATGAACTATTTACTATAAATAGTCAATAGAATAAACAATATTTATAGCCTTAATTCAAAGTAATAAACAAATGAATTAAATAATAAGAAACAACCCTCTCCTCCAAATCTAAATACACCCCTCACCATGTCTTAACATATCACCTTATAAGGTTTTAAATATAGATTATATTATCCATATTCCTCTCAAAAACCTATTATGCACATTAGAGTCTTTTTTTCTCATCAAAATCCCAAACTAATGTTCCTTAAGGAGGTTCTCAAGGAGACGCCATCCAAAATGTAATATCTTCTTTATTTCTCTTTTCATTTATTCTCTTTTCTTATACTCTAATTATATCCTCTATACAATGTGACATGATAACTCTAGTATCATAAATATAATTTAATACAATTGTGTTAATGTTATTTTAATCATGTGACCTCTTATTTTCCCCTTTTTTTCTAAAAATGAAAACATCATCTATGATGTGTCGATTCACCGCCATCATGGATGATGTTTTTTCCATTTTCATTAAATCTATCATGGATGGTCAAAAAACAATTTTTATGGTTAAAACATATTATAATATGTTAAATAAATATTATTTAATGATTTTAACCCTTATATAACCATAATATTAAATAAAAAATTACTAGTTCAATATGGATGAAAAAAACGACAAAATTAAAATAATCATTTTTTATTAACATTATTTTTAATAAATCATCATCATGTAAAAAATTAAAATAATATATGGTACTATTTTAATTTTTGAAATTGAATTAATACCATATAATTTAACTTCTTTAGATATACTTTAATTTCATAAGAACCTCTATAATTATAAAAAAGTGAACCAACCATGAAACCAGTTAGCGAATGCTCCTCAGACAAAAAAATTTAAACTCTATAACTCATAGAAATATAATAAATAAAATTATTAAATATTATTATGAATATTCTTAAATTATTTTTTTAGGTGTCAATATTATTTACCTTGATCGATTATTTTTTCTTTGATGCCTAAATAGATGTTTTATAAGGATCACTTTTCAATTCCTCCCCATAAACGAGGCCGGTAATAGAGAACTTCCCCATTTTAGATCAATTATCATATAAAATTCATAATATTATTTATAATTTTTTTTAAATAAATAATTTTATAATGAATAAATACCTTTTTCATTTTTGGTTTTATAATAACAATTATTATTTTTTCAGTTTTAAAGAATCTTTAATATTTTCCATTAAACTACACTAAAGTTCATCAATTATAATTATTCTTAAACACTATTTTTACATGTTTTCACTAGATTTTAAAATAATTTTCCATGAGTAATGCCTATGTTCCATTATTAATTCCCATGTATGATTCAAATAAATTTTTTTTGTGCCCACCATTATGATATTCCTTTTGGTTATGATTTAGGTTACTCGCACGATACATATTTATTTTCATGGGTAACCTTTATGTTTATTCCTTATGTTTGGTTCATTATGTTCCACACATATTCATGTGAATGTTGTTAAGTATGCACCCAGATAGTACTTTAATGTGTTGGGTAATGTATAGTCTCATGAGATGTCATGCTGGATAATGAGTAACCCTAATTCTAATATGGGACGTTGTAAACCTTGTAATATAGTAATGACAATTAGCCATGAATTGGGTTTATGTCATGCAATTTATTCCTTAAAAATTCCTATGTATCCATTATTACATGATCTCATGTTATATATATTCTCATTCCATATATTTTATCTCGTTCTACGCCTTTTTTATGTCATTATGATATGCCTTATATCCCATGACTTATGCATTATTCCTATGCTTATTCGCATATAAGGATTTTTAGCTCATACTATTGTCTATGAATTCCTGAGGTAATGCTATATAGATGTAAGAGATCAGTAGAATTTTGTAGCTCATTATGAAAATTAAAGAAAATATTATTTTAATTTGGTCTCATGCTCTAAAATTATGCACCTTGACTTCTAAAGACATTATTATTAATGATCCATGGTTTTTACATAATAAATAATTAATCATAAAATCATGTATTAATATGTATAAAAATATAGGGTTGAAAAAATATCTTCATATTTTCCTGTTTTAAATTTTTATATAGAAACCCCAAACTTTAGGTATTTATTGGGGGGATATTTTTTATATCCATACCAAAATTAATCAATAATGACATAAAGAATTTTCTTGAAATTTTTTCAATATATATGTTTATAGTTTATTAAGTTAAATTTATAGAACCAATTAAAATAATTGAATGATCATATTCAACTATGTTATGGGTTACATTTTCTCCTATGATAGATATAGGTTGATAATTAGATAATTTAAATCTCTTCGTAGAACCATTTTGACACTTCTTTGATGAAATATAGTTTTAGATATTTTTTTGCATCATTCCTTCATATAAATATTTTTGGTTATCTATTGGGATGAATTATATATTTTTCATCTTAATAAAAAATTTCTAAAAATAATATATAGAAAAATAATGTAGTCCTAGGTTGTTTTCACCATCACTTTAAAATATATTTTATGGTTCTTTGTCTAATCATTATGCATTTTATTTATCTTTAACAATGAATTATACATTTATCTTACAATTTTAAATATTACCACTAACTATGAATAATTTATCATCAAAGAGATATATAATGATTTTCAACTCTATAAACAAATTATTTATTAATTTTGTCAATCATTAACATCTAGAAAAATTATTTATACTTAGTAATTAAAAAATTAAACAGTTTTATTACATTGTAGACTAGTTTTATCCCTGGTAATCAAATTTTTATAAAGGATAGTTTATTTTACCAACTTTTGTACCATTTCATTTTCTAGCAAATCAAATTACATATACATTTCTGAATTCACATCCTAATATCCCTTGATATGTGTATATATGTGCATATATGTGATAACATCCAAAGGTATATTATACATTTAGTTATCAATTTTAAAAAAGAAATCATTGAGTGTCTCATTAAAGTATTTATAATTAAAACATCTTCTTACTTTTTCAGATGACTAATAATTAGTAGAATTATATGGAAAACATGTAATATTTTGATTAATTTTGGAAAAGGGTTAATCATTTAAATATTTACTTGTTTTTATAATATGTTATTCTGCTCATTTCTTCTTGTTTCTTAAATTATTGGATGAGACTAAAATTTCAACTTAAATAAGGATATAAACTAATTTTGAAATCATATTTGTTACATTTCAAATTTTCTCTATTTTTATTCATGCTAAAAGAGTATGTAATGAATTAATAATTAAAATTAAATTAACCAAATCCTCTAATACTTATTGAATTGTTTCTTATGTTCGGTGTAAACACATGGAAGTGGGTTGTGTTGGACCAAGATTTATCTAATGTTTACTAAAATAAAATTTTATTGTTAATCATCCACCCTATTATTTAAACTTCCATATATTATTTGGATAATAGTACTTCTATTATGTATCTAAAAAATACATATACTAAAGTAAATATTACAGTGTATGAAAAGTATGTTTTGTGTTATTTCTATATTTTTTATAACTTATGAGATAACCTTACTCTTTTTTAGATAGGGTATTCACCTCAATCATATATTTTATACTATAATCATTTTCAGACAACATTTTTGTGGGTATTTATCCACCTAAACCTTTGTTAATCACAAACAAACTTATTGAGTAATATTTTGAATCCATGTAATGAATCTCAGTTAACATATATTTTATTACTATATTTCATTATTCTAAGTTAGTTTTGAAATCAACCCTTTAACTTCTTGAAGTAAACAACATAAAATATACATATTATTTTACATCATCAATTGATCTAAATGTATTTCTAACATAGACTGTTTGTATTCCATTAGTTCTTCTAGAATACCTTTTTGAAATAAAATATGTATTTTTAGCATAATATCCAACTTTGTATTTGTGAATTGATCATTGTACATTCATCTCAAGTGTGATACTTTGATCTTAAATAATACCAAGGTTCCTCAATCTTGAGATGGCTCAACACATAGACAATAAACGTTTATATAATTATTTTCCATTCCTACGTATCTTATAAATTAATCTTATTTTTAAACATTTTTAAAACTATTTTTCAGTGTATAATTCTATGTTTTTCATGTATACATATATGAATAATCATCTTCAATATAGAATAAACATATTATTCATTATCCTACTTGGAAGAATGCATGTTCCATATGTTCCCAAAACTATCTCTCGACAAAACACTATTTCTTCTAAATAAAATTATTTTTTATAGACTTGAATATATAAATATTTTCTATGATTTTAATAAAAAAATATTAAATAAAATCCAATGCATATATTTTATTTCCTACTTTCTCTCACTTTTTCACAACAATTTGATCATGGTGTAATATTTTCCTATATTTTTGAACCAACATGTCATTTCAATAGTGTTTTAAAAATCCCTATGAATGATGAATATATTTTCTAGTTACATATACATAACTCTTCTAGAAACCCATGATTTTGAGAACAATGTATTCTGAATAAATTTATTCATGTTGATATAATTTTTTTACCAGAAACTATGAGTTTCTATTATATTAAATGAAACACAGATTTTATGTTTTGATATATTCAATACTAAGTTTAAAGGAAATGTGGCATAATATTAACATATTATTGTTTAATATGATAGTTATTAACTAGGAATGGGTATAACATGTATGAATACTATTAAAAAAATTTGTAAAATATATGGATTACACATGTATATAAAATTATTTACTTAGTGTCTAATTAATTATAAATTAAAATAAAAACTATTTCAAAATAAAAAAAAATATTTTTTTATATATGTTTATGAAAACAAACATATTATATATAAATAAATTTAAAAAATCAATTTTTCTGAATTGATTTATTCAATGTTATATATTATATTTTCCAAAAAAATTTAACAATCATATTATGTATTTTTAGACAATAGATACGAATATATTTAATTTTTTGTTTAAAAATTTATTTTTTGAAATATCATTTTTGTCATATTTTTCATATTTATTTTAAAATTATATTATCATCTTTAAAAAAATATTTTTTAAAAAATAAATTTCATCTTTAAATAATAATTTCAATATTATTTAGGATTTATTTTTTAGTATTTTCTATGAAGGTAAATTTTTCAATTCATAGTGAAAAATGTTGGTTTTTATTAAGATTTCTTATTTCATTTAAAGAATTCATAAAAATAGAAATTATTATAATATTATTTTAAATGTAAAATAAGTTTAATTATATAAATATTAATCCAATTTATGACTTTTTAATCATTTTAATGTTAATTTTTGATATAAAACATTTCAAACATCTAAAAAATTTCTTTTTGAAAACTCAATTTCTCATTGTGTTTGTGTGAATAATTTCAAATTAAAACTTTCAAGAGACGTGATTGGAATTTGGATAAATGAATTAAATATTTTAAATAATATAACTAATCATATATAATATGGTAAAACTATTTTTTTAACTTAATGAATATTTAAAATATTAAAAATAATTTTTCGGTGTTAAGTAGAAAATGGGTTTACCAGGGTTTAAAATGAAAGGATAAGTGATAAAAATGACCCAAATGTTACTAGTCCCATATTTAGTACATTTTTATACTTTATATATAATTTTTTATATACTGGCCAATTTAGTTTCCTTTTTTCATGATATAATCACGGGTATAACTTTTTCACCTAAATATTTATAAGTGTGCACACACCCCAGTTATAAAAGGCCACCTCTTATTATCTTATATTAAATCATATATTACCCAATAGATCAACTCATAACTACAAAAATAATGTACCATAATCCATCCAATAATACATGAATCATTAGTTTTTTCAAACATAAAATCTTGTAATAAATTTGGTGGAAACCAAAAATTTGCTCAAAGAAGATGTAATGTCCCTAGTCAAGAATTTTATTTTATTTCTTTATCATAATACTTCAATTATTATTAAATAACAATGATATAATATCCATGGTATATTTAATAAACTATTATTTTATAATTTTAATGTAATAATATATATCCTCCACCTATTCCATCAAATGGATTGTGAAATCATCATTCTTGTCTGTATGGAGGACTACCATAGCATGGGCCGATGTTATTTGTTTCCATCACAAAATATAAAAATTGATGTAATAATTGATTTATTATTTTAATATGATAATTTTAATATTATTAATTTTATTTAATCATGATATCTCATTTTAATTCTTACTTTCCATTCTGTGGGAATATGATAATGTCGTTCATGTGTACTACTGATGTCCACCTCATGAAGCGAAATGATTCATTCAAAATTCACGTGGAAGGAAATGAATTTAGGCTTAAAGAAAATATGTGTCATATTTTACATAAATTTTTTTCTATAATATTAAAATAATATTTACCTATCTTTATTTATTCCATTTTTTAAAATATAAATAGCACTCATGTGTACGCACAGTCTACTGTCTCAATGAATGATTTATTTTATTTTATATCTCTAACATTTATGGATCATTATAAATACATGTATAATGAATAAATATTTTATTTATTTTACATTTAAAATTATTTATATTATTCATCCATGATTAAATAATATGAGTGAAACTAAATAATCAAAAAATACTTGATAAACTAAGATGTTATTTCCCCAAACCTCACTTTAACAATGAATTGTAAATAAATGGATAATAAAAGTTCATAAGAAAATAATATATGGTATTATAAAATATATATATATATGTATATTTGAAATATATTTATACTAATCATATAAATATTATTAAAGATGTTCGAATTTTTACAAATGATGTACAAACTTATGGTGATGGTTCTTTGTCTCACTTTTTTACTACAATTGTCATATGACAAATTGAGATCCTATTTCTTTTATATGCGGTATAAACATACTATGAATTTATTTAATGATTAACATACTAATAATTATTGGTATTTAAATATCATTTTTATTATCTCACTTCATGGGGTTTACTATTCCAAAGTTACCAAAGCAGTAAGGGGTTCATGTATTAATTTTATTTCATTGGAAAATATGTTATGTTATGGACCAATGTTCTTTTATGAGATGTAAATATGAACTTTTTGATATCATAAATATACTTATATTAATGATATTTTTTTAATTATTTATTTTTATTATTTCATGGTTCTCCAATTCAATTCTACTGAAGTGGTAATGGTTTTATTATACAATTTCATTATTTATCAGAATTATATATGAATATATTTTAGATGATGAAATATTATGATCAACCTCTAATGAAACTTGTGAATCTTTTTCTCTTATGGTTATGTCATCAAAATATATTTTTTCCTTCATTTTCATGACTTTATGTACTAAATAATTCAAAATAATGTTTTTATTAAAAATATTCTTTATTTTAATATTTGGCTGAAGATAATTTTTCTTCCAAAACATTGTTTTCTAAAATGGTTTTAAAAAATATTTTCAAAATTCATAAAATTATAAGTTAAATAAAATTTTAAACATGATTTATTTTTAAAATGTTTTTTGAAAGAAATCTTATTCATTATTTTTCCAAACATTTAATGTTTGAATTTTACTGAAAATGTGAAAGAAATAATTGTTTTATCATGTATAGATTGAACTGAGTTTCCCACCATGATTAACATTATTTTATTTGAATATTCCTTAATAAATATTCACATATATTTTTAAATAATGTAATTTGAATCATTTTTCATGCTTTAAAAAGTGTTTTTCTAAGCGTAAATGGTATTTTAATTATGAAATATTTTATATTATTTAGAAAACATCATTTATATTTTTTAATGATTATTTTTAAATAAAAAAATTTTCAATACGTTTTAATTCATAATTTTTTTTTCAAAAAATAATTGATATTGTCTTAAAGAAATAATTTAATTTTTTTCAAATATTCAACTATATGTTTTTATATTTATTTTCAATGAAAATTATATCAAAATTATTTTATGAAATTTTAGTTATAAAAAGTGATTTCTAAGAAAATTTATGTTTCACAAGAAATTTTACAAGAATATTTTTAAAATAATTTTCTACCTAATATGAAATATATTGATGTTTCCTATAAATTACAATGGATATATTCCATGGATCATATTATATTTAATTCTCTAAATGGTTTAGGTTTATCATGGACCAAATTTTACAGAACCTATTTATCTATTATGGGTTATAACATAAGGGAATTATTATGATACCCACTTTGTTTCACAAGTTATTATAAGATGAAATGATCAAATAATTATGAATAATTCCTATTTTCCATATGTTATGATTTTATGAAATGTTTACGAAACCCATTTCATTTCCTGGGTTATGATATGATAAATGTTTAATGATCATATGGCACAAATACGTCTGATTATTTATTATGTGACTGGTGGGACCTATATATCGCTCTAATTTATTGTGTAAATATTTATATTTGATGATATCGAATGAGATAGAATGAGGTATGAACTATGTTTAGTAAGGGAATTTGTTAGCTATGACTGTTTTGGGTGTGAACCATGAATACTATGATGGTTTGGGGGGTGAACCCATTCCACTATGACAACCATGGATGTAATCATTAAGTTATATGTAAATGACTTTATATTACTATTAGTATTATACACTTATATGTATTGTGTGAATGTTATACTATCATGGATCATTATTTATGATTATTTTATTATTTATGTCTTATGAATTTCCATGCATTATAACATGTCTAAATATTATTATATTTTATATGATGGTTTTTGTTTTAAAATGTTAAAATAATAATCTCACACCCTTGGTTCATATCAAGATTATGTGATTATTAATATCTCACTTAAATTACATTACTGAGCATATGAGCTCAAGCTTTCTTGTGTTTCTTTTCCCCAGGTTATAAATAATGGTTGTTAATAATTTTTGTTTATTAAGAGTAATAAAGAGGAAGAGATTTTTCAAAGATGTTTAAGATCCTTAACTAAATTGGAATATTTTATACCAAGTTTCCAAGGACAATAAAATATTATGTTACACCGTCATGTGTTTATTTAATGTGTTTAATATTCATCTAAATGGATGTTAAATATATGTATAATATATATGGCCTCTATTGCGTCCTAGGGTTAACATATATATATATATATTACAAAATGTTTTATGAATATTCATCACATAAGAAAAGAATATTCACAAGGATCATAATATATTAATGACTATAGAAACATGGAACAAATTCTTCTAATTTGGTGAATTATCATTAAAATCATTCTAGTGATATTCCCATATAGTAATCCAACATAAATACCATTATTAATTTCCTATGGAAATGATACATAATAAAGGGGGTACCTCATATTCTCATTATGGGTGAATGAAGATACAAGTATGAATAATCATGACTATAAGTGTATCATAACAAGATTGTATCTTTATAAGTTCATACTCAACATATCAAATACCATAATGAAGGGTTATGATAGAAATATTCTTCACTCTTAAGAAATGAATTATAAATAAATGAAGAGGATAATCAATGAAATCATAAATTAGGAATAAGATTTGGAATTGTGGAATAAACATGAAATTATAACATTTTCAACATGTATTAGTTGAAATATATTTACTCATTAAGTTAAGGATTTGAAATTAGGATCATGTATAAATTTATAGACATGCAAGAATGTCCACATATAACAGTGTGTACATGTAATCTGTTTCATGCATAAACATAAGAACATGAAATAAGGTCTACCAATAATAGTGTGAAAATGTTAAAAAAATTACGCATAACATTGTGAACTCATAATAAGGTTCACTCAATTAATTGGTAAAATGAAATCAGGTTCACAAATAAACATATATAAACACTTCTAGGTCTATGCATAACTTATATACTCATAAGTCCACCATTATTACACAGTGAATTGAAGAAATATTTAGGTCCCACTGATCACATAATTAATTCATAAATACTTGTTCTAGAATATTATAAACAATAACCATTTCATAACCAATAAAATAATATGGGCATCATAAAAATTTATTGAAATAATTATATATGGAAAATAGATAGGTATCATAATCATTTCATCAATTCATAACCCATTAAAACAAGATGGTTTCAAAAGAATATTACATGGGAAATATAATTTGGTTTCATAAACACCATTCCATCAAAACATAATCCATTTAAGAATGAATATGAACGATATTCTTGGACAATGTTCCCATTAAATCATAAACTACAACACATTATTTATTCTAATATAGTGATGTATTTTTAATGGTCTCATGGAACATTTCTTAATCAAAATATAATTTATTTGAAAATTATTTTCATAGAACAACTTCAATAATCTTTCTCTAACAATGACAAAATTAAAATTTCATTCGAAAAATTTCTTGTGAAAAATATAATTTTTTATTTGAAAAATTCATAAATCATTTTCAAAACCATTTTTATTTAAAATACCCTTGAAAACATAATAATTAATCGTTAAAAACATGTATAACAATTATTGGAAGGAAAACATTTTGTAAATACGTTTTCATTAAAAAGCACGTTAAAAATATAATATTTACATAATATTAAGAAATAATTTTATTTTACAAGATTATCTTATGAAATTACAAAGAAATATTCACTGAAATTATTTTCATGCAGGTCTATAAGTCTGTACTTGACGAGCATTCATTTTTCACCATAAAAAAATTAAATAACTACATTGATCATATAAAAACAATAATATTCCTTTAAAACAATTTTTTGTAATACATTGAGTAAATATTTACCTTAAAAATCATATGTTAATAAAAAATCATTTTCAAAAAATATTTTGAAATCAACGTTTTTTAGAACCTAGAATTTCGATTGAAACGATAAATAAAGTCTAATTTTAATAAAACACATTTTAAATTAGATCATTTACTAATGAGTGAAAAAATGGTACAATTGCTTGTATATAACTTGAATAACAACTGGAGAAGAAAAAATTTGAGAGTTTAAAAGGGATTTATCAAAAAAATTCATCAATGGATGATTAATCATAAATAATCCTGATAAACATTGAGATTGTAGAAATACAATGTTACCACTTTGGTAACATTGAGTCATAATCCTCATGAACGAATTAAATTACATGAATCATAAAATATCAAAGAAATATGGAGTTTCTTGATAGAAAATATCTGTCTATTATATATAAATCTTATAAGAATATTGGTGCATAACATTGCATGTGTCTCAAAGAATTGAAATTGAGACAATAAAACCTTACCGATTTGAAAACAATTTAAACATAAACTCCATAAAATAAATATCAAAAAATGATTATGAAAATACCCATACAAAAATAAATAAATATTACAGAATATATTCATTTTAATTTAAAATATCCCATAATATAAATGAGTGAAAAATATTACATGTATCTGATGGATATAAAAAAGTGATATGAGAAAACACTTACATTATGTCTTAAATTTTTTTTCATGTGAAAACATATTGTATAATAAATATATTTTTATTATAAATCTTAATAATAACCATATTAATATATATATTATCATTTATTGTTAAATTGTGACTTTATATTACCAATTTAGAATCAATTACAAGTTAAAGAAACGTTTCGGGTAATAAGTGCGTTATTTATCGCATGTCTCTTATTTTATTAATTTGTTTCATCCTGATGATATAATGATATAATGATTTTAAAAAATTATATAAATATAATAAATTTTCAATATATATATATATATATTTATACTAATCTATGAAATATAATAATATAAAATTAAATCCATCATTCATGGAGTAGGTATTTCGTACGAACTGAAAAACACAGTTTCAGTTTCTTTATTGCATTGAAAAAAAATGTAAATGACACACACACACACACACAAATATATATATATATATATATATATATATATCATTACATTAGAATTAATATTTCATATATATCATATATGTTTATTTAATTAATACTTAATAAATCCCTTATAATCTGTGATCGAATCACATCGCTTTGAGGAGGTGGTAATCCACACACCCATAAACAATGTTATCATATTTCAAAAAATATAAATAATGATTGTATGTTTTTTATATTAATTGAGTAATAATTAATAAATAAGTAATATTACACATATATATATATATAATATGAAAAACGATTCCACTATAATTCCAAACCATAAAAGGTGGAAATGAAAAAACGAGCAACATCGTTTCGTGAGGCTTTAGTTCTCCATACAAATGAATTACCAGTTCATTACACATTTGATAGAAGTTGGTAAAGCTGTAGGTAGATCCATGAGATTAAAAAAATATTGGTATATTGATGATAATTAGGTTATTATATAATCATGGAACAGAAAAAAATAATGAGGGTGGAAAATGAAAACAAAATAAATGAGTTTAAGGAAGGATGTTACTTCATCTTTGGGTAACTTATATTGTTTTTCACCAAAGGGATTATTTAGATTGATTTATTGCAAAATAAAAACTTATAGGACAAATTTTTTGGTTTTTTCGGACATTTGGGAAGGTTTTTAAAGATTTAATGTGTTTTATATTTTTTAATATGTGTGATGAGTTATTTCTTTTTTATAGGGGAAGAGGAGTAGAATTATTGTACATTTTATAAAAGGGAATTCCACCCATGTATTCCTCATGTAAAATGGATTAAAAAATTGTACTAATACATGAAAATAGATTATAGGTCCTAAATATGGATATACAATGGATTTTGGACAATTATCTAGGTTATTTTGGGTTTTATGCTTATGGTTTAGTCCTCTATTTAAATAAATTTTCTCTAAATGTTTTTAAATAATTTTAATCTCTATCACAATTTTTTTTTTCAAAAAATAAGTTGATATTATTTTAATTTATAACTTATTATTATTATTAATATTGAATTCATTTTACAAACTTCTAATTATATAATTATGATAAGTTAATTTAAATTTAATCCCACATACATGTCATGACAACAACGTTTAAAAGGGTAAATGTTTAAAAGTTTAAATTGTTTTTATATAAAAATTTAATGTGGAATTAGTTCCAATGACATAAAAATGATTAATTTATGTACAATATATCTATTTGAAACTTAAAAAAATAGAATATAATTTAAATATATAAATAAATTAGGTGAAAATATGGTTAGAATAAAAGTTCATTTTTTTCATTATCCAATAATGAAAAGAAGCATTATAAAAAAATCACCCAAACTAAGTATTGACATTATTATTTTAAAAATGAAGTTTTTTGTTTCAAATTAAACCAAAAATTATGTGAAAAATTATATTAAAAATTCATTCTCTATTAAAAGACTATAAAATTAACTCTTAGAAGAATACCAATTTTTATTCATGAAATAATATTTATTTTATCATATTATATCACGAAATAACATCATATGAATTTTAAATATTTTATATAATATAATATATATATATATATATAAATATACATTTAATTAAAAAATTTAATGAAAATATTTTAAATTTATTTATTAAATGAAAACATATATGAAAGTATAAATATACTTTTCCAGCAATAGATCTATTATATTTTGATAGTTTTTTTTATTTTTAGTTAATTGGTCACCAAATTACTCATATTATATAAATTTAAAGGAATATTTTCATAATTTAATTAATATAAATAATAACTCTCATTCTAATTGCTAGGTGATAATAATTATAATATTTTATTAATTATTTTACTTGCACACTGTGGTTTTTTAAAAATAGGTGTTTCCTATAGAATAATATATCAATGGTACACAACATTGTGTGTACGACAAGCGAAACATATTGTTTCGTGTACAAATATCTCAAAATGTTGTCTCATAAAATAAAATAAAAACATGGATGATTCATAAAACATGATCTATATTGAATATTGTCTGAAATATAAAATACTAAATAATTTAATTAATTAAAAAATCACAAAAATATTGGGTATTGACATACAACCCCCAATAAAATTAATTTAACTCCATAAATTAATCATGGTTATCAGAGGATGAATACTAGAATGTTCATTTCATTGAATCCCACATCATAAATATGAATAAAAAATGATATATTAAAAAGATAATATTGCAACCATAAGAGTTACCCAATTTAAATCATACACTGTAGAACATATGTCTAATGTAAAAACTTGGACATGGAATAAATTAGTAAATAATTATAGCTGTTTATAATGATCACTGATCTAAATAAGATGGAATATCCTGATATATTTAACAATAAATAACCATAAAATGAAGAATCCCTAAATAGGTCCTTAATATAATAAAAAATTATAATAATAATAGGAAAAAACTATATTTAGATACCCTTTTACTATGTATTATATTTTTAATTGATATAAGTACATTCCATATCAATAATATCATCCTTTCGTTTTACATTGATCAATTCACACTTCATCTCTTACATCTAGAAATGATTGTGAATTTTTCATTCTTACAGAAGAAAAATATACTAAGATCATTAAATAGAGGGATTAAACATTCCATATTTGTTTATTCAACATCATATTAACTTTTTTGACACATATAGTCCAATATTCATAAATCCTCAAGTGGAGAGTTAAAACATTAATCTCTAAAAACTCATCTGATGTTTTATATAAACCATTCCATAAATGGTAATCTATATAACCCTTCCAAAAGATGAAATGTGAAATACATAAAATGATGGTCAATAAATTAACTTAACATTGGAACACTATACATCATAATGTATCTCATTGTTTTCATGTTCCAAACATGTGAATACCCTCATCATATACTCCCATTAAATATAGTAATAACCTTAATTACCATAAATATTTTTTGGAAAAGATGCATTATTTCATATTTCAAATATTACGTGATATATATTATAAATATGAGAAGTTTTAATCTTTATCCATGATAACATATCCATATTTTTCAACAAATCCTTTTTTATGTTCTGAGTTAATAAATAATATCCAATTTACTTAATCCAAATCATGTTCTATTTACTCAATTGAAATATCATTTTTTCATCCTCATAAACATGTTAACAGTCTCCTTAACTTTATATAGGATTTATAATGAATCAATTTTCTAGGTCATTAGTTCATCAAAAAAATTATTGAATTTTTTATAAAAAACTTTTAAAAACAATCCTATTATATTTCATGATTCTTATAGAATAATCATTAAATTCCAAAAAAATAAAATAAAAAACAATGATACATATTTATTCTTAAAATGTTAATCATACTCCATCATCTTATTACTTAATAACTATTCCCTATAATATAAAATATTATTCATGTCTAATATTTCCTCAACTGTAAAATAAAATCATTATTCATACGTTTAATGTAAAAAATATTGGAAGAATATCCAAAATCATTCACATGTCGTTTTTAATCTCTTTATCATCAGCAGTATAACTAATACTCATACCACCTTTCTGATTATCCTTATAATATTACCACTAAAAAATCAATTTTATAATTATTATACCACCCACAAATAAAAAATTAAATGTTAACATAGTCCCATCTATTTCATGATATTAACTAAACTGGAATGAAAAAAGTGGGCAACAGATATCATGGTGAAAAAATTCATAATTATGAAAAATTAATTATTGGATGTCTAAATCATGAGATATTATTCAATATATTACACCTTAGGTGTATCCTATTTTATTCATTTTAATTTTTAAATAAATTAATTCTGATATTTCATAAAGTGTTTTTGAATGTTTACAGAATTCCACATGGGAGTGTCAAACTTAGTGTGCTGCAAATTTCATGGTCTTGCACGAGTTCTTGATTGAGTTTATCTGCATACAATGGTTTTTATAATATTACCATTATGTATATATATTCAATATACTAATTCACTTGTAGTATCAAAATATGGATGTAATTAATTAGTAATAACTCTCTCAGTCCATTAGTAAAATTCCATGCAATTTTTTTACACTTTAACTCTTCCTTAGACTTATCATTTCAGGAATCCCTATGAAAATACATAGAAAAATCCCAAGGGATATAAATAATGTTTGATAAACCTAATTTACAAAGGTTGATTAAAAATTTCATTTAATACCATCTATTGTGACCATATAATAACATATTATGAAATTACATCATTTTTATGAATATTCATTGTAATGGAAAAGTACATACCCAGGGACTGCAAATTTTTATTGTATTTGGAAACATGGAACAAAGTCAAGAAATTTGGAGAAAAATATTCAAAACATTCATACAGATATTACCCTTTGAAACTCCCACTTAAAATAAATTCTTCATAACCTGGGTAAATGAAAAATAATAAAGGGTTCATCTCAGATTCTTAGTAATGGTGAACAAGTAGATATATATGCATAATTGTGAGAATAAGTTTAAGTACCCATTTTTACATAGGTATGGATCCTTTAAATTTGGGTCTATATCGTTTATTCGGACCTAATATATATTCCCAACCAGTTAGAAAAGTTATCAGGGGTTTCAGTGGTATTTTCGGAGCCCAGAACCCATCTTTTTGGAATAACTGGATAGGTCGCACAGTTAACACACAATTGAAACAAAATTTAGATAACCCTATAGATTGAAATTTCTAGATAGAACCACTTCAAATGGATTGCGTAAGATCATGTGGCCTTACCATGAATTGTTCCATTCTACCAAGAAAACCCCGTACAATTTTCATATGATTTTCCAAACCATGATGACAAATTGGGGACATTCCATTTTTCTAGGTAAATTTTCAAAATTGTCTATAATGATATTTTAAGACACCTCTAACTTCCATAATCCAAGAATATATTGGATTAACCTATTTCTATCTCAATTTGGATCTTTTTAATGATCTAAACTAGGAATGAAGAGATATCCTTATCTGAAAACTGATCGAGATTCTGTTTGTCACATTAGATTGGAAACGTTCACTACTCGACTCCCCTTGAGCTATTATCTTTCTCATTTTTTTAACTGATTTATTGAGGTATGAGAATTGTTTTCTTTTTCATATATACACTTTGATATGATACAAATCAAGGGTAAACATCAGAGGATGAAATTTATACAACCCTATGGTTGGTGGTCAATAACTCATCCAGAAAGTTTGTTCATTTTGGATTTGTCTTGTGGGGACCACCAATTTCATCAGGTGACATTTATGGATTTAAGATTCCATTCTTATACTTTGTAGAACTCTATGGTTATGATCATTCCAAATTCCTGATTAATTGTTGTCTTGATTTTTTAAGGGTATTCATATCTATATTAATTGGATTTATTTAAATCTTCAATTGCACAATGGAAAGTACCATCTAAGCATTCCACATAAACCCCCTATGGTAAGTTCTTTAAATTGATAATTAAATGTGAATGATTAATTGGTTTCATATCTGTATCACCACTTAACACATTAATGGAATGTGGATGAATGATACTAGAATATGGAATATTCCTTAAATGGATTAAATGGTTGCATGCTCCATAGCCTTGTCACAGTAATGAAAGGCAAGGAATGAACCTAATGACTTGATAAAAAGGTTGCATGCTACATTATTTTATCAAACTAATGAAATAATATTCTTGAACTAAATGAGATATTACGTGACTTAAAAATATAATACGATTGGCCTGACTTGAGCTTGCCTTGGATTCTGATCGTAGAATTCCATGAGAACCCAGAAGCAAAATTCTGATTCAATGATACAACTTTTTTAGGTAGAGACCCACCTAGGTCCTGATCCATGTTTGTAATTGGGTGTCCAATATGATACACTAGGATCCCTAACATAGTACAATAGGATTCGATGGATAAAATCCTCGTATCCCTTTAATATCATTATAGGATGCCTTGGATACACACCGTGGATCCAGCATTGACAAGTAGGTTCCATGGTTTAAAACCATCAGGTCCAATCATTGCATAGCCTAGATTTACCTTGGTCAATCACACTGGACCCATTAGGTGACTCATTGCGAAATTACTTGGACTAAGCTCATTGGATTACACTATTACCCAATTCTAGGATACAATTAATGGTTATTTTGTGACCCTTTCGGTATATATCATTGTCGTTATTACCATGGTACTTCACTAATAAATATCATTGATCATGTTTGAATTTTCACATCTTGGAAACCCCACTATATATATTTTCACAAGGTGGTGTTAGTTATTTCTATTCCTTACAAGAACCATAAAAATGAATTGGTAATTTCATAATTAATATAACTGCTTACATGTTCAGACACGATTCGAGGGATGAAGGAGGTACTTGTGAATTTAGATACATTTTATTGCTTTAATTTATATATGAATTATTGTATAATGTTATATTTAAATTACATGGGATATATGTTATAGACATAGTTGGTATTGGACCACTGAGGTTTATCTCACACCCTCTCCAAGCGTCATTTGGTACCCATGGAATGTTACATGGTCGCATGTGTTGATAAAGGAAATAATAAAACTTCAAAAATTTGATTGCATCCTGTTTAAGATAAATCTTTAGAGAAGATGGCCAATATAGAGCTTGGGGTTCTTGGGATAGTATTTTATTTCCTTCATAATATTGTGTAACATGTTATTCCTACTATCAGGTATCCATGTATTTCTATTTTCTAGTACATGACATATAATCCTCTATTGTTGAATGTTATTCCAATTGTTGAGTTATTATTACTGTTGTCACTATTTAAAATTGTACCTTCTGTTTATATATATTTCATCCACTCTATTCTAATGTTTACATTCATATACTATTCTGGACATTAAAAATGAGGGTATAATGTCCCCACATACACACCCTAGGCCCTTGGTGCTAGCTTGCAGCATATGGCATTTGGGGAGATGCGCTTGAGGCCAGGTGGCCCCCCGGTCATGGGGCACCCATGAAGTGGAATCTATGTCCAAGAAATCACAAAGTTGTATCAGATGAGTTCTTTTCGTTCCTTAATATTTGGATTCAATATATTAGAGATTAGGAACACTTTGGAAGGGGTCATACGCCATTCTTGGGAATCACAAACCCATGTTTAGGCTAAAGACCATGGTACCAAAAATATAATTATTATTGTCCTATTTCCTATAACAGTTTATATTATTTCCCTATTGGGGGAAACACATGTAATGTGTTGTTATTTATTATTACATTATTTGATGGTTTTTCTTTCATCCTTGGCCTGAAGATATGATGGCAAGAAGCATTGTTACATGATTCATTATAGGCATCAGGAATTCACATGTCATGAAAAATTCAATTCCATATATGTGAATTTCCCTACTTTTAATTACTTTATATGACTGTGATTGTTGATTGATGTTGTTATAGTTTCTTGTACATGTATTACTATTTGTTGAGATTGAGTGATTTTTTATCCCAATTCATGATCTGTATGGGAATTAATAGTATGTGATGTGTAATTTATTGATTCAAACCATTATTTTATAAATAAATGGATTTCATTTCTGATGATAGGTGTATGGTAAATGATTCATTTTAAATGGATATCCATTATAAGGTGAATCATGAATTATTAAATGAATTGGTTTCACATCCTTATCCCACCACATCATGTTTATGAAAGGTAAATGAGTTAACTTTGAAATTTAATGTGAAATGAAATGAAACTTATACTTGAGAACATACTGATTCCAAGAAGTCTAAGTGTGTAGTTGATGTATTATGATTTGGGTAGTGTGTTTAATTGTGTTAAACGTATTCTATTGATGTTATATTTCATCATAATATTATTATGAGTTGTTTTCTTGGAAATTGTAGTTCTATGATGCTACGATGTCATGTTTTGTACACTAAGTGGGTGGTGAGGACCATGCTCCAGATGTGGTGGGACATGACCTTCAAGTCGTACCACCAAGAGTTCCACATGAGGCAACACCACCTGTAACTAAACTGGGAATCGATTATAATGTTGATGATTGTTTCATAAATTTGATACTGTCCATGCATGGTGCTCCACATCATGAGTCTATGATGGATGATCTGACTCGTGAGTTCCTGTAGCATCATCCTTATACTTTATCAATAGATTGTAGTATATAGGCTACTAAAACTTTTCTAGAGGCCACACTATCTATCTTTGATAATTTTGAAACACCACCAGAGTAGATAGTTCATACTTACACATAATTGATTTGAGATTCTTCCAAGATTTGGTGGGATGTGTTTACCTATGTTGATCATCGTCAGTGCATGTTATGAACTGATTTTCAGACATCCTTCTATGATCAATACATTCCATATATACTGAGAGATGATAGTGCCAAAGAGTTCATGAATTTAAAGTAGGTTTCTTTGTCAGTTATTGAATATTCAGTGTGTTTCACTGAGTTTTAGCTTATTACACCACTTCTTGACGGTGATGAGATTTCACATAATAAACACTATGGGGATGGGCTCCAGTATGATATCCCTATGAAAGTCAATGTATTTCACCTGCATAATTTTTTTGAGATAGTCGACCAAACCTTATCACTAAGCGGAACCTAAGGGATGATAGTATTATAGGGTTTATAGGACCATTTCCACATTAGGCTAGTAGTTGTTCTAGTGAAAGGAAGCATTATCTCGAGGATTCACGTTAGGGTAGTGAAAACCAGAGTGTTTTTTTACAATAGATCCAAATTGTGTCATAAGTGTGGAAGATGGGGGAATTGAAATCCTAAATGTGATAGAGACCGACTAGAGTTCTAGGACTGTGGCCTTATGGGGGGATCTTTATCATTTCTGCAGGATCATTCCACCAACCTCGAGTAGAAAATGAACTGTACTAGATTCACCCTCAGGATCAAGATCTTTAATGACATGTCATGCGGGGAATTGAGATAGAACCGGTAGGTATGACCTAGTAGGAGGTCGTGGCCAGGGAAGCTAGACCCCTGATCACCAAAAGCACCATCAAAATAGATTTTATCGTGGTATTCCTTCTATTGCACAATGTTGTTGATCAGGTTAGTTGCCTGGACTAAAACCAACACCCAAGGATCAGGCTACGAGGCCATCTACTGTATGATGTACTATTCTTGTACCCTCTAATATAGTGATGGATTTTTTTTAATATAAGTGCTTGTTTTCTTTTATCACTCAATTTATCATGGAGAGTCTCAAACTAGAGACATAGTATCACTATGGTGTAATGAACCTAGATATTCCTCTAGGGGTATGTACAAATGGCATACACTAGTGTAGGGATTTTCTCCTTGAGATAGTGAGCTACACTTTCTTATGAAACCTCTTAATTCTCAATAATACATGCTTTGATGTTATTCAAGAAATGGATTGGTTAGTTTATTTAGATGCTTTTGTAGATTTCTACCGTTGTATGGTATCTTTTAAATCACTAGAGTGATGAAATTTTCTACATAAGGTTGACTGGGATGTACAAGCTGGTTGATATAGCCTAACGCATCATGGGCTCGGTGGAGTGACCGACCGTATTTAAAATTTCTTCATCGAGGATCAGGGATTATGAATGCTGACATTCCTCCATTATTAGATCATTTCAAGGATTCCATTCCTTATTATTTTTTGGGATTACCACAAGAGATAGAGGTAGAGTTTACAATTGGGATTGCTATAGGAGTAGCTCCATTATCCATTCCTAAATAAAGGATGATACCTATAGTGATTCAAGAGATCAGTATAAAGTTATAGGATTTAGAGGACAATAGTTTTATATGGCTTAGTACATCATCTTGGGGTTCTCCCATCCTTTTTTACAAGAAGATGGATTGCACCTTACATCTATGTGTGGATTACAGAAGTTTTATCCAACATAGAGTCAAGAACCTGTATCCACTACCTCAAATAGATGATCTCTATGACCATCTTCGAGGAGAAAAGGACATCTCCGAGATCAAAATGAGATCAAGTTATCCTCAGACACATTTCAGTACATTAGACACACCTTGTACTTCTTTCAATGGAAGTTATGGTCTTTATGAGTACATTGTTAAATTGTTCAGTCTTAAGAACAAGCCCAAAATTTTCATGAATTTGATTAATAGGGGATTCCACCCCTATTTGGATCTTATTTTGATATTTTTATTAACGAAATATTGGTGTATTATCATGCCCATAGCAACCATTCCAATCATGTTGAGATAGTTCTAAGTACACTGAGAGAGCAACATATTCATACCAGGATTTCTAAGTGCCACTTATTGATAAAAAAAGTACATATATTGGGTCATATAATATCGGAATAGGTATTATCTACTAATCCAGAAAAGGTTAGTGTTGTTGTTTCCTAGGTGAATCCCAGGAATGTGTCTGATATACAGAGTTTCATGGTGATGGATGGGTATTACATGAGTTTCATTCAAGAATTTTCTAACTTGTTTCACCTTTTACTTTTATGACAAAGAATGGTATCATGTTATTATGGTTAGAAGGATGTGATAATGCCTTTAAGTATATGAAATGGAGGACGGTATCGATAGCTATTATAACTCTTTCATAGTTGGGTATTGGTTATACCATCTTCTATTAAGCCTTAGGAATATCCCTAGGAGTAGTGCTGATATAAGAGGAAAAAGTCATTGCATATTGACATCATTATTTATGGCATCACAAGATAAATTACACAACACATAACATTGAACTAGAAGTTGTTGTCCATGCCTTACTTTTCTTGAGACATTATCTTATGGTAGAGAACTTTATGGAGTACACAAACAACAAGATCCTCAAATAAATATTTTCATTCCTTAACATGAACCTCAGAAAAGGAATACAGGTTGAATATCTTCATTTATTTGACTTTGAGCTGGTCTATACACCTAGAATGGGTAATGTAGTTATTGATGTATTGAATCACAAAACTCAGACAAATGTTGTATGGAAATCCACTGATGAATGTATGTTAATGAACCTATTTTCTATGTTGCATCTAGAGTTTTATGGAATTCATGAGAAGTTTTACCTATCATCTTTGATAGTTACCTCATCCCTCATTGAGAAGATGAAGGATAAAAAACATTCAGATCCAAATGGATTTGTTCTCCTTGAGAGTGTATTAGGATATAATCCATTTTATGATTTGTTTTTGGATAGAGACAACATTCTGTGTCTATGTGGAAATATCTAGGTTCTTACATATATGAGATAGGGGTGGAGAAAAGAGTCTCACAATTTATAGTGGGATGTTCATCTTAGGATATCCAAGATGTATCAATATATGAGACACCAGTATTTGTGCCCCATGTTGAAACATTATATATGATGACATATAATGAGGTGTTGTACATATCATCAGGTGATGGCAGAGCACTATTGACCTACAGTCTGGCTACAATCACATCCAGCCCCAAAATGGAAATGGGAAGATGTTTCCATAGATTTTGTATTCGGATTACGTAGGTTGTCATAGAGTATCGATACTGTCCTGATAGTCGTATACTGACTAACAAAATAATACCACTTCATTCATATATGGGATGCATTGTTAATCGATGATCTAAGATGAATGTATGTCTATGATATTATAAAACCACATGGGGTCCCACATAATATCATTTAAAATAGTGAAGCTTATTTCACTTCAGGGTTCTGGAAGGGTTTATAGAAATCTATGGGAACTCAGGTGCTTCTAAGAACTCCTTTTCACCATCATATCGATGGAAAATTGAAACATATGATACATGTTATAGAGGAAATGCTCTGAGCATGTGTCCTTGATTTTAGTGCTTCATGGGAGAAGCATACAACTCATGTTGAGTTCTATCATAATAACATCATTAAGGTGACAATCCAAAAAATCATTTTGTGGACTTATATGTTAGGTTCTGTTAATCACCCTGGTGATGGCTAGGGATAAGAGATTAATCGCCATTAGGTCCTCTTCTCATTCAGGAGACTTTAGTGTATGTTCAGCTGATTAGAAAGCATATCATAAATATTCAATCTAGACAGAAATCGTATGCTGATCATTGTTGACGACCTCAAGATTTAATGGTTAGGGATCATGTTTTTTATGGGGTTTCAACCAAGCTAAGGCATATAAATTTATGAAAGTAGGGAATGTTACCACCTCATTATATATGACTTTATGAGATTCTTGAGAGAGTTGGTCTGATAGTCTATTAGTTTCTACTTCCTTAGAGGTACTGTATGATACACAATGTATTTCATGTTTCACAGCTTTTCCAGTATCATTTGGATCTACCTTATACTTTGGATCTCGAGGAAGTGGTGTTAGATGACATTGCTACATATTACGAGTATCTAGTATGAATCATTGATAGGGGCACAAAGCCTCTCCAAGTCCGGTCTATCTCTCTAGTACAGTTGTTGTGGTGGCACAACCAGTAATAGGGAAAGACTTGGGAGAGGGAATCTAACTAACATTCTCAGCAGACATAATTTCTCTCAGACAATGTTTCTCCACCCATGGAAGGTGAACTCGAGGACATGTTATTTTATGGGGTAAGATTTTAAGGACATGTTTTTCCATCATGTATGGATCCATTAAATTTTGTTCAATATCATTACTTTGGAACTAATATGGATGCAAAATGATTAAGAAAAGGTCTAGGGGGTGTTTGGGCCATGTTCAAATCCTAAAACACATTATTTTTGTAAAACCGGACTAGTCACACAGTTAGCACATGGCTTCAACATGATTTGGCTATTTTTATAGATTTAAATTTTTGGACATAACAACTTCACAGGGTTCATGCATGACTGTGCGGCCTAACCATAAAATGTGCCCTTTTACGTAGAAAACCTCGCATAGTTTGTTCACAATTTTTCAAACCTTGTGGAAGAACCATGAGGATTCCATTTTTCTGGGAAAATTTACAATATTTCCCTTAATGAAATTTTAATCAACCTCCATCTTGCATAATCTGAGCTTATGAGGGATTAAACTATTTTTCTCTCAATTTGGGTATTTATGAATATCTAACCTTGGAATCATGATATCTTCTTGATTAAGAAACTGATCGATCTTCTATTTGTCATGTTGGATGTGCAATGATAATTACTCAATTTTTCATGATCCATTACCCTTCTATTTTTTCTCTCAACTAGGATATCGAGGTATGATCAACTTTTTTTTCAAATCTACTCTGATGAGTGCTAAATAAAAAGGCCAATACCAAGGGAGGAGAGTTTTATATCCCTATGGTTGGTGGTCTAAAACTCATCCATAAGTTGATTGATTTTGGATTTGTTATGTGGGAACCACTTATTTTATCGATCACCATTTATGGAGTTAATATTCTATGCTTATACATGTTAGAGCTTTATGCTTTTTCTCTTTCCAAATACATGATTTATTATTGATGTTTATGAACACAACTCCATCATTCACATGTCAATGTTTATGCCATAATTTTTTTTAGTGTTTCGACATGCTTGATCCACCGTTCAGGTGGGACATGGCTTGAAATATATAAGGGTAAGAGTTTCTATATTAATTATCATGATAAATATCATGAGTTTCATAATGGAAAGTACCAGGTATGTGAACCACTTGTCCCACCTAAGGTAAGTGCTTAAAATTGATAATAAAATGTGAATGATTAATTGGTTGAATATCTTTAGAACCCCTAATAATATTAATTTAAGGTAACATAATGAACCTTGAATATTGAATATGAATTAAATGGAGTAAATGGTTTCACGCAACTTGGCCTTGTCACACTACTGAAATAAGAATATTGATCCAAATGACTTAATAAAATGGTTGTATTCTACTTGACCTTATCAAACTAATGAAATACAACTCTTGAACCAAATGAGATATTACAAGACTAAAAAATCAAATAAATAACTCCTGACTTGATATCACCATGGATCCTAATCAAAAAATTCGATGTGCACTCGGGAACCCCATTCTGGTTCAAGGATATGGTTTGTTTATGTTGAGACCCATCTAGATCCCAATCCTGGTATATTATTTGATGCCTAGTATGATAATGTATGATCCCCCATGTTTTACTACATTTTTACATGGATACATTCCTTCGATTCATTAAATATCATTGGATTCCTTGGATACACTCCTTTGATTTATCATTGAGAAGTATGTGCCATGGTTAAAGCCCATGGGCCCCAGTCATTTCTTATACCCGTTTTACCCAAGTTGATCACCTTGGACTCGGTATTCACCACACTGTGGAATAACATGGACTATGCTCCTTGGATTACACTCTTAACCCATTACAGGCTATAATTGTTACCAAGTTTGTGATCCTTGAGGTCTACGTCTCCTTGGTTTTCACCTTGGAACATCAATATTAAATTCCATTTAGCATGGTTTCCTTGTTACATCATGGAACCTCCACTATTTGTACTATCATGCGATGATTTCAGTGTTGGCTATGCGTTACGAGACCTATAAATATGAATATGTAATAACATAATTAAATGAACATATTACATTTTAAGACACTAACCGAGGCTGAGGAAGGTACTTGTATATTTAGTTACATTGTACTACATTATTTATATATATATGTTTGCACACTATTACATTTCCATTACACAGTCAAGATGTTATAAACCCCATTAGTGGTGTCCAACTGAAATTTTTCTCAGACTCTCTATGGATGTTGTTTGGTACTCGAGGCATATTACACAGTTGCTTGTGTTGACAAAGGGAAGCATATTCCTTCAAACACTTTATTGCTTACTGTTTAGGATAGAGATGGATAACAGATGAACGAGCTAGAGATTAGGATATTTGGGATAATATATTATTTTCTTTATACTATTTTGGAACATGTTAGGAATGTTGTTCTTTATCTATGTTTTCCAATTCACTAGTACATGACATATCTTTATCTGTTGTTGACTTTTATTTCAGTTTTTCAATTATTATTATTATTGTCTATATTTTCTGATTTCCTTTTGTTTATATATATTTATCCTACTATTTAAAAATTTTTATATCATTTGGATGTTCTTATAAGGCCCCATCATTAAAAATTACATATTCTTGAGTTATGTTAAGAATTAAAATTTAGAATTTGGTCAGGTTATAGTTTTTGAGAATTCGGCCATAATTATTACATTAAATCTCAAAATAATAAGGTAAACACTTCTACTCTATCCAAAATTTTAAAAAATTACAAAATAATACTCATTAAATAAAAAATGAGTTATTTTAATGATATAAATCTTATTGAATACTTCCTTTCTCTTTCCCTTCCTCATCCCCTGTGAAAAACATTTCAAAAACCAAGAATGAGAATAAACATATCAGTAAGGGTTAAAAAATATAGAAATAGAACATTATTCCATCAATTAATACAAATACTAAGCTCTTTAAAATACCTCATGAAATATTAAGATTTATGAATCACACATAGAAATCATAAATCATAATGGTAACTTGTAGCATCCATTTCATACATACATTGTAGCTTTCACAGCAATAGATGGAGTTACATTTAGAATACCCATCACAGTATATTCCTTAAATCTCTTTGGAGAGACATTAATATTAAACTATGTCACATTAACAAATGCATTGAAAGATATCTCGAGCTCACCCTACCTAGTTTTATGATGGAACCACCCATATTTGTTTGAAATGCCCAATAATTGTAACATAATCATAACACATGAACAAGAATAGAGGAAAGATTACATTTACAAATTGAAAAAAAGATATCTGTTAAATATATTGACATAATAAATCCATTATCAAAACCAATTAAATAACAATATACATAAAAATGATATATAGTATTTATTTTCATTTTAAAATCCTTATTACTTGTTAAGGAATACAAATATCAAATAATGATCGCGGTGTTAAAACGGTCGTGTCACCACGTATGATAAAAAGAATCATTCCATTTTATTATTTAGTAAAACACTTTTTAGAAACAATATTACCTTCGAATGAAATTAAAATTATATGGGGTTTATACACTATATAATGTAATTTCTAGTATAAATCAATATGTGCATCAATGAAAAGAGATTGAGATAAAGTCCCTTACAAAGTTCATTTTGTAAATAAAATAGACAGATTATATGTATTAACTATAGGTAGACATAAGTAATGTATAAAAAATAGGATATCAAGATTTATTTCCTCTTTAAAAATATCACGTCATAATTAAATGTAGTAGATTAACCCAAGGAATGGCAATTGGGATAACAAGTTCCACTACCTTGTCTGACTTTTCTTATTCGTTCATTATCACCCTAAATAATAAAATTATTTTAATTATACTTAATTAAGAAAAATTTTCAAGTTTATTATTCCTTTAATATCACTTATTACCTTTCTATATAATTATTCAAGTTCATATCTGTCATTTTGTCGATGTTTGGTACATGAGTCAAAAATGAACTTGTAATATTTACAAATTGTCCATGTGGTCGAAAGTCTATTAACTCTAGAATTATATTCATGATTTAAATATCATATATACCCAGTATATATGTATTTATATCTAGTATGTATGTATTTATAATAGTCTATAACATTGTTATTTAAGAAAATGGAATGCACCATTCATGGAGATGGAAAGTCATATGCACGCATGAACGCTACTTTATTTTATTTTTCATTTGTAATGGAATGAAATATAAATTATAAATAAATATATTATAATTATATTATAATATATATTATATATATGTTAAAAATTTAAATTAATTACATCCTTTATACATTTCATGTATAGCATGAACTATTCATATCACTTTGAGGGGCAGTAGTATGCACTTCTTCAAATGAAATTATCATATATATGAATTATGGAATGCATAATGGTAGGATGTAATTGAAAAATACATAAAAATATAGAAAATATTCATATAATATATACCATATAAAAATATAGTGCAATCATAATTGCCACTGGGAGAGGCGGTAAGAGATAATTGAACAATCATCATTTCTTGAGACAATAGTTCACTATCTACAGAAACAGTATGTACTAAATTTATTAGATGGAGGTGTGTGTGAGTGTAAGTAAAATAAATCAAATAATAAAATCGTATTTTATTTAATATAATGGTGTTTTTATAAAATAAATAGTTCTATGGGGTTGTATAAGGGAAAACAAATGAAATAATCTTGAGAGAAGACATTACCTCCAATCAGGAAACTTTTTTTGATTTAATCTAAATGGCCTTCTTGAATTTCCTTACTCTCAAGGTAAGGATTCTAGGAGAAAAATAGGGATTTTGGGAGATTATCTGGGAATAATTTGGATGATCCAACGGGGATTTAGAGGAATGAATAAAGGTTAGATGTGGTGGCCTTTTATAAGATAGGGGAGGGGCACTTAAGGAATATCTTGAAATATTATCTTATTATAAAAACCATTTAGATTATAAATGAGCCAAAATTCCTTTAGTTATACGATAATATGAATATAAGTTGAAATAAAATCATCAAATAAGAGTTTGATAGGTTTTGGATATTTTTAAATCCTTATCATTTTTATTTAACCCTTTTTCACTCTTACAGTTTTAACAAGAATTTAAGTCTTTGAGAATCAAAATAGTTACAAAACATGAAAAATATCCAATAAAAGTGTCAATAATAAAATATTAGAGTCATGATAACTAATTGGAAGAATCTAAGAATTTTTTAAATTTTAAAATATTTAATAAAATATTTTATATTTTAAAATATAAATTTTATCAATTTTGACAATATTCATATCACTCCTTTTTAGAAATCCATAAATACATGATTACATCAAACAAAACTCATTAATAAAAATATATCAAGTATATATAATATGATAAATTCATGTATTATATCAATATTACCAAATTACATTTATTTTATCATTTATAATGACATTTATTTGAAAACATTATTCATGAATTAATCACTACATCATCATTATGTCGTAATTAAATTTATTTATATAATGTATAAAACATATAAATATAATATCATGATGTTGAAAATTGTTTTCTCATTCTAATGAATATGTATATATGATGATATAACTTATATAACCCATAACAAATTTTATTATTAAAAGATATATGTTTATGTTATATTTTCCTTAACATTAAATTGAAAGTATTTAAATGTCATTTTCACACACAAGTGGCTCCATGAGGTCATAGAATAGACCCAAGAAAACCCAATTACAAAAATATACCATAAAATAGGGTTATGATTTGTGTTATGGTAATTTAATATTATTATAATATTATTGTTTACCCTTATTTTCCATATTTACACTTTAAACATGGTAAATAAAATAATTTATAAAGTTACTATTCATAATGTGTAAAAATAAAAGACACCTATTTACACAATATGGACCTCCAGATTCGAAATATAGAATCCATTTTTCAAAATTCAAAAGACATATTTAGTATACATTAATTTTAAAATATTTCCCATTGTCAAAATCAAAAAGTGTGTTTTTAAGAAGTAAAAACTACCAAAAGGTTGATCTGTGTGTATGACCAATTTAAGAGTGAAAATACATACAATAAAGAAAATTGTAAAAAATGGTAAACAAATAATCCAATTAAGCTTTAAAACAAATTAAAATTACAATCTAACTATATAAATAAATTATATTAAATGGAAGATTTGAATTAAAAATCATTATTTTTCACTATTCATTAAAAAATAAACTTAATTTGAAAAATACCAATATTTCAACCAATGTAAGTTTTGATGTCCCTATTTAAAATAAGAATATTATTTTGTAAAATAAAACATATAAGAGTGACAAATACTAGTTCTAAAATGTTTCTCATTCAAAAGTCTGTAAAACAACCTTTTAGATCATTTCATTCTTAATATCTGATTTATTCATATTTTAAGACTCTAAAATTTATTGGATAAGTGCAATAAAATTTAATAAACATGTATACTAATATTTCACATTATTCTATTCATTTCCATCAATACAATTTTAATGTGTTAACTACAATTTGAAGTAATAATATTATTATATGATTTTTTAGTATAAATAAACATTGTGTAAAACATATGATTTCAAAGAAACCCATTGTTGTGTGTTGAGTATGCTATTGGAAAAACTGTCCTATTTAAAATAAAATTAATATCTTATTCATAGATATTAATACATATTAAAAATGTATTATTCTATAAAGACCTGGGTCGTTACAGTGTTACACATTGGTAATGAAGGCATAGTCTCCTATCAGACATACCCTAGGCCCTCCCTGCTAGTCGGTAGCCTCCGGCGCTCGAGAGATGTGATTGATGCATGTGGCCCACTAGGATCAGGGCACCCATGAAGTTTAATATGGGTCCATGATGTCACAATAATGTTATGATAACATGATTTGTTCATTATAAAATCATAACATAAATTTTAAGGAACATAATCAAGAGTCATGAATTAATGATTAGAAGATATTAAGTAATAAATTATATGAAAACAAAGATAATGATCCATGAAAGAATAATATAGAAACAATAAATTGAATTCTGTCATACACATTTGATTATAAAATTATGAACATGTATTAGTAGTAACAAGTTCAATTATTATGCTAAGGATGTGAAAATAATCCCTTTCATTAACTTATGGACATATAACTAGGTCTATGCATAACATTGTGAACATGTAATCAGACTTATGCATAAATGTATAAATATGAAACTATGTCCACGCATAACATTTTGAACCAGTATTTTGGTTCATGCATAACATTGTAATCATGTAATAAGGTTCACTCATATCATTGTGAACATAAAATAATGTTCACATATAAACATATGAACATGATACTATGTCCATTAATTACATTATGAACATGTAATCAAGTTCATGGCTAAAATTGTAAATATGCAATCAGGTTTATACATAACATATTTAATCATTAGTTAAACATCATTACCTAATGCATTTGAGGGAGATATAATTCCCACCTATCACATAATATAATCATATATACATGTTCCACAAGATTATAAACAATAATTACATTATATTCTGTGAAATAAAATGGGTATCATAAAAATTTCATCATATCATTACCAATATAAATGTGATAGGTTTGTTATTCTTTTATTTAATGAATAACCTGTTTATATAATTGAGTTTGAAAAGTATATAACCCTTTGAAGAGAAATAGGGTTCATAAAAATCATTCCATCAAAACATAAACCATTAAAGAAAAAATATGAATGTAATTATTGGATCATATCCCCAGAAAATATAAATCTATAACAATTTATTTCAACATATATGGTGAATAATTTTTAATTATCAAAAAAAAATTTCCTAAGGAATTTAGAGTTTATTTTAAAACAATTTTCATAAAACAATTTAAAAAATATTTTCTTATAAATAATGATTTACAGTTTCCTTTAATAAATTTTTTTAGGAAAATATATTATCCACTATGAAAATTTCATAAATCATTTTGAAAAAAAATCATTTAAAATTTCAATAAATAAAGAAAATAGTTGCTTTTAAAATAATAAAAAACACATTTTAAATAGAAAACATTTATGAAAACCTATAAATTTAAAATCCATATTAAAATTATGAAATTAAAATAATATTGAAAAAAAATTTATTTAGAAAAAATAAACTAATAATCCTATAGTAAAATATTTAAAGAAAGGATATCCTTCTTTAAAGGTATGTTTATACATTCTAAACAATCGTTTTACACCTTAATGTTTTTAAAAAACAACCTTGATGGGAAAATGAAAAGAAGATACGTTTTAAAATAATTCTATAAAAGGTAATATCATAGTTAAATATGTCCTTTAAACATAAAATGATTATATTAATACATTTTAAAAAAATTAATTAGAAAACATGGTTTTAAAAGAACACAAACATCCAATTGAAAAGAGATATAAAGTAAGATTTCCCGAAATACACTTTAATAATTATCTAATGATAAAAATTGAAAATGTAGTATAATTATTTATATATATAATTTATAATCATATTGGAAGATTATTAATTCTAGTTATTAATATATTAATTATAATATTGTGTAAATGAAAGCATAATCATAAACAATCCAGATAAACGACGTCATTGTTGTTATTCACAATTACCACTTTGGTAACCTTGAATTACAAAACACTTGAATGAATAACATTACAATTAGATTAAAATATGATTTAAATAATTTCATTCATTATATAACATCTCAATTTTTAGTTTATACACATCATATATTAATATAGGTTCATAACATGGCTTGTGTCTCAATGAAGGAAAGTTGAACCAAAACAACTTTACCGATTTGGTAACTTTTGAAGAATAATACCCATGAAATAAAGATATTAAAATTGGTATTTAAATACCTATAAATATATATATATGTATCATATAATATAGTTATTTGAATTATATTCACCATATAGAATAAACGAGTGGTGAACATTGCATTTATCTCACGAAATACTAAAATGTGAGATGAGAAAACACTTACCTTAAGTATTGAATTTATTTTTACAGATTCAGTCCTCATGTATAATAAATATATGTTAATTATACAGATACTAAATAAAAAAATTCCTTATATATCATACCACATATCATTCAATTTTAAATTTATATTTCATATTTATTAACAAGTCCATTTCAACACAATGTTTCGGTTAATAACTACTTTTTTCACATGTGTATTAATATTTTATATTTTTGGTTCATATTCATATATCAGGATTTAAATAATTTAAATCATGTTTTAAATATAATATATATTCAATAAATATATTTTTATAATAATATGTGAAATATATATATATATATAATTAAATTTATATTCTTGATTATAATTGGTCGTACGTACAGATGGATGTTGTCTCTATTTCTTAATAATATTAAAAAAAATATAATTGAAATATATCTATATATATATATTTAAATTCTAGTAGAATTATTATTTCATATATATGGTCTTTTTTTCAAATACAATCCTTAATAAATCCCATGTAAATTTTGAACAAATCCCATCGCTTTGAGATGGCGGTAGTCCACACTTCCTCAAACAAAGTTATCATATTTACACCAAAAGGAAATCATGAAGATATTTTGTCTATAATAATTAAAATAGAATAAATACATCATGAATATCATATATATAAAATATAAACATATTTTCTATAGTGTTTCCAAACACTGAGAGGTTCTAAAGGATAAATGACCAACATTGTTTTGTGAGGCAGTAGTTCACTATACAGAAGAAAGGTAAGTTCGATACCAATTTGATGGATGTGAATGTATATATAGGATAAAAAATAGAATAAAAACAACAAGATATATTTATTATACTATAGTTATTAAATAATAATTTAATAATAATATTTTAGGGAGTGTATAATGAAAAAAAAAAGATCTTGGGAAAGGATATGAGCTCTTCTTTGGTTATCTTTTATTGGTTTGCACCAATGGTATTTATCATATGTATTTCATACCCAATGGAGGATTATATTATTAAGATGGATATTTTTTAGGATATTTTCAGTTGGTTTTGATGAGAAAAATTTCTTGAGATCTGTGATTAAGTAGGATGGGTGACTGATTTTTTAAAGTGGAGGAGGAGTGGAATTCCTATAATTTTTTGAAAATGGAATTCCACCTTTGTTATTCCCATTTAATGTGGCTCCAATAATGGCCCATATAAGAGAAAATTTAATTTAATCAAGATATATGAATATAATATTGATTTTTTACATGTTTCAAGGTCTTTTTGGGATGTATGTTTCACTTTTAGTCAATTTTGATGCAAATTTTTCTCTTAATCACTGTAATTTTTATAATCACATTCTGTAAAATTTATAGACAAAAAATTATCATATTTTTGGAAATTATAAATTATGATGATTCAAATTATATAATACATTCTTTAAATTATAAATATTGAAGTGATAGAAATTAATTTAAAATTAATCTTGTAAACGGGTCACGATAATAGCTTTTTAAGATTAACTGATTAAAATTTTGAATGTTTTTATATCATATTTTAATGTAAAACTAGTTACAATGTAATAAATTAGATTAATAAATGTAAAATTTTTGCAATTAATCTTTAAATAAAAATTAAAATATATTTTTACATTATTAATCTGTTAGATGGAAAAATATTTTTGAATGAATATTTATTGTTTTTCATTATTCATCAAAAAGTGAATCTTATTAGAAAATTAACAATAATTCACCAAACTAAATTTTTATATTCATATTTCAAAAACTAAATTTATTTTTTCATATTAAATTTATTAAATTGTCAAAAGTTATATTTAAAATAGGTTCTACATTAAAAGACGATAAAATTATATCTTAGAAAAACACATCTTTATATTCATAAAATTTTATTTATTCTCACCTATTATCTATAAAACACATGATATTATCCTAAAATAGTTGGTTGAATATAATATATATATATATTTCATTAAAATAATTTATCAAAAGTTTTTAAATTAATTTATTAACGAATACCTAATTTGATTTCATAAATATAGTTTTCCAGTAAAATAATTTTTTATATATTCAAAATGGTATCATTTTTTATTTCTAGTTAATGGGTCCCCAAATTATACATATAATATAAATTTCAAAACCATATTTATTAAATTTATATATTACTATTCATAAATCCCATTTTAAATACTATATGTTAACAATAAAATTATTTCAATAATAATTTTAATTTCAAATTTTAGATTGGTAAAACGAGGTCTTGTGTGTAGCAAAACCTATCGAAAGAACTAAAAAACATGATTAACTCAATCCAAAAATACTGTTTCTTGTACCATAATATCTATATAATGTTTTATTCTAATAAATAAGAACTTTTTTGTTTTATATGAAATATCTGTATTTAATTTTGAGAGAAATGAAAAAAATCAAATAGTTTATATTAATTTTTAAAAATTATTTCACAACATCTAACACTGTTATAGTCTATATAATTGGTATTGGAGTAAAGGCTTAGTGAAACATTGGAATCTAATATGAGAAAAACATATTGAGACACACAATGATATATATAAGGATATGTTCAAGCATGTTACAACTTATAGTAAAATGTCCTAACATTTTTGTAAAAGAGAGAGGGAGTAGTTTCAATAAAATTATTCTTTGTTTAGATACTACATGTGGATATTGAAATGGTAAAAAATTTCATAGTGGTAATATCTCCAAAAATGTCACATTAATATGGAATATATTATCACATAGTAAATGATAATATTATTAGCTTCACATATAGATTGATACTCACTAGGAATATGCTTTACGAATTTACAAATACTTTATGCACTAGCATGAAGGATTTGAATAACTACCTAGGATAAACCTATTGTTTCATATATTGAAAAAATGTGTCATTATTAAGAGCTCATGTAAGTTTTATTTAGAATTATCTGTATTCCCACTATGATTATTGAAACATATATTATTCCTTTTTATTTTAATCAAATGTTGGAGAAAAAGGAACTAGATAAATGTTTAATTTTATAGAAAATGTTTTGATGAAAAACCAAATGGGTTGAAAAATGGAATGATGAATAATGTGATTATTCTTAATTGGTTATCAAGAATTTTGACTAAATATATTCATCTTAATCATCTATTGAACTCCAAAATATAATAAGAATATAGTTCATTTATAGTTTGGGTGGTGGAGTCCATAGAGGAATAGGGATTTAGTTTCCTATGTGTCATTAATGTTGGAATACGCATCAATGTTTATATATTAGTAGAGATGTAGGAACTTTTTAGTTTGGAATATTTGGAGACAAATAAAGTAAATATATAATAATTATATGTTTGGTTAATATAATTATTGTGAATAATTGTATCTCTATGCTATCACCTATGGTTTAATGTTTGAAATTAATAATGTATTGTCATTAAAGAAATTGATAATCTAAGGTGGAAAATATTTCATAGAATTCATAAGGTTATTATATTAATGGTTATAATGGTGATTATTATGAGAATAAAATATCTATATTAAAGGTATGAGATTCTGTAAGAGTAAATAGTTTAATAAATGTGAGAAGCATGATTAAATTGAGGATTATGAATTTTATGACATGATTCATTTTTCATATTGTATTAATGATTTGTTATGGAATAAGAAAATGAAGACAAGTTAATGGTTTAAAAATGATGTGGGGTGATTGAAGTATTTATTTATTGTAAAACATGAATTATTTAACACTAATCCTAAAATATATATTGAATTTTCATTAAAAGTATTTCATTATATATTTTCATGAATATGTTGAATAGTTTTGACAATATTAAAAAATTATTTAATGGAAAGATGATATTTTATAATAAAGACATTATTAAGGGAATATAACTCTTAAAATGATCCTTATATTTAAGTAATTATGTAGAAATTAATATTTGATGTATATATATAATATTAGCTGGACACAAATGATAACACTGTAATAATTATTGATTTTTTCAGAAAAAAGTTTGTTACCCTTGATGAACTGTATAAAATTATAAGATTAATGGAATATAATCAATAATATATGGTTTCATTCAAGGAATGAGGAAGTATGTATAATTTAATTATTTTCTTATATTAATTAGGGTTATGGCCATCATTAAAAACATATATGACTATGATATTAACATATTTGGGCATGTGACATTCAATAGATACATTATAATATTTATGAGACTGATTTTAAGTTAATTTTGATAAATTTAATTACATTAGTTAAAATTATTTTATTTTGGTATCAATATATGTTTAAAATTAATTGAATGTTGTAAGTTGATATTTTGGATGAGGTTTTGGACATCAATCTATTATCTCACCATATTAAGATTTTATGAATTTTTTATAATGTAACATTCTATCGTTTTTTTCATGTACTTCTTAGATATTTAAAAAAATCAATGTTCAGGTCCCATTTAGGGGTGATGTGGGAGAAATTTTGGAAATTTTGAAGGTCTTTTGGGTTATGAAAGGTTGGTGAATGGTTAAATAAAATTGTGCACCTTGCTTGTCTGATCCATGAAAACAAAAAATGAAATGTTTTGTATAGTTGGTTCATGGTTTTGATAGACCATATGAAAATCATGGTGGAATTGAAAAACTCCACCACATGTGGTGCATGAATGGGGTTCATGTATTGTAAGACCATGTGTCCCAAAAAATCTAACTGTGTGTGCACCTTTTAATTTATCCAAATGTTATTTTAAAATTACAAAACCCTATTTTAGCCCCTTTTTAACCCTAAAATTTCCTATTATGATTTTCAGGGATCATTGGACTAGGATGAAACAATTTTGGCTCATCCAAACCCCATCCATGGTGGAACAAAGCTATGTGATCTTTGTTCAATCCTCTCATAGTATGTTTCATATCCATGTTCCTTATCTCCAACTCTCTTATATTCTATTCATTATGGTTTTTATGATCTCCATGTTGTTGGAGGATAAAATCTTTGTTATTTAAAAAATTAAATCTATGTTTTATTAGTGGATATTTCTTGACGACATTCTTCTGTAGAGTTTCTCATTTAGTGATTTGTGATTCATGATCCCATGATACGGATGTATGTGGTCTTGTATACAATTTTCCAGTTGATTTAACCCCAAATTTATAAATTTAAATAATATTCTTTCATTTTTCAAATGAAAAAAAATTTATTGTCAACTGGGATTTGGATTTTATTTGGTATGAAATTGGTAAAACATCCAATTCCATTGAATTGTGGCATGTTTTTAAAAATTTATTGAAATTGTTGAATTTTTATTGTGGTATTTAACTTGTCGAATTTTAATTATGAAATTGATTTTTAAAATTGATTTCAAATATTTTTTGAGAAAAATTGATAAAATTGTTTTGATAGAAACTAAATTGTCTTACCCTAGAAAAGTCATGATTTGATTAGAAATTCGTGGTCTTTAAATGGAAACTGGAATATTAAAATGTAATATTTGATAATTTTAAATTAAATAGTTTTGAAAGAAATTTCCACTATGAAATATTTTTTGATCACATTGACACCTATGTAGTTATTGAGTTTTTCATGAAAACAATGTATTGAATCATTACAACTATAACAAAACATATACAATAAGTGACTTCCCTGATGGGATGGTGATGAGTCCTCTTTGACTAGTTGATAAGGTATATGTGTACACATATTATTGTGACCACTTATATGAGTGTGTGGGGGTATCATAATCTAGAACTATTATACATCTGGGAATATGAACAAGTATATCGCTTGTGATTTTTTTAAATATATTCATTTTTTTGTAAACTATCTCTCAAATTCCTTAAAATTTTATATAATGTTGATAATATTTTTTTTATTTTCCATTATTTATAAATTTTTTCGACCACTTAAAATGTAAAAAACTGTTTTTTATATGAATTTGAACTGCCATACCTATTTTATTTAAAATTGAAATATTTAGTTGGATATTTATTTTAAACATTTTTTTATAGAATTCGTGGTTATACCGTACTAATATTTAATCTCATACCCTACCAATACCTTAAAGATAATTTAGATTATATTATTCATGTCTTGAGAAAAGTTAATGCGCTACTTGGAGGTGGTTCTTGTTATTGATCCATGGGCTTACAAAATTATGTCTTTTCTGACTTGGGTTGTTATCATATTATGTTTTACTTTAATGATTTCCATTGGGTTATTTAAACTTTTTTTAATTATGGTAACATTGTACCTGTTGAGTTTTTCTTCTATTTATACTAACTCGTGTATCTTTATTATATAGTGTTTGTGTTAAAATTTATCACACATTCATTGTGTACAATTATAGGATCTACTCTTCTAGTTGTGTGGATCAGGATTTCCCTTTGGTAAATGTGAGGACCAGTTTGGTTATTAGGGTTATAGGGTATCGTGGCATGTTTTTGAAAAATTGGTATCAAAGGTGAAATTTAAGAATCATTCCTTGATTTCAGTGTGAAGTTTGAGTAATCCTGTTATTACATTAGAGGTAGTTGTGACTGAGTGTCTGGCCAGGTGTCACTGGAATGAGCCTTATGTCACCCAGGCTGGTATAAAAAGATGTCTTGAGGTTTATTTCTAATCATATCCATGAGTTTGAAATGGGTTGGATGAAATACAAATCTTGTTTATCACACTATTGGGATTAATTTCATGTAGGCTCTTGTTTGAGTGTTAATCATATGTCTTCAATGTTGTCTGTTGATTTTGTGTAGTATCATTCCTATGAGATGATGTGAAAATCAGACATAGAAGGAAGATACATATGAAATTTTGTGAGTTAATCCTCTCATGGAACATTATTTTGTTGCTGTTAGTGTGTGTGTTGACCAAGATCTACGGTAACATCCCGAATTGGTTCCGATTCAGGATACAGTTATAAATCCTAAAAGTGATTTTTATGTAATCATTCTTAGAAGGTCATTATTTATAAACCACTAGTGATAAAATAAACAAATGATATATAAATGAAGGAGGATTGGTAGATATATATCATATTGTGTTTTAGTTCTTGGAGTGTAAGAACCCAATTTTTGCTACAAAAGACTTTGGAATATTTCTTGATGCTATTCCAGAGTAGTGACTTCAGACGGCGTGCGATTCCAAGCCCCGGTGCGGCAGAAATTAAATTTTCAGTGCGTTCATACTGGAAACGCCAAATAAATTGAATAACTCCTAAACAGAGCTTTAGATCAGATATCTAAGTTCACGTATGGGTCCGGAATGTGGCGTTTACCCAATAAACGACATAAAACATGTCGGTGTGGGACATTTGGACCCCTCGCTCGCTATCGGAGAATTGAACGGATAAATTAAATAATTAATTTATTCGCTTAAGGGTTAAACTCAAGTATCCATTAAACGGTGTCTTAGATTGGGAAACCGAGGGAACTGTTGAGTTCAGAGCGCGCCGTTTACCCTAGGAGGTGTGTAAGTTTTGCGGGCGCGGCCCGTCTATGAAAAATGCCCCCTGGGGCGTTTTCGTAATTTGGAAGCCTCAGGCGCTATGTTTAATAACTTTTGAACGGGGTCTCAGATTAAAATTCCGAGACCACCATTGTGCTTGGGAGGTGGTGTTTGACTAGGGGAGGATTAACCTCGACTCTGTCGAAAATTTCAGATGTAGGTAAAATTATGGGTTTAAATTAATTAAAATTTTTAATTTTATTTTAACCCTTCTCCCCTTCCCGCTCCCTTGTTCACCCCCTAGCGAAGCCCTATCACCATCAACCTCTCCTCCTCTCCTCCACATCTCCGGCAAGGCGGCTCCGGTGAGGCAGCTCCGACGGGTCGCGGTGAAGCATCGGGCGAAGCCCATCGATGTAGGATTTGTCGTTTTTGTTTCCTTTTCCAGCACCTATTTTGACCTCACATTTTTGAATCAAACATATGTCATATTATAGAACAATGACCATTATTGAGAAGTATATTTTATGATCTTCCTATTGCATATTTTGGTTTTAAAATCTGAGTCCCGACACAGTCACAGTCATCCGCCGAAATCAGCAGGTTTTGGTGTGTTTTTCGGGCGGTCCGGCGAGGTTCCAAGGCGGCGCATAGGCGGACCGAGGCGGCACAATGACTTATCTATGTGGGTGAGTGGTGGTGTCAGCTGAATTGGGGCGGCCGCGGGAGAGGGAGCGCGAGGTACTGTCTGTGCTGGCGAGCGCGACGGCGAGGCAGGGTCGCGGCGCGCGATCCCTGCGCGGCGACAGAGACCTGTTTTGGTGGGTCTCCGCGTGGATACGACCGGCCAACTGGTCGGTCGGTGGAGGAGGCCGAACTAATGTGGGGGCCTCACGGGAGGCGGCGGGCCCCGGTGCGAAGAACCGCGGGTCTGGCCGAACCGGGCCCAATGGCGGGGCCGCAGATCAGCGAGCCGGCCGGACCGGGCCGGTCTGGCCTAGGGGTAATCCCCCTTAAAAATCATGGTTGCTCGTATTTGAGCCACAGGCGTCTGTTTTGCACGCCGTCTGTGGCGGCACATACATGACGTCAAGGATGAATTTATTAGGTGTTTTCAAGAGTTGTAGCTAGAGATGATGCGTGGGCCCCATGACTCGTCTTTGAGCTGCGAGCAGCGTTTAACGACTTTCTCACTAGGTGTATCTTCAGGGCGTGCGAGCAGTCGATTCTGGATGTTTTTTCCAGGGGATTGCAATGGTGCAATCCACCCGCTATAATTCAGCACAATGGTGCGGGCCCCACGAGTGAAGTTTGGGCATTGATGATGATTTTTCCATCTCTATAACCGTGCTACCATTTTGGACAATTGAATCATCCAACCTGTGTTCTATTACGAGAGTATCGCAATGGTATGATCCATTTGTTGTGTTCTGGGACCGGGATGTGGGTCCCACATAGCACCGCTCATGTGCAGTGTGCCAGAATGCATCATTTTCTCCGGATATCTGTTGCGCTCAAGTGAGCAGTCTTTTTGACGTGTTTTCCCAAGGAGATCGCAGTGGTGAGATTCACCCGACTGTTTTCGGGGACGAGCCTTAGGATCACGGGACGTCGTTCGGGCGTAAAGCGATGTTGGACGACTTTTTCATCGGATATCCATTTGAGGCAGGTAATTAGTCTATCTCGCATGTTTTTACACGATGATTACAATGGTGAAATCCGTTTGTTTGTGCAGAGCCTCATACATGATCTTATTAAATGGTGAAATGTGAAAGGTGCTCTGATGGCGGTTTTTCTCACCGTGTTTGCAGAGAACCCTTGATGTGTGACCGCGTGCACTCTCGTGTGAGTGAATAGATGTGGTTGGCTATGCCTCTGCCGTTGAGGTGGCAGGTTGGAGTTTTTACGTCATGCCTTCGCGTTGACGTTCGGTGTCGTGTGCACGATAGCATTTGGGCTGGAACGTGGTATTATCTGGGAGTATACGATAACGCTTGGAGGTACATGTGGTTGTTTGTACATGAGGATGTTTGTGCGCTCAGTTTCGGTTGACTTGGGGAAACACATAATGTGGGTCCCATATATGTGTCGTGTTCTGCTTTACGTACTTTTGACCTCTCGCGGCATAGAGGGTTCCTCTTTTCTTGTTTGCTGACTAGCAGGGTTCAGTTTTCCCCTGGGCATGTTCCCATTTGTTGACGGACAGGGTGGAGTTTTCCCCTGGTCATGTTCTCATTTGTTGACCAGAAGGGTTGAGTTTTCCTATGGTCCTCTTATCGATGGTTTTGACCAGTAGGGTTGAGTTTTCCCCTAGTCCTGTTCACGTTTGACCGACAGATATGGTTTGTTCCTATGTTTCTTCAGTTGTGAGGGGTTTCAGTACCTTGCCCTTTCACTGGACTGCGGCACCATTTGCGACTACGTGTTCTCGTACAACGTGGGTGTTTTCCCACTTTATGGGATGAGTTGTCTTGTTCCACTTTGATGGTGAATCAACGGATTGGAGCATGATCTCCTTGATAGGCCTGGGGAGTTTCTCCCATTGCTTCGTGTTCCATGGTAGATATCTAGTGGATTCAGTGTGACCAACACTTTACGCGGGCACCGATCCTCTAACCAGGAGGTTGTTTCCAGTAGTGCTGAGGTTGTTTCCAGCAATGTTGGGGTTGTTTCCAGCAGGGCTGAGGTTGTTTTGAGCAGGGCTCGCCAGTTGTACCATTCAGCAGGGATGGCCAGTACAACAGTGTTCACCGAGCTGTACCATCCTACATGGATGGCCAGAGCAGTTCCAGGTTTACCTCCAGCGGGGCTGGATAGTGGTCCCCGATGTCGGGCTTACCTACCACTGGGCTGGGCAGTGGTCCCTGATGCCGGGCTTACCTCCATCTGGGCTCGGCAGTGGTCCCCAATTCCAGGCTTACCTCTATCTGGGTTGGGCAGTGGTCCCCAACACTGGGTTACCTCCAGCTGGGGTGGGCAGCGGTCCCGTCACCGACATTAGCCGGGTCGCCCTTCATTGGATTACCCTATTACGGGACTGGGCAGTGTGGAACCTGTCGACTCTTGCTGGGTATCCCTGTTGTGGGAACCCGTTGACCTCCAGGGACACTCCAGTAGGGCTGGGCAGGGGGTCGCCTGTCGACTTTGAGGAGATCTCTTCACTACGGGGCAGTGATGAGTTTTGGTTGACATTTCCCCAGAACTCTCAAGTACGAGGAGTGATTTCCCCACCGAGATGCATCCATGTGACGCGACCATGCGGGTGAGTCAGTGCCGCCCAAAGTGGATATTGTCGAGGTGCGGTGATTGAGCCATTGACATGTAGTTCGGGGCAAACGTGTGGGATGTTTGGCATCGATGGGTTACTTCTGGGACTGTTGTCGACTCATTTTCTTGGGCTGAGCTATGGGATGGAGATCCCCTTACAATCTTGTTTGGGCTTCTTGATTGATCATGTGGACTTATATATAACTTGTTCTACTACCCACTTCTTGGGTTTGGTTACTCTCCTTCCAAGAGAGGCGAATACGCGCGGGGTATGCCACGTGCTTTCCGTGTCTAGCTTCTCATGGTTGGATGAGTCTACTCTCCTGCTATAGGTAGCGAAGACTTGACAGGATGTTCATCTTCTTAACATTTTCATATCCTTGTGTCTAGACTATTCTACCTCCTTTCATTTTGTTGTGTAGAGTTGGACTCTTTACTGTTACTCTTTACTTCACTTTCAGTTGTACTCCATTAATTTTCCCTGTTCGCCCTACGGATCACCCTTGGGTACCTCCTTTGTTGCTCCCTCAAGCCTTCAGGGTATCCTACTGAGTATTTCTATACTCACCCTTGATTGGGCATTTCCCGAACCTGGTGTGCCCTTGTAGACGACAGACATGTTGGTCGCGACTTCAGGGGAAAATAGGAGTTCAGGAGCTTGGACCGTGTGCGGTGGTCGTAGTCAGGTTCCAGGTGGGGGTACCTTCCATCTGTTTTCCTTTTTTTTCACCTGTTGCTGGGTTATGGCACTTTTCTGGTTGGTCGCATGTTTTTCCCCTTTCCTTTTCAGTGTACCATCAGCTTTTATCTTGTACTGTTTAGAGGTCGATGCATATTTGTGCTTTATAAATATAACAGTTTCCCTTTTCATTACATGTCCTTTTCATTGAGTGTGATGCATATGTGTGTAAAGGTACTTAGGCAAAGGCCTCGCCGAGTTATTGTGCCTTTGACACTGGTTGCCAGCAGCTGGCCTATAGAGGCTGGCCTGGGGTAGTTGCGGCTCGAGCCCGGGTAGGGTGGGGTCGTGAAAAAGTGGTATCAGAGGTGGTTCGTTCCTTGGGACGATGTTCAGATGTCCCTAAAGAGGAATGGTTTTGGATTTATGGCAACACTGTTAACATGTCTTGAGAGTGTCTCTCAGGACAGGGAGTCCAGTGATGGTGCGGCGGACAACGTATACATTCACCAGGACCTTGATAACCCTCTTGTCGACTCGGAATGATGAGACAATTGTTGCAGGAAAAATTGGTTTATGCATCACATAGGATTGAGTCTTTTACTATCCTTCTTGAGTCTTCTCCCCATTGTTGTTATTAGTGTATACATATATGCTCATCTGACCATGAGACTCCTTGATAATATTCAGGATGTCTCCGCGAAGGCAGCCAACCAAGATACCAGCTTTGGTGCGTGACGATGACCCCGTGAGCTACGAGGTATCTGTCCAGGACCCATCATGTGAGACCCTTTCTCCGGGTGGTCCGGTAGCAGCACCCCCACCTGTTGTGTAGCAGATAGCTTCAGTAGAGCAGGCTGAGTTTGAGCGGAGGTTGAGCGCGCTCTGTGAGTTCCAGCAGCAGAGACCGTTGAGGTTCAGTGGCGAGCCAGACCCTCAGGAAGTAGAGATTTGGCTTGAGGCAGTGGTTCGGCTTTCTAGGCTTGTGCAGATGCCAACAATTTAGAGAGTGGCTTCAACAACCATCCTTTTTCGTGGAGCATCTTGGCGTTGGTGGAGTCTGGCAACTTAGTTTCTTGAAAAGTCATCACTTTCATGGGGAGACTTTCAGTTGTTGTTCCATTTGGAGTTTTCCCCTTCTTCTTGCGTTCCATTCAGGTTCAGGAGCTCCTGCAGTTTCGGCAGGGAGGGATGACGGTGGCCGAGTACCCGGCTCGTTCCGCATACAGTGCACTCTTTTACCCAGACTTGGTCCATGATGACAACATCCGAGCACGGAAGTTTGAGCAGGGTCTCCGCTGAGAGATTCTTGATTTCACAGTACCCTTGGGCATTTACACATATTCCGGGGAGCTAGAGAATTCACTAGTGATAGAGGGCTTCGAGTCACGTTCCAGAGTTGGTGGTGGCAGTAGGAACGTCGGATCCAAGACGTCTGCCGCAACTAGCGGGCGTCGACAAGCAGAACCTCGACGCTTGTGTCTATCTAACAACCTTCATCAAGGGAATAGTCGTATACCATAGTTGTGCCGGAGGGCACCAGTGCCGCCCGGAGAGAGTCGGTACTATGCTTGCGATGAGTGATGCCACTTGGCACGTGACTGCCCGACCAGGTTTGTGGAGAGCTTCGGGCAGGCAGTAGGTTCACCACCACGACAGAGGCAGCGCCGTTATCAAAGAAGTACCCAGAGAGGTGGTGCGGGAAGAGGATCGAGAGGATCTGGTAGTGGGGGACCGCTTTACAAGGTCTTCCCATCACCACTAGGCGGTCGACGTCAGGCATCAGGAGCTGACAGTTGGGACCATGGACATCTGCGAGCTTTGGATTTCTATGATCCTGCAGAGCATCAGGTGATAAGCGGTACGTTCAACAGCTCTTCTACTTCTAGAATTAGAACAGGTAGACTCTGTGTGTGGAATTCTTTCCCCCTGCTCCTTGCTTGAGGTGTTACCAGTGTTATGCAGGGTGTCAGGTGTAACCTTGTGTTGGTATAGTAGAAGATGTGTGACCTTCCTCTTTAGTCGATGGCGTCGACTCCATCGCTCCCCAAGCGTGTAAGAGAGTATTGGTTGAGAGACATCGACTGTGGAACCATACGTGACTAGATATCATTGGGTGTTTCAATATATGGATGTTCTGAAGGAGGGAATCACTGGGCCTTGATCCAGGTGTGCGTAGTGATTCCAGTCACGACATGGGACGTAAGGGTTCGGTTGGGGAGGTGATCTACCCCCGAGAGCCTTCATCCCGTTTGAGACCGTACGAATGGATGGCGAGGTTCCCTACCGCCTTGACCTACCCCAAAAACTAGTTTGGGTGCATAGCGTCTCCCACATGACTCACCTGGGGAGATTTGTGTATGCTCCCATACACGTCATCGGTGAGGGCAGATCTCACATGAACAGATCAAATCCTTTGGTCTGTGTGCGGTGGCGTAGAGTTGTGTGAGAGTTCTCTTGATTATGGAAGAGCCAGGTGTGGGCTTAGTACCCTGAGTTGTTCCCTGTTTTTTCTTTTCGGGGATGAAAATATTGATGGAGGGAATGAAGTAAGAACCCAGTTTTGGCTGTGAATGTCTTTGGAATATTTCTTGATTCTATTCAAGACCAGCGCCTTCAGACGGCGTGCGATTCTGAGCCTTGGTGAGGCCAGAATTAAATTTTTAGTGCGTTCACACTGGAAACACCAAATAAATGGAATAAATCCTAAACAGAGCTTCAGATCGGATATCTGAGTTCATGGATGGATCCAGAATGGGGCGTTTACCCTAAGAACGACATAAAACTTGTCGGCGCGGGACGTTTGGACCCCTCACTCGCTATCGGAGCATGGAATGGATAAGTTAAATAATTAATTTATTCATTAAAGGGTGAAACTCAAGTATCTATTAAACGGTGGCTCATATTGGGAAATCGAGGCCACAGTTGAGTTCGGAGTGTTCCGTTTACCCTAGTAGGGGTGTATGTTTTGCGGCCGCGGCCCATCTGTGAAAAATGGCCCTTGGGGCGTATTCGTAATTTTGCAGCCTCATGCGCTATATTTAATAACTTTTGAACGGGGTCTCAGATTAAAATTATGAGAACACCGTTGTGCTCGGGAGGTGTTTTTTGGCCTAGGGAAGGCTTAACCTCGACTTTGTCGAAGGTTTCAGATGCCGGTTAAATTATGGGTTTAAATTAATTAAAATTTTAATTATATTTAATCCCTTCTCCCCTTCCCACTCCATTGTTCACCCCCTGGTAAACACCTCTCACCCTCAACCTCTTCTCCTCTCCTCCACATCTCCAGCGAGGTGGCTCCGACGAGGCAGCTCTGATGGGTCACGGCGAAGCTTCGGGCGAAGCCCATCGAGGTAGGATTTGTCGTTTTCGTTTCCTTTTCCCACAACTATTTTGAGCTCAAATTTTTGTATAATACTTATGTCAAATTATCTAAAAAATCCCATTAATGAAAAGTAGATTTTATGCTCTTTCCCTCACATATTTCTGTTTTAAAATCTGAGTCCCGACGCACTCACAGTCGTCCGCCGAAATCTGCAGGTTTTGGGGTGTTTTTCCGGCGGTCCAGCGAGGTTCCAAGGCGGCGCGGCGGCAGACCGAGGTGACGTGGAGGCTTCTTCGTATGGGTGAGATGAGGCATCGGCTGAAGCGGGGCGGCCGTGGACGAGGGAGCGCGAGGTGCTGTTGGCACTGGCCAGCGCGACAGTGAGGAGGGGTCGCGGCCCGCGACCCCTGTGCGGCGACAGAGACTCGTGTTTGGCGGGTCTTCGCGTGGATGCGACCGGCCAACTGGCCGGTCAGTGGAGGAGGCCGCGCTAACATGTTGGCCTCATGGGAGGTGGTGGGCCGCGGTGCAGCTGCCTGCGGGTCAGGTGGGACCGGGTCCTGCGGCTGGTCCGTGGTTCAGCGGGCTGGCCGGACTGGGGCGGTCTCGCCCAGGGCTAATCCCCCTTAAAAATCATGGATGCCGTATTTGAGCTATAGGCATCCGTTTTGCGCGCCGTCTGTGGTGGCGCAGACCTGATGTCGAGGCGGACATTATGAGGGGGTTTCGGGAGTTGTACCCGGAGTTGAGGGATGGGCCCCACAGCCTATCTTTGAGCTATGAGCAGCGTTTAGCGACTTTCTCATTGGGCGTCCGTTTGGGGTGTGCAAGCAGTCGATTCTGGATGTTTTTCCTAGGGTATTGCAATGGTGGAATCCTCCCGATCTAATTCAGCACGATGTTGCGGGCCCCACAAGTGCCGTTTGGGTGGTGATAGTGATTTTTCCATCTGTATCACTGGGCAACCATTTTGGATAAGTGAATAGTCCAACGTGTGTACTTTTTCGAGAGGAGCACAATGGTACGATGCATACTTTTTGTTTGGGACCGGGATGTGGGTCCCATGTAGCACTGCTCATGTGCGGTGCACTGGAATGCATCTTTTTCTCTGGATATCCATTGTGCTCAAGTGAGTAGTCTTTTTGACGTGTTTTCCCGAGGAGATCGCAATGATGCAATGTGCCCGACTATTTTCGAGGTTGAGGCTTGGGATCATGGGACGTCGTTCGGGCGTAAAGTGGTGTTGGATGACTTCTTCGTTGGATATCCATTTGAGGCATGTAAGTAATCTATCTCACATGTTTTTTCGCGAGGATTACATTGGTGCGATCCGTTTGGTTGTGCGGAGTCTCATACGCAATATTATTAAATGTCGAAATCTTAAGGGTGATCTGATGGTGGTTATTCTTGCAGTGTTTGTAGAGAACCCTTGGCGTGTTATCGTGTGCAATCATGTGTGAGTGAAGAGGTGTGGTTGGCTGTTCTTTAGTCATTGTGGTGGCAGGTTGGAGTTGTTACGTCACATCTTCACATTGACGTTGGGTGTCGTGTGCACGATAGCCTTTGGGCTGGAATGTGGTATACTCTGGGAGTATACAAGAACACTTGGAGGTACATGTGGTTATTTGTACCTGAGGACGTTTGTGTGCTTAGTTGAGGTTTACATGGGGCCACACATCATGTGGGCCCCATATGCGTTTCGTGTTATGATTTACTTACATTTGACCTCTCACGATGCAGAAGGTTCCTCTATTCTTGTTTGTTGACGAGCAGGGATGAGTTTTCCACTTGTCCTATTCTTGTTTGTTGACCGGTAGGGTTGAGATTTCCCCTGGTCCTATTCTCATTTGCTGACCAGTAGGTTAGAGTTTTCCCCTAGTCCTCTTCTCGATGGTTTTGACCAGTAGGGTTGAGTTTTCCCCTGATCATGTTCTCGTTTGGCCGACAGAGATGGTTTGTTCCTCTGTTTCTTTAGATCTGAGATGTTTCAGTATCGTGCCCTTTCACCGGACTGCGGAACCGTTTGTGAATACATGTGCTCGTACAAAGTGGGTGTATTCCCACTTTATGGGATGAGTTGTCTCGGTTCGCTTCGACAGTGACTCAGCAGATTGGAGCATGATCGCCTTGAGACGCCTGAGGAGTTTCTCTCATTTCTATGTGTTCCCCGGTAGAGTTCTTGTGGATTCGGTGTGACCAACACTTTACGCGAGCACCGATCATCTACCCAAGAGGTTGTTTCCCGCAGGGCTGAGGCTGTATCCAGTAGGTATGATGTTGTTTCTAGCAGGGATGAGGTTGTTTCTAGTAGGGATAATGTTGTTTCCAGCAGGGCTGAGGTTGTTTCGAGCAGGGCTCGCCAGTTGTACCATCCATCAAGGATGGCCAGTACAGCAGTGTTCACCAAGCAGTACCATCCATCAGGGATGACCAGAGCAGTTCCGGGTTTACCTCCAGCGGGGCTGGGCAGTGGTCCCCAATGTCGGGCTTACCTCCTTCTGGGATGGGCAGTGGTCCCCGATGCCGGGCTTACCTCCAGCTCGGATAGTCAGTGGTTCCCGATGTTGGGGGACTATCAGCTGGGCTGGGTAGTGGTCCCATCGCCAACTTTCGCCTGGTCGCCCTCTAGGGGATTACCCTGTTACGAGACTAGGCAGTGTGGCACCCGTCGACTCTTGCCAGGTCTCCCTGTAGTAGCAACCCGTTGACTTCTAGGGACCCTCCAGCGGGGCTGGGATGGGGGTCTCCTATCGACTTTGAGAAGACCTCTCGACTGTGGTGCAGTGACGAGTTGTTGTTGACGATTCCCCATAACTCTCATGTATGGGGTGCACTTTCCCCACCGAGACATATCCTTGTGATGCGACCTAAAACCGTGTGGGCGAGTCAGTGTCGCCCATAGAGGATAGTATCGAGGTGCGGTGATTGAGTCCTTGACATGTAATTCGGGGCGGACATGTGGGATGCTTGGCATCGATGGCTTACTTCTGGGACTGTTGGTGACTCATTTTCATGGGCTGAGCTACGGGATGGAGATCCCCTTACGATCTTGTTTGGGATTCTTGATTGAGCATGTGGACTTGTATATACCTTGTTCTAGTACCCACTTCTTGGGTTTGTTTACTCTCCTTCCAAGAGAGGCAAAGACGCGCGGTGTATTCCACGTGCTTTCCTTGTCTAGCTTCTCATGGTTGGACGAGTCTACTCTCATGCTATGGGTAGCGATGACTCGACGAGAGGTTTATCTTATCACCGTTTCCAGCTCCTTGTGTCTGGATGATTCTACCTCCTTTCTTCTTGTTGGGTTGTTCTTGAATATTTACAGTTATTCTTTACAGCACTTTCAGTTTTACTCCTTTAATTTTCCATATTCGCTCTATTGCTCACCCTTCGGTACCTCCTTTGTAGCTCCCTCGAGCCTTCGGGGTATCCTACTGAGTATTTTTATACTCACCACTTCTTGGGCTTTTCCCGCACTTGGTGTTCCCATACAGACGACAGACAGGTTGGTCATGACTTTAGTAGAGCATAGGAGTTCGGGAGCATGGACCGCGTACGGTGGTTATAGTCGGGTTCTATGTGGGGGACCCTTCTAGCTATTTTCCTTTTTGTTCACTTGTTGCCGGGTTGTGGCACTTTTCTGTTTAGGCGTGTGTTTTTCCCCTTCCCTTTTTAATGTACCTTCAGCTTTTATCTTGTACTTTTTAGAGGTCGATGCACATTTGTGGAATATATATATAGCAGTTTCCCTTTTCTTTACATGTATTTTACGTTGAGTGTGTTGCGTGTGTGTTTACAGGTACATAGGCAAAGGCCTCCCCGAGTTATTATGCCTCCAACGTTGGTCGCTAGCCCCTGGCCTATGGAAGCGGGTTTTGGGAAGTTGCGGCTCGAACCAGGGTAGGGTCGGGTCATGACATGGGGACTCCAAAGGAAACCATGTTGAAATACAACACCTTAAATCTATGGGGAACTAGTACGAACTGGCTAGACACAAAAATGATAGTAATGAATTATTAGGGATTAGAATATAAAGAAATTGAATATATTTTCCCTAACCCATTATATCCAATGTATATGGTTTTTTATAAGGATTTAGTGTTTTCAATACTATAATAGGTTGGTATGACCATGATATAATATAAATTTTTTTTTGCTAATCTTGTGCATTTCCACCCAATATCGACACGAATTAAAAGATGAATACTCAACTCTTATATATGGGACTTCAATCTGATATTCATTCTCATATTTCCTTACTAAATTTTTCTTACTATACCACTGTGTAATATAGAGCATTTATGGTTAAAATGTACCATGATAGTAATTAAGGGTTGATAGGATTTCATTTTTCTCCCATTGGCATTGAATATTTTGTTGAATGGTAGATGAAGTGTGAGGATACTCATTGTTTTTATATAAATTATGGTTTTATAAACTTTCTATTGTGTCAGAATATGGCCATTTATTTGTTAAGAGTTTGGAAAACATGTTCAATCAGTACAGGTCTAGACTGAGGAACCCAATATATGTGGTTAATTAGGACGATCAAGTCACACGTTGAAGTTATTCTATGTCTATTCTACTCCCAGTAGTGGAAATGGATCATAATATCTTAATAAAACTATGGTTCAATATAATTCATCAAGGAAAAAATTTGTTCTTTCCATAAACACATGGAATAAAGCTTCATTACGTAGTAGAAGAGTCATAATAAGATGTAGATATATTACCCACAACCATTAAATTTACTATCATTATAGATTTTTAATTTTTGAATGGTTTATCTAATCATGGTGCCTCTAATTCATTTATCTCAACCAATAATATTTATCTTTATCTTTTTATGGATCATTTATCTTATGTGAATGAAATTACTACACCCCTTATAAAAAATAGAGCAAATGGTCTCTGTCGTACTTCTTTTGTTTCTCATTATTATATATCATGATAGTTTTGAATTTTATGGCCATCAACATGAAACCTCATTAATTCATATTCATGATGCATTGGATATTTTCCAATAAATCCTATATTAATTTATATATTTGACATTTCTCCTACACGACACTTGATGGTCTATGCCTTATCTTTCTAGTAGAATGGAACTTGAGGTCGAGTAGTGTTGGACCTTATTATCCATATTTTGGGGAAGTGATATTTGTGTTCACTTTTGAATTGGAGTGATAATATTTTAGTAGTGATATATCTCTAGTTGTAATTGAGTATCCTGAATTTTTACCTTCTAATTTCTCTAGTTCTCCATCAGTAAGGGAGGTTTCTTTTTCTTCTTCTTAATTTCGTTCTTGGTACTCAAAAAGTATTTATTGCTTCATACGTCATGGAACTAGTAAAAATTGAAGAGTTGAATACATTATTTGATGATCTCTTAGAGAAAGGATTTATATGCCCAAGTGTGTCACCTTGGGTGGAAAAAATTTCATTTTATAGGATATATGATGGTTCACTTCACCATTATGCTTTTTTGAAAAAACATAATAGAGTTGTTGTAAAAAAAATATTCATTTTAAAAGATTTATTATCTGTCAGATAAATTTAATGGGGAGATTTAGTTATCAGATATTTATATTTGATTTGGTTATCATATGTTGGGAATAAAAGAATCTGATTTTTATAAATTTTTCTTTCAATGAAGGTAAATCCACTATGTGTACATTGTAACACAATTTGGTACATCGAATAATATTAAGATTTTTGTTGATTTAATGAAAAATATCTTCCATGAGTATCATGAAATTTTTTTGGTGGTATGTGTGTATTAAATCATTATTTACTCTATGTCTAAAGATAATCATGTTTCTCACTTGAGAACAGTTTTGGGAATATTGAGAAATCACCAAATTTATGTCGAGCGGATGTAATGTGATTTATGGATTAGTGATGAGAATTTCTTAAGATATATGGTGTCATAATATGGTATATCAGCTGATCAAGAGATGGTAAATGTTGTTATGACAAAGTATTGACTGCATAATGATTTTTAGTTTTTAATATTATTGGGTTTAACATGGTATTATCAGTAGTTTGTAAAATAATTATCAACGTTTCCATCCCAAATGATTGTTATAATCCCGAGGGGATTATAGATTTCTAGGGATGAGAAATGTCAATATTATTTTGTCGAGCCGAAAAGAATTTTGACAACTATACCAGTTTTGACTATTCCAAAGGTTGACCAATGCTCTATGGTGTTCTTTAATTCATTAGGCTTATGTTTGGTACACATTCTTATGCAAGGTAATCGTGTTGTTGATTATCATTCTTTGTAGATAATGCCACACAAGCAAAATTACCTAAACCATGTACTTATACTGACAGTTGTTATGCATGGGGTTAAGAGTTTTTGACCTTACATTTTGGGAGGAAGGATTACTGTGTATTAATACCACAAGATCTTGAGTAATATCTTATCATAAAAAATATTTGAATATATTCCAGAATCTTTGGGTGAATATTTTCAATATTTTGACATTGAAATCACCTATACCCTAGGGAAATCATATGTTGTTAAATATTTATTAATCATGAATCATCAAACCTAGGCCATGAATAAATTGTCAAAAGTGTATAACATCATAGCTCTTTTTACACAGTTGAATATAGGAGTATGTGTATCATGGTTCAATGGTTCCTTGACTACTTTTAAATTGAACAATTCTCTTCTTGAGTTGATTCTCCATTAACATAAACATTATGATGTGTTCAGTTATGTTATTTATACTCAATTATTGTGGAGATACCAAATTTTAGTGGGTTCTCTCCATGAAGGGAATTATATGTTTCCATAATGGGTACATTGTACATTACCCTATAATGAATGTGCTTATGAGGGATTTTCAGAACTCATACTACGATGTACACCCAGTTAAAAAAAGATATTCTATGATATGTAGTGTAGACTCTGGTGTCATGGTAGGAGATGCGACATTGATGAATTTTACTCTCGTTGTTAAGTGTGACAACAGGTCAAGATTGATAACCATTGATTTACGGTTTCTCATCTGAAAATTCTAGTTCCTACGTTGATGTGGGATGTATTCTCTATGGAATTTTAGGTTTGGTTTCCATGTCCCCAAGGAAAGAATACTGTGATTTGGATTTTGCTTTATAGCTAGACTAAATCAGATCAATTTATTCCCATTAATGATACAACCAATGTCAAAGAGATCAGAAATATATATTTGAAAGAGATTTTAAATTTTTATTGAGTTTTTTCTCTTATATTAACTAATAGGGATCCTCATATCACTTCTCACTTTTGGAGAGGCCTTATGGAGGCACTTGGATTTCTGATCCATTTGGGCACAAAATACCTTCCTCAGTTAGATGACCCGACAAATATATCCATATAGAATTGTGAAGATATTATTCACACCTGTTTTCATAAATTTGGTGGGTCTTGGGATGATAATTTAGGATTTGATTGTTTTTCATATAAATATGGTTACATGTCTGTGATTAGAATGACTAGTTTTTATTTATTTTTTTAATCCATGTAAATGTTTATTATGTTGGTCTTAGATTTGCGGATGTTCATTTTATAGGCATATCTTGGTTAAAGATTTAAAAATAAAAGTTCATTTTATTATTCATTTAATGTTGAGATAAATGGGTTTTTAAAATTATTTTGGTTATCCTCATCACAGACTATTGAAATTATTAGTTTCTGACGTTGTGTTATTTAATGTTTCACCCTGTTTTGGTCATTGATGACATTAAAGGTAATAGAAACATTCTCATCATTTTATGAAACCATTTGAAGTCATTAAGAAGGTAGTGAAACTGGACTACCATATATAGCTTCCTCCTTTTTGATATTGATTTATTTTTTTCCATGATTCATAACATTTAATGTATATTTATAATCCATATCACGTTATGAGAAGAATTGATCTAGATGTAGGGTCTAATTTATCTATGACATAGTGTATAGTCTGGATAGTTGATTCTAATACCGTGGTACTTTGATAAAGGATGATACCTTTGGTTTAAGTGAAATGGAAGAAAATTTAAGATACTTATGATACATGCGAGATAGATTCACTAATGAGAGAACAATGGAATTATATTACTTACATGGGTGCTTATTAAAATGATTTATGAGGGAAAGTGTTTCTTAGGGAGAGGTTTTAACATCATGTTGATATTTTCATGTACTACTAAACCTTTATTTTGAAAATTCATTGGATGGGTATATTTTTGGGGTTCTTTGGGTAAAATTGTTTAAATTTATATGGGATATTGGGATGTGAATGGTTGATGAACTGTTTCCCCAAAATAAGTGGCTTCCTAATATAAACTATAAAATACACATGTAGTTTGGGTTTCTATGGATGGAATTTTTTTTAACAACTATAATACCACCATGTATATGTTTTAAACCACCCACCATAAAAGGGGTTCATGGATAGGGATTATGATTTGGAAAATCTGGTGGCCTTTACAAGACAACTTTATATGAAACTTATGATATATTTGAAAATTACATGAACAATCTATAACATAACATTTAGACACCAGATTGACGTGAACTCAAACAATTAGAATTTATATGGCTAAGAGTCCTACCAAGGATCAACTGTTTAGCATATAAAACCCTTTTATTAAGTATAAAATATAGTTTATCATCGTTTGGTCCTTTCTAGGTATGTTTCTTATCTATATTACTTATCTCTAACTCTTGTATCCTCTCTTCCTCATGGTTTGTCAGTTTTTCTATTTTTAGAATATATAATATATGTTATACTGTATCTTTAATCTATATTTTATTATCATATATGTTTTTGACAATGTTCCCTATTAGATTTTCCAATTTGAGTATTTGTGATTTATGATCATGTGATCCCAAGGGAGGTGGTTCCGTTTACGTTTTTCCAATTTATTTAACCCTATGTTTATTTATTTAAGTTAAATTTCATTCAATTTTATTTTCTAAACATTTTTTTAATTTGGGATTTGGATTTGATTTGGAATAATTATGGAAACTCCCCACCATAATTCTATTGAATTGTGGTGTGTTTTTGGTTTCTGATTGAATATTTTGAAATTAAATTATGGAATTTAAATTATGGATTTTTAATTGTGAATTTTTATAGGAAAATTCAATATTAAAATATATTTCAAATTTGTGTTTGATAAATATGTATTAATTTTTCATATCAAAATAAAATGGTTTTACCATGAAAAAGGAATGATTTGATTACAAACTAATTTGGGGTTTTAATGGAAATTGGTATATTATAATGGAAAAAGGTTTAATTTTATTTTAAATAGTTCTAATATAGATTACCAATTATTGAATGTTGTCAATGAACATTGAATCCTCAGTTTGTAGTGAGTTATTTGGGAAAAACTCAATTCAATCTTTACAAATATAAAAATACATATTTAGTAAGTCACATTCCCAATGGAATGGTGATGGGTCCTATTCAACTAGTGTCTTAGGGACTTGTGTACACATATTTATGTGATCACCTATTCCGGTGTGTGGGGATCCCATAATCTAGAACTCTAATAAATTTGGGTAGATTACCATGTTTATCAGTTTGGATTATTTTGATATATATTCCAATATTTGTAAGATATTTTAAATGTTCATTATTTATTTACATAAATTTTTTAACAATTTTTTTATCCATTATTTAAAATTATTATCCATAAAATGAAATGTTACACATAATTTTCTTAAATATTTTATTAAACATACATACCTATTTTATTTTAAATTTAAGGAATAAATTGGTTAATTAATTTTTGAATCTTATTAAGTTATCCTTCATGTTACCCTACTTGGATATTATCTCATGAATTATATTTTCCTTTTGATGTTTTTAGGTTACATATTCTAGGTTGGAGAAGTGGTAAATCACCCCCATAGAGTTTTTTATTGGTTGTGATCTTTGGTCTTGGAGAGTTATGTCCATTTGTACTTGGTATGTTGTCTTATTTTGAGAATATATATGGTTTGTTTAGGGTTGTTTGCACACATTGGACTTCTAGTACATTTCTCTCTGTGGAGTTTTTCATTGTATGAACACTAAATTGAGTCCCTTGATTCAATTTTGTTTATAAAAAAATAATTCCCATTTTCATATTATGTTATAAAATATGCAAGTCTCTAACCCATGGTGGTTGGTAATTACCTTCATTCTATGTTAGGACCAACTCAGTTATTAGGGTACCTTGGTATTCAGTTGGATTGTTATAGATAAATTATTCAAACTATTTTGATTTTGATAATAACTAGTTATGGAAGGAATTATTATAATTATATCATGGATAATGTAACATTTTAATTCTTAGGACAATTAATTTCATCTTAATTTGATAGAGTAAGAGATGTAGTGGAATTTGTTTTAATCACAACCGAAGGATGATATTGTCCAAATGAAATGAAATGAAATCAATTAAATACATCATATCATAAAAAATACCCAAATTTAGGAAACTTTTCTTGAAATAAAATATAATCCAATTAACCACTTTTATGATGATATAAATGATACTTTTCACTCATATTTTTTTGTGGTTTTTATGTTGTTAATTTTCATATGATCATTAAACTTCTTGGGATCAATAATCTTTTTCACTCTCTATCTCTCTTTATACACTACCAATTTCTTCCATGTCTAAATCATCTTTTCAATGTTATTTTCTCCTTTCTAGAAATATAGTATGTGTTATTTCAGATGAATTTCCCTAAAAAATTAACCTATATTCAAAATGATGTTTTATTAAACCATTTTATGATTTGGGTATTCCAAAAATAGAATCTCAAATGTTAAAAAAATTGTTTACTGAGCACATGTTCAAAATCTATGGTAGAAATTATTTTATAGGGTTGGAATATAACAATAATTTTTTTTTTTGAAATTTTTTTAAAAATATATATAATTATTTTTATATATTACATTACATGTAATACTATGTTTATATTATGCTACACAGTACTCTGAGTGTGGGTTGAATTCCACACAACACTAACCTTATAAGAAATGTAACATTTTATTAAATTTTATTATTTAATATGATTTTTATCACTATTATTTTTGAATAAAATGGATGAATATAAATAAAAGATTTATAAAAATATATAGTTTAATCATGTATATAGAATTAATTATTTTCTGGGTAATTAATAATTAATAAATATTTTAAATATATTAAAATAAAGAATGTATTTATCTAATTTTTTTATAAAAATAGATATTTCCTACCACAATAAATAAAAAAACAATTTTTTTGAATTATTTTAATGAAATTTATATTTTATATATTCAATAAAATGGTTACTAGTAATCTTATTTTTCTTCTAGTCCGAAGAGATAAATAAATCTAGTTCTTTCTTTAAAAACATTCATTTTTAGGGACAATGTTGTGTCATATTTAATGAACTTATTTTAAAATTAATATTTGATTATTTTTTAATTTTTTTAAAAAATGTATACTTATTTTTAAAACCCTAATTTAATTACTATCTTAGGATTATTTTTTGATTATCTTCATTGAAGATTATTTGTTTGATGAATATTGAAAAATTCCGGGTTTTATTATGAATTTTAATTTCATTTAATGAATTTAAAAACAAAAAAATTAGGTCTATGATGATTTTAATGGACAAATTAGTTTAATTATATATATTATTACTATTTATGTAATTTTAATAATTTTAGTATTTCAGTTTTGTATTGAATCATGTTAACCTTTTTAACAATTTCTATTTTGAAACATGCTTTCTCCTCACCTCTACATGATTAATTTTTAATTTGATTATTCTACTTATATGAAAGTAATTTAGAAAAATGGACAAATTTTTTATTTATAATAATTTATATTATATAAAATTATAAACATAATTGTATACCATAATTGGTTGTAAATACAGTAAAAATCATTTACCACATTGAAGGTGATAGTGTGTTTACCAGGGGATAAACTAAAAAATAATGTGCTAAAAATGATCCAAAACTTATCCAAATCCAATATAATAAATATATTTTACCTTATATATTTTATCATACATAATTTATTATTTTATATCTTTATTTAATGCAAAAATACTTGATTATATATTTTCCCTTTGCAAAAATTGAAAGTGTGTAACTCACCTCACATATAAAGGCCACCCGATATCCTATATTATTCAAACATCAAAAAACCTATGATTCTACAACAACCAGACAAACATAATTTCTTTAATTCCCTAATATAATCCTAGATAATTATTTTTTCTATAAATACAACCTATGACTCTTATTGGTGCAATCCAAAAGAAGTTCTTCAAAAAAAATGATTACATCTCTAATTAATAATTTATTTTATTTCTTCCACCATGTCCTTAAATTATAATAAAAATATATTGATATAATAAAATAATAATATTTTAATGTAGTTATGTTACTTTCATAATTTAATTCATCCTCCTCTTCCATTAAATGGGATTCAAAATCACCATTCCTCTGTATGTTGGACTACCACCCTGTAAAACGATGTTCTTCATTTTTCATCACCAATTTTCACGGATGAATATAATGTTGAATTTATATTTTATATAATATATTTATTATATTATAATTCTTCTATAATTAAAATATCACATTTTCCATCTTAATTTAAATTCCATGGGAATACGATAATGGTTTTTGAGTTTATGACAAACTATTACCTTGTGAAGTAATGTGATTCATTAACACATTATAAGGAAGGTAATAAGGATGGTTTTAATAAATTTTTTATATATATATAATATTAAAATTATTATATGATATTAATATATTGTTCAATTTTCATTATTTATTTCTTTCATTAAATTGGAGACAATGTTCATGCGCATGTGCGTTCTACCATCTCTATAAACAACGTATTTTCAATTCTATCTCTATCATTTATAGATCATAAAAAAACATGTATAATTAATATATATTATATTAATATAATTTTTATAATTATTAATTTTTCTATTTAACAGTGATAAATATAATAGAAAAAATTAATAAATCGAAACATACATGAAAAACAAATCAGTTATTGTCCAAAAGATTAATTTAACATGGAAATGTTAATAAATATGTACTAAAATATCGTATTTAAATAATATATGGTCAGATATAAATATATATATACATGTTTACTTAATATATTTATAATAACATTATATTCATAATATTGGAGGTTCAAATTTGAATGAATGAGTTCGATAGTTAAGGTAATTGATTTTTGTCGCACTATTTTACTTATGTGACACACATGCCATATTCACCACCTAATTCTTTTATTGGGTGTACATAATTTACATGAATTTATTTTATGATGATTATATGTAATTTTATGGGTATTTTAATATCTATTATAGTATCATTATTTTATAGGGTTTACATTAAAAAATTTACCAATGTGGTATAGGATTTTTGCCATAATTTGTCTTCTTTAGGACATATGTTATGTTATAAACCTATATTCTATATTGAGATTAATAAATATACCCTTTGGAATTATATGCCATGAATATCAATCTATAAATAAAATTTTTGTTCCATTTAATGTTATTATTTCATGGGGCATAGGATTTAATGTTACAAAAGACATATGAGCATTATGATACAATCTAATTTTTTATCAGGATTGTTTTTTATTATATTTTTGATATTGATATATTATGATCTATATCTCATGAAAATTTTGTATTTTATTTTCTTTTATTTATATCATGATAATAAAAGTTTTTTTATTTTTTTACCTTTATGTTCTCAGGAGATCAAAATACATTTCAATGAAAATTCATCGTTATTTCACACATCAGTTGAAAAATCATTTTCATTAAAAACCATGTTTTATAGTGATGTTTTTAACATTATTCATAACAATAATTTTACCCATTATTTATTTTTTGTAAAATTTTATCATAGGAATATTCATTTCATTAACCAAACAATTCCCTTTTGTATTTTTTTTTAAAAATGTGATTGTAATATTTGATTTAACTTATATGACATGAATAAGAATTTCCCACAATCATGGAAAATATTTTTTAAGAACAAATTATATGTTCTCTAGGTTATTTCCAATGAAAATTAATTTTCAAATGGTTTTGTGTTTTAAATAATTATTTTGAAATAGGATAGGATACATTCCTCAATAAATTTATTAAATAATATTTAAAGCTTCTTTTTTAAGTTATAATGGTAATTTTAAAAGAATTTTTTAAAAAAATTATTCGTGTTATCATTTATTTTGAAGGTTGAAAGTATATTTTCAACAAGAAATTTTTATAATTATTTTTAAATCATCCATTTTATGTTTCTATGGTTATTTTAAAATAAATGGATTCCCAAAATATTTTATTAATTATATTTTTGGAAGTGTAATTTTCAAAGAATAGTCATTTTTTTCAAAAAATATACCATGTTTCACTTCAAAATAATTTTCTATATAAGTTGAAATCCATAGTAGCACCTATTACATTCTAGAAATATTATCCAATGTTACGAGTCTTATTATTTATATAAATTCTTTATATTAATGATGGTATAAAGTTTATGAAACATGTTTCTCTTCTACACATTTAAATATCATGACGTGTTTATGAAAACTCCTTCATTTCATGGTCTATTCTATAATGAAATAATTAATTTATTATTAATCCAATCTCTTTTCGATAATTTATGATATAATTAAATCACTATGAAACCGATTTCATTCCATAGGTAATAATATGATGAATGTATTATGATCTTGTGTCACACATATATATTATTTTTATTAGGTGATTGGAGGGACATATATATCCCTCTAATTAATATGGTAAATATTTATATCTCATGAGATATAATCAAATATAAAACAGAGTGAACAAAGTATAGTAAGGTAATCTTTCTACTATGGTGGTATTGGGAGTGATCCATTATTATTATGATGGTTTGTGGTGTGAACCATTCAACTATGATAGAATTTAAAGTGACACATGACTAATATTGAAATGTTTTTCTATTATTATGTGTATTCAATTATTTGATGTATTATCCCAATTTTTTCTCTAATGGATCATGTTCTTTCCACTATTTTTTATTTATGTCTTATTGTTAACCGTGGTTTATGCCATGCCTTAAAATTATGATCTATGATATGTAGGGTATTGCAAATGTCATGATAAAATTCTTATACTGTAATTATCATATCATACATATGTGATCATTGAAATCTCACTCGCTTAATGTTGTTATACATCTAACCTCACCCTTTATTATGTTTCCATTTCTTAGTTACCGAAGAAAGGTTTTAAGAAGGGTATGTTTGTGAAAAATACCAAAGGGTATGATTATTATGAGATATCATGAAGATACTTAACCCAATTATAAGATTATGTTCCTTATTTGCAATGATACAAAACAATAATGGTCCTCTGGCATTTTTTTTGAAAATAAATGAAATGTAATCTAAATATTTATATTATATATTTATTAAAATCCAGATATGATATAAAAATAATCTATTAAATCCACTCACATTTATTTTATACATACACTGATCGTGGATACTCATCTCATTAAAATATTGTTGTATCAAAAATAATTTTTTCACTTCTTAAAAACTAAAATTTAATAGATTCATTATCTCATTTTATTCTAAATTTTTATCACAAAATATGAATTTTAAAAATTTATAGATGTAATTCTCAAATAAATTGATTAGTAATATTCACTTCCATTATCATTAAAAATAACATAGACAATTATAAAATTATGGCTCATCTATACATAATGATGTTTAGAATTTGAAACAATCGATTTTGAATCATCTCATCGGATTTCATTTTATAATCTTTACCTACAGAAACTCACATTTAGTATTTTAGAAAAAATAAATTTCAACTATGAAATGACTCATGCATAAAAAGAATTTACTTTTACACAGATGATTTTATTCATAGATGAAGTATATTTAAGTATCTAGGAATCAAAAAATTCTATACAATTTGATTAATTTTAGTTAACCGTATCAACTTATACAATCATGACCCAGGATAACATATAACCAATAATAGGAACCTTTATATTTCACATATATAAATATAGGATCCACTTTAATGGATCATAAAATGATAATAAATGACATGTGATAAACCCACTCTAGTAACCCAAGAATGGATCACCTGGGATTCTCTACAAGATACCCAAGACAATTCATTATCTACCTGAGTATGTATATATTGTTAGGGTTTGAAAATATCACCATTATGAACAATTTATCCTTCAAAAACAAAATAATCAACCAATTATTTACACATTCAAATCCATCCTGACCCACCCATATATTTCACTTCCAATATATAAGTTAAAAAACCCAGATAAATATATTATTACACATGATTACCAAAGGAAACTTCCGGAACACTCGAAATTGGGAATTCCAAATCAAAAGTTCACAAAAAGAAAACCACAACTGATTCGTAAAATGTTTGGTATATATACAATGAGATAGAAACCAATCCAAACTAGGTCACATCATGATGGTCTTGTTGATATTTTGAAATGAAACTCCCTCACAACTGGTTTTGAATATAATTATAAAAAATTCATAGACACATATATAAAAATCAAATATTATGTCCATTATCATTATTTATTATATTGTTTTTATATTAGTTAAAATAAAATAATATCATTGAAAATATTTCCTCCGAGTAAAATTATATTTTATTGAAACAATCATTTTCAATAAACTTTAAACAAAAATTTATTAAAATATTTATAATTTTTTAGGAACCCTTTAATTAAAAAGTTAAATTAAGGAATGAATAAAATACTAAGGCACAGAATCAGTAACAAAATATCATGGTTAAGAAGAAATCATGATGAAATTTATTCTAATAGAAAAATTGAATATAATAAAATTTACCATATATAGTAATATATTATCATAAAAATCATTCTACACCCAAGGAAAAATATTTCTAGACCATAACAATACAAAGGACGAAATACTAATATATGATGTATCCAAACAATACAGGCCACCAGATTATCATCCACCTAGAGTCATCAGGAATACTCACCACTATAACATTACTGGTAAACCATAAGGTTTAAATTGGTAGCTTGTGAATATATATCATATGATAAATCAAGTCCTCTCTCACAGTTATTAAAGTACAAATTTGTGAAATAATAATAGGTAATAAATTAAACAAGTCAAATAATATATGAAACAACATATAATAAACAAAAACTTCTCTCTTACTCCCTCTCAATAAACAACACCAACCATACCACACATATAATAAAAAAATATCAAAATTTAGGGACAAAATTAGGGGTGTCATACCCATAACATGAAATATAATTTAAAATAACTATACGATCTATAATAATAACCCGAAATCTTTTTCCAAGACATATTATCTTCTTTTAAAAATATAATTTCAAAATATTCCTGTAATAAAATTTTCCAAAAAACATAATCAAATCTATTTAAAACATGAATAGTTTTCATTATAACATGCTTGAGATTCTAAACAATTTCACTTGTTTCATTCAATATTATAAAATTAAGTTAACACCAACATCTAAACCCAAAAAGTAACATCTTCATTTAAAAATGTCATACCCATACAAATTTTTTTATTGAAACAATTTTCAAAATCTAAGGATATTATAAAAAAATAAAAAACAATAAATAATTGAAATTCCACTTTAATGGGAGGTCAATAAGTAAATTCTATATATTATAAATTTATTCTTACAAATTCATGTAATCATAACATCAAAAATATTACATTTAAATATCTCATGAAAATAATTCCATACCAAATGATGTAAGTGTAAAATAAACATACTTAAAATTAAGATGAAATAGTTCATAATATCTTCAAAGTAGTCACTTTTCAATGATAATTATAAATAGAGAAACATGTATATATCTATAAACACTAGAAAAAAATTAAACCCATACATAAATCTAAATTTTCTTCCTCTATGACTATTTGGGATTCATGAGTAAGAGAATTCTAAGTGTAAGGATACATAGGAAAGACAGATTAAGAAAAAAAGAGGAATCATGGAATCATATTAAGTCATATTCATAGATCTAATGATGTAGGGGAAAATTGATGAATGAAAGAGGGAAAGAACCCCCTCTATGTTTCTATCATTTACTAAACTAAATGCATGCTAAAGAAAGGAAAATCCACTAAAAATATTTTAGAGAAAATGAAAAAACAAATAATTTTGAAATATATATAGATTTATTAACTTTGGAGACCTTATGTAAATTGTATGGTGTCCCTCATAATAACTCATTGTGTTGAACGCATTAGGGATATGTCCTAAGGACCAACAAAATATTATATTTTTGGATTCAAGCTCAATAAACAGCATGTACGCTATATTACAGTGTGGAGTCCTATATCTGAGAGCCTCATCTCTGTATCCTTATTCTTATATTGTAGATAAAATCTTGAAATATGAATTATGGGAATCAATAACTAGGAATCTATGATGCCACCTCATATTTTAAGGAAAATAGAACAACATATAAAATTAATTACCACCCTTCAACCATTATTCATCACCCACACCATAATTGAGACATAACCATATGAAACACCCACAATGGAATATGTTAAACACTATTGTATGTTTGTTATAATTAATATTATTTGATACCTTTATAAACCTCCGATAAACCATTATACATCTCCTTAAATTGGTCATCGTTATGATAATTTATTTTTACTACCCTTATGAATCTCATTAACAAACATTTATCACACCTCACCACACCACATCAGTCTCCAATACATTATGGTATATGGAAATTACCTAACTACACACCAAAACACTACATATTGGGGAATGGTCTCAATATATATATATATATTCTATATAAAAAATAGAAACCATAGAAAATTTTAAAAAATAATGGAATTCCAAAAAGAATGAAATTATAATAAAATTTCCACCAGGGTGTTACATGAAAAATACACCTAATTACATCTACATTAAAATTATTGATACAATAGTGGATAATGAATCATATGTTGTAAATGGTAGTGAATCATATAATTATTGTGAAGTAGCAAACTGATTTTTTTACTTTAAAATATATAGAATGATTTTTATGTTCAATATAATTTTAGGACATTCTCAATTTATTAAAGTCTACAAGACCATCATTAAATAATTATAGGAATTACTATAATAATTCAACAATCCATTCATGAAATTTAGATTTTTTTAAACATATAATTACTAACTTTTTTTCATGTCTATCCATTCCATTAAATTTCATATAAAATCATAAACTATTATAATAAAAACATAAGATTAATTCGTCATGATTTTTATAGCCTACATGGTTGGTTACATGGGGATAGATATCATATATATTTAATTAGATTCTATCATTACATTAGACCAAAAATAATATTTTTAAATAAATATATACAGGTTTTTGAGTAACCAACCACCAACTATATTCACTCAAAGATTATATAATTCCTATATATTATTATAGGTATAACTCATTATACTCCAATCAGTACTTAACATGTTATCTTAAGGATTATCACAAAATATTATCACTAATATTATAGATGTTATCTAAAATTTATTAACGTAGCAATTAGATGTGATAAAATCATTAATTATTCATTACCAAACAAATTAATAATATCCTTCATTTTTTGGGGGGGAATTTTTACTCTATCACCCAAAAATCTATTAAATTTTTTAAATTTAAAATATTTGAGGTCAAAACCCTTTTTCCAAAAAAAGGAATCACCACTTCTATTACTAGCTCATGGGGGAACCTATTACATGACCCAAATTCCCTATTATTTATGAAAAAATACCTATCCTGAAGCCCCCAGTTTTATTTCTCAATTCCTTTTCATAGCATTTGGGTCACAATCAATGCACTTCTTACCCACTCCATTGAATGCATACACATCAATAATCATTACTCATTTTTAAGGTGAGTTATATATAATTTAGTTTCTATAGTTTCTTATTTTTTATAAATATTTTAAATTTTCGTTTAGTGATATTATTGTTTTTTGAATAGTTATACCTAAATACTATATATATTATTCTAATATTTTATACATAATTTTTATTTACTAGGTATGAAAACAAAATAATTTTTATTCATCTAACTATATTTGGATTAATATAATGTGGTCAGCAAGAATTGTGAGTATTATTTTGGTTATTTTATATTATTTTATATTATTATGTTTGGAGTTCATAATTTAGTATATATCCAAGGGGAATAATATTTTTGATATACAAATAACTAGTCAATAAGATTATACCAATTTTGGAATGATATAGGTCGGATTCCAATCCATCCATGTATACAATTTAAAGTATAATCCATTCATATAATTGTGAGACTTTTCAGGAAGGTGATTATTAGTCTTTTTCACAAAATGAATGTGGATATGGTTATATATATTTGGATTACATTTTTTTGTTATTAAAAGAAATTAGGAATATAAAAAAGACTAATAGACTAATAAGTTTTCTAAAATATTAATTTTTTTGAACGAATAAAAATAAAAAGCTATATCATTATGATAAATCATTCATATAAGAATAAAACATTATATAATAATAATTACATGATATATAATAGTTTTTTATTAAATATAATAATTTTTTATTATATTTTTTGGTACTATGAACAATTTGGAAATAGTATGTGTGGGGTTCCATTAATTGTCAATATTAATCTAGACATAAATCATTCATTATGGATTTCCATAACAGTAATTGTAAAGACCCAAAAATTCCATGTAAATGTTTTTTTAATTATATGGGAATTTTATGAGTCCACAAAAATTGACGGCGCGTGATTCTGAGGCCCGGTGTACCCAGAATGTATTTCTGAACATTTTTTCAGGTACGTTCTATAAAGGTGCGATCAGGTTTATGTAACATTTGAATCAGTGCTCGTAATTGAAATCCGAGGACACCGTTGAAATCGTAGCACTGGTATTCTCTTAAGGATACCTTTACCTCAGTCACAGTAGGTTGAGGGTGAAAGATATTTTTTTCAATTTTTTGTGGAGATAAAAATAAAATCAAATAAACATCTAATTTTTAATTCTTGCTGAAACCTCCCATGTGATTGTTATGTATGTGGGGACCACCGAGTATAAAACCTCTCAATTTGATTTCTTGTGATGGGGACCACCAAAACCCCTTTAATGGGAGAAAACCGCTCAACTCCCCTACTTTAGTTATGCCAACACAATTAATTTAAATAAGAAAATTAATTGAGACAATTATTTAGGCCAACCCCATTTATGCCAATAGATTTATAATTTTTATTGGCACCTCTTTTCATGGAGAGGATTGGTTGGAAAAGGAGAAGGGGATAACATGTGTAAGATCTTTTCTAGCAAAGAACACACCCTTACTCTCCAACGAAGAACTTCTCCTGCAAAGAAAGAACACCATCTCCATTAAAGAACGTTATTCGGAGCCATGAAAGAGGGAAACGCACGAGCCCGACTTCAGAAACATGTTGCGGAGGCGAGGATCATTGGCACCCTCTTCACCTTCAACGTTTTTATCTCGCGACACATCAATGAACCTTCTATGTAGGGTTGTTGTTTGAATTTTTACCCTTACACATTCTTGATCTTCATCGTGATTCAAGTTTTATCGAGCCACTTGCTATCACTATAACGCGGAGGGTGTAGGTCAAAAGAACGTGGCCCAAACTCTCCGCAATCCTTTGATGTTTTATTGTGTTCTTCGCGATGGTGGAGGACAGCAATCAACACCGGTAGGGAATGAAATCGACTTCCGACATAATGCTAGTCACGAAAAAGGAGAGGACATGACCATTCTGCATGATGGAAGAGAACTACGGCTAGTGCCGTGTCAGTGAAGGAAGGATGATTGCCCGAGCCGGCCACTGGAAAAGGTGTGGCGTGCGACCTCGCCTCATGTAGAGCACGACCAACTATCCGGCCAGCGGCAACAGACCACCGCTCTATGGAGGACCACCGCTCTGCGGCCACCCCACCGCACCGTGGCCCACCGAATACACTGTACCATGGCCACCCCGCACCGTGGGCCACCGAATGTGGTCCGGTTTGGCCCGACTGGGTCGGACCGAACCCAGATCATTTTTGACCATATACGTTGTTTTGGTCGTAACTTTGGCACTGGGCATCCGTTTGACGAACCGTATAAAACGCTGGAATCTTTGGAGTGAGAAATACATTTTGGTATACCCCAATTGAGATTTTGATAAAGTTGGGGTAGGATTGGGTTGGATCGAGAAAAAATCCAACCGGCCCCTTGGGACTAAAATGCTAATAACTTATAGACCGGGCATCCATTTGACACACTGTCTATTGCATTGAGACCCCTATGACGTGGAAAAACATTTGGATACTTCTTTGTGGGACTTCATGGAAGTTGGAGTGTCGAACAATATCTTTCTGTGCAGACTCTCCCAATGACGGGCATGCATAGTGCGAGAACCCTGTAGCTGGATGAAACTTGAGATAGGGATCTTTAGTGGGTATGATGATGTACTAGGATCCTGTGTGCGTCTGATGATGTTCGTACGATTTACTAGGATCATGTTTGGGTCTGACGATGTACTGATGATTTAATAGGATCCTATGTGGGTCTGATGATGTACTGATGATGTACTAGGATCCTGTGTGGGTCTGACGATGTACTGAAGATGTACTAGGATCTTGTGTGTGTTTGACAATGTACTGAAAATGTACTAGGATCTTTTGTGGGTATGATGATGTACTGAAGATGTACTAAGATCCTATGTGGGTATAAGGATGTACTAGGATCATATGTGGGTCTGCAATTTGGGATCTACTGTGGGCCTCCATATTTACAGATTAAGATGATTCAGTAGTTACATCTAATCATCTCTAATAATGTACTAATGTTATACCTGGTGTTAGCTGAGTTCGTACATGTGTGGTACATTCTTTCGTGGTAATACGTTGGTGGTATTCTTCGGTGTGGCATACCTTCATGGTACTTACTTTTGTGGCATTCCTTCCTTTATGAAATAGTTGAGAATTAGGCTTTTGAGTTGGACCATGTGTTTCCTCATGATTGATATGGGTATACTTGATAACATAGGTATATGTATGAGCATATATGTAAGTTGGGTTGTCAGTTGATTTCATGCTTTGTGGTTTATCATTTTTTGGATTTTGTGTGACCTTGAGGGTCTTTGGGTCTCTACTTAGTATCGTTATACTCACCCCTGCACTGGATATGCCTTTTCCTTGTTGTGTTTGGTACAGACGACAGACAACGCTGATCGAGGCTGAGGGTACTAGGACTGGAGGGTACCCTGAGGTGTACCATACAGCTTGTCAGTACGCATAGGAGATGGCAGAGATGGATAATTGAGGAGGCAACATGTACCTACCCTTCAGGTAGGAACCTCAGAGGATGACCCAATAGTTTTCTTTCTATTTATTTAGTTGTTTTGTATTTTAGTTGTACTTGTACCTTTACTGTTGGGATTTTATTCTGTCCCCTCTTACTTTTAGCACACTTTTTTCTGTACAGTTTACTTGTGTTCATAACTGAATATGTGATTGGTTTCATGTGATTATAGGGTATAATGAAAATTCCTTCCTGGTTTTAGGGAATATGCATTTCGGTGCTAGCCACCAACCGCTGGCCTAAAGAAGGCGAGCTTGGGGAAGTCGCGACATGGGCCCCGGGGGACAAGTTGTGACAAATTGGTATCAAAGGATTCAATTATACCATAGAATATTGGACTCAGATATTTTAATGGTAATAGTGTTATGTGTTTTGATAAATATTATCAGTTCATGGAAACTAGTGTTGGTGTGGCGTCTGATGTATCCATACACCAGGACCATGGATTCTGATTTTTGACTTAGTGCATGAAAACACTAATTGCGTGTGTATTTTGAAAAGTTTTCTTTGAGAAATATTTGAATAATCTAGCAACATATAACTTATTGACCATGGAACACCTGTTCATTTTCAGGATTCTTCTATGCAGAAATCAAGCTCGGGTTCTGTGTATAGTACGCACAGATAGCCCACCGAGCGATGAGGCCTCGGTGCATGGCCCTCTTCTAGTAGAGGAACCAGCGGTTCCATTACCCATTCAGAAACAGATGCCACAATACCCAACAATAGAGGGTGCATGCCACTTGGGCGCATTTCACAAGTTCTAGTACCAGAGGCCACCCAGGTTCAGGGGAGAGATAGCCCCACATGCAGATGAGGTTTGGTTCGAGGCTGTGGTGAGTGTTTTCGGACTGGTAGGGACACCAACTGATCTAATGGTGATCCTTGCAACAAGTCTTCTATATGAATCATCATGAAGATGGTGGAGCTTGTTGTTCTAGGTTTAAGATGATGTGATACTTCTTTGGGAAGACTTCAAGAGCCTATTTTAGGCAGAGTTTGTTTCAACAACTCTTCACGTAGTGCACATACATGATCTTCCTCCTCTGTTGTAGGGAAACATGACTGTGGCTCCTTACATAGTGAGTTTCACCGACCTCTCATGCTACACCACTGATATGATGCAAGACCCTTTCTTCAGGGCCCAAAAATTTGATTAGGGACTCAAGCTGGAGATCAAAGCTTGGATGATTTCACTCAGCATCATAACGTAGGCGGGGGTGTAAGAGCGAGCCCTATTAGTGGAATGTTTTATTTCTGAGCAGTCAACAGCAGCGAGACCCAATACCAGATGTCACGTTGCAGTGTATTCTACAGTTGGCAGTAGAAAAATGTCGCAATGGTATAAGAGGACCAGTAATACACGTGGATGACCACATGAATCAGGATCGTTTGTGCAGGATACCAGAGACAGAGCCAATCATGCGAGGAACAATTAGTGTTTCATATGAGGTGGGTAGGGTCACACGGCTCATGACTGCCCGACCCATCATACGGACGATTTGTAGATGGTTGGAGGACTGCCCAGGTAGAGACAGAGGTTTGACTGAGGAGGTCCGCATGGAGCAGGCAGAATTTGAAGAGGAGTTGGCTATGCAGCTGTCGGTGGGAGATGATTTGACGTGTTACCACCACCACCAATAGCTTGTCCACCATGACCATAGTTATCAAGTGTATAGGGGTGACCTTAGCTCTAGGATACTGAGTCATGTGACCATGGCTCTTTGGAGGTGACACGAGTTACGATATGGGACTACTCCACCTTAGGTGAAGTACTTATAGACATAGGTTCGAATCATTTTAGTATTTCCACTACCCTCATTTGAAGCATAGATATTATGACAGAGCCGTTGGCTCGAGCCTTAATGCTAGAGACTCCTACGGGAGATGATTTGATGATTATGCATTGGTTCCGATAGTGTGAGATTACTCTAGTAGGTGAGAGATTCGGCTAGGACCTCTTAGTAGCGGCGTTGAGGTCTTACGAAATCATCCATGGTATAGACTAGTTATCTACATTCCATGCTCAGATGGACTGTTTTAGGTGAAAAGTGTGGTGTGTACGCATGGATGAGACTACGTTTACCTTCACTAGTGAGAAGGGAGCCTTTGCATCATAAGATAGACTTACCCGAAGGAGGGTGCAACTGATCGATCATCTATTGGATAGCCATACCCTTGGAGTGGTTGATGTGGAGAGTCCGAGTTATCCTTTAGTGGTGGACCAGTACATGGATGTCTTCCTTGATGATGTTCTGGGTCTACCTCTTCATATAGAGGTGGACTTTTACATTGACTTGTACCCTGGGATGACACCAATATCTACACCAGCGTATCAGATGGCTCTCATGGAGCTTCGTGAGCTGCGGGTACAGCTAGAGGACTTACAAGGGAATGGATTCATCTGGCCTAGTGTTTCCCCTTGGACAACCCCAATTCCGTTCACCAAAAAGGCCGATAAGAGCTTGAGACTTCGTGTTGACTATCGGAAAATGAACTAGGTGACTGTGATGTACAAGTACCCACACCAAAGGATTGAATACCTCTTTGATAAGATAAAGGGGACATGATGGTTCTAAAAGATTGAGCTTATATCAGGCTACCACCAGCTCAGAGTGAGAGATGAGGATGTGCAGAAGACGAATTTTAGATGTCATTACGACCATTATGAGTTTCTGGTCATGCAGTTTGGCATAACCAACGCTCTGAAGTGTTCATGCGACTCATGAATATGATCATTCATCCATACCTTGATCGCTTTGTAGTATTCTTCCTTGACGACATTATGATATACTCGGCTACTAAGGAGGAGTGTGCCTATCATTTAAAGGTAGTATTGGTCACACTCTATGATAACCAGATTTGTGGTTAGCTCTTGAAGTTCCAGTTATGGATTTGTGAGGTTCACTTTCTGGGACATATCATATCAGAGGCTGGAGTTGAAGTGGATCCAGTGAAGATTGAGGCGGTACTTTCTTGGGATCCACCCAAGATTGTGACAGAGGTATATAGTTTTTTGGGTTTTTCTGGATACTACCAGAGATTTGTGCCAGATTTCTCCAGAGTTGTAACTCTTCTATCAGCATAGACGAAGAAGGGACGACCCTTCATTTGGTCAGAGAGATGCCAACAATGTTTTTAGAAGCTGTGACAGAGGTTGACTAGTGCCCCCATTATGAGGATATCAGAGGAGTGCATAGGGTACATAGTCTACTATGATGCATCAGGGACTGAGATCGGATGTGTCCTGATGCAGGAGCGAGTAGTGAACGCATATGGTTCTCGACAGCTGAGACAACATGAGTAGAAATCCGCAACCCATGACATAGAGTTAGTAGTTTTGGTCTTCACCTTGAATATGTAACGACATTACTTGATGGGAGTGAATTTTATAGTCTACTCAGATCACAAGAGTCTCTGGTATATCTTCTCTCAGAAGGACCTGAACTTGAGACAACGACGTTGGCTTGAGTTCCTTCAATACTATGACTTAGAGATAGTCGATAATCCTAGGAATGGAAACATAGTACTGAATGCACTGATCAAGTGATCTGGTATACAACTGCTAGGTGAGGCTACATAGTAGATGGCTGCTTTGCAGATATCCTTTCTGGATCAAGATGGATTAGCTTTACTACAGTATCTTATGATCACTCCCCCACTCCTTCTGCGAGTCAGGGAGGAGCAACGTGAGGACACTGACTGTGAGGCTCAACGTGCTCATATATCCACTGGACAGGTACCTGATGGATTTTCTGAAGTTGGGGAGCATGTTATTCTTTTTAGAGAATGTACCATGGTACTAGTGTCACATCATGATGAAGTGTTTAGGGAGCTCCACACATCCCCTCTACTGGTACATCCACGAGTGGAAAAGATGTTCCCTGATCCCTGATGACAACACCGGTGGCCGAGAAATGAAGAAATATGTAGAAGAGTTTGTCTCTCGGTGCCTCACTTGTCAGCAAGTGAAGGCAGAGAATCAGGTACCACCAAGATAAGTTCAAACTTTAGAGGTCCCAGATAGGATGTGGGATAAGATATCCATGGAATTCGTTATAGGACTTCCACATACATCCAGAATTCATGATTATATCTGGGTGATCGTCGACCGACTCACCAAGTCAGTCCACTTCCTACCGAACAGAGAGTAGGATTTAGTAGAGATCATGGGACACCACTATGTGATAGAGATTATGCGCCTCCATGAAGTACCCTTGACGATTGTATCCGATCATGATACATGTTTTGCTTTCCGGCTATGGAAGGGGTTGTAGGAGTATTTCAGGATGCAACTTTGTTAATGCACCGCCTTCCATCCTTATACGGATGACCAGACTGAGTAGACCATTTAGAACCTTGAAGACACGATGTGTGCTTGCGTCCATGACATCAGTTTCAGTAGGAAGGATCACTTTACTTTGGTATAGTTTTCAGAAAACAACATCTATCACACCACCATTGGGATGGAACCATTGGTGGCATTGAACGGGTGACCTTATAGATCGCCTTTGTGCTTGACTGACCTAGGGGAGTCAACCCTAGTGGCACTAGGGATGGTATGGGATACCATAGAGAACGTGTAGATCATCTAGGAGCATATGAAGACTACACAGAGCAGGAAGAATTCTTATGCCGACAGGAGAAGAAGACCTATGATGTTTAATGATAGCGACCACATCTATTTGTGGGTCTCCCCTCGAAAAGGTTTGCAGAGATTTGGATGGGCCGAAAAGTTATATCCAAGGTTAATCGGGCCTTTTCTGGTCCTCAACAGAGTTGTTGAGGTGGCTTAACACCTTGAATTTCCCCCTTAGTTTCATCAGGTGCACGATGTCTTCCACCTATCCCAGCTGGGGAGATACTTGAACGACCCTTCTCATATCATCAACCATGGTGATCTGGACGTCGTTGATGGGGTGACATTTACGGAGGATCCAGTAGTGATTGAGGATAGATAGGAGTAGGCCCTTTGTGGGAAGTCGATTCCTCTAGTGCGCATTCACTGGAAGCACATGAACCTCTAGGAGACCATATGGGATCATGATTCTCATATACGTGCTCATTACCCCCACTTTTTTTCATGTTTTGTGTTGTGGATTTCTAGGATGCAAAGCCTTGAGTTGGGGAGAATGTAAAGACCCAGAAATTCCATTTATTTTTTTAAATTATATGGAAATTTTAAGATTCTGTGAAAATTGACAGCGTGTGATTCTGAGACCCGCAGTGCCCAGAATGAATTTATGAAAAAAAATTCGGGTCTATTCGGTAAATGTGCAAGCGTGTTTTTGTAATATTTGATCTGGTGTTCAGAATTGAAATCCGAGGACATCGTTGAACTCGCAGTGCCAGTATTCACTAAATAAGACCTTTACCTCAACTTCAGTAGGTTGAGTGTTAAATATAGTTTTTCACTTTTTTGTGGGAAAAAAATATAATCAAATAAAATTCAAATTTTTTATTCTTGTTGAAACCTCCCATGTGATTGTTATGGAGGTAGGGACCACCGAGCTTAAAACCTCCCAATTTTAATTCTAGTGGTGGGCACCAGCTGAACCCACATTAATGGGAGAAAACCACTCAACTACCCTAATTTAGTTACGCCAACACAATTCTTTTAATTGAGCCAGTTGATTGAGCCAATTAATTTTTCCAACAACATTTGTGCCAACAAAATTTTAATTTTTATTTCCACCTATTTTCTTGGAGAGGATTGGTTGGAAAAGGATAAGGGGGAACTTGTGGATGATCTTCTCCAATGAAGAACACACCCTTCCTCTCCAACAAAGAACATATCCTCCAAATGAAGAACACCATCTCCATTAAAGAATGTTCTTAAGATCCATGAAATTGGAAAACACATGAACCCAACAGCAGAAGCGTGTTGCGAAGGCGAAGATCATTGGAACCCTCTTCACCTTCACCATTTTCATCTCGCGACACATCAACGACCCCTTGAGGTAGTGTAGTTGTTTTAATTTTTCTCCTTATCCATTATTGATTTTCTTAGTGTTTCATGTTTTATCGAGCCTCATGATATCGCCTTAACTCATATGGTGCATTCCACATGAACGATTCTCTAACTCTTCAAAATGCTTTGAACTTTGGTTGTGTTCTTCACGATGGTGGAGTACAAAAATCAACACCAGTGGGGCAGGTAAATATAGTTGGACACACCACCACCTGTGATGAAGGAAACGTCATGACCACGGTCTCTGATAGAAGAGTACTGTGGCTAGTTCCGCGGTAGCGAAGGGAGGATGGTCAGCCGAGCTAGCCGTCGACGAAAGGCACATCACGCGACCGCAGAGTGTGGAGAGCACGACTGGCCATCCGGCCAGCCCCGGCGGTCCACCACACTGCGGTGCCCTGTCGCACCGTGGGTCGGACTAGACATAGTGGGTTGGGCCAGGCAACCCAAACTAGGTCAGCCCGAATGGGTTGGACCGACCCCAGACCATTTTCGACCCTATACGTTCTTTTCACCATAACATTGGCACCAGATGTCCGTTTGATGAACCGTCTATGGCGCCGAAAACCTTAGAGAGAGGCGGACAATTGGGTATACACACTTTCGATTTGGATAAATTTGGGGTGTGATTGGGTTGGGTCGAGCATGAATCCAACTAGGCCCCCATGGCTAGAAGGATAATAACTTATAGACCCCACGTCCGTTTGACGCATCCTCTGTTGGTTTGAGACCCCAATGACATGGAAAAACTTTTGGATAATTCTTCATGGGAATTCATGGATGTTGGGGTATCGAACAATATCATGAGGAGATGACTCTCCCAAAGATGAGAAAGCTTATTGCGGGAACCCTATAGCTGGCTAAAATAAGTGAATGGTATCCTTCATGGGTCTGACTATGTACTATGATCTTATATGGGTTTTATGATGTAATGATGATGTACTAGGATTTTGGGTGGGCTTGACGATTTAATGATGATTTACTAGGATCTTGTGTGGGTCTGACGATGTAATGACGTTGTAATGGGATCCTGTGTGGGTCTGAAGATGAACTGACGATGTACTAGGATCCTGTGTGGGTCTGACGACGTACTAGGATCCTGTGTGAGTCTGAAGATGTACTAAAAATGTACTAGGATCTTGTGTGGGTCTTCAATTTGGGATCTTTTGTGGGTCTGCCTTTTTACAGAGTAGGATGATTAAATAGTTACATCTAATCATCTCTAATACTGTACCTATGTTATACCTGGTGTGAGATGATTTCATACCTATGTGGTACTTTCCTTCGTGGTAATACCTTGTTGGTATTCTTCTGTGTGGCGTAGCTGTGTGGTACTTACCTTTTTGGTATTCTTTTATTTGTGGAACAATTGAGCTTTGGGGTTTTTGGTTTGACACTCTGTTTCATAGTGATTGAGATGGGTATACTTGATAACTTTGGTATATGTATGAGCTTATACCTAAGTATGGTTGTCAGTAGATTTAATGATTTTTGGTTAATCCATTGTGGATTTTGGGAGACCTTGAGGGTCTCAGGGTTGCTACTGAGTATCATTATACTCACCCCTACATGGGATATGCCTGCTCCTTATTGTGTTTTGTGGTGATGACAGACAACGCTGATCGAGGATAAGGGAACCAAGATTGAATGGTGCCCAGAGGTGTACATACGGCGTGTCGATATGCATAGGATACAGGTGGATGTGGAGAGCTGAGGATGTGATCTGTACCTACCCTTCAGAAAGGAACCTCGGAGGATGACCCAATAGCTATCTTTCTCTGTCTTCAGTTGTATTGTATTTCAATTATAATTGTACCTTTACTGTTGGGCTCGTATTCTGGACCCTCTTACTTTCAGCACTCTTTTTTCTATTTAGTTTACTAGTGTTCATAACTTTATGTGTTCGCTGTTGCATGTGTTTATGGGATATAAAGGCAATGCCTTCCTAGTTTTAGGGAATACTCTTTTCGTTGCAAGTCCCCAACCCCGAGCCTATTGAATGCGGGATTTGGGAAGTCACGGCATGGGCCCCGGGGGTTAGGTCATGATAGCTGTCTTCCTATTTAATACCTTTTTTGATGAAGGTATATTATAAGTGAACCTTAACATCATGTTAATATGTAATTTATAGTATTTTGGATACTCTTATCATATAAATCATAATCATGACGATTCCAATGAAATAGAGTTCTAAGAATCCATATGATAGTATAATATAATGAGTTATCGAAATAACTATGCATGTTCTATATATGAAATAATTAAAAATATTTTTACAAGGTACTATAATAGATTATGTTATAGAGCTAACATGGTGAGTTCATGATAATATATGGATATTTTCTCACTATATTGATATAATTTTTTGGTACATTGTTATTTAAGGGATTATTTTTTAATATATATCCTTAACTAAATGATAAAATACATGACACTCACCCATGAATATTTCATTATTTTATATATCAATATACACCATGGGTATTATATTTAAGAACCTTATATGCATAACATAAAAAATAATTATATGTTATTATCTATGGTTAAGAGTGGTATCAAAATGAATTACTACAATAATATGGTTGTGAATATTTAAAATATAAAATTCCATAATTTTTAATTATGGTTATCAATTACCGGATCTACACCACACATATGTTCTTATAAATACTCATTCAAAAACAGAATATTATAGAGAAATAATAACATAGAGAAATGTGACAGTAATAGTTAATTGGTTGGTATATTAAAATTCGACATATATTATTTATTATTCATAAGTTTTCTTATTTTTTCATATATTTTTTTTATTATTTTACCCCAAGAAATAGAAAATTGATTTGGGTATCTAATTTTAGAATGATGGGTTTTCTATTAATTATTAATAATTTGAGTTTTTCATATAAATGAATGATTTTTTTATAGAATATAAAGGATAATAAATGGAATTTATATTCTCTACGTGGATAATAATATATATAAGATTCAAAATTGTATGGTCTAATTTGATAGTAACTCCATTTAACATTTTCAATCAAATCTTAAATATATAAATGAGAAATACATTCCACGACATCATAGAGAAAGTTTTTTTAATTATTATATTATAAATAAATTTATTCTTGAACATAGTTATGTTAGAAAAAAATCCATGGATCATTTTAGTTAAAAACATGATAGGGAAACAAAATTATTTTATATTATATATCGTGATTTTTTTGGTCAAGGTGTAATCAATAATGTGGTTTTATTTTGGTATATCATTACATTTAATGCTAATTATAATTTCAATGGTTATATATTTTTCATTATTCTAATGATTGAAACAGTTTTAATATTATAAATAGTTGAAATTATAGTAAAAAAACACCTAGTAAAAAGTATTATTATATTGTAATCATATTTGGGTTGTGAATACCTAATGTAAAAATTCATTGATCATCTAATAGATTTTGGGTGTTTTTTTAAAACTCCCCCTCCAAGAACACAGAATTTATTTTTTTGTACTTGAGAGATATAATTTTACACTGTTTTAAATGGTTTTATTGATAAGTAGACATTTTAAAATTCCTATACAATTACATGGATATTATCAAGAAGCTTTTTAAATCATTCTTAACAATGTTACATTTAATAAATTTACAAGGATAATATATATTTAATTGATTGTGATTATTATAAATGTTTATATTATGAGTATTTGCAATTATAATGCATACTATCATTATTTTTTTTAATTACTGATTTTCTTAAATCAAATAAACTTACATTCATTGTTTACCACAATGATATAGCAACACATTAATTTTATAATCTGAAAAATCACAACCATTTTGTGGTATAATGTGGTATTTTCCATTAGAAGATTAAAATTACATGATGAGTTAATGAAAAATAGTATTAATATTCTAATAATCTAGAAAACCAAACATGAATTTTTCAAATTATTGATGTTAATCACGTTATATAATGTGTTTAGGGAGATAAGGCGAATAATGTTACAAAAGAACTTCATTGGTCTAAGAGGATTTAGTAGGAGCCCCATAGATATGTATTTCATATATAAAATAAAATTTATTTAATTTCTATATATTACAAAACTAATACATATCAAGTTACCATTGAGTGTTCTTAATTTCATAAATGGTTAAATTAAATTAGTCTTGAGATTAACAATGAGAATGATAAACAAGTTTGGAACATGTTGAATGGAACATAATGGTTAAAATATTTATGATATAAGATTATTTTGAATGTTAATACTAACAATAATGTTATAGTGGGATGACACGTTTCATTATTTTTTGTATTTAATTTTTGATATTTATGAAAATGAATAATATAGTTTTATGAATAAATGTATCGAATCATTTTTGACAAATGTTAGTTTAAAAAATTAACTGGAATATGTTTTTTTTGGGGTTGTGAACAATATTTTATTAGTATTATTTATGTTTTTTATCAATGAAAAAAATTTAAATATACATGTGAAATTAATATCTATGTTTCTATAGATATTTTTGTTGGGAGAATATATATCGATTGTCAATGTAATAATTATGATATAATTATTTCTTATGATAAATAAATTCAATTGTGTGTAGATAATGAAATTTATATACTATTTTTAGTATTTGAATATATATTGATATATTTATCATGGAATTTATGGGGTTGATTTAATAAAAATAAAAATTATTATAAAAATTATTAAATTTCGAAAATGAAATTTATGTTTGATAAATTAATATATAAATATAAATATATCAGTTAAATATATATGTGTGGGTGTTTATATATTATATATATATATGTGTGTGTGTTAATCAAATATGTATATTAAAATATTTTTCGGGTGTATATTGGTATATACGGGTGTGTGTATATATATATTATGTATATATATTGGTTATATGTATTTATATATATGATTGTGTCTAAATATATTTGATTGTGTATATATATATATGTATTGTGTATGACTATATATATAAATATTCTATTTAAAATATAATTAATGGGTGACGAAATATGTTTATAAAGGGTTTTGACAAACACATGAAATGTGTTTGGGTAGTGCAATGGATTAGGTATGAAAGAGAATTGAAAAATAATTAAATCTAAAAAGTAAAAATATTGGAAGTGAACCAAAAAGTGTATACATGATTAGGGAGTATGGGATTAATTCACTACACATGGATTCAAATATTCACATAATAAATTATTTTAAATTTTATTAAATTAAAATGAAAAAAATATATTAGTATTATAAATGGAAATTGTGGTACAATGCGCAATGCATATGTAGTAGAATGACTCTCCCTATGCCTCTTCAAATCCTCATGTATATTCCTCTCTCTTTATCTCTATAAACACACACACACACACACACACATATATAATTTGAAATTTCACTCCTCGATATCTTATATGATATTGATCATATTAATGCAATGTCTTTTTCATTGAATTCATCTCAATAAGAAAAAATTAAACTATGAATGTGTTTTTGAAGGATGTGATGAATATTTTTTCAAATAAAATCTATTAATTTTTTCGAAATGTAAATATTTAAGATAGATATAATTATAAGTCAAGTAGAATCGAGAAATGTTGTGGGATTAAGTGGTGAAAATGAAATAGAACATCAACTCTTGTACTAAAATCCTTGTTTAAAATACAGTATGACTCTTCTTACCTTTAGTAAATTATTTACAAATTATTCCATTCCATAATTTACATGCTCAAACAATGGAAAAGTTTACTTGATTATTGTATAATGTGTATGGGTGTGTAGATTTTAAGTAATGTTCTGATGGAGATTCAAAGAGAAATGTAAGAGTACATCTTTTTATATTTGAAGATGATTATATATTTTTACATGTTTCTATTTTATATTCATGCTAATATTGTATATATTTATCCTCAAACATGTTATATATGTTAACATTCCTTTAGTGGTGTAATTATTATTGATCAGAATAGGTGGGAAATCATGAAATGTTTTTCCTTTTTAGGTAGTTTTTTCCTAACTCATGATGATGGTGAGGATTGGAAAAATAATATAGTGGATATTTTTTGAATCTATGGAACGTTGTTTTGCATTCACAAAGGGACCAAGAGGCCATGTATTGGGTTTATAAATGAAATGTTTATTTGTGAGTGTTCACTTTATTATTATTGATATGGGATCACAATTCTATGCATTGTTCATATGAGATAATTTAGTCGGATGTATGCATGATTACAAGATGTCTTTATCCAAACGATGTGATATCCTTGTGGATAAATTTATGAATAATTCCAATATCTTTTATTGCCTTTATAGAAACGGGTTAAAGCAAGTACAATTGCTCATCTGTTGTAGCATTCATAGAATATGAATGTACGATTTTTATTGAATATAGTTATTCATATTATAAATTTATTATATCCTAATAATACACTTGTATACATATAGAGACATGGTTAACTATACATTGGTGGTATCATAATGGCTTTTTCAGTCACCCCCTACTCAAGAATTTTACTATGATAGTATATATCATTAATTGAGATCTAGAAAATGGAAAGGTCCCTATGATGGATGATTGAGAAGAGTACAGAGATTATTGTGCACAATGATATGACTCAATAGGGTTTTTGTATCTTTTGTTTATTTTTCTATACTTATTATTCTGGTTTGGATTACTTCAATGATAGATCATTTATTTTAATGGCATATATTCCATCCTAGATATTTATATGTACTCTAAATATATATTGTATTTTTTTCCATGAAATGATACAGAGGGTATAGTCTCCCCACTGATGGACATAGAGCATTGCTTCATGTCGGTAGCTTCTTGCATATGGGTTCGAATTCATGAGGTAATGTGACTCTCCATCGTGGAACCGTTTTTTGGGTTGAGATGTAGCAAAATAGTATCACAATATAAGGTTTACTAACCTCTATTTTCCCTTTATCTTGATTTGAGATATTATAGTTGTGAGTTAGGATAATAGGGAACCAGAAAGTAGAACTATGTTAGTGTCTAGCCTTCACTTTATAGTCGAATTTCAAGATTATATAATTTTGGGATTTTATGTTTTTAATTTTATGACACCGTTCAATAAATTCACATTGGGCGATACACATGATGTTGATACACTATTTTTTTTAGTTTGAATATGATTATGCTTCATGCTTGGAATAATGGAAAAAATTCCATATATACATGTTGTTTCCATTAGATATGTACCAAATAATTAAATTCATATAAAAATTTTGATATATTCATTAGTGAAATTTTATTTAATTTTTTATGCTATCTTCTTGTATATATTAAATAAGATTATATATGGGGAAATGACTAATGTGAAGATGTTGTTAATATGAATTTAAGATTTGATAAAATGGTAATGTTTTTTGGGTATAATTTTCTATATTTTGTATATATTGTATAATCAGTTGAGTTTTATATATAATTTGGATGATGTAGTCACATTGTGTAAGTCTTGGTTTCAATGAATTTGATTGGAATTTTAATATAGTAGTTCAATTTTTTAAAAAATATTTAATTTTTATTATGAAAATTCCTATGGTGACGAGTTATTACTCCGTGATCTAAAACACGTATCAATACTAAGAGGGATTTTTAGGGGAGAATCTAAAATTCATTTTTGTCAGTTTTATTTTCTTGTTCATGAAATATATTTAAATTTAGAATATATGATTATAATGATATAAATCAAATTAATTTTCATAAATTTAATCTAATAAAAATATTTTGCATATGGAATTTTGGTTGGTCTACAATAATAATAATAATAATAAGAAAATTAATATTATTTCTATTATTGATAAAAAATGGAAATATGTATGTTCAATTAATAATTGTTTCATTTTTTAACTTTTTGTGTGTGAATTTTTATGGGTGGTTAATGTAATAATGGTGATATTTTAATTATATAGCCTTAGAAAATGAATTTTTTTTAGTTAATTAAATCTATTTACTATTATTGGTATTTAATTTATCATTTAAATTGTTATGGTGGTATTGATAGGGGATTAAATAATAATAAAAAATATTTTTATTAATTTTATCATTATTATTATTAAGCTAAAAAAATAATATTTTTGTTTGACAAATTAAAATTATATATATCTACAGGTTAAATTTTTATGTATATATGTGTGTACTTGTGTTGGTGAATATTTCTATATGTGAGTGTGAATATATATGTATATATATATAATGTTTATATATATAAGTTATATGTGTACATATGCATATATATATATTGGTGAATATATGTATATACAATTGTGTGTCTGTGTGTCTATATATATTACTTATAACTATATATATGGATAACTTTAATAACATAATTTATGAATGATTAAATGTGTTTAATAAAGGGTTTAAAAAATCTTATGGAATATTTATGTGGTGGTACAAGATGTTAAGTATGATAGAAAAATATAATAATTAAAAATATTGGAAGTGGATTGTGGGATGTGTACATGAGAAAGAATGAGGGGTTGATTGTGTTGTACATGGATTCAAGTATTCATGTAATAATTTGTATAAAATTGTTGTATATATAAATGATAAAAATATTATAATATTATAAATTGCAATTAGGGTGCACTATGAAGTGAATAGGTAGTAAAAGCAATGGAATGATTTCTTCTAAGGAGTCTGTGTATTTGGAAAAATTAAATCTCAAACCAAAGTATGCGACGATCCGGAAGCTGTATGAAAGTTCAGAATGGGAATGGGCCACCGCAGATGAGGCGCTTGATCCTGGTGATGGAAACAGATATGGTTATGGGTATGATTTCGGACATGTAACTGCGTGCTCTTGTTTTTTATGCTTTCCTGTTGTACTTTTTCATTATTTTAATAAATAGTCAGAGAATTTTTCACTGACTGAGCCTTTCTTGTATAAATATATCTTTTTGATTTTTTTGTTGATAAAAATATTATTTATATTTAAATGAAGTCATTGTGTTTATATCTATTTGAAAAAATAAATAACAACGACTGTTTTTGAAGTTAGTGAGGTATTTTATTTAGATATAACTTTATTGTTTTTACTAAATTTTGAAAATCAAACATGAAGATATTTCAAAATCAAATAGAATTGATAATGGTTATTGGATTTAATGGTGTAATTTAACTCTGACATAAACCCATGTAATTGAATCATTATTTCACATAAGGTTGGGAGTTCTTTACCTCATTGGGCATTTGTATCACATTCTTATATGTTATAATTTTAGTGTTCTCATAATTTAAATATGTTATTGATTGTGATTTATTATGGGTGTGTGTTTCCCATGAGATCTATTATGATGTTGATTCAAAGGGAATTTCTAGATTATATATTTCAATTTTTAATGATGATTACATGAGGTTATATGTCTCTTCATAATAAACATACAAATATTATTTTCTTGCATTATCTACCATGTTATTTATTTTACATTTCATTTTGAGTCTTTATTATTGGATCTCGGAATAGGTGGACTGTCATGACATGATTTTCACTTAGAGGTGGATTACTCTCCACATAGGCTTATAAAAAATATGGACCAAATGATAGGTAAGAGAGATGATGATACCATATAAGAGTGATGAGGAAGATATCAGTGAATTGAAGTAAATTTATTTGTTTACCAGATGCATAGTTATTTTTCAAGTGTGCACGCGATGCCTAGTTATTTATGAGAAGCATGTTGTTCATGATTCATAAGATGGAGAAAAGTCTCATGTAAGAATGATTCCGTAATGTTTTTAACTTATTGATTGATTATCCCTATGGAATATTTTTGGTTACACATGATATCTTCATGTTATCTTATTAGTATGAAGATAAATCTGCTTTAACTGGGAGTATATGGACACTTGGTTTGTGCCCAATGAAATGGTTCTTGATTATATGTTGTTGGTCCTATTTTGAATTTATTATATTCATGGAATATTCTTGTATAATTGATAATAATAAGTTAAATATTCATTGGATGAGACTTGTACTCACACAATACTCTGGAATTTTAGTGTGTTTGTGGATATCATGAATAGAGATCCAATGATTTATAAGGGCCCTATGTTATATGGATCTTTTTAAGATTACATAGTAGATAGATGATTGATATGAACTCTATTGGACCACTATTTTATTTATTTACTCATATTAACCTTTTATAATGGTTTTAATGCCAATTTTGGAGATATTTTGTTTTTATCAAATGTGTGACAACTTGTATTTGAATATTTATTCTTATTATATATATATATACAATATTAGGTTTAAAATTATTATTCCATGACAAGATATTATGCGTATTGTCTCCCACTAATAGATTTAGGCCCCTGCTACTATTTGGAAACATTTTATGTATGGAGAAGAGCGCCTGAGGTCATGTGAAACTCTAGGTCAGACCCAGTGTTTTGGGTTGGGATATTACATAGAGATCCAATGTTCCAGTATAGAATCCACACATCCAAATCCGCTTCTATAGAAAAAAAAACAATATTGTGACCTAGTTTTTTATCACAAAAAAACAACATAAAAATAAAATATTGGATCATTTTAATACCCAATAACATTATAGGTTTATAGTTTTATATAAATAGTAAAAATTCAAAAAATCCAAGTGTTTATAGTCCACTGGTTTATAAATACCAACATTATCTCCCCCTATAACCAAATATTATTATTTCAAAATAGGTAATCAACAAAATATATGTTAAATGACTCTAGATAAAATTCATTTAACAAAATTACTCCTAACATGGGAAAAATAAACATAAAAAATAGGTGATCTCATATGCTCAGTTTGGGTAAATATAGAATATATCAAACTATGAGCATGCTGAAGAATTTTATGTGAATAAATGTGTTTGATCATGAACATGAAATTATAAAATTATACATTAAAATTAAATCATTTAAATAATGATTCATCCTATAAATAATGGATGATCCTAATATATGTGTCATAAAATAATCAGGGAACACAATCAATTAGAATAGAATATAAGGCATAAAATTTTGGAATACACATTAAAATAGAAAACAATTTCCATATTATTCAATATTCACTAATAATACAATTATACCAGATAATGTATTTTACGGAACTGAGATCACTCTTTATTACATCATCATATTACTAAATCTAGTTTACATGGTATTTCGTTCTTGTCTATCTCATGTGATATAAATATTTACCTAATCAATTAGTGCGAGATCTCAGTTTGAACAATCATATAATGAAAACCGTACATATTTATGCAACAATAATATAAATCATTCCTCAAAAAAAATTCTATTAAATGAAATAGGATTCATGAACATTTCTTCACATCATATCCCATGAAAAATAAATAGAATTCAAAAAAATCATGACATCATAAACATAGACCACTCAAATAAAGAATTATAATTTTATCATTTGATCATATCCCATCTAAGGAATTAGTAACACCTATGGAAGTCATCTTAAATAGAAAATAATTTTGAAAGAACATTTAAAAACATCTCATGAGGAAAATAATGGTTTCGCTTTGAAAAAACACTTTTTAAACAATAAAACTTTTAGAAAATCATTGTAATTTAATCTATCATTGAAGAAACATATATTTTAAACATTTAAAACCATTTTAGTCATCCATTAAATTATTCTCCTTCAAAATTCTTAAATGATCATTTAAAAACATTTTCAAAAACATTTTTAGATAAATGGTTTTAAAAAGTAAATTTTCATTTGAAGAGAAACTACAACTAAATGAATCATAAAATATCATTAAAATAATAATAATAATGATATTACATACAAAAAGGTATTATATACACATTGTAAATAAATATTGGTTCATAACATAACATGTGTCTCAAAGAAGGGAAATTGAGATAAAATTACATTACCAATATGGTATGTTTTGAACATTAAAACCCATAAAAGTTGTATCATCAAATGAATATGTAAATAAAAATTTATTTAAGGATAATTTAATTATAATCCATTGATGTTTATTATATAAACCATATTAATGGAATGAGTGGTGAATATGGCTTATGTCTTGGAAAATTAAAAGTGAGACTTACAATCACCTTATAAATATCATATAATTAATGTGAGCATTAATCATATAAATAGATTATTTAAATTCAACAAAAATACATATAATTTTCTTAAATACAATATAATATAATAAATAATCATCTCACACAAAATAATTTAATGAAAAAATTAATGAAACTGTAGTTTAATATAGTGAATTGAAATTGAGTTAAGAATTTTCTATCCTTAAGTCTGGAATTTCTTCGTACATTTTTGAGCAAACTATTTAATAAATATAATATTATTATAATTTTTTCCCACGGAAAATATTATATATTACAATGTTTTATTTATTAATTACATTTAATTATATTTTTATTTATAACTGTTTATTTAAAGCATTGTAGTTGGTGACAACAACTTTATTTTCCACGCATGTTTCGATTCTGCAGCCTTGATACTTATACTTTGATCTTTTATCATAATTTTATAGAGTTTTGTAATGTTTTAAACAATCTATATAATAATTATATACATATTTATTAACATCCCAAGAATGTATAGATTGAAAAATCAATTACATCGTTCATGGAGACGAACACCATACTTACATATGAACACAATTTTTATTTTTCGATTGATGGAATAAAGGAAAGTAAAATAATAATTTATATTTCAAAAATAATAGTTATATAATTTATATAACATATATATTCATAAAACTCATCCTTATTATCATCCATGTGGATTATAAATGTAAAACAAATCTAATCAAAACATTGAGATGGTAGTCAATACATTCGTACGAGAGACATTATTGTTTATCAAAATATTACATGATAATATAGAAGATGTAATATTAAAATTAAAAAAGAATAATTATATTATAAATATCATATATTATCTTTAACCCTATCATAATATCAATTCATAAATTATGGTGATGAAAAATTAAATGTATCAGTATGGGGAGATAGAAAGATGTACGTACGCATGAATGATACTATCACTTCTTGTTTGATGGGAAAGGGGGTTTGTATTGTGATGTTAATAATAATAATATTTCATCATATTTATAATTATTATTATATTAATATTTATATAATTCCATTATTTATGAGATGATAATAAATGTTGAAAAATAATGTGATTGGAAATATCGATTACATCTTCTTCGAAACATCTCTATTGGATCTCTTCTAAAGGGTTATATAGTATTTATTTTATAGAGACCATCACCTCTATTATGTATATTGGTAATTTTAAAAGTGTAATTTTCATTTTATGGTACATATAGAAGACTAAATGTGATGAAATTAAGTGACAGAGGAGGTTCTCTTTTATAATTGAGGTGAGGGGAATGTTTATAATTTCCTAAACGAATAAAATAATTTATCATTACAAATTCTTCCAAATATAAATGAATTAAATGTTAATAGAGTATAGGGTTGTAAAAATATCAAAATAATAAAATTTATTAATGTTTTTTATCATTTTAATGATTATAATTTTGATTTACCCCATTGGTTAGTTATTTTTGACTTTAACTTTCACGAACCGAATTGGGTCGACCCTGAATAGACCACTCGTGCCAGTCCGCGACATGGCCTGAGAAGTGTTCTCGATCCTCCCAAGCTGTCAACGAGTGCTAGGGACTCAATAGTGACTATGGGAAATATTTCAACAACTGAAATTAAATAAATTTGCAGAAATAATAAGATGAGAAGCGTAGAATAAATAAACCAAACAAACAACTAAATACGAAATTGAAAGAAGATAAAAACTAACAAAAATCAATGACCAGTCTAACACTGTGTTACCCCATGGGTCACTCTTTGACTCAATGATCAAATTTTACCCAAGGAAAGCATACCGAATCTATATCCATCACCAACATAAAAAATAGAAATGAAATATAGGCATGAGTATTAAAACTCATTACGTAGCCCAATATATATTCCCATTGTACTACCTTTAAAATATAGAAACATAATTTTATATTTTTACTACAATATATTAAAATATACATTTCTAAAATTTTACATGAAAAAATGTATGAACCAGTTTCCTTATTCATTTTACAAACCCAAACCAAATAGTTTAAAACACATTTTCTTTCGAAAACGTTATCATATGAGTTAGAAAAACCAAAATGTCACTTTTCAAGAAAAACATCAAACAAGAGTATCAAGGTAGATATAGAAAGTGAAATATAAACAGGTAACCAAGTCTCTAAAAAATTCAAACAGCTAAAAGCCTCTAGACATAGATGAACCCGAGAGATCATGAATAATCAAGACAACCCTAATACTTGTGACCCCATCTACAATAGAATTCCACATATGATGAAATATGACACTCCAAAAACACTCATCAATCCTTTCTCAGGAAGGATGAGGGAAAATCCCATAGAAATAAACCTAAACATATCCGCCTACTATGGGCCACTGGTCCATACCATAACATACTAGTGTAGTACTCATCTTAGATAATTCTCTCAATATGCCAGGTTCGCGTGTCACAAGTATAAAAGTGGGTGAGCTAATAGATGCTACAGAACAACAAATCACAACCTATATTTATACTAATATTTCATAGCAGGTATCACCCCAAGTCTTCCCAAGAACATCCCTCATTCCTTAAATTCAAAAAATACCATGGGTTCCCTACTGAGAAAACCATATAATGAAACTCGGGGATTCCATACCAAGGACATACCAACCATCCCATGTAAAGAAGGTATGAGGAACATCCACGGGGGTTTTACAATAAACACATTACATTATTTTAAAAGTGGCCAAATGGTCCTTTAAAAACTATTCAGAAAACCAAATTTTATCAATGGTACAACTCCCACATTTCCAAAGAGATGTAAACACATCATATAACACAACCAAAATATTATAAAACGCTTTATAATATTGTTAGACTACACACTCAAAACCCATATTTTTTTAATTGAAATGATAAAAAATTCTATAACACAAATCACAATTTTGTAAAATATAACCCACTTATAAAACCATAGAAATAACAAAAAACATTGTCATGCATGTGGATGATACATTTATAAACCCCAACAACTTATTTTACATCACACTTTACATTGAAAATCAAAAAGGGCATTTTATAATTAAAACTAGGAATGCAATGTTGAATTAAACAATTTCAATTTAAAACTCAATGAATTATGAACCCCAATCATCATTCAATACTTTTATTTAAATTTTTAAACATAATTTTTAACTTTAAAAACCATTTGTGTAAACATCCGATATTCGAAACTCGACACAACACATAAAACATTCATTAAAAAACTATTTTGAAATAGTCAGCACCCCAGAAACACCCTGTTTTATAATTCACACTACCAAAATAATTTAATAATTATTGATCAATTTATAAAACACCAATACAGAGGCACAAAAATGTTCTACATAAAATAGCAGTCAATTTTAAACAAAAATACTACTTTAAGGTTAACCTCACAAAATGTCCATATTCAACGATACTACAAACGTAATCCACACACTTGGTCACTAACCATAATGCTGCACAAAAAAATTTAATATGTATAAAATGTGAGAATAACATTGAATTAATGTTTCTTAAATTTATAAGGCAAGTGAAAGGGGATTCGTACCTTAGATACGTGGCACAATGATAATTCCAACTCTAATTCTCCTTGTGCTGGTCCTAAAAATACATACTCTTCCCAAATAAATATTAACAAATTAAAACCATAACAAAACTAAGAAAAATGGAACAACACAAGGGTGGAGGGTATACCGGAGGGAGTGTTATTCAAGACAGAGGAAGTGGCGCCCCGGTAAAGGTGACGCACCAGAGGGGTTGTAAGAAAGGGAAATTCCGGGGGGTGAAATTTCTGCGCACATGGGGAAGCCTCTGGGGTTGTACGTGCACTGGACAGGAGGTCACCCTAATGGTAAAAGGGGGTGTGCTGCCACGGGAAGGGCCGAGGTGATGCGGCTAGGTCCGACGTTGAGGAGGTGTTGCTGGTGCGTTGTAAGAGTGGCCGAGGTGGGCTGGATGGGAGGAGGGAACTGGATGCACTGGACAAGGAAATAGGACGAGGTCCAGGGGGGTTGCGATGGGGAGTGCTGGTGGTGGAGTCAGTGCTAGCTATGTGAGGCTGGTGGGTGTCTGCTACAAGGTAGACATAAAGGAGCTGGGGGTCGGCGCACAGAGGGAGGAAAGGGGGAGGTCGCCGATGTAACCTGTTGGAAGTAGGAGCTGCAGAATAGAGAGGAAATGTTGGGGCACGCTAGGTGGGCATGGGAGGCCTACGGGGAATTCTGTTTCGATGGAGGAGTTGTTTAGTGGGAGGGGACGGGGTGCTGCATGTGGGGAGAGAGGAGGAACCAAAAAAATTTGAAACCCTAAAAAAGAGGAATGAAGAAAAAATGAAAAAGAAAAGAAAATAATAATAATAATAATAATAATAATAATAATAAATAAAAATAATAACCAAAAATTCTAATATCGTGATAATAATAATAGTAGTAATAACAATAATAATACAAAATGATAAAAATAATAATAAAATGAATAATATGAATAATAATAATAATAACAAAATAATAAAATTTACCAGTCTATTTTTCACCAAAAATTAAATTAATAAAATTCTTAATAACCCTAAATAAAATTTAAAGGGCATAATATATTAATTTTTGTATAAATTTTAATTCTTAAAAGATTAAAAGGCCATAAAATGCATGGGCGAATCTGTGTGACATTGCACTCTGCCCGTGCATGCAACGACGTTGAACCCAAATGAGCACTTTTTATCAAAACTCAGAAATTTTGTCTGTGACTCAACCCTGACCTGAGTAAAAAAATTTAAAGGCTGAAAAATAATAATAATAAAATGATAAATTGGGTCTGGGTGTGAAAACTCTCCCCACCATAACATTTCTATCCTCATAAATCCACAACACTTTCCAGTCGATTGATCAACACCGAAGGATTCCACATATATATGATCCAACCTCTTAGCCCAAGGACATTCCACCGACCATCTGCGAGACTCAACCTGATTTCCTAAAATAGATCACCAGTAAAGGGGAGGCCTTAACATAATCCATACCATTTGACTTAACAGGAACCCAATAAAGACTTAAGAGAAGACCCAAAGAGACGGTGGGTCTCCCCACTATAAAGTACCAACCTACTAGAGACTGACTAGAATTACATCTTAGACCTACAGTAGGACATATTAAAACCAAAATAGGCACAACATGAACATTAAATCTACTCACTATAATATGAAAGGGATAAGAGCATAATCTAAAACACTGCACAAACCAAAAACACGTACCCCATGGGCAGGGAGGGAGGGCCAGAGCATTGGATCAGTGAAACTACGACAAAAAATTGCTCATGACTCATCACTTCAGGATGGACACAAACCAAAGTCACAAGTGATCCACATGGGTGGTCCACGCCAGACCACTAATTAGAACCATGCATCAAAAAAGTCACAATTACTGATATTCTGTGAGGGATAGGTCCATCATACCTTCACGATGAGAAAAAATTTACGATGGAGAAACTACAACCGACACGCTAAAAATGCTTCACTACGACGATAGAGGCACAACTTTATCCAGAATCCTTAAAATTATCTAGGGTTTCTGACTACGCATTGGCTTCACTTTGAGGTGTTTCTTCTAGAGATCTGTTCAATGAATCATCTACTGCCTCACAGTAAGGTTATGATAATCCCAGAAAGAAACATACATCTTTTGATCTGATAGATGAAAGGATATAATTTTGAAATTAAACCACAATAGAATTGAAAACTGGAGTTCATCAAAATACCCACAACATTACAATACATTTCAAAACCAAAAACACCATTAGTACAACAACAACGATAAAATATATCTTAAACTGAATGAAAATATACACAAGAATCTTTGGATGAGAACCCAAAGAACATCAATTTTGAGAACTTCCTCTATGATTTTTTATTGAAACTCCCAGACAGAATCTTCGCATGTGACCCAGACATCCACAAGAATGAAAAGGATTAAAATTTATTGGGCAGGATGACCTCTTGTGACCCAACTTTCCACACTGACAACATAAGAGGATATCATGCTCCAAAGAGGTTGATGAATGATCTGGAGGCCTTTTGATTCCATGATCTGTTCCATTGACTTTTGATTTCTTACTCATCTTCTTGTTAGAAGTCTCCCCACTAATTATATTTATTGAAGGAGTGAGGACTACTATGAGCAATCCTTCCATCATAGATTCAACATGAAATTCTTGTCTCACCACATTGAAAATATATGTTTGGTTGGACTCTGACACCTTCGACTGTAGATCGGGGCGGAGTCCATCTTCAAAGCATCGAGCCTTCATGGGGTCATTTGTGTCATTCCCTGAATCATAAGGGAGTAGCTCAACAAAATGCTGGAAATATTCCATCACAGATCTGTCTCCCTATTGAAAAAAAACACATATTTATCACCTTTCTCACCATTTATTCTTTAGAGAAATACTGGCAAATTAATAAACCCTTGAAAAACTCCCATGTATGATCTTGATGGGGCTTGTTCCGAGACACTGTCTTCCACCACATACACGGTAAGCCTTCAAACATGAAGGTCACAAACTTGACCTTAAATGACTAGGGAATCTCAACAAGGTTAAATTCCCTTTCAATCTTCCCCATCCACTCCTCTGCTATAGAAGAGTCTGCTAGACCATAAAAGATAGGTGGATCTAGATTCTGAAACTCAATCATAAAATCCACAGGTGGATCAACTGACCTATTATCATCAATCAAAGCTTCAAGAGGGAAACAACGGGACAAGAAAATTCAAGAAGCCACTCAGGGACAACAAAATAAATAAAATCATCAAAATCAAATAGGAAATAGATTAAAAGATCTATATACAAGAAAAAAATCCATCATAAAATCAAATAATTTATTTTGAAAACAACTTTAATTTAAAATAATCCTACTGGGTTAAAACCCTCACCATTGGTAATATTTAGAGCCTCACTCACATGCATGTATCAATTCCTCCCTGGGCATCCATCCACCATACCAGAAATCTGTTCATATTCAAGTATACCATTGTGCAAGATAGAACCCATCATAACACCAATGCCAAAACAAAAAAACCTCATTTTTCAAAAAAACAATTCATTCACACCATTTCCTTTAAAATAATCCTGAAATTAAACATGTCATTTCAAACAACCATTTTTGAAAACCAATATTTCTTATTCAAACCACTTTCATAAGTCACATGAGACTTAAAAAATCTCAAATAATGAACTAGTGTCAGTGGTTGACTTGACCATATGGTTGGCGGCCAAATGCCGAACATGTCACCGAAATAGAGAGCCTTTTTGGACCCTGCCCCTAGCTTCACAAGGCTTGCTAGACCGTACAGTTTAGAGGGACTATTAGCCCAACTCCCATTGTCAAATCCCAATTGAAAAACATTTCCATATGAACCCAAATAATCAAAATTAATTGGACTTCCCATGGAAACATGAGGATCATAAAAAGAAAAATTTCACGATGCTCTTCATGCACCTACCCCTCGAGTTCCGGCAATCCTACTCCATCTACCTTGACATCCTAAATAATAAGGGAGATCAAAAGTGTGAGGTTTTCTAAGAGTGGACCTGCTTTGATAACATTTTGTCATGAACCGGCCCGAGTCGACCCTGAATCGATCACCAGAGTCGGTCCGTGACATGGCCTGAGAGGCATTACAGATCCACCCGGGATGGGGACAAATGACATAGCACCAACAGAGACCGTGGGAATGATTTCCCCCATTGAAAATAAATAAAGAATCAGATATATTAAGAAGAGCATTTCAAAATAAATAAACCAAAAAATCAACTAAACATAAAACTAAAATAAGATAAAAACTAACATAACTCAACGACCGAACTAACTTTGTGTGACCCATTAGGTCACTCTCTAACTCAACGTTCAAACATTTCCTAAGGCGAGTGCACCCAATCTAGAGCCTACAAAAGTAAAAAAAAACAGAAAATAACTATAGGCCTGAGTATTAAAACTTAGTAGGCTATCCCAATATCTATTCCCAATGCACTGCCTTTAAAATTTAGATGCATCAATTCTAATTTTGAACTACAATATATTAAAATATTCATTTCTACAACATTTACTTGAAAAAAAAGTTCAAGCCATTGCCCTAAGTCATTTAAAAAACCAAAACCAAAGAGTTTAAAACAAATTTTCTTTTGAAAACATTATTATAGTAGATAAAAAACCAAAATGTTACTTTTCATGAAAAACATCACACAAGGGTACCAAGGTAGATATAACAAGGGGGATTTAAATAGGTAAGAAAGTATCTCAACAACAGTTCAAAAAACTATAATCCACTGGACATTGACGAACCTGAGGGATTGAGAATAATTCAGAAAACACTAATACCTGCAACCCCATCTATAGTATCATGCCACATTCAATAAAATCTAATGCTCCAAAATGCTCGACCATAATTTCTTAGGGAGGTCATGGAAAATCCCATAACAATAAACCCAAAAATATCTACCTTCTACGGGCCACTGGTCAGTACCATAACCTACCTGTGCAGTACTCATCTCAGAAAATTCTATCAATATACCAGGTTCATGTGTCGCAAGTATAAAGGGAGTTGAGCCAACATATTGTACCAATACTCAAATAAAAACCTATATATATATTAAAATGTCAAAGTAGTTCTCACCCCGAGTCTCCCCAAGGACTTCCCTTATCCTTAAATTCATAAATTACCAAGGGTTCCCAATCGAGGAAACCATATATTAAAACTTTGGGATTCCATACTATGGACATCCCAGCCATCCCATGTCAACACGGTATGAGGAACATCCAAGGGGGTTTTACAATAAACACTTTACATTTTTTTAAAAGTGGCCAAATGGGCCTTTAAACACTATTCAAAAAACATACTTTTATCAAAGGTACAATACCCTCATTTTCATAAATAAGTAAACACATTATATAACACATCCAAACATTGTTAAAATGATTTATAATATAGTTATACATCACACTAAAGACCAAAACATTTTTAATGTTATGCAAAAACATAATAAAACACAAATCACACTTTTATAAAATCCCACCAACTTGGAATACCACATAATGAACAGAAAACATTGTTTTTTATACTGCTGATACATTTATAAATTCCATAAAATAATTTTACATCACCCTTTACTCCGAAAAGCCAAGCATGCATTTTATAAAGAAAACAAGGCATGAAATATTGAATAAAACAATTTCAATTTAATAATCAACAAATTATGAACCCCAATCTCCAAGCCATAAATTTATTTAAATTGTTTAACCTTGTTTTTAATTTTACAAACCTTGTGTATAAACATTGGATATTCGCAACTTGACACAATGCACAACCCATTCATTAAATTTTTTTGAAATAGTACGCACCCCAGCAACACCATATTTTATAATTCAAACTACCAAAATAATTTAATCAATGTTGAGAAATTTATGAAACACCAATCTAGAGGCACAAAAAAAAATCCACATTAAAACACACTCAATTATACCCAAAAATACTACATTAAACCTAACCTCACAATAAGACCATATTCAAAAATACTTCAAACATGAACCAAATACTAAGAGACTAACCATAAGTTTTCACAATAATATTTAACATGTATACTAAGTGATAAAAATATATAATTAATGTTTCTTATATTTAGAAGTGATGTTCAAGGGGATTCCACCCTCGTATACGTGGCGTAACGATAATGAACACTTGAAATCGCCTTCAGTAGGTCCTAAAATACTAACTATACCAAAATAAATATTAAAAAATAAAAAACATAACAAAACTCAAAAAAATTACACAACACAAGGGGGGAGGGTGTACCGGAGGGAGTGGTGTCCTTTCCGGATGGAGTGGCACACCGACAGGGGATCGCGCCGACAACAGCGACACACCAGAAGGGTTGCAGGGTGGGGTAATTCCGGCGAGTTCAATTGATGCGCACATGGGCAGGACGCTGGGGTTGTGCTCATTCCAGACAAGAGTTCTCTATGATGGAAAAAAGGTGTGATATGCCAAGGGAAGGGACGGGATGAGGTAGCTCGGTTTGAGACTGACGAGGTGTGCTGGGTGCGCTGTAAGAGAGGCTGGGGTGTGATGGAAGGGAGGAGGGCGCTGGATGTGCTGAGAAAGGAAATCAGATGAGGTCTTGGGGGTCATGATGGGGAGTGTTGGTGGTGGATTCGCCACTGGCGGGGTGAGGCCATTTGGGGTCCGCAACGGATTGACCAAACATGAGGTCAGGGTCGGCGCATGGAGGGAGGCAAGGGGGAGGTCACCACTGTGACCCACCAGAAGCAGGAGTTGGTGAACATAGAGGAATGTTTGGGGCGCTCCTAGTGTGGAAGAGAGTCCGAGGTGGAAGCCTTCTGTGATAGAGGAGTCAGCTAGAAGGAGGAGAGGGAGCACTGAAATCAAGGAGAGAAGAGGAATAAAAATTAGTGAAACCCTAAAAAATATCAAAGAAAAAAAAAATAAAAATTAAATAATAATAATAATAACAATAATAATAATAATAATAATAATACATAATGATAAAAATGAAAATAATAAAATGAATAATAAGAATAATAATAATAATAAAATAATGATAAAATTAACAAGTCTAGATTTCATCAAAACTAAAAATAATAAAATTCTTAATAACCATAAAAAATCTTAAGTGGCACAATAAATTTACATTTATTTATTAATTTTAATTCTTCAATGATGAAAATGACATGATCTGCCTGGGTGAAGTAGTGCGACAACGCTCTCCGCTCATGCGTCCAACGACGTCGAACCCAAATGCACACTTTTTATCAAAAACAAAAAATTTCTTCTAAGTCACACCCCAGACCTATGTAAAAATATCTAAAGGCCGAAAAATAATTAAAATAAAATGATAACATGGGTTGGGGGTGACATTAACTATGGTAGCCACTATTTTAATCATAAAGTGTTAATAAAGATACTACAATTGAAAAAATGACCCATAAAAAGAGAATATTTTGATTTTTTAACAATATTCCATTCACATGGTCGATGATATTAATTTTATTATATATATATATAAATAATATAATATTTTATAAACTATATTTAATGTCAATTTAGACAATATTCATTTAATTTCACATAAAATAATTTAAAAAAATATTAATATAGAATATAGGTATTTAAAACCTATTTATTATTTCATAAATATATATAATTAATTGCACACATTAAATCATTTAAATTATAATGAAATTAATATTTCTAAATCATTTATCTATTTTTTCTATTAATTAAAGAAATACTATATTATCATTTACTATGAATTTAAGGTAATTATATATCTTTTAAAAATTATAAATAAATATATATAATGAATCATAGTTTATTAAGATAAAAATATAAATTTAATTTTATTCATATTTTAATTTTATCAGTATGTGAACAAATAAAATATTTTAAATACAAAGACTGTGATATTTTGTAACTATCATAGATTTAAATAATATAATATTCATTTATATTTTTTGGTTTCTATTAGATAACTCAAATTTTACCATAACATGATAGTGGTCTATTATAATCAAAAAAAATATGTTTTCCCATATTTTTAGGTTATGTTAATAACCATATCATTTAGTTTTATTCCTTTTTTAACCACTACATGTCTTACCATGACAACATTTATTTTTACATTTAAATGGTTAATATATTTACTATTATTTCCTAAGGGACCCATAGAATAATCATTTATAACATGGTAATCCATTTATAAATATTTTTTTTCATATTAAATATTTTATATATTTTATACCATTTTATAAAATTTTATTTATTATTAAATATCCATAATGTCATTTTTAAGGAATATTTATTACATTGATATTAATAATATAAAGATAACACTTATAATAAAAACAAGATATTTTATTATATATATAAGGCCCCAGCCTTAAATATTACTTAACATAGAATTAAATGAATAATTTCCATTGAGGATCATTTCAGGTTTAGAGTTTAAGAGAATTACATCTTAACTATTACATCTCAAAAGATTACAATGTTGAAACTTCTAATAAGTTTCCATAAAATAAAAACTATTAAAAAGAAACATGTCTTGTTCAATGTTTTAGATAGCATGACATTCCCTTGATCCCATCCATGACCCTATTCCACATTAAGTCCTATGAAAAACATTTCAAAAAAACATGGGGTGAGCATAAAAAGCTCAGTAAGGGATACACAAAGAATGAAAACTGTTAGTTTATAAAAACAACAAGTAAACCATGTATACATTTTCAAAGTAATACTTTTCACCTTTATGAAGTAGTAAAAACTATTCACTGAATAAAAGATAATTACTTACCCTTTTGTAACCAAAAGATTACAATAAAACCCATATAAATATCACATAACATTTAAAGGTAACGTGGGACATAAACATACTTAAATGGAATAACCATACGGTCGACTTCCACACATATCACTTAATGGAATAGCCATACAGACGAATTCCATACCCAATGCATTGGAGGTTATAATGTAACCACCCATCCTGGTATTCACGGCACCACCTGTCATTTGGTTTATCACAGAACCACCCGCCAAATGTCCAAGTACCATTATAAAATCATAAGACATAAAACAAATATAATGGAAAGAAAACATTTCCACACTTTGATCACAATATATTGCTTAAATATATTGACATAACAAAACCATTATAAAAACCATTTTCAATACCAAAATACATAAAATAGTATATGGTATTTATTTCATTTTATAAAACATTATGGCTTGTTCAGGAGCCAAATACCAAATAATAATCGCGGTGGAGGAAAAGGTCGTTGTCACCGCGTATGTTAAAAGAAACATTCCTTTTTGTTGTTTAGTAAAATGCTTCGTATAAAAAGATTATTTTTGAATAAAATTAAAATTAAATGTTTTTTATACACTATATAAAAGAATGTTGTGTATAAAACCAAATATTCCTCAATGAATGGAGATTGAGATAAAGTCCCTTACCTCAGGTCTGACTTGACTCGATCATTTTTTAACGTCCTGTATAATAAACTTGAGTTAATTTCTGCTTGCTTAAGAAACTTTTTCAAGTTCATTATAACTTTTATATCACTTATTACCATGTTATAAACATTATTTAATCATTTAAGATAAAAATGTTTGTTTTGTTGATATTTTTTTTCTAATGTCGAAAGTGAACTTCTTACACTTACATGTTGTTCGTGTGGTCAAAGGTTAATTATATCCAGAATGATATGCATGATTTGGATATCATATATATCATATATATACATAATATACATGTATTAATAATATTACATAATCATTTAGAGGTAAGAAATGAAATGCACCGTTCATGGAGACAGTAAGTCATACGTACGCATGAACGCTACTTTCATTTCTATGTCATATTAATGGAATTAAAAATAAATGATAGGTATGTAAATTTTAATTCCAGAATTATATTCATCATTTAGATTTAACAAAAATCGTATATAAAAACATTAAATCCATCCTTTATACGTCCCACAAATGACATTAACAAATCAAATCACTTTGAGGGGGCGGTAGTCTGCACTTCCTAAAATGAAATTATCGTGTTTACTCACAATGGAAACCATAATGGTATGCCACAAATGAAAAATAAAGAAGCATAAGGAAAACATAATCATAATATATGTCATATATAAATAGAGTTACATCTTAATGGCCACCATTAAAGGTTTTAAAAGAGAATTGAACAATCATCGTTTCGTGAGGCAGAAATTCGTCAACCACAGAAACAGTATGTTCTTTAACCATTAGACGGAGGAGTGTGTAGGTGTAGCTCGAATACTTCTTATAACAACATAATAGTATATTTAAGATACTTGTTTTGTTACCAAATAAAGGAATAAAATGAGTTTATAGGGTTGGAGAAGCAAAATAAAACAAAAGAATATAAGAGAAAATACTACCTTTAAAACGGGTAACTCTTTTTGATTTGAGCTCAAAGGCATCCTTGGGAAGACTTCTGCCCAACCTGAGGCTTCTAAGAGTTAGAGAGGGATGTGGATAGACAAAATTGGTAGGGGTTGGCCGAGATAATGGCTTTGGATGTGTGGGTAAGGTGGTATAGGTGGGGGCCTTTTATAAGTGGAGAGGAGAGGCACTCTTGGAATGTTATAAAAGGTTACTTTATCATAAAATACTTTTCGGATTTAAAAGGTCCCAAAATTATCTTTTTTCAGGATAAGGTGATAGGAGTTCGAAATATACTCATCCAATAGGTTTTTGACATGTGTAGGTCCTAGATATTACATTATGATTATCATTTTATTTAAATTGTTAAATAATGAGGTAATCGGTGCATCATCATGATGTCATAAATAATATAATTTATTTAATGTCTAAAAATTATTAAAAAAATATCCTGATGTCGGAAATTATTTTATATTTATAATGAATATTTAATGTCCAAAATATTTCTTGTATAACCCCACATAAAAAATGTTTTAGTAAAACAACTCATGTTTGTGACATTTTTACTTTAACATTAAATAAAAAGTTATTAATGTCATTTTCCTACAAAAGTGGCACCATGGAGTCCCCATGATGACCCATGGATTATCTTGGTCGGCCACGACAAATCCAATAAGGGTAGGACATGTGTCAAGTTCATTTTATATTATTAAAACATTATTCTTACCTTAAATTACACTAATTACCTCTATTCGCGATTAAAAACTTAAGAGTTACAATTCACCAAAAAAATATTTTAATCCCATTGAACCGAATTTTACTTATTAATGATAACCATGTATGTCAGATTTTTGAAATTCAAAACACAGAGGTGGTAAAATTTCATTTAAATGAAAAATCAGTTTTTTTGAGTACCACTTAGTGGTTTCACTATTCATCAAAATTGAAGTTTTTCAGAAAAATACCAAAACTTCACCCTGAGATATATTTGATATTCCTAATTAAAAAATGATGTTTATTTTCAAAAATTCATAAGATATAAGTTTAATTAATTAATTTAATAATTAACTCCTGCTGTCAGAGCAAATAGCGTGTTTTTATGAAACAATAAGTCTCAAAAGATTGACACTAGTTTAAGTCCAATTTCAAATTGAAATTAATTCCAATGACCACTATTGGATTAAATGGTAAACATATATTCTAATTCTACTCTAAAAAAAATTAAAAAGATAATCCAATCCTAAAAATAAATTAGATTAAAATGAGGTATTGAATTAAAATACAACATTTTCACTATTCATTAAAAATGAACTTTATCGGAAAAATACCAATAATTTACACAAAGTAAATTTTAATGTCCCGATTCTAGAGAAGAGTTTTATTTGGCCTTAATATAATGTATAAAATTGACAAAAACTATATTTAATGACGGTTCGCCATCAAAAGGTGATAAGTAAACATTCAGTGAAAATTAGGGTATATATGCCTAAAATTGAATTCTTTACGTATTTTAAGCCTTTATATTTTATTGGATAAATGTAAAAATATTTAGAAAACATATATAATCATATTTTAGATATTTCTATCCATTCCCGCCAATACAACGTCTATGTGTTAGCTACCATTTAAAATAATATTAACATATTACTAGTGTGCAACGTAAGATTCCAAAGAAACTCATTGTTGTATATCAGGTATGCTATCGAACATAGAAACCCCTTTAATGTAAAATTTATATTTAATTTATAAATATTATTAAAAATGAAAATTATTTATTCTTTATTTACCTAGGGTTTTACATCCTTCCACCATTTTGGGAATTGCATCCTCGTAATTTTATTCACTTATCAAAACAAGTGGGGGTATTTATCTCTCATAGAATTTTCAGATTCCCACGTTGCCTCTTCAACCATATGGTTTTCCAAAAAACCTTTACCTGATAAATTACCTTATTTTGCAACACATTCTCTCTTCGGTCAGGAATCTGGACTAGTTGTCCTTCATAAGAGAGATTCTCTTCCAACTGAACTACCTCTTGGCTCAAAACATGAGATAGATCTGGCTTAAAATTTCTCAACATCGAAACATGAAATACATTGTATACCTGAGATAAACTCGGAGGTAATTCCAATCTATATGAAACTGATCTGACTTTCTCCAGAATTTCATATGGTCTAATGAACATTGGACTCACCTTTCCTTTCTTACCAAATTGCATCACACTTTTACATGGAGAAACATTGAGAAAGACATGATCACCTACCTCGAAAGATAGCTCCCTCCTCCAGTTATCCGCATAACTCTTCTACCTACTCTGAGCTGTTCTCATGTGTTTCTGAATAAACTGAACTGTTTCTGCCATCTCTTCTACCAATTCTGGTCCCATCAACTCCCTTTCACCCACTTTATCCCAGAAAGCTGGAGTTCGACACTGCTTCCCATATAATGCCTCAAATGGTGCCATCTATATACTGGAATGAAAACTGTTATTATAAGAAAACTCAACCCAAGAAATATGTTGGTCCCAACATCCCTGATAATCCATAGAACAAGCTCATAGCATATCCTCCAAGATATGAATTTTTCGTTCTGACTTCCCATCTGATTGCGGATGAAAAGATCTACTAAAATTTAATTCAGTACCCAATGACTTCTGAAGGCCTTTCCAAAAGGTAGCAGTAATCCTATGATCATGATCAGATACAATGGAGGGGGGAACTCCATGGAACCTGACTATCTATTTATGATGCAACCAAGTATGTTGATATAGAGACAAAGTATCTCGAATAGGAAGGAAATGAGTAAATTTAGTCAATCGATCAACACTAACCCAGATTGTGTTTTTACCTCTAGTTGTCTTTAGTAATCCCACAACAAAGTCCATGGAGATATTTTCCCATTTCCACTCTGGAACTGGTAAAGGATGAAGAATCCCTTTCGGTAACTGCTGCTCTACTTTTACCTGCTGACAAGTCAAATATTTCACAGTAAAATAAGCCATATCCCTTTTCATTCCGTCCCATCAGTAATACTCCCAAATATCTCTATACATCTTAGTACTTCCAGGATGAATTGAAAACGGGGAACTATGAGCCTCACATAACAACCCATTCTTCAACTGTGAATCACAATGAACACAAAATATCTTCCCAAACCTCAAAAACAAAATCATTATCAATGTTGAATTCATGGATCTTACCCTTCTGTACCATCTCTACATTTTTCTGCAATTCACTGTCTTTCTTCTGTGCTTTCTTAATTCAGTCTGATAGAGAAAATTTCACTGATACCTGAAACAAAACAGAAAGACATCCTGCACCAAAATCTTCTATGCCAATTTTCATCAAATCCTTAACCAAAGGATCACATTCCAAAGGCAACATTGTTAATGAAGCATTACTTTTTCCACTCAAAGCATCAACCACTTTATTTTCTTTTCCCGGATGGTAATGAATTTTACAATCATAATCATTGATTAATTCCAGCCATCTCCTATGTCTCATGTTTAATTATTTCTGAGTGAATATATACTTTAAACTTTTGTGATCATTATATATTTCACACTTTACTCCATAAAATGATGCCTCAAAATTTTAAGTGAAAAAACAATAGCAGCTAATTCAAGTCATGTGTAGGGTAATTTACCTCACGAGTTTTCAACTGACGTGAAGCATATGAAATTACAGGATCATTCTGCATAAGGATACAACCAAGTCCCTTCAATGAAGCATCACTGTATATAACAAACTCACCATTCCTAGAAGGAACTGCCAAAACTGGAGCATTCACCAATCTTCTTTTCAACTCCTTTGGTAGTAACTTGCATCTACTGAGCCATCACTGCAAAAAACTGTTTAGTTCTGATTCTGACCATCTCAGGATACTGATTTGAGAGGTCATTTCCCTCTGTATGCCTTCCTAGAAAAGATGTTCTGTTTCCACTACGAATAACCTTTCTTAAAAAAGAAATATCTTATGCGAAGCAACATGGTAATCTTTAAATGCTATATCATTTCAATCATACCACAAATTAATTTATAATTTTACAATTTTATAACTCTTAAAGTTATATATACCGACCTCTAATACAAACTATAAGGCCCCAGCCTTAAATATTACTTAAAATTCAATTAAATTAATAATTCACATTGAGGATCTTTTCAGGTTTAGAGTTCTAGAGAATTAGATCTTAACTATTACATCTCAAAATATTACAATGTAGAAACTTCTACTATGTTTCCATATAATAAAAACTCTTAAAAAGAAACATGTTTAGTTCCATGTTTTAGATAGCATGACATTACCTTGATCCCATCCTTGACCCTATTCCACATTAAGTTATGTGAAAAACATTTCAAAAAAAAATTTGGGGTGTGCATAAAAAGCTCAGTAAGGAATACACAATGAATAAAAACTGTTAGTTTATCAAAACAACAAGTAAACCATGTATACTTTATCAATGTAATACTTTTCACCTTTATGAAGTAGTAAAAACAATTCACTGAATAAAAGATCATTACATACCCTTTTGTAACCATCAAATTACCATAAAACCCATATAAATACCACATAACATATAAAGGTAACTTGGGACATACAAATACTTAAATGGAATAACTATACGGTCGACTTTCACACATATAACTTAATGGAATAGCCATACGGCCGACTTCTATAACCAATGCATTGGAGGTTATAACGTAACCACCCATCCTGGTATTCATGGAACCACCCGTCATATGGTTTATCACATAACCACCTGTCAAATTTCCAAGTACCATTATAAAATCATAAGAAATAAAACATATATAATGGAAATAAAACATTTCCAAACATTGATCACAATATATCACTTAAATATATTGACATAACAAATCCATTATAAAAACCATTTTAAATTAAAAAATACATAAAAGAGTATATGGTATTTATTTCATTATAAAAACATTACATCTTCACCAGGACTCCAATGACCAAATAATACTCGAGGCGGCGAAAAAGGTCGTTGTCACCGCGTATGTTAAAAGAAACATTCCTTTTTGTCGTTTAGTAAAACACTTCGTATAAAAATATTATTTTTGAATAAAAATAAAAGTAAAAGGGTTTTATACACCGTATAAAAGAATTTTGGGTATAAAACAAAATATGCCTCAATGAAAAGAGATTGAGATGAAGTCCCTTACCTCGGGTCCGACTTGACTCGATCATTCTTTAACGTCCTGAATAATAAACTTGAGTTAAATTATACTTTCTTAAGAACCTATTTAAAGTTCATTATTACTTTTATATCACTTATTACCATGCTATAAACATTATTTAATAATTTAAGTTAATAATGTTTGTTTTGTTGATATTTTGTTCTTAAGTCGAAAGTGGACTTCTTACAATTACATGTTGTTCGTGTGGTCAATGGTTCATTATATCCAGAATTATATTCATGATTTGGATATCATATATATCATATATATCTAGGATATACATGTATTTATAATATTACATAATAATTTAGAGGTAATAAATGAAATGCAACGTTCATGGAGAAGGTAAGTCGTACGTAGGAATGAACGCTACTTTCATTTCTATGTCATATTAATGGAATTAAAAATAATTGAGAGGTAAGTATATTTTAATTCCAGAATTATATTAATCATTTATTTGTAACATAAATCATATATAATAACTTTAAATCCATCCTTTATATGCCACACATATGGCATTAACGAATCAAATCACTTTGAGGGGGCGGTAGTCAGCACTTCCTAAAATGAAATTATCGTGTTTACCCACAATGGTAACCATAAAGGTATGCCAAAAATGGAAAATACAGAAGCATAAGGAAACCATAAACATAATATATATCATATATAAATAGAGTTACATCTTAATGGCCACCATTAAAGGTGTTAAAAGAAGATTGAACAATCATTGTTTCGTGAGGCAGAAATTCGCCAACCATAGAAACAATAAGTTCTTTAACCCTTAGAATGAGGTGTGTGTAGGTGTAGTTCGAATACTTATAATAACAACTTCATAGTATATTTAATATATTGGTTTTATTACAATATAAAGGAATAAAAAGAGTTTAGAGGGTTGGAGAAGAAAAATAAAACAAAACGATACAAGAGAAAACACTACCTTTAAAACGGGTAACTCTTTTTGATTTGATCTCAAAGGCTTCCTTGGGAAGACTTCTGCCCAAAGTGAGGCTTCTAAGAGTTATAGAGGAATGTGGAGAGACAAAATGGGCAGGGGTTGCCGAGACAAAGGCTTTGGAAGTGTGGGTAAGGTGGTAGAGGTGTGGGCCTTTTATAAAAGGATAGGAGGGGCACTCTTGGAAAGTTATAAAAGGTTACATTATCATAAAATGCTTTTCGGATTTAAAAGGTGCCAAAAATATATCTTTCAAGTATAAGGTGATTGAAGTTATAAATATACTCATACAATAGGTTTTTTACATGTGTAGGTCTTATAATTTACACTATCGTTTCATTTTATTTAAATCGTTAAATAATGTGGTAATCGCTGCATCCTTATGATGTCATAAATAATATATTTTATTTATTGTCTAAAAATTATAATAAAAATATAATGATGTAGGAAATCTTTTTATCTTTCTAATTAATATTTATAGTCAAAAATATGACTGTATAACCCCACGTAAAAATTGTTTTAGTAAAACAACTCATGTTTGTGACATTTTTACTTTAACATTAAATAAAAAGTTATTAATGTCATTTTCATACCGAAGTAGCTCCATGGGGTCCCCAGGTTGACCCATGGATTTTCTTGCTCGGCCAAGACACATCAAATAAGAGTAGGACATGTTTCAAGTTCATTTCATATTATTAAAACATTATTCTTACTTAAAATTACACTAATTACCTCTAATCGCGATTAAAAACTTAAAAGTTTCTATTCACCAAAAAATTATTTTAATCCCATTGAACCAAATTTTACTTCAAAATGACAACCATGTATGTCGGATTTTTGAAATTCAAAAAACAGTGGTTGTAAAATTTCATTTAAATGAAAAATCAGTTTTTTATGTACCACATAGTGGTTTCACTATTCATCAAAAATTGATGTTTTTCAGAAAAATACCAATACTTCACCCTAAGCTATTTTTGATATTCCGCATTCAAAAATGATGTCTATTTTAAAAAATCCAAAACATATCAGTTGAATTAATTAATTTAATAATTAATTCTCGCTGTCAGAGCAAATAGCATGTTTTTATGAAACAATAAGTCTTAAAAGATTGACACAAGTTTAAGTCCAATTTCAAAATGAAATTAATTCCAATGACCACTATTGGATTAAATGGTAAAAATATATTCTTATTAAACTCAAAAACCAATTCAAAAGATAAAATAATCATATAAATAAATTTGATTAAAAAGAGGTTTTGAATTAAAATACAACATTTTTCACTATTCATTAAAAATATGAACCTTATTGAAAAAATACCAAAAATTTTCAAAAAGTAAATTTTGATGTCCCGATTCTATAGAAGAGTTTTATTTGGCCCAATAGAATGTGTAAAAGTGTCCAAAACTATATTTAATGACGGTTCTCCAACAAAAGGTGATAAGTGAACCTTTAGTGAAAATTATGGTATATATGCCTAAAATTGAATTCATTCCATATTTTAAGCCTTTATCGTTTATTAGATGAATGTAAAAACATTTAAAAAACATATATAATCATATTTTAGTTATTTATATCAATTCCTGCCAATACAACGACTATGTGTTAAGTACCATTTAAAATAATATTATTATATTACTAGTGTGCAACGTATGATTTCAAAGAAACTCATTGTTGCGTATCGGGTACGCTATCGAACATAGCAACCCCTTTAAAGTAAAATTAATATTTAATTTATAAATATTACTAAAAATGAAAATTCTTTATTCTATATTTACCCAGGGTGATACAATATCTCTAACTAATCGACTTCATCTATAATTTCTTTATTACATTAATTATATCTTATAATATTTATTCAAATATTTTTAATATCATTTATTTCATATTTCTATTAATAAAAAAATTACAGAATCAACATCCTATGAGAAATTAAGGTATTTATTTCATCAATAAAACTTAAAAATATATTAAATTCTTTTATACATTTTTTTTATTTTATAAATTACTTTTTATAGCTAGGGATATATTCTAGACAACCATATATTAGTAATGTTATTGTTATTATAATATATATATATATATATTAAACCATTGACTTTTATTCAAATAAAATATATCGAATTTTAAAATCACAACCAAATAAATACTAATGGTTATAATTTAGTCCCTGGGTGATTATGGAATAAAATAAATCTTATTGAAAAATTAGGGAAACTAACATAGTCAATTTTTTGTCCTTATCATTTTAATTTTACAATAAATTACCTGATTTACCCTTTATCGTGGTAACAATAATTTCAAAGGATACTATTAATATTGAAAAACCAAAAAGAGAAATATTTTAAAAAAATTGAACATATGAATATAAATATTTCATAAATTATTTGAAATTAAAACCACAGATGTTGGATAATTTAATTTAAAATTAAAGTAGAAAAACCCAACGTAAAACTTTTTTTTTTGAAAAATTCCATTTAAAATATAAAATGATTTAAATTTGCACTAAAGTATATAATTAATTTAAAAAACCATAATTAAATTATTATAAAATAAACTACACTACTCAAAATTTGAATATTACAAAACATAATCATACATTGTAAATACTTTAATATGAAATACATTTAAGAAAATCAATATCTTTTCACCATTCAATAAAAGTTCAATCATTTTAGAAAATTACAAAAAATTATCAATATGAATATATTGATATTCTAATATAATAAAATATCATTTACTTAAATACATTTTATATAATCTTCATAAATTAGATATATTATTTATACAAAAAATTCAATAAAAATAACTTTTTAAAGAAAATAATTTTCTGATGAATTAAATGATATTAGAAAATATAAAAAACAAATTTACAGTAATTTAATTAAATGTAAGTAATGTGTAAAAAAATTATATTTATTTCATAATATTATTCATTCCTTCTTATTTAACAGCTTGGTTATATTAGTTATATTTAAATAGTAATATTATGTGGTTTATTTAAGCTTGATGTAGAGCTTCTTATACGCTATTAAAAATAACGTTTACTTTTCAAATCCCAGGTTATTCCATTCATCTTATAAATAATTTCATATAACTAATTTTATTAAGACAATAATATTAATGGATATTAAAAAGAAAATTCTCCAATTGGAATATTAAATTCTAATAAAATATTTATTTCTATTATTCCTTGTTATAGTATTTAGATAAAAAACCCATTTAGAAATAGATTTCCAAAATGTACATTTAGCTTATGTTAGGAATATTAGAATTTTTGAAATCAATGTGGTGGAAAACGACTCTGTAATAATATAATTCTTTAAAAGGAAATTTACAAAGTAAATAATTAAAAATATAGGTATAATATCATTTTTATTATTAAAATAATATATTTTGGTTTCATTAACAGAATTGATGATTATGGATTATATTGGTAATAAATTTTAATGTTTATGGTTAGTTTATATTTTATGTGAATGAAATACTATGTATCTAAATATATTTTCTGACTAAATTTCTATAATTTCATAATTGAGAAACTATATCATGGTTAAATAATTGGATAGAGAATCCTTCATACTGGGAAGGATTATTTATAGAAAAATTTTATTTGGATTTTATAACTGATACTATAAATATTTATTGGTGTTTCTCTAAAAAAGATTATAAGAGGGGAATCCAAAAAATATTATTTACTATTGTACCTTGGAATTAATTGTAATAAGATTTAAGATCCATTTATGTGTCTAAAAATAAAGATAATATTTCATATGTGTTATCCAAATGATTTATTTTGTATTCCATGATATATAATTTTCCATAGATTGTTTACTTTAAAAAAAATTAAAACTAGATACCATTATAATTCGGGTATGATTAGTTGAATTTCTAAAAAAACATACATAAGTAAATTAGAATAAGTATGAATATGTTCCTTGATTTGTTTGGTGAGTTTATTCTTATTTTAATAGGTTATACTAATTCCAGTATATAAATTGTAAGGGAGATATGTAAACTGTATAAGGCCCCAGCCTTAAACCTTACTTAATCTTGAGTTATTACAAGATTACACATTGAGGATCGTTTCAGGTTTAGAGTTTTAGAGAATTAGATCATGAAACTTGCATTACATTCCACATTTAAACAAAGTGGTTACATAAAAGACAGTATTCATTCTTCCCATCAAAGGAAACATATTTAAAATAAAACATGGATTCTTTCTTGACACATCCTTGACACTATCATCACATCATGTACCCTTCCCTTGACCTGTGAAAAACATTTCAAAAACTTGGGATGAGCATAAAAAGCTCAGTAAGGGATATATAGATATGGAAAGGAAACATGAGTACATGTATACATAAGAATGAAATCATACTTTACCCATAAAACATAGGCATATCAAATCATGAATAAATCATAGAAATCATAAGACATAAAGGTAACTTGAGGCATTCATAACACTCTTACGTGGGGAGTAACCCTCTTGGTTACGTTTGGAATACCCATCACAGTATATTCCCTAAAATCTCTTCGGAGAAACCTTAACGTTTCACTCCTTCGCGTTACCCAATGCATTGGAGAGCTATAACGGGCTCACCCGCCCTTAGTTTATCACGGAACCACCCGTCTTCATAATAATGCCCAAGAACCATAAAATAATCATATCACATAAAACATGCATAAAGGAAACATAACATTTCCACATTTCAATCATGATATATCAATACAACACATTGATATAATAAAAACATTATGAAAACCATTTTCAATACCAAAGTAAAACATGGTATTTATTTTTCTTTTAAAAAAAAGAAGGTATGGCATGTAGAGGAAGCCGAAACTCAAATAACGGTTACGACGGTGGAGAAGTCGTTGTCGCCGCATACGTACGACAAAAACATTCCCTTTTGTCGTTTAGTAAATGCTTCGTATAAAAAAGATTCCTTTTGAATAAACGTAAAAGTCAAAGGGGTTTATACACCGTATAAAAGAAAGTTGTGTATAAAATAAAATATGCCTCAACGAAAGGAGATTGAGACGAAGTCACATACCACCTTGAAGCATTTAACATTTTAAACCATTAATATCCATATAAATAAATCCTTAAAAACCATTTTGAAATCATGGATATTAATAAGAACAAATAATTAAAACATTTAAAACGATATTTTGGTTAAAGTGGTTTTACCAAAATTAGAGACACTTGAATACAATAATCGAGGAATAATATTTAGTCAGAACTTTATAATATCATGAGAATAAAAGGATTCATGATATAATACTCCAAAGGATAGTATATACACCATATAAGAGTGAATTGGTGCATAACAACAATGAACCCTCAATAGAAATGTCAAATGTGATGAAATCCCTTATAAAGAAGGTATCGTTAAATTAAGGACAAATCAATCTCAAAAATATGTGTGACAAAAATAAATACACCCAATATAAGTGGATATTAAGTGTAAAACAGTAAAAGGTCATTCACACGTATTCAATGGATGACATATTCAATGACTACATGTTGAACCCAAAGAAATCGAAATTGGGTTAAAAAGTTCCCTTGACAGCCTAACGACATCACATCAAAATGAGTTGATGAGAGATAAAAAGAGTATCTGATCACTTGGACATAAAATTTACATCAATAAGGATATATGAGAACATATCCCAACATAACAATATGTAAATTAAAAGACCCAACAAAAGAAGTCTTTTAAAAAAGAGGAGGGTGAAAGGTTCCCTTACCGACTTGGGTATCTTTCAAAACATACACCCCATGAAATAAGGACAATAGATCATTGATGTAAATACTCATAAATGAAATTATATTACACAAAGAGTATAATAATGGGCAGTACATACACCACTCAATGGAATTGGTGGAAAATGTAGCATAAATCTCACGGGAATAAAAGTGAGATGAAAAATCCCTTACGAAAACTCGGCAGCCTAACAGCGCCACATAAAACTTCCGAATATGGATTGATGAGATCAAATAGGTTATCCCATCACATTAAAATAAAATTTACAGAAAGAGGAATATAAAATAACATCCCCCAACATTACAAAGAGGAGATTAAAAGAAGTGACATAAAGGAGAGTACTTAAAAAGAAAGAGAGAGGTTAGATCTCTTACGAAAGTTCGGCAGCCTAACGGCGCCACTCAAAACTTCCAAAATGGATTGATGAGAGAGAATAGGGTCTCTCATCACATGAACATAAAAATTACAGTAGGAGTAATATAAAAGAACATCTCAATCATAAGAAAGATGAGCTTAAAAGAAATGACATAAAAGAGTGTACTTAAAAAGAAAGAGAGTTGTAGGATCCCTTACCTCGGGTCCGACTTGACTCGATCGTTCTTTTATCTCCTGAATAATAAACTTGAGTTAATTTATACATCCTTAAGAACATTTTTCAAGTTCATTATTCCTTTTATATCACTTATTACCATGTCATAAACATTATGTAATCATTTAAGTTAATAATATTTGTTTTGCCGATATTTGGTTCTTAAGTCGAAAGTGGACTTCTTACAATAACATGTTGTTCGTGTGGCCAAATGTTTATTATATCCAGAATTGTATTCATTATTTAGATATCATATATGTCATATATATCCAGTACATTCATTCATTTATAACATTACATAATCATTTAGAGGTAAGAAATGAAATGCACCGTTCATGGAGACGGTAAGCCGTACGTACGCATGAACGCTACTTTCATTTCTATTTCGTATTTTATAGAATGGAATAATAATGATATAAAGGTATATTATACTTCCAGTATAATATCATATATAATATCATATTTCCATCCTTTATACATCCCACATATGGTATTTAATGAATCAAATCACTTTGAGGGGGCGGTAGTCCGCACTTCCTAAAATGAAGATATCGTGTTTTACCCATAATAGAAACCATAAAGGTATGCCCAAAATAAAAAAAACAGAAGCTTAAGGAAAACAAAAACATATTATATATCATATATAAAAATAGTTACATCATAATGGCCACCTTTTAAGGTGTTAAATGAGGGTTGAACAATCATCGTTTCGGGAGGCAGAATTTCGACATCCACGGAAACCGTATGTTCTTTAACCATTTGATGTAGTTGTGTGAGAGTGTAGCTCAAATAAATCTTATAACAACATCCTAGTATATTGATGATACTGTTGTTGTTACAAAAGAAGTAAACAAAAAGAGTTTTAGGGGGTTGGAGAAGAAAAATAAAACAAATGAACATGAGAGAAAGAATTACCTTTAAAAGTGTAACTCCTTTTGAGTTGAGCCTAAAGGCTTCCTTTGAAAGGATTCTGCCCAAAGGGAATCCCATAGGATGAGTAGAGGGATGTGGAGAGAGAAAATGGGCAGGGGTTGGCCGAGCCAAAGGCTGGAAGAGTGTGTGAAATGAGGTAGAGGTGGGGGCCTTTTATAAGAGGAGAGGAGGGGCACTTTTGGAAAGTAAAGAAATATTACATTATTTGAAAATGTGTTTCGGTTTTAAAAGGTCACACATTGATATAATTCGTGGATAAGGTGATAAGGGTTCGAACTCCACTCATCCAATTGGTTTTGTACATGTTTAGTTCATAGATTTTACATTATCTTTCTATTTTATTTAAATCGTCAAATAATGATGTCATCGCTGCATCATTATTATGTCATATATAATTAAATTTATTTAATGTCTAAAAATTATAAAAAAAATACTATGATATAGGAAATCTTTTTATCTTTCCAATGAATATTTATAATAAAAATTTGGACTTGTATAACCCCACATAAAAATTGTTTTCGTAAAACATATTATGTTTGTGTCATTTTCCCTTTAACATTAAATAAAAAGTAATTTATGTCATTTCCCAACAAAAGTGGATCCATGGGGTCCCCAAGCTGACCCATGGCATGTCATGGTCGGCCATAACACAACCAATGAGGTTGGGACATGTGTCTAGGTCATTTTATTTTATTAAAGTATTATTTATACCTTAAACTACCCTAATTACCACTAATCGCGATTAAAAACTTAATAAGTTACTATTCACCAAAAAATTATTTAAATCTCATTGAACCACATTTTAATTCTTAATGACAACCATGTATGTCGGATTTTTGAAAATAAAAACACAATGATGGCAAAATTTCATTTAAACGGAAAATCAGTTTTTATAAGTACCACTTAGTGGTTTCACTATTCATCAAAAATTGAAGTTTTTCAGAAAAATCCCAAAAATTCACCCTAAGCTATATTTGATATTCTGAATTCAAAAATTAAGTCCATTTTACAAAATTCAAAACATATAAGTCACATTAATTAATTTAATAATTAATTCCCGCTGTCATGTCAAATAGCGTGTTTTATGAAACAATAAGTATCAAAAGATTGACACTAGTTTAAGTCTGATTTCAAAGTGAAATTGATTCCAACAAACACTATTGGATTTAATGGTAAAAATATTTTCTAATTTCACATTAAAGCCAATTCAAAATATAATCTAATCATATAAATAAATTAGATTAAAAAGTGGTTGTGAATTAAAATACAACATTTTACAGTATTCATTAAAAAAATGAACTTTATCGGAAAGATACCAAAAATTTACACAAAGTAAATTTTGATGTCCCGATTCTTAATAAGAGTTTTATTTGGTCCAAAAGAATGTATAAGAGTGATCAAAACTATATTTAATGACGGTTCTCCATCAAATGGTGATAAGTGAACCTTTAGTGAAAACTAGGGCATATACGCCTAAAATTGAATTCTTTCCGTATTTTAAGCCATTATCTTTTATTGGATAAATGTAAAAACATTTAAAAACATATATAATCATATTTTAGTTATTTCTATCCATTCCTGCCATTACAACGGCTACATGTTAATTACCATTTAAGATAATATTATTTTATTATTAGAGTGCAACGTAAGATTCCCAAAAACTCGTTGTTGCGTGTTGGGTACGCCATCGAGCATAGCGTCCCCTTTAAAGTTATTTAAATATTTTATTCACAAATATGGATAAATATGAAATGTCATATTATTTATTTACCTGGGGTGTTACATCCTTCCCCCCTTTTGGTAATTTCGTCCTCGCAATTTTAATATTGTGCTTGGAAACATCCTTGAAAGTCCCACATCGGAACAAAAGTCGGTAAAACAAACACTTTAAAATAAAGAGAGATAAGTACAAAGGTCACCCGAGTTAACCCATACTAGGATTCCATGTATGAAAATATGGACATGGAGGAAAAAACAAAGGGTCATGTTCTGATGGAGAGTAATAGAAAACATGTTTAGGAGAAAGTTAACCAAGAGAAAATCACAAACTTGTGATGGGTTAAACGGTATTCGATTCCCCAGTAGGAAAAGTTAATAGACAACATTTTTGTTTTAAGTTAATTTTTATTGAGGAATTTATTCATAAGGAAACATAATCACTTATCATATTGACTTTAAACTTTTATTAGATTCCTTACACAAACTCATATTTTCTCCAAAAGACGAGTATTTAGGAAGACTTGTTCACATTAAGAGTACAATAATCAACTTCTAGAGAATCACATAATCCACAAAAGATAACTATATACATCCCATGTCTTTAGGCTTTAACCAGAACCAAAACCAAAAAGGTTAGTACAAGGTCAGATAATCCAGAAAAGGATAACCCTTTAAAAAGAAAATCTATGCTTAATCTCCAAAATTTGTCCAAAAAAATCCAAAGTTCAACGAGGACCATACGATAAACAATTTGTCCATAAAAATCTTCAAAGTAAACCAATATAAGATTGAAACCAAAATATTTGAAGGATTTAGTCACATAGTCTTCCAAGTTAAATCGTAACATTTATCTCCAAACAACATCAGTTGCCCCTAAAGTCTCGTATTAAAAAGTAATTAACCTAATCACATATCCTCCAAGATAGGTTAATCATTTTCATAAATAACCCAAAATCAACTTACTCTTAATTCATAAAATCATATAACTAGAAAGAATCAGCCAAACTTACCAGGGACTTCACGTAGTCCAGTGGTAGGCGATAAATACCAGTCGCACTTTGGTTGTGGGTTCGATTCCCACAGCTTTGTCCGACGCGACGGGTAGTCACACGGTCTGCATGTTGTCCTTTTTCCAAAACTATATAATTCTTAAAACATTCCCCAAAATGAGAAAAAAATCTTCAAGAATAATCATAACATATTTTAACCTCAAGTTTATCTCATTCCTTTCATTTTCCATCATATCATAGAGTAACCCATAATTACCTAAAAATTAAGTATCATATAAACCCTAATGGTTACCTTAATAATTATTACCTGAATTTCCACATCGAGTTGGCCATCTCGTACATGATGCATTAGAGAACTCACCAAGGTTAAAGTGGTTGATCATGACTCCTTGATAGTTGGTTTAGAAAAACCATGAGATTCCTCATTGAATCACCCATCTCATCGAGTATCTTAATCAGAGAACCACCACAGTTTCCTTCAAACCCATTGTCACTTTGGTGCCTGCTAGATCTAGCCATTTACTAAAACCAAAAAGGTCAGTGTGAGTATATCAACAAAACCATCATGTACTAACGGGGAAGGTAAACACTAAGATATACTTACTCATTCACTTTATCTAAAACTAGGACTCTTTCTGAAATCCTAACCATTATGGTAATGTCATTTATGATTAAAGAATACCCTAACCTCTAAAGTTATCTAAACCGGCCTTTGATACCAACTATAAGGCCCTAGCCTTAAACCTTACTTAATCTTGAGTTATTACAAGATTACACATTGAGGATATTTTCAGGTTTAGAGTTTTAGAGAATCAGATCATGAAACTTTCATTACATTCCACATTTAAACAATGTTGTTACATAAAAGACAGTATTCATTCTTCCCATCAACGGAAACATATTTAAAATAAAACATGGATTCTTTCTTGACAAATCCTTGACACTATCATCACATCATGTACCCTTCCCTTGACCTGTGAAAAACATTTCAAAAACTTGGGATGAGCATAAAAAGCTCAGTAAGGGATATATAGATATGGAAAGGAAACATGAGTACATGTATACATAAGAATGAAATCATACTTTACCCATAAAACATAGGCATATCAAATCATGAATAAATCATAGAAATCATAATACATAAAGGTAACTTGAGGCATTCATAACATTCTTACGTGGGGAGTAACCCTCTTGGTTACGTTTGGAATACCCATCACAGTATATTCCCTAAAATCTCTTCAGAGAAACCTTAACGTTTCACTCCATCGCGTTACCCAATGCATTGGAGAGCTATAACGGGCTCACCCGCCCTTAGTTTATCACGGAACCACCCGTCTTCGTAATAATGCCCATGAACCATAACATAATCATATCACATAAAACATGCATAAAGGAAACATAACATTTCCACATTTCAATCACGAGATATCAATACAACACATTGATATAATAAAAACATTATGAAAACCATTTTCAATACCAAAGTAAAACATGGTATTTATTTTTCTTTTAAAAAAAAGAAGGTATGGCCTGTAGAGGAAGCCAAAACTCAAATAACGGTTACGACGGCGGAGAAGTCGTTGTCACCGCATACGTACGACAAAAACATTCCCTTTTGTCGTTTAGTAAACGCTTCGTATAAAAAAGATTCCTTTTGAATAAACGTAAAAGTCAAAGGGGTTTATACACCGTATAAAAGAAAGTTGTGTATAAAATAAAATATTCCTCAACGAAAGGAGATTGAGACGAAGTCCCATACCACCTTGAAGCTTTTAACATTTTAAACCATTAATATCCATATAAATAAATCATTAAAAACCATTTTTAAATCATGGATATTAATAAGAACAAATAATTAAAACATTTAAAACGATATTTTGGTTAAAGGGGTTTTACCAAAATTAGAGACACTTGAATACAATAATCGAGGAATAATATTTAGTCAGAACTATATAATATCATGAGAATAAAAGGATTCATGATATAATACTCCAAATGACAGTATATACACCATATAAGAGTGAATTGGTGCATAACAACAATGAACCCTCAATAGAAATGTCAAATGTGATGAAATCCCTTATAAAGAAGGTATCCTTAAATTAAGTACAAATCAATCTCAAAAATATGTGTGAAAAAAATAAATACACCCAATATAAGGGGATATTATGTGTAAAACAATAAAAGGTCATTCACACGTATTCAATGGATGACATATTCAATGACTACATGTTGAACCCAAAGAAATCGAAATTGGGCTAAAAAGTTCCCTTGACAGCCTAACAGCATCACATCAAAATGAGTTGATGAGAGATAAAAAGAGTATCTCATCACTTGGACATAAAATTTACATCAATAAGGATATATGAGAACATATCCCAACATAACAATATTTAAATTAAAAGACCCAACAAAAGAAGTCTTTTAAAAAATAGGAGGGTGAAAGGTTCCCTTACCGACTTGGGTATCTTTCAAAACATACACCCCATGAAAGAAGGACAATAGATCATTGATGTAAATACTCATAAATGAAAGTATATTACACAATGAGTAGAATAATGGGCAGTACATACACCACTCAATGGAATTTGTGGCAAATGTAGCATAAATCTCACGGGAATAAAAGTGAGATGAAAAATCCCTTACGAAAACTCGGCAGCCTAACAGCGCCACATAAAACATCCGAATATGGATTGATGAGATCAAATAGGGTATCCCATAACATTACAATAAAATTTACAGAAATAGGAATATAAAAGAACATCCCCCAACATTACAAAGAGGAGCTTAAAGAAGTGGCATAAAGGAGAGTACTTAAAAAGAAAGAGAGAGGTTAGATCTCTTACGAAAGTTCGGCAGCCTAACGGCGCCACTCAAAACATCCAAAATGGATTGATGAGAGAGAATAGGGTCTCTCATCACATGAACATAAAAATTACAGTTGGAGTAATATAAAATAACATCTCAATCATAATAAAGATGAGCTTAAAAGAAATGACATAAAAGAGTGTACTTAAAAAGAAAGAGAGTTGTAGGATCCCTTACCTCGCGTCCGACTTGACTCGATCGTTCTTTTATCTCCTGAATAATAAACTTGAGTTAATTTATACTTCCTTAATAACATTTTTCATGTTCATTATTCCTTTTATATCACTTATTACCATGTCATAAACATCATGTAATCATTTAAGTTAATAATATTTGTTTTGCCGATATTTGGTTCTTAAGTCGAAAGTGGACTTCTTACAATTACATGTTGTTCGTGTGGCCAAATGTTTATTATATCCAGAATTGTAGTCATTATTTAGATATCATATATGTCATATATATCCATTACATGAATTCATTTATAACATTACATAATCATTTAGAGGTAAGAAATGAAATGCACCGTTCATGGAGACGGTACGCTGTACGTACGCATGAACGCTACTTTCATTTCTATTTCGTATTTTATAGAATGGAATAATAATTATATAAAGGTATATTATAATTCCAGTATAATATCATATATAATATCATATTTCCATCCTTTATACATCCCACATATGGTATTTAACGAATCAAATCACTTTGAGGGGGCGGTAGTCCGCACTTCCTAAAATGAAGATATCGTGTTTTACCCATAATAGAAACCATAAAGGTATGCCCAAAATAAAAAAAACAGAAGCTTAAGGAAAACATAAACATATTATATATCATATATAAAAATAGTGACATCATAATGGCCACCTTTGAAGGTGTTAAATGAGTGTTGAACAATCATCGTTTCGGGAGGCAGAATTTCGACATCCACGGAAACCGTATGTTCATTAACCATTTGATGTAGTTGTGTGAGATTGTAGCTCAAATAAATCTTATAACAACATCCTAATATATTTATGATACTGGTGTTGTTACAAAATAAGTAAATAAAAAGAGTTTTATGGTGTTGGAGAAGAAAAATAAAACAAATGAACATGAGAAAAAGAATTAACATTAAAAGTGTAACTCCTTTTGAGTTGAGCCTAAAGGCTTCCTTTGAAAGGATTCTTCCCAAAGGGAATCCCCTAGGATGAGGAGAGGTATGTGTAGAGAGCAAATGGGCAGGGGTTTGCCGAGCCAAATGCTTGAAGAGTGTGTGAAATGAGGTAGAGGTGGGGGCGTTTTATAAGAGGAGAGGAGGGGCACTTTTGGAAAATAAAGAAATATTACATTATTTGAAAATGTGTTTCGGTTTTAAAAGGTCCCACATTGATATAATTCGTGGATAAGGTGATAAGGGTTCGAAATACACTCATCCAATTGGTTTTGGACATGTTTAGTTCATAGATTTTACATTATCTTTCTATTTTATTTAAATCGTCAAATAATGATGTCATCACTGCATCATTATTATGTCATATATAATTAAATTTATATAATGTATAAAAATTATAAAAAAAATACTATGATATAGGAAATCGTTTTATCTTTCCAATTAATATTTATAATCAAATTTTGGACTTGTATAACCCCACTTAAAAATTGTTTTCGTAAAACATATTATGTTTGTGTCATTTTCCCTTTAACATTAAATAAAAAGTAATTTATGTCATTTCCCAACACATGTGGATCCATGGGGTCCCCAAGTTGACCCATGGCATGTCATGGTCGGCCATAACACAACCAATGAGGTTGGGACATGTTTCTAGGTCATTTTAGTTTATTAAAGTATTATTTATACCTTAAACTACCCTAATTACCACTAATCGCGATTAAAAACTTAATAAGTTACTCTTCACCAAAAAATTATTTTAATCTCATTGAACAACATTTTACTTCTTAATGAAAACCATTTATGTCGGATTTTGGAAAATCAAAACACAATGATGGAAAAATTTTATTTAAATGGAAAATCAGTTTTTATAAGTACCACTTAGTGGTTTCACTATTCATCAAAAATTGAAGTTTTTCAGAAAAATCCCAAAAATTCACCCTAAGCTATATTTGATATTCTGAATTCAAAAATGAAGTCCATTTTACAAAATTCAAAACATATAGGTCACATTAATTAATTTAATAATTAATTCCCACTGTCATGTCAAATAGCGTGTTTTATGAAACAATAAGTATCAAAAGATTGACACTAGTTTAAGTCTGATTTCAAAGTGAAATTGATTCCAACGAACACTATTGGATTTAATGGTAAAAATATTTTCTAATTTAACTTTAAAACCAATTCAAAATATAATCTAATCATATAAATAAATTAGATTAAAAAGTGGTTTTGACTTAAAATACAACATTTTACACTATTCATTAAAAAAATGAACTTTATCGGAAAGATACCAAAAATTTACACAAAGTAAATTTTGATGTCCCGATTCTTAATAAGAGTTTTATTTGGTCCAAAAGAATGTATAAGAGTGATCAAAACTATATTTAATGACGGTTCGCCATCAAAAGGTGATAAGTGAACCTTTAGTGAAAACTAGGGCATATACGCCTAAAATTGGATTCTTTCCGTATTTTAAGCCATTATCTTTTATTGGATAAATGTAAAAACATTTAAAAACATATATAATCATATTTTAGTTATTTATATCCATTACCGCCTTTACAACGGCTACATGTTAACTACCATTTAAAATAATATTATTTTATTATTAGAGTGCAACGTAAGATTCCTAAGAAACTCGTTGTTGCGTGTTGGGTACGCCATCGAGCATAGCGTCCCCTTTAAAGTTATTTAAATATTTTATTCACAAATATGGATAAATATGAAATTTCATATTCTTTATTTACCTGGGGTGTTACAATATGCATTGAGATTCATCAATTTCTTATATCATGGATTTTTTATTTGAGTAATTTATAATCAATCTAAAAAATGGAACATTACAAAAGTTTTAGAGTACATCAATGTACCCAATAATTTTATGTTTTATTCCTATTTCATGATGTTCATCAAAAATAAATTAGATAGTTTGTTGGATTTTAGTACTAATGGAGCTGTATAATCACAATTATGTGTTTATTTATTATGATAGAAAATCGATGTCACAAAAAAAGAACAAAAATAACATTCATAAATAAAACATTGTTATTATTTTTTTGTGAGAGTGGTTAGGTATTTATTTCTATGAAGTTACATTTGAAAAAATGAGTTCCATTAGAAAATTATTAAATAATGTTTGGTAATGATTGTAATGTGATATCTATAGTTATTTTATATATAAGTTACTAAATGTGATGATAGTTTTCAATGTCATTGGTTCAGATATTCTAATAAAGGAAACTTCTATTGATTATGAAGTCATATATGTAGTATATATTATATAAGGAGTGGAATTAGTGTATTCCATTTATATATGAATTTAATTTTCCTTAATTGAGGGTCATCACAATGTAGTGTTGAGTTGTGATGGTATATAATAATTTTTTTTAGTAAAATGACAATATATTTAGAATATCATCCTGAGATAATATATATAATATCCTATTCTAAATTAACTTGTTAATATATGTCCCATATAATATCATATATACTATGAAACACATAGGGGTGTATGCCAAATATAAATCTTTATTAGTATAAGGAGAAAGATACATAACTTGTAAACATTAAAATTTGATAATTTCATTTTTAAATTTTTGAGAATGAATGAATCCATTGGTGGTTTGGTATCATGATCATAACTAAAAGTATATTCCACATATATGGAAACAAGTTGGAAACATTTCATCTAATAAATTTTATAATAACACTCCATATGAAACATTAACAAGAGAGACTATTCATTTCAACAAATAGATAGACTTATATCAATAATATATCCTTGTATTATTCAATGCATATCATTGTAAAATTCACACGAAATATAAATTTTCAAAATCTAACTAAAATATAATTCAACCCTCTAGATATTAAAGTGATGTATTTTCATTTCTTAAATCCAATATTATAAACATAATTATAATAATTTCAATAACATCAATCATTGTTAGAAAAATATGTATAATACTAAAAACAAAATGAACTAACTAATTTAATGGGCCCCTTCCCGAAAAATCACTGGATGTTTGGAAAAATCATTAATCATTATATTTGTATGGAATATTCATCTAAATAAAAAAACTACAATCTTTAGTGGGAGTTGTTGAGGAAATTACCACATTATTTTCATCTATGTGATAAAGTTCATTAAAAAATATATTTGGAAAAATTGTAGAAAAGGTAACTATAACTGAAATTATGAATATCATTGTACACCATGATATTAAATCAATTGATTATTTACATATGATTATAAAAATACCTACTTCGGTCAAGAAATATTGATTTCGTGTTATAATTATTTATAATAATGATAATTAATTTCAATATTACAATTATCTAATTCTTATATTTATTATTTTCCCTCAACTCGGTTTATTCATTATATCCATTATTTTCATCTTATGCTTTATCTGAATCATTACATTTAAAATGTGATTCACCTTCATATTTTAATTCACTATCATCGAATTATTTAATTAATTTATTAGTTATTTTTTTTCTTCTTATGTACAGATTTATTGGAAAAATTACAGGGAAGTGATTTTATCCTACAAGTATGTTTCGCAGTTCCACACAAAATATTTTCATTCTCTATATTTAAAACATGGATTTCTAGATTGTATACATTCAAACTAATACTCTAAAAAATTCATCAATAATTGAATCCATATTATAGGATTCAATTAGTACATTTTACAAAAGTAACTATCAATAACATGTATTTTTAATATTTCAAAATATCATTAAAATTATATATGTAATTTTATATAATTAGGTTTAAAATAATTATTAATAATAATGATTTTGTTAGAACTTCAACAAGAATGAATGCTGATAAAATTTGGGTTATTATGGTTGATATTATTATAACTAAATGATTAATAATATTCCTTTTTATATCATTATATAATGTGATGTTATTATTTCAAAAAAATTATATTATATAGATTAATGATTATATTTCATGCATTGTTTAATGATAAATTCATATATTTGTTTACATCATTAATTTTTTATTATACGAATGATATTGTGAAAATTAAGAGTTTATACAATGAATATAATATAAAATAAATATTCAACATAATAAGTAGAATTCACCATTCCTAAAATCCTTATAAATAGATTCATTAATCAATTTGTAATGTTTTATAACAATGAAATTGAATTAATATGAAGTTGACCATTCAATTGCTATTGTTCTTCTACATCTTATATAATTTTATTACAAATTAATTTAATGATTATGGTATATACTCTTTATCTCAATATTTTTTATCATCATAGTGGTTTATAGCTAGATTATTTGAAAGAGTTTGTCAGTGTGGAGTAAATTAATTGTAAATGAAGAATGTGAAAATGATAATGGTAATTCAGGCTTCCAGCACGATTTTAATTACTTCCTAAAATTATCCATGAAGTTATTAAATGGATCTCAATCAAATAGGTCATATTTGGATATTATAGTCATAAAATATAGTTCCCTTTATACGAGCTCAATCATTTTACTTATTTAATTATATTTTTACTAATATGAATCAACTCATATTTTTCTCATTTTAATGTATCTCATTCGGTTACCACACATTCATTTGATGCAGAGTGTATCTTAATCATAATCCATATATTTTAATACAATTTAAATGAATATATAGTATTTTTTTATAAAATTGTTTAAAATGGTGTATCCCTTATCGTATGACATACCATTGAATGTTGAAGGATAATACATGTGATGTTGTATAAACATTTAATTGAATTAATGTTTTTAATATATGTTATATTAAATTTCATTTCAACCACATGATGAATTTTTAGTAACCATAATATATATATGAAATGATAAAAAATCATGAGAATGAATTAAAATTATTAAATTGTCAATTTTCTAAATATTGATAAATTATTAGTTAATTATATTTATTTTTCCTCAAATAAATTTTCCACTAAATATATCCCCCAATCACTAGAATAAATTTCATGAAATATTCTTCATTGTATCTCATATTTATCAATTACCTTCAAAATAAGATTATATATTTCATATTGTAATATATTCAATCAATATTTCTAATATGTGAATGATTATATTGAATATTGAATATTTATTTATTATTTATATAAAATTCAACAATCATAGTATCCCCCTTAGGAGAAAACAATAGTGTCTAATATATATTATAAAAATGATTAAATTATGTTTTAGAAAATTTATCAATCGAATCCTCCCTAATAGACTCTTTAAATGTATGAGACTTCACCATAAGCCTATCTTAATGATAGTTTTGTCGAAGTAATGTTTTATTCTATTTCTATATATATGGATATGAAATATTACAAAATTATTTTTCTTTTAATAATATAAAATATTTCCATTTCTCTACCAGTTATCATGATATTGAGAAGATATTTTTCATGATGGATGTAAAATGTATAAAGAATCTAGAAAAGGATATTTTTAACTCTTATTAATAAATATTTTAATATATATTGATCAAATGACTCTATCTATATTATCCTCATATGGAAATCCCATCCCAAAATCATTATGATAGTATAAATGAAATCCATAATTATAGTTCCATGAAATTCCACCACAACCTGTATGTTTCATATATCCTTTGGATTCACCAACCTTATAGATCTTTATCCAACCTAATATAGGTAGAAAAAAATAATATAGATCAAAAAATAATCATTCTTATATCAGCCCTAAACTCCCACTCTATATTAAAAATATCATGTATTTAATTCCCTACAAATCTAGAAACAATCTGTAGCTATAGTAACATAGGACAAGTTCTTATATTGAGTAGAAAAATCGATGAGGCTAAAACGAGTCAACATGTCTGAAATAAAATATCTATATAATCTATCATCCTCAAAGATACTAGTAAGTATATTCCATACAGACTTATAATGATAATGTTGGTATAACTAATTCTTAATTGAGTCAATAAAATATTTATATGCATTATCAATAGAAAAATATTAATCACAATTTTTATCAGGGATTCATATCTGGTGAGAATATTATATGAACCTCTTGAAAATGGGAAAAATTATGAATAATATATTAATGTTTTTTTGAATTTATTAAATCCAATAGATAAATCATATGGACTCCCATAAATGAAATTATATTACAATTGTCTTTCTAGAAAGCCATCCCTAACTAGATCGCATATTAAAGTGTATTTCCTTGTATATAAGTATGGGAATATAAAAAATTTATGATATTAAAGAGTTATTGATTAAAATAGGATATAATTTTAATTTTATTTTCACCCATGTATCTGATATCTACTCATTTAATTAGTCTACCAAAGGATTTCATGTCTAATAATCATAAAAAAATATTATATCATAATTAATAGATGCTTACTATCAACTATATTTTAGACCCTCATAATAATTGTTTTCAATAATATGGAAAATGGATAAGAATATATAATATATATTTACAAAATTATACATAATAAAAGATCTATTCATTAGGGATATATTACATTTTAAGTTATCCTTTATTGTCCTTCAACGGAATTAGGTCTTCAATAAATCATTAAAAGTCAAACCAATGTAAATTAATTGCATTCCACTAACATAAATAATGGTGTAATATTTGAACAATGATATATTTTGGATAAAAAGTAAACAAAAACTGAAATGTGTTACTAGAGCATAATAATTATTAGTTCTAATAAAATACTATAAGATTGTATTTTTACTAATCACATACGTTAGTTTTTACAATTTAGGTTGATTAAGAAAATTTGCAGTTTTTATAAAACCACAATTATGGTAATCATATTAAAAAAAATAGGGGAAGTTAAATATAAATGTTATGGATGGTAATTGTATATATTTTAGAATGACAATAAAAATATTATATATTTTTCTATCAGTACTATTTATTTAAAAAACCCTCACATGATTTCAATTAACTAAATGTATTCAAATAAATTATTCCATTTAATTCACCATGTATTAATTATTTATATAATTAAGTATATACATGTGACTATATATGTATTATATTATGAATTAATTAGTGAATAACTTTAATAATCATTAATTTAAGTGATATTTGGGTTGTTGAGAAGTTAATATTCTTCCAATCACCACATATCAATCTACCTGACTCTCTGTCAAAATTAGAATACATTTTCAAATATATTAATTTTGGTATCCCTTAGAATATTAAAATTATTTAATAATATTGTTATTCATTATGATTAAAAAAAAGTAAACCACATGTCATGATTTTGTAAAATTAGAAACTGCTATAAAAAATTCCACATCACTTGATCCACAATAATATTTTTTAACAATTCTTCTAATAATAATAAACTAAATAGAAAAATAATAACGAATATTATTCAAAAAAATACCTCATAAATGAGAAAATCATAAATTACTCATTATATAAACAAAATAAGCGACAATTTTATAACTTTGACCATGATTCTTATGGCACAACCCAAATCCACAGTGCATCCTATACTTATGTGATAGGTATACATTTATAATATATATTATTATCACTATATATGAAAACCTATAAAATTAATAGAAACAATCCATAAAATTTATTTTTTAACCTTGTCTGATAATATAATGAACATTTATATCATTAATCTCCAATGTATGGATCAAAATATGAGCCCATCATTATAAAGTTTCATTACATAGATATAAACCCCATTGAATATTATTTGACACATTCATGCTTTAAATTAAACCCTATAAGATCATGGATGGATCCCGTTTTTTGATAAATATTTTTCGGAATTGATATCTCATATGAGGATTTTTTTTGTATTTTTGATAACTCGAATCATTGGTTATATAATTTTTTAATCATGTGTAGTATTTTAAATTCCATGCACAAATCCAGAAAAGCATCACAAGGATACATATGTTAGTTATCAATGTTATATAGTTCCTCAATGCTATATGTGTTACTCTATAGGTGTGGCTTACAACTAAAATGTGAGTAAATCAGTGTCTCTGTTCTCATTATAATATATATTATATGTATATTGTTGGTTGTGATGTTGCCTTGTTCATTTAACTACCAAAAAATACCAAAACACCAATATCCTTGATGTTTTTCTAATAGTATTCTAGGTACAATCGTCCGTGTCATAATTGCAATGTCACTCTCTATAAATATAATAAAAACGGATTTTGGAATTTTTTACTTGAATAATTTCACATAGAAAGTGGGAATCCAATTTGATTCAATAATGATCATTACAAATAAAATAAAATTAATTTAACTTATGTGAGGCTAAATGGACATGAATTCAATTAGTAATGTATTATATTAAAACATTGATTTCATAAAATCAATTTTATACTACCTATGTCTTCAATTAGAATAGTAATTATCATATCAAAATATAGATTATATTGGATCATTCTGATATAGTATGGTAGAGAATATCTTCATTAATAATAAATGGATTCCCCACCCAACAAAAATACTTTGAATTGTATTAAAAGAATCATTGATAAATATTTATAATAAATATTATAATCATATTTAAGGATAAATATTATTTAAATTATTATTAAATTTATTTTTTTATATTAATTCCTCAACCTGACTGACAGGTCTGATCTAAAGAGTGAAATGATCTCATGTGTTTCTCTCTATAAAAATGTGGTTGTCGACTTGAAGTGATGGTCTTAAGTATATTGGTGGGGAGAATATATCATTAGTATCAGTACCTTCATTCAGAAATAAGTATAACATAATAATAAATGTAACAATGGGAAAGACAAAAAAATATAAAATGGAACTCATTACATTAAACAAATAAATAAACAGTCTCTCATAGTGGATACCCAGACAAGTGTAAACGTGTAGGTAGGTAATGACAAATAAAAATGTGGTAATCCTTTATAGACTGTATCATACCACCACTAGCTCTATAATCTACATCTCAACTATATTTCACAAACCCCTTTCCTTTCCCAAGATCCCAATACATGAAGTCTATGTGTGAATCATATTTTCCATAAAATATGTGAGTAATAAAACTGAAAATGATTCCACTAATGTAGCCTTAACAATTGTGCACATATATAACAAGTGTATTTCATGAAAACAAAAAATGTTCATGAACTAATAAAGAATCATGTAATATGAAACTATGTAATAAATAATCCACCTGGGACCCTAGTCATACCCACAATGGCTTGATGGCTCACTGATGATTAAAGGAAATTAGAAAATATCACAAACATGCCACATTGATGGTGACATGTAACATGAAATTATTGAGAAATAAAAAACGCAAGAAACTCAGAATCTAAAGGGTATCTAGTTCCACCACATTCCTTGATATCCTCATGAAATCATCAACTATTCATGACACAAGGATATTCTAGACCTACACTAAATATGTATCATACATCAATGTCGTTTCATGAAAAATGAACTCCCTCTCTATGGGGTATCATACTATGATAGTCCACCTATCATTTTTACCAAGAACCAAAATCCATGTTTGGAAAAAAAATGAAGAATATCATTATAATACAAGAATTTAATGGTATCATGAGAATATAATATCATAATATAATAACATGTAATCAACATCAAGAATGTTAAAAAGATACTTCAGTAATACTCACAGAATAAAAAATAAAAAAATGGAATCATAGGATACACACACACCAAAATGAAATCAATACCTATCATGGGAGACATAGAAGACACAAATATAATAATTACATTAAAACTAGTGTTTATATGATCTATAAATGTTATAGAACATAATACCTAAATGTTGGTGTTGAAGAAATCAATGGTTTGTAACAAGATAAATTACCAAACAAGTTGCACACCCACATATAATGAGCTCACACGTCATGGTTTTTAATTTCTATTATGGTTCATTATGATTTAGTATTAGAATAGAGTATCTTGGTAATTCAAAATAAAAATGGTTATTTTGTTTTCAATTACTATAAATTTTACATCAATAGAATAAATTTTGTGGTGCATTGGAGAATGGATTTCCAAATCAATGAATTATTTACCGATCGAAGAATGAATAATCAATTAATCTATTATTTTGAATAATTATATCAGGCATATCTAATGAAAATCTATACAACATAAATCTTTCAATAGAAAAGATATTCAGTATGATAATCTAGAAGCATAAAATCACATTGTGATTATTCTAGGGAAGCATTCCTAAAAATTTCCACTATTTATAATAAATGTAGCACTAGTGAGGGTTTTACCGTTAACATTTCCAATGCCTCACTAATACAGCCAGTAATCATAATCTATGAAACTTCATATAATCATTCAACAAATAAATAATAAATTTAGTCAGTTCATTCATGAACACATAACTATAGAATTATTTTTCTCGATGTATGGACTTGAATGATCAACTTTTTTTCATATCTATATATATTCCACTAATTTATGAAGAGGAATAATATTCAGTTGGATATTTAATTAATTAATGATATTACATAGATCCATCCACACCTCTAATGGAGCATGGATAATTCATGAAACGTCTAAATAAAAATAATTGATTATGATTTTTTATATCCTTTAATGGATGGAGAGACAATGGGAGAGGAATGTGGGTTTCAATATTAATGGGATCAAGATTAAAATTTATATTATGGACACTTGGTTCATAATATATAATTTAAAATGTGTCAAAACATTTCGTATAAGAATATCATTTGTTTATTTATATTTCAATTATACTAGGTGCACCAACAACCATGTGGTCTTCACCGGTTAGCTAGTGGAACCACTTGATATCAAGTGACTGGACAATAAGTGGATATTAGAACCCCAATAAAATATATGTGGGGTCTATTGTAGTAATAAAATTTACTAGAAATAAACTGTATAGTATGTGGGTTCCATCGACCAACAGGTGTCTAGTTTCCATCGTCCCTATCATTGTACCCATTCTCAAAACAGGCAATACAAATTCCCTAACCCCTAGCATCCAAAAATCATCCTCATAATCATATATATTAAAGGAAAATAAATTTTTTATGTAATTTTTTAAAAACATGAAATATATCATACACCAAAATGATATTATGATTTTATAATTCCACCCCTCTAACAAATGCTCTCACCTAAAAAATATAATCAATAGTTTCTCTAAAAAATCATAAATAAGCCTAAAAATAATCATCTTCTGACCATATCTCATGTTGTATACATTAATGATTTTATACAATGTGTACAAGTAGTACTGTATTACACAAAAAGAAATTCTTATTGTAGACTATAATCTGGACTAGGTACTCCATGTATACAGGGGAAGTCTAAAGCTCAATATCCACTAAACTGATGTCACACATAAGATCGGCCATGTACATCTAGAGTTTTGACATGTGAATCACATATTGGATGCCAAGGTAGTTTGAATGAAGATTCATATGGAATACCATGTCCTAACCTATGCAGTGATATAAATGGGTTCAAGATATAGAGAAGGCCATTATGCTAAGTGTAGAAAAGAATCCTCTTGATAAAGATATATTATCAGATTCAGTTCGAAGTAGGGACCAAAACATTATTCCAATGACATGAGTAGAATAATTCTAGTCATGGTAATTATATATTATAACCCATATGATACTAAAAAATACCTCAACATAATATCACTCTAACAGAAACACCTTTTTCACCATAATTAAATACATAAGCAATCACAAACAAGAAATTTATCACCATTAAATTTTCGTCAACATCCAATTTATGCCAATAAAATATGCTTCATAATTTTTTGACAAAAAGAATTTCATTCTATTATTCATCGGTATAGTAATGGTTTATAATAATTTTTATAATTCAATTATAAAACATATATAGTATCCTACTAAACCCAAGATGTCCCTGATGTTAATCATATTTTGGTGCGATGTCTAGGACACCTTTTCCATCACATTCTCCAGGTCATTAAATTTACCTCTTTAAGACACCACATTCCTCAATAACATTACCTTACAAATAAAAACATTAAACATTGAAATCCGGGTATAAATACAATTATTTAAAAATGTACTTTGGATTAACTTGAAATTTATAGAACAACTATTTATGGTTCGTGAATATATGATGATGATGATAATGAATATCATAAAGTGTGTGTATTTAAATGGATATTTCAATCATTTTATACAATTATGGAATTTAATATGTTTATAATGTTTTGGATATCTTTATTTATGTGAATGTGACAATTTAATGGGAATTTTAGTTATTTTATATTATATGGGATTTAATAAACATTAATTATTTTTTCATTTATGAGAGGTTTAGGATGTTTTATCATTTAGAAAAACCATCAAGGGAGATTATTTTGTTTCAAAGGGTAATTTATTTCTTTGTAAAATATGTAAATTTATTTCATTTTACTCAACATTAAATTTCATATTATTTTCAATTTTTTGTTTTTATTTAAATTCTGGAATTGGGAGTTTTATAAAATATTAATGTTATTTGGGTCAATTTCCAGGAATATTATTTAGTTATTTTTTTGATAAAAAAATTAAGATTAATTATATTTTATAGATGTATTTGAAGTTCTTAATTATGATATATATATATATATATATATCCATTTTTACTTGAAAATATTTTATCTATATTAGAATTATTTAATTGAATGATTTTTATAAAATTATAACATTTTAAAAATTCAACCTTTTACATTTTTAATTTCAAATGTTCTATTGGTTATTTTATTTTTAATGGTAATTAAATCAAATAAATTAATTTTTTATATGACATTAATTTTAAAATATTGTACTGTTTGATAAATTCCACCTTAAGGGTTTGTGATGATTTAAATTTAATTTAATTTTTTGTTTATTAAACAATATTTTTCTAATTTTAGATATTTTTTCATTTTAGTGAAATTAAGGAGTTTTTAATGTTTTTGAAATTTTAAATTCAGAATTTTTATTGTTTTTTGGGCTTATTTGTTTGAAATATTATTATTCATGAAATTAATTTTTTATATTTGCTGATATTTTGGTTGTATGAAACATCGTAGAAAATAAATACTGGGATTATAATAATTCTTTATTAAATTTTTATCATTTTATATTTTAATTTATTTTTATCGTATACTTATTTTTATTCAGTGGTGGTGACATACTAATTTTATGATGATTGGGAAATTATTAGTTTATTGATGTAATATTTTGAATGTTATTTTCGTCATTGTGTATCAGATGGAATCTTCATCATTTTTACATTTTTGGATATTTTGGAGGTATGAAACTTTGCGAAAAATAAATTTTGGGATTATAAGAATTCATTAATATGTTTTCATCATTTTATATTTTAATTTATTTCTATCTTATAAGTGTTTTTATTCAGTGGTTGTGACTTTATAATTTTATGATGATTGTGAAATTCTTCTTTTAGTGATATAAAATTTTGAATGTTATTTTCGTCATTGTGTATCAGATAGAATCATTATAATTTTTTACATAAATTAAATTTGAATAAATTTCTTGATATTATGATGTTTCAAAAATAACAATTTTAGAAAAATAGGAATATTGATCGGTATTTTTTAATTATAATTTTTATGGGATTTTATAATTATTTTTTCTTTTATTTCAATGTAGTGCATTATTGATGGCTTTTCTAAAATTTTTGTATTATAATTTAGAATAGTGTTATTTATTAATGGAAAATTTATTTTCTCCAAATTTTGGTCTTGCTCGTTATGTTATTAATATTTTATTATTAATTAATTCTTTTTGGATATTTTTGTATATAAATTAATTTATACTCTAGGAGACATTAATGATATGAAGGAAAAAATATTAATTTTTTTCAGGTATATTTTTTATAATGTCATTTTTCTTATATAAGTGAATTTTTTTTGTTTATATTTTAAAAAATACATTATTCTTATATAAGTGAATTGTTTTGTGTTGTTTATACGGGTATTTTTCATTTTTTTTATTTTTATGCTAGTGTTTTTTTCATAAATTATATTTTAAGTGTTTAAAAATTTTAAATCTTGATTATTTTTTCTATTTTGTATCTGTATAAAGTTATTTTCAACCATTTTAATTTGGTAGGAATGCTGATAATTTTAGATATATTTTTTTATATTTGATAGAATTTATTAATTTTGTATTTATTAGAAGATCATAATGTTGTGTTATTAAAAAGTTTCAAAAAAATTTCATTTTTCTCATTTGTGGATATTTTGGCTATTTTTTATTACATTTAAATATTTATTTAATTTGAAATAATTTTATTTGTTCATTTCCCCATTATAGCGATGGGATGATTATTTTATTCATTATGTTCTTGAAAATATCTTCGTCATTTTATCATATATATTTTTTCCATTCATACAATTTTTCTATAATTTATGTTTTTTGAATTCCTCCCATAAATATAAGTGAATATTTTTGGGTACTTATTACATATTTCATTTTATGTTATTTATTTCTTATTAGGAATTACAAATTCTAGTGTATTTGGGGAGTGTTTATGGTTTTAGAAATTATATATTAGGATTTTATTATATATTATATTTTAGTTTTTTAGTTTTTATTTAATCATAATGTTCTTATTTTTGAAATTTTTTCATTTAATGGTATTTTATAAATTTAATAATATTTTCAAAAAACCACTATGGGTGCTTATTTAGATGTGATTTATTCTTATATAAATCTATACCTCGGGATATTTTTCCATTTTATTATTTTAATTATTTGGGAATTTTGAGAGATGATAATTTTTTATGATATTATATTTAAATGTTTAAAAGGAATTTTGGTCTATTTTCAACAAGAACATATATTGTGACAAGAAATATTATAGCATGTAGATAACACCATGAGGGAGTGATGGAAGGATAGATTACTAACTAGTTCAGGCAGATCGTAAATATTGTTTATTAATATATTGGGTGAGCAAAAAATTATTAATAAATAGATACACTATATCATCACATTTAGTTATTGAATGATAAATTTTCATATATATAAAAATTTGTTAGATATAACATGAAATACCAAATATGTTCCACAATATATGATAGAAATCATGATTTATAGTTAAAAACATTATTTTTTTTAAAATTTTTTATTCTCTCCTGTTAATAGAGACAAAATAATAAATATTGATTTTTGACACTTTAACAAGATATTATTGACAAAATATAAATCTTATTTGTAATCAGGACCTAAAAATTTACTTATGTTGATTTTTTGCTATTTTTTTGATAAATTTATTATTTTAGTGTATAGTGAGAAATACTGTGTTTTAATTCAAAACATCTTTTTCATATAATTTATTCCAACTGTTAGAAGATATATTTAATAATATTTAAATAATAATTAGATTATTTTTAATAATTAATTCCAATTTTGGTCATCAGAATCAATTTAAAATTGAAATTAGTAATAAAAAACATTTCCAAATTTTGAACATTTGTCTTTCAAAACACTTTTGAGTCTTATCTGTTAAATTAACATTATATCTAATTTTCCAAATTCATTAAATTTATTTAGGTAAAATGGATTCAATAATTTTAATAATATAGTATAAATTATCTTGTAAGATAAATTTTTTGTTTTTTGATATAAAATTTACTATGATAAAAAAATTATTTATTGTCGTAAAATTAAAATATTGACATGGGTTAAAATTATAAGATAAATTAATAACTAACCTAAAATATAAAACATCTAAAAGGTGATTGAGGGTTGGATCTGACCTAACCATATTATATATAATTAATTATGATCCAATGTATTGTAATTGTAGTCCACTTATACATGGTAATATTTTAATAATGAATAATAATTAAATTAAATACTTGAACCCACCTCTCCTTAAGTATAAAAAACAACACTCACCACAAAATTTCGTTGTAAAATGACTTGATGCTATTAAAATATCTTATAAAAATCTAATTCTCATTATCCCCATGTAAATGAGCTTATTATATCCACAAAATATTAAATCCAATGTCTTCAAAGGTCTTTCAAGGAGGGGATATTCAATAATTAATTTTATCAAAGTTCTTCTAATAATTTATTTTCCTTTTCTTCTTCCTTCTCAGCTTCTTCATCCATAAAGGAAGATAAATGTAGAATCATGTATGTACTTTAGTTTTATGTTTCTAATTTAATATATCATTTCCATTTCATTTCTCTCAACTACTTATTGAATGAAATAAAATTTTTGTATTAGTTATATTGGTTAATCGTCTTTGTGAATACTATTTTTGTTCTTACTCATTTTACACCATCATGGATTTTTTATGATTTTTTTAATTTAAAATATTATTTTAATATTTAAATGATAACCTATTAAATATTATATAAATTTTAGTTATATGATAAATTTGTTTGAGGATGTGTGGAATATTACATCATCATAATGATAAAATTCATGCACACATCACATGGAATGTATCGAGAATTTTATTAGTAAACATATATTATATAAATAAAATTTTAATGCATATATAATTATTTAATATATGTATATATATTTAGAAAATTTTAATTTAATGGTTTCTCTTTCAATACGACCAGAAAACCATTCATGCGTACGTACGACCTACTATCTCCATATACCATGTTTTTTGTTTGTATTCAAATATTATTAAAATATATATATATACATAATGAATATATGGGATATTTATATCATATTTTTTATTTTGTATATGATGGACTTATGTACACATGGACTATTGATATCATACCAAATTCATTTTCGACTTAAGAAATGAATATCGATAATACATCTGATATGAACGTAAATAACTATGAAAATTTTATAACATAGTAATAAGTGATATAAAAGGAATAATAAAATTAAAAATGTTCTCATGAAATTATCTATTAATGAATATTTATTATTCAGGATGATAAATAACACACGAGATGAATTAGACTCGAGGTAAGGGACTTCATCTCAATTTTCATTCATTGGGGGATTTCTAGATAATATTCACATTTATTCTTTCAATTGTAGTATGTACCACTACTATGAAATTTAATATCCCTATTTTATCTATAATAATATTTATTATAGTTTTTGTAAATGTTTTAATTTATAGAGATTATGATATCAGTGTTCAATGTTGTATGAGACACTTTGAACGTTTAAAGATTTATTTATCAAATCATTTATTCAGGATATAAATTTACATGTTTATTTATATGGATATTAATTGACTATACATGACATTTTATTTCATTGTTTTAAATGATATAAAAATTAATATTTTTATAAGAATTTTTTTTTTCAAAACGGAAATGGTTTTTTTTTATATTTGCGGCGACAACAACATCTCTATCACCATAAAAGTTATTTGATATTTGGATTCCTCTATAAGGCATAATGTTTTTAAAATAAAAATAAATCCATCATTAAATTTTTGGGTGTTTGGGAATTGAAAATTGTTTTGAATGTGGATTTATAATTTCAAAATCTTCAAATTATTTCTTCTGATTTCAAATGAAATTTTATGAGTGAAATGTTGATAGTTGAAATCCTATATGTGTTATGATTATATAATTTTATGTGGAAATTTTATGGGTGGTTATGTGATAAACCAATGATTAGTTCTTACATGATTAACGGAATATGGGTGGTTCTATGATAATCCATAGATGTGTGCTGACATTATAACCTCTAATTTATTGGGTATGGAAGTCGGTTGTATGGCTATTCCATTTGTAAGAGTGATATGTCTTGAAGTCGAACATATTTTAAATCCATTTAAGTATGATTATGTTTTGTGTTACAATTATTATTTTTATCTATTTTATGGGTTTAATGGTAATCATTTCATTAAAAAAGGGTAATCAATGAGCTTATATTTAGTGAATAGTATTAAATAGTTATTAACGATGAAAAGTATTACTTTATTATAAGTATTCATGGTTTACTTGTATTTTAAAGGATAATAGTTTTCATTCTTTCTGTATCCCTTATTGAGGTTTTTATTCTCATCCCACGTTTATATTGTATTTCATGGGATTTAGTTGATGAAAGTGACAATGATAGAGTCAAGGTAAAAAAATTAAATTTTAAACATGAAATGAAACTCTAATTATTTTTAAATTTTTTTGTTTTATAAATAATGTTAAGTGATTAAACGTGTTTACTTATAATATTTTTGTGGTTATGTATGAGTTATGTAAGAATTCTATAAATATATCAACTCGAAAATATCTTCAATGTGAATCCTTGACATAGATCATGATTATGTATTTTTTAAGGATTGGGTCGTAATGTTGGTATCAAATGCTAGTTTATAAAACATTTGGTGTTATGATACTATTAATATATTATCCATAAATAATTTTTTTAATTTATGTTCAAATTGAAAAGATATTATATATAATAATTACATTGTTACATAATCTAACATATATCTATTCATAATGGTTTTCCACAAAAGAAATACTGCAACATTTCTAGGAAGGCATAAAGAGGATAAAAAACATCCAAATTAAGATCTTGAGATGATTGGAATTGGAACTGAATAGTTTGACGTAGTTATGGATTAGCTGATTCAGGTGGTAAATGGAAGTGGATTCAATGTAGGTGGTCAACTAGATCAACCACAGAAGAATATTTTGGTCGGTGGGTCATTTCATGAGGAAACACCCCCATCATTCAGAGGAACGTCTATCATATATTCCAGGAAAAGCTTATATTAAAACAGTAGAATCTTTTTAATGTAATGGAGTGTCCAGGCGGTCAAAATTTTAGCCTCTATATTTATCATTTTGAAGGTGAATCCAATAAGTGGTGGTCAATGGTTAGAGATATTAGAGTAAGAGAATAGATAGATTCTGTGGAATGAGATGAATTCAAGAATATCTTCCCTGAACAATTATTTCCTAAGTCTGATTGAAATATGATGGAAAATAGATTCTTGTAATTGAGAAAATGTTAGTAAGATGATATGGATGTATATGAATAATATTTCACATGTTTTTCATGGTATGTACCATGTTTTATTTGGGAAATGATATTAGAATAAATCCATTTTTATAATGAATAAAGCCAAAATATCAAATGGAATTGGATTCTTCTCAGTTAAAAATATATGATGATATTTTCAGATGGGTTGAGATGGTATAAATGATGTTTTATGATGATAATCTATTCAATTAGATCAATAGAAATAATAATTTACGTTAGAGGGAAATGATAAAGAATTCATCAAAGAAGTTATAGTTTAGAAATATACATTTACATCTTTCGATAATTATGGTAAAAACTATCATAGAGAATGTTTCTCAAAATATTTTAAATTTAACTGATGTGGTAATAGTTTTCATGTTGCTCATGATTGTAGAATAGATGATCATAAATGCAATAAAAATATAGAGATAACATGTTTTAGTTGCAATGAGTTGGGGAATTATGCCAATGTTTGTCAAAAGTTCAACACATTGGGAAAAGAACCACATGATCGAAAGTAGTATGGCCGAAAAAAATTAATTAATACTACTACTTTTGATGTGAGATCCTCAAATGATGTGGTGACAGTTATGTTGCGTTTTATCTCAAAATATACAAAAAATCTATTTTACTCTTGATCTTCACAATCATTCATTTCTGAGAGTGGTGCATGTAAATTATAAATATCGCATTATGAATGTTATATATAATATTTGGTAAACAATATATGAAGAAGTATTAAAGTAACCATGATTTATGGGAATCTTTATGTTATCATTAGTGAATATATGAGGAAGTATTAAAGTAACCATGATTTATGGGAATCATTATGTTATCATTAGTGGGATTGAATTTCCTACAAGTCATGTTGAAAATTCCATAGTGGAATTTGATATCATTCTGGGTATGGATTAGCTTTCAGTGTATCATGCTAAAATATATTAAGAAGAAAATAATGAATTATTAAATGTTTTAATAACTTTGATAATATACCAAAAATCTAAGAGATTGATAAAATGTGGAGGTGAAATTTTTATAGCTCATGTTTTTGAAATGAATCAAACAATTTTGAATAGTCACATTCCAGTAGTGACTGATTTTTGAGATGTTTTTACTAATGAATTGTTAGGTATTTTTCCTGATCTATATGTTTTATTTAATATTGATTTAATTCTGAATTCTAAGACTATTTCTAAACTCCCTTATCGTATGAATAAGGTAGAACTGGTGGAATTGAAAAAAAGTTGTATGAATTATTGATAAAGGATTCATTCATCCTAGAACTGCACCATGGGGTTACCTTGTTTTATTTTTGAAAGAGAAGAGTGGTTATGTTAGACTTTGTATTGATAATAGATCCCTGAATATCATCTCTATTAATAATAATTTTTCTTCACCTCATATTTAAGGTTTGTTTGATCATATCCGGGGAGCTTAATATTTTTTGAAGATTGATTTGAGGTCTAGGTATGATCAAATAAAGGTGAATCCAGATTACATTGCAAATACAGCGTTGCGAATGGGATATAGGAATTCTAAATTTTCTATGCCCTCTGGTTTATCTAATACACCTATTGTATTTATGAATTCCATGAATGGAATCTTTCATCAGTTTTTAGACCAGTTTTTGGTTGTGTTTATAGATATTATTTTGGTATATCCTATGATCTAGAAAGAACATGAAAGTTACATAAGGGTATATTTAAAGCATTAAAATAAAGTAAACTATATGGAATGTTTAGTAAAAGAGAATTATATTTGTAACAAATTTCATTCCTTATACTTATTGTTTCTAATGATGGAATAATTATTCACCCTTCTAAATTTTTTTTGAAGAGTGGAGAAGACCTACTAATATCATAGAGATTATTAGTTTTCTAAGATTAGTATGATATTTATGAATGTAAGATGAATACTTTTCTCAATGATCTATCCCTCTAACTAAGATAACACACAGGGGAGTTAATTTCATATGGATAAAGGAATGTGATGACTGTATTCAAGAATTGAAAATAAGATTGGTAAAGTATCCAATTTTGGACCTGCATTCTAAGAGTGGTGAATTTGTTATATACATTGGTGCTTTATTGAAATAACATGGTTGTGTCTTAGTAAAAAATGATCTGGAAATTTTTTATGATTCATATAAGTTGAATACCCATGAGTGAAATTATTCTACACATAATTAGTATTTATATGCAGATATTTTTTCATTAAAAATATGGAGGCGCAATTAATACAGAGTAGTGTGTGAAATATATACTAATTACATAAGTTTTATCTCTGTATTCACACGAAAATAATTGAACATGAGACATAAAATATGGATGGAGTTTATCGCAAAGTATGATAGCATGATTTCTTACCATAAAGAAATAGAAAATAACGTGGTAAATGATTTGATTCAAAAAAGTAATGCTACATTTTATATGATACATTTGTAAAAAGATAAATTAGTTAATTATTAGAAGAATTTTAGAATATATCATTTATTTTGTTTCGGGTTTCAGTCAAATAATCTCTCTCAGACTAAATTAATCAAGCGAAGAAGGAAGATATTACATTTTAGAAAAATGTATAATTTATTTATAAGGATATAATACATGAATTAAACATTGATAAAGATAGTGCTTTGAGACTTTGAAAAATATTATGTGTTTCTCATGATTCACAGTTGAAAATAGAGTTGTTATATGAATCTCATAGTTCTCAATTTTTATTTCACCCAAGTAGCACAAAAATTTACATAGATCATCAGGAGTAATGCAAGTGGGATGGAATGAAAATAGATATTTGTAATTTTACCTTGAAATGATTAACTCTTCAGCAAGTTACAAAATAGAAGTAGTTATAGAAAATAGATGCTTCACTCATATACAGCTCTAGAGTAGAAATTAAAAAAATATATCCATGTATTCCATAGTGGGACAATCAAATAACTATCAATGTAAAAATGCGATTTGGGTTATTTTTGATCGACAAACTAAATATTATCATTTTATTCTTATTCCAGATACTATATCACCAGATCAAATTTCTCAGATGTATATTAAATAGATATTTATTTTATATGGGTTACCCTATCAATTGTACCTAATTTTGATCATAGGATCACTTCTATCATCAATGAATGCCTTTAGAAGTCAATGGGAACTAAATTAAATTTCAGTATGTGATACATCCTCACTCTGATGGGTAGTCAGAAAAAATAGTTCAAATGTGAATGATATTCTCTATGCTCGTTTGATGGATTACTAGGGTATATGGGATCAACATATTTTATTGTATGAATGTTTTTATAGTAATAGTATCAATTCTATTATACATATGACACCATTTGAAGTATTATATTAAATGTATTTGCAAACTACATAATTTTGGGATGAAGTTGGTGAATGGAAGATTATGTTACCAGAATTAGTACAGGAAATGGTAGAGAATGTTTTGATGATTTAGAGTTATATGAGAGCCACCAAAAGTAGAAATAAATGTTGAAAAAATAACCGGGGAAGGATCTGTTGTTGGAAGTTGGTGATCAGGTATTTCCCAATGTTTATCCATAAAAAAGTGTAATGTGTTTTTGTAAGAAGAGTAATATGTTTCCATGTTTCAATGGTTCTTATTAAATACTATAGATATTTGGATAAGTTTTATACCGACTATCATTACCTAAAATTATATCCCAGTTTTACATTTTTTTTTTCATTTTTCAATGTCAAGGAAGTACATGCCAGATCCATCTAATGTTTTGAGTCCCGACGTAGCTTTGATGGAGGAGAATCATTCATATGAGGAAAAACCAGTCCATATTATTGAATATAGAGAGCTGTTTTTGGATTAAGGTGACGCATCATGTTATGTTTTTGTAAAAAACCATAATATTGACAAGTCAATGTGGGACTCTTAAAATTATATGAGGGAGAAATACCCCAAACATAATTGATAAGTGAATAAAAATTCTTCAGAAAAAATTTATTAAATGGGGGAAGGATGTTACATTTCTTCTACTTATATAATAATTCATTTTCATATTTATTAATATTTATTAGATAGTTTATAAAAAATATAATATGTTCACTAACAGATATGATAATTCTAGATTTATGGTTAAAAACATCATTTATCTAAAACAAATTTTACTTCCTTTTGATAGATAAACCATTTTAAATATATTTTTTGACACTATTATTAGATATTTCAGATAATATAAATGGATTATTTGGAATTGGGATGTAAAAATTTACTTTTTATTTATTTTATTTTTTGCATTTTTCTCATAATTTTTTTAAATGAATAGTGTGACATACTATGATTTAATTTTAAACTATCATTTCATGTAAATTTTTTTCATTTGTTAGAATATCAATTTTATAATCTTTAAAATATATTTAAATTATTTTTCATATTTTGATCCAATGATTTTCATCTGAATTAATTTTAAATTTAAATTATATATAAAAATATTTCAATCTTTTGAACGTTTCACTTTATAAACCCGCTCTTTACTTTTGTCTGTGGAATTTATTTTAAATATAATGATCCAAATTATGAGAGTTTATTTTGGTAATATGGATTGAATATTTTGAATCAAAAGTACCAAATTATTATGTAATTTGAATTTAATTTTTTAGATACATAAAAGTTACCATGGTATAAAAATTATCGACTACATTAAATGTCAAATTTTGAGAAGGGTTAATATTAAAAGTCAAAATCATAACATACATAGAAACGACCACATTTAAAGGTTTTTCTTACTGTGTACTGACCCTAAATAGACTATACAACACTAATTAATATCAAATGTTGTGGAATGAAAAGACACCATTAAATGGATGTATATTAATAAAAAAATAATAAATAAATTGAACAGTTGATCCCTCCTCTTCACAACTATAAAAAACAATCACCTCCCCATTTTGACCAAAAAGAATTTTAAATCCTAGAATATCTTCCCAAACATCTCCTACTCACTCTGTCTATGTACATGTGCAACTAGTCACACTAAAAGTCTAAATCCATTGTATTCAAGGGACTTTCAAGGAGTTGATATTCAAGAGGTAATTTTGTCAAACCCTATCTCTTAATTTTGTTTATTTTTCTACATTATACTCACCCAATTTATTCATAAATGCATAAAAAATCTATAATTTTTTATATAATATAGTGTTATATTTATAATGGAACATCTTATATCCATTTCAATTCTCACTCCCTCTTATTCAATGAAATGAAATAATTATCCAAGTTATATTGTTTAATCGTCTCTGTGAATAATGTTTTTATTATTTTTTTCCTTTACCACCTTCATGGGTAGTCTCAAAAATATTATTATGGAAAAATAATATTTTAATATTTATATTATATCCAATTTAATAATATATAAATTTTATATTAAACATTCAATCATAATTTCTATATTGTGGTTATACGATAATTTCATTTGAGGATGTGCGGACTACCACCTCCTCAAAATGATGTAATTCGTTCACACATCACTTAGAATGTATTAAGGATTATTTTATTAAAAATACATGATATTAATGAAATATTAATTCCACCATAATGATATTATATATGTATACATAATTAAATATATTTCATTTAATGTTTTTTCTTTCAATAGAGTAGAAAAAACAAAAATAGCGCGAATGAAAATGTAAGGCCTACCCTAACCATGAACAATGCTTTTAATTTGTCTCAAACGATTATTATAAATTCTTATATAATGAATATATATATTTATATCATTTATTATATCTTAGGATGATATAATTATGACCACATGGCCAATTGACATCATACAAAGTTCATTTTCGACTCAAGAAACAAATATCGAATCAATGTCCAATATGAAGTAAAATAATTGTTTAATTGTTATAATATGGTAATAAGTAATATAATAGGAATAATAAACATGAAATATGTTCTCAGGAAAATATAAATTGACATATGTTTGTTATTCGTGATGATAGAGAACAGACATGATGAATCAGACTAGAGGTATGGGTCTTCATCACAATCTTCTTTTATTGAAGCATTTCATGATAATATGCACCTTTATTCATTTAATAAGACTACATTCAAGAACTATTGAATTTCATAGAAATATTTTATCTATATTTCTGTTATTTAATGTTTTTTAAACATTATTAGTTCATGGAGATTATGATTTAATTGTTCAAAATTGTATGGGACACATTGAACGTTTAAAGATTAAATTGTCGAATTTTTTCCTTATGATATTAATTCAACTACTTATTTATATAGATATAAAAGTATTATACATGGAAATTTATTTCTATATTTATATTTTTATAAATAATAATATTTTTATACAAGGTGGTTTTTACAAAATGAAATAAGGAATGTTTTTTAACCTATACGGAAACAATGACTTCTCTGTCACCGTAACTGTTATTAAATATTTAGATTCATCTATAATACTAAATGTTATAAAATTTAATATAAATACCTTATTTACATTTTGGGTATTTTGGTATTGAAAATTGTTTTGAAAGTGGATTCACTATTTCAATATCTTGAAATTATTTAGTGTGATTTAAAATAAAATTAAATGAGTAAAATGTTGATAATGGAATTATTTTCTACATTACTATTATAAAAAGGTACATGATTCTTTTACAGGGAATTAAATTATAAGAAGATGAATGTTAGTTATCTTATAATCCAATTATTTTTGGTTTTGTGATATTCCATGCCTAGATGGTTATGTTAAAACCTCCAATGCATTGGGTATGTAAGTCGATTGTATGGTTATTCTCTTTAGAAGAGTCATATGTGTGGAGGTAGACTGTATTGTCATTCCTTTTAAGAATGATTATGTCTAAAGATATATTTATATGTTATATGTGTTTTTATGGTTTTTATGGTAGTATATTGATTAGGAAAAGGATAATATGTTATCTTATTTTCAGTGAAATGTTTTTACTACTTTTTAAAGGTGATAGGTGTTAATTTTTTATATGTATTTAGGGGTTACATTTTCTTCAAGACCAATAGGTTTATTTCTTTGAGTATTAATGACTGATATTTTATGCTCTTAACTTATTTTAAAATTTTTTTACAATATTTAACAGAGGATATAGATATGGATAGAATCATGGGAAAGCTGTGATGGTTAAATATGAATCAAAACCATTTTTCTTTATTAAAAAAAATTATTGGGGTTAAAAGTGTTTACATTGTAATAATTATGTTTTTATGTTTGATTTATGGCCAAATTATATAAATCTCTAATCTTAAAAAGATATCAATGCGAATCATTAATATAAATCATGATTATGTAATGTTAAAGGTTGTGCACATATAATTATACTTACGATCTTTTTAATAAAATTTGAACAAAGAATACTAATTCTTATTAAATAAAAAATGAATACAACTCATAACCAAGGTAGGTAAAACTATTTTCTCATCCCCACCATTGTTAAAAAACCATGTAATACATAAAATTAAAAAATTCTATATCATGTAAGTTTATAAATGAAGGTACCTCGCTTCCACTTACCAAATTGTCATTCATTGTCACAACCTAAATGAGCCAGATACTAAACTCATCCAACCCATAATTCAACATAAAATAACACATGAAATTATATCATATACATTCTTCGCAATATAAAAACTATCAAAATATAAGGGTCTTCATCTCATCCATAATAAAATTTGATGTCTGGCAGCCATCAATACTCTTGTAACAAAAATATTACACTGTTCCATTACATCCTAAGAATATGAACCATTTGGAATCTAGATAATCCACTTCTATATACAGGTATGTGGAATAACTACAATTCATTTTGAAATACACATAAAGGTATAGAAATGTAACCCATAACCTCATAATCATGGATTTGATGTATTATTTTTTTACATTGGCATGATTACAAGAATCAAATCCTAAAAGACAGATCAATTTAATAGCCTTGGAAAATATATTATATAAATGAACATTTCGTTATAATTCATAAAATAAAATAAAACATTTCTAATACATTGAGAAAACCATTATTCTCCTAGATTAACTATGTATATAAATCATAATATACTTCTTGGAATCATAGTTAAACAAAACATAATAAATGATTGTTATCGGATTCTCAGTATGGTTAAACAATACAATAAAAGATTTCATAATTAGGAATAAAATTTTACAAAAATGTATAAAATTAAAACAAAATCCTTTTAAACATTACCTTTTACATAATATGGAATGAATAAATCAAATAATTCCATTTAAACATTCACATTTATATTATACCAGTCAAATAATATCATGTAATATCATTAACTAATCTCTCAATGAGGGAATACATAATGCCAGACATACCATCTATGGCTCATTCCAAGTTCATACTTGTAATATGTTAGTCAAAACCTGAATTAGTTTGTATCATGAGAACTATCGATCCATTGTAGGGAATTCATTCATTGGTCTCCAACACATAGGGCTTTAATTAACCATTCCCCAACCAAAATTTATTTTACTAACCAGTCCCCAACCTATTTTTTTCTATGTCCAATGCATTCCTCATATGAAAAAAGTGAAACTTTACTAACATAAACATTCATATTAAAACTATAATTTTAAATTTTAACTCATTAACCATAATACATAAATGGTATCAAAATAGAACATCCACATTAAAAAATAACATTAAAATTTTCAAAATATTTTTGATGATTGTATCATAATAAACCAAACTCAATAAATCATAAATCCAACAAAGGATGTTGACAAAGATGAAAATAATATAACAAAATCTTTAGTACTATTTGAAAGAAATATCACTTTATTAATTTTAAATCATTTTTAATAATATAAAATAATAAAAAAACATTTATTTTGAAAATAACCTTTTAATTTTTCAAGTGAATATTCAAATTGGTAAGGAGTCACAAGGTTGGAAAATAGACACTCGTGTCGTATCAGTGCAAAAACCATTATTTTCATTATTTTTTGAAAAAGTATTTAAGTACCTTATATAGAAAATTATGGAGGGATTTCATTCAAAAATATTTATAAAAATTTAATCATGGGTAAAAATAACTTTAATGATTTGAAAATAATATTTCGAAATACATTTTATGAAACTTGGACATGGATGATAAAGATGACATATTAGATACTTACATATAAACAACCTTGAATAATAATGAGATTGTGAAATTAATCCTAACATTAAACCATTAAAAATTTACCTTAAAAAACATTTTAATGAACATAAAAATAGATATAAAATTTCATTTATAATCCTTTCATATCAATATAAACTGTTTTTAAAATAATATCAAAAATTTTTAAGGGGAGAAAAGATTATTTCTTGAAATATTCAAAGCCTATTGTTCCACATTGAACACTTAAATCAAAATATTGTATATCATAAAATGTATTTTCAAATACCATGAAGAAAATTTCTTCATTCTATGATATACAACATGTAAATTACATACAACACACACAAGAAATAGGTGGTGAACATGTATTATATCTCAAAAAAAATTCAAAGTGAGACTGATGTCTCTTTCCTTATGTCTAATACTATACATATGTGTCCAAAACCCATGTATTATTATTTTAAACATATTATTAACAATATAAAATAATAATATTAATATTTATTATATCAAATATGATTATCTTATGGATCCATATTACCCATTTGTTAATAATTTCTACGTTATTGCATGATTTTGGGTAATAATCTCTTTCTTTATCGTACATGTTTTGAGTTGGTATTTTTGATCATATTACATAGATAATGATTTAATCAATTCCAAACCGTATAAAATGATTTATATATCACATATATTAAAAACATAAATACATAATATATATAGATATATGAAATGGAATATGTCATTCATGGAGAAGGTAGGTCATACATATGCATGAACGTTGTCTTGATTTTTTTATTGTATTAAATGGAAGTAAGTGAATGAAATATCATTACATACATACAAATATACAAACATATATATATATATTTTTTTATTTTTTCAGTATTAGTAGTATTTCATATATTTTATACTTTTTAAAAATATATATTTTTATAATCAGTCTTGAATGGTGAATGTGGAAGATGAATCTCAACGTGTCGTGGGGACATTACGAAGTACATACACACGAGTGATGATACCATTTACTAGATAATTAAATGGAATTGAATTGGATGGAAAATAAATTTCAGAGAAACCATTTCCTTTTATATTTTTTATATACATCCTTTATCATTAACATTACACAAATAGAAATAAATTCTACATCAAAACAGTTTCTACCACGGCGTGGAGATGGTAAGTCTTACATATGCACACATGGTGATATTGTTTTTCAAATGATTAGTAAAAGTATAAATATGGTTCTACCATAATAGTAAAAAATATCATCATATATTAGATTATGAATTTATTACATTAGTATGAAAACAACATAGTAAGAAGAAGTATATGAATAATAAAATTTTGAAGGAGGTGATAAAACAATTACATATTTTCGGGTATCTCCTTTGGATTTTTACTAAATAACTCTATAGGAAAGATTTCTAGAAAATTTTGAAACACCACAGATTGATAAAATGTTAAATGACTAAATTAAATGACACATGTCAATAATGTGACCTTCCATTTCGGGAGCCTAATTGATTAGAACTCCACAGATCAATGTGCTTAGCATGGAGTAGTTATTAGGATTGGGGACCATCATGGTAGATTCCTAGGGTGTGTGTGAGTGAGAAAAAACCTCCCTGAAAAATACATGTGTTGCCCTGTGGGGACTGTCATTAGTCTGATAACCTATTTGGGCATGTGGGTGGGCCCGAGGGTGGGGACAACATGTATATGGGGAAACTAGTGGTACCTAGTTGGCCAGGACCCGACGACCATGCTAAGGTGGGGTTTTTGTGCTGTCACAAAGACCCAATTTTCAAATTTGGTATCATAGGAGGAACCCGGCCTTAAGTGTGGTGAACTGCCTGGGATGAGAGGTAGGTCCCACAATGAAGAAGTTGTTCTCTAAAGGGATAGGGGTGAATGTAACACCCCAGAATGATAAAAGGTTAAATGAATACTTTAAACGACTCATGTCAACAAGGTGAAAATTATTTTTCTGGATATTTCTTGATTGGAACTCCACAATTATGAGCATTTTTCGTGGAGCAGTGACCAGGTTGGGTGAACTTATGGGAAGTTTCACAGGGTGTGTGTGAGGGAGGAAAAAGCATACTGAAAAGGAATGTGAACCTTGTTGAGATGAGGCATATCATTTTTTCATTTCAAATTTTATCATTTTGTGGTGTTATAATAGTGTAATTTCATGGAATATCAATGTAAATTTTTTTATATGAAATTATTTCAAGACCGTAAAATAAGATGGCACGTGATTTTGAGGTCCAGAGTGACCGAAATGATTCGTAAAAAGTTTTAAGCATTAAATAGCATGTCTGGGTGGTTTCCCTAAAAAAGTAAAATAATATATATATGATTGTTTGGATAAGAAATCTGAGAGCACCATTGTGTTTAGGATGGAGGGTATACCAAAGTCGTGACTTAATTTTAGTAGGCACTTCCCTTCTGAGAACAAATAAAATGAAAAAACTGTAAATAAAATAAATAAATAAATATTTTAATTTTCAAAAGAATATAACTCATGAATGGTGACTCAGATTAAAAATTTGAGACCACAACTGAACTCGTGAGGGAATGATTTTCTTAGTTAGATCCTAATATTGGTTGGTTCAGGATAAAAGTGGAAGTTAGTTTTTGGCTATAAAAAAATAATTACGTAATAATTATTTTATTGTCAAATAATTATAACCCTTAAAAGGTAACTCGTATTGAAAATTTGAGAGTACCGTTGAGCTTGTGGGGGGTGTTCCCTAAAGGTGATTCTTATCCTTGACTAGCATGGGTCGTTTGTGAAAGTTAATTTTTGATCTTTTTTAAGGATCATTTATATAAACCTAGAAATGGTATTTTCTATCTATTGAGGGGGAATCAGTTCAAAAATCCAAGGAAATTATTGAACTATGAATTCTATGATTCGCCTAGAAATGACTTAACTATGGCCAATAAGGGTAGAGTATAAAAGTTATTTTTCATAATTTTTTGGAGAAATAATAAAATAATTTAAAAGAATTTTTTTATTTATTTTCACACCATTGAGCGGTTGATGGAGATGTTGTATGGAAGTGACAAGGATGTAAATATGCACATTTATGAGGCTCATTAATAAATCTTTAACTCGTAGCGTTACACTCCTTTAATGACGTGTAGCAGCGACACTATTTAATAAATGAAATATAATAACAACGCAACGTCACATCATAATGGAAACACTTCGACGTGATCAGTTTTATTGTTTGACGTGCTGGGGAAATAAGAATTAAAAATTTGGATTATTATCCATCGAACATCTGACATACATCCACCACTTAAAAGAACAAATAACACTAACATAACTTCATCATCTTCGATGCCTTTAGATGATCAGTGCTGGGAAGTAATGTCAGTATATTAATCTATCAAGGATTAATGTCATGGAATTAGACATCATAACGGGTAGGAATTTTGATTTAATGTTATTACCCATCCTTTTAAAAAATGAATAACAAGGATCAACCAATGAATATGTTGATCTAGGTTTTGTCCACTATATGGTAGTGTGATTTATTCATGGGGAATTAATTTTTCGGGGTCCAAATATGGGCCTGGAATGATTGAAAAAAAATCTCCCAAACCTCCCCCATATTTAAAACTCTAATGTAGAGGGTGCTTGCCAATACAAACAAGGCTCGAGCACCTCCACTTATGAGTTCATGATGGATATAATCAGAAAATGATAGTAAAGGTAATTCAAGGCTTTCATAGTGAAGAAGGAAGACTACAGAGGCCATAAATGCAGGTGGAATGAAGAACAGACCTCCGGTGCACGTCAGGTGGTCTGCCAAAGGATCGGCTGCAGCGCTGACACCGGTAGGCACCAACCACATGTCGGTTAGTGGAATAGAGGTCCACGGTCCCCCTAGATGGTAAGGTGGGATAGTTCTCCCATCGGCATGCCGTAACATATTGATGGCATGGCGTCGAACGCCACTCGGTAGGGGTGGTCCATATCCAGGCCACTCGGGCGGTGACGTTCCATGGTCCATCCACCATGGTAGGAGGGTCCCTATGTCCCAGTTGGGCACTATCCCTCGAAAGACTCATGCAGATGGGACATGGGCTGGCGGCCCAAGCACTCGACGGGTCTAGCTGGTTATGCACCCAAGGGCCTGATCTCATGCCTAGCGGGCCGACCCCGCACCGACGGGCCATACTAGCACCGAAGAGACAAACCCACACCATCAGGTCGGACACTAACTGATGAGCTGGAACAGCACTGATGGTCCGGACATGCACATGAAAACTAGACCCACGCCCTTCAGGACGGGCCAGACTAAGTCGTGTCACCGGACGACCCGACGGGCTGGACCCTTGGCCAAACCAGGCCCGGTCAAGCGATGCCCATTTGTCCATAAAATAACGAAATGACCCATACCCGTGTCAGTTCAGAATGAGTCAGTCAATTCTTAAATTAGGGTATGTGGGGCACCCAGGTCAGTCTGACTGGGTTCGACCAGGACCAGACACAACCGGTCCCTGGTTACTAAAACACTAATAACTCACAATACCAGTGTACAACTGATGCACTGTCTGTGTCATGAAGAGACCTCCGATGAGGCATTCATCCTAAGATACTCACTGGGAGTTTTTTAGGGGTTGGTGTATGTCCAGGTAGGATCAGACTCGAATCTAATTCTGACTTTTCTACTAAAATACATGTATCACGCAAACCACGTGTCTGATTGACGGGCCATTTATGGTGCCAGGACCCTCTCGACGAGGAAGATCTTTTAACAGGATATATGGTGAACATTGTAGATGTTAATATGGGAAAGTGTTCTTGAGGTGTTGTTATCCCAAGGGTGTTATATACAGAACCTTGTGACTAACTGATACCTGAAGACTATCGACTTTTGGCCTAGTGGGATTCACCTCTCGATGACTTTGAAGGCCCACAATAAAAGGAATTCTCTGTGAATTTTCAGACCCGCAGTACGCAATGAGGGAGGCTACCATAGTTTGCAAAATATTATTGAGAAGCAATTTTTGGTGACATTACATGCCCACGGTGGGAAGCACGTCTATGTGACTTGGCAAACCCATGGTATTCAGAGGCGAGGTACACCTATACAGCCCAAGGTTAGTGGTAAGAACTTCTTCCTGACTCGGAATGGCCACTGTACTTGTTAAAAAGTGATTTCACCAACAACTGAGATGTTTGACGATGTGACGGATGATGATACTATCATTACCCTAAATGTATACCTCATGTGAGATTTCTTGTGTTTCAGAATTTACTTTGAGTATTGTTGTGTAGTCTTTCCTTTTTGTTTTTTGGTCCCTTATGAGTACATTTTTTCTCACCCCTACACGAGATCGACCTACACATGTTGTGTTTGGTACAGATGAATGATGATTCAATAGAGGCTTTGGTGTACCATGACCTAGATGTGCTCAAGGGGATGAGCCCAAAAGATGCTAAAAGTAGTGGAACTAGTGTCATAGGACTAGCTGAGGCCTAGTATAATAATGTGGAAATTACAATATACTTCTACTTTTAGTAGTTACACTACTCTCATGACCAGGTGGGGTTTTCTGCAAATAGCAATCAGAGATTCTTATGCGTACATTGATGTTTTCAGTCCTTTCATTGGGTTTGTAGTTTATCCCACTTGCTTTCAGTTGTAGTTTGTAATTAGTCTTGTTTTAGTATACTGGTTTTTCCTTGGTCAGGGTGTGGGACTTGGATGGGCATGTGTGTGAGTGCATGCATTCAAGAAAATGCCTCCCACTTGAAAGTTGTTTCTTTCGGTGCTAGTCTCTTGTACCAAGACTTCGGGAGGTAGGAATGGGGTAGTCACGACATAGGCCTAGGGGTACTGGTCATTAAAATGTGCTATTAGAAGGTGGTGGTTTCCCTCTCAAATACCAGGAGTCTGTATTTTGTTTTGGGGAAACAATGTTAAGAGTTGCGAGTCCGACTATCAAATTCAAGGATACCAGTGTTGGTGCGGCAGCCAACGTATCCTTACACTAGGACCTTGAATTAATATTTTTTGACATATACCTGAAAACACTTGTTGAATAAGTGTCTCTTTATGTTCTTTTGAATAATAGTAATTTCACAAGGTATAACCTTCTAACCATGGTACATCTTGATCTATCTCAAGATTACTCCCCTAGGACCACCAACCAGGATCATAATACATGATCATGGGGATTGTAAGCCTAGTATCGAGGTGTCTGTTCAGTTACCTATGCTAGAGATGGAACCACAAGGTGGTATACTAGTGTTACCAACAACCTTAGCAGTATGCATACCAACTTCTAGTGGATCATGAGGATGCTGCTCGCAATTATGAGTCTTGGATTACACTTTTAACACAAACAGATGAGGCATATTGTTCAACTGTGTGTCACAGGTATCCAAAATAACTATCACCCTAGATTAAAGTTTATTAGGACCTACATATTTTAGGTTCTCAATGTAACTTGTGAAACCAGAGGTTTCATAGGAAAAAATGTCCTTGTTTCCATAAGGGTATGCCTTCCTATGTTTGTAATGAAAATTTAAATCTCATGTGAGATTGTTCCACCATTCATGTTTTATGGTAGGAGAGGTGACATTTGCATACAGTCCACACTTATGACCGCATGAGTCTAGGGTTGATTTAAGGTATGGTGTGTGTCTTCCTACTTTAGCTATAATATTGATAGACACTTGTACTAGTTTTATAACATTCATTGGACTTCATCATGTAAGATACATATAGGTTCTAGTTAATACCGTTGACTTGAACCTCACATTTAGAGACTCTTACTAGAGGATACACAATGAACACACACTGGTGCTGACAGTTTTACTTGACTCTTGGAGGCAAGAGTATCGGTTGGGATCTCTTTGTAGTTACATCAAGTCATTATAAAAACATTCTTCGTATGGACTAATACCATTCATTCCAAGATTTAATATATTAGGTAAAGGATGTGGTTCATCCATGGAGATGAAACCACATTTCCATTTATCTGAAGAGGGAAAATCAGTGAAGCTCTTGAGGTACTCATGTAGAGTAGGGTATAGAAAAATCATATTCCATTGGCTAGTTTGAACATCAGTGCAATGAATGTAATAATTCCTCATGTTCCTTAGTGACAGTAGAGTATAAAGAAGTATCCTTTACATATGATCATTTTCTACATATCCGTTGCGATTAAAACTTCTCCATTGATATGTATCATGGGATTACATTGATATCCCCACTAGCATATCAGATGAATTCAACGAGGCATTGTGAATTGAGGGTATAGCTGGAGGTAAGGGGAAGAGAGTAGCTACATGGGATCAATGAGTATAACCCAAAGGAACCATAAATGATTCAAGGTATAGTCTATGTCAACTATTTTCTACCATATTAATATACATAAGGGATAATCATTCCGTCTAGAAAAGAATTTTATTCAATACCTAGAGTATCGGGTTAAACCATTGACTTGATCCTTACATCTTGAGATACTTATGAGAGGAAAATCAAAAATCAAACTTTTTCTGATGGCATGATCTTACCCTTGAGGTGATAGTTTCAGTTGGAAAATCTTGGTGGCCACGTCAAGGTCTTATGACATTAGTTTGGGTATGGACTGGTCATCCTCCACTCATGCTCAGATTGACTGTTTTAGGAAAAAAGAATGCGGTATATACGTAGCATTGGAATATTGTATTCCTTGGATGATGAAAAAAGGAATCCCATGAATCATGAGATAATCTCTTGCATAGGGGGGTGTAACTGATCACTCTTGAGTCGACTAACCTTTCCCTCATGGCAATATATTTATTAACTTATTTGTTCCCAATGGTAGAGGTGAAGTGTGGGAAAATCCGTTCAAAAGATGTTTCCATGGTTACCTCCCTGTAGGGGGAGGGACTTCAATACTATTCTATACCACAAGATAGAACCAATATTAGTATTAGAATATCAAAGTGCTTTCATAGAGCTTTGTAAATCGGGGAAACTGGTGGGGGACTTGTAGATGAAGGGTTTTGTAAGACCTATTGTTTGAGGATATTTTTGGATTATAGTTACATTAACCAAGTGTTCGTGGAGAAAGAGTAACCACTACCAAATAGTCGATGGACATATCAATTAGTTAAAAGGGGTATCCTAGCAAGTTACCTCACCCGAAATTATCACCACCAGAACCACAGAACCAGTTAACATGCCTTTGATACAAACCATGATGGAATAGAACGAACCTTAAATGCAAACCCAGATCCAAGAGAAATCTCATCCAGAACCAAAATACAAGAAAAAACTGAAAATCATTGAGAAAAAATTACCACATGTATGCCTACTGGAGCACCGTAGTTACCTACCAAGAGCTCCGCAGAGAACCAGATCCCAAATCCCATTGCTGCCTATCAGGTCACTTGTGAAGACAATGACTAACCACCAAACACACACAATCAGAGCTAGGATGACAATTATCAAACCACGACATCTGGATCTTGGCCGTTGCGTGAACACCATCCCGCCAAGGAACTCCTTATCCTATATAGGTGGAGTTGAGAGAGAAGTATGCCAACAATGATACGAGGCACCTAGATGGATGAGCACACGATGTCGACGACGCCACCGTGACAAGGGAACCACCATAACAAACTCACAAAGAATGGAGAGGGAATCCGAGGCAAGCTGAGGAGATAGGTGGCGATAATGAAAGAAAAACTTAGTTGTGGAGTGCCCCTTACAGACTCTCTTCGGCTTCAATAGTGGTTTTTCATTCCAATGTCTGTTTATCTATATTCTTACATGGTAAGGGAGGAAAGAGACTAGAATTGGGAGGTCCAAAGTGTCACAGCAAGGTCCTTCATGATTAATTCTTTCTATGCTTGCTCCTACTATCTCATGAGGAGGGGTGGAAAGAATGTGTAAAATGGATTTATCCTTTAAGATACTCATGGTGTGCGGAATTTTTCATCTGTGTGAATGTGTGATGCTTTTGGTTCGGCAATTTGAAATTTCGAGCGGAGGTTCTTGGATTCTGTTTGGTCAGGTTGGTGGCTATAAGTTTATTGTTCATTTTGGTGTGTTTGGAACCAAAATGAAGCATTGATCTTATTTATATGAGTTCTGGAGTAGAAATAATTCACCTCAGAATGCCACTTGGATTTGGATGTTCGAGAGTGTATGGATCGGCCATCAGTACCAGGACCGACATCCCTACACTGGACAGCTACCTGAGCAATCATGAGACTGTGATGGATTTTTATCTTGATGCAGTCACTAGGAAGGAGAATATTATAAAGTCTTGATCTGGGTTATCCTTTCATGGTTTAGTTGGTTGTAATATTTGAAACTTGTGGTTTCTTAATTTTCTTCAAACATGTTTTATTAATATTTTTTTTTAATTTTCATTCAGTCAAAATGAGTATCCTTTCGCATGGATGGAAAGGTGCCTATAATATTTTAAGTAGTTTAGAAAATGACGATGGCTAGAGTCCTTTCATCAATATTACATTGAGATAGTATATACTCTTGGGAAGGGGAACGTTGGGGTAGACAGACTCAAAAAAGGTCTGGTTTACAGCTATTGTGGGACAAAATGGGGGAGCTTTCTGATTTTCCAATATCCATTGTGGATGATGATGAAAAAACATACATCCAGTCTATGACTGTCACTCCCCCAATCCAATAGAGAGTTTGTGATTCAATTATTGTGGATGTTGATTGCATGGCTCAACGTTTTTAGTTATCCTTATGACAAGCTGTTTATGGACTTTTGATTGGTGGGGAGAACGTCAACCTTTTCAGAGGACACACCGAAGTACCAGTGAAGTTATATGAGGAGTTGTTGGGAGAGTTTTATGCATCCTCTTTGGTGGAATCCTTGTGTGGAGAAGATTTACCCAGACCTTTGACATCATTACTAATGTCTATGTGATGGATAACCTTGGGGTTTGAGGGGGGTGACCATGTGTTCTTTCTCATCTCACCACAGTGAGTGTTGCAATGATTTGGATGGGACGACAAGGTATCTTCGAGGTTTATCAGACCATTATAGGTCCTGATTAGAGTTGGCAGGGTGGTTTACTGCCTAGATCATCCCCCCAAAATGCACTTGGTGCATGATGTTTTCCATGTGTCACAACTGAGGATGTAAGTTCCTGATCCATTGCAATTCATCGACTAGGGAGATCCATACATTGATGATGAGGCAACATTTCCAGTGGTCCCAATATAGATTGAGGATCAATAGATGTTGGTCCTATGGGGGTGATTGATTCCCCAAGTGTTCTTTCGGTGGTAGCATAAGAATCTCCAGGATATCACATGGGAGCATGAGGCCCATATTCGTTCTTAGTACCATCTTTGTTTGACATTCCTTTGTTTTGGATTTCGGGGACATAAATACCTATGTTTGATAGGGTGTAATGCCCTAGAATTTCCATGTTATTTATTATATATGAAATTATATTGAGACAGAAAAAATCGACGGTATGTGATTCTAGGGCCTAGAGTGCCCAAAATGACTAGTGAAAAAATGTTAAGCTTTAATTAGTGTTGGTGTGTGTTTTTCATAAAAATGTGAAAAAACTATTAAACGGGTGTCAGGATTAGAAATATGAGGGAACCGTTGAATTAAAGATAGTGTGTTTACCGTTTTCATGAATTATGTTTAATCTGTAGGGGTAATTGAGTATGGGGGATGTGGGATGGCTGCCATGTCCTGGTCGGACAATGCACTATGGTCGCCTCATGCAGCTGGGCCTCTAGCCGGTTCTGTGCCCAGTGTGCTGGACTCGTACCCCATAGGCCAACCCCACATAGAAGGAACAGACCCTAACCAATAGGCCCAACCTATATTGATGGGAAAGATTAATTCCAAAAGGCCGGACCCATTCCCTTCATGCTGGACAAGACTAGACCAGGTCACTGGATGACTCAGCGGGATGGACCCTTGGCCAATCTCGGCTGGGTCCAGCAAGGCCCATTGACCAGATTAGAGTAGAAAAACTGAGAACCGAACTAGGATAGGTTGATTTAGTCAATTTTTAAGCTGTGGTTTGTTGGACCCCCATGATGGGTTGGTCAGGTAGGTCCAACCAGGTCAGACTAGGCTCAGACGCAACCGGCCCCTCGTTACTAAAACTGTTACAACTCGTAGACTGGGTGTCCGATTGAGGCACCGTCTGTGAATAAAGGACCCTTTTGAGGAGTATACATTCTATATATAATGTATATGAATATTTTTGTGGGTTTTTGCATGGCTGGGTTTGATCAGGCTCAAATCTAACTGGGCCCTTTTTACTAAAATTCAAGTATCTTGTAAACCACACGTCTGATTGATGAGCCGTTTATGACGTTGGGACCCTCTCGAAGAGGAAGAAATTTTGGAATGATATATGGGGACATTGGTAGAAGATGAGATTTTAGGATGGGCTTGAGGAGTGTTTCTACCATGATCGCCATGTACAGAACCCAACAATAGGATAAGACCTGACGACTGACGACCTTTGGCCCTATTAGAAGCACCAATCTATGACATTGTAGGCCCATGGTGGGAAGAACAACATTATTACATTTTATCCACATTTTATGTGATGAAGATAAGTACCTTAGTTAGCTAAAGATTAGTGGGAGGCATTTCTCTGTGACTTTTCTGGCCCACGATGGGAAGCACTTCTTTGTGACATAGCAGACCCACAATACGCAGTGGGGAGGTGTACCTATGTAGTACATGGTTAGTGAGAATAAATTATTAGTGAAAATGAAGACCCACTGTACTCATTATAGGAGGATTCATCAAAGTTTAATGGTGATCGATGTTGTGACTGATGATTCTACTATCACTACCCTAAACAAATACATGGTGTGAGCTATTTTGCGTTTCATGCATTAAATTTATGATTGGTGTGTGGTACTTCCTTTTAGTTTTAGGGTCACTACTGAGTACATTATTACTCACCCATGCATGGGTTTCACCCACATGTATTTTTTTATGGTTCAGACTAATGAATTTTCGACAGAGGCTTGGTGGACCTGGACCTAGAGGTGCTCAGGTGGATGTGACTGATGGAAAATACAATAGTGGAACTGGTGGCCTAGGACCCGGGCGAGCCTAGTAAAACTGAGTGCCCGTGATATTCTACTTCAGCTTCCAGTAGCTACACTAATCTCATGACCCGGTGGAGTTTTTCACATATGGAATTCACTGTTTCCTTTGTCTACATTGTTGTTATCAGTCCTTTCGTTGGGTTTGTATTCTGGCCCACTTTCTTTCAGTTTTACTTTGTACTCATTCATGTTTTGTTATAATAGTTTTTCCATTGTTAGTGTGTGGTAATTGGATGAGAGTGTGTTTTCATATATGTATTTAGGAAAATGCCTCCTTCTTCCAGGTTGATGCCTTCGGTGCTAGTTTCTTACCTTTGGCCTTCAGGAGGCCGACTTGGGGTAGTTACTACACGGGCCTCAGGGGATGGGTCGTGATAATGTTTTAGACTCTAGGATGTAGTGAGGGAATATGGGAGAGGGAATTTTCAGGGTTTGGTTGAGAGAAAGGTATTTGAAGGTGGGAATTAAGAGAAGGGGAAGTTCCCTTATAGAAGAGAGGTGAGGGGAACCATTGGAATATCACAATATATTGATTTATTATAAACTTATTTCCAGTTTCAAATAGCTCCAATGTGATTTATTTTTAGTTAACGAGTAATACGGATCGAAATAATTTCAAAATAAGCTTTATACGTGTTTACATCATATAATAAGATTTATATTTTTCTTTTATTCCTTAGAAAAATAGTTTAACTCTTTCCGTTTCTTCTTGTATTTCTACACTATAGGGTTAATATATTAACTATCAAATTCCAAAAAAGCCACAACTATATCATTTTATATTTTTTAAAATTAACTACATTATTTAGCCTACCGTTATATTTCTATGACTTTTATATCATTTATTAATATCGTATTAATTTATAATATCATTTATTTCAATTTTAATACTATTCAATATTTTCATTTTCTTAAATATCATACTATGATGATAACATCGATCCAATAATTATAATATGTAAATAAAATTTCTATATTTTATATTAAATTATTTTATTTTATTATTAAGTCAAATTATTATTATTTCAATTTTTTATTATAATTTATTTGATATCTAAATTAATTAAACAATTATTGTATCATCGTTGTGTCAACATTTAATTTAAATTTTTAATGTCTAAAATTTATAAATAAATCATCATGATGTATATAAATTTCTTTGATTTATAAATACTATTTATAGGTGACCATATCACTTATATAACATCATATTAAAAATAAAATAATTATTAAAATTTGAATATGAAAAATTTAACTCTTGTTTATATAAAATATAATAAATGTCCTAATAAAACAAAATTGTCTAAAAAAGGATCATATTTTTTTACCAAGGCATTATTTTGTTTGAGAAATATTTATGTAATAAAATGAGAACAAGTTTAATGTAATTATATATAACTAAAATATTATTTATACCTTTAATTTTCATATTTACCGTTGATAGTGGTAAATAAAATTCATTAGTTACTATTAATAAAAATTTATTTTGATCCACTTAGACCACATTTTTTATACTTATTGAAATCAGGTATGTCAGCTTTTTTGAATTCAATAAAATAAGTGGTAAAATTACATTTAATGATAATATGTAAATGTGTCTATATGGCATGTAAAAAGTTGTTAAAAAAGTTCAATGAAATTTTATATCTAATTATATTATAAAAATGATTCTAATAACCGAAATTGGGATAATATATGCCTTATTAATCTATTGTGACATTAAAATAAATTTAAAGTAAAATATTTATTTAAAGGAAAATTTCGGTTTTTTGAAAATAATGTAATGTTTTTCATTATACATAAAAAATTGTCAATTTTCAGAAAAATAAAAAATCTCCCTAATATAATTTCCAAATTAATAAATCAAAAATAAATTATATTCTAACAAATTAAATTTTTAAGAGTTCTAAATGTTATTTTTATTATTTTTCACAAAAGGATATAAAAATTAGAGTCTTTAAGAAAATTATATTTCCAAAACAAATAACGTTTTTATTGAAACTTAAACATTTAATTATCAATATAGTTTATTTAAGTAAAAAAATTTAAATAAAATTTAATTATTTTTATTATTATATATGTTACTATATTTAATGGGAATGTTATAAATATAACATTTATATAATTTTATCACCAAAGTGTTGTTTTGTAGAGACTCAATATTGCGGGTTACGTAACCCAAGTTGGTTTTTCATGAAACACATGTTATTGAGGATAATATAACATGAAATATTGGGGTGTCACATTCTAAACACTATAAATAAATTTATTCCCCACAATTTAAACTCAGAATCGAAAATAATGGGTTGGAATTTTCAAAAATATCATTATTGACATCCCACATTGGAAAATGGATTGATGGGTTGAAATTTTTTTAAAAAAAAGTAAAATAGGTATAATGGTCACCAAAGAAAACACATAATAGGGTTCCATATATGAATAATTGATAAGAAAGGTAAATCTAACTAGCATGTTCTAATGGACAATGATAAGGAACATAATTAGGAAAAAGTTAACAATCACAAATCCATATGTCAGTGATAATCTAAGGGACCATTGGATACATCCTAAAAGATATAACAAGGATTTTATTTTGGGTTTAAGATAATTTCACTATATTTTAAGAATTAATTTACTTCATATAATAAAAAAAATGATGAATACTAACATGAATAGAAAAGTAACTTCCTTTAACTAATTTTTAAGACAAACAAATCATTATTTCTAAATAATATTATTAAAAAATATTTTATTTATCTTAACCCTATAGGGTTATGAAAATTAATCTATACATCATCGGTTAGACAACATAAAAAAACTATGTTTTAAAAACTAGTACATTATGTAGACCAATGGTAGGTGATAAATCCTTATCGTACTTCACTTGTGGGTTAGACTCTCGGAGCCTTGTCTGAGGTGATAGGATGTCACCGGACTTATGGGTTTCCCTTTTATTAAAACTATATTATTATAACGTTCAAATAATAATCTTATGAATTGTTTTAACCTTAAATAATAATATCCAAGGTTTAATTTAATCCAATACAACCATTATTCTTATCCAAAATATATCTTTCCAAACTCATTATCTAAAAATTTATAAGGAAGGTCACTAATGTTCTAAAATCAATATAACATAATGAAAATATCTTTTGTCACATTACAGAAATATAAATAACTTCATCATGTATCCTATTTTATCATGATAATACCCTTAATTAACATAAAACATTATCAAATACGTTCATTATTACTCATTTCTTATGTAAAACATAGTATATTAGTTATAGTACATAATTATGAATATGATGTTAACATCAAAAATGATATAATAAACAAACCATTAGCTTATTCCAAGGCAGTTTATAATATACAATATATTCTATCCAAATATTTGATATCATTATTCCAACATCATTTTCACAGTATCAAAATCAAATTAAGGGTTATCTTTCCCTCAACCATGTATTTTTCAAAAATATTAACTTGAAACCATGTCACTTTACATAGTACTATAAAATCTAAAATCAGTAATGAAATAGTACAACATCAAAATACTTATATATATCCATAATTCATATAACAAAACATCATATATACAATAATCAAATGACATAATTCTTCAATCCCAGCATAAACACAACAATAACCCCTCTTCATCTCTGGTAGAAGCATAATCTTGATAGTGACACCTTAGTGTATTTTGGGGTATATTCCATTGATTATTGGGGTATTATCTTCTGTAGATACCTATTTTCATATAGCTGAATCATTTATAATTTTGAAATTCTTTTTTTCAATTTAAATCATGATCATAGTGTAATTTTTATCAATACTTGAAGCTAAATCATTTTCCACTAATGCAGTCACCATGGTGTTTCCTTCCATAATTATCACATCTAGTAAAATAAAATTTTCCATTATTTTCTTTATCCCATATTTTAATAGCTATAATTTTATTATCATGCTTCCCTCTAAATCCATAATATATAGGGTATTCCATACATGTCCAGTTATAACTTCATATTATATACTCATTTGATTATAATTCTTTGGATATTATTTACATTTGAAATATTGGTTTAAGACCATGAAATGAATGAATATCTTTACTCTTTGGGTCATGTGCATTGGTTATGTTCACATTCCTTTTACTGGGTTCCATTCTTAAATAATTATATACATTATTTTAGATAATATCGTAATGTATAATAAAAAAACTAAAAAAACAATTTAAATAAATTGAATTTTTATATAAATCAATTAAAATTATCATAAATATGGTTTCTTTGGTGACATATTTAATCATAAATTATTATTTTATATTTTTACTAAAAATTTGAATTATTCTAAGAATATCATTCAGGAGTGTCAAAAAAGGAACACAATAAGTATTTTTGTCATCTATTAGGTTACATAGATTCAGAACCGAATCACCATGGTGGTGTTATTACTCCAAGATACATCTATTGAAGAACCAAAGACACTTGTATTATTAGGATAGAAATGTATTTTATAGGAATAGTGATATAGTATTTACATTACCACAATTTAAAGATGTTCCTATATAGTTGTCCTCTATTTCTATTGTAGGGTTATGATCCATGATCTAGGTTTTCTATATCTAGTTTCCAAGGTTGTTGCTAAACATATTATAATACCAAATTTGGCACCCCATCCCTAGAATACCTAATTCTTTAAATTATTCTAATTTATTTGTATGATTTAATGGAATATAATCATTAATGACCGGTCTGTTTAGTAGACTGTGAAAATATATTACATACATGAAAATTGCATTAAAATTAAAAACATAAAATAAAAAAGTGATAATAGTTCGAGAATATAATTATTTTCCATGATTATACCTACATATAAATCATAATACATTTCTTCGAATCCTGGGAATATTAATCATATGAAAGGGGTTATCTCAGATGCTTAGTAAGCTTATTTAATATAGAAGAAACATTCATAAATATTCATAAACATTAAGTGGATGGTTTAAAATTAAAACACAATCCTTTTATAAATTAACTACATCATAATATTAAAATAATATATCAAATAACTATAGTTAATAATTCAAATGGTTATTATACTAGTTGAATAATCATATGTAATATCAATAACTATTCTCATAATAAAGAAGTGCATAATTTCGGACATATGGTTAAGGCCTCAAGCCAAGACCATTTGATAAAGATCACAGTCAAATCCCAAAATAGTTTTTCTCATGAGAACTAATGATGCATCGAGGTAATTTCATTAACTGGTACCCATATTTTATGAATTAATGTAACCATTCCCCAACCCATTGGGATTTAATTAACGAATCCTTGACCTGTTTCTTTCCATGTCCAATTCATTCCTCATATGAAAAGTGTGAAACATGACCAACATAAACATTCATATTAAAACTAGCATATGAAATGTTTATAATTTAACCATAAGAAATGAATTGTATTAAAATATATCACCCACAGTAAAACATAACATATACTCTTCAATACAATAAGGAAGATTATATAATAATAAATCAACCTCAATTAAGCATAAAATCGAACAACGAATGTTGAAAAATATGAAAATAATCTGACAAAGTCATTAATACACATTGAATGAAATATCCATTTTTTAAATTAAAATTATTTATAATAATATACAATTAGAAAAGAAAATATTTATTTTAAAAATAACCTTCTAAGATTAAAAGTGAAGCTTCAAAATGTGAAGGTGTTATAATGGCACAAAATAGCCGCTCAAGTCATATAAGTTAATGAAACATTATTTCATTAATTCATAAAAAATGTCATAAATTAATTCATTTGTTCAATTATAGATGGATTCCTTTAGAAAAATTATAAAAAATTAAAACACGTGTAAAAATAAATTTTTAAATTTATCGATAATATTTTGAAATACATTTAATGAAATATAGACATGGATTATAATGATTACCTTGTAGATAATTACATATAACCAACCACATGTAATAATTAAATTGTGAAATGAACTCAAACATAAAACATTTAAAAGAATAATTTTTTAAAAAATTTGTAAAATCCTAAAAATAGACATAAACTATCCTTTGTAATACTTCTATATCCATATAAAGTATTATATAAAACAATACACGTAATTTTGAAATGGTGAATGAATTAATTGATTAAACATTCAAACCGTCCCGTACCACTATGAACATCTAAATCAGAAGACCAATATAATCAAATAAAACATTAAATACCATTAAGAAAATTTATTATTGATATGAAATATAATAGGTGTATTACATACACCACACATAAGAAATATGGTGTGAAAAATGATTATGTCCAACAGAAATTTAAACTGAGAGATAATTATTTTAACTAAAGTCGGCTAATCTTCATATGTTGACGAAGAACCTTTATAATGGGTTTCAGATCATTATTAACTTATAAAATAATCATAATAAAATTTATGACATCATATAAGATTCATTTATGAATTTATATTACAATTTTGTTAATTATATCTATGTTAAAGCAGCATTTCAGAAAATAATCACTATCTTTACCTTATATGTTTTGACTTTTTATTCATGAAAATATTTCCTATATCAGAATTTAAATATTAAAATAATGTATAACATGATTTATATATCATATATATTTATAATATATATATAATATAGATATATAAAATGGAATACCCCATTCATGGTGAAGGTATGCTATATGTACACATGAATGATGATTCTGGTTTCTTATCGTATTGAATGAAAGTTAGTTAATGAAATATTTGTACATATATATATATATATATTATAGTAGAATTATTATTTCATATATTTCCTACATAATAATAATATATATATTTTAATCATTTTTTAATTGTCAATGTGGAAGTTGAATCTCATTGCATTGTGGAGATAGTAAGCCGTATGCAGGAACGAGAAACAATATAATTTTCCTAATGGTTAAATGGATTTCAATTGGATGGAATATTAATTTTAAAAAAAATAATATCATGTTATATTTATAATTTACATTATTTATATTCATCATAATACCCATAGAAAAAAAGTTTACATGAAAAATAGTTAACACCATGGCGTAGAGACGGAAAACAGTATATGCGTATGCACAGTGATAAGGTTTTTCATAAGATGGGTAAAAGGAGGAATATGGTTGTCACATAATAATAACATCATATAAGAAAATAATATATGCTAGAGTTATTATTTAATAATTGAAAAAACATATTAAGATGAATTAAAAGAAGAAAATAACATTGAATGAGGTGATAAATCAACAACCTCATATTCTGGAATCTCCTTTTGATTTTTAGAAAATGACTCCTCTAGAGATATTTATTCCTAAATCATGGCCTATAAGATGTAGTGAAAGATTCATACAGGGAAAATGTTTAGTTTTCTGATAAAACAATCGGATTTGGACGTGTGAATTAAGATATGTAGACGTTCCCTTTTATAAGCAAGGTGAGAGGAACTTTGGAAGATCTTAAAATATTAATTTTTTAAAAATTAATTTATAGATTTTAAAAATTAAAAGTTATTTATTTAGAGTATAATATAAGGATGAGTCTAAATAATTTCATTAAATGTCTTTCATAATTTTATAGGTCATAATATTGACCAAATATTTTGGATTTAACCCTTAGTTAAACAGTTTAATACTAACCATGTCTTCTTGTATTTTTAACATATATGGTTAATATAGTTACTATAAAATTCAGAAATAACCCAATTGTATTATTCATGACATATTTTAAAATTTAAATGTTATTTGGGAGAACCATATTTTTTAGGAATTTTATATCATTTAATAATATAATATTTTATTAATATATCATTTTTGTAAATTTCAATATTATTCAATATTTTTATTTTTAATAATATCAAAACAACATGATAACATCATTCCAATACATAACATATGTCATTATAATGTTTATATTATCTATAGAATTAGTTTATGTCCTTAATTAAATCAAATTATATTTATTTTAATAGTTTTATTGTAATTTATTTGATATCTCAATTAAATAAACAATTATTATATTATCATTGTGTCATCATCTAATTTATTTATTTAATTTCTAAAAATTATAAATAAATTATCATGATTTACATAAATTTATTATCTTTGTAAATACTATTTATAGTTGACCATGGAACATATATTACATCATATGAAAAAATAATTATTAAAAATTGAATATGACATTTTTAACTCTTCATTAAATAAAATATAATAAATGTCTTAATCATACAACATTGGCTAATAAAGGATCTTAGTTTTTAAATAAGGTTAATTTTGGTTTATAAATACTTATATAATGGAATGAGTTCTTGTTTTATGGTAATATTATATTGTTATAATATTTTTTTACCATTAGTTAACCTATTTATCTTTAACCATCGTAAATAAAATTTAAAAGATACAATTAATAAGAAAATATTTTGATCTAATTTGACCCCATTTTTATTACTAATTACATCCATGTCTATCAGATTTTCAAAATTCAATTCACATAAGATGTAAAATTACTTTTAATGCTAATCTACAAATGTGGGTATAAGGTGGGTAAATAGACGTTAAAAACCCAATGAACTATTACATCTAATTCTATTATAGAAGTTATTACAATGACATAAATTTGGATAATATATACATTATTTATCTATTGTGACATTAAATCAATTTAAAGTATAATACTTATTTAAATGAAATAGTCAGTTTTTTAACAATATTGAGTGTTTTTCACTATTCAAGAAAATTGAATGATTTTATAAAAATACCAACAATTAACCCTAAGATAATTTTAATATTCCATATCCAAAAAGTTATTATATTTTAACAAATTCAATTTATAAAATTGAATAAAATTAATTTTAATATTGTTCACAAAGGGTTAGACAATGTAGTTCCTCTAATTTTTTTTATTTTCTGAAGATATAACTATTATACCGAATAGTATACATTTCATTATAAAAATGTTTTATTTATAACAAAACATTATAAATAAAATTGAAATTTTTAATACTATTTATATTAAAATATTTAATGGATATATTATGAATACATCATTTAAATAATTTTGACACTAAAGTGTTGTATCATAGAAATACAATCTTTTGTGTTACGCAAGCCATGTCAGTGTTGTGTTCATCATATGTAATTAAGGATAACACGCTATGAAATATTATGGTGTTACAAAAAGATTGGGATCCATAGAAATACAAGGTAGACAATTCTATACAACTTAAGTCATCACAACATGGTTATGACCACATAATTAACTATAGCCAGAGGGATGGTGACAGGAGAGGGAGTTTTAACCTAGCCATTACTTCACCAATATAGATTTCAGATAATACTCCCCCAAAAATGTTGGTATTTCTTTTCATGGAATCACTGGTTTTGAAGAATATGAAATAAAAAAATAATATATATAGCACATAACCACTATATAAAAACTACCTTACCATACATTTCACTAATGTTATCAGAACACAATATATATGGTGACCACTACTAAGGTATCATTTCCCAATTGATTTCAAGAAATATACTTCATCGATGCTATGTTACATTTCACCAAAGCTACAGGATTATAATAATTTATTTCATTATCATCTATAATCAATATGAATAATCCTTGTTGATTAATAGACTTAGTTAATATTTATTTTCTTTTATCATACATCCCAAGTCATCCTAATATACATCATGAAAATAACAGAGTTTCATTATATCAAATGAAGTATTGTATGATGTTGAGATTACAAATAATCAACCATCTTCTAGTCTGGCCAATAAATGAAAAAATCAATCATAGGATCAATGTTCATGATCCTCTATCCACACAATATTATCATCATAGTATCCTCCTAGGAGATATTTCGCAAAATAATATCCATATTGTCATTATAAATATTAACCATTAATAAAGTCCCAGTGAAGTCCCACCCTTTTCTCTATAATAATCTGACCATACAAGGTTAACCTAAAATTCTAATAATTCTCTAACATCCTCGATATTGAACACATCGAAAAAATAATTACTAACCTATATGATTATAAAGATGATAAGAGCTAACCTCAGGGACCATCATCAAAAGGAAGTTGGTTAAAGACTGACTCTAAGGGAATATTTTAAGATAATGAAATGTATTACCCTTCAAATTACAATGTGAAATAAATAAAAACAACAATAAAATTACAAGGATTCCAATAATATATATGTACTGAATTCCATAACAAAATATTATCTATGTATAATACATCGTATTAGTAAAACAAAAGGAAATAATAGAATTTAAAACTATAATTTATCCACTAAATCCATCCAGGATACTCCAAAATATACCCTAATGTCTCCCTAACTAACCTGAATAATGTTTTGAAACATATGGTTGGGTAATAATAAGTTAATAATTAGTGTGATCATATTTTTATGGAATTTTATATAAAAAAAGATAGATAATATCATGATATAAATGCTTGAAAACACCAAATAATGATAACGATATTGGAATAGTTAATAAGAAATGTAATATTATTCAAAAATAATAGAAACACCTACAATTTTATTATAAAAAATAATCCATTGGATTTTCATAATGAGAATAGGATATCTTGGTTTCCACGATTTTATAGGAACTAACATTGATGTCCATAATTTTTCATCAAAATTATACGAACAAGTTATATTGAAATTTATATTCCAATATCAAAACAATATATCATGTATTTAGTCAAATAAGAAAGCCCTACTCTCAGCCTATGCTAATCATTTCCTTATCACATCTATGTACCATGTGAAACTACATAATCTCATCCCTCTAACTCAATCAACGACATCATAAAATCCCTTAACCACATGTATCTAATTTATATCCTCCATAACTTTTATTTGTTATGTTAAACCTCAAACCAGTATACCCTAATAAATGACTTATCAATAATCCACCATATCCCATTGATATGTGTACATGATAATATTAATCCACGATATCATAATATCAATGAATGTGTTTTAACCATAATCCATCATATCCCTCGTATTTAAATAATTTTTTGCAAAAATTATTATCCATTATATCTAAAATCCTACTGTAAACACAAATGAGATATATGGTAAAGCTATAATTAGACAAGAAACTAGCCAATTAAAAAAATCCCATTCTTTCATGTAGATAAAAATAAATCATTAATAAAAAACCAAAAACATAATATAAAATAAATTTTATAATATTTTGGATTTTAAGAGGAGCAAAATTTGAAAGAATATAAAAACCATCCACTATAACCCATGAACAATGATCCACCATCCCATTATTTCCCACAATTGTATATTTCTTTTTAGTAATATAACATAAAAACTTACAATAACTATTAAAAATAATCATTCTATCAAGTATCTATTATTATTTATTTAGTTCCACAACTATAAAAAATGACAATGTAAATTAATATAGACCTCTATGTTTTACTGAAAGCCTACAACTCATCAAACCTTATATTCAGAAATTGTTATTCATTTAGTAAATAATGAAGATAATAACGCTCTCTTTAATCCTAATAATATGAATTTCCATAAAAAATTCTGGATAATACTACTATAAATTCTCATATTTAAGGATATATTTATAATAATTTTGTATATGATTTAATCATTAATAATCCTACATATGTTTCTAATATTATCCATTGTTAACAATATTTTATATTATATTTCTCTAGATAATTTGTGCAACACAATTTTATGTTGAAATAAAATTATGTTTGATATAATATAAAACACACAACACTGAGCTCAAAGAAAACTGTGAAATATACATACATAAATATAATTAGTATACACTATATATTAAATTGGAGGGTAAGAATAAAATTTACTAATTTATTAAATATATTTATAGTTCCTAAAAAAATATAAATTGATGGATAAACTCTTAAGAAATATGAACTAAAATTTTAGTAAATATATTTTATTCTAAAAACTAATATGTTTCTTTAAAGAAAGTTTTTATTTGTTTTTGTATGAATGAATTATTTTATATATATGAAAAATTTATAAATTTAATGTATAAAATAAAAATTATTTTTGAAATCATCATATAAAATGAATCTATTGGAGAAATTTAGGAATTTTTTTTGAAATGATTGATTTGTTAGTGAATAGTAGAAATTCTCTATTATATAATATATTCATTTATTTTTATTAAATAAAGTAACATAAAAATGAAAAATAAATTTTTTAATCTGTATTAATGTATAATATGAAACATTTTATTTATATTAATATTATTAATTTCATTTAAATCATCAATTTTCAGTATTTTTCAATAGTTCTTTTGTATTCAGAAATTGTTTTTTTTTTCAAAAAGAATGTATGTGCATAAACATTATTCATTTTAATTAAAAAATTAAATGGAAATATAATTTTTTTTTCATATATAATAAATATATTTATATTCATTCAGAGTTATATAATGATGATTTCTAATCACATTGATAATATAAGATCATTAATTGGTTGAAAAATAATTTTTATGAAAATCAATTTTGACACATTTTATATGTTAAATTATAAATTGATTGAAACCACTTATATGTTTTTTAAATGATATAATTTGTTATATATTATTTATAATAGTTAATATTATTTTACATGATCAATTTAATTTTGGTAATAATGAATATTAAAAACAATAAAAAATAATAGTTTCTGTTTTGAGAAACCAAAATGGTAAAAGTTAGTAAGATTAGATATAAATGAAATAACATGTTTATTTTTCACATTTTGAGTTGTTTCTAGATCATATCAAACATTGAAACCAATATTTATCAATTTTATGCACTTTTATTTAGCGTGACTTCCAATTATTGAATAATTTTGGGTATTTTCAAAATTATCGCTCCCTATCACTTAGATAAAGGAACTACTCTCCTCCCCTTTCAATAAAAAAAATCCATGTGGTTTATAAAACACTATTCCAGATCCATTAAATAAACAACTCCCCATATCATTTAATCTTTATAATGGTCATAATGAAAATATATAGAGTATTTAGATATAATTCTGAAGGGGTGGTCTGCAATGATTTATCATTCTTAAAGAAGCATTTTATTTTTTTCTTCCACATACACAAAATATTACTCAATCATCGTGATATAATAAAATAAATGTCTACTATATAATTATATTTGGTTATTTTAATGAAATAACCTACATCCATATCCACTTTGATAATGCGGTAAATGAAATCATAATTAATATGAAAGACATACTATCTATTTTAGAACCGATGTAATTTGTTTCCCATTATCATATCTAAAGGATATTAGAAAGATGAAAATAATTTTAATATATTATATTAATGATATATATAATTATATAAATAAATATATCATATACCTTCTTACCATATCATATATTAAAAAATGATAATGTCATTCATGGGTACAGATGAGTATTGCCTCTCAAAACAATGTGATTCATTTTTTTACTTCATCACATGGATGTTAATTGTGATTTAATTTTGATGAAATAAGTAAATATTTTTTAAATATTTTTTATTTGTATAAAAATAAAATACCAGTAACCATTTTTCCCTCATGATCATAAAAAATGTAAATTTTACCCAAGCTTGTATACTAACTTCCATAAACATTATTAAAACACTGTTCATTTTTGATAACCAAATTTGATGGATAATTTTAAAAATACATTTTATTAATGAAAATGATAATAATTTATTGATTGTAATTTTAGAGATTATGGAAATCATTTTTCTTATTCCTTATTCAACATAAAAAATCTATTTTAGAAACATGACCGAAATATCATCAAAATGTTCAACTTGAACATAATTTATTTATTATATAAATATATATATTGATTCTAAATAAAATAAATGAAATAATAAATTTTAATGATTATTTTAATATAGTAAATAATTAACATAAATTTATTATTCAGGAAGATAATGTCATAATGTGATTGGTCGTACTCGATGTAATTGATTTTGTAACTCAAATTTCATTCAGCTGATTATATTACTTATCCATTTTATTTGGTATTATAAAACAATGTGTTTTTACCATTTATTATTTAATTTTCTACATATAAAATTTTTATTATTGAATTAAATTTGACACACATACTTTCTTTATTGATTAATTCTCACTTCCATGACATTACTTTGTAAGGAATTCGATCTCAGTATCATTTCACTGAGGATTATTTTAATTATATTCACCAATTTTATTTATATAATGATTATAATTTCACATTAACATTTTATATCACGAAAACATCATTACTCATGGTATTATAAGGTATAATTTATATAATTCATCCAAGGGGATTTGATTCGAATGATACCAATGAAATAAAGGGTTTATGTTACAATATATTTAAATTTAATTATTTTTTATGTTCAACATTCTAATGGGGGAAATACAATGAAATAATATTCTTGAAAAATTCTATTTATTCTAATATTGTCATGAATTTTGATGACATTGCATAGTTTTCATTTCCTACCATATTTAATAATAAATCATGAATTTTCATAATGTAATATCGATGATATATCTTGTTTTAGATATTTAATCTTTAACGTATATGTACATATTTTCATTAAATTATTTTAATGAATCTTTTTAATAATATCCAAATATATTCTCATGTCATATTAACCAAATTTTTTAAATTAAATATTTTTTTCATTTTCAGATTAAGTTTCTTATTAATTATATATAAAATAGTAACAAAATATTTTCTTATAACATATATGACATGTAAAAAATTATCATCCATCATAACCACTAATTTATTTGAATATTTTATTTTAAAATTCCACATTTCTATGAATTTTGTTTTATAATATTTTGGAAATTTAATGATTTTAAAGATGTTATTCCAATGTTTATAGGGTATTTTTTGTTAATAAATATTTAATACAATCATTTAAATACATTTTTTATCAATGACATCAATTTTTTTTCATTATAGATTAATTTTAAATTATATATATATGTCTCTCACACATATACCTAGATTATTCTCCCATACTTTTATGGGGTAATATATGCCTTATGTTCATCTTTTAAGTTACTTAATTTTGAATTTTTCATTGATTATGATACACGAAATGATTATAAAACACATATTATTTTTATGGGTAATTATTATGTTTATATATTGTTATTTATTTTTGTTTTGTGTTTAATATAATCATCTCCATGTTATAATTGGTATTAAACCTAATCCATTTTGATAATTTTTCCACCATGTGACATTATATTGGTAGTCATCCATGATTCATGTTTATTTCATATTATATGTTACTTCCACAATTCCTACGTTTATGTAAGATTATGATAACATGTTCATTATATCATGCTCTTATGTGATTACTCATGTGTATTGTTTTTATTATATAACGTTATACACTGAACCCATATATTATGTTTCTTTATCTTATTTATAACCATAATGGTTTTTAGCTTTCTCCTTTTGTCAATGTATTTATGATGTTATCTCATATACATTTTTGAGATCAAAATTATTTAGGAGGAAATTGAGGAGAATAAAATAAATATTTGTTCATTAAGTGTAAAATGATTTTGAACAAAACCATGACTTCCAAAGAAATATTTTTTTCTTGGTATTTGGGCTGTAATTTATGTATTTAAACATTAAAAATAAAAAAACATATGTATAGAAAACTGGGTTTTTATAGCTGGTAGGAAATAAAAATTCTACTTATTATTTGGATTTGGAATAGAAAAATATAGTGAGGACCATATATAAAATAATGACTATACGTCTAATTATATAAAAGTATCTTTTTATTATGATAAAGTTTAGTACATGTTACTTTAATGAAATTACATCCCACTTTTGGTATGTTATGTGGATGCGCATTTGACACTACTATAAATAGGGGTATTAACCCTAGAATTGAGTTTTTATCGAAACATGAATGTAACATGGTGTACTAAAATGAGTCATGGAACATAAATAGTTTTAAATTACTGAGGTATATTTATTTTAATTTCCCAAAATTTATTTTATTCATTATAATATGCTAGAAAATATTGATAAGATAGAAAATCTGAAATAAATCATTACCCTGAATAAACTATACTAAATCATAGAGAATTATAAGTAAGGATAGACGTAAAATTAATAATTTACCACTAATTGTTTTATGATTTTCCCTATTATATATTAATGAATTATCATTTTATTTTTTTTTTTTAGATAATGGTAGAAAATATAAGGAAGCATTTAAAAAAATAATGTTATGGGTAATGTCATGTTTTCCTTAATGATATTCCTAAAATAATGTGAATTGAATTTATATATCTTTTGATCCTTAAATATGAGCTATCTAAAATTAAAACTAATAACTTTAACATAGGAGAACTTAAGAAAACATCAATGAAGATATGGATGGAGTCTCATGGATGTTCAAATGTTAATGATAATAAATAAAATAAGATTCAATTTAATTTAGGCCTAAAATTTAGGAAGAGAAACCTTAGATAATATCTCACAATAATTATAATTTTCTTATATGTCTAAAATAAGAGAATATATCAATAAATTACCAATGAATAATAAATATTTCAATAGAGAAAAATTAGTTCGATCCTAAAAATTCTATTTATCATTTATTGCTAACAATGTGTCGATACATGAGTATTAACTGATCCTATTCCAACTTCAGAAATGTTAAATCCTTTTCCATGTAAGTAACTTTGTAATACTGATCAATTATGTGAATTTATTAATGTGTTTATGTATTCAGATGGAATAAATTTTCAATAAATGTATTTTTATTAATCATGTTTTGGAAACAATAATCATTAAGAAATTAAAGATTGGGGAAGAATATGTTATTTTACTATGGAGTAATTGATATTCAAGTTATTTTATGAAATTATTATAATATATTATTAGGTAACATACATTGATATATGAGACTTTAATAGAGATTGAATATGTATGGAGATAAACATAAAATTTATCTGGATTTAATTTGTGATAAATGAATAAAAACCTTGGGTCTCAACATTATTCAGTGATGTTCTGATCAATTATTAGTTCAGAACATTTTTCTATGGCACAATTTTTTTTCAACATTTGAATGTTTATACATTTTTAGAACTATCTAAATTTATGTTAACCATTTATATTATTGATAATATTAGAATACAGGAAGAATTTATTGTTGTGTTTTTTGGATTATATGATATATTAGAAGTTTATTTTAATTCTTCAAGCATGAAAAAAAAATCAGCTTTCTTACAAAAGAGTCAGAGAAACCAATGAAATTATTGTGAAAAATTATTAATGGATGAAATTATCAGTTCCAAGTATGTAAATTACCTTATATTATTAGTCATTATGTTATAAGGATACTACAATATTATGAAAAGTATATTAAAAGAAAAGTGTAATTAATTTGTGATAAATCATTAGCTTTTTATCTCTTAAAAAACATATAACAGAATCTCATTAATATATATTATCTCTGAATCCATGTTTTCATTTTCCCCTGTTGTTCACCTATTTTTAAACGTAGTTATGAGATTGAATTTATATTTTAGTTCTTCCTCTTTTAAGAAGATTAATTATTAATCTTTTTGATGATGTGTGTTTTAAATAAATTTATTTGTTATTTTAATACCATTAATTAATTAGAATAATTTAAAATCAGGAGAATATAATTTATTAAATTGTGAAGTACTTTTAACAAGTTTATTTTGAAATATATTTATGTTCAATATTTTATCCTATACTAAATAAAAATTATAATTACACTATGAAATATTATAAATTAAATATTTTTATTTTAATGTAGCCAATGAATTCATGAGTATTAATAGAAATAAATTATATAATATATATATATATATAAAAGTGAATCTCAATGTAATTTTATTCATAAATTCTTAATAAATATGCACAGAGTTTTTAATAATGAAATTTTAAACTAATAAATATATTTCCTTTCAAATTTTTTTATTTATTTATGTGAGAATGAATAATAATTAATTTAGGGAAATTTAGAAATGTGGTATTATAATATTAAAATAAGTCTCTAAACCATCATATAAAAATAATCATTGGTTTAAATTTTGGGGATTTTTCTAAAATGTTTGATTTTTTTTGTAAATAGTGAAAATTGTCGATTTTTCAGAAAATAGTGAAAATTTCTGAATTTTAAAATACTATCATTTCATTTCGTTAAAAAAATTAATTCAAAATTAAAATTTTATTTTCTTATTTGGTAATACTGTGAATGATAAACCATATTATGTTTAACTACAATATTAATTTAATTTTATTCCACAATTTTCATGATTTTGGCATGAGACCGTTTTTATTCATAAAAATGAAATTTTCTGCAAAAAAACTTTATGTGCATAACTTTTTATCCATTTTAGTCAATAAAAATAAACCCAAATAAAGAACAATTTAAAATTAAATATTATATAATACCAATATTTATAATATTTCAATTAAATATAATTATTATTATTACTCATATATTTAATATTAATTATCTATATCTTCAAAAAAAATGCATTTTTTCAAAAACTGTTTTGGATGCATTTTATGGGTTCATTTTAAAATTCAATTACGAAAATAATCTAATTTAAATTTATTAAAATTTATTCCCAATTTTTAAGCATAATAATGATAATTATTCAATATATATACTTCATATTATTCATTCAGAACAGTATAAAGTGTAAAAAAACTAATTATTATCGTGAAAACGAAAATTGTAAATGTGAGTTTCTGAACGGTAAATTTCTGAAAATGAAAAAAACATGTTTAATATTTAATAGGGATATTTTTATGAACCATAGAACACCTAAAATCAATTTTTTAATTTTGGAGATACTTTTCATGAAAATGACTTTTGATTGTTGAATAGTTATGGGTATTTAAAAAATTACACTCCCTAACACACAGAAAAGGGAACATCCTATCATTTCAATTACACACATGAAAATATTTTTATTTCAGACATTACTTGCAAATATTCTTCCCCCACCTTTATCCCATTTCAGAGATTCCTTTTATTGACCAAAATTACAAACTAGTATAGCTTTATGTATAATGCAAAAGTTGTAGTCCCAGAAATAGGTATTGTTCATAATGGATATTTTTTTGTTTTTTATTCAATATCTATAAATTAATACTGAATTATTAGGGTATAAAAACATCATTAAAATAAACCTTTTAGATTATATTTGTTTTATCTGAATAACCCACATCCATATCTTATTATATCAAATGGGAAACAAAATCATCATTCGTGTATATAGTAGATTACCACATCTCAAACAAATGTAATTCACTTTCCATCATCTCCACTCAAGGATATTATTTATTAAAGAAGATATTTTTATATAATATATTCATGTCATATTAATGAATATTTTAGATTATTATATCATATTCCTTCTTAACTTTTAATCCATTGAGAATAATAATGTTGTTAATGTATGTGGAAGACTACCAAAACCCAAAGTGATGTGAATAATTTCATATTATTACATATCAAGATTGGTATATGTCAGTTTATGTAAATAAATAATATGATATTAATGATATAATTATCAGTATTTAATTAAAAAATTACTCTAACATTATTTTAATCCTGACCATTAATAGATGTAAATGATACTCATGCCTACGTATGACCTACAATGTCCATCATAGTAACATAGTAAATTTTTTATAATCATATGTAATGGATGGTTTTAAAAATAATATTTTCATACAAAAATGTTAATTATGTCATTATTATAATTTTTGAGATGATATAACATTCAATTGTTGAAGCATATTCAAACTATAGATTTCATTTGAAACCCATGAATTGAATACCATCAAGACATCCAAAATGAAGTTAATTTATTAGGTAAATATATATAAATTGGTAATAAATAAAACAATAATAAGAACAAAAGCTTATTCAAAAAATAATAATTAATTTGTGTTTATTATTTATTAAGATAACATACTTTCCTAATGAGCGGAACACGTGTTATGGAATTTTATAACTCAATTTATTATATTAGGTTATATTACATCATCATTATTTTTTTAATGATAAAATTATGTGAGTAATTACAACTAATTATTTTATGATTTATTTATACTTTTTTTATATGTACTACATTTTATAGAAATTTTATCTTTATTGATTAATTCTTACTTTTATTACCCATCCATTGTAATTTATTCCATCTACATTTCATTTCATTGGGAATTATTTTAATGTTATACACCAAATTCATTTATACAGCCTATATAAATCCCATTTTAATTTCAATATCATGAATGATTTATAATTCATGGTATTTTAATTGAAAATTCAATTTACATCATCCAAAATGATTTGATTCAAATGTTACCAAAGAGTTAAACTAATTATATTACATTCACATTACTTTTCAATATTGTTTATGTTCAAGGATACATTACATAAATAATATACAATTATTTTCATGATAACTATCCTTTATATTCTCGCTTGGTCAGGGATGAGTTTCATGTTTTTTGTTTTACATTCCACCCTTACAGAATAATGATCCATCAATAATATTCTCTTCATACAATAATAATCTTTTATCATTATTTATATTTTCTATATTTCATTTATAAGTCTACTTTTTCATTTAAATATTAACATTTATATTTTTCTACACTATAGTGATTTATTAAATATATTTTCTAACATTTTCTTATTTTTATAAAATTATTTAAAATTAATATTTATATCATTTTACACATAAGGTACGGTTTTTAAAAATGTTGTGAAAAGAATGATTTTTTAAACTTACACATAATTTATAAAATTTACAACTATCATAACAGATAAATTATTTGATAATTCTTTTTTATCTTTCCATTGATAATTTTAAACAAGAATTATTCTATAATAGTTTTGATATTTTTATATATTGATGATGTGATTTCAAATTGAACATGGGTATTTTTATCAAAAAATATTCCCTAATATTTTTACGACATTTTCATTAATGATGAAGACCTTATATATACCTAGATTATTCTCTATTATATTGATGGTGTAATATAATAAATATCTTTATTTATCAAATACCTTCATTATGAAATTTCCATTGATTATGATATGTGATAAGGATATGATACTAATTTTATTTATATTGGTAATTATTATGTTTATTACTTGTTATGCATTTCTATTTTACATAACACATAATAATGAACATGTTATCAAGGGTGAAAAAAAATTGTGATCCAATTATTTGGTTAGCAATTTAGTATCATGAGGCTTAATATAATACGTATGGGGAAATCGTGATCTATTATGAGGCATTTTCTACCATGTGATATTGTCAAGAAGCTAGACTTGAATCTTGTTTATGTCATGTTATATGTTACTACCATAACTCGTATATTTCCATGATCTTATGATATTATGTTCCTTATAATATTCTCCTATTCAATTATATATTTTCTCCTCTTTTATGATATCATGTTATACCCTTGACTCATAGTTTATGCTTCCATATCATGTTTATTCATTTACTGGGAATTTAACTCTCTTATTTTTTCTATTTATAACATTGTATATCCCATGAATAATTTGGAGCTCTAAATGTTTTATGATATCATCATAGAGAATAAAATATATATTTTTAATTTTATTGTAACTTGATTTATTTTAAACATATCCTTCTAAAGAAAATGGGTCTCACAATATTTGGTTAGTAATTAATGGATGTATATGTTAAAACCCATGTAATAATATGTGTAAAAGGCATCGGTCACAATAAATTATAACAGATAATGTAAAATTCCACATATCATTCCAACGTGTATATATATTTTTAATTTACCATCAGACTCTTGGGTAACTTCCAGAATGTTTCATATTCATATTTCTTCTTTCATACCTTTTATTATATAAATCAAAATTATAGTTTATTATGTAATATTTTAAATTTAACATTATATATATTTTTTATTTATCATTAAATTCCAATAATTATATATGATAACATGATTATTTGTTTCTGCATATGAATGTTAGTCAACAAAATATCATTAGTTATAAAATTTGTATAAAATGTATACATAATAAATACAATATAACAACAACAAAATTTCTCTTTTAAAATAAAAATTATCATTCAAAATATAATTTATTTTCTTAAAATGTATTCACTTCACAAAGATTGTTTCATATTATTTGTCTAATATTTATGTTTATAATGTATCCAAATAATTTATATATTCATTTAAAAAATTTATTATATGTAGTAATTATTCTATTTCCCCCTCAAATGCCTTCATTTCTAGGAGACCTATGGCAATGACCCGAGATTTTATTTCATAGTTTTTCATTTTCATAAACACATTGTTGATATGATCTCAAAAAAATAACATAAAAATGAAATTAAATATCATCTTATATATTAATATTATAAGTTTGTTAGAATGTATTGAAAATTAAATGAATTTACTTATTTAAAAACGCATACAAACAAGTATTAAGATTAAATTATTTTTTCAAATTTGTGTTTTAAAAAAATGAATTTTCTCATTATATTTCATTATTTAATAATAATAGTTTAATTAATGATTTATATAAAGAAATTAAGAATGAAAATAAATATATTTTTTATATAACATTTCAATATTATATTAAGATTAAATTATTATATTTTTTCCAAATAACTTCATTTTATGTGAATATTAAAAAAATAGTTTGTTGAATTATATAACTTATGACTATAAATATATGGGAAACAGATTGATAATTATAAAAATATTATCTTATTATATAATATTTATATTATTAAAACTATATAGTTTAAAAAACTATTTTTATCTTAGAAAAACTATGTCCAGCATTTTCAGACACATTTGATTCTAATTTAAAATAGTTTGGAGTTTCTTATTTAAATTTAGATATATAATGGATATATTCAATTTTGTATTTATATATAATACATTTTACATTTATATGTCTATTAAAAAAATATAATATATAAATTTATTAAATTTATTTAATAAGTTAATACTATATAGAAATTTATATATTGAAACAAAAATTTTCTAGGCAGTTTTTATGCAATGTGAATTCCAAGATTCAAATTATCCCTTTTAACCTCTTTAAATATTATTTGATTAAATTATATTCATATTTTTGATCAAAATGTTCATATTATATAATAAATAACATTTAATATTTATTCAACAATGCTGGATTACTTGGATTGATGTTAATTATCTTGATAAAGATAATACTATTAATTTGAATGATTTTTTTGATGATTGTGTAATTTATTCTAATAAATAAAATTAATATATTTTTATTAAATAAATTTTTTATTATATTTAGACACATATTTAATTATATTAATAAAAATTTAATTATATATAAATTATAAATATTATTCATAACACATAATTTGTAAAACATCATTTTTATAAAAAACTGTTTTTCGATAAATCAAATGAATGCTTTTTTTTGAATTTTATATTATTTTGAATTTGAATTATATTTAATGGTGATAATATATAGTTATAGAAAACAGAAATATGGTAATATTCTAAATTTTATATTTTTACTAACAAAAATGTTACTTATGTAAAACTAGTTATCCTAGTAAAAACATAAAAAAGGTAAAAATTGAAATATACTGGTAAATGACATCCAAAAAATTCAAAACTAGAGTAGAAATACATGGTTATGTCTTTAGGAACCCCTGATCAATCTCAAATACTTTATTTCTATTGTTTTTGTGTCATTGACCTAAGAATTGTATAATGATATCATTTAAAAGTAATGTGTATTCACAAAAGATTCATTTTTATACATATAAAAGAGAACACATTCACATTATTATTGAACATACATTATCTAAAAATTATTAAACGAATTATTTCCTTATTATATACCAAGAATCATTATTGATTTTCATTATACCATGGTCACGATAAGTTATCAAATTCCCTCAATTTATCAAGAGAATATCAAGATAATGTTTAGGGTACCAAAGTGTTTTTTACTCACTACATACCCTTTCTTATAGAACATTATCATGAATAAATTTCATATAAATATTTATTTACTAACCTTTGTATCATAGTTATAATTAATTTATTTTATATTAATTTAAAAACAATTAATTTATTTATTTTTCATCCATATAGATAGAAAATGAATATGAAACTTGCATGATGTGGACTAATGCCAAGATGATGTAATGTTTTTTAATTTCTTCTTTATTTTATTTCCTTATGTAATCCATATAAAATATGATTCAAAAACATAAAAACATAAAAATAATATCAGTATTATAATAATATTATTATATTATTTAGATCCTTAAACATATTATCCAATCGAGATATAATATCTTTATGATTGGGGGTTTTTAACCTCCTAGATGAACATTGTTGTAAAAACCTTTGAATAATTAATACATGAACCAAAATTCAGTGTTTATTGTATCATAATAAAAAAAGAATGATTTATATATTTTAGAAGAATTTTTATATTATTTATTTAAAATATTATAAATATATATTCTTTAGTGACAAAAACTATCCAAATATGATGGCACATATTAAGCTTACATGAAACTGAAAGAAAAAACTATATAAAAAAGAATACTATAATAAACAACCAACATTAACTAAATCATCGAATAAATTATATACTAATAATTGAGATAATTTATTATTTTTACTAATCCATGATGTTTGGGGAATAAACAGAATATATTTAGAGAAATGTAATAGTTTATTTTCTCAGTTTTCACTAAATAAGACATATTTCTTATTTTAATCATTTTTTTATTTAGAATGTTGTAATTATTGACCCTTGTGTATTTTTATCATGTTTTACAATATATATTATTACATTAAATTTTCAATTACTTGTTCTTTATGACATGTTTTTTATAAAAAAAATTATAAAAACATGAAGGATATGTTCTAGCCCAATTTTATTCAATTGAGTTATAAGATTTATTATTGAGATCTATAATTGTATATTTTATTTATTTTAACTAATTAATGTAGTTTATTGTATTTATAAATTTTTTTTTTCAATTTATAATTAATTTAACCTCATTATTAAAATATTCAATCCTTAATTATTTTTTACTTGTATGTGTTTCTCAGTGAATATTTTTTCTTCTTTATACCCACTTTTTTATAAACAAATTTATTTAATATATGGTATATACTACAAATATATTATATTATATAATGATTTTATTTTACTCATAGTATTTCATGTTTAATTTCATTTTCCTTACACATGAATGATATTTATTTAATAAATACTATAGTCGTAAGGTTCTTTTTCACAAGTTCTTTTTAAAAATTAAGGCCTCTTAAATATGATAATCTATCTAAGGATTTTGATTAGTTATTCATCCTAATCAAATTGTTTTATCTGACTAAATTAATCCTTATAATGATTTTTCCTCTTTATCAGGTCTTAAATATTATATTATATAACATTTTTACGTGATGTGTGTTTTAGTAATTGGAATTTCTAAAAAAATATATAAGAAATTATTTTTTATTCATATTTTATCATTGAAGATACATTTTTTGGATAACCCATTATATGAATTTAAAAATTATATGGGCCAATTTCAACATCATATACATTCTTTGATAAAAAATTTAAAGTAAACCAATATAAAATAATCCATGTATGTCACTTTTTAAAATATATTCTCTTTAAACATAACAATTTGAACATACATTTTTATGACAGTTTTTATTTTATATGAAATTTTATCTACATGTTATCATAGTTTCTAAAAGTAATTTTTTTAAATGTTTATAAAAATATAAATTTTTAAAATTATTTCAGAATATTAGGTATATTTTCTATTTCCAATGTGATTTTTCTAAAACTCCTAAAAATTTATTTTCATCATTGTCTTTTTTCTTTTGTCTATTTTTATTCTAGTTTAATGATATTACTAGGTGTTTCGATGAATTTTTTATATAGGTATATTTTTTTTATTCTTCTTTATCGAAGGAATGAACCAACACAACATTTTTCTTTCTTAAATATCAACATCCTATATGAATGATCTTTCGACTAGTTGCTTTTATTTGTAAACTCACTATTTTTCATATCATTTATTAAACTATGTTCATCTAGAATTCATATAGTGATCCATTTGGTAAATATTTTAAATAATGAAATTTCTATTATCTATATAGTTTAAATATATATGATTAATTACCTATAAATTATTTTATTAACATAAAAAACAACTGAATATTTTGGGATACACATTTACATTTCATTGGAGTATCATGTGATGATTATTTATAGAATTGTGATTGATTACTTATTTAAATTAAATTGAAAAGGATATGAATAAAATGTTATTAAGTGGGTTATATATTATGTGATGAATAAAACACATTTAAATAATTTTTAATGATATTATTATATTATTGATATATTATTCCGAACATAGGAATTAATGATGATGGATCCTATATAAAATCACCCTCAAATGAATTGGATAGTTTTTTACATATAATGAGATAAAGTAGTTTCAGCCTTATTTAATATGCTAGAAAAAGATAGGTTGATCCTCCTTGGATATTTTTAGATGCTAAAGAGTGGTCATTCTTATATTTCATCCCCATATAGTGGCACCCAAATGCTTATTTGATTTCATATATTTATGAATATTATTATAACTATGATATGCTCTGATGGATCAGATTTATTGATTCATGTTTTTAAACACTCTCAATGAATTTCGTATGTTATTAAATATCAAATGAAATGAAAACTATTTTTTGATATATGCACTATTTAGTATGAATATCATTATTAATTATGATTATATTCATTTTGTAATGTAAAACACACTTAAAATCATTGAATGATATAAATTGTTCCCCTTAATTACAATTTAATCTCACATATTTATTATTTTTCAATCTTCATAATTTATGAACAAAATGAAAACATAATATGTGTCTATAAGAGTATCATCTACTGAGATTTTATGGGAGATGAAAAAAGAATTTTAGGGAATATATTGTTTCATATTTAGTGGGAGAATGTATATTTTAAACATATAATATGGGTCAAACCACTTAAAAATATTTACAATCTCTCAAAAAATTATAACTATAATGGACTTTGGAATGTGAATGTTAAATTAAATTTGAATGATCTAATTAATATAGATCTATATTAACTGTATTATGTAATGTATATTGTTTCTAGAGAAATATTTATTATTGAAGGTTAAGGGAATATCAATTGGAATCATATGACAATTTAGATAACATAATAGTTTGTGATATGATCAGTTAAAGATTAATTAAAAGTTTAATTTGTCATTAAGTATTTATAGGTTAGGGTTCAACCTAGTTTTAAATGTATACATAATCATTAACATTTTTCATAAAGATTAGTTTTTATATTATTTTCATTAAGAAAAAATAACAATAGATAAAACCATGAGAATAGGTAATAATATATAATAACATCTTGATGATTGGGTAAAGTAGATATCATGTGGTTATCCTTGTAATAACATCCTCATCAATGCACTATTAGTGGATCTAGTATCTAGAATAGAATTACCTATGGGTAAATACCTATGAATGGGCATGTTATGTATTAAATAATTTTTCACCCAATTTATGAAAAGGTGATATAACTTGTGTGAAACTCTTGGGTGACATTCCATGGTAAATTTATATTCTCTACAATGTACCATTATCAAATATTTACGTAAGATTTCAACTAATTTGTTTAGAGAACGTCCTAGTAAAATTACTCTTTAAAACAAATAATTTAACAATGATAAGTCATAGGTTGATCAAGAAATATAATATATTAAATAATAATGTGATATAGGGGATGAAAACATCATATTACTGTGTTTATAATGATATTTATTCTATTATCATAACCTTTTGGTTCTAGAATAATGTCACGTCAAGATCATGTAATGAATTTGATTAAATTATATATCTAGAAACCATTATATATTATAACTGAATAATGGAGAATAAATATATTATTTATAATTTTAGTATATGTCTGTTATGAATTATTATGTGGCTTTTATAGAATATATTTTTGTTGTGAGTTATATATCATATATGTAATAATATCTAGATAGTCTAAAAAATTCATATTAATAAGTGATATGAATTTATAAAATTACTGTATTTTGTAAAATTTATTATTATTATGTAAGAAATATAATGAATTTTTGTAATGTCCAAGAATTGTATCAATGAGAATTCCATATATAATATTATTTCATATAGCATAAATCCTATAATATCACATATATAACACAAAAACATTATAAATGAATAATGAACGAAATAAGAGGCATTAATAGATATTAAGGAATCTATAACGATGAAATATTAACTTGACCATATGAATAATAATATGAATTTTATTAATAGTAAATAGAAAAAAGTAATAGTAACCTCACCCACGAAACTATAAATAAAATTTCGGAATTTTATAAATGAATGTATGATTTAATTATGTCATAGTATATATAAATAATTAATTTATAAATTATTAATTAAGTGTTTAAATTTTTTATCCATAAGTATTTAATTAAAATTTTTCAGATAATTTAAATATTTAAATGAAAATTTATTTTAAAAAAATAGATTCATATATTAATTTTTATTGTGATTTTAATTTATGATTATTTTATGAGACCTAAATTAATTTTAAAACTTTTTATAAGATAAGTTATCATTTTAAAATCATTATTATTCAAGTAAATGATGATTTCAATTAAAAATAATATTTACAGTAGTTGTAAAATAATTTTCATAAAAATGATCTCATTTATTAATAATACACATCAAAATAATTGTTAGTGTGTTTATTAGTATTTTTCTAAAATACATAAATTTCTTTCGAATATGAAAATATGATAATTTACGACAAATGTTAAATAAATGAATTACTGAGTCATAATTGTTTTATGGCTAATGTAATCCCTTAAATTGAAACTGTCCATACAAATTTTAATACATTTGGTGATAATTCTAAAACTAATCATAGGATTGCAAAATAATAATAAACAAATGAACAAAATATTAAAAGAACACCCATCTCTTCCAAAATAAATACCACCCATCACCAACCCTTATCCTCACACCATATAAGCTTAGTAAATTGTTATATTTCTACCCAATACTGTTTCTAAGATACTCCCTCACGTCTATCATCTCTTGTTTCATCAGGAGGCGAAAACCATTTCCCTAAGGAGGTTGTAATGGAGGAGAAAATCAAGAGGTAAGAACCTCTATCTTTTTATTTTATTTTATTTTCATGTTCATTTATTCTCTATTTATATCTTCATCTCCCCTAACCCAAATATCATGATAATTATAGTAAATTAAATAAAATGTAATTTTATTATACTAATAGAATTATACATCATAAATCCACTTATCCTCTCCCTTTTATTCTAAAAAAGGAATGGTCATCTGTGAGGGGTTGTTTCATCTCCTTCAAGGATGGAAAGTTTTCATTATCCATCATTATCCTCAAGGATGTTCATAAAAAATTATAATGGTTGAAATAGATTGTAATTTTATATTAAAACCTTTATTATTATACATATGTAACATATTAATGTGATACTAAATGCTAAAAATTGGGTTTGATGTGATCTGAAACCACCAAAATCAATCTAAATGATTATCATTAACATGTAATGTAATGAATAATCCTCAAATATGAAAAAAAATTATAAGACCAATTAAACATTTTAATTATCATTAATAATATATAATTATAATTAAATATAATTTTACCCATATTACATGAACATCATTACTTATAATCATGAGAACAGATTATGAAATCAACAAAATCGAATGCTCCCAAATAATGAAATTAATCTCAAGAACTGATCAATAAGGCCATAAATGGAATTATTGAATTAAATGAATGTATAAAATTTTATTAATAAATAAATTAATGGATTTAATTGTATTTCTAGGATATTATGGTCAAGTGGAAAACACATTCAACTATAATATGTGGGCTTTCATCCTGATCCACCCATTTCATTATGATTATGATTAAATCCTCTATAAAACAAGAATAGTTATTGATTGTTTTGATATAATTCCTATAAATAATGTCTATAAATTCAAAAAACATGTATCCATGTCAGTTTATCATTCATTTAGGTGTAAATACATGTTTTAAAAGGTTCCATTTTGAATTCATCCCGACACGGATGCTCGATTTTGTGGAACATATTGATTTCTTACCCATTTTCATCTAAAATCCACTATTTTTTTTAAAGAGACCTTTATTTTTCAGAAATGAATAATATTTTCATGAAGAAATATATTATTTAATTTTGGTTTTATACAAATAATTATTCCAACTAATTTTTTTAAAAAAAATAAGGATTTATTGAAATGGAAAATGTGTATTTCTCTTAAGAATTACTCGATGATTATATTAGAGTATCGTCAAAAATTTACGACACCAATATTGACTTTTATTCTTTATTTTTATTGATTTAATATGATTTTCATCTATAATATTTTATGATTGTGATCATTTTAACTATGGATGTTCTATCTAATATCATTCACCATGCCACTCATAATGGTTCGTGATTATGTTTACAGATTAGGTAATGTTAGTTTCATTTCAGTTGTATATTTTGATTATATTTAACCACCTATATACGATTAATGAGTATGAATTAGTATGTTGTTGGTGGGTCCTACTATATCCCTTCTATGCATCGTTAGGTCTCATGACCAAAAGTATAAATGGATTAGGGATGGGGCATTAACTATTATTTTTAGATGTCTTGGATGAGGCCACAATGGTATGTTTTAGATGTAGAAAATTATGCATTACTTCATTATGACATTACTAATTTACAATCCAATGGTATATTTTACTAGTAGAATATCTAGGGCTAAGATTATTTCTCATGTGATTGTTTTTATGAATTTATTTATTCATCTCTTATTATGGCCATATTATTCTGAAGTTTATGTTACAATGACATGTGTTTTAAGTAATTCACTATGCTTTATTATTAATATTAGATTTTGTTGTATTAAATACCCCATCCTAGAATATCATCTTACCACTTTTTTATGTTTTATTTTTCCATAGGATGTAATGATTTATAGTATGAATTACTTGTAAGGGTAATCTAGTAGATATGGATATTGACAATGGAATTTTTATATTTTATTTCCATCAATGTTTTAAGATAAATGATATCATTATATTTGGTTTTCCAAATCTACTAAAATATATTGTCATTTGATATGTGACATCATTTTTTATTATGGTAGTGTAATGTAAAAATGAACCAGCTTTGGGATACTAGGGTCAAAGTCTATACATTTGGTATCATAGGGTGTTTAGTAGAATCCATAGAAACAAGATTTAGACCAAATATATTAGAGAACATAACCCTAAGATAATGCTTGATGATAATCATAAAAAACATCATATAATTTTGTTATGTTACAAATTTTTTGGGTATTCCATAAAATAAATCCCTGTATGGATACAAAATTTTGGTGTGGTTTTGGAATAGATGTACAAAGGGGTAACAAATCTGAAAAGTTTTTGAAGGCCTTACTCAGTTACCTGGTGCAGAAAAATGGGACATTTTAGACAACTAATTTAATATATTGGGGGATATAATTAGAATAATTTACTATTTTTATTTATAAACCATTATAAAATATTTAAAATTAATAATTTCCACAAATAGACTATGTTTATGATTAAGAGAGAAGTCATGCATAAAATATCAATTTATGTTAATTGTTTTCCTATATTGAGATTATAAACTACGGTTCAATTCCTAATTTAGGGTATTTCATTATGAATAAATGTATCTTAGTATATGAAATAGAAATAATATCAACTAAATTATCTCACTTAGGTATTTACCTCATATGAAAGGTATTGATGTTAGTACCTAAGCTGGGACTAGTGTTGAGAATCTTCTAACTATATTGGGATAGAGTAATCAGGTTAGTAATAATAACCATACCCTTATAGAACATATTAAACCACAACATAGAGGATCAATGTCATAATTATTTATGGTACATCATCCTATATCATTCAATTGGACAACAAACCCATTTGTTACAGAGCAGTGGATAAGTTTCATAGAGAATATATTTTTTACATTGGGATGTAACGAAAAGGAAAAGGTTATCTGGGAAATTTATCATATATTGGGACTTGTGAATACATCATTTCCATTAATTGAAAACAAAAAAGAGTATGAATAAATTAAAAATGTTGAATGGATGGATTTTATATAAATCTTCGTAGAAAAATATTTTATTGGTAAATAATGAGTGGATTTGGAGAGGAAAATATTGAGTTAGAATCAAAAAGAGGATGCAAATGTTGTGAAGTATGAAGGAAACATTAAAAGTTTATAGAGGCATTATTTTGACTACATACATAATCCAATGACTAATATTGATCTATAATTTTATTTTTTTAAACTATTCTTTTGACAGGATTTGGCCACAAAAAATTTATCATTGTACGAAGACATAATCAAATGTGATATTAATATAGGGAAATAATTACCTATATGTTAATATATTAAAGGAAAAAAGATATGAATAGGGTTTAATAGGATATAATGGAATAAGTGTAGAATAAAAAGTGGATGTTATTAACATTCCATACATGTGGAAGGAAACACCCTAGTTCATGATTCAAACGAAAAGGAGTTTTTTACAGGTGTGGAGTGAAAGGATAACATGATAACTATTATAAGAGAATTATAAAATATATCAATTTTCAATGATATAATTTTAGGGAGATGGGAAAATATGCTAAGCATTTCCCAAAGCATCAAGGAATCATACATCAATAAATGGAAAAGATGAATGCAACAGCAGATGGGCGCACTTTACATGGCTGACAGACAGCTGTGTCGAACTATTTCTTATCGACCTGTTACCCTATGGGACGCACTGTCATCTCAGCTGGAAACGACTCCTTCACAGTTGGGGCTTCTCTGGATGACCTCTTCGTGGGAAGGGGGGTTCTTGAGTGTGGAGGGTTTGAAAAACCCACTCTCATGGATTCCATTTTACTGAAAATAAGAAAGGGCAAGATTATGCAATAACAAGTGATGAGGTATAAATTCACAATGATGTGGTGGTAGGTACATTAATTGTTTCCACATATATAGCCAATTATTTATTTGATTCTAGATCATTAAATTAATTTACATCTTCTAAGGTAGTGAATATAATAAAAAATTATCATTTTGATTTAAGAAAGGACATGTCAGTCAACACTCTTATGGGAAGTATCATTGCAACAATGTTATGTCGGTTAGTACCTATTATAATGAAGAAACATGATTTAGTTTATGAAATTTTTATAACACCTATGATATTATTTTATATAATCCTTGGTATAGATTGTATTTTAAAATATCATGTGACAATCTATTGAAAAATAAAGAAAATTATTATTGGTGAGGAAGATATAGAATATCTTATCTTTAGAGAAGAAACCACACCATATTATTCTTATCTAGATCCATAATAAATGTCTCTACTGGCTAAAATTATTTTATAGGAAGAAAAAAAATCATCTATGGATGATGCAATAAATATTACAATTGAATATATACCAAATGTGCAAGAATATATTTATTTATATCTATAGAATTTTCATAGACATCCTCCCTAGAAAGAAGATTAGTTTTTTATTTATTTAATTCTTGCTGAAAGACCTATATCAAAGAATCTGTATTGAATATCAACTATATAATTAGTATAACTGAATATAAAACTAAAGGAATTGAGTGGTAAAATATATATTCACCCTATTATTTCTCCACACGGTGCCTATATTATTTTATTCATGAAAAATATGTATCCCTAAGGTTGTGCATTGATTATAGGGAAGTAAATGCTATTACAAAAAGAAAGAGTATTCACTACCACAAAATAATTATTTAATTGATCGACTTCCTAGATGTAAATTATTTATTAAAATTAACATTAGAAATGTTTATAATTAGTTGCATGTGGGGAATGAAGATATTACAAAGACAAAATTTTGAACAAGATATGGGTATTATGACATTATAGTAATGTAATTTTGACTAACTAATAACCATTTTTATGGATATAAAGAAAAAGTGTGTTCAATGAATATATTGGTGATTTTTTTGTGGAATTTATTAATGATATATTTATATAATTAAAATTATATACGGACCATAATAACCAATTGTTTGTTGTTCTGGATACTCATAGAATAAATATATAATTGGAATGTTTTGAAAATATGAATTCTAGGTTAAAACTATTTATTTTTTTGGACATGTTGTCTATAAAAGTTGGAATTATAGTTTATCCTATAAATAAAAATTCATTTGAGTAATTACCTACACCTATGAACATAATCGAGGTATGTAGTTTTATTGGTTTACCATGTTAATATTTGCATTTCATTTATAACTTTTCTTGATTACCTAACACATTAACCATGATTACACATAAAGGGGTTAATCTTATTTGGAAAATGGAATGTGAATAATTATTTAATGAATATATTAGTGTATTCTTTGATCATGAATCTACTATCAAGAAATGGTGGGTTTTTTATTTATAGTGATGTAAATCTGAAATCACATGGATGCATTATTATGGAAAATTATTGAGTTATTATAGATTAATCATGACCGCTAAAAACTTATGAATGGAACTATCCAACCCATGATCATCAGTTAGAATCTATGATATTTTCTATCAAAATACGGAGACATGATATCTATGGAGAAATATGTGAGATATAGACGGATCAAAAGAACATGAAATATATCTTCTCTCATAAATGACACAACATGAGAAAAAGGCGATGGAGCGAGTTAATAAAGGTTTATGATTTCCCAATACGCTACCACCCAAGGATGATGAATAAGATATAAGATGCATTTAGAAGTAAGATTATAGAGTTTTGAAAAAATTGAAGAGTGATAAGGATATTATGTATATTGATCTAGAAAAGTTCGATATATGAATTATTAAGGAAGTTAGAACATCATTAATTTTTCCAATGGGTTTCCACTGAATATTTATTAGAAATCATTAATGTTTCTCAATATAATGATGATAATATTTAAAAAAAATTAATTAAGTGAATGATGGGATGTTGGTAGACATCATGTTTAACAACAGATTTATAAAATTTGGGATATGGTTATATGTTCCCTCAATACCTAAGCTAAAGAGGGAGTTATTGGATGAATCACATTACACTCATTTCTCTATAATCCCTAGTATAACTAATATATATTTAAATTTTATGTATCATTTTTGGTGGGATAATATGAACCATAAACATAATAATTATATATTATGGTGTTTAGTCTATCAACAGGTGATGTCAATTTAATAACATCCTAGAGGATTCATGAAACCTATTCTTATTCTTACATAGAAATAGGAGGACATAACTATGTATTTTATCATTAAATTTCAAAAAACACTATGAATTAATGATGCAACACTAATAATTGTTGATCGAATCACCGAATCTTTACATTATTTCATTCTAAGGGAGGATTTCCTGCTACAACTCCAGAAAATAATATATATTAATGTTGTTATAGGACTTCATGGAGAACCTCATTCAGTTGTTTCTAATTTTTATATATGATTTACATTGAAATTATAGAAAACTATTCACAATGAGTTTGATAATAAGCTTTATATCATTACTTCTAATTGCCCTAAAATATATGGGATTTCCGATAGTGTGATCCTAGCATTAAAAGACTTGTTGAAATCATAGTCACCTGACATTAAAGGTATTTGGGATTAGTATTTACCTATGGTATAATATTCATACAATAATAGATTTTATTTTATTTATCAAATAGATCCATATAAATCAATTTATGTAAATACATTTCGTACACCAACATGTTTGTTTAAAAATGGTGAAAGGAAGCTTATAGTCAAATAACTTTTATAGGAAACAAAGAAATAGATAAAGGCTATTTAATTACATATCAAAGAATCTCAGAATATGAAAAATAAGTATTTTGATAATCGAATTAAGGAATTTTAATTTCAGTTGGGAGATATTGTTCTCTTGTATGCATCTCTATAGAAGGGTGTTATATGATTTGGGAAGAAATATTATCTATGAATTATATACATTATCCGTTTTGAAGTTCTAAAGGGAATTGGAGTAGTGGATTATCGTTTGGAAATGAAATCAAGCCTTTATATTGTACATAATGTGTGCCACATAATTTTGTTAAGGAATTACATTTGTGACCCACACAAAATTCCGTGATTTTGAAGGAATAGATATGAAACCTGATTTATGATATAGTGGGGAAGCTATCTGCATTCCTGACACAAATTAATAGGTGTTGATGAATCAGAGAACATCGATAGTAATTATTATATTGAAAAATCATGAAATTGAATAGTAAATTAAGGAACTTGAGGTTATTATGTTGAAGAACTAGCCAAATCATCTTTTGAGGTGATATTCAGGAATTTTTCGGATGCAAGTCTTTTAAGCGGGGAGAATGTAGCGACCCATAATTCAATCAATGGAATTTCCCTTCTTATAACTATTTCATATAGTATAATCCACATAAAATATCTGAGATAACATAATAAAAACATTATAAATTAATAATGAATGAAATAAGAGTTATTTATATGAGATAACAAACCTATATAGATGAAATATTAACTCAACCTTTGGAATAGTAATATGAACAATATGAATAGTAAACAAGTAAAATGAACAGTAACATATCCCATGAATGTATAATTAAAATTAAGGTATCTTATAAATGAATGTATCATATAATTATTTCATAGTATAACTAGAAAAATATTTTGAAAAATATTAATTAAGAGGTGGAATTTTTGTAATTCAAAAATATTTAATTATAATATTTAATTAATATATTAATAAAAAGAAAATTTATTTTTATAAAATATATTATTATAAAAATAATTTGTTGTCATATAATTTTATGATATTTTCAAAAAATATTTTTAAATATTTCATTGTGTTATAAAATGAGTTATGATTTATAAATCCTTATTTTTAGTTAAATGGAGAATTTAATTAATAATTAAATATATCTTATTTAAAAAAATAATATAATAGAGAAATTTTTTTAATTATACATCTCATAAAATGGTTAGGGGGGGAATTTGGGTTTTTTTCTAAATTACATAAATTTTTGGTGAATAATAAATTTGATAAATTAGGATACATTTTAAATAAGTTAATTCTTGACACATAAGTGATGTATTGATCATTCAAGCCCAAAATATTTAAAAAAAATTATTATATTAGTATATTTGTTAATAATTCTCAAAATATTTTTATTCTTGAGCCAAAATAAATAAATTAATAAATTATTCGAAAAACACCCCTCCCCTCAACTATAAATACCACTCCTCACCACCCCATCCCCATATACTTTACAAGATATGTACCTTTTTCAAATATTTACCCAATCCTATTATGAATCCCATTAACCATTTCCATGAGGTGTTTTTCTCATCAATAGAGTAGAATATTTTCCCTAAAAATGTTCATAATGTGGATAAAATCAAGACATAAACACATATTTCTTTTGTTTTAATGTCATATTTGGTTCAACCCTTTTCTTATTCTATCCACAATTCATATAATAAGAAACAAATTGTTACTATAATAACTAACATAAACTTATATTTTTTTATGATAATGGAATAATTCATCATCAATACCCTTCTATATATAATTTTATTCTAAAAATGGAAATATCACCCATGAGGTGTTCTTCCATCTCATTCAAGAAAGAAAAGTTTTAATTAACATTCACTATCTCCAATGGTATTTATAAAAATATATTAATTTTTGAAATAGGGATTAAAATTTATATTTAAAGCCTTTTATGTTCTAGATATAATATATTTACTTAAAACTAAATTATAAAAGAAAATTAATTTGTTGTGATCTAAAAGTGAAAAAATTAATCTAAATGATTTTCTTTAACATGTTATCTAAAATTAATCCTCATATCATATAAAACCTATTAAAATTTTAATTTTCAATAAAAAAAATTAATTTCAATTATGGGGAATTATACCAATTTTACATGAACATTATTACTATAATCAAGAAAACTGATTTTGAAAACCAAGAAAAATAATTCTTGTAAATGATTTAATTTAACTCTATAACATATTAATAAAGACATAAATGAACATATTGAATCAAAAGCACGTATAAATGATCAGAATTAATTAATTAATGGATTTAATATTATTATCCATTACAATAAGGTCATGTGATGAAGACATTTGGACATAAGGTAAAGATTTTCATCCGGAACATTCATTTTCATTCCCGTTATGATTTTATCCTCAATAGACAAACATAATTTTTATGTATTTTTATTTTATTATTATAAATTCTATTTTTTTCATTTTATAATAATGAATCAATATCAGTTAATCTTCCATTAATGGGTAACTACTTTTTTACAAGGTTCCTATCTCAATTCCCCTCGATGCACAGGACAAATTAAATGAAATTCCTTGTTTTCTTACCCATATACAAGTACCATCAATAATTTTTTTTAAGAGACCATAAATTCTATAAAATCACTAATTTTATCTCTAAAAACAATATTTTTTTTATTTCTAGATTTATACATTCTATAATGAAAAATAATAATGATTAATTCAAAAGAAAACTATTCTTTGCAATGTAAAAAATGGTAATTCACTCAAGAACACTTCAGTTAACGTATTATAGAATTTTTATCTATTATAATCTCCTATATTTAATTTTATGATTTATTATGATCTATCTTTTATGATTATAGGTACGATATCTTTTTTATAGTTTTCATGTCGCTGTGCTATTTTGATATCATTCACCATTCTACTCAGAAGGGTTTTGATTATGTTTATAGGTTGTGTAATTTTAATTACATTTCAAATATATATTTTGTTAATGTTTATCCACATAAATAATAATAATGATTTGGACTTATTATGTAATGGTTTGGGCATACTATATCCCCTCAATGAATTTGTTGGTTTCATGAGAAAAATAGAAATTAATTTTGGTCGAGGCCTTAAACATTTATTTTCAGATGTCTTGTTTGAGGCCTCAATAATATTTTTCAAACGTCCAACATTATGAATATCTCATTATTATACTAAAAATTCATAATCCATGTGAATATTACACTAGTAAAAAACCAATGTTTATGCTTGATTATCATGTGATTATTTTTCTAGTAGTATTTAATCATCTCTTATTATTACAATATTATTCTCATGTCAGTTTTATAACAATATGTGTTATTAGTCATTCACTATGCAAGATTGTTTATATTATCTTATTCTATATTACTCACCCTTACTGAGAATATTATTTAACCCCTTTATTATGTTTTATTTTCTCTATGATGTAATGATGTATATTATAAATAACTTATCGGGATAATCAAGGAGAAATTTATATTTGCAATGGGGGTTTTAGATAGTATTTCATGTATAATTTTTAAGGTAAAACGTATATTTTTATCTGGTTTTCCAAAAATAATAAATTATTATGACCTTCGTGATGTGAAATAATTTTTTATGATAAAAAATTTAATAAAATAAATCACAAAATCCTAGAAAAAGGGTTTATGACATTACATTATTAATAGGTAGTTATTCATTAATGCTCAGAAACAAATATTAAATTGAATAAATATTCAAAAAAAATTATATTATGATAAGGTTATATTTTTGTGGAAAAATTTTCGAGAACACATGATTAAGTTATAGAAAACTTTTATGTTTATTATATTTTTATTGAGAGATAGTAAAGGATTTATTTATTTTGAAAAAATTAAGTTATATAATATTGATAGATTAGAAATTGATTATAGATTTAATGACATAGTAATGAACTATATTTTTGGTGATGTCCATCTAAATTTCTGAATTATAATATATATTGAATAGTGAAAGATTATAACAACATGAAGTTTAATATAAATGTTAATTTTTTGAATAAATTATTTTAGTTACGTGGTTTATGTCTTGAAAAATTAAATAGTTTTTGGAAAACTATAGTATAGAGAATATATGATTAATGAAAATATATACTGGGATACAAGATTGTATGAATGATTAATGTTGTTTGAGGAATTAAAAGATTCTATTTATATCCAAATATAATATGGTAGGTTTAATAATAGAAGATATATCACAAACGATGAAGATGATAATAATATTCTCACCAATATTTGTTAGTTGGAAATAATTTAAATCATAAAAACAGAATTTATTAAGGCTAGTAAAATATAAAGAAATTGATTTATTTAATTTATTCCTTTAAATAAACACCATTTTAAATTTTTTTCTATAGTCATATTTATACTAAAAAATACATGAAATATTATATAAAAAATTAGATGAATAAGAAAACAATTTTTAACAAACTTTTCATCAATTATATGTTCATACACAATTTAATTATGAATACATATTTTTTTTGAAATAGTATATTTCAACAAAATAGTTCTCCATTGTAAATTTATTTTAATTCAAAGGATATATAGATAAATTTAAAATTAATAATTTTCAAAAATAAAATAAATTTTCAATTAAATATGAAAATTTTATTATGAAATATTTTTTTGATTTTTGGTAATAAATATATTTATAAGAGCCGTGAAAAATAAATCTTTTACAAGTATTATAATATTTTATGACATTATGAATCTATAAGATATATATTTATGTTTTTAAATTTTTTTACATTAATAACTATTATTTCAGGAATAAATATATTTATTTTAAAAAATTTCATTACTCAAAATAACTAAATTCAACATTTTAGTTCATAATTAGAATTTCATTCTAATTTAAAAACTACTTTCAGTCATATCTTTAAATTAAAACTTTTATTATTGTTATTAGTTGTTTGTCTTCTTTGGAAGGAAAATAAATTTTCTTTTCAAGAATCCCAATTTATATCATTAAAATAAATGGTATTGATAAATTTATTATTCACATAAATTTTATGATTAAAAAAACATGTTTTGAAAAAAATATTTTTTATGTGTTATGTGTGCTAATCATAAATTAAATTTAATAAATTTTTTATATTTTATCTAATTAAATAATTATTTTTATTTTATATTAATATTTTAATATAATATTATTATTTCAATTTCAATTTTAGGCGTTAATTTATGATTACATGTATTAAACTAAATTACAGTGATAATGATTAAAATACTAATTTTAAATAGTTTCATTATTTTCACAATGTTATTTTTAACAAATAATTTTAATTAAGATAATTAAAATAATAAGACTATTATTATTTTTAATCTCATATATTTTATTATTAAAACACATTTAAATAGTTACTAATTATAAAAATATCATGAACACTTAGTTATAAAACTTGAATTATCAATAAAAAGAAACTTATATGTATATATATATATATATATAAAATTTGAAATTAAATATTTTTTTATAAAATATAAATTTCGTAATATAAAATTAATATTTAATTTATTTTTAGAATAATCACATTTCATATTAGGGTTCCGTATATATTTTTAGTAAACAAGAAGTTACTTCAGTAAAAGAAAGTTTTCCAAGAAAAACAAAAAAGGTTAATACAAAAAATATAAGGGTTAATGATATCCAAAATATTACAAAACTGTTTGAAAATTATAATTTTGGGGTTTACCATCCTTTTAATAGAGTTACAACCATTAATTTGAAAATTTCTTAGTATTTATTACAATAATAGTGTAATTATATGATTGAAAAATAAAGGGGATTAACAAATGTGTCGTTTTATTCACATATAAAAAGAAAAACATTGTGGCCTTCATTGCAAAAAAATTATATATATAATTTATTAATTAATACATACACTTTTTATTCTACTAGAACCATATCTCAATTTATTTTCCCATGGTCACCATTTGTTATCATTGTCGCTTTATTTATGACTTTACCTTCAAGATAATGATCAAGGTACCAAAGTGAGTATTATTTACTCTTTATCTTTTTCATAATTTTCATTATGCTTAAAATTTTCCCAGACCATTATAATATATTGAAATTATTTTAATTATTCTACTAAAAATTTATTATATTATCATAAAAACCAATATTACTTCCTTCCCCTCAAAGTAGATAAAAAATGTCTGTTTATTCTCCATTGTGAGGATTACCACGCCCCAAAGTAACACTTTTTTTATTCACCATTACTATTTTTAATTAACAAAAAAAATCTAAAATATAATTCAGAATTTTAATAACATCAATATAAAATAATTATTCTTATGTTACAATTATATTTTTAAAATTCTATCACCAAACCCACCGATCTAGATATACTATGCTCATGATTGACATTTGTTTAACCAAATTATGATCAATTCTACACAACAATATCATGGATGTCTATGTGAAATTATATAATAATATTATTATAATTTAATAATAACCAAATTAAATATTTAATATTCTAGAAATGTAATATTATGTATCTATAATTTTATTACTATGTCAACTATGATCACTAAAATTGATGAAATCAGATGGAATTGATTCAATTTCACCAAAAATATAAGAAATCACTATATGATAAATAAATACCATATTATAAAAAATAGTCCATGAGAAATACAAAATAAATAAATTATTTTCATAATAATGTTTTTATTTAACTTAATTTTGTTATTCTAGAATTGAGGCACATATATATAATGAATACATAACATGGTAAGGGTATCTTGTCTCAATTTTCATCCCCTGAGAAATATTTCTTATTAAAAATACCATATTTGTTACAATGAAGTATCTAATAGACCTTTAATTTGTTATCATTATTATATAATATTTCATTATATTCAATTTTATGTTTTACTTTCTTTTACATAAGAGGTTTAGAATATGAAATTACTAAACCTATAATGTATTGTGATAATTCAATTTTAGTCCATTGGTGTAAATATTACTTATTGGAATCTATTATTTCATGTTTAATTTATTATACCTAAATAATAATAACTATATCATTTCATCCATCATTTAATGGGAGCTATAAATCATCCTCATATCCTTATTATTAAAATATTCATAGCTCAATGATCATTTTACTTGAAAGGGTTTCATTTTAAATCCCTAATTTTTATAATAATTTAAATAATTTTTTTTGTTTAATATACAAGTCATTTAAACGTAAATTAAATAAAATTTAAATTAATTTTAACCCATAAAAGTTATATAGAGTATATATTATAGAAAATTATTTATTTATGGGTTGTATAAGGGCAGAGATCTCATTATTATATAATGGTAATATTGACCATCTATTTGTTATGTACATGCAAGTCCTATTTTTTATGGGCTAGATATGGGTAACCCATGTTTATAAGCATTATGTAAGGGTACTCCTAAAGAAGTGTATGAATAATCACCTAGAATATGAATTATATAAGGGTAATAGCTTATGTATATTAGTTATATAAGGGTAGCCATATGTTTTAAATGATTGAATAAGGGTACTAAGGGGGATGTATAATGTTTACTATTGTTTTCTAAATTTTTAAAAAGGTTATCCTATCTAGTAAAAAAGGAAACTCAAGGGTTTGTAAAAAGTTAACGATGTTTATATAATGGTTTCAAAAGGGTAACATATATTCCACACAAGGGTAATATGAGTTGTTTAAGGTTCGTCGCTTAGTATAAATGTATGTGTAAAGGTAGACCTTCACCCGTATATAAAATCTGAGTGTTGGGTAAGGGTAACATACTGTTACCCTTTAAAAATTATATTTTAAGAGAAAAATAAATAATATGTTGGGTTTTTATTTTTCTATATTATGAAATACCTAGTAAAACATGTTTTTCATTTTAATGGATGAAATATTGGGATAATAATCATTTTATATCGTTAATAACTATAACTCCAATTTTAAAAGAATTTTAATATTCTACATTCATTTCTTGAGTAAAAAGGTAAATTAATTTTTGATATTAAATTATTGGGTTTAATGGTTTTACACTGAGTTTATTTTGTTAAAATCACTTGATCCGTATATCAAATTATTTTTGTTACCTTCTTGATAGGATTTGAGGGTGTTTTGATTATTTTTAAATCATCTATACTGAGGAAATAATTGGGAATGATATGCGTTGTTTTTTCTTCAATGTTCATTCCTATAATCTATATTATAGGTATCAATGTAAAATAATAATCAGCATTGTATATGGTTGGTGGATATAAGAATGTTTTCTAATATATAAAAAATTGATTTTTTTTTTGGTTTCATACATTTAATTATTGATTTCTTTTTATCTAAAAGTTATTGTAAAGGGATTTTTCTATGAAACTGATTTATTTATTTCTTGTGTTTTATGAATTTCTTTATTAATTTATTTTTTTGAATGTAGTATCAAATAATGCGAGTGGTGATACATTACTTTGGAAAATATTTAGTATTCATTATGTTTTACTTTGTGAAATCATGAACATGGGAACATTTGGGAACCTTGGAATAAGACATAAGGTTGATATTGACAAACTGTAGAAGGACTAGATATCATAATATTCACATATAGGCTTAGTGTCATTTTCATTATCCTATAATATATACATATTATATAACCCAATGATTATCCATGTATGAATGTTTCACTTATGTGTTTTGTCTTATATTATAATATTTCACCATATAACTTTTGTCTTGGGGAAATGAAAATATAAAGATTGATTTTATTATCTTGGTTACCATTGCATTCCATACATTAAGTGATGAGAATATTATATTTTGGGATATAGTTGTTATGAATTATTTCATTTCATTACTGTTCTTATTTATATTTGTATTTGAATGTCATTGAATTGGGGTTATTGTAAAATGAACCAAATTTTATTTTGTTATATGTTTTTAGTTTAGTAATTTTTATATATGATAAAATGTTATAAATATTAAACTAATGGTTACATTATGTTATACATTTGATAGATTCATTGGTGTTATCTTATTGATTTGTAGTTCTCACACACTATATTTACCATTAAGAATTTTTATCCTTAATGTTACCGTATTTTAGAAATGATATGCCTTCTATTTGTCATTGTGACATCTCATAGTTTTTATCATCATTATAGTGGATTACGATGGTGGTGATATTTAGTTACAAGGAGATTTGATTTCCCTCATTCATTTTTCTCTTTTCAAGTTCTAATTTATTAATAAACACATAGATTTCAAATGGTTATGTATTTATCTTTCATGATTTTCAATAATTTTAAATCATATGATTATTATAAATTATAAATTATTTAGTGTAAAATCATTCCCCATATTTTATATGATGATACAGAAGTTCTTTTCACCATCCCATGGTGATCCAGAACATTCTTCAGGTCATGTATTAATCTAGATTGGGTAATGTGGTAGGTTAACCTTGGTTGGATCATTACATCCATAGACTCAATTAATTATCCTTAATAGAAATATATTATCCTAGAGAAAATTAGTTTTATTTGTATTTTGTACCACATATTTGTTACATTATATCATGATTTTTCCATTGATGGAATTTTATACTCACATTCAATCTATTAACACTTAAAGGATTTTTATTTTAAGATCATCTAGGTTATAAGTTTCATTTTCTGAACCATATATAGAATTCTGTGGCCTATAATCTATAATAACGAATTTGAGTAAATTTATTTTGTCACAATTTATATATCAATATAATTTTATTTCCCCTAAATAGGGTTTTTGGCCTTCATGTTATATATGTGGTGTCCGTATACCAATATTAAAAAATCCATTGATTTCATAGAACCAAAATTTTATAAAAAAAGATACTTTGATATTAGTTTCTAACATTGAAAAGTTCATTTCCAATATCAATTAATATAAAAAAATTTAAAATTGAAAATATCATTCATTTTTTCCATTTTTCATTTTCAATAAAAACTATCCTTGAATATTTATCTATGACCATATATATTATCCTCCATTTTCATTTTATATGAATTATTCTCTTTATGATTTCATGGTTTCATAAAGGAAATAAATTTTTGTTATTTTTATGAAATATTTAATGAAAAATAATTACAAATGGTAAATAATATTTATTAATTCATAAGTGATTTTGATAAAAATTCTAATAATATTGTTCTATCTAAGACAATATTCTGTAACATGAATTATTATACATCAAGGCTATTCTATATCTTTTACTATATATACCCTTTAAACTATATGATCTTTTTTTCTTATGAAAGGAATTTTATATCAATTACATTATCATCAGTAATTATAAATTATGAATATGAATAATTATTCATCCAATACCTTTTCATTTTGAATATTATGATTCCCATTTCATATATTAAATGGTTTCCACCTGGATTTCATTAATCAATTAATTAAAAAATATTTTACTTCATTAAATACCCTTTATCTAGTAAGTGTAAATAATATATATATTATTTCATTGATGTAAGGTTATTTAACTTGAATGTTAATGAATATGTTTATATATATATATATTTATTGGGTTTATCATGATATCATTTTTGAGGATCTGTTTGAAGGATTTCCTAATGTCAATAAATTTTAATATAATTGGATTCTAATTTCCCATTTATGTGTTATTTTGAATGTGAGAAATGATACCCATTCTCCTCCAATGATTTTTTATCATATATTAATACAATTGAAATATTATGGAAAAAATATGATTGAATGATAATGTTTGGGGTCCTTAATCACCATTTAAATCTTTTTATAATGTTTTATATGTATTGAGATCAGGTAGTAAAATCCTTAATTGATATTATCACAAAAATAAAGGGTGGTACCTCATGGATATGACCCCAAACTGTAGAGTTGTACTTCTCGGATATTATAATGACATGATGATACCTTAGGATTATGTCTGTGTAACATTATTATTCTTATAGTTATGAATATGTCATAATCTCATGGACAATGTTTACTGATTCATATTTCCATACATAATTTACTCTTTATTAAGTTAAGATATATCATATTCGACGACACAATCTTGGTGATCTATTCTATGTTGGGAATTAATTTATTTATGTAATTATATCATACCTTTTATATCATATAATTATCCCTTATGATCATTTAATAGTATCATTTAGCTTTACCTAGACTAAGAATTGGTATAAGATATTAAAAACTTGCAACTATTACCTCAATGTTCTGTAGGTGTTATAGATTCGAAGATGTGGCTCATGGAGGAAGTATGGGAGTTTAAACTGAAATCCTAGATATAGAAGATTCAATATTATTGAGCATTATTTTCCACCATAAGGTTGGTTTTGTCAGTATGGATATATCCCATGTGTTTTAGAGTCATATGGGGATTTAATTTCAATAAAAAACTTTTGTTGTATGAATTCATTATGGATATAGGGTTTTGCAAAGTATAGTTGAGTTTTAACACCCTATGTTTTTCAAAATGGGCTGTCTAAAAAAATTAATTTTTGAGGTGGTCCACTGAATTATATAGTTATGACTTTTCTATATGATATGTCATGATAATATTCCCCTATAAGAAAAATTTACTTGGATTGCATCAATTCATCTTTGAATATCTACTAAAAATAAATTTGATATTATAATGTGATAGTTATAACATATACATTAAAATTATTAATGTGAATATAAATAAATAATTTTAAAATATTATTTATAAAGGTTTTTTCTAACATTACTAACTAGATTACAATAGAATCTATAGCCCTACCTGTGGGTCACATAGCCTCAAGCACAACTATCTATATGATGGAGGCTACAAAATAGTAGTGAGTGTCTCATTAGGTGATATTAGGGGATAATATGCAACCATATATGAGATTTCAAAGTTGTATAATAGTATAAAAAATGAAGACAACAACAGAAGTAGTAAATAAATAAATAACATAGTAGGAGAAGAATAATATATTCAATTTCATAAATGAGGTCAACACTAGTTTATTAAAAAGATGAATTCATTTAATGGTGAGGATATATCACCGAAATTCGTATAAGAACACACCATGAATTTCAATATAATACACAATAATGAAAGCACGGTAAGGTCCCACAGGTAATCTACATGAGTATCCCCAGCTCTATCTAGGTCCATTAATCCTAACATCCAGGTACTTGCACAAAACAATAAACGTAGATCCTAAAAATATAAGGTATACTTTGGAAAAAAGGGTACCAAAAAAATTTCAATACATAAAAATACGTAGGTTGGAACTCATGGTGTTTTGATCAATCATGGAAGTGCAATATCAACTAAAATGTTTCATGAAATGCGTAAAAAATGTAAGCAGTACTGTGTAACTAAATGAAAATATCATGCTTCTGCCCTCGGTTGGTGTCTAAACATATAAAAAGTTCTTTATTTTATTATTAATAGTTTATAGAAAAAAATCATATCATTAATGATGGATATAATAGACAATAATAATAACTACGGTGATATTTAATAAGGAATCTCCAAGGAAAAAACAAAATCACCATTGGCATCATTGGTCCCCAAATCAGTAAAAATATTATCCTGGATAAGGGTAAGAATGTAATCCATGCAATGTATTATATAAAATTACATAATGATACACCTACTGAGTCCAAGGACTTCATCCAATGGAAAATGGGGTTATGAAATGACTGGGCCCCATGGGGCTTTAACCATGAAAACTATTTGTAAATGAACAATCTATGGAGAGTATCCAATGAATCTTACAAAAATGTAAGATTGTAATCAAAGATGCCTCTTCCATGTAAATCCTCTATAATTTTCATATTGAGTGAAACAATTTCATCCAATGTAAAACATGGATTGTAAATGACTAGGCTCAATGGGATTTAACCATGGCACCAACCTGTCAGTACTGGATCTAAGGAGTATATCCATGAAATCCTATAATTATAAACAAGGGATCCAATTGTGTCATTCCAGGAATCCAAGGATTGACAATGATTTGGTTCTTGGTGGGTATCAACCTTAGAAAGTCGTATACATGAATTTATAATGGGGTCCTCGAGTGCTAAAGTCATTCGTTTGGGAATACATGGTGATCATTGGTCAGTCCATTCAAATTTTGATAATAATGTCATAAAATATTTCATAAGGTTCAAGACATTACATTTAATTTGTGTTACCAGGATAATTCATTACGCAACCATTTAATCAAGTCTTAATTAATCAATAAGTCCATTAGGATAAATCCCATTCATTCATTAGTGTATCAAGGACAAGTACAATTCAACCATTCCTTTAATTCATTTAAGGAATTTTCAATAATTAAGGTTCACTCTACAACATTCCATTAACACAGTTAAAAGTGATATAGGCTTGCCACCTATAATTAAATTATATTTAATGAGTCCAATTCATTTACATATTACACATACCAATTTCGATATAAAATTAGTTTTTTAATTCTAAGAACCTACCTTAGCATGGTCATGTGAAAAAAATATGGTACATTCAACTATGCTATTAATAATACAAAACAATAAATTTAAGATATAAAATCATACACTTATAAAGGTAAACCCAAGAACACCTGATACATGAATGAAATGTGTCAAAACTATAGAATCACAATTTTTGCATATCACTCTACATTGGTTATTAGTATTTTTGTACGTAATGACCAATAAAAAATGACATTTATGGAAAGATCATACAGATCTATCCGAACAACAATCCAAACAAGAACTAAATTTTAATTACTAATTTTTATCTTAAAGACAGTGGACCTCCACTAGATGGGTTTTATTATAAAATCATGATATTTTATATCACACAAATCATATATTACATTTATCAATTAAATCGTGAAAGAAACAAAATCAACCTTTTAGTGGAATATAATCTGAAAAATTCATCGCATAAATTAAATTCTAACAAATTTGTAGTTTGTAATTAATTAATGAATTTATAAAATTTTAGGACATAGAAAGGGACCCAACCTCAGGGAGGAACAAAGATGAACACTTCAACTATTTTTAAAACTGGATCCATCTACTCAGAACCTCCCCGAACTCTCACGTACATACCATTATATACAAATATATATACCCATTAACCCAATTAACACATTCATATTTGTAACGCCCTGACCCCAATTACCCAGAGTCAGTGCATTATTACATATCATTGGCATGATCACAAGAAAGATCAAATCTCGAAGGAACGATTAGTTTAGTAGCCTTAGAATAACTAGATACATTAATAAAGTATACTTTACATCATTAAATGAAAACTACAACAATATAGTCTCCATAGTCCACACTTTTATCCCCTCATACTATCTCTACAGGTCATTCATAAATTACTTCTTCAAATCATGGGAAAAATAAAACATAGAAAAGGGGTGATCTCAAATGCCCAGTAAGGATAAAAATATTGCGGAAACTTTCATAAATAATAATAATCATTTAAGGCAATGTATAACTAAAACAGAATCCTTTTAAACTTGAACTTCAACATAGTATGTCAAAAATAAAATGAAATAATGACATTTACTTATTCACATGGATATTCTACTAATCTAATATTTACATGAAATATCAATTACCACTTTCATAATGATGGAATGAATTATTCAAAACTATCATAACCACATAGCCAAGGCCTCATGACAAGAATACATAAAATATTTTGTAAAGGCCTTGTCCCAAGACACTAGTTTTTCTCATGATACCTATCAATGAATCTAGGATCTATAGCTGGCTACACCCGTCACATATTAAGTTCAATGAATTCGCAAATGAAAAGGTTTAAAGAAAACATAAACATTGGTAATAAAACTTGCATATGAATACTTCATCCATAAACCATGAATGGTATAAAAATAACATATCCACAGTCAAATATATAACAAAACCTTCAATACAATATAGAAGTTTTGTATCATAATAAATCAACTTCAAATAAGCGTAAAATCCATCAAAAGTTCTTGACATAGATAAAATCATAACTCTTTTTATAGAAATAACTCTATCTATTTTGAAATCATTTAAGAGTCATATATTTATACAATAAAACTTTTTTTTTGAAAATATTCTTATAATCTTGTAAGGGAAGCTTTGGCGATTTTATAATGGTGGAAATAGCTGCACCCGCTGTATAAGTTAAAAAAAGATTCTTACCTTAATTCTGTTGAAAAGGTTAAAAAGGACATTGTTTCAAAAATGAAGGAAATATTCTTTTATAAATCATTTATAAAAGTCAACAATTGTATAAATGACTTTAACCCATATTCTAGTATATATTAAAAATGCTTTGAAATACATTTTTAAGAAACATGGATGTGGATGATAAGGATGTCCCAATAGATTATTAAGTATAATCAACATCAGATAATGAAGAGATTGCGAAATAAACCATTAACAAGTACTTTTCCTTGGTTGGGGTAGGTTAACCTCTTGTATAATGGTGAAATAATTGTTATTAATTTATATATGAATCATATAAATTAATATGATATCATATATGATCTTTGAACATTGATTTGTTAAAAATATCTTAGTATTGTTGTTGTTTCTGGTGTTAACTTACTCATTTTATTTTATATGTTTTGTTACCAAAGACGTGTTTGTCATGGATAGGTTGTATCATAATCATATCCATAATGATATCATATCCTCATACACTATTATTAATCAATATATGGAAATTATTCTTGAATGGATACGATGGAGAATGAATCTCATCGCGTTCGTGGAAATGGTAGTCCGTACGTACGCACGAGCGACAATATCATTCTTTTGATATTAAAATAATATTTAATTTGATGGTATATCATATATACAGAATCATTATCATTTTATATTAATTATTTACATGAATTACACATCATTATTATACACATCCAAATAATAATGTTTTGAATAACAATTACACCACGACGTGGAGACGGTAAGCCGTACGTACGTATGTATGGTGACATGTCATTCAAAGGATGGATAGAATAATTAAATATTGTTTTACCATGTTTATAATAACATCAATGTATATATAATATACTGGAGTTATTATTTTATTATTGTAATAACAAAGAAAGAAGAAGTGTAAGAAGAAAGGAACTTGAAAAAGGGTGGTGAAATCATTAACTCTTCTTCGTGTTATTCCTTTTGATTTGATCAAAAGGGCTCCATAGGATGGCTTTATGTCTAAATAAAGGCCACTAGGATAAATTTAGGGAAGTTGAGAGAGTATTTGGGCAGATTTAGGCTGAGACAAATGGCGTTGAAGGTGTGAATTAATGGGAAGGGGGAGTTCCCTTTTATAAGAGGGGTGAGGGGCACCTTTGGAAAAGCTAGAAATATTATTTTATAATAAATTAATATTGGGTTTCTAATGGATCCAAAGTGGATTATTTAATGTTTATGGTGGATATGGGTTGAAAAACACTCATGAAATAGAATTTAGATACGTTTGGGTCATTATATTAACCTTATCTTTTAGTTTTAACTCTTAGTTAATTAGTTTGACACTTACCATGTCACTTTGTATTTTTATATTATATAGTTAATAGACATACTATATACCTCCAAGAGACCCCCATGTGGTCCATTAATGACACATATATCATGATATAAGTCTCTTGGCTAATGCATAGATTTTTAGGAATTTAATATCAATTAATAATATAATATTTGTTTTAAGAACTCTTTTTTGTCAATTTTAACACTATTTGGAAAATGGATTTTTGTGAAAATCATCACAGAATTATTACTGAGAGAAACGTTAGTTAAATAATTCATAACATTACATATTAATATCGAATATTAGTGTAATTAATAAAAATTCTCACATTATATTTATTTGGGTATTTATAATATCAATTATTTTAAATTTTCACTATTATGGTAATTACTGCATCATCATTGTGTCATAAATAAATTAATTATTTAATGTCTAAAAATTATAAATAAAATATCATTATATAGGAAATCTATTTAGATTTATAATGAATATTTATAATCTAATTTACCTTATATGTAACCCAATATTAAAAATGTTTTAGTAAATAACCATTGATTTTAACTCTTTTAACTCTTCTTTGAATTAAATAATAATAAATGTCCTAATCAAATCCAAGTGGACCTAAATGATAATATTTTATTCCTAAGGTTGTTTTTGGTCGAGATACATTTGTACAATATAATTAGGACATGTGTTAGGGTAATATTTATATCATTTTTATCCTTAATTACCATATTTACTTTTAACCATGGTAAATAAAAGTAAAAAGTTATTATTCACCAAAAATTATTTTCATCTCATCGAACCACATTTTACTCCTTGATATTAATCGTGCCCCTTGGATTTTCTAAATTCCACTCACAGAAGCAATAAAATTAATTTTTATGAAAAATTCAGTTTTTTAAATACCACTTAGTGGTTTCACTATTCATAAAAATGATGTTTTTCAGAAAAATACCAAAAATTCACCCTTGGATAATTTCGATATTACGAATCCAATAATGAAGTCCATTTTGGAAAATAAAATTTATAAATTTTAAAAAGTGGGTATTACTATTCATAACGGCCAGTTTGATTGGTTGTGGTGTGTTAGAACTCGATGTTGCGTACAACACACGCTATTACATTATTCAAAGAGAAGCGTACTATAGAAGCGTCGGTTGTTACATTCTCCCCTCCTTCAAATAATTTCATCCTCGATATTTCTATAATACTACCACATGAACATAATCGGGTGGTTCTTCATCATATGTTCCTCGCGTTCCCACGTTGCCTCTCCCATCTTATGGTTTCTCCAAAAGACTTTTACCAGACTAGTCATCTTGTTTCTCAGTACTTGTTCTTTCGTATCAAGAATCTTGACAGGAACCTAGCAATAAGATAGATCAGGTTCCAGATCTAATTCCACATAGGTGAGTACAAGCATTGGGTCAGGCATGTATTTCCTCAATAGTGATACGTGGAACACATCGTGAACTTTGGAGAGATTTGGCGGCATTGCCAAACGGTAAGCTAAATCCCCAATTCATTATAGAATTTTGAAAGGTATAATGTAATTGGGACTCAATTTACCTTTCTTACAAAAACGTATGACTCCGTTCCATGGAGATACCTTCAGGAAAACATGATCACCGACTTGAAATTACAAATCCTTCCTTCGATTATCGGCATTTCTCTTCTGCCTACATTGAGATACTTTGATATGGTTTTGGATTACCTTCACCTTTTCCATCGTTTCCTCCACCTGTTCTAGGCATAAAAGTGTTCTTTCACCAATGTCATCCATAGAGGTTGGTGTGCAACATCTCTTTTCGTATAACGCTTCATATGGTGCCATCTGAATACTCGAATGAAAGCTATTGTTATAGGAAAATTCTACCAGAGGTAAATATTTATCCCACATACCCTGAAAGTCAGGCGATCAGGATCTCAACATGTCTTCTAAGGTTTGAATAGTTCGTTCTGATTGTCCATCTATTTGAGGGTGGTAGGCAGTGCTCAAATGAAGTTCAGTATCAAAGGCTTTGTGAATACTTTTCCAGAATCATGATGTAAAATGGGGATCACGATCAGAAACAATAGATAGGGGTACTCCATGAAGTCTCACCAATTCATTAATATTTAGTCTTGCTAGACGTTCTAGTGGTAGATTTTCTCTTATAGCAAGAAAATGTGCTGACTTGGTAAGAACATCAACAATAACCCATATTGCATCATTCCTTGTAGTAGTGTTTGGTAACCCCATGACAAACACCATCTTAATATTGTCCAATTTCCACTCTGGTATGGGAAGAGGTTGCATGAATCCTCCAGGCTGTTGCCTTCCAGCATTCCCTTATTGACAAACCATACATCTTGACACAAAATTAGTAATCTCCATCTTTATGGTGTCCCAAAAAAAATGGTCCTTGAAGTCTCTATACATTTTGGTGCTCCTAGGGTGTATAGAGAAATTGAAACTATGAGCATCATCCATCAATTCTCTTTTTTATATCAGGTATATTAGGAACACAAAGTCTCTTCTCGAATTTCAAAATTCCTTCTTCATACAAAAAGTATATCAAACTCCCATCATTCACAGCTTTAATATTCTTTTTAAATTCATCATCGTCAGTCTTAGAACAATTAAACCTTTCTAGTAAAGATGGTTTGGAAACCATTTGAAAAATAATTGATGTTTCACCTTCCCTGGTTATTCCCATTTCCATCTTCACTAGATCTATGAAAATTGGATCCCTTTAAATTCTCATATTGTTCAAAACTCCATGGTCTTTTCTGCTCAAAGAATCTTCCACCTTGTTTGCTTTCCTCGGGTGGTAGTATATCATATAATCATAATCCTTGAGTAATTCAAGCCATCTCCTTTGCCTCATGTTGAGTTCTTTTTGTGAGAAAATATACTTCAAACTCTTGTGATCAGTATAAATCTCTCATTTTTCACCATAGAGGTAGTGCCTCCATATCATCAAAGAAATGATCACAGCTTCTATCTCTAGATCATGATTAAGATAGTTTTGTTCATGAATTTTCAACTATCGTGATGCATAGGAAATAAACCTAACATTCTGCATAAGGACACAACAATTTCCTTTCTTCGATGCATCACTATAAATAACGAACCCGTCATTTCCCGATGGTAGAGTCAATATTGGATCATTGAATAATCTTCTCTTCAGTTCTTCGAAACATTATTCACACTCTTTTGTCCAAACAAATTTAACCCCTTTATGTGGGAGCTTTGTTAATGGGTTAGCCAACCGGGAAAAATTCTGGATGATACGTCGATAATATTCTATTAAACCATTAAAAATACGTACCTCAGTTATACTCGTCGGTGTAGGATATTCATTGATTGCCTTGGTATTAGAAGGATCAACAGAAATTCCATCCTTAGAGTCAATATGGCCAAGAAAAGAAATCTCCTAATGCCAGAATTCACACTTGTTAAACGTCCGATATAATTCATGTCTTCTCAAAGTTTTCAATATAATGCGAAAGTGATTGTCATGATCTCTGTAGATTTTGGACTATACCAAGATATCATCAATAAATACCACTACAAATTCATCAAGATGTTCCTTGAAAACTCTGTTCATTAGATCCATTAAAACATAGGGTGCATTAGTCAATCCAAAAGGCATTACTATAAACTCGTAATGCTGGCACCTTGTTCGAAATGCTGTCTACGGAATGTATTTCTTCTTCACACATACATGGGATGATATTTTGGCAATAAATCATTAATGTGAGGTAGGGGATACTTGTTATTTATTGTTATATCATTGATCTCCCTATAGATGATACATAACCTCATAGATCCATATTTCCTTTTAACAAAAAGAACAAGGGCTCCCCATGGAGAAACACTAGGGCGAATAAATATCTTATTACTCAATTCCTCTAGTTGTTTTTTTGTTCAACTAATTCAATAGTGGCCATTCTATAAGGGATCTTCAATATAGGCCTTGATCCAGGAATTAAATCAATGGTAAACTCAACTTCTCATACTGGAGGATGTCCAGGTAAATATTCTAGAAACACATCTACATATTCTTTCACAATAGGTACATCTTCTATTTGAACATTTCTTTCCTCAACCATACTAATTTTATTCTATTCCTCTCCAATAATTGAATTTAGTTGAGCTACTGGGGGTGGATCAATATAAGATTTAGGTGGTAATGATTCTTCTCTAAAGATAAGGTGTTCCTTATCATTATCATCATGAATCATAACCTCTTTCTTCTTACAATAAATCTTCACATCATGGTCCGAAAGCCAATCCATACAGAGGATTATATCAAATTCAATCATAGGCATGATGATGAGATCATCAGATAAAGAACATTTATGTGCCGTAATGGGGACTGATTTACAAAACTTTTTTTCAATGATACTTCTCTTAGGAGTTTTAATTGAAAACAATTTTGTTAAATAAAATTGGAAATATCTAATTTTCTTAGCAAACTGTGAAGATATGAAACAATGCAATGATCCATAATCAAATAATGCATTTTCTATACTTGAGGAAACCATTAAATTACCTGCCACCACATCTTTTGGAGCTTCTACCTTAGAAGTAGTGATTGCATTATCTTGGACTTGATCCCTTGGCCATTTCTCAGGTATGTTCTCCTAACGCTTAGGACATTCATTTGCATAATGTCCAATCTCCCAGAAATTGTAGCACTGAACATTGGTAGCTTCCTTCTTCCCTATGCAATCACGAGCTTGGGGTCCTTTTTCACCACACTTGTACCAGAGTCCTGTTCCATTTAAGAAAGTACCAGTGTGTTTCTTCCCACATTTACTGAAAGATGGATAATTAACTTTTCCCTTCTTCCCTTCATTTCCATTCCCAGATTGATCAGCAGATCTCTTATTTTCTTACTTTACTCATGAGACAATGTATTCGTACGACGAGAAGGATTGTGACACTAATGCTCGACAAAGAAATGGTTTTAACCCATCAATGAAATGATAAATATTACTTCTTAGGCTATGTATATAATCTCCAGCATACCTTGATAACCATGTAATGTTAGCCTCATACTTTGCGATATTCCTATCCTCCTTTTGTCTCAGACTCAGAAATTTCCATTCCATATCTGCTTGATGGTCACGAGGAAAGTATTTTTCTAAAAACATATATTTGAACTCCTTCCATTCCATATTTAATAATTTATCATCTTCCTTCGTGTTTTGAATCAATGACCACCATTGATCAGCATCTCCAGTGAGGCGGTAAATTTCCATGATAACTTTTTCCCTTTCACTACTCCCGAAAGCCTGAAATATTTTCTTTAGGGAATTTATCCATTTCTTAGCTACTAAGGGATTTTTAATCCCATTGGATGTTGGTGGTTTTTAACTAATGAAGAAATATAACATTGATCTTCCATGCTGGGGATCAGGGTACTCCATACGGGTAAGGTTTTTATTCATAACCTGAGTGAGTTGGCCCAGTATGGTGATTAGTTGATTAGTACCAGATGCATAACTCGCTACACTATAATTATCTTGAGCAGGAGGGAAATCAATACATGGAGTGCGTGCATTGATACGGTTTCCATTTCTTCAACTACGTGCAATTTCTAAAAAATGGCATAAACTAGATCAGTTTATGAATCAAAATACATAATTCCATACTTATAAAACACATAACATAAATTAAACTATTTATGGATATAATCCATAATCATAACATTGTTTTCATTGAGGATGTATATACTCATAAACCCTTCACAATGATTTGTAAAGAAAATGAGAGTTATCCTAAGCATATCCCTCGGGAGTGTCGTAACCAAGAGTGAAGCAAGGCCTGTTGTCGTGCACCAGTTCTCATTCGAGTCCAGCTGAAAGCGGTGTTTTCTGGTTTTACCCCTAGGTACATCTGTGCTAGAGCCACCTCTACCTGCTCGTACTAGACATTGATTTATTGCTCGGAAAACTCAGAAAATTTCTATAATACCAAAATTCTAGGAAGTTCTTCTATACTAATCCTCAAAGTCCATCATAGGACTATGTGCTCAAATCAGATTTTATAAAAATATAGCCTACAAGGTTTGTACTAAACATCCTCTGATACCAACTGTAACGCCCCGACCCAAGTTACCCAGAGTCGGTGCATTATTAAATAACATTTTCATGATCACAAGAAAGATCAAATCTTGAAAGACCGTTTAGTTTAGTAGCCTTGGAATAACTAGACAAATTAATAAAGATTACATTACATCATAAAATGAAAACTACAACAATATAGTCTCCATAGTTCAAACTCTTATCCCCTCAAAATATATTTGTAGGTTATTCATAAATTACTTCTTCACATCCATTGAAAAATAAAACATAGATAAGGGGTGAGCTCAAATGCTTAGTAAGGATAACAATATAGCAGAAATGTTCATAAAAAAGAATAAACATTTAAGAAACTATATAACTAAATCAAAAGCCTTTTAAACTTGAAATTCAACATAGTATGGAAAAAATAAAATAAAATTATTTCATTTACATATTCACATGGATATTCTACTAATCGAATATTCACAAGCAATATCAATAACCACTTTCATAATGATGGAATGAATAATTCCAGTCTATCATAACCACATAGCCAAGCCCTCGTGCCAAGACTACATATAAGATTTAGTAAAGGCCTTGTTCCAAGACACTAGTTTGTCTCAAGAGACCTACCGATGCATCGAGGAGCTATAGTGGGCTCCATCCGTCACAAATTAAGTCCGATGCATTCCCATATGGAAAGGATTAAACATAACATAAACATTCGTAATAAAAATATCATAGGAAATGTAAATACTTCATACATAAACCACGAATGGTATAAAAATAACACATCCATAGTCAAAAATACCCCAAAACCTTCAATACAATATAGATGTTTTTTATCATAATAAATCAACTTCAAATAAGCGTAAAATCCATCAATGGATGTTGACATAGATGAAATCAAAACTCTTTTTAGGGAAATATCTTTTTCTATTTTGAAATCATTTTAGAGTCATATATTTATAATGTAAAACATTTTCTTTGAAAATATTATTATAATCTTGTAAGAGAAGCTTCGACAATTTTTTAATGGCGGAAAATAGCATCACCCACCCTATAAGTTAAAAAAACATTCATACCTTAATTCTGTCGAAAAGGTTAAAAATGACCTTGTTTGGAAAACGACTGAAAGATTCCTTTATAAACCACTAATAAAAGTCAACAAGGGTATAAATGTCTTTAACCCATATTCTAGTTAATATTAAAAATGTATTGAAATAAATTTTTATGAATAATGGATGTGGATGATAAAGAAGTCCCAATAGATTATTACATATACACAACCTCGGATAATGAAGAGATTGTGAAATAAACCCTTACCCTATACTATTCCTTGGCCGGGGTAGGTTAACCTCCTATATAATGGTTAAGTAATTGTTATTAAATTATACAAGAATCATATACATTAATATGATATCATATATGATCTTTTAACATTGATTTGTTAATAATATCTTAGTATTGTCGTTCTGTCGGGTGTTAACTTACTCGTTTTCTTTTATATGTTTTATTACCTAAGCCATATTTTTCATGGATAGGTTGTATCATAATCATATCCATATTGATATCAAGTCCTTATATACTATTATTAATCATCAAATGAGAATTAGACTTGAATGGATACGATGGACAATGAATCTCATCGTGTTCTTGGAGACGGTAGTCCATACGTACGCACGAGCGACAATATCATTTTTTGATATTAAAATAATATTTAATTGGATGGTATATCATATATAGGGAATAATTATCATTTTATATTTTTTATTTATATTAATTACACATCATTATTATACCCATCCAAATAATAATGTTTAGAATAACAATTACTCCACGACGTGGAGACGGTAAGTCGTACTTACGCACGTATGGTGACATGTCATTCAATGGATGGATAGAATGATGAAATATTTTTTTTACATGTTTATAATAACATCAAATTATATATAATATACTGGAGTTATAATTTCAGAATGGTAATAACAAATAAAGAAGAAGTGGAAGAAGAAAAGAACTTGAAAAAGGGTGGTGAAATCATTACCTCTTCTTCGTGTTCCTCCTTTTGATTTGATCCAAAGGGCTCCGTAGCATGTATTTCTGACTAAAGGAAGGCCTCTAGAATGAAGTGAGGGAAGTTTAGAGAGTATTTGGGCAGATGTTGGCCGAGACAAATGGCTTTGAAGGTTTGAATTAATGAGAAGGGGGAGTTCCCTTTTATAAGATGGGTGAGGGGAACCTTTGGAAAAGCTAGAAATATTATTTTATAATAAATTCATATTCAGTTTATAATGGCTCCAAAGTTGATTATTTAAATGTTAAGGTGGGGATGGGTCTAAAACCACTCAAACAATAGAATTTAGACAGGGTTGGGTCATTATATTAACCTAATCTATTAGTTTTAACTCTTAGTTAATTAGTTTGACACTTACCAGGTCACTTTGTATTTTTATATTATATAGTTAATAAACTTACTATATACCTCCATGAGACCCACCAAGTGGTCCATTAATGATACACCTATCATGATATAAGTCTCTTGGCCTAACCTTAGATTTTGTTGAATTTAATATCAATTAATAATATAATATTTTTTTTAAGAACTCTTTTATGTGAATTTTGACACTATTTCGAAAATAGATTTTTGTGAAAATCATAAAAGAATGATTACTTCGAAAAAAGATAATTAAATCATTAATAACAAGTAATATTGACCTATAAAATTAGTGTAATTCATAAAAAGTCTCAAATTATATTTATTTGTGAATTTATAATATCCATTATTTTAATTTTTCACTATTATGGTAATTACTACATCATCATTCTATCATTAATAAATTAAAATATTTAATGTCTAAAAATTATAAATAAACTTTAATGATGTAGGAAATCATTTTAGATTTCTAGTTAATATTTATAACCTAATTTATCTTATGTGTATCCCTATATTAAAAATGTTTTAGTAAATAAACTTGAATTTTAACTCTTTTAACTCTTCTTTAAATTAAATAATAATAAATGTCCTAATCTAATCCAAGTGGACCTAAATAATAATATATTATTCCTAAGGTTATTTTTGGTATATATACACTTTTCCAATAGAATTAGGGCAAGTGTTAGGGTAATATTAATGTCATTTCTATGCTTAATTACCCTATTTACTTTTAACCGTTGTAAATAAAAGTAAAAAGTTACAATTCAAAAAAAATTATTTTCAACTCATTGCACCACATTTTATCCTTGATATTAACCGTCTCTCTTGGATTTTAAAAATTCCATTCATAGAAGTGGTAAAATTTTGTTTTATGAAAAATTCAGTTTTTTTATCTACGAGTTAGTGGTTTCACTATTCATCAAAAAATGAAGTTTTTCAGAAAAATACCAAAAATTCACCATAGCCTAATTTCGATATTCAGAATCCAAAAATGAAATCCATTTTGAAAAATAAAATTTATAAATTTCAAAAAGTGGGTATTACTATTCATAACAGCTAGTTTGATTGGTTGTGGAGTGTTAGAACTCGATGTTGCGTACAACACACGCTATTGAATTATTCAAAGAGAAACATATCGTAGAAGTTTGGGGTGTTAAAATATTCCTACGAGGGAATACAATAAAGGATGATATATATATATATATATATATTTATATAAATTAATATATATACAGACATGGGTATATGCAAGCACTCCTTCAAAATTAATCAAAATCATCTACAACCAAAACCCAAGACTCATAAGAACCATCAGACTCTCAATTAAAGGGTTATAACCAATATTGAGGGTGTATAACCTTACCCCAAAAAACTAATACAATATGAATTATACCTAACTGCATTTTTTATGGTGGTAGTTGGAAAACGTATGAACAATGCCCATGAGATCATTTTTACATCCTAATACAAGATAAGCAACAAAAAATCTAGTTATCCCAAACCATGGGGTTTGGTTGATCCTCACCAGGAATTGAAATACCTAAAAATTATTCAAAAATGATAGAGAATAGAGAGTTAGGGCCTTACCTCAAAGAACAATGGAGAAATATTAAGGATAATAATGTGGATCGTTGTGGGGAAGAGGTGTTTAGAGGGTGGGGTGGATCACACCTCATGAAGAAGAGGGGTGGAGGGTTTTGTGACACCCCAGAGAGAGAGAGAGATGGTTGAGGCATTTAGGATTAGATCACTTTTAATTTGACATTTAAAAAAATGAATTTCCTAAATCATAAAAAACCACATTGATTTTCCAACACTGTGACATCCTAGCAAATAAAAATAATATTTTCATATTTATTAATATTTAATAATTATATATTAATATTACATTAAATGGGATGATATTTTCTAAGGTGTACCTGACACACTACAATGGGTTTCTCCAAAATCTCATGTTGCACTCAAGACTGAGTCACATTGAAAAAAAATAAAAAATCAAATATTATTTTAAAGGTAGTTAATGCCTAGTCATTATATTTGTAGAAATGAATATAACTAACTACAATATTATTACACATTTTTTTAAAATGTATTTACTTTTTCCCACTAAATTTTAGAGGCTTAAAATGTGAATGAATCCAATTATAATCATAAATACAATTATATTCTTTAATATGTCGATTTAACGAATTTTGATGTGGAAGACTTCTTAAATATAGTTTCTATCACATTTATATGTTTTATTTGACAAAATAAAATTCATATTTATAATCAAGATATCAAAATATACATGGGATGATATTTTGGTAATTTTCTGATAATGTTCATTTTTAATGAATATTGAAAAATACTGCATTTTAAATCAAAATCTCCTTTTAATCTAATTTATTTATATGGGTGGATTATATTTTTAATGGGTTTTTAAATTTAATTATATTATATTTTTATAATTTAATCTAATTTTCTTAATTGGATGTAATTTCACATAAAAATTGAACAGAAACAAGTGTCATTATTTTGATAGTTATTATTTCGTAAAAATACGCGTTATGGTTTTGATAATGGAAATTAAATTTAAATTAATTTCTGAATCATTTGTTATTTGGATTTGGAAAAACATATTCCATATTTTGAATCAATAGGACCAAATTGATTAAGTATTTAAATTTTATTTTTATACATTATGAATTGCATCTTTAGTAAATAATTTATTTATCATGGTTAAAGGGTAAATCAGGGAAATAATGGTAAAAAATAATATTATAATAACATTAGATTACCCTAACACATGTATTAATCCTATATCTTGATACATGTCCGACAATGAAAATCCTTGGGTTTATTTTGGGACCCCATTAAGCCACATGTAATTGAAAATGACTCTTTATAAAAATTATTTTATTGCTAAGGAAAATGTAACAAAAACTTATATCTCTTAGTAAAATAATAATTATAATGGGTTATATAAGTGATAGTTTAGACTATAAATAGTCATTAGAAATATAAAAATAGTTCCAACATCATGGTATTTTATCTATAATTTTTTACATCAAATAAATGAATTTATTAATAAAACAATGATGATGTTAAGATTAATTCATTAACGAATGGATTGAATAAATTTGATTATAAATATTAAAATAAATTAATTTTGAAACTATTTATGTCATAGAATATTTTTAGAGATAATGAATTTTTTTTTAATTAATGATGTTATTTAGAAAGAATCTTGTTGGATTAAATTTTTTAAAATTTCATGATATGAATAGTATTAAAATTGACATGAAAGTGTTTTGAAATAAATCAATATTTTGTTGAATGATAAAAAGTCCTTAAGAACTATGAATATAAAAAATGACATATATTATGTTACTAATGTAATTAATGATCCATGTTTTGGTCTCTTGGGATTTTATGGAATATATATCAACCATTTAGTATAAATATACAAGAGGACATGGTAAAAGTTAAATTAGTTAACTAAATGTTAATTCTATAAGAAAAGGTTAGTTTTATTTCCTAAAATTGTCTAAAACCAATTTTATGAGAGTATTAAGAACAATTATAACCTTATTATTGCATTAAAATAGTTTGGGACCTTTAGAAATCGATATTTAGTTAATAATAAATTAACATTTTCAAACATTCCAAAAGAGCCCCTACACCCTTATCAAAAGCCATCACATATAACACTTAATCACACCTATCATACCCCCTTTGATCATCTAAAATCTACCTGAATAAGCTTAAAACATTCAACATTTCTACCTAGAATCCTTAAATTGGGAATAAGAGATTTCAAGAAAGCCTTTTGGTTAAATTCAAAGGGAGTTACCCAATTTAATGGTAACGTCATCACTTTTGTTCTTTTTTTTATTTTCCTTCTCTATCCCTTTAACTATATTCATTACATTATTCTATAACAAATAAATTATCCACAAAATACTATTATTTTCTTATTTGAATAATTAAAACCACACATCCACAGACCTCTATCTAATGGATATGAACATACTGTTTTTGTGGACTGTGAACTACTGCCTCACGAAACAATTATTGTTCAATTATCTCCTACTGCCTTTTATGGTGGAAATTACGATAGAAATATATTTATATTTGATATATATTATATTTATATTGTATCTATGATTCCTTATTTTTCATTTATATCGCACATTTATGTTTTCTATAATGGGTAAATATGATAATTTCATTAGATGATATGCAGACTACCGCCCCCTCAAAGTGACATGACTCGTTCATGCCATATGTGGAACATATAAAGAATTGTGTTACTAAATTTATATGTGATATTATATTTTAATTATAATATACCTATTTATAATTATGTATTCATTACATTAAATATTAAATATGAATGAATGTATCGTTCATGCGTACGTACAGATTACCGTCTACATGAACAATGCATTTCATTTTTTTGTCTCCAAAAATTACGTACTATTATAATAACATATATATACATGATATACATGATATATATGATATCTAATTAGTGAATATAATTCTATAGAGAATTAAAATTTGTCCACAGATACAATATGTAATTATAAGAAGATCATGTTTGACTCATGTACAAAATATCTCAAAACGACCATTATTAACATAAATGATTATGTAATGATTATAACATGGTAATAAGTGATATAAAATGAATAATAAAATTGAAATTGTTCTTAAGAAATGATTAATTGACTTTATTTTATTATTCATGAGATTAAAGAATGAATGAGTCACATCAGACACAAGGTAAGGGAATTTCTTAACCTAGTTTACATTCATTGGATGATCTTCTACTTCATATTTATGTCATGCTATTATAATGTCAGAATTGAATTTTGATATCTTATCTTGTATTTATACTTGATTAATGTGTACTTATACTGAGTACACCTAATTTATCTATTTTATTTAAAAAATGATCTTAGTAAGGGACATTGTCTCAATCTAATTTCATTAAGGCATATTTGGATTTATGCACGACAATTTTTTATACGGTGTTTAAACCAATTTGGCTTATCATTTCATTAAAAGGTAATCATTTTCTACATATCATTTTTCGAAATAAAAATCGAAATTTTTCTAAATGAAAAATGGAATTTTTCTTTTTAATTTATTCACTGACAACAACCATTCTGTTGTTGCGAGCGTTATTTGATATTTGGATTCATTAACAAGCCATAATGTTTTTAAAAGGAAAATAAATACAACATACTCTTTTATGTATTTTTGTATTTAAAATGGTTTTCATAATTTAATTTTTAAGTTAAAATATTTAAATTATATATTTTTATTGGAATGTGTAAATGTTAACTTTTATTTATGTATGTTTTATGTGTTATGAATATGTTATGTTTCATGGGAATTGTTTACATATACGGGTTCTTCTATGATTAATGTAGGGTGGGTGAGCCCGATATAGATCTCTAATGAATTGGGTAATGCGACCTAGGAAAATGTTAATATTTCTCATAAGAGATTTAGGGAATATACCATGATGGTTATTCCAAACATAACTCACTATGTAGCTATAAAAGCTAAATTGTATGCATGTTGCAGATGCCACATGTTACATTTTTGTTTTATGATTCCCATGTGATATTCATAAAATATATCATTTTTTTCATTGTATGTTAATGATTGGAAAGTATGATTTCATTTATTTGTACGTATGGTTGGACCAATGTTTTCCTACCTTGTTTTATAGCCCTTACGGATATTTTTTGGATCATCCCATGTTTTTGAAATGTTTTCACTAGATATAAGGAATGATACTAGAATGGAATAATTAAAGAAGATATATATCAAGAAAATAACTATTGTTTTATTTAATGTGTTTTATTATTATGAAAAAAATGGATACTGAGTAGAAGTGTCTACATTATAATATTTGAGATGTAATGTAATAGTTATGGCCAAATTCTATAAACTATAAACATGAATAGATTCTTAATGTTAATTTCTAACTTAATTCAAGATTATGTAGTGATTAAGGATAAGGCCTTAAATTTGTTATCCTATGCCGGTTTATATTACTTTTGGAGTTAGGATATTTTTAAGAAAATATACATAAATTAATTTATGGTAATATTCAAATGGTATAACATTCACAGATTAAATTTTTTCTTCTCCTAAGATATTTATGCGTTTAGAATGGGTTTTCTCAGAGGAAATACGGTAACTATGATGGTATGAACTCTAGAAAAATACAACCTCCCAAATTAGCCACTTGAGATCATTGGAATTGGAACCGAGTATTTTATTTTAGTGATGGAACAGTTGAATTAGGATATAAATGGTGTTGGTAACCCGGCACAAGATTAAGCAGATCAACCCCAAAGAAACATGTTTAAAGTGGATCATTTATGGGTGAAACATCACCCGTATTTTAAAGGATCATCTGACCCTATTCTAATTGATGGGTGGATTAAAGAAGTAGGAATGATATTTGATGTCATAGGGTGGTTAGAACATCAAATGGACTGTCTTTTTGTTTACCGTTTTTAAGGATAAGTCGATTAGTGGTGGTCAATGATAAAAAAATATCAGGGATAGTCAGGAGATTGATGATATTGATTGAGATGAATTAAAAAGTATGTTTCCGAAGAATTATTTCCCAAAGGTGGTTTATATTAGGATTGAAAAACAATTCATGGAATTGAGGTAGGGGATAACTCAGTTGCATCTTATAAATCCAAATTCACTCGACTAGAATGGTATGCTCTAAATTTCATTCAAAATATCAATAGTAAAATCAACCAATTTTAGTTAGAAATAAAGGAAATTTTTTAAGGGCTTTAGCATCTCATGAGTTCAAATGTTATGAAAAACAAATTCGATTTACAAAGAAGGTGGAAATGGAATCTTTCGACAATTAGGTATTATTTGAAAAACAAATGCATATGAGGAAGGTGTGGAAGATGAAAGGTATGAACTCTTAAGAAAAGTTTGATGGTATGAAACATTAGTTTAATGTTTGTGAAAATCGTTTCAAAAATCATGTTGGGGAAAATCTTTGGAATTTTTATATGTGCTACTGATGTGGTAAAATGAAATATAAGGCTCATAATTTCATTGGACGAGATTAGGGAAATGGTTAGACAATATTTAATTTACATTTTTCAAAATGTTTTATGTTCAATGAAATTGGTCATTATGCATATGTGTGTCCAAAAAAATAACTCAAATAAGGGAAATTGGAAAGAATACATGATAAAAGGGGTGGTGAAATCCTTTAAAACTAGTATATGTTGGGCCATTGGATGAAGTAGTATCAGGTACACAGTTTGTTTATTCAGATTATATCAATGTGTTTTTTGATTCATGGTCTACACATTCTTTCATTTCTATGAAATTTTCTTATTACTTGGGAATTACATCTCATGATATGAATCCTGAAGTTATGGTAAAAACACCAGGAGGAAATGTTTAGACAAAAAAGAAATTATAAAATTTTTCATGACCTTTTGTGTAGAAAGAATCTACCTGAATACCTTAATATTTCCCCTATTAGAGATCGATGTTATTTCAGGTATGTATTTTCTTTCTATTTATCATGCTATGATTTACTACAGAGCTAAAGAGGATTTTTTTAAGAATAAATTTCTGTTTTTTTACATATATGAACCCTTAATTTTTGATTACATATTAGGAAGCTAAGAAACTAGTAAAATATAAAATCAAATGTTATCTAGAACATATTTAAGAAAAAAAAATGGAACTGTTCTGATTAATGATGTTCCACAGGAAGATGAGTATGTTTTTGTTTTTCATAATATGATGTGTAGTATGATACATATTCATGAAGATGAATTTACTATTGAATTAGTTCATTATTCTAAGGCAATATCAAAACCCCCTTATAGAATGGCACGAATTAAACTTCTAGAGTTAAAGAAGATATTGTGGGAGTTATTAAGTAAAGGTTTAATTCGACATAGCACATCACCATGGGGTTCACCAGTGTTGTTTATTAAAAAAATATTGTTTAATGAGAAATTTCATGGATTATTGAGTATTAAATAACATCCCTATTAATAACCATTATCCTTTTCCTAATGTCAATGATTTGTTTGAATTAATCAAGATAGATTAGAATTTTCATATGATTAACATGAAGTTGGGGTACCATTAGTTTAATGTAAATGAATAAGAAATTATGTAGACCATGTTGCATACTAGATATAGCCATTATGAATATTTAGTTATTCCTTTTGGGTTAACCAATGAATCTATTGTATTCATGGATCTTACGAATAGAATTATTTGTGAGTTCTTGGATAAGTTCGTGGTTGTGATTATTAATGATATTTTCTTTTTTCAAGAAGTAAAGAGGAACAAGAACGCAATTTAAGTGTTGTCTTGAAAACCTTATAAAAATAAAGAATATGGTAAATTCAGAAAGTGAGAGTTTTGTTTACAATAAATTTCAATCCTTGGTATAATTTCTTAAAAAAATGGCATACCTCTTGATCTGGATAGAACAAATGTTGTTGAATAATGGCGAAGACCAACCAATATAACTGAGATCCGTAGTTTTCGTTGTTTATATGGTTATTAAAAGAGGATGGTTGAATATTTTTCACAGAAATCTAGACCAATGGATAAGTTAACTCAAAAAGGTGTTATGTTCAATTGTAAAAAAAGAATTTGATGATTGTTTTTTGGAACTAAAAATAATATTTGTGAATGCTCCAGTTTTGGAACTGACTTCCATAGATCGTTAATTTGATATCTATAGTGATTCTTTGTTGAATGGACTTGGAGGTTTCATAATACATAATGATCAGGTAATTTCTTATGCTTAATGTCAGTTGAACTATCATGAGTTAAATTACCCTACACATGACTTGGAATTAGTTACTATGCTTTTTGCTTAAAAAATTTTGAGGCATCATCTATATAGAGTAAAATGTGATATATATACTGAGAAGAAATGTTTGAAGTATATATATTCATTGAAAAATAATTGAACATGAGACAAAGGAGATGACATGAATTAATCATGTATTATGATTGCAAATACATTACCATCCATGAAAGGAAAATAATGTGAACAATGATTTGAGTTAAAAAAAGTAATGCTACATTTACCATGTTATGTTTGGAAAAAGATCCTATGATTAATTATTTTTTGTACATTAGAATAGAAGTTGTTGGGGCAAAAAATTGCACTGTTTTCATTTTGGTGTTAGTGAAATCATCTCTATCAAAATGAATTAAGCAAGCACAAAAGGAATATAGTGAGTTGTATAAAAAGTTAGAGTTGGTTTTAAAAGTGTATGTTGCAAGATTTTAACATTGATAATGATTGTGTTTTGAGGTTCGCGAAGTGATTATTTGTTCCTTGTGATTCACAGTTGAAGAATGACTTTTTATGGGACACTCATAGTTCTCAATTTTTAGTTTACCATGGTAGTAGTAAGATGTACAAAGATCTTCTGAAGTATTACTTGTGGGATTGAATGAAAAGAGATATTGTAGAATTTACTACGAATTGATTGAATTTTCAACATGTTAAATCATAGAAGTAGTTACTGAATGGGATGATTCAACCTTTACCTGTGCCAAAATGGAAAAGGAAAATTGTGTCCATGGTTTTTTTTGTGGGATAGCCAAAGGCACCTTATGATAATAATGCAATCTATGTTTTTGTTGATAGTTTAAGTAAATATGCTCATTTTCATACTATATGAGATACTATGTCTCTAGATCAGATTTCTCAGTTTTATGATAAAGAGATAGTCTGATTATATGAAGTTACCCTCTACATTGTATCTGATCATGACCCCATATATACTTCTAAATTTTGAAAAGGCCTTCAGATGCCAATGTTTACTGAATTAAATTTTATTACAACTTTTCTTCCACAATCAGATGGGCAGTCAGAACGAACAATTCATACATTGGAAGATATGCTACGTGCTAGCTCAATGGATTACCGGTGAATTTGGGAATAACATCATTCTTTGGTTGAATTTTCTTATAATAATAGTTATTATTCTAGTATACAGACTGTAGCATTTGAGGAATTATATGGAATGTGGTATCGAACTCAAGCTTTTTGGGATGAAGTTGGTGAAAGGAAGTTAATGGGACCAGAATTTGTAGAAGAGATGGCATAAAAAGTTCAATTGATTCATAAGCACCTGAGAATAATTCATAGCAGGTAGAAAAATTATGTACATAACTGGAGGAAGGATTTTAATTTTGAGGTATATGATCATGTATTTCTCAATGTTTCTCCATGTAAAATAGTGATGCATTTTTTCAAGAAGGGAAAGTTGAGTCTGAGGTTCATTGGACCCTATGAAATCATAGAGAATGTTGGGTTAGTTGCCTACAGTGTGGCATTACCTCCATGTTTATCCTATGTAAATGATGTTTTTCATGTTTTAATGTGGATAATGTATTTACCGGATCTATCTCATGTTTTGAGTCTAGTTGTAGTTCAGTTGGAAATCAATCTTTCTTATGAGGAACAACATGTCTAGATTCTTGAACGAAGAGAGTTAGTGTTGAAAAATAAGTTAATTAATCTGGTAAAAGATTCATTTTCGAAAAACCCTTTGTTTGAAAAGGGACCGTGGTAATCTTTATATTCCATGATTGATAAATACCCCCACTTACTTGATAAGTTATGAGAATTGTTGGGATACAATTTCCAAAAGGGGGAAAATGTAACATCCCAGGTAAATAAAGATGATATTATCATATTTATTGTTATTTCCGAATTAAATATTAATTTTACATTAAAGGGGATACTATATATTTTGGAGTACCCTATACACAACAAGGGGTTTCTTTGAAATATATTGTTGCACACAATAATTAGTTATACTGAAAAAATATATAATAATATAATATTTTTTAATATGGTAGTTAAATCCAAGCCATTGTATTTGTACGAATGAACACATCTAACTAAAATATGATTATACTTTTTTTTAAATGTTTTAACATTTATCCAATTAAATTTAGGGGCTTAAATTGTAAATGATTCCAATTTTAAGCATAAATAATCTAATATTATTTAAATGGTCGATTTACCACCTTTTGATAGAGAACCATTTTTAAATCTAGTTTTTTGAAATTTATATGTTCAATTTAACAATATGTAATTTTTAATTAGTATTTGAACATCAAATATAACTTAAGATGAAATATGGGTATTTTTCTGATAATGTTAATTTTTTAATTAATAGTGAAAAATTCTTCATTTTAAATCAAAATTGCATTCTAATAGAATTTACATAGATGGATATATTAACTTTTTAATTTGTTTTAATGTGTAATTAGATTATATTTTTACCATTTAATTCAATTTTGTTAATTTTAAGTAATTATACTTTGAAATTGTACATAAACATGTGTCAATCATTCGATAGTTATTATTTCATAAAAACATGGCTATTGGTTTTGACAATGGGAATTATTTTTAAATTAATTTATTAAAAATATGTATTTCGAATATGGAAAATGGACTCCATATTTGGAATTAGGAGGTCTAAATTGTAAAAATACTTAACTTTTATTTTTAGATACTATGAATAAGAACATTAGTAAATATTCTATTTACCAAGGTTAAAGTTTAAATATGGTCAATAAGGTAAAAAATAACATTATAATAATAATAAATTTTCCAAGAACAAGTTTTATTTCAATTTTATGATACATTTCCAACCATGGGAATCCATTTTTGTATTTTGGGACATCTTAGAGACACTTGTAAGTGAAAACGACACTTTATATAAATTAATTTAATGTTATGTAAAATGTAACATAAATATATATCACTTAAGAAAACAATTTTATATTGGGTTATATAAGTTATATTTAAGAATATAAATATTACTTAGAAATATAAACAGATATCATACATCATGTTATTTTATTTATAATTTTTAAACATTAAATACATTATATAATTTTTGACAAAATGATGATGTAATGATTTCCTCATTAATGAATGATTTATATAAATCATATTATAAATAATAAAATAAATTATTTTTTAATAAATTTATTTCATCTACTAATTTTAGAGTTAATTAAAACTTGTTGTGTTGGAATTATATACAGTTTTTTAAAATAAACAAGTTGTTTTATATTTTTTTATATGTCATGATACGAATAGTATATAAATTTTCATTAAATAGTTTTTAAATCAATCAGTATTTTATTAAATGATACAATTTCATTAAAAATTAATGAATCATAAAAAGTACATATATGATCAAACTGATGTCATTAATGATTCATTTTTGGGTCGCATGGTATTTTATAGTTAACATATTGACAATATAGTATGAATATAAAAGAGGACATGGTAAAAGTTAAATTAGTTAACTAAACGTTAATGATAAAATACAAGGTTATTTCTATTCCCTAAAAGTGTATAAAACCCATTGTATGAGGTGATATTGAAGACTAATAACATTATATTCTAAATAAAAGAGTTGGGGACCATTTAGAAAAGAACATCTATTTATAATAGTGTAATATTTTCAAACATTTCAAAAGAGCCCCTCCCCCCCTTATAAGAAGATATCACCTCTAACCCTTTGTAAAGACCTGTAAATTTCAAAGAAATTTTTTTTCATATATTCTTTGGGATTTTACGAGTATGCACTTTCTGACAGCACCTGATTTCGAGGCCTGTTGTGCCTAGAATCAATTTCTGAAGTTTAGCTCGGGTACGTTCAGTGAACGAACGAGCATGTTTTTCTAACTTTTGAACTGGTGCTCGGAATCGAAATATGAAGGCACCGATAAAACCAAAATGCTGATATTTGCTTATAAAGACCTATTCTGGAGTTGTGTTTCCTTGAGAAGAGTTGTTAAAAATTTGAAGAATAAAAATATAATTGTTTTACAATTTTATTTCTATTTCATTACTTGTTGTTTAAGTGTTAAGGGAAATAATGTTGTGTCACAACTTTATTCCTCTCTACATTGTGGTTTAACTTCCATGTGAGAGAATTGGTGTGCGTCCCACACGAGCCCCCACCTTCTTCAGATTCCCTAACTCCCTCTTTAAACCCCCCCTCTTACTTTTATTTTGTAACTCATCCACTCTTCTACATTAATGCATTCCAATTAAACACCTAATTAATTTGACAACACAAGTTATTTAATTTTGTGAATTCAAGTTTTGAATTTTGAAAAATATTGGAATGAGTAACAAAATAAGGAAAATCCTTATTTTATTATTGTTGTATCATTGTATGGAGATTTTGGGTGAGAATACTCGAATTTTGAAGAACGCGAAGAACGCCAAGGCATCGATGAAGAACGTCGTCACAACAAGGAGAGATCAATGAGCCTTCTCTTCTTCTCTCTGCAGCCAGTGTGTGACGACGTTCCCATCTTGGACGCACACCGATCCATCTTCTCTCCATGTCAAAGAAAGGGAGACGTCGCATCCTCCTTGAATGTTCTCTGTCAACATATACAGAGCTTCACCTCGCGACGCCATTTTACCGCAACGATCATCGTTCGACAACTTCTTTGAGGTAGGGGTTGTTTTTACATTCCGAATTAATTGATGTAATCCATTAGTTCTTTGGCCACCTGTTATCAAAATAACAGAAGAGTTCGGACAAAAAAAACACGGCCGAACCTCCACCACGTTTGTTGTCGAATATCTTGTGGCTTGGAACGGAGGTAGCGCGGTGCAACGACATCGCTTAGGAATGAGGTAAATCGTGGTGAAGGTGCGGGGCGCTGTCGCGCTGCGCCAGTGAAGCTGATGGAACCCGCGACCAAAAACGGGTCATGGTGGAGGGGCGCGGTGCTGTCACGCCTCACCGGAGAACCATGGAGGGCCGCAGACGTGGCAGGCCACGGCGGAGGGGCGCGGAGCCGTCACGACGTGCCGGTCGGACAGGGGGCGAGGCGTATCAGAGCAGGGCGGCCGGAACCGCCGACCGCCGAAGCTCATGAGGCGGGACCAGCTAGTCACCCGCGACACAACCGGTTGGCCATTATGGCCGACCGGATACGAGAAGTCCAGGGTTTTAAACCACCGTGGATGGCCAGGTGGGCCACTCCACGTGGGAGCCGCCGTTACAACGAAAGGGGGGCAATGACCCCCCTTCCGCATCCACTCAGCGTGGGGATGCCCGCACGGGACCGGACTGGACGCACCGAGCTGGACCGCCCACGCCAGGATGGACCGCCCGTGCCGGTTCGGGCCGCACCGGCCGGTCTAGGCTGCTCCGATCAGGTTGGGCTGCGCCCATCCTGGCCGGACCTGGACCCGGGTCGGGTCAACCCAGTTTGGGCCGACCGAGGTGGTATTGGGTCGGGTCGGACCGGGCCCAAACCCCCTGTTTTCCGGACAGAACCGTTCAAATGCCCAAAACATGGGCTATGGACCTCCGATCGATGAACCGTCCACTGCGTAACGATCCTTGGATCTTGAATCTCATTACGGTATATTACAGTCTAGGTTTTGGAAACTTTGTGTATTGATGGGTTGGTTCGAAAACGATACCAAACGGGCCCTCGGAGCATAAACACTTATAACGTGAGCTCCGGACATCCGATTGGTGTGTCGTCGACTTTGTTGGATTCCACATAGTGAGATTATTCTTTTTTATTACTCCGCTAGAGGTTTGGATGCAATTGGAGTACGGTCGAGTTGGTTTTGACCTAAAAACCAACATGGCCCAAAGGACAAAAAAGCCAATAACTCTCAGACCGAGCGTCGGATTGACGCGTTGTCTATCACATTGAAATTCTATTTACGCGACTGAACATTGGGATACGTCAACTCTGGACATCGTGTCAGTTGATGTATCAACCCCCTTGGCTCGTGGAGCGGACCATCCTAGAATCGAGCATGCTGTGTGCGGGAAACCTAGAGCTGGCTGCGACTACGACAATGATAATGATTGTACTGGGATTCTCCGTGGGTTCGGCAGCGATGACGACCGTACTGAAATCCTCTGTGGGTTCGACGACGATGACTGCTATTCTTGTAACCTATGTGGGTCTAGCAGTACGTGACTGCTGTTCTTGTATCCTATGTGGGTTCGATAGTATTTGACTCTTTACTTGTATCCTATGTGGGTCCGGCAGAGTAGTTGGCCTTGTATCCTTCGTGGGTTTGACAACTTTGCTATTCTTGTATCCTGTGTGGGTCCGACAGCTTAGATGAATTAGTGGCTACAACTGGTCATCTCTATCATCATATAAAGAAGTATACATGTATGAACTGAGTCTTGAATTTCAATCATTATCTTCGATATGATTATTTTTCTATCCTGTGTGGATTGGGTTGTGTTATCCTGTGTGGATTGGATTGTACTATTATGTGTGGACTATATCAAACTTGGGCTTGTATGTTGGAGACGAACTGGATTGGGTGACTTAGGTATATGTATGAGCATATACATAAGTAGGGTTGGTTGGTACTTCTTGATTGTAATATATCATTTGTGGTTTATCAATCATGGATTCTGGGAGACCTTCAGGGGTCTCGGGGTCCCTACTTAGTAGAGTATACTCACCCCTACACAGGCTATACCTACACTACATTGTGTTGGATGTAGACGATGGATAGCGTTGACTGAGGTATGAGCCCTATGGAGCTGGATGGTACCTGGAGGTGGATCCCTGGATGGGACGTACATGGAGCGGATGGCTGGAGCCGAGGAGCAGGGGAGACCATCTATACCCACCCTTCAGGTGGGATTTCCAGAGGAAAACTTGGTGTTGCTGCTTTGCTTTTCTGCCGCTGTACTCTCTTTTCATTTGTACTTTACATTTAGTTGGGTTTGTATTCTGGACCTTTTACATTCCAGGACATACTTTTGTACTATGTTTACTTAGTGTTTACTCATCTTTCATACTCGGTGGTGTTTGTTTAATTTGTAATGTCAATGCCATCCCCTATTTTCTGGATTTACACCTTTGGTGCTAGTCGCCTGCCCCTGGCCTTTGAAAGGCGGGCTTGGGGTAGTCACGACATGGGTCCCAAGAACGGGTCGTGACAAATTGGTATCAAAGGAGTTTGGTTCTACTGTAGAACTCAGGTATCAGATATTTATTCTATGTGATGTAGTAATGTTATGGGTATTTAGTGTGGTTATCAGTCCAGGGAGTCCAGAGTTGGTGCGGCAGCCGACATATCTATACAACAGGACCCTAACTTCTGATTTCCGACTAAGTGCACGAAAACATTTATTGCATGTGTGTTTCAAATGTTTTCATTGTGATTACCTTGTCTCAGCTCACCAGGTATACTGTATTGACCGTGACACACCTATTTCTTTTCAGTATGTCCCCACGATGGCATCCATCTAGGGTTACGATATTTGAGTGAGACAACAACCCACCGAGCGACAAGGCCTCGGTGCAGGGCCCTATTACAGTGGGGGCACCAGCGGTACCTCTACTCGTCGAGCCACCGATGCCACCAGCCCCAGCCTCTGAGAGTGCACGTCGCCTTAGTGCACTACACAAGTTCCAGAGTCAGAGACCTCCTAGGTTCCGTGGGGATATGGACCCTCAGACAACCGAGGATTGGCTGGAGGCTGTTGTATGACTTTTCAAGTTAGTAGGGACACCATCTGACCTCATGGGGATCCTTGCAGTGAGTCTCCTTCATGCGACAACAAACAAATGGTGGAGCCTGATGCTCCAGGTGCACAACGAGGCATCTCTCCTTTGGTCAGACTTCGATAGCCTCTTCCGCTCGGAGTTCGTTCCAGCCACTCTCCATGCGATGCGCATTCAGGAGCTGCTACAGCTGCGACAGGGCAGCATGACGGTAGCCTAGTACTCGGTGAGATTTACCGATCTCTCGCGCTATTCCATGGAAATTGTACGAGACCTATTCTTCCAGACCCAGACCATCGATCAGGGACTGAGGCATGAGATCAGGGCATCAATGATCTCCCTCAGCATTCCGACGCAGACATGAGTACTAGAGAGAGCCCTTCTTGTAGAGAGCTTTTTTTTGAGGCTACACCAGCAACGAGACCTACCGTAGGGCGCCATGTAGCTAAGTCTTATGCAGCTGCCAGACGACGGATTTCACAGGGGTCCAAGTGGACTAGACCATCGGGCGGACGACCTCAGGATACTTGCTCGGTGGTGTGGGGGGCACGCAGCAGAGCCAGCCTTTCGAAGAGCATACAGTGCTATGCATGCGGCAGACAGGGCCACATGGCTCGTGACTGCCCGACCCGCCGTGCAGAGTAGTAGCAGACGGTTGAGGGACCACCCAAGAAAAGGAAGAGGTTCGACTATGGAGGTCCACAGGGAGTAGGCGGACGTGGCAGAAGAGTTGGTCGGTCAATAGGGGGTGGGAAACGCTTTGCGGCTCTACCACCACCACCACCAGGAGGTCCACCCCCACCACAGGGAGCTGGCGGACAGAGGCTGGCTCAGCTTCAAGCAGTGGAGTCCTATGACCACAACACACCAGAGATGATTGAATGTACTATATGTGTCTTTTCCACCCTTTCGGTAGTACATATAGACATAGGAGCGAGTCATTCTTTCATTGCCGCTGCCCTTTTTCAGAGCACAGAGATTCCGACGGAGCCGTTGGCTCGATCCTTACAGTTAGAGACTCCTACAAGAGCAGACTCGATGATTACGCATTGTTGTTACCTGTGTGAGCTTACTCTAGGAGGCGAGATCTTCGATTGGGATGTTCCTGCAGCGGCTTCAATGCCTTACGACATCATCTTGGGCATGGATTGGTTATCTACAGTTCATGCTCAGATTGACTGTATTAGGCGCAAGGTGCAATGTGTCCGCACCAATGGCAGAAGGTTCACCTTCATCGACAAGAAGGGATCCTTTGCAGTGTAGGATGTACTAACACAGAGGAGAGGACAACCGATCACTCATCAGTTGGCTAGACTCTTCCTAGGAGCAGTGGACGTGCGGAGTCTGAGTTTTCTTGTAGTGGTGGATCAGTATGTGGATGTTTTTCCTGACAACGTTCCAGGACTACCTCCTCACAGAGAGGTAGACTTCTATATTGACATGTACCCTGGGACAACCCCGATATCTACTCTAGCATATCAGATGGATCCCTCTGAGCTTTGTGGTCTATGGGTACAATTGGAGGACTTGCAGGGCAAGTGATTCATTCGACACAGTGTTTCAACATTGGATTCCCAGATTATGTTCGCCAAGAAGGTATATGGAAGCTTCCGACTGTGTGTCGATTACCATCACCTGAACCAAGTGACCGTTAGGAACATGTATCCACTACCGAGGATTGACGACCTCTTCGATCAGCTCAAGGGAGCATGGTGGTTCTCAAAGATAGACCTCAAGTCAGGCTATCATCAGCCCAGAGTTAGAGACGAGGATGTACAGACGATGGCCTTCAGATGTGGGTATGGCCAATATGATCTCTCGGTTATGCCTTTTGGCATAACCAATGCTCCAGTAGTGTTCATGAGTCTCATGAATAGGATATTCTAGCCTTACCTCGATCGATTTTTCGTGATCATTATCGACGACATATTGATATACTCGACCAATAAGGAGGATCACACCTTCCACTTGCGGGTTGTATTGGAAACACTCCGACATAACCAACTTTATGGTAGTCTCTCTAAGTGTCAGTTCTGGATACGTGAGGTCCACTTCTTGGGACACATCATCTCTGAGGAAGGAGTTTCGGTGGATCCTGCGATGATTGATGCAGTGATAGCTTGGGAGACACCCAGGAGCGTGACAGAGGTGAGGAGTTTCTTGGGTCTAGCTGGGTACTACCGGAGATTTGTTCCAGACTTCTCCAGAGTTACAGTGCCGCTTTCAATATTGATGAAAAAGGGGAAACCCTTCATGTGGTCAGATAGATGTCGGTAGAGATTCCAGGAGTTGAGACAGAGTTTTACCGGTGCACCCATCTTGAGGATACCAGAGGAGGGAGTCGGGTACGTAGTCTACTACGATGCATCAGGGACCAGACTCGGGTGTGTTCTGATGCAGGAGTAGGCAGTGATCGCCTATGGATAACTATAGTTGAGGAAACATGAGCATAACTACACTACCCATGACCTGGAGTTGCCACCAATGGTCTTCACTCTGAAGATGTGGCGACACTATCTTATGGGAGAGTGATTTACAGTCTACTCTGACCACCAGAGTCTTAGGTACATCTTCTCGCAGAAGGAACTGAACCTGAGACATCAACGATGGCTCGAGTTCCTCCAGGACTATGACTTTGAGATAGTCTATACTCATGGGAAGGGGAACGTAGTAGCTGATGCTCTCAGTAGGAGGATGAGCATTCAGCTACTTGGAGAGGCGACAAAGCAGATAGACACTTTGTTTATATCCTTCATGGATAGAGATGGGAAATCCTTTATTCAGTTGCTCACAGTCACACCTCCACTTATTCAGTGGGTCAGAGAGGCACAACGTGGGGATGTTGACTATGAGACGCGGTGTGCCCAGATATCCTCAGGACATGCAGTTGATGGATTCTCTGTAAGAGGAGAGCACATTGTCCTTTTCAGAGGACGTACCATGGTACCAGTTACCTTACAGGAGGAGGTTCTGAGAGAGTTTCACACTTCCCCTTTAGCGGTACATCTAGGAGTGGAGAAGATGTACTAGGATCTCAGACGACAGCACTGGTGGCCAGGTATGAAGAAGGTTGTGGCAGAGTTCGTTTCTCCATATCTCACCTGCCAGCAGGTGAAGGCGGAGCACCAGGTACCAGCAGGCTTGGTACAACCCTTGGAGGTCCCTGAGTGGAAGTGGGATGGAATATCTATGGATTACATGACTGGAAATCCATATACTTCCAGAGGCCACGACTTCATTTGGGTGATTGTCGACCAACTCACCAAGTCATCCCACTTCTTAATTATCAGAGAGAAGGACTCAGTGGAGAGCTTGGGACACCTCTTCATTCAGGATATTGTACGGCTTCATGGTGTGCCATCATCTATCGTCTCTGATCGAGATGCTCACTTTACATCATGGCTTTGAATGGGGTTGAAGGAGGAATTCAAGACGCAGCTACGTATGAGCACCGCCTTTCACCCTCAGACGAACGGTCAGACATAGAGGACCATTCAGACTCTCTATGACATGCTCCTTGAATGTGTCCTCGACTTTGGTAGCAGTTGGGAAGATCACCTACCCTTGGTGGAGTTTGTGTACAACAACATCTACCACTCCACCATCGGGATGGCACCATACGGGGCGTTGTACGAACGACCTTGAAGATCACCTCTGTGCTAGACAGACCCTGGGGAGTCGCCCTTGTGGGACCAGAGATGGTCCAGGCCACAAAAGAGATGGTCCAGGTCATCCAGGAGCATATGCGGATAGCTCATTGCCGATAGAAGTCTTATACTGACAGGAGGCGTAGACCACTAGTGTTCGAGAATGGACACCATGTTTTCTTGCGGGTCTCACCTCGACGTGGATTACGGAGATTTGGCCGGGGCAGGAAGTTATCTCCACACTTCATCGGACCATTCCAGGTTCATAGCTGGATAGGTGAGGTGGCTTATCACCTGGCTCTACCACCTCAGTTTTACAGGGGGCATGTCGTCTTCTATGTATCTTAGTTGATGAGATACATGCATGACCCGACACATATCATCGACCACGGGGAGATGGACATTGTTGATGGGGAGACTTTCGTGGAGGTCCCGATGGAGATCGAGGATCGACAGGAGTGGGTCCTACGTGGGTGGTCGATTCCTCTATTTCGCATCAGGTGGCAGCACATGAACCTCCAAAAGAGCACTTGGGAGTGGGAGGCTCATATGTGTGCGTAGTACCCTCATTTGTTCCCCTAGTTTGTGATGTATCTTTACGGGGACGTAAAGTCCTGAGGAGGGAGTAATGTAAAGAACCGTAAATTTCAAGGAATTTTTTTTCATAAATTCTTTTGTATTTTACGAGTACGCAGTTTCTGAAGGCACTTGATTTTGAGGCCCGGTGTGCCTGGAATTAGTTTTCGAAGTTTATCTCGGGTACGTTCAGTGATCTAACGAGCGGGGTTTTTCTAACTTTTGAACCGGTGCTCGAAATCAAAATCTGAAGGCACCGATGAAATAGCAGCACCAATATTTACTTAATAAGACCTTTTCTAAAGTTTCGTTTGCTCGAGAAGAGTTGTTAAAAATTTTAAGTATACAAATATAATTTTTTTACAATTTTATTTTTATTTATTTACTTGGGGTTTATGTGTTAAGGGAAATAATTTTGTGTCGCAACATTATTCTTGTTTACCTTGTGGTTTAACTTCAATGTGAGAGAATTTGGGTGGGGCCCAAATGAGCCCCCACCTCCTTCAAATTCCCTAACTCCCCCTTCAAAACCCCCTCTTGCTTTTATTTTGTAACTCATCCACTCTTCCACATTAATGCATTCCAATTAACCACCTAATTAATTTTACGACACAATTTAATTTTTTTTTTTAAATTTTGAAAAATGTTGGCATGAGTAATAAAATAATGAAATGCCTCATTTTATTATTGTTGTATCGTTTTGTGGATATTTTGGAAGAGAATTCTCTATGTTTGAAGAACGCGAAGAACCCCAAGGCTTCGATGAAGAATGTCGTCACCGCAAGGAGAGATCGACGAGCCGTCTCTTCTTCTCTCCGCAGCCGATGTGTGATGACGTTCCCTTCTTGGACACATGCCGATCCATGTTCTCTACACGTCAAAGAAAGGGAGACACTGCTTCCTCCTCGGACGTTCTTCATCAACATATACATAGCTTCACCTAGCGACCCCTTTTTCATGCGACGATCATCGTTCAACAACTTCTTTGATGTATGGGTTGTTTTTACATTCGGAATTAATTGAAGTACTCCGTTAATTCTTTGGCCGCATATTATCAAAGTAACGGAGGAGGTCAGACAACACGAAAATGGCCGAACCTCCTCCAATTTTGTTGTTGAATATCTTGTGGATTTGAATGGAGGTGGCGCGGTGTAACGACACCGCGCAAGAATGAGGTAAATCGTTGTGAAGGTGCGCATCGTCGTCACGCTGCGCCAGTGAAGCTGAAGCAACCCTGGTCCATGAACGGGCCATGGCAGAGGGGCGCAACACCATCGCACTACACCAGAGAACCATGGAGGGCCGCGGTCAGGGCGGGCCATGGTGGGGAACGCGACGACGACGCACCGCACCGGTCGGACAGGGGTCGCGACCTAAGGCCTCGATAGTGCAGAAAAGGGCGGCGGAAATCACCGGCCGCCGGCGCTCAGGAGGCAGGACCAGTTGGTCCCATGCCACACAAATGGCCAGAATGATCTGAGAAGTCTAGGGGGGTGTATCCCCCGATGGATGATGAGGCAGGCCACTCTATGTGGTGGCCGCCGTTACAAAGCTAGGGGGCAGCGGCACCCCCCCTTCTACGTCCGCTCAGCGAGCGGACTCCCACACGGGACCGGAACGCCCTCGCCAGGCCAGGCCGCCCATGCCGAACCAGATCCCCACGTCGGTCCAGGACGCACTAGTTGGGCTGGGCCGCGCCATCCGGGTCGTGCCGCGCCCAACCGGGCTGGACCCAGACACGGGTCGGACCGGGCCCAAACCTGCTATTTTCCGGAAAGAACTGTTCAAATGCCCATAACATGGGATATGGACCTCCTATCGATGCACCGTTAGTTGCGTAGTGATCCTTGGATCGAGACATGCATTTCAGTATATTACACTCAAGGGTTAGGAGAACATTGGGTATGGACGAGTGGGTTCGAACACAAAATCAACCGGGCCCTCAGAGCGGAAACAATTATAACTTCAACTCTGGACATCTGATTGACGTGCTGTTGACTTTGATGGATTTCTCTTAGTGAGATAGTTCTTTTTACTTACTCTGATCGAGGTTTAGATGTATTTATAGTACGGTCGGGTTGGTTTTGACTTAAAAACCAACTGGGCCCCTAGGACGAAAAAGCCAATAACTCTCAGATCGGGGGTCCGATTGACGCACCGTCTGTGACTTTGAATTCCTTTTGACGAGACAAAACTTTGGGATACATCAACTCCAGACATCGTATCAGTTGATGTATCAAACCCCTTGGATCATGGAGCGAACCTTCCTGGAATCGAGCATGCTATCTGCGGGAACCCAAGAGCTGGCTGCGACTGTGACGATGACGATGACTGTAATGGGTTCCTCCGTGGGTTCGACAGCGATGACGACCATACAAAAATCCTCCATGGGTTTGAAGGCGATGACTATTGTTCTTGTATCCTGTGTGGGTCTGACAGTATGTGACTACTGTTCTTGTATCCTATGTGGGTCCGAAAATATTTGAATATGTACTTGTATACTGTGTGGGTCCGACAACGTAACTAGTCTTATATCTATTGTGGGTCCGACAGCATAGCATGTCTTGTATCCTGTGTGGGTTCGACATCATAGATGAATTAATGGATACATATGATCATCTCTATCGTCTTATGAAGAATTATTCATGTATGATATGAGTCTTGACTTTCAATCATTATCTTTGATATGATTGTTTTGCTATCCTGTGTGGATTGGGTTATGTTATCCTATGGGGATAGGATTGTACTGTCCTGTGTGTACTAGATTGAACTTGGGCTGGGATGTTGGATCCGAACTGGAATGGATGACTTAGGTATATGTACGGGCATACAACTAAGTGGGGTTGGTTGTTACTTCGTGATTGTAATATTTCCATTGTGGTTTATCCTTCGTGGATTCTGGGAGACCTTTGAGGGTCTCGTGGTCCCTACTGAGTAGCGTATACTCACCCCTACGTGGAAAATGCCCCAACTACGTTGTGTTGGATTCAGACGATGGATAGCACTGGCTGAGGTAGGAGCCCATGGAGCTGGATGACAACGAGAGGTGGATCACTAGATGAGATGTACACGGAGCGGACAGCTAGAGTAGAGAAGCAGGGGAGACCATCTGTACCCACCCTTCAGGAGGGATTTCTAGAGGATGGCTTGGTGTTGCTGCATTACTTTTCTGCTGTTGTACACTCTTTTCAGTTGTACTTTACTTTCAGTTGGGTTTTTATTCTGGCCCATTTACTTTCCAGCACTTACTTTTGTACTCAGTTTACTTTGTGTTGGCTCATCTTGCATACTATGTGGTGTTTCTTTACATTATAAAGGCATTTCCTTCTCCTATTGTCAGGATTTATGCCTTTTGTTCTAGTCTCTATCCCCTGGCCTATAAAAGGCGAGCTTGGGGTAGTCACGGCATGGGTCACATGGATGGGTCGCGACACCCTTACTCACACCTCTCATACCCCCTTGCCTCATCCAAAATCTACCCAAATAATCTCCCAAAATCCATTTATTCCTTATATAATCCTTAACATAGTCATAAAGAACTTCAATAAATCCATTGGGTTTAATCCAATGAGAGTTACCCAATTTATGGGTAACGTCTTCTCTCAAGTTCTTTTCATTTAGTTTCCTTCTCCAACCCCAAAACTCTGTTTATTCACTTATTTAATAACAAAAAAGTATAATATATTCACTAGGAATTTATTATGAGATATATTATAACTACCCTTCAACAAACCTCTATCCAATGGATATGAACATACTGTTTCGGGGGATGGCGAACTACTGCCTCATGAAACGATGGTAGTTCAATTATCTTCTACCGCCTCTTATGGAGGCCATTAAGATTGTACAATATTTATATGTGATATACAATATATATATATATATATATTGTCTTTATGATTCACTATTTTTCATTTTTATAGTACATTTATGGTATCCATAATGGGTAAATACGATAATTTCATTTGAGGAAGTGCAGACTACTGCCCCCTAAAAGTGATATGAATCGTTCATGACATACATGGAACATATAAAAGATTGTGTTACAAAAATAATATATGATATTATACTAGAATTATTATATACCTATTTATCATAATGTTTTCATTCCATTAAATATGAATTAGAAATGAAACCATCATTCATGAGTACGTACGGATTACGGTATCCATGAATGGTGCATTTCATTTCTTTTCTCCAAATTTTATATACTATTATAAAAACATATATAAAATGGTTATGTATAATATATATGGTAACTAATCCATGAATATAATTATATAAATGTAATTTTTATAACGTGGTAATAGTTGATATAAAAGAAATAATAAAATTGAAAATGTTCTTAGGAAAGTATAAATAAACATTATTTTATTATTAAAGAGATAAAAGAACAAACGAGTCTAGTAGGACACGAGGTAAGGTATCTTCCTAACCCAATTTACATTCTTGGGGTCGATCTTCTACTTCTTGTTTATGTCGTGATTTGATTATGTGTGAAATGAATTTTAATATATTATGTTGTATTTATACTTTCTTTATGTGTAATTATATTGAATACCCATAATTGATCTATTTTACTTACAAAATGATATTTGTATGGGACATTGTCTCAATCTCTATTCATTGAGTCATATTTTGATTTATAAACGACATTCTCTTCGACGGTGTATAAACACCTTTGACTTTTCATTTAATTCAATGGGAATATTTTTCTACAGAGTGTTTTACTAAATTAAAAAGGGAATATTTTTTAAACGTACTCGGTGAAAACGACCTTTCCACTACCGCGAGCATTGAAATGATATATTTTTATTTAAATGTGGAAATATTATATTTGCTATTTGTTTGTTTTATGTGTTGTGAATATATTATGGATCTTGGGCATTGTTTACATATACTGGTGGTTCCGTGATAATCCTTCAGGGGATGAGCCCAATATATCTCTCTAATGCATTAGGTAACGTGACAAAGGTAAATGTTATTGTTTCTCCTAAGATATACAGGGAATATACCATGATGGGTATTCCAAATGTGACTCCCTATGTAGCTATGAAAAAATAAAATGTAATTATGTTATGGATTCCAGCAGTTACATCTATGATTTATGATTCCAATGTGTTATTCATAAAACATATGATTATGTGTGGTATGTTAATAATTAAAAAGTTTGATTTCATTTATTTGTATGTTTTGATGTAATAATAATTTCGTTCCTTATTTTATAACCCTTACTGATATTTTTATGATCATACAATGTTTTCGAAATATTTTTCACAGGATATAAGGCTGGGTAAGAGAAAATAATAATTCAAGATGATTTATATCAAGAAAATATCTCTTTTTTTATTTAAGGAGTTTTATTATTGGGAAAAATGGATACTGATTAGACGTGTATAATTTTTAATATTTGAGATGTAATGAAATATTAATGGCCTATTTCTCTAAAACATTAATCCTGAAATGATTCTCAATGTGAATAATTAACATAATTCAATATTATGTAGTATTTTAGGACATGGATTTATATACAATGTTTTCCAAACTATGCGCTAACCTTGGAGAGTATAGTGTTTATGTACATCCTCCAAACAACAACCGTGAAGGTTAGTCACATGGTTTGAGAACCTAAATACAACCCATGTGCATGCCTATATCTCCTGTAATATGCTGCACTGTTACCTAATGTGGGCCACATATTTTCAGAAAAAACATGCCCCATATATTTGTTATTAAAAAAGATTATTCTCATGTCTAACACTCCCAAAACTCCTCGACAAAACTGAGAAACATAGCTGGTTTTCACCAAAGTCAAAAAACAACTCATTAAATCATTACAACACACATAATTTAGTTCCAAAGCCCAGTTTTAAAAATTTCTTATCCAATAAACATAAAAGATCAAAATCCCTTGGATTTTTTTCTAGTTAAAAAACATTGAAATCAATGATTTCCCCATATTCGAACATCTCATCCCCGAGAATCCTTGAGGAATGAAATAAAATAGGGCCTGACCTACTAGAATCATGAAGTTTCATTTTACCATACACATTGTGTTTCTTCCACCCAACACATCTTTGAAAACCTCATATGAATTATGCACATAAGTCATTAAAACCCAACCCAATTCTAACATCTGAACTACAACACTAAAACAATGCATAGATTAACATTTTAGGATAGAGAAGTGATCACATCCTCAGCTCACAAAAAATCCAACTAATGGTCCTCCCCATAGTTGCTGTCAACATAAGGGGCCAATTCCAACACATGATACATCCACCATCAAAATTTACAAACAAATCATGCAACCGGGAATCCTAAAAATGGTCTTGAAATGATTTCACTAAAATGAAATTATTGAATACTTACCAAACTAACAGAAACTGGCCACTCATTCTTTCTCAAAAACAATTTTGACAATTAATCCACACTCTACCTAAAAAGGAATCATTCATTAAAACAGTTTCATAAAACTGTAAAAAGTAAGTAAAATATGAGCTAATGAGTCGATCCACCTGGCCAACTTATCTTAATGATTCCAGGATTAGATGGTCAACACATTTCAAATTGAATCATACTGCCTTCCCTAGGGTATGTTATGTCTATAATGAGAATGATTAATAAATCCCATACCTGACTCATGGTGGTTCTTCATATGTCAAATCAACGACTATCCATTCATAATTTAATTTTTGGAACTATACCAAGGTAGTTCACAGTGCATTTTACAAATAATTCATTTCTACAATCCCACAACATCCAAAGTTTAATACTAACCGAGCCCTTATTTGAATCCACTTGATGGTCAAGTGAAATGAAATAGATTGATTCTATGATTCTTTGTAAGATGTTCCAACTTGGGAACCTTGAAATAAATCAAGATTTACTATTCCTTGATAAGAACCACACTTCTCTGTGAAATATTGGTAAAACTCGCACAATAAGCACAATAGCTTAATTCTTACGAATGGTGTAATACTGGTACTCTCTTAAAGATTCGAAGATGATGTCAAGATAGTTTACATGCTTTTTAATATGTAGAATATTGTAAGAGGATTTGAATAGATTCCAGTCAAATATACTCTACTATTGGATAAGAGTTCATTCAAACCAAAATTGGTTGAATTCATAAAATAAACCCGGATTCACACTCCGACGTGTCATTTCAATTGGTCACAAGACATTACCCCCGAAGGATTTTCACAATCACTTAATGTTTAACCTATGTATTCATCCATTAATAACAATGTTTTATAGTGGATTCATGCCATTCAAAACAAATCAAATTTATGCTGCCAATAATGTACCACTATTCCCAAACATAAACAACCCAATGTTTTATTAACCAGAGGAAACCATTTTCAGTGGTCCCCTTGGATTTTCTTCAATCAAAATATAAGGCGCATATTTACCAGAATCTAATATAAACAATCCATATTAACAGTGTCCTAGTCATTAATGGAAAAGAAAATTAACAAACTTCTCACTAGCATAATAATACAAAAACACATTAATTGTATGTGTGATGCTCCCCTGAACCATTCTCACTAATGTACAACATACCAAGAAATACATACCAACAATACTGGAATGCCATCACACTCAAGTCCTTAGAAACTTCATCCCATGTATTGGGATGAACATGATTACTTATTTCTAAGGTCAAAGTACTTGGATATGACCCAAGACCATACCCAACACCAAAACTGATTTATGCCAGAGTCGCATTGCCTCATAAAACCATTGTACTAGATGTCACTATGTCCATTCATCCCTTACTATGAATAAGAAAGGGTCAAATGACGTATGAGGTAGCTGACTATACACAAGACACCTCTAACTTGACAAAAATTTGAATCAGTCACTACTTACGCTAATAACAAGTCCAATGAAACCATGGACACCCATTAGAACAAGGGTTTCATTGGAAAATAAAAGTCCTACTAGGGAAAAAGGTACCCAAATAACACAAAATGTTAGAAATATATATCCATTTGTAAGGCAGTCAAAAATTACAAGGGTGATACCTACCATGGGCATGCCCCGTACAAAGCACAAGCATCGACCGTAACACTAGGTCACATCAAACCAATGCCAACAAGCTAAAAATATACCCATCAATGACATTGGTTAAAGTAAAAGAACACATATATAAAGAACTCATGCACTTTTTATATGGAAACTAAAAGAGAAACTAAACCTAACCTTACCAGAGGGTTTCAAATAGATGACACCACCAACAAGTTCGATTTTCATTTTCCATTACATTTATTCACATTTTAAATATGTAACCTTCTAAATTATATCACTAATACATCAATGTATAATATAAAAGTGTAAAAAAATTATTTTTCTATATTAAACAGTAATAAATATCCCATATTTTTTAGGAAATAGAACTAAAAAAATCCATTTTTAATAGATATACTAACCTACAAGGGTCCCACTTTAAAAAACATGTGTTTATCAAGATAGAACCCAATATCAGTTGTCAAGTCATTAAAATTTAAAACACAAAATTTAGGTCATCTCTGACATACATTTTCCAACTAACCTACTTGTGTCCCATATAATTTATGTATTAACCAATTCATCTCAGATTATAACTTAACATCTTTTACATCTATAACAATTTAAAACATATCATGGTCATTACTTATAATATGAGTTTTCATTTTCCCAATTCATGACAACCCCATAAAGTACATAAATTGATAATTTGATCATATTTGATAAAAAACATACATTTCATAATTTAATAGCGTCAAAAATAATTGTCGGGTGTTATGGGTATCCACCTACAAACCTATAAATCTACCATACACTTTATAGTTTTTCATTTTTCACAATTTATCCAAAATCATTTTACTTTAGAGTTTTAATTTTCACATCCATTAAAAAAATTTTGAATAAAAATCTTACCTTTTCCTAGTTATAAGGTACTCATAAACCGTACAACTAATAAATGGATCTTGTTGTATTCTCAAAAAATTAATTTAACATAAGAAAAAATGATATATCAAACCAACCCAGAATGTCACCAAGAGTAGCTAACATAGATAAAAGTGATGAAATCATATAAGAGAGGCATTTTAATCATAGAAACAAGCTATAATGAAATGTATACATAGAATAATGCTAATTAATTATCGCAAGAGTCATAAATTTAAATATGGAATATAACTCAAGGATCAAAATCCAATCATCCAAAAAACTGAAATTCCACTACATGGCATGTAACTATACATGGAATGTTAATTTATTTACACTTATTAAGATTCATGCAATTAAACATCCTTCCCATATCATCCGAAGGTTAAAATTACTAGTAGTTCAATTAACCATTACTACTGGAAGAAATAATCTAATAACTCTAGGTGAAACCACATAAACTGTAATATAAAACACCATGACCAACAATTCATATCTGTTAAAACATTGTCTTTTCCCTGAACATGTGGTGATCAGTCACAATAATAGTTAATAACCAAGCACTGAAATATCCCAAGTCTCATGTCTTCCATCCCAAAATAGTAAAACAAATGGAAAATTAATACAACATTGATACGACTTTGTAACATCCAGATTGGGATTACCATCAAATTGTTTATTGGACTAGCATGTCACATTTCCTCAATCACATCTCCACATAATCTAGAGTCTTCCAAATAGCATTGAAGGTCTCCACAGGTGACAATGGGTATACAATACCCTCGTATCCGAGATTTAACTATGTTTAATAGTATATAAATAGAGTACAATAGCATAGGTAGTAAATAAATAGATAACAGAGATGTGGAATAATAAAATAATTAAATTTAATAAAAGATGTCAAGAAGGGTTTAAATAAAAATGAATTATTGTCATAGTGAAGATACATCACATAAGGAAACAAAAAATAAAAAATGTTATTCAATATAGTAAAAAAATAAATTATTGTAAGTCCCCATGGGAAATCTCTAGTATCATCTTAGGCTCTCTCTTGGTCCTTTGCTCCTAACTTCTAGGTACAAAAAATAATAAAAACCCCTAAATCATGCAAATATAGAATCTACTTGGGTATCTATGGTACATGAGCTGGGTGTCAGATATAAATATCAGTATTCATGAAACCATGGTGTCTAGACGAATACCATCAATGCAATTTATATTTAATAGTGTATAGTCATAAATAAATGAAGTAAGAAGTATAATGAAACTCAATGAAAAGGACTGACTTCAGCCCTTAGCTGGTATCCGTACATATAACCGGTTCATTATTTTATATTTACCAATTATTTTTAGAACACATGTCATCGATAATTAATGTTACATGATCTAACAGACCAACGTATGATTATATTTGACAATGAAGATCAAAGGTAACAACCAAAAAAATGTAGACCTCATGGGTCATTGACTCTGTAATATCTCTAGACTAGAAATGTGTAAGAGTGTAATACAGGTATCATTATGCATTGAATTACATAATGCAATGAATACCAAGTTCAAGGAGTTCATCCAATGTAAAATGGAGCTATGCAATGACTTGTCTTAATGTGATTAAACCATGAAGCCTACTTGTCAATACTTGATTCAAGGATTGTACCCAAGGAATCATATAGAAGGGTAAAAGTTTAATCTAAGGAGGGTCTTCCATAGTATTACATAATAATATTATTATAGAGTCCACATAGTTCATCCAATGTAATACATATTAATTAAGTGATTGGGCCTGATGTGCTTTCTCCACAGAAGAGACATGTCATTGCTATATCCAAGGAATGTATGTGATGAATCATGTAGTTATTCATGTGGGATCCTATCGTGTCATACTAAGAATCCATGTTTAGACAAGGATAGGATTCTAGGTGAGTCTAAAGCTAAAAAATCTCTATACTTAAATTAGTAACGGTGGCTTTGATTACTAAAGGAATTCCTTCAAGAATCTAGGTGAGCACGAGTTAGGACAATCCTATTTTGATAATGATGTAGTACAATATTTCATATGGTTCATGCCATTATATTTCATAACTATGAAATGGATAATTTTTTGTGAAACCATTTAATAATGTTTTAATTAATCTATAAGTCCATTGGGTTCTACCTTTCCCTTTATTAGTGTGACAAGGACAAGTATCACATTGCCATTCATTTAATTCATTTAATGTATTTTAAATAATCAATGTTCACTGAAATGACTTCCATTAACATGGTAAGGGGTGATACATACGTGCAACATATTATTAAATTATATTTAATGAGGGTATGTCATATACTTAGTATAATTTCCAATTTCCATTTAATATTAACTATCAATTTGAAGCATTTACCTTAGGCCGATCATGGGGTAAGCTTTAATGTTAAATTCCATTATGCAATTTATAATTTAAAATAATGAATTTAATATATAAAAGAATACCCTTCTAATGGTCAAGCCGAATCACACCAGAATGGAATCTTAGTCATGTCAAAAAAACTAATATAAAAATTATGGTATATCACCATACAATGTGTGTCGAGATTTGTGGACATAACCTCCCGCAACAAATCACATTAATGGAAAAAGAATATGGAACGATCAATACAAAAATACATGAAAGCATAAAAGTATAATAACTTCTTTTTATATTGAATGTAGTAAACCTCCATTGGAGGGTTATTATTATAAAATAATGATATTATGTATCACACAAAAAATGTATTACACTAATAGTTTAAATAATGAAACATACTAAAATCATATTTAAGAGTCATTTATTCTAAATACTTCACGGTATAAATTAAAATCTACAATGTTAATTAAGCAATTAATTAATGAATTTATAGAATTTTTGGACTTTTAAGGGGACCCAACATTAGGGATGATCCAGTCTGAACACTTATACTGTTGTCAAAACTGGCGGCGACCAATTGAAATTGCCATGAACTAGCACACACATACCATTATATACACACACATATATACATACCCTTTAAACCATTTCATGTATTCCCCACACCATGAGGGAATTCATATAACGAATATATATATATATATAAATAGGTATTCGTATATGGATTTGTTCCTTTAAAACTGATCAAAACCCACTACATCCAAAACTCGGGACACATAAACACCATATAAATCTCAATTAAAGGGTTTGAACATAAACATAGGGTGTAGAAGCATACCCAAAACATCCACAATAAGATGAATCAGGATGAACCACATCAAAATTAGTGGTGGATGTTGGAACATGAATGTAAACGCCATGGGGGAGCGTTCGCATTCCCTAAGACAAGAGAAGAAGCGGAAAATTCAGTTATCCCTTACCATTGGTTTTAGTCGATCCTCATCGGCAGACTAATGACCCAAAAATCCATCCAAAAGGAGAGATTAGAGAGATATAAGGCCTTATATTGAAGATCATTGGAGAAAAATTAAGGAGATCTGGGAATATCAATGTACAGAAGAGGAACTGAGAAGGAGGGGTTCATCATCCCTCATGTAGAAGGGGGAAAGTGGGCCATGCGACACCCATGGAGATTGGGGTGAGGCATTTAGGATTATTTGTATATTATTTTTAATATCAATTAAATAAATATCCTAATGTAGAAAAGACCACAATATTTCACTACATATTTTTTCAAATCCTGAATAAACATTCTGGTGTATAGGGTTTGTTACATCCTCTAAACACCGATCATGTTGGATAGTCACATGGTATGAGAAACCATGAACAACTCATGTGCACACCCCTATCCACCTGTAATATGCCATATGTTTACCTATAGGTTACCTCATGGTTAAAAAAATATGTGCTCCATATTCATGTTTGTCAAAAAGTTTATTCTCACATCCATCACTCACAAAACACCAAGAGACAACTGTTAAAATTAATAAGCTTTCACCCAAGTCAAAAAAACATGATGTCGATGAATTTCAACAGTCGGAATTTAATTCCAAATATCGGTTTAAAAATATAGAATCTTATAAATGAAAAAGATAAAAATACATTGTATTTTATTCAATATAAAAAACAAAAAACTCTACATTTTATTTTGATAAATAATATTTGTAATAAAATGTAAAATTGTTTTAATAATGTCTTTATATGTTTTAAAATATACTTTCTAAAAGAATTTAATTATATGAATTACTATAAATAAATATTAAATTAATTTTATAAACATTTAGAAATTTAATTTTATAAAATTTACCACATTTTATACTTGAGAAAACCAAAATTATATTGCGGTGAATTTCTGGGGTTTTTCTGATAAACATCATTTTGGATTAATAGTGAAAAATACAGAATTTTAATTCAAAACTACTTTTTGATATATTTTAATCATACAGATAAATTAGAATTTTAGTTGGTTTTAATGTCACAATATATCAATACCACATCAATTATTCCAATTTATGACATGGGAATCCTTTTTTATATTTAATTTAGTAATAAAATATTAATGAACTTTTAGACATTCTCACTATGAAAACCAACTTTGTCACTAAAATAGAGGGATTAATATTGCACATAAATTTTTTTGTTCTGTCAATAGAAGTTCGAAAAGTAGAAAAAAAATCTTTTTAATTATTATAATATTTATTGTTTAATGTGATCAAATTAATTTTTAACCAAAAAAATTGGTGAACATGATTAAAATTCATTATAAAGATTAAGGTAAGGTTAAGCTTAATAAGGGAGTAAAAAAATCATAAGGTCAAAAATTATATAGAAACATTTCCAAACCCAATTGGAAGAACATATTTTATCCATAAACCATCCATAATTTATTTTTGTATTATTGGGATGAATTATTATTGGTAAAAACATGGGTATATAAATCTATTTTTCAAAGATGGCATTTGTGTCATCTCCCTTCCTTATAAAAGGTGACCTCATATCATCATTATTTAAACATATGGAGAAACTTATTATCGGCCAATATTGACTCAATTAATATCTATAAATATCTCAATTAATCCTTGAATCCTACATTAGTGAATAAATTTAACAACTAAAGAGGTTTTGTGAAAACCATAATGATTTACCCAAAGAAGATGTAGCATCCTTCTTTAAGCTCCTTTCATTTATGATCATCATCCACCACCTAAGGTCATCTTATTTAATTCTCATTAAATAAAAAAAATTATCCTAAATATAATTTTAATATTATATTATATGTTTTCTACCTACAATTGAACACACATCCATACAATGGATAATAAAATTAATGTTCTTCTATACAGGAAACTGCCACCTCACGAAACAATGTAGTTAATTTTATCATTAACAAATATCATGGATAATAATTATTATTGAATCTGCAATTTTAAATGATATAAATGATATTTAATATGTTTTCATACTTACATATTTATTATATTAAGCCTACTTCTTGGAATTACAATTTGTTTAAATATGATAACATTTTTTGGGTATCTGTGGACTAATGTCTCCTCAATGTTTTGTGATTCATTAAAACATTACATGGAATGTATGAAGGATGTGGTTTTAAAAAATATATGATATATATAAAATAATAATTATACTTTAGTGATATTATATATTTATATAAATATTTTAAATTTAATACATTCTTTCAGTATGATAATAAAACAGAAGCAACGATCATACTTACGTATGACCTATCGTCTCCATGAATGAGGTATTTCATTTAATATTTATATCTTTTAAAGTTTACTATAAATAACAATATACTAAATATATATTATATACATAAAAATTTACATGATTTAAATTGGAAAATCATGATCTATTTTATAGGATAAGGAGTAACATTCCAGGAAATGCTTGATAAACAAAACGCTTATTACTCGAAAAAATACATTAACATGGATTTGTTTATAAAAAGGTAAGATAACATCATAAATAAATCATATATGGTATTATATAAAAAAATATGGTTCTATGGTAGATTTATAATGAAATTGTTTTTATTATATTGGAAGTTTTGGCATGTATATGTAATGTAAAGACATAAGGTGTGGTAAATTCATCTCACATTTTATTTCTATAAGATACATGTCTTATTCACCACACATTTATTTTCTGTGGGGTTTGTACTTACCATGGAGTCATTGTAATATTATTATATGTAATTTTATTGTTATATATTTATTCATTTTTTGATCATTCTTTCATGTGGATTTCAGTTCAAAAGATACCATATCTATAAAGTAATTTTGTAATAATTTACCTTCTTTATGAAACATGCTATGTTGTGAACCTATATTTTTCTATGAGGTGTCTATAATACTATTTTATAGGTAATATCATGAATCTATAGCATATAATTATATTTTATTCTCCTTTTAATTTTATTCGTTCCGTATCATGATGACTCAGAGATACCATGTTGAAACTGGTTTTTTCTATAATTTTATAATTATCGAGATTATTTATGTTTATACTTCAATTAATGAAATAATATGATACATATCTCATGAAAAATCATCTTTTTTCTTAAATTAATACTATAGATGATAAATTCATAAAGAAAGTACAATTTTTAACTATTTATTAGTTACTATAAATGTGAAAATATTGTTTGAAAACTCATCTTTATTTCCGGTTTTGTTCAGAAATATGGACTCTATCAAACCAATTTGGTAGAAAAATAATTATAAAAATGATTTACTATTATTATATGATTAAAAAAATTCCCCATTTTTAATGGTCTTAAAAATGGGTTTCTATGGAATCATCTTTTCTTTTTCCAATCAAGTAAATTTTCTATTTGTTTTAAGTTGAATAATTATTTTTTTGAAATTATAGACATACATTCTATTATGATTCTCATTTTCATGATTTTTTACTATTTTGTTTATAGGATAATTTTTAATGAATAGTTTTTCTAATATTTAGGAAATAATTTTTATTTTAAAGTACATTCCATATAAAATGGTTTAAAAAAATTTATGTTAAATTTTTAAATGATATTTAAAGATTCAATTTTAAGTTCTAAAATTGTTATTTCCAGATAAGATAATTAATTTATTTTGTGTTTTGTTTACAAATTTTCTAAATAATTCGTTAGAAAATTGAATCCAAATGAATTTAAATCCATTTTTTATGTTTTCATGGTTTTTCTCAATGAAATATTTAATCAAATTTTATTATGTTTTAATTTTTATTTTTCAAAGAGGAAAATATATTTTCCTCAAGAAATGTTTTAAATAAAATTGTAAATCCTTATATATATAAAATATTATTTTCACTTTGTTTCATGAAAATAATTTTCAATAAAAGGATCATTCCATTGTCAAATGTTCCATGTGGTGTTTCAGAATCCTTCCCAATCTAAGATATCAATTCATTTTTATAGTTTATGAATACCATTAATATTCATCCTTGAATGGTTTATTTTTGGTTGGGATAATGCTTATGATACCCATTTCTCATAAAAATTTTATATTCTTTTTAACGAATCTTCTTCTCAGTTGAAATTATTTTGATGATCAAATTATTAAACCTACCAAATTTCCATTGGTTATGATGTGATGAAATTTTAATGATACACATTTCATTTCATGGGTCATGGTATGGTTAATGTGTTTTTTATCTTTTGTAAAATGTATGTGTGATTTATTATGTGATGGTTGAGACCTATATATACCTCAATAAATTGGGTAATGATGGATGGCCCATTAATGTATTTGTTATGCGTGAAACTGATTTTATATTCTAAAAAGTTATCAGTAAACCTGATTTTATGATAATAATTTCATGAAAGGCCCTAGTTTATTGTCCATAATATTATGTGTGAAACTAGCTACATGTTTAAAATGTTATGAGTAACCTTATTGAATGTTCACAATAAAAATCATGAATGTACCTAGTTTATTGTCAATAATATTATGTGTAAAACATATTAGTCTGGATACTAAAAGTGGATATCACTCTAGACCAGATGTACCTAGGGGTAACAAATATGAAAAGGTGTGTTGGGACTAACTCATGCATAACCTAGTACACAAGAACAACCCTTTTTACACAATTGGTTTGACACTTCTAGGGGATATACTTTTGGAATACACACACTCTTAAAAGAAATAATGATGAAGTATATAAAAATAATTTGTTTATGAATTAAACCTGATAAACCTGAGGAGTCATTTATTTAATATGGTGTCATAATTTTTACATAATATATGTTATTTTTCATGATTGTGTGGTTGAAAAATATGACATCTCTTTCTTACACTTTGTTTTTTGGTTTAATTCAATGGTTGGAAACCTGAATGAACTGGGATAATAATGAGTGATGAATAATCGGGTGATGGTTAGATAAATGGGATGAAAAATGTTGTGAACTGCATTGTAATAATGATTAAGAAATCATCCCAGAACAAGATTAAAAATGATTACCTTAACCAACTATCATACTAAACAAATAATAGAAGGAATGTGTTTTCAATGTTTTCATGTATGGAGACCCAAGAGGAATGATTTTTCTGTGTCTTAATAGTCAAGAATGTGGGAATATTCACCAATATTAAGGTATTAGGGGAACATGAAAATGTTTTCACTCTGAAAAAAAGGACACACTAAAAGTAACAACAAAGGTAAAATGAATAGTTCAGTTAATGTAATGGATTGGATTATTGGCCTCCCAAATGTGTTATAAATTTATGACTTATCTAAATGTAGAATGTATGATAATTATGAAAATTTATATCCTAAGTGGAAGGATCATGATGAGAATTAGAAAGTGGAAAAATTAATGGGTTTTCTATTGATAATTAAGAGACAATTGATGAATTATGAATGCTATGTGTTTTTTCAATAGTATTTTTAACAAGAATGATTAAAATGATTTTGATAAATTTTATGATAATATTAATATTTCATATTTTATGAATGGTTTATTAATGAGCATGTCAATTAATATTTGTAAATTGTTTGAGATGGAAATAGGAAAAATGAGGCATTTATGATTTAGAATTCAATGATTATGTTATATAGAGCATGAAATATATATGCATTGTTAGTTTATGTTATTCATTATGGATTATAAAGGACATGTTGAATGTTGATTTTGAAGTAGAAATGTGATTACATTAAAATGTCGTATTTTTTAATGTATTGTAACCCTTAATGTGTTCATGATGATGATAAAATAGTGTTTATTATGGATAATTTGATGATTGATTCAGATTAATTAAATTAGACAGTATCGATCTCCATAGAATTGATAAATTATTGTTGAAAAATTGATTTTAATGTCATGAAATATGTTTAAAACTTCATGTATTTAGGGAAATTATGTAGAAATATTTTAAATAAGTAAGAATTCATGATTTACATATTGCTTTTGGGTAATTCATGCTATTATAATGTTTTAAGGGAATATAAGTTGAGGTTATTCACATGTTTGGAATGTGACAACCGGGATATAATTTATATTTTATAGGGGATCAATAATAATCTGATTTAGTTTCCTTCATAATAAATCATTGAATTTTCATAATTTATAAGGATTATAAGGTTTAACATTTATTTAATTTTTTGGTAAAACATTTTATTATGATTGAGAGATTAATTATTTATCACTCCTTATCAGGATTTATGAAAATTGGATAACCTATTCAAACAACATTGTGTTGATTGTAACTATTGAAAAATGAGATAAGTTATCATGGATACAATGATTTGTTAGTTCTTGAGGAATGAAAATATAAGATTTTTTTGAGAAATAGGTGATGAGTAATTTAGTCAACACATAAATAATAGTAATATTTTACTGATGAAAAGGAACGAAATCAAGAATTTATATATTCATGTAAAATAATTTTTAACATTAGGAACATGGTATTGAAATAAAATGTTCTCATAATAGAAATATTTTTTAATATATCATTAAAATATATGATTCTTATTAAAATTATGGGTTTTTGATTGTTAAAATTATATGGATCAACAAATTTCTTATGATTTGCGATGTTTATAAATCTCAATGATTATTTACGCCTTTTATCCATGGCCATGTTTTCACATCCCAACTATGTTCTCTAATGTGGATACCTAGTTATGTGTTAATTAGGGTAACTATTATGTTTTTTACATTACCTTTAATAATGTAAATTTATGGGTTCATTTTTATGATTTGTGTTTCTATGAAAAGATAATTCTAATAATAAAAATTTAATATGAAAAATGAATGTTGAGGGTGAAATTAATTTTAAAGAGAGTTGAATGTAACATCCTGAGTTTTTGTAAACCATTTTTTTTGAATAAATTAATTTTTTTATTACATTTGTTTCATGCTAAAATAATTCAAAATGTATTTATATTCTATTCCACATTATGTTTTCAATAGATAAAACATTGACTTGTCTAGCGTTACATGCAATACTAAGTTTCTATAAAACAACATTTTCTTAATATAATGAAATAGTTATAACATAGTAATTAAACATTGTAATACGAAAAATAATAAATAGTATTTAACTATAATATATAATGGCTTTATATTGATAAATCATGTTGATAATGAAAAATACAATTATTTTAGCAAAAACATTATATGATTTTAAATAATATTTTCTTAAAAGAACTACTTTTTATATCATTATATAAATAGTTATATAATTAATTTTATAATCATTTTGAAATTCAATTTTATAATCTATTGTATATTTTATAAATGTGAATCTGAAAATTTAATTATGGTGAATATTATAGATTTTTCAGAGGAACATCTTTTCTTGATGAATAATAAAAAATTCTAAATTTTAATTCAAATAAATATTTTTAAAAAACTCTTATATATTTAACAATTATTTTAATTTTTTTTAATGTCAAAATATATAAATTAAAAATATATTAGTACAATTTAGGTCATTGTAATCATTTTTATATTGAATTTAGATAGAAAATCATAATGAACTTTTTAACATTCTAAATTTTAAAACTCACTTTATCTACATGTCTATGGGATTAGCAGTAAAAATAATTTTTCCAATTCTATGAATTGTTTTTAAAAAATATACATAAATGATCATAATTACTATTATATTTATAGCCTAACAATTTCAACCAGTTTTTTGACCAAAAATATTAGTGAACATGATTAAAATTAAATACACTGATTAAGGTAAAATTAAGTTTAATAAGAGACTAAAACAAATCATTAAGGGTTCAAATGACCAATGAACATATTCGAAGACCATTTAATGACCATAAATGACAATTAATCTTCCATTATTGAGTATGATTTTATTTCTATGGAGTTTTCTTGTAAAAATGTTTGTACATCTAACTTGGTTTCAAAAATATCAACCGTGTCCCTTCACAAACTTATAAAAGGACACAACCTGTCTCCCTTCATTACAACTCTCATGACACTTAGGGTCTTCAAAGATCATCCTAATTAACTTCCCAAACTCCCTATTTTAAACTAGTAATCCTCTCTTTGTGTATAAATAAATATAAGGAATCCCTTTTGTGAAAACAGAAAGGATTTACCTAAAAAAGAGGTAATGTCCTTCCTCATGCTCCTTTCCATTATTTTCATTCACCCCGACATTACTTTTTTTATTCCATTCTAATATAATAATAATATTAATATTCATTATATTGATATTTGTTTTATAGAATGATTTTTATCTACACTTCCATACACGTCCAACAAATTGATAACAACCGTACTATTCTTTTTTTTTCGCCAGACTATCGCCTCCTAAAATGATGTTGTCCTTTATACCTTTACACCTCTCCAAGATGGGAATTGTATTGAAAAATATGTTTTTATATTATATATATGGTTTATAGTTATATTGGAAGTTATGTTTTTATATGATATTTATGAAGTATTTATACATCTTTAGTTATTATATATAGCGTACCTTCATGAATTTCATTTTTTGAAAATATGAGTTCAATGTATTGGGAAGTGTGGACTCCCTCCTCTTCAAAGAAATGTGATCCATTCACTCATTACATGGGATGTATTATGGATGGGTTTAATAAAAATATATGACATATATAACACAATAATTTTACTAAAATGATAATGTATATTTCTATACTGATATTTCATTCACTTTCTATTTTCAATATGAATATAAAACAGATGTAATTTCCTTGCATATGTATGTTTAATGTCTCTATGAATGCTGTATTAAATTTAATGTTTTTATCTTTTTTATATTTATGTAAATATTTATATACTTAATATATATGTTTCATAAAATAACTATACAATTGATTTCACATTAATACATGACTTAGTAAATTAGATAACACATAATACAAAATGGAAGATCAATAAGGCTAGTGTCTTATGGAATTTGGTACCTCACATGACATCCTAAAATATTAAATATATCATCACTATTGAAAACATACTTAACATGATCATTACATTCCATGGCATTTAAAAGAACATGGAGTAATTTGGGGATATACATTTGAAAGGTGTAAGATCTAAATCCTATTAAGTGAATATGTATGGAATGTGGTAAAAAAATTAGATAATAGAAATATCTATTAGAAATAAAAGAAACATGAATAATAATGAATGATATATCATGATAATCATGACATGGGAAAAGTGGAATCAAATTTAAACACTACATCATAAGCATGTGTAAAGGATAACTGCTATGACGTCATGATAAAAAAATACCATAAATGAATCAAGATCAATTCAGTACCAAAATGATGTCTCATGATAATAAATATTACACAATACATTAGATTGTTATATAATTCATGGCATACTCACCACATTCAGTTCATTATCATAAATAAGTGTTCCACATCGATCATAAAAAATTAAATCATTTATCGCCACATTTTATTCCATGATTATGGAGTATGTAATAAATACCATAATGTCCAATATTAATAATGGATATGAAAGTTAACATGAATACCCTTGATAGTAAATGTGTAATGAATTCACAAAATAATTTTTTTGACATGGAAAATCATAATGAAATTCATAATCTCTCATTGTACATAATGAATTTTAAATGGTATCATTAGAGGGAATGTGGTCTCCCATATTTTTTACATAAACTTTTCAGTTTTCGAGAACATGAAATATATATCTCAACAATAGGAATCAGTAACATAAGGCATTAGATAATAATGATACATGAATATATAATTTAATGTGAGGATTCCTAACTTGAGTGTGTGACTTCGAATGATTGGGCGATCTTAATCGGAGCTTGGTGGAACTATAGGAGGAAATTTTAGAGGATATGGAAGAGTAAGGATGAACTCCAAGGAGTTTTTGTGTAGAGAAATGAGAGCATGGGTGGGTTTATATAGGAAAATATTTAGTATTTTCTTAATTATTTGACAAACATCTGTTTTTTACTTTATATAAAAAAATAACCAAAATCATAATATATCTAATGGGTTTTTAATGACTTCATCCAAAAGGTATTGATTCGAATTACATTATATGTCCATGGGACTATCCTATCAAAATAATCCACTTTCTTGTATTGAGGTGATTCATACTCTTTGTGAAATTATTTTAAAACCTTATAATATATTAATTGTTTTAGATGATTCATATTGGATTTATAAAATTATAAAATAAGCATAAAATATTGTTAAATTGAAGTAAAAATAGATTTCATAGATTGGATACATATATATTAATTTGTACACAATTTTTTGTCATTATGATTTCATAGTAAACAATGTATATTTATGCAATATTTAATTTTTACTCAAAGATTCAACTATGTCAGAAATTTTTGAAAAAACCATCATTTTATAATTACGAAATTTTGATTCCAATAATAATATTGATTTTATCTAAATAATTACCTAAATATTTTAATTTTCACATTTAAAATAAAATGAACAGTAATTAACAAGTGATGGGTTTTATTGACAATAATACACAACAAACCATTATAAAAACAACTTTTTTTCTTCACAAAAATTATATGATTAGTTGAGATTAATAAAAAATTATTTAATAATAATAATTTTTTTAAAATTTATTTCTTTAAAAAATTCACCAATTCATCAACATAAATTCATTATTTGAATATTTATATTACTATAGAAATATTATTTGTGTTTTATTATATCCAATAAAAAAATTATAATGACAAAACAGTAGGATAAAAATATATCCATTAATTTATACAAAATAATTTTTTGTTCTAATATCACTAGGGTATTGATTTATATCGTTTTAATACACTAGAAAATGACCTATGTGTAATGTGTACAATTTTGACACTTTATTGGGGTGGTTCTGTGTACATGGTTTGGCCCATTATCTCGACGAGATTAAACATATCTTGTAAGTAGTTTCTCTCAGGAAGAATTTGATGTATCTAATCTTGGGAATTTTCAAGGTAAAATTCAATAGATTTTATCTCCCTATAATGCTTTGATAAATGGTATTTATAGTGCATGATCCTATTTATTGAGGCCATCACTCCCTTTGTCTATGTCAATTTGATTTGTTAAAACTGTATATTTATAGTAATCATGTTATCACTATTAAATGTATATATTTACAACATTAATGAGGTTAAATGGTCTTTTAAATATGATAGGATATAAGAAAACCAAATATGATCATCTGTTTTACATAACCATATTAATTAAAACAAAATTTAATTAAAATCAAAAGGTAAATTTTATTTATAAACATTATGGTCATTATAGAATATACATCATTTTTAAATTATATAAATAAGTAAATCTTGATCTATATAGGAGGTTAAGGAATAACAAGTCAAAACATTTACGATAAACAAATTGGTTATTACAGAAAACATTAGTTCCTCATAAAATTATTAATAAATAGTTAATTTAAATTGATAATTTAATCATATATGGTATTAGACTTATGAATATGGTTCTATTTTAGATTTAAAAATAAATAAATTTATTATATAAAAGATCTTAATGTTTACACATAAAGTCAAATACTACAGTATGTGAATTCCATCTCATGTTATATTTTTGGGAGATACATGTCTTATTCACCACTCATTTCATTTTTGTGTTCTATATACCACACATGGATTTATTCATTGATTCATATAACTAAATTTTTGTGTATTAACATATCCATTTTTGGATATTCCCTTAATGTTTAGATGGTTCAATGTTACTAAATCTATAATAAAATGTTGGATAAATTTATATTATTTCAGACACATAAAAGGTTGTGAACCTATGTTTTTATTTATGGTGTATAAACTAATGTTTGAAAAGATAGTATATTAATGTAAATATTTTAATGGGTTTTTATGATTCATTTAATGTTTTATTTCTGTACAACTATGATTAATAGTTACCATGTTTTAATGGTTTATTGATATAATGTCATCTTTTATCAATATTGTTTATGAACATGCTTACATAGATTAGAATCTCATGATCTATCTATCGAAAACACAAATGAATTTATTTTTACACGTTTTATGAATGATATCTCCATTTATAATTACCATTTCCCCCTCATTGATAATTTTGATAATGAAAAATGTTTTTATAAAGAAAAAATAGTACATATCATTTCAATCATAAATTTATGTTCCTTCTAAATAATATTTATAAATTTGATTTGAAAAATTAATTAATATTATCCGATGATTTATGAGGTATTTTTTACTCATGTTTTATGTTTTATACTAATTGGTTGTAAAAGGAATCTTATTTTCATTTTCCGATCATGATATATTTCATATCTTTTTACAGTCAAAAATTATTGTTCGACAAGTACGTACCTACCCACCATCATGGTTAACTTTTTTTAGGAAGCATCAATTTTATTTTTACACATATATTTTTAATGATGTTTTTCCTTATATTTTATAAATTTGATGGTTTTAAAGAGGGTTTTAATGATAAATATTTTCCAATTTGTTTTATGATAAAAAAATTATTAAATGATTTGAAAATATGCCTTTATTTGCTTCCAAATGGTTATTATCAATGAAAATGATTTCAATGATTTTATGTTTTTTATATGTTTTCAGAAACCATTTTCTAGAAATGTATTTCTAAAAGTATTTCTAGCCTTTTTTTAAAATTTTAAATGAATTTTTAGTGAATAATGGATTCAGATTGATTTATGTTTTAAATATAATTTTTAAAGTGGGAAATTTATTTTCTTCAAGAGATATTTTAAATGAAATTTTAAACATTCTGTATAATAAAATCCTTTTTTAAATGGTTTTACTAAAATAAATTTCAATTAAATTTAATTCTCTTTAATAAATGTTCCATATGATATTTTAAAATTCTTGTCTATCTAGGATGACCAACTTTTTTATAGTTTATGAATTCTTTTCACATAATTTTAGCAATGTTTTATGTTTTGATGTAATAATTTTTATCATAAATATTTATCCTCAACGAATTATAGAGCTTTAAAAAACATTTTTTATTGGGTTATGATTTGATAAAGTGATGCCGAAACATATTAATTTTCTATAGGTCTTGATGTGATGAAATGATAATAACACCCATTTCATTTTATGGATCATGATATGAGGAATTTTTTATTATCATGTAAAAAATGATTATGTGATATATTTATTTGTCAGTTGGGACCTATATATGACTATATTTAATTTGGTATTGATGGATGAATCATGAATATATGTTTTTTGTGTGAACCTGATTATAGTTTCACAAAGTAATGTGTTAACCCTATTAAAAGTTCACAATGTTTTTTATGAACCACGTTTCATTTCCATATGTTTATGATTAAACATGATTACATTTTATGTATGTTATGAGGGAACCTTATTATTTGTTCACAATGTTACGTGTGAACCTAATGACATGTTCAAATTATAATGAAAAGATCTAGTTTCATGTCAAAATGTTTATACATGAACATGATTACCTGTTCACAATAATATGTGTGAACCTAAGTTCATTTTCAAAACATTATTAGTGGACTTGGATTCAGGTCCATAAGATTATAATAGATCACGATTTGTTATCCTCAACTACATGGGTGATTGTTTTTCTAAATTTTAATGTTAATATTTTATAAATTTATGTATATGGAATAATTCCATTTCTTATTCCAATTTTAATATTTCATATATTTTGTTCCCAATTATATTGTAATTCATTTATTATGAACTTTAAATCATTACACTAGGATTCATGTTTATGATCTTTGATATGAAGATTTTTATCTTATAATGACACAACAATGTTCTTTTTCTTTTATGGTGATGTTATGATTACATATATCCATTACTAAACCATAATGAGAACATAATATCTCCCATTTCTTATGTTTTCCATCCCTAGTTTTTGAATAATTTATTTATGTAGTATTTATAAAAGGCAAGATATTTACTAGAGAAATTGAAGATCTTTCACTAGATTAGAGGATTGTGTTCCATGTTTCCAAATATACTAAACTATTATAGTCACCATAAATTTAATTCTCTAATGTTATGAATATTAATAAAAGATGATGTAATATTGATGTATGTTATACCTGGTCACTATAAGAGTGTTTTTGGTATAAACTCCAGCTACAACATAGGGGTTCTAAGCTTATCACATCCATTTTGGGGAAGTTATGTTATTGTGGTATTGAGTAAATTACAAATTATATCTATATTATAGGATATATGTTATATAGGTAATCATAGTTCTTATATGTGTTTAATCTAGGATGATTTTAACATGTTCCCTTATGCTACGATAATTTTTTCCTATTTATGTTGTCTCCAAAGAGTAGTGTATATAGTTGTACAGTGGTGTGTTGTTTTATAGAATGCCTATAAATAATAAAACACCCCATTTACACCCACATTTCATACATGTTTTTCTTTACGACCCTTGGAGGAATATAGATCCATTTAGTCTTCTGAATCCCCTTTCAATCGTGGTACTTGACCCATCTTTTAGTGATTTATTTGTGGTCATCAAAGATTAGTACTAAATATTTTCTAGAATGTTCTTATCTGTTGTATATTCTTTCAACGAATTATATATTTCCATGGTATGACATTTGATCAATATTATTCTAATGGAACTTTATTTATGTTATTTTCTTGGTTAGGGTAAGGCACTCTTGGAACCCCATCGATTTATTTATAGGAGTGGTGATCCAAGATCCACTTTTTGGGATTGTTCTTGTTTGGAGAAAATTTACATCTTGTGTTATAAGATTTATTTGTTTTCCATTTATATTTTATATGACATTATAAATTGACCATGAAATATATTTTTTATTGTCAAAGTAATTAGCCTCGATAAATTATATATCAAATTAATAGAATAATATTTATTTTTAGCGATTCTGTATTCATCATCCTGGAAAATGGTTTGACTCTTTTTTTATATAGTGTTATGTCTATGTAATTATTTGATTAAAATTGTTTTTATTATTGGGATACTATATTAATTTTATGAAAATGATTATATAACATAAATGCAAATTTTTTTTTCATATAAATAATTAAAGTGTCCTGAATAATGAATCATTATATTTATGTAGTAGGATGTAATAAAATTTGTGATAAATGAAATTTTAATTAAATTTATTGTCATAAATTTTAATGAAAATGTCTAATAATCTATAATATTTAATCATAATTATTGTTAATAAAAAAGGAAAGAAAAAGGAAATTTTTTCATAATGTAGTTAATTGAAATAGAAATTGAAACTAAAAACATGTTTAAATATTTTAATATAAAGTTAATGTTAATTAATTAGGTTTTAAATGGTTTAAAACAATTAAAACGAATCTATTAATTATATATATAACATGAACAAGATTTTTTATAATGATAATTTTTTTGGGTGAGTGAGCCAATTTTCTTATAAAGGCTCAATGACGTGGGTCTGGGGCCACATGATCCCATTCCAATATAAAATATGAATTCATTTTTTTGTATTGGTTTTATTATTTTCTATATTTAATTCATTATACCATTTATGTTTCTCTAAATATGAGACATCATAATTGATATGATGTGATCTTGGTATTTATTTTTGTAGGAAAATATATGGGTGTTGAGGCCCGAGATTATGGAAGTACATAATTCTCATTATGGAATGATTATTGGTGATATGATTGTTAATGTCAGGGATGCAACCAGTTTGATGGAATTGTTTGAACATGGAATTTCCCAATGATGTGCTAAATAAATGATGTTTTCCTTATAATAATTATGTTAAAAGGTCCAGATGTTTGAGTTTCTTGTTTATATATTTTTCTATTCCCTTTTAAAGAGGTATCCAGTTGATCTTGGTTATGCACATCTCTTAATTAATGTTCTATATGTTTAATAGTGTACCATCAATTATGGAATTGTAATGTATAATAAATGTTTTAACCCATGGTTAGGTTATTTTAGTAATATAAATGTTTCCAACCTTAAGAAACTGTGTGTTTCACTAGATTAGGTAGGAGGGTATTTACTTCACCGTGATGGTTATTGAAATATAATTGGAATAATGTTTACTACAGGATAATGGATTAATTTAATATAATGTTTAATATAGACAAATAAAGAATTAATTTAATTAAACTCTCATAATGACTTCTTTCTTATAAGATATCTAATAGTTTGTAGTGGAATCCGTGAGTCTAAGTGATGGTAGCTATACTTGAGCATAGTAATAGGTTAATTATAATAGTGTGTTTGTGTTGAATAATATATCACATATGTATCTATATTTCACATTCCATCCCACCCTTGTTGTTAGGTATACTCACACCAAATGGAATCTAGGAGGGTGCTTTTCACTCGAGGTTCTAGGTTACACATAAGGGTGTGATGGGACTGTCCTTAATTTTGTTTTTGTCATGATTGATGGAAAATTTGATATTTACACATTTCTAAATATATTGATAATTAGAATTGAATAAATTATAAAAGTAAATTATAGAACACTAGAACCCAGTGTGGGATCATCCATTATTATTTATATTTATTTTAATTAATAATAGTATTAACATATGAGAATAATTTCTTTCCTGATGAATATATTGATAAATTTGCATTGTACCATCTTTTCATTTTATGAATCAAGATAATATTACCTCTAGATATGTTCAAAATTATTTCAAAAAATCTCTTAATGTCTGTGTAGGAATCTCTGCGTCCTAACGTGGATGATCCTAACACATGCGTCATTCACTTTTTGACATCATGATATTCACTTGTAAATCATTAACTGTGATCTTTCTAGAATCGGGAGATGGAGGTGGAGGAATATATCTTTATATTATTAGGTCAATTATTAGTGAATGAATATGTCTATGGTTTGTGAGGATTCCCTAGATATCATTGTACAGAACAGAAAAATGAATTACCTCTATTTAAATAAAATATAATTAGGTTCTAATAATACTAGGGTGTATAAATAGATATTTTTACAATTTCCCTTTAATATTTATTTAATATCTTATGTAATCCCATGTTTAAAATAATAATATTACTAGTATTTCCTTGAAATGTGATTAACACGTGTATTAAATAAAAATTTTGTAAATCAAATAATACTCAATATAATTTATTTCTACATTAATCTAAAATACCAGTCCTCCATTGTAGAATAATATATATCATGTTTGGTATAATATATATTTAATTGATAAATAATTATCATTTCACTATTATTGAATAAATAGATTAATATTATATTCAATAAATAGTTAAATACATATTTATTAAATATCCTTATCACATAATATTTTCTAGAATATCTATTGCACGAATATTTCTAATCAATAATACAATAATAATTGTTAGACCTTATGTGGGAATCAACTTTATTTAACTTTTAAATTAATAAAAAAATATATTATTTTCATACGATTATTGATAGAATTTGTGTCTGACCCTCTAGGCCTCTTTATATGTGGCATTAGGTGAAACAACAGAAATTAAATGTTTAACATCTAGAAGCATACCACATCACACAGAGAAAATTATGTGAATACTTAAACTATGTAATACTTCTTACTGGTGAATTATGTGTAATATAACCCCATTATCATGATATCTATAATAAAATAGGATCTATAATGGTTTCATTAGCTTTTGTGATTTAGGTATCATTATTTGGCTATTTGGAAAAAATTCCTACCCAACACCATAGAAAATGATCTATTTATGATCTATTTTTTTCATCCAAGGGAATTTGATATCAAATACCATTAAAAAATATATGGGGAAAATCCTTTCTTGCATTATTCATTTATGAAATATCTCTCATGACACACCGAACAAATCATACCACACAAAGAATAAATTTCATCATGATTTTTTTCAATAAATCAATGCACAGAACTCATAAATCCCATTATTAATAATATTATATTATAATTATCAATAGACATTTCTTCGAATAGGAACATCCAATGACACATATTAATTTTGATTTCATAATTTCATATCTCGTTCTCATAATATCCTACAATGGATATTACCAGGGGAAACACCACGAGAAGTTAACTCAATGTCTTATGAGTATCCAACCCTGAGAGCCTATATCACTTATTTCCTTAAAATTATAACTTCTAAATATAAAATGTATATGTAAGAATAGTGTAATAACACTATTATGTTCTCATTATAGAGGGGAACTAATATGGCCAGTTAATTTAAAAACTATCCATAATAAAATTTCACATAACATATTAACTAGAACTACGATAATAATTTGATAATAATGTTATTATTATTCAAAACTATCAATATAATTAATCTAATGGTACATGTAATTTGGTTCTTTGGAAACAACCTAAATAGACTTCCACTTTTACTAGTTTCAAATTCTAACATCATTCAATCCTCTAGCTCTAACATGATTCTATTTATTTTTATAATACATTCCTTTAGACAAGGTTTATTACATTTTCACTTCTATGTATAAGGCCCCAACCTTAAAACTTACCTAATCTTGAGTTATTAATAGATTACACAATGAGGATCTTTTCGGGTTTAGAGTTTTAGAGAATTAGATCATAAAACTTGCATTACATTCCACATATAAACAAAGTGGTTACATAAAGATAGTATTCTTCATTCCCATCAATGGAAACACATTTAAAATAAAACATGGATTATTTCTTGACACATCCTTGACTCTATCATCTTATCATGTACCATTCCCTTGACCTGTGAAAAACATTTCAAAAACATGGGATGAGCATAAAAACTCAGTATGGGTTATAAAAAAACATGGAAAGGAAACATGAGTTCATATATACATAAGAATGAAATCATACTTTACCCATAAAACATAGGCACTTTAACATACCTCATAAAATCATGAATAAATCATATAAATCATAAGACATAAAGGTAACTTGAGGCATTCATAACATTCTTACGTAGGGAGTAACCCTCTTGGTTATGTTTGGAATACCCATCACAGTATATTCCCTAAAATCTCTTCGGAGAAACCTTAACGTCTCACTCCTTCGCGTTACCCAATGCATTGGAGAGCTATAATAGGCTCACCCGCCCTTAGTTTATCACGGAACCAGCCTTCTTCATAATAATGCCCAAGAACCATAACATAATCATATCACATAAAACATGCATAAAGGTAACATAAAATTTCCACATTTCAATCACGAGATATCAATACAACACATTGATATAAAAACATTATGAAAACCATTTTCAATACTAAAATAAATTAAAAGTAAAACATGGTATTTATTTTTCTTTTAAAAAGAAGGTATGGCTTGTAGAGGAAGCCGAAACTCAAATAACGGTCATGACGGCGGAGAAGTCGTTGTCGCCGCATACGTACGACAAAAACATTCCCTTTTGTCGTTTAGTAAACGCTTCGTATAAAAAAGATTCCTTTTGAATAAACGTAAAAGTCAAAGGGTTTTATACACTGTATAAAAGAAAGTTGTTTATAAAATAAAATATGCCTCAATGAAAGGAGATTGAGACGAAGTCCCATACCTCGTCTCCGACTTGACCCGATCGTTCTTTAATCTCCTTAAAAAGTGTAACTCCTTTTGATTTGAGCCTAAAGGATTCCTTTGAAAGGATTCTGCCCAAAGGGAATCCTCTAGGATGAGTAGAGGGATGTGGAGAGAGTAAATGGGCAGGGTTTGGCCGAGCCAAAGGATTGAGGTGTGTGTGAAATGAGGTAGATGTGGGGGCCTTTTATAAGAGGAGAGGAGGGGCACATTTGGAAAGTAAAGAAATATTACTTTATTTGAAAATGTGTTTCGGTTTCAAAAGGTCCAACATTGATATAATTCGTGGATAATGTGATAAGGCTTCAAAATCCACTCATCCAATAAGTTTTGGACATGTTTAGTTCATAGATTTTACATTATCTTTCCATTTTATTTAAATCGTCAAATAATGATGTCATCGCTGCATCATTATTATGTCATAAATAATTTAATTTATTTAATGTCTAAAAATCATAAAAAAATTACTATGATGTAGGAAATCGTTTTAGCTTTCCTATGACTATTTATAATCAAATATCTGATCTTTATAACCCCATCTAAAAATTCTTTTCGTAAAATGTATTATGTTTGTGTCATTTTTACCTTTACATTAAATAAAAAGTTATTTATGTCATTTCCCAACCAAAATGTCCCCATGGGGTCCCCAAGTTGACCCATGGCTTTCCTTGGTCGGCCATGACACAACCAATAAGGTTGGGACATGTGTCTAGGTCATTTCATATTATTAAAGCATTATTTATACCTTAAACTACACTAATTACCACTAATCGCGATTACGAACTTAATAAGTTACTATTCACCAAAAATTATTATAATCTCATTGAACCACATTTTACTTATTAATGACAACCATGTATGTCGGATTTTCAAAATTCAATACACATTAGTGGTAAACTTTCATTTAACTGAAAAATCAGTTTGCTTGATTACCACTTAGTGGTTTCACTATTCATCAAAAATTGAAGTATTTCAGAAAATTACCAAAAATTCACCCTAAGATATATTTGATATTCCGAATTCAAAAAATGAAGTCTATTTTACATAAATTAAAATAATATAAGTCACATTAATTAATTTAATAATTAATTCGCGCTGCCAGAGCAAATAGCGTGTTTTTATAGAACAATAAGTATCAAAAGATTGATACTAGTTTAAGTCCAATTTCAAAGTGAAATTGATTCCAATGACCACCATTGGATTAAATGGTAAAAATATATTCCTATTACACATTAATACCAATTAAAAAGATAATCTAATCGTATAAATAAATTAGATTAAAAATCAGTTTTGATGTAAAATGCAGTATTTTTCACTATTCATTAAAAAATGAACATTATCAGAAAAATACCAAAAATTTACACAAAGTAAATTTTGATGTCCCAATCATAAAGAATAAGTTTATTTTGACAAACATAGTTTATCAAATTGTCAAAATATAGATTGAAAAATGGTTTTCCATCAAAAGGCACTAAAACAATCTTTTAAGAATATTAGTGTATTCCATGCATAAGATTGTATTTGTTTTCATTTTAAGCCTCTATAACACTATCTTAATCATTAATAAAAATAGATAAAAATATCTTTTATTCATTACTTACTTGGGATGTTACATCCTTCCCCCATTTAGAAAATTGCGTCCCCGCAATTTATTTACTTATCGAATAAATGGGGGTACTTATCCCTCATTGCATTTTCAGATTCCCATGTTGCCTCTTCAATCATGTGGTTTTTTCATAAAACCTTTACCTGGTGAATCACCTTATTCCGTAACACCTGCTCCCTGTGGTCAAGAATCTGGACCGGTTGTTCCTCATAAGATAGGTTCTCTTCCAGCTGAACTACCTCTGGACTCAAAACATGAGATGGATCTAGCATATACATTCTCAACATCGAAACGTGAAAAACATTGTGTACCTGAGATAAACTCGGAGGTAAAGCCACTCGGTATGCAACTGATCCAACTCTCTCCAGAATTTCGAATGGTCCAATGAACCTTGGACTCAACTTTCCTTTCTTACCAAATCTCATCACACTTTTCCAAGGAGAAACCTTGAGAAAAACATGATCACCTACCTCGAAAGATAGATCCTTCCTCCGGTTATCTGCATAACTCTTCTGCCTGCTCTGAGCTATTCTCATGTGTTTCTAAATCAGCTGAACTTTTTCTGCCATCTCTTCTACCAATTCTGGTCCCATCAACTTTCTTTCACCCACTTCATCCCAGAAAGCTGGAGTTCGACACCGCTTCCCATATAATGCCTGAAATGGTGCCATCTGTATACTGGAATGAAAACTATTATTATATGAAAACTCAACCAAAGAAAGATGTTGGTCCCAACTTCCCTGATAATCCATAGAAAAAGCTCGTATCATATCCTCCAATGTATGAATTGTTTGTTCTGACTGTCCATCTGATTGAGGATGAAAAGCTGTACTAAAATTTAATTCAGTACCCAACGACTTCTGAAGGCCTTTCCAAAAGTTAGAAGTAAACCTGGGATCACAATCCGATACAATGGAGAGAGGAACTCCATGTAACCTGAAAATCTCTTTAATATACAAACGGGAAAGTTGATCAAGAGAGAAAGTATCTCGTATAGCATGGAAATGAGCAGATTTGGTCAAGCGATCAACAATAACCCAGATTGCATTATTACCTCGAGATGTCTTCGGTAATCCAACAACAAAGTCCATGGATATATTCTCCCATTTCCACTCTGGCACTGGTAAAGGCTGAAGCATCCCTTTCGGTAACTTCCGCTCTGCTTTAACCTGCTGACAAGTCAAACACTTCACAGTAAAATCAGCAATATCTCTTTTCATTCCATCCCACCAGTAATACGCCCGCAGATCTCTATACATCTTAGTACTGTCCGGATGAACTGAAAACAGAGAACTATGATCTTCACATAACAACTCTCTCTTCAACTGTGAATCACAAGGCACACACAATCTCTTCCCATATCTCAAAACACAATCATTATCAATGTTGAATTCAGGCAACATACCTTTCTGAACCAGCTCTACCTTTTTCTGCAACTCACTATCTTGCTTCTATGCTTGCTTGATTCTATCTGATAGAGAAGATCTCACTGATACCTGAAACAAAACAGAAGGACTTCCTGCACTAACAACTTCTATGCCAAAGTTCATTAAATCCTTAACCAAAGGATCATGTTCCAAACGCAACATTGTTAATGAAGCATTACTTTTTCGACTCAAAGCATCAGCCACTTTATTTGCTTTTCCCGGATGGTAATGAATTGTACAATCATAATCCTTGATTAATTCTAGCCATCTCCTTTGCCTCATGTTTAACTCTTTCTGAGTGAATATATACTTTAAACTTTTGTGATCGGTATATATTTCACACTTTACTCCATACAAATGATGCCTCCAAATTTTTAAAGAAAAAACAACAACAGCTAATTCCAAATCATGTGTAGGGTAATTTACCTCATCAGTTTTCAACTGTCGTGAAGCATAAGCAATTACCTGATCATTCTGCATTAGGACGCAACCAAGTCCTTTCAATGAAGCATCACTGTATATCACAAACTCACCATTCCTGAAGGTAGTGCCAAAACTGGAGCATTCACCAATCTTCTTTTCAATTCCTGAAAACAATCATCACATTCTTTTGTCCAGATAAACTTAACACCCTTCCGAGTTAGCTTAGTCATTAGACTAGATAACCGTGAAAAATTTCTAACAAACCTTTGGTAATAGCCCGTCAAACCAAGGAAGCTATGAATCTCGGTTACACTTGTGGGTCTTGGCCATTCTTCCACAAATTTTGTTTTTACAGGATCAACAGTTATTCCATCTTTAGAAACAATGTGACCAAGGAATGAAATTTGTTGCAACCAAAACTCACACTTGCTGAATTTCCCATACAGTTTCTTTTCTTTTAAAGTTTGAAAGATAACCCTTAAATGCCTTTCATGCTCCTCTTTACTTTTAGAAAACACTAAAATATCATCAATAAAAACCCCCACAAACTTATCCAAGAACTCATGGAAATTTCTATTCATTAAGTCCATGAATACAGCATGTGCATTGGTTAGCCCAAAAGGCATTACTACAAATTCATAATGGCCATATCTCGTACGGAAAACGGTCTTCAGAATATCTTCCTCCTTTACCTTTAGTTGATGGTACCCCGATCTCAAGTCAATCTTTGAAAAAAACTGAGCTCCCTGGAGCTGATCAAACAAATCATCGATATGAGGCAAAGGATATTTGTTCTTAACAGTGATATTATTCAAGGCTCTATAATCAATGCAAAGTCTCAAAGAACCATCTTTCATTTTAACAAATAAAACAGGAGCACCCCATGGTGATGTTCTAGGTCTAATTAAACCTTTCTCTAATAAATCTTGCAATTGCTCCTTCAACTCTAAAAGTTCAATTTGTGCCATTCGATAAGGTGGTTTTGAAATTCGCTTAGCATTAGAAACTAAGTCAACAGTAAACTCAACTTCCCGATCTAGTATTATTCCAGGAAACACATCAGGAAAAACATCAGGATACTCATTTACCACTGGCACATCATTAATCTGAATAGTTCCTTTATTTTCAACGACGTGTGCAAAGTAACATTCATTTCCATCTTTTACAAGTTTCTCGGCCTCTTGATATGTTATCAAAAGTAAGGGTTCATTCCTGTAAACAAACTGAAAGCCTTTCTGAAAAGAAACTTCTTTAGCTCTACAGTCAATCTTAGCATGCTATATAGAGAGGCAATCCATACCCAGGATAACATCAAACTCTACTAGAGGTAGAACAATAAGGTTTGCAAGTAGGTTCTTTCCACAGATAAGGATAGGAAGATTCTTATAAATTCTTTTTGCCTTGACACTTCCCCCAGGTGTTTTTACCAAAAGTTCAGGAGTCATTTCTTGAGATGGTATTCCCATTTTACTAGTAAAGGTTTCAGAGATGAAAGAATGTGTAGACCCCGAATCAAACAACACACAGGCATAATCTGAAAAAACAAACAAAGTACCTGATACAACTTCATTTGATGGCCCGACATCTACTGAAGTAGTTGCAAAGGATTTCACCACCCCTTTCTGCTTGTAGTCTAACTGCTTCCCATCACTCAAGCTCCTTGTCGGACACTTGTTTGCATAGTGACCCATCTCATTGCACTTATAACATTTCACTAACTGTAAATCAAATTTGTTCTTACCTTCGCCTTGATCCTTTTCAGTGCAATCACGAGCCTTATGTCCCATCTTACCACATCGGTAGCACTTCCCAAAATTCAGAAGACATTCCCCAGCATGCCTTTTGCCACATTTATCACAAACTGGAAACTTAGTTCTCTTACCATCAGACTTTTTTGAAGAATTCTTACCTTTCTCCTGCCACCTCGGTCTCTTCTTCTGCTGGTTGTTATAGAAAACTTGGTCATCGGCAAACTCCATTTCCACCTTCTCAGCACATCGAACAAGATTTTCATAACTTTTAAACTCACGAGAAGCTAATGCCCTTCGATACTTTGGCTTTAATCCTGAGTAAAAACGATTGATTTTACTATCAAGGTCCCGGATAAAATTTGGAGCATACCTTGCCAATCGAGTGAACCTTTCTTCATAGGCAGCCACTGAGTCTTCCTCTTGCCTCAATTCCAAGAATTTCTTTTCCATCCTAAGTCGAACAGACTTAGGAAAATACTTCTCAAGAAACATACCTTTGAATTCATCCCAGTCAAGATCATCAATCTCATCGGCGTCCCTGATATTTTTAACCATAGACCACGACTGATCTTCTTCACCCTCCAAACGGTAAATAGCAAGACTAACCTTTTGATTGTCTGAACACCCCATGACATCAAAAATCTTCTCCAGTGCTTTAATCCACCCTTCAGAAAGCACATGGTCAGATGATCCTCTGAATGATGGTGGATGTTACCTCATGAAATGTTCCACCACTGACATGTTCCTCTGCGGTTGTTCTGGATGATCTCGTGCATGGATACCACCGCCATTTATCGCTTGAGTCAACTGCGCCATTACTGCAACAAACTGTTCAGTTCCAATTCCGACCATTTCTGGATGCTGATTCGGAAGGTTATTTCCTTCTGTATGCCTTCCTAGCACTGCTTCCCTGTTTCCTCTGCGGAAAACCATTCTGAACAAACATGTCTTAGATGAAGCAACATGGTAATCTTTAAATGTTATATCATTTCGAAAAAAAATATTTTTGGGTAATCATTTAATAGAATTCTAACTCCTAAAGTTATCTAAACCGACCTCTGATACCAACTATAAGGCCCCAGACATAAACCTTACTTAATCTTGAGTTATTACAAGATTACACATTGAGGATCATTTCGGGTTTAGAGTTTTAGAGAATTAGATCATAAAACTTGCATTACATTCCACATATAATCAAAGTGGTTACATAAAGATAGTATTCTTCATTCCCATCAATGGAAACACATTTAAAATAAAACATGGATTATTTCTTGACACATCCTTGACTCTATCATCTTATCATGTACCTTTCCCTTGACCTGTGAAAAACATTTCAAAAACTTGGGATGAGCATAAAAACTCAGTATGGGTTATAAAAAAACATGGAAAGGAAACATGAGTTCATATATACATAAGAATGAAATCATACTTTACCCATAAAACATAGGCACTTTAACATACCTCATAAAATCATGAATAAATCATAGAAATCATAAGACATAAAGGTAACATGAGGCATTCATAACATTCTTACGTAGGGAGTAACCATCTTGGTTATGTTTGGAATACCCATCACAGTATATTCCCTAAAATCACTTCGGAGAAACCTTAACGTTTCACTCCTTCGCGTTACCCAATGCATTGGAGAGCTATAACGGGCTCACCCGCCCTTAGTTTATCACGGAACCACCCGTCTTCATAATAATTCCCAAGAACCATAACATAATCATATCACATAAAACACACATAAAGGTAACATAAAATTTCCACATTTCAATCACGAGATATCAATACAACCCATTGATATAAAAACATTATGAAAACCATTTTCAATACTAAAATAAAAGAAAAGTAAAACATGGTATTTATTTTTCTTTTAAAAAGAAGGTATGGCTTGTAGAGGAAGTCGAAACTCAAATAACGGTCACGACGGCGGAGAAGTCGTTGTCACCGCATACGTACGACAAAAACATTCCCTTTTGTCATTTAGTAAACGCTGCGTATAAAAAAGATTCCTTTTGAATAAACGTAAAAGTCAAAGGGTTTTATACACCGTATAAAAGAAAGTTGTGTATAAAATAAAATATGCCTCAATGAAAGGAGATTGAGACGAAGTCCCATACCTCATCTCCGACTTGACCCGACTGTTCTTTAATCTCCTTAAAAAGTGTAACTCCTTTTGATTTGAGCCTAAAGGCTTCCTTTGAAAGGATTCTGCCCAAAGGGAATCCTCTAGGATGAGGAGAAGGATGTGGAGAGAGTAAATGGGCATGGGTTGGCCGAGCCAAAGGCTTGAGGTGTGTGTGAAATGAGGTAGAGGTGGGGGCCTTTTATAAGAGGAGAGGAGGGGAACTTTTGGAATGTAAAGAAATATTACTTTATTTGAAAATGTTTTTCGATTTAAAAATGTCCCACATTGATATAATTCGTGGATAAGGTGATAAGGCTTCTAAATCTACTCATCCAATAATTTTTGGACATGTGTAGTTCATAGATTTTACATTATCTTTCCATTTTATTTAAATCGTCAAATAATGATGTCATCGCTGCATCATTATTATGTCATAAATAATTTAATTTATTTAATGTCTAAAAATCATAACAAAAATACTATGATGTAGGAAATCGTTTTAGCTTTCCAATGACTATTTATAATCAAATATCTGATCTTTATAACCCCATGTAAAAATTGTTTTCGTAAAACGTATTATGTTTGTATCATTTTTACCTTTACATTAAATAAAAAGTTATTTATGTCATTTCCCAACCAAAATGTCCCCATGGGGTCCCCAAGTTGACCCATGGATTCTATGGGTCTGCCATGACACAAACAATAAGGTTGTGACATGTGTCTAGGTCATTTCATATTATTAAAGCATTATTTATACCTTAAACTACACTAATTACCACTAATCGCGATTAAGAACTTAATAAGTTACTATTCACCAAAAATTATTATAATCTCATTGAACCAAATTTTACTTCTTAATGACAACCATGTATGTTTTATTTTTAAAATTCAACACACATTAGTGGTAAACATTCATTTAACTGAAAAATCAGTTTTCTTGATTACCACTTAGTGGTTTCACTATTCATAAAAAATTGATGTTTTTAAGAAAATTACCAAAAATTCACCCTAAGCTATATTTGATATTCCGAATTCAAAAATGAAGTCTATTTTACAAAAATTCAAATAATATAAGTCACATTAATTAATTTAATAATTAATTCCCGCTGCCAGAGCAAATAGCGTGTTTTTACAAAACAATAAGTATCAAAAGATTGATACTAGTTTAAGTCCAATTTCAAAGTGAAATTGATTTCAATGACCACCATTGGATTAAATGGTAAAAATATATTCATATTACTCATTAATACCAATTTAGAAGATAATCTAATCATATAAATAAATTAGATTAAAAAGTAGTTTTGATGTAAAATGCAGTATTTTTCACTATTCATTAAAAAATGAACATTGTCAGAAAAATACCAAAAATTCACACAAAGTAAATTTTGATGTCCCAATCATAAAGAATAAGTTTATTTTGACATAGTTTATAAAATTGTCAAAATATAGATTCAAAAATGGTTTTCCATCAAAAGGCACTAAAACAATCTTTTAAGAATATTAGTGTATTACATGCATAAGATTGTATTTATTTTCATTTTAAGCCTCTATAACACTATCTTAATCATTAATAAACATAGATAAAAATATCTATTATTCATTACTTACATGGGATGATACATTATGGGTACTCAACCAAATAAAAAATCACTGTTTTCATATCTAAACCACTTAATTGCATGCAAAAAAAGCCACTATATACATCCAATCCACTGTAAAATCAATAAAAACTAGATCCATTTTAATATTTCATATCACAAATATAATTTTTAGATATATATAATATCATTATTGGGACATCATATCATTATAATCTATATGAAAACTATATTTAGTAAGATATATGATTACCACTAACTCACATTCTCCGTAAACTATGAACATATGCATTTTTCTTATTAGATACTTGATGAAAACCTTAAAACCAGACACAATTTGTTCTCTGCAACCATCTTCATATATACATACCATGATTAATGCATATGAAACATCAAGTATAGTTCACAATGTGGAATACATGATGGATCATATCATTGAAGCATTAGGGTTCATACTAATTTTACCTTTCTCATGTTCTGTTTGAGGACACATTTTCAAAGAAATATGTAATCCCTGTGACACTTGAATCAGTCCCCTCTTGGGTTCTTCAATATTAAATATATTAATTATCTAGACAATTTATGTACTTTGACATGATCTATGTATACTCTTAGGTATATCATGAATGATCATGATCCCCAGAATATAGGCTTCTTCAACTATGTTCTTCTTGGAGAAACATTTTTTAACCAATCCCTAACATAATGTAAGACTTGTATTTCATTTAGAAAAAGTAATATTTCAACAATATATACAACTATGGTAATAATACATTCAGAGTAAACTGTTTTAATCACATGGATCACATTTTTTCTACATAAAAATGAACTATTTTGTAGCATCATCAAAATGAATGTTCTATGACCTACATGCTTTATTCAATCCATAAATGTATCTATGCAACTTGAAAATATTTTTGGAATCATCTAGATTCCAAAACCCATCTATTTGTATATATAGAAATATTTTTAAAGTATCTAATTATGGAAGGTAGTTTTTACATCCATCTACAAAATTTCATAGTTATTTTAATGAGATATAGAATTATTTTAAGGAACATAATGGACAATTCATTTATGAAATTATTCATTAATTTAATTTTAAAAATGACACAACCATCAAATCCTACCTCATGGTGAAGACATGTCATTATAGTTTTTATCAATAAATAAAATTACCTGACTCATAATACTAATTAATAAAAATATAAATGATAAAGGATCAATATGCATGTCCATATATAGTAACATCCAATGACACAGATAAATATTGATTTTCTACTCATGGGTCTAGTTCTCAGAATATAGGACATTATATATGACAAGATATGTACTGCATTAGAATGTGAATGAATGTCCAAAGAGTCTCCCCCCATTACTGAATGTATCAATTATTTCCCTAAAATTATATTATATGTCTATAGAAAATATTTTTATTAATATATTCATAACACTCCTGGGTTATCATCATTGTGAGGAACTCGTATGACATTTTTGGCGATAACTAATCTTTGGAGATTATCATATACTATTTTATACAAAAGAAAAATCATTACATGATAAGAAGTTTATTAATATTCCAAATTATGAGTAAAGGTTATAATAATGTACATAAAAGATGATTCTATAGAACCAACTCCAACATCCCCAACATCCATGATGGTGAGAGATGGATTGATAATTAACCACTCTAGCCCAGCACTCTAATCATGAAGATATTATATAATGGAATACATGGTTTTATATTTCATAATATATATATGTATTGGGTTTTAATTAATCAATGTAAATTCCTACACATGTATCTCCACTTATCTAATAATAAAGTTTATTATAGGTATGATGTGTACGGGTTATGATGGATCGAGGTACATTACATAGTTTATGGAAGTCATGTATTTAGGTATAATACCCAATGTATGATACATGAAATACATGATGCGGTGGACCCCAAAAATTAATTTGTTATAATATGGATATAGGTTATGGTATGATGAGATTATTTGATGCATGATATGCTTGTTTTGATAATTATCCTAGGTTTCTTCATGATACTTCATTTTATAGAGAAACTAATTATGATGTAAGATGTTAGGGAATAATAGTAAACTAATGGAATTTTGTAACATGGACCCTTCTTTTGATGTTATAATATAATATATATTGTTTGCATTATTTGGTAGGATGTATACATAGTGAGGTTATAATTTTAGTATATTTTGTTTAGGTGAAGAGTAAGTTTCAACTACTGTTTACATTGATTTAAAATTCATTCATTATTTTTTTAATGAGAGGCTACAAGGAGGAACCTACTATTTATACCTATTATTCTCAACATATTTTTATATTATCCATTTTTTAATTTTTCATGTTAATGTTCATGACTGGGATGTATATTAGTTGATTGTGTTTGACAGGAATCTCTTTGGGATTCGTGGTCACCACTAGGGAGTTGTTTTGTTATTTACAGTTCCTTTTTTAGTTGATCATGTTTTTTATGATAGTACATTCATGTACATGGGATATATTTTACCTTTATTAATATTGATTTATTTGTGTACTCTGAATCATTATCTATTTTATGGTGTTATCCCCAGTTTCGATGTTTGATATACCCTCAGTTCTTTTTAACATCATATAACTTTGTAGATGAAGTATTTGGATTTCAATATCATCATTCATTCATTTCCATCTAGAAGGGGTACCTCCAGGGGCTAGGTTTCATGAAATCGTGGTATCATAGGGATAAATTTCGGGATTGGATGGAGTTTTTATATAGGCACAAGTGAGACAACATGGGTTGGTAGTGAAATAGTGTATACTACGATTAGTGAGATTTTTAAAAAGGTGTATCATTAAAGGCATGAGTAATTATGGATCTAATTGTTTCATTTTTAGAGTTTATAGAAGTAATAGGGCTCTATTTTATACATTGTAACATATGAAGGGTCTGAAGAGGTAGAGATTTGGTTAGTTCTTTTCGGTGATTAGAAATAGCATTGAGTTTCATTACAAAAAAAATATTTTCCCGGTAAGTGAGGAAATAATGAATATTGTTCCTTGGTAGTCATAAAGTGTTGTTAGTCTCATAAGAGATGTTTCATGAAAAATTATGATAATAGTTTCATTCATCAACCATGAAGGTGTTTAGTCCCATAGAGATCCTTATACTTCGATCAGATTGTTATAACATGTGGGTGTTCAGAATCAATATCATGTTTCCTCTGTGATATTATTTTGAACTATTTATAGATGAAGAGTCTAGTGTAAAGAACTATATAGATGATTTCAATCTAATTATATAGCGCTTGGTCCCCCTTTTTATGCTGAATACATATCGTAATTAGATATTGAGATTAGATGTTGTTGAGGAGAAACATGCTTGAACTATGTCATCATTATAAGAGAGTCATCATGATTCTAGATGAAGAAGTGTTGTCATATGTGGATCCTATTTTATTAGATATATTATATTTTAGATAACTATAGGAAGGTCTTAGTCCTCATTGTATCATTTATCCATGGGTATAGTATCTATATCCTTTTCCAGTAGAATATATGCATTTTTTCCTTATGGAGGTAGAGGTACTCTACATTGACAATTCCAGTGATTGTTTGAAGGAATAATTCAGTTGGTGTTATATTTAAGTTCCTCTATTGTGGTAGTTTCATCCAAGTCTGTATAATAAGGGTAATCATTCTTGGGATTAGAAGATAGAATATGGGGATGTAATAAGACAATGAAGAAATGATCAATATTCTCTTAGAGAAATGCATGATATTGGAGGTTGTCATCATCAGTTTGAGTGATTTCATGGAGAGATCCCTGGATACCTACATGTTATAATATTTATATTGTTAGGTTAACCATACACCATTATATGTAAAAATTTATCTAATTTTGTTTGGGATTATTCCTAGTTTAATCAATGAGCTGCCCACTCTTTCAAATCACCTTCCGGAGTCCATAATCTGGGAAATGTTGTGCGGATTCATCCAGTTCACCTGGATTAGACAAATATAGTTAGAGGTAAATATTATATATATGAATAATTTAAGGACTATGAGATAGTTTTTTAGTAACAACACTCTTTTGGATACTCCCTAAGATTAAATATACTTCTATATGAGATCATCCTCATTATGGAATAGTTTTATTTGCTGAAAGATATTGTGGATTTCATATAAAGGTGGGTAATATTCTATAAGTTAGAAGGAGAATATTAGATGTTCATTGGTGAGTGAGACCAATATATGGGTACGAGATATGTTATATAAATGTATTCATTGATATATGATACAATTCTAGGTTCATTGAAAGTTCATATGGTTGATTTTTCTTGTGTTTTAGAAGAGTATTGAGAATATTACATCAAGGTAGTTTTAGAATTACCCCTTATATGGGAGATCATGTTTGGGATAGGGATACAAAAGATTCATTATTTTATCTTCAATCCTCTATCTTTGGTATGACATTATATTTTATGTGAGATACATGTATAGCTCAATGATTTATTACCACAAGGCTTTGATAAGATGAGTTTGTCACATTTGGGTGCACCTGTTTCATTTATAAAGAAGGCTGGTGGATGTTTGAAGAATTATCTCGATTACCATTACTTTATCTATAAAATTATGAAGAACCATTATCCACTTATAAAAATAAATGATTTATTTTACCAGATAAAAGAACCATATTAGTTATCAATGATTGATCTTCAGTTAAGGTGTCATTAGATATAGATTAATGATGAGGATATTTCGAATACTTCATTGGGATGACATTATGTGAATTTATATATTTTTGTGATGATGTTATATTTGAATAATACTACATAAACATTCATGAGTTAGATTAATTTAGTTTTTAGGGATTTTATAGATTGGTTCTTGGGGGTCTTAATAGTTGATATCATTGTGTACATTGTGCCCGAGGAGGATCATGCAATGAATATATATTCTAGTTTTGGAGTTCATCATCATGAAAAACTCTTCGGGAAGGTGATAATGTTTCAATAATAGGATAAAAAAGTATACAACTTTTAATATTTTATTTCCCATCTATAATTATATGTGAACCATTATACGATGGGGGATGCTTTTCTTGGACATTCCCCACGAATATTGCAAAAGTGTAGAGTTTTTTTGGCATTTAAATCTATAATATGAGTATTGTAATTAATTTATAATGGTATGTGACTCTTATAAAAAAATTTACTTTAAAGGATTATGATTTTTTATATAATATGTTTTTTAAAGGATTTCATCTACCTGAAGGAGAAGATAGTAGGCCCTCATGTTCTTCATTTTCCAGATGACGGGGCTCAGATTGTGGAATTATACGAGTTATCCTATCTGTGTTCGGGCCATGTTTTGATGCATCATAGATCAATTATTTCTTATGATACTTGTAATTCACATAACCATGAGATTAAATATTATACCAATGATCTCTTGTTGTGGATACAATACCTCATCGATGAGAATTTTTTGGTTATTATTTATCATAAAAACAAAAGGCATGTCTTCTCCCAGTGTGACCTAATCCTACGATAGTAACGGTGGATGAAATCATTTTATTTTGAATTAAATATTTTATATACACTAGTGAATGAAAATTTAATGTCTTATACTCTGTGTAAGAATACTTATAATAATATCGTGCATGTATATAGAGATTCCTATAGAGTTATGTAACATCACTTGTTGATTCATTATGATATCTGATAAGTTAGTGTATGAAGTTTCATTTTTCTGATGAAAATGAAGTTATGTTTGATTAATAACCATGAGGTATCCCACATAAGGATAATATATATATAATATAGTATTGGGGGTAGGAATTAAAATATAAGGATACTAGATATATAATAGAGTATGGGAAATGTCATAAGGTTGGTTGGACTTCCATAGTGATACTAGATATAGAATAGAGTATTGGGGGGGGGGGGGGTAGGTATTCAAATATAATCAGGTATTGTTTCTCCTTTGAGGTGTGTTGTGGAATAATATGGTTGAGTGATGCGATATGGAGGATATTTTTGGAGTAAGGGATTGATGGGTATTCTACCAATTCATGGGTAGCTCTAGTGTGGTATACTCGACCAAAACATGGTTCTTACCTAGGATTATAGGATCTTCACTCTATAGGGTATTGTATTTCTTGGAAATATTTTGACCATGCATGATAAGACAAGGTCCCTTGTGTTACACTAATTTTTTTATGTTGTAGATAGTTTTTGGTTGTGCTGTAGAAGATTGTGATATGGTTTTCTATTTATAATAATTCCTATAAATAATCAAACCCACTCTAAACCCAATTTTATTCTATCTTTCTATATCGAACCCTAGCCTACCTAGATATATCATTGAAGGATTTAAACCCATTTCAATAAGAATCAACCACCAACTTCTATGGATTTATCTATGTTTATCTAGGGTGAGTTTGACCAATTTTTAGTGATTTATTATATGTTTGATATTATTTTCACCTATTATATATTTCAATTTTTTGGATATTATTCTACATTATTCTAATGGAGATTATTTGATGTTGTTGGTGTAGGTGTTTCATGGAATTCATAGAGGGATTCATCATTCTTTTGGTGATAGGCCATGCGAGGTTCACGCAGTGGTTCAATTATCATTTTAAGATCATTCAATAATTGATGTTGATTATTTATTTCTAATCCATTTTTCTTTTTTTTATAATAAAAAATCTACCATAAATTACCTTTTTGGTAGAGTGTGAAAATAACCCTAACAAAGAGTAAATCAGATTAATTAATAATTTATTTATTTTTTATGATCATGTGTTCTTCAATAATGATAATAGGTTGCATTTTTATTTTTATGACAGTATGATATTTATGATATAATTTGTTTGTCATGATTTTTATTCTTTGGATTTTATGTTAATTTTTTGAAATCAGACAGGAAATAAAGTCTAATTTTTTTTTGTTGGATGATGAAATAAAAAGTAATTTTGGATGAACCATTTAGATTATTATAATCAATGTCAATAATTTTTTTAAAAATGAATCTTTAATTGAAGTAGTTTTCATATGTTAATATAAATTTATAATTAACAAGAATCTTAAATGATTTTAATTAATAATAATAAATATCATGATAAAGAAGAATAGTTATTCATGTAGTTTTTTGAATATCATATTGGTAATAGAAATAATGGTAAATTAATTTAATAATTAGCTATTGATGATAGCTTAGGATACATATTATTGTAACCTATAATAAATAAATATATTAATTCAATTTTGAATAAGAAATATATGTTCAATAAAGATAAATGTTTGGTTTCATGTGATCATGTCTTATTATGAAGGTTGAATGCCTTATGATGGCAATATTGGAAGCCACATCTCTTTTAAAACATTATAGTATGTCGTTCACAGCTTAGTTTCTATTTTAACTATGTTTTTACATGATTACTAATGTTTTTAATTGGATGTGAGAAAGAATATAAAATATTATTTGATCTTATAATGGCTATTGGATGGAAATATACAGGTGGAGAGGCATGGGACTGTGGTAGTAGTTGACTCCTAGGATGGAGATATTTATGGTGATATACATTGTGTAATTGAGGATGAAAATAGGTTTATAGAATGGGTCAATGTTTTAATTTCTTATTGGAACACTGAAAGATGATTTTTTTGAGGATAATAAATCTTCCAAATCTTTTAGATATATTCATTTCTTCTTTATCTGTATTCCTTTCACTACTAGATATAGATGTTTTTGTTTGTGAATAGTAATGAATCTCTTTTAAAGGTACCTTAGAAAGATTCCTATAGAAAAAAGTAATATGGAATGGTAATGTTTATTATATATTTTAACCCATGGGGCTGGCTAATGAATTAATACCATTGTTGTTAATCTTATCAAACCATGGATTTAGTTTGATAATATCTTGAGGGCATGTACCTTACCGTGGTGGTTAAAAAATGTAAATGGAATATTATTGAATAAATTCTAATGAAATAATTTAACATAATAACAAATATAAAATTTCAATAATTAATTTAGGGAAACTCCATTAATTATTATGTTCATATAGCATATCTTTATATTAGATGTATAAATGAGGTGTTTTATGGATGATATATATAGTTGATATCAATACAAGGTTAATGATAATTGTGTGTTTATGCATTATATTATATCATATATTTTTTCTGATTTAATAAACTAACAAACCCTTTTCAATAGGTTTACTCACATGTAATAGAATCTTGAAGGGTTTTACCCATTAACCATGTTGGCGAGGGACGGATAACTGAATACCCTCTCCATCCCGTCTTAATTATCTAGGTAGTATAATCTAATATAATTAAAAATGCTTATCATTCGTCATATATGTTTATAGAGGGTTTTAATAGATTTTTGTTGTTTCAAACAAATGTATCTATGAATAGAGTATCCATGGTATTATTTATTTATGTTGTGTATTGGTTGTGATGGCTCAAGGTTCATTACTAAGTGTATATGATATAATAGGTCAACATATAACTCCATATGTTTAATGCATGACAATGGAGTTACCATGGATCATGAATCATAATCACAACATATATAAAGATATGTTATGTGGTTATAAAGTGACGTGATTAATGAGATTTTTTTTATATATAGAACATGTATATTCTTGTTGGCTTTATTTAGAGAGATACAGCTAAGGACGTAAGAAATATGGGAAGAGTGGAAAATTAGTGGCAAAGAAGTAGTAGGGTACCGTATTTTGATATTATAATACAAAATATATTTTATCCGTTATTTATAAGTAGGTATCTATAATGATTTAGGGAAATTATTATACTTCTATAGGAGATGAGTTAGTTTTATTATTTTTCCACTAGGATTTATTATGATTTCTCTAGAACTTTCACAAGAGTCTCGGGGGAGGATCATATAATGTATACCTATTCTTATCACATTACTTATATATAAACTGTTTTTTATTTTAGTAGATGAATATTTTATATCAAGATAAATATTACTAGATTGTGGTTGTTCTGGATATGTTTAGTCTTCGTGGTCAATATAGAGGTTATATTTTGGTATTTATAGTTTCATAATGAGTTGTTCTAGATTCAATGACATTATATCCATGTACATGATATTTTTTTAATCTTTATGACCATGAGTTGATTGGTGTACTTGTTTTATATATCTACACTACTTATTCTCATACAGGATAATTCTAATTATTTTTATGAATGATATATCCTAGGTTCCATTCACAAAACCATGTCCAATTACAATTGGGCTCTAGGAATCACTTTCTCCATTATCTTGTTGCATTAAAATTAGGGGATCCTTTGGGGGCAGGGTTATGAAAATATGAGCTGTCCCATTTTTTAGGTTACTATTTTCCCTTGTTTTGAAAACAAATAATTCATATTTGTTCATGATTAACATCTTTTGTGGAATGGTTAATAGTGTTATTGACATAATGTAATGTATTAAATATTATCTTATATAATAGAGAAAATACCACTTGATACAAATAACATGGGTTCTGATGAACAAATATTTTTCATAACATTCTAAAACCCAAAACCTTATAGGACTCTAGAATATAAATGTGACATTATTTTTTGAATGATCTATTAATTAATTTTTTTATTAAATATGCCATCAAATGTAAGTTATTTTTTGAACCTAATTTGTAATTGTGGGTTTTGGGGATCTCAATTTGTTTCAGAAGGGGTTTTATATAACATTAGAGGTCAGAATGTTATCAGTTGAATAATATTTAAGTGTTCTAATAATAATTACTATTTTAAATGAAAATAATTAGCATATATTCTAAGTTATGGATACACTATAAAGTTGGATAAACTGGTTATTTTAAGTTTTTTCTACTAGGATTTGTGAAATTGGGAGAAATGAATAAGTTATATTCATTTATAGGGTCATATCCTAAAATGTTGATATTGTAGATATTTTATTGTTCTATTGGAAATAAAATATTTTTATAGATTAATAATGTATATTCATGTTTTAGAATAGACATACATTGGGGTAATAACACTAAAAATGGAATGTTTGGTATTAATAAAATATCTACTTTGAGCATTTGAAAATTCCTAATTACACACATGGTTTTATACTCAAGGGAAAATTATGTAGTTATTTTCCTTTCACTCTAACGAAACTTTATGAAGTAATTAATTATAATGTAAATTGAATAGGATAGTGAACCTAATAGGTAATAAACCATGAATAATTAACGATTTAATTAACTGAAGTCATTGGTTGAACTGATAGTATTATATGTTATATTTGAAGGATCTATAAGGAATTTCAACTTCATATTATTGTATTTAAATTTATAATATTTATATTATCATAACCATTATGGTTTAGTATTCAATTTAAATATTATCATGGAAATAAATTTGAGGAAGTTATGTATCTATAAAAAACATTTTCTTAAAACCAAACGATGGTTCAAAATTACAAGCTTGATAATTTTATTATATTCCTATAATAATGGAAAATGATTGTTTCAAATACAAAATGAGGTACTATAGATGATATCATAATAGGGATTAAATATTGATACTTGAATTTATAATATGTAGTTAATTAAATTTATTAATGACACTCTCGTATTTTATTAATGTTGTGAGGATTATGTTAAATATATAAGGATTTTTCATCAGCTGGTTTGATTGAATGTTTATGAAAAAATACAATAAATTGTATTGATAACACTGAAAATTTATTTTAGGAAAATGATTCCTCTTTCTAGATAACCATTGTAGAATGCATGATTATAGTATAGACAACACATAGGTTTAATAAATGGATAATGTTGAGGTAATTAATGATTGATCTATTTAGATAAAATTGATTTATATTGTATTGCTAGAATTTGAATTAATTTTTATTTAAATCAATTAGGAATAAATTACATTATTAGTGACATATATCTTAGTTTTTTGTAATATTTGGTTCCATAGACCAATAAGGAACATTATTTTTATATTATCATATCTTTTATACAATTATTTATACATGATGTTATCATACCATAATAGTGTTGATATATTTATTCCCATTATTAACATGGTAATTTATGTAGATTATATGATGATTAAAATTGTTATAAACTTTCACATGCTATAATGAGAACCACATGAGAATAGTACATTAATAAAAAAACTCCTTTGGTCTAGATACATCATTCAAAGTAGAATAAAAAGATGTATAAATATTAGTTTTTGGGGTATCATAAGCACTGAGAATTCATCTAATTATGTTCTGAAATGAGGATATCATTTAGATGAGATCACGACGAATGAAATTCAAGCAGGAAAATATCATGCTATATGAGTCATTGGTAGTTTTTATCAATAAAACTGTCTAATAGTCATCGTATTTGATATTATTAATAATGTCCACTGTTTTATCATATAAATTGATAGTAGCTAAAAACTATTTCTTTTATTTCCAAGTGATGTATCTTTTATTAGTTAGGAGAATAGTTGAATGACATTGATTGGGTGATCAAGATAAAATTTTCACTTCCAAAAGGAAGTTGTATCTTAGGCATTATGGATTATGATGATAGTATATTCACAAAATTCATGGCAATGGTAGATTATGTCATGTCCCTCCAGTTAGGTCAAAATATAATATAACAAGTCAAGGAATATGAAAAAAATTTCTTAAGAAAATCTATTGGATATTGAGATAGAAAAAAATTATAATACATGTACTATATTGGTAGGAAGGGTATCATTTCTATGAGTACTCCTTATATACTTAAGGACCTTGAAGGGTTCTTAAATAGCAAGATACCAGACATCCATTAAGATTTTGTTTTAAAAATTATACTTTATTTTACTTTAATACTTTTACATAAATATTGGTTGAGTCTATGTAGAGTTTCAGTGGTTTTTTTGGCGGTTATGGAACAAGAGATGGTGAAATAGATCCATCTAGTGCGTGTTGACCAATGGGATCCCTATTTGTAGTAATTATTCTCCCAAGTAATTCTTTCCAAGAGGAAGGGTGCATAGTTCAAAAAAACCAGGAATGGGAGATGGAAATACCATGCAGTATTTGATAGATCCATTCTACATAGTCATAACATGTGTTTTTAAACCATGCATAATTTTTATATAACTATGAAAAATTCCACCCATGGACTAAGGGTGGTGCATGGTTGGAGCATGAAAATTTCAAATATGCTCTGAAACCCTATTCCACCTAAAAATTGGTATTTTACTATTTTACCCCTTGGAATGTAAGTGCTAAAACATGGGATACTCTTCAGTTTTCCTCCTACCTCTTTTGTGATGATCCAAAATGCCTAAGAATTCCCATGTATTGATGTACCTTATTTCTAATCTAATTGGAAAATATATAAAGGAGATTCAAACATTTGGTTGAGTCTAACACTCCCTTTTGTTCAATTTTTCTGATTTTGGATTTTTTAGATGTTCCCATTCTTATGAAACCATTAAAAACACTTTTTACTGTCGATTATAGGTCGAGTATTTGAAAGGTGTTCAGATTCAAACAAAAGGTTGCGTTAAGAGAGTATTCATCTTCAGAATCAAGGTTGGTGGTCAGCAAGTTATACCCTATAGTCATGATGTTTATTTATTTATATGAGGATGTTCCTTGTTGTGGCTTTGTTACTATTTTATTTTCCATATGTAGAAATTATATATTTTTTGGATAAAGGTTTAATTGAATCCATCACAATCCCCATGGGATATGTTGTGGTTGATTTGACCATATTAAGAGCCACCCATGAGGTTTTACACTTCATAAACCAGGAAAATTAAATGATAAGTGTATAATTGAGTTATTATGGCATAGATCTCATAAAAAATGTAATGAAATTTTATCTTGCGTTATGGGATGAATCTAATTATTGTTGTGTCTGTTATTAATTTGGAATAAGGGGTTTTTTAGAGTAATGTAAATGTGTTAAATGAGTAATGAATAAAAAGGGTAACTTTTTTTATTGTAAATGTAATGTGGAAGATTAATGGGTTAATTAGGTTAATTTATATAACTGATTTTGTAAACATTCTAAGGCGTAATGTTGGATTTTGTGTTAAAGTGAAGAGTTTTTTGAAAATGACTAATGTGGTGAGTATTAGGATTATGTTTGATTAATGTGTTATGATTAAAAAAGCATGTTCACATGGCTTAGTGTTATATGGGTTATTCAATTGAGGTTCATTACCAAATTTTCAGGTTTCAAGGAGGCACTAAACCCCACCCCTTGATTTCACAATTAAAGGAGTCAGAATAAGGATCTATTTCCCCCAATGTTTTCATTGGTAGAGACTACCAAGACTGAATCTGTAATGTTGTGTGATATAATTTTCAGGAAATGTTTTCCCTATTGAGATAGTGAACTTTACATATCCCATTATTGATAGTAGTTGACTGACATAAGTTTTATTGTTATAAATACATTTCCTTACCCTTGGATTAAATGAAGATAATTGTTTATGTTAATATTGTTATCAAATGGAACCTAGATTATATGCTGGTTGTATTTTTATAATTTTATTTTATTCATACATTGTCTAATTTGACATGATTTTTTTATTAATACTTTGTGGTGACTTATTTAGATTTTCTCACACACTTATCAGGAATCCATTTGGATTGGGAGTACGTTTCATGGTTACATGTCTGTACAAGGGAAATAGACCTACTATAAAGGCTTTATTGGGGCATGGGATGTACATGGATGAGGCATCCTAACATGGAGAAAAATCATATTTTAGGGATAAATATTTTTATCCTTATTTTGAGGTTTTCTTGACTTTCCGTTGTATGACATGACATAGCATATTAAATATTTTTTTGTGGGATTTTACCAAGTTTTTTAAAATGGTTGATATTTCATGTTTATTGTTTACTGTCTACTATTTCAATTATTTGAAATTTTAATTTTTGGATTGAAATGATAAAGTGGTTATAGATTCTCCACGTAATCTAATAAACTATAATTGCTAGTCAACAATATCTAGCAAAAGGGATGGCATTCCTGTTGTCATGTAGAAACCTAGTTCATGGAATAGGTTAGTAGCACTAATGTAGTGAGTTATACAAAGTGATATAAGAGGTGTGTTTTTATCCTATTTTATTACAGTATGGGTATTTTTGATTGGATACTAGAATGTGTTGGGTCTTGGAAATGATCCTATGAATATCAGTAGCAAACCCATGTATGAGGTTAATACCAATTACCAAGGGTGGATTTGTTGTTCATGATGTGTGTTGTTGCAGTTTAATGATATTTCAGAATTAGGTAATGTGTTATTATGTTATATGAAAATTTTAGGATTTTTTTTCATGGTCAGAATGGAACATGGTTGTGTATTCATGCATCATTTTTGGTACCTTGGGTTATTATTGGCATGCCTTGTGGTATGAACACATGGGGAGGATGTGTGGGTTGAGAGGGTTATAATTCATTACACATTCCTTTAATGAAGTAAAAATGGTGTATAATAATAATGATACCCATTGATAAATTAAAATAATTTTTAAATAAAATTTCATAATGATTGATTATAAATGTGTTAAAATTTTCATTGTAAAAAGCTCTAAAGATGGAAAAAACCCAAAAATATAAAATTTTTGTTTTGAAAGTTCAAATGATAAAATTGGTGTTTATTGAAAAAGAATGGGAATATGTTTGTTTATTTTCCCCTTGTTGACTATGGCCCTTGTTATTTAGGGATTATTGTTGTGACATAGATTTGAATATGTACATTGGGGATGTATGTGATAAATTAGTTTTTATGGATTGTTTTGAGATTTATTCTATGAATTGTATTTATATTTTATGTTATGTGTTCTAAAAAGTGTGTATTGAATTGTAGTGGGATGTCACCACAATTTTTTTGATTTGTCTAATAAAAGAAAATCACTAATTATTTTACACCAGAAGGGAGAAATAAAACTCTATGAACCATGGTAAACTATGAGAGAAGTAGTTTTGTGTGAAATTCACCCATTTTATAAAGAGATGGAAACAAAACATGGGTGGTTTATGTCGATTATTTTTTAGCTGACAATGAAGTATCATATGCATAACCCTATATATTTTTTATGGATATGAATGTTTAGAGTTTGATGGGATGTATATAGACCCCATCCATATGGTCTTTAATCAAATAGTAACTCCCCTTGAGAATAGATTCTTATTGGAGGCATATATATTGTTAGTGGAGGCAATGTGATGTTTGGATATTTGGGTTCTGACTAACCTTGAAGTGGGTATGAAGTGGAAGTCATTCCATGAAATGATTCTATATCATTACTATCTATAGACATTGTGGCTGAGGAATTCTATAGTGTTTATGAGGTTGTATCTAGGTACTATGAAAGTGATGGATTATGTTGGACACTTCACTGACCTGGAGTGATTTTTAACTATGCTATTAGGGGATGAGGTAGCTAAAATTAGACATTTAAATAGGGGAAATAGGCATGATATGTTTTCCCACGATGATGTCATCCTTTAAAATATAGTTTCTGAGGTAGTGGACCAGGCCTTAATTAAAGAATTAAATCTTAAGAAGGCTTCGGGTGCTACCATGCAGTTTTTGTTATGTGATCCAATAGTGAGGAATATGATGGTTAGAAATGATGCTTCAAGGGTCTTCACTAGGGAGGTAGTGGAAAGTGCAGTTATAAAATAGAACCATTATCTTAGTGTAGAGATCATATTTTAAAATATCATTGTTGTGGTGGGGGATACATTTTAGGTTAGTGTCACTGAACACCAATTGAGTGTTGATCATATAGAAGGGTGGGGGATGTGAAGTGATTCAGTTAGAACCCATTACAAATGTGTAATGACGGGGGACTCCGACCTATAAAAAGAGTAGGTAGGGGGTCACATTCCCTATATCTGGAAGAACATTGGTGCTCTACCCTCCATACATGTTGGGGTAGTAGATTTGGTGCTCAATGTCAATGGTATACTAATCCATTGATTAATGCATTATTAGGAACATTGACCAGTTCCCAGGACAGTGGGACATGTTAGTTTCATAATTTTTATCCAACATCTGGAGGCGGAGAGGCTTTCCCATCGATAGTTTCAGCCAAGAATCTTGTATATTCAATGATTGGAAGTGTTATTTTTCAACATAGGATCTTTGTGTTATTCTAAATTTTTCATTTTTATGCGTATGTTGATCCTTGAAGTGTTATATATTTGTGGAATTAGATTTAATGATACACTATTTGGGGTTCAAGAATAAGATATCCAATAATGTAAGGTGTGTACCCTTTAGGTCGACGGGTACAGTTTTCTGTGGAACTTGTTTTTCCTAGAGATGTTAGGTTTTTACCTGATATTGGGATTGTATTGGATAGTGTATTACTAGTTTTATGTTGATTTTTATCATCACAAGGTAATGATCACATCCCTTGAAGTGAATACTTATGTTCACTATGGAACGTGGGATATCATAGAAGACCATCCAGGTCCAATTAATCAGTAGTTGGGTGAACTCAGAACCCACGTGCCTTGTCTTACACTTTATGATGAGGAATTAGTGAATTTTTTCATTCCTTCTATGGTGGACCAATGTCATGGTGTTTGTTATGATGCTTTTTTAGGGATACCAACTTATAGAGATGTTGAGTTCACTATAGAGTTACTATCATGATTAGAACCAGTCCCCATTCATCCCTATAAAATAGAACTTTAAAAATATAGGAATTTAATCATTAGTTAGAGTATTTAGAGGCTGAAAAGGTTTATTTTTCCAAGTACCCATCCTTGGGGATCTATAGTGTTGTTCACCAAGAAGGATGATGTATCCTTGTGATTTTTTCCGATTATAAGATGTTTTATTAGATGATAGTTATGAATTGATATCCTCTTTATTGAATTGATGATCTTTTCATCCAATTGAGTGATTGATCAGTTTTTTTGAAAATTGATTTTATATCAAGGTATCATCTGCTGAGGGCAAGACATTATAACATAAATTGGACAACCTCTATGAGAATTTGTGGGTTATATATGTTTTATGATGTTGTTCATATAGAGTAAAGTGGTAGTAGTGATTATAGACTTAATGAACCAAATCATTCATCCATACATTGATTATTATGTAGTAATATTTGTAGATTAGATCATATTATGCTCTAAGTATCATAAAGAACATTAAAAACATCTTGTGGTAGTTGTATATACACTAATAATAACATGATACCAAACAAGAGATCAAAGTGTCATTTCTAGATTAAAATTGTACATTTATTGGGTTAAACTATCTTATAAGAAGGTGTGTCAATGGACCTAGATAAATTATATGATGTTGTATCTTTGGCACAACCCAGGATTATATTTGATGTAAAATGATTTTAGGATTTAGAAGGATATTACTGAAGATTAATCACTGAACTTTTCCATTATGATTCACCACACATAGGCTTGACCCAAAATAGAAACACATTTTAATATTCTGATGAATGTGGGAATGTTTTCTAGGAGTTAATGAATGGGTACTATGCTACACTGATTCTGATCTAACCCAAGACATGAATGAATAATACATAGTTTTGTGATGAATTCGATTTTGTGTATGGGTAATTATTTGTTTAGGATGAAATATTTTTGATGCATGGGTCAAGAAATTTGACACCTCAGGAATGGAACTATACTACTCATCATCTTTATTTGGGCATAAATGTTTACTCATTAATGTATTGGTGGTATTATTTACTTGGATAATGGTTTACTAGGTATTCCAATCACAATATCCTTAACTATATTTTCTACCAATGTTATATGAATATTTGGTAGTGAAGGTGGGTTGAGTACATGAAATCCATGGATTTTAATTCAGTCTACACACAAATATAGAAAAATAAAATTGTGTATGACATGACATGGATGACTAGAAACTAGGAAAGTTAGGAACCAGGATCTCAGTAGAGGATAATGATGTTGCTTTTTGGGATGAATATAGAGGTTCATGACAGACAAGGTAAGAATACCATTACATCATTAGTAGTATATTATACCCTTACGATCACAATCAAGGAGAGCAAGTATGATGATCCATAGTTCCTAGACATGATGTATAGCCTTGAATGTAGGGAGTGACCTTCCAAACGTACTTTTGGTAATAATGAGATTGTTTCTATGTGTTTCCATGTTTTCATCCTACTACCATGAGATATGAGTTTATGTTTCAGTTCCATGACTGAAAGTGGGTTGTTTATCCCTGTTTAACCAAAATGTCTCATGATATTAATAGATAGTATTGGTGCCCCTGTATGAAGAAATATGTTGGTGATTTCATGACATTATGATATACCTTCCTGTAGGTCAAGGCCATATATCAATGACATGGTGGTTTACAAAAGACATTTACCATTATAATGTGTAAATTGGAAAATGTAAACATGTATTTTTTGGTGGTTAATTCAAGTATTCCCCATAAGAAATATGTTATCTAGGTGGTTTTGGATCAGTTGAACAATGTTGAATACTTCATACTAATTCGAGAGAAAATCACCATTAACTAGTCGAGTGAGTTCCATACTCAAGATGTAGTTTAGTTGTATGGGGTTCCATAGAATATAGTTTTGGGTCATGACCTTCATTTCAAATTATTCATATGTTAGGGTCTATATAAGGAACTTGGTACTGAGGAGCTTTTGAGAATTAAATTAAACCAAATGATGGATGGGAAATCAAAGCGTACCATTGAGGTTATAAAAGACTTTTTGAAAGCATGTTTCCTCGATTTTGGTGGACCATTGTATAATTTCATTTAACATGTTGAGTTATATTATAATGATAGTTACAAGTAGAATATTTTTAGGGAACCATTTGAGACACTCTATGGGAGGTCGTTTAGATCTCTATTGTGTTGAAATGGGGTTGGAGAATCAAATATGTTCAGGATTAGTTTAGTGAAAGAGTAGTTATATCTAGTTCAGTTGATTTGAAAACATATTTCTATGGGAAGAAGAATGAAAATTACATATCCATATCAGCATATTAGACCACTTATGATTACATTTTGTGATCTTGTGTTTCTACTAGCGTCACGATTGGTTTTGGAACCAGGGAAATCTACCACCAAGGTATTTTGAGCAATCTTATATTATAATGAGGATTAAACTAGTGTAAAAATAATTTATATTCTACTGTGGTATTTTTTAATTCATGATATTTTTTATGTGTCAAATATTATGTAGTATAATCCATACCCATATCACAATATTGATGTTGATGATTTAAATCTTGAGACTAATGCGTCCATTGAGGATCATGAAGTCTATATTGTGGATCATAGTGAGAATTTATTGTGGGGAAAAGATGTTCATTTAGTTAATTTTTTTGATAGTATGATAATATTGAGGTTGAAAATTGGGATAGGGATATGGATATGTCATACCAGTGGATCGATATTATTACCTTGTAATCTCAGGGCTACATAGAGGTATGGCTCGGGGATGATCAATTCTATTATGGGGTGGTCGTATGATCCTGAACATCCTTGAGGATTGTTCTTATATTAAATTATGATTTAATTACCATTAGAATTGTTAATAAATATTTTTTGAGTATATGTGGAGGCTCGAATGGTGTTTTAGGGGTTTAGGGCATGAAAAATGGGAGAACATATCCATCCAGTGCATGTTGAATGATTGTCTTATGCTTAAAAGTAATTGTTTTCCCAAACCAAGCTTGCATAAAGGAAGGGTGCACAGGTAGATGAAACCATTCAAGGGGGAGGAAAATACATGTAGTCATATATAGATCCATTACACATGGTCAGAGTATGGGTTGTCAAAACTATGTTTAATCTCCTTGTAACTTTGCATCCATGCCCCCTCTTATATAGAGTTTGCAACAAATTAGGCTCACAGTTTGGCCAATCATATATCTAAACCAGGAACCCCTTTAATATTGGTATTTTAATTTTTTTCTCTTGAAATATGTTTTTTAACTCAAAATTATACTCCTTTCATCCTCCTAAATCCCTAGTGAAGATTCCAAACGTCCCATGCATCCTATGGATTAATATCTCTCATTTAAAATCCATTTGGATCATTATTGGTCAGGAATATAAGATTCAAGTGATTCTAAACCCCCTTCCTTATATTTTTCATTTTTTTGTATCTATTCATATTCTTTTGATTCTATAAACCATCTTTTTCCAACAAATCATAGTTTCGAAATTTGAAGGGTGTTTGGATACAAAACAAAGGCTAGGGTTAAGAGAGCATTTATATTCGTAAATGAAGTATGTTGTATAAAAGTTATATCCTTGATTATAATTCTCTATTTATGGATATTTGGATGCGCCTTGTTGTGGGTATTCATATTTGATATTCCTTGATATATATTATTGATTGTTTAGGTAAATTTTTAATTAAACCCATCATGATCTATGAGGGATATTTCATGGTTGATTTTACCTGGTTAAGGTCCATCCCATAGGGGGTGGTGCTTCTTAAACATAGAAATTTAAATATCAACACTATTATTTAATTATTTTTACATCGAGACCATTATATATATTAACATGTTCTATCTTAGATTATGAATTCAAACCAATGGTAATTGTTTTTCTTACTAATTTTGTATGAGTAGTTTTTTGGGTATAATGTTAATGTGTTAATGGAATACTAAATTAAAAGGTTTAAATTTGTTGAATGGAAAAGTAATTTGAATGATTAATGGGTTAATTGGGTTATATAATTAAAAAATTATCATAAATTGGTTATTTAATAATGATTTATTATGTGTTAAAAATACTTTTTTTATTAATGATTAGCGTGGTTAATAATTATGGTTATGTTTGGAAAATGTGTTATTATTAAAGAAGAATGTTCACACTTCTTGGTGGTATGTAGAGTATTCACATGATAGTATACATCTATTGGCTGAGTGGTATTGAGGCTCTCATCCCAACACATTGAATGTAAGAGTTTGAGAGTATGAGTACCGCTCTATGCTCCTAACAATTGCATTCGTAGAGACTTCCTAGACTAAGGCTCCAAGGTAAATTGAATTAATTATTGTAAAAATTTCTCCCTATATAGATGGGTATCATGAAATATCACCTTATCCATAGTATTTTACCATCTTAGGATATTTTTTAACAAACTAATTTCCTAACCCCTGGATTAGATGATGAATATATTTTAAATGAATATTGTAATCAATTTTCACTTAGTTTTACTTTTGATTATCTCATTATTATTTTAATACATGAATAAATTACCACATAAGACTATATATATTTTTAATATCATTGGCCATGGGATAATATTTTTCACTCAGACCCTTTTTAGGCCATCATTGGTTAACTGATCAAATTTCATGCCTTTAGGATAGGATAAAGTAAATGTCAATATGGTAGAAGGTTGATTTTGGAAAAGGTTGTACATGGATGAGGTATCCAGACATGATAGAATGGCCCATTTTTTATTCTTATTGTTATCTTAATTTTTGGATTTACTTCACCTCTAACCATATTACAAGACCTAGAATATTTACTATTTGCTTGTGGGATTGTTCCTAGTATTTTGAAAGGGCTGATAATGCATGTTTATTGTATTATCATTTTTAATTTTTTCATATTTATTCTAATGTGGATTACTCTAATAAAGAATATATAACATCCCCATATGTTCTAATAAACCCTCACAAATAGTCAATATCCTATTGTGTATGGGGAGTTTCCCTTGAGTTCATGTGGATATCTGGATTATGGAACAAATTTATTGTCTCTTAGGCATGGGACATTACAATGGGATATCCCAGACATCCTTAAAGTGAATTTTTTATTATATTATTGTTTATGTATGTTTAAAATGGATAATTAAATTTTATCTACGTATATTTTGTGGACTGTTGTGTTTTCGGAGTTTGGGGAATGAAATACAGGAGAACAGATCAATTGAGTGCTTATCGCATAGTTGGAGCATAGATAGTTGTTACTAGGCACCCATAACATTATTTCATACAGGAAGGGATACTGATTTATTGAAACTGTTAAATGGGGAAAGAAAAACTATGCGTACATGAAAATATCAATTCATCACATTCAATATAGGGTTTTTTAATCCTTGTGAATTCCCTAGGTATTCATGCCTCCCATTCCCCCTCTTAGGAAGAGGGGGATCACAGTTGGTAGACCGTTTGTCCAACCGTGTGGCCAAAATGAGCACCCCTTAAAGATTGGTATTTTTTGTTTTCATATATCACGTCTTATGTGTTTTTACTTCAGTTTATTATAAATTTCTCTTATATTTTTAGTTACGATCTAAAACTCTCCATGATTCCTAAGGATCAATATCCCTAATTGAAAAGTTGTTTGGAGTGTTATTGGTTGAGAATTGGAGATATAGGTGAGTATAACACACAAATTCCTTTTATTTTATTTATTATGGATTGTTTTGTCACTAAATTTCTTTGGAATCCCTAAAATGTTTTTTGGATCGTAGGATGATACATTGAAGGGTGTTAAAATTTGAATAAAAGCGTATGGTTAATCGAGCATTATTCATTGAAATTTAGTTGTGTGTCATATAAGATATAACATATTATAATTATAAATAGTTATTAATATGTGGATGTTCCTTGGTTTTAATGTATTTCCCATTTGGGTTTCTTCGGTATAAATGTTATATTTTTCTGGTAAATGATTAATTGAAATCCTCATGATCCCCATGGGATTTGTTGAGGATAATTTGACTGGGTTAAGCGCCACCCATTGGGTGTTCCTTATATTTAAAATTATAATTTAAATTATAATTATATAATTGTTTTGTTATGAAATATAACCCATAATAGATGTGATGAATTGTCATCTTTGGTTATGGGATTTAACGAATCGTAATTATGCTGGTTTTTAATTATTAAAAAGGAGTCGATTGATATAATGTTAATGGATTAGATGAGTAATGAATAAAAGGGGTAAATTATTTGACTAGATAAGGCATGTTAATGATGATTATGTGAATTGGTATTAGGAATCTAAACTTGTTTGTAAATAGGCTAATGCATAATGATGGATTATTTTTTAAAATGTAGTTTTTATCTGAAAATGACTAATGTGATGAATGATTATGGTTATTTATGATAAATGTTTTAGGATTAAATAATAATGGGAAAATGGTGTGGTGGTAAGTGGGTTATTGATTAGAGTTTATATTACCATATATTAGGTTTGAATGAGGCTCTAAAGCCTACCCCTAGAATGCCTATGTTAGGGAGTCTTACTAATTCTATATGCCCTAAATGTTGAATTGGATGATAATACATTGACTATGGATTCAAGGTAGTGTGATGTAATTTTTGTGAAATGTTTTACCCAGTTAGAGAATGTAATCTACCTATAAACTATGTTTACTAGTTTATTAGATTAGTTCATTGTGTTCTAATAGAATTTACTAACCATTTGATTAAATGACCAAAAATGTCTAAGTGAATATTCATGACTAATTGCACCTAATTTAAAATTTGGTTATTTTTTATTATTTTAGTTTATAAATAAAATATATTTTTAGACTACATATTTTATAGATACTATTGGATGTGGCCCAATTAGTTTTACTCACACCCTGATGAGTTGACCATTGGGTACTCGAAAAGATTTTATGACTTCATGTCATGAAAAGGGAAGAGGCCCTGTGATAGAGGGTTAATTTTGGAATGGGATGTACATGGATTAGGGATCCGTAATTGGATGTAGGTCCCATTTTAGGGATTATTCAATTTTTCTATATTTTGGATTTTCCTTCACATGGTACTGTATGACATGACATAGAATATTTACTCCCAAGTTGTGGGATTGTAGCCAGTCATGAGAAATGGTTGATAATACATGATTATTGATTTTTTATATTATTTCCATTTCATTTTATTTCATATATTGTAGATTACTCTAATATAGAGGGTATAGTCTCCCCACATGATTTGACAGAACCTCGCTGCTAGTTGGAAGCCTCTAGCATACTGGGAGGCACACCCAAGGTCATGTGGTGACACGGTTAGTGAAATGTTATAAGTGCAATGAGATGGGTCACTATGGAAATGAGTGTCCGACAAAGAGCTCGAGTGTTGTGAAGAAGTTAGGCTACAAGAAGAAAGGGGTGGTGAAATTTTTTCCAACTACTTCAGCAGATGTCGGGCCATTAAATGATGTTGTATCATGTACTTTGTTTTTTTTTTCAGATTATGCAAGTGTGTTTTTTGATTCGGGGTCTACGCATTCTTTCATCTCTAAAAACATTTCTAGTAAAATGGGAATACCATCTCAAGAAATGACTCCTAAAATTTTGGTTAAAACACCTGGGGGAAATGTTGAGGAAAAAAGAATTTATAAGAATCTTCATATCCTTATCCGTGGAAACAACCAACTTTCAAACCATATTGTTCTACCTCTAATAGAGTTTGATGTTATCCTGGGTATGGATTGGCTCTCTATTTACCATGCTACGATTGACTGTAGAGATAAAGAAATTTATTTTCAGAAAGTCTTTCAGTTTGTGTACAAGAATGAACCCTTAGTGTTGATAACATATCAAGAGGCTGAGAAACATGTAAAAGATGGAAATGAATGTTACCTTGCACACATTGTTGAAAACAAGGGAACTATTCAGATTAATGATGTTCCAATGGTAAATGAGTATCCTGATTTTTTTCCTAATGAGTTTCCTGGAATAATACTAGATCGGGAAGTTTATTTTACGGTTGACTTAGTTACTGATGCTAAGCCAATTTCAAAACCCCCTTATCGAATGGCTAAAATTGAACTTTTAGAGTTGAATGAGCAATTGCAAGATTTATTAGAGAATGGTTTCATTCGACCCAGCACATCACCATTGGGTGCTCATATTTTATTTGTTAAAAAGAAATATGGTTCTATGAGACTTTTCAATGATTATAGATCCTTGAATAACATCACTGTTAAGAACAATAATCCTTTGCCTCATATCGATGATTTGTTTGATCAGCTCCAGGGAGCTCAGTTTTTTTCAAAGATTGACCTGAGATCGGGGTACCATCAGCTGAAGGTAAAGGAATCAGATGTTCTGAAGACTACGTTTCATACAAGATATGGAAATTATGAATTTGTAGAAATTCCTTTTGGGATATCCAATGCACCTGCTGTATTCATAGACTAAATGAATATAATTTTCCATGAGTTCTTGGATACGTTTGTGGTGGTTTTCATTGATGATATTTTGGATTTTTCTAAAAGTAAATAGGAGCATGAAAGACATTTAAGGGTTATTTTTCAAACCTTAAATGAAAAGATATTGTATGGGAAATTTAGAAAGTGTGAGTTTTGGTTGCAAAAAATTTCTTTTCTAGGTCATATTGTTTTTAAAGATGGGATAACTCTTGATCCTGTAAAAACAAAGGTTGTTGAAGAATGGCCAAGACCCACAAATATAACTGAGATTTGTAGCTTCCTTGGTTTGGCAGGCTATTACCAATGGTTTGTTAGAAATTTTTCATGGTTATCTAGTCCAACAAATAAGCTAACTTGGAAGGGTGTTATGCTTATCTAGACATAAGAATGTCATGATTGTTTTCAAGAGGTGAAAAGAAGATTGGTGAATGCTCTAGTTTTGGCACTACCTTCCAAGAATGGTGATTTTGTTATCTACAGTGATGCTTCATTGAAAGGACTTTGTTGTGTCATAATGCAAAATGATCAGGTAATTGTGTATACTCCATGACAGTTGAAAACTAATGAGGTAAATTATCCTACACATGATTTGGAATGAGCTGCTGTTGTTTTTGATTTAAAAATTCAGAGGCATCATTTGTATGGAGTAAAGTGTGAAATATATATCGATCACAAAATATTAAAGTATATATTCAATCAGAATGAATTGTACATGAGACAATGGAGGTGGCTCGAATTAATCAAAGATTATAATTGTATAATTCATTACCATCCGGGAAAAGCAAATAAAGTGGTTGATGATTTGAGTCGAAAAAGTAATGCTTCATTAACCATGCTATATTTGGAAGGAGATCCTTTGGATTTTGATTTAATGAACATTGGCATAGAAGTTGTTGGTGTAGTAAGTTCTTCTGTTTTGTTTCATGTATTAGTGAGATCATCTCTATCAGACATGATCAAGCAAGCACAGAAGCAAGATAGTGAGTTGCAGAAAAAGGTAGAGCTGGTTCAGAAAGGTAAGTTGCCTGAATTCAACATTGATAGTGATTGTGTTTTGAGGTTTGGGACGAGATTATGTGTTCCGTGTGATTCACAATTGAAGATAGAGTTGTTATGTGAAGCTCATAGTTCTCTGTTTTCAGTTCATCCTGGCAGTACTAAGATGTGCAGAGATCTGCGGGAGTATTACTGGTGGGATGGAATGAAAAGTGATATTGCTTATTTTACTGTGAAGTGTTTGACTTTTCAACAGGTTAAAGCAGAGCGGAAGTTACCGAAAGGGATGCTTCAGCCTTTACGAGTGCCAGAGTTGAAATGGAAGAATATATCCGTGGACATCGTTGTTGGATTGTTGAAGACCCCTCAATGTAATAATGCAATCGGGGTTATTGTTGATCACTTGACAAAGTCTTCCCATTTCCTTACTATACGAGATAATTTTTCCCTAGATCAACTTTCCCTTTTGTATCTTAAAGAGATAGTCAGGTTACATAGAGTTCCCCTCTCCATTGTATCTGGCCGTGATCCTAGGTTCACTTATAACTTTTGGAAAGCCTTCAGAAGTCGTTGGGTCCTGAATTAAATTTTAGTACAGCTTTTCATCCTCAATCAGATGGGCAGTCAGAACGCACAATTTAGACATTGGAGGATATGCAACGTTCTTGCTCTATGGATTATCAGGGTAGTTGGGACCAACATCTTTCTTTGGTTGAATTTTCATATAATAACAGTTTTCATTCTAGTATACAGATGGAACCATTTGAGGCGTTATATGCGAAGCGGTGTCGAACTCTAGCATTCTGGGATGAAGTGGGTGAAAGGAAGTAGATGGGACCAAAATTGGTAGAAGAGATTGCAAAAAAAGTTCAGCTGATACAGAAACACATGAGAATAGCTCAGAGCAGGAAGAAGAGTTATGCGGACAATAGGAGGAAGGATCTCTCTTTTGAGGTAGGTGATCATGTTTTTCTCAAAGTCTCACCAGGGAAAAGTGTGATGTGATTTGGTAAGAAAGGAAAGCTGAGTCCAAGGTTCATTGGACCATATGAAATTCTGGAGAGATTTGGATCAGTTTCATACCAGGTGGCTATACCTCCGAGTTTATCTTAGGTACACAATGTTTTTCATGTTTCGATATTGCGAAAGTATATGCCAGATCCATCTCATTTTTTGAGTCCAGAGGTAGTTCAGCTGGAAGAGAACCTATATTATGAGGAAAAACCAGTCTACATTCTTGACCACATGGAGCAAATGTTATAGAATAAGGTGATTAATCAGGTAAAGTTTCTGTGGAAAACCACATGATTGAAGAGGCAACATGGGAATCTGAAAATGCAATGAGGGATTAGTACCCCCATTTATTCGATAAGTAAATAAATTGCAGTGACACAATTCTCTAAATGGGGTAAGGATGTAACATCCCAAGTAAGTAATGAATAATATATATTTTTATCTATGTCTATTAAGGAATTAGATAGTGTTTTAGAGGCTTAAAATGAAGATAAATCCAATCTTGCGCATGAAATACACTAATATTTTTAAAAGATTTTTTAATGCCTTTTAATGGAAACCCATTTTTAAATCTATCTTTTGACAATTTTATAAGCTATGTTTGTCAAAATAAACTTATTCTTTATGATTGGGACATCAAATTTTATTTTTTGTGAATTTCTGGTATTTTTCTGACAATGTTCATTTTTTAATGAATATTAAAAAATTCTGTATTTTACATCAAAATTGCTTTTTAATATAATTTATTTATATGATTAGATTATATTTTGAATTTTATTTAAAGTGAAATTAGAATATATCTTTACCATTTAATCCAATAGTTGTCATTGAAATTAATTTCACTATGATATTGGACTTTAACTGGTGTCAATCTTTTGATACTTATTGTCTCATAAAAACACGCTATTTGTCATGACAGTAGGGAATTAATTATTAAATTAATTAATGTAAATTATTTGATTTTAATTTTGAAAATTAGACATCATTTTTGAATTCAGAATATCAAATATATCTTAGGGTGATGTTTTGGTATTTTTCTGAAAAACATCAATTTTGATGAATAGTGAAACCACTAAGTGGTAGTTAAAGAAACTGATTTTTCGTTTAAATTAAACTTTTCCACTTCTGTGATTTGATTTTTAAAAATCCGACATACATGGTTGTCATTAAGAAGTAAAATGTGGTTCAATCAGATTAAAATAATTTTTTTGGTGAATAGTAACTTTTATATTTTTAATCGCGATTAGAGGTAATTAGTGTAGTTGACGGTAAAAATAATGTTATAATAACATGAGATGAGCTTGAAACATGTCCTACCCTTATTGTATGTGTCATGGCCGACCAAGAAAATCCATGGGTCAACTTGGGGACCCCATGGAGCCACTTTGGTTGGGAAATGACATAAATAATTTTTTATTTAATGTTAAAGTAAAAAATGAAACAAACAAGAGTTATTTTACTAAAACAATTTTTACATGGGGATATACAGGTCAGATTTTTTATTATAAATAGTCATTGGAATGATAAAAATATGTAATACATCATAGTATTTTTTTTATAATTTTTAGACTTTATATAAATTAAATTATTTATGACATCATGATGATGCAGCAATTACCTCATTAATAAAGGATTTCAATAAAATGAAATGATAATGTAAATTCTATGACCTAAACATGTCCAAAACCTATTGGATGGGTGGATTTCGAACCCTTATCACCATAACCTCGAATTATATCAATGTGGGTCCTTTTGAATCCGAAACGCATTTTAAAATAAAGTAACATTTCTTTACCATCCAAGAGTGCCCCTCATCTCCTTTTATAAAAGGCCCCCACCTCTACCTCCTTACCCACACATAAAAAGCCTTTGGCTAGGCCAACCCCTGCGCATGTCGTCTCTCCAAATCCCTCTATTACTCCTTGAAACCTCACATTGTGCAGAAGTATTCCCAAGGAAGCCTTTGAGCTTTAACCAAAGGGAGTTACCCAATTTTATGGTAATGTCTTCCCTTGAGTAATTTTGTTTTATTTTACTTCTCCAACCCCCTATACTCTTTTTATTCATTTTTTTGTAACAACTATAGTGTCTTCAATATAATAGGATGCTTTTATAATAATTATTTGAGCTACACTTACACACACCTAAATCTAATGGTTAAAGAACATACTGTTTCCGTGGATGGTGAATTTCGACCTCTCGAAACGATGATTGTTCAACATTATTTTAACACCTTCAAAGGTGGCCATTAAGATTACACTATATTTATATATGATATATAATATGTTTATGGTTTCTTTAATCTTCTGTATTTTTTATTTTGGGCATACCTATATGGTTTCCATTATAGGTAAACATGATATCTTCATTTAAGGAAGTGCGGACTACCGCCCCCTCAAAGTGATTCGATTTGTTAAATACCATATATGTGACGTATAAAGGATGGAGTTATGATATTATATATGATATTACACAGGAATTATAATATACATTTATATAATTGTGATTCCATTCTATAAAATATTAAATATAAATGAAAGTAGCGTTCATGCGTACGTACGGCTTACCGTCTCCATGAACGGTGTATTTCAATTCTTACCTCTAAATGTTATGTAATATTATAAATTCATGCATGTAATGGATATATATTATATATATGTTACTCAAATCATGAATACCATTCTGGATATAATGGATACATGAACAACTTGTAATTATAAAGGGTTTATTTTTGACTCAAGTACCAATGATCGTTAAAACGACCGTTATTAACTTAAATAATTATATAGTGTTCATGACATGACAATAAGTGATATAAAAGGAATAATTAACATGAAAAAGGTTCTTAAATAAGTATAAATTAACTCAAGTTTATTATTCAAGAGATTTAAGAACGACCGAGTCAAGTTGGACCCGTGTTATGGGACTTCGTCTCAATCTCCTTTCATTGAGGCATATTTTGTTTTATACACAACTTTCATTAATACGGTGTATAATCCTCTTTGACTTTTATGATTATTCAGAAGAAATGTTTTTTATACGAAGCATTTACTAAACAACAAAAGGGAATATTTTTTTTGTTGTATGTATGCGGCGACAATGACTTCTCTGCCACCATGACCATTATTTGATTTTCGGCTTCCCCTATAAGCCATACCATTTTTTTAAAAGAAAAATAAATACCTTGATTTACTTTTCTTTTATTTTGGTACTTAAAATTGTTTTTATAATGTTCTTATTACATCACTATGTATGATATCTTGTGATTGAAATGTGGAGATGTTATGTTTCTTTTATGTATGTTTTATGTGATACAATTATGTTATGGTTCTTGGGAATTGTTATGAAGACTGGTGGTTTTGTGATAAACTAAGGGCGGGTGTGCCCGATATAGCTCTCCAATGCATTGGGTAACGCGGAGGAGTGAAACGTTAAGGTTTCTCCAAATAGATTTAGGGAATATACTATGATGGGTATTTCAAACGTAACCAAGAGGGTTACTCCCTACATAAGAATGTTATGAATGCTTCAAGTTACCTTTATGTCTTATGATTTCTATGATTTATTCATGATTTGATGAGGTATGTTAATGTGCTTATGTTTTATGGGTAATGTATGATTTCATTCTTATGTATATATTTACCCATGTTTCCTTTCCATATTTTTATAGCCCATACTGAGCTTTTTATGCTCATCCCATGTTTTTTTGTAATGTTTTTCACAAGTCAAGGGAAAGGTATATGATATGATGATAGTATCAAGTAAGTGTCATGAAAGAATCCATTTTTGATTTTAAATATGTTTTCCATTGATGGGAAAAAAATTAATACTATATTTTATGTAACCACCTTGTTTAAATGTGGAATGTAATGCATGTTTCATGATCTAATTCTCTAAAACTCTAAACCCGAAAAGATCCTCAGGGTGTAATCTTATAATAACTCAAGATTAAGTAACGTTTAAGGATGGGGCCTTATTCAATGTGAGGATTCTACGAGTTAGAGAGGGATGTGAAGAGACAAAATGGGCAGGGTTTGGCCGAGAAAAAGGATTTGGAAGTGTGGGTAAGGTGGTAGAGGTGGGGGCCTTTTATAAGAGGGGAGGAGTGGCACTTTTGGAAAGATAAGAAAATACACTTTTTAATAAAATGATTCTCGAATAAATAAGGTCCCACAATTATAAATTTTGTGGATAAGGAGATAAGGGTTCGAAATACACCCATCTAATAGGTTTTTTACAAGTGTAGGTCTTAAATTTTACATTATATTTTCATTTTATTTAAATCGTTAAATAATGAGGTCATCGCTGCATCATCATGGGGTCATAAATACGTTAATTTATTTAATGTCTCATGATGTAGGAAATATTTTTAAATTTACAATTACTATTTATAGTAAAAAATCTGACTTGTATAAACTCATGTAAAAATTGTTTTAATAAAACAATACATGTTTGTGTCATTTTTACTTTTAATTTAAATAAAAGGGATTAATGTCATTATCTTACCCAGGTGGATCCATGGGGTCCCAAAAATCAACCCATGGGTTGTCATGGTCGTCCATGACACATCCAATAGGTTTAGGGCATGTTTCAAGTTCATTTCATATTATTAAAACATTATTCTTACCTTAAAGTACACTAATTTCCTCTAATCGCGATTAAAAACATAAAAGTTACTATTCAGAAAAAAAATTATTTTAATCCCATTGAACCACATTTTACTTCTTAATTACAACCATTTATGTCAGATTTTTGAAATTAAAAACACAGAGGTGGTAAAATTTCATTTAAAAGAAAAATCAGTTTTTAAACTACCACTTAGTGGTTTCACTGTTAATCAAAAATTGAAGTTTTTCAGAAAAATACCAAAAAATCAACATAAGCTATATTTGATATTCCGAATTCAAAAATGATGTCTATTTTAAAAAATTAAAAACTTATATTTTGAATTAATTAATTTAATAATTAATTACCACTGTCAAAACAAAAAGCGTGTTTTTAACAAACAATATCTATTAAAAGATTCACACTAGTTTAAGACCAATTTCAAAGTGAAATTAATTTCAATGACCACCATTAGATTTAATGGTAAAAATATCTTCTAAATACACTCTAATATAAATTAAAAATATAATATGTCCATATAAATAAATCAAATTAAAAGGTGGTTTTGAATTAAAATGCAACATTTTCAAGAAAAATGATCTTTTTTGAAAAAATAAGAAACTTTTACACAAAGTAAATTTTGATGTCTAGATTCTAAAGAAAGATTTTATTTTGTCAAATACAACATATAAAATTTTCAAAAGTATATTTAAAAAGAGTTCTCCATCAAAAGGCGTTTAATCGTCCTTTTAAATAATATTCGAAGATTTATGCTTAAAATTGGATTCATTTGCATTTTGAACCTCCAACATTTATTGGACAAAAGTAATTTTTTTTGACAAACATATATAATCATTTTGTAGTTAGTTCCGTTCATTTCTACCATTACAACGACTAGGTGTTAACTACCTTTTATATAATATTATTTTATTATTACAGTGCAACGTAAGATTTCAATGAAATTAGTTGTTGCGTATTGGGTACACCCTCCAGCATAGCATTCCCTTTAAAGTTGTAATAATAATTTATTCAAAAATATGGATAAATATGAAAATGTCACATTATTTATTTACCTGGGGTGTTACATCCTTCCCCCCTTTTGGTAATTACATCCTCACAATTTTAAAATTGGGATTTGTAGCTTCATTGAAAATCCCACATCAGAACTAGTGTCAGTAAAACTATCACTTTAAAATAAGGAGAGAGAAGTACAAATGTCACCCGAGTTAACCCATTCTAGGATTCTAAGTATGAAAATATGGATATGGAGGGAAAAAGGGTCATGTTCTGATGGAGGGTGATAGTAATCATGTCTAGGAGAAAGCTAACAACAAGAAAATCACAAACTTGTGATGGGTTAAATAGTATTTGATTCCCTGGTATGAAAAATTAACAGAAAACATTTTTGTTTTATGTTACTTTTCATTGAAGAATTTATTTATGAGCTTAACTAAAACATAGGGAATCATACTTAATTGTCATGTTGACTTTCAACTTTTACTACATTTCTTACACGAACTCATATTTTCTCCAAAGGACGAGTATTTAGGATGACTTGTTCACATTAAGAGAGTTATAATCAACTTCTAGAGAATCACTTAATCCACAAAAGAGAACTATATACTTCCCATGTACTTAGACCTTAACCATAACTAAAACCCAATGTTCAAAAAAGACCATTCAATAAACATCTATCCATAAAATTCTACAAAGTAAACCAAACTAAGATTGAAACCCAATTCTCTGAAGGATTTATTCACATAGTCTCCAAAGGTAAATTTTAACATTTTTCCCCAAAATAACATCAGTTACTCTTACAGTCTCATACTAAAATGTAACTAACCTAATCACATATCCTCTATGATACGCTAATCATTTCCATTGATAACCAAAAAAATAACAACTTTCTCTTAATTCATGAAATCATCTCACTAAAAAGTATCATTCAAACTTTCCAGGGATGTCACATAATCCTGTGGTAGGCGATAAGTACCAGTTGCAATTTGGTTGTGGGTACGATTCCCACAGCTTCGTCCGACGTGATGGGTTGTCACACGGTCTGCGTGTTGTCCCTTTTCAAAAACTATATAATTTTATAACATTACTCAAAAAGAGATAAATTCATCAAAAATAACCATAACATATTTAAACCACAAAGGTTATCTGATAACTTCCATTTTTCAACCCAAAATTTATTAGCCAGTAATTGCCTCAAATTCAAGGACCATATAAACCAAAATGGTTCTTTATAACTATATCCACAAAATGTTGGACAAATATTCCTTGAATAAAATTTTCATATATCAAACATCAGGGTTACTATAAAAAGTCTTCTAATATAACCCCATCATGAAAGAGACTTAATACATCTAATATTTTCACCATCCTAAAATCTAACAAAACTCTTGAATACCTTGAATGATGAATTCTTACTCATTCATCATTATTCATGATCCATTATCCATTACTTTTCAACTTTTTTTGAAATAATTCTTTCCTACTAAAAAAATCATGAATCATATCCTAAGATTCCAATAATTGGAAAACATAAGTTAGGAAATATTCCATACATTTCATTCTTCATTGTTAGTATATACATACTCAATCGGAATGGCATTAAGTATTAGTAAAAGAATATTTGTACAATCCTAGTGACACCATTCCTGAAACTTCTTCGTAGGACATGTGTTTGCATAATGACCGTGCACACCACATTTAAAACATTCAACTGATCAATCATAAAGAACATCATTCCCTTTCCTAGAGTCAACTAGATGCTTCCTTTTTCCATGGAAGGTTCTTGCTTTATGACCTTAATTTCCACATCTATAGCATCTTTCTGTCCCTATGAAACATTTTCCTATGTGTTTCTACCCACATATTTGAAACATAGTTTTTTGAATGTGCTTACCTTTATGATTATTACATGATCTTCCGTAGGGATTTGTTTCATGCATATACGATGCCTTATAAAAATCACTAAGGTTCGGGTGGTCAATCATGACTCCAGATAGTTTGTTGAGGATAACGAAAAGAGTTCTCATTGCATCTCCCATATCATTCATTTTTTCTGTCATAAAACCATCACAGTTTTCATCAAATCCACTGTTACCTTGGTGCCTGCTAGATCCAGCCATTTACTAAAACCAAAATGGTTAGTGTGAGTATATCAGTAAAATCATCAAATAAAAAAGAGGAAGATAAACACCAAGATATACTTATCCAAGTTATCTCAAACTCATTCAAACATTAATAAAACTATGAATCCAACTAATATACTAACCATTGTGGTTATACACAACTTGTCAATTTTTCTTAATCAACACTCTATCCTCTAAAGTTATGTAAACCGACATCTGATACCAACTATAAGGACCCAATATTAAACCTTACTAAATCTTGATTTATTAGAAGATTACCCATTGAGGATCTTTTCAGGTTTAGAGTTTATGAAAATTAGATCTTAAAACATGCATTACATTCCCCATTGAAACAATGTGGTTACATAGAAGATAGTATTCATTTTTTCCCATCAACGGAATCATATTTAAAATAAAAAAGGATTATTTCTTCACACTTCCTTCACACTATCATCATATCATGTACCATTCCCTTGACCTGTGAAAATCATTTCAAAAACATGGGATGAGCATAAAATGCTCAGTAAGGGTTATAAAATGTATGGAAAGGAAACATGAGTACATATATACATAAGAATGAAATCATACTTTACCCATAAAAATTAATCACTTTAACATACCTCGTAAAATCATGAATAAATCATTGAAATCATATGACATAAAGGTAACTTGAGGCATTCATAACATTCTTATGTAGGGAGTAACCCTCTTGGTTACGTTTGGAAGACCCATCATAGTATATTCCCTAAATCTCTTTGTTGAAACCTTAACGTTTAACCCCTTCACAATACCCAATGCATTGGAGAGCTATATCGGGCTCACCTGCCCTTAGATTATCATGGAACCACCTGTATTAATAAAAATTCCCAAGAACCATAAAATAATCATAGCACATAAGTTAAGCATAAAGGAAAGATAACATTCCCACATTGCAATAACATTTTAAGATATTGAAATAATGAATCCATTCTAAAAAACATTTGCAAACCAATTTAAAACATTTAGTAAATAGATTTTTAAATCAAAGTGTCCCATACCACATTAATGATTTTTCATTTAAAACCATTAATATCCTTATATATAAATCCTTAAAACCATTTTGAAAAAATGGATATTAATGAGAAATATTAATAAGATGAAATCATAAAAACATTTAAAACAATATTTTAGTTAAAGGGTTTTTAACAAAATGAGAGACACTTGATTAAAATAATTGAGGAATAATATTTAATCAAAACATTATAATATCATGAGAATAAAGTTAATCATGATATAATATTCCAAAGGACAGTATATACACCATATAAGAGTGAATTGGTTCATAACAACAATGAAGTCTCAATGGAAATGTTAATTGAGATGAAATCCATTATAAAGATGGTATCCTTAAATTAAGGATAAATCAATCTCATAATTATGTGAGGAAAATAAAAATACACCCAATATAAGTGGATAATATGTGTAAAATAATCAATGGTCATTCACACATATTCAAAGGATGACAGATTCAATAACTAAATGTTGAACCCAAAGAAATCAAAATTGTGTTAAGAAGTTCCCTTGACAGCCTAACGATGTCACATCAAATTTTAGAAAAAGAGTTGATGAGAGAGATAAAGGGTATCTCATCTCTTGGACATAATATTTATAGAAATAAGGATATATAAGAAGATATCCCCAAATAATAAGATGAAAATTAAAAGGAATTACAAAAGAAGTCTTTTAAAAAGAGGAGGGTGAAAGGTTCCCTTACCGATTTGGGTAACATTCGAAACGTACACCCCATTAAAGAAGGACTATAGAAAATTGATGTAAATACTCATAAACGAAAGTATGTCACACAAAGATTAGAATAATGGATATTACATACACCACTCAAAAAAAATATTGGCAAATGTAGCATGAATCTCAGGAAAACAAAAAGTGAGATAAAAAGCCCCTTACGAAATTCCGGCAGCCTAATGGTGCAAATTAAAACTTCAAAAATGGATTGATGAGAGAAAATAGGGTCTCACATCAAATTAACATAAAATTTACAGTATGATTAATATAAAATAACATCCCTATAATAAGAGAGATGATCTTAAAAGGAATGACATAAAAGAGTGTACTTAAAAAGAAAGAGAGAGGTAGGATCCCTTACCTCGGGTCTGACTTGACTCGATCGTTCATTAAAATCCTGAATAAAAAACATTAGTTAATTTCTACTTACTTAAGAATATTTTTCAATTTCATTATTCCTTTTATATCACTTTCTACCATGCTATGAACACTATGTTGTTATTTAAGTTAATAATGGTCATTTTGTAGATCATTGCTACTTGAGTCAAAAATAAACTCTTTATACTTAAAAGTTGTTCATGTGGTAAAATATATATTATATCCAGAATTATATTCATTATTTAGATATCATATATATCTTATATATACATTATATACATGCATTTATAATATTACATAACATTTAGATGTAAGATATTAAATGCACCATTCATGGAGACGGTAAGCCGAACGTACACATGAACGCTACTTCCATTTATATTTCTTATTTAATAGAATTAAAACATAATGATACATAATAGTATTATAATTCCAGTATGGTATCATATATAATTTCATTAAATCTATCCTTTATACGTAACACATATGGTATTAATGAATCAAATCACTTTGAGGGGGCGGTAGTCCGCACTTCCTATAATGAAGATATCGTGTTTAACCATTATGAAAACCATAAAGGTATGCCATAAATGAAAAATACAGAAGCTTAAGAAAAACATAAAAATATTGTATACCTTATATAAATATAGTGACATCTTAATGGCCACCTTAGAAGATGTTAAATGAATATTGAACAATCATCATTTCGTGAGGCTGAATTCACCATCCACAGAAATAGTATGTTCGTTAACCATTAGATGTAGGTGTGTGTAAGGGTAGCTCGAATGCTTCCTATAACAACATCCTAGTGTATTGAAGATACTATAGTTGTTACAAAATAAATGAATAAAAAGAGTTTAGAGGGTGGGAGAAGCAAAATAAACCATAAGAATACAAGAGAAAACACTACCTGTAAAATGGGAAACTTTTTTGATTTGAGCTCAAAGGCTTCATTGGGAAGACTTATGCCCAAAGTGAGGCTTCTAAGATTTATAGAAGTATTTGGAGAGACAAAATGGGTAGAGGATGGCCGAGACAAAGGCTTTGGAAGTGTGGTTAACGTGGTAGAGGTGGGGGGGCTTTTATAATAAGAGAGGAGGTGCACTCTTGGAATGTTAAGAAAAGATACTTTGTTATAAAACGATTTTCGGATAAAAAAGGTCCCAAAATTATATATTTCAAGGATAAGGTGATAAGGGTTCGAAATACACCCATAAAATAGTTTTTTGACATGTTTATGTCTTAGATTTTACATTATATTTTCACATTATTTAAATCGTTAAATAATGAAGTCATCGCTACATCATCATGGTGTCATAAATACATTAATTTATTTAATATCTAAAAATTAGAAAAAAATGTCATTATGTAGGAAATATTTTTGGATTTTCAATGACTATTTGTAGTCAAAAATATGACTTGTATAAACCCATGTAACAATTGTTTTAATAAATCAATACATGTTTGTGTCATTTTTACTTTTACTTTAAATAAAAGGCATTAATGTCATTATCCTACCCAAGTGGCTCCATGGGATCACAAAAATAGACCCATGGGTTTTCATGGTCATAAATGGAACATAAAATAAGGTTAGGACATGTGTTAAGTTCATTTCATATTATTAAAACATTATTCTTACCTTATATTACACTAATTACCTCTAATCACGATTAAAAACTTAAAAGTTACTATTCACCAAAAAAATTATTTTAATCCCATTATACCACATTTTACAACTTAATGACAACCATATATGTCAGATTTTTGAAATTAAAAACACAGAGGAGGTAAAATTTTAATTAAACGAAAAATCATTTTTTAAAGTAACACTTAGTGGTTTCGCTATTCATCAAAAAATGAAGTTTTTCACAAAAATACCAAAAATTCAGCCCAAGCTATATTTGATATTCAGAATTCAAAAATGATGTCTATTTTACAAAATTAAAAACATATATGTTGAATTAATTAATTTAATAAATAATTCCCGCTGTCAAAACAAATAGCGTGTTTTTAGGAAACAATATCTATTAAAAAATTGACACTAGTTTAAGTCCAATTTCAAAGTGAAATTAATTCCAATGAACACCATTAGATTAAATGGTAAAAATATATTCTAAATAAACTCTATTCTAAATTAAAAATATAATCTATCCATATAAATAAATCAGATTAAAAGAAAGTTTTGAATTAAAATGCATCATTTTCAATAACAATGTTCTTTATCCGAAAAATAACAAAATTTTACACAAAGTAAATTTTGATATCTATATTATAAAGAAGGATTTCATTTTTTCAAATACAACATATAAAATTATCAAAAGTATATTTAAAAAGTTCTCTCCATCAAAAGGTGGTTATTCGACCTTTTAAAGAATATTAGAATATTTATGCTTAAAATTGGATTCATTTGCATTTTGAGACTCCAAAATTTATTGGATAAAAGTAAAAATATATGAATAACATATATAATCATTTTGAAGTTAGTTTCATTTATTTCCACCGTTAAAACGGCTAGGCATTAACTACCTTTTAAAATAATATTATTTTATTATTAGAGTGCAACGTAAGATTTCAAAGAAACTCATTGTTGCGTATTGGGTACACCCTCGAGTATAGCATTACCTTTAAAGTATTATTAATATATTTTTTTAAAAATATGGATAAATATGAAAATGTCATATTATTTATTTACCTGGGGCATTAGAGTATCCCCCATCATTCAAAATATCATCTAATAATGTGCTAGATGAAGGGTGGATTAATGAACTGGAGAAGATTTTTGATGTCATGGGGTGTTCATAAAATCCAAAGGTTAGTCTTACTATTTACCGTTTAGAGGGTGAGGTAGATCAGTTGTGGTCTATGGTTAAAAATATCTAGGACGATGATGAGATTGATGGTCTTGACTGGGATGAATTCAAAGGTATGTTTCTTTAGAAATATTTTCCTAAGGCTGTTCAACTTAGGATGGAAAAACAATTCATGTAATTGAGGCAAGAGGATGACTCAATGACTGCTTATAAAGAAAATTTCACATGTATGGCATGGTATTCTACAAATTTTATCACAGACCATGATAGTAAAATCAATCATTTTTACTCATGATTAATGCCAAAATATCGAAGGGAATTAGCTTCTCATGAGTTCAAAAGTTATGAAAATCTTGTTCGATGTGCTGAGAAGGTAGAAATGGAGTTTTCTGATGATCAAGAGTTCTATGACAACCAATAGAAGAAGAGACCAAGGTGGTAGGATAAATGGAGGAATCCTTTAAAAAGTTTTTATGGTAAGAAAACTATGTTCGAAGTTAGTGATAAATGTGGAAAAAATAATGTTGGGTAATGCCTTTTGAATTCTAGAAAGTGCTTTTGTTGTGGTAAGATAGGACATAAGACTCTTGATTTCATTGTAAATGTTCAGTGTAATGGTAAGACCAAATTTGACTTACAGTTAGTGAAATGTTTCAAGTGTAATAAGGTGGGGCATTATGCAAACAAGTGTTCAACTAAGAGCTTGAATGATGGGAAGCTGTCAGACTACATGGAGAAAGGTGTGGTGAAATCCATTGCAACTAGTTTAGAAGATGTTGGGCCATCAAATGAAGTGGTATCAGGTACTTTTTTTTGTTTTTTAGATTATTCAATTTTTTTTTGATTCTGGGTCTACACATTCTTTCATCTCTGAAAAATTTTCTTGTTAATTGGGGATTCCATCACAAGAAATAAATCATAAACTTGTGGTAAAAACAACAGGGTGAAATGTCGAGGCAAAAAGAATTTATAAGAATATTCCTATACTTATCCATGTAAATAACCTACTTGAAAACCTTATTGTTTTACCTCTAGTAGAGTTTGATTCTATCCTGGGTATGGAGTGGCTCTCTATTTAACATGATAATATTGAATGTAGAGATAAAGAAGTTTCTTTTTAGAAATACTTTCAGTTTGTGTACAAGAATTAACCCTTACTATTGAAAACATATCACGAGGCTGAGAAATGTGTAAAAGAGGGAAATGAATATTACCTTGCACATATTGTTGAAAAAAAAGGATTCGTTCAAATTAATGATGTTCCAGTGGTAAATGAGTATCCTGATGTTTTTCCCAATGATTTTCCTGGAATAATACAAGATCAGGAAGTAAAATATAATGTTGACATAGTTCTTGATGATAAGACAATTTCAAAACCCCCTTATCAAATGGATCAAATTGAACATTTAGAGTTGAAGGATCAATTTCATGATTTATTAGATAAAGGATTCATTCGACCTAGGACATCACCATGGGCTGATCCTATCTTATTTGTTAAAAAGAAAGATGGTTCAATGAAAATTTTCATTGATTATAGATCCTTGAATAACATCATTGTTAAAAACAAATATCATTTCCCTCATATCGATGATTTGTTTGATCAGCTCCAGGAAGCTCAGTATTTTTCAAAGATTGACTTCAGATCGTGGTACCATCAGTTGAAGGTATATGAAGTAGATATTCCCAAGACCACATTTTTTACAAGATATGGCCCCTATGAATCTGAGTTATTCCTTTTTGGTTATCTAATGCACATACAATATTCATGGACCTTATGACTATAATTTTCAATGAGTTATGAGATAATTTTTGGTTGTTTTCATTGATGATATTTTGGTGTTTTCTAAATGTAAGGTGTAGGATGACAGTAATTTAAGGGTTATTTAGAAAACCGTGAATGAAAATAAATTGTATGGGAAATTGAAAAAGTGTGAGTTTTGGATGCAAAAAATTTCTTTCCTTGGTCACATTGTTTCTAATGATGGAATAACTGTTGATTATGAAAAAATAATGGTTGTTGAAGAATTTACAATACCCACAAATGTAACTGTGTTTCGTAGTTTTTTTGGATTTGTAGGCTATTACCAAAGGTTTTCTAAAAAAAATTCATGGTTTTACAGCCCATTGTCTAATCTAACTCGGAAGGGTTTTACGTTCATCAGGACAAAATAATGTGATTATTGTTTTTAGCAATTGAAAAGAAGAATGGAGAATGCTCCAGTATCGGCACTACCTTCCATGAATGGTGTGTTCATTATATACAGTGATGCTTCATTGAAAGGACGTGGTTGATTCCTGATGCAGAATGATCAAGTAACTGATTATGCTTCATGTCAGTTTAAAACTCATGAGATAAATTACCCTACACATGATTTGGAATTAGCTGTTGTTGTTTTCAAATTAAAATTATTGAGGCATCATTTGTATGGTGTAATGTGTGAAACATATACTAATCAAAAAAAATTAAATTATATATTCACATAGAATGAATTAAACGTGAGACAGAGGAGATGGCTAGAATTAATCAAGGATTATGAGTGCACGATTCACTACCACCCATGAAAATAAAATAAAGTAGCAGATGCTTTGAGTCGAAAAAAGTAATGATTCATTAACCATGCTACATTTGGAACATGATCCTTTGGTTAAGGATTTGATGAATTTTGGCTTGGAAGTTGTTGGTGTAGGAAATTATTCTGTTTTTTTCAGTTATCAGTGAAATATTCTCTATCAGACCGAATTAAGCAAGCATAGAATCAAGACAGTGAGTTGCAGAAAAATGTAGAGATGGTTCAGAAGGGTATGTCACCTGAATTCAACATTGATAATGATTGTGTTATATGATTTGGGAAAAGATTGTATGTGACTTGTGATTCACAGTTGAAGAGAGAGTTGTTATGTGAAGCTCATAGTTCTCTATTTTCATTTCATCCTGCCAGTACTAAGATGTACAGATATCTTCAGGAGTATTACTGGTGGGATAGAATGAAAATAGATATTTCTGATTTTTCTATGATGTGATTGACTTGTCAACAGGTTAAAGCAGAGCGGTAGTTACCGAAAGTGATGCCTCAGCCTTTACCAGTGCCATAGTGGAAATGGGAGAATTTATTCATGGACTTCGTTGTGGTATAACCGAAGACACCTTGAGGTGATAAAGAAATCTAGGTTATTGTGGATTGTTAGACTATATCTGCTAACTTCCATTCTATACAAGATAATTTTTCCCTAGATCAACATTCTAGATTATACCTTAAAGAGATAGTCAGGTTACACAGAGTTCCCCTCTCCATTGTATCTGATCGTGATCCCAGGTTCACTTATATCTTTTGGGAAGGCCTTCATAAGTCGTTGGGTATTGAATTAAATTTTAGTACATCTTTCCATCCTCAATCAGATGGGCAGTCAGAACGAACAATTTAGACTTTGGAGGATATGATACATTCTTGTTCGATGGATTATTAGGGATGTTGGGACCAACATATTTCATTGTTTGAGTTTTATTATAATAACAGTTTTCATTCCAATATACTGATGGCACCATTTGAGGCATTATATGGGAAGCAATGTTGAACTCCATATTTTTGGGATGAAGTAAGTGGAAGGAAGTTACTGGGACCATAATTGGTAGAAGATATGGTAGAAAAAATTTTAGATGATAAAGCAACACATGAGAACAACTCAGAGCAGGCAGAAAAGTTGTGCAGACAATAAGAGGAAGGATCTCTCTTTTGAGGTAGGTGATCATGTCTTCCTCAAAGTTTCACCATAGAAAAGTGTCTTGCGATTTGGTATGAAAGGAAAGATGAGTCCAAGTTTCATTAGAACCTATGAAATTCTGGAGAAAGTTTGATCAGTTTCATACCTAGTGATTTACGTCTGAATTTATCTCAGGCACACAATGTTTTTCACGTTTCAATGTTAAGGATGTACATGCCAGATGCATCTCATGTTTTGAGTCCAGAGGTAGTTCAGCTGGAAGAGAATCTATCGTATGAGAAAAAACCTGTCCAAATTCATGACCATAGGGAAAAATTGTTGTAGAATAAGGTGATTCATCAATTAAAGGTTCTAGGGAAAAAGCATATAGTTGAAGAGGCAACATGGGAATGTGAAAATGCAATGAGGGGTAAATACTGACACCTATTCGATAAGTAAATAAATTGAGGGGATGCAATTTCCTACAGGGGGGAAGGATGTAACATCCCATGAAAGGAAATAATAATATATTTTTATATCTATGTCTATTTATGCATTAGATAGTGTTTTAGAGGCTTAAAATGAGAATAAATCCAATCTTAAGCATAGAATACTCTAATATTTTTAAAATATTGTTTTATTGCCTGTTGATGGAAAACCATTTTTAAATCCAAAATTTGATAATTTTATAAGCTCTATTATTCAAAATAAAATTATTCTTTAAAATCAGGACATTTAAATTATCTTTGGATAATGTTATGGTAATTTTATGACAGTGTTCATTTTTTATTGAATAGTGAAAAATACTGCATTTTACTTCAGAACTGTTTTTTCATCAAATTTAATTTTATAGTTATATAATTTTTTTAATTGGGTTTAAAGAATTATTAGAATATATTTTTACAATTTAATCCAATGGTGGTTATTATAAATAATTTCACTTTTAAATTGAACATAAACAATTGTCAATCTTTTGATAGATATTGTTTCTTAAAAACACGCTATTTGTTTTGAAACATGAATTATTTTAAAATTAATTACTGAAATTTATATGTTTGTAATTTGTTAAAATATATTACATATTTTGAATCATAAGGTCTAAATTATGCAATTAATACTTTTTTATTTTTGGACATTATGAATAGTAACGACGATAATTATCTTTAATTATCATGATTAATTAGTAATTAGGTAGTTTAGGGTAATAAAATAATATCATAATAATATACAAATAGCACAAAATGGGTCCAAATACTCTTTTTTGAGTCATGGGCAACACTGGGAAGCTTTTTACCTAATTTGAGGGCCCATAGAGTCACATGGGTGTGATATTGACATTCATGACATTATTTTTTAAAAGAAGAGAAATATAACAACATTTTCTATATCCTAAGTAAAACTATTTTAATTTTTTTTACTAAATTATATCTTAGACTATAAATATTCATTGAAAAGCTAAAACAATTTCCAACATCATGGTATTTTATTATAATTTTTAGAAATTAAATAAATTTATTTATTTATGACACCCTGATGATGTTGTGATTACCTCATTAATGAACGAATTAAATAAAATGAAAAGATAAGGTATCATATAAGACATATACTTGTTTAAAACCTATTGGATAGGAGGATTTAGAACTCTTATCACCATATCCTCAAAATATATCATTGTGTGACCTTTAAATTCCAAAAATCATTTTTTAATAATGTATCATTTCACGACATTCCCAAAGTGACCATACTCCCTCTTATAAAAGGCCCCGACCTCAACCCCCTTACCCACACCTCTCATGCCCTTGGATCATAAAAAATATGATCATATTATCTCTACAAAACCCTATATTACTCATTGAATCCTCCCTTTGTGTATAAGTCTTTCCAAGGAAGCATTTGGCTCAAATCAAAAAGAGCTACCCGATTTAGAGGTAATGTCTTCTCTCGAGTTTCTTCCTTTTATTTTCCATCTTCACTCACCAATATCTTATTTTTATTTGATCCCATTATAAAAATAGTATCCTCAATATACTAGTATGTTTTTATGATAATTATTCTACCTACACTTATACAAACCTCCATCTAATGGTTAAAGAATATATTGTTTCTATGGGTGGCGAATTACTACCTCACGAAATGATGATTGTTAAATATTCATTTAACACCTTTCATGGGGGCCATTATGATGTCACTGTATTTATATATGATATATATGGTTTTTAGTTTTTCTTTATGAGTTTTATTTTTATTTTTAAATCACATCGTTTTTCTTTTCATGTTGTGGAACTGCGATAATTTAATCCGAGGAAGTGTGCACTACCGCCCCATCAAGTGATGTGACTCGTTCATGCCAAACATGGAATTTATAAAGAATGTAATTAATGAAATTATGTTACCTATATAACATATATATTATACTGGAATTATAATATATATGTCTCATTTAGTTTTAATTCTTTTGATATGAGGAATAAATGAAAGTAGTGTTCATGTGTATGTACGACCTACCGTCTCTATGAACGATGCATTTCATTTTTTATCTCCAAATGTTATGGAACAGTATAAAATGAATATATACTGGATATATATGAAATTTAAATCATTAATACCATTCTTGATATGATTTACTTATAACTACATGGGAAATTCTTTTCAAACAAGTTCATTTTTGACTCATGTAACGAACATCGACAAAAAGTATGATATAAACATACATAATTAACTAATTATTATAACATGATAATATGTGAAATGAATTGAATAATAAAAATTAAAGGAAGTCTTTAATAAATTATAAATTTACCTATGTTTATTATTAAGGAATATAGAGAATGAATGAGAACAAGTTGGACTTGAGGTAAGGGACTTCGTCTCAATCTCTTTTCATTGAGACATACTTCAATTTATATACGGCCTTCATTTATTAGTTTTATAATAAAACCTTTTGAATTTTAATTTCATTAAAAATGAATCTTTTTACATGAATTATTTTACTAAAAAAATGAATGTTTTTGTCTTACGTATGCGGTGACAACGACTTCTCCACGGCCATGACCATTATTTGAGTTTCGGCATCCTCTACAAGCCTTAATTTTTTTAATGAAAAATAAATACCATGTTGTAAATTTATTTTATGTTGGTATTAAAAATGTTTTTAATAATGTTTTGATTATATCAATTTGTTGTATTGATATCTTGTGATTGAAATGGGGATATTTTATGTTTCCTTTATGCATGTTTCATGTGATTCGATTATGGTATGGTTTATGGGCTTTGTTTATGAAGTCAGGTGGTTCTGTGAAAAACTATGGGCGGGTGAGCCCAATATAGCTCTCCAATGCATTGGGTAACACAGAAGAGTTAAATGATAAGGTTTCTCTGATGTTATTTAGGGAATATACTATGATGGGTTTTCCAAGCGTAACCATGAGGGTTACTCCCTACGTAAGAATGTAATGAATGCCTCATGTTACCTTTCTGTCTTATGATTTCTATGAGTTATTAATAAATCTTATGAGTTCATGAGGTATGTTAAACTTCTTATGTTTTATGAGTAGAGTATGATTTCATTGATTCTTATGTATAAATGAACTAATTTTTTCTTTCCGTATTCTTATATCCCTTACTGAGCTTTTTATGCTCATCCCATGTTTTTGAAATGTTTTTCACAGGTCAAGGGAAAATTATATGATGTGGTTATAGTGTCGATGAAGTGTCAAGAAAGAATCCATGTTTTATTTTAAATATGTTTCCTTTGATGAAAAAAATAAACACTTTCTTTGATGAAACCACCTTGTTTATATGTGGAATGTAATGCATGATTTATGATCTAATTATCTAAAACTCTAAACTTGGAAAGATCCCTAATATGTATTCTCTAAATAACTCAAGAATGAGTAATGTTTAAGTATGGGGCCTTAAAATTATTCCCTATTATGTTACATAATAGTATAGGGAATGGAATTCCCTACAATGGGGTTCATGATATGTCAAAGAATATATGATTTCCATGAAATCAATAAATTCATATTATTAAATTTTAGAATAATTGGTATTGAATTTATTTATTTGATATGTTTCAATGTTTTAAGCTAAATACATTGAATTATATTACGTGAATTAATGTTTTTATAATATTCAAGGATAGTATAATATTTTTTCTAATGAATTTTCATCTTAATGGATTTGTTTTATCATGAAATATATTTATTATATAATAGAAAATTTGTAAAAACATAAAAAAAATTATAACAAAATAATTTCGTTATAAGATATCTTTTATAATGATTAATAATTATTCACGTGTTAGAGACCCTATTCAGGTATTTTAGAACCACACAATAAATGAAGAGTATGATATCATTAAATATATTATTAATTATTTTTTTTAATATACTATCCCTCCTACTCCAAATACTAGATAGTGAATAAGATGATCTATGATCCAGATTGAAGTTATTATTTATAGATCTGTGGATTATCATTGTGGTGATCGTCTGGACATCGATGGCCTTATTACATCACCACATTGTCACCTGGATTTGATGATCAATATAGTTTGATTAAAATTCGAACAATGTGTGGAGAATCTATAGATAAATGGATTTGGTTCCTTCAAGAGAAAATTACTTGTGATGTGTGGATGTTGTGCTAGTCTTTAGGTCAAATGTGATATTTATTGGTTTTAATTATTGTAAGATCATCTGTAATTTAATGTGGATTTGATTAACTAGAAATTATGTAGTAAAATTGATGACTGGTGAAAATATTTAAAAACCCCAACCCACCGAATTCCATTTCTCACCTTGGTACTAACATGTTTTCTTATGACGATATATATTGACTAATGTCAGATTTTAAGAACCAGTGGTTAAACATAATATTAAATTTCTGGATGAATATGCAATTCTATAGTGTTTTTTATTATCGAAATTAAAATGGTTTTAAAATAGGCATTGTATAGAAAATATATTATTTGATTATATATATAATGGGGTACTTACTATGTGAATGGTTAATATTCATTGAGTAATGATACAGAAATATTTATATCCTAAGTGAGTAAGGTATATGTAATAATATAATTTTTACCCTGCATGATGAATATGAAAAAAATTCCATAACATAAATTCATTAATAATTATTAAATAAAATTATATTGATCCCATTTAATTAAGGCGGTATAATATAGAAACCTAATAATTTAAAATATAATTTTATATTTAGATAAGCACCATGCTGATAGATTTTTTTACATGAAAAACTAAACTACAATAATCCTTGATTTTTTTGATAAGGAAATTGTAATTAGAATAAAATATATGGTAAATAAAAATATTTTAATCAATCATAAATTCATTAAAAATAGGATTATGAGGAATTAATGTTTAATAATATTATCTCTAAAATATTTTTTTAATTATATATTTTAATTTTTGAAAGATAACTTTATAAAATATATATTATCGAAATTGAATATATATATCTTCATTTTTGAATTTAAAATTCTAATATTATCTTTGGATGTTGTTTTAGGATTTTTTATTAAATAACATATTTTTCATACAATAAGGGGAAATACAATTTTTACCATAATTGTATATTTAGTGATTATATATATGATCAATTAATATAATTTTATCAAAACTTTTAATAAATTAAGCATTAATTTATGAAATAAATATATGAGCTTTTAATTATTATTTTGATCATATTAAACATATGTTTAAATGTTTAGAACATAAGTAATAATTCATTCTAATTTAAAAACATTTTTCAGTATTGTCTTTTAATTTATCATTTTTATGGTGATATTTACTTACTGCATGATTTTTTATCCTATTTAATATTTTATTTATTTTTAACAATTATATCATGAAGTTTTATTAAATTTATAAATTTATAATAATTATAAATTATAATCCTGAATTTTTATTATAAAAATTATTTCAAAGAGTTATGTGTGTTGATATTAAAATTAAATTTTCATCCCTTTATAAACTTTATTTAACGACTATCATATTTTAGAACTAAATTTTAATATTACTTAATAAGGTCAATTTAATTTTTATGCATAAAATTAGGATTTCTACGATTATAGTTAAACACATTGATAATGATACAAGCATCGTTTTCATGGAAATCTTTTATTTACATTTTATAATTTTAATCTAATAAATTAGAATAAATTTTTTAAAATAATAACAATAATATGATGTATATATTCATATATTTTTATATTAATAGATATGTAGTTATTTAATAATGATAAATAAGATGAAGAATAAATTATAATTAAAACTTAATTTTTCATCAAAGACCTCATTTTTTATATATAAAATTATTTAATTAAAAACATATTTTCAAATTATATTGAAAATTATTTATTTTAAATGGTTGTTAAATTTCTTTTTGTCAAAAAAAATATTTAAATGATATGATGTTTTGTATTTTTAGTAAAACAAAAAATTAATTGGGTAAAAACGTTTTACCCTGATAAAAACATTAAATGGTAATGATAAAAATATAAAGGTAAATAAAATACAATATTTTTAAATGGTTTGTAAAAATGATTGGATGAGTATAATTATACACATTATCTCCCAAAAATAAATTATTTTAAATATTTGGATCATCTCACCCAAGAATAATTTAATGATATCAATGAATCATTATGGGTATTCTTAAAAGCTCCTTTTGCATCCATTATATATTGGTAAACTAGTACCCATTAATTATAAAAAAAATTAATTTTAACAACATATTGAAAATATTACATTTACAATCCTTTAAACCTATTCCATATTACTTATCTCTTTGTCAACATATGTTATTCTGATCCCTTCATTTCTATGGAAACATTCAAGAGAATATTCAAGGTACCAAATGGTGTATTACTAACTCTATACTTTTTCTTCGTAATATTTATCCTTTAAAACTACCCTAATAAAAAATAATTTAAATAAAAATTTCTTGTATAAATTTTTTTTATTATATTAGTGAAATGACATTTGATTTTTCATATTCACCCCTTATAAAAATTTTAATGATTATTGTGCCACATATTGACTACTACCTCCCAGAAGTATAATTTTTTTTATTTTTAATATTGATTTTATTATCAAACTTAAACACATAATATATTAGTCTCAAATGAAAAAACATAAAAGTTAAATAATTACTTTTATATGTTAATGATATGATAATATTTCTTAATTTTACTCACTTGTCCATATATAATCTATTCATGGTTGTGGTTTGTTTAATAACTAACTAGATGAATTCTATAAATATATATCATGGATCACTGTAGGATGTTAAATACTAATACTATTATATATTAATTGGAAAATCGTTATTTTCGTAATTATTAGAGAAGGGTTGCATTATATTTTTATATTTTTATAAAATTTCATCTTCGATCAAAATCATTATACAACATGTTGAAACCAATTAAATATTCAGTAAAAAAATAAAAAATAAAATAAAAAATATAAATAAAATTTTATAATAAATTCTCTATATTAACTAAAAAACTATTAAAAAGGATCCTAATAAGTTATCCAATTTAATTTATTTTTTTATTCCTGATATTATGTTATTTCACTGAAAGAATAAATGTCATGGTAAATGTTTCATGTCTGAATTTTCTCACCTTGAGAAATATTTCTTATTAATATTTTTACATTTTAATTGTGTATTTACATACCCTTTTATATAGACCCGAAGATTTACGTACATGGAAATTAAATTAATTTTGTGAAATACATAATACATAACAAAAAACTGACACCTAAGAACTGTAATAGATTAGTGGCTTTGGAAACTCAGAACAAAATCTTTTAATGATGTAGAAATATCTTCAACATCTCCCATAAAGTTCATCCCCTTTTTTTACCGAAAACCTTTATTTATATCCTGGGGAAAGGAAAACATTAAAAGGATGAGATCAAATTCTTAGAAAGGGTAATCATGGTGAACACCAAACATTCCATAAACATTTGAATGTAAAAACAAGAACATAAAACATGATTAATGACATAAATCTTGGCAGTACATAAGTCATAGATCACAAAGTAACATTAATCATAATAAAATATCATGGGAATAAAACAAGTAATTGTGGAAAACCATTATTCACATGATATTATTTCCATAGTAGAAAAAGCATTGCTTCCAAGACCATCCTAGTGGAAAAAGTCCATTTCTGAACTGGGTTTACATGTCGTTCCATCCTGGTATTACTGAACCAGATTTACATTCCATTCCTTCAATGTCTATCTCATGAGATATAATTCCATACCCAATGCATTGGATGGTGATACAGGTCCCACCCATCTCATAATGAAATCATTCTTGTATGTGCCCAGAAATAAACATAAATCATTCATCATAACCCAATGATTAAAATGTGATTCATAAACATCATTCCATCATAATGTAATCCATATAAAACAAAAAGATACCATTTCATAATAATAAAAATCAAACCATGTAAATTATACATGAAACAAAATCGTACTAAATAATGTTATCTTAGATGGGAAATAGTTTTGATAAAATAACTGAAAGGAATTATTGAGGAAAATATCCTTTATTCATCAAAGTCATTTTTGTTAAAAAAAATTAAAATGTTAGTTTAAAAGGGTAGTATTTTTTTGGAAAATAATCATGAAATCATGTAGATTATTATTCATGAAAATAAGGTGCAATGAAACCATAAAAATCTATTCATGCAGTATATGTTAAAAAAACATTCTCCTTGAACTTTTTCCAGAAAAGTCAAAAAGTACCTTGTATGGTAAACAAAAGAATGATTCCTTCTATACCTTGTGGTAAAAGTCAAAAAAGGGTAAAAATGAATTTAATCATATGTGAATGAATAGTAAACATTTTATGAAAATGTTTTCAGAAAACATGGACATGGATTATAAACATAACTCCGGTAAATACTTACGAATAAGCAATCTCAGATATGAACGAGTTTGGAATAATTATCCCTTACCTTAGGTCCAATTTTATACGTACATGTTCAAAACACCTGTATTGTGGGTTTAAAAATATTATTAACTTTTATTAAAACCATAAAAATATTTATGATATCATATTTGATTCACATATGAATTTATATTACCCGTTCTTTTGTCAATTCCATGTTAAAGAAGCATTTTGGGTAAAATCGTTTCATTTATCGTAAATGTTTGGACTCATTGTTCATGATATTATTTCATATATCCTGATATAATTAATTCCAGAATGTAAAACATTATTTATATATAATATATATTTAGCATATAAATATATATTATAGATCGATAAATGGAATGAAATACACCGTTCATAGAGATGGTAGGCTGTACGTACGCTTGAACACTGTTTTAGTTTCTTTGTTGAATTGAATGGAATTATGTAAATGAATAACTTATGTATATAAATCCAGTATCATTATTATGTCATTTCTTTCATGATTATTTATTACATGTTCTGTGTAATCAATCTTGAATAGTTAACTCAGAGAATGAATTTTGTCACGTCGTGAAGACGGTAATCCGTACGTACGCACGCTCAACGATATCATTCCCATAATTGTTGAATGGTGTTAGAGTGGATTTTATAATATCTCATAATTATCATCATGTTATAATATTTATATATAGTTATTATTTATACCATTATACCAATCCTAGTATGGTGGTGGTGGAAAAATAGATTACACCACATCGTAGAGACGGTATTTCGTACGTATGCACGCATGGTGATTTTATTTTTCGTAGGATAGATAGAAGGATAAATAGGGTTGTTTCATATTTATAATAACATAAAATGTATATGATTGATACTGATTTTATTACTTTATTATTAACAACAAACGAAGAGGAAGTAGAAGAAGAAACGAATTTGAAATAATTGGTAATGGATATTACCTCCTCTTCGACGCGCATCTTTCAAACCTTTTCTTAGGCAGTAAATATGGAAATTGAAAAAAACCAGGACCTATTGAATGTTTTAATGTTAGTGGAGAAGATAAATGGATAGGTTTTGGACGATCATGAAGGCTCAATATTTTATTAAGAGTAGAGAGAGGAGGTGCCCTTTTATAAGAGTAGAGAGGGACACTTTTGGAAACCTCCAAAATATTAATTTACAAAAAACAAAAAACCCACCTAAAAACCTCAAAAATGAATCAAAATAGAATATGATATTTGATAGGGTTGTAATATCATCAACCAATAAAATTTATACATGTTTGAAATTTATTTTAAAACTTATCATTTTTTTATCCTTATTTAATCTATTTAATATTATCTGTGGTAATAAGAATCTAAATTATAAATTGTTATAAATACATACTTATTTGTTGTTAATTATACATATATGGATGCATAATGAAATATTATTCCATATAAATATAAATTTATAATTTTTAAATTTTTTTTTGTGATTTTTAAAAAATTAAATAATATGTTATTTTTTAAAATATCAATAGTATCAAATTTGACACGATTTAGTTATTTGACTTTAATTAAAATCCACAAAAAAGATATATTCAAACCAAAATATATAATAGATACCTAACATGTAATTTTCATCTAGAAAATTCGTTGTTCACATTAAATAGTTAATTTAGTATTTATTTTAATATTTTAATAACGATTTATTTGATATTTCAATCTGCAAAATAATTTCTACATCACTACTATGTCAGCATTGATGATAATTATTTAATACCTAAAATAAATAAATAAATTCACATGATGTAGATAATTTTATTATATTTATGGTGATAATTTATGTTTGATGTTTTATGATGTTTATCACTGAATTAAAATTATTACACTTATAAGATATAAGAGAGTGACATGTTGTCAATTTATTTGGTTTTAATAACAATTACATCATTTTTATGGTCAAAAGTCCAAGCAATGAATCTATTCCAACCATTATATGATATGGGTGAACTTTTTTAATCCAATATAATTTTGGAAGATGTAAGGGTAATTTTATAATCTTGTTTTTACCATTGGTTACCCGATTTACCATTAGCTGTAGTAAATAAAATTTACCATAGTTACTATTCATAATGTATAAAAATAAAAAGTTGACTATTAACATAATTTGAAGATACTGATTCCAAATCTGAAATCCATTTTTCCAAATTCAAAATAAAAAAGTTTAAGTATTTAATTGAAAATTAATCTCATTGTTGAGAAAATAGGTTTTAAAATTTAAAACATTGCAAAAGATTGAAATGTTTTTACTTATGAATTCAATGTAGAATTAATGATAATGAATTACATTATATTAAATGGTAAAAATATATTTTAATTTTTACATTAAAACTATTAAACATTATAATTTAACCAAGTAAATTATCTTGATGAAAAAATCTTTTTTTAAATAAAAGTTATCGTATTTTTTCTATTCATCTAAATATGAAAGTTCGCATTAAAATATTAAAAAAATTTCCAAAGTAAATTTTTATATACTTATTAAAATTAATAACATAATTTTTTCAAATTAAACTCATAAATGCGTCAAAAACTTGATTTAAAGTAGGTGTTCCATTAAAAGGCGGCAAAAATGCATTTTTTTAAAAATAATTATTTTACACGGAAAATTTATTTTATTCTCATACCATGTTCTAGATAATGTGTAACATGATTGATAATGTTATAAAACTCACAATTGGCTTATTACTATTAATAACGGCTAGTTCGTAATAATATTATAATAATATATCGTTTAGTGAAACTCTGTATTGTGTAAAACCCACACTATTGTTGAAGGTCGCTCTTGCTTGCAATACAAGACAATAATAGTGTATACGTATAATAAAAGATAATACGGTGTTGCGTATAACACAATATAATTTTGGTGTAGCATACAACATAAGGTATCATTGTAATTAAAACAAATATTTCTCATTAAATTACTGGTTGTTACATTCTACCACCCTTAAAATGAATTTCATCTTCAAAATTCGTCAGGGAGATAAATGGTTTAATACTTGAATGTTTTTTTCATAGAAACCATCATCGTGAAAAAGAATAACAAAATATAATTTTAAAAACTAAAGTATTATATGTAATGGTTAGCCAAATTAACTCTTCACTGGGTTTCCACATTGGAGAACATAAGTGAAAATATGGATATCGAAGAGAAATCTAACCATCATGTTCTGATGGAGAGTGGTAGAGAACATGGATATGAAAAATCCAACAAAGAAAATGCCATAAATTTGTTATGATCTAAGGTACCATCTAATTCATCAGATATGAGGGTACTAGGAAAATGTATTTGGTTTTCATGATCATTTCTATAAAGATCATGAATAAAGATAAATACTTACTTGATTTCTATGTAATATCATCTTTGGTCATTCCTTGAACAATTTCCACTTCATCTATTATTTAAAGAAATGAATTTGAATTTTTCCTTCTTGAAATGATGGCAGATCATGCGATAGAATGATATGTTATTCCATCTGTCTCAAAAAGATTGCAAAAGTTATTAAATATACATAAGTACACATATGGTGGGATTAACCATATATGATTCCAAAAATGGACTTATACTTCAACTATCATACCGCTTAATAAAATAAAACTAATTTCTACTATCTAGGGTCTTTTTGTATTCTAGTGGAAGGTGATAAAGGCATGTCGCACTTCAGTTGTGGGTTCTTTTCCTGCATCCTTGTCCAATGCGATGGGTTGTCACTCGTCCTACGGGTTGTCCATTTTCTAAAACTATAATATTATAACATATCAGAAATAATATCAAAAAGTTATAGCCTTAAAAAATACTATCTGGTGTCTAACATAATCTATTAAAATCTTTTGGCTTAACCAAATTACTTCTGTCTAATCTCATAGTATAAAGAAAAAGATTACTAGATAGTTCATATACAAAGCATGTGATTACCATCATTTATCCCCAATATATCATAAGATATATCTTGATGGTCATATTCCATACATGTGAATCCCTTAATCATGAATTACCAAAGAACTATAATGAAAACATGAATTCTGTGAAAATCTAATTATTTACACATACCAAAATTCAAAAATATATATATACTCAACCATGATGCCACATTGTCATTATATCAGTCATGAGCTCATTAAGATTATCAAACATATGGTTATCCCTTTATCCCTTCATTATGCGCACATCATATACTTTCTAAAAATATTTCAATCACATTTCATGGTTATCGATACCATATAATTATTGAAAACCGCAATAAACCAATACATATATATTCTAAAATTCTACAATACTATAAATTATATTCCACAACACTACTTTGGAATCCCATTACATATACAATTAATCATTCCACCACTTGTTTGACATATTCAAAATCACCAACAGTGATCGCACGTGACTTCCCTTTATCCTGTTCATTAATAGGTTGTTGATGTCGATCATCATTAACACTTCCATTAGGTCATTGGTTAATATAATTCCCAATTTCCATGCACTTGTAGCATTGACGTGTTGGTGGTGTGTTCTCTGTAGTCTTTTCCCTATTCACATCATTTTCTACGTTTTTCCAATTACATCGATATTCAGCACTTTGATGACCTTATTTTCCACACATAAAACAATTTCTAACCCCTTTAAGGCAATATCTACCTTTCTTCTTTATGCACCTCGAGCATAATGAAACATTCATCTTCTTTTCTCCATTGTTTTGAAATTTTTCTTTGAAATCCATCTTTTGTTTCTTTTCAAAACCATGACATGTATATGTAACACCAACATACAGTTCTACCATGATAAAACAAGAGACAGTTTCTTCATATCTACTAAAGTATCTTATAGCTAATGCCCTTCGAAGACATGGTTTTAAGCCACTAAAGAATCGATCAACTATACTTCTAGGTTGGATGATAAAGATATATGCATACCTTCCAATCCCTATAAAATTCACATCGTATATACCAACAAATTCATAATTCTTTTTCTTAAGCTCAAGGAACTCATTTTCCATATTTTTTCAAACAATACAAGGGAAGTAATTTTTGAAAACCAAGTTCTCGAACTCGTCCCATTCCATGGATTCAATTTTATCTTGTGTCCTTGTGTTCTTAGTTAGAGTCCACCACTGGTCTGCTTCACCTTCTAAATGGTAAACAATGAAAATGCCTTTTTCATGTTCTAACCAATGAATTTTGGAAAATATCATTTCAATGGTACCGATCCATTGTTCTGAAAGAAGTGGATCAGAAGACCCACTAAAAGAAGGTGGACGTTGCACATGAATGACTCAATAGAATATTGTTCCCTTCTATACTCATTTGGAAGTCTATGATGATTCATAGATTTTGTAAGTATAGAAATTATATTTTCACTCCATTTCCAAAAACATTTGTATGTTCATAAGGACAATCATTGCATTTCCTTATGCATTGATCCTTAAGACGGTTCGATCGTGTTCCCACCATTATCTAAAACCCCAAAATTATAGTGTGAGAGGAAAACATCATACTAGAAAAACAACATAATCAAAGGGCGTACTTTCAATATCTAATATATTAGGTTTAATCCTAGGTTATTAAAGATTGTTGTAATAATTATAGGACTGTAATTTATAATTATACATAACCTTAGCACATCTATAGACATACCTTAGAAATATCTATAGGGATCTCATAAAAGATTTCACATCCTAGTTTCAAAATATTAGGTAAAAATTTCCACTGATACCAACTGTAGAGACCCAAATCATGGCGTACTTGGACATTACATTACTTTTGAGGAATACTTAATACCTAACAAAAAACAGACACTCATGGACCATAATAGTTTATTGTCTTTAGAAACTCCGAACAAAATCTTCTAATCAAGGTGACAGATCTTCAACATCTCCCAAAAAGTTCTTCTCCTAATTTTACCTAAAACCATTATTTATATCATGGGGAAATAAAAAATAAAAATGGTGAGCTCAAATTCCCCGTATGGGTAAACATGTAGAATATCAAACAATACATAAACATTTGAAAGTAAAAACATGAACATAAAACATGATTAATGACATAAATCTTGGCAGTACATTAGGCATAGTTCATAAATGAACATTAATAATGATAAAATATCATGGGAATAAAAAATATAATTGTGTAAAACCATTATACACATGATATGATTTTCATAGTATCCAAAGAATTGATGCCAAGACCATCATATTGGACAAAGTAAATTACTAAACCGGGTTTACATACTGTTCCAGCCTTGTATTACTGAACCGAATTTACGTGTAGTTCCATCCATGTCTATCTCATGAGATATTAATCATTACCCATTGAATTGGTGGGAGATATAATTCCCACCCATCTCATAACGAAATAATTATTACATGTGCCACAAAATTAACATAAATCATTCATCATCACCCAATGAATAAAATGGGTTTCATAAACATCATCCAATCATAACACAATCCATATAAAACAAATGAATAACATTTCATCATAAGAAAAATCAATCTGTGTAAATAATAGAGTAATTATACATGAAACATAATCATACTATATAATTTCATCTTATATGGGAAATAGTTTTGATAAAACACCTGAAATAAATTCTTGAGGAAAATATACATTCTTCTTCAAAACAATTTTATTTTAAAAAAATGCCATTTAATTTTAAAATAAAATGATTTTGTTCAAAATAATCATGAAATCATGGAGAGGATGATTCATGAAAATAAGGTGTTATGAAACCATAAAAATCCATTCATTCCGTATAATTTAAAAAAACATTCTCCTCATACATTTGCTGGAAATGTCAAAAAGTACCTTGTATGGTAAAAAAATAAAAGATTCCTTCCATACATTGTGGGAAAAGTCAAAAAGGGTAAAAATGTATTTAACCATATGTGGAATAATATTAAAAATTTTATGAAAACATTTTTAGAAAACAAGGAAATGGATGATAAACATAACCCCAGTAAATACTTACGAATAAATAATCTCATATCAGAACGAGATTGGAATAAATATCTCTTACCTTAGGTCTAATTTCATCCATACGTGTCCAAAAATATTGTATAGTGGGTTTAAAAATATTATTAACTTTTAATAAAACAATAATAATATTTATGATATCATATATGATTCACTTATGACTTATATTACTCGTTCTTTTGTCAATTCCATGTTAAAGCAACATTATGGGTAAAATCGTTTCATTTATCGTACATGTTTGGACTTGTTGTTCGTGATATTATTACTTATATCCTAATTTAAAAAATTCCAGAATGTAAAGTATGATTTATATATAATATATATTCTTTATATAAATATATATGATAGATCGATAAACAGAATGAAATACATCGTTCATGGAGACGGTAGGCCGTACGTACGCATGAATGTTGTTTTCGTTTTCTTTATTGAATTGAATTGAATTATATAAATGAAACACAAATGTATGTGAAAACAGTATAATTATTATTTCATATCATTCATGATTATTTAATATACATACTTTATAATCATTCAGAATGGTTAACATGGAGAATGAATCTGATCACGTCGTGGAGACGGTAATCAGTACGTACACACGAGCAACGATATCATCCCCATAATTGTTGAATGATATTGGAGTGGATTATATAATATATAAAAATTAGTATCATGTTATAATAATAATATAAATTAATTATTTATACCATTATACCCATCCATGTATGGTGGTGGTGGAAAAACAAATTACACCACATTGTGGAGACGATATTCCGAACGTGCGCGCGTGTAGTGATTTGGTTTTTTGTAGGATGGATAGAAGGTGAAATAGGGTTGTTTCATATTTATAATAACATATCATTATATGAGTGATACTAATATTATAAATTTATTTTTAAGAAACAAAAGAATAAGAAGTAGAAGAAGAAATGAATTTGAAAGAATCAGTAAAGGATATTATCTCTTCTTCGACGCGCCTCTTCTAAACCTCATCATAGGGCACTAAATGTGGTCTTTGAAGAAAAAAGGACCACTAGTATGTTTCTATGGAAGTGTAGAAGACATATGGACATGTTTTAGTCTATAATGAAGGCTCAAAATGTTGTGAAGAGGAGAGGTACAAGGTGCCCTTTTATACGGGAGGAGAGGGGCACTTTGGGAAACCTCCAAAATATTAATTTACAATAAGCTCAATCCCAACCTAAAAACCTCAAAACATTACACAATATAGAATATGATATGATATAGGATTTTAATATCATCAAATAATAAAATTTATACATGCTGAAAATTTATTTTAAACCTTATCATTTTGTTTTCTCCTTATTTAATCTAATTAATTTTATTTGTGGTAATAAGATTCTAAATTATAAATTGTTACAAATACTTACTTATGTGTTGTGAATTATCAATATATGGATACATTATGACATTTTAGACCATATAAATTTAAATTTATAATTTTTAAATATTTTTTGTGTTTTTTAATCAATTTAATTATATGTTATTTTTATAAAATATAAATAGTGTAAATTTTGACACTATTCAATTACTTGAATTTAAATAAAACCCACACAGAAGATATATTCGAAAAAAAATATTTAATAGATACCTACCATGTAATTTTCTTCTTGAAAATTTGTGGATAACATTAAATAGTTCAAATTAAATTTATTTTAATATTGTTAAAACCATTTATTTGATATTTCAATCAACAAAATAATTTCTACAACACTATTGTGTCACCATTAATGATAAGTATTTAGTCCCAAAAAATTATAATTATATAACATGATGTATTTAATTATATAATATTTTTGGTGTTATTTATTTTTAATGTTTTATGAATTTTATCACTAAATTAATATTATTACTCTTATAAGATATAAGAGAGAGACATGTTGTCACTTTCTTTGGTTTTAATAATAATTACCTCATTTTTATGGTCAGAAGTCCATGAAATTAATCTATATAGAACCTTAGGTGATATGGGTCTACTTTTATTCATCCAATATAATTTTGGAAAGTGTTAGGGTAATTTTATAATCTTATTTTTACTCTTAATTACCTGATTTACCATTAACATTAGTAAATAAAATTTACCATAGTTACTATTCATAATGTCTAAAAATAACAAGTAGCCTATTAACATAATTTTGACCCACTGTTTGAAAATATGAAATCCATTTTTCTAAATTCAAAAAAAAGTTGTAGTATTTAATTTAAAATTTATCCTACTGTTGAGAAACCGTGTTTTAAAAGTTAAAACATTACAAAAGATTGAAAAATTTTTACCCATAAATTCAATTAAAAATTAATGATAATTACTTACATTAAATTAAATGGTAAAATATAATCTATTTATATTTTAAAACCATTAAATATTATAATTTATCCATATTAATTATCTTGATAAAAAATATCTTTTTAATTAAAATTTAGCGTATTTTTATTATTCATCAAAATATGAAAGTTAACTGAAAAATATTAAAAAAATATCCAATGTAAATTTTTATATACATATTAAAATAAATAACTTTATTTTTTAAAAATGAAATCATAAACATGTGAAAAACTAGATTTAATGTGGGTGCACAATCAGTAGTTGGCAAAACTGCATTTTTTTTAAAATACTTTTTTTATTTAAAAAATTTAGTTTGTTCTCATACCATGTTCTAGATAATGTGTAAGATGCGTTATAATGGTATAAAATTCAAAGATTGGTTAATAATATTCATAATGGCTAATTCATAATAATATTATAACAGTATATCATTGTTTAGTGAAATTCATTATTGCGTACAACACACGCTATTGAAGGAGGTCGCTTTTTCGTGCAACACAAGCCAACAATAGTTTTTTCATATAATACAAGCTAATATGGTGTTGCGTATAGTTCAAGATAATTATGGTGTAGCGTAAAACACAAGGCATCAAATTAATTAAAAATAATATTTCTCATAAAATCTCGGGGTGTTACACATTTAATATTTTGTATCATGAATATATTATATTTAATTATATTCAATTTTATATTCTATGATATTTCCCTCATGGGATTTTTTTCCAGATAAATTATAAATATTTTAAGGGTTTGTTCTAATACAATTTTCTTCATTAGAGTTAAAAAAATTATTATAGGGATCTATTTTTTAATGTTCTATTTAATCTCGATAATTTATCCATTTGGTCATATTTCATTCATATTTTACCAAATTATATATTTCATTCTTATAACATCATTATCAAATGATTCTTACCTCATATAATATGTGGGATGAAATGGATTCTTTGTTTTAATACCCAATATTGAGACATTCTTTCTAATAGGAACCTATTTACATTTACATGGTGTACATACGTACAATGTTTTATGTTATATCAATACTTATTTTTTTCAAGGAATATAATGTTCAATTTAATGTTATTTTCCTACATGAATTTGATTTACTTGTTACTAATGATGTAATGATCTTTTACCCAAACCCTTTTTAAAAATATAGTTCTGTCAAACATTATTACTCATGTGATGAATATTTATTGTATTTATTATAATATATAAATAATTTTCATTCTCTATGGCTATCTATTTTGTTATTCATTTATATATTCCTTATTTTTAATTGGATGTTTTCTATAATATTTTTAAAAGATTTTATTTTTCAACAAATGTATTTCTAGTTCAATAAAAAGGAAATTATATTTAATTTCTAATTTTTTATGAATACAAATATTATTTATCATCATATAATTATATTTTAAAAATCGAAAAATCTCATTTTACTCTCCCTTGAAATTATTTGTAAACTTTTTTTATAATATAAATTTAATATTTTCTGTATATGTCATTTTCAATAAATAATATCGTTGATTGTATCCATGAAAAATATCATCCTTTTTACTTTTTCAATTAATATAAATCATTATTTATATTTTTATGGTCTATAAGAAATCATTCTCAACTGGTTTTATAAATTTTTTACATTAATCAATTTTCAAATGATCATGATTATTTCTAAATCAAATGTAATTTTAAAAAATAGAAACGTTTTTTCCATCAAATTCCATTTAATTTTACATACCATATTATTGATTAAGGATATTTTCAGTGTTATCTTTTTGTTCATAGTGAAATAATTGATTTACATTGGTTAGATATTTCTAAATGATCAAATCTAATCAATGTAACTATGTTTTATCTAGTGATTCATAAATTGGTATATATTTCGAGGATTATATGTGAAGAAAAAAAATGAAAAATTAAACTAATAATTAAATTTCACAATTTAATGATGCATTATAAAAATTATCTTCACTAGTGAATATTTTCAATGGAACCAAATATGTATCCCACAATATCCAGCAAATTTTCTTCAGATGAATGTGAAAACATAAATCACCACGAACATGGTGTTCATGCTGAGATCCAAAAAAGAATTAAATTTCACAATTAAAATTATAAATAAATAAATTGATATGGTTATGAGAAATAAAATTAGTATATCATATCTAACACTTCACTCAATAGTAAATGTGAGGGATGATAGAGAGGATATCTAATCTTATAGTGAATATTGACCAAACTATGAGGCTTCTTGTCCTTATTAAGTGAGATAAAAAATACTTGAATAGAGATCTCTAGAACCTGATTATTCAATACCTAGTAGATAAACTATAAATTGGTTTTTATAACCAAATAAATGTATCAAAAACAAAATTTTTATTTTTTATTACTTACTTAAAATATAATAAAATACAATGTGATAAAAAAGAGTCAAAAAATCTATTCAATATTCCTGTAAGTAGTAAATGATCCTTGAATATTGAATTAATATTTATTCAATAAACAATCTCCCATGTATTCACTTCATATCATTTGAATACATTTAAGGAATAAATTATATACCAAGTATTCAAAACTCAGATAATATGAATTAATTTATTTCTTGCTTATCATTAGAAATTGGACATCTCTCAAATGTTGTGGTTGTGACCACCATGTCCTATAATCATATTAAACTAGAATATGGCCTATCTATGAATATGATTAGGGTGTGACCCTCTAGGAAATTGTATCGATATCTAGCCATACTCATAATAGAAAATGAACATAGTTCATAAACCCAATGTGGCCCTTAATAAGATAATTAAAAGTAACATTAATGAAAAAAATTCATACGAATAAAAATCTTGAAATATAATCTATTTGTCTTATGATATTTCATAATTTTGATTTATTTGTTTGTTTCATCATGCATTAATGTTTTTTAGTCGATGTCCTTACTTTATGAAAATCCCTTCTTCTACCATGTCTATGGATTTAGTGAAGGTAATACCATCATGATAACCTGGGCCATAGATATAACTTTTTATCAGAGGAAGAAAAATGAAATCCTAATTTTTCAATCAAGTTCGTACCACCGATGTTGCACCAAACACAAGATATATTTCAATGAAACAAATTTTGTAGCAATTTCATTGATGAAATGTACCCGATATATAGTATACACTAATTATTATCCAATGTTAAGAGACTGTTAAATATGTTCATTGATAGAAATTTTAATAAAAACTAAAACCTGAAGTCTACCTATTGGGGGTTAGTCCTCATGATATTATGTACTATATACCACCAAGTGCTTACTCCATGAGATAGTTTCGCAACTCATAGGACCCTCCAACACCAGATGGTCAAAAAACATATATTTCCTCTCAAAAAGATGTTTTAAGACTATATCACATCTGTTTATAATAACCACCCTGATATCACTAGGTTCTCAATATAGCCTAATAACTACTATAACCATTTTACATGAAAATTAATATAATGAAATTGACTTTTAAATAGTAGATGAAAAAATCACTATTCCAATAATTTGACATCACGAATGGTACGGTCTACACATGATATGGTTATAGAAGTAAAATTCAAGTTGGTTATAGGGAAACCATTATACAGCACCCCCAATTTTAATAGATCCCACATGATGACTTTGATTTTTATCTATCTCATGATAATACAATTCTTCTACTGAGTTATTAATATAGTCATTGGACCTACTGTGTCTCTGCTACATGGAATCTATTTATCTAAATCTCAAATCCTTGAGAAAAAATACTCAAGATATTATATACCTAAGTTTCTTCATATTTACCTATTTATAAAATTGACATCATGGATAGTAACATTATATTAATTTTGTCATAATCTATATAATTATGATAACATACTAACTATAAGTGATTCTATGAACTAAAAAAATCATTACGTTTTTTAAAATTCTTTGTAAGTTACATCAGAATCCATAATGAACTTCGTATTTATATGTATGGATACTACATGATTGAATATGAATATATTTATCATTACCTTTTAATTGATATCATACAAAATCATATTAATATAATAGAAGAATAAATTTTCCCCATATAAAAATATTCCCTTCATATCCATGCAACACAAATATTTCACTTTTACACCTTTAAGTATAATTGGATAGTACAAACTTATTCCAATGGAGTTCTCCTCGAACACATAGTTTCCTAATGTAATCTAAATGTTTAAAATATAAAATCTAATAAATAGAATGGGATATGTAAAAGGTATAATTATGATGCTTGTGGAATCATACTCAACACATTAACCTTCCCCATGTCTTATACATTTTTTCCAATAGAGATTTATTCCATGTGACATTTTTGTTAATTTACTATTGAATGGTTCCAACTTGTATTTTCAATACATTGACAGAATATATACGTTTACATGGTATAAGTAGACCATTAAATTTCCCAAATTAGAAAATTTACCATAGAAACAATGTCCCAACATTATGCCAATCATTAGAGAGTTACCTTCATTCCAGTATTAAATGACTTTATGAATAAAAATATATTTTCCATGAAACAAATATTTTGACCCCACTAACTTATTATAGACTCATAGTTAAAATGAATTCCAATTGAATATTATAAGATATTATTTCTTACTTAACTAAATTATTATATTTATGTAACCTCATCCCCTAAGGGTATTTCATGGTGTCAACAAATATCTATAGTGGTATCATATAGATACTTTCTATGAATATGGATATGTGCATCAAATGTAAAATAAGTTGATCATACAAAGTAGAAATGACAAGTATAATTCAATTGGATTTAAGAATGGTGATATGGTATAAATATTTATATTTATTGGTATAACTCTTGTAACTCCCAGGTACTGTCTTTCTAGAATAACCACCAATTAATTTAAGTCAATTAATTGTACTTCAAAAATATAGACTTGATGTTGATGCAATGAATCAATTTCAAGAATTAATATTTGATTTTAAAACATAGCTGTTTATCCTTTACATATTCAACACATAATACATTATTCTCAATTAACAATGCATCAATAGATTTATTGAATATAAAAACACTACTATTGTTTTATCATTCCTACTCAATATATGTCTCTGGAACATTCTACATCAAAAACATCTTTTGGAAAATGTTCCTATGGAAATATATTTTTGATCATTATTATTTACTAAAATAGATTCCATATTCCTCCAATTATATCAAATATAGATATGCAACACTTAATAGAAATATAGTTTATCACATGACATTAACTTTTTTTATAGGTATTTATATAATATCTCATTTGAACCAGAGGATAATAATTTAGAAATTCTTTGTGTTTTTCTTAATGTATATTTTTTTGTATCCATAAAAATTCTTTTAATGAAAATCATGGTATTATGAAATGATGGATTTTTATCACAATATAACTCATATGATATCCATTTTACATTATCTATGGTATATAGTAATGGGACAGTGCCAATATTTTCCTCTAATATCTTGAATAATTCTTATATCAGCAAAGCACATAAGTCTTCACATTTATTATCATTTCATATATGTCCCGACTCTAATTTATATAATAAAATATGAATTTAGGAATTAATATATTATATATTTTATTGATCAATGATTTCATGCAAGATGAATCATCGATCCTACATACAAGCATTATAACATTGTTATATATTAAGAAATGTGAAGTAATAATTTATAATATTTATGATATATGAATTCATGGTTGATAAGTTTTTTTCACATGGTCGTGAAGAAACTCTTGTATTATTAGCATCCATATTTGATAATTCAAAATTTCATTCCATGAAACTCTTAAAGGTATCTCATAATGTATTTTAATTTTACACTATAATAATCTTGGATGTTTATAAACATTCTAGATAAATAAATTTCTAATGCTCTATGGATAACATTTAATTTTAAATGGTTATTTCTGAAAAATTATATAATCCAATGGGTAAATAATACCTAAGGTATTTAGCTCCGAATAGTTAAAATTTCAAACTACGTATATCCATGAAATGTACTTTAATGTTTTCTAGATAAAAAATACTATTTACAATTTTTATTATTATAGTCTCAAATTTTATATTCATCTTGTATTACCTTTGATTTAAGAATTATTGAACAACTAGTTCAGTATTGGACATCAGAAAAAAATTCATACCAGAAATGGAATAATGTATATATTCATCCAATGTAAACATGATATAAATTGTGTGGTCATTATTAGAAAAATATTAACTACAACAATTAATATATGAAATTTTATGTTGTTTACTTATCACTACAGACTTATGTATAACCATTTCTTAATATATTGAAGAATTCACAATAGTTGTTGTATCATTTCTATACCTTCATTGTTATTATATTTTGAAAAAAATGCATGACACCTATTTAGTTTCTAATACTCAATGTGTACAACAAAAACATTACATATAATGAGAAATATATATTAACATAAATCCCCATTTTTCTATTACCTGAATTCCATTCATTTTATCTTCAATTTATTTTATATCAATGCAAGAAAATATAATGTGATCATATACAATGATCAAACTCTATTCATTGACAGAATTTTTTGAAGTTGAATTTGATTTCCCACATTCTTTTGGGATTTACAACATTTATTTAAATTTTATAACAATATTAAATAAATAATAATCTTTATTTATTTTATTATAAACTAAAAAAACCCTAAAAAGGTTATGTAGAATTATTATTTTATCTTTTTAGGTAATATTTAATTAAATTATATTAAATATGGTATAAAATTATAAGAATATGATATATTTAATGATGAAGATCCATATTATAATTCACATGTTATTAATGAAATCAACAACTAATTTATATGTCACTTTACATTCTCGTTATAAGCTTCTTAGTAATGATAAAATCGGTTAAATCATCAATGTCTTGATATTGTTTCTACAACTCATTGAACATTGTAGATAACATTATGATGTAAAAATGATTTTTAGATGAGTCTCTAATAAGATTCATTTTCACTCTCACTCCCTGAGGTATCTCAATAGGGTTTCTGTACTCATTCACATAGAAAATCATATATCCTACAACTTTTCACAAGTCTATTACTACTATTTTATTATCATCCCAATAAGGACATGTTACCTATACAATATGGATTGAATTGTGTCTATGGGATTATTATAAATATTAAATAAAATTAAAAATAAATAGGTTAATACATATTATCTTAATTACCAATTATACATTATCAATTCGTTAAATTATTAGTTGTCTCCGACTATTTTGTGAGACCCCAGTTGTTTCCAGAACTACATTTAGAATACTGAATCAATTGAGTTTTATATTATCAATTATTCTAAAAAAATCTCATCATATCCCATGATATAGCTGTAAAACATCTAATAGAGTTTTATTCTAGTAATTTGACTAAAATATTATTAATTCAACTCTCTTTGAATAGTTAGTTAATATGGAAACTTCTATAAATCCTAAATATGATGAACTTCTGTGTTTAAATATAACGTGTCAAAAAAATTCTTTAGATACTTATATTTTTTTCATATTTAGTTATGTAAATCCAACACATTCATATGAACTCCCAACTGTAGGAGGAAAACTTAACTTGAACCGATGATCACCCTGTATAGTTTGTTTTGTTCAAATTCATCTTAATGAAGGAATTAGAACTTAATATTTCACCAAGTAATTTTATTCCTCGATGATATAAAGCATATTCTATTACATTTTGATGTACAACTTGATCACTCTCTAAACATTATAATGAATTATATATAAAATATTTATCATCTATTAATTTTTTTTCATCTATGAAATTTATTTTATTATTTACTTTGATCACATAAGATTTAATATTCAATAGTGAATAATAAAATATCTATGAATTAAATAAAATATCATTATTTATCCTGGTTATTTAGTGTTTTTAATCTATTTACACTTAATGGATCAGTTGATAACCTAGGGGCCCAATATAAGAGTCATTTATCACTCGTATGGTTGATCAAACCTGCATCCAAATGTGTCAATTTATCGTTTGGAATATAAATACAGCTCGATGTGGTCCAAAACTAATATTTTCCTCAACACTGTAAAAAATAACTTGGATTGTGAAAAATATGAACAAGATTATATTGATGTATGGAAATTAACTTATAAATAATAAGTGGGAGATGAATGCTGTACTGAAATTCATTTACTGATTAAATATGAATTTCGATTCATTCATTTAAAAAATGAGTTAAATATATAATAAATCTTACATACTTTTGTTGATAAATTCTAATTATTAGTATTAATGAAACCACATATCAAAGTAGAATTAAATTTGATGTTAAATCTACTTGGGGGAATAAATTATAATAGAAAACAACATTAACAACATTGAATTAATAACTACCATTTGGCTCTATCCCGTGTTTTTTTCCACTAATATTTGGGATTCCTAGGTATTAAAATTACATGGGGAGGGGTTTGTGGTATATTAACTCATATGTAAACTATATGTTTTATTTAATATTCATGTGAATACTAACCTGATAAAACTTTTCATGTTACTAGTAACAATGTTACTATTCAAACTTATCAATATATACATGTATATATATAAATTTTATAATATATATATATATATATATATATATATTTAAAAATGATGTTGATCGGGAATGTAAAACAATCACCAGCGGGTTTTTGTTCATGTGTAAATTACCTGTCATACAATTGACAAAAATTGTAATAAGAATTATTATTATTTTTTATTTGGTTGACCCCTATGTCTGTCACATCCCTGCAATGGGAGCCACTAAACCAGTGCTCCGAGAAAGGTACTTACATGACCTCAAGCGCGCCTCCCTTAATTCCAGAGGTTTGAAACCAAGGGAAACAAAGGTTGGGATATAAATTTATTTTAAAATTTTATTATTTTATGTTAATTTTTTATTTTATATGGTTATTTTCTATTTATTATAAAGTTCTTCCTCCTATCTCCAACTTAGTATGTTTAACAATATTTCAAGTATGAAATTTCATAAGAGGGGAAGAAAGTGAAAAACAAAAATGTTACAATTGGAAATCTATTTCTTATAATTATTTCATATATTATAATCAAAACAATTCACATTAACAACACAATACTATCAATATAATGGAAGGAGGAATAAGATAAGAGGTATTTCTAGAAGTTAAGGAACATATACCGATGAAATAGTAACATTACCATATGAATAATAATACGAGACTTATGAATATAAATCTATCCAAATAAGTAGTAACCTCACGTATGAAAGTATAAATAAAAATTAGGTATCATATTTAGGAAACTATGATATAATTATTTCACAGTATAATTGATTAATTGTTTTGAAAGTTCATATACAAGTATTCGTATTATTGCAGCCAATAAATATATAATAACATTTTTACAATTAATATGAAAATTTAAAATATAATTTTTTTTTCATAAATTCATACATGATGTAATGTTTTATTATCTTATTATTTTATGATAATTAATAAGAGCATATTTAATTTTTCAAAGTGTAAAAAAATAATTTTTAATTTAACATTATAAATATTTTGAATAAATTGTGAATTTAATAAAAAAAATTTAAATGTCTTATATTTGGAATTTATTACATGAAATGGAGTTTATTTTTTATTTATACACATCTATATACGGTTATGGTGAAATTTTTTTGAATAGAAAAATATAATAATTTACGATAAAAGAAACATATTTTTATTATGGAGTCGTAGATGATGTATAGATGATGTAAGCCTAAAATTTGGAACAATCCTTCAATATATAATATATTTAATTACAATGATCAAAAATTTTATAGTCCTTATCCAAAATGTTAAATTAATGATTAAAATAATGAAAAAATTCCCGACCCCTCCAATATAAATAGCATACATCACCTCATATTTTACTCACACCTCTCAAGCATTAATAAATTAAAAATTCTCTTAAAATAACATCCAAGGCCCCTCCCCCACATTCATAAGTTCTTAGTCTCATCCAAATTACAAACAATCTCCCAATTAAGGTACTCAAAGAGGAGGAATACAAGTGGTAAATTCCACATTCATTTATTTTAAATTTTGAAATATATTTCTGTTCTTTTTCCCTCATCACCTCCATTAATCCAAGATTCATGAAAACTCAAGTACCTTAAAAATAATGGAATGTTATTATTCTAATGGAATATTACATCATCTATACCTCTTCATCTATCCTTATGGAAAAAAATCATCACATGCGATGTGTTAATATACAAACATCATTGATGATGCACTTTAATTTTACATTAAAGAAATAATGGATGGCTATAAAACCGTTTTAATGCTTGAAATAAAATTAATTTGAATGTTATTACCATTTTTATGATCTAGAACTAACATTCATTTACATTATTAAATAATGAAAAAATAGTAAGTGATGATCAAAAAACCACCCTAAAAGTATAAATGATTATCACTAAATTATAATCTAATGATTATACCAATAATCATTTAACCAAAATTTTTTAACGATTTAATATTCTGGATGATCATTAATATCTAATAATTTCAAATTTTTCTAATATTTCAACTTTTACATGAAATTCATTTGATATAATCATGAAAACTAAACATGATATCCAAGAAAACTAATGCTCTTGAAGAATGAAATTGTATATTATATCTCAGAAATAATTCATAAATGAACAAAAAAAATTATAATAAATTAATTAAATTTATAAATGTATATGAATAAATGAATGAATGAATTAAAATGATTACCAATTTTATTATGATCATGTGCGGAACCGTTTTAGATATAATATTAGCGAATCAACCTGAAACCCCAATTTTTTCTTTAGGATACTCCTTATGTATATTTACTTCAATGAAATTCTACTTTATTTTGTATAAAAATTATTATTTTTTATATGTCTAAATTCAAAAATGATGCTCATATATTCACCATCGGTTGGATAAATACATGTTTTAAAAGTGCTCCCTACTCAATTCTTCCAGATAATCATGCCTTATTTGAGGGAACTTACAGATTTTTTACCAATTTTTATGTTCACTACATAATCTATATGAATAACACATTATTTTTATCAAATTACTCATTTTATCATGAAAAGTTTTCTTTCTTCATTTAAGGTTTTGTAAAAATATAAATTCATTTTCTGATTTAATGAATCATGAATATTTTCTTTTAACCATACCAAAATGATTAATTTCTATAGCCTTATATACACTATTATAACATTTACTCTCTTCATTTTGACATCACTTATCATTATATGTTAAAATTCATTTTTATGAAGGTCCATTTACGATTTAAATACTTACATTCATGGACACCATTACGATATTCCATTAATATTTGACTTCTGAAATGATTACGATAACCTATTAATTCAATGGGGATCCTTATGGTTTTGTTTTATTCATTGTGTATGATTTCTCATAAGAAAGAAATATTCCTAAACTTGTAATGATGGGTACACCTAGATATCCCTCCATTTAAATGGGTAATATTTTGACTCGTGAGACATCATGTCCAACCATTATGGTTGTTAGCCTTGACTCATTCTCCGTGTGAAACGGGGTATGTGGTTAGCCTTGACTAATGATTCACCATGTGCAATGATCCAGGACTCAATCGTATGTCATGTTTAATGTTACTGTTTCATTACTATGAATCCCATATTAAATATTATCATGATCTGTATGTTATGCTTTGATAACCCTATTCCCATTTTATGTAATTATGTTATCCCTTATAACCCTTGTATCATGATTTATTCATATACTTATTCTTATTTTTGAATTTTTAGATCATCCTTTTTTTCATTTATTTCCCAATTTATCCTATGAAAAATGTAAGGGATTAAATTGTTTTAGTGTATATTATGAATATTAAATAAATTTTGTTTTTATTTTCGTTTCACGATGTTTAATTATGTACATAATCTTTCAATGACACTATAATTTATGATCCCTATCTTTTTTTCAAGGTTAATTATTCTTAAAATCTTGTAATAATATTTGTAAAAGGAAATATCCATTATATAAACATCATGGTTTTGCTAAAAAATTTGACAACCCATGTGCAAATCTAGTGAAATGAAAATATACCTTGTTTTATAATTATAGGATAATTTCTATATGATATGATGTTACTGTGTATCTATTTTTTCTCCAACCTAATATTAAACATGGTTGCATTGTTTCCAAGTATTAGACTTCATAGTTTGACCTAACATTGTTATTTACCAATCAAATTCCATAAATTTTTTAAAAACACTAGAAAATCATCGTAAATAACTAAATACCATCCTGAAACAAGAGTTGGTAAAAAAATAAAACATTTACTTTAAAGTGATGTGAGGATGTCACGTTACGTTACCAAAATTTATGGCCTATTAAAAAACATTTTAAAAAAATTGGATGAGAACAAAATTCATTTTAACAGACATAAAAATATGAAAAAAACATTAGAGCAGTGAAAATAATGAAAATCAATGTAATGGTCATAATTATCATAAAAAATAATTGAATGTATAAAATAGAAAAATCTACATGATAAAACACACACACTTTTTACTAAAGTTTAATGTATAAAATCCCTAGAAATGAAATAAAGGTCTTTTTGGGGATCATAGAGAATCATATTCATAAAACACATCCAATAATATTTCAATTGGAATAACCATATAGAAAACATCCAACGTTGTTATCTAGTAACATAATAATGAGAAAATTCATTAGAGATATATAATGATAATAACTATTCTTATATGCTTTATAAGGATCTCATTATTTTCATCACATATAATGGGATCGTAACCATTTTATATAATATATGAGGTTATCCCAAGATCTAAAATGGGTATAAACCAGTTATATAATATATATTAGTCTGTCAATCTTTTCATATAATGTTGATTTACCATATAATGAAACAATAGTTTTATTATTTCAACATTATATCATAAAAATCACTGACAAATACTTTTGAACCCATATAAAAACTGATTTCAGATATCAAAAAACCATTTCTTTTTAAACCCCATCTTCAATACCAAAATACACAATAAAGGAAAAGAGCAGTTCTCAATGAATAAAAAATTTAATATTTCAAATTAATCTAGAAAAAATGTTATAGTTGTAGGATTATTCATTGCTAGCCTTTAAATTAATATAGAACAATCCTTTTGTCTGGTTATCCCCACATCAGTATAAAACACATTAAAATATTCCTATTAATTCCCATTAAATAAATGTAAAAATATAAAAAATGGAATTTATAAATCATTTATGTAAATATAAAAACATTCAAAAAATATTTTAAAAAACATGTACATGAATGTGAACAAGATAGATAGAAAAAATTATAATAATATTTTTAGAAGAAAACCCTTTAACATTTTAATAAAATTACAATCGTAAACCCCACAGAATAAAAGATTTAATAAAAACTATTAAATGTGGGGAGAAATAAATATTTCATGATATAAAATTTTAAATGGTCTATATATAAACCTTATTGAAAAATATAGCTGCATTAAATCAAAATATGACATAGTGAATGGAAATTCAAATTAAGTCCCTTACCAGGAGTCTGAATCATTTAATATGTTCTTTATCTTTCGAAAAATTAGGCTTATGCTAATTATTTAAACTACTAAAAAATATTTAATGTTTATTATTCCTTTTATTTCATATATTACAATGTTATATATGATTACATTATTAATTTAGATTATATCAGATGTTTTTATAATATTCTTCTTATGTATCATACATGACTTCAGTTGGTTAAATACTATCAAAGTGGTCATTATTACATCCTAACCTCAAATAAAAATAATGAATTAAAAATATTTTTATACATAATTTTTACCATTAAGACTAATAATTCTATACAGTTATGAAAAATAAAAAAAATTATATAATAATGGAGATGTATGGTCATACGTAAGCATGAGTGATATTTCTATTTTTCATTGATCATTACAGAATGAAGGAAGGTATTATATTATAATTAAATAATGATAATAATATAAAAAATATCATTTGATTTCATTAAACACATTTACATGCATCATTCATCAAATTTAGTGATGATAAAAAAATCACATCAATTCTTGGAGGTAGTTGTCCCCAAGTATGCACAAATGATGTTATCATTTCTCAATGTATGGAAAAGAAAAATTGTATGATATATATTATAATTTTATAATGATAATTATTTCATTGATATATTAATTATTTAATTTATATAACATAAATTCATTCAATTTATCCTCATTACCCTCCATGTAAATAGTTTTTGAAAAATTAATCACATCGCTTTGGGAGCAATAGTTTGTTGGAGACATGAATGACATTGTCATATCCACCACAGTATAGAGAGTAAGAAGATATATCTTATATAATAACTAAATAATTATAATTATTTTGAAAATATCATATATACACTATAAATAAATCATTATAACAATCCTTTAGATGTGATAATGAAATAAACTAACATCGGTTCTCTAGGAGGTAGTATATTTTACCCACGAATGATTATTTTGTTTCTCATTTAATGGAAGTGATGATGGTTTTAGGTTATTCCATTATAAAATTAATATATCCATATATGGATGATATTGGTGTTATTACATCATAATAATTTAATAAGATTATAAGGGCATGGATTATGAAATAATATAAAAATGACCGGTAATGTGTCGTACCTCTTCTTCAGATCTCTGCCCTACCTTGGTTCTGAGTGGAGTATGCAAGAGGTATCATTATAAGAATGTCGCATCATTAATTTTTCTTTCATCTAAATGTTGTTCATCACCTGGGGAAAATCCATGTGCATCTTGTTCCATTGATATCATTTATTATATGGAATAATCAGGGAATAGGGGCATGGATGAAATTTGATTTTTTTCCACTATAATCTACAATAAAAAAAGTTCAATTGTTGAAATTATATAACCTAGAGAAAAATATTCTAAGATTAATTATTTCATTATTAAAATTGGATTATGTAACTACATGCATGGTGATCACATGAACCACCTTATATTGATTTTTTTAGAGGAACTTGTTCTATGTGGAAGATGTAAAATTATCTGATTAATATATCATTATGAAGGATTATCTTTTAAATGACACCTAATTAATTTATTTTGTATATTCTAAGAATGAATTGAATCTGAGGGGGTAATTCTAGAGGGACCTGTAACTCTATAATATTTGGAACATGGCCTGGACAATCGGTGGGGGGGGGGCATCAATGTTATAGCTAACTCATCGGAAAAAGGGTGGTGGTGCCTTTCACTTGATGGATATGTAGAAGTTTACTTCATTAATGAATCGAAAATAATTTTTGATACATTTTTTTTCTATGGATAAATTTACCCGTGAAATAATTGGATGGGTGAATTTCATCTATGTTCCATGTTTTATCATTATTTAGAAAATATCCATGATATTTCTGAATTTCATAATAATAACATCCTTTATATTGTTCACGCTCTTTTGAACCACTCACATCTATTAATTCATAATTTTCAATGGTAATCAATATACTGAAATCCCTCATTCCCTAAATAGTGGAAAAGAATCTTGGACTACCACTCGACGGTTATGTCTTCCATGAGGAAAGCCACACATGCAACCATATGGCTCGATTTTCTTAAAAAACATAGGCATTTGAGGGGAGACCACTAGGACTGGATCAAAAACAACCCTCGATATTATAAGATGTTGAAATAGTGGGATGTGAGATTTAGATAATTGAATACAGACTTGAAGAGTGTTGGTATGATTCTCTTTTAAATGATCATACTAACATAAATATAAATCTAGTATGTTTTATCCATGAAAATGAATGGGTTTCTTAGGAAGTATGCAAATAGAAGTGGTTGAAGGAAGGTGACAAAAATACATCATTTTTTTATGAATGTATCAAAATGAATAAACGTGATATATCTAATAACACATGTTTGGATTAATACTCATTCACTAATAATTTTTATCTGGAGGGGAGGATGGTAGAAAATCAATTCCAAACTCACCATGCGGGTGTCAATCCTATCATGCAGGATGGGTATCCTAGAGGTTAGTTGATATTATGGGAGGTTATAAATAGTGTCATATAGAACAATGTCTACTTTGACCATAAGATAATCCAGAATGAAAATCAGATCTATGAGGTTATGTCCAATTTAAATTGATAATGTTATCTGGGTCCGAATTTTTTTCATGGATCAATCTACTTGGCTTCTTCGATGATGATTAAGGATTACATGGTAAATATTATTTATGATTTTTCCATGGGGGCGAAACAACTCTTTTTTTATATCCAATGGATTTGGGACCGCCCTCTATTAATCATTATAGACATATTAGTTTTTTAATTTTCCTTACAATGTTCACTATAGTGTGATCAATAAGAGGATTTCAAGATTTCATAAAGAGTATATTTCTGAAGAATATCTTGGTTTTCATAAAACTAGGTCCACCAAAGATACTATTTATATTTCATATGAGATGATTGGGGGACATAAAAAGGTAGTGATGGGGCTTTAACATGGAAATTAAAATGGACATGGATAAGTCATTTCATCATATTGGATGAGGATTCATCAAAAAAATTATGTCATCCATGTGATTATCTCAGTGGGCATCTGACGTATTTTTTAGGTACTTTAGTTCTACTTGGTTTTTAGTGAACATTATGGAACATAAAAAACTTTTTTCAACAATTCTAAAGGCCTAAGATAAGGAGATCTTATATCACCTAGAATTTTCATTTTGGATCATGATACATTTAGTAAATTAATGAATAATTCAATGCATTACATAATAATAATTCTATTATACTGTTGAAATCACTTTAATGAATTGTCTCATCTGCAATATGTGGATGATATTCCTTTCTGTATTAATAATACAAAGTGATATATCTTGCCAATTTCCATGGTAACGGGGTAATATTGGAAATGGAGTGTCCAGTGTATCAATTAAGATATGTTTAGTATTTAGGTATCCAAATCATTCCCCAAGCCCTAAGCTAAAAATATTGATGAATTTTGAGTATTAATAGAATTATATTTCGGATTCATTATAAGGGTTTTTATATTTCCTTGGTTGCTTTATGAATCCATTATTATACGATCATTATTGAAAAAATTTCAAGTCACATCAAAAAATGGAATATAATATTCTTCCCTTTCTGGGGAGTATTATGCTAGTAAATTTTGTTCTTTCATTTATTCATTTAAATGTTCTCTATGTTATTAATGTCTATAGAAGTGTGATTATAAACATAAAAAAATTCATGTAATCATTTTTCATGGATGCCCATGTGAATGGTAGATGATAATGGGATTCATGGGCTAAAATTGCCAATATAGTGGTGTTAGGGGGTATTGAACACAAATATGTGGTGGTGGTCATCCACAAAATACAATCTAAATTAACATGGGACACTATGGAGGGGAGATATTTTTGGGGAAAATTTATCAATGGAAAATATGGAGGTGTTTCTACTTTACACAAAGGCAATGTTTCAACCCTATAGAAAATGTTTAGTGACATTCTTCTGGAGCATCAACAACAATCAAGAGGGATAGTTGGTAGTTGTGAGATAAACTAATGGAAAAACAATCAGGTTGGTAAACCCCTTGTCTTTATTTGTTTCCTGACTCCTCAAATTTCGTTTTCTGAATGCTACACTTTTCCAAACATGATTCACACCACCTTTGACACACAACAGCATGATATTTTTTATATAATTTAGCATTAATATAACCCAAAAAAAGTTTTGTTCACTGGAGAATCATCATGTATTTTTTTGGATAAGGACTATTGCCTCACATTACATGTAAATAATAAAGAGGGAATGGTCAAGGTGATTTGTGTCAAGAAATTATGTTCCAATTTATCACTATTTTGTGGAATATCGGGAACTCTTCCCTTACAACCAATGACCCAATGAAGGGAAAGGTGAACAGTGTGGTGTCTAAATTTTTTGTCATATATCTAAGGGGGAATAAGTTATGAAAATTTTATATGATGGCTAATGGGAAAAAACATTCTATAACAATCTTGAGAATATTATTGAAATCAATATTCAGATTGGTGGTAGTGAGTTCTTCTTCCTATGATCACTTCATGGTATTGAACGAAAAAACATGTAGAGGAAGGAGATGAATTATTTGATTTCCAATTGATGTTCAACCATCAAGAATGATAGAAAGAAATCTTGGTTGGATGGTCAAACTAAATTTTGCGTGGAAATACAAATTGAGGTACAATGTCTTGTGGTGGGTATGGGGTTTCTTCTAAAAGCCTGTGAAAATCACAATCCATGGGAATTGTCATGAATATTAGTATAAATTAACTCACTTCTCATCTGGGGTCTTTTCTAGTCCAATGGGTCTGATGGAACCCTCCGTGAAATGGAATCAAGATCAAAATTGATGGATCCTACAATCATGGTATCTTGATAAGTGGAGGAATAGTCCATGACTCTTTCGGTTTAGGAGAAATTGTCATTAGTAGCTATTATGTTCTTGTAAGCTATGTAATATCGGAGGTTAAGGATTTTCTTTAATGGGTTGGATATTTGTCTATCTAATTATTTATCCCGCATAGAGATCAGAATTGATTCATTAGTTACATGAAACTCTCTCCGAGGAAGGCGTGACCCTCACTGGTATATCATTTATATTATCCAATTATTCAAGGATTTTTTGGCCATGCTAACATGACCAATACATTGAAGGGAGGAAACGTTATTGTGAAAGCCTTCCCTTAAGGGGAAATCAGATTAATCCATGTATCAATTATTATACATTGGACACCATACCCATTGAGTGTGTTAAATTTATAAAGGTTGAGGCCCAAGGTATTAAATTCTTTTATCAACCCTAACATGGATGTTCCCCCCTTTGGATTATTAAAATAATCCTACTTTTAGGATGATGATTAGGTTTATTTTTAAAGCATAAGATGATTTTGTATTAACTATATGAATAGTAATAATTATTTTAAAAATTAAAAATAAAATTTATTTCCCTATAAATATAAAATTATTTCTAATAACTCTTCATTTTGAGTTTTTAATATATAAAACAATGAAACATTACACACATTAAAACAATTCCCTAAAAAAATTTTAAACCCAAAAATAAAATGATACTAAATTATCCTATATATATTATTTAAATGTAATTATGTGGATAAAATTTAATTTAATAATACTTATTTTACATGGAATCATACTCAAAAAATATTTATACTGTTAAATTATTATATTTGTTAAAAATAAATGACAGATTTGTTTAAAAAAATTTTTTTTTGTTATTAATTGAAAAATAATTATTTTTCAAAATTTCACAAAATATCACCCTTTAATAATATTTATATGATAATTTCAAAAATTATGTTCATTTTCATAAATTAAAAATTTTAAAATATGAAATTAAACATTTAAATAAAACCTTAAAATAATATTATAAAATTAAATCTATTTCCTTTTTTATTTAAAAATTACTTTCTTATATTTATAATTAATATAACAAAAAAATTTATATTATTAAACATGAAATTAAAATATTTTATCATTACCTGTATTTTACACCTTTTAAATAAATATAATTATAAATTCTTTAAAAAAATTATTTGAAAATGTCATCATCATTTAAATCATCAAGTCAAAATTGAATTATATTGTTTTTATATTAATTCTATGAAATGATTTATTTTTTTGGTATATTGAAAAATATTGATTTGTATTGAAAATTGTATTTTTATTTCAACCATGTACAAATCAGCGATTTTGCCATTTAAAATTATTGTAACAACTAGTTCATTAATATTATTTATATTATAACTCAGATCGTTATAATCAATTTTATGCATTATATTTTAATAAATCTATTTTACAGTTATGAATATTGTTTTTCTAGAAAACTGCTTTTATTGGATTTTGTGATTAAATATTATATTAAATTAATTCAATTCAAATAATTGAATTTGATAAAATTTATTACATATATATAATTATAATAATTAATATGAGGTAATAATTTCCACTTATTTTATATATATTAAAAATTAAATGTAGTAAAAATCCCTTACAATGGTTATGGTTAAATAGGTTTACTGATGGTCAAACTAATGACATAAGGGATAATATGGCCTAAAAACATTTAGAAATCAAATATTATGGACCTAATTCAACCCTATATCATATAATGTTATGTAATAGTCTGTTTTGGTTAAATTATATTGTTTAATTCTATAATAAATTCTAATATTTTTGAAAATTCATTATATCTCCCTTCCCTCAAATACAAAAGAACAAACACACTCCACTCCATCCCGTACTTCAGGCTCAATTTAATTTTGAAAATTAATTCCCATGTCCCTTCATAATATCATTACCCATATCTTATAGGTCTTACTTTTGACAATGTGCTAATCTTAGAGGGGTTGAAGAATAATGGAATGACAGTTTTCCAATGAGGAGGTATATCTTTTTGATCAAATGTTATGGTTTTATTTATTCTTATACCTCCCTCAAAACTACTATAACTATTGTGTTATAATAAAATGAGTATCTTCTTGATAATAATATGTTATCATGACAATGTATTAATTAGAACCCATATCCATCTTTTGTAAAATGGGGAGTGTATCCCATGTTTTACTGCATATAGGACTGTAGCCTCGCCAACCGAAGTAATTCATTGTCCACAAAAACCTCTTATGGATGGTTATAATGATGGATTTAATATATAAGAAAACATTTTAAAATAAAAAACTTCATAATTTGTTTTAATTTTATAAAAAAATTATAAAAATTATAATTATTTCTTGATTATTAATCTAGATATTGAGAATCAATTACCACATTGACATTGGTAAACATACTAGACTCATTTTTCAACTATGAACCGAAAATATTAAAAACACACAATTTATAATTAGTTAATTATGTAATGAAAACATATCAATAAAATAAATGAAATAAATTATTTAGGAATAAATAAATAAATATTATAGTTATTGTTTATAAAAAACAGTTAATATAAGTTTATTATATAAGTGTTAAAGTATATACATATAATATCATTACATGATGTGAGGGATATCTTCTAAATTTTCCATCATGATGGAATGAATTAATATTATATATATATAGTAATATATAAGGTTTATATGAATATATATGACATGTTTTATCATGAATTATTCCAAATTCATTGTATTTTAGGTTACAATTCATGTTACTTCATCCATGGTGTTTTGTTTGTAAGTTACCAATGTATTATGGGATTTTATGAATTATAGTCTTTTAATTGGTTTATATTACTTATTCATTGACTATAAATTTACATTATTATATGGGAAATTAAATATTGTTGTATTATGTTTTATTTTAAAGTTAATTTTTTTTTTCAGTTTTACAATTATTACACAAAATCACAGCGTGGATTAATTCTAAAATCAATGATACAATCATTGAAATGATTATTCATCTTTATAATGTTTCATCGATGAATATATTATAATATGTATCTGGATCCTGGTTTATGTTTCATATTTTATAAATTGTGATAGTATATCTATTATTAAAAATTAATAATGATATTTTATAATCATTTTCTGTTATACCTATGACGAAATAATGGTAAAAATATTATAAAACATTTGTTGGGAAAAAATACCTCAATTTAAAATTGCAGCATTTTTGGGTTTATTATGTTTGTTGACAAATCAGGTTTCCATGGGGAATTGTCATGTTATCGAGATGTTGTTAAAAATCCATGATGACAATGAACCATGACCTAGGAATGAATGATCGGGAGGCGGTGATTCATCGTGATTATGACATGCTTCGTGAACTGCAGATTTTAAAAGAATTACTGTGGCGAAGGGCATTATGAGAAGAGTTTTGCAGTAAAGGCGTGAAACAATTGATGGGATGGTCTGCGATTATGAAAATATACGCGAATGAAAAATTTATGCGGTGCTTCGCGATTTTGAGAAAATTTGGGCGGGAACATCGAAGCTTCCTGATTTGAGCTAACGTGGCATTGACTTCACGTGGATGGTTCAAGGGTTAGTGTAATGACCTATAAATAGACATAGAACCCCTTGGGAAATGTAGACAGTTTTTTATGAAAATCATTTAATCCCGGCTCATGAAGGTGGTTCACAAAGGAAGTATGCTTTGTGAAAGAAGAGTTTCGCAGAAGTTAATCTAGCTCTGTGAATGTTGCAAGCTCTGCATTGTCTTTGTGAGCTTCACGAAGGAAGTCACTCTGCGACGACATGAGCTCTGCAAAGACCTACGATTTTAGAAGGCTTTAGCTTCTCAAAAAGGAGCTTCGTGAAGTCTTGTTTAATCTTCGCGAAATTGGGTGCCTTGAGAAGTAGGGTGCATTGAAAAGGTGTTTCCAGATTGTGTTTCCTAGTATTCAGTGGAAAATGGGTATTTATCAGTGGATGAAATTTGGACATCAATATAGAATCTACATATAGTGGAGGATGCATTAATTAGTGATAATGAAGAGACCTATAGGTCTATAAAGTGCGAATGGATCTTTTGAACAGGCAGTTAGATCACTTCAATTGAGAGAGGAGTGAGTTCTAAAATTTTGAGTTGTAGTAAACCAAAAGCGACTATGAGTCTACTTCAAACTTGTAAACAGCTGAGCGCTTATAGAAGAATTGGTACATCGACACACTACCGGTTTATGCTCCTTTGAAGTAGCCTATTGAGGCTGAACCAAGTAAAAATTGTTTTGTTATGTGCATTCATTATGGTTTTTTTATACTCTTTAATGGGAAGTTGAGGGAATCATGTTTTGTCTAATAGAAAAAAAGATCAGAATGGGTAGTTGTTTTGATATTTCATACCCTAATTCACCCCGTCTCTGGGTATTTATCATAGTAGACCTAACATCATTCCTGGTTTTTCATGGTCCCAAATTCTATTTATTGACACAGAATTCATTAAATACACCATGAAATGTTTTATATGGTGAACATAAAAGGCTAATAATGTGTCTTTTCATATTCAATGAATAATATATTTAGTTTTATAGAATCATGTTATATCCCTTCATTGAATGGATTTTTTTCATGTATAACCATGTGGAAGTGGGTTCTCCTCCCAAAATTCCTTCACTAGGAAGTGATCTGATAGATATATCCATATTTATATATATGGAATATACACATTCTACTAAAATATTAAAAAAAAATATTTTTATTAATAATTTATTTTATGATCCTTCAATTAAAAGGTCTTAAACTGTATTTAAATAAAAATGTAGTTTAAATGTATTTAAATACATGTAACCAATTTTTCCCTCCCTAATCAATATCTTATTTCAAGAATTGTCGTTAATAATAATTAATTATTTCATAAATTTATATTTACTTATCATTTTACTTCATTTAAATATATTTGAAATGAAATTTTATAATTATTTTACATATTTGTCACTTTTGCGACTCTATAAAATAGTTTGAATAGAATGTTTATTTTTAATAATTAATTAAACGAATTGATTTTCCCAAGATCATAAATTTTATTTTAATTTATTAATACTTTATATTTTCCCATTTATATTTTATTATAAAATCTTTTTAAAATATTATGTATATTTTTATAAAATATTATCAAATGAAAAAAGATGTTTTTCACATTTTTATATAAATGTATTGTCTATTTTGTTATTAGAATTTTTTATAAGATCAAATATCTGGTATTTATTTCATATGATATAGTAAGGATATGATCAAATGATTCCAACCCTACAATTTGACTAGATATATAATGTTTATATGAATGATATTCTATTGATATAAATTTATTTTCATAGGATATTCAAGCTAATATGAAAAGATATTTGCTGCAATTACTCCATCCCCCCAAAGAGTACCCCTTATAGGATTGAAATAGGTGTAGGAGATTGAGACTATATAATCCACTCCTACAATAGGGATTAGGGTTATGAATAACACCAATGGTATAATAAGAATACAAATGGGGGGCATTGCCATATAAGAGAACTTACAAAAAAGAGATATAAGACTAAGACACTAATAAATACCTATTGAGATGTATAAAATAAATCCATAATGTAGACATGTATTGTCATCCAATAATAAATAGATACAAATAAAACTATATTTTCCAAAGTAATAAACTCGATAGTTACCATGAATGCCAAAAAACTCGTGAAAATCCATTAGCTATTAATATATATTATACTGTAAAAAATTCTCAAACTAACCTAAAATCAGTTTATTTTTAAATGGGTTGATCATAACGATATACTTAGTAGGAACCACCTAGTAGCCTCTCATAAACGTGATAAAGAAATAATGTTAAACAACACTGACCAAAATTTTAAATATCATTTCAAAAAATAGGTATATTTAGATCCCATATTCACCCGGGATAACACCCACCTATTATCAAATGAAATATTGTTCACGAGATAGTAATAAACCTTAAAGGGTACATTTCTCCCTCTTCCCCATTATTTTTATTCTCATACCTCAAATTTGATATATTAGTAAATATATCTCCAAAATAACATATCATACAGACACCTAGGATATGTATCAAAACAGGAACATCATGAATCACATCATATATTCTTCCCATATCACATCTTCTTATACTAACCTAGTAGTTTCACGGAGACAACATATCCAATATCATGTTTATTATAGATAAGTTTTTATAATTCATGGAATCACAACCCATACACTAAATATGGTCCTTAAATTAATTGCATGATTTACATGTCAAACCGATAATAAGCTTTGGGATACTATATATAACGATAAATTGGCATAAAAAACAAAAACAATCATATCCATCAGCAAAAATATATGGGAAAACTAATCATCGCTTATACTATCACATATAATGACAAAGAGAATATATAAAGGAAAGAGGGGATAGTAAAAAATCAGTCCTCTAACTACGATGTTGGGAAAACACCCTACTAGAGTACACTGATTATCATTAGCCCAATATGACCTAAGTAGGTTAGTATATGAAATCATAGAATAAAAAATATATAACACAGATCAAAACCACTCAAATTGAGTAACCTTTTATTGGACATGAATTAAACTAACACCACTAAAAATGACATCATTCATAACTAAAACAATATAACCTATAATCACACAAGAATTTATAAATATCTACGATAAATTAATTATTTGTAATTTAAAAATTCCTTTATTTAATAAATTAATTATCAACTCACTATGCTTTCTCATTTTTCTAGATATTAATTTACATTAATCATCATAATATTGTTAATTCACTCCAAACATAATCCAAACCGAGTCTATATTTTCTTAAGATTATATGATTTTTATTCTAGAAAACCTAACCTCATGTGGTAATAATTTATTAAAAATAATTTCCATCATTTGATAATTTTATACAATGTAAAAAAACCATCCTAGGAAACCACCAATAAGATACATCTAATCAAGAACATCAATTTTCTCCAGTATTGGGGAACATAATATAGATTAAAATACCACCCTAACCATTATTCAGTAAACTAATTCATTTCAATGAATAATATTTTTTTTACATAAACATGTATTCCTACCTTATCATATTTCATCATCCTTAGTGGAATCTCAGATACTAACATGCATATCCCGGTGCACCTCTACATCACCGGGACCAACTATTGTTACATAATTAGGGTCTCCCTACCCCAATTGACACAATATATCCATGGATTATCCATATATGGCGTCTATCACAACTTATAGATTATCTCACAACTATAAAACTCCAAAAAAGTAGAAAAAAATATAGCAATAAATGAAAATTATCCTTCAATAGAATGTATTTTTTCTTCACATGGACATGAGCTCTCATAGCTCCCAACACAAGGAACTCCATCTTAACTAAAAAATGGGAAACACATTAATCATTAATTATATTTTTCAAGCAACGTGATTTATTTCTAATATGAATTTACGGATTCACTATTAACAGAATCTAATTATGAGAAACCTATGTAATAAAATTTTAATCGTAATCCTAACAAGATTCCAAGAAGAAAAATAATATTTATCAAATTTTAAATAGAACCATTCTCAATTGAAAAACTAATTCATTATTATTAGCTACATAAATTAGCATTCCTCAACTTCTATTATGAACCCATTAACACATGAATGGCCATATTTGATTAAACATGTGTACCACATTAATTTGATTGTCAGAAAATTACAACAAACACTACATTTATAACATTCATCTTCATTAAATTCAAAAGAAAATTCATCAATTAATTTTGGCATTACATTAATTACAAATTTCTATCCAAGAAAAGAATATAATCCCTTACATAAATAACATACTAACATGAATATTATAGATAGAACACTATATAGAAAAATACGAGGTAAACCATTATTATGGTATAAATAAACAACACTAACAAGAAATAACATTCCAATTTAATTATTAAATCTTTTAAATATATATTATGTTAATTATATTTCCATCCATAGGAAGAAAAAATAATATCTTTGTGTTTGAACATAAATCAATCCTTAAAAGAATTATTCCCCTACTTAAAAGGCTTCATAATTCTTTGAATGATGATGGACCAATATTGTGGAACTATGGTCACATCCCGTAGGTGGAACAATGATATCCAAAATATTTCATTTCAAAATAAAATATAAAATATTAGAATAAACCCAATAATAAATGTGTATGTGATGATTCATAGCCTAGAAACAAAAAAATGAAGGAAAACAAAACCAAATAAGGAAAATCACTAGAGAAAATATGTAGATCTCACATTGCATCAATATAGATTGTTATATATTATCCATGGATAAATCATTATCCTAAGGGTATTAAAATACCTTGAAAACCCTCTTGATATTTCTTTGGTTTCATGTGAGTAGAAAATTATGAATTTCAAGTGTCCCAATGTATTTATTGGCTCTATGATAATATAAAGACCATGGAACAACCCCTTGGACAACTTCACAACACTATATGACAGAGGGTGTTCTATGGTGCAACTAGAGGGACCATGATGCAACCAAACTCAATTAAATTACTTTATATATCACCAATAATATCTAAAACTTTAAATATATGTGTTATGGTGCCACCAAAATCACCTTTCCATAGGACCCCAACTTCCATGAAAGGGACCATGTCGTAGCCTATAGACCGTGATGTAGCTAACCCATTAATTTGGATGTGACGTCGAAAATTCTCCCCAGCTCTCATATGCTGCATCCGAGGTCAACAGAATCACAACCACTATTAATAGGGTGCATCACCTACCTCCATGATATAACCAATCAATTTTTTGTAGTGGGTCCCCCCAAAACTCCCCAAACATCCTATAAACCACATGAAACCTCATTTAAGTATCTCGAACGACAAAAACTAAACAGGTAAGATAATCCATGAGCTAGGACTATACATTATACATCTCTCAATCTATTATCATTCCCATGAAATCAAGAAAATCCCATAGATAAAATAATCAAAAATGGGGTTGTCTGAATAACCACCCCCTAATATACCACTCAAGGATCAAACCATTAAAGGAGCTTAACCACCTCAGTTGTGGAACACATGAATTAGAGTGTCATAGAAAAAATCAGCTCCTACACACACTATCAAGTGAGATACCTCTCAAATGAGATTATTTTTAACAACAATAAGAAAACAAGTGAAATACCTCACATAAAAGTATAAGTGATCAATAATAAAATAAAATGTTATAATATATGATAAGAAAAACAACAAAACAATTATGGTACTATGTATATATATATATGACTCTTGTTCCAATGTACTATACTATATGAATTTCTACAACAAAAAGACAGAAATTGAGAAAATATTAGAAACATTTAACACCTTCTCATTGGAGTCATAAATCTTCATAGGTCATTCCTCAATGTTTGCATAGTCATTAACATCTATATATCTTCAATAATTAATGTGAGAGTCATTATAAAGATATTGAAAAATATATAACATGTAAAAATTATCTTGTATACCTATCATATTTGGGGAAATTTTTATCTTATACACGATTGATCCAATGCAATCCAACATCTTGATAGGACCAAAAAATTAGCAAGAACGAATAATCCCATGAAGAAAACACCACTTACCATGACGATGATTCACATTAATGAACACATGATCTCCATCATCAAAATCCATTAGTATCGTCCAAAAATTGGAATATGAATTATAATGAGCCTGTATTGAATTGAATGTTTTGTGTTAACTACATGGACCATCTATATTTCGTTTTTAGTTGAGTTAGCTTGAGAAACACTACCTCATGGACCCTAATATAGAATAATTGAGAATATAATGTTTTTATGTAAAAATAATTAAATGGAACAGAACTAGTGGTGGAGTAAATCTTATATCTATAATCATACTCATCAAAATAATGGTTCTCTGTACATGAACCACCAAAATCTAGGACACAAGATCACAACTGACATCCTGAGTTTGGATGGTATGCACTCTTAAACTATTGATACATGGATGTAAAGTAGGGATTACGAATTAAGAAGAGCCAAAATAATTATGGGGACTTATCCCCAAACTATAGGTATAATGAGTATCTATAATATATATCATCATCCTCAGGACTTCAAGGAGTCCCACCACCATAACCAAATACTGCCTTAACAAAACCTCCACAGATATCAACTATATAATCACTATTGAAGTGGGATAATTTCCTAAAATTCTACACTATCACCCATATATTATCATATCATTTCTAGGCTCAAGGTAAATTTTTTTAAAAAATTTAATCAAGATGTCCAACAACTTATATTATATAATATATAATGTATGGAAAAATACTCTAGGAAAATAGTGCTCAAAAGTCACCTTATTGCAAACCAAATATTGAGAAGAAAACATTGAAATAGTGTTCTTTAACCTAGGACACCAAAACTAACCTCTCAATGCATGGTGAAAAGTTATCACATCATAATTTACATTCATGGGGGAGATATGGGGCTCTCAAAGATAAATCAATGGAATCAACAAATGATTAATAAATCACCCTTTGAGAAACATTTTATGTTGTTCATCTTTAGTCAAACCACTAAGAGAATATTTAAAAAAATTGTTCTCTCTATACCTCTACCTTAGAATCCACCCACTAGGAATCCTCCATCCGCTTCACCAAATATTACTACACTATCACGTGAAAAAAATATTCCACCATCCTCTCAAATATCTAGATACATCTCTGAGATTACTTCTGTAACTCTCTAGAAATTCTTATATGCATTTATGTAATCTCAGTATGACTTCCTGCATAGTAAATTAGCTAAAAAAATTTCATTACTATCGTATATGAAACAATGAAGCTCTAATACTATAATAATTCCATACCCCATCATTTTCCCATGTTTATGTCACTATGGGAGAACACATACCTCTAGATCTTATGGTTATAAAATCCATGAAACTCACAATAATTATGTAATTTCGCAAAAAACAATAAGGAAAAAATGTCTTCTTCAAACTCAATTTCATGGTTGGTGTAGTTAAAATCATTGAGGTATAATTTTTGAAACCCATGAGATATAAATTTTCTCTCTCACATTTAAAAATTTCACAATACATGATGTGAATCATCACATGAAACCCAAAACTAAACTCCCACTACTTCAAAACAATATATTGGAGCACATACCAAATTCTCCTTCTAGTACTAAACATATACCTAAAAATAATTAGTCTCTAATAATAACTAATTATTTTTAGTGAAGCCTATTAGAGGAGTCACAAACTATGGTTAATTAGATATAAATCTCATATAATATCCTGTAATATCAAGATTTGTTCTTCTTACGCCACTATTTTGGGGTATTCCAAAGAAACAACCACCAATATCATCAAAAATACACAACTAATCCCAATTGGGACACAACATTCCACATGAAACAATCTTCATAATCCAAAAAATCTCACATTTAAAACATAAAAAATATATTTTGAGGATTAATAACTCCAAAAAATGAATTTATATTCTCAAACTGATCCTCTGCTGAGAAGGATTATACAAGGATGACATCGATGAAAACCACCAAGAACATATCCTGGAAGTCTATGAATATTGCATTCATCAACACCATAATCATGGTTGGATCATTTTTCATAGAAATAAAACATCATAATGAACAGAATATTACCATTATTAAAATAGAAATAGGAATTGGAAATATCATTATCCATTACCAAAATCTTATGATATATAGACTAAAATTTGATTTCACAGTACAAACTAGTTCCTGTAAAAGAATTTAATTTGTGACAAAACCAACCCAGATGACCTCTCAAACTGATACCTGGACCGAATTTCCACAATCCTCATGGGTGTTCCCAATCCCTATGAGATGAAGCATGTAAATCATGCATCAACAACAAATAGAGGGAACGATTTCACCCTACATGAAGTTGAAAACAAGGCATATATAAATCTATAGAATAAAAATAATAAGTAAATTTGAATATATATTTCACAATAGCTAGGGAAAAATTAAAGAGACACAAACAAATAGGTTTAAACTCAATATTCTGGTAACTATTCCAAATGAAAAGGATAAAAAATTTAAAACAATTACTCCCAAATTCCTCGTAAGATAGAGTGGGAAACCACCCCCCCCCCATCATATCACCATTATCATATCCAATCCTAGATAATATAAATAATAACATCCTCATTATGTATATTGAATTAACATCATTGGAATACATAACAATTTTATGCACTTACAAAGGGGATTATAAGGTGAGAGTAAATAATATCAGAATGTTCCCACCAGAAATGTCCATATCACATCTATCATCAGTAATCCAAGTATTTTAAACTATAATAAAAAAATACAAGATAAACTCTATAGATGTTATTATGTATAAAACAATTGAAAGTAATTTAATTTTCTATTATTCCCCATTACCATATAAATAAAATATATATTTACCAAACCATTTCAAATACATAAATGTAGAAAAATCAAATAACAATATTGGAATCACATAACATATAATGTCTATGTTAGTATGAAGAAAATGTTATGAACCAAAATAAATGAATAAGTAACAAAAATATAATGATCACACTATGTCCGAATAGCTATGAAACTCATAAATAACATAGAAAATTATGCACACATCAAGCCTCTAAAAATTTTCATTGAGTCTAGATAGCATATGAGAACCCCATAATGTCAGTCTTGGTTTTCCACATCTTCCCATAAATGAAGGTATTATGTTATAATAAAGAAATTATGTCAATGATATTTGTATGGGTTTTCCCAGTCTTCCCTTAAGAGGAGGTTTTATGTTATAATAAAAAAAATGAGGCCTTCTAGATGTTGGAATATATTGAAGAAGAACACACTATAGGTGAACCCATGGATGTAAAAGACGGATATTAAACCTTCCAATTCTGTGCTAAATACATCCCATGTTAACTATTTTTACTACCATTATATCAAACCACATCATATTATCATGATGTTAGAATAATTTCATAAAACCACAACAAAATTTTTCGAAAAACACTTTTCCTTAACCAATACAAGCTAAAAATCATATTTTATAGATAAATAATTTTTACACGGCCAAATAAAACTATTAAATCATGGAAGTCTATTTAAAAAAAATTATAAAAAACTATAGATATTTTGTCCTCCAAAAACAGATATTGGTTTAACCCTGAACCTTAATACTTGGGACACACATTTTTACAATGGGATATCTTAACATTAATTACACAATAATGGAAAAAAGTATCTTGAATCAATATTGATATCTTATAATTGATTTGTTTTAAATATAGGCCCAGAAATGTGTAAATACCATAACATACATCAAGAATGCACACCCACCAAATAGTAATAATCAAATGATGAGTCCCCAAGACTTCCCATGATCTCTATTTTTAATACCAACAGATAAAACCACTAAATTGTGTCATCTTGTGAAAACCATTTCTTAAAACAACATCATAATTCTATGAAAAAATATTTTCCATTAACAATACTAGCTAGAAATTATATTTTATTAATAATCTATTTTTACAAATAAAAATAAAACTATTATATCATGGAAATTAATATGTAAAATATTTTCCCAAAACTATAGATTTGTAGTTCAACAAAACTACCTATAGGTTTAAACCCCTACCTCAATACTCAGGACACACATTCTTAAAATGGGATACACTAATTGGAATAACACAATAATGAAAAATAATTCCCTAATATTAATAGAGAAGAAATAGAAATGATTTGTCATTACAATTGGTTTAAAAATGAGTAAATACAACAAAATACATCTGGAATGCACACCCACCAAAAATTAACAATCAAAATATCGACCCCCCAAAAAATATCACACAACAAATCTATTAAATTATCATAGGAAATATAGTCACAAATCAAAAAAAACTTATAAAATAATGAAATAACGTGTTCGTCATCAAAAAAATAAAATAAGTATAAATGATTACTCAACCAGAATGACAAATCCAAACTACAAAAGAGATCAATCACTGATAAAAGTTATTTGGAAAAAATGGTGGTCCTTAATATCTTTGGTGGAGAGATCTTGATCGAGAGTAATAATGTTTGTGCAAGAATGTATGATATATTAGTCTTATAGTGCCTAAATTCCCAACTCACGACACATAAACTGTTTTTAATAAAATTAAATATCATGTATTCCAATGTAGAATAAAAATATATTTTCCAACTACTATTGAACCAATTTATTTAAACCATTGAAATATCATATCCAATTACATGGTTATAATAATATATAGAAATACTATTTTTCATATGTGATCCCAACAAATCTGCATCCCTCTGCCTTCTTCAATGGTGACCCCCTCCACTTCTATGATCAAAATAGTCCCCCTACCCACATAAAAATGCCTCCACATATCACCTCTTGCATACTTATACCCTGATGCCAAATCGATATTCATATGAATGTCTATCCTCCCCATCCCTTGACGCATCTTCTATTCCACCAGCTGAAGCTGTTGTGCCATAACTCCTCCCATGGTGTCACATCTCTATCAAATGATACCAATTCATCATCTATGATCCATATTCAAACCTCAACTGACAAATGAAGATAAAAAAACAGGTGGATTTAATTCGGTTGAGAGGTAAACTATATAATTATCATCTGGGACCACTAGTTCAAAATATCCCATTAAAATTTCTAGCAAATAGGATATATTATCATTATTGAAGAACATAAAATGTGAATGATGTTAAAGGTCTGTATTTTACATGGTTCAAAAAAATCACTGAGAAGGGACGCCATTAACAACTCAAAAAACACTAATAAAGGGGGCCTTGATCATGGATTTTTTAGTGATCTTAAAGGACACCTTTATCAACCATTTTTTATAATTGTTAAAGGCTCCCTTAATTTTTTATTTTTAGCACTGTTAATGGATTCCTTTATTAGTTCTATAAAAACAACTCTGATAAAGTCCCTTTTTATCATTACTTTTTAATCACTGATAAAATGGGGATAGATTCTTTTCAAACCTCTTAAGACCCCACCTTTTATCAGTGCTTCTACACATTCTTCTGGGATTTCCTATTAGTGAATTACATAATTTTATCCTCTTGCATGTTCTCCTGTCTCCAAAGAATTTAAAACATAAGACCTCCACCTCATATGGTCCCATGTTTTCCACAACCCTAGATTTTAATGTTCTATATTTTATTAAATATTATTTATATTTATAAATATTTCAATGTATTTTAAATATATATATATATATTTATATTCTTATATTAAATACTATATTGGTGATCATGTATATGTATTTCTCTGTTTATAAGTGCGTACGTACATACATACATACATACATATATATATATAACTCTGCATCTATAAATACAAGTATACATATTATATTTATTTACATATATAATATATTAATAATTACCTAAATATATTAGAATATATATATAAATATATATCTATCTTCCAAAACAAATTTAGAAATACATATATTTACATTATATAAACATTTATTATATAGATATGTATATCCATAAATTTTTATTTTAAATATAATTGACACTAATTTTATATATAAATGGTTTATATATACCAAAATATATTTTTTATGTATATATGTTTATAAAGTTATTTAGAAAATAAATTTCTCACATGTGAATATATTCAAAATATGTATTTATTTTAATATATTTGATAATAAATAATAGAAAACATGAAAATTGAAAAAAAATTGTAACCATGATAACAATATAAATATAAAACGTTTAAATAAATTCAGTCCCCAAATTAATGAAATTATACCCCCTTATTCATGTCTACAATTATATAAAATATTAATCAATTTGAATATCCGGATTAAAAACTCTATTTGAGAGGCCTTTTGGGCCTTTTGTGACTATAAAAAAATAAGACATGGGGTTCCCCATTTTCACATGTGCAAATATCTCATCACAAGATTTCATTTTATATATGGTTCATCTCATATCTTCACCTGGATCATAAGTTATTTCTGCATTAATTTTGAGAAAATATTTGACTTATTTTTGTTTGTTTATTAATAATGACATTTTTTCACCAAATTTTTATTAAATGACTATTACTAGATAATAAAAATAATTATTTGTTAATATTATTTTTAAATTATTTTATTATCAAATTTATAATAAAATTAGTATACATTATATGTAAATTTAAATGTAGAATATTATAAATCATATTTAATAAAATATTATATATATGTATAAATATCAATATAAAAATATTTTAATATTAAATATTATTTTTAATGATTTATAATTTAATTATGAAAATTTAATTCTAAAAGTGTTAGTTAATAATTGTTGTAAAAGGCCACCTTTATCTATATTTTTTGATAGCACTAATAATGGGGGTCTTTATTAGTGCTTTTTTACTATAACTGATTATGGAAATCCCATTATGAGTTCTAATTTTTTAGAACTGAGTAAGGGGAACATCTAGAAACACATTTTTATTAGTGTTGATTACGGTCTCACTTTTTGATATCTTTCATTAGTTCTGATAAAGGCCCCCCATTATTAGTTTTTTATCACTAATAAATGTGGAAATGATCAACAATTTTTTCTAGAATTAATAAATCCATGAAATTTATAAATACACTTTTTTTAATGATTGTTTTGATTTATTCATATATTTATTATCTAGTGGTTCATTTCAACTTCATCTAGATTTTTTTAAAAATTTGATTTATATTGTTTGATTTATTGTTTCTATGATCCATTAGATAACATTTTAGGTCACTTGTTCTAATTTTTTCATTGTTGAGTTGATTTTTTAGAATTGTTTGACTAATTTTCATAATCTATTGTTATATTTACATCATCTGCTGAATATAATATTCATGTAATTGATTTCAATGTATTTTTTCTTTCATATTTTTCTTCTTATATTTTGTCAAAATCAATATATTTTTCAACATTATTTCCTAAAAAATTTTATATGTTGTGTGTATTTATTAATAAATCTTTTTATTTAATAATTCTATTATTATTTTTGTTTTTTTAATATATGGGAAAATTTAATTATGGGTATTGGGAAATCATAACAATAGGGTTAGACATATTGAAAATTACCCCCTCCCTTATGTAAGTTTCTATCATTATTATCCCTCCTTTTTAAATCATGTATGATATATGAACCCTATTGTAAATAATGCCAAATCAATTTCTTATTATATCTAAGTATTATAATAGATTAATTTAAACCCTTATTATGTTATTATAATGGTTTCATGGAATTAATTTTGTTTCAAATAAAATGGTATGAATATTCAATTACAGGGGTGATTATCAGTGCAGTAAAAAAATCCACTACTAATGCTGGTTTTCAAATTTAGGAAATAATGAATAATAAATTTATATATTAATTTATATGAAATCATATAATTTATAAATATAAAAAAACTATTTTTTATTATATTCAGTAATTTAATTTCATGTGATGGTATTAACTCTAGTTATTTAGATTTAAACAACCATATTCGGTTGAAATAGAAAAAGTGAAATATACTGGAGGGTGTATACAAACAACAACTCAATTGTTTTTAGAAAATTTACCCATAAATTGTTTATCTAATATCATATTATCTTTATTACATATCTTCTATGAGATATTATTAAAATTTATATAACTATTAATTCTATATGAAAAATATTATTTTCTTCATTTTCATTAAATTGAAAAAAGTTGGGATGACTCTATATAGCATATGAGATTATATTTTTTGTAGAGAAAATATTTTTTTATAAGGTTTTATATGTATTTGATCAATTTCATTATAAAATATTATACATAAAAACACATATACTCTAAATTTATAAAATTATACGTTAATAAATTTAATTTATCAAATTTATGTGTTTATATTATGTTAAGTTCATCATATTCAACATATACCTATATAATTCATGTATTTATTAAAATTATATCATTTATTGTCAGTTTTTAAATAAAAAAATGTAATTTTATTCCCTTTGTGATATTTTTATTTTTCCATGATGTTAGTATTTGTTTAAAGATCAAATTTCATTTTTAGGAACCATTTATATACATTTTGAATGTTTTATTTATTACACAAACATTATTTTAGTTTCAATCTTTCATTAAATAAAAATTAGTGATACTACAATAAAATTAAATGAAATTAAAAATTATAAAATAATTTTCAAAGAAGGATTATACGTCGTAATAAAATATTTCGGAAACACTAAAATATTTTTGAAATTACTACCATATGAGAAAAATTTAAAAATTCATTTCAAATAGAAAATGCATGTGCATCCATGTGGTGGTAAATTGCCTCTTTTTGGATTTGAATTAATATAGTTTGAATACATCATATAAAGAATGTGTTTATAGAACTCCTTTTACATAATTGTACAATATACATCTATCACAAACCCTCCCTCCATATATACCAAAATGATGGGGGAGAGATAATGACCCAACAAATCTCGCCTCAGTAGACCTTATTTTGGGACATGAAAATGTTATTTTTGTTACTTTTTACCATATTTATGAAGAATATTATTTATGGTGTGATCATATCAATACAATGATTCTATAAGAAAAATTTTACTTCCTGGAGTGGGATGATATTATGAATATTAATTTTCAATAATTATTTTCCATGTATTCTACACATAAAAAAGTATAAGGAATTACAATAGTAAATTTAGAAGGATAATAAATTCATTAGTACTTGTAATAAAATATTTATAGAATTTTTTATGTATTATTATAGTAATATCCTGAAAATTGAATGTAATATTGATTGATTTTTGTGTGTCTTAAAATCAAGCCTTTAATGGGAGTTAACTTTAGACAGTTTGATAAATGTAATTAAATAATTTCATGTCATATCTAGGTGAAATAGGAGGTGTCATTTACCTATAAATATAATAATATTTATAAGAAAATAAACATATAATTCAAAGGATATTATAATAATAAAAACCATAGAGAGAAGAATTTGTGATTTCATTTATATATAATGTCTTCAAGTAAACAATGAGACAATTTTTCTAAGAGGATTGGGAAAATTTTATTATGTATAAAAAATTATCATTGGTTATAAAATGTTAATGTGATGTGAAGTATTATTATTCTATGGAAAATAGATATATATCTCTATAAAAATACATCCACACTCTAGTATTTCAAATGATTTATTTTGTAAATTATGAAAACTCGTGATCAAATATAAACGTTAATGGTGATGATCGATGTTACTTTCACTGTAATCCAAATGATAATGGAAATATCATATGATTATTATTTCAGGAGTGGGGTAAGAATATGAGGTAGTGAATGGTAAACGTTCCATCCACTATATAAATTCTAATGTCTTATTTGATTCGAGAACGACCCATACATTTATATTTAATGAAATTTATAATTGTATCGCAATACCACAACATGGATTATATATTAAATTATTTGTAAAACCCTTTAATGGGATGATAATCACATCTCATATATTTTTGACTCTCCTATGATTGAAATTTTTGGGAATGTTCTTGTATAAATATAATTATTCTATATTTATTGGAATTTCATGTAATATTAGGAGTGTATTAGATATAATTACATAAATCCCACATTTATTACTGTGGAAGTTACGACACATATTATATAAAAAACAACCTGTAACTGTCAATCTTCACGATGAAAAAAATGAAAATCCTAATAGAAGGTAAAACCTTTATATGGGTCTTCATTCCTATCCAAAAGGGGAATTTATCTCAGATGGTTGGTGAGAAACTTAAAATCTACGATATTCCTATTGTGAGAGACATATTTAAGATATTTCTATAATAATTTCTCTAGTTTTCCATATATTCATGAATTATTGTTTTTAATATAAACTACATTATGTGATACACCTATCCCGAAGAGTCTATGTAGAATATACTCTATTGTGTTGTAGGAATGGGACAAGATACACTTATAAAATCTTGGAAAGGGTTACATTTGGCCAGTGAGTCACCATATGGTTAAAAATTTCTTTTAGTTGTTCATAATTGCATATCAATGTTACATCACATCGATTATTAGACACATATAAATATCACATTCCATAATAAGTATCATCTTCCCCTTATTAATGTTTTAGTCAATAAATTACTAGGACATTAATATTTTTCCTAGAATTATATTTGATATGAATAAAAATAATTGAAATTTAAAATTAAAAAAATAACAAGGACAACCATTAAGATGTGGTATAGGCACTATGAATTTATTATGATACCATGCGGTCTTACAAATTCCACAATTATATTCATGGATATAATTATTAGATTCTTTTTAGATTTTCTTATTCAATTTTCGGATGATTTTATTGACAATATTATAATGTATTAATAGAGAAATTGACGAAATTATGATAAATTTAAGATTATAATAGAAGCCCATGATGAAATAGATTTTTTATTCCAAATTTACCAAGTGTGAATTGTTTTTGACAATGTGTCACATTAATGGGTCATATAATCTCAAGATACAGTATATTAGTGGATCCATAAAAAATGGACATTATTGAATTTTTTCAATGACAACCCATTATGTATAATTTCTGAAATTTAATTGGTTTTACAAGAAATTATTGAAACTATTTGGATAATATATTATGGATGTATAATCAACAAAACAAGTTAAATCAGTTCGGTGAGAAAAAATAAGATAGGTAAATGTGAGGAAAATTTAATGGAAATATATAAAATATTTTCCAGAATGCCATTGAAAGAACCCCCTATAGTGGATAATGGAGTGTGCTTCTCATTGGTTCATAGAAGCTGAAACTGAGATATATTCTTATAAAAATGGTACTATATAGAACATGCCTCTTGAAAATTTTAAATTAATGAGAAAAATTACCCAACAAGTGATTTATTGTTATGTATGATTCATTTCACACAAATTATATTATAGAGTCATCTAGTAAAATATCTATTGGATATATATATGATTATAAATTTTTAAATTATATATTAACTCAGATAGAGTTGAACATTCACTAGGAATGATAGTTAGATTTTCATAATGATTTTGCGGTCCTAATATGTTACCACCTTGAGAAAGGGAAAAATAAGGCAGACTGTTTGAGGAAAAATGATAATTGTTGATTATATCTAATAAGGATCCCAAAATATCCATTATTTAATTTATATATATTAAAATTTAATAATAAATCAAGAAATATTATATTTCTCAAATTAGTGTTCAATGAAATGACTAGATGAATATTAAAGATTAATAAAATAATGATAGGGAGTTAAAAATAGAAGGTATGAAATTTTCTAGAGTTTATTCATGATTTTGATGGAATAAAATAGTTTGGAAACCATTTATATATCATTTCCATACCAAAGTTGATGAAATATTTATTGTATGATGATCATTGTTCATAATTATCTATTAATTCATGATGAATGAATATGTATAGAGATATAAAATAATATTTATAACCAGAGATAATTAAAATAGATATAGAAGTGTATGTATCGCAATTCATGGTATGTTCAAATGTTATAGTTGAGCGATAGAATTATATGTGACTTCTATAACCCTTCTCCATTATTAAATGGATGTTGGAAAACCTGACCCTATATCTTTTCATCAGACTACCCACAACCCATAATGGTCACAATGATATTTGGGTATTAATAAATCTCCTTATAATGTCAAAATAATTAAATTTTATCAGATAATATTTGTCTCTTGATCAATATTCAATAATTTATATTAAAATGTGGTATGGTTATATATAGTACAACCTTAAATTGTATCTAATATTGAACTATGTGTTATTATGTGGTTATAATAAATACAAAATATATATACATATTGTGAGCGGTTTTTCAAAACTAATTATCATCCTCCAAAAATGTCTAATGTAAGAGAACCATTGAACCCTAGATGATACACTAAGGTCCCCTTCTATATATTTAAAATGTGGACTGTAAAAACACCATCATATAGAAATTTTTTTATTAAATAATATTTTCCAATCAATAATTTCGATGGATCCTTATGATACTCTATAAGGAAGGAAGTGTATTAAAAAAATGGGCTATACTAATGTCTAAGAACAAAAACTATTTGTAACATACATATCTGACAAAATGGAAGATGACGACAAATCAATTTAATACAACATCAATGAAACTAATAATTTATAGAAAAATTATGTTTAAAATAATCTATAAAATCTTGAACTTATTGTTTGTGAAAAAATATTTATAATAATTTCTCTATGGAAGATGGATATGAGATTTATAATGAAGGTAAATATAATACATGAGTATATTGGACCCTTTGAGATTCTTGATCGAGTGGTGAAGACATCTTATCTCATGGAGCATCGAATAAACCAATCTCAAGTTGAAAAAGTTTTCATTCAATATCACCTAATAAAATAAAAAATTGCTCCTTCACATGTATAGACCTATGAGGCATACTTCTAGAAAATCATCTTTCATACGAATAATAATTGTAATAAATCATGGATCATATAGATAATGTTATATGGAACCACACTACTCGCATAGATAATGTTATCTAGAAGTAAAATAATTTTATAAATCCACATCATGAACCCAATAATGTCCTGAAATAGATATATCCTCATCTTATTTATTAGAGCGATATAATTTTTTTATTTAAATTATTTTTTATGGGTGTCTAATGCTAGATCCTAATATTTTAGGATACGATTATCTTCAAATAAAATAAAAGTTCCTTGATACCCTGTGATACAAATAAAAAAGAGTCTAAAAAAAATGAATACCATTATAACCAAGCCTCCTATGGAAAAACATAATAATGCTAACAAGATTATATAAATTTTCTATAAAATTTTTAGACAAGTCAAATATATTGATAAGTAAGTAGTAAATTTTTGGTAAAGTCATCATATGCTTCTAAAGTACATTTTTCCTCAAATATGTTTTTTATTTATTTTTGTGAGAAAATAATATAAATAATTTATAAAACATATAGATACGTTGTCTATAGAAATGAATTTCATTTCTGAAATCATCATGTCAAGATTATCATTGTGTAAATTTTTTATTGTTTTCAAAAAATATATTTTTTTATATGAAAAATGAAAAATTAATATTTTTATTGAAAACTATATTTTCATATAAATCATTCACAATGATTGACGTTTTAAAAAAAATTCAAAAAATTATTTCATTTATATTATTAATTACATGATTGAGGTCATAATAATTGCGTTTATTTTTTATTTTGGTATTAAAAAATTTTAACTTAAGAAAACATATTTCTAGAAAACTACTTTTTATCACATTCTATGGGTCTAATTTTAAATTAAATTAAACCACTTATTTAAATTGAATTTGATAGTATATATTATGTATTCTGAATATAATTTTACAAAATTATTAATGATTCCAATTTCAATTTACTTCATAAAAAATAGTAAAAATATTAAAAAGATGATAGAGAAGTTAATGTTAAAATAGGTTTACTGGGGGTTAAACCCCTACATTAGAATAATTTATAGATTTAAAAACATCTAAATCCCTTTTGATGAAAATATTTATTCCTCCTCTTATCCAACCATTTTATATACTTTTATTTGGATGAACTCTTCTTGGGTTTTATATTATTATATTTTAATCTTTTATAATATTCTAACTATGCCATCTACCCTGTATATAAATGTAAACCAGTGCTTTATATTATTTATTATAATTTTATCCATTCAGATCAATCAAATGATAAAAAAATGATCTTTTTTTATTTCCAATTATGGAATTCACATGGTATCTTATTGTTAAAATACAATTTTATAGGTTCTTAAGAAGGGATCTAAAAGATGTTTTCTGAATAAGAGATATTCATCACACCCAATTTCATTCAATTAATCTATTTTTTAACCCTCACTAATTATTTTGTTGATCATAAAATATTTAAATTATTATTCAATATATATTAAAATGTTAATATTATTCTAGATCATTTATTATTCAACATATTTTTTTTTCAAATGGGAAGTGAAATTATCACTCATGTTTATCGGTGGAGTTACACCTCCACATAGAGATAAAATTATATTTACATCACAACTATTCGTGGATTTTTATTATGACTTTTACATGACTATATATTATATAATAATGTTTCTAAAAAGGGGAATTATTATTATTTTTTCATTCTATTCTTCAAAAAATAGAAACAACTTACTTGTGTACGTACGACCTAACATTTCATTGAACGACATAATTGTTTTTTCAAAAAATTATATATTATGGAAGAAAATATATATATAATTAATATATATGATATATATATATATGAGGACCAAAATCTGGAGATTATTCTATAATAATAAGAGTACACGTACCAAAACTACCTAACTAAAATTTTCAAATAAAAAATAAAATTGTTAATAGTTAAAAATGTTGATTTTAGTTTGTAATTATTAATAAATTTTTGATAAATTTTTTTAAGTGGATAATATATTATATAATACGTTTTCACAATACTTTTTAATAGTAATATAAAAAATTTAACATTATTATAAAATATTTTAGATAATGTTTGAAAAATGTGAAACATTAGATAAGGGGTTTATAATCTAATCTCATTATTTATTAGACTAGTTTATGATTAGGATTCTGAAAATGAAATTATACTACATATCTCTAAAAAATAAGTTGAATTGCCTTCTAATCTGATTTATTTATAGATATTAATATTTTTACATTAATTTTACCCCTTCTTTTTCCCATAATAATGAAAGAGTGGTTTTACGGAAAATTGAATGTATTTTTTATTGTTGTCAAAGGCAATTTTTCAACAATATCAATGTTTTATAAATAATATCATTAGAATATTTTTACTATTATCCTATGATTTGTAAATCCTTTTATTTAAATAATTTATATATTTCTAAAAGTATTTAATAAGTATTTTATTTTGATTATTAGAACAAGATAATTTTTTGTTTTTACTGAAAATGTGAGCGGAATATTTGTTTTAACATACATGATATGAAAGGAATTTTCATCTAAAAAACCAATACATTCATTAAATATTAATTAATTACATCCCTTTTTTATTTTTAATTTTTTTCGTTACTATAGAGTTTATATTTTTAATTTTAAATAAGTTATTTAAAATTTAAAAGGGAATTTCCCACAAGAAACATTCTATGTGATATTTTAATATAATTATTCACCTAAGATGAAATATTTTGATGTTAGTTTAGGAATATGGTCGAATAATAAAATACTTATTCTTTTATAATATGTTTTATGTTTATGATGAAAAGATATATATGAAACATTTTTATTTCCATGGGATATTCTATGATAAATAGGAGAAATGTTTATGAATCTTATTTCATTTCAATGGAAAATGATGAATCATAAATGATATTCATGAACACATATAAATTGATTATTATTATCTTATGCATGGGAAAGTTGATATATTGAGCCCGAATTCAATGGGTAAGGATGATAACTTATGAGATAAAAATGATTATAATGGTGTGTGAACATTTTCTGATATATGAATCTATCCACTTCAATAGTCCAAGTATTTAATATTGTCTACTGATATGGTATAATGGGTAGTTAACCCAATACATTATGATATCGTTGGTAATTTCCCATGCCTAAATAAATTATTTTATTTATAGATGTGTATTCCACACACTTATGTGATATTCTAATTTAATTCCATCATGGTTAATATTCATTGATTTCATTATGATTCTAATGTTACGAACTTCTAGAGTTTATTACAAGACTCAAAATTATGATATATGATATTATAGGTATAGTTTTAAAATTTTATTATCATGTTTTTATACCATTATAAACATACTATACTTAAGTGATCATTGATATCATCATTGTTTACATTTAATGAAAATATAATCTCACTTGTTATCATGTTTCCTGTAAAAAAATTATCAAGAAAGTTGTTAATTATGATTTTACTAAGAAGGATTCCATTTTGGAAGTAATTAGTGTGAGATAATTTTGATATCTTATGATCACGATTTTTAAATATCCTTGATTCCAATGACAATAAACTGATATGATTCAGTCATGGATCATAGTGTTATATAATTAATATTAATAATAAATACTTAATATATATGTATAAAAAATAAGCATTACTATACTGATCCTATAAAACATTGAATTCGAGCACATAAAATATAATACAAGATATTAATAAAATTATATGTCTGACCATCTGTCTGAGGATTTTGTGATGAACTCATCCTAATAGGGGTCCCCATCACCTCTTGGAGAACCACAATGAAAATGATTTAAAAATGTGTTCCTTATAAGAGAAAATAGTATATGGAAAACCATGAAACCTGATATAAACCTATATTTACAATAACTATAAATCCTTGACTGTAGTTATGAAAAAAAGGAATGAATTGATCATATTTGGTCTACCATTAATTCACCACCCCTGTCAAATTTCTTCTATTAAGAGTATTCGGTAATTTATTAATGAAATACATAGATACCACATTCCATTTTAAAACATGGAAAACAAGTGGTTGAACTAGAACAAAAAGATTTTTTTTGCAAAGAATTATTCTATAGGATGGTGTAATAATGATACAAAAAGTATTCTATGTAATGTGACATTCATAGACCCTAGAACCATTTAATTATATCATAATTAATCATTATACTTCAGGGGTTAACTATCCATGTTTAACTATGTAAATCATATATCACAGCTTTCATAGTAGATACTAGGAAGAAAAACCCAATACTGAAGAATATATGTCCTTCAAAATAGATAAACCAAATAACATTAGTATCCTCTCCATACAAGGATCCCTTTATTTCATTGAACTCAACACAATAAACCAACACTTAAAGAATCTACATTGGTTGAAATGATGTCAACTGAGTAGTAGCTAGAATAATTCAATATTCATCCTCTCATTCCTATAGGTGCATCAAAACAAATGTGCCGTGAGGATCCACTAATACATATGTTTTTAGATCTCTTGATAAGAAATAATAATTTTATAGAAATTAGATACAATATTCTATATTTCTTGGGTGTAGAAATTGTCAAATTAAATGTTTAATGGAACATCCCCCAACACCTATATCTACGCTTAAAATAATTCTATTAGTAGTTATAAGCCAAACATTAATGATCAAAATATATAGTTAACTATTCTCTAAAAGGTAATGTCACCCAAAATTGAGAGTATACAATATTATTACTAGTTTAATACCCTGATTTATATTGTTCTTTTATTTTGAATTAATTTAAAAATAAATTTATTTCAATACATGTTAGCGTTTGAAAATAAAACAACCTGGTCCAAAACATGAGGCATCATAAATCCACACATATCATTATGTTATATATAACAAAATAATGATACGAGTTTATGTTAGATGTCATTTCTATTCATCAAAGGTTGACTCAAATTTTACATTCAATAAAATATTAACCCCTTAAATATTTAAAGTAGTAATAAATGATTCAGGTTTTGAAAAATAATTCATGAACCTATAACAATAATTAGGTGAAGCCCTGAAGCCTTGTAGCTTAAATACCACACATGGATCCACCCATTATAGGATGAATATATACTTATTAGGATCAACTGAGATTCCATGTTCTAAAGAAATATGTCCAAATAAAATAATTTCATTAATCTGTAAGACACACATTGATAACATATGATAAATATATTGACTCACAAAAATATATAAAAATAAATCTAAATGCTTATCATGATCCTCCTCATATATTGAATAAATTGTGATTTATCCTTAAATAACCTAATATAGAAATCTCGATATTTCTGGAAAATTATATTTTTAAAATCCATAAAACATAAAAAGAATTTCTCAAGATAAATTACATCACAATATTTTAAATTTAGATATATAAAATTTTGAAAGAGATCGTCAGGGTATCGAAATCTCTAAATCAGAGCTAATGGAAAGATAACTGGAGGTAAATCATTGAGAGAAATTTTTCACCCTTTAAATAATCAAACCATTCATAAATATATTGAAATTGAATTTTTTTCATAATCACCATCTGCTCTTGATTTTGATAGTCTCCACAAATATGAATATTCTTATAAGCCCCCACAGAAAAAGATAAGAAAATAACCATGGTGATAAACTATAATGACTGGAAAATTTCAATTATAAATTATCCAATTTAACATTCAACTCTCTTTACATATTCAGTGACATATTATATGATGAATTATATATTTTATTAGTTTCATGAATCAGGTTGATTAAAATCCCCACCTATATTTCTAAAGGAAGACTAGAGATTTAATTATGGAATACACTAGAAAAATATATGACAACTAATAGAAGTAAAAAATATAAGAATAATTTTTTAGATAATATCTTAATGTGGATATAAAAATTCAAATTATTTATGAGGAAGTATCATTCCAAAAAACATCAGATTTTATAGACCCTAAATCAACATGGATTTGCGATCTAGGGCAGTAAACGACAGGCGATGATGATAAAAAATCAACCTTTTCATGGTAGAAAACTATCCAATAAAAAATAATGATAATTATGATGATATCTCGGTTTAGAAATAGAAAATAACATCCTATTTAATCATTATAGATTATGGTACTACATGAAAGGAATCAAAAACCTGAATACTTTTTTCCATCGAAGACGCATCCCAAGCTCTTTATAAAATAGAAATAGATTCAATTGATTTTTCAAAAGATAAAAAAATATTTCAATATAAATGATTGATAATATACTATATCAATTATATGGGTCTCTATAGAATATTAAATAAATATTTTAACTCTTATATTCATTGGTCCCATGTCAAAACTCAGTAAAACATTATCTTCTTTGACAATTTTAACCACTCTAGGGTCCTACTGCTGGAGCTTTATAGAAAAAGAAATATCATTTTTCATCCTAGTTGTATTTGAGTTTATTATCTAAATCCATAATTAGTTATAGAAAAATATATAATGAACAATAGTATGTGAACAAATATCTAACATGAAATGCATGTATTTATAGGTGTAGAATAATATTGAAATGTGTCTCATATCATTCCACACATGTTGTGTGACAAACCATGTCATCATGGGTTTTATATAATAAAAATAATGCTAAAATTTTGGTTCCATGATTTATTTTATGGTAAAATGGTAATATTTTACATGATATGATCAAAAATATCTTTTCTGGCCACTTTACTAATCTCGTAATAGGGTCTTTACACTATGATATTTTTTTGCTGAAATCCAATTCATTCATTTTCTAATGTAATATAAAATATGTAATTAATAAATATTAACATATTAACATGTGTTTGAATTGTAATTTAAATTGAAACTAACATAATATTGATATTTCCTCTACGAATTTGAGTTTATAATAGGTTAATTTTCCAAGGCGGTGTATAAACCTATCACGGGCACTGGTGCTAGGACTAGAAACCCTTTTATTTTATTTTCATCTTTTTATGCATTTCTAATCATTCATTTACATTATCCCTTTGTATTATCATTTCTTCAAAATTAATACATTTTTTTCACTAGGGAATGGCATGTATATGGATAAAATATGGATATGGAGGAAGGTGCACTGCCTGAGAATCTTATCAAGTGGTAGATCGGGCATCAGCAAGTAGGAAACCTAGATCCGGTCAAAATCTTATATGGGTTCATCCCAGATGAATATTGTTTTATTTATTTGTTTCAAATATCAACAACTTAGTTTTTTAATGTTTTAAATGATTTTATATGTTTTTGGGGACAACTTCATGGTCTATCTAAGGTGAATTTAGCAGAATCAATGGTTTCATGGGATTTGAAGGGTTTTCATTTTTGGTAATCCCATTAAAAATGTACATCAAATAAAAAATGTTATGTGTAATTTTTATTTGAAATGGTTATTTTGAAATGGTTATAAACTGTGTGTGTTCATCAATCACCATCTAAGAGAGACCTAAGGAGGGTCCAGATGGAAAAAAAGACTCCCAATATTGAGGAACATGTCCATGTATATCAAATATCACTAGATAGTGTGAGATGAATGGATAATGGCCATTAATGTTTTTTCCACAGACCCCATGTGTAGGGTACGTGGATAAGAACAAAGTGGGATAACCTATTTGGGGTACATGTTGTGTACAAGGTAAATACGTCGTGTACTTAAGAGATGTACTAGATGAGTGGTCTTTGAAACATGACCAAAGAGTACCTTAAAGAATACAAGCCATGTAACCACATTTAATTCCATGAATTTTTACAATATATGTGTGTTTTTAATTTTATTCTACATGGATTTAGAATTATAGTTTTAAATACCGAATTATAAATTTTTTCCAACATTGTTTTCATTGGTGGTATATATTCTGTGTTTAGACCCTATTAGAAGAGTGTTTTTGAATGTGTGATGTTTTGTAAGAGGATTTATTTAATGTTTTGATTTATTATCCTCTAATAGTTTTATTGTTTGTTGTGAGACTCGTGTTTGGATCAAGAGATTGTTTGATTTCATAGATTTTGTATAGATGGTTAGTATTGTTTAAGGTTTTTTCAGAAAGATATCGAAAGGTGTGATCAAGTTGTTTTCATGGGGTGGTCTTGGACTTTCTTGGATTACCTTACTATTTGATAAATAATGGATTAGATGATATTTATATCTTGAATTTTGTTATTATAGAACATTAATCCTTAGAGCTGGGATAAAATTGTTGGATAGAGGTTAATGATGGGTTTCTATGTGATTTTGAGATCAATTTGATAAACCAACAAGAATTTTTTATGGGTGCTGTAATACAGAAGAATGGGTATTTTTATTAGGGATGAAAAATTATGTTTACATGAAATGGTTTTTGGTCATGTTTATTCATAAAATTATGGGCCTTATATTGTTTTATTATATTGAGGTGGTCATGTGGTTCATTGGTAGTTTACTTATAGGTTTGGTCATTCATTTAGATTACCGTTCATGTTCATTATTTATTGAGGGTCAGTTGGAGTCTATTGAAGGAATATTGAGGATGCTTTAGAGTATTTTATTGTTGTGTTTTTTTTGTCTGGGGTAGTGGAACCCCTATTATGATTTATATTTTTTAGGTCTTTTGGTTATTCTTGGATCATTTTATGAGAATGACTAAACATCAAAAGTGCATAAGAGAAGTAAATAATTTGACAATAATTATGTTGTGGCCCTGTGGATAATGAGAACCTTGAGTTTTATGAGACAAGAGTTAATATGTGATTCTAGATTATAATTTAGGATGATGGGTTTGATATTTAGGTCAAATCAAATCATGTATGGAATTTAGATGAAATATTTATTGGTCATACTATTTTATCTTTTTAGATGATTTTTTTGAGATTTATATCGACCCACATTCTTATATCCTTTGGAATATATGGTTGAGGTAGTTTCTATTCAAATTTTTTTTAAAGATTATCCATTTTTATATAATGGATTATGTGATGTCCATGTGTTTTTATTGAGTTCACTAATCTATTGGAGTTGGTTCTTTGAAGGGCCTGGGGAGCTAAAGGTTGATTGGGAGGAATACCGAAGTCTAGTTGAGAGTTGCAAATGGGGTAGAGGTTACCTGTTTTATATTTTTATCACCACAAGTTATTTGCATGGGACCCCTAAGAAAATGAATCTATCAATAACACATATGGAGTGGTTATTGAGTTAGTGTACACAATCAATCCCTCATTTATAGCCCAATATGTTCTATAATATCTTTGAGACCTGATGGGTTCTCCAGGTTAGGTTTTAGAAACTTATTACGATTTCATATCATTCCACTATAATTCTACTGATTTTAGTTAATTTTTTTAATTGTATGTTTACGGTAATTCTATGAGGACTATCATTCATTCTATTTCATTTAGAGGTACTCAAAATCAAGTTTATATATGGTGGAAACACCTGATTCAGTTTTTTGAGGTGTCCCACATAATATAAATCCTCTTCCATGATTTATAGTGGGGGTAGATATATATTTCATTTTAGGTTCAAAAATATGGTTTTATCCTTTCTTTTTTCTAATGTATCCTCGTTACTTTTATATAGTGGCATATTTTATGTTAGAATCTATCAGTTTTATATGGTCAAATGACATGGTCATGAAAATAAATATATGAAAATATTATAGGTTCACCTTTTGGGAGGATTTTTGAGATTTATGTCTCACCCCTAATATTTAAATCTTCGTGTCTGAGCGTGTTTACACATTATTTATAATATAATATGGATCTCATTGTTGGAAATTGGTTGGGAAGAGGTCGAACTTTTATTGATCAAACAATGATTTTTTTTGATCCTTAATATTGGACTGGTGTAACACGATATTCATGGAGACTGACTATGTGGCTCAACACAGATATGGTTGTAGATCTTAATATATTTATTTTAATTTTATTAATCTTGTATATGTTGTCATCCATGTGATCAATTGACATCAATTTGATTATCATTCGTGGTGACTATATTAATGTATGTCACATTTCATTTTTTCTATCATGTATTCATTTTTGTTTATTTTTAATGAATTATCTTATGTTTATTCATGTAGATATTTCGGTTATTTCTTATTTTATTTTAATATGAAAAGAAGATATAGTCTCCCCACATTATTTTTCATAATATCACTGCTAGATGGTATCCTTTTTGGTATAGTGAAATGTGCTTGAGGCCTTATAAAATGATGTATTTGGTGACATGTTTGGATAACCTGGGAATATCGGAATACAATAGAATCAAATGAGGTTTGATTTATGATTTATGGAGCTGGTGGATATGTTTAGTTGTAACATGTCAAATGTTTTAAAGGAAATCAGTCTTCTGTTTCACATGCACCATTTGAAATGGATTTTTGTATTTTTATTCTAGGAGAGTACTATTCTGTGTTACTATTTTTACAGTCTAGGGATTTGAACTTTTTTTATTCAATTCAGTTTGAATAATTCTTTAATTCTGTTTTGTTGATTTATCTCATGGGAAAGTGGTAACTCTTCATGAATCATTCTAGGCATGTAGTTTTTACCTGACATATGATGTTCTATGTTTGATTTCATTGATGATAATGGGTTTGTTATTTAATTTGTTCCCAATGACATATATTTTGTGTAATATATAGCTCCTTGATAGAATGTACCTCAAATAACCACATGTTTATATTTTATTCTATTGGAAGATCATGTGAATATTTAGAGGGATATTTTCTGGTCACTAAGATACAATACCTTTATCAAGGAATTCCTGATGACCATTCGAGGTTAATGTGGGAAATGATACATTTTTGGATGGTTTGATAATGGTAAGGGTTTATATGAAATTTCTAGATTATGATCAATATTCTATTTGTTTTTTATTCTAATTTTTTCCTAGGCTCATTTTTTTTGATTGGAGATGTTTTTATTATTTTATGTGGGTCATGTCTTATGATGAGTAGCATGTACTTATTATCAATGTTGGATTTTGTGGTGATGTATTTTTTTTTTATTTCATTGAGTTATTCAATTACTAAAGTTTTTTTATTCATGAGGTTTTCTATTTGAGATATGTGGATAAATTGGAGTGCACTCGGTATTGTGTATGTCTTTAGAGAGAATGTTTGGTCTAAAAACTATCACAATTCTTTTGGTTTATGATTTGCGTAGTATAGTTAGAGTGTGGTTTGATTATTATGGTCACGGTTGGATTCATGGGTTGATGATGGTCACTTCGATAATCATTGAATGCAAAATATCTCGGAATCTTATAAATTATTATTGATAGTGCTATCTATTATATGAACTGATCTATTTTATAAACATAGTCAACGGTATTAACACATTATCTTATATTCTTTTGTAGATGGATAAAGTGATATTGAGTCATGATGTGTGTGTGGGAGTTGTTTAAGGAAATTATTATGAGGTTGGAGTGTTATTTATGATATTGGATCCCATGAACCTCATTTTGTAGTGTTTTTCTGTATTGATATTTTTCCCTAGTGACCTATTAATGAGAATTAGTTATTGATTTTTTTGTTCTTTTGGTCAATAGTGAGACGTTTTTCAAAAAATATCCACTGTGATTGGTGAGGGATAAATAATGGTAATTGTTGTTTGTCATTTTTGATGTGGATTATAAAAAATACACACTTATGGCTGGGATAATCATATCCTTTGTGGGGTAGTATATCTTGTGGTGGGAGAGAATGATGGATTCTATTAGTCTAGTCATTGGACGATTCTGATAATGTTAGATACACTAGTTATTATATTGAGTTCTTAGATACCCATTATCCACAAAATATTCTCATGGTAAAGAATATATTATGTCATAAAATTTTTGTCTACTCTATTTATCCCGATATTTTTAAAATAATGAAAAATGTGAACATATTAATCCCAAATGATTTTATTTTTGGAAAATAGAATTTTTTTTGCAAGATAATCTCGAATTGTTTTTGAATTATTTCACTATGTTAATAAATTAGGTGATTAAACTAGGATAAAATTTTGGTATAAATGTAATCCATTAATTTTGTTTTCATATTTTAGTATTTATATTTCAAATTATTCATGTTCATTCCAAGAGTGATATATTTAAAAAATATCATCAGATTAATATTATATCTTCGTAGATGGGTTTGGAATAGTGGGTTTTTATGTAGATATAAAAGAACCATCTTGGTAACTAAGTCTAGGATGATTCCCCCATTTTGTTTCATTTTTACTTGTTCTTCATTTTCATTTCCACTATTATTACATTCTCTTTTTGAATTCTCAAGACCACCCCTGTTAAGATTCAATGTAGTTGAATTAATATAGGGTAATAGAGGGAATATGTATTGGTAGGAGGCATAATATCCCATTTATCTCATTCAGAGTTAGTTTAGGAATCTGTGGGTGTGTGGCATAGATCCTGTGTGAAGTGAAGGCAGATTCCATCCTTAGGTAGGTTTGTTTTATGTTATTTCTAAAAAATAATGGAATGGTTATTTTTATGTTTTGAATAATTTTATAATATTTTAGATACCCATTAATGGTAGATTTATTGTCATTTGAAGAATATATGGTGTTTTGTGGGATTTTCAGGGGGTTTTTATTCAAGAAATCATGATCACATGGTATGTAGTTTAGAGAACACATATCATGTGTTCTGAATTTCATATGATGTTTGGAAAAATATCTTACATGGCATGTGTGTTTGAGACATTACATGTGGGGTATACCTTGGGTGTGGTTGGTGGCATTAAAAAAACCCTATGTTAGGGTACATGATTTGGAATTCCATAAGACTATAGCTCATTTGATGTACATGATCGATGTCAATGTACATTATATGGATAGACCACATTTTGTTGGGTAGATTTATATTTACATAGATGATCACCATGTGTGGGGTACATAACATGTATTATTTGAACATCATATGTATATAGGACAATTACACTTCAGGGGGGTTATGGAACATTGATTGTGATGACTTATAGGGGTAAATGTTGTGTATCTCAAGTGAACACTCTATACATTTCATTCCAAGGTGAGTATTTTATATTCTATAACATGGAGAAATAAATGAACTTATGAGTTTTCTATTGTAATAATATTCAATTTAATTCACTAAACTGATATAAATTCAGTGTTTGGAAGCCATTATGATTGAGTTTCTATTTGGTTGAGAATTTGTAGGATGGTTTATTTAAGATATTAATTCATAGTTATACATCATATGGATATTGTGATGCGAGACCTAGTGAGGTTCATGATCCTTTTAGTTTTTATGGATTATTTATTTCAGATTTGTTTTGTTTTATGTTCAAAAAAATTGATCACACCTGGTGGCACAGAGTGGTAACTCCAAAAATAATACTTATTTTCCAATCGTACTAGGACCTATTTCTATATGATATAAAAATTTAGGTTTAGATCTTATGTTTGACTATTAGATTTATCAAATCCTTAGATGGGTTTACACCATGGGATTGATGTCATATGATGGTTTGGTTTTGATTTTTATATTTGTTTAAGGGGTATCTATTTATATCCTTATAGGGGAGATAGTTCCTAAGGATGGTTTTTTTGGTAGGATGGATGAATAAAATTTCCTTACAATTGGGATGGACTCATGAATTAACATTAGTTTATGATACATATGGGGGTTTCCTACATTTTATTTTGTCATGATGACCAATGATAAAACCATATATAAGTTTTCATGCTTCTTCATGACCATGAAAATCCATTGTTGATCAATGATTATTTTGAAGAAATTGAGGGCATATTTGAGATGTTTCTCTTCTATAGATTAAACTCTGATTTTTATGAGATAGAAAACCATTCCTAGGGTTTAATAAATTTTTTGTGGACCTTTTCAATTTTTGGATAATTTTATTGGAATATCCCAAGATTTTGGTTTTATAAAGGGTCCCTTATAGAATGTCACATAACGACCACATCCTGAAAATAGTGGTATCCCCAATTATTACGAGTTGACTGTTAATCAACCATACTAGTTTAGATTTTTTGGTGATGGGTTTGAGAGTTAGATCAGCCCACAAATTGTATGTCCATTGTCCTTATGTTAATCAACCATTCTATTTCATATTTTTTGGGTGATAATTTATGGATTTTGATTGGACGATGTTACGGAGGCCTTTGCCCAGATTATTAAGATAGGTTTTTATAAGGACACTGTCTTAAGATGAGACTATTCAGAAATCTTAGACCAGGTGACTGACATAAATTTCAATATGGATCACTCCCCTATATGATGGTTGTTTTGTTTAGATACAATTACTATTTTAATGGTAAATATATATGAGTGAAGCCAAATTATTGAAAATTTCGATCATTTTAGAGAATATATGTCATGGATGTTGAGCTCTCTTGGAAACTCATATGGAACCCCTTGTATTTTACATCTATTGGTCACATAGACAGAGGGACCCCTAGGTCGGTGTTCACTAATAGGAAAAAATATGGTACATATTTATTTATTAATAATTTTGAGAAAATATAGATTCTATTGGGTGTGATGTACATTCATTTCACTAGATCAGATTATGCCATTATAGTCCTAGAACACATAAGTTTCTTGTTTTTATGTGGGCACATATGGATAATTCTTTGGGTCATGAATTAATGAATATTCGGTTATACATCTTGGAGGTCATGTTAAAATATAGGGTATGTAACTTATGTTGTTTTTTGTGATGTTATTAATTCTATAAATCCTCTTGTCCGAGCAAGATTATGCATCAATTGATCTTAGGTGATTGGAGAAAACACCTAGTTTACTATTTACCATTTGATTGTTTTACCAAAAAATTATCTATTTTTAAATTTAATTCATATTTATTTCAGTTTTCAACATGGATGATCATTTAACATGATTTTGGTATTATTATTGATTTATGATCGTGGGTTTACTATTGGGGATAGCGTATTGAGATTAGTTTATCACCCACTATATGTAAACCTCCTTGTGTGTTTAGACCTTATATATTCATTCAGAAAGAGAACGTGTTTCCCAAAGTATCATATAGAGGCCAAATAATCGTTAATCAAGAATATCCACTCATATAGAGCATAGGATTGGGCTACTATGTCTTGAGAGTCATTGATATTTGATACGAAGTTTAACATGATTTTTTGGTACATACTAAGTTATTTATTTTTGTAAAAAATATATATATGTTTCCGTCCCAGTGGGTGACCGATTATTTTTGTTTTTTTCATGAATTGAGTCTTTATGATTTTATACCATATTTTAGTTATTATATAATTCAATTTTTTAGTTTATCAATTATCCATACTGTGATGTTTCTCATTGTGGTTGATTTTTTGTTTCTTCCTCTATTTTACAATGACCATTACCTATACTATCACCACTATATATATATATATCCCATTCACTTGTAAAGAGTCTCTATAATAAGGGGAGGTGTGTTTGAGGCCTTATGGAGGGTCAGATCAGGTTACATGTTTGGTTGACCCATGAAATTTCACTATTGGTGTAAATTCGAAGGAACATATACAACTACTTCATATTGTATTACAATATATCATCGGTGAGAGCGACCATATGCACCTTGGCATGTCTCTATAAACATCATGTTCATTCAATGTGAGCTATTTTAGTATCCATTTGGATGGGGATTATTCACATCCAATAGGGAAATTCTGGAAACAACCATCTGTACCATAAACCCTCAATTCATAACCACTGCATAGGTGAAAACCTTCTACATGAATACCAAATAATGTATATCTAGACACAAACCTAGATTGAATCTTTGACACTTTATTTTTTCATTATCTACCACATTGGAAGAAAGAAGTCTAATTTTATAAAACAAATTTTAATATATATTACTAAGAAATCAATCTTATAAATAGATAAAAACACTATAGACATAACCATAGTCATTTATTACCAGAATACCTATAGAAGGATGTTGGATTGGATTTCATTTCACTCTAAGCCCTCATTTTACATTACCTAGCCTTGATGTCCAAATACCATTTACTTAGTCAATGAACAATGATGTTATAACATTTCATTTCAATATATTGTGTAATCACTACAATTTTAATGATCTAATCAATCTTATCCATATAAACCTCTACATTATAAGGGTTAATACTTCTCTGAATAGATGTATGATTCTATAGGAGAAATTTCTAGACCCAATTATTTTTCTCTTCTAAAAACTATTTTCACCTCAATATCCTAAATATGAGTAATTGGTGTTTGTTTCTCTATTGTGTGAACTTCCCATACAATATTTCTAATAATAGTTTGTGAATAAGAGGGTTCTCTCATTGTTAATTATATGGAATTCTCTCTTAAAAAACCTGATGAAATATTAAAGGAGTCATGATACACTATCATGAAAGTAAATTAATACATTATTCTTGGATGAAATATAAGACTTATAAAATAGAACACAATTAATGAACTTTTAATAAATAAAATCCCAATATAGTTTGGACATTTATCAATATCTCGTGGTATTTGAACGCTCATTATATGTATATATCACTATAAAATTTATCATAATATACCCATAATGTCCTAAAAATTCTATCCAAAATCGACCAAAATAAAAATTAAATGAGAGTATTAACATTAAAATTCATTGATACCAATTTACCAAGAATCAATCTAGATGAAACTTCAATATAGATTTATAACCCATTCACAACCAGAAAAAAATGTTTTTCCGAATCCCTACTGGCTGGAGATAAGGACATGGTAATAAATATGTCCTTTAGAAAATATTTTACACAACATGATAAAAATAAAAAATGGAATATAAAAAAATAATTAACAAAATAAAATTTGATAAATATATTCAAATGTTGGTAGCAATAGATAAACAGAAAAAATATTATCACGTAAAACATAATATAAGATAAAAACTAAATTACGGAAAAATAAGGGAAGATTACTACATGTGTCTAGAGGGAAATATCCCACCATCACTACAAAATATTCCCCAAAACAAGAAAATAATAAAACCCCCTCCCTTATTGTGGTTTCATCACCATTTCTAAATAATAAAACATAAGGTTTACACACAGAAAATAATATGTGCATAGTGTGTGACAATAAACCCAATGGGAATGAAACAAGTGTTCTATAATAAATCAGAGTAAAATACTAAAAATGTACATTTTTCAATAAAAAAGGTTTTGTATTCTATTTTCACAAAATAATAAATAAAAAAGAAAAACTATATTTTCATTAATATATTAAAAATTTCTTAAAAAACATATTTCATGTATCATTAAAATTATATATTATTCATTTTCAATGAATTAATCTAATGTCTCATAAAATTGGTGACTATTATAATGTTATCCTAGAGAAACATTGGTATTAGATAGCAAGGTTTATTATAAATTGATCAATTAGTCTATTGTGCACTAAACAATTCCCAACATGATCATCCAAGGAACTGATGAACACCCTAGTTTGTAAATCCCCCTAGTATTTATTATGAACTAATCCCAAAATTACGGTTAAAGGAAAAGAGGATTACCCCTTTACCTAATTTCTACAAGTAACCATTGGAAGATTCTCATGAACTCCTCCCTCAAATAATTTATCCTAGGAACATATGTGTTGAACATTAAAAATAAATTTGAATGGGAATATAAAATCTCAATAATCAATCAGTAATTAATTATTCATATAAATATAATTATATGAAATAAATTATGTCCAATAAAAACAAACGTCCAATGCAATTATTATTTATTTATAAAATACTATAGGGGAAAGAATTTTCTATCAAATACCACAATATATATAATTTGATAAATCAAATATCATTACATTAATAGTTTATAATTTTTTTATAAATTATTTATCATTTATATAGAATAAAACAATTAGATTAGATGAAAAAATAAACTATAAACACATAGTAATCCCACAATTCCCTAGAACCCCACACTAAAAGAAGAACGGGGTACTAATAATTGAGATAGAAATTGAAACCATTAAATTTACAATATCTCATTCATCATTTATCAAAAAAGAATGGAAAAGAAAAATCAATAAACCAATTGATTTTTGAAGAATAAATAATAATGAACAATGATATAAATAATTACTCCAAATTACATTATTTATCTATAAGTAAAAATATTAGATCTTGACTCAACCTCGATATCTAGATTAAAACCACTAATCTAAGCATTTTATCAAGGATAAAAGGGATGATTTCGAATTAAAAGGAATAATGAACCCATACCACAGTGAAATATTGATCCAAAAAGAAATAACCTATTCAAATTATCCATCCTGATAAAATAAACCTCAAAAATCACCAAGGGGAGTCTCCTAGGTCAAGATCATATTATTCTAGATAAAAAATGAGCCAAATCCGAGGTGAATATGATATTAATATAAAAATAATCAGATTAAATTATTCACATATATTTGTTTTTCTAAATGATTTAACAAATCATGAACTCAATTATTGGATATTGGTAATGTTGTATGGTTTGGTTTTATGGTTTAACAAACCCTATGCCAGCCATTTGAAATGACTATGTCCCTTGATGCGTAGTATGTGGAGATGACCTGTATAATTTGACCTAACTATGAAACTGTATATCAACTATCCATTTGATCTCCAAAAATCCTTTCATAATTTTTTGGGTTGGGCATGATAAATTGACCTAATTGTGCTCTTATCCATGTATAAGCATAGAAAACAACGAAAACCCAAAATATTACCAAAAAATGACTAAGATATGATAAAAAAATATATGGTCAAAATATAATGAAATTTATACTGTAAGGTTGATGTATGGATATGACAATGGAGGGTTGTTTGGGCATGTTGAATGCTTATTATTGATTAAATAGTTTCTTAAATTGTAGAAAAAATTCTTATTTGATACAATGAAAATGGGTTCTAATAAATAATTCTTGTAAGATAGCAAACGTTTTAGGGATGTCAACAATCTCTTTTTTAGGTATTATTTTTCTTTTTTTTGTTATATTTTTTTGAAGGCATGAATTGGGTGTGGTTCAGAGAATTTCGGTTGTTTGGAGGGGGGGATTTGGGTAGTGACCATTAGGGTTTGTTATTCCCAAACTGTGTGAAAATCCTAGAAAGTAGTGAATACCCAAATATTTAGGGTTTTCATGGTTGGAACATGGTTTGTAAAACAATGATACCTCTTAGTAGAAACCATGTGACCCCTATGTGATGTACATGGTTAGGGAACATGTTTTAGAAAACCATTTAGCCCTTTAAATGAAACCATGCCAATGAATGCATTTTATCCAATATTTTGACATAACTCATGATCCCCCATTATTTTAACCGAACAATGCCATATCATTTATAAAATTAATCCATCCATTTTGTACTCATTGAAATATTTATAGTCCTTTTTAATTGGATTATTAATGAATCAAACATCGGATTGGTAAATATGCACCTCCCTTGGTATGTGATCTCTTCCTAATTTGATTTCATCTCTTTCAAGTATATATTTATAGATGAAAATGAATGTTTGTTTATTCCTTGTCACAGGTTTATATATATATAATAGTTGTTTCTCCTTTTAATCTTTAATATAGGGCATGGTTCTATCACACTATTCACTGTGCATTTTAATGTATCACTTCACATTAGTGATTTCTTTCATAGATTATTACAACCAATGATCTCCAGGAAGGTTGTTTAAGTGTCAATTACAAAAAAAATTATTTTTTATTTTGTGTGTCTGTATTGAAATCCAAATTACCTCATTTTTATTGAATTTTGAATTAGATTAAATAAATTTTTAATTATTTAATTTAGACATAAAATTGATTAATTTATTATCCATGAACTAATATAATGGGTTGGACATGAAAAGGTGAATATTTTAATTACAATTATGAAATTTATTAATAATGTGATATGATTTTATTAATTAATGAAAATAATGGGTTGGTTGTATTAGCCTCATCATTTTAATAGTTTATACTATTAAATTAAGATAGATTGTTTGATGGTGAATTTTTTTATTCCACTTAAATTAACACGATGAACATTGTTTGTATAAGAAATCAAAAATGTGCACATTAATGATAATTATTGATTAGAATGTTAATGATTCTTAACCTTTTTGTATGTAAAATTGTGGTATATGTGAACTTTGATATATGTGACATTCATGTGTGGGAAATTGACTAATGCTTAAAAATACCATTTTTAATGGGATAATAAGTATTTGTGGAACAAATAATGATGTTTCAAAATCCATATTTTTTATACAATGGTATGTCAAAAATTGATGGATACTTAGAATACCAATAGGGTGCTATACGTATCAGTTTAGGCCCATAATGTGATCATTGTAAAATGATTCAAATTTTACTAGAAAATAAATTCATATGGAATTAAAAAATTTATAAACATGTGTCTTACAATATGTGATATCCCTTAGTGATAGATCATACTCTGTAATGGAACATATTTGATATTTATTGTTCAATTTTCTACATGAACTTGATATATTTATGTTGTTATTTAGGGGATAATTGAATTGGTAAATTGATTATTTTACCTCTTGAAATTATATAACTCCATACAATGTTATATATTGTATATTGTTTTGGACAAGGATGGTGGGGAACTACATGGTTTTAATCACACATTAATCGGGTTTCTTAGTTGGCACCCAAATTGAAATTGTTGCAGTAGTACAAGAAAAGATTTATATCCCTATGATAGATGTTTGTGTTGGGGTAGAGAATGGATGAGGGGATAAGATAGGGTTTCAAGACCCAATTGTGTGTTTTCAATGACTTTATATATTGGTTTCTCATTTGATACTAGACCCACATATGGAATGAAATATCTTTAGCTTTAGTTATGAATATTGCTTCCTATTTTGTTCATCATTCGATATTTTTCATCATAGTTATTTTAGTATTCTGGTTGTTTTTTTAATATCAGTTGGTTGTTGATTATTAATTTTAAAATATAGAGTTTCTTTAATAAAGAGGGTATAATATCCGCATGATGTCTAATGTAGAACCTTTTTGTTTAGTCAAAAACCACTGGAAAATAGGGTGGTTCACCTAAGTTCACATAACCAACCATCTCAGCGTACCATTATGTGGCACCCAGGTCTAGACAATACAAAGTGGTATCAGATCTATTGAGGCCATGTCACATGTAGGAAGCATCTTAGTAGGTATGAATGGGTTTTAAATATATGGAAATTGATAAATATTTAATAAATTCATATAACTATAGACGTTTATAACCCATTGAGTTTTAAGGGGATGATCATGTGTACTTTTGGGTTTCACCGTGACTGGGTCACCATAGAATTCTGAAAAAAGGCATGTTAGTGCCTAGTTTTTTTAGACCATTTGATGTTTTGGAGAGAATAATTATGGTGGAATACTTATTGAGTCTTTTAAAGAGGTATAATTATATGAATGTTGTTTTTTATTTGTCACAAATTTGGTTTTATAATGATGAACCTTCTCAAGTGATCGATGTGGATGGTGTTGATATTGAGACCAATGAATCATTTGAGAAGCATTTGTTTCCTGCAATGGATAGTAGTGAGATATTGTTAGGGGAATGAATGTGTAGATAGTTCGTGTTTTTTTGTAACAAGGTCTGGTGTCCGAAAAATCATGGGAGACAGTTATACATATGTGGGTTAAGTGACCTAATCTCTTTACTTAGGTAACTTCTAAATGATTGGGGGTATAATTTTAGGATTATCTACTATAAATTGAATATATTTAATGACGCTATCCTTATTGGGGGATTATAATTGACAATCCATGTATTATTATTCATTTTCATGGATATTTTTTGTTTATTGAATGTATTAGGTGTGTTACAGAGAATAGTAGCTGTTTTTGGGGGGTGTTTGGGTAGTGAATGGTGGGCACATAGTTTGGCCAAACCATGATCCCAACCCAGAACCACGAAAATTAAAAAAATGGGGGTTGTACTGTGGGTGTATAGTTTTTGAAACTATTTCCCTCTTATATGTAACCATTTCAACATTATATTAGGCTCATGTTTTGGGTGTACAGCTTGTAAAACCATGTGAGCCTACCTAGAAAACCACACACATGTATTTATTTTATCAGAAAAATTATTTTAAAAATCACAAACTACCGGGTATCAACCCGTAATCACCCCAACTCTAACCTATCCAAACTGTCTTCTCTGTGACCTATTAGAATGATTCCATCTCCTTATGAAAGTTGTTCTTGATGAATCAAATACTTGATTTATGGATCTACACCACTCCCTGTATGTTAAATCATTCCGATTTTATTTCCCCCCTCTCCTGATCATCATTAAAGATAAAGAGGATGTTTTGTTATCTGTCAACTAGGGTTTAGATCATTTTTATGATTGTGTTTTTTTTTGATGTTGGATAAAGTTTCTGGATCTAGATCTCATTATTCATTATGTAATTGAATGTTATTCTTCAATTTGGGGATTTTTGGCATAGTGAATGGATAACAACAATATCTTGAGTTTGTTGGTCTAAATTTATATTCCCATATTATTGATTTATAATTGTACATATTTTTTTTGGATTTTCAATTTCAATATTTGGAAATTAAATATTCAATTGTATTACTTAATTGTATAATTAATTGATTGAAATGTGGAATTGAATAATTGACTTTCCATTTGATAATTATATTGGTTGAACATTAGAAATTGAATTTTTTAACCATTTTTCTGAGATTAATGATTAATTTGATGTGATCCAATTGATTAATGAGAATCAGGGGATGTTTGGATTATCCATAAATGGTTAATAGTTTATAGGGTTAAATATTGATGAATGGTTTAGTAATGTTTTATTCATAGTATTCCATGTGAATTAAATTGATTATCTTTTTTTTGTTTAATAAAATGAAATGGTAAACATTAATGAAATTTTTTGATAATAAGGTTCATTATATTTAAGCGTTATGTATCTAGAATTGCAGTATACATGATATTATTATAAATGTGATATACCTATCTAGTACATTTAATGATGCATCAAGAACCCTATGCGATTTACTAACATACAAGTGTAGAACATGGATTGATGATTGAAAAGTCCAAATTTGAAAGAACTAGTTACAAGACACATACAGATACATCAAATACCAACAGGGTTCTAAACATGGTGTTATTGGACTAGAATATTTTAATTTTACTATGCTTCAATGTTTCTATGATAAATAACTAAAATAAAATGATAAATTTAAACCCTTGAGTTATGTGATATGTTATATCCCTTGGAGATAGTTTAAACATTGGAATGGCTCAATAACTTTATTGATGGTTTTGGTGTCTTCATGATCCAGAGATATCTATGTCGTTAATGAAAAGATAATGGAATTGTTAAACTATAGATTTTATGCCTTTTACATTATTATTTATTAAAATTTATACACTATTATTGAATTAAAAATACTTTAAATGTAATTATTGGTGGCCTACTAAGTTCTACTCACCCATGACTTGGGATTCCTAATCGGTACACAAATAAACATAATGTTAGAAGGATATGATAAGGTAAATGGACCAGTTTTATATGGTTTAGTCTACATGTATCATAGATGAGGGAACCATAAATGTGATGAATCCCTATATTGATTATTTAGTGTCATTATTTTTTTTCATTTGACACATGAGGCACATATGGAAGGACCTATATAATTCTATTGTTTCGAATATTATTTCCAATTTCGGTTCATCACATGATACTAATCATCCATGATATTGTATAATTCTTGTTGTTCTATATTATCAATTTTTTATTGATTACATGTTTTTTGATTAAGATCATCATTTATAATGATGGTCTAGTCTCACTATAGTATCTCTATTAGACTATTCCTACTAGTCATAAACCTATGATTTTTGGGGAGGATTTTATGGGGTCACCTAACAAACCATTTCAAGGCATCGATTTGTCAAAATTGCGATGGAATGTTATAAATTAGTGTCAATGATTTTGGGACTGAGTCTCATGGTTCCAAGATCAGAATAGGATTACCCGATCTTTAATTTTAGTGGTATAAATCATTGTTTGTAGAATTCAAATGCTGAGAAATGTAGAAAACCCCTTGATTTTTGAGTTTGTGATCATGTGTTCTTTTGGGTGTCACCAAGATTGGGTCACTGTGGGATTATGAGATTGGGAATGTTGGTTCATAGGGTTTTTAGTTCTTTTGAGATTTTGGAGATAATTGGTTTGGTGGCATACCAATTGACATCTCCATAGAGGTTTAGTTCTTTTAATAATGTTTTTCATAGGTCACAACTTCAAAATTATCACCACAACCCTTCTCATGTGATATATGTAGATGATTTTACTATTTAAACCGACACATTATTTTAGTAACACCTAATATATATTGTAGATTATTGTGATTAATTATTGTGAGGAAAGTCCGTGTTGAGAGTTCAGGTTTTTTAGAAATATGGGCATGTTCAAATAGAAACATGGGAAGGAAATCTTAATATATTGCCTTAAAGGACCTATCATGAAACCCTGGAATCTTATTGATTTTTTTGTGAACATCCCGAGGAAATTCTATTATAAGTTGGGGAGATCTTATTATCTTGACCATTTATAGATATGTATCATTCTTGTTTTTAGGTATTATTTTTATTTTTTGATTATATTTTTGGTAAAGGCCTATATTGGGGTTCTTGGGATAATTGTGGATCTTTTTTTGGGGTGGGTTGTTGAACTTTGGTGCACGATATTACAAAACCATTTACACATCCCAGAAAATTGGAAAACCAAAACAATGGGGGTTGGAATTGTGGGGAACATTTGTTTATATGTGTTCCATATAATAAGATAAAATGAAACCCATCAGAAAGGATCATTGTTAGGGTGCATAGTTTTAGAAAACCATTTGACCCTACCAAGTAAATCGTTCACAATGTTTCATCTTGTTGGTAAATTTTTATTAAAAATAATGAACCTCCCATTATTAAGACCTAATCACCCCTATATAGCCTAAACCAAAATCCTTCATTTTTGGGAGATCCTAAATAGATTACTAGGCCTTACAGACAATATTATTAATGAATTGAATACTGTATTGATATATCATTAACTATATAGGTATTTGATATCATCTTGATGGGATCTACACACTCTCTTATCTCTCTTTCTGGATGAAGCTGAAATTTTTTATATTTTTTACCATGGGTTTAGATAATGGTTTTAGTGGTTGGTGTTATTTTTTATCTTGGTTTTAGGTTTTGGTTATAGATCATTTTATTGAATGTGATATTGAACATTTCAATTCAATTTGGGGATTTCCATTTTGGTAAATAGCTTCTAATGATCTCAGGGTAGGTGGTCTATATTTAAGTTCCCATATTGTTGATTTCAAATTTCATGTAGCTTTTTTGGAATATAAATTTACTTGTTTTGTATTTGAAATTTTCATTACATTATGTAAATGATCTATTTATTAATGGAAACATGTAATTTATTAAATTATTATACATGCGATAAAAAAATTGGCAGAACTTGGGCAATTGAATTCATAATCATTTTTATGAAATAGATTATTAATGTGATATGATTTGATAAAATAATGGGGACAATGGGATGGTTTGAAGAATCATAAATTGTTATTTATTTATATGATTAATTGTTGATAATTGTTTAATGTTATTGTTTTCATATTATTCTGTGTGAATTAAAGAGAAAAACCTAGTTTATTTAACTAATTAAATAATACACATTAATAAGAATGTTGATAAGAAGGTCAACGATTCTAAACATTGATGATTGTGAAATTTTGGTATATGTGATATTGGGTATATATATTCTATGTGTGTGCATCATGGACTGAAAGTTCTAAATATGCACATTTGATTGACAAGTACATGTGAATGAGACATGCACTAATTATATGAAAGAATATATATGATAAAATAGGTTGTGGTAAATAGAATAATGCTTCAATTACCCAAAGTTTGTTAGACATGGTGTTCTTAGCCCAAAATATTTGATTTGGATTATAGTTACATGTTATTGTTATATTTAATTTAAATGAAATTACAAATGAAAACCCATGATTTATGTGATATTTTCTATACCATGGAGATTGATCAAAATACATTAGGGTCCATTGTTTTTGTTAATTGTTTGGGTGTAATTGTGAAGTAGTGATATCTATGTGGTAAATTAATGGATAATTTGATTGGTAAAATACTTATATAATTACATATGCATTATTAGTTATACGACTACATACATTTTAATTGACTATGTATTGTTTTATATGACATTGGGGGAGGCCTACGAAGCTCTAATAACAATTTACTCATGCTTCATGCTTGGTACACAAATAGATATTATGTTTATAGGGAATGATAAGGGAAATGACCTTATTTTTTATGGTAATTCTTAGAGAGATCATGTATTTGGTAATAAGATATGGTTTCAAGATCCTACTGGTTGTTTTCAGTGTCATTATTTTTGGGAATTTTCATTTTTTTCTTCACAAAAATTTGTAATGACATATTTACTACTACAGTTGTGGATATTGTTTCATTTTTTGGTTATCCATGTGATTCTGGTCATCCTAAATATTTTATTTTTCTAGTTGTTATTTATAATTTGTAACTTAGTGATTTTATTCATTGAGATGATTTTATAAAGTGGTTATAGTCTCCTCATGGTATATAAATTATACCCTTGCTTCAAGCTCAAATCCTCAAGCGTACAAGGAGTCATGCATGTGTTCATGTAACCATCAATCTGTAGGTATATGTATGTTTCCTTGGGGTCAGGACATTACAATTTATTTACATTAACTGTAATATTATAAACTAAAAAATGTCCATCAAATTTAAATTGTACATTATTTTTGAAATATCATGTATATATGTATTTATATCAACATAAAATTTTCATGCATTTTTATCACCACATCTAGGTGTGGGAGTGTGGGGAATATCAATATTATCAAATTTGGGCGGAGATAACATTAATGGTTATAATTTTATAAATTTATGTTAAATTAATATTTCTAAAGGTAATTAAGCAATATGATGTTTTTTATAATTTTTTCAAAGGAATAGATAAATAATTAGATAATTTATATTGCGTATTTTTCGGTTTTTGGGTGATTTAGATAATGGATTATTAAAGAAAACCGTAGGAATAAGTATTGTTATTAGATAACATAGAGAATGTTTTTAAAGTTTTTATTATGTTCTTCTCATAAACGTAACAACTATGTTTCGATATTATTGGTGTATGTAGACTCTAACACATATGTTCCATGGGGTACGAACCATGAAATGGGCTTGTTAGGTATTAACTCATTCATCACCTGGTGCACGAAAATGAGGTATAGCTATAATTCTTGATTGATACTCCTTAGGGATATTCTCTAGTTAATATAAAATTCACTCTAATGAACCATTATGCAGGATTTTTGTATAATGATAATTATTTACATTTGAGAAAATAATTAAAAATTGAACATGGATAACATGGGATAGAAATAAAGAAATTCATATGTTGAATTGAATATATTTTATGTTATGTATGACGGTGTCATTGGTAAAAAAATGGATTGGATTAATGTGTTTATATTTATATGTTTTTATTACCATTTATTTTTCTTATTTTTTAGTCAAAATAGTATCATTAAAATGAATCTCATAGAGGTATGCATAGAGAATCCACAATGGATTATATATGAAGACTAGATCTTGCATAAATTGTAAATAATTTTAGTATATCCAACTTCTTATAGAAATGAATAGATTTTTATTCTTATATATGTTTTTGAGGTTTATATAATAAGAATAATAAAATATTCATACTTATATCTATTCTTATTAGAGTGTGATACTTATCAATAAAATTATAGCATTTTACAAATGTAAAGAAAATCATGTGAAACTTAATTTGATTGTTCATAATTTTTTTATTTTATAAATTTGAATCATATATTACATCATATTAATAACCTTGATATGTGTTTTTATTATAAGGTTATACTTTTGGGGAAACATTTTGATAAAAATTTGATGTGCACAGAACTCTTAGGTTTAACATTTTCTTGATATGAGGGGAATAAGTTGTTGGTTGAATTTTGGAAATATGAATTTGAAAGTGTTGTTATAGTTGGAATTTATTTTCTATATATTGAAAGACTATTAACTAATATTAATAAATAATTTTGTATCATTTTTTGATTTTGATATATATTTATATATGTGAGATTTAATGAACTAGTGGTTGATGATATTTTTTTTGTTTCTGTGAAATATTTTATTTTATCATTATATAATTTTTTTCGATAATAATGGTTTTAGAAATGGTATGTTATAGAGAATATTTTAGTAAATTATAAAGATACTAGAATACATATCATTTTGAATGAATAATGTTGTTGCGGGAAAGATAAGTTACTTTTTAATAGCTAAAACAGTAATGTAGAATTCATATTAGAAGTTATAACCCAAATGGTTTGCATCAGAAGAAAACCCATGCATGTATTTATTAATGATTATTATTTATATTGTTTGGAATAAATTTATTTACAATTTGTTGAATGTAACCACCCATGATTGGACTATATAAATTTTCAGTTAAATAAACACACTGATGAAATATTTTACGACATAAAACTACATACTAAAATATAAAATAAATAAATAAATAAATTAAAATACCACAATAATAAATCATATAGTATATAAAAATATTTTAACCAATCATAAATTCATAAAAAATAGTAATAAGAATAATTACAGTTTTATAATTGAGTTTTAGTACAAATAAATATATCTTGTATATATTTTATTTTATTATAAAGTATATATTTAAAAATTATAAAATATTTATTTTAATAATTATTAATCATTTATTTATTAATCATTTTAATATTATAATATGATTATTTTTTTATTTCTAAAATATTTTTAATTTTTATGAGAACAATGAAAAATATTTTTTTTTCAAAATTTTTATATATAATTACTTTATAGATATATTATCCATACTATAATCCATAATAAATTTGTAAATGATTAATTTTTTATCTGGGGAGTAAAAATTGGTTTTCATTAAAAGGTTATTATTACAAAATAAAACAAAATTTTAGGATTTTAGAACATAAGGTCATTTTATTTTATATTAAAAATAGTCATCCGTATTTTTTATAAAATTCAAAGAGTGACCCTCTCCTCTTTTATTAAAAGTCACCTCTTGTTATAATTCCATTACACCAAAAAACAAATTTTTTATCCATGATTTAAAAAAATACCTTACCTATATCCCTCCTCATAACATATATCCCTTTTTATCATAATACCAACCATGATAATCATATAGTGTAATACTTAAGATATTATCTAAATAAGTTGAATCATTTTTAATCGTGTTCATTTTTTTAATCATCCACATATATAAAATATTACTTATAGATGATGATATATTAACCCCAATATGTTTAAGATAATTTTTTTATTCTAATAGAACATCGTCTATCCATATCATCATTAATCAAATTGTAAATGAAACCATCCTTCATGAGTACGGCGAAATACCCCCTCACGAACTATGTTAATTCATTTTACATCACTATATATCCTGGAAGGTTATAATTATGGAATGAATGTAAATATATTTTTTCCAGGATATATTTCGCATTGTTAATATATAATATATCATATATTTCTTACAATAATATTCACTGAAAAATGATAATGTCATTCATGAGTACCTGTTTACTATTGCCACCAATAAGTGATGTTATTAATTTTTCATCACAAAATAGAGTGGATTATATATATATATAAGTATGTTTAATTAAATTAACTGTTATTTATGATGTTATTTAAAATTTAAAAATATATAAGGAAACTTATATTCATTATAAAACGATCATTGAAAAATTTAAATGTTAACAATATATAATGTTCTTTTTAAACTTATAATTTATAAATATTTCTTGATTATTATTTTGGAGATGGTAGGTTTAATGTACTATTTGACCCAAACCTTCCTACTGAAATCATGTTGTATATAAATGAGGTGAATATCCTAAACATCTCTAACATGAACATTAGTGATTATGTAAAGATATATGACAGTGTAAGAAGTGAAATAAAGGGAATAATAATATTGAAAAAGGATTTCAATTGAGTAACTAAAAAACATAATTTTCTACTTCAGGAATATAAATAACATAATTGAAAAATCAGATGTGAGGTAAATGACACATTTACATAAAACATTATTTTATATTTAATAATGAGTAATTTTCAAAATCATTATCTTCCATGTCCATGTTTTAAAAATATTTTATTACAATATTTATATTCATATAAAATAAATAGAATTGGAATATTATGGAACTTTTTTAAAGGTTTATAGAAATTAAATATTTTATATAATGTAAGAAATTCATTAAAAAGTCAAAATTAATGTTCTATTTTAAAAATTACAGTAACAATATCAATTTACACCATCATTACCATTATATGATTGGTCGATTCATAAAAAATCATACATGTTTTGTTTGAAGAAAAATTTATTTCAATTTTGTTTTTGGTAATTATGTATTGAAAAAATTGCTTGAAAATGAATATGTATTTTGATATCCCAAAGTACTTTACACATGTTTTTAAAAGATTATTCCATTGTATTATTTATGATAAGTTCATCAAATTATTTTAAAAAGTAATAATCCCCATCATAGAAAATAGGTGAGCCTGATATATTTGATATTTTGGGTGATCTTAGATAGTTTCAGGTGGGCTTGTTACAAATTATACAATGGTTTTACACAAAATACACTCTGATTTATTTTTTAATGATTATGTTCTACAGATACATATATTGTAATTCGTTCATTGTTTCTATTCCAACTATAAGGGGTTTATAAGGAATTTTATATGATGATGTTGTATGTTACCTACATATGTTTATATACATTATAATGAGTTATGAAGGAAATAATTTCATTTCAAATGGTAGGATAATGATATTTAAATAAATATATTTTAAAATAAAAATGCATGCTTTTAAGAATTTTTTATGGGTTTTCATTTTTTCACTAGACTAACAAATATATTATGTTATGTCATTTATTTAGATGTTTTTTCCTCCCATGTTTAAAAAGTATTACAAGGATTTATGTATGATTATGGACACATATGAGGTAAAGATCAAATTTTTTAAGATTCATCTTGAAAAGAATAAATAATTATTTTTAACTTTTTTGTTTGGAGGAAGAAATAGATACCATGAAAATGTGTCCCATTTATAATATATGATATTATATGGAATTGTTATGTCCTAATTATTCAAAATTGAAAACCTAAAATATTTTAAAATATGAATTTATATGAATTTAAGTTTAAAATATGTATATTATATAATGATTAAGGAGGGGTCATTAAATTTTGATTTATAGTACTACTTTTAATGACGTTTGGATTTAAGTTAATGATAATTTATTACCATTAAAAGATTTTACATAAAGGTTATATCAAAATTATATATAATTTCAAGATTACAGGGTTCCTTCATCCAAAATAATTTAGTTTAGAATTTGTTTTCGAAATAGAAATAGGGATTCTACAATGAGAAGACACCAATAAGATGATATCCTACCAAATATATAACCCAGAATTGTAAGAATTAGAACTGAGTAGTTCATTTTTGTGATAGTCATTTCATACATTATATAAATAGTGGTGTAATATTTTCTCAGGATAATCCAGATATACCATAAATGAATATTACTATAGTGAAGGATATAATATTTTTTGGATGAGTTATGAGTCTTTTTAATTCTTGTAAAACTCATGTTTTAGTAATGATTTTGTATTAAACACTAATTTATTTATTTTTGTACAGTAGGGTTGTTTTTTAAAGAAGGATGTTAGGTGTTTATGGTAGGATTCATTCCACATATATGATATGTATTTTGAATACATGGTGCATACTCAATAAATGAAATCTATTGGAAAAAGTAGGATAATTCAAGAAGTTTTATGATATTTCATCAGAAGGAAAATTATAGGATTTACATAACATGTAAGAAATTTACATTCATTGTAAATTTCAAGTGCCAGTTTTAAAAATAAAAGTTGGGGCCTCTAATTTTTGGATATAATCTAGCCCCCCATTTTCTATCGAATTAATGGACCACCATGGTTGACCTATGTAGGAAAACCTATGAATTCTGATATCTCCATGATCGAAACATTGATTATTCCACCATTATTCTCAATCGATGTGAGTCGATGAGTAGTCTATTCCTCTTACACATTTCATCTTATTCCTTGGTATTGGTGATGCTATTTTGTTGCATGTTCTTATGCCTTATTAAAATGAATCACATCTAATATTCTATTTTCATATAATCAAAGCTGACTGGTTGATTGATCTACCCTAGACATAAGGTAGGTGGCCAATACATTTTTCCAAAAAATTATAGAAATTTTATAGATTGTTTTCATTAATTCACATGTAAATCCTTTTTATATTTCTCTTAAATTAATTAAATATATAGAATTAATATTTGGAACCATTATCAGTTTATCACATTACACCATTACATGGTTGGAGGTTTCCAACAACAATTAAAATAAAGTTTGAGGTGTGTTAATGTATATCTTCGATGAAATACCATGATTTTTGGGGTTTTTGGGCCCATATTCATATTTGGAGCTATAATTAATTAAAAAAGATATTATGAGATGGATTATGGATTATTTCCATTTATTTACATGATGTTTAATTGGTTAAATAGTTTAAATTGAAAATATTGAATCAGTTAGATGACCATATGGATTTTTAACGCTTATGTAATGGATTTTGAAATGTTTTAGAAAATGATTAATGGATTTATTATTATTAGGTATTTCATTGAAATTTCTAGTCTATATATCATAATTACACTGGATGTCTTGGTCATTACTAATACCTGAATATAGCCCATGAGGGCCTAAATTATTTTTAAATTGGATTCCATGGACATTTATACTCCATAGATCCACCCCTTTACAATCACAATTTTGATTTCATAGGATATCATGAATATTTATAATTAAAGGATATGAATTACCAAGGATGTGTGGGACATTTCTACTACAGAGATTGTACATTCGTGGACCACCTTGGATATTCTCTATGGACCTGAACCATGGGATCCCCACAACCCATTATTGAGTGTTTAGTGAGGATTCTGAATAGACATGATTATGATGCCTCCGTAATTTCAATCCTTAGATCTGGTCCGTATAGTATTGAAACTTGTTTTCTCCTCATATTCCACATTATATGATTACCATGATATATAGATGGCCCTTGTTTATGATTTACTATTTACAGTGATCCTTACTAGGATGGAAAGTGTCTATTTAACGAGTATCAAAATTTCTAGTTAATTTAAATTATTTTTATATATTAAACTATTCATTCATTTATAATAAAATAATGAAATTGTTATATACACCAATTTTGGTGGGCTACTGAGTAATATATAACATTTTATTAGGAAATCTTTTTGTACCTAGAAAATATTCAAGGATGTAGGTAGGGACAATGAAAAGAACCCAAATATTTATGCTTGAATGAAAATTTTTAGGAGTAGGGGTGCACAAGACATGTCAGTTATCAGGATGATATGTGGTGTAGTTATTTTTGGTCTTTTTTACTTTTTATACAAAAAATATAATATATTCTTTTTTTTGTATATCCTAACATTTTGAATTAACACAGGGCATTCTGATCTAGTATATGATATTTCTTTATCTTGAATTATTACTAATGTTACAATAAGAATTTATTTCTAGTCATATTTATTTTTTTATGTGATTAAACAATTAATTAATGAGATTACACTTATATGATGAATTCAATTTATTAGGTTATATTCTTCCCACAATACCACATAAAACCCCCACCTCTAGTCAGAAGCTTGTAGTTTATGGGGAGGTGGAATTGAAACCATGTGACTCACCGATTCAGGAACAGTTTAATAGCTCCCATGCTGAGATATAAGAAATTAGAGTCAAAATGGTTTTTTCTATTTCTTATAATTAGGAATATTATATTGGATATTGGGAATGTTTCCTGATTTGATAATGATTTTTTTTTTGAGTAGACAACCAATATATTGGAAAAGGTAAAATATCCTTAGGATATTATGTTTTAGATTTTTCTGATTAGGGTAGATTTGATTCCACTATTGAGTGATTCACATGATATGTGATTTTATTAATTCTATGACTATGTAATTGAATTATATCCTTCGTCTGATGTGAAATTAATTAGGGTTCATGTGTCCTTTTAGGAACCATACATGATTCATGTGCTAGAATTATTTCATTCCATCTAGTATGCATGTCTTGACTTCATAAAATTTAGTATAGGTTTGTTGTGTTAAATAATTTTCATCAGCTAACAATTCTTGTAGGATAGTAAGAAACATAATTGGTACATAATTGTTTTCCTAATCTAAATGGTGTGTTCTTGAAAATACTAATGAAGAAATGTTATGTAATCAATCATGTCACATTAATTTATAGACCATTGGTCGCATGGGTTTGAAAACGTTATTGTAGTGATTAAGTGAAAATATTAGTTTTGTTTATAATGTGTATGTGACATTATCAATTGGAAGTTGTGATCTATAATTAAACCCTTTAAGATAATGAACAAATAAATAGGAACAAAATTAAACGATTTAAATTATGAAATTTATAGTCTATGTTAAATGTAACTTCCAATTGAATTTGACTGTCTATGTACCATGACCCATGTTGTGAAATAGAGATATTGAACTGGATCAGAATTTTGTATTGGTAAGTAGTAATTTCCATTGGTTCTTTTTATTTATGTTTATATTAACTATTCTGATGTTTTGGAGATGGTAGTGGTGTGTGTCTTAGTTATAAGAATTTTTGCACTTGTACAATGATTATATTTAAGAAATGGTTGTTATAGAATATTTTTCAGGTTTTTATTTGGAAATTCCAAATATATTTCACCGTGATGACCTATGATCATAATCCATGAGGGTGGTGATGACATGATCCGAAGGTGGTGGGCCCTGAGTATCTAGTAGAACCTTCGGTACTATCAGTTGTAGATCCACTATTTTCCTGATGTGGGTATTGATGTGTAGTTATTAGATGGTTTCATGTTCTTTTTGAAGAACAATTAGTGATCCACTTTTACTACCTTATATATGGAGAAACTTACACTTGTGTTCTAGGTGCAACATCCTCCCAGTTTCATGGGGGATGGAGGCCACATGATATTAAGTTATGGCTTGATATTAATTTTTTTGATATTTCAACATATAGATATTCCTCAAGAGTGGATATTCAATATCTTAATATAAGAACTCATTAAATGTAATAAACTATGATAATAGGCTTAGAGATATGGTTTGGCGGGATTTAAAATCCATATTATTATTACATTTTGTTTGATATATTCAGAGATGAATTTTCTAGTGACTCGATTTGTCATGAGTTATGTGTGATAACCATTATTGTGTTTTTTGATCACTTTATATATCTTTAAGACATTTCACATTCGTATTTTTTGAAGATCAATCTTGGGAGAAATTATTTGGATATGATATGAATCAAGCTATTCGATCACTGGTGAATTTGATTCAGTTGACAAATATAATAGAGATAGTAAGTTAAGAATTGATTATTGAGTATAAATAATTTGAATATGTGGGCATAGATTACTTTAGTGAAGATTCTCAACCCAATGGTTTATGGTCAATAGGCTAGAATCGTTGTTTTGAGACTTCCCATGTGGGGAACAATATCCATAGTGTGGGTGCTGGAAATTCAAGCTTCATTCATCATTGTTGATGGTGGGTACACATGTGAAGCTAGATTGATACAGACCCATCCTAGTTCCACCCTGGAGGTAATATAGGCTATCTATATTGTTTTTATAGGACCCTCCACCTAGTAATAGTGAAATGGACTAACACCGAATCTAGGTTCAGGAGGGGGATTCACAGATCCGTATTAGAGAGGGTGATAGAGTAATACTGGTCATTCAACATGAAGATATTTTGATGGGGTTGGGGGTAAAAAAACATGTTTCAACTCAAAATTATAGTAGGTATTCTCAAGGTAGTTAGTCTATTTCATAGGGTCACAGTTCAGTCCATATATATTCATTGAATCTAATACCCATATCGTAGAGGGTCAGGTCCTATATAGTGAGATGAACAATCCTAATAGCCACTACTCTAGTATATTCACATTTTTATACTGCTGTTTCAAATTTAGTCATATCTATACCCATTTTGGAGAGCCTTGGGTACAATGTTTTGTTTTCTAATGGCCTAAAGAAATTCAAAAACCAGTTGGGGTTCATATCGAAGAGTGTATGACATTGTAGTTAGTACCCCCTTCAGATATCTTGGTATCACTTTTTATGGAATCTCTCTATCATTGAGATTAAGGGTATTTAATTCAATCTCTTAATATAGTGGTTGGTATCATTCCATATCCATGTTAATTTCTACCCATGGAGGGTATCATTCACGTCAATAGAGGGATGTAGGTATATCCATAAATGTAAGAGGTATGTAAAGGATAGTAGAGTCTTCCATGAAGATTATGGTTTTGGTGAATGAGCCCATATTTTTAACACCCCATGCTTCTACGGTACGCTTCTCTTTGAATAATGAAATAGCGTGTGTTGTATGCAACATCGAGTTCTAACACACCGCAACCAATCAAACTAGCTGTTATGAATAGTAATAACCACATTTTGAAATTTATAAATTTTATTTTTCTAAATGGACTTCATTTTTGGATTTGTAATATCGAAATTAGCATACGGTGAATTTTTGGTAATTTTCTGAAAAACAATATTTTTTTGAGAAATAGTGAAACTACTAAGTGGTAGTAAAAAAACTGAATATTTCATAAAACATAATTTTACCACTTATGTGATTTGAATTTCGAAAATCCGAGAGACACGGTTAATATCATTGAGTAAAATGTGGTTCAATGAGATGAAAATAATTTTTGGTGAATAGTAACTTTTTACTTTTATTTACCACGATTACAAGTAAATAGGGTAATTAAGGGTAAAAATGATATTAATATTACCCTATCACATGTCCTAATTCTATTAGACAAGTTTATCTCGACCAAAAGCAAACTTAGGAATAAAATATTATCTTTTAGGTCCACTTGGATTAGACTAGGACATTTATTATTATTTAATTCAATGAAGAGTTAAAAGAGTTAAAATCAATGTTTATTTACTAAAACATTTCTAATATAGGGTTACACATAAGATAAATTCGATTATAATTATTCATTAGAAATCTAAAAATATTTCCTACATAATGGTATTTTAGTTATAATTTTTATACATTAAATATGTTAATTTATTTATGACACAACGATGATGCATTAATTACCATAATAGTGAAAAATTAAAATAACTGATATTATAAATACCAAAATAAAGATTATTTCAGACTTTTAATGAATTTAAAAAATTTTCGAAGTTAGCATGACATATTAGGAATTATTTTGTTAACTTTTGTCGAAGTAATCGTTCTGTTATGATTTTCAAAAAAACCAATTTTCCAAATAGTGTCAAAATTGACATAAAAGAGTTCTTCAAACAAATATTATATTATAAATTTATATTAAATTCTTAAAAATCTAAGGATTGGCCAAGAGACTTATATCATGATAGGTGTATCATTAATGGACCACTTGGGGGTCGCTTGAAGGTATATAGTATGTTTATTAACTATATAATATAAAAATAAAAAGTGACATGGTAAGTGTCAAACTAATTAACTAAGAGTTAAAACCTAAAGATGTGGACAATATAATGAATCAAACCTGTCTAAATTCTATTGGATGAGTGGTTTTCGAACCATACCCACCTTCAATTTTAAATAATATTTTTTTTTGGATCCAATAGAAACCCAATATGAATTTATTATAAAATAATATTTCTAGCTTTTCTGAAGGTGCCCCTCCTCCCCCTTATAAAAGGACACAACTTCTAACCAATTATTTACTCCTTAAAATACTTTTGGTTCGGCCAACCCCTTCCCAAATACACTCTAAACTTCCCTCACTTCATCCTAGAGTCCTTCCTTTGGTCAGAAAGCCATCCTATGAAGCCCTTTTGATCAAATCAAAAGGAAGAACCAGAATTAAAGGTAATGATTTCACCACCCTTTTTCAAGTTCCTTTCTTCTTCCACTTCTTAATTCATTGTTGTTACCATTATAAAATAATAACTCCAGTATATTATATATAATTTGATGTTATTATAAACATGGTACAACCATATTTCAGTATTCTATCCATCCTATGAATGACATGTCATCATACGTGCGTACGTACGACTTACCATCTCCACGTCGTGGTGTAATTGTTATTCAAAACATTATTATTTGGATGGGTATAATAATGATGTGTAATTCATGTAATTAATAAATATAAAATGATAATGATTCTGTATATATGATATACCATCCAATTTATTATTATTTTAATATCAAAATAATGATATTGTCGCCCGTGTGTACGTACAGACTACCGTCTCCACGAACGTGCTGAGATTCATTCTCCATCGTATCCATTCAAGTCTAATTATCATTTTATGATTGATAATATTATGTAATATCTTGATATCATTATGGATATGATGAAGATACAACCTATCCATGAAAAACATGACTTACGTAACAAAACATGTAAAATAAAATGAGTATGTTAACACCTAAAACAACGATAATACTAAGATATTATTAATAAATCAATGTTAAAAGATCATATATGATATAATATTAATGTATATTATTATTGAATAATTTAAAAACAATTATTTCACCATTATACATGAGTTTAACCTACCCCCACCAAGGAAAATTTCAAGGTAACGATTTATTTCAAAATTTCTTCATTATTTGAGGTAGTTTATATGTAATAATCTAGTGAGATTTCTTTATCATCCACATCCATGTATCATAAAAATGTTTTTCAATTTTTTTTTTACTATTTACAAGAATATGGGTTAAAGTCATTTATACCCTTGTTTGACTTTTTATAAGAGGTTTATAAAGGAATCTTTCCATCATTTTCCAAACAAGGTTCTTTTTAACCTTTTCGACAGAGTTAAGGTAAGAATGTTTTTTTGACTTATACGGCTGGTGCGGCTATTTTTCGCCGTTATAAAATCTTCGAAGCATTCCTTACAATCTTATATGAAAATTTTCAATGTAAATGCTTTATTTTATAATTATGTGACTTTTAAATGATTTCAAAAAAGGGATATTTATCTCAAATAGTTTTGATTTCATCTATTTCAACATCCTTTGATGGATTTTAAGATTATTTGAAGTTGATTTATTATGATACAAAACATCCATATTGTATTGAAGGTTTTGTTATTTTCTTGACTGTGGGTGTATTATTTTTATACCATTCATTGTTTATGGAGAAAGTATTTACATTTCATATTCTAGTTTTAATACGAATGATTATGTTATGTTTAAACATGTTCATATAAGGAATTCATTGGACTTAATATGTGATGGGTGGAGCCCGCTACAGCTCCATGATGCATCAGTATGTCTCATGAGAAAAACTATTGTCTTGCTAGAAGGCCTTGACAAAATCTTATTCGTAGTCTTGGCACGAGGCCTTGGCTATGTGGTTATAATAGTCTGACATTATGCATTCCATCATTATGAAAGTGGTTATTGATATTTCATGTGAATATTCGATTAGTAGAATATCCATGTGAACAATTAAATGGAATTATTTCATTTTATTTTATCTATACTATGGTGAAGTTCAAGTTTAAAAGGATTTTGTTTTAGTTATACATTGCCTTAAATGTTTATTCTTATTTATGAAAGTTTCCACTATATTTTTATCCTTACTGGGCATTTGAGCTCACCCCTTTGCTATGTTTTATTTTTCCCAGGATGTGAATAATTATTTTATGAATGAACTGCAGGGATAGTATGAGGGGATAAGATTGTGGACTATGGTGACTATATTGTTGTAGTTTTCATTTTATGATGTAATGTATAATTTATTATTGTATCTAGTCATTCCAAGGCTACTAAACTAATTTGTCTTTCGAGACTTGATCTTTCTAATGATCGTGCCAATGTTATATAATAAGGCACTGACTCTGGGTAACTGGGGTCGGGGCATTACAGTTAGTATCAAGGGATGTTTACTACAAGCCTTGGAAGCTTGATTTAGATAAACTCTGATTAGATCACATAGGCCTAAGATGGACATTGAGGATTAGTATAGATAAACATCCTAGAATTTTGGTATTGTAGTGATTTTGTGAGTTTTCTGAGCAATACATCCCTGTCTAGATACGAGCAGGTAGAGGGGGATCTGGCACAGATGTACCTAGGGGTAAAACCTGATAACACTGCTTTGAGCTGGACTCGAACGGGAACTGGTGCACGAAAATGGGCCTTGCTGCACTCTTGGTTACGACACTCCCGGGGGATATGATTATGATAACTCTCATTTTCTTTACAAATCATTATCAACGGCTTATGAGTATATACATCCTCAAAGAAATTTATTTTTGATTATGGATTATATCTATAAATAGTTCAATTTATGTTAAGTGTTTTATAAGTATGGAATTATGTATTTTGATTCATAAAATGATTTAGTTTATGCTATTGTATAGAAATGGAGCCTAGTTGAAGAAATGGACACCGGATCAATGCACACACTCCATGTAGGGATTGCCCTCCTACTCAAGATAATTATAGTGGAGCTGGTGATGCAACTGGTGCTGATCAACTAATCACCATACTGGGACAAATCACATGGGTTATGAATAATAACCTTACTCATATGGAGCACCCTGATCCACAACATGTAGGATCAATGTTAGATCTCTTCATGAGGAAAAAACCACCAACATTCAATGGGAGTACACATCCCTTAGTAGCTGAGCAATGGATATATTCCTTAGAGAAAATATTTCTGCCTTTGGAGAGTAGTGAAAGGGAAAATGTTATCATGGCAGTTTATCGTCTCACTGGAGATGCTGATCAATGGTGTTCATTGATTCAAAACACAAAGAAAGATTATTAAGTATCAAATATGGAATGGAGGGAGTTCAAATATCTGTTTTTAGAAAAATACGTTCCTTGTGACCATCGAGCTGATATGGAAAGGAAATTTCATGAGTCTGAGACAAAAGGAGGATGAGAATGTCACAAAGAATGAGACTAATTTTACAAGGTTATAAAGGTATTCTAGAGATTATATACATAACCCAAGAAGTAATATTGATCGTTTCTTTGATGGGTTAAAACCATTTCTCTGTTGAGCATTAGTCTCACAATCCTTCTCATCGTACGAAGACATTGTCTCATGTGCTGTCAAGATAGAAAAGGAATTCCTTAAGTCCTATAACTTTAAAGAAAATCAAGAGAAGAAGAGATCTGCTAATCAATCTGGGAATGGAAATAAGGGGAAGAAGGGAAAGGTTGAATATCCAACCTATGGTAAATGTGGGATGAAACACCCCGGTACTTGCTTAAAAATAACAGGAGTGTGTTACATGTGTGGTGAAAATGGCCACCAAGATAGTTATTGCAAGGGGAATAAGGAAGCTACTGATGTCCAATGCTACAATTGCATGGAGATGGGACATTATGAAAAGGAATTTCCTAAGCATCATGGGAACTTACCTCAGAATAGTCCAAGGGATCAAGGCCAAGAATTTGTTGTCACTACTGCTGAGGTAGAAGCTCCGAAAGACGTGGTGGCAGGTAATTTAATGGTTTCCTTAGGATTAGAAATTGCATTATTTGATTCGGGATCATCGCATTGTTTCATATCTTCCAAGTTTGCTAAGAAAATTAGATATTTCCAATTTGATTTAACAAGTGAGTTGTCAGTTAAAACTCTTAATGGGAAGTATCATTGCAACAATGTTTTGTGATTCAGTCCCCATTAGAGCACATAAATGTTTGTTTTCCATTGATCTCATCGTCATACCTATGACTGAGTTTGATATAATCCTCGGGTTGGATTGGATTTCGGACCATGATGTGAAGATTTATTGTATGAAGAAGGAGGTTACGATTTATGATGATGATGATAAAGAACACCTTATCATTAGAGCAGAATCATCACCACCTAATTCTTATATAGATCCACCCCCAGTAGCTCAACTAAATTCAATTATTGAGGAGGAAGAGGATGAAATTATAGTGGATGAGGAATGGAATGTTCAGAAAGAGGATGTACCTATTGTGAAAGAATATGTAGATGTGTTTTCGAAAAATTTACCTGGACATCCTCTAGAACGAGAAGTTGATTTTTCCATTGATTTTATTCCTGGATCAAGGCCTATTTCGAAGCCCCCTTATAGAATGGACACTGTAGAATTAGTTACACTAAAGAAACAACTAGAGGAATTGATTAATAATTGATTTATTCTCCCTAGTGTTTCTCCATGGGGAGCCCCTATTCATTTTGTTAAAAAGAAATATGGATCTATGAGGTTATGTATCGACTATTGGGAGATCAATGCTATAACAATAACGAAAAATTATCACCAACCATGCATTGATGATTTATTTGACCAACTGCATGGAGCTTAATAATTTTCAAAGATTGAACTTCGATCTGGATACCATCAGTTGTGTGTGAATAAGGAAGACATTCCGAAGACAACATTTCAAACCAGGTATGGGCTTTATGAGTTTACAATAATTCATTTTGGATTGACTAATGCACCCTCTGTTTTTATGGATCTAATGAACATAGTTTTCGAGGAATATCTTGATGAATTTGTAGTGGTATTTATTAATGATATCTTGGTATACTCCAAAAGCTAAAAAGATCATGAAAATCACTTGCGCATTATATTGAAGACTCCGAGAAGAAATGAATTATATGGGATGTTTAGAAAGTGTGAATTCTGACTTCAAGAGATTACTTTTCATGTCCATATTGTCTCTAAGGATGGAATTTCCATTGATCCTTCTAAGACCAAAGCAATACAAGAATGGCCTGCAACGAAGAGTATAACTATGGTAATTACTTTTATTGGTTTAGCATGTTATTATCGACATTTCACCCAGAATATTTCCCAGTTGACTAACCCATTATTATAGCTCGCACGTAAAGGTGTTAAATTTGTTTGGACAAAAGAGTGTGAATAATGTTTCGAAGAACTTAAGAGAAGATTAGTCAATTCTCCTATATTGACTCTACTATTGGGGAATGATGGGTTCTTTATTTATAGTGATGAATCGAAGAAAGGACTTGGTTGTGTCCTTATGCAGAATGATATGGTTATTGCCTATGCATCAAGGTAGTTGAAAATTCATGTACAAATCTATCCTACTCATGATCTTGAGTTAGTAGAAGTGATATTTTCTTTGAAGATATAGGGCCACTACATCTATGGTGAAAAATGAGAGATTTATACTGATCACAAGAGTTTGAAATATATTTTCTCACAAAAAGAACACAACATGAGGCAAAGGAGATGGATTTAATTACTCAAGGATTATGATTGAATGATACACTACCACCTGGGGAGATCAAACAAGGTGGCATATGCTTTGAGCAGAAAAAACCATGGAGTTTTGAACAATATTAGAATTGAAAGGGATCCAATTTTCATCGATCTAGTGAAGATGGACATGGGAATAACCACGGAAGGTGAAAAATCAATGCTTTTTCAAATGGTTTCCAAACCATCTTTAATAGAAGGGATTAAGATTTGAATGACCGACGATGAAGAATTTGAAAAGAAGATTAAAGCTATGAATGACGGGAGATTGAGAGACATTGTTTATGAAGATGGAATCTTGAAATTCGGGAAGAGACATTGTGTTCCCGATATACCTGATCTAAAAAGGGAATTGCTGGATGATGCTCATAGTTCCAATTTCTATATACACCCTAGGAGAACCAAAATGTATAGAGACTTGAAGGAACATTTTTGGTGGGACAACATGAAGAGGGAGATTTCTGATTTTGTGTCAAGATGTATGGTTTCTCAACAAGTGAAAGCTGGAAGGCAACAACCTGGAGGTGTCATGCAACCTCTTCCCATACCAGAGTGGAAATTGGACAATATTACAATGGACTTTTTCATGGGGCTACCAAAAAATCCTAGAAGAAACGATGCAATATGGGTTATTGTTGATCGTCATAACAAGTCAGCACATTTTATTGCTATAAGAGAAGATATACCACTGGAACGTCTAGCAAGAATATATATTAATGAGGTGGTGAGACTTCAGGGAGTATCCCTATCGATTGTTTCTGATCGTGATCCCCATTTTACTTCAAAATTTTAGAAAAGTCTTCAGAAAGCCTTGGATACTAATCTTTATTTGAGCACTGCCTACCACCCTCAAATAGATGGACAATCAGAACGAAATATTCACACCTTAGAAGATATGTTGAGATCCTACTAACATGACTTTCAGGGTACATGGGATCAATATTTACCTTTGGTTGAATTTTCTTATTACAATAGCTTCCATTCGAGTATTCAAATGCCACCATATGAAGCCTTATACAGAAAGAGATGTTGCACACCAACCTGTTGGGGTGACATTGGTGAAAGAAAAATTGTAAAACCAGAACTGGTGGAGGAAACGATGGAAAAGGTGAAGGTAATCCATAACCATATCAAAGCATCTCAATGTTGGCAGAAGAGCTATGCCGATAATCGAAGGAAGTATTTGGAATTTGAAGTCGGTGATCATATTTTTCGGAAGGTATCTCCATGGAAGGGAGTCATAAATTTTGCTATGAAAGGTAAATTAAGTCCCTGGTATATCAGACCTTTCTAAATTCTATAATGAATGGGGTCTGTAGCTTACCGTTTGGCAATGCCGCCAAATCACTCCAATGTTCACGATGTGTTCCACGTATCACTATTGAGGAAATACATGCATGACCTTACAAATGTACTCAACTATGACGAATTCGAACTGGACCCCGATCTATCTTATTGTGAAGAGCCCGTCAAGATTCATGATATGAGAGAACAAGTACTGAGAAACCGGGCGACTCGTCTGGTAAAAGACTTCTGGAGAAACAAGAAGATGGAAGAGGCAACATCAGAACCCAAGGAACTTATGTTGAAGAACCACCCGAGTCTTTTCATGTGGTAGTATTCTAAAAATTTCGAGGATGAAATTATTTGAAGGAGGGGAGAATGTAACACCCTATGATTCTACGGTATGCTTACCTTTGAATAATGCAATAGCGTGTGTTGTACAAAACATCGAGCTCTAACACACAGAAACCAATCAAACTAGCCATTATGAATAGTAATACCCACATTTTGAAATTTATAAATTATATTTTTCAAAATGGACTTCAGTTTTGGATTCGGAATATCGAAATTATCCTAGGGTGAAATTTTGGTATTTTTCTGAAAAACTTCATTTTTTTATGAATAGTGAAACTTCTAAGTGGTAGTTGAAAAACTGTATTTTTTATAAAACCTAATTTTACCACTTCTGTGATTGAAATTTTGAAAATCCGAGAGACATGGTTAATATCAAGGAGTAATATTTGGTTCAATGAGATGAAAATAATTTGTGGTGTATAGTAACTTTTTACTTTTATTTACCACGGTTAAAAGTAAATAGGGTAATTAAGGGTAAAAATGATATTAATATTACCCTAACACATGTCATAATTCAATTGGACAAGTGTATATAGACCAAAAAAACCATAGGAATAAGATATTATCATTTTGGTCCACTTGGATTAGAATCGGACATTTATTATTATTTAATTCAAAGAAGAGTTAAAAGAGTTAAAATCAAAGTTTATTTACCAAAACATTTTTAATATAGGGTTACACATAAGATAAATTCTAGTATAAATATTAATTAGAAAGATAAATAGATTTCCTACATAATGATATTTTATTTATAATTTTTATATATTATATAATTTAATTTAATTATGACACAATCATGATACAGTAATTACCATAATAGTGATAAATTAAATTAATTAATATTATAAATACCCAAATAAATATAATTTGAGTCTTTTTTTGAATAAAACTAATTTTATAGGTTAATATGAAATTTTAGGAATGATTTAATTAACTTTTTTAGAAGTAATCATTCTGTTATAATTTTCACAAAAATCAATTTTTCAAATAGTGTCAAAATTGACATAAAAGAGTTCTTAAAATGAATATTATATTATTAATTGATATTAATTTCCAAAAAATCTAAGGTTTAGCCAAGAGACTTATATGAAGATAGGTCTATCATTAATGGACCACTTTGAGGTCACATAGATGTATATAGTACGTTTATTAACTATATAATATAAAAATTTAAAGTGACATGGTAAGTGTCAGACTAATTAACTAAGAGTTAAAACTAATAGATAAGGTTGATATAATGACCCAGACCTATCTAAATTATATTTGTTGGGCGTTTTTCGACCCATCCCAACCTTAAACTCTAAATAATTAATTTTGGAGACATTAGAAACCAGATATTAATTTATTATAAAATAATATTTCTAGCTTTTTCAAAGATGCCCCTCCTCCCCCTTGTAAAAGGACACCACTTATAACCAATTCTTCACACCATCAAAGCCTTTTGGTTCGGCCAAACCCTGCCCAAATACTCTCTCCACATCCCTTACTTCATCCTAGAGGGATTACTTTAGTCATAAGTCCATCCTGACGATGCCTTTTGATCAAATCAAAAGGAAGAACCTGAAGAAGAGGTAATGATTTCACCACCCTTTTTCAAGTTCCTTTCTTCTTCCACTTATTCTTTCTTTGTTATTACCATTATAAAATAATAACTACAGTATATTATAAATACTATGATGTTATTATAAACATGGTAAAACCATATTTCAGTATTATATCCATCCTTTGAATGACATGTCACCATACGTGTGTACGTACGACTTACCGTCTCCACGTCGTGGTATAATTGTTATTCAAAACATTATTATTTGGATGGGTATAATAATGATGTATCATTCATGTAAATAATAAATATAAAATGATAATAATTCTGTATATATGATATACCATCCAATTAAATATTATTTTAATATTAAAATAATGATATTGTCGCTCGTGCGTACGTACGGACTACCGTCTCCAAGAACACGATGAGATTCATTCTCCATCGTATCCATTCAAGTATAATTATCATTTGATAATTAATAATAGTATATAAGGACTTGATATCATTCTGGATATAATTAAGCTACAACCTATCCATGACTATCACGGCTTATGTAACAAAACATATAAAAGAAAACGAGTAAGTTAACAACCGAAACTACGATAATAATAAGATATTATTAACAAATCATTGTTAAAAGGTCATATATGATATCATATTAATGTATAGGATTGTTTTATAATTTAATAACAATTATTTCACCATTATACAGTAGTTTAAATTACCACCAACCATGGAAAAGTACAAGGTAATAGTTTATTTCTCAACCTCTTCTTTATTCGAGGTTGTTTATACGTAATAATCTAATGGGATTTCTTTATCATCCACATCCATGTTTCATAAAAATGTATTTCAATTTTTTTTACTATTTACAAGAATATGGGTTATTGTAATTTATAACCTTGTTTTACTTTTTATTAGAGGTTTATAAAGGAATGTTTCTTCCATTTTCCAAAGAAGGTGCTTTTCAATGAAAATGTTTTATTTTATAATTATGTTACTTTTAAATGATTTATGAAAAGAGATATTTCTCTCAAATTGTTCTGATTTAATCTATGTCAACATCCTTTGATGGATTTTAAGTTTATTTGAAGTTGATTTGTTATGATACAAAACATCCATAGTTTATAGAAGGTTTTGTGATTTGTTGGACTGTGGATGTGTAATTTTTATACCATTCATGGTTTATGGAGAAAGTATTGACATTTGGTATGCTAGTTTTATTAAAAATGTTTATGTTATGTTTAAAGTTGTTCATATGAGGAATGAATTGGACTTAATATGTGATGGGTGGAGCCCGCTATAGCTTCTCGATGCATCGGTAGGTATAATGATACAAACTAATGTCTTGGCATAAGGCCTTGAGAAAATCTTATTTGTAGTCTTGGTATGAGGCCTTGGATATGTGGTTATGATAGTCTGGAATTATGAATTCCATCGTTATGATAGTGGTTATTGATATTGCATGTGAATATTCGATTAGTAGAATATCCATGTGAATAAGTAAATGGCATTGTTTCATTTTATTTTTTCCAAATTATGTTGAAGTTCAAGTTTAAAAATCTTTTGTTTTATTTATACATTGCCTTAAATGTTTATTTATATTTATGAAAGTTTCCGCTATATTTTTATCCATACTGTTCATTTGAGCTCAACCCTTTTCTATGTTTTATTTTTCCCAGGATGTGAATAGTATTTTATGAATGACCTGCAGGGATAGTATGAGGGGATAAGAGTGTGGACTATGGAGACTATATTGTTGTAGTTTTCATTTTATGATGTCATTTAATCTTTATTAATGTATCTAGTTATTCCAAGGATACTAAAATAATCGATCTTTTGAGACTTGATCTTTCTTGTGATCATGCCAATGTTATGTAATAATGCACTGACTCTGGGAAACTGGGGTCAGGGCGTTACAATATTTCTAGCCTATATCTATAAAAATAGTTATACGATTGGATGATTTACCATTAGTGGTAGATAATTTAAGAATGTATTATGAGTTGAATTTTTTGGTTTACCTCTTATTAGATAAATCATGTTCTTTATATAGATTGTTCATTGAATTTCAATAGTATCCATTACTCCTTATATGATGGCCACTAATGAGTTACATGATCTTAAGATGCATCTTCTAAAATTTGAAGATATGGGGTTTATAAAACATAGAACTTCTCTCATGGATTCTCTAAGAGTTTTTGTGGAAAATAAGGTTGAAATATCATGATATTTATGTATAATAGAATATTGAACCGGTTGGCAGTTAATAATTTATATCTTTTACCACAGATGGATGATCTCTTTGATCAGCTATAATAAGAAATAGTTTTATCATAAATTTAATTCAATTAATTATTTCACAAGATATATATTTCAAAAATAGATATATCATGTACAAAATTTCATAGCATTAATAGCCTTTATGAGTATCTGGTTATGTTTTTTAGTCTCAAATGTTTTCTGTCTATTTTAAGAACTACAATGAATTAGGTTTTCCACCCATACCTGTATTCTTTTTAGAGGTTTACAATATTTAAATCATTGTTAATTATCATAATCTATGGGATCATTCCAAGCACCCTGAAATAATTTTGTATTCACTAAGCGAATATAGGTTTTATTTTATGATCATTTAATGTAAATATTGTGTAGAGAAACTTCAATTCCTAAGACACATAATTTTAGAGATATGAGTATCGATAGACCTCAAGAAGGTGAGTGATGTGATATCGTAGTGTATATTAGTATTGTATTTCATATCCAAATCTTATTATGTTTGTATTGTTTTTATAGGTGATTCATCTATGAATTTTTATATCCGGATATGACTCACATGGGTTTGACAAAGAATTGGGAAAAATTTGTATGTTTTGAATCACGAATAAGGTTGTTATGGATTGTAAGGTCATGTTGAATTTAATTTCAATCATGATTCTTCCAAATTATAGAAGAAGATATGTAGTATAATATGATTCATAATAATTGGGATGGGATTTTTCATGATGCATATAACACCCCAGAATTTCATTGTACGTTATCTCATTAATGTAATTCAATAGCCTACACAATAGGAAACACCGAGTTCGAGCCCACGACAACTTACTAAAATAATTGTTCAAACCGAATATATAAATAGTATTAAATACATTTTTAATCTTATATACTCATTATAATTTTAACATCCATATTATGTGTTTCATAGACATAATATAAGAATACATTTATTTTTTTCGGATAAAATATGCATTTTTCAAAAAATACAATTTTACCGCCTTTTTATTGAAAATGCCTTTTAATACCAATATTTGACAATGATATATAAAATTTAATGATATTAAATTATTCTTTTAATTGGGACATAAAAATATAGTTTGGAAATTTTTTTGGTACTTTTCTGGTCACTTTAATATTTTGATGAATACTGAAAATTACTAAATTTTAATTAAAAAACAACTTTTTAAATAAAAATAATTAATAGTGATAAATTATGAATATGAATGGTTTTGAAGTATAATTAGATCATATTTTTATCATTTAATACAATTTAGGTCATTATAATGAATTTCACATTTAAATCTAACAAAACAAGTGTAAATCTTTTGATAGTTATTATTTCTTAAAAATACTCCTTTTTGTTTTAACAATATGAATTAATTTTAGATTAATTTATGCCACTTGTGTTTTTTCAATTTGAAAAAATGGATTCCATATTTTTAATCATGAGGTCCAAATTGTGTAAATTGGTAACTTTTATTTTAAGACATTAGGAATATTTACTTCAGTAAATATTGTATTTACCATGGTTAATGGGGTAAATCCATTAAATAAGGTAAAAAATAATATTATAATAATATTTAAATTACCCAAAAACGTGTCCTAAACCTATTTTCATATAAATTTATGACCATTTTCATCCATGGGTCAATTTTGGGACCCCATGGGGCCACATGGGAGTGATAATTACATTTTATAATAAATAATCTAAAGTAAGGACAAAAATAACAAAAGAAAATATATTTTAGTAAAAAAATTTATATGAGGTTATATAATTTATCTATTAGACTATAAATAGGAAGTAGAATTATATAAATCTTTCTTACCTCAGGATATTTTATTTATAATTTTATGATATAAAATATATATATTTATATATGACACAATAATGATGCAGTATTTTCTTTATTAATGTAACAATCAAATAAATGATATTATAAATATTAAAACAAATATAATTTGACAATTTTGGTGCTATAAAAAATTTTATAGGTGACTATGACATTTTATTATTTATTAATATATTTAGTTAGAAGTGATGAAGTTTTTAAGACTTTATGAAAAATCAATTATTAAATAATGTCAAAATTTACATAGATGAGTTTTTAAAACAAATACAATGTTATTGGTTGATATAATAGTCGTAATAATCTAAGTTTCAACCAAATGACTTATATAATGATAGGTAAATCATTAATGAACCACTTGGGGTTCTCATGGGAGTTTATAGTAGGTTAATTAACAATATAATATAAAAATACAAAGAGGCATGGTAAATGTCAAACTATTTAACTAAGAGTAAAATCTAAAAGATAAGATTAATATAGTGACCCAAAACTATCTAAAACCTATTGTTTGACTGTATTTATACCTATACCTACCATATCCATTAAATATTTTGTTTGGATCCATTAGAAATTGAAAATTATTTTATTATGAAATAATATTTCAATCTTTTTCTAAGGTGCCCCTCACCCCTCATATAAAAGGGCACTTCCACTTCACTTAAATTCACACCTATAAAAAAATTTTCCTCAGCCAAAACCTACCAAAATATCCTCTCCACTGTCATCCATTCATCTTATAGGAATTCCTTCAGTTATACATCCATCCTAAGGATCCCTTCTGATCAAATCAAAAGGAAGAACCTGAATAAATGGTAGATATTCCATCACTTCTTTCATGTTTTTTCATCTTCCACTTCTTCTTTCATTGTTTTTTTCCATTCTAAAATAAAAACTCTATTATCTTCTATATACAGTGATATTATTATAATTATGGTATAACCATATTAATTATTCTATCAATTATTTGAATGACATGTCACCATATGTGTGTACGTATGGCTTACCTCCCCTACGTCGTGGTGTAGTTGTTATTCAATACATTATTATTTGGATGGGTATAATAATGATGTATAACTGATGTAAATAATAAATACAAAATGATAATGATTCTTTATTTATGATATAAAATCAAATTATATATGATTTTAATATAAAAATAATGATATAGTCGCTCGTGCGTACGTATGGATTACTGTCTCTACGAACACGATGAGATTCATTTCCCATCATATCCATTCAAGAATAATTTTCATTTGATGATTACAAATATTGTTTAAATACTTAATATTATTCTTAATATTAATATGATACATCCTATCCATAACAAAAATTACTTATGTAACAAATCATATAATGGAAAATGATTCAGTTAACACTTGAAACGATGATACTACTGAAATATTATTAACAAAGCAATATTATAAGTTCATATAAAATACCATATTAATGTATATGGTTATTTTAAAATTTAATAATAATGATTTAACCATTATACAATAGGTTAACCTACCCTCGACCAATGAAATTTACATGTTAATGGTTAATTCCTCAATCCGATTATTATTCGAGATTGTTTATTGGTATGTTTTTATTGGGACATATTTATTATCCATATCCATGTTTCATAATTGAGTTTTCAATGGTATTCTTTTGGTGTGACACTTTTTTAAAATATCATTTTAAATGTTTTTAATATTTATTCTTCTAAATAATTATCATCAATTTCCATGTTTTCAAAATGGTTTTACAAGTATTTATTTATATAGACATGAATGTTTTAAAAATATTAATTCCATTAAAATGTTTGAAAGTGGTATGAGAAACTTTTATTCAAAAATGTAATAAAATTTATTCCTAAATAAATTTTGTTACTTTAAAATGTTTTCATGAAAAATGGAAACATCTCTAAAAAGTTTTGCAAATCATTTTCATTTATGTCAACATCCTTCGATAGATTTTAATCTTATTGGAAGTTGATTTATTATGATACAAATATTCCATATTTTATTGAATGTTTTTTGATATGTTTGATTGTGGATGTGTTATTTTTATACCATTCATGTTTCATGGATAATGTATTGACATTTCGTATTCTATTTATAATATAAATGTTATGTTATGTTTCATCCTTTTCATATGAGGAATGTATTGGACATAGTTAGTGAGGGGTGGATCACGCTATAGCTCCTCAATGCATCGAAAGGTCTCATGAGACAATTAGATGTGGAATTTTCTGAGTCTTTTCCCAATTTGATATATGGTTTTGGCCGAGACCTTAATCATTTTTAGATGTCATGGCTGATTCCTTGAAAATTTGTTTCATAATGTCTGGCGTTATACATTCCCTCGTTATGAATATAATATTACTTGGTTTTGTGGTCATTCGACTAGTAGAATACCCATGATTATGTTGTATTATAGATCTATTTACTCAAATCATATTCCTTCAATAAAAGTGGTCATGTTTATTATTTGAAAAGGCATGTGTTTTCAATTATTCACCATGCTCAATATTTATGTTATCTTTCGGTGTATTTCTTACCCTTACTGAGCATTTGAGCTCACCCATTTCTAAGTTTTATTTTCCCAGGATCCCAAGAAGAGTTTTATGTTTGAGATGAAGGGTTAATCTAAATGAAAAATGGAATTATCAAAGGTTTTTTGTGTTGTATGTTAGAAAGTGTAATTATTATTTAATGTATTTTCCAAGACTACTAAAATGATTGGTCTTTCGGGACTTGATTCCCTGTAATCACGCCAATGTATTAAATTAATGAACCCACTCTAGGTAACTGGGGTCAGGGTGTTATAGTTGTTATTAGAGGAGGTATAGTAATAACCATGGAAACTAGATTTATAAAATCTTTGATTAAGGAATATTACCCTACGATTTTCCTTGGGGATTAGTATAGGAGAACATCCTAGGATTTTTATAATTTAGATATTTTATGATTATTCCAATTAATATATCCCTATCTGGATACGAGCAGGTAGAGGCAGTTCTGGCACAGATGTACCTAGATGTAAATCTTGAAAACACCATTTTGAGCTAGACATGAATGGGAACTGGTGCATGACAATGGGCCTTGCTGCACTCATAGTAACGACACTCCCGGGGGATATTCATGGGACATATCACATTTTAATTACAAGCCATTATGAATTATTTAAGATCCCATACATCCTCAAAAAAACATTTTATGATTATGAATTATATAAATAATATTTTCAATTTCTGTTATGTATTTTACATGGATTGAGTTACACATTGTGATTCATAAAATAACCTAATGTGTTACATTGTTTAGAAATGTCACCCAGTAGATGGAATGAGACCTCCCGTAATACGCATGATCCCATGAGTAAAAAAGATCATATTTTTTATGGCGTTAAGCCAACATTTAGAAAGGAAATAATCTCCCACATATTATCATCATATGAATAAATTGTATCATGTGTTAATAAGATATGTAAATAATTTTCTAAGTCTTATAGATTTGAAGGGAAGCCATAGAAGGAAAATATGGTTGAGAGAAAGATGGATAATGTGAATAAGGGAAAGAAGGATTTTCCCATATGTGATAACTGTGGAAAGAATCACAATGGTAAATGCTTAAAGGGAATGAGATTTTGTTATAAGTTTGGAGAAAAAGGACACCAAGTATGTGATTGCAGGGTTAAGAAAACAGTTTCAAATGTACAAAGCTTCATTTGCAAGGAGTGGGGACATTACGTGAATCATTGTTAAAATCATCAGAGTATACCCCAAATGCTCTTATTGGAAAATAATAAATTTATGATACTACCGAAGATAAAGGGTAATGATTAAGAGTTCTTATGTTGTTATTAAATAATTGTTCCATTTGAGTCTTTTATTAATGTTGTACATGTTATAAGAATTATATACTATATTATGATTGTACTGCAGTACTATTTCATTAAAGATTTGGGATTGTGTAGAACAACGAAAAGTGACTCAATGTTAGGTTAATTTTTTGGAAAATATATTGCTGAGAGAAAGATGAACCTTATTATGATTCTGATACTGAGGTAGTGATTTTGGAATAAGATATGATTGATTTGGATAAATTTTATTGGATATTATTGACTACCTTGTAACTGAATAAAGATTTGTATATTCCATCATTATTGGTGTTTACAACATTTTTGGATATAAAGTGTATATCTAGTATTCTATAAGGAATAAGGGGGCATGAATGTAATCAATACGGTAATATGATAATTTAGGGTGCTTCCATTTTTAATAGAATGCATGATAAAGGTATTCCCATGTTAATACGTGACAAAAATTATCTTCACTGTGTTTACCTTCCTTATAAATTGTGGACTGTGAGTTTGGAAAGAAGTATTTTGGATAAGTCTAATGCTTTGAATCGATTAAGTTTGATATTGAATAATATTTTTGAGGTTAAATCATTTCATGATATTATTTTTGAATTTTCATAAAAAGGACAACCTGGGGGTCAGGTGACAACCCGTCGCGTTCGGCAAAGCCACGAGACTTGAACCCATAATCGAAGGGTGACAATGGTGCATCACCAACCACTATCCAAACTATTGTATATGCTTGTATAATGTAGTTTTTTGATAAAATTTCTAACATATAAATTATGAATTCAATTTTATTAACCATATATTATTATGATAAATAGAATATTTTTGAATTCTATTATCTTTTGGAGTAACATATGAGTTTGTGGTAGTAATTAGTTGATTGATTAAACTATAATTGTCAAGTATATATATATATATATATTCACTGTTATTCTATGAGTAAATAAATTCTTAAATTTTTTTAAGGCATCTAAAAACCAAAAATGTGTTATCATAAAACCATATTTTTTTTGAACTGATGATATTTTACATCATCATAGATTGATGGCTTTGATGCCCCCAATTTTACACTTTTTTATGATTGATAACATCAATCTCTTCCTGTAAATATTTACATTTTCCCTCCATTTATGTTTCTCTATTTTCCACCAATTTTCTCCTAATCGAGATCATAATTTAGTGGTGACTTTTTCGTTTCTGTTTCCCTCTTATTATGACTATGTTTTATTAACCCAATTTCCGACGTGGGTTTTCCACAATGGTATTTTTCTAATTTTAACCTTTTATTTTCAAAGAACAATTACAAATTGTGAGGAATCAATTTATTGAATTAGGGGAGAATGTTAACACCCCAGGATTTCATAGTATGTTATCTCATTAATGTAATTCAATAGCTTTCAAAACATGCAACACTGAGTTCGAGCGCACCACAACTTACTAAACTAATCGATCAAAAAGTGGTTATAAATAGTATTAACTAAATTTTAAGTCTAATATAGTATATATAATTTTAAAATGCATATAATGTATTTCTTAGAAATAATATAAGAACAGATACATTTTTTTCAGATAAAATAAGTATTTAAAAAAATTCAATTTTACCGCCTTTTAATTACAATCCTATTTTAAAACAATTATTTGAAAATGTTATATATATTCAATTTAATGTGATTAAATTATTCTATATAATCATAAAAAAAATTGTATTTTGGATAAAATTTTGGTTCTTTTATGATAACTTTCATATTTTGATGAATAGTGAATATTACTAATTTTTAATTAAAACCAAATATATTAAACAAAATAATTAAAAGTGATAAATTATGAATTTTAATTATTTTTAACAATAATTAGATTATATTTTTTTCATTTAATACAATTTAGGTCATTATATGTAATTTTACATTTAAAATTGACCTAAAAAATGTCAATATATTGATAGTTATTATTTCTCAAAAATACATCTATTTGTTTTGAAAACCTGAATTAATTTTTAATTAATTTAATCCACACTTTTTTATAGAATTTGGAAATATGAATTAGATATTTGGAATCAGGTGGTCCAAATTGTGTAAATATGTAACTTTTTCGTTTAGACATAAGGAATATTTACATTAGCAAATATTTTATTTACCATGTTTAAATGGGTAAATCATGTAAATAATGTTACAAAATAATATTATAATAATATTAAATTACCCTAAAACATGTCCTAAAACTATTGGATGATACATTTCTGACCATGGGAATCCTCGTGTTGATTTTGGAACCCCATGGAGTCACATGGGTGTGATAATCACATTTTATATTAAATAATATAAAGTAAAGACTAAAATAACAGTAGAAAATATATTTTTGTAAAACAATTTTTATATGAGGTTATATAATTGATCTATTAGACTATAAATAGTCATGAGAAAGATAAAATAATTTCCTAAATCGGGATAATTTATTTATAATTTTTACACATAAAGTACATATATTTATATATGACACAATAATGATGCAATATTTTCACTATTATTTCAACAATCAAATAAATGATATTATAAATACTAAGATAAATATAATACGAATATTTTGTTGCCACCCACAACTTTTATTGATGAATAGTACATCTTATGGTTGATTAAATGTATTTAGAGAGAATTAATGAAGTTCTTAGGACTTTAGAAAAATTAATTATTAAATAATGTCAAAATTGAACTAAATGAGTTTTTAAAACAAATACAATATTATTGGTTGATATAATATTCCTAAAAATATAAGGATCAACCAAATTACTTTTATAATGATATTTTCATCAATAATGAACCACTTGGGGTAATATTGTTTGTTTATAGTAAGTTTATTACCCATATAATATAAAAATACAAAGAGGCAGGGTAAATGTCAAACTATTTAACTAAGAGTAAAATATAAATGATAAGGTTAATTTTATGAACTAAACCTCTCTAAAACCTATTGATTGAGTGAATTTATACCTATACCCACCGTTACATTTAATTAATTCATTTTTTGAGACATTAGAAACCGAAAATTAGTTTATTATAAACTAATATTTCAATCTCTTCCTACGGTGCCCCTCACCCCTCTAATAAAAGGGAACTTCCCCTTCTCTCAAATTAACACATCCCAAGGTAGTTGGATCGGCCAAAACCTGCCCCAATATCCTCCCCAATATACGACCTTCTTCTTAGAGGCATTACTTTAGTAATAAAGCCAACCTATGTAGCCCTTTTGATCAAATTAAATGGAAGTACCCGATGAAAAGGTAAATATTTCATCACCTCTTCCTAGTTTTTTCTTCTTCAACTTATTTATTACTTTTTGTTTCCATTCCAAAATAGTAACTCCAATATCTTCTATATATTGTGATGTTATTATAATAATGGTACAACCATATTCTTTATTCTATCCAACCTTTGAATTACATGTCACCATACGTGCGTACGTACGACTTATCGTCTCCATGTCATGGTGTAGTTGGTATTCAATACATTATTGTTTGGATAGGTATAATAATTATGTATAATTGATGTAACTAATAAATATAACATGATAATGATTTTTTAATATGATATACTATCCATTTTATATATGACTTTAATATCAAATGATTGATATTGTCCCTCATGCGTACGTACGGATTACCGTCTCCATGAAGGAGATGAGATTCATTCCCCATTGTATCCATTCAAGAATAATTTTCATTTGATGATTAAAAATAATGTTTAATGACATAAGATCATTATGAATATTAATAAGATACATCCTATCCCTAAAAAACATTACTTACGTAACAAAGCATATAATGGAAAACAAATCAGTTAACACTCGAAACGATGATAATACTGAAATATCATTAACAAAGCTATATTAGAAGATAATATTTTATATTATATAAATGTATATGGTTATGTAATAATTTAATAATAATGATTTCACAATTTTACAAGAGTTTATCCTACCCTCCACAAAGGAAAATTACAAGGTAACGGTTAATTCCTCAATCTCGTTATTATTCGAGATTGTTTATGGGTAAGTTTTTAATGTGACATATTTATTATCCATATCCATGTTTCATAAAATAGATTTCAATTAGATTATTTTTAAGGGACTATTTTATTAAAAAACATTTTAAATGTTTTAAATATTTATTTTTCTATATCATTTTCAATGTTGTCCGTGTTTTCAAAATGGGTTTTTAAGGATTTATTTATGTTGACATGAATGTTCTTAAACTGTTAATTCCATTCAAGAGTTTCAAATTGGTATGTGAAACATTGATTAAATAATGTATTTATATGTATTCCTTTCAAAAAAATGTACCTTTAATCATTTTCATGAAAAATGGATACTTCTCTCAAAGATTTTTGAAAAATATTTGTATTTATGTCAACATACATTGATGGATTTTATACTTGTTTGATGTTGATTTATTAGAATACAAATCTTCCATATTGTATTTTAGGATTTTTTATATTTTTTACTATAGATTTGTTATTTTTATACCTTTCATGGTTAATTGATAAAGTATTGACATTTTGTATGCTAGTCTGAATGTGAATGTTATGTTATTTTTTAACCTTTTCATATGCCGAAAGTATTGGACATAGTAAGTATTGGGTGGAGCCCGCTATAGATCCTCGATGTATTGGTAGGTCTCAAAAGAAAATTAGACATGGAATTGGTCGAGGCCTTTCCCAATTTCATATATGATTTTTGATGAGGCCTTAATCAAATTTAGACGTCTTGGCCGAGGCATTGACAAAATTTTTTAGAACATCTAGTATTATACATTCTCTCATTATGAAAATAATATTGATGGTTCATGAGGTCATTCGAATTTTAGAATACCCATGACTATGTTTTTTTATGGAATTATTTACATATCTCATATTCCAGCATAAATGTGTTAATGTTTATTATTGGTAAAGGCATGTGTTTTCAATTATTCACCATGATTAATATTTATGTTAGCTTCGGCTATATTTCTTACCCTTATTGAGAATTTGAGCTCACCCCTTTCTATGTTTTTTTCATGCATCCCTAGAAGAATTTTATGTTTGATATGTAGGGTTATGAAAAGGAAAAATTTAATTTTTAAGGGATTTTTTGTGTGTTTTATGTTAGAAAGTGTAATGCAATATTCATTTATGTAATCTATTTTCCACGACTGCTAAATGGCTCGGTCATTCGGGACATGATTCTATGTAATCATTCTAATTTATTAAAAAATTGACTGACTCTGGAAAATAGGGTTAAGGCATTACAATGCAGGGACATAGAGTCGTAGTGTTTGGGTCTCGCCAGTTGATTCCTACTTAGGGGAAGTGATTGACGCTTGATCTAGTGTTGGTAGTTTTGGTTAGCAATATTTATATTTGGTAAAAATTTATGTAGGAGATCATTTTTTTCACAATGGGAAAAATAATGAATTATATATTTATGTAGTGTGAATTGAGTTTTCTTAATAGAATGTGGGTTGAGTATCCCTAGTCGTTCGAATATAATTTATCATGTACACCTCGTAATCGTAATGATGTAGATGATGCTCTAAGGTAGAGTAATAAAATATAAGCAGTTAATGTGGACCCAATTTAATGAAAATATATGGTCTAGTTCTATGGGATACACATTATTTTGTAGTAGTGTCATGGAAAATAATTTTCCCTCATCCATGGAATAGACATACACTCTTCAAGATAGGGATAGGATGATGTAGTTACCAGATTATGGGGGCCTAGTCATATGGGAACGAATTTCATTCGATTACCCACCTCCTTGATAGATTGATGAAGTGGAATGAATTTTACATATACTAGGTCGTGTTTGGATTCCTGCAGAAAAAGATGAGGAGATTATGTGGAAGATCCTTACCTCAGATTGGGTAGTACACACAGACAAAACCAATATATACTGAGAATTGTGCCATCAGTATTATTGGCCTAATATGAAATGGGAAATACTATTCTTTGTATGTGTTCAACATTTCAGCATGTAATGGTGGATCACCAGTGACCACATATTTATGATAATTGTTAGCAACTGAAAAAATGTACATGGGATGATGTAGCGATGGATTTTATTAATGGGTTGTTGAGGTCACCTATAGGTAGTGATATTTTATGGATTTTTATTTATATTTTTGTGATGGTTTCTCATATCCTATCAATTGGTGAGAACTTCTTAGTAGATGATATTGTTATCATTTATGTTGTTGAGATTTTATGCCTCTATGTGGTTCCACATTCTATTGTATGAACCATGATAAATGATCCAAAACATTGTTCTATAATGGGTTATAGTGGGAATTCAGTTCATAGGTACTTATGAGGAAATCAAATATTCCATAGACAGAGGATAAGACAAGGCAAGCAATACACATTTTGGAAGGCATTATCCGACCATGCATCCTTTATTTTGGAGGAATATGCTTGTGGAATATACATAGGGTTGAGTTTTCCTAATAGTATAGCTATCATAAAAATTTTAATATGGATCCTTATGAGGATTTTATAGCGATTCATGGGTATCACCTATGTTATAGCTAAATGTTGAAGAGAAAATTCTTCTGGAGAACATGTCTCTGGTAGGAGTATCTGTAATAGGTCTAGCTGATCAGAATGTTGACTGATACTGCATAGTTAAGAGAGAATTATTAAATTGATTACCATCTGTGACCTCTAGATTTATAATTTGATTATATGGTATTTTTATGTATATACCAATTTTAAAAAAATAGACACATTTAAGTGGTGGTGATAATTCACTATGAAATTTCAGTTTATTCGACATTCTGTAGATATTCAGTTTAGTAGACTATCAGTTTCAATTACCTCAGAGGAATCTATCCATTCATATCACAAAACATCTAATATGTATATCCAAAAGATATTTAGATATAGGTATATTCATCTTTCAAGGAGAATCTTATATATATTATTGTTCAGATCACAAAATTTCTAAGAGGTAGATCGGTTCCATAAGTTAGGGTGCTATAGAAGCATAGTTGTGGGTAGAACAACACCTAGGATAGAAAAGAAAATTTATTCTCTAATTGGATGAAACACTTTTCAGATTCATCACCATCCTCAGAAGAGAAACATGGGGACAATTATTCTTAATAGTGTGAGACTTTATTATCATGATTTTTTTCAAAGAGGTATGGATCCATTTTTTTGGAAAAATCATATTTATTTTCTAGTATTGTATAGACCATAATTTTGGGCCCAAGTAACTTTTAGGTTATTTTCTAATTAAGGAATAATGGGGATAATGGTAGGCTCTTATCCATGTACACATTATTTTATTTGGAAAACACATCTTGGACTTAATAGACAACATGTTATATCCTAGGTATTCCAATTCAAAATTCCTAATAAGAATTCATCAAATGGGAAAAAAATTAATTATAGAATGGGTAATACATTTATATTCAAGGTAAATTTCTTAGGTTAGTTTTTAAAATAAGTGGTAGGTACTCCTTTTTTAATGAATACAACGACCTCATTTTCTATCTCATAAGAGGATCACTAGAGGTTCTTTGGGAAATCCTAACATATCAACTGGGACATCACCTCGATTTAGACACTTATTCTTCTACTGTCAATCTTGTTGAATGAACACTAGTGAGTTATATATTCTTATTATTCCATTCATTATTTCCCATGTAATCAGTGATTCTATATTGGGGTAGTAACATATGCCTTTTATATTAGTCATTCATCTGTTCTTATATTTTCTTAGATTCAAGTCATGTTAGGCGTTGATTTTGGATGAGTATACTACCATGAGAATAAATTAGATCGTCTACATGTTTTACAATGAATTCTATCTGTTTCATAGATAGTTCTATTATTTCACATGTCAGAATGTAGTGACCAGGCACCAGTAAGCTCTGAATTGGTGTGTACTATAATTACATCATTATGATTACAATGAATCAAATCCTGATGGACCTAAAATATTATTATTCATGGTGAACTAGATATAAACATGTGTATTCTATTACAAATTAATTCACAAATTACATCATATTTTTTTTCTTTCTTTCAAGGACAATAAATTTTTCCCATCTAGTGTATCCTTTAAAAAAAATTAACAATTCCGTGAATATTTGGGAATGGAAATATAATAAGGGTGAGCTCAATTATTCATTATGTGTAACGTATATATCAATAAATAATTAAATACATAATATAAGAAATATGGGATATTAAAATGTAGATAGTTACGATAAATTCTATTAACTAGATAAGGGAACATTTATATAGAAGGGTAAGAAACTATCATACATTAAATTTAATAAATCATCATAAAATTAAATGTATTTATGTGTATGTCGACGAGAAATATAAATGATGAATAATAACTGAAAAAAATGAGGTTAATGATAAATTATTGGAGGAATTGTTTCCTAGGTACATGGAAAAATTAATTTCAGGACCTTTCATAAGGATTTTTAACACATACTGGTTATAAATATAATTGGTTTATCCAACCTTAACACAACTATCAAGATCATTCCCAAGATAGTTTAAAGCACTCATATTTGGAAACAAACACGAATATATTATCGCAGGCTAATTTCATTTATTTACACTACAAATGCATTTAGGGGATTAAATTAACTTTTCCCAAACTAGTAATGAATTCATTAAATGGTCCCCAACCCATTACATCCACATCTTAAACATTTCTCATATCTAATAAAAAATATTCCTTAACAAATATATGATATGAATAAATGATATAAACTTATTAATATTTACCCAAATAATGATAAAATATTAAAAGAAAACACTATATAGAAAATTTTATATGATTCATGAGGTAAACATATTCATGATAATGATATGGATATTTAAGGAAAATTAAATGTCAGATGATTTAATAAAATTGATTAATTTAAAGAGGACTAAAATAAATCAACAAAACGAATGTGAATATTATCCTAAATGTCATTTATAAACTATGTATGTAATGATTAAGGATGATATCAACAAATAATATCCCAATTTGAGTAATAATAATGGGTTGGGGTAATTAATGAATAATGATAATATAAAAGATAACCTAAAAACATTTGTTAGGAAAATATCATTTTATTTTGAAAACACTTTTTAATAAATTGTTCATTAAATATATACTTTGAAAAAAATTGATTTAAAATCATATAGTTTAAAATTGAAAAATAAAAATCAAATATATGATTGTGGGTATGTTCTTACATGTTGTACGAGGTAAAAAGGACTTTTGTTCTTCAAGCTAAAAAGGTTATAAAAATTCCTTGTTCAAAAAGAGACAATAAGTTTCCTTTGGAAACATTGGTAAAATAAATATAGGTTAAATATTTAATTACTAAATCATTTTCAAAATAATAAAAACTATTTTGAAGATATTTTTTGAAATCGGTGTTTTTAGAAGAAAATGGGTTATATGACATAAGATTGAATTGAGTTCATGTCTTTTAAACATATTTTCTAAAACACATTAAGTACCACAATGTGGAAAATAATAGTAAATATTGAATATGGTCATGAATAACCCCAAGAGAGTAAAATTAATTATTTTATTAAAAAAAGGTTATATAATTTCCACCGATATAAATTGCATTTAATGATCAATAAAATTAGTATTTTGGAAAAAAATCATTAAACATTTTAATGTGTCACACGCCGCATGGAAACATTTTAAATCATAATACACATTAAGGAACAACATTAAATGTATGATTTATATACCATGATGATAGAATTATTAATGATATTATACATAAAAATGGGAATTATATAAATAATAAAGAATAAGTATTCGGTGAATATGATATTTATCTCAATGATGTAAAAACTAAGATGAAAATTGCATTTCTTGGATCTGATTTGGATTGTGTGTGTTTATATTCATAAATAACAGACTTGTTTTAAATGATAAATAGATTTAGAACCACCTTAATATTTATAATAACTTTTATTTTACCTATTATCATGTTTTATTGATCTACTTAATAAATTATGTTTACATCAAGTGTTTTGACCAAATTTGGTTTGTCTGTCCAAATTAAGTTTTGTAGGATGACTATGATCAAATGTGTCATTATATAACATCTATATAATTATGATAACGACATAATTATTATATTTATAAAAAAAATTATACTTTTAAATCCAACCATTAAATATTGATATAAAAAATGAACCAACATTACAACAATGGAGGCAGTAGGTCTTGTGAATACATGAGTAACATTCATTTTGTCATTGATCGTTATGAAAAAGAATGTATGTAACACTATATATTTATAGAATGATCATTATATAATAAATACCATGTTACATTATAATTTATTATATATATATATATTTCTAATTATTTCGATGGAAAATGAATCACATTGTGTCGAGTGGGTGGTAATCCACCAAACCAAGAATGATGTAATCACTATTTAAGTGTGTGTCAAAGAGTAATAAAAATTGTTAAATATATATATATATTATATTTAAAAAAAATAAATTATTTAATTAATAAAATATAGTTTTTTTATATTTCACATATGTTTAATAAAAACAATATTTTATAAAATCCATGAAAACCGTGATTTAATCACATCGATTTTAGGTGGCATTTGTCCATAGTTTCAAAAACGATGACATTGCATTTACAAAAAATTTAATGTATGGAGCTATATGTTATAAAATAATTAAATAAGAATAAATACATAATAATTATCATATATATCATATATAAAACTTTTCAATCATAATTCAAAACCATAATAGGTGGTATGTGACAAATTAACAACTTCATTTCATAAGGCGGTAATTTCTGTACAAAAAAATTGTTATGTTCAGTGACCATTATATGGATGTGAGTCTATGTTTATGAAAAAAAATTAACAAAAAAATTATAGTATATTTATAAAACTAGTCTTATTATATAATCATGGTATAATGATATTGTAGGGGGTTAATAAAGAGAACAAAACTAAAGAGCACAAGGAATGATGATACATGTTCTATTGCTAAAACATTCTTTATTACATCAGAGGGAATCCTTAGATTTATTTCATTCCATTTGGAGTATAACTAGATGAGGGGATGGATGTTAAATGGATTTATTGGATGATATGGATCTATAAAATTTGTCTTTAGTGGTGTGAGGATGTTAATGGAGAGGAGGCCTTTTTTGTGGAGGAGTGGAATAGTATTAAATTTTGGAAAATGTATTCAACCCATATTTTATAATTGAAATTAGAACCCATAATGGTTTAAATTATATAAAATTATGTTGATGGACCAAATTTGTCTATTTAAGGGATTTTGTAAATGGTTTAATGTCAATTGGGCCCTTAATTTTTTGATTCAGTCTATTATGAAGAATAATTTGAACTTAATTATTGTAATTATTTTTAATTACATTCACTAGTATTTTTGGGTAAATATATTTTAGAAATTATCAGAAGTTATAAATAATTCATATATATAATATAATATACATTTTTCAAAATTAAGAACACATATGTTGTTTAAAATAGTTTAAATCTATTCCTGCAATGGACTGGTAATATGGTTTTCTAAAAGAAAAAATTGTCAAATGTTTACTACATTTTATACCAAATTTAGAAGTGAAATTGATTACAATGAAAAAATTAGGATTAATTTATAAAAATAAATATTTACACTTTAAAACCAATTTAAAATACAATTTATCTTTATAAATAAATTAGATTAAAATACACTCTTCAATTAATATTCAGTATTCTTCATTATTCATTAAAAATGATACTTCACATAAAATTAAAAAAAATTCCATGTAAACAAATTTTTATTCATTGATTTCGAATATAATTTAATTTTAACTTACATATTATATCAAATCTTAAAAAATTGGATTTGACATAGTACTTCCCTTAAAAGGCAATAAAACAACCTACATAAAAATATTAGTTTTTATTCATACAATTAGGTTTACTCTTATCTTATTCCTATTCTGTTTATTGGATGAGTATAAAAAAATAATGGATTTAAATATGTATATATATATACATATATATTTCATTAAAACCATCCACTAATTGTGATTAGTTTATCATATTAAGGAAAAACACCTTTGGGTGTATGAAAAAATGTTTTTATGAAAAACCATTCCATTATATTCAATCGGTTATTATATTCATTTCATATCTATTTGAAACTAATCATTTCCTTTTACATATATTTAAACCATATATTTTAATTATTTAGTCAATACACTTCATAATAATTAATTTAACAACCATGTCATAAATTATTTTACTAAATAATAATATTTTAATAATATATTATTCTTCATTAGGACTCATTCATGCATGTAATGCAATCCATAAAAGAAAATTTTTGTTGTGTGTGAAGTACACTAACTCAATGTAACATGAATTTTAAGTTATAAAATATATTCAAATTTATTTAAAATACTTAATATATTATATATTCTTGGGATATTATATTCCATTAGGTTATTGATGTTTCTTTCAAAAACATTGTCGAATACAATGTTATTATATTATATTTTTAGATCATTATATTATCCCAGCCATAATTAAATAGTTACCTCTCAATTTAAAATTTATCATGGTGATATATTTTCTTGATATTTATTATTTTTAAAATCACAAAACACGATGAGGGATTGTATTAAATCATCTAGAATAGAGAGAATGGGATGTATAATGGTTACATGGGATAACTTATAACTAAGTCTCTATATAAGAGAAAATTATATGCATGTAAAGATACATACTTCAAGGAAAAGAGATGATATATAGAGAGATTGATTTAGGTAGTCAATAAAAAAATGTGAATGATAATTTAAAATTTTAAGGCCTCAAATCCAAAAATCCATGATGAATTAAAATAAAATTCGTTCAACAAAAATTATGTTATTAAGAAAACAATATTTTTCATTTACTAAGTGTTTAGTAATTATTTTACTACCTTAAAATATAATGTAACATATTTATATACCATGAATCTATAAAAATAGTTTTCATTATATATTTTTTTATTTTATGAATTTATAATTCATCCCTTACATTAAGAAATAGATATCTAAAAATAAACATTGATTCCTTATGCACTAAAATTAAATTTTAATAGGTGATAAGGCCACTAAAATATATAGAAGTCTTTAAATTTGTCTCTAACTGTTATCCGAAGACAATTTGGTTAATATATTATTATTTTTACCCTAAAAGGTACACTAATATTTCATATTTATTCTTTATTCCTAAAATTATTTAACAAAAAATAGTGAAATATTTTCCAGGACATTGTATATGTCAGTGTTTGGAATTAAAAAATTAATGCCCTTTAGTCTTGGGTTCATGACCATTGACGTTTTCAGACTAGATTATTTTTCACCATTCGTACCAGATTTCATTTTCTAAATCCATATTAAAATAATTTCAAGAATAAATTTGTTTTAAATCCTTGAAGTAATATTAATCACTAAATATCCTTTTAAATATGGTTATAAATACAACCACAATACTTAAATACATCATCCATTTATTGACACATAGATCCTTCCATAGTCTAGAGTTCATACATAATATCATTTTTAGTATTTCTAAATCATGGATGGTTATCTTAAATCTAGATCACCATAGGTTTAGCCTGGATTATTAATCTTCAAAATCATTCATAATGGTTTATTACAAAAATGTGTATTATACTATGAATAATGCCTTTGAGTGTCAAACTAGGTTTACTATGAGGAATATTATTGTGTAATATGTTATTTTAAGTCGGGCCTGACCAACTTTATATAGTTGTAACACATAGTTGCACCTATTCTAGAACTATAACCACAAGTAGTATCGAAATATATAGATATTTATAAGAATACCAATATAATTTATATTTTGATAATTTATATAATGTTCTTCTATACCTATCCTAAAATTCTAACTCAATTCAATGTTCTCTAATATAAGTTTTCCTAAATATAGTTCAAACATTGGTACTAAAAACCTCTGATAGAAACTATAGTAGAACAACCTCAAGGATTCGAAAGCTAGTGTCCAATACCATAACATTAGAATGATAACAAGGAGTCAAATACCGTTGGATTTAAGAGTTTTTTATTCTTGGTAAACTACATATATACATGTGTATGGTATTAAAAATTAACACACTAGTTACAATATATTTTATTTCATTCATTTAAGGAAACTATATTTTTCTAATATAGTATAACATATAATATATTTCATAGAAAATTTTATTGAATCTTGGGGAAATGAAAAATAAGAAGTGTGAGATCAAAAACTCAATAATGGTAATTTAAGGAAGAATAAATAATTAATCAATGAAAAAAATAATTTTGTAAAAGTAAATAACTGGGAAAAACATGCATTCAAAATTACTCGACAATGAAAAATCAATATTGGCAGAGTAATAAACAGAAAATGAAATGTACCCATATAAATGTTGATATAAAATATCAGGGATTAATATTAGATGAAAATAAAAGAGGGAAATGATAAATTATTGAGTACCACATTACCTAGGTACCTGGAACTATTAACGTCATGATGTTTTACAATTTATTTTTAAAAAAAATTTTAAATTTTTTTTTTCCAACACAAACCTTATGTTCAGGTCCGTTCACAAGAAAAGTTAATGTAGTCTAATATGGAAACAAACTCTTGGGTCTTATTTGCAAAAAAAAAATTTCCCATGATAGTACTGACTCATTAATGGGATTACATTAAATAATCCCTAACATATGGGGATGACTTTAAATGTTCCCCAACTTTTGTATTTCATGGATTAATCATTACTCACATTTAATAAATTGTTTTCCATATCAAATATATGTATTGAATAAAGGATATGAATTTTTAAATATTTACCCAAATAATAAAATAACATTGAATATAAACACCATATGAAAACTGGTATATATTTTATGAAATAATCATATAGAGAAAAAATGTCTTGGTTATTTATAGGAAATTTAATCTCTAATAATGATAATAAATTGAATATGTAAAGGGGTAATAAAGGGAAGAATGTTTGTTAATTTAAATAATATATTGGAAAAAATCATTTACAAACAAACTAGAGGATGATTACGGATTTTATAAAAAATAAACCCCATTAAGATTAAAAATAGGAATATTTTTATTGATGAATATAGATAATATAAAAGATATCTGAATAACATATTTTAGGTAAATAAAATTTTTTAAAAACAATTTGAAAATAAATTTTATTGAAAATCATGTTTGAACAAATTAAATGAAAAAAAATCACTTTAAAAATGAGAATAAGATTAAATGAAATTATAGTGGTTATATCGGAACATGTCGTAGGAGTAAAATATTAAAATTATTTTATATGGTAAAAAGGATAAAATAATTTTATGTTAGAAAAAAACAAGAAAATTCCTTTGAAAATATTGGCTAATAAAAAAATTGTAAATTTATATTAACCTAATTTAATTGTGAAAAATAATTTTGAAATAATTTTAATAATAAATTGGTTTTAGAAGAAAACATGTTTTATGACTAAATAATGAAATGATGTATTGTTTTATTAATGATATTTTCTAAAACACTATTACTACCAAAGGGAGAAAAAATTGTACTAATATATGAAAAGTTCATGGATAACTATAATAGTGTAAAAGGAAAAGGTTTATTAAAAAATGGTCTTATAATTTACCCTAATGAAAATACCATTAAAATATCATTTAAAGTATTCTTGTAGAAAATAATCGTTAAACATTACAAAGTGTCTGATACAAATTTGAAACAATTTAAATCATAAGATAAACTAGAATGAAATTAAATTAAAGATTTAAATAACATTAATATCATAGGATTAATGATATAATATATCAAAAGTGGAAGTTGATACACCATGAAAAAATTTTAAGTGATGAATATGACATTTATCTCGGGGATGAAATAAGTGAGTTGAAAATCTCTTACCATGCATGTAATTTATCTCTTATATCATTATATTCCTATATGAAAAATTATTTTAATTATTTATTTTATTGAGATATTTTTTCATGTTCGGAATATCTTTTATTCCACCTTGTACCATGTTTAAAAAAACATAATCAATTATGTTTATGTTGGGTGTTTTGACCAAATTCAATTATTAAGTCAAAACAAATTTGCACATCGACTATTGTAAAATGGGTCATTATATATCATATAAATAATAATAATAATTAACTAATGATTATATTTATACATCCAATATTCTTTTTTAACTAATCGTTAAATATGTTTATAAAAAGTGAACTTTCATTAAAATCATGGACACAATAGACTATATGTACGAATGAGTAACATTCCCATTTTTAAAATATCATTGTAGAAAGAAGGTATGTACTACTATATCCTTCAAAATTGATTAATATATAATGAATACCATTTTTTAGTCATATACACTTATATGTAGAATCTTTATATATAAAACAAATCACATCATGTCGAGGAGGTTGTAGACTACACCTCCAAAAATGATGTTATCACCTTTTAAGTGTGTGTGAAAGGGTAATAAAGAAAATGATATATAAATATTATATATCCAGAATGTAAATTATGTAATTAACATACTATATATTTTTTAATGTCCCATATGTTTAATTAAAACCATCATTTATACATTCCATGTATCTTGAGATCGAATCACGTCACTTTTATGAGATAGTAGTCTAGACGTCCACAAACAATGTTATTGTATTTACAAAAATTGAAAAGTATAATGGTATATGTTATAAAATTATTACGAAATAATAATATCTTAATTAGTATTATATATTTCATATATAAATAATTATTCTATTATAAGTCCACATAATGAAAGGTTGTAATGGAACAATAAACAACATCATTTCATTAGGCAGTAATTCTATGTACACATAAATGTTATGTTTATTACCCAATTTATGTATGTGTGTAATCATGGAATAAGATGTTTATATGGTTGAAGAAAAAGGATAAAATTAAAGAGGTTGATAAAATATGTTACCTCTTATTTAGGTAACTCCATTTATTTTTCACCAAAGGGATTCCATTGATGGATTTTGTTTCAAGGGGAGGATTCTAGGATTATGGGAGATATGTTGAAGTGGTTTTTGGGAAGATCATGGTTGGTCCACGTTATCTTGGGAGGTGTGAGGAATTTTTAGATAAGGAGTCCATTTTATATAGGAGGAGTTCCAATCTAGTAAATTTTGGAGAAGGAATTCCACCATCATTTTTTCCATTTATATTTGTTCTAATAATGGTATGAATTATAAAAAAATTCAGTAATGTGTTGTAATTTGAATAAAAAATAGTTTTTGAAATTTTTTTGTGTAACGTCTATTGTTATTTAACCAGGTTAAAATACTAATTCTTTTGACTTTTTTTCAGTTTTTTAGTGGGTTATTTTTTGTAAACCGATATCTAGAATTTTAATGTGATAGTTGGAACACCAAAACGTGTCATTTTTAGACATGTGTAATTACACAACAGTAATCTCAGGCGTCTCGATGAATCTCGAGAACACCGATTTCGGAAAATTACACATCAATGGATCTTCACGGACAGCTAACAGTTGCATTCCAACCCATTCTGTTTTCCTTATTTAATACATTATTAAATTTTGTTAAATAATATTATATGAGAGTTTGTAATTAATAAATACGAGGTTTTATTAATAATAATAATGAAGTTATTATTAGTTTTATTGTGTTTTTTAATTAAATTAATGTTAAAGTATTAATTAAATGATGATTCAAAAATTAATGTGGAATATGGGTTTATGGAAGAATCGTATTATTTAAATGAAGAGTTTCAGAATTCTCAATGTACCATTTATTACTGAATAAAGGAATATACTAATAATAATAATATTTTTAGTATTAATATGGGTTAATAAATTATTTTGATGCGTTGATTTTGTAACATCATGTGGACTGATTATATTATTTATGAGAATTTAATGACACTTTCGAGTATCTCAATGAAACATTTAATAAAATGAGAAGTTTCAAATTTAATGAAGCGTTGTTATTAAATAGTGGTGTTGGGTTTACAAAAGTTTGAAAAATAATAGTACTGATATTATTATTATTTTAGTTTTATGAATTTTATAATAATATTTATTATGGAAATTAAATTATGGGTTATCTGTTGGAATTTTTATTATATTAATGATATTTTAAAAAATTGGGAGTTCCATAATTAATAATGAAATGTATATTAACATAATAATTAATGAAGAAGTGATTTTAATTTAATGGGGTGTAAAATTTAGGTTAAATGATTTTAATTTTATTTTTAATGAGGTATAATATTGATGTGAAATAAATGAGGGTTTTTGGTATCTCAAAGAAATGTCTAATTATATAAGGAATTTTTTAATTAATAAAGAAGTGTTTTGAATTAATAAGAAGTGTTGTGTTTTATCTAAGGTTGAATAATAATAAAAATAATAATGCAATTATTATTATTATAGTTTAATGAGTGGTTATTATTTTTATTATTAATAAGAATAATAATGGATTTTTTGGGGTTTCATAAAATTAGATTAAAGGTCAATAAGAATTTAATTAATCACTACGAAGTAGAGGTTTTTATTTAATTAATTTATGTTGAGATAATTAATTAAATAACGATGTTTTGTGAATTATTGATGTTGGGTAATTTTAAATGGTAATATTAAATATGTAATAAATTTGGATTTGGGTTTAATTTAATTAAACCATTTTAAATATCGAAATTGGGTTGTCCATGGGTAGTCAAATTGTACGGGTTAGCTGTTCGGTTATCCAGTTTTTAAAATGATTTATTTTTCTTTTATTTTATATTACAGAAATATTTCATAATAATAATAATAAGGATATTATTATTATTATTTTATTAATTTGATTGGATTAATAATTGAGGTTTCTAGAATTATTGGTGAAAAATTAATTTAAATGTTAGTTAATGAAGTAACATTATATTAAATGAGAATAATAAATGTATCATTTATTATATTAGTACTATTAGTTTATCATAGGGTTTATTGATAATTGTGAGATAGACATGAGGGTGCCGCACCACCATATTGGGGGAACAAAAAATGCATCAGGCCCCTCCTTTGAGGCGTGCTACACCCCCCTCGCCAGCTGCCCTTCGCGTGATCGATTAATCCCGGTGACTTCTTGAATCTTTTTTGTCTTGGTGAGGTGAGTTCATCTGCATTTGTTTTGTGATTCATGTCATCCATTTGGATCCTCCCTTGCACTATTTTCTCAGAAAAAATCCTATGGTTCAGGTTTTATTGGGTTTCCATGTATCTTCGGTTCTATGTATGTGAAAGGGGATCCTCTAGACCATTTGGACTGTATTCTAGTGTCTGCCAACAAAGGTGAGGCCGATGAGTTCGTTTTATCTTTTATGTAATGTTTCGGGTAAGGTTATTTAACTGTGGTATAATATCACATCATTCATTATAGGATGTGATAGTGTTTATGAGTCCTCAGTAGCTAGTTATAGGTGCATTGATCCTTAATACTTTGATTCTGAGTACTGATTTTAATATTTTGAATTTTATTTATATTGTTGTAGGGAACACGTGTGAATATATAAATATAAGGTGCATGTGATTACGATTGCTGACTAGTTGTGGACTTGTTGCAACCACGTATATTAATGAACATGGTATTTAAAATGGTGTCACCCTGAGGTAGTTTCCCAAATCCCTATCACATTATTTAAGAATTATAGATTCTTTAAAAAACTAAGAATTTGATTTTTATAGATAATTATATGTCTATGCATGAAACTTTTGATGTTATTAAATGATGTCACACACGTGAGATAAATGACGATTCGAACATGTGTTGATTTTAAGCATGTTTTGATAATTTTTTTAAATTGATATGATTAAATTGTTAAATGTTTTAAATGGGTAGAATCAGTAATAGGGTATTTAATTGTAGAATTATATATCATGTCATGGGTTGGTATAAAAAATGTGGCTATTACTGTTTAATGGGAATATTGAGAATTTGAAATGATCGGAATATAAATTGGAAACTGGAAATAATTACTGGATGGATTAATTATTACACAATTAATGGGAAATTGTAAATGAATTGATGACTCGTTAAAGAGATATGATTTAATTAATTAATTATTGAATTAATTAATTTTAATGCATTAAACTAGGATTGTGAATTAATTGATTTTTACAAATGTTTTCCATGGGTACCTTTTGATGCATGTTAGATTTCCAGGAATTAATTTGTCTTGGATGGTGTTGTTTTATATTATTAAATGCTACATGAGATGGTTGCTAAAAATATTGGCTTTGATCAGCATGTTTTGTGATGATTATGATGTGCATGTAAATAGTGAAATTCCTGGACGAATCACTATTTGAGTGGACATATTATGACTTTTAAAGAATTTGGATAATTAAATGTTGAGTTAATAAAAAATTTGGATTGCTAATATTAATTAATTATTAATTATTTATTTACTATTGATATGTTGAATGGTTAATTAATGGTTGACTTTTGACGTGTGATTTAGGTAGTGAATAAGTTATTGAATTAATTAACGGATATGATTAATTGATTTACGAATTAACTTATCGATGGTTGTGGGGAGTTAGACATGGAGTTTTACTGTAATGATAAATATAAATGTATTATTGATTAATGTGTTTTGATACTGGGACTGATGCTCTAAATACTCACATGGTGCTAGAAATGGAATTCTACACCCATCATTCAAGAAAACATTTATTTATGGGTCAGTGACTCAAGATCCAAATGCCCATGGGTTGTGAGACAATGACTAACACTCCAAATACTCATGAGGGTTCTAGACATGATGTTCTACACCAATTAATTGACATTTGAATGTGGGTGCAATTGGTCGTACATGAAATGAATTAATTGGTTAATGAATTATTTTGTGAAAAAATGACTTGTGAATTGAATACGAGAAAGGGTTCATACTTATCAATGAATTGGGTGAACCCTTTTAGTAGATAGACCTAGGAGAGAATCATTGTATTTTTAGTGGATGGGCTCAGATATAGTATATGAATGATTAAATTTAATATATTATGATTCATCATCTAAGCCAATGCATAATCTATGATTGGGTCTTAACATTTATTACTTAGATGGTCTTTAGAGACATATGTGGTGATAGACTTATAAAGGGAATGTTGGGCTCAGTCCTGATCATGAGAATTAGGTAGTTTAATGAGTTTTGTATAATTGATAAATGAAAATGATTATGTAATGACTATTGTGTATGCATGAAAAGTGTATAATACAAGGTTATACACCAGTTGAGAGATGAAGAAGGTACATGGGTTTATAGTTACATTGTACTTATTACCTTAATTATGCATGCTTTCACTTTTTAAAATATTTATTGAATGTCAGGATTGGGGGAAGAAACCGGTGGATCTGGCCTACTAAGATTTATATCTCAGACCCTACTTAGGCTTCCATTGCACCGAGGTACCCAAGTAGATTCTATTTGGTTGCAATATTGTGTTGTTTTCATTTAGTTGGAAGATAGGATCAAAAGACCGAGCGAAAATTCATGATGCTCGAAGAGGCTGCCCTCTGGGCTTGGTGTCATTGTTTAAATTTTTTATGGAATGTTCAGAATGATGTTTTGTTAACTTTTTTCCATTTCTGTATCATTTTCATGTCATGCATAAATCTGATATATAATTGATGTTGTCCATTTGATTGTACAATATTTATAAAATCTACCTTTCATTGCTTTATCATTTATTAGACTACTTATTCTATTTATTTCCAATGTTTGTTAATTATTTTGATATACCACTATGAAACTCTGATAAGAGGGTATAGTCTCCCAACTGACTATCCATAGACCCTCGCTGCTAGTCGTCAGCCTCTGTCGTATGGTTAGATGCACTTGAGGTCATGTGGTGACCGATACCGCCACTGGTTTAGAGGTGAGCCGTGTTGGGATGTTACAAAGTGGTATCATAGGGTTTCTTTTCCATTGTCTTACTGTTTTGTGGTTGATAGATTGGATACTAGGAATGTGTCGGCACTTCAGTTAATAGTTGTGCATGGTACTGATCACCCCATGTATGGGAAACGACCATGTGGCCAGGGATGGTAATTGATGTTTATATTATTTGATGTCAAATAATATATGATTTCACCTTGAGTGACTGGCTTATTTTCCACAGTTTATAGATTTTTTGAATTTTGAAAAATATAATTTTGTTGTCCTAATATGGCAAGGAAGTTTCATACACGCATCATCTTAGTCACTTAGAGATTCACATTCCATCCACATAACATGCTATGTAGTTGCATTAGTATGATGATAGCTAATTTGGATTGTGTTCCTTTGGTGCAATGCCATGTTTTGAATTGTTTTATCATGACTCTCTATATAGCATGGTTCAGTGATATATTTATCATGATTGAGTTATTATATGCCATAATGCCTTAGTTATTGGCATGTTTTGTTGTTGTGTCATGATTCTATGTTATAGAATGTTGTTGTGTTACTTATTATGCCAACATTCTATTGATGTTTTGATATATTAAATGGATTCTGAAGTTAAATTGTTAAATGAATGTTGATTCTAATAAATGAGAGCTAACTTCACGTGATAAGGTGTTTGGGCGCCTAATCGATTGGTAGATGGCCAGCAATGTGACTAAACTATATAACCATAATACGTTTTGAAATTGGTTATGAATGTATTAATTCTGAGTTTTGATTGTAACGAACCATTGTGTGGTTTCTTTTGAAGTACTCAGATTAAATAAATAGGTCTTTTAGAGGTATCCTTTTCAGTAAAAAGTATTTAGATAATAAATTGCCTGTTTATATTTGAAGAACACTAAATGAATAATTTTTAAAGAGGATGTTTGTAATATCTTGATTATTTTTCCGTAGGGAATTGTTTTGTAAACCAAGTGGAATTTTGTTAAAATGTACTTGTGTGTTTTTGAAATTCATTCAAATGATGAAAGGATGAAATGGATTAATTAAAATGGATAAAATGAAAAAAAGGAGCAATTGAATATTGTGTTCTTTGTTATGTGTGACCAAGAGAGAGGTTAGATTTTAATGATCGTAAAAGGGTTAACCATTGGTAGGTAATACCTATAAAATGTTCTAGGCTATTAAAGTATGCATGTCCCACTTCTTGGAAGGACTTCGTGGGACTCGACTATTTTGGCACACCGATAGGTTTATGATACAGATTTTATGATCATGGATTGATATAGTGATCGTGGGTTGAGTAATGTCACACGCATGAGTTAATGTGTTCTAAAAACATGCGATAGTGAGCGGCTGGTCTTTTCTTACGACGTCATGGAAAATTATATGGTGGGTATTGTTGCACCGTTTTTTGATAAACGTGTCAACAGGGGATTTCAAGCTTTTAGAATAGATTTGTCCGGTATTATTTTGATTGATCTTCTTAATGACCTTAGATTTTTTATTTGTACTGTCTTATGAATACGACGATCCTTTCCCCTATATTGACTTTGTCATTGATATACTAAGATATCATTGGTCTTACGCTACACTATAGTGTAAATTTTGTTGGGCTTTATAAGTGGTTGTTATCTGGGCAGTACGCATGATGCATTGATTCTTTGGGCTAATTTTATTTTTTTGTTTGGGAATGGTTGTTTTAATATATCCCTGTGATGAATTGACATGAAAATTTCACCAGATTTCCGGTAAGGACTTAGTTTTACATGCGGATGGTTTTGGATAGTTTTAAAGGAACATCATCGGATAAATTGTAAAATGGGGTTTTCGGTCAGTGACTTCTTTCTAAGGAAGCATGTGATTCTTGTTCTGTTGATTGATCGAGATTCAACCATTTTCATTGACATGGTCCTTCTAATGTTCTATGATATAAGAAATGTTTCAATGTTTAAGATATAAAATGATCACTGGATTTGGTTTTAAAGGCATAGACATTAGGCTTGTGAAGGTTTAAGGGTGTGTTTGTAATTGGGAACACAACACGTCACTTCTAACAAGATTAAGAGTCCTTGGTAGGTCAGTTGTTTAAGTAATGGTTCTCAATGGCTTTATGGGGATGAGATGTTTTTAAGGTGGGAATATTGTAATGCAACGTGTTATTGAACTGAGTTAAAATATGAATGCTGTTAAATTTTTTTTCAGTTTAACAGTAATTCATATTTTTAAACTGAGCTCTAGATATTTATTTCGAGTGTTGGAACACATAAATGTGTCATTTTTGGACTTGTGTAATTACCCTATAATTTTAGTAGGTGTCCCAATGAGTATTGGGTACAAAAATTTCAGAAAATTACACTTTAATGGATCTTCAAGGGCATCACATAGTTCTGTTCCAACTTGTTCAGTTAACCATATTTAATGAATTATTTAATTTAATTAAATAATATTATATGAGAGTTTGTAATTAATTAAAATAAGGTTTTAATAATAATAATAATAAAGATGTTATTATTGTTATTATTGTGGTTGTTTAATTAAATTACTGTTAAATAATTAATTAAATTATGTTTGAAGAAATTAATGTGGATTATGGGTTTATTGAAGAACCATTTTATTTAAATGACGTGTTTCATATTTATTAAAGCACCATTTATTATTAATGGGAGGAATGTGCTAATAATAATAATGTTGTTATTATTATTATAGTGTTATAAATTATTTTGTTTCATTGATAATTTAATTTCATGTTAAATGATTATATTATTTATGATACTTTAATGAAGCTTTTGATATTCTCATGTAAACATTTAACAAAATGAGGAGTTTCAGATTTAATGAAGTGTTGTTATTAAATAGTGGTGTTTGGTTTATCAAAAGTTTGAAAAATAATAATTTCGAGATTATTATTATTTTAGTTTTATTAATGAACTAATTATTAATAATTTGGAAATTAAAATAGGAGCTATGGGTTTGTGTTTTTATCATATAAATGATATTGAAATAAATAGGGAGTTTCATAATTAATTATGAACTTTTTATTAAGATAATAATGAATGAACAAGCGTTTTTAATTAAATGGGGTGTAAAATTTTTAATACATGATTTTAATTGGATGTTTAATGAGGTAATATATGGATGTGAAATTAATTATGATTTTGTGTATCTCAGAGAAGCATCTAATTAAATAAGGAATTTCATAATTAATAAAGAAGTGTTTTTATTTAATAAGAGGTCTTGGGTTTTATATAAGGTTGAATAACAATAAAAATAATAATGCATTAAATATTAATATGGTTTTATGAGTGGTTGTTATTATTATTATGAATAATAATAATAATGTATTTTTTAAGGTTTCATTTAATTAAATTACTGGCCAAAAATTATTTAATTAATCACTACGAAGCAGAGGTTTTTACTCAATTAATTTTTTTGAAATAATTAATTAAATAATGATGAGTTGGGAGTTATCATAAAAGGGTAATTTTAAATTTTAATATAAAATATAAAATAATGTGGTGTTGGGTTTAATTTAATTAAACCATTTTGAATATAGATATCAGGTTGTGCACAGGTAGTCAAATGGTGTGGATCATCTATGCAGTTATCCAGTTTTTAAAATGATTTATTTTAATTTAATTTTAAATAAAAGAAATAATTAATAATAATAATAAGGATATTATTTTTATTAATGTATTAATTTTTTTGGATGATTAAATGGGGTTTTAAGAAATAATTGTGAGTCATTTATTTAAATGTTAGTTAATGAAGTAACATTATTTTAAATGAGAATAATAAATGTTATTTTTATTATTTTAAGATTATTAGTTGTTCATGGGTGTAATTGATAATTTAGTGAGAGAACATTAGGGTGGCACACCACTATATTGGAGGAACAACAAAAATGCCCCAGGCCCCTCTTTTGAGGTGCACTACACCCCCCTCGTTGGCTTCTCTTCACGATATCAAATCTTCCCAGTGTCTTCTTGAATCTTGTCTCTCTCGATTAGGTGAGTCCATATACCTTTTTTAGTGATTTTCATCATCCATTTGTCTCCTCCCTCAACCAGTTTCCTCATAAAAAATCATATGGTTTAGGTTTTATTGGGTTTCCTTGTTTCTTCAGATCTAGGGATGTGCAAGGTGGTCCTCTAGACCCGTTGGACTGTATTCTAGAATCTTCCGACAAAGGCAAGGAAGATGAGTTCGTTGTTGCTTTTCCGTCATGTTTCAAGTAAGGTTATTAAAATCCAGTATTGTTTCACATCATTTAATTAACGGTGTGATAATATTTATGAGTCCCTGGTACCTAGTTAAAGGTGCATTGGTCATTACTGCTTTGATTGAGAGTACATATTTTAAAATTTTAAATTTTATTTACAGTGTGGCATGGAACGCATGTTAATATATATATATGTGTTTCATGTGCATGTAATTGTGGACCGGTTCTAGATTGGTTGCAGCCAAGTATATTAAAGCACTTTTAATTTAAAATGGTGTCACCCCGAGGTAGGGTCCCAAATACCAATAACATTATTTAATAATTATAGTTTCGATAAATAATTTGACAGTGTGAGTTTCATTGATAATGATATGTCTATGCCTGACTATTTTGATGTTATTAAATAATGTCGGCCACATAAGATAAATGAGGAAATGAACATGTGTTGATTTTAAGCATGTTTTTCAAATTTGGATAAAGTGATATGAATAAACAGTTAAATGATATTCATGGAATAAAATGGGTAATAGGGTATTTAATGGTAGAATAAATTATTATTTCATATGTTGTAATAAAAACTGTGGAAAATACTGATTATTGAGGATATTGAATATTAGAAACGTTCAGAATATAATTTATAAACTTGTAATAATTAATGAATGGATTAATTATTACATGATAAATTGAAAATGGTTAATTAATTGATTAATGGATAAATATATAATATTTAATTAATTAATTGTTTAATTAATTAATTTGAATGCATAAAATTAAGATTGTGAAATAATTGTTTGTTACAACTGTTTTCCATGGGTACCTTTTGATGCATGTTAGATTTCAATGCATTATGTTGTCTTGGATGGTGTTTTATTATTTTATTAGATTCTGTGTGAGATGGTGGATAAATATATGTGATTTGTTTAGCATGATTTTTTGATGATTATGACGTGCATTTAAATTGATTAAGTCCTATGTGAATCATTGTTTCAGTGGACATGTTCAGACTTGTTAAATAATCTGGATAATTAAATGTTAAGTTAATTATTTATTATGATTTCTAATATTAATTAAATGTTAATTAATTATTTACTATTGATGTATTTAATGGTTAATTAATGGTTGACTTTTGACAGGAGATTTATGTTGTTAATTTTTTTTTAATTATTTAACGGATTGGATTAATTGATTTCTGAATTAATTGGTTAATTAAAACTATTGTGACAATATTATTTGTGAATTGAACACGAGAAAGGGTCTACACATATTATGAATTGGGTGAATCTCAATTAGTAGACAAACCCAGGAGCGAATCACTATTTTTTAGTGGATGCGCTCAGATATAGTAGATGAATGATTAAATTGAATATTTTATGACGCACTATCGATGCCAAAGCACAACCATGGATTTGGTATCAACTTTGAATACATAGACGGTCTTTAGAGACATCTATGGTGACTGACTTATACAGGGAATGTCGGGCTCAGTCTGGATCATGAGAATTATGTATTTTAATGAGTTCTGAATAATTGATAGATGATAATGATTGTGTAACGACTATTTTGTATGCATGACAAAAGTATAATACAGGTGCAGACACCAGTTTAGAGTTGATGGAGGTACTTGTGTATATCATGACATTGTACTGCATACCTTAATTATGCATTATTACACTATTTAAATTATTTATTGAATGTTAGGATTTGGGGAAGAAACGCATTGTCCCAGACTACTGAGATTTACATCTCACACCCAACTCAGGTTGCCATTGCACATGGGTACAATAGTAGATTCTATTTCGTTGCCGGATTGTGCTGTTTGCATTTACTTGGATGATTGGAGAAAATGACCGAGCAGAATCTCAGGATGCTCGAGGAGACTGCCCTTGGGGCTTGGAGTCATTGTTTATTTATTTTTATAATGAAATGTTCAGAATGTTGTTTTGTTCACTATTTTTCATTTTTGTATCATCATTCCATGCATGCATCTTCAATATAATTGATGTTGGCCATTTTTTTGTACAAGATTTATAAAATCTACCTTTCACTGCTATATCATTTATAGGACTCCTTCATCTATTTATTGACATTGATTGTTATTTACTTCGATATATAGCAGTGCTACTATGATAAGAGAGTATAGTCTCCCCACTGACTATCTTTAGACCCTCGCTGCTAGTCGACAGCCTATGGCGCATAGGGAGACGTGCTTGAGGTCATGTGGGAATCGGTCTAGCCACTTGTTTAGTGGTGATCCAGGTTGGGAAATTACATTTTAGGTCATTTGGTCCCTTAAAATTATGTTTTATTCCATTATTAAATTTAATTTCAATATAAGAATTATTATTATTTTTAATTACATTCAGTAATTTTTGTGGTAAATAACTAATTTTTTCTTTTCATAAATTAAAAATTATTCTTATTCCAAATATAGAATATATTCTTTCGAATTCCAATAAATTTTTTTTAATATTTAATTTCAATTAAACCCCACTACAGGGTTATAATGTCGTGGTTTTAGAGTAGAAAATTCAAAATATTACTATGTTTTTATACCCAATTTCAATATGAGATTGATTCAAAAAAATTAAATTTCCTTACACAAAATTTATCTTATTATAATTTAATTCAAATTTAAAAATTTATTTACCCTTAAAAATAAATTATATTAAAATGATTTTTTGAATTAAAATACATTATTATTCCTTATTCATTAATAAATAAAAAATCATTTAAAAATACAAAAATATTTACCCTTACCGAATTTATAATTTTTATCTTCAATAATGAATATTATATTGAAATATTTAGCCTATTAAAATTCTAAAAATTGGATTTAAAATGGTTTCTCCAAAAGACGGTGATAAAACTACTTCTATAAAATTTTTAGTTTTTTATGCTTAAAATTGGAAATTTTCTTATCTTACACCTATAAAATTTATCAGATGAATATAAAAAATATATGATTTAAAATAATATAAATATTTCACTAAAATAGACCAATAATATTAATTAATTTAATTTTTTATGGAAAATCTGATTTGGTTGCATGAAAAATGGTTTTTATAATAAATACTTCCTTTATATTAAATTTATTCTTATATTCATTTCAAAAAAAATTAACTAATGAATTCATTTGATATCAATTTAGAGCACATATTTTAATAAAATATTTAATATTATTCAATACCTCATGTTTTAAATAATTGATCAATCTTTTTATTTTAAATAATAACATTTTAATAATATATTTTATGATAAAAATAACTCTTTGGTGCAATGTAAGCCATCAATGAAACAGGGTGTTTCGTGTGATGTTTTCTAACTCACTGTCACATGCATTTCAATATATAAAATAAATTTTTTTAAAACACTAAATTTTATATAATTTTTTTGGGTATTATATTTTCATATGTTCTTGGTGTTGTTTATCATACAAACTATTGAATACAATGATCCTACATTAGATTTTTAGGACGTTACACTCTCCGAAACCTTAATTAATTTTCCCCACAATTTAATCGTTTTCATTGAGATATGTTTTTTTATTGTTGAAATCCCACATCTTGAGAGGGTTCATATGAAATCACTTAAAAAAAGATAATGGCAAGCTCAAAGGTCTCATGTGATGACATGTAAAAATGTATCTAAGTAGTAGAACATTATCGAAAAGTATATAAATACACTTGGATAAATAGAATAAATATTTATAAGGAATTATTGCGGTCATAAATCACAAAAAAGTTAATGATCAATAAAAATATGGGGTCTCAAATCCACAAATATGTGGTGATTTATAAGACCATCAGTTTAACGAAAATTAACTTATAATGATCTCATTTTTTATCATTTACTTAATATTACGAAATTATTATACAACCAAATAATATAAGGAAATATATTTAGTTAACATGTTTCTTTAATCTATATTTTCAATCATTTTTTGTGCTCCGATTAATTTCAAATTGATTCATTTAATTAGGAAAAGGATATCCAAAAATTAACAATGATTCATGAAAAAAGGAAATGAAAATTTAACAGATCATAAGGTCCCTAAAATAGTGAAATCTATTTAATTATAACTCTATTAATTATTCCAATAAAAAAGGTGAAAATATTAATATCTAAACCCTAACAGTTACAGTAAGGGTTCATAATTAATATTTATTCATTAAATTTTTTAACTAAAAACAATAACATCTTCACTATGAAATTTTATAGGTCTGTAGTTCACCTTAAACCCTTATCATCCTTTGGTCATTGGTTTCATACCCGCATCTATTCTAGAAATAACTAGATGTCTCTTGGAATATATTTTTACAATTTCTAAAACCATAATAAAAAAAATCCCTAAATAAATATTATTTTCATATTTTAAATAAGGATAATAAATAAAACGTCGTTTAACTGTGGTTTTCAATATATCCTCAATACATAAATAAAAAATATATTTATTTGCACATAGTTCTTTCGAGATTTTAGATTTTATCCGTAATATCTTTTCTGGATTTCGAAATCATGATAGCATATCTTTAATCTAAAAAACCTCAGGTATATCTTGGGTCATTCATTTTTATAATCCATTATATTGGTCTATAAATAATATGTGAATTACACAAATAATATATAGAATGACTGTTAAACTCTGTGCACTAAATTGATGATTAACTTTAACCAAGATATTTTGAGTAGGGATTGATGTTATGAGTTATAAATTCCCACATAATTTCTATGTTAAAAAAATTGTATGATGTTCTTTTATACCTATCTTCAATGTATAAATAAATTTTATGTTTTATTATATACATTTTTCTAAATTTGGTTCCAAATGTTTCTTCTAAAAATCCTTTAATAGAAACTCTAATGAACCAACCCTAGAGAGCCTAGAGCAAGTTTCTTCAACCAAAATTTTAGCATGATTACAAGATATCAATTCCATAATGACCAAATAGTTTAATATTCATGGTAAAATAGATATATACATGAGTATTATATTTCAAATGAATACATTAATTAAAACATAATTTTATTCTTTATTTTGAGGAAAATAACATTTTCCCATCCAACATATCCATGTATATCATTCTTAGTGAAATTTAGTGAATCCTAGGTACAAGAAAAAATAAGGGCGACATCAGATTCTCTGTAAACATAATGTATAGAAAATGAAATAACATAATCAATAATAATAATAAATATAGATAATTAAATAACTAATTTACACATTTCATTAAAATAACTGGATATGTAATGGTATAAAATTGAAACGCAAAAAATTTTATTAATTAACTAAAAATGAAATGTATCCATAGATATTTGGACAAAAAATCTGATTGATGGATAATTACATAAACTAAAAGAGGGAAATTAAAAATTATTGGATGTCATGTTTCATAGGTATATGGAATCATTACTTTAAATACCATCCAAAAGACAGTTTAAAACATTGTGGTTACAAACCAATTGGGTTTGTCTAACCTTCAATCTTTTATGAAGACCTTTGAAATGATAATTAAATCTACAGTAATTTGGTGACAAAATCAAATTGTTGTTCACCAACTAATTTCTTCTAATGAAACTATAAATGAGTCTATGGTTTTAAATTAACTTGTCCCTAATCCATTGATAATTCCTTATATGGTCCCAATCCCTTGACTTGCATGTCCTATGAATTCCGCATATTGAATAAACATTATTCTTTATCCAATATCTTTATTTAATAAAAGATATTAATTTATCAATATTTGGAAAAATAATCAAATAAAATGCAATGTAAAAACCATATAAAAAATGTTATATAGTTTATTTAGTAATAATTTCAATGAAAAAGGATATTTTGTTTGTGGTAAATCGAAATTTAATTGATCATATGAAATTTAATATTTTAATGTGTATTGAAATGAATCAAGGATGTGAATTTAAATAATATCATTGGCCAAACCAATAATAAACCATATAGATAATGATTAACAATTATATAGATATTAAGTATCACAAGAGTAGTAACAAAAATGTGTTTTTGTCATTGTTTAATAGATATACTATAAAAGATATCAAAAATAAAATGTTCAGGAAAATGTCCTTTTTTATGAAAAAATTATAAAAATACATTTATTTAAAAACTAATTAATATTTTTTTAATTATTCTTTTAAACAAGTAATGAAATATTCAATTAAATTATGGGGGATAAATTTTTAAATAATATATATGGTAAAAAGAACATTAATATTTCATGTTTATTTTATAGAAAAATTCTCTTGTTGGTTAAGGGGTGTGAAGATTCATATGAACACATACTTTAATATATAAAGGTAAAAATTTATTTACTAAACCATTTTGGAATGGTAAAAACATTATATAAGGAATTTTTATAAAAAATGGTTTTTGATGAAAAAAGGTTGTCCGACCAAAGAATTAAACAATGTATTGTTTTTTTTAAACATTTTAACAAATTCATTATGTATTAAACTGTGGAAAGAAGGTATTAATACTTGAATTTTTCAAGAATATCAATATATGATGAAAATTAATTGTTTTATAGAAAAATTTTCATATATTTTCATGGAAAGTTAATACTATTGAATGATCTGTAAAATTATTTGTGATGAAAATAATTTTTAAACATTCTAATTTTTCCCACACCACTTTGAGTCTACTTAAATCATACGACATAAGAAGTAATAACATTAAAATAATATTTGGAATACCATTATGATAAAAGTATTAGTTATTTAATATATCAAATTGTGGTAGTAGGTATACCACCCTAAAATTTTTGTTGTTAATAAAACATTTATGTCATAGATGTCAAAAGTGTGATAAAATCCCTTAAAATGCATCTGATTTGTCTAGTGTGTCGTAATATCCATGACAAACTAAATTATTTTAATTATTTAATTTAATTATAACATTTTTATGGTAGATAATTAGTTTTATATTACTAATTATAATATTTATAAAACTACCTTATTGATTAATTTTACGTTGTGTTTTATTGACCATATACAGTTTTTTTTTTCAAAAACCACTACTATAAGTTGAATATTGTATGAGGATTCATTATATAACACTTAAAGAATAATAATCATTAAATAATCACTATATATATACATATATAATAAATTTAAAACAAATCATTAAATATGGTACTTAAATATTAACCAACATTACAATCATGGAGACCATTGGTTGTATGTATCAATTAGTATCATTCAAATTACTCAATGATCGCTATGGAAAGAAGTTAAATAACACTAGATTATTACATAATAATAATTATATAATAAATACCATTTTATTTAATCATATATACTTGTATATAAAATTCATGTGGTGTAAATTAAATCACAACACGTCGAGGTTGATTTAGTCCACACACCCATGAATGACATTATCACTATTTTCTATGTTTTAAAGGGTAATAATGAAAATGATATATATATATATATAAATTTTATATTTATATAAACATAGTAAATAAATAAATATCTAATTGATATTGTGTATGTCATGTATTCTTAATTATAACCTTCTTTTATTCATTTCATGTTTCAAGTGATTGAATCACATAACTTTTAGGAAGCAGCAGTCCAGACATCGACAAATGTTGTTGTCGTATATACACCAAATGGAAAGTATAAGGTTAAATGTTATAAAAAATTAAATAATAATAAATAAATAATAAATATCATATATATATATATATATAATATTAATATCATGTTCATTATAATTCCCCACCGTGAAAATTCGTAATGGAAAAACAAACAACTTTGATTCGTGAGGTTGTAATTCGGCATACACATAAACGGTTTGATGATTAAACCTTAGATGTAAGGGTTTATAAGTTTGGTTGAAAATATATCATTTAAAATTAATAGTGTATTTATAATACTTTATTTTTTATATAAGAACATAATTAAGTTAGATTATTTGGTGAATTGATGGAATAATGTCAAAGATCTGGAGGAAACATGTTACATCTTCTTTGGGTAACTACTTCTGGTTTGCATCAAGGGGAATCTATGGATAAATTCAACACATAGGGGAGGATTATAGGATTATGGTAGTAATTATTATGATATATTTGGGTAGATATTATTCAATACTAATTTTATTGAGAGGTTGTAGGCTGCGGGAGGATATACGACCTTTTTATAGTGGAAGAGGATTAACACTCTTGTGAATTATGGGAAATGAAATCCACCCATGATTTTTCCTACGAATATGGATCCAATAATGGTATATATTTTCTATAATGGAGTATAGTGTCATAATATATCAAGGTAAAGGATTTTGGACAATTATATAGGTAATTTGTTCTTATAAGACATTGGTTTAGTCCCTTGTTAAGATTAATTTCACCTTAATTATTGTCATTGTTTTGAATTTAATTCTCTAATATTGTTGGTAAGAAACTATGATGAGGATATTATAAATTATAAATTACTATAATTATAAATATTTAATTCATTTTTTCTAATTCCAATCACATAGGTAGTATAATTTTATTTAAATTTAGTCTTGTAGATGGGATGATAATGTGGGTATTTTAATATTTAAAATGTTCAATAGTTGGCTATGTTTTTATAACCAATATCCATGTCATATTGATTAAAATGAAATGAAATATATTAATTTATCAAAAAATTATCCAATTAAACATTAAAAACATTTTAAAATATTAATTATCCAAATTAATAATTTAGATGAATATTCTTTTATGAATAAGAATTCACCATTAATCATTATTCATTAAAAACAAAACAAAACAGAAGAATAAAATATTAAAAATATTCTGAGTTTTATGTCTATAATTAAAAGTTGAATATTATTTTGACATATATAATATATTAAAGTTCAAAATTTTTTATTAAAATTGGTTATTCCCAAAAATACAGTAAGACAACCTTCATAAAATATATTAGTTTGTATGTATAAAATTTTTCTTCTTCATATCTTATGTATTGAAAATATATTGGATGAATATTAATAAATTTGATAGAATATATTATATAAAAATTTCATTAAAATAATCTAATAATAGTAATAAATTTACTTTTTTTATGTTAAAAAACCATTGGGTCCATAAAAATTATTTTTATGAAAAATAGTGTATTTATATTCATTTAGTTATTATATAAATTTCTATCAAATTTGTAATTAATGAATTCATTTTATATTTTTGTAAATAATATTTTTATATATATTAGTTTATCCTATTCATAAAATAAATATTTTACATATACATTATATCTAGTTATATTAAATAATAATATTTTAATTATATATTGTTGTATGGTAAAACACAACCTTGTATGTAAAGAAATACTTATAAATAACTCATTTTTTGTGTGGTGTAGACTAAATCAATTTCACATTTATTGAAACCACTTAAATATATTAAGGTTTTTATATATATTAAATATATTATAAAGTCATGGGTTATTATATTCCATTATGAGCATGGTGTTTCATGTTATACAAGCTATCGAATATAATGTTCGTACATTAGATTTTCAGGGTATTTCAAGAAAATTATTATGTTGATTGTAAATTAATTAAATTCATTGACTAAAATATTTGCACCATTATAGGATTCCAAATTAGAAAAATGATTTGGTTGGAGGTTTTCAACCTCATCCTGAACACTTTATGTTGTGTTTTTATGTATATTCCCCAAGATATTTCAACACATTTGGTGTATGAGATATATCCATCTTATTGGGATCCATAACTAGAAAACTAATATATTATGAGATGTATTAATAATTATTTCCATGTGTTTTCAGTTAATTAATATAATAAATTTCTCAAGTGGATTACATGAAATGAGTTGGATGAAGTCTTGGATTGTGAATGTTTACGTTAAGGATTATGAAATGGGCTACAAAATACATTATTAAATGGTAATGGTAATGGAATACATGGACATTTATAATCTATTTATATAGATTATATTGGATTTCAAATACTCTTATACTCTTTCGATCTATCCCATGAGGGTACAAATTTAGATTAAATTGGATTCCCAATACATTTATACTCATTGGATTTATACTATTTGGGTTTTACTTTTGATTCCATTGAATGACATGTACATTTACACTCTATGAATTCAAATTACCCTAGATTCCTTGTAAAATTATAATATTGGGTTTCGACTATCATTGGCCACCTTGGGAATATCCATGGACATTGTCAATGGGCTCCACAAAAGTCTAAACAATGTTTTCAAGAGAGATGCTCCTTGTGATTGATGGGGATCCCTTATTAATTTTATTCCATGTATCTAGCCAATGTTGTCCAAACACTTATTTTCTGGGAATATACCATTGTGTATGATCACAATGTTTTAAATATGTCCCTTGATTATTATTTCTTTTTTTTATAGTGATCTTTGGTAGGCTAGAAGGTATCACTTTCGCATGTATTAGTCTAGATTATTAATTCATTTTGATGTTATATATTTTACAGTACTTGAGATTATATAAATAGTCTAGAAATGTTATAGACAGAATTTGATGTGACATATTGATTGTTATATCACACCATATTTGGGACCACTATGGTTAATGAGATTCAGTTCATGGATGGAAGTGTAGACAATGTTAATTAAACTCCTTATGATTATCAATTGAATATTATTAAGAGTATGGAATCATAGGACCATTATATGATCATGATGCTATTCAGAGATAGTCCTTTTCAGGGATTTTATCTATTGATACATGTATTTTATTAGATTCTTGTTGTTATGTATTTACTTCCATTTCTTATATATGTATAAGATACTAATATTGTATATAAAATACCATGGATATTTTTATTACTAATATTATCATACATATGTTTATCTACTTTTGTTTATTTATTTAGTATGATTACTATATTTCTTGATGATATCAAACCATTGAGATACACTCAGATTATGAGGGTATAATCTCCCAACAATACCATATGTGACCCCTGTATCTAGATAGTTACATCAGTTATATGGGGAGGCACACATGAGGCAATGTAAGCCATCAACATTTGTAAATGTTCAATGGCTCCCAAGTCTCAATATTATATATTGATGTTTACTTCATGAATCATCATCCACTAGTTTTTTTAAACAAAAAATTGTGTTTTAGATAATTTATGTATCAATTACCTTGAAAAAATATTTTCAGTCATTGGGTTTTTGGAATGTCAAAAGATAACTATATCAATTATATGAGTTTAGAGATAAAGGATTCATTCATACCAACACTTCCCCATATGGTACTCATATTTTATTACTAAAAAATAGGGGTGGTTCAATGAGACATTTATTTGATTATAGAGCATTGAATAATATAATTATTAAGAACAAGTAACCTTTTAAGAATATATATGAATTGTATGATTAGGCACACAGAGCATAATATCTTTTGATGATTGTAATTAGGTTAGGTAAGTATAAGATGATATTGAAGGATAATGGTGTTTATATGACTATTTTTTAGTCTAGATATTAGGCTTAAGAGTATGTATTTATTCTCTTTATAATTTCTAAAGAAATGAAAATTTTATGGGATTATATGAATAGTGATTTCCATGGGTTATTAAATATTTTTTTGGTTGTGTTTATTGATGATATAATTTTATATTCTGAAATTCACGATGACCATGAAATACAACTAAGGATTTATTTTGAAACATTGAATAAATAGAATCTATATTGAAAACTAATTAAGTATTAATTTTGGATTTATTAAATATATTTACATTGACATATGATTTTTAAATATTGAATAATTGTTGAAATTAATAATAAAATATGGTATAAGAGTTTAAAATACCAATCAATGTTATAGAAATTTAGATTTTACATGGTATAGTATTATAATGTAGATGTTTTGTTGGAATAATTTCTTAGTGTCCATGATCACTGAAAATGTTAACTCGAAAATGTGATAATTTGAAAAGGAAAAAAGAGTTCGATGTTTGTTATATGGAACTGAAAATATGAAAGGTGAATTATCCAAATTTGGCCTTTCAATAGAGTAAATGGTTCCTTTTCAACATCAATAATTCTTATTTTATGGGACTTATTTAAGTACTAACATATAATGATAAGGTAATTTTTTAAGATGCATGACAAGTAATAAATAAAAAATTAAATTATCCAACACATTATTTAGAATTATGTATTTGAGTTTTTTTCTTTAAAATATAGATGTATATTTTTTAAAGATTAAATATCAAAATATATGTTGATAAAAAATGTTTAAATAATATATTAACTCAAAATTTTTTGAACGTTGTATCGAAAAAATGGGTGGTAATGATTAAGGATTGTAAAGGCATGACTCATTATCATAATGGAAGTGGAAAAAAGTAGTCAATTCTTTAAGTTATAAAAATAATGTTTTATTAAAAATGTAATTTTTGTAATATTACATTATGAAAACTGATTCATTAAATTTTGGAATTAAATTAATGGATACAAAAACCTCCATTGTGTTTTCGCGTGTTATTAAAATAATCTCTTTAAGAATGAATTTGTAAATTTTATAAAAAATGATTTTGAGTTACATGAAAAGTTAGAATTGGTTATGAATGGTAAGTTGCCAAAATTTTATGTTCAGAAAGCATGTGTATTTAATATTTTTATGGAAATTATGAGTGAATGGTGTATTTAATATTTTATAGTGGCATTTACAAAGACATGTCAGGGTAATAAAGTAATTTGGGTTATTTTTTATAGATTAAATAAATCTATGAAAATAGTTACTATTAGGTATTGAATATATTTAGATCATAATTATAAAATGTTTCTCAATGATATATTTAGAATACATGGAGTTACTCTCTCACATTGTATATAGTAGTGATCTCAGGATTAGTTTATTTGTTTACATATACATCAGAAGTCCTTAGGTACTGAATTAATTTTTTATATCTCAATTAATCATCAATACATTGGAAAAAATAAATGAACGAGTCTTACCTTGTATGATATTCCTCTATCATAATAAATGGGTCACCAAGGAAGGTAATGTCAGCAAATATGATTGGTTGATACTTTTTATAATAATAGTGTTCATTCTACTGTACTAATTGAACCTTTTGGGGAATAATATGGAACATGATTTCATACTTGACATTTATGTTATTATGCTGGATAAATAAAGATTATAGTGTGAGAGTTTGTAGATGAAATGACTGAGAATGTGTAGTTTATTCATCAGTATATGAGGAGGGATTATATCACGGCTATAGTTTATGCATGCAACCAGTGGAAATATCATACATTTGAGATATGTGATAATGTTTTTTATTAAAGTATCACAATAGAAAAGTAATTTATGTTTTAAAGGGAATGATATGTTCATGTTTAATTGGATCATATAAATTACAAGATTAGTTCTTCTCAGTTTTTTACTAAGTAGACTTCTATCTAAGTTCATCTCAGCTATAATTTTTTTTCTCTTGTTTTGATGTTAAGATAGTATGTTCCAAATTCATATCATGTTTTGAGATATGTGTTAGTTTAGTTGGAAGATAATATTATATATGAATAAAAGCCTATTTAAATTCTTTACAGTAGATAACAATAAATCACTTGTATGTTAGTCTACTAGATTATGCTTTTAGGAAATAGAAATTTTTTTAAGAAACAATATATGAATATAAAAATACTATGATGTAAATATATCATCACTTGAATAATAAGTGAATAAAATTGTTAGGAAGGAATGGTCCAAAGGTGGAATGAATGTAACAAACCATTTAATGACAGAATATAACATGTTAATATTTATATCATTCTAGAATTATATAGTAATATTAATTATAAAATATATATAAAATTTTATTCAACATAGAAATAATTTTATTAAACTATATTCATATAAGATAAATTTTAAAAGATTAATCATAAAATTATTGAACATAATTTCAAAAAGGTGAATTACATTTCTAAAATTATCATTTCTATATTATCTTATGAGGAACTTTTTAATAATGTTTTTAAAAATACTTATTTTTCAATTAATATTAAAAATATTGTTTCATAATAAAAAAAATTATTTTAAATTATTCGAAATGAATAATTCAATTAAAGAATTTTTTTTATATTTACTATGTTATTTTCAATTTAATAAGACTGAAATATTGTTTTTATATGAAATTTATAATTGAATTAATTGTATTAACATTTTCGTTTTAAAAGGTATTTTTTTTATTTTTTTCATTATGTTCTTCTATTTTAATTATAAATTAAAATTTTTCACTACTGCAAATTTAATATTGAAAAATTAATTCCATATATTTTATCAGTGGGTCCATATTTAGTAAATAGGTATGTTTTATTTGACATAAATATAAATTATAATCCAAGATGTTTTTACCAAGGTGAAGGGTAAATCAGGTAAATTATGTAAAAAATAACATGGTACAGACAAAATAATTACCCTAAAACATAGAAAAACTATATTTTATGAGTATATCACGACTATAATCCTTAAACATTTAAATATGTGGCCTTTTTTACATTTGGATGTGATTATGATATTTATTATATTTTATGTATTTAAATATTAACAATGACACTTTTGTTTTAAATGAATCAAAAATTATTAACATGATAATAACCTGAGGATATGTTTTTTATTAATATTATTCTGAAATATAAATAACATATATTAATCAGGGAATTTTTTATATTTTTAGTGAATAAATAATTACCCTAAATTCATAATCGTCCCGGATGTATAATTAATAAAAAATTGTTAAAATCAAGTAAAAGTTATTGAATATAATAAAAATAATATAGTTTTGGGTAATTAATATGAAATGTTAATTTCAAAAATATATAAAAAATTTTATGGATATAATTACTTTTTATGCAAAATAACTTGTTTAATTGACATTAATAAAGTCAAAGTAAATGAATAGTTCTAAAATTAATGTTATTGATATTTTTTGAAAATACAAAATTAGTAAATGATATAAAATTTATAAAAATAGTAGATTCATCCTTGATATTCGGATATGGTTTATAATATAATCCATTTCCATTAATGTTCTGTTTATCTATTTATGGTAACAATATTGACCCTTAATGATTATGAACCATTGTTTTCATGATAAATGTGATATGGGTTAAAGATGTGTTAAAACCAAAAGTTAAGGGCAATGAAACAGTAAAAAAAGTAAAAAAATATATTTTATGATTGTATTCACACCGTTAATCAACCTATCTTTGAAATAAATCAATTTGGATCCATTTAAAAATTAAACTAAATTTATATTAATTTATAATATTGAGAAAATCTAATAGTGAAAATCCACTCTATTATAAATGCAACATCTTCTAATCATTTAATAACACGAAAATAATAATTTGTTTGAAAAATATCTACAAAAATACCTAACATAAACCACATCTCAAATCCAATAGTTTTGTTATCCTTCAACCAATTTAGACTATATATTTATGTAAACATTTAGATGTTGTTCTAAGAAGAGTTATAATTCTTATTGGAGGGTTTTTTTATTTCCTCATCCTCGTCAATCAAATAATTTTTAAACATTTTGAAATATTAATCATGAATATATTATATATATTTATGTGTTTTCAGTTAATAGAGAAAAATAATATCCATATCTACTTCCATCAATTAAAAAATAAAACCATCATTCATGTGTATAATAAACTACAACCTCATGAATCGATTTAATTGTTTTCCAAAATTTTATCCCATTGATGGTTATAATGACATAATTAATTAACATATATGTTATTCAATATATATTTATTAAACTAAAAATTTAATATATCATTTACTTACAATTTTATTCCTTGAAAATTGATAATGTCGTTTGTGCATTTGTGTAGCTACCCCATCCACAATGTGATGTGATTAATGTTTCATCCCCAAATATCATGTATGATATATATAAATATGTTTATATAAATAAAATCTAATTTATGATATTATTAAAATTAATTAATGAAAAAAATAATATTTCTTCTATCTATTATGATAATTCTAAAATGAAACTTTACTCATGTGTTTGTAAGACCTAATTTATCTGTGATTATATTATAGTTCATTTTAACCTATTTTAATTGTTATATATGTATGTGTGTGTTTGAAATTTATTTTTATTCTATGATAACTATTCTGGATGTGGTGGCTACATTTCCTCATTATCCATAGTCAACATACAGAAGCCATTTTGGATGTATGAGTTGAATTTCATAAAAATGTGTTATGTGAATAGAAATGATTAAGTAATTGTATGTGACATGGTAATAAGTGAAATAAATTTAATAATAAATCTGATAATGGTAATAAAGATATTAAATAATTATCATAATTTTATTATTTAGGCAAGTAAGGATCACTTTTACTGAAACATCATTTTAAATATTATAAGGATTTACATACAAAATCATTCTCTTGAATTTCTATGTTTTTAAAATTATTTTATGAAATATTTATATCTATATTAAAGTAATATAAAGAAACATTTATGCAATTTAATTTCAGATTATTGAATAAAATAATTCTATTATGGAATTTATCATTTTAATTACATAATATTGATGGAATGTTCTATTTTAACGTATATAGAAACAATAATGATTCCAACCACTATTACCATTATTTTCTGATTGGATTTCTTTATAATATTTCAATTTTTGTTCAAATATTGATATCATTACCATTTTATTTTTGGTATTTATCTTTTAAAAAAGGGGTTTTAAATTGATAGGGTTTATTGGTATCCAAAAGTGTTATGTAGACATGTTTATTTTAGTTTTTTATGGTATTTTCCTCACATAGTCCATGTACATAATTTTTTAGGGGATGAAACCCAATATATACTGTGGGTGAGGTCGATATATATTTTATACTCACTGTTTACAGATAGCATCTGGTGAACCTTTTATATATTATACGATTGATATGTATAGATAATTGTTTAATTTTTTGGGTAATGATTATGTTATATTGATAATTATACTAGAACTCATAAATCTGGATATTCTAGTTGTATGGGTTTTTATGGATTAAAATTTTTTGATGTCCTTAGGAACATACATGACATTTATATGATTTCTAACGAGTATTCAGGGAATTTGACTAATATAAAAAGTTAAAAAGTGATATTTTAATGAAAAATGATTCCATTTTTAGATAAAATTGGGTAATATTAGGAAAATATATTTTATGGTATTTCATGGTATTTGGTAGAATAACAGATTTCTTCTATTATCACCCTAACTTATATTTTTTAACATCCTACATTTTGAAACTTCATTCACATGGATTTAAGGATTTACCGAGGCAAGGATAATGTCATGATAATATATGAAATTATATGTCATAAAAATAAAATATTTTTATTTAAAAAAACAGTTGGTGGAAAAAATGGATAAAAAATATAATTGTCCACTTCGTAATATTTGGGTTTATTATTTTATAGTTATGATAAAAATCTATAAATAATTAAACAAAAATGATCATCCTAATAGAATTTATGAAAATTATTGATTAAAATCACTAAAATATTTAATTTTTATATAGGAGTCTTCAAAATATTTTATATATTTAACTAATTAACAAAATTATATATTAGATTGATAAATTTACTATAAGAAGTCGATACTGATTGAATTATAACAAAAATATATGAAATAAATTTAAGAAAATAATTCAAATATTGACCAATATTTTTTATATTAAATGGAAAATATTTTGATAATATTTTCAATAAGGAACAATAAATTAATTTTACTATTTCAAATGATAGGTTCATACATAGAGAGAATCAGAATAACTGAAAGCATGTATTGTCTCTATTTTTCCTTTTTGGAAATATTTCTTGACATAAAAAATGTTTCATATATAATTGAATGTATAATGACCCTTTTTTGTATCCTAATTCTATTATATTTCATGAAAATCATTTTTCAATTATAAATTATTTCTCCCATTGGGTTTTCACTCAAGGATTAAAAAAGTTATAATATTTTCTATTAATTAAAATTCCTTTAATTGTGCTACAAACTTTTTTATTGGGCTCTATTATTCCATGATTAATAAATTCTACTTAATTATTTATTTTAATTTGTTTTATTCCATATTTTATAGGGTTCTATAATTATTTCCCAAAACATCATTATCAAATAATTCATACCTCAATGACTTTATTACATGACATGGTTTCTTGGAATCATTTATTATATCTTGACTCATACTTCTTTTTGTGAACAAATATAATTTTATATGTTATATATAATATATATTTTATATTGTATCATGAATTAAATTTTAGAAATGCTTTTTTTTGTTGACACTTTAGCTCTTTCCCCTTCATGGGTTTTGATTTGAATGTTTCTCAAGTAATAAGGCTCCTTTTCCAAACCCCATTTTGAAAATCATTTTCTCTAAAATATGATAAACCATGTAAGGAATTTAAATAATATATTTATCATATCACAATCAATTAAATAACCTATTGTTATCTTTATTTAAATTCATTTTCCATTTATCATATTTTAAATAGGATTTTTTAAAATATTTTTAAAGAATTTTTTTTAACCAGTTGAATATTTAATACAACAAAAAAAAATATTTTAATTTCATAATTTATCTTGGAATAAAATATTTTTTATTCTTATATTTTTTTATAGGTTCATTTTCAATTAACATGATAGTCATTCAAATTTTTTAAAATAAAATCAATTCATCGTTTACTATTTCTGTCATTTTTGACAATACAATGTATTTGAGAGTATTTGTGTGAACATATCGTTCTCCCACCATGGTCGTATTATATTAATCATTATATATATGTTATAATTAATTATAAAAGAATATAAATTTCCCAATGTTATAAAATTTATATATTTTATAATCATTTGAAATGATCAGAGATGTTTCGAATTTCAAAAGTGATATTTATTAAAAACATAAAATGTTTTTTTCATTTGTGTACTTCTATATTGGAATACCTTATTCTAGATCGATGGTATAATCTATGTTTTATTATACGTATTATTTATCTCTATGTATTATGTTTTTGTTAATGACTAATGATGGAATGTTCTATCATTACATTTTTCTAACCCAACCATCTATTATCAATAGATATAAAATTTCTTCCAATGAATTTCTTTATGAATACAATGTCTTACATTTGTATTATTAAATGATATTCACCTAGATGGAATATATTGATTGATTAGGAAAATTATGGACATAATTTTATACGATTTATCTATATAGTGGTAATAACTTATGCAATATTACCTGTATTAGATGTTTTTACCGATAAAGACACTAAATATTTTTGGAGACCAATTTATTTTCCATTGTTTTATCATGTTATGATTATTGTTGTAATTTTGAATGAAAAATATTTGTAAATACACATAACATGATATGAAAATCATTCAAATTAATGGGGATATTTATGAAGTTATTAATGAATCCTTTTTTCTCTCCCTGGGTTTTCGGGATATACAGAAATGATTGATTTCTTTTAGATGAAATATATATGGTAGATGATGGCTAGTGTGATATATAACCCAACAATAAATTTGTTAATGTTATATATCATGTTATATATTATAGAGTGATCTTTTTTTTGATATTATCACAAAATTATTGGGTAATTCTTCTTATATATTCTGAATATTAATTAATAGACCTTCTTAGATATTGTCACAATAAAATGATGTTAAATGATTATGTTTTTTCCCACTGTTTAATGCTTATTATTATGATTATGTTATTATCACATAGATAACATTTATTGATTTATGTTCAAACATTCTATAATTTTTTTTATTTCACTATACCATAATCTATAAGATGAATAATAATTTAGGATATATTCATGATTGGTAATGAATTTTCATTATTTATATTTACTATACCCATTTTTTCCTCTTATGAACACTTATATTCAATGAAGCTTTTTATTTTTGTATATGATAAAATTTTGAGCTCATATATTTCTATTATTTCCATTTCATGATGTTATGATGAAAGGTGTTATAAACAATGTTTCTAGAATAATATGTTTTGTGAAATTTTTTTGGGAAATGTTAAAGGATTTTTATGCATTATGTTGATTATAAAGTTGGGGAAAAATTAATATTTAACAGAAAAATAACATAATTTATACTGTTAATTTATTTTTCCTCAATCTCTAATGATTTAAATGTTATATTTTCCTTATAATGTAAACGATACATAATATTTAAAATATTTTGTAATGAATATTTTTTTATCAAATTCAGTGTGTACAATATATTGTTTTTAATATGAGATCTGAGAGAGAAGTTTCGAGGCATCTCACCTCCACTTCTTTATGAAGAATAATTTATTAAAATATCAAAACCTAATATCAACTAAATAAACATAACAACAATAAATTTTGATATATTAAAAAATTTATTCTAGAGAAGAAATAAGAAATAAAGTAATAATACAATGGTTAAATTTTATAAACATAAGAGACCCTATCCTTAGAACAAAAAAGGAGATTAGATAATCTAACTTATAAAAATAGATTAACTAAATAGGATACCAAACCAAAATAAATCATCAACTTCAATCCTAATTAGAATCATTATACTAAACCTCTCTAATGTAAATGTAAATTTGAACATCAATTTTTTATAGTGTTATACAGAATATTGGATTATAGTGTACAATGAAGTGTTTCAATGAAGAGAAATAGGATGATTCCCTATATGTATTCTAATTGTATATAAATGTAAAATAAATATATTTATAATTATAATTATAAATATTAAAATACTAATTAATAAGACTCAATTATATTTTTGTCAAACCAGATATAAAATATTATAATGATTAGATAAATCTAGAAATACCCTACTTAGATGTAGTAAATTGACATTACATTGTGATACATCTATTGTGCCACAATTCACAACCACATGGATAAAGTATGAAAAAATCATCATGTTCATTAATATAAAATTTTTATCCAAATAGTTTTCGAAAAATATTCCAAATTTTCAAATGTTTTTCAATGATCATTTTTTTTAAATCAATAAAATGGTGTGGGAATATGCTTTTTTAATTTTTATAAAAATAATTCAATAGTCAATAAGAACATATTAATGAACTATACTAATTTTTTATTATATTATTTTCTAATAATGATTTATTTTAATTTTTTAGTTTAGTCATTATATTAATTTCATTAAAATGTTTGAAAAATTGATGTAGTAAATTGTGTATGAGTTGGCATATATCTAATTTTTTGATGATTTTCATATATCTTGCAATTATGTTCATACATTCTAAATTATTTTCATCCATTTTAATACATCAATCACAATGTGGTGACTCTAATTTATTAATTTATATGTTTTTCTAACACTAAAATCGGAGTGGAGGATCTTATATTTATCTATAATACTTTTTGACTCATTGTTTACAAATCACATGATATCACACTCTATCTCTAAAATTATTCGTTTTATTTGCAAAATATTTCACAGAAATAACCATTTCTTATGAATCATAATTTAATGTATGTCATAATTAGGATAATATATATGACTTCATACTTCCTAATAAATTTACTTCATAGTGGAAAAACTTCCATATCCTCTAAACATTATAATTCTAATAATTAGATTTGATATTGTATGTATTAATATCAATTTTTGGATAAAATTACACAAACTCTATATAAACAATGATGTGTTTTTGAAATATATAGATATTCTAGCTCTATATTGTTTTATTTTCTTTACTTCAGGTATATATGTTGTATTTTAATTCCTATTTTTCACAACTATCTTCACATGCAATGTTATCACTCGATTCACAACAGATGTTCTTCTCCAACAATCAACCATACATTTCATGTTTATAAATTCTTGACTATTTCAATTAGAATTCAATAAATTTCACAACATTTTATTAGCATGATTTTCTTCTCCACAATTCTTTTCATGATGATTATTACATTTTCCATATTATTTAAATTTTATAAATCTTATAGGAAAAAGGTATGTCACTTGTTTTTATAAGAATATTAATATTTACAAACACTTTTATGTGTTCGTCGAATCCACTCATTCTAAGAGCTACATTAAAACTATAATATTATTTTCTATATAATTAATTTTTAAATTTATTTTTTCCCTCATGATAAATTTAAAAATAATATTTTATTTACTTAATATATTTTATTCAGGAAACATAATGTTTTATTAAATTGATTTAGTTATTCATGGTTGAGAAATTTCACTCAATTACCAGAAGAGAATGTGTTTGATTAATAAGTGATGTGATATATGTCTAGATAAAAATCATTATTCAAATAAAATAATTAATCCAAATAATTACAGGGACAATAATATTTGTATACCTATCATTAATGAAGAAATGTTTTGTTATTCTTTAATTAATTTGTTGTATCATCATATATTGAGAAAGAGTTCGATGATCATTCCATGGACGATGAAATTTCATCTCTTATGTCTTTTTCACAGTGAAATCATCTTGATTGATTATTATGTATAATGTTTAATGATGGAGATGATATTTACATCATGTATTTTTAAATATCATATTTTTTATTTCTTTTATCATTCATTTTGTTTTTCATAAAATGTTTAATAGAAATTAAATGTTCATGAAGAACAAGAATAAATATATTTTATACATATCTATCCCACAAATATGATGAAATTTATAAAATTAATGAAATTATTTGATTGAATATTCATTCTATTATCTTCAAGACACTATTAAAGTCAAACAAATAAATTTATTCCCCTCTTTTGAGTAGATATGAAAAATTATTAAAAATGATTTGTTTCTAATAGTATTAGTATATCAAGTATAAGTGGTTCGATGATAGTAAATATTTATAGAGACTAATTAATATAATTAATATTTATAATTAATTCAACCATGTTTAATTATATTAAATTTGTGTCATTCTACATTATATTGAATTATATCATTATTTATAAATTATTTTTCCAACAAAAGTATTATATGGTAAAAAATTATTAATCATGATTTTCATATATATTATCAATACCATGTCGTGTAATTAACATAACTCTTGATGTGGATGTTTTTATTTATATAGATTATAAAAGAATTTATTGAATTAAATATTTTAATTAATATGATATTTGTTTTAGTAAAATTATTTTTCCACTTATAGTGGATAAAATAATGGTCATCATATTTAATAAAAACTAATAGTTTTTGTGATATGAAAATTTGTTGAAAAATAATTAATTTTCATTTATGTATCATGAAATTAAAAGAGTAAATTACTTCCAATATGTGAATATAGTTTTAATTAATCTATTTCATTCCATGAAGTAAATGAAATTATTCATCAATTATTTGAAATATCTTGTGATATCATAAATATTTGGGAGTTGATAATGATTGATCAACTACTTTCCACATTAATTGATAATGTGAATGTTTTTATTATTTTTGATGGTGATGAGGTGTGTGTTGTGAATCTAGAATATTCTTCCTTGTTGGTATTTTCTACCACAATAAAAACATTGTAATATGTTGTGTATCATATGCCATAAAGATGTATTGTTAAATAATATTTGAGATATAACATCCAAATTATTTAGGAAAATGTTCTAAAACCACTATAATCATCTTGGTTATGTTCAAAACCAATTATAATTAGATTATGAATTCATCAATCACTACAAGTGAAAATTATAATGAAAAATATATGAATGAACTATTAAAGATACCTCATATTATATTTGTATATCTTGAAGAAAAATCATTATAAATATTATTTTAATTAAATTATTCAACGAAATAACATATGAGTTATTATTTATTCATGTAATTACATTTAGCGATAGAGAAAATTAATTAATGATTCTAAAGGAGAGAAAATGATCCATTTAGTTATTAAATGTTCATAAATCATTGGTATATATGAAGTATAAATGAGATATATCAATTTTATTCATGAAACTGAATATCATATAGAGGCATTTGATAAATGTGGTACTTTAATATGTAACAAGATCTCAGAAAAGGCGAATATAAATAATTGGTTATGTAAAATTGAATCAATAATGGTAAACCAAAAGATTGATAATCCTAGATCTCTAAATATATGACATGATGGTTTAGTGAGTCCACAATAAATTAAAAAGAAACATATTTATTAATGTATATGAGATAATTTATCAAATGACAAACCTAGTAGATATCCACTGCGGGGATAATGACAAATTTATCTAGTGGATTCACGTCTACTAATTTATCAATTAATTCAACATCATTAGGATATTATGAATTAACCATGTATAATACTTTACCATAATGTACCCATTTATGAGGTAAATTTTTTATAACATTTACAACTATTTTGGAAATAAATTTATAATATATTTATGAATAAAATTATGGAGATTATATGGGTGCCACCACCTAACATCTAATCCATTTAAATACTATATAAAATTTACATCCACTAAATTATCATGTGAGTTATTTTCTACTGGGGATTCTACATTATATTCAATTAATGTTCCATAAAATAAATATTAATTATGACATGCCAAAATAAAATGGTCTAAAATTTCTATTGAATGGATTCTAACAACCCAAACATGAATATAATGTGTTAATTGGAAATAGTCTGATTGTACACATCAGAATCATGGTTGAAATGATATTCTAAAATAAATTTTCACCTAAGGTGTAAATAAATAAATATATGTTACCTTCATGAAAAAATTAATATTTTCGCAAAATAATTTTATTTTAAATATTTTCCATGATGTGATACAGGTAGAAGAAAAATTAAAAGATCTCTATCAAATGATTTTTATGATATATTTTCATTAAATTCTTTTATAACTCATTTTTGTAAATAGATTTTGATTTATATCAAAATCCTAATAATATTAAAAACATATTACAAGAAATTATTAAATTTTAAACATATAATGTTATGTACTGACAATCCTATGAACCTAACTATTGAATACATTTGATCTTATTATTTGAAAAATTACACCATTATTATTTTCATAATAATATATGAGTCCTAGATTTGTTCAAAATTCATAAAGCACATTCAAAATTATTAATGTTTCATCCAATATAATAAACTATAGGGTGAACTGAATAATATTTATTTCATGTATCCACATTATGATATGGAAGAATATAAATTTAACAGATCGTCTCATTGTTTTAAAGAATCATTATATTCTTTGTATAATTAAGATGTTTTGAAACACAACTAAACTATTGATGATTTTTATGGACATTATGTGTTACATGATCACGAAACATCTCTACTAGGTATTAGAACATACTATTATTGTGACATTATATCATGATGATATACTTGAAAGAAACAATTATTATATATGGAAATTACTCTCTCCATTTCTACTCTTTATACTAAGAATATAAACTTATTTCATCTCAAATACATAAGAATATCCTTATAGTATACAAATATATTCCACCAATATCATCATGATATCTTATTAACTTTATCAACATGGAAAAAACATCATCTCTTATACATAATATGGAATACATGATTGATCCAATTATTATTCATATCACATCGTACTGATTAATCCTTTATTCTTTTGTTTTTTAGGACACATTTTTTTCAAAAGACATATACCATATTACACTGGAACCAATCCCATGTTGGATTGTTCCATACTAAATCCAATTATTAACAAGTAAATGTATTTATCTTGAAATAGTCCACGAATCCTCTATGATCTATCATGAATTTCCTTAATCCTAAAATAAAGGCCATTTTACTTATTTCCTTTATTGAGAATCAATTATTTAACCAGTTCATAACATAGATAATGATAGTAATGATGTTTATAATATATAATATTCCATCAAAATATACTACATTGATAATGACCAAATTACCACTAAACCATTTTTAGTCACATGGTTCTCATTAATTATTACTGAACAAAATTATTTTATAACTTCCACAAATCAGCCATTCCATGATCAAGATTCTATCTTCAACCAATAAATGGATCTATGAAATTTGTATATATGTTTGGAATCACATGGGGTCAAAAACCCTTCTAGATGATTCATATTTAAATAATTATATACATTATATTAAGGAAATTTATATTGAAATCCATCATTCAAATTACATTATTACAATATTCCTCAATATAAAAGAGTATTTTGATATGTTTTAATAAGGAAAATGTAGAAATGGTTTTATTTTAGACAGTTTTTTGACCCTATTAAAACCATTTATCCACTAACCATTCATTATATATGCATTTTTTACCCTAAATTTACAAATTTCATTTCACTAAACATTTTCATCATATAGGATTTAAAGCAACTCTATGATTGACTAAAACCCAAACATTGGTATAATATATAGAATCCATTCCAGAGTTCATGGATTCCTGTAATTTTTTTGTTAAAAAGTACTTTACATTATATATGAAGAAGATATGTGTTGATATGGTACTTGAGTATGATATACTCTATTATACCAAATGTATGATCGAAATAATAGAGATACTGAATCATGTATCTAAAGATGCTCAAAATTCAAGAGGTGGGTGAATTGTATACTTTAAAAAATTCTTTTGGAACTTTTAAAGATGGTTATTTTGAACAAGTTTAAACAAGGTAATTCACAAAACCTCTAGTTCTACAAACTTTCTAGATTCCAGAAATGTGATTACGAGAAAGTGGATCTGGAATGATGGTTTCAGAAAATGAAACTTAATGAATGTTTACAACGATAAATATTCAACCTTAATTTATACAGAATCTTACTAAATTTGTGTAAAAGTGTAAGGAAGTATAAGATAGTAATACTTTCCTCAACAATACAAAATATGAAGAAGAAAACTTGTAACAAGACAAGTAACAAGAAGTAGATATTTTAAACCAAAGAGAAGCGTATCCAACAACCATTGATAGCAGTCTCTTTATTAATACTTTCAAGAATGTCTGTTTTACCCACACTAGGTTAATCTCTCGATACGATGTTCGGAGTCAGTCTTGCTAGCCCCACAAGCCCTCAAATTCAAGGTAGTCGGATCCTTTGTCTTCCTCCGCAAGGAATCCCTCAACTTCAAGGTAGTCAGAACCTCTGCCTTCCTATCCCCAGAAGCCCTCGAATGTTATCATCAACATTCTATGTTAAACAAAGAAAATATGAAAAAAAAAATCTGTAACACCCCAAGATTTCATAGTGCGTTATTTCTTCAAAATAATTCAAGAACGTGCACTACACGCAACACCGACTTCAATCGCACCATGACTTACCATGAAAGCCATTAAGAACAGGTTATGAATAGTATTAACTAAATTTTAAACTTTATATAATCCTTATAATTTTAGAATCCATATTATGAGTTTCTTAGACATAATGCAAGAACAAATTCATTTTCAGTATTGTACATTTATCAACTTTTAATAGTGAACCCTTTTTAAATAAAATATTTTAATCTTTTTGACTAAATGGGGACATCAAAAATTTAAAATGAAACATCCCAAGCTTCCACGGTATGCTTTCCTTTGAATAATACAGTAGCGTGTGTTGTACGCATTTCGAGTTTTAACACACACCACAACCGATCAAACTAGCCGTTATGAATAGTAATACCTACATTCTTGAAAATTCATCTCTCAAAATGGACTTCTTTTTTGGATTCGGAATATCGAATTTATCCTAGGGTGAAATTTTGGAACATTTCGGATAACATTAATATTTTGATGAATAGTGAAAATTACTAAATTTTAATTAAAAACAACTTTTTTAATCAAAATATTTAATATTGATAAATTATAAATTTTAGTGGTTTTAATGTATATTTAGAATATTTTTTTACCATTTAATTCAATGTTTGTAATTCGACATAATTTTACAATTAAACCAGACATAAACAGGTGTCAATCTTTTGATAGTTATTATCTCTTAAAAACACTCTTTTTGTTTTAACAACGAGAATTAATTTTAAATTAATTTCTGCCACTTCTGTGTTTTGAATTTGGAAAAATGGATTCCATATTTTGAATCAGGATGTTCATATTGTGTGAGTAGGTAACTTTTATTTTTAGAAATTTTGAATAATTACTGCAGAAAATATTTTATTTACCATGGTTAAAGGTTAAATCCGTTAAATAAGGGTTAAAAAATAATATTATAATAATACAAAATTACCATAAAACATGTCCTAACCTTATTGGTAGATACATGTCCGACAATGGGAATCTTTGGGTCAATTTTGGGACCCCATGGTGCCACTTGTAGGTGATAGGGACACTTTATTTTAATTAAGTTAAAATGAATACAAAAATGACACAGGCATATATCTTTTAGAAAATATTTTTTTACATAGGGTTATATATGTTGGAATTTTGACTATAATTATTCATTAGAAAGATAAAAGGATTTCCTACATAATAAATTATTATTTATAATTTTTAGACATTAAATAAGTTTATATATATATGACAGTATAATGATGTAGTAATTACCTAATTAATGAAAAATTAGAAAAATTGATATTATAAATACCCAAATAAATATAATTTGAGACTTTTATCAACTAAAATAATTTTATAGGTTAATATGACATGTTAGGATTGATTTAACTAACTTTTTTTGAATTAATCATTCTGTTATGAGTTTCACAAAAATCAACTATTGAATAGTGTCAAAATTGACATAAAAGCATTTTTAAAACCAATATTATATTTTTATTTGATATTAAATTCCTAAAAATATAAGTATCGGCCAAGAGAATTATATCATGATTTTTGTATCATTAATGGACCACTTGGGGGTTTCTTGGATGTATATGGTATGTTTATTAACCATATAATATAAAAATACAAAGAGACATTGTAAAAGTAAAACTAATTATCTTAGAGTTAATACATAAAGATAATGTTAATATAAGTACACAAGCCTGTATAAATTCTATTGGTTGAGTGTTTTACGACCTATCCCCACCTTAAACTTTCAATAATAAACTTTGGATCCATTATAAACCTAACATTAATTTATTATAAATTAATATTTCTAGATTTTCCAAAGGTTCCCCTCACCCCTCTTATAAAAGGGCACTCCTCCTTCTCATTACTTCACACCATCAAACCATTTGTTTTGGCCAATCCCATCCCAAATAATCTATAAACTTCTCTCAATACATCTTAGAGGCCTTATTTTGATCAGAAATCCAACATAAGGAGCCCTTTTGATCAAATCAAAAGGAAGAACCCGAAGAAGAGGTAATGATTTCACCACCCTTTTTCAAGTTCCTTTCTTCTTCCACTTCCTCTTCCTTTGTTGTTACCTTTCTAAAATAATTAATCCAGTATCATATATATACTATTATGCTATTATAAATATGGTACAACCATATTCACTATTCTATCCATCCTTTGAATACCATGTCACCATACGTGCGTACGTACGGCTTACCGTCTCCACATCGTGGTGTAATTGTTATTCAATAAATTATTATTTGGATGGGTATAATAATGATTTGTAACTCATGTAAATAATAAATATAACATGATAATGATTCAGTATATATGATATACCATTCAATTATATATTATTTTAATATCAAAAGAATGATATTATCGCTCGTGCGTACGTACGGACTACCGTCTCCACGAACGCGATGAGATTCATTCTCCATCGTATCCATTAAAGTATAATTCTCATTTGATGATTAATAATAGCATATAAGGACTTGATATCCTTCTGGATATGATTAATATACAACCTATTCATTACAAACATAGCTTACGTAACAAAACATATAAAAGAAAACGGGTAAGTTAACACTAGAAACAACGATAATAGTAAGATATTATTAACAAATCAATGTTAAAAGATCATATATGATATCATGTTAATGTATATGATTCTTTTATAATTTAATAAAAATTATTTCACCATTATACAAGATGTTAACCTACCCCCAAACAAGTAAAAGTACAAGGTAAGGGTTTATCTCACAATCTCTTCATTATCCGAGATTGTTTATACGTAATTATCTACTGGGACATCTTTATCATCCACATTCATTCTCCTTAAAAATATATTTAAAAAAATTTCACTATTTACTAGACAATGAGTTAAAGTCATTTATACCCTTATGTGTTTTGAAAGAAATCTTTTCTTCGTTTTCCAAACAAGGAACTTTTAAACATTTCGACAAAGTTAAGGTAAGAATGTTTTTTTAACTTATACGGCAGGTGAGGCTATTTAACACCGTTATAAAATCATCAAAGATTCCCTTACAAGATTATAAGAATATTTTCAAAGTAAATATTTTATTTTATAATTATGTGACTTTTAAATGATTTTAAAATGAATATTTTAAGAATTTGTGAAAGGTAATCTTTATGAAGATAATAATTTTAAATGTTTTAAAGATTTATCTTTCTAAATATTTTTAATTAATGTCCATGTTTTCAAAATGATTTTAAGTATTTATTTATATGGACATGAATGTTTTGAAATGACATTTCTTTTAAAAAATTTCAAAGTGGTATGGGACACTTTGATTTAAAAATCTCTTTTAAATTACTTCCTTTATAAATGGGTGACTTTTCAATGATTTCAAGAAAAGAGATATTTCTCTCAAATTGTTTTGATTTCATCTATGTCAACATACTTTGAAGGATTTTAAGCTTATTTGATTTTGATTTATTATGATAAAAAATGTTTGTAATGTATTTAAGGTTTTGTGATATGTTTGACTGTGGATGTGTTATTTTTATACCATTCATGGTTTATGGAGAAAGTATTGACATTTAGTATGCTAGTTTTAATACGAATGTTTATGTTATGTTTAAACATTTTCATATGGGAATGAATTAGACTTAGTAAGTGACGGGTGGAGCCCTCTATAGCTCCTCGATGCATCGGTATGTCTCATGAAACAAACTTGTGTCTTGGCACAAGGCCTTGGAAAAATCTTATTTTTAGTCTTGGCACAAAGCCTTGGCTATGAGGTTATGATAGTCTGGCATTATGCATTCCATAATTAAGAAAGTGGTTATTGATATTGCATGTGATTATTCGATTAGTATAATATCCATGTGAATAAGAAAATGGCATTATTTAATTTAATTTTTTCCATACTATGTTGAAGTTCAAGTTTAAAATGCTTTTGTTTTAGTTATACACTGCCTGAATTTTTTTTTCTTATTTATGAAATTTTCTGCTATATTGTTATCCTTACTAGGCATTTGATATCACCCCTTTTCTATGTTTTATTTTTTCCAGGATATGATGAGGTAAATTATGAATGACCTGCAGGGATAGTATGAGGGGATAAGAGTTTGGACTATGGAGACTATATTTTTCTAATTTTCATTTTTATGATGTAAAACTTTATGAATATATCTAGAGTTTCCAAGGCTACTAAACCAATCGGTCTTTTGAGATTTGATCTTTCTTGTGATCATGCCAATGTTATGTAATAATTCACTGACTCTTGGTAACTGGGGTCGGGGCATTACAGTTGGTATTAGAGGAAGTTTATTACAAACCTTGGAAGCTAGATTTAGATAAACATTGACTAGAGCACATAGATTTAAGATGAAATTTGAGGATTAGTATAGAAGAACTTCATAGAATTTTGGTATTGTAGAGATTTTGTGAGTTTTCTGAGAAATACATCCCTGTCTAGATACGAGCAGGTAGAGGCGGCTCTGGTACATATGTACCTAGGGGTAAAACCTGAAAACACCACTTTGAGCTAGACTCGAACGGGAACGGGTGCACGACAACGGGCCTTGCTGCAATCTTGGTTATGACACTCCCAGGGGATATGCTTACGATAATTCTCATCTTCTCTACAAACCATTATGAAGCGTTTATGAGTATATTATTCCTCAAAGGAGACATTTTTATGATAATGGATTATATCCACAAACTATTAAATTTATGTTATGTGTTTTAAAAGTTTGGGATTAGGTATTGTTATTCATCAACTAATCTCGTGTATGCCATCGTTTAGAAATGGTGCCCAGTAGAAGTAATGAGAACTCCAGTAATGCACATGATACAAAGAGAATGAAGGATCATATATTTCATGGTATTAAGCCAGAATTTATAAGAGAAATAGTCTCGCATGTATTATCATCATATGAAGAAATAATATCATGTGTTGATAAGATAATTAAAGAGTTTTCTGTGTCCTATGGATTTGAAGGGAAGCAATATAAGAAAAGTATGGAAGAGAGAAAGATGTATAAAGGGAAGAGGTAAAAGAAGAATTTTCCCATATGTGATAACTGCGGAAATAAATACCCTGTAACTTTCCTGAAAGGAATGGGAGTTTGATATAAGTGAGGAGGAAAAGGGCACAAAGTACGTGACTGCAAAGGTAAGAAAATGGTTTCAAATGTACAGTGCTTCATTTGCAAGGATTTTGGACACTATGGAAGCCTATGTCTCAATCATCAGACTATGCCTCAAATGATGCTATTGAATAATAATAATGTTATGATACTACCACATATGAAGTGAAATTATTATAGTTCTTATGTTGATTATGTCATTTGAGTGTTGTATCAACAATGTACTTGTTATAATAATTAGAGAGTATATAAGGATTGTACTACAATACTATTTCATTATGGACTTGAGATTGTGTGGAACAATGAAAAGCAACTCAATAGTAGGTTAAATTCTTGGAAAATATATGGTTGAGAGAAAGATAAACCATAATATGGTTCTGATATAGAGGTAGTGATTTTTGAATTATACATGATTGTTTTGGATAAATTATATGGGATATTCTTGACTACCTTGAAACTGATTAATGATTTGTATATTCCATCATTGTTGGGGTTTACAACATTTTTGGATTGAAGGAGTATATCTATTATTCTATAAGCAATAAGGGATCATGAATGTAATCAATATGTTTTATGATAATTCAGGATGTTTCAGTGTTTTAAAAGAACACATGATGAAGGGGATCGCATGTTATTATGCGAAAAAAGGATCTTCATTGTGTTTACCTTCCTTATGAATTTTGGACTGAAGTATTTTGGATAGTTCTAGTTTGGATTATTTTGGATTTCCATAATAGTACAACCCAGAGGTCGTGCGGTAACCCGTCACGTCCGGCAAGGCCAAGAGACTAGAACCCACAATCGAAGGGCGACAAGGGTGTATCACCTACCACTGACCCACGTGATGTCCAAGATTAAATAATGTAGTTTTTTTCAAAGATCTTGTAGATGAATTATAAATTCGTTTTTTTACCCTATACGAATATGATAAATAGAATATATTTTTTACGTTCTATTATCTTTTAGAGTGAAAGATGAGTTTGTGGTAGAAATTAGTTAATGGATGGAACACTACTTGTCAAGAATATATTTTTCTTCGTCTCATATTCTATGATGAAATTAATTCTTATACATTATTTAAGGAATCCTAAAACAAAAAATGTTGTATCCTAATACCCTATGTTTTGTTGAACTGATGGTATTTCAAATCATCATAAACTGAGGAATTTAAGGAACTCAATTTTACACTTGTTTGCGATTGATGACCACAATCACTACCTATAAATATTTCCGTTTTTCCTCTAATTATATGTCCCTAATTTCCACCAATGTTTTCCTAATCGAGATCATAATTTGATAGTGACCCTTCCATTTCTCTTTCCCTCATATTAAGACTAAATTTTAGTATCCCAATTTCCGATGTGTGTCTTGCAACAAATATATTTTCTATTTTCAACCTTTTATTTTCGAAGAACAATTTCAAATTGTGAGGACACAATTTATTGATGGAGGGGAGAATGTAACATCCCAAGATTTCATAATGTGTTATTTCTTCAAAATAATTCAATAACTTCCACTACATGCAACACTGAGTTTAATTGCACCATGACGTACCAAAAAATCCATTCAAAAGATTTTATGAATAGTATCAACTAAATTTTAATTTTTATATAATCCTTATAATTTTAGAATCCATATTATGAGTTTCTTAGACATAATGCAAGAACAAATTCATTTTTATTATTTCACTTTTATCAAATTTTAATAATGAACCCTTTTTAAAAATAATATTTTAAACTTTTTGACTAAATAGGGACATCAAAAATTTAAAATGAAACATCCCAAGCTTCCACGGTACTCTTTCCTTTGAATAATAGAGTAGCGTGTGTTGTACGCAACTTCGAGTTTTAACACACACCACAACCGATCAAACAACCCGTTATGAATAGTAATACCTACTTTTTTGAAATTTTATCTCTTAAAATGGACTTCATTTTTTATTCGAAATATCGAATTTAGCCTAGGGTGAAATTTTGGAACATTTCGGATAACATTAATATTTTGAAGAAAAGTGAAAATTACTAAATTTTAATTAAAAACAACTTTTATAATCAAAATATTTAATATTGATAAATTATGAATTTGAGTGGTTTTAAAGTATATATAGAATATATATTTTTTACATTTAATTAAATTTTTGTCATTGGAAAAAATTTTACAATTAAACCGGACATAAATAGGTGTCAATCTTTTGATAGTTATTATCTCTTAAAAACAGGCATTTTGTTTTAACAACGGGAATTAATTTTAAATTAATTTCTGCCACTTCTGTGTTTTGAATTTGGAAAAATAGATTCCATATTTGGAATCATGATTTTCATATTGTGTGAATATGTAACTTTTATTTTTAGACATTTTGAATAATTACTACGGTAAATATTTTATTTACCGTGGTTAAAGGGTAAATCCGGTAAATAAGGGTTAAAAAATAATATTATAATAATAAAATATTACCCTAAACATGTTCTAACATTATTGGTTGATACATTTCTGACCATGGGAATCTTTGGGTCGATTTTGGGACCCCATGGAGCCACTTGTAGGTGATAGGGACACTTTATTTTAATTAAGTTAAAATGAATACAAAAATGACACAAGCATATATCTTTTAGCCAAAATTTTTTTACATAGGGTTATATATGTTGGATTTTCGACTATAAAGATTCATGTGAAAGATAAAAAGATTTAATACATAATGAAATTTTATTTATAATTTTTAGACATTAAATAGTGTAATTTATATATGACACAATGATGATACAGTAATTACTTAATTAATGAACAATTAGAATAATTGATATTATAAATACCTAAATAAATATAAGTTGAGACTTTTTATGAACAAAACTAATTTTATAGATTAATATGACATGTTAGAATTGATTTAATTAACTTTTTTCGAATTAATAATTCTGTTATGAGTTTCACAAAAATCAACTATTCAATAGTGTCAAAATTGACATAAAAGAGTTTTTAAAACAAATATTATATTATTAATTGATATTAAATTCCTAAAAATCTACGGTTCTGCCAAGAGACTTATATCATGATAGTTGTATCATTAATGGACAACTTGGGGGTCTTTTGGAAGTATATGGTATGTTTATTAACTATATAATATAAAAAAACAAAGAGACATTGTAAAAGTGAAACTAATTAACTTAGAGTTAATACATAATAATAAGGTTAATATAAGTACTCAAACCTTTCTAAATTCTATTGTTTGAGTGGTTTTAGACCTATCCCCACCATTACCTTTGAATAATCAACTTTAGAGCCATTAGAAACCGAATATGAATTTATTACAAATTAATATTTCTAGATTTTCCAAAGGTGCCCCTGACCCCTAATATAAATGAGAACTCCCCCTTCTAATTACTTCACACCATCAAAGCCTTCAGGTTCGGACAAACCCTGCCCAAATACTCTCTAAACTTCCCTCGCTACATTCTAGAGGCCTTAGTTTGATCAGAAAGCCAACCTAGGGATCCCTTTTGATCAAATAAAAAGGAAGAACCCGAAGAAGAGATAATGATTTCACCACCCTTTTCCAAGTTCCTTTCTTCTTCCACTTCCTCTTCCTTTGATGTTACCTTTCTAAAATAATTAATCCAATATAATATATATATATATATTTATGCTATTATAAATATGGTACAACCATATTCACTATTCTATCCATCCTTTGAATAACATGTCACTATACGTGTGTACGTACGACTTACCGTCTCCACTTCGTGGTGTAATTATTATTCAATAAATTATTATTTGGTTGGGTATAATAATGATGTGTAACTCATGTAAATAATAAATATAACATGATAATGATTCTGTATATATGATATACCATCCAATTATATATTATTTTAATATCAAAAGAATGATATTATCGCCCGTGCGTACGTACGGACTACCATCTCCAAGAACGCGATGAGATTCATTCTCCATCGTATCCATTCAAGTATAATTCTCATTTGATGACTAATAGTAGCATCTAAGGACATGATATCATTCTTGATATGATTAAGATACATCATATCCATTACAAACATGGATTACATAACAAAACATATAAAAGAAAACGAGTAAGTTAACACCCGAAACAACAATAATACAAAGATATTATTAACCAATAAATGTTAAAAGATCATATATGATATCATATTAATGTATATGATTCAGGTATAATTTAATAACAATTATTTCACCATTATATAGGAGGTTAAACTACCCCCAACGAAGGAAAAGTACATGGTAAGGGTTTATTTCACAATCTCTTCATTATCCGAGGTTGTTTATATGTAATTATCTATTGGGATCACTTTATCATCCACATCCATGCTCCTTAAAAATATATTTAAAAACATTTTCACTTTTTACTAGGAAATTTTTTAATGTCATTTATACCCTTATTTGTTTTGAAAGGAATCATTCCATCATTTTCCAAACAAGTCACTTTTAACCTTTCCGACAAATTTAATGTAAGAATGTTTTTTTAACATATACGGCGGGTGCGGCTATTTACCGCCGTTATAAAATCGTCAAAGATTCACTTAAAAGATTATAATAATATTTCCAAAGTAAATGTTTTATTTTTTAATTATGTGACTTTTAAATGATTTCAAAATGAATATTTTAAGAATTTGTGAAAGGTAATCTTTATCAAGATCATAATTTTAAATTTTTTAAAGATTTATCTTTCTAAATATTTTTAATTAATGTCCTTGTTTTCAAAATGATTTTAAGGATTTATATCTATGGACATGAATGTTTTGAAATGAAATTTCTTTTAAAAAGTTTCAAAGTTGTATGGGACACTTTGATTCAAAAATCTCTTTTAAATTACTTCTTTTATAAAGGGTTGACATTTCAATGATTTTGAGAAAAGAGATATTTCTCTCAAATTGGTTTGATTTCATCTATGGCAACATACTTTGAAGGATTTTAAGCTTATCTGAAGTTGATTTATTATGATACAAAACTTTTCTAATGTATTGAAGGTTTTGGGATATGTTTGACAGTGGATGTGTTATTTTTATACCATTCATGATTTATGGAGAATGTATTGACATTTTGTATGCTAGTTTTAATATGAATGTTTATATTATGTTTAATCCTTTTCATATGGGAATTTATTCGACTTAGTAAGTGATGGGTGGAGCCCGCTATAGCTCCTCAATGCATCGGTAGGTCTCAAGAGACAAACTACTGTCTTGGCACAAGGCCCTGGCAAAATCATATTTGTTGTCTTGGCACGAGGCCTTGGCTATGTGGTTAGGATAGTCTTGCATTACGCATTCCATCATTATGAAAGTGGTTATTGATATTTCATGTGATTATTCGATTAGTAGAATATCCATGTGAATAAGTAAATGGAATTATTTCATTTTATTTTTTCCATACTATGTTGAAGTTCAAGTTTAAAATGCTTTTGTTTTAGTTATACACTGCCTTAGATGTTTATTCTTATTTATGAAAGTTTCCGCTATATTGTTATCCTTAATGGGCATTTGAGCTCACCCATTTTCTATGTTTTATTTATCCTATGATATGAAGAAGTAAATTATGAATGACCTGCAGGGATAGTATGAGGGGATAAGAGTGTGGTCTATGGAGAATATATTGTTGTAGTTTTCATTTTTATGATGTAAAACATTATGAATATATCTAGTGTTTCCAAGGCTACTAAACCAATCGGTCTTTCGAGATTTTATATTTCTTGTGATCATGCCAACATTATGTAATAATGCACCGACTCTGGGTAACTGGGGTCGGGGCGTTACAATTTTAGTATGAAAAAATCAATAAAACCTCTCTCTGTAGATGTTAATTCAGCAGCGTCTAATCTCTAGATTGATAAACATGTCATGATCTCTTTCAATTTAGCTCATATTTATAGGGAAGACATCAACGGTCATATTCGTCCTACAATGGTCATATTTTTCCTTTAATTTGGGAGGGAACTGTACACATGTCACTCAAACAATGGTTAGTTAGAAACTTAAAGCAGGATATCATTTTATATCAAAAACTAGTGTAAGAAAAAATATTGTAACATAACTAAAATCCAATATTCGGAAAATAAGAAAATGAATGTTCGGAGTCTATCCAAAAATAAATTCAGAGTGTATTATACAAGGATATTCAGATTCTGTATTCTAGGAATTTGGAACCATAATTCTATAGAATTATGGAGTTTGAATTTCATGGAAATTTGAAATCTGGATTCACATGAATTCGGAGCAAGAACTTACAAAGTTTGGAGTAAGAGTTCATGATAATTCGGAGTCAGAACTCATAAGAGTTTGGAGTCTATATTCAAATAAATCAGAATCCAAACATGGAAAAAGTGCAAAACCATAATTCATATTTAGAATTCTAGGTCAGAACATTAGAAGAGTTCATAACTAGAATTCATAATAAGAATTCGGAGTCAGAACATCAAAAGAATTCATAACTAGAATTCGTAATCAGAATTCGTATTTAGAATTCTGAGGATTCAGATCCTAAAATAGAATTCTTTATATCAAGGTAATTATAGGATTCCAAGGTTTTTGTTTCAAATTGAATTTTAAACATAGAAAAATTATGATATGAATAATGAACATGGTAAGGACAAATTTCCTTAGGAAATGTTATTTTTTCTTATAGATGTAAAACATACTGTAAATTGAGATTTTCCTTGAGATTAGAGGATTGTGATTTTCAAAACAAAAAGGAATGATAATGTTAGTAGGAAGCCATATTGACATTACAATCTCCCCCAAGTATGAAGGAATGGAAAATTCATCATGAAAAACTTATTTACATATCAATCTCCCCCTTTTTGGAATGCAAAAACATCCTTACGAAAAAGATTATAAGGACATAAAGGAAAAAAATTCAGACATTTAAATAAAACTTATCTCCCTTTTCATATGAACGATGATGAATATGAATAACTCCCCCTTTGTATATGGAACACTAAGGATTGAATTCTTGATTTTCGGAATGATATTTTTCATTATCATGAGTACAAAAATCTCTGTAATGAAATATCCCTCTTAGATAAACTCCTACTTACTCCAGGATATTTTTTCCTTTCTTAGTATTCTTTTTCATTTCTCTCTAGTTATGATTTTAATAAATAATATAAGGGAATGGAAAAGAAATATGGGACCTGAAATATTAGTACAAAGCATGCAAAAAAATGAGCAACCAATATTTCAGTAAGATTGGTATAATTCGAACAAGGAAAGAAAATACAACAAAAGATCAGATTTGATCTATTTTCCTTCCTTCTCCTTGGTTATTAATTTCTTCACAATGGTTTTCAGCATCTTTATCTCCTTGTGATATTAATCTGTTTTCTTCTCTAAGGCATTGATCATATCATCTTGAGCCTTCACAGCCTCTACATGGATTTTCAACAAGTAATCTTTTTTCACTATATTTTCTTCAATCTCGATATGGAGATCCCATTCCCTCTTCCAAATTTGGGAAATAGAGTATAAATTACCATTCAGATCCTTGACTTCCTGAATCTGAGTATTCAGTTCAAGGTTTAGATTTTATTCAATGCTAGTTGTGAGATCCTTGATTTTTCTATCTTCATAATCAAACTATTGTTTCACATCATCTTGAAACTTATCATGCTCTATCAAATCATCAACTATATTCTTTGACATAGTGACCACATTATTACAATAATTTCTATGGGCATCATAGTTGATAAATAAGTTCTTGAAATCAGCCTCAATAATATCTTTCTTCCTCAAACAATTTATTAACGTCTTCTTTACCCTTCCAATATTCATCTTTCTCATCCTTCCTAGGATTTGGGAGCATAGATGACTCTACATCAGAAGTTCGGATTGGCATTTTCTTGGAAGGAGTTTCCTTTTCATGTTAATATTCAACTTGTTTAATAATATCTTTACTGTGACCACTACGTTATTCTTTTTCATCCTTTTCTTCAACTACCTTTTCTTGGGAATTTTCTAGAGTCATGAAATTCTTCCCGGAGACTCAGGTAAAGCCTCAACCAAGAACGATTTCGGTACTGTAATTTTTTCGAATTCTATTTTTGTATCCCTTAGAAGGGATTGAAGATTCTCAGCCTCTGGAATCTTCTTCTTCTGGTTCTTCTCTTTGTCTTGACTCCCATGCTCTTCAGCAGTCTTCTCTTTTAGAGCCTTGGCCTCAGCAGGATCCAAGCTGAACTGTGGCTCACCTTCCTTCCAGTTTTTCATATCCTCCCTACACTTTTCAACAACCTCATCCAGATTGGCATTCTACTTCTTTGGTTTTGGAGGTGCGGATTGATATTCCATAGCTTTAGGGGTTTCTTCTTCTTCTTCCACATCATTTAGCTTCCTCTTATTTCCATCCTTCTTCAATGTTTCAACCTCTTCTGCATTCTTCGAAACAACTTCAACTTCTTCTACTGGTAGATCATAAAAATCTCCAGAATCATTAGAAAACCTGATATTCATTATTTTTATAGTATCATTCCTTACTAATATATCATTGAAATTCCTCATCTTGGAACTGCAATAAATCTTGAAGGACTCAAGATATCGAACAATCAACTTGGAGAGTTGGGCAAGATACATAATTATTTGGGCTCTCAAATTACCATTCTTGATATTCTCTATTTTAAATAGAATATTTGTCATCAGATTGATATTTCATAGATTTACCAAAAAATCCAAGATATATATATCACTTTTCTTCAACATGTCCTTGTCACCTTTTCTTGGTACGATAAAACCTTGAACCCATAACTCAAGGATCCTATCATTGTATACAAAGGAGAAATCATTGCGGTCTTGACATCTATTAGTCCAAGGCACTCCATAGCCTTCCCCTTTACAAAACTTCCATGATCATCTGGTAGCATATGGGAATAGAATTCTGCTTCTCCTACATATGACAACCCCACCAATCTGCAGCCTTGGTGTATGAAATAGTATAGGGTTTTCCATAACTCTTGAATAAAATCTTATATTACCTTCTTCCATAAATCATATTACTAACACATAGAACTTTATAATAATATCCTGTCACACAAAGTCCTGAGCTCTAGGGTTTGATATGAAAATGCTTTCCTATCTGTTCAACTTGATTTTTTCGGAGATAATGGAGGCATACTTGTTTAAGAAAATCAGATGCACCAACCATTATCTATATACTTTCCACTCTGCAATCGGCTTGACTGAAGAAATATATTTCTGATGGGATTTTTCTGCAGACATTCGGACTTGGGAAAAAACTTGAGAAGTTCGGAACATGATTTTGTAGGAGGGGTAGAGCTTCGACACTCAAAGGATTGAAGTCGATGTGGTACATCCCTTCAATGGTCCTTTATATAGGCGTTTGATGTGATGATTCGACTTCCAAACTCAAAACAATGGATGATAATTGTTCTGATCATATCTATTGGCTAAAATCATAGATGAAAGGAAAATTTGGTATGATCCATTCTATTGCTGTTTATAAAGGAAATCAATGAGATTTAAGGAAATTAGAATCCATAAAAATTTAAAACACAAACGAAAATAACTTCAAGGAAATCATGACTACGAAAACATACGAAAGAAATCATACCTTTCTGATTAATAGGAAGATTATTTGCAATAGGTAATATTCCTCTTGAATAACATTAGAAAAAACAACTACGAAAACCTCCATTACGCAAATTTCTATTACAAATATTTTTAGTATGAAAATTTTCATTACGAAAGTTTCAAATAAAAAAAATATCATTATGAAAATTTCAAGTACGTGAATTGTTATTACGAAATTTTCTAAGTGTGAAATTTTTCATTATGATAGTTTCAAGTATGAAAATATTCATTATGAAAAACTTGAAGAAATATCATTACGAAATATATGAAAAACTTCATTAAGAAAAAATATGAAAAATATCATTATGAAAAAATATGAAAAACATACAATCACATGTACTCCCCCTATTAAAAAGAGTTTATTACTGTAAGGAGATTGATTTCAACAAGATTTTAATATAGTGGATTACCTTATGGTTATCATTCCTAACTTATGTTTAATGGTTTCAAATCTATCACATGGTAAATTTTTTTTGAAAATAACATCATGTTGATCTTGCATTCTGATGAATTGAAGAATGATATCTTTTTTTAGTGTGTGATCCCTAAGAAAGTGAAGCCCATTATCTATGTGTTTTACACATGAGTGATGTATAGGGTTTTTACTAAGGGAAATGGAACTTGTATTATCACACAAAATTTTTGTTTTGGTAAAACTCATACCATAGTCTATGAGTGTGTTTTTTATTCACAACACTTGAGCACAAAAACTTCCAGCTACTATATATTTAGCATTAGCAGTGGAAAGTGCTACTCAGTGTTGCTTCGTACAAGACCAAGTAACTAAAGAATATCCTATGAAATGAAAGGTTCTAGATGTACTTTTTCTATCCATTATATATCCACCAATGAGAGCATGTGAAAAACATTTCAAAATGAAATCATTTCCAAAACATTAAAAGGGTCATAAAATTTTGGTTCCCATTAAGTAGAAAAAAATTCTTTTCACTGCCTTTTAATGAGATTCCTTAGGATTTAATTGATATCTTGAACATAAGCATACTGAGATTATTATGTCTGGATGACTAGCTGTAATGTAATGTAAACTTGTTATCATACATTTAAAAGATGTTTGATCTAATGGTTTCACAGCTTCACCAGGATCAAGTGTGTTTGAGGTACCAATGGGAGTACTTATACTCTCAGTGTTGTCATATCTATACCTTTTTATAAGATCATTAATATACGTATGTTGAGATATGTAGATTCCTTCTAGTTTTTGTGAAAATTGAAAACGAAGGAAAAATGCTAACTCAACCATCATACTCATTTCAAACTCATATTTCATTAGATCCGCAAAGGAATCAGTTAAGGATTGATGAGTAGAACCAAATATAATGTCATCAACATAAATTTGAACGATCAATTTTTTTTTCTTATCTTTCATTTTAAAAAGGGTTGGATCTAAATTTCCCTTAAGATATTTATATTGAATCAAAAATCCTATAAGTCTATCATACCAGGCTCTAGGGGATTTCTTAAGTCCATACAAAGCTTTGGTAAGTCTAAAAACATGATCAGGATGTTTTGTATCTTCAAAGCTAATAGTTTGTTCAACAAAAACTTTTTCTTGAACAAAAACATTAAGGAAAGCACATTTCACATCCATTTGAAAATGATTTAAATTGAAGAATGCTGCAAAGGCATGTAAGATATGAAAAAAATCATGTCTAGCTACTAGAGCATAGGTTTCATCATATTCCATTCCTTCTTGTTGATTATAGCCTTTACCAACTAATTTACCTTTATTTATAACTGTGATTCCATTTTCATCACACTTATTTCTGAAAACCCATTTTACTCCAATAACAGAAGTTTGTAGGTCTTTCAACCAAGTTCTAGACATTATTCTTTTAGAACTCATTTATCTCATCTTGCATAGCTTTTATCCAATATTCATCACTTAAAGCTTAATTAGTGATTTATTATAAGACCTCATACTTAAACCTTACGTAATCTTGTGTTATTACAAGATTACACATTGAGGATCTTTTCAGGTTTAGAGTTTTAGAGGATTAGATCAAAAAACTTGCATTACATTCCACATTTAAACAAAGTGGTAACATAAAAGATATTATTCATTTTTTACCATCAACAGAAAAATATTTAAAATAAAACTTGGATTCTTTCTTTACACTTCCTTGACACTATCATCATATCATGTTCCCATCCCATGACCTGTGAAAAACATTTCAAAAACTTGGGATGAGCATAAAAAGCTCAGTAAGGGATATAATAATATGGAAAGGAAACATGAGTACTTGTATACATAAGAATGAAATCATACTTTACCCATAAAACATAAACACATTAACATACCTCGTAAAATCATGAATAAATCATAGAAATCATAAGACATAAAGGTAACTTGAGGCATACATAACATTCTTATGTAGGGAGTAACCCTCTTGGTTACGTTGGGAATACCCATCACAGTATATTCCCTAAATCTCTTCGGAGAAACCTTAACGTTTAACCCCTTCACGTTACCCAATGCATTGGAGAGCTATATCGGGCTCACCCGCACTTAGTTAATCACGAAACCACCCGTATTCATAATAATGCCCAATAACCATAACATAATCGTATCACATAAAACAAGAATAAAGGAAGCATAACATTTCCACCATTCAATCACAAGTTATCAATACCAAACATTGATATAAAAACATTATGAAAACCATTTTCAATACCAAAATTAATGAAAAGTAAACCATGGTATTTATTTCTCTTTTAAAAAGTAGGTATGGCTTGTAGAGGAAGTCGAAACTCAAATAATGGTCCTGGTGGCGGAAAAGTCGTTGTCGCCACATAAATACGACAAAAACATTCCCTTTTGTCATTTAGTAAACCACTCTGTATAAAAAAGATTCCTTTAGGATAAACGTGAAAGTCAAAGGGGTTTATACACCGTATAAAAGAAGGTGGTGAATAAAACAATATATGCCTCAATGAAAGGATATTGAGACGATGTCCCATACAAAGACAGTATCCTTGGATTAAGGATAGAACTATTACATAATTATGTGTGACAAACTAATACACCAAATATAAGTGGATATTAAGTGTAAAACAATAAGTGGTTATTCACACATATTTATATAATGACATATTCAAGGAGTATAAGCTTATCCCAAAGAAACAAAATTGGGTTAAGAAGTTCCCTTGCAAAAATTTGACAGCCTAACAGCGTCACTACAAAATTCAGAAAATGAGTTGATGATAGACAAAAAGGGTATCTCATCACCTGGACATAAAATTTAAATCACTAAGGATATATAAGAACATATCCCAACATAATTTTATGTGAATTTAAAGACGTAAAAAAATAATTCTTTTAAAAAGTGGAGGGTGAAATGTTCCCTTACCGACATGGGTATCATTCGAAACATACACCGCGTAAAAGAAGGACAATGCAACATTTATGTAAATACTCATAAATGAAAGCATATTACAAAATGAGTAAAATAATGGGTAGTAAATACACCATTCAATGGAAATTGTGGAAAATGTAGCATAAATATCACGAGAATAAAAGTGAGATGAAAAATCACTTAAGAAAACTTGGCAGCCTAACGGCGCCACATAAAACTTACAAAAATGGATTAATTAGATAAAATAGGGTCTCACATCATATTAAAATAAAATTTATAGCAAGATGGATATAAAATAACATCCCCCATCATAACAAAGAGGAGCTTAAAATATGTGACATAATGGAGAGTACTTAAAAAGAAAGAGAGAGGTTAGATCTCTTACGAAAATTCGGTAGCCTAACAGCGCCACTAAAAACTTCCAAAATGGATTGATGAGAGAGAATAGGGTCTCTAATCATATGAAAATAAAAATTATTGTAATAGGTATATAAAAGAACATCCCAATCACAGGAAATATGAGTTTAAAAGGAATGACAAAAAAGAGTGTACTTAAAAAGAATGAGAGGATTGGGATCCCTTACCTCTGGTCCGACTTGACTCGTTCGTTCTTTAACATCATGAATAATAAACTTGAGTTAATTGATACTTGCTTAAGAACCTTTTTCATGTTCATTATCCCTTTTATATCACTTATTTCCATGTTATAAATAGTATGTAATCATTTAAGTTAATAATGTTTGTTTTGTCGATATTTGTTTCTTAAGTCGAAAGTGGACTTCTTACAATTACATGGTGTTCGTGTGGTCAAAGGTTCATTATATATAGAATGATATTCATGATTTGGATATCATATATATCATATATATCCAGAATATACATGTATTTATAATATTACATAATCATTTAGAGGTATGAAATGAAATGCACCGTTCATGGAGACGGTAAGTCGTACGTACGCATGAAATCTACTCTCATTTCTATGTCATATTAATGGAATTAAAATTAAATGAGAGTTATGTATATTTTAATTCCATAATAATATTCATAATTTATATGTAACATAAATCATATATAATAACTTTAAATACATCCTTTATACATCCCACATATGGCATTAACAAATCAAATCACTTTGAGGGGGTGGTAGTCTGCACTTCTTAAAATGAAATTATCATGTTTACCCACAATGCAAACCATAAATATATTCCACAAAAGAAAAATACAGAAGCTTAAGTAAACCATAAAAATATTAAATATCATATATAAATATAGTTACATATTAATGGCCACCTTTTAAGGTGTTATATGAGTGTTGAACAATCATCGTTTCGTGAGGCTGAAATTCTCCATCCACAGAAATAGTATGTTGTTTAACTATTTGATATAGGTGTGTGGAAGTGTAACACGAATTATTCTTATAAAAACATCCTAGTATATTGAATATACTAGATGTATTAAAAAATAAATGAATAAAAAGAGTTTAGGGGGTTGGAAAAGAAAAATAAAACAAAAGAACACAAGTGAAGACATTACCTTAAAATCAGGTAACTCTTTTTGATTTGAGCTCAAAGGATTCCTTGGGAAGACTTCTGCCCAAATTGAGGCGCCTAGGAGTAATATAGGGATGTGTAGAGACAAAATGAGCAGGGGTTGGCCGAGACAAAGGCTTTATAAGTGTGGGTAAGGAGGTAGAGTTGGGGGCCTTTTATAAGAGGGGAGGAGGGAAACTCTTGGAAAGTAATGAAATGTAACTTCATTTGAAAATTATTTTCGTCTTTAAAAGGTCCCACATTTATATAAATTGAGGATAAGGTGATAAGGGTTCTAAATATACCCATCTGATAGGTTTTTGACATGTGTAGGATTTAGTTTTTATATTATCTTTTCATTTTATGTAAATCTTTAAATAATGAGGTAATCACTACATCATCATGATTTCATAAATAATTTAATTTATTTAATGTCTAAAAATTATACAAAACATATCATGATTTTTGAAATCTTTTTAGCTTTCTAATAAATATTTATATTCAAAAATATGACTTGTATACCCCAATTTAAATTTTTTTTAGTGAGACATCTCATGCATGTGACATTTTTATTTTAACTTTAAATAAAAAGTTATTTATGTAATTTTCCAACCTAAGTGGCTCCATGGGGTCCCCAAGATGACCCATAGATTGTCTTGGTCGGCCATGACACATCCAATTAGGGTAGGATGTGTATGTAGGTCATTTCAAATTATTAAAACATTATTTTTACCTTAATTTACACTAATTACCTCTAATCGCAATTATGAACTTAAAATTTACTATTCACCAAAAAATATATTTTAATCCCATTGATCCACATTTTACTTCCTAATGACAACCATTTATGTCAGATTTTTTAAATTCAAAACACAGAGGTGGCAAAGTTTCATTTAAACGAAAAATCAGTTTCATTATCTACCACTTAGTGGTTTCAATATTCATCAAAAACTGAAGTTCTTTAGAAAAATACTAAAACTTCACCCTAAGGTATATTTGATATTTTGAATTCAAAAATGAAGTATATTTTACAAAATTAAAAACATATATGTTGCAATAATTAATATAATATTTAATTCCCGCTGTCAGAGCAAATAGCGTGTTTTTATGATACAATAAGTATCCAAAGATTGACAATAGTTTAAGTCTGATTTCAAAGTGAAATTAATTACAATGACCACAATTGGATTAAATGGTAAAAATATATTCTAATTGAACATTAAAAACAATTCAAAATATAATATAATCATATAAATAAATTATATTAAAAAGTGGTTTTGAAGTAAAATACATCATTTTTAACTATTTATTAAAAAATGAACTTTATCGGAAAAATACCAAAAATTTACACAAAGTAAATTTTGATGTCCCTATTCTAAAGAAGAATTTTATTTTGTCAAATAAAACACATAAAATTTTCAAAAAGTGGATTTAAAAGAGGTTCTCCATCATAAGGCGGTTAATCGACCTTTTAATGAATATTAGAATGTTTACGCTTAAAATTGGATTCATTCACATTTTTAATCCTCTAACATTTGTTGTAAAGAGTAAAAATATTTGACAAACATATATAATAATTTTGTAGTTAGTTCTGTTCATTTCTTCCATTACAACGGCTTGGCATTAACTACCATTTAAAATAATATTATTTTATTATTAGAGTGCAACGTAAGATTCCCAAGAAACTCATTGTTGCGTATTTGGGACGCCATAGAGCATACCGTCCCCTTTAAAGTAATATTAATATTTTATTTACAAATATAGATAAATATAAAAATTTCATATTCTTTATTTACCTGGGGTGTTACATCCTTCCCCCCTTTTGGGAATTGCATCCTCGCAATTTTAAAATTGGGCTCGGAAACATCCTTGAAAGTCTCACATCGGAACAAGAGTCGGTAAAACAATCACTTTAAAATAAAGAATGAGAAGTACAGAGGACACCCGAGTTAACCCATACTAGGATTCCATGTAGGAAAACATGGACATGGAGGAAAAAACATACGGTCATGTTCTGATGGAGAGTGATAGAAAACATGTTTAGGAGAATGTTAACCACAAGAAAATCACAAACTTGTGATGGGTTAAACAGTATTCGATTCCCTAGTATGAAAAGTTAATAGACAACATTTTTGTTTTAAGTTTATTTTTATTGAGGAATTTATTCATAAGGAAACATAATCACTTATCATGTTGACTTCCACCTTTTATTAGATTTCTTACACAAACTCATATTTTCTCCAAAAGACAAGTATTTAGGAAGACATGTTCACATTAAGAGTACTATAATCAACTTCTAGAGATTCACCTAATCCACAAAATATAACTATATACTTCCAATGTATTTAGACTTTAACCAAAACCAAAACCAAAAAGGGTAGTACAAGATCAGATAATCCAGAAAAGGATAACCCTTTATAAAAAGAAAATATATTCTTAATCTCCAAAATTTGTCCAACAAAACCCAGAGTTCAACGAGGACCATTCGATAAACAAATTGTCCGTAAAATTATTAAAAGTAAACCAAACTAATATTGAACCCAAATATTTATAGGATTTTTTCACATAGTCTTTCAAGGTACAAATTAACTTTTATCTCCAAATAACATCATTTGCTATAAATTCTCATATTGAAAAGTAATTAACCTAATCACATATCCTCAATGATAGGTTAATCATTTCCATAGATAACCCAAAATAAAATTACTCTTGATTCCTAAAATCATCTAACTAAAACGATTTAGTCAAACTAACGAGGGACTTCACGTAGTCCAGTGGTAGGAGATAAATACCAGTCGCACTTTGGTTGTGGGTTCGATTTCCACAGCTTTGTCCGACGCGACGGGTTGTCACACGGTATGCATGTTGTCCTTCTTCCAAAACTATATAATTCTTAAAACATTCCCCAAAATGAGATAAAATATTAAAAAATGATCATAACATATTTTAACCTCAAGTTTATCTCAAGACTTTCATTTTCCATCATAACATATAATAACCCATAATTACCTCAAAAGTAAGGATCATATAAACTCTAATGGTTACCTTTATAATTATTGCCTGAACATCCACATCGATTGGTCATCTCGTACATGATGCATTACAGATCATACCAAGGTTCAGGCGGTTGATAATGACTCCTTGATAGTTGGTTTAGAACAACCATGAGTTTCCTCATTGAATCACCCATTTTATCTAGTATCTTAATCAGAGAACCACAACAGTTTCCTTCAAACCTGTTGTCTCTTTGGTTCCTGCTAGATCCATCCATTCACTAAAAACTTAAATGTCAGTGTGGGTATATCAACAAAACCATCATGTAATAATGAGGAAGGTAAACACTAAGATATACTTACTCATTCACTTTATCTAAAACTAGGACTCTTTCTAAAATCCTTACCATTATGGCAATGTCACTTGTGCTTAGAGAATACCCTAACCTCTAAAGTTATCTAAACTCACCATTGATACCAACTATAAGTCCCCAGAATTAAACCTTACTTAATCTTGAGTTATTACAAGATTACACATTGAGGATCTTTTCAGGTTTAGAGTTTTAAAGAATTAGATCATAAAACTTGCATTACATTCCACATTTAAGAAAAGTGGTTACATAAAAGATAGTTTTCATTTTTCCCATCAACGGAAACATATTTAAAATAAAACATGGATTCTTTCTTGACACTTCTTTAACACTATCATCATATCATTTACCCTTCCCCTGACCTATGAAAAACATTTCAAAAACATGGGATGAGCATAAAAATCTTAGTAAGGGATATAAAAATATGTAAAGGAAACATGAGTACATGTATACATAAGAATGAAATCATACTTCCATAAAACATAAGCACTTTAACTTGACTCAAAAAATTATGAATAAATCATAGAAATCATATGACATAAATGTAACTTGAGGCATTAATAACATTCTTATGTAGGGAGTAACCCTCTTGGTTACGTTTGGAATACCCATCACAGTATATTCCCTAAATCTCTTCGGAGAAACCTTAAATATTAACCCCTTCATGTTACCCAATGCATTTGAGAGCTATATCGGGCTCACCCGCCCTTAGTTTATCACGGAACCACCCGTCTTTATAATAATTCCCAATAACCATAACATAATCGTATCACATAAAACATGCATAAAGGAAACATAACATTTCCACCTTTCAATCACAAGATATCAATACAAAACATTGATATAAAAACATTATAAAATCCATTTTCAATAGAAAAATTAAAGAAAAGTAAAAAATGGTATTTATTTTTCTCTTAAAAAGAATGTATGGCTTTTATATGAGGCCAAAACTCAAATAATGGTCACGGCGGCGGAGAAGTCGTTGTCGCCGCATACATATGACAAAAACATTCCCTTTTGTCATTTAGTAAAATGATTTGTATAAAAAATATTCCTTTCGGATAAACATAAAAGTCAAAGGGGTTTATACACTATGTAAAAAAAGGTTGTCTATAAAACAAAACATGCCTCAATGAAAGGAGATTGATACGAAGTCCCATACAAAGACGATATCCTTGGATTAAGGATAAATCAATTACATAATTATGTATGACAAACTAATACGCCAAATATAAGTGGATATTAAGTGTAAAACAATCAGAGGTTATTCACACATATTTATATAACGACATATTCAATGAGTACAAGCTTATCACAAAGAATCAAAATTGGGTTAAGAAGTTCCCTTTCAAAAATTTGATAGCCCAACGGCTTCACTACAAAATTCAGAAAATAAGTTGATGAGAGATAAAAAGGGTATCTCATCAAATGGATATAAAATTTCAATAACTAACGATATAGAAGAACATATCCCAACATAATGTTATGTGAATTAAAAGACATAACAAAAGAAGTCTTTTAAAAATTGGAGGGTGAAAGGTTCCCTTACCAACATGGGTATCTTTCGAAACATACACCCCGTGAAAGAAAGACAATACATCATTGATGTAAATACAAATAAATGAAATTATATTACACAATGAGTAAAATAATGGGAATTACATACACCACTAAAATGGAATTGTGGAAATTGTATCATAAATCTCTTGGGAATAAAAATGAGATGAGAAATCCGTTACGAAAACTCGGCAGCCTAACGACGCCACTTAAAACTTAACAAAATGGATTGATCAGATAAAATAGGATCTCTCATCATATTAAAATAAAATTTCAAGAAATAGGTATATAAAATAACATCCCCCATCATAAAAAATAGGAGCTTAAAATAAGTGACATAAAGGATAGTGCTTAAAAATAAAGAGAGAGGTTAGATCTCTTACGAAAATTCGGCTGCCTAAGGGCGCCACTCAAAACATCCAAAATGGATTGGTGAGAGAGAATAGGGTCTCTCATCATATGAACATAAAAATTATAGTAAGATTAATATAAAATAACATCCCAATAACAAGAAATATGAGATTAAAAGGAATGACATAAAAGAGTGTAGTTAAAAAGAAAGAGAGGAGTAGGATCCCTTACATCGGGTCTGATTTGACTCGATCGTTCTTTAATGTCATGAATAATAATCTTGAGTTAATTTCTACTTTCTTAAGAACCTTTTTCAAGTTCATTATTCCTTTTATATCACTTATTTCCATGTTATAAACATTATGTAATCATTTAAGTTTATATTGTTTCTTTTGTCGATATTTGGTTTTCAAGTCGAAAGTGGACTTATTACAATTACATGTTGTTCGTGTGGTCAAAGGTTCATTATATAAAGAATGCTATTCATGATATTGATATAATATATATCATATAAATCCCGAATATACATGTATATATAATATTACATAATCATTTAGTGGTATGAAATGAAATGCACTGTTCATGGAGACGGTAAGCCGTACGGACGCATGAACGCTACTTTCATTTCTATGTCATATTAATGGAATTAAAACTAAATGAGAGGTATGTATATTTTAATTCCATAATTATATTCATAATTTATATGTAACATAAATCATATATAATAACTTTAAATGCATCCTTTATACATCCCACATATGGCATTAACGAATCAAATCACTTTGAGGGGGCGGTAGTCTGCACATCTTAAAATGAAATTATCGTGTTAGCCACAATGGAAACCATAAATATATGCCACAAAAGAAACATAAATAAGCATAAGTAAACCATAAACATATTATATATCATATATAAATATAGTTACATCTTAATTTCCACCTTTTACGATGTTATATGAGTGTTGAACAATCATCGTTTCGTGAGGCAGAAATTCGCCATCCACAGAAACAATATGTTCTTTAACCATTTGATGTAGGTGTGTGTAAGTGTAGCTCGAATTATTCTTATAAAAACATCCTATTATATTGAAGATACTATAGTTGTTACAAAATAAATTAATAAAAAGAGGTTAGGGGGTTGGATAAGCAAAATAAAACAAAATAACACAAGTGAAGTCATTACCTTAAAATCAGGTAACACTTTTAGATTTGAGCTCAAAGGCTTCCTTGGGAAGCCTTCTGCCAAATGTGAGGCTTATAAGAGTAATATAGGGATTTGTAGAGGCAAAATGAGCAGGGTTTTGCTGATCCAAAGGCTTTGGAAGTGTGGGTAAGGAGGTAGAGGTGGGGGCCTTTTTTAAGAGGAGAGGCGGGGCACTCTTGGAAAGAAAAGAAATGTTACTTTATTTGAAAATGCGTTTTGGATTTAAAAGGTCCCACATTGATATAATTCGAGGATAAGTTGATAAGGATTCTAAATACACCCATCCAATAGGTTTTTGACAAGTTTAGGTTTTAGTTTTTACATTATATTTTCATTTTATTTAAATTGTTAAATAAATAAGTAATCGCTACATCATCATGATGTCATAAATAATTTAATTTATTTAATGTCTAAAAATTATAAAAAAAATATCATAATATATGAAATCTTTTTATCTTTCTAATGAATATTTATAGTAAAAACTATGACTTGTATAACCCCATTTATAAATTATTTTAGTGAAACATCTCATGCTTGTGACATTTTTATTTTAACTTTAAATAAAAAGTTATTTATGTCATTTTCCAACCAATGTGGCTCCATGGGGTCCCCAAGTTGAACCATGGATTGTATTGGTCGGTCATGACACATCCAATGATGTAAGGACATGTGTCTAGGTCATTTCACATTATTAAAACATTATTTTTACCTTAAATTACACTAATTACCTGTAATCGCGATTAAGAACATAAAAGTTACTATTCATGAAAAATTATTTTAATCCCATTGAACTACATTTTACAACCTAATGACAACCATGTATGTAGGATTTTTGATATTCAAAATACAAAGGTGGCAAAGATTCATTTAAACGAAAAATCAGTTTTTTTAACTACCACTTAGTGGTTTCAATATTCATCAAAAATTGAAGTTCTTTATAAAAATATCAAAACATCACCCTAATCTATATTTGATATTCCCAATTCAAAAATGAAGTCTATTTTAAAAAATTAAAAAGATATAAGTTGAATTAATTAATTTAATAAATAATTCCCACTGTCATAGCAAATAGTGTGTTTTTATGAAATAATAAGTATCAAAAGATTGACACTAGTTTAAGTCCGATTTCAAAGTGAAATTAATTCAATGACAACAATTGGATTAAATGGTAAAAATATATTCTAATTGAACTTTAAAACCAATTCAAAATATAATTTCATCATATAAATAAATTATATTAAAAAGTGGTTTTGAATTAAAATACAACAGTTTTCACTAATCATTAAAAAAATGAACTTTATCGGAAAAATACCATAAATTTACACAAAGTAAATTTTGATGTCCCGATTTTAAAGAAGAATTTTATTTTGTCAAATATAACACAGAAAATTGTCAAAAAGTGGATTTAAAATAGGTTCGCCATCAAAATTTAGTTAATCAATCTTTTAATGAATATTAGAATGTTTACGCTTAAAATTGGATTCATTCACATTTTTTATCCTCTAACATTTATTGTAAAGAGTAAAAATATTTGAAAAACATATATAATCATTTTTTAGTTAGTTATGTTCATTCCCACCATTACAATGACTAGGCGTTAACTACCATTTAAAATAATATTATTTTATTATTAGAGTGCAATATAAGATTCCCAAGACACTCTTTGTTGCGTATTGGGTACGACATCGAGCATAGCGTCCCCTTTAAAGTAATATTAATATTTTATTCACAAATATGGATAAATATAGAAATGTCATATTCTTTATATACTTGGGTTGTTACATTTATGGTTTTATTTGGGAAAGTAATGATAGATGTTCTACTTCATTTTTTGAAGAACTTGTAGTCCTTAATGGTTGATTCACATCTCCAATTATACTATCATTTGGATGATTATTATGAAGCAACTGGTATTCGTTTTTTTGAACATGTTCATCTACATAGGGTAGGAAATATTCTGTATTAAATGCTTCAGAAAAATATTCTTTAACATTTTCTGTATCCGAAGGATCTTCTAACATAGGTTGATAATCAGTTTTTGAAAACACATCCAAATATGTAGGTTGGGATTGTTTAAAAACAAATAAACTAATTTAATCAAATTTCACATGTACTTTCTCATTGACAGTACATGAGTTTTTAATGAGAACTCTATAATACTTAGAAGTTGTGGAGTTTCCTAGGAAAATTCCTTCATCAAATTTTGGTTAGAATTTATATAAATTATCTTTAGTATTTAGGATGAATACCATTCATCCAAAAACCTTGAAGTCGTAAAGTCTTGGTTTTCTACCATTCCCTAACTCATAAAGAGTTTTATTAAGAAAAATTATAATTAGAACTCAATTTATAGTATAAGAAGTAGGACATACAGGTTCATCGCAAAAAATTTTGGCTACAGAATATTCACTCAACATGGTTCTAGATATCTCTTGAAGAATTCTCTTTCTTCTTTCAACAACACCATTCTATGGAGGAGTTCTGGGTTCTAAGAAGTTATGAGTAATGGATTTTCTACAACAAAATGTTTGAAAATCATAATTTTGAAATTATACTCCACGATCACTATGAATAATTTAAATCGAAGTTTTTTCTCATTTTAACATGGGATATAAATCTTTTAAAATATAAGAAGAAATCAGACTTCTTTGCTAGGAAATAGACACATGTAAATCTAGTGTAATCATCAACCAATAGAAATACATAATAATTTCCTCTAATTCATATAGTTTGTTTAGGACCAAAGAGATCCATATACACTTTCTGTGATTCATCAGCAGTTGAGACATCACCGAATGATTTGAATAATTATTTATGTTACTTTCCATATTGAAAAGGGTCAAGAAATATTGAAGAATAAAATCTATGATCTAGTAGATCCTTAACTACTCTTTTCATAGAAAGTTTTCATATGATTCTAATGTTACAGTGTCCTAACCTTCTATTCCATAAACATGAATGATCTTAAATTGCACTAAGGCACGGTAAGACTTGGCTCTTAAGATCTTCTACGTTTAGGGTGTAAATATTCTCTATCTGATTTCCAAAAAGAATAAAAACTTCCTAGGAATTGTGTACAAAGCACTTTTCATTCCTAAAATTCACAAGGTAACCTTCATCACATAACTGACTTATGCTAATGAGGTTTTTCTTAATACCATTAACAAATATAACATTTTAAATGAATGTTTTTCCATGAAGAATGATGTTATCAATACCAATAATTTCTCCCTAAGAACTATCTCCTAATGCTACTTTTCCTCCTTTCATCTTGATAATATTTACAAAATAGTTTTGTTACCAGTGATATTATGGGAACATACACTACCCATGTACCATGTATTTTTTATGGTACCTTCTCAATTTTATTCAAAACAAAAGAGTTAGACATTTTTAATCCAAACATTCTTGGATCCAGAAATTTCGGAACGAAATATTTTAGGTACCCACATTTTCGTAGAAAGGTAGGCTTTATGAGATCCAAAAGATTGGGTTTTGATTAAGGAAAAATTCTTTGCATAGTGTCCACCATAATAACACTTAGTAAAGAAAGGATCACTATGAGGAATAATATAATTATCACTAAAAATTTGTTTAGAACTATTATAACCAAAACCAGAACTATTCCTTAGAGGTCGGATTTGAGAATACATTTTTTCAAAAGTTTTTCTTAACTAAGGTAAAGTTTGACAAACACATCCTCCAAATTGTTTTTTGGATTTTAGTTTGTTAAACAAGTTCTTGTCTTCTAAAACATTTTATTTCGAACTAGAGTTTGGATCGAAAACATTTTTCTTAGAAATTACGTTTTCTAAATCATTGGAATGTTTATTCTTCTCATAATTTACTTCCTCGTGATTTTTTGAAATATTTTCAAAATCAACATTTTTCTTATCATGATGTTTAGAAATATCTGATATTTATATTGTAAGAATAGTATTCCTATAATTTTCTATATCACATTTTTTCATGATGTTTGAATTCTCAATTACAAAGAGTTTGGAAAACCTAGAAACTTTTTCATAGGTAGGTAAAGTGTTATCTTCATCAGAAGAGTTATAATATTTACTAACTTTATAATTAATAGATTTATTGGTCATAGATTCAAAATTTTGTACCTTATCCATTAGAAAATGATTTTTAATAGATAGTTTGGCTATTTACCATGATAGTTCTGTCTTGAAGAATCATAATCTGATGATTCATTTAAGAATCACCAACACTGGCACCCCATCTGCCATTTGCATTCAGGATTTTCTTATCTTGACCCTATTACTAATTCTTTATATTTCTATCATAATGCTTTTAATTTCATTATTTTCTTTTGAGCATGGCGAAATAAGGCCTTATATGTCTAGCTCTCTTGCATTCATAAAATGTAACTTATGAATCTTTCGTATCATTCCTTTCATTCTTCTTGAATCTCGATTGAAAGTTCCTATGTCCAGCTATCTTCTTCATCCTTTAAGAAAGATTTTCTAACTCATCCTCTGACTATTCACTTCCACTAGATTCAGATTGAATAATAACCTTCAATGATTTAGATCTAGTAACTCTCTCAAAAGTCTTGGCTTTCATATGATTTGAAGTAGTTGTAAAATAAACACTACCATTTCCACTCTTCTTTTTAACATTGTTAGAATGTCTCTTCATTCTGGTCTCATGTTGATTAAGAGTTCCAAAGAGTTCATCATGAGTAATCAGAGTAACCTTTCTATTCTCATCAATAGATGTCCTCTTGGATTCCCATTCATTGGGCATGATGTCTATGTTCTTATCAATAAGAGCGTCATCATCTAATCCTTTCTCACCCATGGATTGTAAACTATTCACAATATTAATGGATCTTTGTTGAACCTTACATATGGGTTCTCTATATGGAATGTTAAAGCCTTGGTTTCAGTTTTTAAAATTACTCTTCTTGTCTCAATAACATTGGAAGTTCCAATGTGAGTGACTTTAGGTTTCTTCCAAATACTATTTGTAACATCACACGATTATATCTGGATATATATATTTATAGACATAGAACAATGCAATGTATTTCGTACATTATAATTTAGTTGATATTCATGATTTTCATGATTTTTTAATGTAAAAAATTATTTTTCGTCGATTTTATATCCTCTAGTAATCATAAAATATTATCAACTCCAGTTTTGACAATGAATGTCTTCATTCGATCTCTCATATATTCATAATCATTTCCATAAATAATAGGTGGTCTAGTTTGATTTAAGTTGCCTATAGAACCGACATTTATTCCTGCCATTTTAAAATTCTTCTTTCCACAAAAAACTTTTTAATAAAAAAATTTTTTAAACAAGAAATATATTCATCTGAATGGAAAATATAAATACATTATCTCTATGAAAAAAGGAATTTGAACATAATGAGTTAAAAAAACTGATTCCGAAAAATATGATTCCAGAAAATAGAATAAGTAGACGAATTCTCTTCTGAATCTAATCTTTAGATTAATTCAGATTGAACCAAAATTCTGAAGCCAATTGTTAGATTGGGTCTGGATACAAGGTCACCTCATCTGATACTAATTGTTGAATTGGTTCAGAGTATGAGGTTTCCAACCTTTGATACCAATTGTTGAGATGGTATGTGAGTATGATATACTCTATAATACCAAATTTATGATCGAAATAAGAGAGATACTAAATCAAGAATCTATAGATGCTCAAAATACAAGAGGGGTGAATTGTAGAAATTAAGAATTTTCTTTGGAACTTTTAATGGTGTTTATTTTTAACATGGTTAAACTTGGTAATTAAAAAACCCTCTAGTTCTACACACTTGTCAGATTCAAGAAATGTGATTCTGATAAAGTGGATTTGTAAAATGAAATTTAATGAATGTTTACAAAGATATAGATTCTACCTTATATAATAAAAAATCATACTAAATCAGAGTACAAGTGTAAGGTAGTATAAGATAGTTATACTTTCCTCAACATTACAATATATATAGCAGAAAACATGTAACAAGACATGTAACAAGAAGTAAATCTTTTAACCAAAAGAGAAGGGTATCCAAAAAACATGGATAAAGGTCTCATGATTTATACTTTCAAGAAAGAATGTCTTACACACACCAGGGTAAGCCCTCGATATGAATATCGGAGTCTATCTTGCTATCCCTGCAAGCCCTCAACTTCAAGGTAGTCGATAACTCTGTCTTCCTCAGCAAGGATGTCCTCAACTTTAAAGTAGTCAGTACCTCCATCTTCCTATTCCCTAACACCCTCGAATGTATTCAGCAACCTTTGGAGTCGCACGAAGCAAATATAAACAAGATGTTTAGTGCGGACAATGCAATAAATCCACTCTCTCTAGAAATTAATTCAGAATCATGTAATATCTAGATTGATCAACTTATGGTGAGCTCTTTTAAATGAGATTCTATTTATATTCATGACTTCAATAGTCGGCTCCCTCTTCAAACAGTAATATTTTTAATTGAAATTCGGAGGGACCTATACACATGTCACTCAAACAACAGTTAGTTAGTAACTAAAAGCACAACATTGTTTTATAACAAAAAACAAGTGTAAGAAAAAATATTGTTATATAACTAAAATATAATGTTCGGAATGTATGAAAATGAATATTTAGAGTCTAACAAAAAATAAATTTAGATTCTATAATACAAGGATATTTGAATTCTATTATATAGGAATTTGGAACCTGAATTCTATAGATTTCCGGAGTCTGAATTTCAAGGAAATTCAGAATCTACATTATTAAGATTTCGAAGCCAGAACTTACAATGTTCAGAGTCAAAGTTCCTGAGAATTCATAGTCAGAACTCATAATAGTTTGGAGTCTGTATTCAAATAACTCGGAGTTAGAACTTGGAAATGTTCGTAACTAGAATTCGTATTCAGAATTCAGAATCATATCTTCAGAAGAGTTCATAACCAGAATTCTTAATCAGAATCTGGATTCAGTACTTCAAAAGAATTCGTAACTAGAATTCATAATCAAAATTCGTGTTCAGAATATAGAGAATTAAAATCCTAAAACAGAATGCTTCAAATCTATGTAATTATATGATTCTGAGGTTTTGGTTTCAAACTGAATTTTACAATAAGAAATATTATGATATAATCAATGAACATGGTAAGAATAAATTTCCTTAGGAAAGGATATTTTTCCTTATATAAGTAATACATACAGTAAAAATAGATTTCTTTGGAGATAATGTTTTTGTGATTTTCAAAATATGATAGAATGGTAATGTCAAAAGGAACCCTTATTTACTTAACAATCTCCCCCAACTATGAAGGAATGGAAAAGTCATCAGAAAAACCGTATTGACTCAACAATATGTTCATTATTGTCAACCCATAATTATTAAATATTATTAGTGAGTAGAAAATCATTCTTATCATGTTCTCTTACCTCTTTCAAACTCCTTTGTAATACTTATGTTTTTGGAACATATTTCTTCCGGGGGGATTTTGGAATCTATTCTTGTTCCTAATCTTATATATAATAGGCATCAACTACAATGATGTCAATATTTCTACCACTACAATTCTTAATAATGTTCTCTCTCTATAGAAATATTGATTTTCATGTGATAATCCATATCTTTTCTTGGGGGTTGTGAAGGTATTACTCCAATATTTTCTTATAATACTCTATAATAATAATAATAATCCACTGAGGATATTGTTTAATGCATGAGATGGCCTAAATTAACTACTCACAACCCCATACATGTTTATGTGAAAAATAATATTTATTTATAAATCATAACTCAAAAAAATGACATTATATACTTTATTTGGTACTCATTTTAATGTGTATGTCACAATTTTTAATGCATACCCCTAAAAGGATAATATAATATCTAGATGAATCATCCTAAATCATTCAATTTTTTGTAAGGTTCACTTCTTCCATTCACTAAGAATATTATAATTTGATGTGTAAGGTGGAGTGTGATGACAAAAAATTCCAACATCCGATAGAATGAATATAAAAACATGGTTATGATATTCCCCATCATGATCAGATCGACAATTCTTAATCTTCTATCTAATTTGATTCTCTACATCATTAATAATTTATTTGAATCTATCAATATAATATAACTTCTTCAAACTTATTTTTACATTTCCATATCTACAATAGTAATCAAAAAAGCTATAAAATATTACTACCCACATATATATTAAATCTTAAATGTCCAACACACATTATTGTGTACCAATTTAAGAATAATTTTTCCCATTCACCCAATCCACCAAGTACTGGCTTGATCAATTTTCCTTGTAAACAATGTAACACCACGTCCCAAGAATCCCATAGTTGGAGCTATATTTTATTACATTGGCATCATAAAAAATATCATGAAAGACTGATCAGTTTTTATGACCTAGAAAATCATCAAATATACATGATACACATAATATGTTGTGAAATATAACAGAATCCATGATAAATAATAAAATTAAATAAACAACATCATTCAAATATTATTGGATATTTTCTTCATCATAACATAGGGATAAGAAAAATTTTCATTACCAGCTAAAATTATCAGTATGTGTAATTAATACAGATGTAATAATGAATCGATAGATATAATCCAACATTGAATTATAAATAACTAACAACATATTTTTTTCAAATAAATATATAATTATATATTATTATGTAAATGAAACAATTGAAACACATTCCACATAAAAAATAAAACTGGGAATTGAATCTATCCATAGATATATCAATTAAAAGCCTCATATTTAATAATAAATGATTTTCAATATATAAAATTCTTAATTATCGGACTCCCTGTTTCCTTGGTACATGGAACTAGTATCATCAATAACTATTTCATGTCAGTTTAAAACAAACATGTTATATACAATTTGGGTTGTCCAGTAGTGACAATATTAACAAAACCAAAAAAAGATAGGTTATAAGATATTTTTTTCAAAAACAATGGGTTTTTTCAACCAACCGTCGTCCCATAAGGCTGTTGATTCATTAAGGGGATTACATTAACCTGTCCCCAACCTTTCTTGAATTTATTAAAAAGTCCCCAACCAATGTCTTTCATCTAAAAAGAATTACTAATATTGAATAAATATTAATCTTCATAAAATATAAATATTAAATAATGTATTTGAATTTAGAAAATTTTCTCAATTAGAGGATAGTTAACGAACGTATATATCATTGAATGACCATAAAAACATTCTTGAGGAAAATTTTGCTTTTAACATCACGATGTCACGACCCGACCTTACCGGTCACAAGTCGCAACTACCTCATGCCCGCCTCCATAGGCTAGAGTCGGGCGACCAGCGTCGAAGGTGTAACAATCTCGGGGAGGCCTTCGCCTAGTTACCTATACTCACGCATACACAACCCACAAGACTTAGTAGTGCAAAGAAGAAATGAAGCCAAAAGATAGGCGACTATATCCCAACCACAGTCATAAAACAACAACTAAAAAGAGGAAGTAACGTGTTGGAAGTACAGACAAGTAAACTGAAAAGTAAACAGGTGAACACGCGCCCAAACACAAAGATGCCACAACCCGACAACAGGTGAACGAAAGAATACAAATGGATAGACTGCCACATGAATGCTCTGGCAGGACCGTGGTATGCTGCTCCAACTGTCGTGACCTCTACGCCCCTCCGTAGTCACGATCGACCTGTCCGTCATCTACAAGGGCACACCAGGTACGGGAAAAGCCCAAACAGGGGTGAGTATGAGGATACTCAGTAGGATGCCCCGAAAGCTCGAGGGAGCAACAAAGAAGACACTAAAGAGGTAAGCAGAAACTAAACAAGAGAAAATAAAAGTTTAGTAAGGAGTGTGCAGCTCAACCCCACAGAAATGTGTAGGCACTGACCCCAAAGGGCGGAGATAGAAGTAGGCACCCATTTGTAGGTATATGTATATATATATGCTCAAAAGGAATCTCGAACGAGCACGTAAGGGGATCTCCGCCTCCGAGCACAGGCCAGGGTAAGTCTCCATTAGCTCCAAAGACTCCATCCTCAACCCAGTATTTCGTCCCTTCCACCTAGGGAACCCAAGTCAGAGGGGCTCGATCACCACACTTTGAAACTGTCCACTATAGGCAGCACTGACTCGCCAGCACGGTTTTAGGTCGCGTCGCAAAGACGCGTCTCAGTGGAAAAAAAGACCCATCTTCCTCGTGGGTCCCTAGGTAACATTAGAACTATCACATTGTTTTCCCGAACAATCAGGATCCCGCTCCAGTAACCATGGAGGAAAGAGTCACCAAGTAGCCTCATGAGAAGAGCCAAGTTTGAAACGTCAACGGGTGACCCACTGCCCATCCCTGCTGAAGGGTAAACCCTAACACATCATTCGGTGACCCACTGCCCATACCCGCTGGAGGGTAGACCTGGATTAAGTCAAAAGGTGACCCACTGCCCAGCCTCGCTGGAGGGTAGACCCGGAACATGCCAACGGGTGACCCACTGCCCAGCCCCGCTGGAGGGTAGACCTGAAACATGTCGACAGGTGACCCACTGCCCAACCCTGCTGGAGGGTAGACCTGGATTAAACCAATGGGTGATCCACGGCCCAGCCCCACTGGAGGGTAGACCCAGAACATGTCGACAGGTGACCCACTGCCCAGCCCTGCTGGAGGGTAGACCTGGATTAAACCAACGTGTGACCCACTGCCCAGCCCCGCTGGAGGGTAGACCCGGAACATGTCTACAGGTGACCCACTGCCCAGCCCTGCTGGAGGGTAGACCTGGAATCAGACGACGGGCGACCCACTGCCCAGCCCCGCTGGAGGGTAGACCCTGAATCAAACTGATAGCTCCGCACTACCACTGACCTCACCAGGTGACACTAACAACGCCACCGTGCATTGGTTCGGGGTCCGTAAAAGAAGACCTCCACTACACATTAGTACGATCACAAAGGAGGTTCCACATTCCCCAACAGGTTACAACGTTTCCGTTATCAGGTAAAAACACGCGAAATAGACTACTCACATGCCCGATACGGGCAACCGGTGGATATGGTACTATTCATCATAGTCTGCCTGGGAGGGCCCGCACCCCAGCTCCGATACCCGTCGGACGAACGGCGCTATTGCGATGCCCTCGGAAAGAAATGCAGAATCGACTACTCATGTTCCTTGAACGGACATCTGGTGAAAATGCCGCAACACGCTGCACGCGGCTCGACGGTGGCTCGTGGGGCCCATATCATGATTCCCAATTCAACGCCCGAAAACATATTGGAAATCACCTCCTTGATGCCAGGGTCGTATCGCCGCTGAAGAAACTCAAATCGGACATTGGGTGTGTCCGAGCCAACCCAAACAAGAATTCCCGGCGTAGCAGTTGACGCGCGTGACGCGCCACCAAGCTTCTGTTCCGGGGGTTAAAATTCCCCGAAGCCACCCCAGAATCTTCTCCTCGAGACGAGGATCATCTTTCCACTGACGGCGTGTAAAACAGACATCCGTAGTGATATTTACGGGTGTCTGAATCCGGAAGGGACGACCCTTGGGGCTGGACCGGCCTAGCTGGCCGGTCCACCCGGCCTGGGCCAGCCCGAGCCGGCAGGCCCGGCTTGCTGCGCCGGCCCGCGGCTTTGCCGCGTGGGCCTACCGTGGACCCGTAGTCCTCGCGCGGATCCCTCTTCAGCCGACCGGCCGCGAGGACGGTCTTCGGTCACCGAGGAGACCCGCAGGAGGCGGGTCTCGGTTCCCCACGAGGGGTCGCGCCGCGGCCCCCTGTCTGCCTCGGACGAGCACGCCCCGCCGCCCTTCCGGAACGTCGCGCCACCGCCCGCACACCACGCCGCTGCCTGGAGCCGGAGCCGTCACCTGGGACCGGAGCCACCACCTTCAAGCCACCGCGCCGAAGGTCACCGCCGCCGCTGGGATGCGCCGCACTGCCGCCCGGCTTTCCGGACCACCGCCTAGAACCGAAAAAGTGGGGTATTTGGTCGGAAAATGTTCCTGAGGCCACCCCGGGCTCCCCGTGAAACCGAAAATTGATCAGAAAGGGTCGTTGTGAAGATAAAATCATGCCCTACAAAACCAGAGGCTTCTCTCGATGATCGGACGAAAAAAAATCGACGTGAAGAAGACTAAAATGAAGAAATTAGCGAGAAAGGAAAAATAAATATAAAACACGAGCCTACCTCGAGGGCTTTGCCCGATGCTTCACGATCGGTATGCCGGAGCCACCTTGCCTTGCCGGAGTGATGGAGGGAAGGGCGGAAGCTGGTTGAGAGCCCTTGCGCCAGCGAGGAATGTCTATGAAGGTTGAAGAGGGTGGTAGTGTGTTTAAATAGAAAAATACACTTAATCACCCTCTCATCGGCCCGTTCCCGAACTTTTGTCGGGGCTGGGATTAAGCCCCCCTTAGGGCAAACGCCATGCCCCAAACACAAAGGCGTCCTCGAAATTTTAATCTGAGCTTTCTTTCAAGAGATAAAAATTCGAAGCTCGTGACCGCAAAATTACGAAAATTCCCCCGGGGGCGTTTTTCATAGCTGGTCCGCGCCCGCGGAAAACATACCCCTCCTAGGGTAAACGGCTCGTTCTGGACTCAACGACGCCCTCAGTTTTCCCATCCGAACTACTGTTCAAGAGTTATTAAATTTATTTAGCCTGCCCAGTGTGAACGCATGTCAAACTAATTTCCGGCCACACCGAGACTCGGTTTCGTACGCCGTCAGAACGCCCTGCTCTAGAATTATATCAAAAGAATTCAAAAGTCTCACAGGCTCAAAATCGGGGTTCTTACATCATTCCCTACTTCACATTTTTCATCCCTGAAAAACAAAACTACAAAAACAACTCGGGGTACTGGGCCCGCATATGGCTCTCCCACTCCCAGGTGGTCTCCTCCACCCTCCCATGTTGCCACATCACACGAACAAGAGGAATGGCCCGTCCGCGTAGAGTCTGCTCCTGCCTGTCCTCAATCGCCACTGGGTGCTCCGCAAAGGTGGATCCGTCCTAAATGTCTTGCTCTCCACAGTCGATGACGTGCGTAGGGTCGTGCACTTATTTCCTCAGCTGCGACACGTGGAAGAAGTCATGCACTCCCTCCAACTGCGGGGGTAGGGCGAGACAGTAGGTGACCTCACCAACCCAGCACACGATCTCAAAGGGACCAATGAACCTCGGGGACAGCGTGCCTCCTCGACCGAACCTCCGTGTTCCACGCCGTGGGGAGACTCTCAAAAAGACATGGTCTCCCTGCTCAAACTCCAAGGGCCTGCAATGTCGGTCTGCATAGGACTTCTATCTGCTCTAAGTTGTCGTCATCCGCTCACGAATGACCTGCACTTTCTCCGTCGTTGCGTACACTAATTCTGGACCCACGAGGGAGGTCTCCCCAACCTCTGTCCAGCAGAAGGGTGACATGCCGGGCCTCCCGTAGAGGGCCTCGAAAGGTTCCGTGCTAATAGTAGAGTGGTAACTATTGTTATAGGCAAACTCTACCAAGGGCAGGTGATCCTCCCAGCTTCGGCTGAAGTCTAACATGCATGCCCTGAGCATATCCTCCAACACCAGGATAGTGCGCTCAGTCTGCCCATTAGTCTGGGGGTGGAAAGCTGTAGTCATCCGAAACTGAGTCCCAAATGCCTCCTGCAGTCCTCGCCATAACTGTGATGTAAACCATGTGTCGCGGTCGGAGATGACCATCGAGGGTACTCCATGAAGACGGACGATCTCCCGAACATATAACGGTCCCAGACTATCCACCGAGCTCTACTCCTTGATAACAAGAAAGTGCACTGACTTTGTGAGTCGGTCCACTATCACCCAAATGGAGTCATGGCTTTTCGCGGTGCGTGGAAGCCTCGTGACACAATCCATAGATACGTCGTCCCACTTCCACTCCGGGATATCAAGGTGCTGCAGCAACCCTGCCGGAACCTGGAACTCTTCCTTCACCTGCTGACAGGTAAGACACTGAGAAACAAACTCAACTACGCTCCGCCTCATGCCAAACCACCAAAACTTCCGCCGAAGGTCTCGGTAAATCTTTCCCACACCGGGATGTACGGCCAAGGGAGAAGTTTGGAACTCCCGCATAACCTTCTCACGCATCTCCACCGGTACTAAAACTCGCCCCTGAAACAGGATCTCCTGATTCCCTCCTTCAGAATACCCATCAGGGGCGTTTCTCATGGATATCTGATCACACAGTACCTCGATATCAACATCTCCCAGCTGCGACACTCCCACACGCTCAAGGAGCGAAGGAGTCAACACTATCGACTGCAGAAAAGTTGTACCCTCCTGCTCCACCAAGGTCAGACGAAGGGAAGCCAACTGCTCTGAAGCTTCCTGCACTAGGTGAGCCTGTGACTTCCTTCTAATGGAATCTGCCACTACGTTGCCCTTCCCTGGAGTGTAGACTATCTTGAAGTCATAGTCCTACAGAAACTCTAGCCAGTGCCTCTTCCTCAGGTTCAAATCCCTCTAAGTGAAGATATACTTGAGGCTCTGGTGATCTGAGTAGACTACAAAATGCTCACCCAAAAGGTAATGTCTCCATAGCCTCAAGGCGAAGACTACCGCGGCTAGCTCCAAAGCGTGAGTCGCATAATTCTGCTCGTTGGGCCTCAACTGTCTTGACCCATATGCAATTACTGCCCGCTGCTGCATCGGCACGCACCTGAGCCCAGCTCCTAAAGCATCACAATATACGACGAACTCGACACCCTCCTCTGGAAGCCTCAACACCAGTGCACTATTCATTCTCTGCCTTAACTCTTTAAAGGCCTGCTGGCACTGATCGGCCCAGGTAAACGGTCTCCCCTTCCGTGTCAATGCGGTCAAAGGGGCAACGATCTTGGAGATGTCCTCCACAAACCTCCTGTAGTACCCCGCCAACCCAAGGAAACACTGCACCTCAGACACGTTCTTGGTTGGTTCCCAAGCAAGCACTACTTCCATCTTTGCGGGATCCACAGCCAATCCATGTTCCATAATGACGTGCCCCAAAATGTGAACCTCGTGAATCCAGAACTGGCACTTAGAGAGCTTCCCATATAGCTGGTTCTCTCGAAGTAAGTCTAGGACCATCCTCAAATGCTCTGCGTGCTCCTCCTATGTCACTAAGTAAATGAGTATGTCGTCAATAAAGACAACCACAAACCTGTCCAAATACGGCTGGAAAATCTGGTTCATCAAAGCCATGAAGACGGCCGCGTAATTTTTCACACCAAAGGGAATCACCAGAAACTCGTAGTGCCCATATCGACAACGGAAGGCCAGCTTTGGAATATAAGCCTCACGAACCAGCAACTAATGGTAGCTAGATCGAAGGTCGATCTTCGAGAACCACTTCGCACCTCGCAACTGGTCAAAGAGGTCGTCGATCCTCGACAAAGGGTACTTATTCTTTATCGTGGCCTGATTCAGGCGACGATAATCCACACAAAGCCATAGACTCCCATCTGCCTCTTTCACAAACAGAACTAGAGCCGCCCAGGGGGGCACACTGGGCCTGATGAATCCCTTCTCACGAAGGTCATCCAACTGAAGTCGTAGCTCCCAATGCTCTGTGGGTGCCATTCAATATGCTGCACAAGATATCGGAGCAGTCCCTGGCTGCAAGTCAATGCAGAACTCCATCTCCTGCCTCAGAGGTAGTCCCAAAACATCTTCGTGAAAGACGTCCATGTAATCCTCTACCACGGTAGGGATCCAGGTGCCTCTAGCGTCCGCTGCTCCGAGAGCCATTCTCACCAGGTGGTGCGAAAAACGTCAGGGTCTCCTGCTCAGAGTAACCATCTGCTCCGCCACGAGGTCTCGTTCACCAAGGATGGTGAAACTCGTCCCATCCGAAAACTCCCCTCTGACTTGTCTGTGACGACAGTCGATTTGAGCGTGAACCATGGAAAGCTAATCCATGCTCAGGATGACGTCGTAAGGTTCCATCATGATGACGATCAGGTCCCACGTGAAACTCCTTCCCCCGAATGATAGTTCGCACTGTCTGCAGATTAAAGTCACCAATGAGGCACTTCCCGTGGGAACCTCAAGGCTAAGTGCAGGTGTCAGCGCCTCTACTAGAAGCCCCAACTCTCGTACTAATAGCAGTGATAAAAAGGAATGAATGGCGCCCATGTCTACTAGTACTGAAGCAGGGGTGGAGTAAACACAATGTGTACCTTGGACCATCTCGTGCGCCGGAGGATATCGAACTCCCATGGCCTGAAGCTGCCCGCAGACCCTACTGCCAGCTGCCTGAGCCTGGCGTGGGCCGCCTAGAGGTGGTGGTGGGGGGATCTCAAAACATCGTCCCCAACCTCCTGGTCCTGCCGCTCTACCTGTGTCGCCTCCCTGAGGACTGCCGGGTCCTCGCCTCGGTGACCCCTGGTCACGGCGCTGCCTCTGCCTCCGTGGTGCTGCCGCTGCCTGCCACTGCTGATCCACACGCCTGGTCGGGCAATCTCGTGCTAGGTGACCCAGTCCGTCACAAGCATAGCATCAGACCTCCCCTGTCTGCCCCGACGCCCTACGGCGCCACTGTGGTGTGTGACCCTGTCCCTGGGTCTTCTCACGGAAGGGCCTCCTCGGCTGAGGCAAAAACCTCTGTCTCCTGCCTACTGAAGACTCTGCTCTAAAACGGCCACTGCTGGGTCCTACTACCTGGCGCCCCTCAGCCAGGAATCTCTCAGTCACAAGATCCCTCTCCAACACCCCAGCGTAAGTGGGGATGCACAAGGGCACCACGCTTGCTCAGATCTCCCTACGAATACCCTGCTCGAACATCCGTGCCCGGAAGTAGCTGTCACAGATCATGTCCTGTGAGTAGCGCGTAAGATCTGTGAACCGGGATGAGTACTTGGAAACGGACACCCCCCTGCTTCAGCTCCATAAGCTCCTGGATCCAGATGGAGCTTAAACAGGAGGGGGGTACTCCTCCTGAAAAAGCTGCTGAAAGCCATCCCATGTGAGGGACGAATTGTCATGGGTTTGTGTCACCAGATCCCACCATCGCCCGACTGTCCCAAGGAAAAGACTGGCGGCTAGTGCCACCATCTGGTTCACTGGGGTCTATACCAGCCTGAAGAGTCGTGCCACTGACTCAAGCCAATCCTTTGCCACCTGGGGGTCCGGGTCCCCACAGAACCTCGGCGGCCTCTGTTGCTAGAAGTCTCTAAGCGCGCTCATCCTGCGCGCGACCTCGGCCTGAACTGCCGGCACTAACTGTCGCTCCTCAGGTGCAGGGGCTACTTCTGAAGCGCTGGGCAGGAGGGGATCATGGGTGGGTCCCTAAACCGAAGCCTTGTCACTCGCCAGACCGTCATCACGAGCTGGAGAGGGTAACCTGGCTGGCTGCCATCGTGGGGGCATCCTGAAAATTATCAAGGGATACCACGATCAGATGAGCATATATATATACATAATAGTAAAAACAAAGGGGAGATGACTCAATCAAAGGACATTCAAGCCCCCATTCCTACGTGATTCATGTTTCAAAATTCTCTGCAACAAGTCTCAGCATGCCGAGCCGTCAAGCAGGTTATCAGGGTCCTGGTAAATGGATACGTCGTCCGCCCGTACCATTACTGGACTCCCTGGCCTGAGATCTGCTCTCGAGACACGTTAACATCATTGCCCTGAGAACCCAGCCACTTCCTTTTTAGGGACGTTCGAACAACGTTCCAAGGAAAGAACCACCTCTGATACCACTTTGTCACGACCCGACCCTACCTGTCCCGAGTCGCAACTACCTCAAGCCCGCCTCTATAGGATAGAGGCTGGCGAACAGCGCTGAAGGCGTAACAATCTCGAGGATGCCTTCTCCTAGGTACCTGTACTCACCCATACACAACCCACAAGACGTAGTAGTGCAAAGAAGAAAGGAAGCCAAAAGACAGGAGACTATATCCCAACCATAGTCATACAACAACAACTAAAAAGAGGAAGTAACGTGGTGGAAGTACTGACAAGTAAACTGAAAAGTAAACAGGCAAACACGCGCCCAAACACAAAGATGCCACAACCCGACAACAGGTGAACAAAAGAAGACAACTATATAGACTCCCACATGAATGCTTAGGTAGGACCGTGGTATGCTGCTCTAACTGTCGTGACCTCTACGCCCCTCCGTAGTCACGATCGACCTGTCCATCATCTGCAAGGGCACACCAGGTACGAGCAAATCCCAAGCAGGGGTGAGTATGAGGATACTCAGTAGGATGCCCCGAAAGCTCGAGGGAGTAACAAAGAAGACACTAAAGAGGTAAGAAGAAACTAAACAAGAGCAAAGAAAAGTTTAGTAAGGAAAGTGTAGCTCAACCCCACAGAAATGTGTAGGCACTAACCCCAGAGGGAAGAGACAGAAGTAAGAACCAATTTATAGGTATATGAATATATATATGCTCAAAAGGAATCCCGAACGAGCAAGTAAGGGGATCTCTGCCACTGAGCTCAGCCCAGGGTAAGTCTCCATTAGCTCCAAAGACTCCATCCTCAACCCAGTATTTCGTCCCGTCCACCTAGGGAACACAAGTCAGATGGGTTCGATCACCACACTTCGAAACTGTCCACTTTAGGCGGCACTGACTCACCCGCAAGGTTTTAGGTCTCATCACAAGGACGCATCTCAGTGGGAAAAAAAGAACCCTCTTCCTTGTGGGTCCCTAGGTAACGTTAGAACTGTCACACTTTTGTCCCGCACAATCAGGATCCCGCTCCGGTAACCACGGAGGAAAGATTCACCGACTAGACTCATCAGAAGAGCCAATTCTGAAACGTCAACGGGTGACCCACTGCCCAGCCCTACTGGAGGGTAAACCCTAATACATCACCCGGCGACCCACTGCCCAGCCCCGCTGGAGGGTAGACCTGGATTAATTCAACGGGTGACCCACTGCCCAGCCCCGCTGGAGGGTAGACCCGGAACATGCCAACGGGTGACCCACTGCCCAGCCACGCTGGAGGGTAGACCCGTAACATGTCGACAGGTGACCCACTGCCCAGCCCTGCTGGAGGGTATACCTGGATTAAACCAACGGGTGACCCATCGCCCATCCGTAACGCTGCACCGCCGCCCGCACGCCCTGCTGCTGCCTGGAGCCGGAGCCACCACCTGGGACCGGAGCCGCCGCCTACAAACCACCGCACCGATGGTCGCCGCCGCTGCTAGGACGCGCTGCACCGCCGCCCGGCTTGCCGGACCACCGCCTAGAACCGGAAAAGTGGGGTATTTGGCCGGAAAAAGTTCCCGAGGCCACCCCAGCCGCCCCATGACACTGAAAATTGATCTGAAAGGGTCGTTATGAAGACAAAATCAATCCCTACGAAACCAGAGGCTTCGCTCGACGATCAGATTGCATAATCAACGCGAAGAAGACTAAAATGATGAAATTTGAGAGAAAGGAAAAATAAATATAAAAGACGAGCCTACCTCAAGGGCTTTGCTCGACGCTTCACGATCGGGATGCTGGAGCCACCTTGCCTTGCCGGAGTGATGGAGGGGAGGGTGGAAGCTGGTTGAGAGCCTTTGCGCCAGGGAGGAATGTCTAAGAAGGCTGAAGAGGGTGGTTAGTGTGTTTAAATAGAAAAACACAATTAATCACCCGCTCATCGGCCCGTTCCTGAACTTTTGTCGGGGTCGGGATTAAGCCTCCCTTAGGGCAAACGCCATGCCCCGAACGCAATGGAGTCCTCGAAATATTAATCTTAGCTTTCGTTCAAGAGATAAAAATTTGACGCCCGTGACCGTCAAATTATGAAAATGCCCCCAGGGGCGTTTTTCATAGCTGGTCCGCGCCCGCAGAAAACATACCCCTCCTAGAGTAAACAGTTCGTTCTGGACTCAACGACATCCTCGGTTTTCCCGTCCGAGCTACAGTTCAGGAGTTATTAAATTTATTTAGCATGCCCCGTGTGAACGCACGTCAAACTAATTTCCAGCCATACCAGGACTTGGTTTCGTACACCGTCAGAACGCCCTGCTCTAGAATTATATCAAGATAATTCCAAAGTCTCACATGCTCAAAATCGGGGTTCTTACAACGATGTGTCCAAAACCACATTAAATCATTTAGAACCATAATATAATTGGAAAAATAATATTAAATTAATCTTATAATAATAGTATAATAATAATATTCATGATAAAACATTTCAATTACATTATATATACTATATAACAGAAACTAGATGCATTAAAATAATTATGTTTAAATTCAATGTAAATTGAGATGAACACACATTACCTTAACCCTCTCTTTGTTGTGTAGTATTTATCCTCATTTATACTGTTTTATAATTTTTTTATAACTTACACCATAAAATAAATCATGTTTATAGTATCACATATCATCTCTCAATAATAACTTTTTACCCATTTATTAACTATCATTCAATATTTTGATATATCAGGTGTTAATTTCCTTGTTTTCTCATGTATATTTTTACTTGTTTTTTATAGTTTCAACTAAAAGTGTAATTCATTTTGTAAAATAGGTATTTTAAACAATTATTTAATTATAATAAATATTAATTATCTATGTAATTATAATAATCCATAATATTTTGATATAATAAATGAAGTGTTATATTCATGTAGATGGTAGGCTGTAGGTACTCAAGAACACTACTTACAAAAAAATAAAAACTAAATTATATATATGTATATTATGATTCCAGCATCAAGTATATAACATATATGTTACATATTTTTATTTAAACAATCTTTTAAAAACACTTTGTATGGTGTGAGTGACTCACATTTCTTTGAGGGAGTGGTAGTCCACATTTCCACAAATGTTTTGAATGTATTTACCAAAAATGGGAAGTATAAGTGTATGTTTTATAAAAATTTTATAAAATAATAATTAAATATTAAATATCATATATTCCATATTTAAACATTGTTTTAATAATAATATACACCTTTATACATTCTATGTATTCTGTGAGTGAGTCACTTCTCTTTGTGCGTGTAGTAGTCCACATTTCCACAAAAAGTAATGTATTTATAAAAAAATGGAATGTATATTGGTTTTATTATAAAAGGGTTATAAAATAATAATCTAATATTATATATCATATATAACATATATAAACATTTTTTTCATAATAATATACACATTTATGCTTACCATTTATAGTGTGATTGAGTCTCTTCGCTCTGACGGTGGGGTAGTCCACATTTTCACAATATTTGTTAATGTATTTACAAAAAATAGAAAGTATAATGGTATGTTTTATAAAAGGGTTACAAAATAAAAATTAAGTATTAAATATCATATAAAAAATATATACACCTTATTTTCATAATAATATACCCCATTTGAGGTGTGTTGTTGTTGGAGTGTTTGTTGGCTTTGATGAGTTTTGAAAAGATTGTGGTTGCTTCCTGATTTTCATGATGGACACCCCCCTTCTATTATTATGATAGATTTAGAGCTATTGAATAATCCGATGTAGAGGGAAATCTGAAGACCTTTGAGTGGGTGAAATTCATGGTTTTGTCTCCCTTATATGACCCTGAACTCCTAACCTCATTCCCAGCAATCTCTCTTTTCCATAAGAATTCAATGTGGAATTAGTATATCTGAATATTACACTGATTTATTTGTTCAAGAGGACACAAAATTTAGAGGACATGTTTAATATTTTTATGTGATGCAATATTTAGTGGAGAGGGTGAATATGGGATGTCATGACAACATGCATTTTATGATTTTGTTCGACTAAAAGGAAGATTTGATCAAGGACTAGTGTAGATCACCATTCAACTGCAAAGGGATATCAGTTTAATTTTTTACATTCTTACTTCTTTAACATGAAGTGTGAATTCTCTTTAATTACGATCTGGGTATGTTTTCTTAAACTCCTACTTCTGTTTCAAAACCAATCTATTTTTAGAATGTTAGGGAACCTCAGGGGTAGATTTCTATTCTAAGAAAACATAATTAGATATCTTTGTAACCTAATCTATCAATGCATATATTTAAAGGTGGATAATTCATGGATGCCTTATTATTTTTTTTTGGATTACAGTAGGTGATAAATTTCATTACAGAAATAATGTGGCCTACAAATTTTGGGATATATATTTTTCAATGTGTATGAAATTGGGACATTCAGTAGCTATATATTTGCATGTAACAATGATCTCTACTTATATGGAGGGTGTTAGTATGCAAGGTAGTGATAAACGATTAGATCCATGAATGGGAGAAAGATCATCCTGGAAATAATTTATGGTGGTTTCCTATGGTACCAATTTGAAAAATAAAAAAGTGGAATGTATTGATATAACCAAATAATGCATGGGGTCTTGTGCCAATTGAGGACTGATTTGGGAACCTCTATAGAATCTCTGAATACACTTTCAATGTAGTAAAATACTAATTCAATGCTTGAGAAAGGTTCTATGATGCCTATATCTCCATCATACGTGCAGATCTCTCTTTAGGAAATGAAATTACAGATCAAGGTGGGAATAAGGGGAAACAATAAATGTCAAGACAAACAAAGGATTCAAATGTGCTAAAAATAGGTGATTACTCAGAAATAAAAACCTAGATACATTACAATTGGGGAATATATTTTAAAAATCACTATCTTGGTATAATGCTTCCAACTATTAAGATAGGAAATAACATAGGAATATTGGAAAATGATCACCAATTTCATGATATTTTTGGAGATGTGACCTCTAAGGATGAGTATGGGCTTCATATGATCACATCAATGAGTACTATAACATCCTATTAGGTGATTACCAACATAAATTTCATGTAAATGGGCCACCCAACCCAATGATTAGGAATAGATAGAGAGGCATAAAAAAATTTAGAGAAAACTATCATACATACCATCACAATGGAGTCCAAATATATAAGGAAATCAAATGATATGATAGTTGAAATTATTCCCCTGATGTTTGTGAATTCTGTTCGGGATGAGGAAAGGAACAAGGGGGTACATCATGTGTTTATATAGCTAAGAAACAATGTAAATAATGATTATATATTTACATTAAACTGTAAATTAGTATATATTTATATGATGAAATGAAGGAATCAGTTTTGAGTATTGATACCTCTAGAAATAGATGCTGAAATGATGATGAGATGGTCACTTAATATAGAAGAAAATGACGAAATGTGTGTTAGGATTTACAATAAGGATTTAATACTAACAAAGGGATTCGATGGAGGGATGGTGACCAAAAATAAGTATTTTCTGTCTTGGAACATGATGGCATCAAATTTTGAAGAACTTCATACTGAGGATCTAGAGACTCATGTATGCTCTCTTTATTAAGAAATATATAAGGAAAATGAGTTTGGTAGAATTATGTTTTTAATACCTTTTCCTTTTCATTTGGTTTTCAATTTTTTTAATCCGTCTCTTAAAAGTTTCTCTGATAACAAAAATAACTAAATTTTGAGTTGGTTAGCATTAATAAGGGATAAGAGTGACACTCTTGTAAATTTCAAATGGTATTCATCAACGAGAAGTATACCATCCCTAATGTATTTTGAAAATTGAAAAATTATTGAGTAATGTGGATTTATGGTCAATAAAAACATCAAACACACAATAATATGTTCATTTTGGTAATTTATTTCCTTAACTTATATGCTTACAAAATTTTATTAATTTGAATTTTATTAAATCATCATGTTTCTAACACATGTAACATAACCATTAAGAAAATAATACGTGATATTTAATCCAAAATAAAGAAACAATTAATTATTAATATGATATCTAATTTATAAAATAAATATCCCATGGGTTTTGGAAATTAAATTTAAAACAACGGTATTTGAGGCCCTAAAACACTACATAAATTTGGAATTTGTAAATATTGGATTACAGTATATGGTTCCATATATTAATAATAATGGATAAATTGACACATTAATTTAACATAATTAATATTCATTAACACTTAAAAATCTCATTAAACAAATATTATTATAATCAATTTTATATCATATAATAAAATTTCATTTATTGTAAAATAAAAAAATTTAAATTATGATAATATTTACTTAATTTTAAATTAATACTATAAAATTAATATTAGATTTAATATATTTAAATTTTATAGCTATGTAACATGATATATTCATCTAGAAAATAATTAATTACTATAATTTAATCAATCTACTTCGTGATTAATATTTATGTTACCATTTATTTTAGTTAATTATTTACAAAATAATAAATATGATGAAGTTTCTTAAGAATTTTAACTAACTAAGTCATAATTAAATTTTATTTTTAATATGATAACATTAACCCATTTATATTTCATAAATATATATATAAAAAATATATGATGTTTTAACTTTTCTCAATGTTTTATAATTGATAAATTTAAAGAAAGTTCACTTTTTTGTCTCTTTATGGACATAACCATTTATATATGAAATTTAAATTTACTAACATCGCAATATACCATAATATTCTCAAAAATATTTGATATTATTAAAATATTTGAATCAAGTGTTTTTTTATAAATTTCATCGCATCATTTTTTCAATAAAGATTACGGTTTAGTCCATTGTTAAGAATAATTTTACCTTAATCACCGTTATTAATTTTAAAAAATTTATCTAATATTTTTGGTAAAAAATTATGGTTATATTATTATACCAAATATATTATATTTACTTCAATTGTTTTTGACTATTTTAAAAAGTTCTAAAATACTAGTAGGATAATTAAGATTAATTCTAATCTCATAGATGTGGTGGGAAAACATGTTTTTAATGAAAAAAAACTTCAAAAGGTTATTAAATATACATATAAAATTTTTTTAAAAAAAAAATTTCCAATGACCTACATTAGGATAATATTTGTATAATTGATCTATATTGACATTAAAATGAAATTAATTATATAATTTACTATCAGTAAATTTTCAATTAAAAAGGATGTATTTAATTATAATGCATTATTATTAACTATTCATCCAAAAATGAAACATCTAAACAAATTAAAAATATTCCCTGGAAAAAATTTATGAAATTATAAATTTAAAAAATATATTTATTTTTTCAAATAAATGTTATAAAATTTCAAATATTAGTATTAAAAATATGTGTGCCATTAAAAGGCAGTAAAACATGATCTTGTTTGTATCACAAGCCAACCAAGAGTTTTGTTTACTATAATAATATCATGGTATTTCATAAACAACTTTATATAATAAAAATAATTTTTATTCTAACATTATTTTTTTATTTAATTGGGGTGTCACATTCTATACGCCGTAATTAAATAACCACTTCGCAATTTAAACATGATCATTGAAAGCAAGAGTTTGATATTTAAAATTATATTTTTGAATAACCCACACCGTAAATGAGTATAATAACACATTTTCCTAAAAATAGATAAATTAATGTATAATTCCCACATAACTGGATTCCCTATTTGGAGAACATAGGCGGTAAATGGAAAATGGATATGAAAGAAAAATAGAATAATCATGTCGTGATGAATATTATAGAGAATATGTTAAGAAGAATGTTTTAAACCAAAAAACATTTAAAATAGAGGTATGAATGATGGTAATATAGGTAATAAAAATGAGGATAATAGGATAAATTTTGGATACTATTTTCCCTATATTTGATAAATTATTTCACACTCTATCAATTAAATTAAATATAATATTTTATTAAATATAATTTTTTTCCTTGATTACACTACTTACAAGTTCGACAAAATCTCTTAGTACAATATGGTACATATATTTAAGTAATATATCAATCTCTAAAACTCCATCCAATGTAAAACAAAACTCTTTTCATAAATGGTTATCCTTTCCAAAATTATATTGTCCAATTATTTAGAATCATTTATAAGGTAGTTATTAGCATCCAATTTATAATACCCATTGGAATCATCCCCATGTTAAAAAATAAAACTCCATATTAGTGACATATTACATATTAACTTTCCCTTAAACATGTATTTTACAACAAGTTCAACATTATAATCAATCAATTTTATTCATTATATATATTGTTCAATAAAAAATTTTAAATCCTTGGGAAACAATTATACAATTACAATCCTGACATATTTCATAATTCTTATAACCATTACATAAATGATAAAACACTTTTAAAACATTATTGAAGGATACAAATACATAGGAACATTAATTATTCCACGTCAATAGTATCGATAACATATGATTCACATTGATCCATCATATTCATGTGACGTATATTCCATTAACATTTCTGGAATTCAAATTCATAGTTCACAGTATCTATATATATTATATGCATTACACATTTTTTTTATTTATTTCCTATGAAATCAATGAATTTGATGCATTTTGCCTAAAATTATAAAAAACCCACATTCCCATTAATCATGTACTGGTTTGTTTATTTCCACAATTATCACATTTATACAATTCTTCAGTCTCTTCATTATCTATTAAATTGTTTTCATATTCCTTAATTTTATTATTTGTAAGACCGTAAAATCAACAATACATAGATAATTATTTATCTATCTTGATTGGAAAAAACTATTTCCTCACACGATAAGAAGTTTTGAGAAACTAGTTCCCTTTAGGACTTGTATTAAGACATTAAAAAATTATCAATATTTCACTCCATGTTTTTCATGTAATCTCTATCATATCATTCAATCCTTTTATAGGTATCCTAATTAAATGCAACACTCTATTCTTCCTATTTATTTAAGCTAATCATCTTCTTTATTAATATTTATTCATTGATAATGAGGTATTTATTTATCCATAAATATATCATTAATGGTTCTCTATTATATGAGTTTTATTTATTCTTCCCTAATTTTCTTGCGCAGAGACCACCATTGATTGAAATCACCATTGAGAAAATACACTGCATGTGTAAACTATTTATTTTCCCTACATCTCAAAACCAAAAATATATTATTCAATTATTTCATCCATTATTCAGTTGCATTTGGATTAGTTGTCCCATTAAATGAAGGTGGACCCTATTAAGTAATTCAATCCAGCATCAAAGAGTCTCAGTGTGAAACATGATTACACATTTGGGTCAGGTTATGTTTCATAAATTAATAAAGATTCACTATTATATCAATTAGTTTCTCAAATCCAATACCAGTTATATTGGCATTCTCGTCAGGGAATCTTCTATATTGGCCTCATATATCAGTACAGTTCTTCCTTCCAGGATCCATTTCTATACAATAAAATATATTAGATGATCTGAAAAACTTGTGATCGTTATATGACTCTAAATATGTTGTAACACTTAACAAGAATTTAATTGTTTTTTAATAACTAATCTTATAATCACAATCATTGCTTCCATAAAGATATTTTAACATTCAAATTAATCTTAATGGTTTTTAATGAATATGTAAATTATCTTAAGAGTATCCCAATTGAGTGTCAATCCAATTGTGTCGTAATCCTTTTTATTATATCATAGGTTAGGCCAAGTCGAGCCCAAAAAACATTGTTAGATTTCATTCTCCTAGGTAAATTTATGTTAAATCCACGAACAATTTAGTTTCTTGGAAGTGATGTATTGTTAGTAACACCCACATAATATCTACATTACCAAAAATATATGATATTATTCTAAACATATCCACAAATTAAATCATATGGTTATGTAATTCAATTTATGTTTTCTAAATCTAGTATCTATTTTTTTTACTAAACTTCCTTGGATACCACCTGTAAATCCCCATCCCGAGAAGCCCATATCCAGTGAATTATTTTAATAAATTAGAAAGATTACATAGAATCAAATCCTATAAGTATTATTAGTTTACTAGAATTGGAATTATATATATTATTCATGAAAGGAAGAATATTTCAGGAATGAGAAAATAAAACATGATAAAAAATAAAAAGATATAAACTATGACAATGAAATACTAATCAGTGTTTAATTATTTAAAACCTAGGAAAAAACAGAATAAGGTTGAGATCAAATGACCAGTATGGGTATGTAATATACAATTAATAATGAATCAATTGAAATAAATCAACATGGAAAAGATAAATAACTGATAACACATGCAGTTCAAATAACTAGATATGTAAATATCAATATGTCAAGGTAAGAATCTAAAACACATTCTACATTAACAATAAAACATATAATAGAATCCAAATATGAATATGTCAATGAAAATTATCATGAATAATAGTAATTAATGAGTTATCAATAATTGAAATGATTAATTACTGGACTCGATGTTTCATTTATACATGGAACCATTAGCATCAATACCTTTCACAAGATGGTTTAAAACATAATGGTTATTAAAAATATTTGGTTTGTTCTACTTTAACTCAACAATAAAGTCATTCAATATATAATTAATATCATGCAAGTTATATACGTGAAGGGTGTTTCCAACCGAATTTTATCACATGACACTATTTATGCATCAAGGGGCTTACAATAATGAGTCCACAACCCATAGAAAATTTCTGAAATGGTCCACAATCTTTGTCTATAATGTCAAAATAAATCCTCATATTGAATAAATAAAATTTCTTATCAAATATGCATTTAAGATAATGATATAGATTTATCAAAATCTCCCCAATGTATCATAGGAAAATAAAATAGATACCATTGAAAGAAAATTGAAACCTTTTAGTGTAAAATAACAATAAATCCCTTGGAAGTGTACCATACCACTTTGAAACATTTAGAAACATAATCCACTTGGATGAAATAAATTAAATGATATATATATTATAATGATAATAATTATATTCATAAAATGTAATTTCAATGGTAGTATACACACTATATAAAAGAAACAAGGTGTTTCTCTATAAGTATGTCCCAATGTAATGTAAATTGAAGCAAATATCCCTTACCTTAACCTTAATTTTTTTATGTAGCCTTCATCATAATTAATATTGTTTTAATATTTGTTAATTACATATAAAGAACCGTAATAAACTTTATAATTTCATATATCACCTTCTTAAAAAAAAATTATTACACAATTGTTAGTAATCATTAATTATTTATAAATTTCAAGTGTTAATTGCATATTTTTCTCAACAATTAGTTGACTTGAAAATTGTTGTAACTACTATATAGATAATTATTTTACCATAATAATTATTTAAACCACGAATTAATTATCATATATATTGATTATATATGTATTTATCATAATCCAAAAATTATTGTAGATAAGAAATGAAGTTCAGTGTTCATGGAGGTGATAGGACATAAGTACACATGAATGATACTTCTAAAAACAATGATAAATAATTGGTAATTATTTATATTATAATTAAAATATTAAATCTTTATAATATATGTTATATATTATTATTAAAAAAATCTTGAATATGTTCCATTTAATTTTTGAATGAGTCACATCTCATTGAAGTGGAGGTAGTCCACAAAACACAATCGATGTTATCATATTTACCAAAAAGGAAAAATATAAGGTCATCTATAATTTAAGAATTAAATTATAATAATAACATAATAAATATAATATATAACATAAATAATGATATTATATATTATAATTCATGCATGAGAGGTGGTAATGAAAAAATGAAATATCATGGTTTCGTGATGAAGTAGTTTTTTATGCAAGTAGACAGTATATTTATTACCCTTTATTTCGATGTGAGTGTTAGTATAGATATAAAAAACTGACTAAATTCATTGTAGTATATATTTCATACTATTTTTTATATAACTATCTAATATATAGATTTTATATAATAGAGTAAGGAAACAAAACTAAAGTGCTTTTGGGGTGACCTTAACTCTTAATCAGGTAACTCTTTTTCTTGGTGCCATAATGATTCCTTCGATTGATTAATCCCAATTGGTAGGATTGAAGGATTAATGGATTTATTTAGGTAACATAATTGAATATATATTGTATTAACTTAATTTTTTTAGAGGGGTAGTGAAGTGAAGGGTTGGGTGCCCTTTTGTAAGTGAGGGTGTGTGACACTCTTGTAAATACAAAATGGTATTCATTAATGGGAGGTATAACATACCTAATGGGTCTCCAAATATAATAAATAATTTATTAAATGGTATTTTTGGTTAATAAAAACTTCAAACACACAAAAATATGTTCATTTTAATAATTTGGTTATTTAACATCTTTGATTGAGAAATAATATCATTTTGGGGTTTATTAAAGTATCTTGTTTTCTAACCTAAGATACAAAACCATTAAAGAAAAAAATAATTTTATAATTATTAGTGAATATAACGAAATTTATTATTAATATTATTAATTGTTTTTAAAATAATAATCCTTAGTGTTTTGGGTATAAAATTTAAAACGATCAGATGTGATGGGCTATAACACTACATAAACTCAGACAATATTAACTCTGTTTTTATAGTATAGGGGTAAATTTTTTATTTATAAATGAGAATTTGGCCAATTGATTGACCATATATAATAGTTATTTACACTTTAAAATAATTTTAAAAAGATATTTTTTTTATTAATTTTAAATCAATCAACAAAATATAATATAATGGTAAAGAAAAATAATTTTAATTTTAATATTTTTTTTAATTTTATATTTAAAATATAAAAAATATCAGAATTATAATATCGTAAGTTTAGTGTTTTTTAAAATGATATATTAATATAAAAATAAATATTAATGACAATAATTCAATCAATATATTTCACATTTAATATTTATAGTATAAGTTATTTTTTTAATTATTTACTAAATAATCACTACGTTGGCATTTCATGAAAAGATTATGTAAAAAAATCATTTTTAAAAATTAATTATAATTTAATAGGATAATATTAATCCATTTATATTTCAAAAGGATATTTTTAACTGAAAATTTATGTTTTTTACATAACTCAATGATTTTTAAATGTTAAAGCTAAGGACAGTTCCTATTTTCTCCCTTTCATAATTAAAATTTTATTTAGGGAGATATCATTTAATAATATCCCAATGAATAATAAAATTCTTACTAAGAGGGTATGGGGTCTATCAACTGGAATCCAATTATTTTTGGGCATTTTTCCAGGTCCTTTTTGCTTTCATATTACAGTGTATTCTCCTATTAAACTAAATTTTACCCAATTCAATAAAATAAATTTTAATCCCCCTCACTAATATTTTTCACAACAATTAATTTAAAATTATTAAACAAAATATATTATGATTATTAGAATATTTTATTTCTATTTTTCAAAATTCAAATAATAGATTTCAGAAAATTATGATTAAAGTTATTCTTTTAGACATGGTGAGAAAGCTTGTTTTTAATGTAAAAACATTGAATATTTAAAAAAGTATTTATATACGATTTTATTATAAAAATTGTTCCAATGAACAATATTTGGTTAATATATTGAAAATTGGTCAATTTTAATCTAATAACACAATATGAAATAGATTTTACCATTAATAATTATATAAATAAATAGGATGTTTTTAACTAAAATGTAGTATTTTTCACTATTTTCTCAAAAAAATAAAAATTCTCTTAGAAATTTCAAATGGTCACCCTATTATAATATTTAAATTAAAAATACAAAAATGATGTTTATTTTTACAAATAAATTACAAAATATAAAATTTTTTGGTTAAAAATTGAGAACTCCATTAAAAGACGATTACACTCAATCTTGCATGTGACATAAGCTAAGTCCATATTAGGTGTAACATAATATTTACATGGTATTGAATTTAAATTAATCTAGAAATGAAATAATTTTTATTCTAAAAAATATTTATAAATTATTGGGGTGCTAAAAATTAGGATGACATGATTCATGTTTTTTAGATCAAAATATCCTAAAAACCCATCATGATAGTGTTGTGTTAAATTATTCTCATTCAAATGACTAATATGGTGATCCCATATTAGGGTGGCGAATGATTCTTGAAAAAGATTCTTTATCAATTTATGAATTTTTTTTTGTAATTTAATACATAAATATTATTATCTAAATGTTTTATTCAATAATAAATTATATCTTTATAAATGAAACAACTTTTATTTCCAAACAAGAAAACGAAACCACATGTATATATATATAAGATACATAAATTATTTTTTTGGTAACCATAATTATAAAATAAACAAAATTATTTCCATGTTCATTCCAATTGGGAATGGATTGCAGTAGTCACCAATTTCATTTACAACAAACATTAGATCACTGGTTTACGACAGATCGACCTCTCATATGAAAATCATTCACAATATTATTGGTTCTTGTATTTATATAAAAATGAGACAACCAAAAGATATAAATATTACCTGCTGTGATGATATAGATATATTAATTTTTGCAGTGAAGGGACCTTTATCTTCCACCTACTTCTAGTTGTAGTTCCACTACTAGTGGATAAGATTTACAAACGAAAAAATTAATAAATCCTTATTCTTTGAAAAACATTGAATCTTAGATTCTTGGATGGATGGTTCTTTGGATAATTATTTTATTATTTTTCTTTAGAACAGTCTCTAAGATCTTCATTTTATTTTTTTATCATATATAATTTGTTTTTTCACACTTCATGACTTTGTTTACTTGGACAATGAAGGGTAGATGTTCCGAAGGACTATTCTCATTTTTTATCATGTTATAATTGAAAATAAAACAATATTAGGACTTGGGTAGTTTGTAAAAGATGAGATATTTACATAAATCATATTGGAATTTAATTACCATGATTTCAATGAAATCACTAAATCCAATAATCATGAAGGAATGAGTGTTATATAGTGTTGACTCTCAATGCATGCTTCTAAATAGTGAATGGGATAACTCATTTTTCTATTTCCTTAACACCTCATGATAGTGGTCATGAAGGTGATACATCATGATATACCCATTCATTTCAATATGTTTCTTTAGAATATTTTTGTTCATGAAAGATACCATGAATCATTGGACATATGTGGCATCATAATAATGTTTCACATAGAGAGACAACTTTTCCTCTAGCCTTTTTGGCAAGGACATCTATAATATTCTTTTTTGGAAAAAATAATTTCTATTCATGGATGAGGATTAGGAATGATTTCATTTTTCATTATTGGAAATTACTGATAATAATATGTTTATCCTTATCAATAATGAATCACAGTGATTTGTTTGATGTCATATTTATTTTAGTTTCAACAATTAATAAAGTAGTGAATTTATGTCTATATTAGATAATAGAAAATAAATAAATATTGTATTTATAATATAATCTCCTCATATTTTATCTAAACTGAATATCTCTCACTATTTAAATAAAAAAAATTATTTTTCGGGATTTCTTGTGATAGGGACCCATATTTCCCTTCACTTAACCCATAATTGGAACAATTAAGTTATTTTATGTGCCCTAGGTAGTCATGAAATTTGATTAGTAATTATCATAATGGTCATTGATCTATTGAAAATAATTTCCAATATGAAAATCCATAAAATATCTTTCCTCAACCTTTTCCTCTTTATTACACCATTTCCTCTTTGTTACACCATTTCTAAAATTGGAATTTAATGCTTGAAGTGAGCTATTTAATGTTGACAAAAAACATCATCTTAGAAATCCCTAATTATTGAAATCAACCCATTCAGAGATGATCATGAATAAGGGATAATGGTTATATTTTATCATACGTATTGGATGGCTATACAGACTTAATATATATAATTGAATTATATTTTTCGTAATTCATAAAATTTACATTTTAACTTTGTTACATGATTGTTATTATTATGTGAATTTATATAGCTGATTTAACATGTATTAGATAAAAAACTCCATAATTTAATTAGTTTTTATTTCCATATTGAATACTAGATAAACTTATTAATTCATGTGATTGTGATAAAATATTCATAATGAAATTAACCATTATACATTAAAATATAAAATTAATAGTGTTATGATTATGAGTTTTTTCTATTGGTTAGTTTATATATTGGATGATATAGAACATATTAACCATTGGAAAATCTCATCTCGAACCATTACTTGGATTGTGATTAATCTTTACCCCTATCTACCCATATACATTATGGAATGGCTTCCCCTAAACTCTAAACCTTAATATACATCATTTTCATGGGATCTCTATCCATTACATAAGACTTTAGTCACATAATTGTGAGTGGGGCCAAAGGATTGGTTATGTAATTTATATTAGAGGAACCCTAGACATACAATATGTTATGTAATTTGAGGAGGGATGATTACCATACCATTGATTTAATAGAATAATAAATGAAATATAAAACATAATGCAGAAAATGGTCTGCTCTATTATCATGATCATCCATATACTTGAAATGAATATGATTTTTAAAAAATCCAATTAAATCCAATCAATCGTAATTAAGATAAATCATTCTTGAATAAATAAAGAAACATCATCAATTAGTCAATTCCACTATCAATGTTATAATCTAAACTTTTATTTAATTCAGAATCTATCATAATTTTAAACAAATTTATTAAATAAATTTAAAATTAACAATGTAAAAAAACAATGTTCCTTGGTGAAACAAAATATGTACCAATTTGAACGATACATATTTCACTATATTAATATATTATGCAATGATTCATTATATTTTATACATGATTCAATATTTAATTTCATGAGTTGTACAAGTCAACTGAATGACGCCCCTATTAATTTTTAGATTTGTAATGTGTTATGTTTCAATGAAAATAGGTTAATGTTTATATTATGACTAATACAAGATTCACAGTTAAAAAAGTACTTATAAAATAATGAGACATTTTATATATTCCAGTCCCATATAATGGAATTTAAATAGTCAAATAAATGACTCGCGGAACACATGTTGACTATTTTTAAGTAGTACAATTAATTAATTTTTGAATTATTCCTAAATTGTTAATATACACTATGTATATAATACATCAATTTTTTTTAAATAGTTCTCGTAGTTAATCCTTAGAATAATCCTATAAACTAATCATTTAACCATGATATGAATATTAATGGAGTACAAAACATGTACATGGTCTTCACACCATGTCTTTTTCGAGTTATACTTTCATGAGCGAATTAGGTCATGTATGAAGACACATGTCCCATTAATGACAAATGGAATACTCATTGTGTATGAATGTTACACATCATATAGTCTCGATTATCATGATCTAGTTTATATTAATAACTGTTTGGGGTATTTTAATACAAAAAACATGTAATAAATTTAAATTGAATGAATTAATTATGAATTATTTCATGAATTATAATATAATTTTAATCATGGGTACACACTTTATACCGATGGTCTAAACGGTATTTAATCCATTGTTATCCATATGGAATCCTTATATCCTCTAGATGAGTACCTTGAATTTTCATAAATCAAAAAATAAATTGATTTTGATTATACTTGTGAGAATGAATATTAATATAACAATATCTCTTTATTTTTAATAGTTTTATGGTTAGAAAATAATAACTTCTAATTAAAAATTATTATTTATTTATCCATATAATAACCTCATGAATATAATATTAATATTTTAATTATATCATAAAATTCATAAAAGTAGTGAATTAGTTAAATATTATTTATTTAAATAATACTCATAATATAATGTTTTTTACTAGACTAATCAACATGGTCATGCAGTCTACGAAAATATTTATGATGGATTGAATATTAAAAATATCATTAATAAATAGAAAACAGTTAATTATTCCCAAATAAAAAAATAAATATTATATTTAAGAAAATGTCGTTAACTAGGTGCTTCACAACTGGTTCTTGGATTTGGTGTGCCACATGGCATGATGAGAACCTCCGATTTTTCAAAAAAATTATACTAGTACTAATCTTCTTAATGAGGTGTGTTGGAAAAATATAACCTCTTATGCTGTGTAAGATAGAATTGGAAAACAATATAAACAATAACCATAATTATAATAATAAACATCCATGCTACATATAATCATTTACCCAAAAATGGTATATGGACATAACCATTAAAACAAACATGACTTGTCATAGTAGTGTTTGGTGTCATAAGAAAACCCAAAATTAAGATGCATGAAAATCTCCAAAATGGGTCCTGATGTCAAAATTAGTTACCCCCATCTATACTCTATCCCAATTCCTATATAAACCATTACACATATTTCAAATGGTCATGATCAATGAACTCTAATCACACAATATCAATAACTTTTAATTTTTTACGTTACCCATAGTTCATTAAATTCAACATGTTATCAATTCCCATAGAAATCAAATTTCACATATTAATCGCATTATAATTATATATCAACCCCATTGAATCCATTTAACCAAGTAAACATACCTATTTAACCAGTTATCATGTTCATCCATTTACAATACATAATTAATTTAACAAAATAATGGTCATCCAATCTCCCCAGTATTCCATATTAACATCGTAAAACATTGTTCTTCTTTTAAAATAGCATAAAACCTTTAAATCCTAAATTAACAATTCAATTTACATGTTCTAGGGGTTGGATTAGTACGTGGGTAACCATAGGTCAGGTCTAACAATCCCTAATATATCTAACATGAATCATTAGGGGTCAAACACATCACTATAGGATCAAAATTTTCATTTCCGTGAAAGGAAAAAAAATTACGATTTATATCAAAACAATTCATCAACATACATATATATGAAAATCAAGACAGTGGGATATAACTTTTATTCCATCTACCACCCATTAATAGACAAATACTTGCCCAACCTCGGACATTGATTCTAGAACAACCAACCCCAAAGGCCAAAACTATAAATATAAAATAAAAATATGTTATAGGGATTCTAAGTAGAGAAATAAATTCCACCCATATTCTCTAAGAAAATAAAAGAATAATCAGTTGTAGACTTATCTAGAGCTTTGATTAATAAAAAATGTGATTCAAATTCACATTGTTAAAACAATAATGATCTATAAAATAGGGGATATATTTCTGTTCAAAATCCTTGATATAAAATATGGAAATCCATAGAAAATAATGTTACTAATTTTAATGAAATGGATGGATGGTAAAATAATATACTTTTTATAGGTTCATGGGTTTTACACACTATTGTTCAAACAATATGAAAACCATGTGGAACCCTCTATCAAGGGGGGGATGTCATATGGTTTGGTTGGCTGTCCACATGTTTTTACCAATTGTGTAGGGGATGTGTACGTGTATCTGTCTAAGGAGGCCAGGATGCGCCCTATCATGGACCCCGGCTAATTCTAGTGATGTCTGAACCATACACAATGACATGGATTGCTCTTTTCATCCTTTTTCGAATCCCAATCACCCAAAACAACCCAGAATCCCCTCATATTCTCTATAGATCATGTATTAAAATAATTGGGGATTTAATCATGATTTTAAATGAGAAGTACCCCTTATGATGGTTAAGATCTTATAACCTCCTCAACTTATATAAACTCATCTTTGAATATTAATCTCAAGCATGTATAATCTTACAAAGTAGATAAAACATGCCACTAAAGCCGCAAATCTTCCTCCCTCTCCGAGGATTCCATCTAAAATCATCTTTTAAATAGAAATAATTAGACCAAAATCATGATCATTTCTCACGAAAACATTCTCACTATGATCCAAAATAAAAACCAAATCCTCCTTAAAGTGAACATCAACCATAACCTAAACATCAATACCAATTACATGCGATGGGAAGTTGTGATTCTTCCAAATATGAGGAACATAAAACATTAAGTGAATACCACATCACCACTATGGAATGGTAAATCATTATTACATTGATCTAGTCCTCTCAACAATCTCAAATAGCCCAAAAATATTTTTGTTCCATATTTTCCAAAAAACTGAACAAATGGTTCACCAATTGTGACGATGCCTAAAAGAATACATGGTCGCCCACTGTAAACTCATGAGACTGATGACACCAAAAAAATTATGAATTCTATTTATTCACGGCCATATCCAAGCACTTACGAACCAAATAATGATGTTCTGACATCTATTTCATGATCCTCTGTCTAGAAAACTCTAATTATATTTTTTAGCCGAAATAAAGGTACTTGTGTGGCCCACATTATAGAACCTTCTCTATTTCCATCTAAATATTCACATAGTAAAATTTATTGTTGTAAAAATAAATATCTGCTAACTTTTTATCATATTATCCATCAAATCCTAGGATAAATTGACTAAACATTTAATGTAACTAGTGGTGGGTATCTTCTGATAGACTTTTCATATATAGGTGAAAATATTTACATAAAAACAATTGAATTCCCAACACCTCCTACATACCCTTATAGAAGAAAAAATTAAATCATTCATCATAATCATAATCAATAAGATATGGTACACCATGAAAATTTTCTATCTTATGTATGTATAGGTAAAATAGAATGTCTTTAGTGAATGTCTCTCATATCAATAAGAAATGATCAACTTTAGTTCATCAATCCACAATCACAAAAATTACATCATTCTTATTTTGTATCCTCAAAATAACTATCACAAAACCTCAGCTAACAGGATACCAGTTCCATTCTGAAGATGGAAATGGATAAAAAGTGTATATGGTCCCTCATGCTCAACCTTCACCTGCTGATAGGTATATAATAATGTAAAATAACAAATAATTACCTTTTACGTTAACATCAACTAATACCATCTATAAAGATCATGGTACATTTCAGTCATCCTAGGGTTCAACAACCACTTCATGGAGTGAAAGTGACACACCATCAATCCCCATATTCAAGTAATATCCAACAACATATATTTAAACATGAATAATCTCATACACATCAATTTTCCAATAAAAATGTGGCTCCCCACCTTCAAAACTAGTTCTCAAAGCTAGAAATTTTTAACCCTCATAATTATTCCTCTTAGCATTATTCATTATAGATGGATCAATGTATTTCCAATAAATATTTGGCTGTCCACCTTCAAAACTAGTTCAAAAATCTAGAAATTTTGAATCCTCATACTTATTCAGCTTCGCATTATTCATTGTAGATGTATAAATGTATAATTACATGACTTCCATCATCTCTTTATCCTCCTCGAAAAATGTATTTATATTAGCAAACAGTGCCTTATTCTTCCACTTAGAACTAAAATCATGAACCACCAAAGTCTAAGACGTTAGACTCAATAGATTTAAAACCTTATTTCACATTCTATGGGTATAATATAGCTCAATGTCAAAATACTACATTTACTCAGCAAATATTTTTTTTCAAAAGATTAAAATCGTGTTGGGAGAAGGTATTTTAAGCCTCTTATTATCAATGAAAACCAAAAAAATCATGCACAAAAGATAATGTAGCTATCATTTCAAAGAATAATCCATTGTGAACAACTTGATATCATGTTTAGGATAATTCTATTCATATGGCCTTGACTATTGTGAGGCATAGGTTATGACTCAATCTACATACATCAAAATAAACACAAGTCTAATCCTTTATCTGTCATAGAGCAATATATAGTCCTTACCAAGATTGGGAAGGACTATATTTTATGTTGTGTCAAATGATTATTCATCTTCTATAAACCATTCTCATGTGATTTATACCACTCAAAACTTTTACCCATATTGGAACAGGTTATGTGTGGGGCTTCCAAGTGATAAATGTTTTTATGAACCACAATTAAGAACTAGAAATTAAATAAATAACTATATATCAAAAAATATCATATAATACCCTTATATATCATTTGATTAGCCTTTATCTATGTTCGTTGACACACCAACCTATAAGATAATGTGTCCAATGAAATAGATCTTTTCAATCTGAAAATGGAACTTTAATGGGTAGGGGTATGGATAATTATCTATCAGTATACTAAAGATGATTTCTAGATCAGTTGCTTGGTTATCACGATTAAGGGAGTGAACAAATATTTCATCCATGAATAAAACTATAAAAAAATAAATTTGAGGTGAAATAACCTCCTCTCTGATTTCATAAACATAGCAAGAGTGTTTGACATCAGAAAAGGATTCATGAGGATCTAAAATAAATAATACAATCATCTTAATGTATTGTACATCATATATGAATATATCAATATCAACATATGGTACCATAACCTAAGATAAAAAATTTAGAACACAAAATCCCCTGTTATTTTGTAAAAATGGCCATCAATATGCACAAGGGGATACCAATTCATAATCACCATATTATTCAGCATATGGTAATGAAAAAATCATTGGAGTTTTTTGTCATCCTTCTTAACAATAAAATTATGTTTTCTCCATGGTGACAAACTCCTAAGGGAAATATTTTATTTTCTAACTCCTAAAATACATACTTATGCTTCTGAATCTATATTGGTTCCATCAGGTCCGGTGGAATAGAATATGGTTCATCTGTATAATCAAATCAATCATGAACTCAACCTTTCTCTCAGGAGGAAACCCTATACTGTTATCATGAAATACATCAATAAATTGTTCCACTATTAGAGGGAAAAATAAATTCTCCATTACATAATTATGAAAAATTATAAACTCATTATGTTCTATGATCTCACTATGTTGTAGAAAAACCAAACTTACACGGCCTGCCTCGATACCCATTCCCCACAGGGAACATAATTTGGACCCTCATGAGACATGAAACTCAAGCTGTTATGGTAAAATATAATATGTTTTCGGTACATAATCCACCACTCCCTTGAAATTATAATTTCAAAAAATTATATATCAATAATTTATAATTCCCAGAATATATTGTTCACATGGACCTTGGGGCTTCACTCCTTACGTTGATTGATTTCCCCCAATCACCCCCTTCTAATGGTGTGTCAACCAGTAAAACCCCATATATATACTAGACAAATAATCCCAATCCACATAAAAATATTGTTGAGATAATTTAACTTCATTTAAATAATAATAATTCACTAGAAATTATATAAGTTACATGAATCATACCATGAATAGTTGATGATCTAGTCTCACTAATGATTGTTTCAAGACAAACTACATACAAATGGAATGTCCCTCAACCATTTACAGATATATGAGTCCTCTAGTTTTCAATACCCTGAAGATAAATATTCCCATTTCTTAAAATTTAATATCTACCAGACCCATAGGTATGGATAGTGTTAAAATAGCTTCGTCATAGATATGAGGTAACAAACCCCTACTGTTGCTCTGCACCAGCCAAGATCCCCATTCAACGCACATATGTCAAGGGTGACACCATAACCACTGTATATGTCATATCCTATAGCAAACTCATCACTACAATGGTGGTCATAGACATTAACCATTCACATGACCAAGTCTACATCACATATATATGTTCACAAGGCCACTACCCTTTGAGACTAATGCTTTCCTTTTGCAACCATGTCTACCACCAACCGATTTTAAGTTATCATAACAAATTTTCATGTAATTAGATTGTGTACCACCAGATCTCCAAAAAAAATCCTTAGACCACTATAATCCTCATTTAGGTTCCCTTTTTAATTTAGTCCTTGATCCACATCCTTAGAAAACATCTTAAAATGAATGATATTTACCAAAACATGATCTCATATCTAATCCCATCATATAAATATCCCGAAATATATTCCTCATATTTTTTTAAAAAGTTTTAGATAAAATTTCAACAATTATTTTAAGAGGATAGAATGATTAATGACTTATATAATTCACAGAGTCAATCCATAAATTATTCATCTTCAAATTACCAAAGTGTCATAGGGTAAAAGTCCCCGAAGAAAATTTATTGTTTGTACTTCAATTTCAGTGAATCCAACTGATTATCCTGACCATTAAAACCCCACTATCTCTTCACTGGTCCTCATAAAATATTGTCTTCAAACTTGAACATTTTTTTAATGTGGTACCTAAGTGTTTGATTATCATTTGGATAAAATCAATCCAGAACACAGCTACCTCTTTCCCCCCACTTTTTCAAAGTTCGAAGGGTGATGCAGTAGAAACTGTATCTTTATATCAAACATTATTGGCACATAAAAACAAATATCTCTCTCCAAAAACTACATAAATTGGGAATTGTTTTCATAGATTTGAAATTACCCTCTTTCAACCATGATCAGTAGGGAATATTTTCTCACTATTGGAGGATCATTCCCAGTTATAACCTTTTTCAACAAATAAACATCATCATGGTAGAATCTATATTCAATTCCATATGCATGTATCAAAACACATTATATTTAATTATCCACATTTGCATAAATGAGGGATAAATTTTATAAAGAAACTACCTACTCTGCATACACTATCCCAATAGATATAATTGAATCCCTATCACTATCATAATCCACCCCTATCAGAGGTCGGGACTATCACATGGTATCTAAAACATAAAAAATTAAATTTAATTGATTTTACATCTCGTTAACCATTTAAATTTATAAATTCTTATTTATAACCAAATATATTTTTTATAAGGAAGTCATTTTTTAAATGTGAAGGACATCATAAACACGTTTTCCTTTCCCATAACCCACTATAAAATGATTTTCATTGTGTTCCTAAAACGTTTCATGTCACATCAATCCTCAACTCCATATATGATTAATGCATATGAAAACCTCATGCCACGACGTGTCATGGATGAAATCTCCAATAATAATAACATCACAAAATAAGTGTATCATTCAGGGACAAAATAACATCCAAATGTAACAAAAACTGTCAGGAAAAATAATCATACACTAGGAACATGTGTTTTCCCTCACACATGGTTTATCTAATCTAATGAAAAATCACATTTATAAGGACCGCTAATATATATTCTACCTTTGTCATATAGTAATACAACCTAAGAGAAAACCACATTGATAATAGATTGTAACATCCTAACATGGGTGACACTAGACTGGTTCCCAATGGTAGTGCACCACATGACCTCAAGTGTGAGACCCTGAACACCATACAATGTCGTTTAGAATGGAGGGACTAATGAGATATGTTGGGAGACTATAGAATCTTTACCAAAGATATAAAAAATTGAAAATCATTGTCAACAACAAAAAATGATAATTACCACCCTTAATACATCATATGATCATATAACAAAACCAATTAGAATACCACAACCATAAAAATAAACATTCCATGTCATCGTAGGGTAATGTGTGTTATGAATCCAAAAATAAATACACACAGAAATACCGAAAATGGGTCATGATGTATCATCTAGTTCCCAAATCCATGATCCTTTCCAAACCCCATATCATGGATCTAATATATGGTATTTTTATTTTTCATTACCTTTAACTATTTTGTCTTTTTGGTTACCAAGAAATGTAATTAGAAGGGTGTGATTAAAACTTAGTAATCCCCTACCAATTTTATGAACACGAATTTATAGTTTAAAATAGGATATGTAAAATTATGATAAAAAGGGAAAGAAATAAATAAACAATTTTTAATTATTTAAAATCATTTAAAATAGAAATATTTATTCTATGTTCTATGTTGTACATATACCCATAAACCAACATTGGAACATTTGGGTCATTTGGACCATTTGGACCATATTACCTATGGGTCATAAATCAATATTCATAGAGACACATTCCATGTATCCAAATGGGATTGGGAAAATCATGTCCATCCATTCTGACCATGATATGGGACACCCTGTATATGCAATCTGAGTAAGGATAATCAATCCCTTCTTCAAAAAAATGTTGAATCAGGGAACATGGAGCATCAGTGTTGCCTTCCCAAGGGAGTGGAAAATCATTCTACCATCCTAAATAACCATTTGTCACATTTCTACTGGTCATCTTTAGTGTCATCTTATCACACAAAAAAATTATGGGTCCTCCTATTCATTTTTCTCATTTCCCATGGTATCTTAAGTTCATCATTTTCTCAATTCCTAGAACAATTTAATTAAAAATTTAAATAACATTGTAAGCATTTTCATTTCGTTCAAACCATTAAACAACAAAGTCATGTCACTATAATAATTAATCTCATTTACTCATCTACAACAAATAACTTTTTTAATAAATCTTATTAATCTAATAACATTTTTATGTTGACATTTTAAAAAAAATTACATGGGGATAATATCGTAATCCCTTCACCTCACCATTTAAAAATTGAATTTCCATATTCACAGCAGTGTCACACCCCATAGTGGGCCATAAGCCTTGAATAATAACCCTTAACAGATCCAACATGAATTATGAGTGTTCTAACGCAACATTTTAACATCCAAATTATCATTTCATATCATGGAATCAAATATGGATCATAAGGTCATTAAATGACATCCAAATAAACATTAATATATTTCAAAACTATGAGATATAACATATAGACCACCTACCAAAAGTTCATATACAAGTACATTTCCATCATCGACATTGATTCATGAACAAAAAACCTCAATCTGTAATCTATAAGTCTTCTATAAAATAGGTTTTAGATCTTTTTTGGGTGAAAAGCATTCCACCATGATTATCCTACAAATTATAAAAAAAATTAAAGTTGTAGAATTAGAAAGATCATTAATTCAAAACAAATTACACTTCAAATGGTCATATGTCAAAGGAGAATAATCCTTTAGAGAGGGGATAGATCTTGGTTCATAACCCTTGTTGCTAGAAGATGAGATGGATAAGAAATTAGGTAAGAACTTTTAAGGAAAATGATGGTAAATTTTTAAATCACCCAACTTTAATTGGCACACAGTTTGGCCGAATGATGGAAAAATCATATGACAAATGTGTGATACCCTCTATTCAAGAGTGGCTATACCACACTGTTTTGTTGGGGCACCCCAATAGTTTTATAAATTATGAATTTTCAATGAACCATCCTCTTTAGAAAGGATACATAATGTATCATCTGCTAGACCATGGATCATAGTTAGTATTAACAATCATATAACCATGAAATATGTACTAGTTTTCCACTTTTTATCACATCATGAACCCCAAGAACACCGCCAAATACCCCATTATTCATTAGAATAGATTTATTAACAAAAAATGGTAGGAAAAACTAAATTTAAATGTGATGTACCATATATGAAGGATGAATCCTTAAAACCTCCTCAGCATATAATATCTCTTCCATGAGCATCACTTTAAAGTATCTCTATGTCACCATAGTCAAAATATCAAACTAATATGATCAAATACTCATTTCACTATCCAGTGATTTTTCATGAACTAATCCATGCTACCACATCACTAATACCAAAATAATTTCTTCCCTCAAATAAACATTCCCAATTTAATCCACAATATAAACTACATGCTCCTCAAAGGAAAAATTATCCTGAAACTCAACATCATCAATATGACTCGTATGACATGGGTTCGGGTGAAAAATAGGAAGTTATGCCCCAAGGGAAAAAAATACTCATATCAATATACAAATTGATAAGGGATAATCAACATGCCACTAGACTATTAATATCTATAATATCAAAATAATCCAACTACCGAGGTGGAAAAATTCCCTACCTCCAAATCTGAAGGTGACCAAATCATAGTAATCCCAATAAAGAAAATGAATTGAAGCACTATGAACTAATTATTTCAATTAAGTCGATCAATGCATGTCTTGTATCTAATATGGGCCATGTATATATATTTCTAAATTAATTAAACATGATATGACATCTCCATCATGATACGTGATCCCAAAAACTTTGATTATCCTACTACCATGTAATACACATGTGATCTGCATGGCCTACCATAGAGCATTTCATGTGGATGCATTTTAATAGTCACTCGGTATCATTTGTTATAAGATAAATCAATGAGAATAAATTTTTCACCCTATGATTCATCAAATTATACAACACATGCCCTCATCATCTTCTCTAACAATAGGATAATATGTTCTAATCTTCTGTCTGTCTTTTAGAGAAAATATATACTAAAAAATATTTTACTACCCATGTCTTCACCATCACATTTAATTATGGTGAAGTAGAATGAATATCATGGTCTGAAAAAACACTATGAGGTATCACATAAAAATATTCAATCTCTATAACATACAAGTCATCCAACAATTTGATGATAAATTTTTCATATATTTGAACGAAATGTGGAAAAAAGTAAACTGATCCACATTAACCAAAATCACTTAATTCTTCTAATTATTCCATATAATACATACCAAAAAATACATGATTAAATTATATTATAATAATTAAATATTTCTTAATGGATATACAGGTCCAAAAGGTCAATAATTCTTGAAATTCCCCTTATAATATGTGTATCATGATGGAATAAAGCAACAATTAAATTTTTCATTCATGAAAAATAACTGAAGATAATGCTAATTTTTCTTCATGATATGATGCACCGACCACTTCGAATCATTAAACCAATCCGTAATTTCTTCCAAAATATAAGAAGACACAAAACCAAAAAAATATGAATAATAACTTCCTCATCAATAGTAAAATCCAAAGCTCGTCCTCCACATTCAAAACGGTGCCTCATAGAAAGAAATTATGAATCTGTATATTATGACCTCTTAACATGATTCACAAGAGATGGATCAATGGAAAGGAAATTTTATTAATCACCTAATTCTCTTAATGGAATCATATATACATATTATCAATGAAATCCATTATATTCTACTCAGAACTAGACTCCCTAATTTCCTGAGTATGTGTCTTTCGACACAATTCATCTACAACACTATTTCCCTTTCCAGGACTATAAGATCAATAAATGTAAAAAATATAACATGTACATCACCCAAATTTACTACCAAATATTTAAATAATGATGGTAAAACATATATTTATTTCTCTTATGACCAATATAAATCCCAATATTATCAACCATATGATAATTCCGCCAATACATAAATGCATAAACCACTATAGCCAACTCAAGATAATGCTTAAGATGGTTCCATTTAAAAGGCATCAACAACAATATATTTATGTTGTGACTCTACATCCCTACAGAAAAAACTCTCATTCCCTAATACTAGATGCATTGGAAAACAATTTATACTCTTTACCAAGATCATGTATGTTCATAATTGGTGTCATAGTTAAATGCCTCTTCAACTCCAGGAATGAATTGAAACATTCATCAGACCACCAGAACATTATAGCCTTCTAGGTAATGAATGAGAGTAGTGCTTATATGTGTGAAAATTTATTGATGATCTATTTATCATATACCACTTGGAAAAATACTCTCTGAATATTATAGAAAATCTTTAGAAACTCCCAGGAAACAATTTCTTGAACGATATTTGGGTCCACAGACCCACCTTCATCAGAGATGATGTGTCCTATGAACATTACCATGGTGATCTTGAAATCAAAGTAAGATATATTGGTATATATATGATTATATCTCAGTATACTCAAAATTATATCATGATGTGTGTAACTACTATCATGATTTTGAACGTACACTAGGACATCATGCACAAATACCACTATGAACCATTCATGATATGGGTGAAATATTTGGATCATAATTTCCATAAAAAATATAATAGCACTCATCATCCCAACTATAATCATGAGGAAATCATATAAACCATAGGTTAATTTGAAATTATTTAAAGTGTTTCATAAGGTATCAGTCTCAACTCATGAAACCCTAATATTATATTTATTAAAAAACACATAATCACTCTTTATATCGTCATAATGATCATTGATACATGGAGGAGGGTATTATTCCTTAATATTCATTGGAAAAATATTTCTGTAATCAATACATATAAACTAATTTCTATCATAGTTTAAAAAAAATACGATATACCCATAGTGACATGCTTAGATGGATAAATCCTTTTTTCCTTTAAATCCATCAATTGATCATTAATCTAGTAATTCAATATTTTTCCATTTGGAAACATGAAATATAAACTATTTTATATCCAGAAACTAACTCAATCATAAACTCTACATCTCTCTCACATGGAATCTGAATAAGTTAACTAAGAAAAATATACTGAAACTGATATACCACTTGATAAAAGATCTCTTGATCCACTCCCTCATCATGTATCAAAAGACTCACAACTATGAATGTAATCTGACCTAGTTGGTGAATATCTATACCTACATATCCAAACTGGATATCCTATTTCCTATAGTAAATATATGTTTCACCCTCAAGTGACATGAAAGTCACACTCACATGGAAATAGTCAATGTCTGACAAGTGTGTTAACAAACTGTCCATCCATAGTATCAAGATAAAACTGATCATTTCAAGAACATAAATGTACCAAATGTGATGGTACCTACCAACCATGAGGGTACACTTTGTATAATGATGGATACATCTAACAAAACCCCTAACAATAATTTAATCAACATAACTCCAAACATATACTCCGCCTCTAAATAAAAACCGCATAAAACCCATTAATATGAAAAATAATTTTAGTATCTTGAACAAAATGAAAAACTAGATAGTATATAATCTACAACAATCATACATCATACAGTCAATGTTCTATCCAATTCACTAAAAGGTTCATGTGGTTCTTCATGAAACTGACATATCCATCTACCATGTGCTTCTATCTACATCAATTGGGGTTCGTTTAACTATTTATATATATTTACTTTTCTGAATGTACCTTATATACCTCTACAACTATAAATGTTTGAAGAACAACAACTGTAATACTAAAATGGGGGTAATAGACCACCATTCAGTGCTCTTCATCGACATAGGTCCCCCCATATGTACCATTATTTTCAGGAATCCAAACAAACCATTATATATGTCCCATACATCCACAAGTTATTCAATCCTCTATATATCATGGACACAAGCAACACATGTGACCTATTCGACCACACTGATAAAATAACACCCAATCACTACCCTATGATATTGTTCCTTTCCCATGGATCCTCCATCCACCACTTCCCTAGTTATGGGTCACAATAAAACATCCCATTATCGAAATATGTACAACCAGATTTCCCAATTTAAACAATCTTCCCACCCCTAGAATACCCCTTTAGGTTCCCCATAGTAATGAGATCTTGATCCACTACATTAGAAAACCTCTTTAGAAAAAATGTACTTTTATTGACTTGATATCATATCTAAAACCATCCTAACCATAACTTGTTATAGTTTCATGATATCATATAAACATTGCTGTAAATAACTGGAAGTATATGAATAATCTATCATAATACATCATTGAAATACTCCCCTAATTTAATTTCATAAATTCTTCGTACTTATTATTCCTCACGGTTTTCAGGTAAAAGTCCACAACAAAATTATCTTAGAAGTACGTCCATTCCATTCCCTTTAACTTCTCATCTTGAGAATGACTATCCCACCAGTTCTTCATAGGACCTCGTAATATATATTCTTCCAACATTACCTTTTTCTCAAGAAGGGTGTCTAAGGGTTCGGTTATGTTTGGAATAGATGGAATCCCGAACATGGCTACATCAAGTCCTCCCTCTACAACAATGGCTATTGGATGCTATATGTAATTTTTTTCCATATCAATGATACATATTAAATTCCACCCTAGTACTCTCTCTATAAAATAGTTAAATTGAGTGATATTCTTTGTGAACTAATCTCTACACTTACCACCCTAAATCAATGGGTTATGTTGTCCCCCAATTGGAGGAGCATTCACCGTGAGGTCCTTTTCTCCCCTACCCATAAACATGATCATGATGGAATCTCACTAAAATGACAACCACATTTCTGAAATAGAATAACATATAATTTCCGGATTTGACACAATATAGGGATCACTACTGGCTATAAACAACACACACTTCATTCATTATTCCAATGAAAATAATATCATATCAATCACTACCCTAGACCATCCCTTTCACTAGGCTAGGCTAACACGAGGTAATCCAAACATTCAAAATCATTATCCCTTCATTAGATATAATTTAAAAAAATTCAATTAGATTCTTTCTAGTTAAGAATTGTTGGAAATAATTATTACTATGTATTTTATTAAAACCATAAAATCTTTTAAATTGAATTAATTTCCCTATAACCCATCATAAAATATAGTTTTAAGATTTCCTAAAATGATTCATTTCATATAAATCCTTGAATTAAAACATGATGCATGAATAATAAAACAATATTCCATACTGGGACATGACTAAAATCTTATGGAAGACTAAAATCAAACAAAAAGTGTATCACCCATGTTGAAATAACTTCATACTACAACATAAAACACCCTGAAAAACACTCCAACCCTAGGAACATAAGATGTATACCATATGTGGAACAAATAATCCCATGTATGATAACATTATCAAGGCTCAAGAAAACATAAATCTCATGTATACCAATCAAAAAATGTATTACTACTAAAAAGAAAAATTATATTTTATCACATTATAACATCTAGGATCAGGTGCCACTAACCATTGCCCTTATCCAATGAGCCACATGACCTCAGGTGAACCACCTTGTATTCTAGAGTCTACTGACAAGCAGTGAGGGTATAATGAGTTATGTGTAGAAGAGAATCCATTTTTATTAGAGTACTAAAAAATGGAAATAAAATTAAACAAAATCCATAATGATAATAATCAATATTCATGAATCATATAATTGTTTCCCAAAATCAGGTACATGATAACAACCTAAAATATTAACATTCTATGTAATAATAGTTCCATACATCATAGGAAACCCTAAATAAATATGCATGAAAAATCCCAAAAATGGGTACCAACAACACGTATAATTCTTGTTTCCCATGCTCCATCTTATATCATTTATTATCCATCAATTATAGGGCCTTTACAATTATCTTAACCTAAAATAATAATGTCTGCTTTGATACCCAATGACATCCCATTAAGGGTTTTAGTATAAATCATTATTCCACAACAAATAATGTCTAAAGTAATAGATATTATAAAAATAATATAATGTATTATGATGAATACAGGGATGGAAATATATAAACAATTTTTCTATATTAAAAATATTAAAATAAGACACATTTATTCTCAGTTCAAGTGAAACCACATAATGATCACACGTACTTTTTTTATATTATTTTCATCTTATCCTTCTATCATAGGGGTCATAGGTCAACCCAAAAATAAACATCAATACATGTATGAAACTAGGATTTTAATTCCATACCCAACTATCCCAGTGATGAAATAAAATTCCACTTTTATACTATTGGATTTATGAGCATAAGATCATCAACTAATAAAAAATATGCATCACCATTCCGGGAGAATCAGTATGGCCCACCCATGGGAGAGGATCATCATTCCATCATCCCTTCTAACCATTAGTCAAATTTCTAACCATCATCACCTGTGACGTCTTATCACACAATAACAATATGGGTGAACTATTTCATTTTTTCACATTCACCAGTTTCATTACATTGATCATGCTCTAAAATCCCGTAGAAATTACATTTCACCATTTGAACTTATTCTATACATTCCTCACCCATTTCCATCAACTTAAACACATAGACATTCCTCTTTAATCACATATCACATTTATCCAATTAAAATTAATAACTAATTTAACATTTTAATTATAATTTAATTACCCATTAATTATAAGTTTACATGATAAATAATGTTACATTTGGTTTAATATGAGAAACCATTCAATTTATCTATTTAATTGAGAGGCACACCTAACAGGTAACCATATGAAGATTTTAATTATCCTCAGAAAATCAGAAAAGAATTTTGAGGGGTATGAAATAGCTTTTAAAACTAATTTATCATTACATACTAAAGAATAAAATATCTACATGGTGACATAAAATAACACCCACATACAAATTAATAAGCATATTGAATATGTTATATAACTTCTAGACCAACTACCTCATGTTCATAGTCAATTACTCACCCAATAATGGCCCTTGATTCATGATCAAACAAACATTAACACCAAAGCTAACAATCATCATGAAAAAATGGTATAGGTATTTTGAATGATATAAAAGATTCCACTATGATTATCTCAGAAAATAGAATAAAAAAGGAATTAGATCCCCCCAAGAACTTCAATTCACAACCAACAACACTTCCAAAGGCCAAATATTGAAAGAGAATTATCTTTTGACAAGGGGACATGTACATGTTCATAAACTATGATGTTGGACTTGTTAATGGGTGGGAAATAGGGTTATAAATTTTAATGACTATGTTGGATAATGGAAAAATCCTCCACTTTTATTTGGTGCATGGGTTGTCCAATGGGTTGGACAAACCCAACACTAACCATTTTCCACCCTCTATATATGATGGATCTTTGACATAGTGTATTGATAGGCTACTTTTATTGCCAAAAACAGTCTCCTGGGGCCCGTTCTGTGACTACCCTAAGCCCGCCTTCCATAGGCCAGGGGCTGGTGACTAGCACCGAATGGTGTATTCCCTAAAACTGGTAAGGAATTGCCTTTATAACCTGTAAACACACACAGCCAAGCACACAACAAGATACGAAGAACAAGTAATCTGTATAAGAAAACAATATTGAATGTAAAAAAGGGGTTTGAATACAATCCCAATAGTAATTTACAGGAAACAGAATGTACAAGACAACTGATAGGTGAAAATAAGCTCTATAATCGACCACCACGAATCCTACCTGAAGTGTAGGTATACCTCAAGAATAGTTGTCTCTGTGGGTTTCCTCGTCTAACATCTACATCCAAGCTACCTCTAGTCTTGGTACCCTCTTCCTCAGTCAGCACTGTCTGTCATTTGCACCAAACACAACGAAGTGCTGGCTTAGCCCGTGCAGGGGTGAGTATAATGATTCTCTGTAGGGACCCCGAGACCCTCAAAGTCTCACAAAATCAACAATGGATAAAAACCTAAGAAAGGAAATGAATGATAACCCTACTTAGTTATATTCCCATACATATACCTATGATATCATGTAAACCCATCTAAATCCTGAGGAAATCCAAAAGTCCAACTCCAAAGCCCCAATATCAACTATTCCACAAAGGAAATTATATCACAAAGGCATGTACCACATGGGTATGCCACACAGAAGAATACCACCAAGGTATTTCCAATAATAAAAGTTCCACACAGGTATGGACTCAGCTCACAAAAGGTATAACGTAAGTACAATAATAGGGATTATTAGACATAACTACCGAATCATCTTACTCTATTATGAGTCTCTTCTTATAATGCCTCGACCCTATAAGCCCATAGTCCATGCATTATTACGTATCATTGTCAATATCAAAAAATATCAAGTCTCGAAAGACCGATTAGTTTATTATCTTTGGAAGTACTAGATATATTCATAAGGTTTACATTACATCATAAAATGGAAAGTAACACAACATTGATTCCATAGACAACATTAAGATCCATTAGACTGTCCCTACAGGTCAGAAATAATATACTTTTTCACATCCTGGGAAAAATAAAACATAGAAAGGGGTGAGATCGGATGCTCAATAAGGATAGAAATATAGAAGAAAAGTTCATAAATAAGCATAAAAATTTAAGGGAATATATAGAACTAAAACAAAAGCCTTTTCAATTTGAAATTCATCAAAAATATCACAAATATAAATCAAAATAATTCAACATACTTACTCACATGGATATTCTACTAGTCGAATAATCACTTTCAATATCAATAGCCACTTTCATAATGATAGAATTAATAATGCCAAACTTCATAACCACATAGTGAAGGACTTGTTCCAAGACTCAAAATAAGAATTTTCAAGGCCTTGTGCCAAGACAGTAGTTTTTCTTATGTGACCTACCGATTCATAGTGGATCGATAGTGGGCTCCACCGATCACTTACTATGTCCAATGCAGTCCTCATATGAAAAGTGTAAACCATAACATAAACATTCATATTAAAACGAGCATACGAAATGTAAATAATATATCCATAAACCATGAATGCTATAAAAATAGAACAACCACAGTAAAAAATATCATAAAACCTTTAATAAAATATGGTTGTTTTGTATCATAATAAATCAACTTCAAAAAAACTTAATATCCATCAATGGATGTTGACATAGATGAAATAAAGACCTTTTTTAGAGAAATATATCTCTACATTTTGAAATGATTTAAGAGTCAAATAATTATAAATAAATCATATTTTTGGAAAATATTCTTATAAGATTTTAAGGGAAGCTTCATCGATGTTATAATGGCCAAAAATATCTGCACCCACCGTATAAGTTAAAAAAACATTCTTACGTTAATTTTGTAGAAATGGTCATGAAATACCTTGTTTGGAAAATGATGGAAAGATTCCATTAAAAACATATAAGGTAAAATAATGGAATAAATTACATTACCCATTTTCTAGAACAAAATTTTTTGAAATACATTTTTAAGAAACATTAATGTGGATGATAAAGAGTTCCCAGTAGATACTTATGTAAAAAAACCTCGGATAATAAAGAGATTGGGAAATTAACCCTTACCTTGTAATTGATATAGGATGATGGTAGGATAAAGTCTTGTATGATGGTGAAATAATTGTTATTAAATATAGAAGAATCATATACATTAAAATGATATCATATATTTTATTTTAATATTTCATTGTTAATAATATTTTAGTATTATCGTCGTTTTGGGTGTTAACAGATTTGTTTTCCTTTATATATTTTGTTGTGTATGTAATGTTTGTTAGGGGTAAGATGTATATTATTTATATTTTGAATGTTATTAAGTGTTTAAACATTAATTTTAATCATATAATGAAAATGAGTCTTGAATGGATACGATGGGGAATGAATCTCGTCTTGTTCTTGGAGATGATAATCCGTACATATGCACGAGTGACAATATAGTTATTTTTATATTAAAATCATATATAATTGGACGTTATATAATATATACAAAATCATTATAATATTATTTTTATTATTTAAATCATTTATACATCATTATTATACATCTTAATAGTAATGTATTGAGTAACAACTACACCACGACGTGGATACGGTAAGTTGTACGTACGCACATATGGTGACATGTCATTCAATGGATGGATAGAATAATGAATATGGTTTTACCATATTCATAATAATATAATAGTTTATATATGATTCGGGAGTTATTATATTATAATGGAAACAACAAGGAAAGAAAAAGTTGAAGAAGAAAAAACATGAAAGAGGTGGTGAGATGTTTACCTCTTCTTCAGGATCATCATTTTGATTTGATCAAAAGGGCTCTCTATGTTGGATTTATGAATAAAGGAAGGACTCTAAGATGAAGTTAGGAATATTTAAATGGTATTTGGTAAGGTTTTGGAAGAGAAAAATGGCTTTGAAGGTGTGAATTAATGTGAAGGGGAAGTGACCTTTTATAAGAGCGGTGAGAGGCACCTTTGGAAAAGCTAGAAATATTATTTTATAATAAAATCATGTTCAGTTTCTAGGGGCGCATAAATGAATTATTCAAAGAAAAATGTTGGGATGGGTCTAAAACCTCTCAAAGAATATGTTTTAGTTATTTTTGTGTCACTATATGAACAATATCTTATAGATTTAAATCTTCGTTAAATTGTTTGACATTTACCAGGTCTCTTTGTATTTTTATATTTTATTGTTAATAAACATATTATAAACTACCAAGATTACCCCAAGTGGTTCAATAATTATAAACATGTCATTATATAAATCTTTTTTCCAAATATTATATTATTAGGATTATTATATCAACCAATAATATTGTATTTTTAAAAAAACTCATTTATGTCAATTTTGACATTATTTAATATTTGATTTCTTTAAAGTCCTAACAAATTTATTACTTTGATATAAATATATTTAATCAACCCAAAAATTGTATATTAACCTATAATGTTCGTTAATTCCTTAAAATCTTCAAATGAAAATTATTTAAATATTTATAATATCAATTATTTTAATCATTCATTAATTTTAGCAATTACTGCATCATCATTGTGTCATAAATAAATTTATTTATATAATGTCTAAAAATTATAAATAAAATACAATTATGTAGTAAATATTCTTATATTTATAATTAATATTTTTAGTCCAATTTATATTGTTTTTAACCCTATATTAAAATGGATTAGTTTTTAAACTTTGAATTTAACTCTTTTAACACTTCTTATAATAAAATAATAATAAATGTCTTAATCTAATCCAAATGGATGAAAGAGGTTCATATTTTTTCCTATGGTTTTTTTGGTCGAATTATACTTATCTAATAGAATTAGTACATGTGTTATGGTAATAATAATATCATTTTTACCCTTAATAACCCAATTTACTTTTAACTGTGGTAAATTATAGTAAAAAGTTACAATTCACCAAAAATTATTTTCGTCTTATTGAACCACATTTTACTTATTAATATCAACCGTGTCTCTTGGATTTCTGAAATTCAACTCACATAAGCGGTAAAATTATGTTTTATGTAAATTTGTAAATGCTCCTAGGAGGTGGGTAAAAGATGGTAAAATGTTCAATAAATTTTTTTTATATATCTAATATTTTTATAAACTGACTCCAATGAATTACAATGAACATATACAGGTATTATGTATCTATTTAAACCTAAAATAAATTTAAATAAAATAAATAATTATTTAAATAAAAATTAATATTTTAACTAGAACTTAGTGGTTTTTACTATTCATCAAAAAAATATTTGTTTTCAGAAAATTACAAAAAATTTCCCCTAAGATAATTTCGTTATTCTGAATAAAAAATTGATGTCAATCTGGAATGAAAAATTTTATAAAATTTAATAAAGTGGTTATTGATATTCATCACAGCTAGTTTGATTGGTTTTGGTGTGTTAGAAATCAATGTTGCATACTACACATGCTGTTGTATTATTCAAAGAGAAGCGTACCGTGGATACTTGGGGTGTACATTCTCCCCTCCTTCAAATTATTTCATTCTCAAAAATTTGAAAATATTACTGCATAAAAATACACTGGTGGTTCTTCATCATAAGTTTCTTGGGTTCCCACGTTGCTTCTTTCATCATATGGTTTCTCCATATAACATTTACCAAATGAGTCATCTGGTTTCTAAACATTTATTCTCTTGTATCAAGAACCTTGACCAGCTCTTCTCAATAATACATAATGGGTTGCAATGCTCGTTCCTCATAGGTGAGTACATGCATTGGGTTAGGTAGGTATTTTCCCAATAGTGATATGTGGAATACATCGTGATCTTTGAAAAAACATGGTTGCATTTATAAACAGTAAGCTACAACACCAATTCATTCTAGAATTCTGAAAGGTCTGATGTACCTGAGACTCAATATTCTCTTCTTACTGAAACATATAACTCCCTTCCATAGATATTCCTTCATGAAAACATGATCACCTACTTAAAATTACAAATCCTTCCTTTGGTTATCCATATAGCTCTTCTTCCTACATTGAGCTGCTTTGATGTGGTTTTGGATTACCATCACCTTTTCCATCATTTCTGCCACATGTTCTGGGCCTATGAGTTTTATTTAACTAAAATCATCCCCACATGTTAGTATGCGACATCTCTTTCCATATAAGACTTCATATGGTGCAATCTGAATACTTTAATAGAAGCTATTATTATAGGAAAATTGTACCTGAGGTAAATATTGATCCCATATACCTTGGAAGTAATGTGAGCATGATCTCAACAAGTATTATATGGTTTGAATAGGTTGATTTTATTTTCCATTAGTTTGGGGGTGGTAGGTAGTGATCAAATGAAGATTAATATGCAGGTCAATCTAATGAATTTTTTAAAAAATTGAAGTACAATGAGGATCATGATCAGAAACAATCATTAGTGGAACTCCATGAATTCTTAGAACATCATTAATTTATAGTCTTGCTAAAAATTCAAGTTGTAAATCACCCTTTATATCAAAAAAATGTACTGACTTGGTAAGACGATCAACAATGTCTCATATTACATCGTTCCTTCTAGGAGTCTTTGATAGTCCCCTGACAAAGTACATCATTATATTATCCCATTTTCACTCAGGTATGGGAAGTGGTTTCATGACTACTCCAAGTTGTTTCCTTCCAGCATTCACTTTTTGAAAAACCATACATCTTGATACAAAATCAGAAATCTCCCTGTTAATGTTTTCCCACAAAAATTGTTCCTTCAAATCTCTATACATTGTGGTGCTCCCAGGGTGTATAGAGAAATTGGAACTATGAGCATCATATAACAATTCCCTTTTTAGATCAGGTATATCAGGAACACAAAGTCTCTTCCCAAATTTTAAAATTCTATCTTCATATACAATGTCACTCTTGTGATCGGTATATATCTCACATTTTTTAAAATAGAGATAGTGTCTCCAAATCATCAAAGTAATGATTATAGTTTCTAACTCAAGATCATGAGTATTATTGTTTTTCACATGAATTTTTAGATGTTGTGATGCATAAGAAATAACCCAATCATTCTGAATAAGGTCACAACCAAGTCCATTCATTGAATCATCACTATTGATACCAAAACCATCATTCCCCGATGGTAGAGTAAAGATAATAGCATTGACTAATATTCTCTTCAATTATTCAAAACATTATTCAAACTCTTTTTTTTTTAAAAAAATATAACCCCTTTTCATTTGAGCTTTGTTAATGGGTTAGCCAATCAGGGAAAATTTAGGATGAAACACCGATAAAAACCTATTAAACCAATAAAACTGTGCACCTCATTTATACTCGTCGGTGCTGGCCATTTTTAGACTGCTCTTGTCTTAGAGGGATCAACAGAGATTCCATCCTTAGAGATAATATGGAAATGAAAATAAATCTCATGAATCCAGATTTCACAATTGCTAATCTTCTCTATAATTCATGTCTTCTATGAGTCTTCGGGATAATCTGCAATGGATTTTCATGATCTTCGTTACTTCTGGAGTATACCAATATATAATCAATAAATACCACTACAAAGTCATAAATATATTCCTTGAAAACTCTATTCATTAGATCCATGAATATAGAGGGTGAATTTGTCAATCCAAAAGTCATTAATGTAAACTTGTAATGCACGTACCTGGATTGAAATTCTATTTTCAGAATGTCATCCTTTTTCACACAAAACTGATGATATCTAGATCGAAGGTCAATTTTTGAGAAGTTTTGTGCTCTGTGAAGTTGGTCAAAAATATCATCTAACTGAGGTAGGGGATAGTTGTTCTTTATTTTTAAAGCATTGATCTCCCTGTAGTCAATGGACAACATTATAGATCCATCATTCTTCTTAACATAAAGGACAGGGGCACCTCATGGAGAAACTCTTGGGAAAATAAATCCCTTATTACTCAATTTCTCTAGTTGTTTCTTTAGTTACACTTATTCCATAGTGTCCATTCGATATGGGGTCTTCTTTATAGGCCTCGATCTAGGAATTAAATCAATGGAATACTCATTTTCTCATTTTGGAGGATGACTAGGTAAATATTCTGGAAACATATCAACATATTCTTTCACAATAGGTGCATCCTCTATTTGAACATTCATTTCATCACCCAAATTTATTTCAATCAATTCATCACCAATATTTTAAATATAGTTGAGCTATTGGGGGTGCATGTAGATAATAATTTGGTGCTGATGATTCTGCTCTAAAAATTATGTGTTCTTTATCATCATCATCAAAAATACTAACCTCCTTATTCTTACAATAATTTTTTTCATTATTGTCCAAAATACAATATATACTGAGGGTTATATCAAATATGATAATGGGTATGATGATGAGATAAGCAGATAAAGATCATTTATATGCCCAAATGGGGACTGATTCACAAAACATTGTTATAGTGATACTTCCATTAAGAGTTTTGACTGAAAACACCCATGTTAAATCAAATTGGAAATATATAATTTTCCTAGAAAAGTGGGAAGATATGAAACAATGCGATGATCCAAAATTGAATAAATCATTTTCTAAACATGAGGAAACCATTAAATTACCTGAAACTACATCTTTCATAGCATCAACATTAGCAGTAGTGATAGAATATGAATAGCCTTGATCCCATGGCATTTTTTACTATAAGTTCCCCTGACGCTCAGAAAATTAATTTGCATAATGCCCCTTTTCTCTACAATTGTAGCATTCAACATCGACATCCTCTTTCCACCACTTGCTTTCACTAGCATCATGGCCTTTTTCACAACAGTTGTAAAGGACTCCCATTTCCTTTAGGAAAGTTCCAAGGTGTTTCTTCCCATATTTACAATAGGATAGATATTCAAATTTTCTCTTCTTCCCCTTATTTCCATTTCCATAGTGTTCATAAGATCTCTTATTCTCTTTATTTTCTTTAAAGTTGTAAGACATAGAGAATTCGTTTTCTGTCTTGATAGCACATGATACAATATCTTCATACGATGCGAATGATTGAGAGACTAATTCTTTATAGAGAAATTTCTTTTAACCCATGATAGAAATAATCTATCTTACTTCTTGGATTACATATATAATTTACATCATGCCTAACTAACCTTGTATGGTGAGATTCATACTTTGTAACATTCTCATCCTCCTTTTTCCTCAGACTCCAAATATAAATTTTTATTAAAAGGCCACTTTAAGGGTAAGTGGGAAACCAAGTTCACATGGAAATGCACTATGTGCGAAAAGAGCTCACAGAATTACAAAAAACAAGACTAACATGGCTTGAGTTATCCACTTTATATAATTCCCAGTGCAAGTCACATGCCTGTGTTTCTGGATCCTCTCTGATAATGGCTTCGAGGTGGGACACCATCCTGTCCATTGTCAGGATGAACTCTTCCATGGTGATTATACCGCGGTTGAAACCCCGAGCAACAATCCGGTCTTGTTTGTCAATCCACTCATAAATATCATTTGAAATCTCCCCATGCACCTGTCTTTCATAAATGTCTAAAATATCCTCCTCTGAGGCGTTCAGTCTAAGGAAGTTTTCAAACATTTCTTCCTTAGATTGAATAATGAGTTTCAAATAGTCCCTTACCTATTCCTATATCACTACTGTGTCTCAGCCTGAGACACCACTATACCCGTCAACTGAGCTTTTTTTCGCATTACTTCTAGCCTTCTTGGCCGACCTGGTTTCCATTGTTTCTGGCAAATGAGAGTAGTATTTGCGTCGCTTGTGCTTTTTTTCCTTGGAAAAAAATGCATTTCCTTGCATCACGTTTACCTTTGTTCCCTTTCTTCCTTCTAGGGATATGGAGTCCATTCTCATAGGTGAGGTCCAAACTGTCCTAGAGGGGATGATTGTGACCATCATCGCCAGAGTCATTATCCACATGCTCCTCATCATGCATTTCCAGACTATCAAAAGGGATTTCTCAGAGTCACCCCTGATTCCTCTTTTGAACTGCTCGGAGATTCTGAATTGCCTTTCTGGGAAGGTAAGGGAATGTTTGGATCAAATGGATCCAAGACACCCGCCCCCTCCTGGCCACATTGACCACAAGCGACACCTGAAGAAATTCCAGGCTCCCCCTGAAGTGGCACAATAGGTGACTCATTCTCCTTTTGAGAGTAGTCGCGGCCCATGAATATCTCCCGGTAGGTATCCTCCCAACCCCGACCCTTAAGGCCCTCAGGTCTTTGGCTAAAGGTGATTGGCACCAAAACCTCCTCTACGGGTTTGAAAGGGGCCCCTTGTGCCTCTAATTCTAGAATCCCCAAGGATAAAGCCACAGACCCCTGCTGGTTCACATCCACCCGCGCGTAGTTCTCCAGATCCACCACCTGCACTGACTCCCCCAACTGACCTTGAGACCCAGAGCCACCCAAGTCCTTCTTCAGGTGTTCGAAGACATCAGCAACCTTTGGCCCATGTCATGAAATATTTTATCTATAGAATTTATCCATTTCATAGCTACTAGTGGATTTTTACCCTCATATAATGTGGGTGGTTGTTTCTTCATGAAGTGATCTAACATTGTTTCTCCACGTTGTGGATCAGGGTGCCCAATATGGGTAAGGTTATTATTCAAATCCTGAGTGAGTTGTCCTACTATAGGCATTAGCTGATTAGCTGGTCGGCACTAGTTGCATCACCAGCTCCACTATAATTATCTTGTGTAGGAGGGAAATCCCTACATGGAGTGCATTCATTGATACAGTTTCCATTCCTTCTACTAGTCTATATTTCTAAACAATGGAATAAACTAGATTAGTTTATGAATCGAAATACATAATTCCAAACTTGTAAAAAACATAACATATATTGAACAGTTTATGAATAAAATCCATAATCATAAAAATATTCTATTTGAGGAAGAATATACTCATAAACCCTCATAATTATTTGTAAATAAAATGATAATTATCCTAATCATATCCCTCAGGAGTGTCGTAACCAAGAGTGCAGCAAGACCTATTGTCGAGCACGAGTTCCCATTTGAGTCTAGCTAAAATTGGCGTTTTCTGGTTTTACCTCTAGGTACATCTATTCCAGAGCCGCCTCTACCTACTCGTATCCATACAGGGATGCATTTCTTGGAAAACTCACAAAATTTCTACAATACCAAAATTATTGGAAGTTCTTTTATACTAATCCTCAATGTCTATCTTTGGGCTATGTGGTCTAATAAGAGATTATCTAAATCTAGTATCAAAGGATTGTACTAAACTTCCTATGATACCAACTGTAATTCCCCGAACCCATAAGCTAAAAGTTGGTGCATTATTATGCATCATTTATGTGATCACAAAATATCATGTCTTGAAAGACCAATTAGGTTAGTATTCTTGGAAGTACTCGATACATTCACAAGGTTTACATTACATCATAAAATAGAATCTACAACAACATTGACTCCATATACAAAACTGAGATCCTAGAGACTATCCCCATATGTTAGATATAATCTACATTTTTTCATCCTGGGAAAAATAAAACATAGAATGGGGTGAGCTTAGATGCTCAGTAAAAATAACAATATGGCGGAAACATTCATAAATAAGCATAAACATTTTAAAAAATGTATAGAACAAAAAGCCCTTTCAACATAAAATTTATCATAATATGGAAAATATAAATCAAAATAATTACATTTACTTACTCACATGGATATTCTACTAGTTGAATAATCACATGAAATATCTATAGCCACTTTAAAAATTATATAATGCATAATGCCAGACATCACAAACACATAGTCAAGGCCTTGTCCAAAGACTAGAAATAATATTTTTTCAATGCCTTGTGCCAAGACACTATTTGGTATCATGAGACCTACCGATGCATCAAAGATCTATAGTGTGATCCACCCGTCACTTACTAAGAACAATACATTTCTTATATGAAAAGGATTAAAGATAACATAAACATTCATATTAAAACTAGCATACTAAATGTCAATAATTTATCCATAAACCATGAATGGTATAAAAATAGCACATCTACAGTCAAACATATCACAAAACCTTCAATTAAATATAGAAGTTTTGTATCATAATAAATAAACTTCAAATACACTAAAAATCCATAAAAATATGTTGACATAGATGAAATAAAAACGTTTATTAGAGAAATATTTCATTCTATATTGAAATAATTTAAAATTAATATAATAATGAAGAAAAATTTTATTTTTAAAATATTCATATAAGATTTTAAGGGATGCATCGACGATGTTATAAGGGTGGAAAATAGCATCATCCGCTGTATAAGTAAAAAAAATCATACCTTAATATTGTCGAAAAGGTCATAAAGTACCTTGTATTGAAAATGCTGGAAATATTCCCTTCCAAACATATAAGGTCAAACAAGGGTATAAATTAATTTACACCACTTTCTAGTAATAAATGTTTTTAGATAAATTTTTATGAAACATGGATGTGGATGGCAAAGAGTTCCTAGTAGATACATACGTAAAAACAACCTTGAATAATAACGAGATTGAGAAATTAACCATTACCTTGTTCCTTTAATTTGTATAGGGTTGGTTAACATATTGTATAGTGATGAAACAATTATTATTAAATTACACAAGAATCATATACATTAATATGATATCATATATGATCTTTTAATATAGCTTTGTTAATAATATTTTAGTATTATCATCATTTTGAGTGTTAACAGATTCATTTTCAATTATATGTTTTGTCACATAGGTAATGTTTCTTATGGATAAGATGTATATTATTGATATTCAGAATGAAATTAAGTCGTTAATCATTATTTTAAATCATATAATGAAAACAATTCTTGAATGGATACGATGGGGAATGAATCTCATCGTGTTCGTGGAGACAGTAATCCGTACGTACACACGAGTGACAATATCATTCATTTGATATTAAAATAACATATAATTGTTTAGTAAATCGTATATAATGAATCATTTTCAAGTTATATTAATTATTTAAAACATTTACACTTCATTATTATACCAAAAAATATAGTAATGTATTGAGTAACAACTACAACATGACGTCTAGACGGTAAGTCATACATACGCACGTATGATGACATGTCATTAAAAGGATTGATTGAATAAAGAATATGGTTGTAACATATTGATAATGAAATCATATTATATAAAAGATACTTGATTATTTATTTTATAATGGATACAACAATGAAAGAAGAAATGGAAGAAGAAAAAACATGAAAGACGTGGTGAGATATTTACCTCTTCTTCAGGCTCTTCCATTTGATTTGATCAAAAGGGATCTTTAGGTTGTATTTCTGACTAAAATAAGGACTCTAGGATAAAGGTAGGAATGATTAGAGGGTATTTGGGTAAGGTTTTGCAGAGAAAAATGGCATTGATTGTGTGAAGTAGAGAGAAGGGGATGTGAACTTTTATAAGAGGGGTGAGGGGCACCTTTGGAAAAGCAAGAAATATTATTTTATAATAAAATCATTTTCTTTTAATAATGGCTCCAAAATAAACTATTCAAAGGATAAGGTGGGGTATGGTCCTAAAACCACTCAACCAATTGGTTTTAGACAGGTTTGGGTCACTATATTAACCTTATCTTTTAGATTTAATTCTTCGTTAAATAGTTTGACATTTACCATGTCTCTTTTTATTTTTATATTATATGGTTAATAAACATACTATAAACTTCCAAGATAACCCAAGTGGTTCATTAATGACACAAATAACATTATATAGGTCCTTTGGCTGATCCTAATATTTTTAGGATTATTATATAAACCAATAATATTGTATATGTTATAAAAACTCATATCTGTCAATTTTGACATTATTTAATAATTGAATTTTGTTAAAGTACTAACAAATTTATTACATAGAACATAAAACATTTAATAAACAAAAAATTTCATATTAACCAATAAAATTATTTTAATTAGTTAAAAGTCTCATATTAAATTTATTTGGATATTTATAATATCAATTATTTTAATCTTTCATTAATATCGTTATTACTGCATCATCATTGTGTCATAAATAAATTTAATTATATAATGTCTAAATATTATAAATAAAATACCATTATGTAGGAAAACTTTTTAAATTTCTAATGAATATTTATAGTAGAGTTTATATTGTGTGTAACCCTATATTAAAAATTGTTTAGTAATTAATCTTTCAATTTAACTCTATTAACTATTCTTTAAATAAAAGAATCATAAATGTCCTAATCTAATCCATGTGGACCAAAGAGGTTCATATTTTATTACTAATGTTTTTTTGGTCGAATTATACTTATCCAATAAAATTAGGACATGTGTTAGGGTAATAATAATGTCATTTTTACCCTTAATTACCCTATTTACTTTTAACCATGATAAATAAAAGTAAACTGTTACTATTCACCAAAAATTATTTTCAACTTATTGAACCACATTTTACTTACTGATATCAACTGTGTCTCTCAGATTTTTTATATTCAACTCACAGATTCGTAAAATTATGTTTTATGTAAATTTTCCAATGCTCATAGGAGGTGGTTAAAAGACGGTAAAAAGTTCAATAAATTTTTTATATATCTAAAATTATAATAAACTAACTCTAATGAATTACATTTAACTTATATAGGTATTATTTATCTACATTGAGCTAAAATAAATTTAAATAAAATTAAAAATTATTTAAATAAAAATTCGGTTTTAAACTATAACTCGGTGTTTTTGACTATTCATCAAAAATTGTATGTTTTCAGAAAAATACAAAAAATTAACCCTAAGCTAATTTTGATATTCCTAATCCAAAAATGAATTCCATTTTGAATGATAAAATTTATAAAATTTTGAAAAGTGGATATTACTATTCATAATGACTAGTTTTATTTACTATGGTGTGTTAGAACACGATGTTACGTATAAGGCACGCTATTTTATTATTCAAATAGAAGTGTATCGTGGATGCTTGTGGTGTTACACCACTGTTGACCCACATATGATCGCTGAAAGTGATGACCCACAGAGGATCACTCTAGGTACTGACCCACAAAGGAGTGCTCTAAGTGTTGATCCACACATGATCACTCTAGATGTTGACCCGCACAATATCTCTTAGTGGTGACCCACATAAAATCATTATAAGTGATAACCCACAAAGGATCCCTCTAGGAATTGGCCCACACAAGATCGCTTGGTGCTGAACCACACATGATCTCTCTAGGTGCGGACCCACACATGATCACTCTACATTCTTCATGTCACAACCAGCTATTGGGTTCCCACACTATGCTCGTTCGTCTCTGAGAGGATCCACCCCACAAGAAACTGGTCGATACTCCAAGTGCCACAATGTACCACAAGGAAGTATCTCAATGATTCACCACGTTATAGGGGTCTCAAAACAACAGATGGCCTGTCATTCAGACGCCCGATCTGTGAGTTATTTTCTTTTTTGTCCTAAGGTCTCGGTTGGATTCATGCTCGATCCAACCCGACAGTTCCCCAAATGTATCCAAAACACTATGGGGTATACCAAGGGGACAATCTTGGTCCATGGTTTTTACTGCCGCAAAAATTTATTCAAAAAGGTGTCTGGTTCCAATGTTGTAGCCCATATAATGTATATAGTCGAATATGGTCGGGGTCTGGTCTGACTCGATCAGACCTACCCTGCCCAACCCGGCCTAGGTCGACAAGGTTTGGTATGAACCTGACTGACCCGCTGGGTCTGGCCCACTGGGTCCAGCCTGCTACGTTGGGCGGGCCGTCCCAGTAGGTAGTGTGGGACCCGAGGCCACAGGGGTATCGTAGTGGCACAGGGGTGGCTCGGCTGTGGGGATGTTATGCGGGTGTAGGACGGATCAGCCGCGGGGGGTGCCGTGAGGGCGTGAGGCCGTGGGGCGGATCGGCCGGTGTGGCACGGCCGGGAGGGTGGAGACCACCGAGCGGCTCGGCCGGGGTAGTGCGGCGAGGCCGCGGGGCGGCACATGGAGGACATGAGGAGGCCCGGTGAGGCTGTGAGGCAGTGATGGTCACAGATGGCAGAGAAATGTGGGGTGCGGAGGCTTCAGGGTAGTGGGGCACCATTCCTTTGTCAGTGGTTCTCGAGTTCTATCGTTTCCAAATGTCAGCACCGGTCACCGTAAAAAAATTTGAATTATTTAAACATGAAGGACACAACATTTATGAAGAACAACATAGGGGTCAGGCCATGTTTTTTTGGCCCGCACCCTTTGTTCTAGAGTGGTAGCAAGTGGCTCAACAAGAAAAGAATATCAAGAACGGGTAAAGGAAAATAATTCAAACACCCTCCCTTCCTCATTCATTTGATTGGTTGAATATTGTATCTGGGGAAGGAGATGATGTAGTTGGGAATATCCAAATGTTGGTGACATCATTGTTTCCTTGATTGTCAGTTCGTTGACATTGATGTTGTTCCTCGTCAACGAATATACCATGGAAGAAGTCGGAGTTGATTTCAGCATTCTTCGTGGAATTCTTCATTGGAGAGCTTTCTACCAAGGGTCATTCCTCTGAATTCCACCATAAAGCCAAGTAGCCAATATAATAGATTATGTTTTATATTTAGATCGTTGGAATAAATTCAAAAAGGATTAATAAATTAATTGAGTTGGCATAATAAATGTTTGAGGAGTTGAAGAGGCTCCCCCATATTTAACAAAAAGTTTGAGGGTTTCTCTCGTTAAAGTGGAGTTCAAGGTGTTTTTATACTCGGTTGGTCCCCACCACCATAACCTCCCAAGGGAGGATTAGTTGAGGTGGTCCCCACTTATGAAACATCCACATGAGAGTATCAAAATAAAATGAAAATAAAATGTTATACCATTTTATATCATTCTTATTTTTTCCCCAATAAGTTAAAAAGTAACTTCCACCCTCATCCTACTGCGGTCGAGGTGAAGTTATCCTTAAGCGAATATCGGGATTGTGAGTTCATCATTGCCCTATGATTTTATTTCCGGCATCGGTTCAAAATATAGAAAAACCTTCTTGTACGTTTAATGAATGTACCTGAAAAATATTTCAGAAATTCATTCCAGGTATAATGGGCCATGGAATCATGCGCAGTCAATTTTCGCAGACTCATAAAATTCCCATATATTTAAAAACAATACATGAAAATTCCAGGTCATTATATTCTTCCCACCTCATATATTTACATCCTTGTAAGCTACAACTCAATACTAGGAAAACAAGTTGGGGTTCTGGGCACAAATATGAGCCTCCCTCTCCCATGTTCTCTCCTAGAGGTACTCGTCCTCCCAACGAACATGCACTAAAGGTATCGACCACCCACAATGGACTCACTACTGTCAATCCTCATTCTCCACTGGAACATCCATAAAATTCTCCCCATCGTTGACGTCTGACTCTCTGTGGTCGATGAAGTGGTAAGGGTCGGGCACATATCTCCTCTGCTGGGATACGTGGAAGTCACCATGCACCCAGTGCAACAGAGGTGGAAGAGCTAATCGGTAATCCACCTTGCCAACTCTGCAAGCATCACTCCGACCACATGAAGGGTTTCCCTTTATTTTTCAATTTTGAAAGTGGTGCTGCAGCTCTAGAGTAATCTGGAACAAACCTTTAGTAGTATCCATCAAAACCTAGAAAACATTGTATCTCTGACACACTCTTGGGTGGATCCCAAGAATGTACCGCATCAATATTCAATGAATCCAATAAAACTCTAGGATCTGATATGACAGGACCTAGAATGTGAATCTCTTAGATCCAGAACTGGTAATTCAAGATCTTACCATAAAGATGGTGCTCTTTGAGTGTGTCCAGAACTATCTGCAAATGATAGGCATGCTCACAGCTAGAGTGTTGGTTACACTGAAATGGAATAAACAAGAACCCGTAGTGTCCGTATTGACATCGGAAGGCCATCTTCTGCGCATCCTCCTCTAATACTCTAAGCTTGTGATAGCCTCACCTGAGGTCTATATTTGAGAACCACCATGATCCCTTCAACTAATCAAAGAGGAATTCAATCCTCAAGAGTGGGTACTTTTCATTCATGGTCACCTAGTTCAGGTGCCAATAGTCAACACAAAGTCTCAAGCACCCATCCTCTTTATTAGCAAATTGAATTGGGGCCTCCCAAGTTGAAACATTTTTCCAAATGAACACTTTCCTCTGTAAGACCTCCTGCTGTACTCGTAGCTCATGAAGCTCCACGAGATCCATCTGATACGCTAGTGAAGATATCAGTGCCATACCCGGTTACAAGTCAATGTAAATGTCAACATACTTTTGAGGAGGAAGACCCGAAACATCATCAGGGAAGACTTCCATGTACTGGTCCACCGCTATAGGATAACTCAAACTCTCCGCATCAACAGTTCTGAGGTTATGGCTAGCCAACTGTTGTATAATTGGTTGAACCCTCTTTTGGGTAAGTCCATCCTGTGTTGCAAAGACTCTATTTTATTCAGTGAAGGTAAACCTAGTCCCATCTCTCTGGACACACAACAATTTGTTCCTAATATATTCTATCAGAGCATGGACTATAAATAACAAATTCATACCCAAGATGACGTCGTAAGGCCTCGATTCCACTACTAGGAGATCCCAGCAGAAGGTCTAGCCTCCTAGAGTAGTCTTGCAGTACCATAACCAGTGCAAAATCTTCAAATATGCTCTCGTAGGAGTCTCTAGTCATATGGATCGAGAAAATGGCTCTGTCAGAATCTCTGAGCTCCGAACTAGGGTAGTGGTAATAAAATAATGACTTGAACTTTTGTTTATTTGTACTTCAAATAAGTTGTAGTAGACATAGATCGTACCAAGTATCATATATGGAGCATCGTTATCATAGGCCTCAGCTACCTAGAGCAGAGCTCGCCCCTTTCACGTGATATCTGTTTTCGGGGTGGACCTCCTAGTGTTGGTTGCAGTAGAATCTCGAATCTTCTCCCACCGCGAGCTGCACGACCAGCTCTTCTGCCACATCTTCCTACTCCATGCGGACCTACTCGGTAGAATATCTATCTCGGCCTAGGCAGTCCTTCGACCATCTTCTGATCATCCGTACGACAGATATGATCATCATGTGCAATGTGACCATGCTCACCTCATGTGTAACACTACCAGATTCTGGCATGACTGGAACTTTCCCGGGTTCCCTGCATAACTGACCCTGAATCCTGTAGTTTTCCACCTGAAGGTCTGGTCCTTTTGGACCTCTATGACATCTGTCTACTTCCAACTGCAGAGGACTCTTCTACATGACAACGGGTGGTGGGTCTCGCTTCTGGTGACTGCTCATCAAGAAAAATATCCACTAAAAAGTATCACCCTAACACCACTGCCTCGTTAGGATGCTAAGTGATATCATCAAAGCCCTGATCTCTTTCCTGAGTCCTTACTGGATGGTCTGGGCCCTGAATAATGGTACCTAGACCATATATGTGTAGTAACATTAGAGGTTAGTGAACCTCTTTGAGTACTGATCTACAGTCACGTTTCCCTAATGTAGATGTAAAAGATTCAATATGCATACTGCGCGAAGAGTCACTGGAACAAAATCTGCCCGACACAGGCTCTCGAAATCTACCCCGGGAAGCGTCATCTCATTGTGAACATGGAGCATCAAGCTCCGCCATCTTCCTACTGTGGCCTATAGAAGAAAATCAGCTAGAATCACCATGAGATCAGTTTGTATCCCTTCCAGCCGAAAGAATCTAATCAAAACCTCTAGAAAATCCTCACCCACCTGTGGATCTATCTATCCCCTGGATTTGGGTGGCCTCTGGTGCTAGTACTTGTGCAACGTGCTAAATCGGCATGTTCCCTCTACTGCTGGGGCTGGTGGCATTAGAGGCCCAGTGGGAAATGCTACAACTGGTGCCTCTACCTGATGTTGGGATTATATCGAGGCCTCATCGCTTGATGGGATATCAGTATGTACAACTCTCGGAACCCTAGTTGGCCCTCTTCATGGAGTAATCTCGAAAAGAAACAGTTGCGCCATGGTTAAAATGTTATTCCTTGGTGAGATCTCTCAAAGGGATCACAAAGAAAAATATACAAAACACACACATAATCTGTGTTTTGGGGCACTTAGTTGGAAATCCGATATCAGGGTCATGGTGTATGGATATGTCGGCTGCCAAACCAAAACTGGATTCCCTAAACTGATAACCACACTCACTACACTTACACCTATTTCTGTTAAAAAGAAAGATCAGAGTCCTATGTTATATGTTAGAACGTACTCCTTTGATGCCAATTTGTCATGACCCATCCCTCGGGGCCTGTTCCGTGGCTAACCTAATCCCACCATCTATAGGCTAGGGGCTGGCGACTAGCACTGAAGGGAGTATTCTCGAAAACTAGGAAGGAATTTCCTTTATAACCTGTAAACACCCACAACCAAGCACCCTGCAAGATACGAACAATAAGTAAACTATATAACAAAAGTGTTCTGAAATTAAAAGGTGTAAGAATACAAGCCCAACAGTAATGTACAAGGAACTGAAAGTACAAGATGGGTGAAAGGTGAAAAGTAGCCCCCAGATCGCCCACCATAAATCATAATTGAAGGGTATGAATAGCTCATGAATGGTCGTCTCTACAGTTAGCCTCAACTAATGTCTACCTCCATGCTACCACCAGTCCAAGTATACTCATCCTCAGTCAGAACTATTAGTCTTTTTCACCAAACACAATAATGTACGGGCTTATCCCGCATAGGGTTGAGTATAACGGTACTCTATAGGGACCCTAAGACACTCAAGGTCTCAAAAAAATCGACAAACATAAACCACCACGAAAGGAAACAACACATAACCATACTTACATCTATACCCATACATATACCTAAGTTATTATGTTAACCCATCTCATTCTTGAGGAAAACACACAGTCCAACTCCAAACCCCCAAGCTCAACTACTCCACAACGGAAGTATTATCAAAAAGCATGTACCACAAAGGTACGCCACATAGAATAATACCACCAAGGTATTTTCACAAGGAAATGTACCACACGTATACGAACTCAACCCACACAAGGTATAACATTAGTACAGTAGTAGACATGATTATATTTAACTAGTAGATCATCTAACTTTGTTAAGAAGATCTGTTGTTGACTCACAAAAGATCGCTCTAGGTGCTGACCCACACAGGATCTCTCGAAGTGCTGACCCACACATGATCGCTCTAGGTGATGACCCACACAGGATCCCTCGGTTCTGACCCACATAGGATCTCTCTAAGTTTTGAACCACACAGGATAGCTCTAGGTGTTGTCCGACGCTGGATCTTTTGTTACTGAACCACACAAGATCACTCTAAGTTCTCACCCACACAGGATCGCTTTAGGTGCTAACCACACAGTATTACTCTACATGCTGATCCACATAGGATCGCTCTAGGTGCTGACCCACATTGGATCCCTCTACGTGTTGACCCACATATGATTGCTCTAGGAGCTAACCCACATAGGATACCTATACAGTTCCACATCTCCCGCAATATCCTCGATCGACTGTAGAATGATCTGCTCCACAAGCTTCTGGTCCATACTAAAACTACACCGAAGTCCCATGAAAAGTATCTAAAAGGACCGCATCATCCTAGGGGTCCCAACGCAATATACATCATGTCATTTGGATGCCCGATCTGTGAGTTTTTAGCCTTTTGTCCCTGAGGTCCCGATTGGATTCGTGCTCGATCTAACCTGATCATTCCCAGATCTATCCAAAAGTATAGTGGGGTATACCAAAGGGACCATCTCACTCTAAGGATTCTGGTTCCATTGATTTTTTGTCAAACAGACATCAGGTGCTAATTTTATGCCCCGTGTTAAATATAGGATCTTATTTGGTCTGGGTCCGGTCTGACTCGGTTGGACCGACATGGCCCTAGCAGGCCCGACCTGTTGGGCCCGGCCTAGTCAGTCGTTGGGGCCGAGAGGGTGCCACGAGGGCGTGGGGAGGCTCAGACAAGGGGGTTCCACATGGTGGCTCAGCAGCAAGGTTGTCACAAGGATGCTGGGAGACTCAACTGTGGGGGTGCAGCGATGGCATCGGGCGGCTCGGGCACGGGGGGTTCTCCGAGGGCGTGAGGTCGGGGGGCAGGGAAGCTTGGCCGAGAGGCTGGAGGATGCCGGGTGGCGATGGTCATGTATGGTGGAGTGTTGCGGGGCACGGAGGCCGTGGGGTGTCATTCCATCATCGACAATTCTCGAGTTCCACCGGTGCCAACGGCCGACACCGATGGCCATCACCCATGTCTCCTTTTTTCCATCACGAGGGATGCACCATTTAAGAATAACTATGGAGGGGACAGTCCATGTTTGATTGGACCGCACCCTCCATGTTATATAGGTAGCATGCGGCTCCACTAGAACAAGAATTTGACAAACAGGTAAAGGTAAATAATTCAAACCCCCCCTACCACATTCGTTTGATTCGTTGAAGATTGTCCATGGGGAATGAGACGATATCATTGGGAATACCCAGACATTTGTGATGTCAGTGTCTCCTCAATCGTCGGTTCGTTGATGTTGAATACGATCCCTGTCAATGAATGTCCCAAATAAAAATTCAGAGTTGATATCGGCATTCTTTGTTGGTGTTCTTCATTAGAGAGCCGTCTCAAAAGTCTCATTCCTCCCAATTCCACAAAAAAATCCATTTAGCCAACATAATAGATTATGTTGTCTACTTAATTCATTGTTATAAATTAATAAAGGAATATTTAATTAACTATTTTGGGATAACAAATGTAGTAGGAGTTTAAGAGCCTCCCCACATTTAATAGGAAGTTTGAGGGTTTCTCTGATTAAATGGGAGTTTAAGGGGGGGGGGTTTATACTCGGGTGGTCCCCACCACTATAACCTATCAAGGGAGGTTTTGTTTAGGTGGTCCTCACCTGTGAAACATCTACATGGGTGTTTAAAAAAAAATAAAAATAAAATGTTACACCATTTTATTTCTTTTTTATTCTTTCACGAATAAGTTTAAAAAAACTTCCACCCTCGTCCTACTATGGTTGAGGTGAAGATGTCTTTAGAAAATACTCGTGTTGTGAGTTTAATGGTGCCCTCAGATTTCAGTTCTGAGCACCAATTCATATGTTAGAAAATCCTACTCACACGTTTACCAAACCTACCTGAAAAAAGTTCAAAAATTCATTCCTAGAACACAAGGCATCGGAATCATGTGTCGTCAATTTTCACAGGCTTGTAACTTTAAAATATATTAAAAATAATTACATAGTAATTTTGGGTCATTATATGTATGGATTGAAAAGATGTTTGGTAACCTTTACCATTATTATTCATAGGGAAAGATTCCACACATTCTCCTAGGCCATGGAACATAGTAATTACTAAGAGTATTTCAACCATGCCCATTGAAATGAATGTCCTCCTTTGTTCATATTTCATTTCCCATACCACGAAAACACCATCGAATCCAATGATATTCTTAGAAATACATTACTTAACAAAAATAAATAGAGTTATAATAGAATTTAAATGTTCTGCACATCATATGAGGGTCAGGATCCTACATCCACAATATAGTAAATAAATATTTATTAAAATATTTCACAAAAAATTGTTTAGAAAATTATAAATTTTGAATATATGGAAACAAAAAATTATGAATAATTATTATACCACATGAAGGAATAATATTTATTCAATATGATATTTAATAAATATAATTATTAGTTATTTGATATTCTAAATAAACAAAGAGAGTGAACCTCTGGGACAATTTCATAGATTCATTAGGTGAATCATCAAATTTAAAAGTATAAAATCCAGTAATACACCATGGATAACATCTATAATTTCCAATTTTAATAATTCATATTATAACATATATAAGAATTTCATTATTATGAAATTATTGAATATTAAACATGATAGAATTTTTTTCCCATAATCTATTAATTTAATCTATTATTTGTAAATGATTTGTTTAACCAAGATTCCATTAATGATATCCTTAGAAACCAGTAACATAGAAATGATTCATTATTCATTGAAACATATATTCATTTACTCATAAATAAAACATTTAAATTCATCCATTCTTGTAGGATCACTAGTAAAGATGAATAAATCCATTAAAAAGAAGTATTTAAAGAGAAAATAAAAAAATAAAAAAATATTTTCCTGTAATAAATCATATTAAAAAACAACTATATATTATTAAATCAACACATTTTAATTGATACAAAATAATACTTGTGAGTTATTTAAAATTTATCATTTCATGATCTTAAATTAATAATTCCCCATTAAGAATTAATAAAAACATTCATTTAATATTATTTTACATAGAATAAAAATAATATTAGATATAAATATTTAATAATTGTTAATATTGAATAATATAAATATAAAAAACCATAAATAAACATCCATGCATATTTACAATAAAAATAATAGTTGAAATAAAAAAATTGGTGTATCGATCATAAGTATTGTAAACTAAAATTGTTGGTGTTTCAACCGTAACATTTTTTAGTCTATTAGGGTCCTTATGTCAGATGACAAGGGGTTATGATACATATTTACTAGCCAGCCCCCATAACAATAGAGTTATAGAATTACTAACAATGGGCCCTATATATCTATGTTCAAACTCTTCTTATCTCATCCTTATTTTTATGTAATATTATAGTATTTACTTATAAATCCAATGAAGGTATCAATGGTTTGTAACTAAAATAAATATTGTAAATGATATTTTTGATTTTTAAAATTTATTTTATTGTGATTTAATAGATGTTTAGTAAGTCCTTACATGTCCCTTATTAGATTCAGTGGATTTTGAATAATAATTCTAATTTTATATAATTATATGATTTACCAGTGATCATTTGAATATTTTATATTTTTTCTATGTGTGATAAATTACACATGTTATTCAAAACATATGCATGGTAAAAAATATTACATCAGTTTAATTTCAAATCCAATAAAAATTATATGCAATCATTTAAAAAAAATTTAAACAAATTTTATTACATTATAAAAAGTAACATTATACAATAATTATAATTTCTTATATATAGAATTTTTCTCAGTACATCATACATATTGCATGTATATTTTGAAACATGTATTCATATATATTATATTACATTACATGTTCATTTTCTTACACTTTATGTTTTCTCCAGTTTATAATCTATCATAGACAAAATATATTACACACCAAATATATATATATATTCAAATGTAATGTTGCATTTAAATGTCATAAATAACATATGAAAGGAATATATACTTATATTATATCGTTCATATATATTAAATATATATAAATTGTATATATATATATCATTATAACCATTTAAAAACATTAAAATGTGTAATATTATTAAAGTGGTTGTGATTTATATTAATATTTTAACAGAATGAGGATAGAAATAATAAAATTAAATCATATAATTTGAGAATGGATTTGTGAAAATGTTGAAGACTATAAGTAGGATGAAAAATTATTTTTTAGGGACAGAAATCATGACAATAAAAAATTGTTTAAAAATATACAATGTGGGCAATTTGAGTTATTATTAAAGATTAAATTTTAGTATTTTAAAATGTGTATCATGTTATTGTAGAGGGAGGAGTAAATCATAATATTTTATGTTTAAATTATATATTGTGATTAATAAAATAATATTCTATGTGAAATTATCGGATTAAAATACATAAAACAAAGGCACCCAATGCCTCTCACCTTAACAGTATTAATGATGTAAAAAAATAGAGGGGATGCATGTATAATTGTATAGGTTTGTTGAGCCATGTATATGATTCTATATTTGATTTTGAAAAACACCCTCTCCATTGAAGTATTCTTATTTCTTCAATATGATGATCACTAAACCGTCTCTTGGGATTTATAAGTTCCAGTCAAACACTAACTATGATATTGGGTTTCATTGATTGATTTTATTGGTATATAAGGGGGTTGTTGGTGGATTTTATATTCTATAACAAAATATTATTACGTTGGAAAACATATTTACCCAATATTAGAATATTAAGAAAATAAATTATTACATAATATCTATTTTTCTTAATAAAATTATTTATTTAATATCCTAGTTTATCAACCACATTGATAAAGAAAAATAAATTCTCCACTATGATGAGAACTTTTAAATTACATGGAAAAAATTATTATATACAACTCTATGTTTGGATAACATATTAGGACGTGACACATTGAATGCTGATTATCACATGAAAATACTTAAGTGAAAAATAGAATTATTCACATTAAGGTTTCACATGGTAATCTCTATGATATGTTATTTAAAAAAGGGACCCTCCTATAAGAATTCATTGTGATCATATATTAGCATATATTCCAATATTTGATCATGTGTATTAGTACAAAGACTATTATATTAGTATTAATACATGTTATAACTCACAAATAGAGATTAATTTCATAATCTGGGATGATACAGTTGTTGGGGTAGTTGTGTCACGACCCGTCCTCGGGGCCCGTGCCGTGACTACTCCTAGACCGCCTTCCATAGGCCAGGGGCTAGCGACTAGCACCAAGGCGTAAATCCCGGTAAAAAGGGAAGGAATTTCCCTTGTAAAGTAAACAATCACACAGGGTACAAGCGGAAGAAGTAAATACTAAGTAAAAACTGAGTACAAAAGTAAGTGCGGAAATTATAAAGGGGGCAGAAATACAAGCCCAACTGTAAAGTACAACTCGAAAGGGAAAACAACAACTGAAAAGTAAAGCTGCTACGCCGAGCTGTCCACTGGAAATCCAACCTGAAGGGTGGGTACAGATAGCTCCTCTGCTCCTCGGGTCCCGTCGTCCGCTCCGAGTATGTCCCGCGCAGTGGTCCACCTCCGGGTACCGCCTCGTCGTCACGTCCACCTCTGGGTACCGTCTCGTCATGAGGTCCTCCTCCAGGTACCATCTCGTCGTATAGTCCACCTCCAGGTACCGTCCAGTCCTCGAACACTCGGCCTCTGTCTGCACTGCCCGTCGTCTGCAACCAACACAACGAGGTGCGGGCATAGCCCGTGAAGGGGTAAGTATAACGATACTCAGTAGGGACCCCGAGACCCTCACGGTCTCACTAAAACCAACAAGGATAACCACATAGAAGATCTCAACAGATAACCTCTACTTAGGTATATGCCCATACATATACCTAAGTTATTAAGTAACCCATCTCAATCATGAGGCAAACACAAGGTCAAAAGTCACAGCTCAAACCAGGATTTTCATCATCGAAACCGTAACTGCTGAAGAGCTCCGTCTCTGGAGTGTACAGTGGTCCTGTCACAACTCCGAGGTACTGCTCACTAACTTAAGACTGCTGTAGTACTCCACATATTGAGTATTGCGGGCCAGCCGCTACAACCAAGTGCTCCCATGTGCCGCTACAACCAAGAGTACCACTGTCGTGGGTCTGCCGCTACAACCAAGCGCTCCCATGTGCCGCTACAACCAAGCGCACCTCTGTCGTGGGTCTGCCACTACAACCAAGCGCTCCCATGTGCCGCTACAACCAAGCGCACCTCTATCGTGGGTCTGCCGCTACAACCAAGCGCTCCCATGTGCCGCTACAACCAAGCGCACCTATGTTGTGGGTCTGCCGCTATAACCAAGCGCTCCCATGTGCCGCTACAACCAAGCGTACCTCTGTCGTGGGTCTGCCGCTACAACCAAGCGCTCCCATGTGCCGCTACAACCAAGAGCACCTCTGTCGTGGGTCTGCCGCTACAACCAAGCGCTCCCCTGTCCCGCTACAACCAAGCGCACCTCTGTCGTGGGTCTGCCGCTACAACCAAGTGCTCCCCTGTGCCGCTACAACCAAGCGCACCTCTGTCGTGGGTCTGCCGCTACAACCAAGCGCTCCCCTGTGCCGCTACAACCAAGCCCACCTCTATCGTGGGTCTGCCGCTACAACCAAGCGCACCTCTATAACGCACCAGGGCGTCCGATCAGCAGTCGTCGGGACTCAGTCTGCTACACGGTCTCCATACTCTGCACGCTCGTCTCCAGGAGGGTCCGCTCCACAAGCTACTGGTGGATACTCCAAGTAACACAAAGTCCCACAAGGAAGTATCTCAAAGGACCACCTCGTCATAGGGGTCTCATCGCAATAGACGGCGCGTCAATCGGACGCCCGTCTGTGAGTTATTAGCCTTTTCGTCCCAGGGGCCCGGTTGGTTTCGTGTGCGAATCAATCCGGCCGTAACTCAACTATACCCCGAACACTCATAGGGTATACTCATAGGGACCGTTTCTCAATGTGATCAACAACGCCGCTGACGGTTCGTCAAACAGAGGTCTGGTCTGAAAGATATCAGCATCTCTGTTCCAGGGGCCCCGTTGGATTTCAGTGCGATCCAACCCAGCCACTATCCATCTGCATCCAAAACTCAGGCGGAGGATGCCAAAAGTTCCATCTCATCAAGAGGAACTCAACGCAACAGACGGCGCGTCAATCGGACACCCGGTCTGAGAGTTATTGTCTTTTTCGTCCCAGGGGCCCGGTTGGTTTTTAAGGCAAAACCAACCCGACCGTACTCCACATGCGTACAAACCCCGGGCGGAGTGAGCCAAAAGATCCGTCTCACTAAGAGGAAACTAACAAAGCTGACGGCACGTCAATCGGACATCCGTAGCTCATGATATGACTGTTTCCGCTCCGAGGGCCCGGTTGGTTTCGTGTACGAACCAACCCGGCCGAACCCAAAGTATTCCGAAACTTTGAGTGTGATAAACCGAAACGACCGACTCGCTCCAAGGATTGCGTTGCCGCTGACGGCGAGTCCTTTGGAGGCCCGTAGCTCATGATACGGGCGTTTGAACGAAAGTCGTCCGAAGACGGGGGGTCAGGGCCCGGGCCGACCCCCCCTAGTTGGCCCGAACCGGGTCGGGTCCAACCCGGTTGGCCCGGCCCGGCCCGGCCAGGGCCGGTCCGGCTCGCCTCGGCCGAGCGGCCGAGTGGCCGACGCGGGGGAAAGCCGCCGCCACGCGTGACACCCCCGCGGCACCCGCGGGGTGTCGGCCTGATAGCCGGACGCGCCGTTTGACAACCCCGCGACACCCGCGGGGTGCCGCCCTGGACACCCGCGGGGTGCCGCCCTGGACACCCGCGGGGTGCCGCGTGACAACCCCGCGGCACCCGCGGGGTGTCGCCCTGGACACCCGCGGGGTGCCGCGCGACAACCCCGCGGCACCCGCGGGGTTTGGCGCTGGACACCCACGGGGTGTCGCCCTGGACACCTGCGGGGTGTCGCGGCACACGCGGGGTGTCGCCCTGGACACCCGCGGGGTGCCGCGGGACAACCCCGCGGCACCCGCGTGGTGTCGCACTGGACACCCGCGGCACCCGCGGGGTGCCGCGCTGGACACCCGCGGGGTGCAGCGCGACAACCCAGCGGCACCCGCGGGGTGCCGTGCTGGACACCCGCGGGGTGCCGCGTGACAAGCCTGCGGCACCCGCGGGGTGTCGCGCTGGACACTCGCGGGGTGTCACTGCCTCCGGCCGCCGGCGCCGCCGGAGTCGCTCCGGTGGCCCGTTTTCATTCCCGTTTGCGCCGTTGTTCTTCCCGGGTTCCGTTCTTTACTGCGGGATCATCAAACATCCGTTGCGGCACGTTCCGTCGTCGCCCGCCAAATCCGCACAAACGAAGAACGACGGAGGGTCGTCGGGCCGTGTTCGTTTGGCCCGCACCCTCCGCGTTAGAGATAATCAACGGGAGAAAATAAAATGTTCAACACATGAACCAACAATTTTAATAAAATAAAATTGTTTATTTGATTCCGATTCTTTAATTTTTAAAGAATGTTCACGGGAATATAAGGAGGGGTATTTCCAAAAATATAAAATCCATACCTCAGAGTCGTCACGCGTGAGCGTTCTTCGTGGAAACTGCTCGTCGCGGAAGGGCGTCACGTCATCGCGGAACACGGCGTTGAGTCGGCGAACTCATGCAGCCGATCGAAGATCCGTCGCGGAGGAAGAGACGTCGCAGAAGAACGTTGTCGGCGTCACGGATCACGGCGTCGCGTCGTCGATTTCCGGGTTCGGCTTTCTTCGCATTCTTCGTGTTCTTCTCGTTCTTCGCGAAGGAGGCTGAAGGTTCAAGGATCCTTTCTCAACGAGTAATCCTCCAAAAGAAAAAGGTTGGTCTTATTTTATTATTACGCCAACGAATATGAAAACTGGTTAAAACGATCCATCAATTCGTTGAATTAGTTCAACGAAAGAAACAGACCATTTAATTCACGAAATAAACCACCCAATTAAATGGTATGTTATGATTTTAAGAAACGCGTCAGTTGACTTTCATAAAGACGTGTTTTCACGGGTGCGTTTCTTAGCGGAAAGAAACGGCGGGGCTTGTGTGGGCCCCACCTCACAAATATCCTACAAAGGGGGTAGGATATTTCTGGATAGCATCCTATCCAGTTCAACTCAGTTCAAGATGCCTTTAAGTGGCTTCAAGTGGCTTCCAAGTGGCTTAAGTGAAATAAAGTAAAGTTGTCGAAAAATTATTTTATTTCTTAACATTAAGCCTGAAAATTAAAAACCACACCCGAGCAAACGCAACTCCGGATGAGGCGTTTCTAAGCGAATACCGGCGCTGCGATTTCATCGGTGCCCTCAGAATTCGATTCCGGGCACCGGTTCAAAAGTTAGAAAAACCCGCTAGTCTGTTCACTGAACGTACCCGAGCCAAAACTTCGGAAAATGATTCCGGGCACACCGGGCCTCGGAATCAGGTGCCGTCAGAGACAGCGCTCTTGAAACATTCCACAGAAAATTAAGAAAAAAATTTCCTTGAAATTTATGGGTCTTTAAATTACTCCCACCACAGGGCTTTACGTCCCTGTAAAGCTTCAACACAAACTAGAGATACAAAGGCGGTACTGAGCACGCATCTGAGCCTCCCGCTCCCATGTGCTCCCTGGAGGTTCCTGTGCTGCCATCTGATGCGCACAAGAGGAATCGATCGTCCACGTAGGACCCGCTCCTGTCGATCCTCTATCCCCACTGGGACCACCGTAAAAGTCGCCCCATCATCCACGTCTAGCTCCCCATGGTCAAAGATGTGCGTCGGGTCGTGCACGTATCATCTCAGCTGAGATACGTGGAAGACGTCGTGCACCCGGTGCAACTGAGGTGGTAGAGCCAGGCGATAAGCCACCTCGCCAATCCTATTGAGGATGTGGAAAGGCCCGATGAAGCGTGGAGACAACTTGCCGCCTCGGCCAAATCTCCGCAAACCGCATCGAGGTGAGACCCGCAAGAAGGTGTGGTCGTCATCCTCGAACTCTAGTGGTCTTCGCCTCCTGTCAGCATAAGGCTTCTGCCGGCTCTGAGCTGTACTCATCCGCCCCTAGATGACTTGGACCATCTCAGGTCCCACAAGAGCTGCAAGATTTCTTCTTTGCCGATAAGAGAAATCTGGTCCCATCCCCTGGATGAAATACATTCATTGCCTAAAACAGTCAATCTCGACATGGATGGTACTAACCCATACCAAGGATGACGTCGTAAGGCCTCGACGCTACTACCAAGAGATCCAACCGTTACTCTCGCCTCCAAGGGTTGAGTCACACTGTCGGCTTCAGTGTGTGATAACTGGGACTCCTCTAGTAGATGTCTCACGGGTGAGGGTCAAGTCAAAAGTCTAAACCGGAACCTCTTAGTAACAACACAAGAGAGGACAGGAAGGAAAACATCACAGAGGTAAGCGTCTTTTATTATTGCAGCTCATATTACAAGGACGCTACACAACAGCAACATGGAACTAGAAGTACAAAATACGTATCCCCTAGTTCCGCTCATGTCCAACTGCTCCCAGATCTCCACGATCGAAGGCCTCAACTGCCTGAAGCTGAGCTCTCCCATGTCCACCAACTCCATGCGGTCGGGGTGGACCTCCTGGTGGTGGTGGTGACAACACCTCGAAGTGTCTCCCACCATCGGCTACTCGGCCAGCTCCACTGCCTCGTCCGCCTGTACCCTGCGGACCACCGTGGCTGAACCTCTGTCTGGGAGGTCCCTCTACCTCCTGCTGCTCATCTGTAAAACGAGTCGGGCAGTCTCGAGCCATGTGACCAATCCCGCCACAGGATTAACACTGCCCACTCTCGGCACGCCTGGCTCTGACTCCACCCCGGCTCCACCGCACAACTGAGCCTGAGTCGTGCAGTCGGCCACCGGTAGGTCTGGCCCTCTTGGACCTCTGCGCATAGAAGTGATGCCTCAGCGTGCACCTGGAGCATCAAGCTCCACCATCGGCCTGCTGCTGCGTACAGTAGGCTCGCTGTGAGGATTACCATGAGGTCTGCTGGTATCCTAACTAGCCTGAAAACTCCCACCACAGCCTCCAGCCAATCCTCAGCCACCTGCGGGTCTGTCTCTTCCCGGAACCTGGGTGGCCTCTGGCGCTGGAACTTGTGCAGTGCGCTCAAGAGACGTGCATCGTCAGCGGCTGGAAGCATCGGTGGCTCGGCGGGTAGAGGTACTGCCGGTGCCTCAGCTGTCAAGGGGACCTACACCGAGGCCTCATCGCTGGGCGGGCTATCGCCACGCTCAACCCTCAGAACCCTAGCTGGTCGTCTGCGGGGAGGCATCCTGAAGAAAACAACGTGATACGGTCAAACGATAAGAACCTGGTGAGATGACCTGGTTTGAGCTGACTTTTAAAAACTGCTGGAAACACACACCCAATCAGTGTCTTCGTGCATTAAGTCGGAAATCAGAAGTCAGGGTCCTGGTGTACGGATACGTCGGCCGCCGCACCAACACTAGACTCCCTGGACCGATAACCACACTCAATATGCTAAACACTATTTCTTCACATAGAAGAAAGATCAGAGTTTGCGGTAGAACCGACCACCTTTGATACCAAATGTGACAATCGGGTCCCAGTGACAGCACAACCACCCCGCCTTAACATGGCCATCGGGTCCTTGCCCACCAGGTGCCCCCAGTTGTCCCCGCAGACACGTGGGGCCCACCCTAGGGTCCACCCACGTGCCCGAATGGTTTATTTGACTAATTACAGCCCCCACAGGCCAACACATGTCCTTTCCAGTGTGCTTTGTCCTCACTCGCACACACCTCAGGAAACTTCCCAGGAGGTCACCCATCCTGATCACTACTCCAGACCAAGCACGCTTAACTGTGGAGTTCTAACCAGACAGGCTCCCGAAAAGGAAGGTGCACCTTGTTGACATGAGTAATATCATTTAGTAATTTAACCCTTTATCATTTGGGGATGTTACAATCACCCCCCCTTTAGAGCACAACGCCCTCGTTGTGGGCCTTACATCTCAACCCAGGCAGTGCACCGCACACTTAAGGCTGGGTTCCTCCTCTGATACCAATCTGTCACGACCCGTCCTCGGGGCCCGTGCCGTGACTACCCCAAGCCCGCCTTCCACAGGCCAGGGGCTGGCGACTAGCACCAAGGCGTAAATCCCAGTAAAAAGGGAAGGCATTGCCTTTTTAAAGTAAACAATCACACAGAGTACAAGCGGAAGAAGTAAATACTAAGTAAAAACTGAGTACAAAAGTAAGTGCGGAATGTATAATGGGGCCGGAAATACAAGCCCAACTGTAAAGTACAACTCGAAAGGGAAAACAACAACTGAAAAGTAAAGCTGCTACGCCGAGCTGTCCACTGGAAATCTCACCTGAATGGTTGGTACATATACCTCCTCTGCTCCTCGGGTCCCGTCGTCCGCTCCGAGTATGTCCCGCCCAGTGGTCCACCTCCGGGTACCGCCTCGTCGTCACGTCCACCTCTGGGTACCGTCTCGTCGTGAGGTCCTCCTCCGGGTACCATCTCGTCGTATAGTCCACCTCCAGGTACCGTTCAGTCCTCGAACACTCGGCCTCTGTCTGCACTGCCCGTCGTCTGCAACCAACACAACGAGGTGCGGCATATCCCATGCAGGGGTAAGTATAACGATACTCAGTAGGGACCCCGAGACCCTCAAGGTCTCACTAAAACCAACAAGGATAACCACATAGCAGATCTCAACAGATAACCTCTTCTTAGGTATATGACCATACATATACCTATGTTATCATGTAACCCATCTCAATCATGAGGCAAACACAAGGTCAAAAGTCTCAGCTCAAACGAGGATTTTCATCATCGAAACTGTAACTGCTGAAGAGCTCCGTCTCGGGAGTGTACAGTGGTCCTGTCACAACTCCGAGGTACTGCTCACTAACTTAAGACTGCTGTAGTACTCCACCTATCGAGTATTGCGGGCCAGCCGCTACAACCAAGCGCTCCCATGTGCCGCTACAACCAAGCGTACCACTGTCGTGGGTCTGCCGCTACAACCAAGCGCTCCCATGTGCTGCTACAACCACGCGCACCTCTGTCATGGGTCTGCCGCTACAACCAAGCGCTCCCATGTGCCGCTACAACCAAGCGCACCTCTGTCGTGGGTCTGCCGCTACAACCAAGCGCTCGCATGTGCCGCTACAACCAAGCGCACCTCTGTCGTGGGTCTGCCGCTACAACCAAGCGCTCCCATGTGCCGCTACAACCTAGCGCACCTATATCATGGGTCTGCCGATACAACCAAGCGCTCCCGTGTGCCGTTACAACCAAGCGCACCTCTGTCGTGGGTCTGCCGCTACAACCAAGTGCTCCCATGTGCCGCTACAACCAAGCGCACCTCTGTCGTGGGTCTGCCGCTACAATCAAACGCTCCCCTGTGCTGCTACAACCAAGCGCACCTCTGTCGTGGGTCTGCCGCTACAACAAAGCGCTCCCCTGTGCCGCTACAACCAAGCGCACCTCTGTCGTGGGTCTGCCGCTACAACAAAGCGCTCCCCTGTGCCGCTACAACCAAGCGCACCTCTGTCATGGGTCTGCCGCTACAACCAAGCGCACCTCTGTAATGCACCGGGGCGTCCGATCAGCAGTCGTCGAGACTCAGTCTGCTACACGGTCTCTGTACTCTGCACGCTCATCTCCGGGAGGGTCCGCTCCACGAGCTACTGGTGGATACTCCAAGTACCAAAAAGTCCCACAAGGAAGTATCTCAAAGGACCACCTCGTCATAGGGGTCTCAACGCAACAGACGGCGCGTCAATCGGACGCCCGGTCTGTGAGTTATTAGCCTTTTCGTCCCAGGGGCCCGATTGGTTTCGTATGCGAACCAATCCGGCCGTAACTCAACTATATCCCAAACACTCATAGGGTATAATCATAGGGACCGTTTCTCACCGTGATCACCAACGCCGCTGACGGTTCGTCAAACGGACATCTGGTCTGAAAGATATCAGCTTTTCCGTTTCAGGGGCCCGGTTGGATTTCAGTGTGATCCAACCTGGCCACTATCCATCTGCATCCAAAACTCAGGCGGAGGATGCCAAAAGTTCCGTCTCATCAAGAGGAACTCAACGCAATAGACGGCACGTCAATCGGACGCCCGGTCTGAGAGTTATTGGCTTTTTCGTCCCAGGGGCCCGGTTGGGTTTTAAGGCAAAACCAACCCGACCGTACTCCACTTGCGTCCAAACCCCGGGCGGAGTGAGCCAAAAGATCCGTCTCACTAAGAGGAAACTAACAAAGCTGACGGCACGTCAATCAGACGTCCGTAGATCAAGATATGAGTGTTTCCGCTCCGAGGGCCTGGTTGGTTTCGTGTATGAACCAACCCGGCCGAACCCAAAGTATTCCGAAACATTGAGTGTGATAAACAGAAACGACCGACTCGCTCCAAGGATTGCGTTGCCGCTGACGGCGAGTCGTTTGGAGGCCCGTAGCTCAACTTACGGGCGTTTGAACGAAAGTCGTCCGAAGACGGGGGGTCTGGGCCCGGGTCGACCCGGCCTGACCCCCCCTGGTTGGCCCGAACCGGGTCGGGTTCGACCCGGTTGGCCCGGCCCGGCCCGGCCAGGGCCGGTCCGGCTCGGCTCGGCCGAGCGGCCGACGCAGGGGAAAGCCGCCGCCACGCGTGACACCCCCACGGCACCCGCGGGGTGTCGGCCTGACAGCCGGACGCGCCGCTTGACAACCCCGCGACACCCGCGGGGTGCCGCCCTGGACACCAGTGGGGTGCCGCGTGACAACCCCGCGGCACCGGCGGGGTGTCGCCCTGGACACCCGCGGGGTGTCGCGCTGGACACCCGCGACACCCGCGGGGTGCCGCGGGACAACCCCGCGGCACCCGCGGGGTGTCGCGTTGGACACCCGCGGCACCCGCGGGGTGCTGCGTGACAACCCCGCGGCACCCGCAGGGTGGCGTGCTGGACAGTCGCGGCACCCGCGGGGTGCCGCGCTGGACACCCGCAGGGTGCCGCGTGACAACCCCGCGGCACCCGCGGGTGTCGCGCTGGACACCCGCGGGGTGCCGCCGGCGACCCGCGCCGCCACCGGTTTCCGCGGGCCGCCGAAGTCGCTCTGGAGTACTGATCAGGATGGGTGACCTCCTGGAAAGTTTCCTGAGGTGTGTGCGAGTGAGGACAAAGCACACTAGAAAGGACATGTGTTGGCCTGTGGGGGCTGTAATTAGTCAAATAAACCATTCGGGCACGTGGGTGGACCCTAGGGTGGGCCCCACGTGTCTGCGGGGGCAACTGGGGGCACCTGGTGGGCAAGGACCCGGCGACCATGTTAAGGCGGGGTGGTTGTGCTGTCACTGGGACCCGATTGTCACATTTGGTATCAGAGGAGGAACCCAGCCTTAAGTGTGCGGTGCACTGCCTGGTTTGAGATGTAAGGCCCACAACGAGGGCGTTGTGCTCTAAAGGGGGGTGATTCTAACATCCCCAAATGATAAAGGGTTAAATGACTAAATGATATTACTCATATCAACAAGGTGCACATTCCTTTTCGGGAGCATGTCTGGTTAGAACTCCACAGTTAAGCGTGCTTGGTCTGGAGTAGTGATCAGGATGGGTGACCTCCTGGGAAGTTTCCTGAGGTGTGTGCGAGTGAAGACAAAGCACACTGGAAAGGACATGTGTTGGCCTGTGGGGGCTGTAATTAGTCAAATAAACCATTCGGGCACGTGGGTGGACCCTAGGGTGGGCCCCACGTGTCTGCGGGGGCAACTGGGGGCACCTGGTGGGCAAGGACCCGACGACCATGTTAAGGCGGGGTGGTTGTGCTGTCACTGGGACCCGATTGTCACAAGTTGGATATGTTGGGTTTATCCCAAGTGATGTTTTTTTAATGGCTAATTTAAACGATGATTCTCCCATTACATATTTTTAAGAGATGTTTTCATATCCATTATATTTAAATCAAACTATTGTATTAAATTTTATTTTCATTTGGTAATGGTGAGTTTATTTAAAATAGTCCAAAAAGGTATATTGAGCATATAGGTTGATGAAATTGATATGAAACATTATTGATGAGATTTTGTGACAAATAGATTATATTACAAATCAAGTGACCAAGTAGACTTGTTAACATTGATAAATAAACATATTTCTCTTGGTTGATTTAACCTATTTCTATATAGTAATCTTATACATTATTCAAACTCTCCCAATTCTAATGATAATGAAACTTAAATGGTCACACTATTTGTATTTTTATTTATATAATTAAATTCAATTTGAATATAATTACTGGTATAAATATTTTTCACAATACCATCAATGAATTTTTTTCATGATTTATTTATAACAAATATTTAAAAAAAAATTTATCATCTTAAGATGTGTATATAATATTTATGTTATTTGTCTAGTATTTAATAAATATTTATTAACCATATTTTGAATAATATAATTACTTATGAATAAATTTATGATAAATATTCTATAGAGTATTCTTTTAATTCTTATAAAGATCAGTGGACTATGAACATTTATAGTGATAAATATTAATATTTATGTCCGTAAAATAAAATTTATCTTTTACATTTTATTGAAGACTATAAAATAATATTATTGTTATCGGTGAATGGAATGGGGTCAGATAATGGTTATTATATTATTTACGTGTCATTGTAAAATTAAATAATGTATAAATATAAACCATTAAATTTTAAATAGGATGATATGTATATTTTTATGGTGTAATCATTAATTGAGAATCTATCTACATAATTTACTACTCTCTAGGATCCTTATTCTAACATTATCACAATAATAGAAATAACCCCTTAAATCATGAAGGATTTCAAAGTGATCAATGTGAACAATGAAACATTATTGATATATTGGGAGATCACCTAAAAATCTATTGGTGTTGTTTGGAGATCAATGGTCCATGTGTGGATAAACAATATAGTGGATTATTATTGGGTCCACCATATCTAGTGAACGTAATCCCAATAAATAGTTTCTAAATGATCAACATCATAATTAATAAATAATCTTAAGCTAGGGTAATAATTCCTAAAATATATTAAAAATTAATTTTAAATTAAATGTGAATATGATCCTATCTAGGTTAAAAGAATTAAAGGATACATTTCAATTGAATAAATTAATTTTTCATGACATTTACATTTTTAAAAATTTGATAATGATCAATTTAATAACTTGAAAAATGTTATGGTTATTCACATAAAAGGAACTCCCATGGAATCTTGAAACATAATGTGGTTTCAAAGAGAGCTTATTTTTTAAATTTATATTTATTTATTAACTTATTTGTTTATTATGGGATATAGTAGTTAGATATTTTATTTTATATTATTCATTATTTAATATAATGTTTCTTTCGTGATTTTAACATTATAATATTCATCATTCTAGTTTTAGAATTTTTTAATGTATATGAATTAATGGAAAATCAATAGTGATTCCATCACATTGTGTAGAGAATTATGGTCAGTATACTAGGTAACATGTTATGTTCCGAAAGCATACATCGTTTAACCAAATTCGTTGGACTAGGACGCATTTTGGGATACATTGAACATCAAGTAGTAATAAAAAGTATTTCATTTATTGTACACATTGTGTTGAATAAGAAAGTCTATCAAATTGAATTGAAAATAACAAGGTGTTTTTATGGAGTACCTATTTTACTAGTCTACATGGTATAGTTGTGAAAATCGTAAAAAAAATCTTTAAAATACCTGATTTCTAATAGTATGAGACTGACGTCCTTCACAACTAATGACAAAAAATGGTGAATATCTTGCATACATGGCATGCGAATCGTATTTTCACATGTCAAAAAGTACCCAATGAGTCATCTGGATGATTATGTGTAAAGAATTCTTGATAAAAACATGATGTGTATTCATATTATATATTTTGTGGTCATTCTTTTGGAGAATTGGTCACATCATTCAGTTGGTTATGAAAAAACAATAAGTCGAACACATAACGTGTAGGTGTATATTACACATTGTGTAGTCTGGATGAGGTACACACTAAAGCCCAATGCATTTATCATGGGCATAATGTTTGATAAAATAATTTCATGTAGCTTATTATTACATTTCATATAGTTTCTCAGTAATGTAAAATAATATATTACAATAAAAAATAAATATTGGTAGTATTAATACCCAATAATGAAATAGGAATAATATATGTTAGACAATGAAATTAATATTTTAAATAAAAAAATGATTAATTAATTCTATAAAATTACATATATTTTTTGGTTATATAATTTGTTATATTTTAATTCATTTACGACCAATGTGAACAAGAAACAACAGATAGCCAATAAGAATAAGGGAATTAATTAATTAATACAAACATATACATCATAATAATAATTAATGAATAGAAGTGAATGATGGTTAGTTTAATTTTTCATATTAAATTTTTCAGTAGTGAATAATCGGTATTGTACAAGTCATAATGCTAGCCAAGGCCCTCTTATGTGATTTATTGATTAAATTTATCTTATTTCATGATTTTTTAATTAGTTTAGTATTAAATTAAATATGATGGCATGTGGGTTATCCATCCATATTTTATTATGTTGGTCCTTTGTGTCCAAGGAGATTTATGTGTTTCCCTTTAACCAATCATATTGATCCCCCACCCATGTGAGAGTTAAAAATATATGTAATAAAATGAGTATCAAAATGCACATTTAGAAGGTACATGATAGAACTGAGTTGATGTCATCTCATTTAATACACAAGTGGATTGGTGGAGTGTTGAAACTCATGCCATGCTTGCGACAAAGATTTGTCACCATGTGGATAGTTTGATTTAGTACCCACTCAATTAATAATAAATTAGATAGGCTCATGATCTTGTAATTTATTTATTTATTTATTCTAGTCTTATGAATTATTTATTTAATAGACTAAATACCACAATAATATAAAGAAATAGACCAATGTGATGGGATAGACATTTAAAAAATGAAATATGTATAAATGTTTTAACAAAAAAATGTTAATCACTTGTGTAAAATAAAAGAAATAATAATAGTAAATATAATGGATAAAACATGAAATCATTAAACATAATAATATAAAATCAATCAAACTAATATTTTTTCATTAAACCTATCTTCTTATGAATTATGATGAATCAACAGATAATGTGACAATTCAGCTTCTATCAGTGTAATTTAAATAATCATGAAGGCTGAAATAAAATTGAGGGATTAATTAGCCGTATAAGTGTATGTTTCAATGGCCTATGTTTATCCAAAAAATTAAGAGGAAAATGTTAAGAAAATACGAGGTATGATTTCACGATTAGGGTGTCCAATCAATCGATTAAGGAGATTCTAGGATTACGTTGGAAAATATCTGACCTAAATAAAATCAAGTAATTTACATGTCCTATATATAGATAATAACAAATAATATATGGATCTTTCACACTAATATTTCTCAAGTGATGAGAAATTTCGAGTTTAATTTTTAGGGGCATTAATTCATGAAAAAATAGAAGAATAATTAATAAAATTAAATTCACTGTTTCTCATATAAATTGAATTAATATTAAATACTAATAATTTTATCTATTAATTGTTGGATAATTGAATAATTTTCATCCACATTTTCCTTGTTATAATTATTGTAGAATATAAATCTCTTTATTGGAAAAAATTTATTGGAATAGTTCAAAATCCTTTTAGTTATGTTATTTCATGGTATTAAATTTTATGTGGTGTAATCTTTATTACATGATCTTCCTATAAAAGAGGTTAGTCATGAAGAGTTATGTTCATATAATAATCATATGGGTGACATGTTTGATGTTCCGTGATTTATAAATTTGTCCATGTCATTTGAAATCGTGAAATATCAAGAATTAAAGGATGTTTATAGCATACTCAAACATCTCTATAGTCTATATATAGAGAGATATAAAATGAAATGGTTTGAGATATCAATTTTTCACTCTCTAAGAAATATTAGAGGTGTCTTAAAGGATCCTCACATCGTAAAACCCATTGGATACATTAAAAACCTAGATATTATAAAATTCAATTTCTTGAGTAAATGCATAGAAATGTCATTCCTAAATCAATCCCTTAAACATTACCTATATTATTTTTAAATTTCAATAAAAATAAATAAATAATCATCTTATATATAGGCTCACAAAACATCACAATGTTGATTAAGAGACGATGAAAAAAATCATTCTTTATTAGTGTGAATAAAAGGATATTCAAGGAAAAGACATATAAGAGATACAATTTATCACAATTTCCTTCCATGAAGAAAATTATCAATGGGTCCACAAGGGAGATGAATTGTATCTATTTCTGAGAAGGAAGGTCCCCCTGATGAAAAAATTACACCCAGAGTAATGAAAGGGAAATCTTCAAGTGAATTTTTTATGTAAAATTTATATACGTTACCAAATTGGTTAGTAGAAACACCATGTGGTGATCAAATATGCATTGTAAAATGAGAAATAATTATATAATAGATTTTTTCATGAGGTTGTGTATATCTATACTAGTCCAATAGATCCAATCTACCTATAGTTATCATTAGAGACTACTACCTTGAGTTTTCATCTGGAATGATGTTTCATTTTAAAGGTTTTTATAATGTGTCGTCTATTACCAATTGAATTATTTCTTGTTTCCAAACATAATATAAATGTTTTTTTATTAACATTTTGGATTAAATGTTTATTATTTTATAAATATATTATTTATCGTGGTCAGGAAAATTTAAATAGTGGTGTTTTGTGTTAGATTACACAATCAATGTAATGTAAGTCAATAATGATACTAATCCACATAACTCATATCACAAAAATATACGGAATCACCAACTAGGTCATTTAAATTATTTGTTTTTAAATTACCCCAAGATTGATATATAGATTCATTTTAAATACAACCAATTAGAATGTGTCACACATTTTTAAAATTAAATATAACAAATATACCACTAATTGAAAAAAGTTAATGTAATAAGGTGATTGTTGAATTAGTTAATACTGATTTTTGTGGACTAATTTCCAACTAATGAAATTGGTGGTACTCATACATCTTCAAATTTAATAATGATATTAGTAGTTTTGGATATTTATATTTAATTAGGTATATCAATTATTCCTTTGAAAGAAAAAATGGAAAAAATAATGGATTGGAGGACCATATTGGTATGAAGATAATGAAATACTTTTTCGATCATTTTGTAGAATATCTTAATCATGAATTCATTGATTCTTTATCATTTTTTGGATTTTTTTCCAAATAACTCTTCCTTTTTCACCATAATATAATGATGAATGTGAAAAATGGAACTACATATTTTTATACTTGGTGAGATCAGTGATGAGTCATGGATGTCTTCTATTATCCTTTTAGGGATTTATGTTATAGATTTTATCATATAGACTAATATGGGTGCACACTAATATGGTAGATGAGATTATATTTTTGTTTTGGATTGGATAGAAACATTTATATTCATACTTACATTTTTGTGGATGTAAACCATTTTTTAAAACTTCATTAGTTAACAAACATACACCCAAAGGAACAAATTGTATATTTATATTATATAAAAAGGATATAAGGGGATAATAACATAGAAACCCATTAAATAAATAGGTTTTTGTTTAAATACATACCAAAATCCTTGATAAGGATAATAAATATACAATAAATAGTGGAATTGAGATTGAAATTGAGGAAATACAGAAACAGGATAATCGACAATTGGTATGAGAACAAATTTAACATGTCCATGTAGATAACGATGTTACAGAGACCCAAGTACTACATAAGTTTATGACATAGGTTATATAACAAGAAAAATATTATTTTCTAGACACAACGTAGGGTGAATCATTAATTTAAAATAATAATGATCATATAACCTTAAAGGATATAGTAAAACTCACATACTATATTGAAAGAATGTATATATTCTAAACTTGATTCAATATACAAGAACCATGTTTTTATATTTACATATCCTCTAGGGTATGTAAATATTGTTGATTGTAAATGAATGTTCAATATAAAATAGGTTATGGATAGACAAGTCAGTACCTATAAGGCATGACAAGTTGTAAAAGTGTACATATAAAATTATTTAATAGACTATGGCTAATAATTTTCACTAGTTTGTATATAGAATTCAATCAAAATTACACTTCACATTATGTCCTTCAAGGAAAATGAGATTTAGAAATATGATTTTATAATAATCATACATTATTAGAACCTTTAGGGACATGTATATTTGAATAAACTTGAGGGATTTGGGACTCAAAATGATTACAACAAGGTATGAAAATTAAAAAAAATCCATTTAAGTTTTCAAGAAAGAATTATATTTAGAGAAAAAAGCATTTTGATGAATACATAATAAAATTTAATTCATATAGAGAAAATTCATTCCAGGACTTGATAATGATTTTAATGTAAGTGAGTATATTTTTATAATATTATATGTCTATGAAATACAACTTTTTTAAAATGTCATACGAGTATAATATTATTTTAATTCATAGTAAAATAAATTCTTCTCTATAAAGGACATTGAAAAAGTAGATTATGTTTTTTGAACAATGATTCAATGTGATATATCTACGAGGCTTCTAGGTTTATGATGAGGTAAATAATTTGAAAAGTTAATGAGTTATTTTTTGTTCAAAAATCCAATATTTAATTGTTTCTAGTGGAACATATAATTTATCATTAAAATTAAATATTTCTTTTGATATGTTTGGAAAGCTGTCATATATAAGGGTTTTCATACACATTGATTATTGGGTCAACATTGTATGCTATTCAATGGTAATAAATTGTTGTTGGCTTTGACTTATGTGCATTTGAAATTTTTTATAATTCTCTAAGTGACCACCATTGGATGGTTTTGAAGCATATCATTCAATATCTGAAGTTCACTAAGCAAATATTTCTAGTTTTTGGAGGAGACGGGGATAAAGTCCTTAAAGGATATATAGATTATAGTTTCCAAATAGGTCTTGATAATCTAATATCATATATGTGATACATAATCATTATAAATGTTGGTTTTGAGAGATTTATGTTTTCAAAAAAATCTCTAATTAATTATTCTACAACAGATTCTAAATATATTTTGGCTACAAGAGTAGCTAAAGCTTCAGAATTTATATATAATTTTTCCCAGATCATAACAAGGTACCTACTAGTAAATATCATTTCACACTCTATTGTGATGATATAATTTTTGTGTCTCTCATTAAATATCCCTAGTCACATTAGTGGAAGAATAACATACATTGGATATATCATCTCTTGAGGGACTATCCCAAAATAGTTGAATTCATAATGAGTTTAATATAAATGGAAGAAAAAAATTTGGATACCTTGTCTAAATCCTTATGATAGTAGAAACATTATCATCAAGTGAGGTCTCACAGACAGAATGTCATATATAGTTGGCTCTAGTCCAAGTTGTATATTATTGTAGTTGGTGTTCTTGAACCAAAAGATTGAGCTTTGGATTAAATCATTATTTTATGATTTTGATAATTTTAAAACCTGTTACTAATTATTTTTCTTTATTCTACATGATATCAATGTAATAATTTCCTGGGTTATCTTTTAAAATAATAATTTCATATAATTTCAACACTATAACAAAACCCCAAAATTCTATGATGATTTTATTATATTTAGTTATATGGTTAGAATACATACTATGATGGGCACATATAATGTTTAATATTAGGTGAAAATACATGTAATATGAATAGATATAATTTCATGAATTTCTCAATTCTCAATATCCTATAGGGTTCTTATATGAAAAGAATTGTTTTAAAAATTATTCATGTTTATATTTCACCATATATTCTTACTAGGGATCATGTGAAATGTTTATTTTATGTTATGATATTTTTAATCTATTTTATTACTCATGATAATTGATATATTTTATAACCTATGATGATATAGTTCCCAATGAATTTTCATATGTTAGGTGTATCATGAGTCAATTGTTATGAATTAATACATTTATGATTGATTTGTACCTAATATATCAAGAGTTTGTATCGTATTCATTTGATTTAAATAGAACAGTAACATTAAATTCCATGTCCATTATGTAACTACATATTTATCTTAGATAATCAATGAAATATACATCAAATATATAGTTTTTGGAGCCAATTTAATAACGTTTTTGATGATATTGTTTGATAAAAGGATTATATTACACAGTGAGCAGCGGTTTTTTTCGTTGATGTTGTAAACCGTTATTCATTTTCAGGAATTCCTTGACCCATTACTATACTGAAATCTTGGAACATTGGAAATCCATACAAATATTATTGAGAAAGAAGTCTTTAGGTTCACAGACTAACTGTTTTCATATATAATAATTATTTTCTATTTTATTATAATTATTGGAATGTATATTGTTCTCAAAATCGAAGAATAAATATATTCCAAATTTATTAATCATAAATATTTAATAAATATTTATTGTCCAAGATGTGTATATAATATTAATTTCATTTAATCAATATTTAATAAATATTCTAACCCCAAACTGGGAATATAATATTTATTTATGGTTAAATATATTTTAAAAAATATATAATTATGTATTCGATAAATTTCAAGGAGGACTAATAGACCATGATCATGTCTAGTGATAAATATTAATTTGTAATCAGATAAAATAATATTTATCTTTATTCTATAATGATCACACCAGCAAATAATAATAATGTGATTAATATATACAATGGGGTTATATTAGGTATACTATATTATTAAATACAAATTATATAATTATATAACCAGTTAACTTAATCCTTGACTCTATAAATAGTTTGTTATTCCTGTTGTGGATGGTTAAACGTGAATTGGAAGAAAAAATTCCACACAACACATTTCTCCATAAACTTTTTCTCTATCATATTATAAATAATGATAAGAACTTTATAGGCCTAATGACTATTGAATTGATTAAGGTGAACATTTAATGATGACTGATCCACCATGCTAGAACTAAAAAATCTATCAGTGGTGTCCAAAGATCAGAGGACTATATGTGGATTACCGTTAGAGAGAATCTAAATTGGATTCTATCAATGTGACAAATGTAATCCAATAGAAGGGTTTTTCTATGATCATAATCATCATCAAATAAATATCATAAGATGAGGTAATATTTTCCAGATAAATTTTTTATAAATTAAATTTTAATAAGATCATATTTGGGTTTCAGGAATTCCATATCAATATTAGATGGGAATTTTGGGTAGGCCATCATGTTCAAATATTAAAAAATGTGAGAATGATCAATCATATTACAAAAAACTAGTATTTTTATTCATCCAAAAGCCTATTCCAATTATTCTAAGACCGTGATTTCTCTCCCACACCATATACGTGTGATGTTTTTAAATAGAATTATTTTCAAAGATAAGTCTATGTATCATATCATTATAGGGGATTCGTTTACCTATCAATGATTTTAAAAAGAATCAATTTTTAGTAAACTTTTACATTTATTTCAAAATAAATAAATTACATGTAGAGATTTATAATTACTCCAAGAATCAAGAAAACAAATTTTCAGAATCAACTCCCTTCAAAGGATCCCTTACTAGGTCGACAATGAACGAATAAAGATAATGAGAGTTGATTCTCTCCTCAAGTAGGCCATGTAATGGAAACATTCACCAATGGAATAAATATAATATCATGTATGAGAGGAAATAAAATCTCAATAATGTAAGAATAAGATATATGATAAATCTGCCATATAAAAACAATTTCACATAAGATCTATAAAAACCAAAATTTCCACAATACATGTAATATCATATAAATAAAATAATATTTTCTAAGATAAAAAACCACAATCCTAAATCAGTTACTCAATAAAAACACAAAGATCCTAACTAATAATGTCCAGTTTAGTCCTTGAATACCTCCTGGAAACATGATTAAAAAATTATATATACATAGGGTGAGCATGCTTATACACACATAAGAACCATACCAAATGTCTCTTTTACACTTTTAAAAGGAGTATAATAATATAATAGTGAGAAAATAGCAAAACCAATCACGTATAAACTAGTTAACTAACCAATCCTATCATTAGTATGGTATGATCAACAAATAACAGATCCATGTATATTAACATAATATGATGAATATCAAGAAATGGGTTCCCCACACCACTTTCCTAATAGTTTGATTCTCTCACACCATAACATACTATGTCATGGAACTTGTGTTTTTTATAGTAACCATGCAAGAAGAAACTCGTTATCACATCTAACATAGCTATGAAAACCCAATGTACATCACATGACACATCTCATCAGTACCAATAGTCTATCACATCACCTCAAAATATAAGACATACCAAAAATTGGAGGGATGAATGAACATGAATGAAATAAACCAACTTCCATCAACATATGATTCATAAGTGCCAGAATGAACCACATTATCCTCCTGTAAAACAAAAAAAAATTACCTGAAATTTGAAATACATGAAATCTCATGTGTATGGTGACCGAACATTTTATTTCCTAATCCATTCATTATAAGTTTGAAAATTTAACAATACAAATGATTATTCTTGGGTTTAGTGTCTTTGAAATAAGAAAATAACACATGAAATAACTTAAATATAAACAAAATTCTAATATAATTGGGAGAAAATATTCATAGTTTCGTTATATGTTACATTTACTACATCGTATATCATGGCTACATATATCAATGAAATGGGCCATCATAATTCCCAAAAAAGAAATAATCGAAGGAGATACAGAGTATTTAAAAAAAGAAATATAAAAACGTCATGATAATAAGATCACAATGCATATAATAATATAAATAACATGAATCTTAAAATGTAAATATGGATATAAAACATAAATAATAAATTTAAAAAAAATCACCATGGTTTATCACTTGGGTTTCATAAATCACAATTACTAAGGTTATTTAACAAGGTATCAAAAAACATTACACATGTAATGATTAATTTTTTACCTATGCATCATAGAACTATCAAGGAACACCCTGCATATTTATTAATTAATTTGAGCCAAATTTATCTTAACAAATAATTTCATCAATAAGTCATAGAATATAAAAAATATTTTTTATATCAGTACTCCTGATATAAAAAGTAATTAAAGGTTTAAACATAACATTATTTTTACCTCAAAAAAACGGAATATGTGTTTCATATATGTAAATAAGAAAATATAGAAAACATTATTATATATAAATCATTATCATTTGAAATTTAAAATAGTTTCTAATACATAATATGATGATTTCAAATGTAGAAAAGTTAATTTTTTTGTAATAAATTCGATATCATGACGTTGTATATTGTGGCCTATGAATAAGAATTATTTTAGGGAATAAAGATCTACCATTGATAAAATATAATTTATTATGATAGGGTCTAATAATTAGTGTAAGATAATAAATCAGATTAAATTTCATAAGGAATACACAAAAGGGGTACTTGGAAAAAAAAGAAGAAGAGGATAAATCTATTACCCTAAATATTTTATTCCTAAAACATGAGGTTCTTACCTTGATACGATAAGGGAGACATGGATGGACTACATGTAAATTACAATGACCATAGATACATTGTAATGGTATTTGGAGTATATAGTTGTGGAGGGACTGGGTTTTTATACATGGGTAGTGGTGGATTTATGTTTTTAAATAATGTCTATTTGGTATTTAAGGATAACCATTATTATGTGTCTTTAATTAAAAATATTTTTTATAAGAAATAAATTTTTCATAGAATTTTAATTTATTCTAATATATAAAATACTCATTTTAGGATGTTTTTCCTTGTATTTTAGGAAATTAAAATTTAACTATAACCCGTTAAATAATTTAGTATATATAGTCGTAACAATTTTTTTACCTTTGTTACATTCTTATGTCCAAAGAGGAAGTCAAACATATAAATTATCATAGGACATATAATTCAAAATATTCAATACATATTAATTGATAAAATTTTTAACAGTGATAAAAATTAACTCTTATTTGATGCATGTATAGCTTGTGAAAATAATTTTTTTAATAGATAAAACCATGGTTCTCAAAATGTTGAGAATGTTTTTGTAAATATATAAAACAATTTAATATTTTCTTCCTTAAATAAAATATTTATTAATAAATACGAATAATAAATAATAAATATTTTCCATGACCTAATAATATCAATATTTTATTAATTGTTCATTATGAATAGTATTTTCATTTTTTAACCAAAATTTATTTTTTTAATTACCTTTATTTCACCCAAATCTAATTTCAATGTAATTAATAAAAAATTTATATATATTTTATATAAATAATTCTTCAAAAAAAATAATTTTTATTTTATAAAATATAGTTATTTATCGAAAGGTAAATGAATTTTATGATATAATAAACTGAAAGCTCATTTTTCAAATTTAATTAGGGATTCATTGATTAGAATTATAGTTTAAAAGTGTTTTTTATGATAAATACAAGAATATAACATTTTCGAATTTTTTTATCAAATTACATATTTTTATTTTAAATTAAAATATTTATATCATTTGTAAAACTATAACTCTATAACAATCCAAACTATGAATTTATTACTCAATAACAATTAATATTTACTAAAAAACTTGTTGATTTATTCTCATAAATACTAAAAAACACAATTAGTTTGTGAAATATTTTTTCAAATAAATTTATTCATTTTTATATTTTGTGATAAATTCAACATAGAATTTTTCTCATGTTACATGCAACACCGATTTTAGCTTTTTCTTCACACAACACCGATTTTATCTTGCATCATACGCAACATAATGTGTAATGAAATGTGACATACTATAAAAATATTATTAATTAATATGATAACTGTCAACTAGCTATTGGAGTAATATAAATTGATATGAATAAAAAAAATTCGAAGATATTTGTTTGGAAATTTATATAAAATTGATTATTTTAATAAAATTTAGTTATAAATAAAAATTAAACCAAATTTAAAAGAAATGATTTTTTTTTCTTAAAAAACGTTATTTCTTCAAAAAATGTGTTTTAAATTCATAATTCACAATTTCAGTTTTTTATAATAAATTTAATTATATTTATATATTATATTTTCAATAAATATTTTAATATTCATATTACATGTTTTACATAAAAGAGATAAAAATAGAAAAAAATTATTCTTAAACTGATATATTTTTAACAAAGGCTTTTAGAAAATTTTCAACACTTATAATAAAATTAATTTTTTAAACGTGTAGATAATTGTTTTTTAAAAAAATTCAATTTTTTAAATAATTTTTGAAAACTTATCTTATGATGAATTCTTGTGATTTTTTAAAAAATATTACTTTTTTGATGAATTGTGAATAATAATTTTTTTTTATTAAAATGGATTTTTTTAATGAAATTAAAAAGATATTTTTTTTCAAAATATATTAAAAGTATTATTCGTTCATTAATATGTATTTTTTCCAATTTTTTTCATTTTATTTATTTTTATATTGATATCTAGTATAAAAACATTGTAATATTTTGGATATGTTCCCTTTAAAAACTAACTTTCTAATCGCATCGAAGGGATTTATTTTAATATAAGTTACCATTATTATTTAAATACAATTTTAATAAATGTATTACATTTTCATAATAATAATAATTTATATTATATAATATGTAGAAAATAATTTTTTATCATAAAGAATAGACAAAACTAAAAAACAAATTATCATAGTTATGGTAAAAAATGGGTTTACAGTTGTTTTAAATAAAAAAGATATGAGTTAAAGATTACCCAAAATTATCTAAACCCCATTTTTCTATTTTTAGACCATATATATGGTAGAATAGATAATGGTAGATTTATTATACTTTTTCATGTGAAAAAGAGGAAACCCATGTTTCTTTTCAAAAATTACAAGTGTACCTCTCACCTCCCATATAAAATGCTACACCCATTCTTCTCCCATTCCAAAATACAAAAATGATTTATTAACAATGATTGACCATTTAATTTCCTTAATTAACTCATATCATACTATAAGACATATTTTGGTTAGGATTTAAACTGTAGATTCCATTTGTCAAAAACGAAATGATATTTTATGAAAAAGATGTAACGTCCCTAATCAATCATTTTATATTATTTTATCCTCCACCTAATTAAATTATTATTAATCTATGATTAAGAAATTTCCTTATTGTATTACATATATTGATATGAAATTATGTTAATTAAACAACATAAATCCATCCACTCATCCATCAAATGCGATACATAATAATCATTTGTGTGAGTGACGAACTCCATCCTCGTGAATTGATGTAATACATTTTTCCATTAACATCTCTTATAGCTGGATATAATGACATATTTTTCAATCATATATAATATTTGTGATATTATTTTTCTTTTATATTGATTTCATAACACTTTCCGTCTTACTAATCATTATATTGGGAATATGATAAAATCATTCATGTGTACGGTGGACTACCACCTCACGAAGAGATGTGATTAGTCATGCATTATATAGATGGTAATCAGGGTGATTTTAATGAAAATATTAGATATATAATAAATAATAAATATTCAGTAATTTTAATCTATAATTTAATTTTATTTTCTTCCTTCTGTCAGGGAAATTTAAACAGCGATCATGAGTAAGTACGACATACTGTCTCCATGTATAGTGTATTTAATTTAATATCACTAAATTTTATATATAACTATAATTACATGAATACTGAATATATATGATATTTATTAAATATTTAAAATTCATGATATTATTGTATCATAATAAAATTAAAAGGTCATAGTAAAATTAAGAGGACCAAAAATAACAGCTTAAAAAATACATGAAAACAATGTAGTTATTGGATGAATAATATATTTAACAAGGGAATGTAAAGAAATGAGTAATTATGTTTCATAATTAGATTATATATGGTGTGATATATATATATATATACATATATAGTTAAATATTATATATATAATATAATTATATTTAATATATATGATGTACAAATTTGTGTTAATGAATTCACGTCTTACATTAATGGATTTAAATATGAAATATATTTTTATTTGAGACACATGCCATATTATTCTCATGTTTCTTTTATGTGGGGTATATATATACCATTAATGTATTATGATTATGATAAATAATTTTTAGGGTACTTATATCAATTATATTATCTCGCTTTCTTGGTGATTATGGTTCAAAAGTTACAAAAGCAGAAAGCGATTTTTAACAAAAATTACCTTCCTTGATACATAAATTATGTTATAAACCTATATTATTATATGAGGTATATAAAATTAAAAATTGAAATATTATATAAAAAATATAATTATTTTATTTTTTTTATTATTTTTATTAAATTTATTATTTCAATGTTATTAATGACTAATTGTTTCCAATGTTTTTTGAGATTTATGTTATGTTATCATTGTTTATTGGGTTTCTTATGATTATGATACTAATAATGAAATATTATGATATTTATATAAATTAACTGAGGACTTTTATAATATCCTAATTTATATAGAATATATATTTTTTCAATTCAATTCCATATCTTTATGGACTATAGTGTTTAAAAAGATTTTGTAAGAAAAATTTTCTTTACTTCTCCATTCTATTGAAACCCAAATTTTTATCTAAAATATTGATTTATAAAAATGTTTTAATTTTTTTTCATCGTTCAAATGATTTATTAAAGAAATGGTTACACATTCCAGAATTTCATAATTTTTTTAATGGAATCTTCGTGTCATTTTCAAATAATGCACATTTGGCTTTTATTGATGATGTAATATCTATTTATAAAAATATTTTGTTTCTACTATTGGTATCATAGGAAGGGTTTAGTAATCCATTAGAAAATTTTATGGTATGACATTATTGAGATACCTATGGATATTTATAAGGATATTTCTATTTTTATATCCATGGATAATTCTATAGAGTAGTTACAGTATATGAAATCATCAGGAAATTTTGATAACAGATAGATTAAGGGATTTTCACACAGTTATATCCACATATGGAAATTATAAGGGTATTTCGATCTAGAATATCATTAACTAGGGTAATAACTCACAAATATGAATTTTTATAGACTTGATCATCACATGGTGCATGATAATGGGCTTGCATCAAACTTGTGTTGACACTATTGAGGGTTGTGATTTAGAAATTCACCACATCTTTATGAAAAGTCATAAAGGATTCAAAAAGAAAGAGACCATGACTGAAATTTGTTAATTCTAATGTGTCATATATTGAAACCAAGAAGTCATTATTTAGAAATCATATAAATAATTTTTATGAATATGTGGTTTTCAACTATGAATATTATTACTCACTCATTGACTTGTCATTTTATCCAATGGATGGAACTCGAAGGAATTTAATAAATGTCAAATTTGATTGAAAATGTTTTTATAATAAATAAAATAGTATAATAAATGGATTTAAATATATTGTGATTATTCATGAATTGGAATAGTGAAATATAATTACCATCCTTCACCATAACGAACTATTTATATTAGCATATAAGATATGGATAATGTCCATTGAGGGTTCTGGTAGTGAACAATATAGGGGAAAAAAATTCAATTTTATACAAGTAAATAATGTCGGAATAATGAATCATTATAATATATAAATGGGATGTGAATATGTCTTCAATTTTGAGAATATGTACTCAATGAACATAATTGTGTAGGTAAAATGAAATGTTTAATTAATACAACAGATGAGTATAACAGTCTCCGTAATGTTTTATCAATGGATGAATGTTTTAAATGTGGTGTGTATTGGTATTAGAAAAATAGATATCCTAGTAGGAAATCTCAGGATTAGAATCATCAAGGTGTTATGTTTAATGGTTATTCTACATATCATGTAGTTACATCAAATGAAATATGACTGGTATGAGATGATTTTACAGTTTTTTTTAACATGAGAAGAATGATGATATTGAGTTTTACTAATGTTACAAAATGATTCATATTTAATATTATATGAAATTAGTATTATTGAATAATATAATGAATCCTAGTTAAAGGTTTAACAATGATATGTGACAATTGAAGTGATTGAGAATTGTAATTGAATAATTATGTTATATGAATAGAGAAATATATAGTTGTTGTTTATTATAATTTTTTCATCAGGTTATTTAAGAATAAGACGAATGAAACTAATTACAAATAGTGGTGATATAATATAAAAAATATATTTTATTCAAATCACATGATTATGAGAATTTTTCCCTTTATATGTATTTAAAAACCAAGAACCGGCCTTTAGTTACGATAAAGATATTATCGATATCGTAACATAAATTGGAGATTATTGTGGATCTTGGAACTATTTAATTATTTATATATGATGTGTTTTAAGTTACATTGATTGATTTTATAAATTTTATGTATTTATGTAATATATTGAAGGATATATGGTTTTAATAAAGGAATGAAGAAGTATTAATGTTTTCAGCAATATTTTTTTTAATTTATGTTATTACAATGATTCAATAAAACACAAAATTAGGGAATAAACATGCTTGTTATGTGAAATTAAAAACAACATCATGTTTTTTTCGGAGAAATAAGTATAAGTTCAATAATTAAATTTATTTTCCTTATTCAAATGTTTTAGAATTTTACTTTTTCAAAGTTTCATAACTTTACCCATTTTTGAAATGTATTATATTAAACATTGAATGAAGGTTTAGAGATTAATTTATTAACTCAGAATATTAATATTTTTGTGTATTCGATAACTTGTTGTAGCCGTTTTTTTATAATGATAACTAGTGATAGTATAAATTATGTATCATTAAATTATGGATATTTTGATCTATTAATGCTTCAACATTAAAAATAATTCAACTTTATTTCTCGTAGTAAGAGATTAATTTTTAGTTGATTGATTCAGAACCAAATAATTAATTATTATTATGGTATAAAGGAAATTATTTTTCACATGTATATCAGTCCCTTTGAAATTAACGATCATATTGGGATAGTATCCTACTAATTGGAACTTGCACTAAACATCTATCAACTACACACTATGTTCCATGTATCTACACTAATTATGTATATACCATATCATTCACAAAATCTGAACTTATAGGTCAAACTTCTGGGTCACAATCATTCATATGAGAAAAAATCAATTGAGATTATGTATCAGTTAAAATTATATGAAACATGACCACTAAACTAGTCAATTTATATATATAATACATTATATTGAGATTTTTATATCGTATCCATAGGATGAATTGATGTAGATGTAATCTTATTTTTCAATACCAATGTTATTTATATGGAGGGTGATATGCATTTTTTGGGGGATCGAATGTAGAACGTAGAGATATTGTGAAATAATTTTTTAAATATATTTAATCATATCAATAGTTTTTGTAAATTCCAACACAAAATATATCTTACATTAAAAATTTCATTAATTTTTTATCACTTATAATCATCATAAAATTTATCCATCATTACAGCCAACACTGAGTTTAAATAAAATGCGACACGCTATTTAAATATTATTATTTAGTATGATAGTTACCACGTAACCTTTGGAATGGTATGGATATATAAGATTAACTATGTTATGAGAATATATTTTCTACACATGTGAATAAAATTAATTATCTGGGGACCTATTTATTAGAAATAAAAATAAAATCAATGTTGAAATAAAGTAAATCATTTTCTGAGAAATTATTTTTAGGAACAAAAAAGTGTATAACATAAATAAATTATTCACAATACCTTTTTGTGAATGATTAAAATGAAATTAATATATTTTATATTAAATAAAATGTTTACAAATTATCTTATGGGTTTTCAATAAAATTGATAAAAATAAAAAAAAAATTGAATTCCTTAATACTATAATATTTTGAAATATTGTTTTTTCTCATTTATGCACATATAATAATAATTATATTATTAGATAATTATAAATTTAATTTTATAATATAAAATTCCTTTATTGAATAATTAGGTCAAAATTATCAATTTGTGAATATTTTGGATTTTTCATAAAAATTTAAGTACTTTGAAGAATAGTAAATAATACACAATTTTAACGAAAATATCCCTTTTCATTATAGGATTTATAACATTAATTTTGTTTTCAAATTTTTTTTAAAGGATATTTGGAGAATTTATATATATTAATCCATTTTAGTTCATTTTAGTTAATATAATATTTGTTATTTATACCAAATCTTTCTAATATTTTGAACATTTAATCATAAAAAACTGTCACAGTCATCACCTCTAAAATATTAGTTTTAATTTAAAAAATTTCCTATTATAGGAATATTATTTATAAAAATGTATTAAATATTGGGAAGAATATTAATTTTTTTATTATTTGCTTGCTACTAATTATTTTTTCATGGTTAAAAATTAAAAACAGTTAAAATTACTTATCACAATTAAGAAAAAATGAATGCACTATGAGAAAAACAAAAAATATAAAGAATAAAAATGAATCCAAATGTATAAAAACAATATTAAATGACCATATTCATACAATAACTCTTTTAGTATCTATAATTTTCCATTTTAGATCCTTTTGGTATGTTAGTATCTTGGGAGCATCTTTTTCTTATCACAAATTGGAAGTGTGCCGCTCAAGTTCTGTATAAATGTCCAAACCTATCCTCTCTTCTTAACATACCAATAAAACTTTGGATCATCTAATACATACCCAAATAACATCCTTATTTACATAATACTAACCTCAAATCATAATGTTTCTCCTTAATTCATCATGATTAGCACTTTGGGGCAAACCTAGAGAAGTTTTTCGAAGAAGAGGTAACATTCTTAATCAAGAATTTTATTTTATTTCTTCCTCGACTTTATTAAATTTTTATCAAATAATTATGATATAATAATATCAGTATAATAAATATACATTTATTTTAGTCATTAATTTGATAACATGAATCCATCTTCTATTTTTTCAAATGTGTTACGAAATCATTATCCAAGTGAATGGTAGGCTACCACCTGGTGAAATGATACCATTTTTGTTACCATTACAACCTCTTATGGTAGTATATAATGGTCTATTAATTGTACTTATATTATTTTAATGATATTATTATGATTATTTAATAATTATATCACATATACATCATTAATTTTCATTATTTGGTAATATGATAATGTTGTTCATGTTGACAATATACTACCACCTCACAAAGTGAGTTGATTCATCCACACAATACATGGATGCTAATAAGGAAGGAATTAATAAAATTATCAGAAATATATAAAATAAAAAGGATTCTATAATGTTAATATGTTATTTATTTTTATTTACTTCTTTTAATTTGAAAAAATTGAAACAACGTTGAAGCATACATAAGACCTACCGTCAACATGAATGATGAATTTCATTTTTATTATGTTTACCATTTATATATAAGTATAAATAATTTTGTAAATAATATATATTTTATTTATATCATGGATACAATTTTGATGTTTATTTAACCATGATAAAATTAAGAGTACCAAAAAATAACAAATTAAAACATTCCTGAAAAATATGAAAGATAATACATGAAACTTGACATTAAAATTGAATTATTAAAAAAAAATTAATAAAAGGGAATAATTAAATCATATATATTATGATTGATATATATATATATTATATAATATAATTACAATAAAAATCTATTCATTATCTATGATGGTCAAACATATACAATGTAAGTCGATACTGATGGTATGATATTATTGTATCACTTTTATTTTTTGATAAGACACATTGTTGATTCACCACTTGTTTATTTTATATGGTTTATATAAACCAAAGGAATATAAGTTAAGAATATTAAGAATAATTCATGGAAATAGATATTATTTTTGAATCTCTCTTTCATGGGGTTTACGGTTCAATATTGTCTAAAGCCGTAATGGATTTATTTCCTCGATTTTTTTTGACACAGGTTATATTATGAAGTTATCATCTTTTACGAGGTGTATGAACTGAACCATTGAATTTTTTTCATAAAAACGTATCTTAATGATATTATATGAGTAATTTATTTTAATTATTTAATTTTTATTAGGATTCAATGTTTCCAACATGGTAAGTGTTTTCTGTTATAATCTCATCATTTATCAGTATTGTTTGTGAATATGGTTCTAATGAAAAACATATGATGATATATATCTCATTGAAATAAATAATATTTTTATTCAATTGTTATTTATATAGAATACATGTATTCACTTAATTTACCTCTAATTATATACTCATTATTAGAAATTTATATTTTTATGAACGATCTTATTTATTTATCTCTTCTAACAGAATCCAATTTTTCTTCTAAAACAATGTTATTGAAAATTACATCCAATTAATTTTAACATTTATAAAATCATTAATTAATGAAATTTTTACCCATGTCTGATATTATAAAATTATTTAATGTAATCTTCATTTCATTTTCCAAATAATTCCCATTTTTCATTTATAATAAATGTAAATGGAATATTTTTTTAAGGAGTACGACAATAATGTAACTTACCACTGTCATGTACATTATGTTAATTGAGTATTACATTATATGTTTCTAGGGAAATTTAATAAGAAAATTAATTAATAAATATTTTCTTAATTTTTGGTTCTAACTATTTAATTTATAATGAACAAATAATTTTCTCATGAATTATTCCAAGTGATTTTTCTATAAAAATCATTTTACATCAATAAAAAAATCCTTTTCTGTTTCTGTTTCTATAGTATTGATTTTATCTAAGAATACCATTATTATTATTTATATGGATGGTTTAATATGATATTGAAAATATTTTTATGAAACCTATTTCCTTTCCATCAGTTATACCCTGATAAATTTCTTATAAATACTGCTTCATTTTTTCATGGGTTGTGCTATGATAAAATAATGAAATGTTTATGAAAACTATATTTTTTTACAAATATTATTCTATGATAAAAATTTTATTAATACCATTTATATTCACAGGTTATGATATTAATTTTTAATTATAATTTTGTACATATATATATGTATATATGAATATTACTATCTGTTATATTTAATGCAATGACAATGGATAATGGTTCTATTATAACCAATACTAGTGGGACCTATAACACCCAAAAATTAATTGGGTAATAATTAATGATAAATGAGATCTATTGGTGCATGATAGGTTATCCCAAACCTAACATATAGTACATGGGATGTTTTCTTATACTTATAAGTGATTACATATTTAATTATCTCAGGCCAGGAGTTGGTAAAAGGTTTATTATCCCAATACAAACATGTTATGAATTTCATGGTGGGTAGCACTGAAATAATATTTTTATGGTTATCTATTTTCTAAAATTTTATTTCTTATTATTTTTTTATTGTATCATGTCTCATATTATTTAATTTTTTTATTAATAATGCTTTTTTATCATCAAACTTATATTAAATGACTAATATTTATTGTCCATGATATGTGAGTTATGGTTTTTGTATGTCATTATTATGTTCCCATAGCCATATTCTCATGATATATTGATAATTCCCTAGATCACCCTTATTGAAAATATTATATCACCCTTTATTTTATTTCTATTCCCCATGATAAGAAGAAATGTATTGTGTATGTTATTTCAAATTAGGGTTCTAGTTATGAATAACATTGTGGGTGATGGTCTATCTCAGTTATGTACAAGTTGTTCATATGTCCATATATCCAAAAAAAATTGTGGCTCTATGATACTCATCTGTGTGTTGGACTAATGTAATGAATATTCATCTAATAATTTGTAATATATATATATATAAGATGATTATTTATAGATTATAATACTATTTTCTATATAATGTAATATGCATCATGACTAAAAGCCATATTTTGCTATAAATGCACCATAATTCACTCATTATCCCTCAATATATCCCTTACAAAAGATATTACGCATCCATTGATGATGTCTGTTATTTTTTCTATTACTTCTATTAATATTTATGATATTTAAGTTAGTTTTATCATCATGAGATATTTAATGTCTATAGAGTTTGTTTTAATGTATGTATTATTATTACATTTGTATATAACTTTATTGTATGTCATTTTATTATTAAATTTCAATGAATTATATAATTTGTTCCTAGGAAATATAATAGTTTTTTATGTTGTTATATTAAAAACATAAAAAAAATTGTTTATGGAAGTGTATCCCTTTTTTAAATGAAATAAATTTATGGTTTTATAGTCATCCCCTAGTTACTAATTTTCACACAGAAAATAATTTGACATATAAATTTGAAAATATGTGAAGGTGATTCTTTTTCATGTCATCCTATTGTTCTCATGTATCCTCTTCAAACTGTGATTTCTCCGAAGGACCTTTATAAATTTTCATGTATTATTCATCAATTCTTTTACCTTATGTCATTTATTTGGATCGTTTCCTCTTCATGTGACATGTCATCTTTCAAATTAACACCACTAGTGTTATATACATTTTAGGGGTTAGGCATATAATTTAGTAGTAAGGAAACATGGATCATATTATTTCTATTATAATGATATAGTTATAGTGCCAATATATAAGAAACTCCTCTAATGAGCTCGAGAATCTCAAATAGTCCAATGTAACTTGGACATAGTTTCTCATTATTTATAAATCTCTTAAAGATAATCCATGATAATATATTTTGGAATATATGAACCCCATCATGAATCAATATGTCTTTCCATTATTTTTCATGATTAATGTTTTTGATCACTTTGAGCATCCTTGATTCTTTTAAGATTCACATGAATCTTTTCGGTAGTTTCCTTTTCAATGGATGGTACAAATATTTTCCCATTTAAATGTTCATACAAACATTTGGATGTTCTAAATATTTTTCCATAGAGATATTCAAAATGGTCCATTTGAGTTTGTGTCACAACCTGCCTTCTTCAAGAGGAGGGGAGGTAAAATAATGTTCTATACCCTAACTTCTTCAACATAAAAGAGATGTAATTACCCCTAGAGTCACACCTTCATATAGCCCTAAGTGGTGACCAGCACCAAGGGTTTAAGATTTTACACAAAATATATGGCATTACCCTCTTTCGAAAATTGTTTCAGGAGATAATATGTATCCTAAAGACAAATAGAAGATATATTATAAAATAAATCCCAACCATTCCACCATGCATGTATAAATGTAAATGAAAAATATTTTTATTACTAAATCACCTAAAAAATTAATAAAAAGGGAGAAAATAAATATAATAACAACAAATATCCTGACACCAGATTTTGTAATGTCTATCACAGTTCCCAAAAACCACTAAGAAACCTGAAAATATTTTTATAGTCCTATGGTGTGTATACAATATTACCGACTAGGAATGCTAATTTAAAATTCAGGGTTAATAATGAATATGTATTTTTTATATTTATTAAAATTATTAAATTAAATATTAATTTTTCTTTTAATGGGATGATGTGTTCGATGGCGTACCAGATATGTAACAATAAGTTTCTTTAAAATATAACGTTTCACACAACGTTGAGTTATACTAAAAAAAAATATAATCATGATATTATTTTAAATGATAGTTAATATATAGTCATTGTTTTATAGGGAATAAAAAAACATACAAAAATATGATTACACATGTTTATAAAATGTTTTTATAATTATTCAAAAAAAATTAGAGGCTTAAAATTTGAATGAATCCAATTTTTGGCACAAATACTCGATTATTCTATAAAAAGTTGATTTACCACCTTTTCAGGGAGAACCTTTTTTTAATCATTTTTTTTGACACTTTCATATGTTATATATGAAAATATTTAATTCATTGTTTATAATAAGTTCATTAAAATATACTTCGGTTGAAAGTTTTGTATTTTTCTAATAATGTTTATTTTTAGATGAATTGTGAATAATACTACATTTTAATTCAAAAATGCCATTAATATAATTAATTTATATAGTTAGATTATATTATTTATTGGTTTTAAAGTGTAATTAGGTTATATTTTTACCATTTAATCCAATTTTGGTAATTTTATGCAATCTCAGTTGAAATTGGACATAAACAAATGACAATATTTTGTGGGCTATTCTTTTTTAAAAACTCGCTTTTTGGCTTTGACAATGAGAATTAATATTAAATTAATTTATGCAACTTATGTGTTTTGATTTTTGGAAAAATGGATTACATTTTTTTAATCAGGAGGTATAAATTGAATAAATCTTTATATTTTATTATTATAAATTTTTAATAAAAATTTCAGTAAATATTTTATTTACCATGGTTAAAGGGTAAATATGGTAAACAAGGGTAAAAATAATATAATAATAATATTAAATTACCCGATCAAGTGTCATAACAATATTTTAGGATACAGGTCTGACCATGGGCATCTATGGGTAGAATATTTGACCCCATATAACCACTTGTATCTAAAAATGACACTTTTTAAAAATTAATTTAAAGATGTAGAAAAGTTAACATTAACATATATCTCATAGTAAACCAATTTTTATAATGGGATATAAATGTTATATTTTCCACTATAAATAGTAATTATAAACAAAAAACTATTTCATACATCATTATAATCTATTTATAATTTTTAGACATTATATAAATAAATTTATTTATGAAATAATTATTATGTAGTGTCTGCCATATTAATGAATGCAATAAATAAATGATTTTATAAATATTAAAATAATATTATTTTGAAACATTTTATTCATTAAAAAAATATTATAGATAATTATAACATGTTATCATTAAATTGATGAATATTTTTTGAAACAATAATGTTGTTTTAGATATTTTTGAAAGTCATGATTTGAATAATATTAAAATTTACCAAAAATTGTTCTTAAGTTAATAAATATTTTATTAAATTATAAAATAGTCCTAAATAACTATTATTCAGAAAAAAGGAATATATGATATTAATAATGTCATTAATAATCTATTTTTGGTCTCTTGGATTTTATTGTTACTTTAATAACCATGTAGTATGAATATAAAGAAGACATGGTAAATGGTAAAATAGTAAACTAAGGGTTATAACTAAATGATAAGGTTAAACATGAATCCAAAACAATGATAAAAAATATTGGTTGAGATTATTTCAAATAAAATTCAGCATATCTTCTAATTGAATGAGCCTGGGACCATTTGAAACTAAAAATAATTTTATAAAAAAATAATAATTTAAAGCATTACTAGAGTTCCCCTCATCCTTCTTAAAAAAGGACACCACCTCAAACCCATTACTCACACCTCCTATGCCCCTTGGATCATCCAAAATCTTCTACAATAATCTCCCAACATCCCTATATTCCACCTATATTCCTTACATTTGGGACAGGGAAAATCAATAATGCATACTGGTTCAATTCAAAGGGAGTTACCCAATTTAAAGGAAACTTCTTCTCTCAAGTTTAATTTTCTTTTCATTGTACACTCCAGATTATATTCTTATTCCTTGTTTAAATAAAAAAACCATTATCTTAAATATACAAGGTTGTTTATATGAGTATTTATCTAACTACACATCCTCACTTCTCGATCTAATTTATAGAAACATACTGTTTCTGTGGACGACGAACTACAACCTCACGAAATGAAGATTGTTCAATTATCTCCCACCTCCGTTACTAGTGTCCATTATTATAGAAAAATATTTATATTTGATATATATTATAGTTATATTGTCCTTATGCATCTATATTTTTCATTTAAATCATAATTTTATGTTTTCTATAATCGGTAAATATGATAATTTCATTTGAGGAGGTGAGGACTACCGCCGCCTCAAGGTGATATGACTCATTCATGCTATATGTGGAATGTATAAAGGTTTGTGTTAATGAAAATATATATGATATTATACTATAATTATAATATAATTATGTAAAATTATGTTTTCATTCCATTAAATATGAAATAGAAATGAATGTAGCCTTTATGCGTATGTACGACTTACATTCTCCATGAATGGTGCATTTAATTTCTTATATCCAAATGTTATATACTGTTATAAATATATATATAAATGATATATATGATATATATGATATATAAATCATTAATATCATTCTATTGATAATGGAAACTTGAACAAATTGAAAACTTGTAATTATAAGAAGTTCATTTTTGACTCGAGTACCAAATATCAACAAAAGGACCGCTATTATCTTAAATGATTATGTAATGTCTATAACATGGTAATAATTTATAAAAAGGAATAATATACTTGATAATATTATCAAAGAAAGTAATAATTATCTTTAGTTTATTATTTAAGTGATTAAATAACGAACGAGTCATGTCGAACATGATGCATGGGAACTTCTTTACCAAATTTCCATTCATTGGGTTAAACATCTACCTCATTATTATGACATGCTATTATTATGTGAGATATAAAATTTTATATCCAATATTTTATTTTTAGATCCATTATTTGTAGTTAACATAAATACAATTAATTGTTCTATTTTATTTACTAAATGATTTTTAAGGGACTTAATCCCAATGTCCTTCATTGAGGAATACATGAATTTTTACACGACTTTCTATTATGCGGTGTATAAACATCTTCGAAATTTCATTTCATTCAATTCTAATCTTTTTTGACATAGTGTTTTACTAAATGAAGAAGGGAATGAATCATTTTAATGTACGCAGTGACAAAAAAATTTCCACTATCGCGAGCATTATTTGATAGTTGGATTTCATAACAAGTCGTAATATTTTTAAAAGGAAAATAAATACCATGCACACCTTTTACGTATTTTTCATGTGAAAATAGTTTTCATAATCAATTTATTATGTAAATATATTGAATTGATATATTTTGATTGAAATATGGAAATGTTAACTTTTATTATACTATTGTTATGTTTTAAGATTATGTTATGGTTCTGTGGAATTGTTTATGTATATGGGTAGTTCCATGATAATCCCTAGGAAGGTGAGACTAATATAACTCTCCAATGAATTGTATAATGTGACAGTGGTAAACCATAATGTTTCTCAAATAATATTTAGGGAATATATTGTGATGTGTATTCAAAACGTTACTCCATATGTGTCTATGAAAGATAAAAGTTAGTATGTTATGGATGCCACAAGATACCTATATGATTTATGATTTCTATGTGTTACTCATAAATCTAATTATTTAATGAGGTGTGTTAAAGAGATTATGTTTTTATGTATTGATGAAATAATGATTTCATTCATTATTTTATGACTGTTATTGAACTTTTTATGCTCATCGCATGTTTTTGAAATGTTGTTCAGAGGTTTTTAGGATGGGTAAGAGAAAGGATGAATTCAAGAATAATTCTATTAAGAAAATAATTCTTGTTTTCTATTAAAAGATATTATTTAATGAAAAAATGGATAGTGTGTAGAAGTGTATACATTATAATATTTGAGATTTCATGTAATAGTTATCACCCAATTCTCTAAAACTCTAATCCTGAAATGATACTCTATGTGAATTATTTAATTAATTCATGATTATAAAACTTTTATGGTTGGGGCCTTATAGTTGGTATCAGAGGATATTTTAGACAATTTTAGGAGTTTGGAATTTGGTGGATTAATATCCATAAATTTAATTATGGTATGATTGAAATTATATAGATTTTTAATTTTATAATGTTTCTTCCTCAAAAATAAATTTTTTCAGAATGGTTTTTCGCAGACAGAATAGGGAACCTATGCTAGGATGTAATACAAAGGGCAATGACCTTCTAAATTAGCTTCCTGAGATGGTAAGAATCTGATTGATCCATTTCATGTAGTAATGGATCAGTCGACATAGGTGATAAATTGTAGTTTTGTTTATAGATTATATTTTGGGATATTATAAACGTAATGAGGAGTATGAAATCCATTTAACGATTTACTTACTGACATGAAAAGAAAAGAAAATGTAATGGAAATTCATCAATGGTGAGTTTTAGTAAAACAAATTTCATTACATGGTCACATTGTTTAAAAAATTGGAATAAATATTTATTCTACTAATAAATATTTTAGAATAACGACCAAAACCCACAAACAAAACTATGATTCGTAGTATTGTTGGTTTAGCAGGTTGTTACCAGAGGTTTATTGAAAATTTTTCACAGTTATCTAGACAAGTGATGATGTTAACTCGAAATTGTCTTAAGTTCATTTGGATAAAATAATGAGATGACTATTTTCCTGAAATGAAAAATAGATTGGTTAATTCTACCATTTTGGGATAGCCATCCAGAAATGGAGGGTTTGTTATCTACAATGATGCTTTTGGAAAGGACATGGTTGTGTTTTAATTTATAATGATCAGATAATTGTTTGTGCTTCATGTCATCTGAAACCTTTTGAACTAAATTACCCTAAAAATAATTGAAAATTAACTTTTGTTTTTTTTTTCTTTAAACATTTGAGGTATTATCGATATTGAGTAAATTGGGAAATATATACTGACCAAAAAAGTTTGAAGTATATATTCACTCAGACTGAATGAACATGGGACTGGGGAGATGGTTTTAATTAATTGATGATTATTATTTCTTGATTCATTACCCTCTAGGAATATAAAATAATGTTGTGGATACCTCAAGTCAAAAATTTAACAATACATTAACTATGTTCTGCGGGGAACAAGACGCTTTGATTAATGATTAGATAAAATATTGCATTAATGTTTTCAGTGTATGAAATTACTCTATATGGTTTTAGGTGGTAGTTAAATCATCTCAATCAGACAGATGTAAGAAAGTGCATAAGGAAGACTGCGAGTTACAGAAAAAGGTATACCTGGTTCATATTGGTAAGTTACCTGAATTAACCATTGATCAATATTGTGTTTTCTAGTTTGGGTAGAGATTATGTGTGACTTTGGATTTATATGTGATGAAATATTTATTATGTGATTCTCATAGTTCTCCATTTTAAGTTCATCCTAACAGTATGAAGATGTACAAAGATCTTAGAGATTATTACGGGTGGGATGGAATTAAACGTGATATTTCTGACATTACAGTGAAGTGATTGACTTGCCAATAGGCTAAAGAAGGGAGGAAATTATGGAATGGGATGATTCAGCCTTTACCTATTCTAGAGTGGAAATGAGAAGATATACACATTGACATCATTGTGATATTATCAACGAAATCTCAAGGTAACAATTCAATCTGGGTTATTGTTGAGTGATTAACTAAATCTGCTCATTTCGTTCTTATTAAATATACTTTGTCTCTAGATCAACTTTATCGATTCTATGATAAACAGATTGTCAGGTTTTTTGGAGTTCACATATCCATTGTATTTGATCATGATTTGAGGTTCAATATCACTTTTGTAAAGGCCTTACTATATCATTGGGTACAGAATTAAACTTTATTAGATCATTTCTTCATCAATCAGTTGATTAGTCAGAACGAACAATTTAGAAAATGGAAGATATGTTTCGTTCTTTCTCAATAGTTTACTAGGGATATTGGGACTGACATATTTCTATGGTTGAATTTTAATATAGTAACTGTTTTCATTCCAGTATATAGATGGCTTTTTTGACGCATTATATGAAACGACATGTTGAACTCCAGCTTTTGGGTAAGAAGTATGTGATAGGATGTTGATTGAACATTAATTGGCAGAAGATATGGAATAAAAAGATAAATTGATTCATAATCACAAGAGAACAAATCAGATCACAATGAAACATTATACAAATAACCAATGGAAGGATATTTATTTCGAGGTTAGTGATCATGTATTTCTAAAATTTTCTCAATGGAAAAGTGTGATGTGTTTTTGTAAGAATGGAAAGCTGAGTCCGAGGTTCGTTGGACCCTATGAAATCTTGGAGAATGTTGGAACGGTTTCCTAATGAGTGGATTTACCTCCATTTCTATCCTAAGAACACAGATTTTTTAATGATTCAATATTGAATAAGAATATACCAGATCCATCTCATGATTTGAGTTTTGAGGTAGTTCAGTTTTATGGTAATCTTTCTTATGAGGAACAACCAGTCTAGATTATTAACCGAAGAGAAAATTTGTATCAAAATAAGGTAAACAATCTGGTAAATTTTTTGTGGAAAAAACATATTATTGAAGAAGAAACATGGGAATCTGAGAACTTTATTAGGGATAAATACCCTCATTTATTTTATAAGTGAATAAAATTGTGAGGATGAAATTTTCAAAATGGGGGAAGGATGTAACATCCATGGTAAATAAAGAATATGAAAATTTCTAATTTATTAATGTTTTTTATTCAATAATAATTTCACTTTAATTGGATGTTATGTTCGATGGCATAATCTATACGAAACAATGAGTTTCGTTGAAAACTTATGTTACACAAAATGTTGAGTTATACAGAATAATAATACAATAATATTATTACATTAAATGGTAGTTAACACATAGTCATTTTATTATTGGGAATGAATAGAACTAACTAAAATGATATTTCAAAGGTTTTTTATATGTTTTTACATTTATACATTAATAGTTAGAGGCCTAAAATGTTAATTAATCCAAATTTAAGTATAAATATTATAATATTTTTTAAAAGGTCGATTTAACACCTTTTGATGGAAAACCCTTTTTAAATCTAGTTTTATTCACTTATATTTGTTGTATTTGAAAAATCAAAATTATTTTTTAAAATTGGGAAATCAAATTTTACTTCGAATGAAATTTATTTATTTTTCTAATTAGATTCTTTTTTAATGAATAGTAAAAAATAATCCACTTTAATTCAAAACACACTTTTATTAAAATTTATTTATATGGTTATATTATATTTTTAATGGGTTTTAATGTGTAATTATGTTATAGTTTTACCATTTAATCCAATGTAGGTCATTGGATGTAATTTTTCTTTGAAATTGGACAGAAACAAATTTCAATCATTTGATATTTATTATTTCTTAAAAAACTCGATTTTTTGGTTTTGAGAACAAGAATAAATTTTAAATTAATTCTAGAAACATCATTATATTTATTTTGGAATAATCAATTCCATATTTGGAATCAAGGGGAAAAATTTTGTAAATAGACAACTTTTATTATTAGACATCATGAATAACAACATTAGTAAATATTTAATTTTCCCTAGTTAAAGGGTAAATCTGGTATATAAGGGTAAAAGTTAATATTTTAATAATATTAAATTACCCTAAAACGTGTCCTAGTGATATTTTATGATACATTTATGACCATGGGAATCTTTAGGTCATTTTTGGGACCCCATAGAGCCACTTGTATGTGAAAATGACACTTTATAAAAATTAATTTAATGTTAAGGAAAATGTAGAATAAACATATATATTTTAATAAATTTTTTTTAAAGTGATATATAAGAGTTGTTTTAGAATATAAATATTAATTAGAAATATAATATTATTTAATATATCATGGTATTTTATTTATAAATTTGTACATCATATAAATAAATTTTTTTATGACACAATGGTGATGTAGTGTTTACATTATTAATGGATGCTTTAAATAAATTTGATTATAAATATTAAAATAAAATTATTTTGAAAAAATTTATTCCTTACATGAATTTAGAGATATGTATATGTTTTTATAATTTAATTAAATATTTTTTTTAGATATAATCTTGTTGGTTTTGATTTACATATAAGTCATTATATGAATAGTATTAAAATTGACATAAAATAGTTTTTAAATCAATCATCATTATATTAATTCATAATTTTTCATATAAATAAAATATTTATAAGAATATAATATATGATGTTTAAAATGTCATTAGTGATCCAATTTGGGTAACTTGGATGTTTATAGTAACTAAATTAACCATATAGTATGAATATACATGAATATATGGTAAAAGTTAAATTTGTTAACTATGGGTTAATGTTAAATGATCAATTTAAAAATGAAACAAAATATTTTCATAAACATGTTGGTTGAGATGATTTATAATATTAGTCATCATAACTTCATGTGAAATGAGTTTGGGACCATTTAATACATAAAATAATTTTATAATAAAAAAAAATTTCAAAGCGTTCCTAATGTTTCCTCCTCCCACTTATAAAAGGACAGCACCTCTAACCCATTACCCACTCCTCTCAATCCCCATGGATCATACAACCTATATTACAATAATCTCCCAACATTACTCAATACCACCTAGAAGACTTACATGGGTAAGAAGGTAATTCAATAAAGCGTTTTGGTTCAAAACAATGGGAGTTACCCAAATTAAATGTAATGTCTTCTCTCATTTTCTTTGCATTCATTTTTATTATATAATACCTAATATATTAATATTCCTTGTTAACATAAAAAACCAGAATACTCAATTTAATAGATTTTTGTTATAATATTTATTCAAACAACACGTCCACACACCTCAATCTAATGGATACACACATGCAGTTTCTGTGGACAACAAACTACTACCTCATGAAAAAATGATTTTTCAATTATCTCTTACCACCATTCCTGGTGGCCATTATGATGGAAATTTATTTGTATATGCTATATTTTATATTTTTATTGTCTCTAGGCTACTTCATTTTTCATTTATATCATACATTTATTGTTTCCAAAAATAGTAAATAGGATAACATCATTTGAGGAAGTGAAAACTACCGCCCCATCAATGTTATATGACTCATTCATGCCATACATGGAACTTATAGAGGGTTGAGATAGTGAAATTATACATAATATTATAATTAATTATAATATACTTATGTATAATTAAATTTTCATTCCATTAAATACATAATAGAAATGAAAGAAACATTCATTTGTATGTATGGCCTACGTCTCCATGAACTGTGCATTTCGTTTTTTATCTCAAAATGTTATGAATAGTTATAAATACATATATATTGATTATATAAGATATATGTGATATCTAAATAATAATGTTCATTTTGGAGATAATAGACTTGTGACCACATGGTCAACTTGTTATTATAAGAAGTTCATTTTTACTCGAGTACCAAATATCGAGAAAATGATCGTTAGTAAATTAGTTGATTATGGAATGTTTATAACGTTTTAATAAATGAAAAAAAGGAATAAGAAACATGAAAATGGTTCTTAATCAAGTATATATTTACATTATATTTTTATTTAGGATATTAAATAATGAACGAGTCATGTCGGACACGAGGTAAGGGAACTTCCTAACACAATTTCCATTCTTTTGGTTAAACGTCTACTTTATGATTATGCCATGCTATGATTATGTGAGATATAAAATTTGATATCCTATATTTGATATCATATATATTTATGTTTAAATATATTGAATACACATAATCGATCTATTTTATTTAAAAAATGATCTTTTTAATGGACTCCATTTTAATATCATTTCATTGAGGCATACTTCAATTTAAACCTGTTATTCTTTTATACGGTGCATAATCCCATTTCAAATTTCATTTCATTAAAAGAGAATCTTTTTATAGATAGTGTTTTACTAAATGAAAATGGGTATGTTTCTTCTTTAATGTACAATTTGACAACCACCATTCCACTGCCATGAGAATTATTTGATATCTGCCTTCCTTAAAAAGCCGTAATTTCATTAATGGGAAAATAAATACCATATAGTATTTTTACATTTTTTTGTATTGAAAATGGTTTTTAATGGATTGATTATTTAAATGTATTGAAATTATATATTGTTCTTGAAATTTGGGAATATTATCTTTCTTTTATTCTCTTGTTATTTGTCATGATTATGTTATGGTTCTGGGAAATTGTTTATGTATTCAGTTGATCCATGATATACCCAGGACGGGTGATCCTGAGATAGCTCTCCATTACATTGGGTAATGGGACAGAGGTAAACATTTATGATTCTCCAAAGAGATTTTGGGAATATATTGTGGTAGTTATTTCATATGTAACCCCATATGTATATGTGAAAGCTATAATGTAATTATGTTATGGATTCCACAAGTTCCCCTTATGTTTTATGATTTCTATTTCTATTCATAAATCTTATCATTTCATGAGGTGTGTTAAGGAGATTATGTTTTGTATGTCTGGATGGAATAATTATTTAGTTCTTCATTTTATAAACCTTACTGTTCTTTTTATACTCATCCCATGTTTTTGAAATGTTATTAACATGGTATAAGGATGGGTAATATAAATGAAGAATTCACGAATAATTATATTAAGAAAAGAATTGATGTTTTCTTTCAGAAATTTTTATTCTATTAAAATAATGGATTCTAAGTAGAAGTGTCTACAATGTAGTATTTGATAGGTAATGTAATTTTTATGGACTAATTCTATATAAATCTAAACCAGACAGAATCCTCCATTTGAATTATTAAATTTTTCATTAATATTTAATGTTTAATGCAATGGCGTAAAAACTGATGCCATCAGTGCCCTAGTGGTCGAAATTTAATAATTCTTCTATGATAAAAAAAATAGAACCAAAAAGAACCTATCGTGTAACACTAAAAAGCCTATCATATCCAAGGCATACTCACTAAATAATGAAATTCATGTAAAGTAGAAGTATAATAACATAAACATTTGGCTACCATGAACCACTTTCACAGTAGTTAAATACCAAATTTTGATCACTAATGTCAGGACACTACCACTTTTCCAAAACATAGTCCCACATCCAAAACCCTCGTTTACACACATTTTCCTCAACCCATACCACACATCTCATCTGTAGAACACTTTGTCACAATAACCAAGCCTCTTTCTCGAAGAAAATTGGGCCCCATCCCGAAGACACATTGGAAAAAAATTATAGTTTACAATAACAGAGGACCCTCATACACAACAAACCTTCCCAAAGGATCTTGGAATATGCTTAGCCTCAATCCATTACAGCATAATCATATACACTAGAGATTTAAGAACATTGATGATTGTTTGTGGGAAAAATTCATCAACCAGCCATCCAACCTCCCTCTAGAATTTTGGTAAAGACACCCTACCCCAGGAAATAGGGTTGTGTTGCACATAGTCCTTAATGAGGGTGGGGTGCATAAATAAAACAAAAAGAACTAAAATTTAAACATTTTAGTAAATAATAATCATCCAATTATATGTGTACCAAAAAAAACAACCAGCCCACAAAAACACCTTTTGTTGCTACCCCTATATTAGAACCCACAAAGAAGTCGTTGTCAAATAAAAAACATAACCACTTTGTTTCCATTTAAATAATTTCTATTCATTAATTAATAAAGGGGTTCAGATTAATTAGTTCTAGAACTACCTACAGAACTACCTAGAACAACAACTACAACTTCCTCAGAAGGGGAAGAGCATGATTAACGAAACACAAATCAACCAACCAATGTCTAATTTCGGTACCACCTACATTGAACAAGGGAAGAGCGAATGAAGTAAAACATTTCTATTTTAAACCCCATTCATAAAAATAACGGATAACAAAAAACATATAGTTCCACTATGAAACCCCTTCTTCGTGGACACCAGTTCATCAACTACAAACTGTCATTATTAAATGTTTTCCCACACAATCATTCTCTTGAGTCCAAATCTGAAAACCTCACTGCACCACAACATCACAACTGACACACCTATTTACATAAACTCACAACATAACCCAAACTTGTAACACCACTTCCCAAAAATTTCCAACATATAGTCCCATTAAATAACAAGTTCATAGCAATATTTCAGTCCCAATTTCCAATGTCATGTAAAATCAAAAAAACAAAGGAAATAAAACTACCTACAATCCATCAATTCCATAATCAATTTGTCCCTCAACCTGATATTCCAACAGACCAACCATACTACCCCACATAAATATCCAACAATAACAACCATTAAAATAGAACCCAATTACACACACATACCACTCCCTTTCCCACCCTGAAAACATATTAGTGCTCCAAACAACATCACCACAAAACCCACACAATGTCACAATCTCCAAAAAAAACACAGTTGACAACCACACCTATGTAACATGATGTATTCATATTTGGTAAATAGAGTTCTTGAAAACACTTTTATAAAAATGTGCGATCACACTACGGTTTCAATGATATAGAATCCATTTCAATTAACCTAGTCTCTGTGATTAAACATATTTTCTTGTTATATCCATTTATCAAGCATCACAAAAAATAGAACATCACCTATGAAAAAAAAAATTTCACCAAAAACAATGATTTTCAGAAGCCATACAACCACAATAATTCATAAAAGGAATGATTATAACAAAATAAAATAAGATTTTGAACATCAATCCACTCCCAACATATTTTTAGTTGGCCACTACTAACATTTGATCTTATTCACTACCATTATATATTGGTCATTTTTAAATAATTATTCACCTATTTGTCATAAGGAATCATTATTACACCGACCCCTCATGATTTACAATTAATGAAAAAAATAATAAATCACATCTTGAATCAATAGGTGACCAAAATTCCTCATTGATCCAAGAACATGGGATCATGCGAGAAACATAAAACTCTAAGACAAATGTGCATGAGGGGGCTCCAGAACAGGTGAATGACTCATCTATAAAGGAATACATTAGGTCCACTAAGAGGAAACATATAACACACTAGGAAGGGAAGATCCCTAAATTTATTAGGTAGATCCTATATTAATATAAGAACGATTTCATAAGCTGTTAACATGGTATCTTGGTGATGATCACACAATTTGAGTAACTCAATGTCCCTAGAGTGTAAGGATATTAATGATATACCTAATATTTTTTGAAATATTTGTAAATATTTTCAAAAGGAACTAAACATGGTTAGCTCATATAGGACGTAAGAGGGGATAATCTATAGAAAAATGGGAAATTATACATTTTTTAAAAGGATGAGACACCATTTGGTGTGTAACCATTTCTTTGTGGAAGCATCATGGTTACACTATTACAGTGCCTCCATTTCAGTGTGTGACTATTATAGTGCCACTATTATGGTGTGGAACTGCTACAGTGACACCATTTCAGTGTGAAAATATTACGGTGCCACCGTTTCGGTGTGCAACCGTTATGGTGCCACCATTTTAGTTTGTGGGCATTAAAATGACACAGTTATGGTGCCACTATTTCAGTGTTCCACTATCATTGTTCCACAACTAAGGGGCCACCTTTTCGGGGAAAATCTTTGGTGAGACCGGATTTTTTTGGAAAACTCCAAAAAAAACAATGGAAACCACAAAAAACACAAAAAGTATTGGATTTTCACAATAGAATGGTTAGGGAAATACTGTTCATTACATCAAATAACCGTCAAAATAATCTCTTCCTAAAAAATTTTAAAACCAACTCAGAAAAAGAGGGTTCTATACAACCACACAATAAAAAACCCCGTAGACACAAACTACATTCTATTATCTTAATGCTGTAGTGAAAACCCTAACATCCATGAACACCTATTTAACATCTATCATTTAAACAATAGTAGAACCACAAAGGTACCATTGCCCCAAAAAACCACACAAACACCAACGTCACTCTATCTAAACAGATTTATTAGGTATATCCTTCCTATATTTCAAGATATTGACTACTTTTGGCAGAATTGACTATCCCATTCTAGTTTCGTCGTATCCACATATATTCATCTTGATTAGGGGTCATATCCTCTCCCCCCATAGTTGGGATATTTCACTCAAATTCAGAGAACAAGTAAACAATTCATCTCACAACAATTGGGGACAAACATTACAACAAAAAATCATGCGCAAGAGAAAAACACAGAATAGTTCTAGGTACGGAACATTCATATTTGTCTCTCACTCCCATGTACTATCCTCGAGGCCACCATAGTGCCTCCATAACACATGAAACATAAGAATAGTCTAACCACACAACACCATCTCCTCATGATCCTCTATTTTTGATTGACGATTCACAAACATTTTCTCTTCCATGATATCCAACTATCCTCGACCATTGAAATGGGATTCATTGTATAGATACTAATAGAGATGAGATACATGGAATATTTTTTTGGTCCTGACTAACTACAGTGGAAATGCTAGGTGATAATTCACTAACGAACTCTCCCAAACACTTCAAAATGTCTAATGAAAATAGGAGAAATCTTTCTCTCTCTTCCAAACCACTGCTTCCCTCTTCAAGAGGAAAAATTCTAGAAAACATGGTCCCCAACCTCGAACACCGAATTCTTCCTTCATGTATCATGATAATTCTTATATTAGTCTTGTGCAACATTAACCCTTTAATGGACATGTGGTATATTATCTATCATACTTTGCAATATATTCTGAACAAAAACATATGCCTCCTTATATTATGTCCCGCACAAGGGTGAATGACATTTCCTCTTGTATATAACATTGAAAGGAGCCATAATTATGGACGAGAGATAGATATTATTGTAAGAAAACTCTAATAATAGAAAATGTCACACCTGAGACCCATTAATCTATAGAACACATTCCTGTAACATTTCATCAAACATTTGGATGGTTCATTAAGTATATATATCTGTCTAAGGGTGGAATATTGTTCTGAGTCATTATTGAGTACCAAATGAATGATAATATCACCACCAGTGTTGTTAGTTACACAGCCGAGTCCCCAGGTCAAACTACACGGCGTGTCTATCATTGACACGACGTGTTCTGTCATGGAGTTAACAGAACCTTGTTTTAAGTTACAAGGCCGGACTCCGGGTCCCACTACAAGGATTTCCCATTCGGTACACGGCGTGCTTTACTCAAGCCTTTCCCTAACCCGTGTTGCTGCCCACACGGTTTGTGACACGTGAACAGACTACACGGCGTGTACTCAGGGTACACGGCTTGTACTCAAAAAGGTAATTTTTCTTCCTGAACAGAAGACCATGCACATCGTGTATAAAAATACTACACGGCGTGTATACTAGGTTTCCGGATATTATTCCTCAGAAACATCCCCGGAACACAAAAAATACTGAAACTAACACCTAAGTGTCAAATAACTACTCGTGGGGGGACATACTCCCAACGAATCATAGTTTGACATCTTATATGTGTTATAACCAATAAAAAATCGATGATCCACCAAATTACGGTCAATAGTGGCACATACTCCCCAAAAACCAAAGTTTGGCGTCCATTCTATAAACAAGCTCATACAAAAATACCACATCACAAGGCAGGTACTTATCAAGCAGCTATCACAACAACATTCCTTATTAGCACAACAACTATCACAACAACATACAAATTCTAATGCACCTACATGGCATTGAAACTATGCCAGGCATGTGATTTATAGCATGTGCATATATGATGCATGAGACGACATACACTCATCTCATCGGGTTGCATCTAAATAGAAACCATAGATAAAATATAACTGCACAATATCAAATTGCGTCACCCAACGTTGAAAACATATCAACCGTAAAATTGAAAATTCAAAAGAATACAAAATACGAGGTAGACAAGCTTTTCGCTGTAAACAGGTTAGCTACGCCCGAGCACAGCTTATTACCAACTACCGTTCCGTCCTATCCCTGATTACGGCTTCAAATATTAAGTTAAAGATAAGAAACTCCTCTAATACCACTTTTTAATGTCCCGGTACCTGGTTCCACTCAACAGGTTCCCCGAAGCTGGTTCTCCACAAGACCTCAAGCACATTTCCCCAAATGCGAAAGGCTGCCGACTAGCAGTGAGGGCCCAAGTCTGAGAGTGGGGAAACTATTTTCTCATTTGTCAAAGTGTAGCGCAGCGGAATTTAAATAAATCATAAAGAGATAGCGAAAGTAGTAAACCATACAAAACTGAAATAAACAACTGCAGTGGATATAACCAACAGTATATAGAAAATGATTCAACATGTCTCATGTTCTAAGAACACAGCTAAAACATGTTATACATCAATACAGTACAACAAAGAGCAGAGTACTACAAAAAAAAGCAAAAGAGCTGGCAAGGGCATCGCGAGCCAAGGCTCGGTCCCCTGCCCTCCAACTCCACAGAAACAGTCAAGTACCTGTATAGGGACTCCTTCCCCTATCTACACCTGTAGAAATGTAATCTGTTTGGACCAAAAAGCATGAACCAAACAATGTGTGAGAAATATATCCCAGTAGGCACCCACCAAAGGCCAGTGCCCAACTGCGTGCAAGCATGCAACAATAGTGTGCAATAATAAAATGCAATATAGTAAGCAGTACTAAAAAGTAACTAACTCAATAATTTAATTTCCATTTTTTATTCATTTAATTTATTTAATTGAGTAACATTCATGTGCTCAACAACACCAAGCCCTCAGGAAAACCAGAACTGTGCCCTCAAGCTAAAATAGTATCCATGCCGTCGGGAATTCCCTAAAGACATATATAATCCAACCCTCATTTATTTCCCTCAAGAATAATAGAAATTGCCCTCAGGAATAGGAAGTGTCGCCCTCAAGCACAGAAGTCAAGCCCTCAGGCACGAAAGGTTGCCCTCAAGAAAAATAGAGTGTCGCCCTCAGGCTAAAACAGTAACACCCTTAGGATAATCACAACAACGCCCTCAGGATAAACTTATAACCGGGCCATGCCCAACATGTCAAAGCAGTAAACAAGAAATTACCCTCAAGGAAATTCTATGATTACTACTTTAAAGGCATACCCTCTGGTTTCCTGGCCAAACAGCTAAATAGTGAAACACACCCCCGGGGTGGTTCCAGATCTATGAAACGATCCCAACCAACATTTATTATCACAATTTAATCACCAATTCAATTATAGGAATTAAATATAGATACGACCACATCTACACGACACCCCAACATGGGTTCGTGGCACAAAAACACACAAAAACACAGAAAAACGCACGACAGTTAGAAATTTACACCAAGCCACCTACCTTAAGCGCCAACGAACATTATCCCTGAACGTCGACTCCAGAAACGCCCAAGAACGATGTATATCTGACGAAGAACAAAACCCATTAAAATGTATATAACTTTCCATCAGTAATGAATTGGTAAGAACGGTACCAGGAGAGGAGACGGCTTACCCGTGCGGTTCCAACGAGATTGTTCGACACCGAATCAGATTCCAGACGAACTCTCGGTAGATATTCAAAGGATCGGTCGACATCCTTGGCTCCAAAATGGGTCAAATGCCTCCTCTTCTAAATGAGGAGCGTACTGACTATTTTAAGAAGAAAAAAAAACATACACGACATGTACATCTGAGTACATGGCATGTACTTCCTTCGTTTAACTGTTCCTTTGGCAGCACCACCACACTGCTCAGCCATCGACATGAGTACATGACATGTACTCCCAAGTACATGACATGTATTGTCACCCACCTGTCGGCTGCTCCCCCGCCTTACTGTGTTGGACTACCGACTGACTACATGGTGTGTAAGTACCACTAAACGATGTCTAGTCTGTTCCTACATCCTGTGTCGCGGACATGGCTACACGAACCATATACTCATCCCAACACGGCCAATAGTACATGGCGTGTGGAAACATACATGGTCTGTAGTTCCAAAATATATGTTCTTTCCCCAGTTCCAATATTTTCTCGAAAACACTTAAGGAAAAGGAAAAAATAATAAGCCCGTACCTCAAAAATAAGAACTGGGTTCTTACACAACCTTCTCCTCTAAACTGGTCGAAATGACCATCTATCCTTGAGAGGGGTTAACAGTTCTTGATATTTACCAAATTTATTTTATGGTAGTCTATACCTAGAATAAAAAATCCTCTTACTAATTTGGGAAAATATTTCGATCACCCCATGTAAACAAACTCATCCATATAAATCCATTTCTCATCATATTGTCAACCTATGAGCAATCAATGTGACCTAGAAGGTTCCATCCGATTGGGAGCCATCAAAATCAGACGGGCATCGAGTTGAAAATCTATTTTGATCTCGACATCACGTTGAGGGTTTTAAGTCAAAACCTCTTCTAGAAACACACCCATAATCTCTCTAATATCCCTTGGAGACTCAACCATCTCTTTTTCTGCTGATCTCACAAGAAACTCATCCATCAAAGAGAGAGGAGGATCCACACAGCGACTGCGCACCTGATAGCTCCGTTCACCAATGAAAACTATATACAGGTCATCCACAAAAAAACATAATCCAAAACTGAATGAAATCTATAATGGAATGCAAAAAATTCTAGTTGATTCCTATAATGATATCTTATGATAGAATCTATAGCAGAAAAATATCCCCACTGAATTTATGTGTCCCCAAACTCAGTCTACGTCCCTAGAAAGCATCTAACAAACTGGTCTAACCTCAAACTAGCATACTAAATACCATGTTCATGGAATGTATCTGTATATATAGTAATAAATAATGTTATATATTTGGTGTGTCAAAGGAGTACAAATATCTTGATTCAAAAAAATCACATTCAAAAGTACAAAATAGGCTATTCATACCATAAATAACCTCTAGCCCCGCTGGAGAGGCTACCTTATCGTCATGAAATTACCCATGCTATGATCCTCTAACACTCTTATGTCAACAATATCCCCGACCATGCCCTGTTCAAGTTCACTAAATAGAACCTTGATGTCGACATCCACTAGCATAGTCTACACTTGGTGGAGTCGGAGCCCACTTGTAACACCCCGAGATTTTATGAAAAATATTATTTCTAATTTCATTAATGTCTTGTGTTGTACACTACATAAAAATGAGCTTTCACAACACGTATCCTTTACTTACCTTGCATTACACGTAATCTCAACCTTCCTCGATAGCGTGTGTAGTACGCAATAATGAGTTTCACTAAACAACAATATGCTATTAAAATATTATTAAAACTAGCCTTTATGAATAGAAATAACCACTTTTTGAAATTTTGTAAATTTTATTTTTTTAAATGGACTTCATTTTTGGATTCGGAATATCGAAATTAGCTTAGGTGATATTTTGGTACTTTTCGGATAACTTTCATTTTCTGATTAATAGTGAAAATTACTAAATTTTAATTAAAAACAACATTTTTAATAGAAATAATTAATAGTGATAAATTATTAATTTTAGTGGTTTTAAAGTATATTTAGAATTTATTTTTACAATTTAATACAATGTTGTTCATTTGATGTAATTTCACATTTAAACTAGACATAAACAATTGTCAATCTTTTGATTGTTATTATCTCTTAAGAACACGCTATTTGTTTTGACCACGGGTATTAATTTTTAAATTAAGTAATGCAACCGATATGTTTTGAATTTGGTAAAATAGACATCAATTTTCAGTTCATAATATCAAATATATCTTAGGCCTAATTTTTGGTATTTTTCTGGAAACTTTCAATTTTTGATGAATATTGAAACCACTAAGTGGTAGTTAAAAAATGAATTTTTCATAAATCTTAATTTTATCGCTTCTGTGAGTGGAATTTCATAAATCCGAGAGACACGGTTGATGTCTATAAGTAAAATGTGGTTCAATGAGATGAAAATAATTTTTGGTGAATAGTAACTTTTTACTTTTTTTTACCACGGTTAAAAGTAAATTGGGTATTTAATGGTACAAATGATATTATTATTACCCTAAAACATGTCTTAATTCTATTGGATAAGTTTTATTCAACCAAAAACAACCTTAGTAATAATATATAACCATTTAGTCTCACTTGGATTAGATTAGTACATTTATTATTAATTTATTTAAAGAAGGGTTAAAATAGTTAAAATCAAAGTTTAATAACTATATTATTTTTAATATAGGGTTATACATAAGATAAATTCGACTATAAATATTAATTAGAAAGCTAATAAGATTTCATACATAATGGTATTTTATTTGTAATTTTTAGACATTAAATAATTTAATTTATTTATGACACAAAGATGATGCAGTAATTATCTTATTAATGATATATTGACATAATTGATGTTATAAATACCTAAATAAATATAATATGAGACTTTTTATGAATTAAACTAATTTTATAGATTAATATGACATGTTAGGAGTGAATGAATTAACATTGGTCGATGTAATCATTCTGTAATGAGTTTCACAAAAATCAACTATTGAATAGTTTCAAAAATGACATAAAATAGTTTTTTAAAGAAATATTATATTATTAATTGTTATTTTATTCCTAAAAATCTAAAGCTCGGCCAAGATACTTATATCATGATAGGTGTATCATTAATGGACCACTTGGGGGTCTCTTGGATGTATATGGTATGTTTATTAACAATATAATATAAAAATACCAAGTGACATTGTAAATGTCAATCAAATTAACTAAGAGTTTAAACTAAAAGATAAGGTTAATATAATGACCTAAACTTGTCTAAATTATATTGGATCGGAGGATTGCGACCCATCACCTCCTTAGCTTCTAAATAAAAATATTTGGAGCTATTAAAAACCGAATATGACTTTATAATAAAATAATATGTTTAGTTATTCCAAAGGTGCCCCTCTCCTCTCTTATAAAAGGGCACCTCCTCCCTCTCTTCCTCACACCAATTTGAGCATTCACGCTAAGCCAAACCCTGACCATTTAACTTCCCCACTTCCTTATTAACCTACTTGAGGTACTGGTCTTATCAAAAGACCAACTCTAGTGCCTTAAGAGAAAGTTTAAAGGAGGCACTTTGAGAAAGAGGTAATACCTTCTACCATTTTCTTCAAGTTCCATTCTTCTTCTACTCCCTCTTATTTAGTTGTTTCATTATGAGGTAATAACAAAAGTATCACTCATATACTGATATGTTATTATAAATATCAGAAAATCCTATTTCACCTCTTATCCATCCTACGGAAAACAAAATCACCGCGCATGCGTACGTACAGAATACCGTCTCCACGTCGTTGTGTAATCTATTTTCCACCACCACCTTACATGAATGGGTATAAGGGTGAATTTAATGAATATATATATGATTATTGTAAATTTTTATTGATTCTGAAATTGTATACATACACTCCAATACAATTCCACAATCATCGGAATGATACCATCACTCGTGCGTACGTACAGAATACCATATGCACGATGTGATGCGATTCGTTCTACATGATCTTCACTGCATAATGATTATATAAATGAATTTAATGAATGAATATGATATATATTACACTAATAACATTCTATAAAATAAGTATCTATAACCTAAATAGAAGAATAATAATTTATTCGACAAACACACATAAGAACAAAAAGTAATAAACACCCGAATAAAAAGTAGTAATGAAATATTACAAATAAGAAGCTAAGAATATGACCATATATGATATCATAACAATAATTATTATTCTGGAATAAGTCAATAACATTATTTAAATCATTATACAGGAGGTTCGGACACTTACGAAGCAAATCTGACCTAAGGTAAGGGAAAATATCACAATCTCATTTTTATACGAGATTGTTTATACTTTGGTATTTACTGGTGTGTATTTTATCATCCACATATATGTTTCCTCAATATGTAATATTAATATCCTTCGAAAATAGTTTATATCCAATTTTACCCTTCAGTGAGTTTTTAGTAAAAGATATGAAAGGATTCTTTTGTCGTTTTTTATGAGGTACTTTTTGTCTTTTCCGATAAAAGTACGAGAATAATGTTTTTTTAACTTATACGACATGAATGGATTTTTAAAACATTATTTCCAAGAAGCTTCCTTTAAAAAATTTCAAGTTTATTTTTAATCAACTTCTTTTAGTTATAATTTTATTACATGTTAAGAAAGGAAAAGTGTTTTTAAAGTTGAAAGGATATTTTCCTCAAGAATGGAGTTCGAGTGTTTTATCAAAATTATTTTCCATCTAATATAATAAAGGGTTCTGTTTCTATCCCTATTATTAAAGTGATTTGATAATGTTGTGATGGAATTATATTTATGAATTCCTTTATCTTATATGAATTGTTTTATGATGTCACGATGCTTAAGATTCCCATTTTAATGACATGGGTTATGCTATGATGTATGGTTTATGATTTTGTGGCACACATAAGAATGGTATCATTATGAGATGGGTGGGACCTATATCTCCTTCCAATTCATTGGATAATGATTTTATATCTCATGAGATTGACATGGCTGGAACAGCAGGTTAAACCAGTTTAGTGAAACAGGACTGAAACGAGGAGTGAACTCGGTTCAGAAATGGACATCGTCCACTAAGATAGTCTTGGAAATGAGTATTGACTAATAAGAAATTATTCTCTATGATTATGTGTGTATGACACAAAGTTTCATGTTTTATGTTATGATTATTGTGATTACATTTCAGTACTATGATTTATCCCATGTTATGATATTATGATCTCTTTTGCAGGTTATGATTTCCAAAATGTTATGTTCTTATGAATATAATGTGATTGATATTTCTTTTGTTTACCCTTACTGAGCATTTGAGCTCACCCTTTTATGTTTTCTTTTCCCCAGGATATAAATAAAGGTTTTAGGTATAAAATAAGGAAGATCTTTATGGGATATGTTGAAGATCTTTCACCACGATTAGAAGATTATATTCTGAGTTTTTAAAGACACTAAACTATTACGGTCCTTGTGTGTTGGTTTTTGTTATGTACTAAGTATTCCGCAAAAGTAATGTAATGTCCATGTACATTAAGCTTCAGGTATCTATAGTTGGTATCAGAGGAATGTTTTATTCAACCTTTGGAAAATGGGATACGAAAACATTAGTGAGATCTCTAGAGATATTTCTAAGGTATGTCTAGGGATGTATCTGAGGTTAAGTATACATATAGGTTATAGTCCTAGAATTGCACTAACGATATTATAATTTAACCTAAGATGTTAGATATTAAGGGTACTCCCCATTTACTTTGTTTTATTCCCTATCATGATTTTTTCCTCTCACACTATTCTTTTTCGGTTTTAGAAAATGGCTGGAAATAGGAAGATTCACGATAATGGAGGATATGACCGACAATGGAATGATATTCTTCATGAGAAACAAAATGAAATGGGATTTGGAAGTCCATACATCGTTATTATGCCTAATCACCAATCTCATTATATGACCAATAATCTAATCTTTGGTAAGTTTCACGACTCAGATAACAAGAGAAAGATGGAGTTTCATGATGATCATAGAGGAAAGAAAGTTCAATTTCCTTCATGTAAATCATGTGGGAAGAGGCATCAGGGAGATTGTTTCAAAGGAACTGGAAGATGATTTGGGTGTGGAAAAGAAGGAAACAAGGCCAGTAAGTGAAAAGGAAAAGGTTCAGTTAACACCATGGATGAGGATAATGGTATTGCTACGACATCAACAATGGTTAAATGTTTTTAATGTGGAATATACAAGAATTAAGAAATCTAATGCCCTAAGGTAAAGTCTCATGAAGAGAATCATTACGGTCTTATTGGTAGTATTAATGTTGATGATGATGAGGAGACTACAAATGATAGGTGAGTTGAATGAATTGTTGAAGCTCGGTAAATTGTTTATGATGGTAGTGGAATTATTTCATGTTTATCAAGTGTAATGTTGTATAAGTAATCTTATGGTAGTATGGAATAAAGAGACATCTACAGATTGTTACACTAATGTCTTTTCTACGTTCTGAAAGTGTATGATTAATGGTATTAATATCCATTGAAGGTTATTTAGATATTTTTGGAAAATAGATGATATGCGCATAATGAAGGGAAAAGGAGAAAATTAAACGTTTGATAGTATTCATGATCTCCTGACTGATATAAGGAGAAGGTTATATCATGGTTTGAGTATTTAGAATTTTTGGATTTTGGTATGTGGAAGGAGTTAACTTTTGACAACATTCATTTTTTCACTAAGGTTTAATGGGTATTCATTTTTCAAGAGAATATATGATTAAGGTATTCACATGATTGGAATGTGACCAACATGATATATGGGGGATAAATGATGGTATTCACATGCTTGGTTGATGACATTTCAAGTAATCATTTTCTTTATACTATGAGCTTGGACCGAAGTATTTTAGATAAGCCTAATGATTGGAATTGATTATGTTGGACATAAGTTAGTATTGTTTAGGGATAGAACTTTTTTTTGATATTATTTATGAGATGTTATAGTAATGTAGTTTTAGAAAACTGACAACCTGCAGGACGGACGACAACCCATCGCGTCGGACAAGGCTGTGGGAATCGAACCCACAACCGAAGTGCGACTGGCCTTTATCACCTACCACTGGCTTACAAGAAGTCCTTGTTTAGTAGAAACTAGTTTTATTATATTATGCAGTATGATATATGATGTATAAGTCCATTTTAGGAACCATATATGATTAATATCACTACAGATGGACTTATGTATTTTAGATAACATTTATAACCTTTTGTTTGAGATAGATGGAATGACCCATCATTCTATCACATGAGGTCATAAAAATTCACGAATGACAAATTCAACTTAATTTCATTAAGAGATGATGTGGAAATTATCCAAAGAACGAACAACAGTGAGACTATACCAAAATCACGAAAGTATTTCTTCTATTTCCAATTTCATCAACTTTAGGGAATGATCTTGAAAACCAAAAATGTTGTTCTAGTGCCCTTATATCTGATGAATCAGATGGTACCTTATATCATCACAAATATATGGCTTTGATATTGTTGGCTTTTTCATAGCCATGTTCTCTACTACTCTCCATCAGAACATGATGGTTAGATTTCCCTTCCATATCCATATTTTCACCTATGTGGAAACCCAGTGATTAGTTTATTTGGGTAACTGTTACATTTCATACTATTGATTTTAAAGATTTGTTTTGGTATTCCTTTTTATGATGTGGGTTTTATTAAATAAACTTTCGAGGAGTAAACCATTTATAACCCCGACGAATTTCGAGGGTGAAATTCATTTTAAGGGGGGTAGAATGTAACACCCCGAGATTTTATGAAGAAATATTCTTTTTAATTTCATTAATGTCTTGTGTTGTATGAAACACAAAAAGGAGATTTCACAAAATGCATCCTTGACTTGCCTTGCATTACACACAATCGCGACCTTCCTCGATAGCGTGTGTAGTACGCAATAACGAGTTTCACTAAACAACAATATGCTATTAAAATATTATTAAAAATAGCCATTATGAATAGCAATAACAACTTTTTGAAATTTTATAAATTTTATTTTTAAAAATGGACTTCATTTTTTGATTCGGAATATCGAAATTAGCTTAGGGAGATATTTTGGTACTTTTTGGATAACTTTCATTTTCTGATAAATAGTGAAAACTACTAAATTTTAATAAAAAACAACCTTTTTAATTGAAATAATTAATAGTGATAAATTATTAATTTTAGTGGTTTTAAAGTATATTTAGAATATATTTTTATAATTTAATACAATTTTGGTCGTTGGATGTAATTTCACATTTAAACCAGACATAAACAATTTTCAATCTTTTGATCGTTATTATCTCTTAAGAACATGCTATTTGTTTTGACGACAGGAATAAATTTTTAAATTAAGTAATGAAACTGATATGTTATGAATTTGGTAAAATAGACATCAATTTTTAGTTCATAATATTAAATATAGCTTAGGCCTAATTTTTGGTATTTTTCTGGAAACTTTCATTTTTTGATGAATAGTGAAACCACTAAGTGGTAGTTAAAAAAATGAATTTTTCATAAATCTTAATTTTACCAATTCTGTGAGTGGGAATTATAAAATTTGAGCGACACGGTTGATGTTTGTGAGTAAAATGTGGTTCAATGAGATGAAAATAATTTTTGGTGAATAGTTACTTTTTACTTTTTTTTACCACGGTTAAAAGTAAATAGGGTATTTAGGGGTACAAATGATATTATTATTACCCTAAAAAATGTCTTAATACAATTGTATAAGTGTCATTCGACCAAAAACAACCTTAGGAATAAAATATGACCATTTAGGCCCACTTGGATTAGATTAGGACATTTATTATTAATTTACTTAAAGAAGGGTTAAAATATTTAAAATCAAAGTTTAATAAGTATATTATTTTTAATATAGGGTTATACATAAGAGAAATTCGACTATAAATATTAATTAGAGAGATAATAAGATTTCCTACATAAAGGTATTTTATTTTTAATTTTTAGACATTATATAATTTAATTTATTTATGACACAAATATGATACAGTAATTATCTTATTAATGAAATATTGACATCATTGATGTTATAAATACCGAAATAAATATAATATGAGACTTTTTATGAATTACACTAATTTTATAGGTTAATATAACATTTTAAGAGTGAATAAATTAACTTTGGTCGAAGTAATCATTCTGTTATGAGTTTCACAAAAATCAACTATTGAATAGTGTCAAAAATGACATAAAATAGTTTTTTAAAAAAATATTATATTATTAATTGTTATTTTATTCATAAAAATCTAAATTTCGGCCAAGATACTTATATCATGATAGGTGTATCATTAATGGACCACTTGGGTGTCTCTTGGATGTATATGGTATGTTTATTAACTATATAATATAGAAATACCAAGTGACATGGTAAATGTCAATCAAATTAACTAAGAGTTAAAAATAAAAGATAAGGTTAATATAATGACCTAAACTTGTCTAAATTCTATTGGATTGGACGATTGTGACCCAACCCCACCTTAGCTTCGAAATAAATACATTTGGAGCTATCAAAAACCGAATATGACTTTATAATAAAATAATATTTTTAGTTATTCCAAAGGTGCCCCTCTCATCTCTTATAAAAGGGAACCTCCTCCCTCTCTTCCTCACACCAATTTGAGCATTCAAGATCAGCCAAACCCTGCCCATTTCACTTCCGAACTTCCTTAGAAACCTACTATAGGTACTGGTTTTATCAAAAGACCAACTCCAGTTCCTTAAGAGAATGTTTAAAGGAGGCACTTCGAGAAAGAGGTAATACCTTCTACCATTTTCTTCAAGTTCCATTCTTCTTCTACTCCCTCTTCTTTATTTGTTTCATTATGAGGTAATAACATAAGTATCACTCATATACTTATATGTTATTATAAATATTAAACAACCCTATTTCACCTTTTATCTATCTTACGGAAAACAAAATCACCGCGCGTGCGTACGTACAGAATACCGTCTCCACGCCGTGGTGTAATCTATTTTCCACCACCACCTTACATGGATGGGTATAAGGGTGAAAGTAATGAATATATATATGATTATTGTAAAGTTTTATTGATTATTAAATTGTATACATACACACCAATACAATTCCACAATCATGGGAATGATACCATCGCTCGTGCGTACGTACGGAATACCATCTCCACAATGTGATTCGATTCGTTCTACATGATCTTCACTGCATAATGATTATATAAATGAATTTAATGAATGAATATGATATATATTACACTAATAACATTATAGAAATTAGGTATCTATAACCTAAAGAGAAGAATAAGAATTTATTCGACAAACACGCATAAGAACAAAAAGTAATAAACACCCGAATAACAAGTAGTAATGAAATATTACTAATAAGAAGATAAGAATATGACAATAGATGATAACATAAAAATAATTATGATTCTGGAATAAGTAAATAACATTATTTAAATCATTATACAAGAGGTTCAGACACTTACGAAACAAATCGGACCTAAGGTAAGGGAAAATATCACAATCTCATTTTTATCCGAGATTGTTTATAATTTGGTATTTACTGGGGTATATTTTATCATCCACATCCATGTTTCCTCAATATGTAATATTAATATCCTTATAAAATAGTTTATATCCAATTTTACCCTTCGGTGAGTTTTTAGTAAAAGATATGAAAGGAATCTTTTGTTGTTTTTTGAATGAGGTACTTTTTGACTTTTCTGATAAACGTACGAGAAGATTGTTTTTCTTTAACTTATACGACATGAATGGATTTTTAAAAAATTATTTCCAAGAAGCTTACTTTACAAGTTTTCATGTTTATTTTTAATCAACTTCTATTAGTTATAATTTTATGACATGTTAAGAAAGGAAAAGAGTTTTTAAAGTTGAAAGGATATTTTCCTCAAGAATGGAGTTCGAGTGTTTTATCAAAATTATTTTCCATCTAAGATAATAAAGGGTTATGTTTCTATCCCTATTATTACAATGATTTGATTATGTTGTGATGGAATAATTTTTATGAATTCCTTTATCTTATATGAATTGTTTGATGATGTCACGATGTTTATGATTCCCATTTTAATTACATGGGTTATGATATGATGTATGGTTTATGATTTTGTGGCACACATAAGAATGGTATCATTATGAGATGGGTGGGACCTATATCTCCCTCCAATGCATTGGGTAATTATTTTATATCTCATGAGATTGACATGGCTGGAACAGCAGGTTAAACCAGTTCAGTGAAACAGGACTGAAGCGAGGAGTGAACTCGGTTCAGAAATGGACATCGTCCACTAAGATAGTCTTGGCAATGAGTCTTGACTAATAAGAAATTATTCTCTATGATTATGTGTGTATGCCACAAAGTTTCATCTTTTAAGTTATGATTATTGTGATTACATTTCAGTACTATGGTTTATCCCATGTTATGATATTATGATCTCTTTTGCAGGTTATGATTTCCAAAATGTTATGTTCTTATGAATATTATGTGATAGAAATTTCTTTTGTTTACCCTTACTGAGCATTTGACCTCACCCTTTTATGTTTTCTTTTCCCAAGGATATAAATAAAAGTTTTAGGTATAAAAAAAGGAATATCTTTATGGGAGATGTTTAAGATTTTTCACCACGATTAGAAGATTATATTCCAAGTTTTTAAAGACACTAAACTATTACGGTCCTTGTGTGTGGGTTTTTGTTATGTACAAAGTATTCCGCAAAAGTAATGTAATGTCCATGTACATTAAGCTTCGGGTCTCTATAGTTGGTATCATAGGAAAGGTTTAGTCAAACTTTGGAAACTAGGATGCGAAAACATTTGTGAGATCCCTAGAGATATTTCTAAGGTATGTCTAGGGATGTCTCTATGGTTAAGTATACATATAGGTTTTAGTCCTAGAATTGCGATAATGATATTATAATTTAACCTAAGATGTTAGATATTAAGGGTAATCCCCCTTTACTATGTTGTTTTCCCTAGCACGATTTTTTCCTCTCACACTATTCTTTTTGGGTTTTAGAAAATGGTTGGAAATAGGAACGATTCACGATAATGGAGGATATGACAGACAATGGAATGATATTCTTCATGATAAACCAAGTGAAATGGGATTTGGAAGTCCAAACATCGTTATTATTCCTAATCACCAATCTCATAATATGATCATTAATCTCAACATTGGTAAGTTTCATGACTCAGATAACATGAGAAAGATGAAGTTTCATGATGATCATAGAGGAATGAAAGTTAAATTTCCCTCATATAAATCATGTGGGAAGAGGCATCGGGGAGATTGTTTCAAAGGAACTGGAAGATTCTTTGGGTGTGGAACAGAAGGAAACAAAGCCAGTAAGTGCAATGGAAAAGGATCAGTTAACACCATGGATGAGGATAATGGTATGGCTACGACATCAACAATGGTTAAATGTTTTAAATGAGGATTATAAGGGAATTATGCAAACCAATGCCCTAAGGTAAAGTCTCATGAAGAGAATCAGTACGGTCGTATGGGTAGTATTAATGATGATGATGATAAGGAGACTACAAATGATATGTGAGTTGAATGAATTATTGAAGCTCAGTCAATGGTTTATGAAGCTAGTGTAATTATTACATGTTTATCAAGTGTAATGTTGTATAAGTAATCTCATGGTACTATGGAATAAAGAGACATCTAAGGATTGTTACACTATTGTCATTTCTATGTTCTGAAAGTGTATGATTAATGGTATTAATATCCATGGAAGGTTATTCAGATATTTTTGTAAAATAGATGATATGCGGATAATGAAGGGAAAATGAGAAAATTAAATGTTTGATAGTATTAATGAGCTCCTGACTGATTTAAGGAGAAGGTTATATCATGGTTTGAGTATTGAGAATTTTTGGATTTTGGTATGTGGAAGGAGTTAACTTTTGACAGCATTCATGTTTTCACTAAGGTTTAATGGGTATTCATTTTTCAAGAGAATACATGATTACGTTATTCAAATGATTGGAATGTTACCAACAAGATATATGGGGGATAAATGATGGTATTCACATGCTTGGTTGATGACATTTCAAGTAATCATTTTCTTTATACTATGAGCTTGGACCGAAGTATTTTAGATAAGCCTAATGATTGGAATGGATTATGTTGGACATAAGTTTGTATTGTTTAAGGATAGAACATTTTTTTGATATTATTTATGGGATGTTATAGTAATGTAGTTTTAGAAAACGGACAACCTGCAGGACGGGCGACAACCCATCACGTCGGACAAGGCTGTGGGAATCGAACCCACAACCGAAGTGCGACTGGCCTTTATCGCCTACCACTGGCTTACAAGAAGTCCCTGTTTAGTAGAAACTAGTTTTATTATATTATGCAGTATGATATATGAAGTATAAGTCCATTTTTGGAACCATATATGATTAATATCACTATAGATGGACTTATGTATTTTTGATAACGTTTATAACCTTTTGTTTGAGACAGATGGAATGACCCATCATTCTATCACATGAGCTGCTAACACATCACGAATGACAAATTCAACTTCATTTCATTAAGAGATGAAGTAGAAATTTTCCAAAAAACAAACAACGGTGAGATTGTACCAAAATCACGAAAGTATTTCTTCTATTTCCAATTTCATCAACTTTAGGGAAATGATCTTGAAAACCAAAAATGTTGTTCTAGTGCCCTTATATCTGATGAATCAGATGGTACCTCAGATCATCACAAATCTATGGCTTTGTGATAGATGGCTTTTCCATATCCATGTTCTCTACCACTCTCCATCAGAACATGATGGTTAGATTTCTCTTCCATATCCATATTTTCACCTATGTGGAAACCCAGTGATTAGATTATTTGGGAAACTGTTACATTTCATACTATTGTTTTTAAAGATTTGTTTTGGTATTCCTTTTTACGATGTGGGTTTTATTAAATACACTTTCGAGGAGTAAACCATTTATAACCCTGACAAATTTCAAGGGCGAAATTAATTTTATGGGGGGTAGAATGTAACACCTCAAGAATTTATGAAAAATATTCTTTTTAATTTCATTAATGTCTTGTGTTGTACGCAACACAAAAAGGATCTTTCACAACACACATCCTTGACTTGCCTTGCATTACACGCAATCACGACCTTCCTCGATAGCGTGTGTAGTACGCAATAACGAGTTTCACTAAACAACAATATGCTATTAAAATATTATTAAAACTAGCCGTTATAAATAGTAATAACCACTTTTTGAAATTTTTTAAATTTTATTTTTCAAAATGGACTTCATTTTTGGATTCGGAATATCAAAATTAGCTTATGGTGAAATTTTGGTACTTTTCGGATAACATTCATTTTCTGATGAATAGTGAAAATTACTAAATTTTAATTAAAAACAACCTTTTTAATAGAAATAATTAATAATGATAAATTATTAATTTGAGTGGTTTTAAATTATATTTAGAATATATTTTCATATTTTAATACAATGTTTGTCATTGGATGTAATTTCACATTTAAACTAGACATAGGAAGTGTCGATCTTTTGATATTTATTATCTCTTAAGAACACGCTATTTGTTTTGACGACGGGAATTAATTTTTAAATTAAGTAATGAAACTGATATGTTTTGAATGTGGTAAAATATACATCATTTTTCAGTTCATAATATCAAATATATCTTTGGCCTAATTTTTGGAATTTTTCTGGAAACTTTTAATTTTTTGATGAATAGTGAAATCACTAAGTGGTAGTTAATTTTTTTTTCATAAAACATAATTTTACCGCTTCTGTGAGTGGAATTTTAAAAATCCGAGAGACACAGTTTATGTCAGTAAGTAAAATGTTGTTCAATGAGATGAAAATAATTTTTGGTGAATAGTAACTTTTTATTTTTTTACCACGGTTAAAAGTAAATAGGGTAATAAAGGGTAAAAATGATATTATTATTACCCTAACACATGTCCTAATTCTATTCGACAAGTGTCTTTCGACCAAAAACAACCTTAGGAATAAAATATTACCATTTAGGCCCACTTGGATTAGATTAGGACATTTATTATTAATTTATTTAAAGAAGGGTTAAAATAGTTAAAATCAAAGTTTAAAAAGTATATCATTTTTAATATAGGGTTATACAAAAGATAAATTCAACTATAAATATTAATTAGAAATCTAAAGAAATTTCCTACATAATGGTATTTTATTAGTTATTTTTAGACATTATATAATTTAATTTATTTATGACACAAATATGATGCAGTAATTATCTTATTAGTGAAATATTGACATAATTGATGTTATAAATATCAAAATAAATATAATTTGACACTTTTGATGAATTACACTAATTTTTTAGCTTAATATGACATGTTAGGATTGATTTAATTAACTTTGGTCGAAGTAATCATTCTGTTATGAGTTTTACAAAAATGAACTATTGAATAGTGTCAAAATTGACATAAAATAGTTTTTAATACAAATATTATATTATTGATTGTTATTTTATTCCTAAAAATCAATGTATCGGCCAAGATAATTATATCATGATAGGTGTATCATTAATGGAACACATGGGGGTCACTTAGATGTATATGGTATGTTTATTAACTATATAATATAAAAATACAAAGTGACATGAAAATGTCAATCTAATTAACTAAGAGTTAAAACTAAAATATAAGGTTAATATAATGACCTAAACTTGTATAAATTCTACTGGACATGATGATTTCTACCCATCCCCATCGTAGCTTAGAAATAACTCAATTTGGAGCTATTAAAAACAGAATATGACTTTATAATAAAATAATATTTTGTGTTATTCCAAAGGTGCCCCTCTCCTCCCTTATAAAGGGCACCTCCTCCCTCTCTTCCTCCGACCAATTTGGGCCTTCATGCTCGCCCAAACCCTGCTCATTTCACTTCCACAATTCCTTATAAACCTACTAGAGGTACTGGACTTATCAAAAGACCAACTCTAGTGCCTTAAGCGAAAGTTTAAAGGAGGCACTTCGAGAAACAGGTAATACCTTCTACCATTTTCTTCAAGTTCCATTCTTCTTGTACTCACATTTATTTAGTTGTTTCATTATGAGGTAATAACATCAGTATCACTCATATACTGATATGTTATTATAAATATTAAACAACCCTATTTCACCTCTTATCCATCCTACAGAAAACGAAATCACCGCGCGTGTGTACGTACGGAATACCGTCTCCACACCGTGGTGTAATCTATTTTCCAACACCACCATACTTGGATGGGTATAAGGGTGAAAGAAATGAATATGTATATGATTATTTTAAAGTTTTATTGATTCGGAAATAGTATACATACACTCCAATACAATTCCATGATCATGGGAATGATACCATCGCTCGTGCGTACGTACGGAATACCGTCTCCACGATGTGATGCGATTCGTTCTACATGATCTTCATTGCATAATGATTATATAAATGAATTAAATGAATGAATATGATATATATTACACTAATACCATTCTGGAATTGAGGTATCTATTACCTAAAGAGGTGAATAAGAATTTATTCGACAAACACGCATACGAAAAAAAAGTAATAAACACCCGAAGAACAAGTAGTAATGAAATATTACTAATAAAAAGCTATGAATATGACCATATATGATATCATAAAAATAAGTATGATTCTGGAATAAGTCAATTTCATTATTTAAATCATTATACAGTTATTTCGGACACTTACGAAGCAAATCGGACTTAAGGTAAGGGAAAATATCACAATCTCATTTTTATCTGAGATTTTTTATACTTTGGTATTTACTGGGGTGTATGTTATCATCCACTTCCATTTTTACTCAATATGTAATATTAATATCCTTATACAATATTTTATATCCAATTTTACCCTTCAGAGAGTTTTTAGTAAACGATATGAAAGGAATCTTTTTTCGTTTTTCGTACGAGGTACTTTTTGACTTTTCTGACAAAAGTACGAGAAGAATGTTTTTTTACTTATACGGCATGAATGGATTTTTAAAACATTATTTCAAAGAAGCTTCCTTTACATGTTTTAAAGATTATTTTTAATCAACTTCTTTTAGTTATAATTTTATGACATGTTAAAAAAGGAAATGTTTTTTTGAAGTTGAAAGGATATTTTCCTCAAGAATGGAGTTCGAGTGTTTTATTAAAATTATTTTCCATCTAAGATAATAAAGGGTTTTGTTTCTATCCCTATTATTACATTGATTTGATTATGTTATGATGGAATTATTTTTATGAATTCCTTTATCTTATATGAATTCTTTTATGATGTCAGGATGCTTATGATTCCCATTTTAATTACATGGTTTATGCTATGATGTATGGTTTATGATTTTGTGGCACACATAAGAATGGTACCATTAAGAGATGGGTGGGACCTATATCTCCCTCCAACGCATTGGGTAAAGATTTTATATCTCATGATATAGAGATGGCTGGAATGACAGGTTAAACCGGTTTAGTGAAACAAGACTGAAACGAGGAGTGAACTCGGTTCAGAAATGGACATTGTCCACTAAGATAGTCTTGGAAGCGAGTCATTACTAATAAGAAATGCTTCTCTATGATTATGTGTGTATTCCAAAATGTTTCATGTTTTATGTTATGATTATTATGAATACATTTCACTACTATGACTTATCCTATGTCATGATATTATGATCTCTTTTGCAGGTTAAGATTTCTAAAATGTTCTGTTCTTATGAATATGATGTGATTGATATTTCTTTTGTTTCCCCTTACGGAGCATTTGAGCTCACCCTTTTATGTTATCTTTTCCCTAGGATATAAATTATGGTTTTAGGTATAAAAAAGGAAGATTTTTATGGGAGATGTTTAAGATCATTCACCACGATTAGAAGATTATATTCCGAGTTTCCAAAGACACTAAACTGTTATGGTATTTGTGTGTGTGTTTCTGTTATGTACTAAGTATTCCGCAAAAGTAATGTAATGTCCATGTACATTAAGCTTCGGGTCTCTACACCACTGTCCCTGCTGCTAGATATGGCTAAAAAAACTGATGCTGCTGAGGTGGGTGAAAAACCATTCCACTCCCATCGCACTGAGAACTAACTAGTATCTAATACTGACGGTGTCCAAAACCTCCCCATATGAAGCACATCACCCACAATCCCATGGGTAGAGGGAGAGGTCCAGGATCCCAGAACTAGAATAGCTAAGGCCAACATACCACTGGATGAATCCTAGAAGGCCCTGATGCCAAAGGACTGATTCTAACTACCTTACCCTTTGACGAAGTCTATTGTCTCCCCTCTCACGAAACACCTCCCTACGATTGCATCCTCTCCACTACATCATCATTCTTCTGATCAAGTTTGTATTATGGTAAGGTAATGAAATGATGACATACTATAGAGAAGGTCAGAGTGCCTCCTCCAAGCGTCATTCCCATGAATACTCATCTATAAAAAGATCTAGAGTGAATAATAGGGGATCCTTGAACATTATCCCTAGTTCCATCAATGACATACTCTAATTCTGGAGGGAGAGAAGCACTTACCTCTTCTCATCCTTTATCATCGAATAAAGAAAATCTTCCTCAAACATTTCACATATTCATCCCAAGAGTCATCAGAATCCATAATATCCCCTAGGAAAAATGTCCACCACTAACACACTACTCCTTGCATCTATCTCACTACCAAAGTAACCTAGAGAATCCTCAAATCACACATCAAGGAAAAGGTAATTATTATCTATTCAAGATATTCCTACATCTCTATGTCTAAAACACTACCTTCATACATCCCTAGGGTCTTATTTTTGATATCATGAGGAGTCTTTTACCACAATTCATATTTATCCTCTTGATCAACACTCTGATGATCAACTAGGTTATCCTACATGGCCTCAACTACTCATACCCCACATGGGTAACTTATGTGTGCCATAGCAGAAATGGTAAACATGGAACTCATAATTCTTGTTAGAATAGAAATTTCTTTTTAGGAATTATTTTAAATATTTATTTAAATTAAAATCCTTAAAACTCCCAATAATCACATGAAAACAAGTCATTATGATTCATGTATTTTTCCTAGGGTCTCTACCTTGATAACATTACAATATAACATGGTCATTCAATAGTTCTAGAGTCCTTACATCTGATCAGGGGACTAAAATCCTTTGTCCTAGCCAGTCTTCTATGTCCTATTTCATGCACCAATATTGGATAATACTATTTCCCTAGAATCCCAAGAAATACACACTTTTATTGAATCTCAACTCCATCCAACCCTTAGCCATAACCTCTGTTAACATTATATCAAGACCCACCATCCCCATGAAAAAGAAAGGTACAACAAAGTAACATTCCCTTCCTTATTCAAGATGAAGGAGAGATAATGTGCCTCATGGACCACCTTCATATTCTCCAAAGTGGAGACTAGAACCTTGTGTATAGAATTTCACACAAAATGGAATGAATTAAACTTTTTTTGAAAATATTATCAGAATATAAGATGTATCAACCAATTAAATCCATGATATAATCTAAAATAAATCCAAATCATTCCACAATACTTGTATAAATTTCAAATGTGAATGAAATACAACCAACAAACCTAAATAAAATTTCAAAAAATGTTGAAACTAAATAGTGGGACAACAACTATCCTGATGTTAGAGATAGTAAAGTCCAACGTGGTCCCAAATTTCCATCTAGAATCCTAAAAATTGTTTTATAGATATAAGGTGACAATATAAGTATACCCTATAGGAAAATTAAAGCCACTCGTTTAAAATACAGGGATGCATACTAATGCCCTTGTGATATAGTTGTAGAACCTCAAAGATCCTACCATGAAACACTAACCAGAACTGCCTCACCAAGGATCAATCACAAAATAATTATAGTCAAGTATTGAAGTGGAATTATCACAATATCATTTGTGTTCCCCATGCCACTTTCCCACTATTTAACTACTTGTTAATAATGGATAACATCTTGATGCTACCAATATTACAAAATGTAGTCTAACAACCATAACTATCATGCACACATATGAACTGCAAACCATACCACACATCACACCTGCATACACCTGGGACATGACAACCATGCCTCTCACCTGAAGACACTTGCTACTTAACCCAAAAAAATACATGTGAATACAATCTTGGAGCGCATAAACATGGGACCCTCATCCACAAAAATCCATCCCAAAGGATCTGGGTATATGGTAAGCCTCTAGCCATTATAGACATCATGGATATGCTCAAGCAATATGAACCAAGAATAGGGTGAGAGGAAGATGGTCAGGAACTAGATACCCATACTTCCACAAAGATCTTATGAAAAAACACACCCCAATGAACTATGGGTGTTCGGAACATGGTTTTCAATAAGTGTGGGGTTCATATAGAAAGCACCAAAAACTACCATTTACACATATAAGTAAACAAACACTCATCCCAAACTATGGGTCTAAAAAACCACCATCCCACCAAAACCGCTTTTTATACTACCCATATATGCACAACCACACAAGAATCCACTCACTAAATATAAACCCAACAATTATTTACATTTAAACACATTCCATTAATTAATTAATTAATTAATTAATTAATTAATGGGTCAACTTTAATTTTCTATACCACTACACATGAAAACTACCATGTAGAAAATATACATCCTCCTTAGAAGAAAAATAGCCTAATTAACATAATTCATATAAAATAACCCAAAATTATCTTCGGCACCACAAACTTTGAACAAGGGAAGAGAGGACCAATGTAAAACATTCACTTATTAACAACCATTTATAAGAACAAAAGATAATGACTATCCTACTATCATGCTACACACCCCCTTCTCTCTAGACACCAATTTATCCCCTTCCAATTTCCATTCATCAATATTATACCACACAATCAGTCCCTCACAACAAAACATGGTATCCCCATTGTACCACAACCCCACACCCAAAAAAAATTACATGATGTCATGACAAAACCCAAACCTACAACCCTGCTACCCAAACATTTCTCAGATGTCGTCCCACAACATAACAAGTCAATAACCACATTGTAGTCCCACTACCGAATGTTTCTTGATGACCACATCACAAACATATGTAGTCCCACTACCTACAAGTCTGTTTATTCCTCAATCTATCATTCTCTAATCCTAATACCCAAACACACCAATCGTACTGCCACACATAAAAAAGATATGGAAAATACCATTAAACCATAGAACTATTACACACACATTCCACCACCTTCACATATAACCAAATTCCATTCCCACCCTTGTACACATAATTGTACTCCAAAAAACAGCACCATAGAATCCACACAATGTCACAAAACCCTGCAGAACACAGTGCACAACCACACCAATCATATAAGATGTGTTCATATTTTGTGAAAATTGTTATTTAATCCACATTGATAAAAAATGTGATCAAATAAAGGTTTTCATCCAACATAATCTATATTAATTAACACAGTGTGCATGCTTAAACATATTTTCACGTTACAGGCATATATTAAGCATCACGAAAAAAACACAACATCACCAGTGTGCAGTCAATCATAACTAACAACTATGATTTTCACAAGGCATACAACTGAGGAAATCCATAAAATGAATGTGGATAAAAAAATAAAATAGGTGACCAATCATCAATCACCTCCTAGCCTATTATTTATTAGCCCCTGTAATCTTTTTATTATATTTCATGATGTTAATTGTTAGTTATTTTAAGAACATTATTCATCATTTCATCACATGGAATCATCAGTACACCCACCCAGCATAATGCCCAATTAATTAGAGGCAGTGAAATCCTTAATTGAAAAAACATGAAACTAGAACACCTCTCTTCACCAAGAACCATGGATCATGTAAGAAAAATGAAACTCAAAAAAATAATGAACATGGGGTGTATATAGAACTTCTGGATGACCTATCTAGAGAGGAATACATTAGGCGCACTATAATGGAATAAAAAACCCAATAGGAAGGTATTATCCTCGCTTTGAAGTGCTAGATCCTATATTAAAGTATAAATGGTTGAAAAATACTCTAATGTGGGATCATGGGCAAGATCATGTGTTTTGGGTATCTTAAATTCCATGAGTTATTAGGATATTATAGATAAACTTACTGAATTTTTAAATTCATTTATAACCTGCAAAACAATTCTTTAAACTCAGTTTTCCCCAAATTAGACACAAGAGGGAAGAAACTAGAAAAACATGGGAAACTAGATATTTTCTAAATGGGTGAGACTCCATTTAATTTTCCACCATTTAGGAATGGAACCAAAATGGTGCCACCATTATTGTGTCACCGTTTCAGGGTGTGGCCATTACAGTGCCACCATTTCAATGTCTGACTGTTATGGTACCCCCATTTTGGTGTCTAATTATTATTGTACCACAATTAATCTGCCACCTTTTCCTTGTGCCACCATCACGGTGCAACCATTTTGGTAAATTTGGTTGGTGAAATTAGGTTTTTCGGACTACTCCCAAAATAAACCACAAAAGCCCCCCAATAAACCATAAGTACTATAATTTCACAAGGGATTGGTTGTAGGAAATCATGGTCATTATAGTGAATGAGTGAAAATATTTGTTATTTGAAAATTCAATAGGTATAATATTTTGACCTTAACTAAACTATTTTTTATTTGTGGTATCCCATAACATAACTTATAATGATTGTAAATTCATATATTACATGCCATAAGTTTTAGGTTGTTATAATATATTTAGGTTTAATTTTATATTAATAGAATTTTCAAGGCTCCTAGATAATTTAGAAGTAAACCATAGGAATCAATAATAAAAAATAAACAACAATTGTTCATAGAGACTACATACTTATTGAATATTGAGGTGATCTTTATCTCTAGGGAGAAACAAAATCATATTAAAATTTAATGTGCAGAAATTTTCAAAATATGAAAGAATGCCATTATAAATTGTCTACCCTTGTGTTTCCATTTACGTCCAGTGAGAAATCCCATTATGAGGACATCCCTAATCCATATAGGTATGTGTAGTTGTTTGAATACCCCTTTATGATGTATTGAGTCCACGTTTACTTTTTGATAGAACAAGAACCTTGAACTATATTTAGCTATCTCTCTTTTCATATAATCACACCAATAATGATAATGAAGGTCCGTATACATTTTTGAACATTCAAGGTGTATAGATAATAATTATATAGGATTTTAATTCATAATATCATTCTTTATCTACAAAATATATGATATTTATGTCATTATAAAACATATTATTACACCTTCTTGTAAAATATTAAATTTAGAATAATTCTCATTTCCTATATCTTCTACTTATTTTGCATGAAGGGTATTCTCCATGAAATTTCATCTCCTTCATTAGTAATGTTAGTTGATAAATCATTAATGATTGTATTGATGAATTCCCATCCCTCATAATTCTCATGTCTAAACATACATGGCCTTTTATCAAGGGATCTCATTCAAACCTTATCCTTAAATTAAAAAAAGTATCATTCATACTCAGGGAATCTGTGACTTTTTTCACTCTTATGTGGTCATAATGAGTTATAAAATCATTTACATAAGAATATAAAACCATATCCATTGTCTAATTTTGGGTTCCTTTTGTGTGAATATATACTTTAAAAATTAGTGGTATATGTATAAATCATTCGTTTCTTTATAAATGCAGTGTCCTTATATAATTTGAAGAAAAAATGACTTCTTATAACTCTATATCATGGGTAGGATAATAGTATTAATAAGTATTTAACTCTTACATTTCATAGGAAATAATAGTATTATTTTTAATGAAAATAGATCCAATTAACTTTAAGTATATATCACTAAAAATGTAAAATTATTCACGGTTAGAGTTTAATGTTATCATAGGTTCACTAATCCACAAACTCATTATTTCCTGGAAAATATCAACACACTATTTGGTCCAAAAAAAAGTAACTACCTTTAATGTAAACATGGTTATAGGATTAGAAGTCAATGAAATAATGTTATAAAAAATTCTATAATATTCATAAAGAAAATGGATACTATAAATTTTAATTATACATGTAGGACGCAGCTACTTCTTTAAAACTTTTCCCTCTACAGGAACCCTTGAGATTCCATGATCTGGTACAATGTGTCCCAAGAATGCAACTTTTTATAACTAGAACTCATATTTTATAAATTTACTGATTGAATTATCCTTCCTCAGTGTTCATAATATGACCCATAAATTATTTTCATACTTCTCATAGATTTTGAAATATATCATAATATCATAAATAAATACCAGAACTCAATTATTATGGTTATACACAAATACTATATCCATAAAATCAATAAATATGGGAACAGAATAATTCATGATCAATGAAATAACTAATAAATCATAATTCCCATATCATATTTCCATGGAGTCATTTTGATATCTTCTTCCATCAAATTTAGTTGATGATACCCAGATAATAAATTAATAATTGAATACAATTGAGCTTCATTAAGTAGGTAGAACATATCATCAACACGAGTAAGGGGATATTTCTTCTTCACTATGATCAAAATAGGTTATCTATAATAAATGAATATATATATTTATACTTCCTTCTTCATTATAAAACAAATAGTTTCTACCTAATGAGATACACATTTTCAACTAGTACCATTCTCTCTCAGATCTTGGTGATTCTTATTGAATAAATATAATTCCAAGTATTTCATTCTCTATTTGGTATTCATTATTGGCATATATACAGTTATTATTTTAATTAATATATACACATCTATTTTTGGGGTATGTGTTTGTAACTTCTAAAAAATCATATCAATTTATTACGGAACAATGGGAACATCTCTTATCTTTTGTATTTCTCATTATACTTATTCATGAAAACCCATTTAAATAAATAAGAAAATAAAATATGGTTCTTTTATAAACTCAGTTTGGTGAATCAAACATTTTAAGAGGATTATAGATCTTTAATAAAATACGTCTCAAATCAATTTGATTGTATCATTTATCATAAAATTATACAAGAAAATCCAATCCTTCCCAAATGTTATGTCAAATTACACAATCCGAATGATAACCAATTATGATGAGATATATTACACACCAATATTAATAGTGTAATCCCATTATATCTTTGATGCATGAATAGTTTCTCTAGGAGTTTTAATAGCTAACTAAATTGATATAAGTTCTGGTATTAACATGATGTTCTAATAAATAATTAACGAAATAAGCGAATTAGTAGAGTAAAAGGAGGCAATTTTCACAAAATCAATGACTATAAAATGGGTATACCTACCCTAAAATAATTTGGGTTTGTAAGTAAATCCATAATAATTGAAATATAATAACCTTTGTACCATTCCTTATATTGGTGATGGTTGTTGCATTACGATATAAACTTCTGATTTGGACACTGATTAGTAAAATTCCAATTTTCCTATATATGAAGCATTGCACAAATTTTTTTTCTATCACCATATTCCATTTTCATTCGCATTAATAAATTTGGGATTCAAATATCAAGGACAGTTTTGAACAATATTTATATATATTCCAATGATTTAAAACAATACACAACCTTAAAAACAATTCCCCAAATTCTTCTCCCTGTATTTTTATCACATGAAATATTTTACATTCATCTCATTCGATTAGTCCCAAAATTATGTTCCATCATTATCTTATTATACGTTCATCCAATAGTCTATTTTGAAACTCAAAAATCAATTTCATAATTGATTACACTAAACATTATCCCATAATAACTTTTAGAGTGTCAGATTTCTAATTCAGTCAATAGATGGTGTCTAAGTCCAACAGTTAATTTTTTTATCTTACCATCACAATTGATGAAAATTTGGGATGTGTAACAAACAATACTTTTAATGATCCTCCAATAATTCCCCACCAATTAATTTTTACCTAGGTTTAAATTTATGAATTACCTCCCCATTTTGCTCCATAGTGAGTATTGAATATTCATGATCAAAGAATAGTGTTTTAAAATATTTCCATTCCATAGAATTTAACCTATTGATTTATGTTCTTTTTCATTTTCCACTACCAATGATTTTTTCCCAATAAGATATGTAGTACCAATAAAATTTTATTTAAAAAAATGGAGTATAAATATTTCTTTTTCTTTAGTTTTTATAAATTGTTCTATTATTAGTGGCTCAAAGGCTTAACTGAAAACTAGTGTACAATGACACATGAAAGATTCAACTACAAGTTGTTGCATTATTTTTGAAGTATGAAACTATACCTGGTTTCATTTTTTTATTCCATGATTTAGATAATTCATCATGATGATGATGATTTCCTATCTATCTCCCCATATTAAGAAGGTGCCTTCAATACATTTTCTGTTAAATACTTTATTTTCACATGTCCTTTCATTTCTTAATTTTTTTTCTAGAAGGATAAAACCTAAGGGAGAAATTTATTATAATTATAAATCATAAAATAACAAGTCGATTAGAAATATAAATAATCAAACATTCATATATCATTATTAAAGGATGATATAATTCAATCTTAGTAAATGGATTACATGACTAAATTGTGCATTTAAATGGTTTTAATAAGAATGTGGTTGAACAATTAAAATCCCCAAGTGGTTTCATACCTGGAATGAAGAAAGTCCTATTTTCATGCACCATTTCATTATTGGGTATTGGTCAACATAATATTTTTGGTTGTTACTCGCACGTATATCTATCCCATACTCACATTAACTTATAGTATCTATAAATAGATGGTTTTTTTCATGTTATCCACATTTTTAATACTCACCATAGTACCAATATATTTTTCAATATTTAGAATTATCTATAGTATTTATACAGATGTTTTCAAATCATAATTTTAAAAAATAACTAATCCATGTCTTCATATAAACTATTTAATCCCACTATTAAATTTCAAAAAAAATTCATTACATTTACAACATTTAACAGTGCATATGATTTTTAGGGGTATAGTTCTTGGAAATTTGAACATAATAAAAGTAAAAATAAATAAACATAAACATTCATAACATACACTAGATCTTAATATTCACTCTTTCTTATTTAATTTACATGTAATCTAAACATATACTGGGGACATTCATCAAATAAGTGGGTTTTAATAAATCCTACCAAGTGAATAATCAAAGAAGATACAATGAATTTGATAAGGAGGCATATGAAAAAGGCATCATCCAATAAAAATGGAACATAGAAAAATATAGATTATTTTAATAATAAAATTTTTATGTTGATATAACATAGAAATGGTATATTCATATGCATAACACCAATTTTTATCTCCAGGGTGTCATAAATTATAATTACTAGGGTTATTCACTAAGGCATCGTAAAACGTGTAATATATAAAGATAGGTTCATTACTCAATGCAATTGAGTGCTATCCTAGAGAACCCTGTATATGTATTAATCCATGTAATGAATAGTTATCCCAACAAATCATTTCATCAATAACCCATGGTAAATAAGGAATTAGTTCCATAACAAAATAACTAGGTAAAAAGTTCTAAAAGACTAGAGGAAAACATCATTCATAACCCATAAAATAGGAATATTATTTCATATATTTAAATACATGAATAATTAAGACATATTTAAATCTTTATGAATACCATTGAAAATGAAATAGATCTGGTTATTCACAATGTAGGAATTTTCATGTATAAAAGAAACATTCATGAAATGAATTATATAAATATAATAGTACAGAATGTGGATTATAAAAATTGAATAATGTTAGAGAACAGAGGTCTAAAATTGATAAAACATAATTTTGTTGTATGGTTTATATTTTTTTATTAAAATAAATTTGATTATCATTTAGAAGGTATACATAAAAGTGGATCTATGTTGACTACGAGAGGAGGAGAATTCACCTCCCTTGAATATTTCATGCTTAAACATGATGATAGACACTCTATACATATAGAGAACCTTTTATAGACTCTTTGGAGGTGAAATAACAAGAACATAGTTCATATGGGATTTTAAGTGGATAGTAGGGTCGGAAGGGGGAATCTATACTATAAGAGGGGTGTCATTAAATGATTTAATAAGGATTAATTTTTTATTTATTTCTAACTAAAATTAGGGGGAATTAATTACAATGATTCTCGCTGGAATGAATTCTCTTAAAGGATGGTCAAGGTCTTATATAACATAAAAACCCATTTAATGTAAAATTTTTGTATGTATTTTATGCTTTTACCATTTAAATTTATCTTTCTACATTATTTTCATTATATTGTGGTATTTTTTTTACTAAGATAACTTTTTTTTCCTAAAAATAAAATTAACCATATTACATAATATAGACCATCCAGTTAAAAATATTCTACCATATTAATTGATTAAATTTATAAATGTGATAAAAATAAATTATAGCAAGATACACAATAATCACTTAAAAATGGTTTTTAAATAGTAGTATCAATGTTTCTAAAATGATACGCTTTTTATTACAAATGTTACACATTATGTAATATATTTTTCTAAAAATTAATTTTTGATTATGAAAGTGGGTTTATAAATTGTAAATATTGATAATATCCAAATAATATCATTGTAGTTTTAATTTTATTAAAAATAATATTTTTTATTTTTAGCGCAAATATAATCAAATTTTAGAAAATTAATATATGTTAACATTAACATAATTTCAATGTACTGAATCCCGAAATAATATTTTTTTCAAAAAAATTATATAATTAATATAATTTTAGATTTTAAAAAATACCTCTTCATTGAAATTTAATAGTCTTTTATGATATAAAAAACAATCCGGTATTTATTAAATCTTCATATGAATTCATTAATTTGTAATATCATATTAAAGTGTTTTTTAGAAGACAATAAGATGATAATATTTAAAAAAATTAAAATTATCAAAAAATACTTTTAACATGAATCATCATATTTAAATCATTTCAAACAATATATTTCTAAAATAATCCCAACAATCACATTATTAAACTGACAACCATAATATTGACCATCCATCTTAGTGATTAATTTACAAAAATCCAATTTTCTATTTTGGCTAATGTTCTTCATGCCTAATGGTCATATTTCCCCTATAATTACTCATTAATTATCTCTTCATCGCCCACTACATCACTTCAAAAAAATTATACACTTACTTTGATAAAATACATTGTTTTCATATAGTTTCTATTTTCTTTTAACAATATTTTTGGTAGGGGATATATATCTTTGGGATTTCATGACTATGGATTTTATATTAATGAATATATTATCCCCTAAATGTACATCCCTTTAATATTAAAAATTATATTATTATATATGTACAAATATTATGTAATGTTATTATGAAAATTCAATTTATTTTTATGTGGAAATATATTAAAACATAATAACAAGTTGTTGAGTGGAAAGAGTTGTTTTATTAAGAGAATAAAAAATTAAGGTCATTATAATGCACAAGTACCTCACCTATAATACAAAACATTTCAGAGGGTGTCACCATCCATCCAACCTCATCATTTAGATGTTAGGAAAACATCCCCAAAACATTTGGGTGTCCTCACAAAGTTCTAAAAATTATTTGGGTGTCTATTGATATCATAATGAAACAAAACCATATAGTCTCACACATAATCCCAAATAATGGTCTTCAAAAAAATATTATCTCCCTCATAATATAACCAAAACAGCCTAGAAACCTATAGCAGAATCTCTACCCCATCTGTATAACCAACACCACCCAATTTCATTAAAAAACATAAGCTGTTATCCACATTTATATTCATTATAATAAAAATTCCACATCTCCGTATTATCAACAAAATTTGTTTATAAATCCTAATAACATCAAATTAAACAACATTTTTCACCATATATCACATTTTAATTTAATAATTATTTATCCATTCTAACCCATGCCATGCCATTTCATTTTTATGCAACCCATCTGTTTATGTGACATGTTTTTATACCAAAAATCACCCATCCATTTCATTGTTCATATATAACCACATCTAATACCATGAATTTTCATATTCACTAATAATATTTCTACATTCAATTAAAAAATAATTCCTTCATTTACAATTAATCATTTCAAAACCCTTCTAATAAACATCAAAACACACAATAATACAATCAATAACAAAAATTCAAACATGACACTATAATAATATCAAACCACAACTATACATCCAAACCACAGTCCACATATTTTCCACATCTTATTTTAGATTTAAATGAGGTGATTTTAATGATATTTATTTATTTATTTCTTATGGTCATTCTCACACAATTCATAATTTCGATTTAGAATTAAATAATTTTTTTTGGATATATAGCCTTATCCAATAATATTCACGGTGATTTATAACAATTAAACATTAACAATTCTATTACCATATCAACTAAAATACAAAAATAACCCCTAATGACCATCATTTTTAGTAATTGTATCAACAAGTATTAACACAATGAAAATAATATCAAATGTTGTAAAACATGTGTTTCAATTCCCATACCCTTCAAGTTTAGTTAACCACGTAATTGTTTTTATGTGATTTTAACATTATTTTTCCATGATAATCATTCAATTACCTAATTTAATAATATATGTTATTATAAAAATAAAAATTCATTATGCATGGGATGATATATTTATAATTGAACTAATATATGTACCATAATGAAATCAATAAAAATATAGGTGGAGCCTTAAATTATTATCAAATCCTTTAAGAACAATTTTTTTATTAGGCTGACACATAATATATTCCATAGGGTTATGAAATCATAACCCCCCCCCCCACCCAATTTTACAACTATAAGAATGATAAAGGATCCTAAAGCATGATTTTCTTGTGCAGTATAATTTTTTTCCTATTAGAGTATTGAGGAGATATAATTATAATAACACCCTTTAAAAATTAAGAGGAACCTATTATGAATTTTTCAAATTCATTAAGAAACTTAAACATCATCATTTAATGTCACTATAACCTATGAAAAATAAGACTAAACAAAACCTATAGATTAAAATTAGTTTTTAACATTCATGGATATATGCACTCAGATACTCCATAAAATTTAATATTTTATTTAATATTTATACCACATCCAAATAAAATCTAAATTATGATTAATATAAAGTCTTTGAAAATGATATATATAATTTAAATGAGTAAATAGAAATAAAAACCAATATATTTATATTGTAAATTTTTTAAAATAATTTTTAAGAGGTCCATAGAAGAAAAAGATGATTTTTTAGTTTTTTTTCCTACCCATACCCAACACATATACATTTTGTAATGCTAGTATGGTTATAACATATAATAAAATTATACAGTTACATGAGATATGGAACCTTCATGTTACCCTAACATGGGTATAGGAAAACATGGGTGACCCTCATAAAGGTCAAATATTACTTTATGAATCCTATATAAAAGCTAGAATACAAATATATAAGCATTAGTTTACCATTATGTGGCCTTTAGAATTAGTAGGTTACCCTTTAAAATGTCTATATTACCCATATAATTCATAATAAATCCATAGCATACCATTATGAAATCATAATATACACTTATACGATACATAAATTAACCTTTCAGAATCATATTTATTTCCGTGCTACCCTTACACAACTAGGGGTACCTTTACTCAGTGTCTGATATTCCCAGTATACCATTAATAAACAAATAGAAATCATCATATACCCTTTTTCATCCCATATTATATCCTTATTTAAACTCCTTAAAAAATGCACAATGGGGGGGGGTAATATTGCATAACTGATGGAAAATAGTTGTTAGCCTTCCGTAACCTATAGAAATACAAGATTAACTTTATAAAAGACATTACACACAACCATTATCCATACATTACAAAAATTAAATGTGTATGGGTAAATATTTCATTGTAAATATTAAAGCTTTAGTTGAACTGATTTATAATTAATTAAGAAAATGGATTAAGAAAATTTATAAAATCTAAAAAATAGTTCAAAAAATTTTGAATCACCTAGAGAAGATCCAAACAATAACTAGTTACTTTGAAATTACACTCATTATTTTTAAAATACTTTAAGTACTTATTTATAAATCCCTAAATAATTGTAAAAACATTCATATTTATATAATTTCTTTAAAACCATTAGCTATTCCCAAATGGAAAAGGAATGATATGTTATATTTTTTACATTTAGATTAGATGTCTCTCAACATATTCTTGTCTTTGATAATTTATATAATATCATGATGGGGAGAAAAGGAAAGAGAGATAGTTTAACAAGCACATGATATGCCTCTCATGGTTACCGCTATATCATGACATCAACATAAACACGAAGGATAAACTCTCGGGTGAGGAACCACTCAAACCAGAACAAGGCCAGATAGATAGCCATAACAAACCTAGAGAAAAAATAACATAAATCAAACACACATTACATTAATCAAAACAACACTGATGGAACACATTAAAAATTATACACAGTATATTATTTTATATAGAAATCATAGAACATATTGTTTGAGAGAAAATTAATATATTTTACCCTTCTACAACGTAAATGATGAATTCCATCAAATAAAAATATATATATATGCACTATCCATGTTTGTAGTAAAAAATATTTAATATTCATAACATTACAAACGTTTATTTTTTAACATTTCAATAAAAAAATTAAATTAGAATTATTTCATAGATGTGAATTACCAAAATTAGGTATTCAATTTAACATATTTTATTAATTCATGCAGGAATATGAGTTAAAAGCATGTTTTTCAAAAGATTATAACATTATCGAAATTTATTCCAGTATTTCATATAGAAACAAGTTACGTTCAAAAACATGTTTATAAAAACTTATAACCACGTATAATTTATTTTAAATACATTATTTTATAAAAAAATTGAATTAAAAACACTATTAATCTATATCATAACAAGGTATTTTTCCAAAAAAAATATTTTGGAAAAAACATCCAATACATTTTAAAAACATTTCTTTATATAAATGAAAACATTAATAATAAATTATTTAAATTTATTTAGGGAAATCATAATTCCATAAAATAATGTTATGTGGTGTGGTTATCACTAAATTATATTAAGCACTTCAAAAATGAACTTGCATGGAATAAATTCTTGATGTAATATATTCAATATATGAAAACATATCACTAAAATTTTAAAAAATAATTTGACTAAAAGATTATCTAGTTTAATTTCCCATGCATCAATGTATTTAATTAATCTAGAAAAGGTTTAATTTATAAAATAAAACATTTTCATATCCAAAAAAAATTATTTTTATAATAAACATAAAACACTACAATATTGATATATAACCATTTTTATATAACATAATTAAAAAAACCAAAATACATACACAGAAATGTTATATACATCCAAAAATTTCATTATTTTTCATCTATCATAGATATAACATATTATTTTTCAAATTAATATTCATTCACAATACTTCCAAAACATAAAGACATAAAATATAATGTATATTAACAATGATAACGGAAGAATGATGTTTAAAAAATTTACCATATTCAGCTATAAAATTCATCAACATTTGTTAAAAATAATTATCAAGGGTATACTCAATAAAAACAATAAATAGTTCATAATTAAAAATTTTGTTGTCCATTTTTTCATGATATTGCATCCAAATGGTTCACATATCACATATCAACCAATACAAGCACTTATATCAACATTACCAGAGATTCTATATGAATATAAATCATGAAAATATCCCTTTCTTATCAAGATATTATCTTTTTTGTACTACACAGTGTCACCTGGATGGTTTTAAAATGTTTCATATGAGAAATTTTGATTAGGAAATGGGTATCCCATATTCTGAAAATTGAATACAAAACACATGTAAAAAAGTACTATCAAAATATCATATAGGGGTTCGATCTAACAATACATAACCCGTAAACAATTATATTAATAATTAATATTGAATCACATATTTCATTGCATGAAAAGTTGATAAACATAAATTAAACCCATTCTATCAGCATCAGTGCTATACTAATCAACACTTCACATAACAACCCATATGGAATCCAATTACAATATTTCAATCATATCCAGAACCCTATGGAATAATAAAAACATTGAGAATCACCATTCATATCTCAACAACCAACAACAATCCCAGATTCATATCAAATCATATATCAAGGCTCTAAAATAGTGAAATCATAGTATGAAGAAAACAAAAAATATAGTTATTAGTGCATCTAAAACCTAAAATAAGTGATCCATCATGCATAATCAAATAATATATCTCTTCATTAAAATTTTACCTTTATCAAAAAACTGGTTGTATGACCATCTTGGATTAACTGATTCAATTATCATAAGTAAAAATCAAATGTATCCTATGGTATCATTAATATAAATAAATAAATTATTTAAAAATTATACAAAACACAAAATCCAATTACAATAAACAGCATATGAGAACATTCTAATTAACATCATTCTTCATTATTTCCAAAAAATAAATTCAATCTTGATGATCTTTAGCCAATCACATTAACTTATGAAATAGTCATTTTAATTAAACATTCCATAGAAATGATTTTAAATTTTTTCAATAAAATCATAAGAAAACACTTATTAGGGATAAATATCACCAACATCAACAAGATTTTATTTAAATATCAAATAGGTTTATATGTTATGAAATATTATGTTTTCCAGGAATATTGATTACTACAAAAATAATCTTAATCAACCTTTAGAAACTCATTTATTAATCTAGGAAACTATTTTTATCCATGCTGGTCAAAAATACAATAAAATAATATACAATGAAACAAAAAACAACACTAATTGTTTATAAGACATTTCTAGGTAAAATATTTCCTTTCATTGAAATAGCCCAATCAGGTAGCCATATAAAAGATGAATACTGCAAATGCACCTTATAATTCGTAATTTTTATCATGTTTTAACAAGACATTCCAGGATTATCTTATAGTTTAATAAATATATGAACATTTTTTTAGATAATTTATATAGTATATGTTCTTTTGATCATTTTAAATACACTAATATAAGTACAAAATGATTTAACAATTTTAATAATAAAACATTCTATTATATAATGGAAACTATTTTTTTCAGGTAATTTGACTACGTATCATGAAACAATGCTCGAATAAAACATTTATGAGATTATTTTAATTCTTAGGAAAACATGAGGATACTCTATAATATGGGTAAAATGATTGTAATTTCATAAATAAATAAAAAATGATTAATAACATACATTATTTTTTAATATAAATAAAACATATTTAAACACAAAAAATGATGTAGTATCACAAACTATAAATTCCATAGTTACTACAATAATTTGACCATATTTAGTCATTATTCCCATAATAAACTTCTCATGAATCCACATGTCATTAAAATTTATATCAATATTTATTTTTTATCATTCATCAAATGAATTTGTAAATTATATTAATAATTTTGAGTCAAAATAGCTTACAAGAGATATATATTATCATCTTATAAAAAGTATAAACTAAAATAATATTATATCTATGAAAAAAATTACCCACTAATACTCATTTTATGTCACTCCCAAAAAATATAACGTTACGACCTTGTACTCGATAGCGTGTATGACACGTGACACCATGTTCATAAAGTCATATAATATATAAATTTTTTATAATTTATTGAATATTTAATATAGATTTTATATATTTCACTTCATATATCTCCGAGTTAGCGTTTGTTATATGTAAGAGTGACCATCCATGGTATCTTCTATAACATTTTAGACCATGTTTTATCGAAAAATAATATATTATTAGAATATAATGAAATATAAAAATATCATTAAATTAGTAGATATTAATTGTTATAAATAACTTAGGAAAATTATTGATTTAAAAAATATGTAATTAATTAATTTGTTACAAATTATTTAGAAATGAATATTTGTAACAATTGAATATGAAATGAATATTTTTATAAAATTTATTTTTATGATCATAAAGTGTTTTATGCTAATAGTTAAAATTAATTAAATGTAGCGAGTGATGTTAATTTAATATATATATTATATATTCGATAAAATTTTATTGATATTCATCCATTATGTTTGATATACAGAATATTATAATAAACTCTATTTTACACATAAAAATCCAATATTTTTTAAATGGAAATATTACATTCATTTTAATAGATACCAAATTTTAAATAATATGTTTAATACGTTAATTGGTATAAAATTTAATTAATTAACTTAATATTTAAAAGAGAAGCATAAAAAATAGTTTACGAAGATTTTTTATATTATTATAAAACATTTTTTTAAAGGAATAATTATAATTAATGAATTTTAGTTCAAATTTGTTTATGAAAATTATTTATAAAGATAAATTATATTTATAATTTATTTTAACGAATAATTATATAATATTTTTATCAATTAATAAAATTTATTCCTTTAGAACTAATTTCACATTGAAATTTATTATAAAAAACCGAGCAAAAAATGGGACAGTTTTTCTTTAAAAACGTGTATTGTCATCCCACTCACAGGATTTAATTTCAAATTATTTATAACACTTCTGTGATTGAAATTTTAAAAATTTATTCCATAATTTGAGTCAAAAGAATTTTTTTTCTAGTAACACCATATTTTATTTTTATAAAAAATAATACTGAATGTAGTTATAATTAATTACAGTTATTAAAGTAATATGAAGCTTAATAAATGACTGAACCATAAAAATTGGGGCAGAAATAACAAAACCACCTGTCCAAAAACCATTTTATGGGCATAAATCAGCCATTACCCATAAATTATTTAGATGTTTTTTTAAATCATTTTTATATTAAAATGTTGGTACCCCTAACTACATTAAAAAAATACCTTGTCATTCTTTTTTTCTCCCTTAAAAAAGACCACCACCATTCCCCCTATAGCACACCAACAAACCCACTTAGTTTTGGCCTAGATATTACCATATAGAATCCCGAAATCCCTCCACTACACCATTAATCTTCTATGTGGGTATATATCCAACCATGTAATCCTTTTGGTACTAACCCAAGAAGTTACTCGATTAAGTGGTATTATCTTCCCTCAAGCTTTCTTGTCTAATTTTAATTCTCCACCCCATAAATATATTTATAAAATTATTATATAACAAAAATATAATACAAGATAGACTATGTAGTTTTTATGTATGTTTCTAGAAATAAACCTACACACACCTTTATCTAATAGAAAATTGATATAGTGATTCTGCGTATGGGGAACTACTGCTTCACAAAACCATGATTGTTAATTTTTTATTTACAACATATCATGTTGAAGATTATGATGGGAAACCTATTTATATATGATATTTATGATATTTATTATTTATATATACTACTCTATTCATTTATTTCTCATACCATTAATAATTTCCATTTTATATTAATACAATTATGTCATTTGAGTAAGTGTTGTCTGCCAACCTTGAAGTGATTTGATTCGTTCAGGCTATATATAGAACACATAAAAGGGAATTTACATTAAACATGAGTGAAATAAAAGAAATATATATTTTATTCATTACACAATTAAATTTATTTAAATATACTATATATATCATGTTCATTATTACCCTTTCACACACTTAAAAAGTTATAACGTTGTTAGGGGACGTGTGAAATATCACCTCTTCAATATTGTGTGATTCCTTTTACATAAAAATAAATAAAAATAAAATTAGAAATGATTAAATAATAGGTTATTTATTATATGATGATATTTATTTAAATATTTAGTGTTACTTAAATTATATTCATAATGATAGTTGAATGATGTGAATGTTACTCATGTGAACGTACGACCTACCGTCTCTATGATTTTAACATCGGTTCATTTTTTATAACCATATTTAATGATTTATTATAAAATACTAATTAATGTATAAATATGAAAATTATGTCATGATTATTATTCATTAGATGTTATATAATAATACCTTTTAGTATGTTTCACATACCAAATTTGTTTTGACACATAATCCAAATTTGGTCAAAACACCTAATAAAAACGAATTTGACTATGATGTTGTATATAACATGTAAATAAGGGAAATAAAAAAATTATATAACTGAAAAATGACATAAAACATGAATATAATAAACAGATGTGTTTTATATAGAAAATTAAATTGAATTCATTAGAATGGAAATGCTAGGAAAGGGATTTCCTCTCTATTTACATCCCATTGGGGCTAATTTTTTGTTATGAATTCAGTTTATTCTATAAACAATATCTATTTCCCTTTTATTTAAAATAGATTATTATATTAACTATTATGAACTTATAATATTTTTTAATATTTTATCCCTTCTTGAGTCATATGGTATAAAATGTTTTAAAGTGTTATGGGACGCTTTGGAATGTTTAGAAATTATTTTCATCACTAAAAACATAAATGATCACTCAATGTTAAATAAATTTGAGGAAATTATATGTCCAATGTAAATTAAACATTCTAAATATGTTTTTCTATAGTTATTAATGAAAATTTTCATGTTTTAGTACAATTTTGTAATACATTGGTGTTGAAAATTTTCATAAAAGATAACATTATTATTCTATTTAGTAGGAGAACCAGTTTCTTATTTTCAAACAATTATTTATTACTGTGTTTTAACAAACGAATTTAACATTATTTGGTAATTTTTTTAGCAATTTTTTAAATGGAATCAACTTTTATCTTTCTTAACAAGTTATTTTTTTACCTTTTTACACTCCAAAAGGAATTTTCTATTACAATGTACGACATGCATGAATTTTACCATCACCATTACTTAAATGATTCCATTTCATGTTTGAATGGTTAATTTAAACAAGTATATTTATTTTTATTTTCAATGATCAGATATTTTTAAAAAAAGGATATTTGTATAAGGAATATATTTAATTATATTTTTATAATATTTCCATTCAATAATGAAAATTCACCTATATTATATTTGAATTGGGGAATATTTTATTCATACCATCTTTATCATTCTTCTGGATGGGTTTTGATTGATTTTTCAATGGATAGTATTTATATTCCCATCCTTGATTTATTTTGGAAGTCCCCTTTAAATATTAAAACTCATATGATGATTGAATTTTACCAATTTATCTATATTAAATATTTTTTATATTATTATTCCCCAAACCATATAACACCTTACATATAGCATCTACATTGAAAATTATTTTATTATTTTGTGAAATATTTATAATTCGGTATTCTTTATTCAATATGATTATTTTATAATTAATATTATTTATCCTGATTTTTTAATATGAAAAATGTTTTGGAATAAAAAATCATGGGTTGGTCTAGGTTATAGATATCCCCAAAACGTATCAGTATGATCATGGGATGACTAATTTTTCATGTTTCTATATCTAGGTTTTTACCAGATATATTACAATCATACATGTGAGAGGTCTTGATGATACAAATACTGTGTACCTAAGAAACGTAGAATCCAATAATTAAGATTTTACCTAATATTGTTTTAGTTATGATTCATCCATGAGATTTTTCATCAAAATATATATGGATACATTTCATTTTTATCTCATTGATTAAGTGTCACGTGATTCAGTTTCTTTCAATTCCATATTTATTTTTAGATACCTAGTCACTTTAATCGAAATTTTTCCAATTAATACATATTCATATTGATTATGCACTTACTTCTCAGTTTTTTGATTACATGGTTTATGTTTTCATTTATTTACCATTCCCTAATTATTAGTCTCATTGATTCAATCTTACATTCACAGTAGTTTTCCCCTAACGAGCACTAAAAATCAACCTTATTATGTTTATTTCCCCAGGAATCAAAAAACAATTCTTTTAATGATACATAGGGGTTTACTATATGGAATAAAGATACCCTCAAATATAATTATTTATAAGGATAAAAAAATTATATTTTAATAACTATATTCATTTGTAATACATTAATTATTTATATATCTATTTTACGAAGACCACAAAACAATTTGGTCCTTCGATATTTGATTCCATGTAATTAGGATAATATAAATGATTGTTTACACAAACTACAGACTTTAAGGGGGCATGGTGTGATATTTTGTATTAGTGGGAGGTTTAGTAGAATCCTTGGTAACTTGATATAGGAAAACATAGATTAGAGGACATAAAAAAGGTATATTTTAATAATAATTGCATAATAACATACTAATGTTTAGATTGGAAAGAAATTATGTAGTTTTTCAATATATATTTATCATTGTTTGGATACTAAGATTAAATTTGGTTCTAGAAGAGATGTATGTTGGAGTAATGACTCTGAAATGGTGTTCTGATCTGGACTCAGGGTAACCTACATCTTGAAATTTTGATTTACTATGTACCAAATTTGACATTCCCATAGGATATTATGGATAATTCAAAATTTATTTACAAACATATATGAATTATTTGAATGAATATGGATAAAGGATATTACACATAAAAACTATTATGTTATTGATTTAAAAATAATGTGCCATGATTTTAATAACTTATAGATAATTAAAGAACTTTCTCACTAAGAATATTGTTTCTCTGAATATTGTTTATTGTTTTAGTCAATTATTGGAATCTAAACGATTCAAGATAACATAAAACATGATGGAAAATGTGGTAAAAATTAGAACGAAATGATTTTTTATAGTATTGAAGTATATTTTGTTTATTATAAATTAGTTCTCCCAAAATATGGTTGAAAATGTATAACATTACCAACCCCTGAATGCGCCATAGAAGAGACAGATGGAGGTTTCTAAGAGCTCTAGTGGTGAATACCATATTAAGAAGAATGATATGTATTCAATACACCTTATTAAGTGTCTCTTTCCCCAATTCTATCATTTTGAATACTAGTAAAGAATTTATAACATGGTGTATTATAAAACAAAAGACATCAATTAAATTAAATTTATTCCATAAAATGATTATAAATACTAAGGGTATTATAATAATGTTATGTTTATTCATCATAGTTATCAAGGAAAACTAGTGAAACATATTTATATATATTTATTGGTATTAAATGTATACTTAGTAAGATTATACCCAAAGTCACTTATTTAGCTATGAAAGGAGATTAATAATTCACCAGTGATAAAATATAAGAATAAAAACATGAAAAATGGCGTAATAACAAATTCCAGACTCACCAATCCACCTCCAACAAAAATTGTATCCAAGTATGGTAAAATATTAGAATCATATCGATAATATGGAACCTAAAACCACTTTCCCAATGGTGTGCCACTCTCACACCCAAGATTCATATATCATCATTCTCACATCTCATACATATAACAAACATGGGTAATGAATATACTGGACATAAATTCACATCCCACATGAATAAATATGATCCACCTCATCACACTCACCTAATGTCACATGGGAAATTACATCACATCTCAACCACATCCATAATAATAATTATATGGTATTATGAACATGAATGAAATCAACATCATTCCCTCATTATATTATGTGTGACCCCACCATAAATCAAATCATCCTATCATAAAAAAAACATAAGTTCACTATAATCCATAATCCATTATAAAATATTCATAAGATGTTTGTTTCGAAGAGAGTGTACGGTACAGGGGGTAGGCAACTATATGTCCTTTCTATTTTGATGGATTAAAAAACACTCCCAAGACTTTTTGGCATTGGTAAAAAGTGATCAATGGGGGTGGCGTGTCTAAAATTCAATCATTTTCAGGTATTTTGGTCATTATGTTCTTGTTTAAGCCTCTTTGGGTTTATTTAGTTAATCATTGACCTGGGTAATTATGTCCTTTTGGTAGTTGGGATATCTATTTAGAGGTAAAATCTAAAAGATATTGAATTTTTTTAAATAATAAATTAACAATTTGAATTCACATTTCATGATGTGAATTTTTGAAGTCCGGCCCTTTTAAAATCATACAATGTATGAATCTTTTGTGAATATATTTTAAAATTCATGAAAGTTGTAAGATGTACATCATTATGTGATTTTTTTATTTTCAAGTTTAGGCCATTAGTTTCTTTACATGCATTGAAAATCAAGTAATAATGATGTGTTTCTTAAATTCACTACATAAATGGGGAATATTTTGTGGGTTATTTTAACCCATGTTCCCTATGTTCCATAAATTTATAACTCTATTTTCTCTTTCAATTTTCATCAAATCCATAGGTAATATTAGAGTTTTCTCATTGATCAAAATTTATTTCTTCTATGATCTTGGTGTTATAAGTCATAGAGACTAATGGTAAGTCCTTTTGTTATCCATCCCCTTATTGATCCATCTGTTTTTCCTTTGGTAGAGCCCTATTTTTTGATGGCCAAACCAAAATCATTATGAAATTGATTTTGATGATGGATTTTTCTTAGTCTTCATTTATGGGTAGGTAGGAGTTACCAATATGTACCCTATAATTATTTGATTTTCTTCTTTTAATATTCATTTTTTATTAGTGGTTTACATAATTCCCTAAACCTGGTTGGATATTTTTTATTATATGAATCTCAAGAAATCAAAACGTACCACTATGTGTGAGACCTAAATAAAATGGAAATCCATAGTTTTAGCATAATTAATATGTCATTCCATTAAATGAATTATATTTCATCCATTAGAGATGAGAACAAGTTGGAAGCCACCAATAAGGTGTGCCTACAATTGAACTTATGATAAATTATTATTGATAAAAGAGTAATTTTTGTACATTGGTTAATGGATTAACATATTGTTTTATTTTTTCTATTCAATGAAATCATAATGATTTGAGGAATTTACATTCATATAAAATGGTCACGATATGTTTGTGAAATACATATAATATTTAATAAGAGTTATAAATTTATATGATCGATACATGAAATATATGTTTTATATTTATGATAATAATATATAACAAGGACTAACTAGATAAATAGTTTCTAAATGATGATTTGATAAAATTACTGTTATGGTTTATAGTGAAATGTCTTCTATTTTTGGTGCTTTTTCATCTGGATTACTTGATTATATTTCTATCTTAATATGAAATTGTTTGGGATTGTTGCCCAAGGGAGTGAGGTTACATTACATGTTGATCATTTGTCATTTTAATAATTATTCACATGTTTGGTGCTTGTGGGAACCATGTGTGAATTTTTTTGGTATGGTTTTTGGTAATGATGCCAATTGAGGGAAACAAGAATCATATTTGATAATACCTAAAGTTAATATGCATCGTGTATAGTACTCCCAAGGTTATTATAAATTTCACTAGATACATCAGGGTGAGATATTTATTTTTCATGAGAGAGGATTTAAATAGTTGATGATATGAAATTGTAAATTCAATAATAAAAAGACAACTTTTTAAATTATAAGGTTGATTAATCCATGTAAGAATAATTCAGCTCTTTAAAAAGAAATCAATCATAGGAACGAATATAGTTTAGCTAACCCTATGCATCATCCTTGTGGTCAGGTTTTGGTTGGCTTCCTTGACGTTTGAAATTAATTTATAAATAAATTCTATTTTTGTTATTGTTATTTGCACTAATTATGAAATATAAATATGATTAAACCCCATGGGTGTTGACATATTGAGTATTAATCACCTCATATTTTATCGCTATTTGGTCCCCTAGTAGATTTCTTAGTTTCATGTCTGGATAAGAGTATGTGGTCTTGTATTAATTGAAGGATTATAGTATGGGTTGAGATAAGGAGAAAAGACTCACATGGTGTTATGAACTGGGCCATTATCATCATTTTTTAATTTGTTTATTCATTTTCTTCTCTTAATTTATCATGTAATTTTATTATATTTATTGTGTCATTACATTTTTTCTATCATTACATGGATTTTTCAGTTTCCACATTACTCATATGGGTTTCAATATAGATAATTCCTACTATTTATAATATTTTATATTTTTTCATGAGGTCATTATCACCCAAATTTTTTCCTTAAACTCTCAATACTATTATATATCCTCTAGTATTAGTGAGCCATGCCTAGGATTCAGTATTGACATGAATTGATGATGTGAGGGAGAACCATATTGGGGTTTTAAAAATGTTTATGAGAAGGGTATTTTCTCTTTCTCAATATTTTGAAATGGAATATATGAGTCTATGATGTTCCGAGTCATGGCAATGAGATCATACATGTGAGTAATTAATCCATCTGCTTTGGGAAATTTTATTTCCCCATTGTGGGATTATTGTTAATGTTTAATTTTTGTTTTCGTATTGATGTTTCTTCTCCATTGATGATTTACATGTGGTGGATTGTCACTATTTATTGATATTTTACTGAAGTTTTAGTATTATATGGATGTGTTTTCGTGCATATTGTTATGCACATAGGGATTTATTCTGACATGCAATTATTATTCTAATGACATATTTATTGTTATTGATATATCTTCTTACTTGATTGTTGAAATTTAATTTCATTATTCTATTAGATAATAAGAAAATAAAAGAAATTAACAAGAAATGAAACTTCCCATGTTAAGATAAGTATATATAATCTTTAATGTAGTGGTTATCTCTACTTTTTATAACCATTGGATGATTATTTATTGTAAAAAATTTATTTTAAATGGATTTTTTTAAAATTTTTAGAGAAAATGAATCCACATCATCTTCAAAGTGAGTCTTAATAGAGTACTAATAAGCACACTCCCAATGTATATGAGTGAGAAAATATTGTCGATTTGGGGAATCATATGGATGAGTGTCTATGTGACAGATTCCTATTGATCATGAGATATATGGAGATAGATACTGCACATACTGGGACTTAAAAGTATGTGTTGATGAGTTTAATTCTCCGAATATACCTATATTTAATTGGGAAGTAGTCGCCCAATGTATTCCATTTTGAGATTGAGTTAGTCCAGATGATCATTTAGAAGCATTATAAAATCATAGACAGGTGGGTGAAACATGATGTATTTATGCAACTACGACTATCCAAGAATTTGTGGGACATCATGGAGCATGTTTCTCAGTAAAAGTACCTAAACTCAGAATAAATAAATTAAATGTTATTAATACCCTTATATATATATGTGTGTGTGTGTGCCTAGGGATAATAAATAATATTTATTCACACACCATACACATAGAATAATTGCAGTGATGGACTTCGTTAGATGCATCACAAACCTATAGTTGTTTACTTCATCCTTGGCAGTCGATGAGACTGCTAGAGTGAAATGATTTTATAGTGGTGTTCCCTATGAAATAAAATTATATGTGAATGAATTATTTATGGGAACCATAATGGACAATATTAATTAGGATCTCATCATGGAAGGGAACCTAAAGGATGAAAAAAGTGGTGGCAAGGTAATCTTAGTTTAGCGATTTGGTTGCTCTTCCATTGGAAACAATTAGTGATTCAATGATTGACACCGCCATTGAATTGGTTGGAATAGAAACTAGTGTTGAGTAATCCATCTCAATACCATGAAATTATAATGCTTTTTAGTTTTTTTGGTATTTAAATTGTTTGAAACAATTATATTTCTCACTATTGAGTGTCATTCTTATGGAATGATTTAACATTTCTATATATTTTTTTAAGGAAACATAAAAGAATTATAGTAGAATGAGATCTAGAAAGACTATATTATTGAAAGGAATCATCTACCCTTAAGCATATTTGAAGTTGGAGTTGCAATAGAAAATCATTGCAAGGTATGGGATGTGGTACCCTGAGGTTGGAGTGGTTATACTAACCAGGTAGAGTAATATAGGATATTTATTATAAAACCCAGGTAAGAGGATTGAGTCATATTCATGCAATATAGTCCTCTCCTTCCAGTTCATAAGTGACACCATCTAACATCATAGGTCATATTCCATTATCATTAATACTTGCCTTTATTTTTTAATATAGATACATTTTTTTCAATTATATCCACTAAATCATCCAATGTATCAGTATTTTTTGTGAATAGCATATATGGATTTATGGCCATCAATATTGCACATGGATTTTGATTAGAGGTTGATACATTTTGAATGTAGTGTTCTCTCAAAGTAGGTAGCCATTTTTTATTTGGGATATATTTTTGCTAGAAGTGATAGGATTCAATTGGATTATAACGTTGGTTTGGATTGTTTTTAATAATATTATATTCATTATTATCATAGTAGAGTTACCATTATACATCTATAATGGTATAGTTAAGTACATCAAGGAGATTGAGATTTTTAGGTAGGTTATGTTTGAAAAATTATGTGCATATTGGATTTTATTATAACTAATATGGTTTTCATGATTTTGGATGATGATGATCAGATTCCACAATTCAAATTTCATATAGTGGGATACCAGTGTTAGGATATCATTTAGGATTAATTATTTGTCCAACGATCAAATTCTTAGATTGATTTGGTTTTAGTAGATTCTAATGTTTATATTAATCTTTATATAATTAAACCAGAACAACATTGTGAGTTGAATGTATATTTATAATATCTAAAGGATAATGGATTCATCAATTCTAGTACATCTCTATGGGGTTCTCGTATACTTTTTTTGAGAAGGATGATGCAATTTTGTGCCCAAGAATGTTAAAATGGGGCCCAAATGAGATCATATTTAAGAGTTAGTTTCCACTTCTATATGTAATGATTTCTTATATCTGCTAAAATGGCTCCATATTTTCTCAAATATAAATTTATGATATGGATGTTATCATTTTAGGGTGATACTATTAGATATGCTTCAAATTTATTTAATGAGAAGATACATCTTATATTGGTTTTTTATAATGATGTTATGTTAGGAAAAGAAAAAATAATTATTCATTGAACTGATTAATCAGATCAGGCATCTATTAATAGATCAATTATGTGGTATCATTCAAAATAATCATTATCTATATAAAATATACATATGATAAAAAACAACTTAACATCATATTTATAAGACTTAGAGAGCATCAGATTTACATCAATTTATATAAATTCTAATTTGGATTGATATAGTTCATTTATCAGGTCTTGTTATCTCAAATGATAGTGTTTTAGTAGTCCTATAAAATTTTGTATTCGTCTTATCATACGAGTTTCCTAAGAAAGTCTTCTAGATTCATATAATTCTATGTATATTAATATATTACATGAGTTATTTTGAGTAATTGTCCAACACAAATACCCTATTGTCTATGTTTACAAGTAATTTGGTGATGTTTTTAGTATGAGATACTTATGTGAGTTCTTTTCATAAAATGGAAAACAAAGATTTCTTTATAACTAATCCTCACCATATATGTGTTGTGTAGGATATATAATATCTACAAAAATGAATTTAGAATTAATCACATAGAAATTATAACTCAAGAGGATTGAGTGATTTTTTATAGATCTATAATATTGAGAATGTGTGAGAAGAATAGTCCAAATCATGATATATTATAGAATATGGTGGTACACACACTTATATTATCATGGTGAAATTTATTGGGAGTGTGATATGTGGTCTAAAATGACTATAACATCCCCAATGACATCTTTTCTCATTGGGTCTAGAACATTTGAGATTAGTTGTGGGATGGGTATCTATAGTCATTTGACATTGAGGGTGACTAAATTTAATGAGATAGAAATATCATCAATATTTAGATAAAATAGAATACATATATGGAGGTATTATATGATTTATAGAATGAGTTTTCTCTAATGGCTTTCTTTGTGGATATTCATTTGGATGTTTCATTGTCTTAGGGACCAGAGACGATAAAATCAACTTATATTATTCACATGCCTCTGGACCAGATCTAGAAAGATATTTTATCTAATTATTAGTAAATAGCTACAATATAAAAAATCAATGGTTTGGATCCACCATTATTATAATATCTATGAAACAGTTATATTCCTCTCATTTATATGCAAGAATGGGTTCATACATACTTACACTATGACATGATGAGTGTGTTTCATGATAAAAATCTGTGGAATATAATGGTCAGAAAAAAAAATTATAATAACTATACATATAACTGTTTTCTAGGGATATAGAAGGAGAAATCAAAAATTTGTTGATATGTTTCACATGTTATTAGTTTTGACCTATGGATTTTAGGCATTATAGGTTTTGGCAACCTCCGGCCATTCCAAAATTGAAGTCTGATGATATAACATTGGATTTCATGACACAATTATCCAAGAAACCTAATAAGAATGATGCAGTATGGTTGACCATGTAGAAACTGATGAAGTTTTAATTATTCATTCCTATTATAAATACATTCATCCTCAATGATTTGAGGAGTATTTACATGAATGAGAGTGTTTGAATTCAGGATTTTTTGAGGAGTATTGTTTTTTATTGAGATTCCCATTAAACATCTCGATTTTTCCATGCACATAAAAAGGATTTGGGAATGTTGGTTCTTCTGAGTACAACATATCATATTCAAGCTGACAATAATTCTAAATAGACCATTCAGACTTTAGAGGATATGTAATAAGGCCATTTATTATATGATCATGGTTTGTGGGATCATCATATAAAACTAATTTAGTTTAATATTAACAAAAACATCGAATAATCAATAAAAATGGATTATTTTAATATTTTTAGGGATATATTTCTGTTTACATCTTTTTTGGTTAGAGGTTGGTGAGTTAATGATTATTGGAAATAGACTAATTTTGGATATATCTGTGAATGTCCAACTGATAGAAGGAGGTTAGTGATCATGAATAGGGAATAAAAGTCATATGTTGACCACCAAAAATGAACTCTAGTGTTTTAGTTTAGTCATTTAGTTATTATATTGGTGTACCCAATGTTTGAGAAACAATGTATCAAAGGGTAAGGGATGATTTTGCTTTGGTTAGTTTGGTCATTTGAGATTGTAGAGTCCATCTGTTAAGTTTCCTACCATATTTACCTTCTACATATTTATAACATCCTAAATAATGTGATTATCATGTAATATCTTTATAGATATCATACCAACCCTAATCATATGATACATGTTTATGAAATTGTGTTGGATATCTATGAATCCTTTAAAGAGAATCTGGTTAGTATTATAGACTTTAATGAGAAAAATATTAAAGGGGATTAAATGAAAATGGTATGAGTGTAGTGTAATCATGGGTGTATGACAGAGAACACATGAGTGTGATTTAATATGTGAAAAAAGACAGTAAATGTTTCAATTGACACCCTATGGTGACCCTTAAGAGTACTATTTGGGGATGAACTGTTATATCGTATGGAATTGGGAAGGCCCCATTCCGTTCCAAGTACTTTCTTCTTTATGATCATGGATAATCATCCTAGGTTATATTTTTTTGTGATTTTACTTTTTAATAGACCCCTTATATTGGATGGGTTCTCGTTTCAGATAGAAAAATATAAGGTAAATAGAATATGGATACATAACAAATTCCTATCCTTAATTGTCTTTTCACAAAATAAATAATTTTTGGAAGACCCCATGAAACTCATAAATGAATGAATATTTTAAAAATATCCATGAACTTCAAAAAAGGAATAAGATTAAATATCTTTTATATCCCATTTTATATGACTCAAAAAAGAGAATTTTGTTTTTATCAATGATATAAAGGCGATTAACACTAGATAGTGGTTTTCTATGGACATGAGATTGATGGTAAGCCTATCATTAGTTCATCTCAATCCAGATCCATTTGTTTCACCATTGTAATAAATCTAATTTAGGATAGTAAAATACATAACATTATCTGATGTCGTGTGATGGTAAATGTACCTTGGTTTTAATTAAAGGGAAGGAATGAAAAACCAAGTTTAACCATGGTAATTTTTAAAATACATCATTATATCTGATTTTGAAAATTTTTACAATACGTATACCTAATGATTTTATAGTTGTTTTATAATAAATAATCCCCAATAATCCTTATTTTCACACCTTGTGTATGACCTGAAAAAATTTGTAATGCATTTTTTTTGATAATTTCATATATTTATGCTCAATATGGATCTTACTTTTTTCATTGGTGTTGATATTGGGAATGAGGCCTCCTAAATGGTGTTCCAATTGTTAAACCTATGTTGAATTATTATTTATTAATAATTTATTTTTCTTACCCTAGTTAGTAGAATAAAAAATTAATTTTGAAAATTTATTGAATTAAAACTACATGATTTATTGAATTGACATTCATATGGGTTTAGAAATGATAATATAGAGAAAAAATCATGATAACATTACATGAACATAATCGATATGGGATATAATTCTTTTATAATTATGATAATAATGGGTAACTTGGATTAATCGAATAAATTATTGTTAACTGTTAAATTTTTGAATTAACCATTTAGGCTTATAACGTAATGTCTAATATGCATTGTGACTGGTCATGTAAAATTATTTATTATCTTTTTAACTTAGTATATGACTATTTAGGATTGATTCTATTGGGTGTGTTGTAACAGGAATTATTGTCATTTTCCCATTTTAAGACATATGCTTTCTTTTGCTGATTGATGGAATTATGTGTGATGCATATGTGTAAGGTGTATAGTAACGACCCATCTCAGGGGTATGATTCATATTATTATATACCACTTATGGATAATTTGAATAAGGTATGGAACTCATAAGTGTATTAGGCAATATAATTGGATAACTGATGAATATTTTCTTGTTTTTTGGAGGGATGGTTTCACTGCCTCATTATAAAACAGATTATATTCATACTCTATAGGTGAATCTATAAATGATATTGGAGATTATTCTTTATTATGAAAATTTAAAACATTAATAAGACTTATGTCACATGGTTTATGTAAGTATAAGTAACACTAATAATCACTGTAGAGGTTGAGGGTCGGTAGGTGAACAAGATGTTCTACATTAATATATAGTTAAAATGTAAGTTTTGTACTATTAAATTCTCTAATTAAGCATGATTATTGTGGTTAGACACTAGTGGTAACAAAAAACTCATTCGTACTGACACCCTATTCAATCACCATAGGGAATCCTAGTGGATTTTATGGACAAATGTGTGGAGAAGGGAAAGGGGACCCATGTTGATTGATTGATTTTTAATAGATTGGAGCATGTATATGGGACTCAAATGTGGTTTACAACTAGGGATATTAAGTAATTATTTCATTTTTTAGTCTACTTATTATTTAGCCAATATGAATTCATCATTCCATTTATTAACACTACTTATGTCATTACACAATTTCGACGATTATCTAGATTGCTCTGAATTTCCAATTACTCTAGATGGATTCATTTTTTATTGTTATGATTGTTTATTAATTTTTTCCACTCTTTTACCAGGGTTATTTCCCCCCCAAAACATTCCTTAAACCCATGATGCAAAACGATAAGCTCGGGCATATGGGAGGGAATTTTTGATGTCTAATAATTTCTTTAAGCTATATCTTAATGGATAATTGTATGCATATGTAAATAAAAATGGTAATAAAATATATAGAAGTCACACAAATAATCTAATGTGATGGATTTTCAATAAGAATAACACCCCTCTCACAATATCACCATGATGTCCTTTAACATCTACTACTTTTTCTTCCAATTCTACATGCACATCACTAAACAAATATGACCAACTCCAAAATATAATATCATCATTTTTTTAAAATTTTACAAATATTCTAGATCCTCTCATTATTACAAAAATTTATATATCGATCCCATTTTTTCATATTAAATAACCACACTAACCGTGATTAATATTTTTATTCAATAATTATCTATAAATTCAAAACCATGATATTAAAATTCATATTGACAGAATTAATTTTCCTATCATTAAATTATATTAATCCAAATACCACACACAAATTTTATAGTTCTCGTTTTAACATTTAACATACATCCATTTTTTGTTCATTGAACATCATAAAATATTTATTTTTAACATATTTATATCACTTACAATTAACAATTTAAATCTCCAACCAAATAATAAAACAATATAAGACAATATATCATCAGTACTACTCTATTTGATTAAAATAATAACAAATTACAACCACAAATAACATAAACATTTCAGATATTTACAATATGTTAATTAATATAATAATGATTTAATTTATAAAAAAATTATTTTTTTCTTTTTAATTGAATTAACATAAAGAAATACATTCCATGGAAAACCAATTTATTAGCTGAATTTATATTCGTATACAATTTCATTCAAGGTGATATAAAAAACCAAAAAATAATGGTTTCACAATCATATCTTCTATAAAAAGATAAAATCCTCAAATTCATATGAATTTTAGAATTGAAATCAACAAGAATAACCCATATGAAAATAACAAAAAATGTGGTTAAATGTGAATTCCTATTCCCTTACCTTTATATTTGAACCTACAACTAAATTTTCTTACATTTATAATTAGTATATATTTTAAGAATAATATTGTTTTTATTTAATTCATAATAAATTTTGTTATGAAGAATATTATTTTTTAGGAATGTGATAACCATTTTGGGGGATAAATATTAGAAACATTTAGCAATAATAGAAAATCCATGTTACCCTCCTCATTACTATAAATTTAATTAAGAAAAATTAATTATATTTGATAGTCTGATACTTACCATATTCCAAATGGTTAAATTGAATAATTATACCTCCAACATGTTACAACTAGGAAAAACATAATAGATCCCATGTATAGTGTTTTCTTTATACTATAAGTCACTACACATTAAAGAAAAAATATAGAGAATGATGATATGATTATATAAAACAAAATATGAAACAAAAATTATATTTTTAAGTAGTCACAAAACTCTAAAATCAGTTTTTTGGGCCATCATAACACAAGAGTGTAATTTAGGAACAAAAATGAGAGAAACAAAATCATTTTGAACATTTATTGAAGTCCACCTTAGGATACGTTGTCATATATACATGTCTATTCACTATTTAGTGAGAAAATAAAACATATATTTAATATGATATTTTTAAATTCTTTGAAATTATATGTTATAATTTAAATAATACATTTAAATAAGAACCATTAATATTGGATTTTAAATCATTAAAAACATATTACAAGATGATAAAAAAGGTAAAATGTTAGAATTTAATAATTTTTTCTTCCCAAATGAAACTCGTATATGTTTTATAAGTGTAATAAGGGTCTACACATATATATATTTCTACCCATACATGAGGAAACAATCATCAGGATACCCTTATGTGGGTATTGGAAAATAGTACTCGCCCAGAGGTATGTCAATTATACCTATTAATATCTTATATAAAATCTCAAATACCATTATGTAAGCTTCAAAATACACATAAATTGTAATGGAACAGACCTCTCTAGTCCATTAATTTTTGAAAATGTGATGTTGGAGGTGTTCCGGGATGTCAATATGACTTATCCCCAACACTTTTCCAAATTTCCAGTTCTGTGAACATTGTTTCATTCGGTGAGGTTCAATGAACATTGTTTCTATCACTCAGCTTCTATCGGTGGACTTCTATCCATAGAATTGAAGAGTGTTTCTATCGGTGAGGCTCTATCGGTGGACTTCTATTGGTAGACTTGAACTGTGTTTCTATCAGTGAGGTTCTATCGGTTGACTTCTATCAGTAGACATGAAAAGTGTTTCTATTGGTGAGGTTCTATCGTTGGGCTTCTATCGGTAGACTCAAACAATGTTTCTATTTGCGGACTTCTATAGGTAGACTTGAATAGTGTTTCTATTGGTGAGGTTTTATCGGAGGACTTCTATTGGTAGACTTGAATAGTGTTTCTATCGGCGAGGTTCTATCGGTGGGCTTCTATCGGTAGACTTGAACAGTGTTTCTATCAGTGGAATTATATCGGTAGACTTGAACAGTGTTTCTATCGGAGAGGTTCTATCAGTGGACTTCTAATGGTAGTCTTGAACAGTGTTTCCAGAATGGTAACCTTCTAACAGTGACCTTCTAATGGTAGACTTAAACAGTGTTTCCAGAACGGTATCCTTCTAATGGTGACCTTATAACGGTAGACGTGAACAGTGTTTCTAGCTTCCTATAGTTTCTCCACTTTAACATTTCCTTTGACATAAAATACATTTAAATCCTTATTTTTAGGACTCTTAAGGTTGATTCAAATGCCATAAATCCAATATTAATTATTCATATGGCTCAGGATGTTTCACTTGGTCAAACTGCGTGGGTTAATGCGATCTGCTTTTAATGGATAATTAAACGTATCTTAAACTGTCACCCCATTAAATCTTAAAAAATGGAGGAGATATCATTATCCATTGTTCTTTCTCTTTGTTATCAGCTATGAGATGCTAGAACCTTAAAATCATTCACATAGGAGTTTCTCAATCAAACTTTACTCCTAGGATTGGTTCTGCTCTGTTATGATGCAACTGAGTTGTATCGATCAATCTTCGATATAAAGTATATTGTATCATCATTCTTTTGGGTTGTTATTCTCCTATTCTCATTTCCATTTTATATCACGCAATATTCAATCTTATATTGGGTTTTTCTTAGGGTTTGCTTGGTTTTGTGGTACCATGGCATCTTTTTGTGGATGCAGTTGTCGCGAGAGGAGGATTGCGACTCGTTGTATGGATAAAGAACGTCAAGAATTTTTAAGGTAGTGGATTCGTGGATTCTCTAATTGTATACGTGAAACTGTAGAATTAGAATGATTTATCCCTTTGGATCACATTGAAATTGACCTAATTAAATACTTTTACCGAATTAAAAGAATTTGTTGATCGCATGTTGTTTCTTTGTACCATGATAACGGTTTGCCTCATGTTTTTCTAGATAGAGTGATATTTATGGTTTCTTGATTTTTTTTCGTTCATGATTTAAATTGACAATGAACATAAATCCATAAATTAATTGTTAATTAATTGGTTAAATATAAAGAGTCATGTAAATGAATCTGGTTGTTGTCATTGTTTTAGTTGTTCTAATTTGAGGTTAATCTAATTAGGGAAGTATGAATGGTAATTTAATTGTGATTTATTACTAATTAGGTCTCCCGTAATTGGAACCTACGAATAACAAATCTGCTAATTCAATATGGATTAAAGAACAGATTGGGTGGGAATTTCGTAAGGGGTTCAGAGTTACACTCTTGTTTGTTAAAGGGCCAAGAGCCCATTTGATGTGATGTTTTTTCCTACTGTTTATGCTATGATATGAGCCTAGGTGGATGTCGTGATATGTGGAGGCAGTGAGGCCTCATGGTTGTATCGGCAGATGACACCTAGAGTGGCGAGATGCATCAGTTTATGCATGTGGGTGTTAGGGAGGACACCATGGATGATGGAATGGGATGGATGTGGCTGTTGGATGTTTGGTGGTTTGATTGGTTGTTTATATTCTTTACGTTTCTCCACCGCTCGAGGCAGCTGGTTTTCTTACCATTCATCTGAATGAGGCGAAGACACGCAGGGTAAGCCACATAATTTTCGTGTTTAGGCTCTCGAGAGAGAATGGGTCTATGATCTTGCTATAGGCGGCAAAGACTCGATGGGTAGTATAAATACTCACCGTGTTGAGCCCCCTTGTGTTTAGTAGCATATGATGTTTTTCTATAATGCCTGAGAATGTGGTAAGGTAATTCTCTAATGAATATTTGAATAAATAATTTTAACTCATGGGTTTGGAGTTGCTGAATCATAATGACACGTTTGTAATTTGGAAGGTACAATGGATATTGGGTGTGATGATAATGAAGTTTAATGTTAAATTATTCATGGATAATTAATTTTTAAAGAATTAATTAACTAACAGTGGAATTAATAAAATGAGAATGGAGTAATCTAAAAAAGATCTACAAATTTTTGTGTGCTTATAGGATACCTAGTCTTAGAATTAGAAGCCTGCAGTCTGAGAGACATTAGCTGCAGTTGTATCTATGACTAGGTAACACCCATAGTGGGGAAGTGAGTTATATATATATTCTGTACATTTTGTGTTTCTATATGCTACTCCACCCTGTCGGTAAGGGCATCTAACAACCCGGTAATTTTAAGCTCTCGGGGGGGGGGGGGGGGGTTCGCCATCATTATGATGAGAGGTCGAATGACTGACTACCCCCTTTGGCCCCGCTCTCTTCTCTTGGTAGATACATGTGACAACTGGAACAACATCTAGTTTCCCCATATATGTGTGTAGAGGGCTGTAATGTCTTGTGGTTATTTCACACACATATATTCATGGTATAGTATCTTGTGGACTAATATAGGTGTACTGTGTATAGGATATGATGGCTTGAGGATCCCTACTCGGTGTATGGTCTATAATGGATTGAGGTATAATACCCTATGTATGATACAACTTATGCAGGCTGTGGTGGCTCCCCGAACTTACCTGGTTACTTTTGGTTGTGAGGATGGTGTGGTGCTTCGCTCAGGTGTCTGTGGGAAATCCTTTGTGGTGCATGAGGTGCAGATTGTGGAGCTTAGCCATGGTGTCTGTGGGCAAGACTTTGGAGATAGATGCACAGGACATATGTCATTGGGGAAAAGGAGCAAACTAGTGGGGAAGTAGTAGTGGGGTACCCTTGATATTTTTCATTATATGCTATATTCTTGTATGCGTTACTTGGCGAGAGTGGCCATAGTGAGGTTGGAATCATAGTATACCTATTTAGGTGACGAGTTAGTTTCACTTGTTGTTCACATGGCATAAGCATGCTTTCATTACTTTTGCACGAGAGCCTTAGGGAGAATCCTACATTGTATATTATTATACTCACCCTATGTATATATAAACTATTTTTCAGGTCACATGGAGCAGGTTGGAGATGAAGCTGGTTACTACTAGCTTGTGGTTAGAGGAGCTGTTCGGGCTTGTGGTCACTGTCGTTTTACTTTCTTTTGGGTACATTTAGTTTTCCCATTCAGTTGTAGTACATTTTCATGGAATTTCATATATGTACGTGGGTTTCCTTTTGTATTTCAGTTTTGTGTTGGAGTGGGTTGGTGTCTATCTTATCTCTCTCTTCTTCATGTGTTCTCTTAGAGGGTAATGCCTCCAATTTGTGTGTTTATTATACCCTCGTTGCTAGTCGCCAACCCGGGGCCTACTGGAGGCGGGACTCGGGGGGGGGGGGGGGTCATTATATCTCTTCTCACATTGGCAGCCCAAGAGGGGTAAAAATTGTGGGGAGGGGGTCGTGATAGAGTGGTATCAAAGGTCTGGTTGAGGGAGAGGATGGAGTTTCGAGTTAGGCACACGTGATGTTTCATGGGTTGGTAGGGCAACAATGTCATTCATGTTTAGAAAGTGAGGTAAACACTGGATACTGGCTGAGACATAGGTGTTTCGGGCCACCTATGATTTGGCATACAGAACTTTATGTTTACAATGGCTACTAAAAAAAGTGATATTAGTTGCAGAGTAGAGACCTAGGAAAGGATCATGCATCATTATTCATTGGTCCTATGTTTGAATGGGTAGACCTTGGGATTGGTTAACCGAAAATTAATAAAAGAAAAAAATAATTAATTAATGTTCATTCTTCCATATTCCAGGCTTAGGAGCTCTAATAGTTCTTAAATTACAGGTATGGTTCTAGGTCGACGTCCTCGTCAGGTTTGCGCAGAAGATTTCCAGCAGGCTGTTCTAGCAGATCGTTGCTGGGTAGAGGTTGAGGACGATGACACTTGGAGGAAGACACTCCGATATTTTCAGCGCCAGAGTCTAGAGAAGTACGAGGGATCTATTTCAGATGCAGTCACATAAGACTGGTTGGAGGAGGTCGAGATAGGATTCAGTTTGATTCGTGCTCGGAAGGAACAATGGATGTCCTTGGATGTGACGATTCTTCGTGGAGAAGCGAGGTAGTGATGGTTCTTGTACCTCGTGGCTCGTGAGGAGTCAGTGATCTCATGGGAGGGGTTTCGAGACATTTATAGAGATGAGTTTCTCTCTTCACTGCGAAGGAGTCCAGTCGCCAGGAGCTTCTTACCCTTCAACAGGTGAGATCCAGTGTTCGAGAGTTTGGAATCAATTTCAGGAACCTTCTACGATATTCTTCAGACCTATTATTAGATGAGGAGTCATTTTTGGTGGCCTGGGTAGAAGTGTGCGGTTTCAGAGTGTGTGTATCGATGTTTAGTCTTCCAGAAGGTGAAGGCTGAACATCGTGTTCCTGGTGGTCTTCTCTAGCCATTAGAGATTCCTCATTGGAAGTGGGAGGACATCACAATGGACTTTGTTACGGGTTTAACTCGAGCTCTGGGAAGAAATGATGCTATTTGGGTGGTAGTGGATCATTTAACAAAATCGTCCCACTTCATAACGATCAAGGAGTCGAGCTCAGTGGAAGTTTTGTCAAGGCAGTATCTAGAAGAGGTGGTGAGACTTCATGGGGTACCTAGGACGATCATTTCTGATTGGGATCCTCATTTTACCTCCAGGTTGTGGAGAGGTCTCCAGCATGCTTTTGGATCTCACTTGTGCCTCAGCACTGCTTTTCATCGTCAAACGGATGACTAGACAGAGCGAACCATCCAGACTCTTCAAGACATCTTGCTCTCTTGTGTTCTTGATTTTGGAGGTTCATGGATGAGGCACTTACCCTTGGTAGAGTTCACTTACAATAATAGTTTTCACTCTTCCATTTGTATGGTGCTGTTTGAACCCTTGTATGACCGGCCATGCCGCTCTCCGTTGTGCTGGACTGGGGTCAGAGAGTCGGCAATTCTCGGACCATAACTAGTGCAGAATACAACAGAGATGGTTCCGGTGATTCGTGAGAGGATGAAGACAGTGAAAGATCTTCATAAATCATATGCTGATCAATGAATGAGACCCTTAGAGTTTAATGTTGGGGATCATGTGTTTCTGAAGGTGACTCCCCGTCGTGGGAGCAATGGTTTGGTCATGGAAGTAAGCTTTCTCCCCGGTTTGTTGGTCCTTTCGAGGTGTTAGCTCGAGTTGGAGCTGTGGCAAATCGAGTAGCACTTCCCCCTCAGATGATTCGGATACATGATGTTTTACATGTATCTCAGCTCCGTTGTTATCTTCATGATGAATCTCACGTTATAGATTGTGGAGAGATTGATATTGATGATGATGCAACCTTCGAGAAGCGACCTGTGGTGATCCAAGACCGCAAGGAGAAGGTGTTGTGTGGGAGTTCTATACCCTTAGTTCGTGTCTTGTGGTGACACGGTGGTATGGAGGACAGTACCTAGGAGTGTGAGTCACAAATACATGCTCAGTACCCAGAGTTGTTCAATGTTTAACACTTTTCATGTAATGATGTTTTCTTTTGTGGTTAGACCATTCATGTTTTATTTATGAACTCATTTTGTTCCTTTTTGTGGCTTTCACTCTTTTGAGATGTATCTCGATGGGTGGTTGTTCGGGCCCCATTTATTTCTGTTCTCTTTAGGATGGTGTTGAATTATCGAGGATGGGAATGTTTTGAGAGGTATCTAATGTAATGGTTCGGACCTCTCCAGTCCATTACTTTGTGAAAATGTGGTGTTGGAGGTGTTCCGGGAGGTCAAGGTGACTTATCCCCAACACTTTTCCAAATTTCAAGTTCTCTGAACAGTGTATCTATCGGTGAGGTTCACTGAACAATGATTCTATCGGTGGACTTCTATCGGTCGACTTGAATAGGGTTTCTATCGGTGAGGTTCTATCGACGGACTTCTATCGGTAGACTTGAACAGCGTTTCTATCGGTGAGGTTCAATCGGTGAACTTCTCTTGGTAGACATGAACAGTGTTTCTATCGGTGAGGTTCTATAGGTGGGCTTCTATCGGTAGACTTGAATAGGGTTTCTATCGGTGGACTTTTATCGGTAGACTTGAACAGTGTTTCTATCGGCGAGGTTCTATCGATGGACTTCTATCAGTAGACTTGAACAATGTTTCTATCGGAGAGGTTCTATCGGTGGACTTCTATCGGTAGACTTGAACAGTGTTTCTATCAGTGAGGTTCTATCGGTGGGCTTCTATCGGTAGACTTGAACAGCGTTTCAATCGGTGGACTTCTATCAGTAGACTTGAACAGTGTTTCTATCGGTGAGGTTCTATTGGTGGACTTCTAACAGTAGACTTAAACAGTATTTCCATAATGGTAACATTCTATTAGTGTCCTTCTAATGGTAGACTTGAACAGTGTTTCCAGTAAGCTAACCTTTAAACAGTGACCTTATAATGGTATAATTGAACAGTGTTTCCAGCTTGCTACAGTTTTGCAACTTTGATGTTTCCATTGACATAAAATAAATTTAAAGCCTTATTTTAAGGACTCTTAACGCCAATTCAAATTCCATAAATCCTATATTAATTATTGCTATGGCTTGGGATGTTTTACTTGGTCAAACCGCGTGGGTTAATGCGATCCGCATTTAATGGGGAATTAAACGTATCTTAAACTGTCGCCCCATTAAATCTTCAAAAAGCGACGAGATATCAATCTAACTTGTTCTTACTCTTTGTTATCAGCTATGAGATTCTAGAACTATTAAATCCTTCACGTAGGAGTTTCAAAATCATACTATACTCCTACGATTGGTTCTGATCTGTTTTGATGCAACCGAGCTGTATCGATCAATATTCGATATAACATATGTTCTATCATCGTTCATTTGGGGTTAATCTTCTCCTGTTCTCATTTTCATATTATATAATGTAATCTCCATGTTCATATTTGGTTTTTCTTGGGGTTTGGTTGCTGTTGTCGTACTGTGGCATCCTTGGGTGGATGCAGTTGTCGCGAGATGAGGATTTTGAACCGTTTTGTGGATAAAGAATGTCATGAATTGTTGAGGTAGTGGATTCGTGGCGTCTCTAATTGTATATGTGAAATTGTAGAATTATCATGATTTATCCCTTTAGATCACAATGAAATTGACCTAATTAAATAATTGAACTAGATTAAAATAATTGGATGATCGCATGTCGTTGCTTTGTACCGTGATAACAGTTTGCCTCATGTTTTTCTAGATAGAGTGATATCTATGGTTTCAGGATTTTTTGTTCGTTATTTATTGAAATTGATAATGAACGTTAAGTTGGAAATTAATTGTTAATTAATTGGATAATAATAAAGAGGCATGTAAATGAATGTGGTTGTTTCTGTTGTTGTAGTTGTTATAATTGGAGTTTAATCAAATTAGGGAAGTAAGCATGGTTATTTAATTATGATAGCTTACTGATTGGGTCTCCCGTAATTGGAACCTACGAATAAAAAATATTCTAATTCAATAGGGATTAATGAACAGATTATTTGGGAATTTCATAAAGGGTTCTGAGTTACCCTCTTGTTTGTTAAAGGGCCAAGAGCCCATTTGATGTGATGTTTGTTTTCTTGTTTCTTGTGCTATGATGTGTGCCTGGGTGGATGTAGTGATATGTGGAGGTAGGGAGGCCTTGTGGTTGTGGTAGCGGATGACACCTAGAGTGGTGAGATGCATCAGTTTATACATGTGGGTGTCAGGGACGACACCTGGATGATGGAATGGGATAGATGCGGTTGTTGGATGTTTGGTGGTTTGATTGGTTGTTTATCTACTTTACTTTTCCCCACTTCTCAAGGTAGCTGGTTTTGCTTACCCTTCTTCTGAAAAAGGCAATGACATGCGGGCTATGCCACGTGATTTTCATGTTTAGCCTCTCGAGAGAGAATGGGTCTATGCTCTTGATATAGGTGGCAAAGACTCGATGGGTAGTATAACAACTCACCGTGTTGAGCCCACTTGTGTTTAGTAGCATAGGTTGTTTTTCTAGAATTCCTGGGAATGTGGGAAGGTAATTCTGTAATGAATAATTGAATAAATGATGTTAACTCATGGGGTTGGAGTTTCTGAAACATAATGACAAGGTTGTAATTTTGAGGGTACAATAGATATTGGGTGTGATGCTAATGAAATTTAATGTTAAATTATTCATGGTTAATTAATGTTTAAAGAATTAATTAACATACAATGGAACTGATAAAATGATAATGTAGTAATCAAATAATGCTCTTTAAATGTTTGTGTGCTTATAGGATACCTAGTCTTAGAAGTAGCAGCCTGGAGTCTGAGAGACTTTAGTTGCAGTTTTATCTAAGACTAGGTAATGCCCATAGTGTGGATGCGAGATATATATATATTCCACACTTTTTGTGTTTCTATACGCTACTCCACCCTATAGGTAAGGGAAACTGACACCCCGAGGATTCTGAGCCCTAGGGGGTGTTTTCCCCAACATTCTGATGGGAGGTCGAATGGCTGACTACCCCCTTTGGCCCCGCTCTCTTCTCTTGGTAGATACATGTTCCAACATGCACAATAGTTAGTTTCCCCAAATATGTGTGTAGAGGGATTTAATGGCTTGTGGTTATTTCATACACATATATTCTGGATATAGTATTCTATGGACTACTATAGGTGTAATGTGTATAGGCTGTGATGGCTTGAGGATCCCTACTCGGTGTATGGGCTATACTGGCTTGAGGTTTAATACCCGATGTATGATACAAGTTATGTAGGTTGTGGTGGCTCCCCGAACATACATGGTTACTTTTGGTTGTGAGGATGGTGTGGTGCTTCGCCCAGGTGTCTGTGGGCAAGCCTTTGTGTTGCACGAGGTGCAGATTGTGGAGCTTAGCCCAGGTGTCTGCGGGCAAGCCTTAGGAGAGAGATGCACATGACGTATGTCATTGGGGAAAAGAGGCAAACTAGTGGGGAAGTTGTAGAGGGGTTCCCTTGATATTTTTCATTATATGATATATTCTTGTGTGCGTTACTTGGCGAGAGTGCCCATGGTGAGGTTGGGAACTTAGTATACCTATTTTGGTGCGAGTTAGTTTCATTTGTTGTTCACTGGGCTTTAGCATAATTTCTTTACTTTTTCACGAGAGGCACGGGGAGGATCCTACTGAGTATATTGTCATACCCACCCTATGTATATATAAAAATTTTTTCAGGTCACTTGGAGCAGGTTGGAGATCAAGCTGGTTACTACTAGCTTGTTGTTGGAGGAGCTGTTCGGGCTTGTGGTTGTTGTAGTTTAACTTTCTTTTGGGTACTTTTAGTTTTCCCTTTCAGTTATAGTACTTTTCATGGAATTTCATATTTGTACATGGGTTCTTTTTGTATTTCAGTTCTATGTTGGAGTTGGTTGGTGTCTATCTTATCTCTCTCTTCTACAAGTGTTCTCTTAGAGGGTAATGCCTCCCATTTGTGTATTTATTATACCCTCTCGGCAAGTCGCCAACCCGGGGCCTACTGGAGGCGTGACTCGGGGGTCATTATCTCTCTTCTCACATTGACGGCCCAGGAGGGGTACACTTTGTGGGGAGGGGGTCATGACATAAATAGCCTTATGAATAGTTGGAATACCTGTACACAAGGTCGTATTACCATTAAATTACTTGACAAGACCACAATCATCCCTTATACAATAGGAAACTACCCGTATGTGAGGCATCCATCACCTAATTCAACCTTAAGGTAATGAATATAACTATTTTCCAAATATAATTGATTTGGGATGGGTATTCCAATTCTTGTTTGTGGGAGGCATGAATTCACTCTTATTATATTTTTAGTTTCCATCAAAATAGACTACTAGAAATATATTTTGTTTAATTTTGTTAATATTATAATATTTTATATACTCTTTGTTCATGTGAACATTAAATGGTCCGAAAATTTTGAAAAATGCGAATAAATTTTTTGGGGATATATTAGGGGTTAAATCATGTAATGAAATAATAGAAATTATTATTATACATGATTTCATATATCAAAATAGGGAATTCATAAAATTATAGTTAGAGATTATAGAACCATGATATTTTATAAATATTATATTTATAATAAATTCAATTTCATATATATCTCATTTTACATGAAACACTTGGTTTTAAGGATACATCGTATTCAATTTATGTTATTATTCATAAAATATCATTATAACATTGGTATTATTCTTTTACAAATATATATGAATAAAAAAAATTATACTATTTTTTATAGTTTAATATAAAAAAATTATATTTATATTAAATTACATAGTTTTTTGAAATGCACTTATTTATTTTGAAAAAAAGTTTTTCTAAAAAATTGATTTTTATTATTTTTCTATGAAATTAATGAAATTAATTTTCGATGATAATAAAAAATATAGGTAATAAAACTAAATTCATATTTTGAATCAATATGGAAAAATTAATTTTGGGTGAATTTTTAGGTTTTTTGGAAAATGATAATATTCAAATGAATAATGAAAATGATAAATTTTATTATAAACTCTTATTTAATTTAATTATTTTAAATAGTTTAATATTTTTCAAAATTGATTTAAAAATATAAATTAGATATTTATTTTGTTTTAATATTATTTAGGTCATTGTAATCAAATTTATATAGAATTTTGATATTAAAACATTTCTATTCTTATTAAAACATTTTCTTTGGAAAAACACATTTTTTTACATTTGTGGGTTTAATTTTAAATTAAATATTAACAATTCCATGAATTAATTTTTTAGAAATCATTATATATTTTAAATAACCTTATTTAATATTATATAATAATTTCAACATTATTTTTTCAAAAAATATATATATAATCCTGAAAAAAAAAATTTATAGTTTTGGTTTAAATGAGTTTACTAGGTTATAAACTGTAAAGATAATGGTTAATATGACCTAAAACATTGTATAGTTCTTATTTTATATCCATATATCAACCAAAAATAAACTAATGGTCTATAGTGATCCATTTTGGTTACTTTTTCAGGTGTTAAATGAGGGAATACCTTTTCCTTATAAAAATACAATGCATGTCCTATCCCCCAACTTAAAAATTTACACCTTGTATTCTACTCTCCACACATAATAAGACTTTTGTTTTAGAAAATAAATAAACAATTACACTACTAAATCCCATAAAAAGTATTATAGGACATAATTTTATTATTAATCCATATTAATAAAGAGTTTGGTGCTATCTAAATGAGTTTGTTTGAAAAAGGCATTTTTCTCCTAACTTAATGTTTTTATTTTATCTCATCTTCCACCTCCATAAAATATTCTTAAATTATTATTATATAAAAATATAAAAATATAAATAATATTGAAAATTATTGTTTTACTCAATTAAACTATATCCATATCCTCATCTGTAACACCCCAAAATTTCATAGTGTGCTATTTATTCAAAATAATTCAATAACTTGAACTACACGCAACACCGTGTTAAAGCGCACCATGAGTTACCAAACAAGCCATTCAAAAGAGGTTATGAATAGTATTTACTAAATTTTAAGCTTTATATAATCATTATAATTTTATAATCCATATTATTAGTTTCTTCAACATAATGTAAAAACAAATTCCTTTTTTTCAGATAAAAGAAGTATTTTTAAAAAATGCACTTTTACCAACATTAATAGTGAACCATTTTTAAATCCAATATTTTAAACTTTTATATATTCAATTAGAATAAATAAATTTATTCTTTAGAATGGGGACATAAAAAAATTTACAATGTAACACCCCAAGCTTCCATGGTACGCCAGTTTTTGAATAATACAGTAGCGTGTGCTGTATGCAACTTCGAGTTCTAACACACACTACAACCAATCAAACTAGCCGTAATAAATATTAACACATACTTTTTAAAATTTTATAAATTTAATCACTCAAAATGGACATCATTTTTGGATTCGGAGTATTGAATTTAGCCTAAGGTGAAATTTTGGAACTTTTCGGATAACTTTAATATTTTGATGAATAGTGAAAATTACTAAATTTTAAGTAAAAACAACTTTTTTAATCAAAATAATTAATTGTGAGAAATTATGAATTTGAGTTGTTTTAAAGTATAATTAGAATATATTTTTACCATTTTATCCAATTTTGTTCATTAGAATTAATTTCACATTGAAATTGGACATAAACAATTGTCAATCTTTTGATATATATTGTTTCATAAAAACACGCTATTTGTTGTGACAGCGGGAATTAATTATAAAATTAATTAATGAAACTTATATTCTTGGAATTTAGTAAAATAGACGTAATTTTTGAATTCGGAATATCAATTATAGCTTAGGGTGAAATTTCGGCATTGTTATGAAAAACGTCAATTTTTGATGAATAGTGAAACTACTAAGTAGTAGCTAAAAAACTGAATTTTTCATAAAACGTAATTTTACCGCTTTTGTGATTGGAATTTAGAAAATCCGAGAGACACGGTTAACATCAAGGAGTAAAATGTGGTTTAATGAGATGAAAATAATTTTTTTGTGAATTGTAACTTTTTACTTTTATTTACCACGGTTAAAAGTAAATAGGGTAAATAAGGGTAAAAATGATATTAATATTACCCTAACACATGTCCTAATTCTATTGGACAAGTTTATCTCGACCAAAAACAACCTTAGGAATAATATATTATCATTTAGGTCCACTTGGATTAGATTAGGACATTAATTATTATTTAATTCAAAGAAGAGTTAAAAGAGTTAAAATCAATGTTTATTTACTAAAACATTTTTAATATAGGGTTATACATATGATAAATTCGATGGTAAATATTAATTAGAAAGATAAAAATATTCCATACATAATTATATTTTATTTGTAATTTTTAAAGATTAAAAACATTAATTTATTTATGACACAATGATGATGCAGTAATTACTTAATTAATGAAAAATTGGAATAATTGATATTATAAATACCCAAATAAATTTAATTAGAGACTTTTTATAAGTACCAATAATTTTCTAGGATAATATGACATATTAGGATTGATTTTATTAACTTTTTTCGAAATAATCATTCTGTTATGATTTTTACAAAAATCAATTATTGAATAGTGCAAGATTGACATAAAAGATTTTTTAAAACAAATATTATATTTTTAATTGATATTAAATTCCTAAAAATATTAGGTTCGGCCAAGAGACTTATATCGTGATAGTTTTATCATTAATTGACCACAATGGGGTAGTTTGGATGTATATAGTATGTTTATTAACCATATATTATAAAAATACAAAGAGACATTGTAAAAGTGAAACTAATTAACAAAGAGTTAATACTTAAAGATAAGGTTAATATAATGCCCCAAACCTGTCTAAATTCTATTGGATGAGTGGTTTTCGACCCATACCCACCTTAACCTTTAAATAATCCACTTTTGAGCCATTAGAAACCAAATATGAATTTATTATAAAATAATATTTCTATCTTTTCCAAAGGTGCCCATCACCCCTCTTATAAAAGGGCACTCTCCCTTCTCATTAACTCACACCTTCAAAGCCAATTGGTTCTGCCAAACTCTGCCCAAATACTCTATCAACATCCCTCTATTCATCCTAGAGACCTTCCTTTAGTCATAAAGCCAACTTAAGGAGCCCTTTTGATCAAATCAAAAGGAAGAACCGAAGAAGAGGTAATGATTTCACCACCTTTTTTCAAGTTCCTTTCTTCTTCCACTACTTATTTCTTTGTTATTACCATTCTAAAATAATGAATCCAGTATCTCCTATATACTGTGATATTATTTTAAATATGGTAAAACCATATTCAGTCTTTTATCCATCCTTTGAATGACATGTCACCATACGTGGTACGTACGGATTACCGTCTCCACGTCGTGGTGTATTTGTTATCAATATATTATTATTTGGATGGGTATAATAATGATTTGTAATTCATGTAAATAATAAATATAACATGATAATGATTCTGTATATATGATATACTATCCAATTATATATTATTTTAATATCAAAAGAATGATATTTTCGCTCGTGCGTATGTACGGATTACCGTCTCCACGACGCGATGAAATTTATTTCCAAATTCACCAATCATCGACAATTATAAAAATATATATTACTAATAAGTATGTAATATATGAAATAATAATTCTACTGGATATATATATATATCTAATGATTTATGTACTTACATATATCTTATTCATTTACTTCCGTTCAATACTATATGAAAATAGAAACAACGTTTATGCGTACGTATGGACTACCATCTCCATAAACGGTGTTTTCCATTTCATATATATGACTATTATACATATTTATATTCTAAATATATATGATATATTTATCATGTTTTATATTCTGGAAGTATTTAAATCATGATCTAATTGATACAACCAAGAGTGACAAGTTGAAACACGTACAATAAAGAAAGTTATTATAACCCAAAATGTTAAATTAACATGGAAATTATTATCAAATGGGTAATATAAAGTCATAAATGAATCAGGTATGATATCATAAATATTAATATGGTTCTGGTATAATTTAATAACATACTACGATCTTCGTACAGGAGGTTAAACGTACCCTCGACAAAAGGAAAATGCAAGGTAAGGGGTTTTCATCTCACTCTTTATTCTCGTGAGATTAATTCCATATTGCCACTATTACCTTTTGTGTGGTGTATGTACTGGCCATAATTATATTCTTTGTGTAATACACATTAATTTATGTGTATTTACATATTCATTGTATGATACCTCTTTCATGTGTTTTATGTTTCGTAAGTCACCAAACTGGTAAGGGTTAATTTCACAATCTCTTTCTTATCCGAGGTTGTTTTTACATAAGTATCTATTGGGAAATATTTATTATCCATGTATATGTTTTATGAAAGTGTTTTAAAAGGGATTATTTTAAGGTACTTTTTACTAAAACATTATCTCAAATGTTTTAAATATTTATTCTTCTAAATATTTCTCATTAATGTCCATGTCTTAAAAATGGTTTTTAATGATTTATTTATATAAACATGAATGTTTTTAAAATGTAAATTCCTTTCAAAAGATTCAAAGTGGTATTGGACACTTTGATTCAAAAATGGCATTGAATGACTTCTTTTCTAAATTGTGTGACTTTTAAATGTTTTCATGAAAAAGGGGTATTTCTCTCAAAGAGTTTTACAATTCAATCTCATCTATGTAAAAATTCTTTAATGGATTTTAAACTTGTTTTGAAGTTGATTTATCATGATAAAAATAGTATATATTGTGTTGATGGTTTTGTGATATATTTAACTGTGGATGTGTTATTTTTATACCATTCATGGTTTATGGGTATAGTATTGACATTTCTCATGCTAGTTTTAATACAAATTTTTATGTTATATTTCATCCTCTTCATAAGATGAATATGATGGACTAGTATGCTTCGGGTTGGGGACAGGTAAAATTAAGCCCTCTGGGTTGATGTCCGGTTATTAGAGGCAATACGGGATGGTTTCCGGTTATTAGAGGCACTCTGGGATGGTGTCCGATTATTAGAGGCAATCCGGGTTGGTTTCTGGTTATTAAAGGCACTTCAGGTTGGTGTCCGTTTATTAGATGAACTCCGGTTTGGGTTCCGGTAATAGTTAGCCCCTATTCCTTGGCATGAGGCCTTGATAAAGAAATTAAAGTTCAGCATTATGCATTCCATCATTATGAAAGTGGTTAGTGATATTGCATGTGATTATTAGATTAGTAGAATATCCATGTGAATAAATAAATAGAATTATTTCATTTTATTTATGCAATATTATACTGAAGTTCAAGTTGAAAAGGATTTTGTTTTAGTTTTATACTTTTCCTTACATGGTTATTCTTATTTTTGAAAGATTCCGTTGTATTTCTTACCCTTACTGGGCATTTGAGCTCACCCCTTTCTATGTTTTATTTTTCCCAGGATTCCAAGAAGTTTATTGTGATCGATATGTAGGGTTAAGACAAAGGAATAATGGCATTCATAAAGAATTATTTATGTTTCTTTGTATGTTATGAAGTGTAATGTAACATTCATGTATGTAATCTATTTTCCAAGACTGCTAAACTGATCAGTTTTTCAGGACTTGGTTCCTTGTAATCATGCCAATGTATTAAAATAATGCACCGACTATGGGTCACTGGGGTCGGGGCGTTATGGTTGGTACCAGAGGAATTTTTGAAATAACGTTGGAAACTAGATTTAGATAAACTCTGATTAGAGCACATTGCCCTAAGATATAATATGAAGATTAGTATAGATGAACTTCCTAAAATTTTGGTATTGTAGAGATTTTGTGAATTTTATTAGCAATACATCCCTGTCTGGATACGAGCAGGTAGAGGTGGCTCTGGCATAGATGTACCTAGGGGTAAAACCCGAAAACTTCGCTTTGAGCTAGACTCGAACGGGAACTGGTGCACGGAAACGGGCCTTGATACACTCTTGGTTATGACACTCCTGGAGGATATGCTTAGGATAATTCTAATTTTATTTATAAACCATTATAAAGGGCTCATGATTATATACTTAATCAAAGAAAACATTATTTATGATTATGGATTATATCCATAAAATGTTCAATTTGAATTAGGAAATATTTATTGCAATTCATAAACTGACCTAGTTTATGCTATTGTTTATAAATGGCACCCAGTAGAAGGAATGTGAAGTCCAGTAATACATATGATCCAAAGAGTAAGAAGGATCGTATCTTTCATGGTATTAAGACATAATTTAGAAGGGAAATAGTATCCCACGTATTATCATCATATGAAGAAATAGTATCATGTGTGGATAAGATAACTAAAGAGTTTACGGAGTCCTATGGCTTTGAAGGGAAGCATGATAAGAAAAGGATGGAAGAGATAATGATGGATAAAGGGAAGAGGGAAAAGAAGAATTTCCCCATATGTGATAACTGTGGGAAGAAAAACCCTGGAACTTGATTAAAAGGAATGTGAGTTTGTTATAAGTGTGGAGGAAAAGGGCACAAAGTACGTGACAGTAAGGGTAAGAAAATGGTTTCAAATAAAAAATGCTTCATTTGAAAGGAGTTTGGACACTATGCGAACCTATGTCCCAGTCATCAGACTATGCCGCAAATGATGCTATTGGATAATAATCACGTTATGATACTACCATAGATGAAGAGGAATGATTAGAGTTCTTATGTTGATTATGTCATTTGAGTGTTGTATCAACAATGTACTTGTTATAATAATTATGGAATATATAAGTATTGTACTGCAGTACTACTTCATTAAGTACTTGAGATTGTGTGGAACAAAGAAAAGTGACTCAATATCAGGATAAATTTTTTAAAAATATATGGTTGAGAGAATGATAAACCATAATAATAGTTCTGATACCGAGGTAGTGATTTTAGAATAATACAAGATTGATTTGGATAAATTATATTGGATATTCTTGACTACCTTGAAACTGATTACTGATTTGTATATTCCATCATTATTGGAGTTTATAACATTTTTTGGATTGAAGGAGTATATCCATTATTATTTAAGGAATAAGGGATCATTAATGTAATCAATAAAGATTTATGGTAATTCAGGATGTTGTAGTGTTTTAAAAGACTACATGATGAAGGTGTTCACATGTTATTACGCAGCAAAAATGATCTTCATTTTTGGACCAAAGAATTTTGGATAGTTCTAGTTTGGATTATTTTTGGATTTTCATAAAAGGACAACCTGGAGGTTGGGTGGCAACCTGTCAGGTCTGGAAAGGCCGCGAGACAAGAACCCACAACCGAAGGGCGACAAGGGTGTATCACCTACTACTGGCCCACGTAATGTCCGGGATTAAATAATGTAGATTTTTTAAAAGATCTGGTATATGAATTATAAATTCATTTTTTGGAACCCTATACCAATAGGATAAATAGAATATATTTTTTATGTTCTATTATCTTTTAGAGTGAACGATGAGTTTGTTGTAGAAATTAGTTAAAGGATAGAACTCTACTTATCAAGAATATATTTTACTTCTTCTCATATTCTATGAAGAAATTAATTCTTATACTTTTTGTAAGGAATCCTAAAACCAAAAATGTGTTATCCTAACACCCTATGTTTTGTTGAACCAATGGTATTTCAAATCATCATAGATTGTTGAATTTAAATTTTACACTTGTTTGTGATTGATGACCTCAATCACTACCTATAAATACTTACATTTTCCTCCAATTATATGTCTATAATTTCCACCAATTTTCTCCTAATCGAGATCATAAATTGGTGGTGAACCTTTCATTTCTCTTTTCCTCATATTAAGACTATATTTTAGTAACCCAATTTATTATGTGGGTTTTCACACAAAGATATTTTATATTTTAAACATTTTATTTTCGAAGAACAATTTCAAATTGTGAGGATGCAATTTCTTGAAGGAGTGGAGAATTTAAAACCCCAAGATTTCGTAGTGTGTTATTTCTTTAAAATAATTCAATAACTTGCACTACACGCAACACCGTGTTAAAGCGCACAATGACTTACCAAACAAGCTGTTCAAAAGAGGTTATGAATAGTATTAAATAAATTTTAAACTTTATATAATCCTTCTAATTTTTGAATCCATATTATTAGTTTCTTAGACATAATGTAATAACAAATTATTTTTTTCAGATAAATGAAGTATTTTTCAAAAATGCACTTTTATCAACTTTAATAGTGAACTCTTTTTAAATCCAATATTTTAAACTTTTATATATTCAATTTGACTAAATAAGTTTATTCTTTAGAATGGGGACATAAAACAAATTTACAATGTAACACCCTAAGCTTCCACGGTACGCTTCTCTTTGAATAGTACAGTAGCAAGTGTTGTTGGCAACTTCGAGTTCTAACACACACTACAACCAATCAAACTAGCAGTGATGAATATTAATACCTAATTTTTAAAATTTTATAAATTTTATCACTTAAAATGGACTTCATTTTTGGATTTGGAGTATTGAATTTAGCCTAAGGTGAAATTTTGGTACTTTTCGGATAACTTTAATATTTTGATGAATATTGAAAATTACTAAATTTTAATTAAAAACAACTTTTTTAATAAAAATAATAAATAGTGAGAAATTATGAATTTGAGGTGTTTTAAAGTATATTTATAATATAGTTTTATCATTTTATCCAATGGTTTTCATTAGAATGAATTTCACTTTTAAATTGGACATAAATAATTGTCAATCTTTTGATATATATTGTTTCTTAAAAACACGCTATTTGTTGTTACAGCGGGAATTAATTATAAAATTAATTAATTAAACATATATGTATTTAATTTTTTAAAATAGACATCATTTTTGAATTCGGAATATCAGTTATATCTTAGGGAGAAATTTTGGCATTGTTCTGAAAAACTTCAATTTTTGATGAATAGTGAAACTACTAAGTGGTAGTTAAAAAACTGAATTTTTCATAATACATAATTTTACCACTTCTGTGATTGGAATTTAGAAAATCCTAGATACATGGTTAATATCAAGGAGTAAAATGTGGTTCAATGAGATGAAAATATTTTTTGGTGAATAATAACTTTTTACTTTTATTTACCACATTTAAAAGTAAATAGGGTAATTAAGGGTAAAAATGATATTAATATTACCCTAACGCATTTCCTAATTCTATTTGACAAGTTTATCTCGACCGAAAACAACCTTTGGAATAAAATATTATCATTTATGTCCACTTGGATTAGATTAGGACATTTATTATTATTTAATTCAAAGAAATGTTAAAAGAGTTAAAACCAATGTTTATTTACTAAAACATTTTTATTATAGTGTTATACATAAGATAAATTCGATTGTAAATATTAATTAGAAAGAAAAAAATATTTCCTACATAATGATATTTTATTTATAATTTTTAAACATTAAAAAGTTTAATTTATTTATGACACAATGACGATGCAGTAATTACCTAATTAATTAAAAATTTGAATAATTGATATTATAAATAACCAAATAAATGTAATTTGAGACCTTTTATAAATACCAATAATTTTCTAGGATAATATTACATGTTAGTATTGAGTTAAATAACTTTTTTAGAAGTAATCATTCTGTTATTATTTATAAAAAATTAATTATTGAATAGTGTCAAAATTGAGATAAAATATTTTTTAAAACAAATATTATATTATTAATTGATATGAAATTCCTAAAAGTCTAAAGAACGGCCAAATGACTTATGTAATGATAGTTTAATCATTAATTTAACACTCGGGGGTATCTTGGATGTATATAGTATGTTTATTAACCATATAATATAAAAATACAAAGAGACATTGTAAAAGAGAAACTAATTAACTAAGAGTTAATACTTAAAGATAAGGTTAATATAATGCCCCAAACCTATCTAAATTCTATTGGTTAAGTGGTTTCTGACCCATATCAACCTTAGCCTATAAATAATCCACTTTGGAGCCATTAGAAACCGAATATGAATTTATTATAAAATAATATTTCTAGCTTTTCAAAAGGTTCCCCTCACCCCTCTTATAAATGGGAACTCTCCCTTCTCATTAACTCACACCTTAAAAGCATTTTGTTTTGGCCAAACTCTGCCCAACTACTCTATCAACTTCCCTCAATTAATCCTAGAGGCCTTCCTTTAGTCATAATTCCAACTTAAGGATCCCTTTTGAACAAATCAAAAGGAAGAACCCGAAGAAGAGGTAATGATTTCACCACCCTTTTTCAAGTTCCTTTCTTCTTCCACTTCTTCTTTATTTGTTATTACCATTCTAAAATAATGAATATAGTATCTCCTATATAATGTAATATTATTAAAAATATTTTACAACAATATACAGTATTTTATCCATCCTTTGAATGACATGTCACCATACATGCGTACATACGGCTTACCGTCTCCATGTCGTGGTGTAATTGTTATTCAATATATTATTATTTTGATGGGTATAATAATGATTTTTATTTCATTTAAATAATAAATATAACATGATAATTATTCTGTATATATGATATACTATCCAATTATATATTATTTTATTATCAAAAGAATGATATTTTCGCTCGGGCGTATGTACGGATTACCGTCTCCACGACGTGATGAGATTAATTTCCAAATTCACCATTCATCGATGATTATACAAATATATATTACTAATAAGTATGTAATATATGACATAATAATGTTACTGGATATATATATATATATATATGTATATATATAAGGATTTCTGTACTTACATATATCTTATTCATTTACTTCCATTCAATACTATATGAAAACAGAAACATCGTTTATGCATACGTACGGACTACCGTCTCCATAAATGGTTTTTTCCATTTCATATATATTTATATTATACATATTTATATTCTAAATATATATGATATATTTATCATGTTTTATATTCTGGATGTATTTAAATCATGATATAAGTGATACAACCAAGTGTGACAAGTTAAAACACGTACAATAATGAAAGTGATTATAACCCAAAATGTTAACTGAACATGGAATTTATTTTTAAATGGGTAATATAAAGTCATAAATGAATCAGGTATTATATCATAAATATTAATATGGTTCAGGTATAATTTAATAACATACTACAATCTTCGTACATGATGTTAAACGTACCCTCAACTAAAGGAAAGTGCAAGGTAAGGGATTTTCATCTCACTCCTTATTCCCGGGAGATTCATGGAATATTTCCACTATTACCTTTCGTGTGGTGTATGTACAGCCCATAATTATATTCATTGTGTAATTCACTTTAATTTGGGTGTATTTACATATTCATTGTATGATACCTCTTTCATGGGTTGTATTTTTCGTAAGTTACCAAACTGGTAAGGGTTAATTTCACAATCTCTTTATTATCCGAGGTTGTTTTTGCATAAGTAACTATTGGGACATATTTATTATCCATGTACATGTTTTATGAAAGAGTTTTCAAAGGGATTATTTTAAGTTACTTTTTACTAAATCATTATTTCAAATGTTTTAAATATGTATTCTTCTAAATCTTTCTCATTAATGTCCATGTCTTCAAAATAGATTTTAAAGATTTATTTATATTGACATGAATGTTTTTAAAATGTTAATTCCTTTCAAAAGTTTCAAAGTGGTATTGGACACTATTATTCAAAAATTACATTAAATTACTTCTTTTCTAAATTGTGGGAATTTTAAATGTTTTCATGAAAAATGGGCATTTATCTCAAAGAATTTTACAAATCAATCTCATCTATGTCAAAATTATTTAATAGATTTTAAACTTCTCTTGAAGTTGATTTATCATGATACAAATATTATATATTGTGTTGAAGGTTTTTTGATATATTTTACTGTGGATGTGTTATTTTTAAACCATTAATGGTTTATGGGTAAAGTATTGACATTTCTCATGCTAGTTTTAATAAAAAAAATTATGTTATATTTCATCCTCTTCTTAAGATGAATGTGTTGGACTAGTATGTTTCGGGTTGGCGACCGGTAAAAATAACCATCCGGGTTGGTGTCCGGTTATTAGAGACAATCCGGGTTGGTGTCCGGTTATTAGAGGCACTCCACGATGGTGTCCGGTTATTAGAGGCACTCTGGGTTGGTGTTTGGTTATTAGAGGCACTCCGGGTTGGTGTCTGGTTATTAGATGCACTCCGGGTTGGGTTCCGGTAATAGTTAGCCCCTAGGACTTGGCAGGAGGCCTTGATAAAGAAATTAATGTTCAGAATTATGCATTCCATCATTATGAAAGTGGTTAGTGATATTGCATGTGATTATTCGATTAGTAGAATATCCATGTGAATAAGTAAATAGAATTATTTAATTTTATTTCGGCCATATTATGCTGAAGTTCAAGTTGAAAAAGATTTTGTTTTAGTTTAATACATTACCTTAAATGGTTATGCTTATTTTTGAATGTTTCCATTGTATTGCTTACCCTTACTGAGAATTTGAGATCACCACTTTCTATGTTTTAATTTTCCCAAGATTCCATGAAGTGTAGTGTGATTGATATGCATGGTAAAGACAAGGGAATAATGTCATTCATAAAGAATTATTTATGTTGTTTTGTATGTTATGAAGTGTAATGTAACATTCATGTATGTAATCTATTTTCCAAGACTGCTAAACAAATCGGTTCTTCGGGACTTGGTTCCTTGTAATCATGCCAATGTATTAAAATAATGCACCGACTCTGGGTCACTAGGGTCGGGGTGTTACATCATCCGCAAAATGGGTATCAAATCTATTTATTGTGTGTACAGCATGATACTCACTCACGAACTGATGTAATTCATTTTCCAACACCTCCTCTTAAGAAACGATATTATTTTGTATTTCATATATATATATATATATATATATGATATTTAAGAAATTGTTATAAATCATTATCTATTGTATAACATATAATTTTATACCATTCAATCTATTAAAAAATGACAATTCCACTCATGTATTTGTCGGCTACAACCAACACGAAGCGATGTGTTAAATTATTCATTTTATCATGATAGATATGTAATTATGTTTATATTTAATGAATATATATGTTATATAAAATATAAAAAAAAATTGTTTAAATTTGAATTAATTTTTTCATTTCATTTTTCCTATCCATTAGGAAAATGAAAATAATATTCTCCTATATGTATGAAAATCTGTCTCCATGAACAACGTAATTCATTTTCATTACCTATATTAGATGTTTTATTATATATAAATATATAAGAAATATATATAATTTTTTACCATTTAAAAAATTATTTATATGAGTTAATTATGATCAAACAACAAGGACAATTTCTACCAAACCAAAATATACATGAAAAACCAAGATAATGTCACCATGAACAATCATTTTAACAAATAGCTCCTAATAAATGGGTGATAAAAGGTTATAAGTAAATAATATAAGATATTATATATATTATTATGGATTTTTAATATATTTATAATACATATTTATTTATTATACATGAGATTTAAACATATATGAAGAATGTAAATACTGGATATAACATAATTTTATATCAAATTTTCTTCTGAAGTCATATGTTATGATATGCCCCAATCTTCTTTCAATAGGTGAATATATAGAGAATTTGATGTGTTATATAATTAAATAATTTAATAAAAATATATTTAATTCTTCAAGAAAATTTTTTCATTAATGGGGATTGCAATTGAAATGTTATTAAGGCATGTAAGTGTATTTGTTTATCAAATTTATTTTCCAGGGAAACATGCAATATTTACAACTTCTTTCTATTATGAGGTTTATATTTTGTCCGTGAATTTATTTTATGAATCTTATTTTGAAATTTATTGTGATTTAAATATCCATATACATTGATTTCTTTCATATGTCTGACAATTCATAAATTTAAAATGTTTCAATGGATTTATTTTACAATCTCATTGTTTATCAAAATTGTTTATGATTATGATTTCGAGGATGATATATTATCATATATATCTCAATAAACACATTTATTCTATTTTATATTTGTGTGTTATAGAGAATAAATTTTTCCCATTAAATTTTTTATCATCAACTACATAGGATGCATAAATAATATTTATGGAATCCCACCTTTTTATTACATTACTTTTCATAACATAATACACATTCAACTGCTAAAAAAATTTGGATTATTTCTTTGTAAATTAGGTACATATTACATGAATTACATAAGTATAAACTAAAAATAATGATTATTAATTTTTTCTAGGGGGATCCATTTTTATTCCATCCCATTTTATCTCACTGCATCTCATATCGTGGGGATATATGTCCCCAAATGGGGTGACAATAAATCCCATTAATGGAATAAACCAAAGAAACACATAACTAGTGAGAAAGAAGAATATAACCATAAATGATCATATAAAATTTAGTTAAACCATAAAATAACAAACATTAATCATAACATGTAAATGTGTCTAAAACATTTAAATGTGAAAATCCTAAGAATGTCACCATGTTCAATCACCATGGTGTCATAAATTATAATTACCAATGTGATTGAATAAGGAAACATAAAACATGTAATCTATATATATTAAAATATTTACCCCATAAATTGGTGCTCTATAATGGAATAGCCATATTATATATTAACTAATTTGAGTTTCATATATCATAATCATAAATTTCAGAAATAAAAAATGGATAATAAAGAATGATATTATTATGAAAATCACGTTGTTTAAAAAGTGCATAAAGTCAGGATTATTATGTTAATTTTTTTATCCAATACAAAGAGAATGTGGGTTCCAATTATTCTTATCCAAGAATATAATAAATAATTTTTATTATTAGGTGTATATATATAGAAAATAATGAGTCTTCTATATTTACAAGAAGAAAAAATATGATAATTTTTTGAGGATCATATGGAAATATTTAGAAGTAAATTCGACATCATAACAAGTATAAAATTTTATTTTGTAAAAGTGTAAAATCAGAGGGGGTAAAGTTATATAATTAATATAAACATATTATTATAATAATGGGGTAAAATAATGTTTTAAATTGAACTATGTTTGGATATGGGATGACATACCACATAAAAAAGTTAACATGAGTTGAAAATAGAAGTTGATATTTACATTAACTTAAAGAGTTACTCATTGATCTTGAGGAATGAAACCTTTTTAGTTTAAAGCACATTTGAAGTCTTTCTATGTGTACACACTACCAAATATTCACTTATGTTATATTTTATTTGAATAGAAATGGTGAAATGCAAGTGTATTTATAAAAAAATGTGGAGGATTTGTTTATTAACTTCCTAATAGAGTCCATGGAAATCTATGTTGTTAAAAATTAAAACCCAATGACTTGAACATTGTTTTACAAAGTTTTTTTTACATTTGAGGCATATATTAGGTCATTTTAACACATATGAAATAATAATCATTTATTCTTGTATCTATTGGCATGGAAAATTAATTCTTCTATAAGGTAATGTTTTTAAAATGAATGTTTGAATTAAATAATTTTGGAATGTAATTTATAGGTCTGTAAATTGACTTGAATAAAATAAATAAAAAATATTAATAAAATAACATATTTTATTTTTTATTTATGTTAATAAATTATAAAATAATTATGAAATAATTATTTTGTGACTGAACATACTGAAAATCCTCAATAATTTATTTCAAAAATCCACTAAAAAATAAATAATTTTAATAAATTATCATAAATTCACCCAAATCATATTTCTATGTGAAATTTTAATTAATTATTTTTATTTTATAATATTAATTATCTAAATATCAGAACATTAACTATTAAATATTAAAATCTATATTTTTTAGATAAATGTAGAGTTGAATTTCCTCAAAATATTTTTGGTAATTAAAAATTTTAAGACCTTATAAAATAATTTTATAATTTTTAATTATTCAATAGTGTATTATCATTCTATAGAAGTAAAATAATTAATATTTACTACACAATAGTTTACTATGAGTCTTTTTTATCCTTTTTAAAGAGTATGACCTCTATCCTAGATGTCAATTTATCAACTCTTTTCAAAATTTAACATATATTTTATTATGAAATACTATTATTGAATGTGTGCTTCCAATTATTGTTCATGATTGTACTAATACAAATTTAGACATTAAGAAATATGATATAATGAAATTCAAAAACATAATATGTTTATTTAATATAATAAATAATAAAAAGTTTTTGGGAGGAAATAAATCTACAAAAAATTGAAACAAAATGTTAATGTCATTACATTATTTTCATGAATAATTTACTTTATTCTTATCTTTCTTCAAAAATAACTTTTTTACATGTTTATGTTTTATAAACCATTATGTAGAAATAATTATCAATTTACCAGTTAATTTTTAAACCAATTTGAATCAATTTTTTCCTTTTTAAAAAATAGTTTAAAGAACATTATCTAATTATTTAAAAGATAATACATTTTTTAACTTTCTACCAGAAATTTAAAAGAAATTATAATTTTTACATATAAAACATTAATAGAATTTATCACCATAATGTTTAATTAATTACTTATTGAATTATTTACATGTATGAATAGTTATTTCCAAATAAAATGATTTCATTGACAATTGATAAATCCTTATGATTGAAATAAGTAATTTCAAAATATAAAATGTATTTTCCTCAAGAAATAATTTAAGTGATATTTAAAAAATCAAAATATATATAAGATGACATATTTTTATGTTACATAAGATTTAATAGGTATATGATCTAATGATACAATCCCTTTTATTCAAATTTATATATAATTTCAATGATGTAAATGTGTTTGTTAAACTCATTCCTTTTTCATGGGTTATTTTATTGTGAAATGATGAAATGTTTAGTAATACAATTTCATTTACACAAGTGATGTTGCGATTAAATTTTTATAAAACCTATTTATTTTTATATTTTATGATATGATGAATGTTTTATGATCTTTTGGAAACAATTTACATATAATGTGATGTGTAGGACATACATATCCCTCTAATTGATTGTGTAAATATTGATAAATCATGAGATAAAAAGTACTACAATGGGGAGTGATACTAGTTTAATAAGGGACTCTATCCACTATAATAGTCATGATATTTAACCATGAGTATTTTTATTATTTATGAACTGAACCCAAATAACTATGATAATTTTTTGTGTGATCCTTAACTATCTTAATGGTTTTGGGAGTGATCCCAATCCATTATGATAGTAATGGATGTAAAGACATGAATACAAAAGAAATGTTTTTTTATTATTTGTTGTATGAAAAATTATATTTCTTCTTATTATGTAATGATCTAATGGCCATTTTCATGGAATGATTTATGATTCATGTCTTTTAAATTTCTTATATTAATTCCATGACATAGTCTTATGATCATTGATATGTAGGGTATGGTTTTCAAATGTTATAATCATGTTATCATACCCATGTTTCTCATATTATTATTATGTGATAATTTATATCAACCTTGTTTACCCTTACTGAGAATTACATCTCACAATTTCATACGTTTCCTTGACACATGGTAAGAATACAATATTTTTGTATGATATTTAATAAAAGGGTTCATGTTATGAAGAACATAGTGGGAGATAATGTAGGTCACTTATGGACTAGTTGTTTATGTATCCATGTTTAAAAAGGACATAGACCTCAAATATTTTTTTATGGATCATTATGTCATTCATGGAGTTTTTATTTATTAATATGATAAATATATGTATGAAACATGTGGGTCAATATAGTTGGTATTGGATAATAGATTCGGTACACCGGTTGAATGTAGGATGAGAAAACATTTAGTGATATCCCTATGGATATATCTCAAGATATTTCAAATGATAGGTATACATATATAGAAATATTATTATAAAATTTCATATAATTTTTGTGGATTATATAGAGATTCCATTCAAAAAAATTACATCCATTTATGGATAATAAATGTGGATATGTCTCTAGCATAAATTTTCCCTATGGATAATGAATTAGAAAAATAATAATCATATATTGACTCAATCATCACATAGATTATGAACATGGATCATTCAACACACATGGATATAAACTCTTAGGGAATATGTTTTTTAAATTCAAATACAATATTTAAAACATCATGATGGATTTCAATAATAACCACTAATGACCTAAATTTATCCTATGGTTTCGTTTATTGAGAATAAGGATCTATGATTTAGACATTATATAATTGTTTTTCTTGATTATGTTGTTTCCCCATATGATTTTTGATAATCTCACTATTTTTGTTTAATTCAATAGATGGAAACATACGTAATTGTGTTAAAATATACTATTATTTAATATGAAATGATTTTCTTATTTGGAAAACAAATATTATTGGAGTTGGAATTAAAAGTATGGTTGTTATGTAACACCCCATGGATTTGATAAATAAATATTTAATGCAATAAAAAATATGTCCCTACAAAAAAACATTTTATAATCTATCCATTAAACTCAACTTTTCTTCTATAGTGTTTTGAATTTAAAAAAATCGTCATATAGATTTGTGATCAGTATTTTATTTATATTTGAAAAGAACACCCATCATTTTTTTCAGTAGTAACAAACCCTTATAAATGTTAATTTGTATAGTAATATTAACCATATGAATAGAAAATAGTGATATGATTTTATTTTCACAATGTAATATGATAGTGATAAAATTTTTAATTTTTCAATGTGATATAAACCTTATTATACCATTAATATTGTTATTTTTCAAATTAACTATAATTTAATTTAAAAATAAAATTAATAATTTTTCGAATAGTATTTATAAAAAATTTAGGTCATCTTTAAATTCTACACGTCTAAAAATTGTTGCTGTGAGTTTTTGGGAATTTTTTGAAATTCATGAATTTTTGCTGAATAATGAAATACATTAAAATACCTTATAAACAAATTATTAGTTAAATAAACTATTTATGACATAATGAGTGGTGGAAGGCCACATGGATAGAAATAATATGTAGTTAATATAATTATCCATGGTTTTGAAAATTAAATATTGAATGCATGAAACATTGTGGCCTTACAAAACAACAAATTTTTTAATATAGCTGTTAAAAACAACTTTGCCACTACTATGTTTTAAATTTCGAAAAACCATCATCTATAGATGTGATCAGTAATTCATTTAGAGTTTGTTAGAATAAAAATGATTTTTAGTAAATAGTAACATACCGTTATGAATAGATATATTAATAGTTGTATGAACCTTTTGAATAGTTAGTAATGATACTATTTTATTTTATTTTGAAAATAAGATTATTAGATCATAATTAATTTTTCATTGTTATATAAATGTAATTATACCTTTAAAATTGTTATTTCCTGAATTAACTAGGCCTTTATTAAAAAACAAAATTATAAATATTTCAAAAATTATTTTTGAAAAATGGTGTTTATTTTTCAATTTAACACATAGAAAAATGATATGGGTGATTTTTTTTTGGATTTTTTTGAAATTCTTTAATTTTTTACGAATAGTGATGTACTGAAAAATACCGTATATAGAAATTATGAGTGTAATACACTATATATAACATTATTAGTGACTAAAGGCCACTTGTTTTAAACCCACATTAACTTTTTACTATTATATGTCACATGAAAATAAAAATATTGGTTGTCTTTAGGGAATTAATAAAAAATGATTAAAATATTCAAAACTCACTCTTCTCCTCAACGGTAAACTGGCGCATCATCCCACTTCTCTTCAAACCTGTAATCCTTTAAGATCTTTAAAGGTATACTAAAATAGCCTTCCCTAGTCACTCCCCATGTCCAATAATATCTTGGTCTTTTCAAAATACCAAAACAACTTTCTTTAAAGAGGTTATCAAGGAGGTTATTTCAAGAGGTAAGACACCATTATTTTTCATTTAGTTTCATTCCAATTTATATTCTTTTTAAATCCTATCCTTAAATAATCTATCAAAATGGACATGATAACTCTAGTATCAACTATATTTTATAATTATATCATTATAATGGATGAACTATAATAAATATTCTTACTCTCTTTCATTTATTTTCAAAATGAAATCAACATCCACGAGGTTCCAATTTTAAACCTTAGTGGAAGACGAATTTACGTTCTACAATTTCTCCTCCATTACTAGTCATGAAAAAATTAGTTTGGTTGAAAAATAATATAATACATGTTTTATAACCAAATTAATATTCCACAACTAGTATGCGTACATAAAAATAAATCGTATGTCCAAACTATTTCCTAATAATTAAAATACTAATAAAATAATCTATGTGAATCCTTAATATTTTATCTAATGATTCATCATTTAACAATGTAACCAAATGATATAATGAAATTCACCCATCTTTATGTTCAGAAATAATATGTAATTTCATTTCTGCGTATTTTCATCCATTCCACATGAACTCAGTTACTTAAAAACAATGAACTGATTATGAAAATCACGAAAAACACACTTCAGAACAATGAAATTCTATATATGAACTTATCAACAATGAAATAAATGAGCTAAAAATAATAATTATAAACTATAATAATATCTATAATGTTCTGAAATAAGTTATCGATATTTATAATTTCATATTCTAGGACCTTATGGTCTAGAAAAAAGCACATTCAGACTTAAGTTAATGGTTTGTCATCTAGAACCTTCTTTTTTCATTTTGGTAATTTTTATTGTCTAATTAAATCAATGAAATTATTGTGTATTTCTTTGTAATATTCATAAATTATGTGTGAGTCTTTTTATATATTTTTACAAACCACAATCCTAATTTCATTTAATGGGAGTTATATGTTCTAAAATGATCTTTTAAAAACTCTTCCTGAAATACAAGCACAATACACGAGAATTTCTAAAATTCATAACAATTTTCAAGGGAACAATATTATCTTTTTTTGGAAACAATTATCTTTATAAAATAAATAATATTATTTTGAAAATAAAATCTTACTTATTTTCTTGTTTTATATAAATATATTTCCAAAATAAGTTTTTTTTCAAAGTAAAAGTGTATTTATCTCAAGAATAACTCGATGAATTTATAAGAGTTTATTCATAAATTAAAAAAATAATTTTGAATCTTATGTATTAATGGTATTAATATTTCCTGATATAATATAAACTATTTAATTTAATGGTTTATTATTATTTTTATTGTGTATGTGCTATCTTAAAACCAATCTCCAATTTCCTCTGAAGGGTTAGTGTTTACGCTTATATTTTGGGAATGTGGTTAAAATTTCATATATTAATTTCAATATGAATGTATATGTTGATTATATTTATCCCAATTAATATAAGGAATTCATTGGTCATATAATGTTATTTTTGGGTCCATCTATATCTTCTTGGTGCTTCGATAGATATCATGAGACAAACTACAGTCTTGGGATAATGCCTTGACAAAAAGATTATTTATGGTTTTACGATGAGGCCATGACATTATCGTTATGTTGTACCTCAATTTGAATTCCATCATTATGAAAATATTATTGATGGTCATGTGGTTATTCAACTATTAGGATACCCATGATTATGTTTTATTATTTCATTAATTACTCAATTCTTATTCCCCCCATAAGGTGTTAATGTTTTTGTTAAATTAAAATGTTTTTAGTTATTTAACATGCCTAATGTTTAGATATATTATTCAATATTTATTACCTTTACTGATCATTTTAATTCACTCTTTTCTTATGTTCCATTTTCTTATAACAATATGAATTTAATTATGAATGGCATGATGAAATAACCTAGGAGATATGGATGTTATCTAAGGATTTTTATGTTGTTATTCTCATTAATATGTATTTCTGAACATATTAATGCATCTTGATTCAATTAATACTAAACTACTCAGCCCTTCGGGATGTATATTCCTTGTTTATATGCCTATGTAATCAACAAAGGCATTGGCTTTGGGAAACTGAGGTCGGGTCCCTAAAATTTTTATATAAGAATGTTTAGTAACAAACATGGAATCTATATTTGAAAATGTATATTAGGGAACAAATATCTAAGGAAGTATTTGTGGACACACATACAATAACGTTGGAAAATTTTGGTAATGAATAAATTATGTCCATATTTCTAGAAAATAAATCTCATTCTGAAAAACAAATAGGAAGTGGTGGCTATAGAACAGATGTACCTAGGATTGAAAACTATCAAAAAGAAATCTCAGGCATGAACTGTCGTATTCTGGTACATGACATTGGGCCTTGCTACACTTTTGGTATTGGCTCTCCTGGGGTATATGCTTTGGATAATTCACATTTACATTATGAGACATTATGAAGGATTTAAATTTATTTTTATCCTTAATGATACCATGTCTATGATAAAGAGATAAGTTATTGATATAATTTCTATTTATAATAACTATTTTTTCTACATTGAGATTATTTATTATGATTAATTCCCTAATAAAATTTGTTCCATTATTTAGAAATGGACCCTAGTGTATGAAATGGGAACTACATGAATTCATGTGTCCTGCATAGGGATTTACCTCTTATGAAGGATAATGATGTTGGTTCTGGTGTTTCGACTGGTGTTGAGAAAAATATAACTATAATAGGACAATATAATCAGGTTATGAATAATAACATCACTTATATAGAGCATCTGAATCCACCACGTAGAGGATCTATTTTAGATGTTTTTATAGGAAAAAAGCATGAATCGTTCAATGTATCAAGAAACTTGTTTTTAGCATTGTAGTAGATGTTTTCCCTAGAGAATATATTTCTCACATTGGGTTGTAATGAAGGAGAGAAGGCTGTTATTGCAAAATATCATCTATCGGGAGATGTTGATCAGTTGTGGTCATTAATCCAAAACATAAATGTAGAGGAATAAATAGAAGTGGTGTAATGAAGTGATTTTAAGGAAATATTTTGAGAAAAAAATTCCCCCTATGAACAACATGAAAATATGAAAAATAAATTCTTGAATCTGAGGAAGATGGTGGATAATAATGTTTCCAAGTATCAATCTAACATTACGAGGATGGAATGTAATTCAACAGACTACATATGCAATCCATGGAGAAAAATTCATCGATTCATTGATAGTTTGAAATAAAACCTCTAAAGGGATTTAGTCTCCCAATGTTCTTCATTATATGAACATACAGTCTTAAGTGAAATCATGAATGGAAATGAAATTTCTAATACGTATGACATTAAAGGAAAAAACTAGATTAAAATGGCCTCCGAAAACTCCAGAAATAGAAATAAGGAAATGGGGAATGAGGTTGTAGTTGACTTTCCATCCTACATTAATTGTTGGATGTAACACCCTGACACATGACTGAAGGGAATGGGATTCTGTTACAAGTGAGGATAAAAAGTATAGCTATATTATTATTGTAATAGAATGAAATAAACTACCTATGTTCAGTGCTACAATCACAGGGATATGGGACATTATGCACATTATTTCCCTAAGAGTCATGGAAAAGTTCCCCATAGAAGGCCAAGGGATCATGATTAAGCATATGTTGTCACATCTATAGATGTTGATGTTCCTACCGATTTGGTGTAAGGTATATTAATCATTATATAAAATTTATCCAATGATTTATTTTATTTGGGATCATTTCATTCTTTCGCATCATCCATGTTTTCCATGAAAATAATATATTTCCAATTTGATTTAGTATGGGAGTTTTGAGTCAAAATTCCTAAGGCTAGTATCATTGTTAAAAATTTTGTGTCAGGGGGCCCCTATTATGACACATAAATGTGTGTTATCTGATAATTTTATTTTCATACCCACGATTGAATTTGATATAATCTTTCATATGGATTGACTATTGAACCATGATGCAAAAATGTACTGTAAGATGAAAAATGTTTCAGTTTTTGAGGATGATGTGCAATCCCTTATCATTAGTACAGAAACATAATCATTTAAATCTAATATAAATCCATCCCAATAGGACTACTAAATTTAATAATTGGGGAGGAAGGGAAGGTAATGAATATGGTAGAAGAGAAGAATGTTCAAATAGACGATGTACCTATTTTGATAGAATATTTTTATATTATTATAGAGGATTTACATGGACATTATCCAACATGGGAAATTGATATTTCCATTGACATAATTTCTAATTACAGTTCCATATCATAAAACCATTACACAATAGACTTTGTAATGATAGTGTAGCTAATGAACCAACAAGAGGAATTGAGTCATGAAGGATTTATTCTCCCTAATGTATCTCCATGTGGATCCCCTGCAATTTTCTTTAAGAATAATGGTGGGTCAATAAGGTTTTGTATTGTATACAAGGAGATAAATTCCATAATGAAAATAAAAATTATCCCTACCTCTCATTGATGATTTATTTGATCCACATCATGAAGCCTAGTGTTTTTCAATGATTGATCTTTGGTCAGGATAACATCCATTTCTTTTGATGAAGGATGAAATTCTAAAAATATAATTTTAATTCAGGTATGAGAATTATGAGTGTACAGTAATGTTTTTTGGGCTGATTAATGCACCATATGAGATCTCAGGTCTAATGAATAATGTTTTAAGGAATATATTGATGATATTGTGGTGGTGTTTTATTATGATATCTTGGTATACTCTGAAATCAATGAAGATCATGAACATAACTTGATCACTATTATAATGACTATTAGAAGAAAATAATTATATGTAAAGTGGAAAAAGTGTGAATTTTGGCTCCAATAGGATTCCTTTATAGGCCACATTTTTTCTAAGGAAGGAATATATGTAGATCTTTCAAAGAAAAAAGTTGTTAATGAATGGCCTATTCTAAAAAACATACCCGTTTTACCTAGTTTTATTGGTTTAGAAGGTTATTATAAGTGTTTCATTCATAACATATCTAATTTAGCTAACCCAATTACCATGCTCACATGAAAATGAGTTAGGTTTGAATGAACAGAGGAATGCGATTTTTTTAAAATAATTTAATAGAAGATTAATGAATTCTCCAATATTGACTCTACCATCATAGAATGATTTATTTTTGATCAATAGTGATGAATCAATGAAAGGAAGTTTTTTTAATTATGAAGAATGATAGAGTGATTTCTTATGCATCTATAAAGCTAAAATTTCATGAACAGAACTATTAAACTCATGATCTTGAGTTATCAATGATAATGTTTTGTTGGATGATAAGAAGATATTACCGCTATGGCGAAAAATGCGAGATATATACAGATTATAATAATTTGAAATATATCATCTCACAGAATGAACTCAATATGAGACAAAGGATATGGATTAAACTAGTCAATGTTTACAATTTCATAATACCCTACCACCCGAGGATAGAAAATTAGGTGGAAGACGCTTTGAGTATAAAGAACCACAAAATTCAGGAAGAAAATGAGATTTAAAAGAGATCCATTGTATATGGATCTATTGAAGATAGATATGGGAGTTATCAAGGATGGTAACACATCACTTCATTATCAAATGTTTTCCAAACCTACCAACCTATAATGGATAAAAATTTCTCATGATGATGATGAAGAGTTTAAAATAAATAAAGCAATAAAGGATGGGAAGTTGATTGACTTTTTATAGGAAGGTGGAATTCTGAAATTTGAAAATAGGATATGTATTCCTACTATTGAGGAGCTAAATTGGTAACTATTGGATGATTTTCATAGCTTTAATCTCTCTATATATCCGGTTTGCACACTATGTATATAGATATAAAAGAACATTCATTATGGGAAAACATGAAGAGGGAGATTTCTGATTATGTGTAAAAATGTTAGTATTTTCAATTGGAAATGGATAGAAGATAACATCATAGAGGGGTCATGAAAACCCTTACTATACTTATGTGGAAATGGGGTGATATTATGATGGTCTTTTTTGTGGTGCTACTGAAGAATCTAGGGATGAATGATGCGATTTGGGTAATTGTTGATCATCTTACAGAATCACCACATTCATTTCATTAATATAATATTTTCCACATGAATGTTCAGAAATAAAATATATTAACGATATTTTAATACATCATAGTATTCCATTATCAATTGTTTCGGATTTTGATACTTATTTTACAGGACAATTCTGAAAAGTCTTCAGATTTCCCTTGATACTGATATTTTTTGTGCATTGACGACCACCCACAAACTAATTGAATATCAGAATAGACTGTTTAATCATTGGAATACAGGTTGTCGTCCTTTTCTCATTACATTCAAGGTTTCTGAGATTAGTTTTATCATTTCGTAGAAATTTTCTGTGATGATAGCTTCAATTCAAGTATTCAGATGTCACCATATGAAGCGTTATATGTTATGAGATATTTTACCCCAACTTGTTGAGATGATGATAGTGAAAAGGGCTAGTAGGCTCAAATAATATTGAGGAAAAAATGAAAAAGGTGGATATTATCAAAATTGATATCATTATAAGTCAAGTAGGAAAATGAGTTATGATGATAATTGACTGAAGGATTTGGAATTTCAAGAAGAAGATCACGTTTTCGTAAAGGTATATTTATGGAAGGCTATTATATGATTCGGTAAGAAGGGAAAAATAAGTCCCAGGTACATCAAACATTTTTAAAATCTAGATCAAATTTGAGCCATATTGTACTGTTTGGAAATGCTGCAAAGCCACTCAAAAGTTCACAATATGTTCCACGTATCAATGATACAAAAATACATGCTAGACCCGACACATGTACTCACCTATAAAGAAATAAAATATGATCACTATCTATCTTATTGTGTAGTTCCTATCATGATTCATGATACTAGAGAACAAGTATTGAGAAATCGGACGACTCAATTGGTAAAGGTTCATTGGAGGAACTATAAGATGAAGGAAGCATCATGGGACCCTGAGGATATTAAATTGAAGACATACCCGAATGTTTTAAGGTAACATTTTTTTAATTTCAATGATGAAATTTTTGTATGGAGGGTATAATGTAACACACCAAGGTTTTGAAAATATATATTTAATGCATGAAACAGTATGTCCCTAAAAAAATAATAAATATTGTAATCTATCCATAAAACAAAATTTTTTCTCTACTATGTTTTGAATTTTTAAAAAAGGTCATCTAATGTTGAGATTAGTAAGTCATTTGGAGTCTGATAGAAGAAACATTATTTTGGGTGAATTGTAACATAACCTTATAAATAGTAATATGAATAGTAATATGACCCTTATGAATAGAAAATAATGATATTATTTTATTTTCGTAAGGTAACATGATAATATATCTTAATTAATTTTCCAATTTGATATAAAACAAATTATACCATTATAATTAATATTTGTCAAATCAGTAATGAATTTATTTAAAAATTAATTTAATAGATATTAGAAAATTATTTTTGAAAAATGGGTTTCATATTTGAACACTACATGTCGAAAAATTGTAGGTGTGATTTTTTGTGTTTTTTCATAAATTCTTGCTTTTTATTATGAGTAGTGAAATATGGAAAAATACCATATACAAATTATAATTTAACAAATATTTATGACTTCATGAATGATTCAAGGCCATTTTTTGAACTCAAATTCGATTATTAATATTATAGGTATCATGAAACAAAACTATTATATTTCTTGGGGGAATTAAAAAAATAACGAATAAAATATTCAAAACTAACTTCAATCCTCCACTATAAAACCCACCATTATTCCTTCTTCTCTTAACACCTATATGCCTTGAATCATATCAAATATCTTCACAAATAAACTTCCCTATTCACTCCCCACGTCCAGTATGCTAATTGTCATTCAAAAAGTTCATAAACCCTTCCCTTAACGGGGTTCTCAAGGAGGTTATTTCATGAGGTAAAGCACTTTCGTATTTCATATAGTTTCAATTCAATTTATCGTATTTTGTTATCATCTAATCAACTATTCTATCAAAATGACTATGAAAACTACAGTATAATCTATATAATTGATTTAGATCTTGTGAATGTAAGAACCATCATAAATATTCTTACATTCTCCAATTTAATTTATAAACAAAATCAGTGTCCATGAGGATTCAATTTGTAACCTTTGTGGAAAATTAAGTTTTGTTCTTCAATTTCTCCTTCAATACAGACCATGAAACCATTATTATGGTTGAACCAGAATATATTATATTTAATAAAACCTATGTAATATTATGGAATGAGTATACATACATATTATTATATCATATGACCAAAGTAGTCCTAATAAACAAAATACCACTAATATAATCTTTGTTAATGTCATTAATATTCCATCTAATGATTCATCCTCTTTCCATGTAACTGAATGATATAAATGTCTATTAATACATCTGAATGTTAAAAAATAATATTTAATTTTATTATAGAAATTTACATCCATTCCAAAAGAACACCATTACTTAATAACTAGTGAACCAATTACGAATACCAAGAAAACAAACAATCCTAAATGACAGAATTCAATATAATAAATTATCAAGAGTGGAACAGATTCAGAAATAAGCTAAGGGGTTTTTCAATCGAACCACTTTTTTCATTCGGGTTATTTTTATTATCTAATTACATCAATGAAATTATATTGCATTACAATTTAATCCAAATAAAATATTTGTGATTGTTATATATATGTTTACTAACCAAATCAAACTTTAATATATAGGGGGTTATAACTTCTAAAACGATCATTCAAAAATCTGTCATAGAAAACAAGCTCGGTTTTGGGGAATTTCTCAAATTTATACCCATTTTCAATAGAAATATACAATTTACTTTTTTGGAACAATTATATTTATAATATCACTTGTTTTATTGTCAATATAATGTCTTAATTATATTATTCTATTATATTTTAAAAATCAACTATTTTTTTCAATGTAAAATGTTATTTATCTCAAGAATTACTCAATGATTATATAATAGTATCTTTATATATTTCAAAAATCTTGTTGATTATTATTTATTGTTGGGATAAATATTAAATGGTAGGATCTACCATATTTAATCTAATGGATTATTATATTTTTTCTGTGGATGTGATATCTAAAAACCATTTACCAATTTACACCAAATGGTTAGTGTTTATGCTTAATGTTTGGGTAAGGTGATTTAAATTTCATATATAATTTCTAATACAAAGTTTTATGTTTTTTATATTTTCCCCATTCATATGAGGAATTAATTTTGACATAGAAGTGTTATTTGGGTCCCACTATAGCCCCTTTGTGCCTAGGTAGGTCTTCTAAGACAACTACAGTCTTAGCACAACGCATTGACAGAATGATTTATTATGGTCTTGGAACGAGGCCTTGATGGTATGGTTATATTCTCCTGAATTATGAATTTCAACATTATAAAGATATTATAGATGTTTCATGTGGTTATTCAACTATTAGGATACCCATGATTATGTATTATTCTTGAATTATATACTCAACTCAAATTCATTACATAATTTTTTCATGTTTTTTGTTAAAGGGACATGTTTTTAGTTATTCAAGTGTCTTAATTTTATATATATATACCACACTATTACATACCCTTACTATGTGTTTGAGAACACCCCTTTCATATGTTTAATTTTCCCAGGACAAGAAGAATATTATTATTAATGAAATGATGAAATGACCTAGGATATTTGGATGTTTTCTAAGGAGTTCTTATGTTGTTTTTCATTTCATGTTATAATGTTGACCTTACGTATGTTTTTTGTTTCTAATAATACAAAATTAATCAGTTTATTATGATTCATGTTCCATGTTTATATGAAAATGTAATCAAATAATAAATCATCATCGGGAAACTGGGGGTGGGTCCTTACATGTTACAGTCAAAATATTTTCTCTGTATTTCATTTATGTTGTACCATATAACAAGACAAGGAGGGAACACCATTATTTTGAGTCATTCATTAGGATACACAATCTTTATATTAGTTGATACATTTATCCACTAGATTCAAATAAATGGATCGATATCATTGAAAATACATTTTCTATTCCCCGGTGTTTATAGCATGTAAATTTCATTTTTGTTTTCAATAGTTTGGATGGGAAATTAGATGGATTGAGGAATCTAATAAGAATATGATTAAATAAGTTGAAATTAAATCCATGGATTGAAACTCTTTTTATTAGATGATTTTTCAATATGTATATCCCTCATATTATTTATACAAAAATCAACAAGGAATTCCATGAGTAAAACAAATAAGGATCATTAATTCATTTGTATCTCGGTAGTTAATTTCTGGGGACTTTGAAATTTTGCTTATAGTATTATCGTCTAACATTAATTAATGGTTTATTAATTTTTTTTTGGATAAATTAGTCCATAAATATTGTTTCCCATTAGGAACTCCAATAGATATAATGAATTTATCTTTTGTTCTATTGGGGAGTATATTGAGATCAGTGTTACCCATCAATCTCATATTTTTGAAATGAAATGAAATATGTAATTCCATAGAAAATTTAAAAATAGTGTATAGAAGTAGATGATACTTATTTTATACTCAATTTTTGAAAGGAAAAATTTATTAAATCATCTTATGTGGATTGATAAATGTTTTATGTGTTGAAAATAAGGTCCCCATGAAATTGATTAATAATTTAATATGAATAAATTACATAATGATACGAATTGAGGGAGTGCTACGCATAATAAACCAACAACACTCTATTCATTATAACTATATGAGTATTAGAATTATACTAACCAATTAAAAAATTTGAAATTTAATGATGATGTTCGATTTTAGAAAACACATAATCCATGAGACAAAGTAAACTCTCATGTGATACGAAATTCTAATGATGGTTGTTTTGATGATATAGTAAAAGGTACATTTATCATCCACAATTGAAACACTAATGAATTGTTTTCTATATCTCAACCAACTATTTTATATTTGAATTATTTTATAAGGGTATAAAAATATCATCCCATAGATTAGATGTTGAAATAGAAGTGAAAACCCCAATGGTAGGATGATTGCATCTTAGCCTTGTGATTCTTCATTGCCTTATGTTTTCAGAAATCTAATCCCTAAAAACATAATCATTCATCCTATAGTTTAATATAATTTAATCTTAAGAATTTAAATTATTTATCTAAATTATTCAAACATAAATCTCAATAGATGGTAAGTTACATTTCATATTCCAAACCAATATATGATCATAAAGTATTGTGATGATAAATCTGAATAGTTGAAACCATTGATTAAATGGTAAAAAAATAATGTTATTTATGTTTTTAATGGTTTTATTATTTTATGATAGTATGTTACAATATAAGGCATTTTGGATTAAATTTGGAACTGTATTGAAATTTCACAACATGGAGATGAGTCACCACCATAAAAATCTCACAATTGAGATGTGTCACCATTGAAGTGAGTCACCATTGTGATGTGTAATCATTGAGATGTGTCACAATTAAGACAACTCAACATTGAGACAAGTAACCATTAACACGAGTCACCCATGAGATAAGTCACCATTGAGAGGAGTCAATATCAAGATGTTCCACCATTGAGATGAGTAACCATTATGATTTTCCACCATTGAGAGGAGTCACCATTGAAATGAGACAACATTGGGAGGATTCACTACTCGAACTCAGCAACCTCTATACTTGACCTACCTTCATATGATTTACCATAAACCGGATTCATTATAGTCCTGACTCCACTATTGACTGGATTCACATCTAACCATAACCCGTTACCATTATTCGTGGACATTTATATTAAATGATTCAAATTATTATATTATTGAATTTAATTGTTGGGATTATTTTTTTATTAATATTAAATATTAAATGGATTAATTAGTGAACATGTCAACAGTTTATTAGGAGGATCCAGAAGATCCAAAGTATTATTATTAAAATGTGATTCTCCGACATGTTGAATATTTAGGGTGATGTGTTACAACGATGTGTGTACTTTTTTCTGAATCATATAGAATCGTCTATCCTAATATCACATGGTTCATTATACCTAATATCTTCTATCAAAAAGTAGAACATATTAGCCGCTCAAAACCTTTCCTACATTTAGAAATAAGAGATTTAATGATGAAATATTTTACACTCAAAACCTTCCCTACATTTAACTAATTATTGAAACATCCAACATAAGCTCAATGAATGAAAAATAACATTTTTAGGTAAAGGGAAGCTATGTTTATTTAGTGAAAAATAGATAAATCATGTCTAAAAATGAATAATATTTTTAACACAATGAACTCATCATTATCGTGGAAGAATGAACCTTGTCAAAGCATGATTAAAAATAAATAGATATCTATACTCTAAAATAATAAAACTGAATAAATTTTCCAAAACCTGATTTATAGATATACGATGTGGTGGAAAAAATTCCACCCTCGAAATACCATTCTCTCGAATAATATATTGTTCTTATATGAGTATTTTATTCATGATCTTGTCTTCCCTCTTCATTTCATATGTAGTCACTACATTAAAATAAAATATCTAGGAAAATATTCATAAGGAATTATTTATCTAATTTCATTACAAAATGTTTGTATGTAAAAAATATGATTGTATCTTAATCCAATAATTTTCCCCATAGTGGAAATCAGAATGTATAATTATTGTTATCTGAAAACACCAAGCATGCAGTATGGATTTCATTTCATTACCATGTGAATCATTTCCCACACCATATATGATATTTTTTAAGTAACTTCTAAATAATCCTCTATGTGGTTCCCCACTTCGATGATTCTTCCATGCTGTCTTCCCACAAAATAGAGTCAACAATAACACTACTAGATTTTCATCAAGATTCTATTTAATGGGAAAATGATATTGAGATGGGATGTACCAAAATGGTTATGGATTGGATCAAATTTATAACTACATATTTGGTTTTCATTGATCATGGTATGTGTAATATTCTTATTTAAACCACCTTTTCTAGAAACGAATTATCACATAACCTCATTCATGCCTCTCAATACCCAAGAGGATACCAACTAGTAATTAAATATTGAACATATTTTGTTGGAAGAATATACCATTAATTTAAAGACCTTGAAAAAAAATTAAAAATCTGAGTACGATGCCGAGAATAAGATTATGATAATGTAAAAATATATAGACCCATGTCATAATAATACGAGAATAAAGTATCCCTATATGGAACTTCAAACCACAATAAAGCACATGATGATAATAAATAAATAAACTATAATAATTGTCTAGAGTCTTTATCATAGCTCTACCAACTTCATTATCCCCAAACCATCCATCTTCCATAGGATCCATTTTCATACTTAGGTCATTGTACATGTAGTATGTATTCATATCACGATTATTATTTTTTATGGGAGTAATAAAACATATTAGGACACCACCAATACTTCCTTGAATAATTTGGGACATTCATAACATCTGTATTCTATGATAATTATGAAATGTACAAGTAATCACACTCTGTCATATACTAAGAAATAATATTCTTACCAAGCATCCATGAGTTTTGATCATACCTACATAGACTATATGGACACATCACACATCATCCTCATTGAAAAGATTGGCAGTGCTACTCCTCATCAACATGGAATTCAGTTTTTCAATGTTACCAAGTATCCTAATGGAATCATATTCCATTCTGGGAAAATGGCCAATCATTCCACAACCTAATTTTGGGGTCCAACGTTATCATTACTGCATGATAGGTATAATCCCAATATATTGTGTATTCATTATAGAGTAGTCACCTAACATTGCATACAAAGAATAAACTCCATGAAATTCCGAAATAAACATTATGTTGTAGAGAATAATAGGGCAGGAAATAAATAGTATCATGAAAATATTGTAGCATCATATAAAAATAACTGATAATTATTAAGAATAGATAAAACAACTATAAAAATACTCATAAAAATGAGGATCACTTATGGGTATCACCACAACGCACACACCCACAACTAATCACAATCAATCTGGAACACCATTTCAAGTCAACTGAATGTCCATCAAGTTAATAAGAGAATATATGTTCCTCAAATGATAATGTAAATTATACATGAAGGATTTTTATGTAAATGTTATGGTTCATCATGGGTATCACCCCCCAATAAAATTTCTCACATCAACTAGAAAATACTAATATGTATACAGTTCCTAGAACAAATTATAATCCAACATAACAAGGGTTCTATAATTAGACAGATAAGGAAAAAAATACAAAGGGCTAGTACCATGAAACATACCATATGATAATTAACAACAATGTTAATCTTTAAATCCTATTGAAAGAAGGAGGGAACCATCAAACTTAAGCAACATGTATATAGGATATGTGAAAATAACATGAGTTTAAAATAATAAAAACAATATACATCTCCAAGGATTGATCAAAAAAACTTCTACTAGTTAAAGTAATAGAAAATAGATGATATGCAGGGTTACAATTCACAATGAAAGAAGGGTTGACTTGGAAACCATCATTTTATTGGAATTTTTAGAATCAAAATCATTATAATGGAGATGGGGTATAATGGATTAACTAGTGTAATAAGAGGGTTAAAATTTATTTAAATACAAAACATTAAATTCCCACAAGTTTTGATATTTAATTATTTCATATTCAAGATGATAGATAGATGTTCCATCCATTTTAAATGAAAATCGATGGAATTCATGCCCTCTAATATTATCTAACCATGGTTATGGGTTTCATGAGGGAAATATGATGGAAGGGATTTTCCTATTCTATACACATGAAATATAAGGATGTTTCTATCACCAAATCCTCCAAAATGATCACGGCAAGTTTTCCCAGGCCATGGTTAGAAACAACCATACATGAGCACCAAATCTTATCTACGCAATTTACAATGTTCTATTTTTCACCATTAATAACTTGAAACAACCACCGACAATAATACAACCATGTTGTTTCTTATTTTCACAAAAACGCATTACACAAAAATTTATGATTTTACAAGACACTCAATACTCCATTGGTTCAACCAAATCATTTCTAATCTAAAATAAGAATGATAATAAGGGAAACATGTATTTTTATATTTAAATAAAAGTTATAGGACATTAAAAACTCCACCTCCAATGAATTATATTCCTTGAGATCTATCTTTATGAGAATTGTCTAAAAATCTAAGAAACAAATCGTGATCATTAAACCCAATATCACATGCCTCCCCCTATACCCATAATTACTTATATAAAACTCATACTAGTGGTTCTATCTTCCCTCATATCAAGTTCCCACTAAGGTCTACCATCCATACTAGGTGATACATATATAATGTATCATCCTCTAGATCAATATCATCACAGTTATTAACATGAATATTATCATGCCTATTAATGGATTTTATTCACTATGAAGAACTTATTTGAACATTATAATAACCTATATTAATTATTTTTAATATTAATAAACTCTTTATCTCTTCATAATTATTCTTCAATGTGAAATTTTATATGATAATGTCTTAAGAGTAGTTCTCTCACTGAAAGGTCATTGATGTTCCCCACTATGATAAAATCCCATAAGTGAAATAATTTTATCCTTTAATATATGTTCCATATCTGGTTGGAATAATATTTGAGACATAAATGTTATAAGTTATCAATGGTGGAGACTCATGTCGTGTCAATTTATGGTCTCATGGTGTGCCCACATGATAATATATGTTGTAAGAAATTATAAGAACGATGCTTACCAGTAATAAATCTATATTTATATGGTCATTTGATGTTCCTATCTACGAAAATTTAAATTCATCCTCGTACATTAATATTATTATAAATGTATTTTATGATATTCTTACTCAAATTTATAGATGAAAAAATTATAACATATGTTCATGGTAAAGTATAATAAGTTGATTGTGTCTGGTATAATATTTCATAAATATATAATATGAAAAAGGATTTGTCCTTTTTTTATTTAATGGATGTTGTGTCTCGATCCCTTTTATAAATATGAAATATCTGAAATAAATCCATGATCACGGGGTTTTAATGGAAATTCCAATTCCAAATAATTCAAATAATGTGACAATATGAACATTGGATGATGGAACTAGCATTGAACCTACTTGAGAAGAGATATTGAGATAAATGGATTTTATTACACCAAAATCGTCCACATGTGGTTTGATGTTATTTCAAAATTAAATTCCATCTCCATGGGTATGTCACTATGTCTCTCAATGTTATCCGTGTACTTTGGATTACATCACCGAATTCCACTATGAATGTGGCTGATAGGGTCACACACTAAGTGAATCTTATGTCTCTAGTAAATAATATTTTTATTTATTATTTATCAAGTTGAATAAATATTATTACCACAAATGGTATAAAATTTACTTATGTATTATTGATCACACATATTCCAATACTATTTATTAGAGAGAATATTTTGAGAATAGAATATTTAGTAGAAAAAGTAATTTATTTAGTGAAAATTACTTTTATTTATGTATTGGTAATTAATTAAAGATGTTTTTTATTAATTAAATAGTTATTATTAAATGTCTAATATATTTTGTAGTGTAATGGTAGACCATGATTAGTGGTCTAGTGAGAAATAATTTGTTTTTAATATTATTTAAATAAATAATTTTTAATTTTATTCACTAGTTTAGTACATGTCATCAAATATTATTATTATTATTATTGACATGGGGATATACATGGTATTAAGTAAACTAATAAGGGTGCATGAAAATTACTATTTTCAAACCCGAGAGGTAAATAAGCCGAATTTATATTGCTCTGTTATAGTGTGTAAAATAGATTTTTTTACAAAACCACATCTGGATAGAATTATCTTGTTGTCCATGTGAGAACTATCTCTATGATATATATTAATAATAGAGTGATATCCTCCTCCATGATCACTCTAAAGTATAGGGAGACCAAACAGAATATTTCTTCTTGTGATTCGTTGGTTGATCAGAGATAATAATGCAAGAATCCTGATCTACCACACCAACAATAAAATATTATTTTTTTGATGTTAATAGGTTTGTGGGACACATGTGGACCACTATTATATGGAATCTACAATTTTTCCCAACACCAAAAATAATGGAATGATGTGGAGAAATTTTCAGCAACAGAAATGAATAAATAATTAATCACAAGAAAAATCTTTAATCATTTAAATTAATTTAATTTATATGTGATGATCCTATGACTTGGTTTCAGTGTTCAATAATCAATAATTCATTGATTCTTTCACATTGACCAATGGATTTATCATTGTGTAAATATCTGTTTAATCATTTACTAGAATAAACATATCAGTTGGGAATTCACAACCTGGTACATTTTCTTCACCTGAAACAAATATATGGTATTAGATATGAATCATAATTATTTATAATTATTTAAAAATTGTTTATATATTTACACATTTATCATTTTATTTCAATTCTGATTTAAAAATTCTTTAATATAAATTGTGACATCCTATGTTCTTATTTTTCATTCTTAAAAATATAATAAAATAGATAAATATAATATATGAAAGAAATCTGAAATAATAGTTAGGTGGTACTAAGGATTTTGACTAGATAACACTATATTATACAAAATCTAGCATGTTTGAGAATTATATGTTTCTATGTTCAATACACCATGAATTAATTAAAAATTAATTCAATCTATTTCAATTTATTACATAAGGTGTATATTTAATGACACATTATAATTAATACACCATCCTAACACATAGACTTCTAGACAACACATTGTGTAACATCCATACATGATGTATGGTTTATTATTCAAATAGAGTCTATGTATTTCCATACATGGCCTACATGACTTTTGATCATGTGACATGTAGATCATATTCCGTGTATCCCATATACACATCTTGTAATAACTTATTTTTCATGGGTTGGTTACAATTCAAGTCCCTAGGCATGTTCTATGGATATATGGTGAGAAAAATACACCACATGTATCTAGATTATACACACCATGTGTATTACCAAATCACACAGAATTAAAATTAATACATTTTAGTATTTAAAACATCTCGTTATGTATTTCATGTGTTCATGAAGATGATAGTACATTCCATGTAATGAAATATATATATATATATATTAAATGTCTAATTAAATAATGGGTAATGTTTTAAACTTCATATCATGTATAGTTCAAAATAGATTCATTACTCTATGGGTATTTAAACATAACACACTACATAAATACCATTTGATCCATGTGATTATTTAGTTGATATACTCACCATGAAGTTATATTATATGTTTTTTATTCTAGATTCCACCTGAGTATCCAATATATGAATATAATACACATTTTTTTGTTCAAAAGGGTACTCACTTTGATACATCCGTTGTATTGTTTTTTGAACATAGTTAATTTTGAATAAATATATTTAATTTATTAAAAATTAAATTTGATGTGTATGTTACCAAAAATTTAGTTGTAAATAAAGATAAAACAATTTATAAATTAATGAGGGTAAATCATTTATTTTAGTGCACATTAACATAAATTAATGTTATTAAAATTGAATGATTTTTTTATTAAAACCTATAATTTCTACATTTATATAGATCAATATATGATTAGAAAAGAATTTTTTATTGATTGTTTTGGTTTTAATTTTTTTAAATTAAAATTACGGAATGTGTGTCATCGTTCATATTATTATGTAATGGTATGTGAGCCCAATGCTGCTTCTACTTAAACCCCTAAGAATCCATTTTATTCCCCTCACTTGTGTGTGAGTAAAATCTTATTTAATTTATAGAGAACCAAAGTTAGTGGTGACATTACAGGATTAAACTGTATGATAAACTAATCCAATATGTATGGGAGGAATGGTAAAATAGTAACCATAAAATGGTCCAAGATTATTTTTCCATAGTCGAGTGTTAATTTATCTTCCACTAGATATAATAACTATTAGTCATTGCTCATGATCATTACAATTAATTATTTTATTTCTGAAATGTTTCTTGGGACATTGATTTTGTTTTTTTCCATAATTACATGAAATCATGAAATATGAGAAAAAAATTTTGAACTAAAATAAATTGTATTATGTTTAAATTTAATATAAGACATTTTTAATCACATCAGTTAACCAATTAAATATTATAAATCATATAATAAATATAATATTAAAAACAATGAAATAAATATAAAATAAAAAAATTATATACATAATTTCGGTATTAACTTCCAATATATATTATAAAATTGATCCATATCTCAAGGAGTTTGATCGACCATGTTGTGGTGCTACCATATATCTGGGAATTTTAACTTGAAATTTTTTGTTGACTTAAAATAGTTTACATCCTGGGTTGACTTCCAAATTTGGAATAGATGCAACTAAGAAGAAAGGGTTGAGGAAATAAAATTTAATGATTCTAGGATTCATGGTCTATTCAACAGAACAAATATATCTGATTTTATGTTGTTGGAATTCCAAATTCCTATGTAAATGTATTCAATTTACCTGACTAGATAAATTAATGGAAGTGAGAAGGGTAATTTTGGTAGATTAATAGTATAATATGCATGATATATGTTATTATTAAATAAATGGTATGGGATATTTTGATTTTAAACATTAATGGGAGATTAATAAATATAATATTAACTAATTTTTCTTATTTTATAAGATAATGTACAAAAAATTAATTTTCGTTATTTTAGTAAATGAAAATAAATATAACTTAAAACATATAATTTCATGAGGTGTAAAGGTGTTAATGTACCAACCTATTACATTAATGGAAAATTTATGTTCTTAAATAATATATTACATATATTCCCAGTAAGGAGGCAATTGATGAAGAGTTATCTCAAAATAAGAATTGTTTGAATGACCCCACAAATATTTTATGTTTAATGTCATCATCTATGACCTATGAGTATCTGAAGTAGCATGAAAAACTATATGTGTAAAAATTATGTCTTACCTTTGATATCTAAATTTATATAAGTTTATGAAAAGAGATCTGTGATTTAAATTGTGTTTTTACAACCAATATTGGATATTCAAAAATATTTTCACATCACATAATTATTATTATTGGTGATGTGGAATGCTTAGACATATTAGTGATTAAATTGGCAGCTGAGTTTTGTATATTAATCATACTATTCTAACTAAAAATGCATCATATATTATTATTATCAATTATATTATAGGAAATAATGGAGAGAATGTTTTATAAGTTTTTACTATGATTCATTAGGTGGACAAGAATATAGTACATTAGAAAACATCATTTTTTGTCGTGAATAGGAAAATGAAGAGCAAGTAAAAGGATACCAAGACTAATAACCATTTTAAATCTTCTACAAATAATCCATCCAATAATAATAAGATCCATATAAATATAAAGGAAAAATAATAATTATTATTTTCAAGTGGAAAACATGTCCCCTAGAAGAAGGACACAAAGAAGCAATGGGAATCAAAAATTCCATTCATTGACATATTTAATCTTTCAATATCTATGAATTTGTTATTAGATATAGACTGTTCTTCCCAAATATATATATCCAAATTTATAAAGAAATTATATTCTGAGTCATTTCTATATGATATGTGGATTTGTGGGCGGCCAATGGGGTTAGCCCAACTACTCTCTCCATAAAATATTATCACCATAAGTTAAAATAAACATTGAAAACATGGATTGGAGATTTTTTTATGTACAAACTGTTACCATGACCATAATTTTTTTATCCATCCAATATATAAATGGTTTGTTTTCAAATTTTTAAAACATAGGTTGTATATTATATAAAGATGATATACAATATGATATGGAACATTTAGATGAAAATCATGATGTATTATATAATTAATAATTGATTTTGGAAGTTGATAGTGAATCAGATTCACATGAATCATATGACACCAAATATAGAATCCCTATCTATTTTATGTAAATGCATAGAATTTTAAAAAAATACTCTATAAAGATTGTTATTTTAACTATTTTAGTCAAACCCACGAAAAAATGTGATGCTTTTTTATAACGAAAAACTATCAAATCCACCATTTTATTGATATAATTAAAGGTACATATATATAATAGGATTGGTATACACTAATTATTCATGACAAATTTATGTTGAAGATAAACATGGGTATTATTTATTCATAATATTTATCGATGTCTTGATTAGATATGGCCTTATCTATTAGAGGACATATAATTATAAATCCTTGGTGAAATATAATGAAACCAACAATGATGTATAGACTAAACATGGAAATAAGATAAAAATTATTTGATCAAATCATGTTAGTGAGTATCTTAAAAATCATTTAATAACAATATATAGTATTTTGGAATTCTATCTCAACAAATTTTGTCGTAAAAACCATAGTATAATAATGTTAGTGAAAGGAGGGAATATACCTTAGTAGGCATAGTAATGTCATTTATAAGTCATTATGGTCATACAATATCCATTTTTTAATAGTAAATAATAATTATGGAATACACACTAATCTGTTAACCAAATATTGTGGAAAACAAATCTGCCTTCTAGTTGTAGAGTAGATAAAAACCCATTTTGTCATGTTCAAATTTATAGGGTTGAAAAGATATTGTAATTGCAACATTAAGAAAACAATTAGAACTCAAGGGCATAAATAGTATCATTATAGGGTAAGAAAAGAAAAAAAGGGACAGTACCTATAAAACCCCACATAAAATAATGCGACATTAACAAAAAACTTATCATTATTCATAGGGTTCACATACTGAAGAATATATAGTACGAGAAAGATTGTTTCTAATGATGTTTGTGCTTAAAATTAAAAAAGAGTTGCTATAAAATAATATTATAATGGAATTTTCAAAATAAATTGTTCCTAAAAAACATGTTCTATTTTTAATCACTATAGAGGTAACAGAACCCAAGAGAAATGGATTTATAGTCACCAAATATGGTGACTCATTATTGGTGAAAATTAATTAACGACTACCTAATAAAGATATAGTATAGATATTATATGCTTCAAGATGAAAATTTTCCCTATAATCAAAAATGAATTCTAGTTGTAAGAACCATGTTTTTTTATCGATCTATCAGTTGATGAAATATTTTTGGGTGAAAATGGGTTTCCATGAGAAAAATAGAAATGCATGTTCGAGTAATTACCTATAAATAATGTATAGAGGGAAGAGAGTTTAAACCATTCGTAGGCAGTAACTATTATTAAACTTTTTCACCTATTTCCATGCTCAAATACATCATAATTTTACTTATTATTGTAGAATAATATTACTATGAAATTTTTAGAATGTATATCTTAATATATTTTCTTATTGGTAACCTTTAGGAAAATCTCCACATGAAACAACCCAAAGGGTTAGTGACCCCAAGTGATGGAAAAAAGATATTAAATATATATATATATATATATATCTATATATGGATTAAGTAAAGCATCTAGGTCCCGAAACAATAAATTTGATGAAGTTATAGATTATTTTGGTTTCATTGACAATAAATGTAAAACATGTGTTTATAAACATTTTATTTGGAATATAGTCAATTTCATAGTAATATATGATTATGAAATATTAAATATTGTAAATGATATAATAGTCACACTATCAATTATAGACTTTAAGAACTATTGTTTCACCATGAATGATATAAGTGAGGTATCCTACATTATAGGGATCATTATTTTTTAGTGAATATCCAAGTGGTTTCTTTGACTAGTTCAAGGTATATACATTGACCAGATACTAATGATCATTACTATAGAAGAATCCAAGCTGTGTGTCACAACCCGACCCCACTGGTCCAAAGCTGCAACTATTTGAAGCCCGCCTCCATAGGCCAGAGGTTAGAGACCAATGTCATTGGCATATCTATATCCTGGAGGCCTTCACCTAAGTACTTGTACCCATGCACACACAACCCACTCGATGCTGTAATTTAGAGTAAAAAGGATACCAAAAGACAGATCGTTATACTCCAGCCACAGTCATGCATCAACCAATAAAAATAGTAAGTAAAGTGCTGGAATGTACGAAAAGGAAAAACACATGCCCAACCAGAAAGGTGCCACAACCCGGTAATAGGTAAGCAACAAAAAACAAATGGATAAACCCCCATATGAAAACTCTAGCACGACCAGGGTACGCTGCTCCAACTGATGTGACCTTGGTGCTCCTCCGTAGTCACGATCGACCTATTCGTCATCTGAAAGGGCACACCAGGTGCGGGCAGAGCCCATATAGGGAAGAGTATAAAGATACTCAGAAGGATGCCACAAAATTTCGAGGGAGCACCAAAGGATACACTAAAGAGATGAGAAGTAGACAAACAAGGATAGTGAAAAGTTTTAGTAAAGAGAGTGCAAATCAACCCTATAGAAACATGTAAGAATTAACCCCAAGGAGTGGGAATGAATGTAGGGTGAAATTATATATATGCTCAAAAAGAAACACAAACGAGTGTATAAGGGGATCTCCATCTTCAAACTCAGCCCAGGATAAGTCGCCATTCGGTCCAATTAAAACCATCCGCATAGCCCATCATGTCATCACTCCCACCGAGGAAGCCCTTGTCATAGGGTCTCAACCACCACACTTCGATACTATCTTCTTTGGGTGGCACGAACTCACCAGCACGATTTTAGGTCACATCTCAAGGATGCGTCTCAGTGGAGAAAGTTGCCTTGTTCCTTGTGAGTCCATTGGTAATGTTAAAACAGTCCCACCACTCATCCACTCTACCAGGGTCCTGCTCTAGTATTCAAGGTGAAATGCCACCGACTAGCCTAAAAAAGGTCCTAGTCTGAAATGCCAACGGGTGACCCACTTCCCAGCCCTATAGAGGGTAAAACATATACATCATCAGGGAACCATCTACGTAACCCTACTAGATAGTAGATCTAGAATATATCAACAGGTGTCCCACTACCCAGCCTTGCTGGAGGGTAGACCTGGAAGAAGTCGACGGGAGACCAACTCCCCAGCCCTGCTGGAGGGTAGACCTGGAACAAGTCGACAAGCGACCCACTACCCAGTCCTATTGGATAGAAGACCTAGAAGAAGTCGATGGGCGACCCACTGCCTAGCCCTATGAGAGGGTAGACTCGGAACAAGTCGACATGCATCCCACTGCCCTGCCCTGCAGCAGGGTAGACCCTCAAGAGTCGTCGGGTGACCCACTGCCCAGCTCTGCTAGAGGGTAGACCCTGAATTGGGTTGATAGCTATGCACTGCTACTGACAGTACCAGGTGTCACTAACAACGCCACCTTGAGTTCGTTAGGAGTGCATCAAAAGGGATCTTCGTTCAACACCATCATATGTTTCCACATTTAACATAATCTCAAATTAGGTTACACATGCAGGAAGGGAATACACCATTGTAGTCCTCATGAAAAAAAAAAGTGATACAGACAACTTACCCGTTTGAAATGGACAACTGGTGCATATGGTACTATTCACCTTAGCCAACCCGAGTGGGGCCCATACCCCGACTCTGATACTGGTCGGGAAAACTGCGCCATTGTGATGGTCTTAGAAAAACCCGTGGAAACGACTACTCAAACTCCTTGAACAGACTTTTGGTGAAAAAGGCGCAAAAATGTTGCACGCAGCTCTATGGACGGCCCGTAGGGCCCATGTCTCAACTCCGACATGAATGCCTGAAACCATGATTGAAAACTCCAACTTAACACCAGGGTTGGAATGTTGCTGCCAACGCTCAAATCAGACATAGGATGTGTCTGCACCATCCAAAACAAGTATTCTGGTGTAGCACTTAACGAGAATGTCACTCCGCCGAGATCCCATCCTAGGAATTAAAATCCCCAAATCCATCTCAACACCTTAGTCTTGTGCCAAGGATTACACAGTTGTAGACAAGATGAAAAACGGAAACCCGAAGCAAATGTTACGGGTGTCCGAATTCAGAGGGGATGATTCCCCTTGGGCTGGACCGGCTTGGTCGGCCGGTCCACCCAGTCTGGGCCGCCCCGTGTCAGCCGGCGTGGCTCACAGTGCCGGCCCCTGGTTTCGCCGCACGGTCCAGCCATGGACCCTTGTTCCACCGCTCTACCGACCATCCCTCATGTCCAGACATTGGTCTACTCGGAGACCCGCTAGAAGCGGGTCTCTGTTCCTCCCGTGGGGTCGCACGCCACGACCCCGGTCCACCCGGTCGACCACCGCCGCTCGGTCCACCCACCATGCCGCCGCCGCTGGGTCCCGTTCCGCCACCGCTAGTGCCCACGCCGCCACCACATGGAGCTCGTGCCCCAGCAGCCTGGAGCCCGCGCCGCCTCTCCCAGAGCCCGCCGGACCACCACTGGAATTGCCGGAAAACAGGGAAAATAGTCGAAAAACACCGCGGGGCCACCCTAGACACCCCGCGACTCGGATTTTCAATATGAAGTAGGAATTGGAAAGAATTGAACTAGTTCTACGTGAATATTGGCTCCGCATGATTATCTAAAAACAATTCAACACAATTAAACTTAATTGAAGAAGACTCCGTGAATTAAAACGATAAAACACATGCCTACCTCAATGGGTGTTTCTCGACACTTCACCGATGATGCGCCAGAGCCGTCACCACCTTAATGGAAGAATGGAGGAGAGGATAAGAGCTCATCCTTTATCATTGGGGGAGTTTGTGCCAGGGAAGAAGGGGGAGAAGATGGGTAGCGGTCATGTTTAAATAGAATAGACTTAAACCACCTTCCCATAGGCCTCGTACCCAGACTCCCAATGGGGTCGAGGTTAAGCCTCCCCTAGGATAAAGACCACGCCCTAAGCTCAATGGATGTCTCGAAATTTTATTCTGAGCCTCTGTTCAAATGATATAAAATTCAATGCCTAAGGACAGTAAATTACGAAAACGTCCCTGGTGGCGTTTTTCACAGAAGTCACGCACCCGCGAAAGTCATAACCCTCCTTGCATAAATGGCACGTTACATACTCAACAGTGACCTCAGTTTTCCCATACAAGCAACCATTTAAGATTTATTCTGTTTATTTTTTGTGTCCAGTGGGAACACACTTAAAATTTAATTTAGGCCTCATCGGGGCTCAAAATCACATGCCGTCTGGATGCCCTGCTCTGGAATAACATCAAGAAAATTTCAAGGTCTTACAGGTTCAAAAATGGGGTTCTTACGCCATTCCTTCTTTCATGTTTTTCATCCCTGAAATAAAAAACTACAAAAAATCTCGGAATAATAAGCTCGCATCTTGCTTTCTCGCCCCCAGGTGCTCCCATGCACCTTCCCGTACTACCACATCACACAAACTAGAGGAGTGGCCTATCCGAGAAGAGTTATCTCCTGCCGTTCCTCAATCTCCACTGGATGATCAGAAAAGGTGGATTCACCCTCAATTTCATGCTCTCCCCAGTCGATAACATGCACGTGGTTGTGCATGTATTTCCTCAACTGCGATATGTGGAAGATGTCATGCACACTCTCCAGCTGTTGGGGTAGGGAAAGACGATATGTGACCTCACCAACCAAGTGCATGATCTCAATTGACCTAATGAACCATCGTGATAACTTTCCTCCCTGGCAGAACCTCCGCGTTCCATGCCATGGGGAGACACTCAAAAAGAAATGGTCTCCCTCCTCAAACTCCAGAGGCATGCGATGTCAGGCTGCATAGAAATTTGGCCTACTCTAAGCCATCTTCATCTGATAACGAATGACCTGAACTTTCTCCGTCGTTTCCTTGACCAACTCTGGGCCCACGTGGGAGGTCTCCCCAATCTCCATCCAGTACAATGGTGAGCTTCAGGGTCTCCCATAGAGATCCTCAAAAGGTTTCATTCCAATAGTATAGTGGTAACTGTTGTTATACGCAAACTCTGCCAAGGGAAAGTGATCCTCCTAGCTCTGGACAAAGTCTAACATGCACTCCCAAATCATATCCTCCAACACCTAGATTGTGCACTCGTTCTGCCCATCAGTCTGGGGGTGAAAAGCTGTACTCATCCACAACTGGGTCTTGAATGCCTCCTGCAGGCCCCGCCATAATCACGACATAAACCGCGCGTCATGGTAGGAGACAATCGTCGAGGGTACTCCATGAAGGTGGAAAATCTCCCAAACATATAACGGCCCTAGACTCTCCACCGAGCTCTACTCCCTGATAGAAAGAAAGTGAGCCGACATTGTGAGTCAGTCCACTATCACCCAAATGGCGTCGTGGCTCTTCACCATGCACGGGAGACCAATGATAATGTCCATAGATTTTCCATCCCAATTCCACTCTTGGTTATCCAGGGGATGAAACAACCCCAAAGGAACCTGGTGCTCCGCCTTCACCTGCTGATAGGTAAGACACCGAGAAACGAACTCGGATACGCTCTGCTTCATCCCAGACCACCAAAACAGCCGCTGAAGTTCTATGTACATCTTCCCACAACGGGATGTACGACCATGTGAGAAGTGTGGAATTCCTACATAACCTCCTCCCGCATCACCACTGGTAATACAGCTCTTCCTTGGAATATGATCTCATGATTCCCTCCTTCAGAATACCCATCGGGTGCATCACTCGTGGATATCTGATCACGTAGTACCTCACTTTCGATATCCCCCAACTGGGACCATCTCACACGCTCATGGAGAGAAGGATTCAACACCATCGACTACAGAAAAGCCGGACTCTCCGGCTCTACCAAGGTCAGCTGAAGGGAATCCAACAGAACTGAAGCTTTCCACACTAAGCTAGCATGGGACATCCATATAAGGTCATCTTCTGCTACATTGCCCTTCCCTGGAGTGTAGACTATATCAAAATCATAGTCTTGAAAAAACTCCAGACAGCGCCTCTACCTCAGATTAATATCCCTCTGAGTGAAGACGTACTTGAGGCTCTAATGGTCTGAGTAGACCACCCAACTCTAACCCATAAGGTTTTGTCTCCATGACCTCAAAGCGAAGAAGACTACTTATAGTTCCATGTTGTGAGTCGCATAATTTTTTTCGTGGTGCCTCAACTGCCTCAACCCATATGTAATCACTGTCTGCTACTGCATCAACACACACCTGAGCCCATCTCTTGAAGCATCACAATATACAACAAACTGAACGCCCTCCTTTAGCAGCCTCAACACCGGAGCACTATTCAGCCTCTACCTCAACTCCTCGAAGGCCTTCTGGCACTGATCAGTCCAGTAAATGGTCATCCTTTCCGCGTCATTGTGGTAAAAGGGGAAGCAATCCTGGATAAGCCCTCCACAATCCTTCTGTAGTACCCTTCCAAACCAAGGAAACTCTGCACCTCAAACGCATTCTTGGGTGGCTCCCAAGCAAGCACTACCACTATCATTACAGGATCAACAACCAACCCAGGTTCCGTAATGATGTTCCCCTAAAAGTGAACCTTGTGATTCCAGAACTAGCACTTCGAGAGCTTCCCGTACAACTGGTTCTCTCGAAATTATTCTAGGACCATCCTCAAATGCTCTGTAAAGACCCAAAGTTTCATTAATGCAAATCCCTCTTGATCTAATTAAATATATATTTATATAAAATGTTTATATAAAATGTTTATATAAAATGTCAACTTCTTTGGTTATATGTTAAGAATTGTGATCGTTGCTTTTAAATCCATTGTACAATGATCACATGATTAGTATAAATATAGGGATATAATAAATCCAACATACTCAGATAAATGAAGCGATGGCCACATCCAGTAGAATATCCCCATACGAAGCCCATTTGTCAGAGCTCGGAAAAGAGGTGGCGTCCTTGGGATTCACCCTTGACCAAACCCAAGCTGAGCTTCATCATGTCAGGCTCAAACAAGACCATCTACGGGAAAAGTGGAAGTTGATAGAGATTACCACTCGAGCAATGTTATCTGAGCCACCCCAAGAGTATGTCATCATCGCACACCTTACCCTTAGGCCTTATGCATCTTTTTTAAGGGGATATGTAAAAAAATAGCTAGTACTCTATTAATCTACATTATTTTTATATATAACAATGAATATGCATTCCTGTCATTATTGATACACTGTAAATAGTTTTTAAAATACAAGTAGTGTTTGTAGTTATTATTTAATTAATAAATGTATTTTATTAAATTAAGGGATTTTTTAATTAAATAATATTTTAATAAAACATTATTATTATTATTATATTAATTTTATTATAAATATAAAATATCATATAATTTTATGAATGCAGTTATAATTTTTATTCAGGTTTGAAAGCCATTTCTATCGAAACACTTGAATTTCTGATAAATGTCTATTTTTATATTAAAAGTGAAAATTAACATATTTAGTAAATTATTTAATTTAAATAAATGATATTTCTGGAATCAAAACATCAAAAATATCCAACGGTTAATTTTTTATAATTTTATGAGACAATCAAATTTTTGGGTAAAAATTCAATATTGTTTAAATATGTAATGTATTTTATGACATCATAATGACCCAATAGTGATGTTATAAATTATTGTAAGCTTTATTTTTGGACAATATATGTTTTACCATTAATATAATGTGATTTTGGGTTTGTTTGACTTACTTTTCAATGCATTAATGGAACCCTCAACTCTTATTAAACATCTTGTCTTTTTTAATTATTCTTCATGGGAGTGTGACTCACCTCCACAGAAGCAACCCCATTATTTTAAGAAGTTCGAAATTTGACCTTATAAAATATTGTTTTCCTCTACCCTTTTACACAAACCATGGGAAAAAACCATGAGCGGATTTTTGGTTTGTATTAGTTTAATGTATGGGGTCCCAAACCTAAATAATAAAGAATTCACTCACCTTTCCTATATAAACCCGCCCAAGATCCCACTTCCTCATCACTCAAAACAAATGGAGTTTGTCCAAACACTGCCATACTCTCTATATAATCATCCCAATGTTCCCCAAACTCCCACGAATCCTCTCTCAAGCCTCTCTCAAGCCTTTGGAAGCACACTTCCCAGTAAGGGTTTTTTCTTCCTTTCTCATTTTTCTCAAATTTTCTATAAGTTGTTTTCCCTATTAATTATAATTATGAATGATGGGGTATGGTTTCACACCTCCCTCATACTACACTCTTTGTGTTTGAATGATTTGATACCCATTTATCTCTCATTAAATACCTCCCATGTACACCCATTACTATGCGAAGTTCTGAAAGGAACTTCTCTCTCCTCATTTAAATTTACGCAATACTTTTGTATTATGAATCTAAATTCCAAAAACATTGTTGGGAAATGTATCTATATTACCTCCTTACTGTACATTACATCTAAATTTGATGATGAACCCCTTTCTTTCTCATCAACCATTTTTATGAATTCTTATGTCACGCCATTACGCTGCTGAAATCACACCGAATTTCTAAGACAATTCCATTGTGTAGTGAATACCATGCCTATTTCACCATCAAGGGTATTCAACTTTATGAACAATTACTTATTGATTATAATGTTTCATGGATGATTTACACATTCAGTTATCTTGTAATAAATGAGTATGTTTTATGAATCCATGTTTTATGATCCTAGTGGAAAACTTATGCGTGAAAATAAATGTTTTAGAACGGTGCACCCTTATAGTGATCCAATGCGTTAGATAAAGTATAGTATCGTGATACATCATGTGAAATTTGTGTTTAATCATGATAATTCAAGTTCAACGAGTGTTTACTCGTGCTTCATGTTCAATGAGAATTTACTCATGCTTTATGTGCAATGAGCATTGGCTCATGCTAATTCCATGTAAAGTGTTGTCGCCACATTTTCCATGTTATAATTATCATGATTTATCATGCATTCATGTTCTTGTTTCTCGTGTGCTCTATTGATATACCTATTGTCTAAAATTTAATTTACACCTCATTTGTTCAATTTTTATTTCCTTACTGGGCTTTATAGCTCACACCTTTTCTTATGCATGTCCTCAGTTTATCCCATACAATGCTATGTACGAGGGAATATAGTGGTTATGTAAAGGAAGTTTTCAAAAAAGATGTTGTATTTCAAGTTTTAAGTTGTTATGTAATGATCCTAATCCCCAAAGACACTATACCTCTCGATCTTCCATGTTGTATCGAGTAAATACTTTATGTAACAAATCATGTTTATGTTTGTATTAAAAGCAGGGTTGTAATAGTTGGTATCAGAGGATAGGTTTAGTTATTTTTGGGATTAGGATTAGAAAACCCCAGTAAAGCCTTAGAGAGATGACTAAGTACAATAAAAACATCCCTATGTTTAGTTAAGTACTGAGTGAGGGGTTTATCAAGCAAATACATCCCTCTCTGGATAAGAGCAGATAGAGGCAGTTGTGGCACAGATGTATCCTAGTGGTAAAACCCAAAAACATCGCTATGAGCTAGAATCGAAGGGGAACTGGTGCACGACAATGGTCCTTGCTGCACTCTTGGTTACGGCACTCCCGGGGGATATGTTTTTATAAATTCACAAGTTTTGTATAAACCCTTATTAAGGGAATTAAAAAAATTCCCCTATGAATATATGTTAGAAAGTAGATCATGAAAAGACTAGATTTAAGCCTATAGACTCATGAGTTAAAAAAATAAATGTTTATTTATAACTCATCAACTATAATATTTGGACTACCCTTTATGTGTTACCCCCTAACATTCATTTTATTACAGCCAATGGCCTGTAATAGGAGGGCTCGGGCTAAAAACGGATGGGGATATTAGTGTGATGATCGTACTAATGAGATTCACAATCCAATGGGAGCATGAATCATGAACTTTGTCACACTACTCTCTCAGCTAACTCAAGCTTTGAATAGAGACACAACTCATGAAGAATTTCCAAACCCCCCTAAGAAGGAACAAGTAGCTATCGAGATCATCATGAGTCAAAGGCCTCCAATTTTTTGTGGATCATTTGATCCCATGATCGTTGAACAATAGATCAACTCCATTGAAAAGATATTATCCATCCATCAATGTTTTGAACAAGAGAAAGTTATCCTAGAGGCTTATCATATAGAGGGTGAAGTTGATCAATGGTGGACGTTGATAACAAATATGAATCCTGAGGAGGTGATCGAGGCGTTAGAATAGAAGGATTTCCGGAAGATTTTTTTCAATAATTATTTTCCATGCACCATCTGACTTATGATGGAAAGGGAATTCTTTTCCTTCAAGAAATTTTTTTTAATAATCTATTAGAGCATAGGAGGAAAACATCACAAGGATTGCATGATATGATTTTGGCTTTGTCATTACCCCTGAAAGAAAGGTTGCCCGCTTCTTTGGTGGGATGAATCCTAGCCTACGGAAAGCATTAGAGATCCTTGAGTTCGACAGCTATGAGGAAATTGTCTGATTTGCCCTCAAGGTCGAAATGGAGATCTGGGAATCACCGGCGTATCATGGTGACAAGAATCGTAATGTGGACATCAATACTAGAGGTCTGATGGATAATCTAATGGGGCTATGAAGATCCAGCACCCCACTTTCCAGAAGAGCGGAAAGAAGCACCCTAGAAATTGACTCAAGGGGACGAGGAAATGCTTTTGGTGTGGAAGAGAAGGTCACCTAGCTGTTAACTGTCGTCAAGAAAGACCCGCGACTACGACAGAGGAGGGGAACACTCCATTCGAACCACACCACATTGTTCATTTCTATAACTTCAATGAACCAGGTCATTTTGTAAATTAGTACCCTAATCCAAGGGTATTCGGAGGTAATCAACATCCTACAAGGTAGCAAGGAAGAGATTTTTCCATCACTTCTACCATAGTGAACCCTTAAAACTAAGTGGTGACAAGTATGCTAGTTATTCATTCAAGAATAGAGAATGTACTTTTTGATTTAGGTTTTACGCATTCTTTTATATCTCAAAAGTTTAGTAGAACAATTTTAGCACCACCACAAATCATGTAAATGAAGATTTCGATGAGTACAAAAAATGGGGCAATCATTGCATCCCATGAATATAAGTCCTCCCCTACCATAATCTTTGGATTGAATTTCCCGGTTAAGCTCGTCATAATCCCTCTGCTGTATTTTAATGCAAATCTTGGCATGGATTGGCTTTCCTTATATAGAGCCAACATAAATTGTCAGGACAGGGAAATCACACTCCATATGGAGAATCGAGCCCCGATTCTTTACAATTGTATGGAAGAATATGAATCTACATTATCTCCATTATCTCTAGAATGAATATTACTACCCTATGAGAATGTGTATCTGACTCAGATGACTGTGTCCAAGGAAGAAAGCAACCTTGAAGAAATTCATATTGTGAGGGAATTCACGGAAGTGTTTCTTGAGGAACTTCCAAGTCTTCCTCCTAGAAGAGATGTTGAATTGTCAATTGAACTTATACCAGAGGATCTACCAATATCTAAGACTCTATATAGAATGGCTGTCATAGAGCTTGAAGAGGTAATGAAACAACTACATGAGAGTCTAGATAAAGGGTTTATACGCCCATATGCTTCACCATCGGGTGCACCAGTCCTCTTTGTCAAGATCAAGGATGGGTCAATGTGCCTTTGCATCGATTATCGTGATCTCAAAAAAATCACGATAAAGAAAAATTATCCTATCCCACGAATTGATGAATTGTTTGATCAGCTGCGCGGAGCACAATACTTCTCCAAGAAAGATTTGCGGTCGGGATATTATCAAGTATGGGTGAAGAATGATGATGCCCCCAAGACTACTTCTCGTACTTGATAAAGGCACTATTAATTCATATTAATGAATTTCGGACTCACTAATGAACCAAAAATCTTCATGGACTTATGAATAGTGTATTTACTGATTACCTCAACAAATTTGTGGTAGTCTTTATAGATGAAATTCTAATATACTACAAAATCAAGGAGGATCATTAGAAGCATTTAAGAACTATACTAGAGACTATGCTCAAGTAGAAGCTCTATACAAAGTACATAAAGTGTGAGTTCCGGTTCATGGAGGTCTCATTAATTGGCCATATCATCACAAGCAATGACATATCTATGGATCCCTCCAAAACAGATGTAATTGAGGGATGGCTGAGGCCAACATTGGTAATGGATATCCGTACCTTATTGGGATCAGCTGGATATTATCGATGATTTGTGATAAATTTTCCCACGAATGTCCTACCCTCTTACCAAGATAACTATAAAGGGAGTAATGTTTTCTTGGAGTGATGAATGCGAAGAAAGTTTCAAGGAGTTGAAAAGGAGGCTTCTCACTGAGCCCGTGCTCACTTTACCCACAAGTGGGGAAATTTTTGTGGTATTCTTTGATGCTTCGAAGAAGGGATTAGGTTGTGTGCTGATGTAGAATGATGAAGTGATATCCTATGCCTCAAGGCAGTGGAAAATCCATGAGCGAAACTATAAAACGCATGATCTGGAGTTGGAAACAGTGATCTTTGCCTGGAAAATCTGGCGGCATTATCTCTATGGGGGAAAATGTGAGATATATACTGACCAAAATAGACTTAAATATATATTCACACAGAAAAAGATTAATATACACCAGAGAAGATGGATAGATCTCATCAAGGATTGTGACTTTTCAATACATTACCACCCTGGGAAAGCAAACAAGGTGGCAGATACCCTAAGTAGAAAGGACCCATCGATTCAATCAATGATGAGAATTGAGAAGGATCCAATCTTCTTAGAAATGATTAACATGTACATGGGAATCATAAATAAGGGAACATCATAAATACATTCACAAATTATTGCTCAACTCGCCCATTTGGAAAGGTTAAAGGATGCTCAAAAGGATGATGTGGGAATTCAGGAAAAGTGGAAGCTATCAAAAAAGAGAAATCCTCAGAGATTAATGTTAATGAAGGAATCATGCGATTTGGGAAAAGACAATGTGTTCCATCAATTCAAGAGATGAAGAAGGAGCTTTTGGCTAATGCACATAGTTAAACATTCTGTATTCACCAAGGGATAACAATGATGTATCGAGATCTCCGAGAAAATTTTTTGTGGGATAATATGAAGAAGGAGATCGATGTATATACATCAAAGTGCATGGTTTTCCAGCATGTGAAGGCAGAGAGGTAGAATTATAAGGGGATGATGAAACCATTTCCCATAATATAATGGATATGGGAGAAAATATCCATGGACCTTGTCACTGGACATCCGAGGACATCCAAAGGCAACAATGCAATCTGGGATGTGGTGGATCGTCTTACAAAGACTACACACTTCATTGCTGTTGGGGAGTATTTCTCATCTGATCAACTAGAACAGATATATATCACATAAGTGATAAGGCTGCACGGAGTTCCACAATCTATTATGTCTTACCGAGATCCAAAATTCACCTCTAATTTTTCGAAGAGTCTTCAACATGATCTGAATAATGAACTGAACTTCAGTACGGCCTATCTTCCTAAAACTGATGGCCAATCCGAGCAGACTATCCAAACACTTGAGGAAATGTTGAGAGCATGCTTAGTGGGATTAAAAGGAGGATGGGATCAACATATTCCTCTGGTTAAGTTCTCTTATAATAACAGTTTCCAATCAAGCAACCAAATGGCACCTTATGAATCCCTGTATGGGAAAAGGTGAAGAACACCGACATGTTGGGATGAGTTCGGTGAACGTAAGCTACTTGGACCAGAAATGATCAAGTAAATATTGGAGAAGGTGAAAACCATTCAGCAACATATCAAGGTAGCCCAGAGTCGACAGAAGAGTTATGCAGATAAAAGTCGATGAGACATTGATTTTAAAGTTGGAGGCATGGTTTTTCTATGCATATCTCCATGGAAGAAGGTCATGAGGTTTGGAAAGAAAGGTAAGTAATGTCCAATTTACATCAGCCCCTTTGAGATTCTTGATCTTTTCGGGGCTGTGACCTATCGAATTGCACTTCCACCTACCATGGCCAAAGTACATGATGTATTTCATGTATCCATCTTAAGTACATACCAAACCCTTCACAGGCACTCTCTTCTGAGGCGGTACAGTTGGAGGATGATCTTTCATATGAGGAGCAACCAGTGAAGATTATAGATTGTAGAGAAAAATTTCTACGAAATAAGACAATGCCCCTCGTCAAGGTATTATGGAGAAACCGCAAGTCTGAATTAGTGACTTGGGAATTGCAGGAAATGATGAAGCTATGTTACCCACATCATTTTTAGTGTGGGAAAAGGAAATTTCGAGGCAAATTTTTTTACGGGTGAATATTGTAACGAACCAAAGATTCATTAATGGAAATCCCTCTTGATCTAAATAAATGCATATTTATGTAAAATGATTATATAAAATGTCAACTCCTTTGGTTGTATGTTGAGAATTTTGACAGTTGCTTTTATAGACATTGAACCGTGATCACCTGATTAGTATAAATATAGGGCTTTAACAAATCCAGCATACTCAGAAAAAGGAAGTGATGGCCTCATCCAATAGAATTTTTCCATACGAAGCCCATTTGTCAGAGATTGGAAAAGAGGTGGCGTCTTTGGGCTTCGCTCTTGACCATTCCAAAGGTGAGTTTCGTCATGTTAGGGTCGAACGAGACCATCTATGGGAAAAGTGGATGTTGATAGAGATTACCACTCGAGCAATGTTATCTGATCCACCCCAAGAGTATGTCACCATCGCACACCTTACCCTTAGGTCCTAAGAGGATATTTTAAGGGGTTATGTAACAAATCGCTAGTACTATGTCCATGTACATTATTTTTGTATATAATAATGAATATACTTTCTTGTCATTATTGATACATTGTAAATATTTTTTAAAGTACAAGTAGTGTTTTTAGTTATTATTTAAGTAAGAAATATATTTTATTAAACTAAGGGATTTTTAAATTAAATAATAATTTAAAAAAATATAGTTATTATGATTAAATTAATTTTATTATATATATAAATTATCATATAATTTTATGAATGCAGTTATATTTTTTATTAAGGTTTGAAAGACATTTCTATCAAAACCCTTGAATTTTCGATAAATGTCGGTTTTTATTTTAAATGTGAAAATTAACATATTTATAAAATTATTTAAATAAAATAAATGATATTTCTGGAATCAGGACGTCGAAATTATCCAACAGTGAATTTTTAATAATTTTCCGAGACAGTCAAATTTTTGGGTAAAAATTAAATACCGTTTAAATATATAATGTGTTTTATGACATCATAATGACTCAATAGTGATGTAATAAAATACTATAAGATTTATGTTCGACCAATATATGTTTTACCATTAAAATATGTATGATTTTGGATTTGTTTGACTTACTTTTCAAAGCATTAATGGACCCCTCAAGACTTATTAAACATCTTGTCTTTTTAAATTATTTACCATGGGAGTGTGACTGACCACCACATAAGCAACACCATTATTTTAAGAATTTTGGACTTTGGAATTATAAAATATTGTTTTCCTCTCACCTTTTCAAAAAATTCATGGGCAAAAAACATGAGCTGATTTGTGGTTTGGATTATTTTAATGTAAGGGGTCCCAAACCTAAATAATAAAGAAATCACACACCTATCCTATATAAACCCACCCAAGCTCTGACTTCCTCATCACTCAATGCCTTTGGAGTTCATAAAAACTCCTCCCTACTATCTCTATAATCCACCCATCATTCCCCAAGCTCCCAAGAATCTTATCTCAAGACTCTCTCATTCCTTTGGAAGCACACATCCAAGTAACGGGTTTTTCTTCCTTTCTCATTTTGGTCCAATTTTTTTAAGTTGTATTGGCCATTTAATTTATATCAAGAATGTTGGGGTATGGTTTTTCACCTAATTCATACTGCCCTATTTATGTTATAATGATGGGATACCCCTTTCTCTCTCATTAAATGCCTCCCATGTACACCTGTTACTATGCCGAAATTCCGAAAAGAACTTCTCTCTCCTCATTTACATTTAAGAAAAAAAAATTTATCATGAATCTAAATTCCATTACAATTATTGGGACATGTATCTATATGACCTCCTTACTGTCCATTACATGTAAATATTATGAGGAACCCATTTCTCTCTCATCATCCATTTTTTATGAATTCTTATGTCACACCGTTACGCTGCTGAAATCGCACTGATTTTCTAATCCAATACCATTGTGTAGTGAATACCATGGCCAATTAACCATCAAGGGTATTCAAAATTATACACATTTACATACTGATTATAAAGATTTATGTATTAATTCCACATTACCTTATCATGGAATAAATGATTATGTTTTAAGAATCCATGTATTATGATCCATGTGGCACACTTATTCTTGAAAAGAAATGTTTATGAAGGGTGTGCCCTTATAGCGCTCCAATGCATTGGGTAAAGTATACTATCATGATACGTCATGTGCAATGAGTGTTTAATCATGCTAGTTCAAGTGCAAAGAGGGTTTACTCATGCATCATGTGCAATGAGCATTATCTCATGCTCCATGTGTAATGAGCCTTGGCTCATGCTAATTACATGTTAAGTTTTTCGCCACATTTTCCATGTTATGATTATCATGCTTTATCATTCCTTGATGTTCAAGTTTCTCTTGTTCTCTATTGATATTCCTATTTACTAACATGTATTATTCCCCTCATGTATTCCATGTTTATTCCATTACAGGGCTTTATTGCTCACCCCTATTCTTATGCATGTCCTCAGGTTATCCCATGCAATGCTAAGTATGAGGGAATGTAGTGGTCATGTAAAGGAAGTTTTCCATAAAGATGTTGTATTTCATGTTTTAAGTTGTTACGTAAGGATCCTAAGGCCCAATGACACTATACCTCTTGATATTTCATGTTGTATCAAGTGAATAGTTTATGTAATAAATCATGTTTATGTTTGTATTAAAAGAAGAGTTGTCATATGCTCTGCATGCTACTCCTCAGTCGCTGAGTAAATGAGTATATCGTCTATATAGACAACCAATAACTGGTCCATGTATGGCTGGAAGATCTTGTTTATCAAAGAAATAAAAATGGCGGGGGCATTCATCACACCAAAGGGCATCACCAGAAACTCATAATGCCCATAATGACAATAGAATGCCAACTTTGGAATATCAGCCTCACAAACCTGAAATTGGTGGAAGCTAGATCGAAGATCAATCTTCGAGAACCACTTCGCACCTCGTAACCGGTTGAAGAGGTTGTCGATCTTTGTCAAAAGGGTACTTGTTCTTTATCATGGCCTGATTTAGGCGATGATAATCTACACAAAGCCGCAGACTCACATCTACCTTTTTCACAAACAAAATTGGAGATGCCTAGGGGACACACTGGGTCTGAGGAATCCTTTATCAAAAAGGTCATAAAACTGATGTTGTTTCTCCCGACACACTGTGGGTGCCTTCCGATATTCTGCACAAGATATCGGAGCAGTCCCCGGATGCAAGTCAATGCAGAATTCCATCTCTCAACTAAGAGGTAGTCATGGAACATCCTCAGGAAAGACGTCCATGTAGTATTCTACAATAGCAGGTATACATGTGCCTCTAACATCTGCTACTCCAAGATCCATGATCGCCAGCTGGTGTGAAAAAGGTCAGGATCTACTTCTCAGAGTTCCCATCTGATTTGCCACGAGGTATCGTTCACCAAGGAAGGTGAACCTCGTCCCATTAGAAAACACGCCTCTGACTCATCTATGATGGAAGTCGATCTGGGCGAGAACCATAGAAAGAAAATCCATGCCCAGAATTATGTATTAAGGTTCCATCTTGATGAAGATCAAGTCCCACATGAAACTCCCTCCTCCGAACGAAAGATCACACTGTCTACAGATAATGGTCACTAATGAAGCCCTTCCTGTAGGAACCTTGAGGCTCAGTGCTGGTGTCAGCGCCTCTACCGGAAGCTCTAACCCCCGTACTAACAACATTGATATAAAGGAATGGATAGTGCTTGTGTCTACTTGTACTGAAGAAAGTGTGGATTAAACAAAATGTGTAACTCAGACCATATTGTGAGCTAGAGGGTCTCGAACACCCATTCCTTGAAGCTGCCTGCGACCCCTACCACCAGCTCCCAGATCCTAGAGTGGGACTCTTAATGGTGGAGGTGGATGGATCACAAAACACAATCCTCCACCTCCTGGTCATGCCTCCCGGCCTGTTCCACCTCCTTGAGGGCCGCCCAGTCCCCGCCTAGGTGACCCCTTGTCATGGCGCAACATCTGCCGCTGCGGTGAGCCCGCTGCCTGCCATGGCTGCTCGGCATGCCTGGTCAGGAAGTCCAGTGCTAGGTGACCCAGTCTGTCACAAGAATAGCACCAACTCTCTCATGCCTTCCCCAGTGCCCTACGACGCCACTGCGGCGTACAACCCTGCCCCTGAACCTGATAACAAATGGGCCTCCTCGACTAAGGCCCTGCTCTCTTTCATTGCTTGCTGAAGACTCCGTTCTAAAGCGGCCGCTATTGGGTACTACTATCTAGCGCCCCTCGACCATGAAGCTATCTATCACAGGTTCCCACTCAAGCACCCCGGAATAAGTGGGGATGCACAAGGGTACCGCACTAGCACGAATCTCCCTGCGAAGACCCTTCTAGAAATTCCGCAACAGGAAGTAGCTGTCCCGGGTTTTGTATTGTGAGTAGCGTGTACGATCAATGAAAATGGCTGAGTACTAGGACACAGACATCCCTCTGTTCATCAGCTCTAGAAGCTCCTGGATACGAATAGAGAGTAAACACGAGGGGGAGTACTCCTCCTGAAAAAGTTGCTGGAAGCCATACAATGTGAGGGATGACTCGTCATGGGTCTGTGTCACTAGACCCCACCATCGCCTGGATATCCTAAGGAAAAGACTGGCGGCTAGGGAGACCATCTGGTCTGCTGAGGTCTATACCATCCTAAAGAGTTGTTCCATTGATTTAAGCCAGTCCTCTACCAACTGGGGATCCAGGTCCCCATGGAACTTTAGTGACCTCTGACACTGGATGTCTCGTAGCGTGCTCAGTATGCACGCAACGTCGGCCTGAGTTGCTGGTACTCACAGCGGCTCCATAGTTGGAGGGGATACTACTGAAGAACTGGGTGTATGGGGATCACATGAGGGTCCCTGAACCGACGCCTTGTTTCTTACCAGGTCATCTTCACGAGCTAGAGAGGGTAACCTGGCTTCCTGCTGTCGTGGGGGCACCCTGAAAATTATTAGGGGATACCATGATCAGATGAGAATATATATATAACAGTAATAACAAAGGGGAGATGACTCAATCAAAGATAGTTGAAGACTCAATCCTATGGGATGCCTGTTTCCAAATTTCCAACAACAAGTGTCTCTGCATGATGAGTCGACAAGCGGGTTATCAAGGTCCTGGTGAATAGATATGTCAGCTGCCCATACCAGCACTAGAATCCCTGGCCTGAGAGCCGCTCTCGAGACACGTTGACATAATTTTCCTAAATCCCAACCAATTTCATTGTAGGGACATATGAACTATGTCCGAAGGATCGAACCACCTCTGATATCACTTTGTCACGACCCGACCCTACTCCTCCCAAGCCGCAACTACCTCAAGTCTGCCTCCATAGACCATAGGCAAGTTACCAGCACCATAGGCATATCAATCTCAGGGAGGCTTTTGCCTATGTACGTATACCCACGCAGACACAACCCACTCAATGGAGTAATGCTGATTAAAAAAGAAAACCAAAATACAAACAACTATACCCCAACCACACTCATGCATCAACCACTAAAAAGAGTATGTAAAGTGATGGAAAGTAAAAAAGGGAAATACACGCACATGAATACAAAGGTGACATAACCCAGAAATGGGTAAACAATAGAAAATAACTGTCGAGACTCCCACCAGAAAAATCTAGCATGACCGGGGTACGCTGCTCTAACTGTTGTGACCTCTACGCTCCACCGTAGTCACGATTGACCTGTCCATTGTCTGCAAGGGCACACGAGGTGGGAACAAAGACCAGGAATGGGTGACTATAAAGATACTCTGTAGGATGCCCCTAAAGCTCGAGGGAGAAGCGAAGGATACACCAAAGAGATGAGAAGTAGACTAAATAAGGACAGTGAAATGTTTGAGTAAAGAGAGTGCATCTCAACCCTACATAAACAAGTAAGCACAGACACCAAGGTGTGGGAAAAAATATATTTGAAAATATATATATGCTCAAATAGAAACCCAATTGAGTGTGTAAGGGGATCTCTATATACATGCTCATCCTTGGATATGTCGCCATTAGTTCCAAGTAAAACCATCCGCACAACTTATCATGTCATCTCGCCCACCAAGGATGCCCAAGTCAGAGGGGCTCAATCACCGCACTTCGATACTATCTGCATTGGGTGTCACTGACTCACCCGCACAGTTTTAGGTCACATATAAAGGATGCGTCTCAGTGGGGAAAGTTAAAATTTTCATTGTGGGACATTTGTTAACATTAAAACATTCACACCAGTGATCCGCACGACCATGTTCCTGCTCCGATAGTCAAGAAGAAAAGCCACATACTAGACTCATAATAAGGGATGAGTCTGAAATCCGAATTGGTGACCCACTGCCCAACCCTACTAGACGATATAACATAATAAATCATCAGGAGACCCACTGCCCAGCCCTGCTAGAGGGTAGACTTGGAATAAGTCAACATGTGACCCACTGCTCAGCCCTGCTGGAGGGTAGACCTGGAAGAAGTCGACGGACGACCCACTGCCTAGCCCTGTTGGAGGGTAAACCAAGAACAAGTCAACACACATCCAACTACCCAGCCCTGCTGGAGAGTAGACCTGGAAAAAGTCGACGGGTGACCCACTACCCAGCCCTACTAGAGGGTAGACACATAACAAGTTGACATGCAACCCACTTCCCAGCCCTGCTGGAGGGTAGACCCTCAAGAGTCGTTGGGTGACCCACTTACCATCTCTGCTACAGGGTAGTCCCAGAATAGTTCCAATAGTTCTACACTACTACTGACATAACCAGGTGTCACTAACAATTCCACCATGCGTTCATTTGGGGTGCGTCAAAAGGGATCCATGTTCAACACTCTCCCATGTTTCCACATTCAACATGTTCTCCAATGATGCTCCACATGCAAAAACAGATTAAACTGTTGCAGTCCTCACAAAAAAACACGATAGATGGACTACTGACTCGCCCGAAACGGACAACCAGTGCGTATGATACTACTCAATATAGGCAGCTCGTGTAGGTCCCACTCCCCGACTCTGGTACTCATCGGTCGAATTGTGCCATCACGATGCTCTTGGAAAAACCCATGGAAATGACTACTCAAATGCCTCGAACGGACATTTGGTGAAAATTGTGCAAAAATTCTACACGCAACTCAAAAGAGAGACCATAGGTCCCACGTCTCAACTCCGACATCAACGCCCGAAACCATGATGGAAAAATCCACCTCGATGACATTGTCACAAAACCACTAATGACACTCAAATTGGACATCGGTTGTGTACGATACATTATCATAATCATTATCTTAAATATAATAAAAGTATTATTGAAATAAAGAAAGAAAAAGAAAAACAACCGAATCCTCAATGGAGCAGGGCAGAGAGACATGTTTCTACGGGGGTATAAAAAAATGGAGACCTAGAGCATCCACTATTATAATGTTAACACGTGGGGGTTTCAAGATCTAGAAGTCATGAAAATATATGCACTCCGTTCCAGTAAAATCAAGAGATGACAAGTAGTCAGCCGCCCTGTTACCTTCCCACCAAGAGTGTGACACTTTTTTATGAGTGCTGAGAAGATAACGACACTTAAGAATATGATATTCAAATGATCAAGGAGTAGGTCCCAGGCCCTGAATAGCATTGTGGACCATCATAGAGTCGGTTTCGGCTTCCAGGAGATGAAGGTTGCGCTACTTACACACAGAGAGTCCTATGTACATTACCTTCTTTTCCACCATGAGAGAGGTACCATGCCCCAGCCGGGCAGAGAAAGCCAAAAACACCAAACCAGAGTAGTGACGGACAATAACACCTACAGTCATGACTCGAGATTTGAATGAGCCGTCAATATTAAGTTTCAAACCATTATCTGGAGGGAACCACCTTACCCAGTTGCCTAAAGATTGATTAGTAGAGGCAGGAATTCCATGAGACATAATCTTAAGCCGTTGCAGCATAGGAGCCTCCCTACAATACATGAGAGCCCTGCTCATGTCGAGAAGGAGGGAAATAGTTATGAAGATGATCTCTCGGATGGATGACAACACCCCCTCAAAGACGTTTTTGTTGTGCTCTTTCTATAAACACTAATATCCTGCCTACAGTACAAGGTTCCGCACTTTTCATTCAGAAATCTCCGCGTCTGAGCCGTGAAACCAACATACCATGAAAGGCTCCTCTCTTGTATTTGGAATAGAGACCGTCGTGAATTCACCGAAAAAAACCAAACTGCCTGTTCCCACTCACTTTCAAAGAACAGGTGCATCGAGGTCTCCTCTTGTTTCCTCCTACAACAGACGCACCTAGAAGCCATTTTCACACCGCATCTTCTAACGTTTTCATCAGTGGCGAGTGCTCTGTTTCGGACACTCTAGACCAAAAAACAGAATTTTGATGGGATGAGTTTATCCCATAGAGTCTCATTCTTTGAATCACCTGTGTGATGATAGGAAATTGTGCAACGATACTCTTTGGAGGAGAAAGACCCTGAAGAAGATGGAGTGAACACAAATTTATCGGGATCAGATGAAAGTTCTATAAGATGAAACATCTCCTGCTGGTTTCTATCCAGAATTGCATTAATGAAATAAGGATTGCAGGAAGCCTCCCTAAAAGTGATGTTCGTAGCAGGGAATCCCGGGAAGCCGATGATCACGCCACACTAGTTGTCATGCCAAAAGGAGATGTCGCCTGTACCGATAATCCAACGAACCTAGGGAGAGATTGGGCCGATTCACGAAGCAACCGCAGTCCAGGCCCTAGAGGATTGAATCGCAGGAGAGATTTCATCCTTAATATAGAATTCATTCTTGGAATTTCCCCACAATGAGCGCTTCTCCAACACTTCCCAAGTGAGTTTCACATGCATGCATGCAATGGTATCCTGTACACTACGGATGTTAATCCCCCCATCGCTGCTAGGCCTCGCCATCCTGTCCCATGAGACCCAGTGACGTTTGCCTTTGAAATGGGGATCCCATTTAAAACCTGCTAGAATTTTATCCAAGCACTGGATGTCTCCCTTGGGAGATTTGATGGCGGAAAGGACGTGCACTGGGGTGGAAAGAAGAACTCTATTAACCCGCGTGATCCTCCCCACGAAAGAGAGATACATGTTTTTCTAGTTAATTATTTTCTCAGTGACTCTACAAATGAGGGTATCAAAATCACATACACGTAGAGATTTTGAAGATAGATGGCCTCCCAGATAGTTCATAAGAAACTCATCCTTTTGTATTCCTAGAGAGTGTCTTATAGTGAGGACCCGAGCATCCAAGCATATATTTGAGAAGAAGCTACTCTTATTCCAGTTGATAAATTTCCCACTCCACTTGCTATACACCTCTAGAACCCTGTTAAAAGCACTTACTGACAATTTTGAAGCATTAAGGAAAACAATAGAGTCGTCTGCAAACACGAGATGTGAGACCGGAGGAATATTAATTCTTCTACAAAATGGTATAATACCCCCGCTTCTGATGTTTTGTTGAATGAGGTGGCTAAGAATGTTCCCGTCGTAGCACTTAACGGGTGTGTCATGACACTAAGCTCCCTTCCTGGGAATTAAAATCCCAGAAACCATCTCAACACCTTCTTATTGAGCCAGGGATTAAACTGCCATAGACGGAACATAATACGGACACCCATAGAGAATGTTACAGGTGTCCGAAGTTGGAGGGGACGAAGCCACTCGGGCTGGACCGACCCCACCAGCTGGTCCACCAGGTCTGGGGCGACACGCACCGACCGGCACGACCCAAAGCTCTGGCCCTCGTTCTGGCCACGCGGGCCGGTCTTGGAACCACGGTCCAACACTCTCCCAACCTGCCCTTGTGTTCTTTCTTTGCTCCATGTGGAAACCTGATGCAAGCGGGTCTTTGTTCCTCCCTTGGGGTCGCACGCCGCGTCCCTAATCCACCCGGACGACCACCGCCGCCCGGTCGACCCACCGCGCCGCCGTCGCTGGAGCCGGTGCTACTACTTCTAGAACCCACACCACCACCACCTGGGGCCCATGCTGCCACCGCCTTGCGCCCGCACAGCCGTCGCCAGAGCCCTCCGGACCACCACTGGAACCCACCGGACCGCTGCTGGAATCACCGGAAAACGGGGAAAACAGCTGGAAAACATCCCGAGGCCACCCCGGGACTTGGGTTTTTAATCCGAAGGATGCGTTGGAAATCATAGAACAATTTGTACTCAAATATGGGATCCACACGTCAATCGGACAAAAATCGATGAAATTAAACCAAATTTAAGAAGACTGCATGAATGAAAATGATAAAACACGCACCTAGCTCGATGGGCATTGGCCGACGTTTCACCGACGATGTGCCGGAGCCATCACCGCCTTTCCTGAGGGATGGAGGAGAGTAGAGGAGCTCCTCCATTGTCGTTGGGGGAGTTTGTTCCAGGGAAGATGGTGGAAAAGAATGGTGGGAGTCAGGTTTAAATAGAAAACACTTAACCCCCCCCCCCCCCCCCCCCACACGTATGCCCCAAACCCGAACTCCAAGCGAGGTCGAGGTTAAGACTCCCATAGGATAAACACTATGCCCTAAGCACAATTGAGGTCTCCGAATTTTAATCCGAGATTCTACATAAATGTTATAAAATTTGATGCTTGAGGCCACAAAATTACGAAAATGCCCCCGGTGGAGTTTTTCACAGAAGGCACGCGCCCAAGAAAGTCATACCCTCCTAAGGTAAACGACACATTCCGGACTCAACGGTGACCTCGTTTTTTCTATCTGAGCAACCTCTTATGAGTTATTCTATTAATTTGGCGTGTCTAGTGTGAACACACTTAAAATTTAATTCCGTCCTCATCGAGGCTCATAATCACACACCGTCTGGACGCCCTTCTCTGGAATGACATCAAGAAATTTTCAGTCATACAGGATGAAAACATGGGTACAAACTATGGGACTGGTTATAGTGTCACGTGTTATGCCTATTTATTATAAATGTTTTATTATAAAGAAATATGAAATATAGAAGTGTTAAGATATCATATAATTTAGTGATTAGATACATAATATATGCTATGTTATATATTATATGTGATGTTTCCTAAACATTTATCATTTTAGGTATTTGTCAAGATGATCTAGGTGAGAAACGTTTGTATGATGTTAATTCTATCCTTATGTATCTGAGAAGATCTATTGAAATTATCTTGTTGTATAGATTTTATGTCGATATAATTATCAGGGTTTACCAAATATATTAGAGTTATATGAATTCCCATTCATGATTACTTTTTATCTCAATAGAGGAGTTATGAGGTGGAAGGGATCAAAGCAGCCAGTTGTCACAGATTCTTCAACAAAGTATTAACATATAGTCGATTTTAATGTAACCAAATAAGAGATTAAAATATTAAAATATTAATACGATCTATAAGTGGTTCATATATGTGAAAACTTTATCACATAATATTTTGGTAATACAGTATTAGTGGCTGTTGCAAATAATCTTTGGTGACCCCAAATGAAATATTATATAATCTAGATGTATCACCTCTTGAGATATTTTTAACATGTGGGTAAAGTTTCTATAATTTGAGCTTCCATGGAAGGAAAAATTGAAGACCCCATGAAAACATTCTTATTTCAAAGGAAGCATGAGTATCATGTGACAAATCGTGGACTGAATATTGTTTTTTTAGCTCAAGTGTAAGAGGGAGTATGTTGGAGTTGGTTCCATTGAAAAAATATTATGTGTATAGAATGATAACATGTATTCATTTTTTTTAATATTAACAAAATAATTATCACATCATGATTTTTTTATATTTGATATTTTATGTGATAATTTTCTACAATTATCTCTCACACGAAAATGTCATAGCAGATTCACAAAATGATGACAACATGAAATTTCCATTAGATTATTCTTGAATATAAGTTTTATGGCTAGATAAAATAATTTGATAGACACAAATGATATGGGTGATTATTTGTGGAGACTCATATGACCTTGATGAAAATTATTACGATTTCAGGCCATTAGTAATTTATAGTATATGAAATTATGATAATGGGAACCACTAGTTGGAAATCCACATTTATATGTTTTATTGAGTTATTATGTCTCTAGATGTGTTTTTTTGTTCTTATAAATTATTTTTTATTAAAAAATGTTATAGATTTTCTAATTTTATGCATTGATAAAAACCATTATGACATTTAATCGTGATGATGTAGGATACATTTGGTATGTCATGAGTAAAATTTCATTAATGAATAATGTGAGAATGTATTTTTCCATTTTTTAATTAATGGAAGTTATTATATTAGGCCCTTTGAGGGAAATTATATAGAATAAATTAATAAATGTCCATGATATTGTTTAGGAAGGTTCAGTTTCTAGAATGTCATTGAAAGAAACATTATTCACATAGGTTGATAGATGAAACATTAAAACTGCTTCATTATTTATATCTATATAGAATAAATGTATTACACAATAAGACTATCTGTGTGGTTTTATGTTATTGCATCATTAATATCTTTATATATTGGTTCCTTTCCATGTTTCTAGATGATAACCTTATAAGTTGGGTTTTATTCTCTAATTCCACTAAAAAATAGGAACAGGGGCCACACACAAATTCTAACTAGAACCTGAGTCAAATAATAATATTATCTATTATTGAATAAGATGAGTAACTTTTTTTCCCAATGTGGATTAATAATGATTTAGTTTTTATTGATCACATATATTCTATCAATTTTTATTCTAGAGAATATTTTTTTTATAAATCTTTCATAAATTTTTATTTTCTATTTAGTTGAAATAATATTTATTTATTAATTAATTAGTCTTTATTCACGGTCTAATAGATATATCTACGGAATGGTAGACTGATATTAATGGTCTATTGTGGATAAATATGTATTATTAATTTAATTAATAATATTTTATTTAATTTTTGAGTTTTTAATAGGTTAAAAAATAATTATAATAATAATATTATTATTATTATTGACAGGGGGTTACTTAAAATTTAATAAAATTACAGAGGGGGCATGAATATTTATTATTTTTCTACCATATATGTATATAAACACAATTATATTATTTTTATATGATGTGGCCTGTAGTTTTTTTTGTGCATAATAACGCCCAGAGTAAATTATCACAATCCCATATAGAGAGATCTCACTTCAAGAAAACACTAACCAATAGTGAAAAATCATCCTCCACTTCTACTCTTGATTTTATAAAGATCAATTTGAATCCTTCTTCATGTGACTCCTTGGGTAATGAAAGGAGAATGAGTCAAGCATCATAATCTACTCTGCTAGCACCCATATATTCCTATGATATTTTTTAGAGGTGTGTGGAGCCTGTGCGGATCATCTTTAGTTTGAATCCACTCTTTTTCCTATATCTTAATAGAGGTATGATATTGGGTCATTTTCATGTCTATAAATAAATATCAAATTAATCACAATTAAATTATGTAATGGTTAAATTAGTTGTAAATAATATGTGATTATCCTATATCTATAATCTAGCATCCAATCGCCAATTTTTCCTTAATTCATTTTTCATCATGAATTTTTTCATCATGTAAAAATCATTTTTATCAAATATTTTGATAACAACTCAAGTATGGAATCCCTCATCCAGTTATTCCAATGGGCCCAAAACCTTTACACGGAACATAACTACTGAGACACATGAATCATGTCAAGCCAACCTTAGTAGAGCGTAGTATGATTTGGACAATACACTAATTTCTCTACATGATCAGTGATCATGAAGGGTCCAACATAGAATCGCCTTATATTACCTTTCTTTAGAAAATTTTAGACTCTTAACCAAGGAGTCACTTCAAAAAAACATTAACACGTATAGAAAAATACAATGTTATCTTCTGGAAGTTTTTTATAGATATCTTCCTATTATATTCTATGATCAAGATCTTTTAAATCATATGTGCACAGTCAAATGTCTATTGAACCATATCAATACCCACCACTATAGACTTACTATGCTCATGCCAATAATGTTTTTAATGATATATGAACACAATTAGATCATCATATGGTTCCATATGAATTGACTCCATGTAACCATTGTTGTATCTAAACCTATCCAAGTCTCGGTTATCATCCCACTCTAAACTGATCTATAGAATTCAAGAATGAAGTATATACTGTAATATGTGTATCTTCTTCTCATATTGTACGTCTATCTGAGGATGGTATATTGAACCTAATATCAATTATTCCTCTTATGAATTATTTAAAATTTTCGAAAACCATGATTTAAAATTTTTATCTACGACAGGTTCATTTTTAAAGGAACTCAATTATTTCAGGTTAGTCACACTAATATACATATTTACAAAACATAATATCATGTTAACGTTCTACAAATAAATTGAAACATAGTTTTATCAATACAAAAATATTAAAAGTTATTTCACATGTCACGAACCGTCCTTGGGGCCCATGCCATGACTACCCCAAGCCCGCTTTTTATAGGCCAGGGGTTGGCGACTAGAACCAAAGGCGTAATCCCCGATAAAAAGGGAAGGCATTCCTTTAGATAAGAAAACAAACACCACAGAGTACGCAAGCTGAAGTAAACAATAAGTAAATAAGAACAAAAGTATGTAATGGAATGTAAATGTGCTAGAATACAAACTCAACTGAAAGTATAGTGCAACTGAAAAGAAATTACAACCGCAGTAAAGTAAATCAGTAACCACTGAGTCATCCTCCAGCTATCACACCTGAAGGGTGGGTAAAGATGGTCTCTTCATCTCCTCAGGTCTGGCCTTCCGCTCCGTGTATGTCCCGCCAGATAGCCCACCTCCGAGTATCGTAACGCTCCACAAGCCTCAACCACGATCAGCACTTTCCTTCGTCTAGATCCAACACAACGTAGTGCGGGCATAACCCGTGCATGGGTGAGTATACGATATTCAGTAGGGACCCTGAGACCCCCGAAGGTCTCCCAAAATCCACATAGGATAAACCAGAAAGGAAGGATATATACACTAAGTATCAACCAATTCTACTTAGGTATATGCCCCTAAAAATACCTAAGTCTCCAATTCTAGCTCGGCTCCAACACACGAGCCCAAGTACAACCCAGCCCACACAGGAAATCACAACCTAATCCACACAGGAAAGCACAACCCAATCTACACAGAAAATCAATTCAATCATATCGAAGATAATTATTGAAAGTCAAGACTCAGCTCACACAGGTTTACTAATCACGGAGAGGGGTGGAGATAATATATTTAGCCTCTGAATCATCTCCCCTGCCGAACCCGCATAGGATCTAAGTATAGATGTCGTTGCTGCCGAACCCACGTAGGATCCTAGTACAGTAACCATCGCTATCGAAACCACCTAGGATCCATGTATAGAAATCCTCGTGGAAGGGCCCACATAGGATCCAAGTACTTTCGTACTCGCTGTCGAACCCACACAGGATCTAAGTACAGTCTTCATCGTCATCCCAGTCACAGCCAGCTCTAGGGTTCCCGCACACAGCATGCTCGATTCCTGGAGGGTCCGCTCCTCAAGTCAAAGATCGGTACATCAACTATCACGAAGAACAGAGTTTATGTATCCAATAGTTCTGTCCCATTTCATAGGGGAAAACCAAGAAAAATGTTCCCATGTCATAGAGAAAAAGTCGACCAAGCCATTTTCCTAAAGTACGCAGCGTGTAGGTAATCGATACACATTGTGTCATCAGACACCCAGTTTTTCCCGTGTAATACAGCCCATGTCGCAGGGATGGTCGTGTAATTAAGTATGCACACAACTTGTTGTATGGTTACATGTTGTGTCCAATCCTCTAGGGTCGGTTCCATGTGCGCTAGAAATGCTTGGCCGAGTGGTGGAGTACATGCCTGTATACTCCACCCTGTGTCTGTGTATTTCTGGAATACACGTCGTGCCTCTTGGTCGTGTTGTTCTGCCTGTGTCAGTGTATCACCCATATTACACGCCGATCCTCGTAATGCCGCTTCTGCCATGGTGGTTGTAGTACACATCATGCCTCATGGCTGTGTGGTTTTTCCCGTGTCCGTGTATCACCCAGATTACACGCCGAGCCTCGCGAAGCCGCTTCTGCCTTTCAAAGAAGATAATTCACACCATGCATCGTGGCCATGTATTTTTTTCCATGTCCATGTATTTCCCTTGAATACACACCTTGTCCATCTAAGTCTCCTCTATCAAACTGTGTGGATAGTACACGCCGTGTGAATGGTTTCACATGTTGTGTGTCACTTCTTCTGCTATCTGTTACTTTTTTCGCTGAATGCTTATACTACACGGTGTGTGTTTTGGAAGGACATGTCGTGTATTCTATAATTTTCTAGAAATGACACCTATGGATTTCAAGCCTCCCGAGGCATTCGTTCTTCATTACTATGATTAATTTTATACAAAACTACCACTCTTATGTCGTCCCAGTGTTCCGAGGACATTTCTGATGTTTTCGGGCCTCCGATCGGCTTCAAAAACATTCCTTGAGTCATCACTCAAGAATGGTAGGAGAACACCATATAACAAGAATGGTGGAGGAATCAGACCATGTTAGTTTGGCCGTGTTCCTTCCGCATTAGTTCGATTGAAAATTTTTTAGAGATAACCAATAACCTGGAAGTAAAAAACAACATTGCTCATTCCAAAACACACCCCTACTTCGAAGAATGTTCGCGGTTGTCAAGCACCGCAGATGATGGCGTTGATTCCGTCGTCAACGGTGTATCCTCCCTTGTGTGGAGGATGAAGAGGGTAAGGAAACTGTGGATGTCGAATCATCATTCTTCATTGGAGAGTTGACGTTCTTAGTTGAAGATGAAATTCTTCAAGATTAAACTAGATCTCTTCTCCCAATGTCTCAACACAACAAGGAAAACCCAAAAAAAAATAGACACATCTTATTTTATTAAAGCATGACATGAATTTTAATTTCCAAAATTCAAAAACAAAAACACTTAATTAATTAAACTTGAGTTTTATAATTAATTGGGTGTTATGTTGGGAATATTAATGAGATAGAAAGAGAGGAGTTACTCACATTAAGGGGGTAGTTAGGAAGTTAAGGAATATAAAGATTTGGGATCATTTGGGCCCCTACTCACCTTTAATCCTCGTATTTAGGAACTAGTGGGTCCCACCCCAAGTCCCAGACATAGAATATAACCACATAGATATAGAAAATAAAATTGTACCACAATTATATTTACCACACATTTAATCCTCAATTTTTAGCAAATCCTCCCGAGTAAACACACGATCAGAAAATGTTCTCTTTAGAAAATATCGGCACTGCGGTTCCATCACTGCCCTCAGATTTCAATTCTGAGCACTGGTTCAAAAGATAGAAAAACATGCTTGTTCTTTCACTGAATGTACCTGAGCTAAACTTCGGTAATTGATTCTGGGCTCTCCGGGCCTCGGAATCAGGTGCCGTTAGAAATTACGTACTCGTAAAATCCCAAATAATCTAAGAAAAACATTTCCTTGAAATTTACAGGGTTTTACATTACTCCCGCCTCAGGTATTTATGTCCACATAAAGATATATCACAAACTAGGCGAACAAATGAGGGCACTGAGCATGCATATGAGCCTCTAGCTCCCATGTGCTCTCCTGGATGTTCATGTGCTGCCACCTAATGCGTACTAGAGGAATCAACCATCCACTGAGGACCCGCTCATGACGATCCTTGATCTCCACCGGTACCTCTTCAAAAGTCACCATGTCATCGATTCCTAGCTCCCTGTGATCAATAATATGCTTCGGGTCGTGCATGTATTACCTCAGCTGAGATAAGTGGAAAACATCATGCACCCAGTGCAACTGAGGTGGAAGAGAAAGAAGATAATCCACCTCGCCTATCCTTATAAGAACCTGGAATGGTTCGATGAAGCATGGAGATAACCTGAATCCCCGGCCAAATCTCTGTATTCCATGTCGAGGTGAGATCTATATGATAATGTGGTCACCTTCTTTGAATTATAATGGTCTTCGCCACCTGTCAGCGTAGGACTTCTGTCTGCTCTGAGTAGTCCTCATCTACTCCTGGATGATTTATACCTTCTCCATCGTGGCCTGGACAATCTCGAGTCCAACAAGTGCTGACTCCCCAGGGTCTGTCAAACACAGAGGTGATTTTTAAGGTCATCTAGAAAATGGCTTGTATGGTGCCATCCCGATGGTGGACTTGTAGCTGTTGTTTTATAAAAACTCCACCAAAGGAAGATGATCCTCCCAGCTGCGACCAAAGTAGAGGACACATGCACGGAGCATGCCCTCGAGAGACTGAATGGTCCTCTCTGTCTGACCATCTGTCTATGGGTGAAAGGCGGTGCTCAGGTGTAGTTGCATACCAAATGCCTCCTACAACCCCTTCCAAAGTTGGGAAGAAAATTGGGCATCTCAATCAGATACGATAGTCGATGGCACACCATGAAGTCATACGATCTCTTGAACGTAGAGGAATCACATGTTCTCTACTGAGCCCTGCTATCTGATGTGTAAGAAGTGGGCCGACTTGGTGAGTTAGTCTACGATCACCCATATGGAGTCATGACCTCTAGAAGTACGTGGAAGTCCCATCATGAAATCCATAGATATCCCATCCCAATTCTACTACGGCACCTCTAAGGGTTGTACCACGCCTCCAGGTAGCTGGTGCTCTGACTTCACCTGTGGATAGGTGAGGTATCATGAAATAAACTCTTCCATAGCCTTCTTCATACTCGGCCACCAGTGCTGTTATCTGAGATCCTGGTACATCTTCGCTACTCTCGGATGTACCGTCAATGGGGAAGTGTGAAACACTCTCAGAACCTCCTCCTGTAGTGAAACTGGTACCATGGGACGTCCTCTGAAAAGTATGACATGCTTTCCTCCTACTGAAAATCCATCATGTGCATGTCCTGAGGATATCGGTGCACATCACGTCTCACAGTCCACGTCCCCACGTTGTGCCTATATCATCCGCTGAAGTAGTGGAGGAGTGACTATGAGCGACTGTTGAAAGGCTGCTCCATCACTATCCACGAGGGATATCTGCAACGCTGCTAGATGCTCTATCACCTCTCCAAGTATATGAATGTCTGATCTCTTGCTGAGAGCACAAGATACTATGTTAACCTTCCTAGTTGTATAGAGTGTCTAAAAGTCATAGTCCTAGAGGAAATCGAGCCATTGCTACTACCTTAGGTTTAGGTCCTTCTGTGAGAAGATGTACCTGAGACTTTGGTGGTCATAATAGATTCTAAAGTGCTTGCCCATCAGATAGTGTTGCCTCATCTTCAAGGCGAAGACCACTGCTGCTAAATCCTGGTCATGGGTAGTGTTGTTATGCTCATTATACCTCAACTATCATGATCCATAGGCAATCCATGCCCTCTCCTGCATCAGGACACACCCAAGTGCAGTCCCTGATGCATCACAGAAAACTACGTACCCTAATCCTTCCTCCGGTAGCCTCAATAAGGGTGCACTGGTGAATCTATGTCTTAGCATCTGGAAGCTCTGCTGAAAACTATCCGACCAAACAATGGGTTTCCCCTTCTTCGTCAAAGCTGAATGTGGTTCTGCAACTCTAGAGAAGTCTTGCACAAATCTCCGATAGTACCCAACCAAACCTATGAAACTCCTCACCTCTTTCACGCTCATGGGTGGCTCCCAAGCTAGCATTGCCTCAATCATCGTAGGGTCCACCGCAAATCCCGCCTCAGAGATGATGTTTCCCAAGAAGTGGTCCTCTCGAATCCAGAACTGACATTTGAGAGCATACCATAATACTGGTGCTCTTGGAGTGTGTCCAGTACAACCCGCAAGTGGTAGGCGTGCTCCTCTTCCGTAGTCGAGTAAATCAATATGTTGTCAATGAAGACTAAAACAAATCGATTTAGGTAGGCTGGAAGATCCTGTTCATGAGACTCATGAACACTTATGGAGCATTGGTTAAACCGAAAGGCATAACCAAGAACTCATAGTGGCCATACCGACACCTGAAGGACGTCTTCTGCACATCCTCATCTCAAACTTTGAGCTGATGAGTGCCTAACCTGAGGTCTATCTTCAAGAACCATCGTCCTCCCTTCAGCTGATCGAAGAGTTTTTCAATCCTTAGAAGTGGATACTTGTTCTTCACGGTCACCTAATTTAGGTGACGGTAGTCGACAAACAATCGCAAGCTCCCATCTGCCTTATTTGTAATGGCCATTGTTCTTGGGGGTCCATTAATTAGTCAAAATATGATGTTGGGTGTCGTGGGTAGTCTGGGAATCTCAGTGTAGTTTTACCTTAATGGTAGCAGGCCTACCAGTAGCTCGGTCTACTAGTAGCCGCAACCTACCGAAATATTTGTCTACCAGTAGCTCTGGATACCGGTAGCCGCAGCCTACCGGTAGCACGATCTACTAGTGTCTGCGGCCTACCGGTAGCTCGGTCTACCGGTGGCTCCAGCCTACCGGTAGCACTTATCTTCCGGTCACTTTCATCCACTGGAAGCTCTCATCTACCCTTGGCTCTTTCCTACCAACACGTGGTTTTTACAGTAGCGATCCTTTTTGCGCAAATTGTGTTTTAAACCCTATTTTGACCCCTTTAACATTGTTTAAAAGCACAGTAAGGCCCATAAATGGCGTTTAATTAAATATTTAATGAATTAACCTGGTGTGTGCATCTGTTTAAAACGCACGACCATTAATGATGTTTGGGGCCCCATGGTCAACCCACGACCCCACTCCTTATGCGGTTTTGCGTTCTTATCTCAACCATCCCCGGCCCTTATAAACTATAAGGGTACCCCTTAGGATTAATTTCTCTATCACCCTGTGCTAGGAGTACCCTTCGTTCAGATGATCTGCATCGCTATCAGTGGAATTCCACGCCCAGGATTAGCATCGATCGTTGATCAACAAGTAGGTATTTTTCCCCTTCGCCTCTCCCTTTTGTATATCATGTGTGGTGGGCATGATTTTTATTCTGTAGAATTGGATGAACCAAACCTAAATAAAGATAATGAAAAGATTCTATAAAGAAAGAAGGGATGGGGGGATGTGAACGATGATGCTTCTTTATTTTATGATCCTCTTTCTTGAATAGTGCGGGCTTACACCTACTGAAAATCATGGCCGTTGGTGGTCTTTCTCTGTTCACTAATGAACCCATACCTCTTGTAATGTTTATACGGATTGTATTGGGACTGTGAACCCATACTGTGTAAAGAAATTTTGGTTAATTATGAACATCCGGATAAATAAATTGGAAGCACCAGGATCAACCCTTTTCTGTGATAACTCTGGTTAATGTATGACAGAATTGAAATCATGGAGTGTGTTAAATATTTTAAATCTGAATATACTGGCACGGGCCTGCTTTATGTTGGTGGTGGTGGTTTGGTTGTTTTCATTCACGGGCCGATTGCCGGATGATGTGGATGGGGATGGGATCCCCTGTTGTTACGGATTCGGTGGTTATGAATTTAAGGCCATGTGGTTACCTTAATTATATCACAAATTGGGGAGGGATCCTCTGTTGTTGAGAAACTGTTGGCTCCTAGATGTTGGGAACATGGGGATGTACCTTGGGGTTTTCTTTTGGTTCCATTACTTCGAGGGATCTCACTTATCCATTTTTTGTTGTGACTTCACAAGAGAACCAGGTGTGAATGTTTAAGTTGATGTTTGACTGTACTCTTTCCTTGGCTTGTGCTATGATTACTAGTTTCCTAGTTAGGTGCAGAAACTTATTTAAAAATCATTACATAACATGAAAACAGGGGTGGTACAAATGGGTTTTTGGTTTGGTGTGAGTTGTGACCTGGTCATGGAACTGTTTTTGTTCTTTAGGCAGGCTAAAGAAATACCTAAACTTGGGAGAGTGCTTGTTACATATATATATATATACTTTTAGTTTGTGTGTTTCTTATTCACACCCCACCCAAGTTGAGAACTTAGTGTCGAACAACCCCATTTCGTGGGGGAGGGTGTTCTTCCCAACACTTCTATTAGTGGTTGGTTATTAGCTATTTTCTGCTACCTTTCTCGGATAGCCCAAGTATATTCGGGCAGGATGTGATGGCCTAAAGTACATTATTAACTCATGAACCTTCAGGTGGGGTAGTGTGGTGGTTTGTCCAGGTTTGTGCGGGTAGGTGGATTCCCAAGTGTCTTCGGGATGAGGCCCAGCTGTCTTCGGGCATGGCAGTGGATCTTCTACCCCAGGTGTCTTTGGGCATGGTAGTGGTTGTTTTGGCCCATGTGTTTGCATGCGTGGTTACGTGTGACAGTTGTGGACTAGGTGTTTGCGTGTGGGGTTTGGCAGTGGGACTGCTTGAGGATATTTCCCAGGTGTGTGCGGGCGGGATGTGGTAGTGGGACTGCAGAGAGAATGGAGGGATTGGTTTGATGCATAGTATGTCTTCAATAACCAGTGGGAAAGTTGTTCGAGGTACCCAAACATCGATGTGCTATTTCTATACAATACTTAAATTGTGCTATTTGGTGAGTGTGGCCGGTGAGCGGGATGAGTGAACTCCTTGATAGTGTTGGTTGACTGTTTCTCACAGTACTTTAGTATGTATCCCCACCTGTGCACGAGAGTCTTTGGTTTTTCCCTACTGAGTATACATGTATGCTCACCCTACGTATATAAAACTGTTTTCAGGTTTCCAAGAGGACTTCAGGGATCGCACGGGACCATAGGAGCTTGGACCTTTGGGGGAAGTTGCAGTTGCAGTTTTTCATTCATTGGTACTTTACCCTTGTAGTCACTTTGTACATTGTGGATTTTAATTTTGTAACATGCATTGAGAATGGTTCTTGGAATTAATTTTACTTTCTTCTATTGGTGTTGTTGGGATTTACCATCTTATCTCCCAATCATATTAGAATAAAAAGGTTAATGCCTTCCATTTTGTATGATATTCTATACACTTGGCACTGGTCGCCACTCCGGGACCTATTGAAGGTGGGTTTTGGGGGTCATTATCTCTCCTTCAACATGAAGGATGGTCATGGAAGTCTGCTGACTGTTCCCCCCTTTTGGTGAATGTGGGTCATGACAGAATGGTATCAAAGGTATGGTTGAGAGATAGGATGGATTCTCAAGTTAGGAATAGTGAGGATTGCATGGGATGTTAGGGAAACGATGTTGGGTAACATTGGTACGTGAATTAGGCCAGGGAAGACCGACTAGGACACCGAATTTTAGGCCCCCCGTGATCCAATGCAAGGAATCTGGACATACCAAACGACCAAGTGAGGCCACGCTGATTGCAGGGTAGAAACCCTAGGGAAGGTACATGCATCATAATGACTTATGTTCTCGTGTTTTTGGGGTGTCTTGGGAATTAAGAATAAATAAAAAGTTTACTAAGTTTTATGGACAATATTCAGCACTACTTGGGATTAGGAATTCCTTGTTTACCTTGCACCTATGGCACCTGGAAGGTGACCAAGATTGGTGCGGGCGATCGAGGAACGAGAGACTACCATGGCCGATCGGTAGAGAGCTAATCGAGAGGAGGAGCATGTTCAGTGGAAGAAGACACTTTGGGCCTTCCAGCAACAGACTTTCGAGAAATATGAGGGCAGCACCTCTGACACGTATACAGAGAGCTGTCTAGAGGATCTGGTGATTGCCTTCGGCCTGATCTAGGATCCAACCGAGTACTGGGTTCCTCTGGCTATCATCCAGATGTGTGGAGTGACACTTCAATGGTGGATGCTTTACCTAGGGTAGAGGAGAGAGGCTGAGGTGGCATGGGATGATTTCGAGAGGGAGTTCCAGACGGAATTCCACTCTTCGACGATGAAGGCGGAAAAGAGGCATGAGCCACTCTCCCTCCAGCAGAGGATTATGTCAGTAAGGGAGATGGGAATCGAGTTTAAGGACCTCCTATGTTTTTTATGGACCACTTTCTCAACGAAGAGTCTCGGGCAAGACGTTTAGAGGAGGCACTCCGACCCTCCCTCTAGTATGCTGTTACCCCCATTACCCTGCTGACGTACCTAGAGGTCCATAAGAAGGCAAAAGTGGTGGAGAGGATGCACGCTCTGGGAGGTGTGTCACGAGAGGGGATCTAGCTGGGACCATCGAAGGGGAAAGCTGTCAGCAATAGGCCTTAGTGTCAAGCCCCTCCAGGTTCCGACTAGTTGGGAGCAGGCCGCAGTAGTTTCAGTTCCAGTCACCTGGTCCTCACTCTTTTCCTTTATGCCCAAGGCTGTGGTTCTTTGTCTGTGGGATACATTGAAATATCCGGAGTCAGTGCCCAGATCGGGTACAGTACGGCAGTGGCAGACAACCCCAACACCCGCACCAGCAGCAGCTTCCAGCTAGGCCTTTCCAGCAGTAGCAGTAGGGGCAGAGAACTCCCGCTTCTCTGATGACGGACATTGCAGGAAGAGGCCGACCTCTGGCTGCTCCTCAGGGACATCGACCAAGGAGTGGTCGGGGAGGTGGCTAACAGCTGAGGGGAAGAGGAGCTGGGTGTGGATAGTTACATGCCGCGGAGGCAGCAGTTCTAGCATGTCCGGAGGTTGTTCGAGGTACTATCGGTTTTTTTAGAACACTTTCTTATGCCTTGTTCCATACTGGAGCTTCGCACTCCTTTGTTTTATCCAGTCTAGCCCATGACTTGGGTTTAGATGCCGAAATACATCCAGTGCCCCTGGTTCTGAGCACACCAGTTGATGGTCAGACTGACTTGTTATATGTTTGTCGAGGATGCAGACTGATGATAGGGCCACATCAGTCGGTCAGATAACTATTACTACTACAGATACAGCCATACGATGTCATTCTAGGCATCGACTGGCTATTCTTGGTGTGTTCCGTCATCGACTGCTTCCGAGGAAGGGTTGTGTTCTCAGACTTGGGCGGCCGGTGTGTTACCTTCACCGGTGAGCGTAACAGTCAGAAAGACAGCAGGCGAGAGGAACCCCTCCTCTCCTTGCTACCTGAGCTCTCAGTAGAGTCAGTAGATGCCGAAATGGTGGAGGTGTCAGAGATCGTCCATGAGTTTATAGACATCTTTCTTGAGGAGGTGACGACTCTACCCCCTTGACGAGAGATCGAGTTTGGTATAGACTTGTTGCCTGGTGCTTGGCCGATCTTGTGGCTTTTTACCGGATGGCACCTTCGGAGATACGAGAGTTACGGATTCAGAATGATGATTTGATGAAGAGGAGTTATGTTTGACCGAGTGCGTCAACATGGGGTGTTCCATTCTTGTTCGCAAAGAAGGCAGATGGTGGTCTCAGGTTATGCATAGATTATAGGAGGCTGAATCAGGTAACGATCAAGAATTGATACCCTCTTCTAAGGATAAGTGATCTTTTTGACCAGCTAAAAGGCGCAGGGTGGTTCTCAAAGATCGACCTGCAGTTTGGGTATCACCAGTTGAGTGTGAAAGAGGGAGACATCTCGAAGACGGAATTTGGGTGTAGATATGGACACATCGAGTTCATATTCATGCCTTTCTGTGTTACAAACGCCCCAGCTATGTTCATGGGTCTTATGAAATCCATCTTCTGGTATTACCTGGATCTCTTCATGGTTGTGTTCATCGACGATATCCTGATCTATTCAAAATCAGAGGAGGATCATGTGGAGTAGCTAAGGATGGTTTTAGAGGGCCTCCGGCTACACCATCACTATGGTAAGTTGTCGAAATGAAATTTCTGGACGTGAGAAGTGCACTTCCTTGGTCACGTGGTGTCCGAGCAGGGGGTAGCGGTGTACCCATCAAAGGTTGAGGAAGTTGTTTCGTGCGCAGCAGCAAAGAATGTTCCAGAGGTTCGTAGTTTCCTAGGGCTGGTAGTTTACTATAGGATGTTCGTACCCAACTTCTCCTGAGTTTCATCCCCTTTGACGGCCTTGACCAAAAGGATCATGTTTTCATGTGGAGTAAGCAGTGGGAGTCAGCCTTCAGGTATCTGAAGGAGAATTTGGTTAGTACCCCAGTTGTATGGCTACCAAAAGAAGGGGCGGCATATTAGGTGTTCATTGATGCTTCTGGGAAAGGCCTTGGATGTGTGTTGATGCAGTGACATGGTGTTATTGCTTATGGGTCTAGGCGGCTACACCGTCATGAGCATAATTATGCCACCAACAACCTGGATCTTACAGTGGTCGTTTTTGCACTAAAGTTATGGCTGCATTAACTCATCGGAGAATGCATTGTAGTCTTTACAGATCACAATAGTTTTAGGTATATCTTTTCCCAGCGGGACCTAAACTTGTGGTAGTGATGGTGGGTAGAGTTCCTCAATGATTACGACATCGAGGATTCCTACACTTTAGGGAAGAGGAATGTAGTGGCTGATTTCTTGAGCAGGAGATCCAAGAAAGATGCAGTCCGAGAGTCGGCAGACACCTAGAATGTAATGGAGGAGTTGGATTCCTTACACCTGGATGAGAGAATGGATAGCGGTAGAGGTTTCCTGTATCAGATGGCAGTGTGGGCATCTCTGTTTCAGCAAGTGGAGGAGTCTTAATGGGGAGACCCAGAGTGCGAAGTGTTGCGTGACTGGGTTGACCAGAGGAATGCTCTAGAAGGGTGGACGGAGGATGGTCAGAATCAGATGCTTTTCAGAGGAAAGTTGTTTGTTCCAGAGGTGATGCGTGTCAAGGTTCTTAGTGAGTTCCACAACTCATCCCTAGAAGTACACCCAGGAGTTTCCATGATGGACCAGGGACCGAAGAGAGAGTTTGGGTGGCCCGGAGTGATTCGAGTAGTGGCAGAGTTTGTGGCCAAGAGCATAGTGTGTCAACAAGTGAATTCTGAACACCACATTCTAGGTGGCCTAATGCAGTCTCTAGATGACACTGAGTGGAAGTGGGATGACTTCTCGATGGATGTTTTCACAGGACTACCCAAGGTCCAAGGGGGATACGACACCATCTAGGTGGTAGTGGATCAGTTGACGAAATCGGCTCACCTTCTGGCGATCAAGGAGTCGAGTGTAGTGGATGATTTGGAACGAAGGTATGTGGGTGAGGTGGTGCAGTTTCATGGAGAACCATGGTACATAGTCTCGGATATGGATACACGCTTTACCTCATGATTCTGGAGAAGATTGCAACATGCTTTTGGCACACAGCTACATCTTAGCACTGCTTTCAATCCCCAGATAGATGGACAGACAGAGCGTACCATCTAGAGCTTGAAGGATATGTTGCGGGCATGCGTTTTGGACTTAGGAGGATCATGGGTGTAACACTTGTCTCTTGTAGCGTTCGCATACAATAGTAGCTATCACTCTACCATTGGTATGTCCGCATTTGAAGCCTCGTATTGGAGACCATGCCGCTCACATGTGTGTTGGACCGAAGTAAGAGAGGTCGGCATCCTTGGCCCGAAGGTGCTGCAGAGCACAACAGAGAAGGTTCAGCTCATACGGGAATAGATGAAGGAGGCCCAGGTCCGACAGAAGTCATATGCTGATACCAGGACGAGGCCCTTGGAGTTTGAGGTTGGAGACCACGTGTTCTTCAAGGTCTACCCTCGGCTTGGACATCGGAGGTTCGAAAAGGGGAGTAAGCTTTCTCCCAGGTTCATCGGACCCTTCGAAGTGTTGCGGTAGGTCGGTGAAGTGGCTTATCAGCTAGCATTACCACCACTGCTACTGAGGATTCATGATGTCTTCCATGTGTCCTAGCTCTGCCAGTATCTGCACGATAATTCACACATCCTAAACTAGGGAGAGCTGGACATTGAAGACGACATGACTTTTGTGGAGAGACCAGTGAAGATCGAGGATCACAAAGAGAAGGTGCTTCGTGGGTGAGCCATTCCATTGGTTTGTGTGTTATGGAGACATGATGGGCTTGAAGATAGTACATGGGAGAGGGAAGCACAGATGCCTGCCCAGTACCCAGAGTTGTTTTAATTTTTTTGATGTTCAGTTATACCTGATGTGGTAGAACGTTTTATCTTGATTTTCTATAAAATAAGTGGTTTTCCATCCTCTGAATGTGTGTGAAAAGTACTGGCTACAGAGAGGGGAGGACCGACCCCTAATCTAGACGCATTAAGGTGGATGCGATTAAACCCATGCGGGCAAGTCAGTGCCAGAAAATTTGGATAGTATCATGACTTGGGGAAGGAGACACCCCAACCCACATAGCTAGGCATTTGAAGTGGTATATTTCTTAGTTCTTGACAGGAAGACGTTCTTAGCTAACAATGGGTTTCACTCCTAAGAGGTATCTATCGAGGCCGTTGTTCGGACCCTCTCTTTCCTTCTAGGTTGTTTTGATTCTCGAGGACGATAACCAGTTTAGAGGTATCTGATGTAATGGCAAGGGTTTTGGGGGGTCAATTACTTTGTGAAAATCTGATGATGGGTGTCTTGGGTAGTCTGGGAAACTCGGTGAAGTTTGACCCTAAAGGTAGCAGGCCTACTCGTAGCTCGGTCTACTGGTAGTCGCAACCTATCGGAAGCTCTGTCTACCGGTAGCTCTATCTACCAGTAGCTATGTCTACTGGTATCATGGTCTACTGGTAGCCACAACCTATCGATAGCTCAATCTACCGGTAGCCACAGCCTACCAGTAGCTCTTAGCTACCAGTGGCTCTCGCCTACCCCACAGGGTTTTTCCGGTAGTGATCCTTTTTTCACAAATTGTGTTTTAAACCAAATTTTGACCCCTTTATCCTTGTTTAAAATACCATTAATTCCCAAAAATGGAATTTAATTAAATATTTAATGAAATAACTTGGTGTGTGTGTCGGTTTAAACTGCCCGACCTTTAGTGACGTGTGGGGTCGTGTGGTCAACCCACGACCCCGCTCCTTACGAGGTTTTGCGATCATATCTCAACCATCCCCAGCCCTTATAAACTAAAAGGTTACCCCTTAGGTTTCTTTTCTCGATCACCCTGTGCTAGGATTACCCTTCGTTCAGAAAATATTCATTGTTATCCGTGGAATTCTACTCCTAGGCTTAGCGTCGATCGTTGATCAAAAAGTAGGGATTTTTCTCCATCGTCACTCCCTTTTGTGTATCGTGCGGGGTGGAAATGCTTTTGATTCTGTAGAATTGGATGAACCAATCCTAAATGAAGATAATGAATGGATTATATAAAGAACGAAGTGGGAGGGGGGTGTGAACGATGATGCTTCTTTTTTTTTATAATCCTCTTTTCTGAATTGTGCGGGCTTACGCCTACTGAAAATCATGGCAGTTGGTGGTCTTTCTCTGTGCACTAATGAACCCTTACCTCTTGTAATGTCTAAAAGGATTGTATTGTGATTTTGAACCTGTTCTGTTTAAAAGAATATTTGTTTATTATGTACATCCAGCTAAATAAATTGGAAGCACCAGGATCAACCCTTTTCTGTGATAACCCCAATTAATGTATGACGGAATTAAAATCATAGTGTGTGTTAAATATTTTAAATATGAAAATACTGTCACGAGCCTGATTTGTGTTTGTGGTTGTGGTTTGTTTTTTTTCATTCATGGGCCGATTATTGGATGATGTGGGTGGGGATGGGATCCCCTGTTGTTACGGATTCAGTGGTTATGAATTTATGTTCGGGTGGTTACCTTGATTATATCACGAATTTGGGAGGGATCCTCTGTTGTTGAGAAATCATTTTCTCTTGGATTTTGGGAACATGGGGTTGTACATTGTGGTTTTCTTTTGGTTCCAGAACATTGAGGGATCTCACATATCCCTTTTTTGTTGTGACTTTTCTAGAGAAACGAGTGTGAATGTTTAAGTTGATGTTTGACTATACTCTTTCCTTGGCTTGTGCTATGATTACGAGTTTCCCAAGTAGGTGTAGAAACAAATTTAGACATCATTTCTGAACATGAAAAAAAGGATGGTACAAATGGGTTTTTGCTTTGGTGTGAGTTGTGACCTGGCCATGGCACTGTTTTTGTTCTATAGTCATGCTAAAGAAAAACCTAAACATGGGAGAGTGCTTGTTACCTATATATATATACGTGAAGTTTTTGTGTTTCTTATTCGCGCCCCACCCATGTTGATAACTCATTGCTGAACAACCCCATTTCATGGGGGATGGTGTTATTCACAACACTTATATTAGTGGATGGTTATTAGCTCCATTCTGATCCCTTTCCCGGATAGCCCAAGTATCCTCGAGGTGGCTGTGATGGCTTGAAGTACATTATTAGCCTAAGAACCATTGGGTGGGGTAGTGTGGTGGTTGGCATAGGTTTGTGAGGGCAGGTGGTTTCCCAAGTGCATTTGGAAAGATGCCCAGGTGTCTTCGGGTGTGGTAGTGGATCTTCTATCCCAGGTGTCTTCGGGCATCGCAGTGGTTGTTCTGGCCTAGGTGTTTGCAGGCATGGTTACGTGTGACAGTTGTGGCCCAGGTGTTTGTGGGCGGGCTTTGGCAGTGGGACTGAATGAGGATATGGCCCAATGTCCTGTCATAAATATGAAAAATATGAATATTTTAAACCTATGGTATCATTATCTTTCTTCTATTGTTGAAGTTTGGTGGAAATAGGTGGAGGGAGATTTACCCATGTCATCGCCCAATGTCATTCCCTCCCCCTATGGTTTTTATTGAGTCTTTGGAGAATGGTTGTAAATTTGGCTAGACAAGGTGAAGACATGGTTTGTTAACAATTAAGAGTTACCGTGTGCCAGGAAGCCATGCGAGATGATTAATCAGCACAGTTAGTTCATGGTTTCACAAAATGCGCGGAATTACTTTGCGACCTTCTCAAATCATGAAATTTTTGGGTCTTTGTGTGGTGGCACATGCTGGTCGGTTAAGATTATTAGTTCATATGGTGGGGAGACCCACTGTGATTCTCATATATGTTCCCTTCAATATTTTGAATGTAATTATACGCTATATACCATGAAGTATGTTCATGTGTCCCCTATTAGTGTCCTGATTATGTCTCAGAAAAAAATATTGGTTGTCTCTTGTGGTGGGGAGCGTATTTGTGTCCCCCGGTATAAATAACATAGATTTATCCATGATCCTGGATTGGCATAAATGGTATTTTCCAAAGCTATCTAGATACCATCATCTTCCTTGATTAAAAATTGGGATTGGAGAGCACCCAATGGTTTACTTAAAGTATGGTATGTGTCACATTGTTCATAGTTGTTGTTCGTTTGGGTAATTTGCTTGATCATTGTTCGGGTAGTGTTTGAGGAGTTTTTTTGGGATAAATTATGAATGTGATTGATCATTTCAGGAAATTGGTGTATGTTTTGGTTGTGAAATTAATCATTCCTTCATTGATCACTGGATGTGTTTTAGCCTTTGGGGGTGATACCTGGCAAGGGAGTGCCTATTGGATTTTCTTTTGGGTTTGGTTGTTTCTTTGACCTTGCTGTGACTTTTCGGGGTGGATTGTTTTCATAGTGTGGAGAATTTTCATATTAGTAACTTATTTGTAAGGTATTTTTAATTTATTTTCCATTCATGCTATGTTTTTGGGGGTTCCCAGGATTTTAAGGAAGAATGGGTGAGTTTTCATGAATTGAGCCAAATTGTGAGCCCAATTCCAGATTTAAAATAAATATTGTTTCTCTTATAACTTATTCATTTTTAAAATTATTCATCAATTCAAATTACTACATGGATTAAACTGACCTATATACACCTAAATTTAAATTTGGTTCCTTAATTAAACCATAGTCATGGGGGATTGGGGTTATTATTTAAGTAGTTGGGCCACCCTGAAAGCTAATTTCCAATTAAAAAAAATTTTTTTATTTAATAACTTAATCAATTTTATCTTTTTTCGATGATTCCACCTCTAACCCAAGCCCATGGAACATAGAAGTTTCCCCAATCTCTTCTCTTCCCCTTTGGAGATCGTTTTCTTCGCAGAACATGTCGAAACTTCTTAGTCTTCCTCAATTCAAGCATATTTATAAAGGTAATTTGTTTCCTTCATAACTCCTTCATTTCTTGCTCTATTTACACCATTAAAATTCCTATATGGTCTTTCTATCCTTTTTCGAACCTCTATTTAATACTTTTCTATTTTAAAATTCATCTTTGGGATTATTTGGGGAGATTTCAACAAGATCCCTCATATAAGTTGGTCTTCTTCATTCTTCTTTCAATTTGATTTGGGTTCCCTTAAATGTAATTAGGTTTTAATCTTTTATCCTTGAGGTTCTTAATGTCCAGAATTTAGGGTTTTATCCTAGGATTTTATTTATTGTCTTTAGGGTGAAATATAGGGGTTTATGTTTGATTTCACTTTCTTGAGGGGCGACGACGATGTAGTTTATGTTTCACACCATGTTTTGAGTGTTTCGACAAAAAAGGCTGGTCGTTCCATGTGTAAAAAATTATTGATAAGTTATAATTCTGTATTTAATCATTTATCATATTCCTCATATGTTGGGTGTGATGATAAAACTTTTTATGATTGATTTTGTTATGTTTTTTCTTTTATAGAATAATTTTAACTTGAAATTGGGTGATTTCATGTGTAACTCATGGGGTATTATTTTGGTGTATTTTATAACGTATGGAATTGGTTTACTAAATCTTTTTTGGACATCCAATTCTGGTTTGGTAATGTAACTGTGTCATGTGGGCCTACAAAGTGAGTTATTGAATAGGTTTTACGTGTAAAACATTGTTATACTTCTTGATTGAATTTTACAAAAATATGTTTTCATTTGTATATTTTTTTGGTATTATTCAAGGTTAATTAATAATAAATTATGGTGGTTTTATAAATGTATCTAGGGATTCCGATTATATTTTGGATAGGAATTGGTATGGTTTTGGTCATAAATGGTTGTTTTGAAATGTGCTTTGTGTGAAAGACATATTTACACCACTTGGGTTCTATTTATGAAAATTTATAAATGTTTTAGTTGGTTTAACAATGTGTGAAAAGGGTGCATGTGTGATTTTTGTTGTGTGTGTTCACCTATCATAGGTTTTTTAATAGTTAAGTGATGTTTTATGTTGTCAAACTTTTTTAGAATGGTTTTAATTTTTTTGAAATATTTTATTAAATTGTGATAATTGGAGAAAAACATGTTTGTGGGCTGTTTCGTGTATGTTTTATTATAAAATGATTTTGAAGATAAAAAGGGTGTTATGTGGAATGCATGCATGGGATGTTATGTGATGTATATCACATTGTAAAAGTTTTATAAAAATGTTTAGAGGATGTGTTGAAGTGTTGAAGTGATGTGAAAAGTGTTGTGGGCTATTTTGGTGTGTGTATGATTTCGAAATGCATTTAGATGTAAGAGTGGATTTTGTGAATTGTGTGATGTACATATGTTCTGTTTGGTTAATATGTGATGTGGACATAATATTTTCAAAATAAAATTATATTTATTGAATTTTTGAACTTGATTGAGCATAAAGGTAAAACCCTAGTATTTAGGTGGGAGGACATATACTAGTATGCTAGTGAATTAGTGGTGTTTTTCCTTAGCTTCACATAGAAAGATAGATTCTTAAAACACTAACTAAATAATGATGATGATGATTGGGGACCACTAGGTTATGGTTAGATTCCCTACTAGTGGCTTCTTCATGAGAATGAACACTTGTGATTGTTACTCTCACTGAGATGTGATGTACCTGGGACCCACAACAAGCTAGTGCCTAGGGGTTATTTTCGTAATTCGTGTGATCATTAAAAAAAATTTAATTACAGTCGTCATATTGTATTTTTGTCTATAAAATTTATTAGCTTTGTAATTTATTTTTATGTATTGATTCTTTAAATTATCCAACATGAAAACTCCTTTTTTAGTTTCATCTTTTAGAAATTCTAACTAGAAATTACATGTTTTTGGAAACTTTCATCCTTTTCAAATTTGAATGTTTATCGCATGGAATATCTTAGTGGTGGTATTCTACTGGGAATTGGCTCACACCCTACTTACACCCTTTTGTTTATGTAGACTTGGTTATTTTTTCGCAGTTCGGGTATAGTTTTTAGTTCCAGTTGTATGGGTTTCTAGCAGGTCCTTGGTGGCGAAGTCTTATAGAGATGAATTAAGGGTGGAGCCCCTTTCCATGAGAGTTTATGGCTATCCATTTTGGGGTTTCTACATTTTCAATGGACTTTTTAAATTTTTCAAAATCATTTAATTCAGTTCTGAAATTTTTTAAAAGTTGTTTTTAGTACAAAAATCAAGATTTGTTTTATTGAGTTCATTTGTTGTTTAGTGTTTTTAATATTGGGTAAATCATTCCCAAACATCATTTTATGGTACCTGGGAACTTGTGCCAGCCCCTGGGGATTAGGAACACCCTTTGGGTCTTATCAAGGGTTGGATTTTCTTCCAGGTTCGGTGGATACTAGATTCAATTCATGACAGCTGATAAAGGGAACATTTATCAGCGCTTTTAAAAAGCGCTTATAAAAGTAAAAAAAATAGAAATAAATAAAAAATATTTATATAATGTGGGGTTAGCTTTTAAAAGAGCTTGAACACCCCTTTATTAGTGATACGTAGACCCCCACCCCTCACACTCTCCTGAGTGCTTCCCTTCTTGCAGATCCTCACACGCACGAACCCCTTTGCTTCCACCCGAACTCAAACCTGGTACCTCCCTCCTTTCGCTGCTGCCCCTTTACCACTGTGCCATTTCGTTTTTTCTCTATTTAATGATTTATCAATATATATATATATATAATTATATTTATATGTATATTGATATAGATTCATATTAATATAAATTTATTAATTCATATATTAGTATATATACATTCACTCGTATATTAATCTATATTTACATTTATTTAAATATATATTTTTACTTATAAATTTTTATCTGTATATTTATTTGTATATTAATATATACTTATAAGATTAGTTTTAAATACATCTATGAAATATTTTTTTTATGTGTGATTATATATAAATAAAAAATATATACATACATATATACAACAAAAACACACACAGAGACACTCACACACATAGAAACATATATATTTACGAATAAACACATATATATGTGTATTCGAAAATCCATAGAATGTTAAAAATACCATAACATATAATCCAGAAGCCCATTTCAACTCCCGAACCTGTAAAATCGATGAAAATAAAAAAGTCATAGATATGAAATGTCGTACATGCCTAACATACATCCGGATCAGAATTTATACTAATTTGAATGTTAAAAAATCAGGGTATCCTGACTAAAAAAATAATTTTTGGAGTCCTTATGTGATTTTTTGGACTAAAAAAATGTAACTGAAGCATTTCTTTGTCGTTAGCGCATAGAGCTCATCACCGGCTTTGATTTGATATGATGTAGAGCTCAAATCGACACCCGGATCAAAAGTTATGTCCATTTGATGTTTGAGTTACATTTCAACATATTTTAGATTTTTTATTAATATTTTTTGATTTTTTGTGTCTTCAAATTGATATTAAATGATTTTTAATCACTAATTATAAGATAATTATTAAATAATTATATTTTTTAAAATATTTTAATTCCATTTCCACAAAAATTAAATATATATTAAAGTTAATATATTATTTATACTTATCTAAAACATTTTTAAAAAATATATATTATATTTATATCAATATAAATATAATTATATAAGAATATTTTATTTTTCATATTTTTTTTGTAACATAAAATTTATCACCCATTGGAAAATGCATTGATAAATCCCCCCTTTATCAGCGCCAAAAAAGCCCTGATAAAGAGGGGCCTTTAACCGCGCTTTTTTAGCACTGTTAAAAGTGACCCATTATCATCCCTTTTTTAGCATAGATAAAGGCCCCCTTTATCAGTGCTTTTTTTAGTTCTGATAAAATGGTAGCACTTCCCTTGACTAATTTTTTAGTATTGTACGCTTACATCATGATAATAATTTTTTATTATAATAAGATCGTGTGTCACATATCAATGATCATTATAATGTCTATAAAAAATTAAATTATCTTAATTGCAATGAGGAATGATAGATTAATGTTGTATGAATGGTTTAATATATAATATAAAAAATTTCTAATAACCATTTCTAACTCTACATCATTCACATAATTGAAATTATCACCCAAATGTACTCGTGTTCCCCACATAATTTTTGAATATCAAATTAAATGTAATTGTATTTTATAAATTAGTTTACAATATGAAGAAAAACATTTCAAGTAAGGTGAGTTTATTATCATTGAATATCATTTTTTATAGAAAATTAAAATTGGATAACATATAGTATTTGTCCAAAGAATAAGGATGTAAAAACTCTATGCTACAATGACATCGTTGTGGATTATTCAATTATCATACTTATATAAAATCCATGGAAATAATATTATAGATATGTATTTCTTAAGTTCTCTTATAATATCGAGTATCGAATAGAATATATTGAAAATTATATTTAATTCGAAGCATGAATGGAAATGGAAATAAATATATTATCACACATGTAAAGAATTCTATCGAATCATATAATTAATGGAAATTTATTAAAATTAATATTTGAGAAAATAATAATATATAAATTGTAGGTCCTATTTGGAAACTCAAGAGGGGGAGGGTTGAATTGACTTTCCAATAAATTTTCTTTCTAAAAACAATTTAAAAAATAGTAATCCAAGATTTGATAAAATTTACCAATGCAAAATAGTATAAATGTATAATTTTATCATTTTAAATTTTTTTGAAGAGACCGATAACACGTTAGTTGAAATAATTTTGAAAATATGCCAAATTTAGAATTTAATCAACCCATATAAGATATTGTATATAATAAACAAATATTAAACAATAATCAGTGTATAGTTTTGTTTTCATGAATAAAAAACCTAAAACTATATTGATTTAAAATATTGAAAACGAACGAAAAAAATCATAGTGGAATTTTAAAATGAGGTCTCAGGTATCATTATGAGACTTAATCATTTACCCATGGAAATAACCCTCTTCTATGATGTTTATTATAAGAATCCTAATGTTATCCACATTCTGGCTCGGGTTTAACAAAAAAAATCTCACAAGTATATCTTGAATGATAATCTATTACATAGATATATGTGGGATAAAATAATCACAAGTTACACATTACCTATTCCTTAGTTTTTCATGGGAATAAATATGAGAATAAATGATAGATAGTGTAAAGAAATCTCCACTTTAACACAAGATACTATGTTTTTACAAATAATCAAATAAAAATATATATAACTCAATTTTTATGTATAAAAAATATAAATTGATCGTGAATGAAAATATATAGTTCTTATTAATATTTAAAATAATAAGTGAGTAGGATACCATGAAATTGTCATTTAAATTTGGTCAAACATGTTGCCAAAAACTATTGGAAAACAAGGGATTAGAGAATTTTGCAAAAAAAACCATATGTTATATGTCAAAAAAATATATTTATTCTTCTAATCAATCATTTATATATTATTCATAATCTTCAATAATTTGATATTATTATATTATATTTATGGGTTTTTACCATCATGTAGATTCATTCATGAAGTAGCATCACTAAATTGATAGCACTCTATGTTATATTATCCATTCAAAGATAAAATTAGTAAAATCATAATCCCCATTCCAATATACTATAAAAATAATACTACAAATTATTTCAATTTCATTAAATGAATATTTATTATTTATATTATTAAATATTATAAATATATAATATATAGATAATCCAAAAAAATTATTTCATTAATGAAATTATTAAATATATTAATGAATAAAAACATTATAATGAAAATTATTTCTAGCTAAAAAATAGAAAATAATAACACAAAAATAGAAATTACAAATCACCGCAATCTTTTAGAATAATTTATCTTTTGAAAAACACTATACGAATGAAAAATAATTATTATAAAACAATTCAATATAGTACATAATAAAAATTTATAAATATTTTAGGAATTGTAGTGAATATTTGGTTAAATAATGAAGTCTATCTTATTGTAAAGAAACCCAGTATTAACATACATGTATATGAAATCCTTTTGTACGAATATATAGTACATTATTAACATATATTAATAAGGCCTAATATATTTGTGTTCACTTGGGAAATTTGAATAAAATAAGCTATCAATGATAATGATCATAAATGTTTCCAAAAATAATAATCCCCTTTAGTAATTTTACATAAAACTATTCTTCATAACCAAAGGACAAGAATCATAAAAAAGGAGTGATATCATATTCTATGTAAGGGTAAAAAGGGAGATATATAAGAATAAAGATGAATATAATAGTGTGGGTATTTGAGCATGACATTAAAAGATCATACCGCAGATATGAAATATGATAAACATGAATGATGGTCTAATGATTTCCCATTTATTTGACAAGAATAATAATGGTAATTAATTACCATAAAATAATATTGATACATATTTTAATGTCATATAATTTTCCTCACCGTAAAAATTATAAAAAAATTCTTGTTTAATGGATAACGACAATGATCATCAATATAGTGGATCATGTGTCCTATTTTGAATAATTTATCTGAACACACATGTTTACCATTATGAATCAGGACACACCTATTTCACATTATGGATCATGACAATCATGTTTTCCATTTCTGATCATGCCCTTCCACTTTTTTACCATAATTATCTGATGAGATATAAATCTTTATCCAATGCATTGGAGGGGGATATTTGTTCCACTATTCTCATAATGAAATTAATCGTACTTGTTCTATAAAACATTTATCCTATCATGGCCGATAAAAATAGATTGGTGTCAAAAAGATTATATCATAACCTAGTAACTAATATATTTATCCAAAAAAAATTATTTATATCCTAACCTATGAAAAATAATTATTTTCCATAATCACATCATCCTTGAATAACCCGTGAATGGAAGAGGGTTTCATATGCATTTTTCATGGTGAGACCTGTTGAAGTGAAAATGGTTTCATAACAATATAATCATTTAACAAAATACCATACATATAAATAATATTAATGATAAACTTTTATAATATAACTATTATGGAATAAACTATAATTAAATATGTTATCTTGTTTTGTTAATTAATTTCAATGATCACATGGAACATAACTTCCCTTTTAAAATTTGGTTTTTTAAAAATATATCATTTTCAAAATACCATTCCTACAAAAAAAATTTAAAACATATAAATGAATCATGAAAAAATATTTGAAAACATTTCATGAGGTATATATATATATTTCTTTAAAAACAATATATAAAACCAAAAAAAAATGAAAACCATTTTCCATGAAAATAACAATAAAAAATATAAAGAAGTTTGAAAACATTTTTCATCTAAAACATATAAAATAAATTTGAAATTTATTGAATATTTTATAATTTAAAAATACATTAAAACATTTTATAATTACATTGGAGGTCATTGAAATATTTTTTATTTAAAATAACTTTCGGACAACATATAATAGATGATATAGAAATCATTTAAAACACTTCTAAAATGTAAAAAAAAATGACATACTTTTTATTTGATTTTTTTTTAAATTATAATATTTATACAATATTATGGAAAATATATATTTTAACAAACTATATATGTAATCATAATATGTACAAATAAATGGAATGACTGTAAAAATGACTTATATGTCCTTACACGTTGAACATTAATTTTTCACTATAAAGATTTAAAAAACCAAAGGAAATGTAAAATAATAAGTAGAGTCATTTTAAAAATATTTTCCTGAAAAGGTAATATATATATATATATAAACCTTTTTTATATATAATATAATAATATTAAAACATGTTTGAAGACATTTATAGAAAACACTAGTTTTAAAGAACTCGTATTTTTGACCGAGTGGATAAATAATGACCAAATTTCTTAAATAATATTTATTATTTTTATAAATTATAAGGAGTTGAAAAAGAGAACCATTACATTGATATAACATTAATAAAAATAAAATTAAAAATTAAAATGAATGTTATTCATATATGGATAATAATATTTAATAATTATAATCATAATCATAATTTTTTTTTACAAATGATAGGATTGTAGCAACAAATTGTTACAACTTTGGTAATGTTAATTCATATTATGATGGAAATAATAATATTAAAGGAAACATAAAAATACATAAAAATAATTATATTAGATATATGAAATATCATTATACACCCCTCATAGAAATATATATGTGCAAGACATGGAAAGTATCAGATAGGCGGAAAATTGAGACAAAATTACATTACCTATTTGGTAATTATTGAAACATAAAACCCATTAAAGAAATATCATAAAAATAATATATAAATACCCATAAATTAATGTATATTAAACATATATATAAAACATTGGTATTACATACACCATGTATAATAAATATTATGTGAACATGGATGGTGTCTCATAGAAAAAATGTGAGACGTGAAAACCCTTAACTAAAGTCTTGATTTTATTTATACACATTCAAACCAAATGTTTAAATTTTTTTATATTATAAATTAATAATAGAAAAAACTTATTACATATAATACCTAATACGAATGTTTTTAATTATTTTCCCTTCTTATTAATAACTCATGGTTAAAGTTTCGATTTCGGGTAATATCTTCTTTATTTTCTTATATGTTTTGTCTTGTTATAATTTATCCTCATAGTTTGATCATGATTTACTTATTTTTAGACTATAAAACACAATATAAATATAAAATATATTAAATACATATGTATTTATAATAATTTATAATATATAAATATTTAATATATAATACAGTATTAATGGAGATGGTAGGTCGTACACATGCTAGAACACTAATTTCGTTTTATTGTTGTATTTAATGAAATAAAGTAAAGGAAAAAGTATGTAAATATATATACATATATATATATATAATAAATTTATTATAAATATTATATTATATATATCATATAATTTTATTAAACCCATTTTTAATGCATTCCATGTAATGTGTCAATTAAAAAAATCAAATTGAGGTGGCGATTTTCCACACACCCAGAAACGATTTAACAATATATAAAAAATGGAATGAATTATGGTTTGTTTTATATTAATATAAAATAATAATAGATAAAACCTAAATATAACCTATAAAATATAAAAATATATTTTCTACTATAATTACCAACCATGATAGGTGCTAATTGGAAACCAAACAATATATTTTCGTGAGGGAGTAGTTCGTCTTACACATGAAATGTCAGGTTATTACCAATTATATGGATGTGTGTGTATGTGTAGGTATAACCCATATAATGAAAACATATCATTATATTTAGTATTATTAGTAAACAATATAATCATGGAATATGAATATTTATGGTGTTGGAGAGTTAAAATAAAACAAAGAAGCTTGAGGACGGATGTTACCTCTTTTTAGGGTAACTTATCTTTATTTGAATGAAATGGTTTCCTTGGTTATATTTTTTTCAAAGGGGATAATTCTAAGATTAAGGGAGGGATTTTTAGTATTTTACAAGAAGGTTTTATCCAATTAAAATGGATTTATAAGTGTAAATTATGGGGGGGGGGGGTTGATTGCCTTTTATATTGGAGGACGATGAGTGTTCATATTAATTTGCTAAAGGGTATTAAACCGACATTTTCAAGAGTGATGTCGTTAAAATTGGTAAAAACTAGATAAAAGGGATTATAGTGATTAAATATGAACATAATGTGGCTTTGGACATGTCTTTAGTTGATTTTGGTACTTATCATTATGTTTTAGTTCTTTGTTAAACTAATTTCTCTATTATTTGTTGTAATTAATTTTAATCTCTTTCATTAATATTTTCTTTAAAGAATGTTTAAATATTTGATTAATAGAAACTATTAATATTCCAAATACATTCAATTTTTTGAAATTCCATTCACATATGTTTCATAAATAATTTTAAATTTATTCCCACAGTTGGGAGGACAAAGAATGTTTTTAATTGTAAAATGATCAAAATATTGTTATGTTTTTATAAAAAATTTATATATTATGTATATTATAATGAATTAGATTGTATTAATTGGTATAAAAATTACCTATTAAAACTTTAATTCCAAAAAATATAATTTATCCTTATAAATATTTTTCACAAAAAATCATTTTTGAATTAATATTTACTGTTATTAAATATTCAAGAAAAAAATTTAAATTTTCCAAAAAAATAACAAAAATTTATCCAAAGTAAATGGTTATATTTTCCTTCAATTTTTTTTATTTCTTCTAATAAATTTTTTGAAATTGTAAAAATAATATTTTAAATGGGTTTTTAAAAAAAATGTGGTAAATTTATCTTTTAGAAAAATACATAGATTTTTTCATAAAATTGGATATATATTATTCTTATACCTATAAAATATAATTGAATAACATAATAACATTCATTAAATATCTAATATATAAATTATATTTATTTTATCAATCAAAATTAATTTTTTAATTTATTGACATGTTTTTTTGTTTAAACATAGAAAAATTGTATTTGTAGAAAAGTAATTTATATATTTTTAAATACATAATAAATTCATGTATAGTAGTTGATAAAAAATAGAATCATTGTATATACATTTTGTAAATTATATTTTCACAACTTATTTAATCTTATATATAAGATCCTTTCCAATGTATATGTGATTTATATAATATTATGTTTGTAATCATGTTAGTAATATATTTCAGATCTGGAAAACTTGGCGTTGGGTGATACAAAATCTATCAAAGGGTATCAAATGTTTGTGTAATAAAAAAATTAATAGAGTTGCATTTATGGCAAGATAATATAATTTTTACATTTGGTGTAATATTTAATTGGTGTTGTGAAAAACACAATACAAATAAAATTATTTTCTAAAAATCTATATTTATTTTTGGGTGAAGTGATAAATATAAAACATTAAATTAATTTGAAAAAATATATTGCTCAAAATCCCAATGTAATACATTATACCACTAATATAATTAATTTTTCTTTCAAACATATTTTATGTTAATAATATTTCAAAACATGAATATTTATTTCCAAAAAATCGACGTATTAAAAATTAATAATAAAACATTATTTTGAAAAGAAAATTTTGACGCAAACAGTTAACAAGAGTAACCTATAACTAGGCTTCCACATATGATAACATAGGTTGAAAGTGATAACATGTACATTGAAGTGAAACATAACTATTAATATCTCAGAGGGTGTGATAGAGAACATATAAATGATAAAGAAATCAATAACATAACCATAACTCAAATAGTCAAGAAAATATCAATGGTATAATAAAAATGATGATAACTTGAAAACAATTTATTTTATGACCAATTTCCATAATATTGAATAATTTTCATGAGATTATATAATTACATAATATTTCGAAAACTTTACATTTATTTGTTCCTTAAACATCATACACTACAACTCTTATTCTATGAAATGATGGCGAATTTTTCATTATTGATGAATTAATAGAATGTTAGGTTATTGCATCTACATTTATCCCAACAAAAAGGTTATCAGAAGTTATAAAAAATACAGAAATACTAATAAAGAATGATGATAAATTAATTTATAAAACTGAATCTGATGATTAAAATAAAAGATTCTATAAATGGTATTCTTTAAAACCCTTTGAAAATATAATTCAACATTTATTCCTTAAAGAATATCTGATCCTATAAATTTTTTTTAATAACATGGGTTTATCTATGAACCAAGATAATATTAAATGTGATTAAATTATTCCAAAATTCATTAATGGTGAGATAATCACATTAATCATCCTGAAAGGATCAACACTATTATTTTATAATCGAATATTATTACTAAAATATAAATGCACTACCAAAATACAAGGGGGGAATATGTGTTCCCTAATATAAATTGTTAACATCATATATTTTGATGTCATAGTTTGTCCCTTCCCCTTTTCTTCCTATGATTTCTTTATCTTATAATTCATATTGACCCTTGGATTAGGAAATTAGTGTGTATAATTCCCAAGAACCATGTAGTTGAAACCGTGGAGATTCATTCGTGTATTAGTCCCAATTACATTCTCATCTATTACATTAACAAACCCATTAATAATATTTTTAAATTCACATATTTTATCACATTGCTTCCCATATTTAATAAACCTCCTCATTTCATTCATGAAATTACTTTGATGCTTATTCCCATATTCTTGACACACATATGTATGGAATTTAAATCCACCATAAGAATTTTCATACGACTCTATGACCAATTACTTATAAAAAACAAGGTTATGGTGTAAATATCTAATTTATAATTTTACCATCATTTCAAAGAAAATAACATCTTCATAACAACAATTACCTCCTATATTAAAGGCCTATTAATGACTTGGTTTCAAGGCACCAAATAATCAATCAATTTTCCTATTAGAGATGATGATCAAACTATAAATGTATCTTGGAATTGAGGAAAAATTAACGTCATATCTGCCAATAGATTCGTTATCTTTTTTGTTTAACTCAAGGAATAATTTTTCCATATTTATTTATAGAATAAAAGGGATGTACTTGTTGAAAAATATACCCTTAAACTCTCCATATTTCATGAATACAATTTCTTATTACACCATTGTATGTTTTAGAAATTTCCTCCCCTGATCTGCTTCACTATCCCAATGATAAGATTCCATAATTACTTTTTCATTATGTGAGCATAGAAGAATGAAAGATATATTTTTGTGGTTCTAATCCATTTTTGATCTAATTGTGGGATTGTGGAACTACAAAAATATGGTTGGTGTTTCCATATAAAGGACTCAGAAGAACATTATTACATCCATTGATCATCTAAAAGTTTAAAATGACTCATAGAGTGAGAATGATATTTCATCATATTATCATGAATATTAATTCTTAAACCCTTATAAATTGGGTTCTCAAGAGGAAAACATCTTATAGTTCATTTTATTCAGCATTTACATGGTTCCTTCATGTTTCAACAATTGATTAACATCATAAATTATAAAATTAATATCACTAATCTTAGAGGGAAACCACATAATCATGACAAATATGTTGTATGATTTCTAAATTAATAATAACACATTTAAATATATGACACTCTAGGATTCCCAAAAGAGGAACTCCTATAAATATCCTTTGAAATACCCGTAGTGTTCAAAAAAATATTTTCACATCCTAGTTTCTAATTATTCATTATTCCTTTACATTTATACCAACATTATCGACTTATGACTACCATTCATGGACATTACATCATTTTATATAAATATTCATAAAATTATAAAAATTAACTAATATGAACCATATTTGTTAAATGTATTTGGAATCCTGGAACAAAATATTTATACATGGTGAAAGAACATAAATGTTTCCCACAAATATTTGTCAATTTATCAATAAATATAATAATAATAATTTATTAAATTGTGAAATTAATCAAATAAATGGTTGCTAACATTTTATAAACAACGGTAAAAAATAGAGAAATTTGGGAACAAACATGAGCATAAGGGTGTTATGATGTGATAATGAAATTCGAAGATCATTCCCTTTATATCAAAGATATTAAACATAAATTGTGTCATATATATTGGTAGTTCATAATACATGAATATTAAAGGTGATAAATCATCATAAATCAATCGTGAACCTTATTATGATTACATATAAGTGTATAACAATCATAAATATTGAATATTGTTTCATGGGTAATGGTTAACTAATAAAACCATTAATATAGTAGATCGGGAGATAATTGTTTCCCATAGTGAATCATGACACATTTTTTTCCTAATGTGGATTGGGACACACCTGTTTTCCATTATGGATGGGGAAAAACCTATTTCACATTTTCAATGAAGCCCAAATAATTATTTCCCATAATTATCTCATGAGATTTAAATATTTACCCAGTTTATTGGAAGATGATATAGGTCACACGTATCTCAAAATAAAATCAGACATATGTTTTCAATAAAACATTCATCTAATCATAAACCATAAAGAGGAAATAGGTTTATTAAACATATTTTCATAAACCATTAAATGAAATGTATATCATAAACATTTAATTATATCATAAAACATAGAAAATAGATATATTTCAAAACCATTTCCTCTTATAATAACTTGGGAAATGAAGGAGGTTTCATAAGAATTTTGCATGGGATAAAATGTCGAATAGAAATTAGTTTCATTATCACCAATCAATAAAATATAGACCATTAAAAATAATAATCTGAATGGTATCCTTGTATCATATCCCCATATAATCATAAACTATACCCGAGGATGTAATCTTATAAGGAGAAGGATAAAAAAGATAAATTAGATCATAAAAATTCATTGAAAATCACATTTTAAAACATATAACATTTTCGAAATCCATTTACATGAAAACTCATTAAATATATAAAAAGGAATAATAAAAAATATATTAAAACATGTATCGATGAAAAAAAAACATTATTCTTTGAATTTTTTTAAAAAAAATAAAACTCTATGGGGTAATTTTTCCTTTAAATTGTCCATGAAGACACATAACTACTACAAATATGGCCTTTTGTATCTCTATAAAAGAGCATTAATAACACTAAAAAAGCACTATTAATCTAGGTGAAGATAAATGGGGGTCCACTTTATTAGCGCTCTAAAAAGCACGGATAAAAGCCCCTTTTATCATTACTCATAAAAGAGTAGATAAAAGGGATCTCTGTAAGCACTTTTTTAGAGATGATAAAAGGAATATTTTATCAGTACTTTTTTTGAGCGCTGATAAATGTTTAAAATCATTTTAAAAAAATCAATTCTGGGAGGCTTCAACATTTCCCCCCATTAACTGTGCCCCAACAACCACACTGCACACCCCCCATCCACATCTTTTGCATGCACACTTTAAAAGCTCACCACCCCTATAACAGTGCTAGCTGTTATTCCACCCACGCACACGACCAACCTCCCCCTAGATTATAATTCGGGGATTGTTGTCTACGCACGCTAAGCCTTTACCACTCCACCATATTTTTTTTCTCTTCATTTATTAATATATATTTTTTCCTATATTAAGTAAGAATAACACATATATATATTAACATATATATATTTGTACTAATATATATATATAGTTAGATTTATAAATATATAGTTATATAAATATATATATATATATATATCTTTATAAAAAATATATATTTATATTAATATATATATATATATATTTCAGTATATTAATATAAACATATCAGTATATGAGTATATATATAGATATATTTATATATTAATATAATAATTCATATATTAATTTATATTTATAATATTAATATTGAATGAATTTATAAAAAATGATTTTTGTGTGTGTTTATCAATAAATAAATACAGATATGCATCACACACACATATATATTATCTGTATATCTGTATGTATAATTATACATATTTATATATATTTAAAAATATAATATATTAATATGTATATACATATGTATAGAATACATAGATATTATAAATAAATTTTCCAATATAGACGCACAAATATATATATATATATATACACATTATATCGGTAAAAAATGGAGAAAACCCACAAAACCCATAAATACACTCAGAAAGACTAATAAACCCTAAATTATGGGTAATGAATAAAACATCTGATCGAAGATCCAGTTCCAGCTAAGTGACTAGTCAAATAAAATATCATCAAATGATATTTGATTTGATAGGTTGTGGAGGCCGAATGAATTGATAGATCATAATTTACATCTGTTTGTAAAATAAAAGACATGAAAACTGTGCAAGAAATGTGGGTTTGAAAAACCTAACAAATAATAGAGTCACTAAAACATGCATAACCTATGATTTGGGTGTCTGTATCAGCTTCTAGACCAGTCAAACCGAATCTCATCAAATGTACTACAATACAAAAACCGTAGGAGTCCAAAAAAACACAATCATCGGGAGTTATTTTCTTTTTAGGAATAATTTGATAGGGCACCAGACACAGAAACGATGTTTATGAGGACTTATAATGGTTTTTTAGGGTTTTATTGTCCCAAACCTCCCTATAATGGTTTTCCAGTCAACATAATGGGTATATCATTATGTTACCTTCAATTTGATATGTTGTAGAGCCTAAACGGACACCCGAAGAGAATGTTATTCTTGTTTGAGGTTTGAGTTTCTTGGAGCGGTATAACTGATATATCTTATGGTTTTTTGATCTTGACATGGTTATGATTGAATTTGGTCCTCACTTGTCTCACTAGCATTGATTTTATAGGTCATGGTGATCAAATAGATTCCCAGAGCAGATGTTATGCCCGTTTTAGTATGTTGTATGTTTCATAGGTTTTTAGGCTCTATGGGTGTTGATAAATTTCAAATGATAATAACATTTTCTCTGGGTGTATGATTTGGATCTAACACATATAAAATCCATACATGTGAAAATATATAGACACTGGTGAACACTCGAATACAATCTCTTGTTTTCAAGGCTAAAAAAGGACCAAAATCCCTCCATTCGGTCATAAGTTTGGCTTCGAGTGTCCGTTTTTCCATAACTTCTGCTCCGGGGGTCCGTTTGTCCACAACCACATATAAAATGGAATATTACGACTAGACATACACTACATTGACCACTGTAACACCTTCTTATATATATCAGGGCAATAAAAGGTTCTTAATCCCACCAAATGACAATAATTTATACTCTAGGTGTATGCTATGCATCGACCACATATCACATCGATATAAAAAAAATTAGAATAATATTTATTATATATATATCAATAAAAATTTACTTATAGATAAATATATTGTTTTTGATGAAATAATAATTTTTTGGAAATATATAGTTTATCATCCCTAGGAAAAAATTACTGATAAAACCCCCCTCCCACCTTTATCTGCACTTCTAAAAAATCACTAATAAAGGGGAGGGGGGGTTTATCTGTGCTAAAAAAAGAGCTGATAAATTGAAAAATTTTAACATCACTTCTTTAGCACTGATAAAGGGTAACATTTAATAGTTCTTTTTTGTGATATTAATCCCCCCCTTATCAACACTTTTTAATCACTCATAAATGGTGGTGCTGCAGAAACCATGTTTTGGGGTAGTGTATAATGAATATTGAAATCATTTGAAAACGTGTTTTATGAATGCATATAAAATATTTCTGAAAAAATTGAATTTATTTTAATATAATTTTAAAACTTTTAAAGTATATTTGAGATCATTCAAATCCTTTTAATTTATAACAACACTTTTAATAAATATAATAGATGCATAGAAAATAATTTAAATCATTGTTTAAATGTAATCCAATTTTCGAAAAACATTTTTAAATGATTGAAATATTTAAAATAAATATAGTATAAAATATTAAGAAGTAAAGGATTTTAAAAAAACTCATAAACATAAAATTAATACTTCATAGGAATGATAGTCATGATGGTTGGTATATCCGTACATGCTGAACATTTCATTTTTAACAATGAACGTTTAGAAATGTGAATTAATTAGAAAATGAAAAGAATAATCCATTTAATATTTTATTAAATATGTTATACATGGATATAAATGAAATTTTAAAAAATAATATAATATTAAAAATTTTGTAGATGTTTTTGGAAAACATGGTTTTGAAAGATCACATATTTATGACTGAAAGGAGAAATAAAGACAAATTTTTTTAATAATTGTTTACTAATTATCTTATGTACTGATGGGTGAAAAATTATACCATTTCATGGATATAACATGAATATCCATAGTGAGAAAATTCATGAGAGCTCTTGAGATTTGGATCATAATATTGTAATCAATGGAATCATAATCACAATCAATTTCTATAAAGAGTGAGATTATATAAATAAATAATCACCACACTGGTAACATTGAATCGTTACAAAAGAGAAATTAAAAAATTACATTATGCATTAAATATTATTAATAGATTTATATGCATGATTTGAATTTTCAATTCCATTATAAATAACACATCTAAAAATATATTTGCATAATGTGGCAAGTGTCTCAAAGAAGAAAAATTGAGACAAAATTATATTTCCAATTTGATAAATTTTGAATCATAAACTCAAGGACATAAATATCATAAAATGAATATATAAATATTCATAAATTCAATTATATTAATCATATACTATGGCCGTGGGATGCATACACACCAAATATAAAAAATAAAAGGTGAACAAGGCATCAGTCTCAAGGAAAATAATAGTGAGATGAGAAATGTTTTACCTCATGTATTGACATTCATCATACACAATGAAACATCATTTATAATAAATATATTTTTATTATAAATATAATATAGAACAATATAATTATTTGTAATACCATATATTATTTTTAAGTAACATTATATTATATATTTATTAACAACAACTCTTTATTGTTACATTTTGGATAATATAAAATTTGTTTTTCGAATATGTTTTTTATTGTTATTCTTCAACAAAATAATTAGAACAAGATTTAATTATTTCAATATTGTTTATCATGATATAAATATAATATTTATTAATTATATATTTACTTATTATGTTGTGTAAAAAATAAATATGAAATATAATACAATAGTCATTGAGACGGTAGGACGTATGTACACATCAATGTTGTTTTAATTGTATCAATGTATAAAAAGAAATAATTTAAATGATAGATAAATATATCATTTAAAAATATAGAATAATTATTATGTAATATTTATAATATATGTTCTCTAACCCATCCTTAATACATTCCATGTAAAGTATGAATGAATCATATCGATTTCAGAATGCTGTAGTCCACAAGTCAACAAACGTAGTTATCATATTTACAAAAAAAGAATAATTGTATGTTTTCTATAGTAATTAATAAATAAAAAAGTCATAATAAATTTCATTTGTATATTCTTGGATCTGGATGACACTAAAAGGTAACCCATACTTAGTTGGCCATATGGCCACATGTGCATTTCCCCAAATTCCAGAAGATGACATCTAGCATCGGGGGCCAAGGGGAGATAGCGGGGAAACTATTCTCTCGTTTTTAGAGTGTAAAAAATCAAAATAAATAGTAATAATAGGGAAATTAGTAAACAAAATTCAACTGAAGTAGACGATGGATGACTGAAAGGTAAAAATAACTAGAAGGCATATAATTTCATAATAATGTTGCATGTCGCCTATTCTAAGAATGTAGCCAAAATAGGATACACTGAAATCTAGTTCAATACAATACTAAGGTACAAATAAAAACAAAAATAAACACAATAGAATGGAAAGCTTGTGATGAGTCCCATTATATCCTTCTCTTAATTAGAAATCAAGTACCTATATAAGGATCCATTCCTCTATCGACACCTTCATTAATATAGTCTGTTTGGGCCAAAAAACCCAATCCCAAATAGGGAGTTAGAAATAAGTACAAGTTTTCAACCAGCAATGGTCTATGGTAATATGTAAGAGAGTATATGCAATAGTAGTGTGTGATAATAAAATCATTAAACTAGGATGTACTAAAAAGTAAACAATCCAACAATACTTGTTCTATTTATAACTTTCATGCAAATTAAAAAATTCAATTACATTGAATCCTATGTTCATGGGATCTGGATGTGACCAGTCAATCCCCCAGTCAAACCAACACAACATATACCTCAATTAGAAATCTATCATATCAAATGACAATCAAATCCAAGCTTGTGCTTTAGCTTTTCTAATAGGCCATAGGTATTTAAAATTGTCAAACATAATTTCAAAACATATCCCTTAAGAAGTCCATAGTCATAAAAAATCCTTCCCCACAACCAATTTCTCATAGGCATAAAAAAAAGTATCCCACAGGCACACAAAATCATTCACACATACATGAAAAATGTCATATCATAGGCAGAATAATTCAACAGGGCCAATGCCGACATATAAGAAATTTATAATAAGGGAACACAAGCAGTCCTTACACTATTACATATATGAAAAGGAAAAAATTTGCATTTTTAAGCATTAAATTAACCAATTAATTTCCAATAACCCATAATAGGGAAAACATAAGAATAACCGTGTCTATCCTAATCCAAAAGGACCAACAATAGTTATCCATGGGAAACACACTGGCGGGGAGGTCCTTAATAAAATAAAGCAGTCACAACATGCTTCAATTCATATAATTAATCAAAAAAACAACCTTACAAATTATCATGGGTCGATGTATTAAAACATTGACACCCCACACAAGGTTGTGCGGAACAACGTCACATATAAACAACTAGACGTTAAAAATTATCATGATACCACCTACCTCTACATGGAATGACTCTCTCATCCACCATCGAATTCTAATTCATCCTAGAATGATATAGTTCTATAAAACAAGGATACCGACATAACATTAAATAAATTATTCGGGACCAATAATAAAAAATTCCGTCTCAAGTGTAGTCAAGAGATTACTAATTGGGTTCAAATGAGTTAGGAAACAACTGAAACAATGATTTGATACTCAACCTGAATCCAAATCCCCATCTAACGCTACTGCCTCGCAATCATGATGACCCCTCAATTCAAAATTATAGAAAATGAGGAGACTAAATTTTATATAAACATATACTTAATGGCATGTAATCCCATATACATGACATGTATATCTACTAAAATGTTCATTTGGCATTTGACTTCTTCCGAAATACATTCTAGGACATTCTGACCAGACTACATAGCATTTACCAGGATGTTCACAGTGTGTTGTTGTCTTTTCATCTATTCTATGCTGACATGCCTATATTCCATGTATTCCTATCACACATGTTCATTCTATATGGATTGTTCTTAGGATTAAATGGCGTGTAACCCTCGATAACTTTACATTGCCTATATTTCCCTTGTTTTCTCAAAAACAAATCAATGTAAAAAAGAAAAGAGTAATGCATTCCTCAAAGAAGAACCATGTTCTTACAAATGTCCAAATTTCAAGAAATTCATCCCTGAATTTCCCTTACAAGTGTGGTGAATGAATATATAAGTATAACTCTGGACATTGATCATGTACATCAACATCCCTCTTCCAAGACTCATCCTGTAGTCGTCCAGGATTCTATAGCACCCGTACGAGATGAACTAATAATCTTGATAGAATCTTTGTGATCCTATCAACTATACGAATCAGATTCTTCTCAAAGAATGCATAAACCTTATGATGAACCTCCTCAGGCTAGAAACATGAGATGGGTCTGAGTGATAGAAATGTAGATGGGATTCATGGATGATTTTATGCATGTCCATGTACCTATGGGGTAGTTAAAACCAATATACAACTGACACTACTCTCTCCATAATCTCAAACGGACTGACATATATTGATGAAAGATTACCATATCTCCTGATCCTTTTTTATCCCATCCTTGGGGAGACATGATGGAATACATGATCTGAGACCTAGAACTCCAATGGTCATCTCTGGAAATTGAAATATGACTTTTGATGAAACTATGTAGTAGCCATCTGTCTATGAATCAACTAGACCTGCTCAAAAGTCTCCAACATGAGACATGGCCCCAAAAATTCTTCCTACCAAACCTTTAACCAACACTGGGGAGAACAACATGGCCTTCCATATATTTCATCGTAAGGATCCATCTGTATTGCCACCTGAATGATGTTATTGTTGGATAAATCAACTAGATGGATATTATGCATCCAATATCCCCCAAATTATAGGGTATATGTATTCCCCATGTCATCGAGCACCAGTATTATACAGTGACTTTGCATCTGTATGATGGTGGTTTTCTGTGCTCAAAAGAACCAGTGTTCCCTGTGCCCTCTAAAAACTTTTCTAGAAAATAGATGTAAAGAAGGATCCCCTATCTAAAATGATAGAACATTAGACCCCATGAAGTCATACCACCTCTCAGATATATAGCTTCAAAGCTATTGAATATCTATTGTATCCTTTCTCGTCAAGAAGTTATTGAACTTCATAATCATGTCAAAAGTGACCCACAAAATATTGTTGCCTCACGGTAACCTGGGTAATCCCATCCTGAAATACATCACGTCATCATCCCATATACACTCCAGAATAGGTAACTATTGTAATATCAATGTTGGTTGAAAATTCTCTAAATTCACATGCTGACAGGTGGAACAACTCTTAATAAAACCAGCTACTTCTTGTTTCATACCCAGTCACTGGTACTAACGATTCAAGTCACAATACATCATGGTTACTTCAGCATGCACTTCACAAGATAAAGAAAGATACTCCCACATCATCATGTCACATATTTTCCCTATAACCCACAAATTCCAATGGATATGAAGGACTTCAAACTTTTATATTTTTCAAGAGGGAGGAGGTTCCTCACCTACCACACTCTCCCATAGAACTAGGAATTTGATATCATATAGGTAACTCATCCTCACTATGTCGAGTAAGTTAGAGGTAACAACCAAATATAAAATATATTTCTATCACAAATTGTCATGGAAAAAAAATGCATCTTAGAGAATAAAACCATAAGATGATAATTATCACTAGCCTACTACACTACATGTATCTGAGTCCTCTTTTCTAGTGTGTCATCCATTGCATTGCCTTTTATAGGTGTATAAGCATGATCAAAATCAAACGACTAGAGGTATTTCAACCACCTTTGATGTCTCAGATTCATGTCACGCTGAGTAAATATGTATATGAGATTATTTTGGTGCATGAAAACCACAAAATGCTATTCTAATAAATTATTTCTCCAATAGCGCAATGCATTATCCACCATTGAAAACTCCAGATCATGCATCTTGAAATTCATCTATTATGGCCTCCATTTCTGAGACCCATATGCAAAAATACAATCACACCTACAAATGCACTTATCCCTACACAATACCTGAAGCAAAATGGTACGTAGTGTAACTCATGCCCAGATCTAGAAAAATAAGTATTGGTGCCTAAGTTAAATGTCCCTTAAACTCCTGAAGATGTTCCATAAGAATTTGACCACTCAAATATCACACATTTCATATTCAATCATGTCATTGGAGTTTCTAATCATCAGATGTATTTTATAAAATTTTTGTAATAGCCATATATCCACAAGAAACATATTTCCTCAAAAAAAATATTGGGATGCTCTTAGGTAACTAATACTATAACTTTTTCTTCGTCCACTAACACACTATTATTTGAGATGATGTGACCTAGGAAATGAATCTTATCTCTCCAAATGTATAATTTTGTGAGCATACCATACAACTGATTCTTTCTCAGTGTATTAAAAATGATATAAAGGTGTTTGGATTGATCATGTCGATTGTGAGAATACTCCACGATACCATTCAAAAATATCATAAAAAAGAATCTAGGTAAGAATGGTACACCTCGTTTATCAGCACCATGAAAGATGACAGGTCATTTGTGAGACAAAATACTATAAATATATACTCATATAGGACATACCTACTATGAAATGTGGTACGTGGAATTTATGGAGGTTGATCATGTACCTGATGATATACTGACCGTATGTCATACTTCTAGAACACTTGAGCTCCTCAAAAATTATCAAAATAATAATAATCTATCAGTGGTAAGGGATATCAGTTCATAAATGTTAGTTGGTTCAGTTTCTGATAGTCTATGCATAGCCTATGGGTAATGTCTGGAATTTTAATTAAATGGAAAAATGAAACCCATGGAGATGTTCTGGGTTGGATAAAACCCTTTACATCATGATCTTCGAATTGTCTCTTGAGATCTATCAAGTCTGTCGTAGCCATCCTATAAGGAGGAATGGATACCGGTTCAACTCCTCAAACTAATTCAATAGTGTACTCCCCCACTGTAACTCGAGGTAATCATAATAAGTCATTTGAGAAGATTCCTTTTAAATGATGAACCAGTAGAGGGAAATCTTCTAGACATAATACCTGGTCATCTAGACATAAATTTATAATATGGACAATCATCCCTCTGATCCCACGATGCTCGAGTCCATCTCAGATCGCATATACATACCATTAACCCGAAGGTATAAATTTCCTAACCTAATGTGATGTAAAACATTCTATCCGATAATACAAGCAAATAACAGCCTGAAAAGAGACCAACCGGTCCATCAAATGAATGAAATCAAAGACTATCATCTCTAAGAAATAAAGGGTCTATAGAAACATACACCCACCAATATCAATGGGGAACTCCTTGCAGTGAGACACACATGTTGTTAAAATCCCTAAAGTAGATTATATAATTTTAACGTCGTAAGTAATATAAACATAGATCCCAAGGCTTTCCATAACTTCCACTGATATAAAACTATGTGTAGAAATAGTATCAAAAAGTAATGAAGATAAAACAGAGGTGACTATAATAGTACCAATTATAGTATAAGGTCTTGGATCCTAATCCTACTAGGATTGCTTCACTGTATAGTTCATGACTAGAACCACAGTCTTGAGAGACAGCTTGGCTGCACTGAGCTGATCGACCATGTTATCCCTAAGATCCTAGGTTCTGACTACAACAGCCATGCCCACCTTCTTTCCCTGAAATCCCCAACGTATTCAACTTTAGAGTCTAGGTTTAGAGATACTGACCCTGATCCGACATGTCGAGTCGATACAGAACTTATCTCACTGGACACTAGTGAAAATTTTCTACAGTAGAAGTGTAGATGGCCCATCCCTCCGAAAGCTTGACACTAAACTGACGACCTTGCGAATTGAGGTCACTTGTGTCCAAACATTATGCACTTTTAGCACCTCACATGGCCACCAGAGAAAAAATTATGGCTGCTACTATCACCATGTGGTAAATCAACATGATGCATCAACATTCTGGATAAGACAATACCATAAACTTGTGTTGAGCCGCCTTGGAATGCACCACTAGCTTCCCATAGATTTCGCTCGATGATTAGCACCAGATTTAAAATTGCAGAGAAAGAAGTCAACCAGATGAAATTCATCAATGATGGAATATCAAACCTGAGAGAATGCTCAAATCTAATATCATTCGATACATCATCACCAATCAAAATAGTTGTGAATTATGTATTCTTTGTAAACTGGGTAGAATAGCCTATAACTGACCGTTTTCCCTTCTCCAAGTGAATGAACACTCGTGCTCAATCGGCCCTTAAAATGTCAGGAAAATAATAGTCATATAAGGTTTCTTCAAAGTCTTCCCGTGTCTAATATTGATGGTGACCATCCTAAGTGACAACATCCCACCATCACCTCGCAGAATCACTCAGCATATATGTGGGGAGTTGGACCCTCCTCTCGAGATGTGTCACTAGATTCTCAAATATTGTCATCACATATTTTGGCCATGATTCTGTGGCTTGTGGTCATCCATCCCCTAAAAAGTAGGCAGATGATGCTATTGGAAGATATACACCAGATCATCCATAGATATGCCACTATGGAGTGCTTTCTGAATGGTCTACATGAACATGAAATGACCTTCATGAAACATAACATCAGCACCTAGATCCAGTATACTAGTTCGTGCCACAGTTGGGACAATGAGAGGATATATTGGTTTCCAATGGCCTACCATTTCTAGAGAATGATCATTTCCAATCTCCTGGTGTGCATCTCGTGGTTGTCGCAGTGACATGAATTTACAAGGTCAAGTTCACACCATAGATCTATATCATCCTCATGGCTTTCTATTCTGGAGTGAAAAAAATGAAATGGCACTCAAAGTATAGAAAAATTGGAATACATGGGGTATAGAATGAATACATGGGGGTACCCTTACGCTGTCAAATGGTCGTTTTCAACAACCATGAAGGGCGTGTATCACCATAAGGTACACTACAAGTTCCACACACACATGATGTGTACACAAGTCTATCCTCATGGCCATGTACTCCGACATAACCTAGTTCACATAGGTCTTCCTCGGTAGGCTACATGGAATGTACCAAAAGTACATGTTGAGTTCTGATCAAAACTCAATAGTCATTTGTTCCTCTCACATGTCCAATTACATGGCTAGAAACTACAAGGAATGTACACAAGGTACTTGGTGTTTTCATCTTAAAACATTGAAAATACTCTTCGCCAAACAGGAAGAACAAATGGTGTGTTAGGATAAACTACACACCGTGTATACATGGGTTTTTAGGATAGAAACCCCATATTTCTCAAGAAACCTACATTATTTTTAAAAAACCAACTAGTGGTATGCCAAATTCCGATCTTTGAGGGCTCAGTCTACAGGTGAATCAATGATTGGAACCCAAGAATAACTTGTCAAAATAAAAATCTAAAAAAAGACTGTATGATGATCCACCAAATTCTGATAGAAGGCATCCTATTCACCTCATATTTCTTGGTTTCACATTCATCTAATTGGAACAATATAACATTCTAATACAACTGTCACAACAATAAAAATATCTGTCATGTTACTATCACAACATCATGACAAATCTAACGCATCATAGATAACATGGAATAATGCATGGAATGAGATTCTAATAAGTGAATCTATAATGGCCCAAATCCAATAGCCACATCATATCAAGTTTAAAATAAAATGCAACCCACAATAACATTGATAGAAATTTTAGATATCATGTGCATCAACCAATAGTAAAATCCAATCAACTGTAATAGCTCAAAATCCAAAAGCACAACTTAATTAGAGGAAATATGGATTTTCCCTATACACATGGTAGCTACTCCTAGGAATATATAATTAAAAAATTATATATACATTATATAATCAGAAAATAGTAGAAAAAACATGAAATGAACCCCACTGATACGACCTTTTAACATCCCAGATCCAAAAGTCGAAAAAGGTACCCTTTACCCGATTGGCTACATGGCCTCATGCACATTTCCCCATTTGAAAGAGGCTTCCAACAATCAACAAGGGGATAGGGTGTGATAATAGGGAAACTATACCCTTAATAGAATAGTGTAACATAGATAAATAATTAATAACAATAGAAGAATCCATAAAAAACATGCAACTAATGTAAACGATAAAAGACTAAAAGTTAAAGACAACCATAAGGAATATAATATCATAATGATGCTTCATGTCACATGTTCTAAGAAAACAGTGAAAATAGGATACACTACAATCTAGTTCAATAAAATCGTAATGTATAAAAATAAAAATATCATACCACATCACAATATTGTCTTGATCACACGCCCTCCAGTTCCTAAGCTAAAATCAAGTACCTGTATTAGGATCCTTTCCTCAATCAACGCCTACATTAGTACGGATTGTTGGGTCCCAAAAACATTACACAAAAAAGGTGCGAGAAACAAATCCTAATAGAAAGCCACCACAGGTCTATTATAGCCTACGAGTGGGTATATGATCTAGTAGTGTGTAATATTAAAGGCATTAAACTAGGATGTACTCAAAGGTAAAACCCCCTATAAGTTTTGTTCCATTTATACCATTCATATTCATTAAGCAATTTAATTACATCGAATCATATATAATTATAATCTATACAATTCTAGAAAATCCCTTAATAAAAATCACATATTAGATACCTCAATATAAAATATATCATGTAAAATCATATTAAAATCCATGCCTGTACATTACCTTGCAAGACACCTCATAAGTCAATACAACCAGATAAAGTCAATTTAAAACATATCCCTAATGTTGTCAAAAAACATAAAAAATATTATCGCATATAAAATTTACCACACCCATAAAAATACATATCCCACAATCACACAAAACCTTACTCGCGGACATGACAAATCTCTTCTAGTAGACAAAATAAATCAACATGGCCAAGCCTGACATATAAGAAATTCAACATAAGGTAACACATGAAATATTATCACTATTACATGGTTAATAAAGAAAAAATTAACATTGTTAAGAATTTATTTAACCTATTCATTAAAAAAAACCCAGGAAAAGGAAAATAGAGGCAAAACATTGGTTTTCCTGATCCAAAATTCCCAACCACATTTATCCAGCAGAAACGCACCCATGGGGTGGACGTTAATAAAAACCAGCAGTATTTACATGATTCAATTCATATAAATAATCACATAAACATCCATAAGAATTTAAATATATCAAATACTCATCCAAACAACACAAAAAACATGGGTTCGTGGCACAACAACACAAATAAACAACTTGAAATTATGTAATTAGCATGAAGCGACCTAACACCTCATGGTATGAGTCTCCTCGTCCATCCTCAACTTCATATTACTGCTAGAATGGTATAGATCTAAGAAAAAATATATTAATTCAACCCCAAATTACATATTTGTGAAAAATAATCATCAATAATGTCTCTAGAGTAATCGAGACCATTCTTATGGGGTTCAAACGAGACCGACAATGATCAAAACCGAGTTCAGGGATTCACAACCAGAAACCAAATCCTCTTCTGACGATGCTGTCTCACATACACGATGCATCCTTGATTGAAAATGACTTAATATAATGATAATTACTTATTTTAAAAAAATAAACTACACAGCATTTATTCCCATATACACGGTCTGTATATCATTTAACTTTTCATTTGGGGGCTCACTTCCACCATGTTATTTTCCAGGACCGGCTTACATTACTACAAAGTGTGTAACAGAAAGTAAACATGGTGTATTTGGGTTTTCATCTTTCCATCACTAACATGCACACCCTCCATGTATTCCTGTTATAAACAAACATACTACACAACCTATTCTTAGGATTACACAGCCTATAACCCATGATTCTTTTACTTTCCCTTAATTTCCCTTGTTTTTTCAAAAACAACTCAAAGAAAAAAAGAAATGATGAAGCCGCAAATCAAAGGGAAAATAAGGTTAACATATCATATATATAATTGGAAAAAAAATAATACATCATAATTCTCAACTTTTAGAGTTGATAAAGGAATAAATTAACACCATCTTTTTGTGACGATGTAGTTTTCTGTACTCTAGAACGGTAAGTTCACTACCATATTATTTGGAAGTGTCTATAAGTATAGATAAATCTTTTATAATTAAAATATATAAGTATATTAATAATAATTATTTCATTATATAATAATGTAAAAATTCTAATTGATGTTAGGGATATTGAGAAAAAACAAAGGACCTTGGAAAAAATATGACATCATTTTTAGAGTATATAAAATAGAAAGTAAATATTAAAAAATAGAGAATGAAATAACACCAAATATAAATAAGCAGCAGAATATTTATAATAATTAAACAACTGGAGCATATATATGTGAATGGAACACGTCACGTGAGTATAATAAAGCATCAAAAACATCACCCAAATCTTGAAATACAATAAAATATAACACAATGGAAATTAATGTAAACCCCAACAGCATTGTAAGACAGATATTAGTTACATTTCTCCATCTCAAACATCAATGAAGTACTAGATGAATAGTTGAATGATTGTGATGCATCATCCTAGCCAACGAACAAGCATAGATTCAGTATTACATGATTGTTTAGATGGTCTTATGAGATGCCTATTTTTTTATCATAGGTGAAGAATATATATAGTAGGATAGATCTTAGGGCTACATGATTCAATAGAAGAATAATAAATGCAATATCAATGTAATTGAAAACTGTAGGATTGTTTACTTTTGTGTACTTCCAAGTTAATTTTGTTTTTATTTATTATTACCTGCTAAATATATATTCACTAAAAGTTAGGAAAAAAATTAGCTGGTTTCCCATTGTAATTTGTTTCCTACTTTATTTGGGTTAGGATTTTGGACCCGAATATATTATATGATTTCAGGTATAGATAATGGATAGTTCCCTTCATCATCATGTACTTTTTTGTTGTTGGAGATAGAGAGATTTCAAACAAGATAAAGCTTCAATGGATGTTTTCTTTTACAAGGGATTCTTTTATATTGAACTATATTGTATTTTTAGCTTTGGTACATGTTTAGGATGCTTTCCAAGATACATGTTACATGGTTCATTCATATATGAAGATATATATATTCTTCAATTTTTTTTATTAATATCAGTTTTCCCCAGTTTATTTCTGTTGGGTATTATTACTTCTGTTGTAAATTAATATTTTTATCTCCTATGTATAATATTACAATGAGTTTATAGTTTCCACAATATCACACCTTGGCCCCCGCTTCTAGTCAGAATCCACTTGCGTTGGGGAAAATGCACTCGAGTTCATGTGACCAACGGGGTTCAGGGCACCTTGGGCGACCCCCAAATCTGGGATGCCACATAAATACAATGATATTTCATATAATTTCATGGAATGTATACTCAAACCAAATTATAAATTGATGACATATTCCTCCATAAAATCTATGATCCATGATTGGATGTATTTCATGCAAGATATATAGTTTACATTTTTTATATCCGCATTAATTATATTTATAAAATACATCTATGTTTGAGAAGTGTGAAATATATACCGATCATTAGTGTCTAAATTATATATTCACAAAGAATAATTTCAACATGTATCAAAAAAGATTTTTAGATCTACCCAGGGAATATAATTTCCATTGTAACCAGCATTTGGGAAGCAAGAAAAAGATTGTGGACACACTTAGAAGAAATGAACTCGCTATATTATCCATGATACAGATTAATAACAAACCTATATTCATGGATATGTAAATTATTGAACTGAAAAAAAAACTGTAAGAAATAAATCCTACTGTTCACAACTAATATCCAAGATATCATTGATAGAGAGGAGTAGGGAGTCACAAATAGATTAAATGGAGAGTCAAAAGTAGGAGAAAACAATATTGAAAGGTAAGAAACATGTGTTCCATATTGATGAGGATAGTGTCAATTGTTTTTCAACTAGGATTTGTGTTCCTAGATAACCAATGATATATTATGACCTATTGGATAATCACAAGTACACATATTCACAATGAAAACATGAAAAATCACTATTAATGTAGATAAAAAACACTATATATAGATGTGTTGATAAGGGGGGCTATTGATCAGCAATAAACAATACTAATAATGGTAGTCCTTTATCCATACTAGAAAATTCACTTATAATAGACCCCCTTTACCTATGATATTTTATTACAAATAAGGGAATTTCTGGCTATAATGTTCTATTAATATAATAGAACCCCTAGCAATAAAATTCAAAAAAAATTCAAACAATGATATATACCTATTATGTGACTACGTGAATAAAAAAATGTTCACTATGGTAGATACAAAGATAACTTCTATAAAAACATCATAATCTATTTTATATAATTTAATATACAATAATCCCACAATAATTTATGAAATATAATGTTTCATGTTTTATCACTCATTATTCCTTCTAAAAAATTTCTTCCCATGGTATTAGTTTACAAATAAATCATATGAACCTGAGAAAAACATTACCCCTATATAAGAAAGCAATTATTATGTTAGTAATAATATAAATAATTAAATTAACAATTAATATTACATAATAAATTATTTAAATTACAATATTTAATACAAATGGCACAATTAGAGTTATACTTGTCACATTGTGCGTCTAATTGTGTTGTGTTTGATTCCTACATGTCAAAAAAGATTTATGGATCATTGCCCCAAAATATCAAAACAATCTGAATGAGTTTTATAAATTTTGTGTATTTCACTTGTTATTATACTAATATTAATGTATATTTTTTTAATTGACACATTTGGATGTATACTGGTAACACAATGTGTTGTATCAAGGTGCATTTATTTCCGAATAGTCAGAAATGACTTATAGATCATTATTCTAGAATATCAAAACAAACCAAATATATTTTTTATTTTTTCAATAATCCAGTTGTCAGTTGTTAATAAAATTTCTTTTTGAACTAGAAACACACATTAAGATTCATATCAGTTGAATTCTATTACGGTTTGACATCAGACTACTTCATTCATCTCACAAATGACTTATGAATTCCACAGCTAAATTTTCTAGAAATTTAGAGTCGATTTTCTTGGTTTTCAGTGTCTGACATGTTTTGAACAAAAATTTCATTTTTAAACTAATAACTGAAACTTTTTTCATTCCAGTAACACCATGTATCAGACTGAGGCATGGTTGATTCTTACATTTAAAAAATGTCTGATGGATCATTTTACTATATTATCATAATAATCTATTTTTTTCTCTATTTTCTGAATGTCACATGTTGTTTAGTCAAACTAATGTAAAATTTAAATTAAATTAGTCACTTTGAGTGATACCAACCACATAAGGAGTATTTTTTTGTGAATCATATTTCTACATGTCACAAATGACTTATAGATCATTTTCATAAATTTTAAAAATATAAAAAAGGTGCTTTCTAAATTTTTAGTTTGTCACATAGTATTTTTACTTAGAATGGTAAATTTTAAATAAAAAAGAATTTATGAGTTATACTAGCCACACCATGTTCAATACATAGGTACATAAGATTCGTACACATCACAAATGTTATAGAGATCATTTTTTCTAAAGTATAAAATCAATTCGAATGTGTATGTTCGGTTTTCATTATGTTAGTTGTTTTTTTTACAAAAATGTCATTCCAAACTAGAAATGTGCATTATGAGTCATATCAGTCACATCATTAATTTTTATGATGTGAGACTAGTTCATAAACAACAAAATTGACATATGAATTATTTTTTAAAATTATCATGAAAATCAGAGTTCTTATAAATTATGTTAAGTGAGTGACACATTTGGAACTAAAATGTAATTTTTAAACTGATAAAGATCACCTTTATTCATACATTTCACACCATGCATCAGATTGGTGTGCAGTTGATTCCTATAGTTCAAAAATCACCCATTGGTCATTATGCTAAGGTATCAAAACTATAAAAATGTGTTTTCTCAGGGATCAATATGTCACTTGTTCTTTTCAATTAAATTTAGGTCAGTCTTATATAAAAATACACAAATGGAGTCATATTGGTCAAAATGTATGACATTTTGAGGTGGGGTTGACACATACATGTCACTAATGTCTCATGGATCGTTTTCTTAAAATTTGAAAACAATCTGAATGTGTTTGGTCAATTTTAAGTATGTCACTTGTTGACTATTCTTAAATTTATGTCACATTAAACTAAAAATAGGCAATTTGAGTTATCCAGGTCACAAAGAACGTCATATTGTAGTGAAATTTGTTCTTACATGTCTCAAATTTCCTATATATCATTAATATAGACTATAAAAAATATTAATATATTTTCATTGTTTTTTATATGTTCAATGTGTTTTCTTAATAAAATTAAATTTCAAAAAAGAAAGACACATTCTGAGTCATAAATATCACATCGTGCAAGTGTTTTATATGTGAATATGTAATACACATCACAATTGACCTATTAATCAATTTCATATTTTATTAAAACAATCTGTGTACATTTTCTATGGTTTTATTGACTGATTTGTTTCGAAATAAAATGTTTATTTTAAACTCATAATAGACACTTATAGTCATATTGAACATAACATGATTCAGATTGAGGTATGTTAAATTCGTACATGTCTCAAATTACTCATGGACCATTTTTTTAATGTATAAAAAAAATCAAATGTGTTTTCTCAGCTTTTGATATTTTACTTGTAATATTTTAAAAAAGTAATTTAAATTTTATATAAAAAATAATACTTGGAGTCCTACTGGTCACACGATGCATCATATTGAGGTTTGGTTGACTCTTAAACGTAAAAAATGTATCATAGACCATTGTAAAAAAATATCAAAACAAATATGAATGTGTTTCTCTTGTTTTTTGTATGTCAATTCTTCTTTTTATAAAAAATAAAGACAATTTTAAATAAAAAGACACACATGCAGTCATACCAGTCACACCATAAATCTTATTTAAGTTTTGTTGACCCCAACACATCATAAATTACTCATTTAATTTTTACAAAAATATAAAGACAATCAGAATTCCTTATCTTTTATTTTACTACGTCATATTTGGTTTTTATTTATATTAATGTCAATTTTATATAAAACGATACACATTGAGTTATAATGGCCACACCGTACATCATATTGATGTGATGTTGATTCCCAAATGCAAAAAAATGATATATAGATAATTTTCCTAATGTATAAAAAAAATTAAAATGTGTTTTCTCTTTTTTAGTATGTTTGTCGCGTTTTTTAGTAAAATGTCATTTAAAACTAGAAACACATAGTTTGAGTCATATAGATTGTATCTTGCATCGTTTTTTTTCGGAATATTTCATAAATGTTAAAAATGACTTCTGATTCTCTGTCAGAAATTATAAATACAATTCTATCATATTTTCATTATTTTAATAGAGTTGCACATTTTGATCTAAAAAGTCAATTTTTAAATGATAATAGAAACTTTTATTCATACTGGTCACACCATGTTCCATATTCTGGTGTGGTTTATTTCTACATATCTCAAATATCTCAGGTAACATTATTTTGAAGGATAAATAATATGAATGTGTTTTTTAGATATTAATTTGTCTCCTTTGTTTTATTATTACTTAAATGTCAACTTAATATAAAAATACAAAATTAATGTCTTACCGGCCCCATAGTGTTTCGAATTGATAAGAGTTTGATTCAAAAAAATAACAAATTACTTATATATTGTTTTTCTAATGTATCAAAAAAATATGAATGAGTATTCTCTATTTTCAGTGTGTAACTTGTTATTCTTAATAAAGGTAAAGTCTTGTTAAAATAAATAGTGACACTTTCTGTGATACATCCCACACCATGTTTCAAATTGAGGTTCAATTTATACCTACACATCCCAAATGACAAATAAATTGTGATCTATGTATATAAAAACATTTGAACTGTGTTTTCTTGTTTTTTTTTATTATAGTAGCTTTTTTCTAATAAAATATAATTTCTAATTAGGAACACTAATTTCGAGTCCAAATGATCACATCATTCATTGGTATAACATTAAACTACTTCATACATGTCATATTTGACGTAAAAATCATTTTCTTAAATTATGAAAAAATTGCAATTATTTTTATATGTTTTCCTTGAGTAAAATATTTTGATTAAAAATTTAAATATTAAACTGATAACTGATAGTTTTATTCATACCAGTAACACTCTACTTCATATTTATGTTTGGTTGAGTATTATACATAAAAAAATGACTGAAGGTTCTTTTTACAAACTAATCAAACCAATATGAATACATTTTCTCAGATTATAGTACGTTACTTGATAATTTCCTTAAATTTGATGTCAATTTTACATAGAAATACACACTTAATGAAATGATTGTTATACTGTGCATCAAATTTTTGTTCAATTTTATCCTACACATCACAAATATATTATTGATCATTTTCATAAACTATCAATGCAATCAGAATGCATTTTCTCAGCTTCCCGTAGGTTAGAAGTTATTTTTCAAAAATGTAATGTGAATTTTAAAAAAAGTGATAATTTGAGTGATATTAGTCACCTATTCTTTTTAATTTATTTTTAGTAGATTATATTCTTTGATACCAAATACATTAACCCATACATTTCATACATAGATGACACATCTTAGTAGATTAATAGTCCTTACATATCTTATTGCACCATTCTAGAAGAGTTTAGGTATAGTGATTTTGGAAGCATGGAGAAATTAATAATTAGTTCACAGTAGTATCTAATTATGTAATTATTTATTACAATCCCACATATAAATATCATTTATAGAATCCATCTTAATAACATAAGGATATTAAACATAAGAAATGTGATAAAATATTATTAAAAACATTAAATAAGCTAGATACCAATGATCATATAAGTATATCATGAGCATAAAGATGTTATATAAGGATATTATCATTAAAAACTCATACCATTTATATTATATATCATAATCATGAGTCTTGGATAAAATCATGGTAGTTCAAAAGACATGATTTTCAAACAATCAATGAATATTATAAACTAAAATCATACACTTCGAGACATACCGAGCGCACAGTGTATCAGATTTAGTTGTCGATGATTGACCTACAGCTGATTTGTACATTCTTAAGGAAATTTTCATGATAGTCCTTTTGGGAAACCAAAATTTTCATTCAACTATTGAGAAATACCTTGGTAGAAGCATCCTTATGATTCAAATCACATTTCTTACAACATGAATATTCCCCATCCACTTGAAAGGATCATTATCAATCTATTCTATATTATTGTATGTAGTTTAATGGAAAATATATCTACCCAAAATATCTGTATAAAAAATAAATAATTTTTAGATTGAAATGATAATGAAATTAACTTACACATATTAGATAATATTATGAAAAAATTAATAAATTACACAAAAATACACAATTTGAGTCATACAATCAACATCATTTGTTACAATTCATTCGATTTTCATTATTTGTTGAAATGGAAAGAGTTCATTGTCATAAATTTCCAAAATACATCATGTTCCCTGAACATTCATTAAAGGAATTTTATAAATGTCCACACTGATGTGGTGACAAGGTTTTTATGGAGAATAAGTCTATAGAATACTTTATTTAGCATCATTAGTCAAAAATTTAATTTATATTACATTAATGAAGTAGAAAACAGATAAAATTATATGGGAAATCATATTCTATTAAAAAATAATTACATTCTCATTGAATGTTGAGTTGCAGCCTCAACATCAATTCACCCACATTCATGGTCAGTTTTGAACAAACCACCCCAACATGAATAATGGAATACACATGTATAAGAAAACAATAATTATTTGAGTTATACTAAAAATTGTTAAATTAAAAATAAATTTTAACAATCATCTAATTATATGGATGTCACATATTCATGTTAGTTGTGTATATCTATTATTTGGTATGATTCCCATTCGTCTATGAGAACATCTACATTGTCCTGTGAATATGACTCATTTCAATATTCATAGTAGTACTAAAAAATATAATTAAAAAATGTATTAATAAATATTTTTAATGAATATTAATTTTTGTAGAAAATACCTATACATCAATGCTATTTTGTTCATTTAATATAATCTATTTTATTAATTTACAAACATAATAACCATAATAATTTTTGTAGGATTGTTTAGAACACTTCAGAAACAATGAGGAGATTTCATAATTTATTTATATGTGATTGGATAGTGAAATATTATTATATATACCCTAATAAATATCATATTTTATAACTTTTATTCATTATATTTATTATCCTCTGTCCACATTCCTCGTTTTTATGATATTGATGCATCAACCTATCATAACAGAATCCTCATTAAATTATAATATAATTATATATCATGATGATTTATTCTAAAACATTGGATCTAGGTTATTAAAAATTGACAAATGCCATCATCTGTTGATGTTTTGTTTAATATCCAAGCATTAAATCCACGAAATAATAATTTTTGGTGTCCAAATTTACTGTAATGAGTATCCAATGATTCTAAAAAACACAAAAAGGATGAAGTAATAATGGAAAAGAATATATATTTAACATCATTATATTGTAGTATTTTACCCTTGCATCATTGGTATTAAATAGAGTCTATCATCTAAATTTTTTGTTTCAAACGATAAGATTAGAACTCATACTATATCATAAATTCTTTTGGAATGAATTTTTTGTTCTATAGAGGAGATGTGAGGGGTAATGTGTACAAATTATTTTCAAGGAAAATTACCATTAATTTTTTTCATATTTATGCCAACAAAAAATATGAAATGTATGTTGTCTTAATTATCACAATATATCTAATTTTGGAAAATAAAATCATGAACATATACCTTAGGTATACATTTATAACTAAGCAATATAAATACTCTAAATAGAGTATTTCACTTTCACTATCAACTATAATAAATGATTGATCTGTCTCTACATGCATATTTTATTTAAATGAAATTGTTTTATTTCGACAATCTTTTAAATCCACATGAACCATATGCGATAGTAAGTGAAGATATAGAATAGGAAGGGTTATAGTTCTTTTAGTAGATCATATAAATCTATTGGTCTATACTTTTGATAGTTCTGGGTTGGTCAATCATTTCATCCCCTTCCCTTTGTCTGTTTGAAATAACATTCAGCAGTTATGAAATTTTTTAATTAATTTATAATGGTTTATCCAAAAACATAAATTAGAAATGAACACATCATAGTAAAAATGTTTTTTTACAATATTTTACGTACATGCGATGAATATTACAATAGTTTTTTATCAACTATATGAATATCTTACTTGTGAATTTGAATATGTATCTTAGTGTTCAGCTCATGGGAAACACTAATCGACACAAGAACATGACCCATTGGAAGTGGTGTGCTATGTAGCTTGTGATTTTAGATATTGAACACCATATCCTTCTCTATATGGTGATGGATGGGTGTTGATAGATATAAATCACATACATTATCACTCTATAGAATATTAATATATGAACATTTTTTGTGACTTTAAAAATAACATTTCTCAAAAAAAAATTGAATATTTATTACTTCAACCAATATAACTCGTAGAGGGGGATGACTTGAATCATAGCAGGTGGGGAGTGGGGTGTGATCTCCACATGATGGTTATTTTTGAGTTTTTTTCTTCTCATTGCCTCCCCCATAATAGTTTTCACCATATCTCTCTTTTAGTGGAATTATTATTCATGGGTAGCTATTCTTTCTCTCATTTATTTTATTAATTCACATTTATTTTCCATTTCATTTTTTCTTATAATATGTTAGAGGTTTCACCAAAAATTCCACACCTTGGACATGGCTATACTGCTATGGCTGCTTCAAGGACACCCATAGTATGTGATCATATGTTACATGTGCCAATGATTTATATAACTATGTCACATTGAAAATATAGGAAAACAAATATTCATTATTATGTAATATAAATTTAATGGAAAAGAAATTTTTATTACGTAATACATAAATATGTTTCCCACACATTATGTGGGTTTTCATTTATTAGTATCCCATATTTATGTTTACATGTATCCTTCCATACCACATGGTGCCGGAAAGAGGTTGCATTGGATTTGGAGTCATCAATCAGCATATAAATATAACAAAATAATTATAGTTTTGTGTCATGTCATATAAAAGTATTAAAATGATTTAAAATACATTCCAATACATTTCAAGTGAAGTTTACCCCTTATTTGTTTATGGTTTGGGTACACTGGAATTTCTATTCATTCATTATTACCATTAATGATTTTTTGTATCATAAAAAATCTATCATAGTGATGATTAAATGTGTCATCAAAAAAAAGAATTGTATCTATAATGAACCTGAAAAGACACTTCACCACGACGACCAGTAAACATATCTGATGCCTCTTTGGTTATTATAAGTGAATATTCAAGAGGTGGGTTTTGGTTTATCTTTCTCCTTAGCATCCATAAGATTATATCGTATTAGAATTTTGCAAAATCCCCTTTGATTCATTCTAGTAATAATTAATCCATAATTTTTATGGGTCTCCTCTATAATAAATCCACATTGAAGTAGATGACGAAGAGTAATTGAACCTTCCATTGTTTTTTTACAGAAAAATATTGAAATTATATGATAATTTTAATGTAATCTCTTCCATCATCAGTGTCGTTTTCCCGTGCACAACACAGAGCCACAAATTTACGTCAATTAACTCTTGTTTTAGAGTGATGATTTCAATATTACAACAAAACATGGGCTATTTGGGGTTATGATCTTATCCATGTTCATTATATTAGACCCTATATTTTATGCATTTGAAATTACACTTAATGATTTTTGAAAACAATATCAATGTACAACGCACCAATTTTTTCTGCGTGGTCAGTTCTTCAACACCTACCATTTCCTCAAAATTAACATCAATAATATGTTTTGTTTGAGATGTACCAGTGATATGTGAATATGTTTATTTTACCTCTGAAGTGCGAGAGCATCGAGTTGAGTGACCTATTAAGCCTTGGGATTGGGGGCACTATCACGTGTTGTATGTTATTGCTCATCTGCACTGTGTGTAATAATAGGTTCAAAGATGTTTTGTTCCTCAAGATTAGAATCACTATCAGTTGTCGAATTCATTATACAGTTTATTAATAAAATAATAAATATAATAAATAAAATTACTAAAATTTTATAATTACTTAAATAAATAAATAAATAAATATATTTTTTTAATCGTAAAGAAAAAAATACTAATTTAAATAATTATAAAATTATAGAAAATATAATTACTATATCTATAATCATAGAAATATATATAAATAATATTAATTTTATACATTTATAAAATGATAATTTTTTAACTTTATAATTAGTTAATGATTTAACTATATTGAATTCATTATAGTTAAAATGATAAATAAATATATATTAATTCGAATAATTATAAACTTATTTCAAATATATTTCTTATATGTATAATCTTGTAAATATATATAAATATTTCATTCTATATTTTTATAAAAATAAACAAAAAATATATATTTGATATAACTTTACAATTATATAAATTTATATTCTCTTATTTAACATAATAACTATAAATAAATATATTAAATTATTCATTTAAATAATTATTAATTTATAAAATATATTTTTATTATAAATATAAATTTAAAAATATATTTATGTAATATTAATCATATATATTTATATGATTATATATATAATAAATAATATCATATAAATTTATATTTATTTAAATGAATATATATATTAATAATTATAAAAATAAATTATAATTTATTTATTTATTTATTTAAATAATAATAAAAATATTACATATTTATTTATTATATTAATAATTTTAAAATGGTATATAATTAATAATTAACTTAGGAATTATTAATTTTTCAATATATATGTATTTATTTATAATTATAATTATAATTATAAATACCTTTATGAATTTATCCACATTTAAATATAATTTTAAATATAATTATTCAATTAAATATATTTATTACATTATATGAATAGTAAATATATTTTTTATAATTTTATAAAAAAGTGGGTATAACCATGAGAGATGCGCATGATGTAAGGAAGAAAAATATTTAAAATTACAAATATAAAAAATATCTATTATTTTAATTAAAAATTATTACAAATATATTTTTCTTTATTGTAATAGTTATAAAAAAATAAATAAAAAAATAAATATATTTATAAAATTATATTTCATAAATTTGAAATTTTATTAATACATATAATGAATATATTAATTATAATATTATAATTAGTTGAATATATCTATATTTATGTACATGTATACTTATTAATAAGGTTATTTATTTATAAATATTGTTATTTATTTATAAATATTTTTGTATATATAATTAATATATTTATAATAATTTTTTAATTATTTAAATATTACTATATTTATTTAGAATCATAATTATAACTATTCTTAATTATTTGAAAATATAAATAAATATATTTATTTAATTAAATATAAATATAAAATCATTTGAATTTTAATAAATGTTTTATAATTTTGTAATTTTTTATATAAATAAATAAATAAATATATATATATATAATTATTACTCTAAATAAATATAATTTCCATAATTTTGTAATTATTAGTTATAATTATAATTAAAATTCAATATATTTAAAACATAATCATATATAAATAAATTTTGATAATTTTAAATATAATAAATATATTAATTATTTAAATATATTTATTGTATTTTATAAGTAGGTTGGAGAACATCATAGATTCTAGGGTATAACAGGAATAAATCATATACCTAGTAAAGTATATATAATAAAAAAAGTCTTCAATGTATAAATGAACATTCCCCATGAATACATATAATATATGTACTTCAATTATAGTCACAATTAAATACATCTATTGACCAAATTCATTTAGAACATATTATTATATAAATATACTTTCTTTAATTATAATTATATATATATATATAAGAAATTATATATATTTAAAAAATTAATAAATATAATAAATATAAAAAATGTATTTATATTATTTAATCATTTATCAAAATCATATAATTATTTAAATATATATATATATATATTTATAATATTATATGTACTTATTATAGACATTGTATATATATATATATGAGTGTGTGTGGTTTAGTAAAAAAAATATTAACTTTAATCATTTGTTTTTTATTTAATTTATAAAAATAATAATTTTTTACTATCAATATAATAATTTTTTAATATCAATTCAATAATTTTAAATAAATTAATAACATTTGTTATTAAATACATTTATTAGTGCTAATAATATCTCTTCTAAATGGTAATCCTTTATCATTAATTTTTGATGCGTTAATAAAGGGTAGATTTACCAGCACTTTTAACAATCACTAATAACGGCCCCACTTTTATCAGCCCTTTCTACTTAGTACTGATATAACTCAGCTCATCCCTTCCCCGAATATGTTGTACTGAATACACATAGATCATCTCTCACCATCCGTCTTTATAGTACTATGATTTATCTTGATCATTAATAGTAATTTTTTTGTGACTACATGGAGAAAGTTATTGTTGAGTATATATCAAGGTTCTTGGTATAAAAGAATGTTAAATTATTATAAAAAAATCAAAACGGATGATTAAATCATTTCCTATAACCACGAGGAACGAAAGAATGTCACTATGTAATTTTTCACTGGTATCCTGATGACACCTAAGGGAAAAAATCTAATATTAGTTGTGGTGGATTGACTCACCATGACATTACAATTCATATATATTTGATAAATATTATCCATAGAACAAATTTGCGTGTTATATGTATGGAAGTGGGGATGTTTAATGATATAAAAAATTCAGTCAACTCTATCCATGATCAATAGAATACTAATATATTCTGGAGAAGTCATCATCATGATTTGAATATTTAATGTAATTTTAGTACTACCAATCACCCCAAACTGATGGTCAATCAAAATAAACTATTCAGATTCTCAAATACATGATGAGAAGTTTTTCAATGGAATTAAAATGAGGATGGGATCACAATCCCTCATTAATTGAGTTATCAATCACCACCAGATTCCTCACTAGTGTTCAAATAGATCTATAAAATGATCTGTAATGTATGAGATATAAACTCCTAATTTCCTAGAATAAGTCAACAATAAAACATACGTGGTCATTATCTTATATAAGACATGAAAATAATAGATCATGCCTTCCATGATTATATAAAATATTCATAGTCATAAAATAGCAATGATGAAGACCATCAATGGGATTTGTAGTTTGATGATAGAGGTAAATATTTCCTTATAATATATATATATGTGTGTGTGTGTGTGAGTGTGTGTGTGTGTGAGTCATGATGTATGTACTGAAATGGATAATTATCCCTAGTTACATCATCCCCTTTGATATCGTTGATTACATAGGAGCAGTGGCTAATCAACTAACACATCCCCAAAATTTTGATCATGTTAATGATGTATTCCACGTAACACATATGAGGATTTATATAAATTATCTATCACATGTAATGAATTTGGAGGAGGTATAACAGGATAATGAACTCTCTTAGGTGGAGTAGATTATGAAGATCTTAAACTATAGAGACACATTTATTTTCAACAAGACTACTAATCATGTCAATATTCTTTGGTGGAACTATATATATAGAGATGGGACATGGGAACCAGAATAAACAATAAAAAACATGAACCCTCACCAATTCTCAATAGATATATTGAGTTTAAATCTCATGAATGAAATTTCTAAAAGGGGAAAAAATGTAACAACCCATAGTTTATAAATGTTATTATTTTTCCTAAATTAAATATGTATTATATTATATTAAACAATATTATAAAAATAAAAAAAAATGAGAAACCATAAAAAGGATTATTTCATGAATGAAAATACATACATTATTCAATGAAAAAACTCATTTCAATTCCAAATATTATATGGGGATAAAAAATAAAAATTAGAAAAACTACAATGGTAGAATATAGGTCACCCCAATCTGCTAGAATCATCCCTCCCACAAACATTAGTAATGAAATGAAATATATTAGTAAACCAATAAAAATATTTAAATAATAAAATCTAAAATCATTGGGATAATTATAGTAAATTTTGGAGGAAATAATGAATTGGTATTTATTGGAGGTATTGTCACAATTGGAATAATATAGTGACCATTGGAATAGTAACTAGACTGTTGGGAATAGAAACTGGACAACATGAATTGTAATTTAACCTCATAATTATATAGTTTGATATAAATAATATTTATCTTGTGAAATATAGTAATATACACATATTATATATATGGAAAATTAATATCATGATTAAAAATATAAATTAAAATTTATAAATATTTTTATGAAACATTAATTTAAATAATTGCATAATAATCATAATTTTATATAAAAATTTATAAGTTAGAATGATATAAATTTATTTTGATAAAATAAAAATAAATATTAAAATTATTTCATTTAAATTTTTATGGGGTATTTTTTCATAAATTTACAATATACATCAATATTGAATTGAAAAGTAAAAATACAGTTTCCATTTCACTGGTGTATCTTAAATTACAATATTCATGATTAAATAATGGGATAATAATTTATAAAACACTATTTGATATAAATATATATATATTCAATTTCTAAAATTAGTCTCGAAATTAGAGTAAACTTTATTTCTAATCCTGGAAATCATTTTCAACGACCCAACATCATATGTGATCCCATTAAATCCCTATTTTAAATTTTTTCCATTATTAATTTTGATTATTTATTAAAATACAACTATAAAAATAAATATAGTCTTAAAAAATATTACTATGTATTTGAAAATTATTTTTTTTGTAAAAAAGACACAATTACATGTTTTACCTTTGATATATTATATTATATAATATTTTATTTGAAAAATACAATTACCATCATGTATAAATTACTCTTCACCATCAATATGGTAAACTAATCATCCCACATTTTACAAATAAAAATTTCTTACAAAATAATTTATATAATGAATTATTGAATATGTAGTTGAATTATGGAGTAAAAAAACTCCAAATATCATGGGAATCATGGTGTCATAAAATAGAACTACACTGATGAAAGAATATGTTTTTTAACAATTAGTGAACTGCCAAGAGGACATTTTCAATTATTTTATTACAAAAACATATGTATTTTTATTATATGATATTTTCAATATGTATATATATATATATTAAGCTTCTATAATTAATTCTACTAATTCATAAATTACATTAAACACAATAATGAAATAAATGAAAAATAATGAATTTTTAAGGAAAACATGATATCAAAATATCATCCCATTAACCAAAGAAATTAGGAAATATAATCAAATGAATATAATTGTTAAATAGTGAAAAACTAAACTATGGATTAATATTTAAATGAGAACTATTTTATTATTTTGGAGGTTTGTTGGTGGTAATGTAATGTGGAAACTATGTTAATGGGATTTTAGAACACATACCCTTTTATGTGGGTTATCCCTATTTCACATTGTTTTTATTATGGATATTTCTCTAAAATTCTGTAAATAACATTTTACAATTATTCCCTAATCTTTTTATAGATATTCATGTTTCCACATTAATTTTTATACAATATATAATGATTTCCCAAAATGTGATTTCTTTCCTAAAAAAATCATTGACTCTACATGTATTGTTCATCATAATATTAAAAATGACCATTTATTCAAAATTATGTTCACCATTTCTCATTTTCAAACCCCAATGATTATTCATGAATGATTTTGTATGAAATAATTTTAAATTTTATTCTATTTAATGAGTTATTTCATAACTATGAATGTTATACATTTTATTTGGAATGCCCAATTATGTAAATATTACTATGTGAGTGGTGTGACTAGAATTATATAACCGTCTAATCCATTTGTAAATGTGATTAATATCATGAGATAATATGTATTATGTGTGAAAATGATGTTATATTTTCTCACAATAATTATATTATGATAATGAATATTTTTTTATGAACGTGATGCTGTCTTTTTTCAAATGTTTTGTATTTGAACACTATAATAGCATGTTTCATATTTGTGCATTTCAATATTTAATGCCATTATAAATTGTTCCCATTATTATTTTTATCATGATAATATGATTATTATATTATTTTTATGATTATAATCACCTGTGTTATTTTTATTTATGTCCCTTATCCCCCTTTTATTTAGAGTATAGCTTATCCAATTATGTGATGTATATCTTAAGGCAACTACATGTACAAATGAGAACATTTGATAATTTAATTGGACAATGATGAATTATTTTAATAATGTTTTTGTTTTATTATGTATAATTGATTAATAATTAGGACGTTTATATGTAAATAATCACTTGAATAATTGAATGTATAACTATTATGCTATTACACTATAAAAACGACATATTTGTCATGTAAAAAAATATAGGCCCTCTATATAAATATATCTAAATAGTATTTAATTAGTTTCTAATACCTACATGGGGTTATATATGAAATATCATTCATTAATCAACATTCTCTTTTCCACTATTAAATTAATATACTTTCCACTACATTTTTATGGCTGAAATAAATTTTGGACATCTACAAAAAATCACTAGGGGTTCATTGCTTTGATACGAGTTATTCACATGTAGTAGAAATTCAAAATCCATTTCAATAAATTGGTTATATAGTATAATTGACTCTATCATTGTGTTTTGGTATTGTATCATGTTGGTATGAGTGTTTGATAGTATATCATTATGAAGGAAACTGTAGGATGGATTGGCAGTAGAACCAGGTGATGGATGTACCACATGATGGGTATAGTAGAAGGTAGTACCTCTATATAAAACTATATGCTCTTTTATGGTAAGATATATATAAATGATGGTATCATAATCTAATGGTATATCATGGTGGTCACAAAGATGAAATAGTGCAATCATAGAGTGGTTGAACAGTCTAGCTAAAGGTATATCATTATGACATGTGAAGGACCTTATAAACTAATGGTATATCCTTAGTTATACATTCATTCATAATTTATCCTTAAAATAGATTACTATTATAATAACATTATTGTATTATAAACATGAAAAACATGATTTGAGATCATGAATATAATGTGGTTGTATGTAATATCTCCCAATTTGATAATAAAAATTAATGGAATTGAGAAACCATATAATAGAACAGTCAAAAGGTAAATAAAACATATAGATGACTTTTATATATAACACTTCATGTCCATATTGATTGTAACTAGTTATATAGATAATCCTTACAATTATAAATATGTGATATTATATATAATTAGTCATACCAAACCCCATTTAATATATTATCCCTCTTTTGGGATTATCAAAGAAATAAAGAGAATATAAAATCAAATGAAAAACATACAGAATAATAATAAATAGTAATTTCATTATTTATTAATGTCAAAATGTATTAAAAATAAGTTAAAAGTATGAAAAATATTTATCCAAATATAATATGAGTCTAATGACTCTCTTTTATCTCGACTAGAAACATGATATATTGGACCATTTCCCAATCCAGCAACTAGATATTTCTGACTAGGAGGTGTAGGAGGCCAAACAAAAATGGTATATGCTACTGGAAAAATCCACCTAACCAATTCAATAGGATAAATTTTAAAACGAATAACAATAATAGAGGTAGTCATTATATGAGACTTTATGGGTGTCGAATCAGATATAGTTAAGGCTGTAGTAGGGGGTGCAATAACTACTGTCATGGTATGGTAATGACATGTTTCTATCATCTCCAAAAAACAATGTGGTCACTCTACCAAAATGATCCATATAGTTAATGGTGTCGTAGGGGGTGATACAATATGATGCTCATATCAAACTATACAATGGATCAGATCAGCATCTACTGATGTAGGGTCTAGAGTAGGATGAGCTCTTTAAGAATATTCTTCAAGTGTTGTGAATCTTGATTGCCTATCCAGAAGAGATATATACCTACTAATAATGCTACATATCATATCCTCTATTATACATTGGATGGAATTCACCTACACTGCAGACCTAATATTCTCTATAAAATGATTTTCCATATTCATGAACATATATAGTGACACGATATTTTCATACATGGATATTACATCTTTTTGGTGAATATTCATTATATTAAAAAAAATAACTCATAAAGATTGTAATGTTATAATCTCTTTAGAAAAATGGAATCCTAAAAAACATATCCACATTTTAGATACATTATCTCACACAATGTTCTTTATAAACAAAACTCTTCATATATATATCATACATAATAAATTTATCCATATACATGGGAAAAGAAATAATATAACGAATGATATCATATTTTCATTAATGGTAAACAAGGTAGATATCATTATAACATGTGAATATGGGTGTCAGAACATGATAATAATATATGAATATCATCAATGTATATCATAGATCAAAAACATGAGGCATAGAATACATATTGGTGGTTCAAAGGACATGAATCAAAATTGAATCATCAAATGTGATTCATGAGATGCTAACATTTTCATATGACATAGATTTTGAGGCATAGACATAATCATAAAAAAATTTATATTAGGGATAACCTCCATGAAATTCATTAAATGTTTGGCGATGGATACCCAGTAGTGTATATACTTCATTCTTATTATAACCTCTTATGTAATATGTTTTTCCTTGAGATAATGTATTTCTTAACCATGCTGATGTTTTGTATAACCTCCATGTACTCTTTTTTTTTGGGTTGTGATATACTCCCATGAAACATTTGAGCTCATATAACATTAATCATTTCCCAATACATTAAAGGGAGATATTGGCCCCACCTATAACATACTATATATTATGATATATTCCAAAAGAACATTAAAAATTCAACCAATCATATCTAATGATATGAAATTGGATTCATAAAAATTTCATCATATAATAAACAGTGGAAAAGATAATGGGTTCATAATCATGTCATCATTCCATCATAACTCAACCCATGAAAATAATTTAAATTTATAAGATTTTCATCCTAGTATAAACCTTTTAATGGAAATTTATTTCATAAACATCATTCTTTGACAATAATAAACTATCCATTGAATGAATAGTAATGGTTTGATTGGATCTTATCCTTATTAAGGCATATAATGCATCACCATATTCCATTTTAGATGGAATATTATTTCAAAAGACCAATTAATAAATTTCATGATGAAAAAATGCATTCAAATTTGAAAATAATGTTTTAAATAATTTTTCAAAAAACCATTTGTTTTATAATAACATTGAAAACATAAAAGTAATATTTAGAAATAATTTAAAAACTTTAATGATGAAAAAATACTTTCCATTGATAATGAATTTCTACATTTTTTTAGAAATATATTTCATAAAAATGTAAATTAATAATAATAATAGAATCTATATAGAATATAATGATCTAAATGGGGGAAAATCAGTATCATTCAATACATGATAAAAAATATTCCATTTACATTTTAAACAAAAAATGTGCATTGTTTGGAAAATGATATGATGATAAATTTAAAAAAAATTGTACAAATTAATTATTGGATAAAAATTTCGTTTATAAATATGTTCAATATTTTTAAAAACTTTTTTGATAACTTTTTCAAAAATTAGTTTAAAAAGAAATGTGTTTTTAAATTAATAGAATTATAAATACGATTTTTCTAAAAACATTATTTTAAAATATTGAAAACATAAGGAGAGTAAAAAATATTGGAAAATTTTTATTATCATTAAACATACATAGAATAATATAATACAATTGTCTCTAGAGATATATATTATAATATTTTAACATGGGATTTTTATCCATGAGATATCCCCTTAAACAATGGTACTGTAATAGAAAACCCATACAACTCCGGTAACATTGAGTCATAATACCAAAAAATTATATTATTTAATGAAACATATAATATAATTAAAATATATAAATTAAAGATATAACATTTCAATTCGAAAGTATATATACTTCACTTAAAAAGGTAGTTGAATAACATAACATAGTTCCCCCAGAAAGAAATTTGAGTCAAAAAATTCTTAACCGATATTGTAAATTTTGAACCATAAATCCTAGTAATGAGTGGTCCTAAATTGGCTACATAATTATATATTTCATTTTATTTATAAGAATCATAAATAAATTCATGGTAATTATATTCATCAAATAAAATAAATTGGTTGAGAATATTGAATGTTTCCCACAATAGTTAAAAAAAGTGATACGAAAAGCACTTACCACATTAGTAATCATTAGAATAACAAGTACCAAAAAAATAAATCATTAAATATAATCAAAAATATTATATTCATGATATTAAATTTCAAATATTTATTATATACACCACAGAAAAGAAATGAGTGGTTAATTTGAATATGCCTCCCAAAAATTAAAAAGTTACCAGAAATCCATTACCATAAGTCTCGACTAACATCGAACACCATCAAAATTCTAGAATAATAAATATAATTTTATTATAATTTTATTTAATATATTTATATATATATATATATATCATACCATATATTATTTATTTTGTACTTTTATTACCCATTTATTAACAATTCCATTTTCAATCCATGTTATAGGAAATATAAAATTTGTTTTTAATGTATGTTTTGATTTATTATTTTGGTTCCTCATAATTTGATCAAGGTTACATAATATCCATAATTGTATCCATGATATTAACATCATATAGAAAATTTATATATTTATTTACAGTGGTCTCTAAATGCTAGATATAGAAAATGAAATATATAGGTTACCGAGATCATAGGTCGTTCGTACGCATGAATGATGTTTCAATTTTCTTGAAGTATTGAAATAAATAAACATAAAAAATAAATTATAATAACTAAAAAAATATTTATCTAATATGTATCATATATTATATTTTTATAATAAACCATATTGACTTCAATGTAATTCTTTAATTCCTTAAATCGCTTCACGTGGCAGAATTCTTCCACACAAACGAACATCATTTTCATATTTAGGTAGAATTGAATGTAAGAATGAAAATGTTATATAATGATTAAATAAGAATAATTATATCATATATATCATATTTAAAAATTTACTACAAAATTAGATCCATCTTATTGATGTGGTAATGAATAAATAAATGACATCGGTTCGCAAGGTGGTAGTCCACTAAACACTCGAATGATGATTTCATTACCCTTTTTAAGGAAGAGGAGAACGATTTAGCTTACTAAATTAAAAAAATCCATGTATATAGAATATATTTATTTTATTATATAAACATGGTTTAATTTTAATTTATTTATATGGACCATGTAATAAAATAAAAAATTTCATTGAAGAACATTACCTCTTCTTTGAGTAAACTCCATTGGTTTTCATGAAAGGCGTTACTATGATGGATTTATGACCAAAATAATGATATAAGTATAAAATTATGGAATTAAGGATTTTATTTCAAAAATTATTTTATGATACAAATGGTTTGAGAAGTATAAAGAGTAGAAGAGAATATGTTTCCTTTAATAGGTGTTGTGAGTGCACATATATTCTTTTGTAAATGAAATGGTGTACCATAGTTTACCGAATGAAAAAAGAAAAAAATGGTCAACAATATAAAATATAATATTTGAGTACAATAAATTTCCATTAATACCATTTTTTCATGTTTTGGGATATTTTAAACCCTTACTTTTTTATTTTAATTCCCCAATATATGATATTTTACCTTAACTATTGTAATCAGTTTTTCCAAATTTTACATCTCAAATGGGTAATATTTTTTTGTTAAACATAGTATATAATAACTGATGTTGTGATCCAAAAAATGTAATCATTTTTTTTAAATTTCATTAAAATAATTATAAAATGATAATTTATCATTAATCCCGTAGAAGTGATGTGAATGGGGGATTTCAAAGAGAAAATAATCAAATGATTAAAAAATTAAATTAAAATTATATACGAAAATTATTTAAATTACTTAAATTGGGTTAATGGATATATAAATGAATTATTTTTTTATAACACATCTTAAATATTTTTTATGTTTAAAATTCATTCAAATAAATTCCAATTCTTTTTAAAATCCTATATTTTTTTTACTATTATTCTAATTATTTACCTTCTAATTAAATTATCAAAAATATCCTTAATATAATTTTGGAATTATTTTCTCAAACATAAATTTTATTATTTCAATAATTTTTTCTAAAAATGTTAAAAATATGAATAAGTGTGAAAAATGTGATAAAACATAATTTTTTTAAAAATAAAGTTTTAAGAAAATTACTCAATTTATTTTAAAATCGTGTATAAAAACACATAATATGAATGGTAAAAAATTTTGAAAATATAATCGCAATCTTCATTATAACTGTAAAATAGATGTGTTGTAATTAATTTATTTATGTAAATCATATTTTTGTGCTTAAAATAGTTTTTTAAGAAAAAGAATTTTTTTTCAAATAGTTGTTATATTAATTTCTAAATAAATATTCAATAAATAATTTATTTTTTGAACACATGTGCAAATTTTATTTTTTTAATTAATTTAATAACATTCATTGAATCCATTCTAATGACTTGTTAATAAATATTGTATTAAATAATTGTATTTTAATAGTATGGCACTTTTTATTTAAACGTGCTGTTGCATATAAAAAAATATAAAATCCCTTCTTCCTGTAACAAATGATTAACATGGTTTTTCATGTAATGTGAAATCTTGGTACATTAAAATTAATTTAAAATGATTTTTTAAATCCCTTGGTTTAAACTGTAACATCCCAGGAAAATAAAGAATATGACATTTTCATATTTATTAATAATTTTTATTTAAATATTTTTTTATTTTAAATAGGATCTTATGTTTGACAGTGTACCCAATACTCAATAATGAGTTTGTTTGAAATCTAACATTGCACACAATGTTGGGTCATAGTGAAAAATAATAATATAATATTATTTTAAATTTTAGTTAACACCTAGTCATTGTATTAGTGGTAATGGATGTAAATATCTACAATATGAATTTACATATTTGTAAAATGATTTTACATTTATATAATTAATTTTACATACAGAAAATAAGAATGAATCATAATTTAAGAATAAATACTCTAATATTCATTAAAACACTGATTTTGACACTTTTTGATGGAGAACCCTCATTAAATTTATTTTTGATTACTTTTGTATATTCTATTTGCAAAAATAAAATTCTTTTTTAGAATAGGGATATAAAATTTTGATTTTGATGAAATTTTTTAATTTTTATGATAAAATTCTTTTTGAATGAATAGTACAAAATATTGTATTTTAATTCAAAAATTCATCTTAATATAATATATTTATAAGGATATATTATCTTTATAATTTTTATTAAAGTGTAATTATATTTTTTACTATTTAATCCAATTTTTGTCATTGGATGTAATTTCACATTTAAATTTGACATAAACATCTGCGAATCTTTTGATAGTTATTATTTCTTAAAAACACGATTTTTTTTGACAATGAAAATTAATTTCTACAACTTCTGTGATTTGAATTTATAAAAATTGATTCCATATTTATAATTATTAGTTTAAAATTGTTTAAATAGGTAACTTTTATTTTTGGACAATATGAATATTTACTTAAGTAAAATTTTTGTTACCACGGTCAAACGGTAAATATAGTAAAAAGGGTAACCAAATATTTTTATAATTATATGAAATTACCCTAAAATCTGTTCTAATCTTACTGGTTGATATATTTTCGACCATTTTCATCCATGGGTTGATTATGGGACCCCTATGACCAATTTAGGATTGATAATGAAAATTTATTTTAATTACATTAAAGTTAAGACAAAAGTGACATAAAAAATATCTTTTAGTAAATAACTTTTTACATTAGTTTATAAAGTTATCCTTTAGACTATTAATATTTATATGAAATATAAATATATTTCTTATGTCATGGTATTTTTTGAGAATTTTTAGTCATCCAATAAATAAAATTATTTATGACACAATAATAATGTAGGGTTTACCTCATTAATGAATGATTTAAATAATTTGGATTATAAATATTCAAAAGATTATCCAAAACCTATCAAATTATAATTGGATGATTTTATTTCGAACATTAGTCATCTTATCTTCCACTTTAATGATTTTTGGTCCTTTTTAAACCTAAGATATGTTCATAATAACATAATATTTTCTAACAGCCCAAAAGAGCACCTCATCATCCCCCTTATAAAAGGAAAACACTTCTAACTAATTACAACTAATCTCAAGCCCCTTGGATCGTCCAAAACCTAATCAAATAATATCTAAAGGTCCCCATATTCTCTTTATAAGCCTTAACATAGGCATATGGAGCTTCATGAAACCCATTTGGTTCGAACCAAATTGAGTTACCCGATTTAAAGGCAATATCTTCTTTTAAGTCCATTTGTTTTATTTTACATATACCACACCATAAAATATATTTATTAAATTATTTTATAACAATACAAGTTTCCTCATTATAAAATGTTGTTTTTATGAGAATTATTTGAACTACACTTACACATACCTCCATATAATGGGTAAAAACATACGGTTTCTGGGGACGGAAAAATACTGCCTAATGAAATGCTGATAGTTCAAATATCCCCTCTCGCCTCTCATGGTATCCATTCTGTTAGATCTGTATTAATATATGATATATATTATGAATATTTCTTATTTATACTTCTGTATTTTTTATTTATATCATACCTTTATGGTTTCAATTATTAGTAAACGTGATCATTTCATTTGAGGATGTGGAGACTACCACCCCCTCAAGGTGATATGAGTCGTTCATACCATACATGGGATGTATAAAAGATGGAGTAATTAAAATAATATATGATATTATAATTTAAATATAATATAAAAATTTATCATTATGTTTTTCCTTCAATTAAAACACGAAATAGAAATGAAAGTAGTGTTCATGCGTATGTACTACTTATCGTCTCCATGAATAGTGCATTACATTTCTTATCTCCAAATACTATGTACAGTTATAAATAAATATATATACTGCATATATATAATATATATGATATATATATCATGAATATCATTTTGGAGAAAATTTTCTTTTGAGCGCATGGACAACTTGTAATTATAAGGTGTTCATTTTGGACTCAAGTACCAAATGTCGACAAAACGACTGTTGTTAACATAAATGATTACACAATGTTTATTATATGATAATAAGTGATATTCAAGGAATTATAAACATGAAAAAGTGTTCTTAATAATGTTTAAATTAACTTAGGTTTATTATTCCGGAAGATCATGTAATAAAAAATTCATGTTGGACATGAGGTAAGGCGCTTCTTATCTCACTTTTAATTCCGTTAGACTTCCATTGTTTGCCACTAATTTATTGCATGTGGTGTATTCTGTTCTGCCATTTGATATATATTATCATGATTTTATTTATATTTTGGTTATTCTATGAATCATTTGGTTTTTATTAACATTTTTTATATGACTCAATTGATTACAATGTGGTAAGGTATTTTCATCTCAATTTTTATTATCATGAGACTCGTGCAATATTTTCCACTATTTCCATTTTTCTGGTGTATGTATAGCACATGATTGTATTCAATATATAATAGAAATTAATTTTTGTTTATTTACATATTCATTGTGTTATTCTTCTTTCACATGGTGTATGTTTCGTAAGATACCAAATCGGTAAGGGATCATTTTAACCCAATTTTCATTCCTTCAGTTAATCTTCTAATTCTTAATTATGTCATGCTATGATAATGTGTGGAATCACTATTTATTTATTTATTATGTAATTTCCACTACCCTTTTTGTGGATATACATTTCATCCTCATAATCACTCTATTGATAAAATCTCAAGTCCTCGATTTGAACATGATAAGAGTAATTTTAACTCAATATCCATTCTTTGTGTTAAACATCCAAGTCATTGGTTTTGTCTTAAAAAAACTTGTGTCAATGTCCTATGATTTATTTACACAGAATATAAAATCTTATTGAGTGCATTTTTAGTTTTCACACATTTTAATGTAATTTATTTATCCTTAATATACGTATACAGTTTTTATAATGTATTTCATCTCAATTTACATTCCATCGAGACTTCATTGTAATTATGAACGAATTCACATTTATATAGGGTATATATTGTCCATTGACATATATCAGAAATACCTTTATTCTAATTAAATTATAATTTTTTGATATAGTTTTATTTCTCAATTATTTGTATTCAAGCATATGTCATTTGGTTAATAACTCTTTATGTAATGCCCTGACCCCAGAATCCATGATCTGGTGAATTATTTTAATACATATGCATGATTACAAGGAATTAACTCCTAAAGGACTGATCTATTTTGTAGTCTTGGAAACAAGATACATATATAAGTTGAACATTACAACTTGAAAAGAAAAAGAACACAAATTTATTCCATTAGAAACATCCATGATTTTAAAATTATTCCTGTAAGTCACTAATAACTAACATCTTCATATCCTGGGAAAATGAAACATAAAAAATGGGTGATATGTAATGATCAATAAGAGAAAGAAATAAAGTATATGATAACATAAACATTAGACATGGTTAATAATTGAAAACAACTGCCTTTAAAAATAATAAACATGAACACTTTATGGTAGGAATATGGGCTAAGTAAATATTTACATAATAAAACATCGTCATGGGTATTCTACTAGTCGAATAACCACATGAAATATCAATTAATAATCTCATAATTGTGGAATGAATAATTTCGGACATCATAACCACATAGTCAAGGCCTCGTGCCGAGACTACAAATGATATTTTGTCAAGGCCTTGTGCGAAGACACAAGTTTGTCTCGGGAGACCTACTGATGCATCGAGAAGCTACCGTAGCCTCCACCCATCACATACTTAGTCCAATTTATTCCTCATATGAAATGGTGAAACATAATCTAAACATTAATATTAAAACTTGAATAAAAAATTTCAATACTTTAACCACAAACCATGAATGGCATAAAAACAGAACATCCACATTCAAACACGACTCATTCAATACAATATGTAAGATTTTATTATAGTAAATCAACCTCAATAGAGAATAATAGAGGATATTTACATAGATTAAAATTATCATCAAAACTATTTGAGAGAACTATCCCCCTTTTTATGGAAAAGTTTTAAGAGTCTTACTATTTATGAAAAAGAAGTATAAAATAGAATTTTTAATAAAAGTGTCTCGTACCACTTTGAAACTTTTTACTGGAATTAACATTTTAAAAAATTCATGTTCATATAAATCAATCCTTAAAACCATTTTTAAAAAATGATAATTTATGAGAAATATTTAGAAGAATAAATTTTTAAAACATTTAACATGATATTTTAGTTAGAGTTTCTAACCAAATGAGAGCCTATAGAATACAAATAAATGAGGTAATAAAAACATTATAATATCTTTATAATAAAGGGATTCATGATATAACTAGTCAATGTAGAGTATATACTTCACATAAATTTGAATTTTCCCGTAACAACAATGAAGTCTAAATGGAATGTAAGTTGAGATGAATTCCTTTATAAAGACAATATCTTTATGTTAAAGATATATCAATGAAATAATTATGTATGAAAAATATAAATAAACTCAATATAATTGGATATTAAATGTAAATCTATTTGTATATACTCAGACATAATCATGTAAAACAGAACCAATGAATTTGATGTTTAACTCAATAAATGGTTATTGAGTTAAAATTACTCTTATCAAGCTCATATCGATGACATGAGAATTTATATATGGAGGGATTATGTGTATCAAAATTAAATCCCTATAAATTTTAGTATAAATTACTATATAAATAATAAATAGTGATTCTATACATAACCATGGATTAATATAATCAATGAATTATTCGTAAATCCTAATGAGTTGAAATTAAAAATTGAAATTCCCATACTGATTTGGTAACTTATGAAACAAAAACCCCATGAATGATGTATCATAAAAAGAATATTTTAATAAAATAAAATTAATATATATTACACAAATAATACAATAATGTTCAGTACACACATCACACAAAATAAAATAGTAGAAATATAGCATGAATCTCACGGGAATAAAAAGTGAGATGAAAACCCCTTACCACATTGTAATCAATCGTTTCATATGAAACAAAGTTAATAACCACAACATGTATCACAAAATTCCATTAATATATATATAATAATGATAATATATATCAAATGTATGTTCACAATACACCACAAGGAATAAATAAGTGGAAAACAAAAGAAATCTCACTGAATTAAATGTGATATAAGAAACCCCTTACATAAAGTCCAAGTTGTCCAGTATTTTTCTTGTTCTTTCTGAATAATAAAATTTAGTTAATTTCTAATTGATTAAGAAAATTTCTCATGTTTACTATTACTGTTATATTTCTTGTTACCTTTCTATAATGATCAGTTAATTTTCTGAGATCATATTGGACATTTTATCGATGTTCGGAAATTGAGTCAAAAATGAACTTGTTATAATTAAATATTTTCCATGTGGTAAAAAGTCCATTATATATAGAATTATATATATGAATTAGATATCAAATATATATTATATATCCAGTATATATATATTTGTATTTATAAAATTACATAACTTTTGGTGATAAGAAATGAAATGCACCATTCATGGAGACGATAAGCCGTACGTACGCATGAACGCTGCTTTTTTTCTATTTTGTATTTTATTGGAATTAAATCATAATTATAGATATGTATATTATAATTATTGTATATTATAATATAAAATATCATAACTATATATTTAATATGTCCCACATAAGGCATTAACGAGTCCTATCACTTTGAGGGGCAGTAGTCCGCACTTCCTCAAATCAAATTATCGTGTTTTTCCCATAATGAAAACCCTAATGTAACGATATAAATGGAAAATATAGAAGAATATATAAAACATAAACATATTATAAATCATATATCAAATAGTTCCATATTAATTTCCACCATGAGAGTTGTTATTATATAACTGAACAATCGTCTTTTTGTGAGGCGTTAGTTTTCCATCCACAGAAACAATATGTTCTTTACCCATTAGATGGAGGTGTGTGTAATTGTAGTTTAAATAATTGTCATAAAAACATCATAATATATTGAGGATACTGGTTTTGTTATTAAATAAGGGAATAAAAATAGTTTTGAGGTTAGATAAGTAAAATAAATGAAAATAAGTTAAGAGAAATCGTCACCTTTAATTTGGGTGACTCTCTTTGGTTTGAATCAAATGGACTTCTTGAAGTGACTTATGCCTAAGGTAAAGAATTTAGGTGGAAGAGAGGGATCCTGGGAGATTATTTGGGCAGGGTTTGGATGATCCAAGGAGCATGATAAGTGTGAGGAATGGGTTAAATGTGGTGTCCATTTATAATAGATAGGAGTGGCTCTTTAGGTAGGTTTAAAAATGTTATTTTATTATAAACTTATCATCAGTTTAAAAAAGTCCATAACTCATTAAAGTAAATTATAAGATGAATAATGTTCTAAATAAAATTAACCAACAAGAATTGGATATTTTTTTGATATTTTTATAAAATAAAAAATCTTATTTATTTAAATCATTTATTATTAAGGAAAATATTGCATAATTATTGTGTCATAAATAATTTAATTAATTTGACTTCTAATATTTTTTAAAAAACTAAAATAATATAGGAAATAATTTTATCTTTCCACTTATTATTTATATCCAAAATGAAAACTTAATAACCACATGTAAATATTGATATACTAAAATATATTTGTTAATATCATTTTTATCATTATTTTAAGTTAAATAAAATAAACTATAATTATCATTCTTAAGTGGCTCTATGTGGTCCCAAAATCAACCCAAGAATTACCATGGTCGGCCATGACTCATAAAATAATTTTAGGATATGTTTTAATGTAATTATGTATTATTATAATATTTTTTTACATTGAATTACATTATTTACCTTTAACCGCGGTTAATTAAAGTCAAAAGTTACTATTCACCAAAAATGATTTTCTTCTTATTGAACCAAATTTAAATTAGTAATAACAACAATGTATGCTAGATTTTATAAATTTAAATCACATAAGTGGTAAATTTTCATTTAAATGAAAAGGCATTTTTTAAACTACTACTAAGTGGTTTTACTATTCGTCAAAAAAATTAATGCTTTTTAGAAAAATACAAAAAATTCACCGTAATATATTATTTATATTTTGAATTAAAAAATGATTTTATTTTACAAAATTCATTACATAGAAGTTTTATTAATTAATTTAAAATTAATTTCCGTTGTCCAAACAAATAACGTTTTTTATGAAATAACAACTATCTATAGATTGACACTTTTCTTTGTATAATTTCAAAGTGAAATTAATTAAAATGACCAGAAGTAGATTAGATGGTTAAAATATAACCTAATTATTCCTCCAAACCATTAAAATTTATACTTTAACACTATAAATTATTCTGATAAAAAGTTATTTTCAATTAAAATTTATTATTTTGTAATATTCACCCGTATATAAAAGTTATCAGAAAACCCCCAAAAATTTATGGAAACTAAACTTTATATTTCCCAATTCTAAATATGATGTTTATTATGTCAAATTGAATATATAAAAGTGTTAAATATTGGATTTAAAAGGGTTCTCCATTAAAGGGTGTTAGAATTGCATTTTTTGAAAAAACACTTCTTCTGTCTGAATAATTGAATTTTTTCTTATACTATGTCTAAAAAACACATAATATGGATTCTAAAATTATATGTAGTATATAAAATTTAATATTTTGTTAATAATATTCATGAAAACTTTTTGAATGGCTAGTTTGGTATGTTGGGGTGCGCTCAAACTCGGTGTTGGATGTAGCACGAGCTATTGAATTACTTTAAAAAAGATATCGTAATATGAAATATTGGGGTGTTACAATCTTCCCCCCCTTTTGGAAATTGTGTCCTCTCAATTTTTAAAATTTGTATTCGCAACATCATTAAAAATACCACCTCAGAAAAAGTTTCAATAAAACTATCACTTTAAAAGAAATATATAGTATTACAAAGTTCACCTCAGATAACCCATACTTGGATTTCATGTACGAAAACATGGATATAGAAGATAAAATAAGTGTTATGTTCAAATGGAGAGGGACATAAAATATGATCTCAAGAAATTTAACAAAAAGAAAACCACAAACATGTTATGGGATAAACGGTTATTATTTTCCCAGTAGGAAAAGTAAACAAACAATATTTTTTTGTTTTAGGTTCCATTTCATAAAGTTGAGGAATTTATTTATATGAATTACTTAGAACATAAAGAGATATACTTAATTTTTATGTATAGTTTCATTCATTAATAAATATCTACCCCTAACTCATCTTTTTTTCGAATGATAAATATTCAAGATGACTTGATCTCACCGGAAGAGCTAGAATAAACTTTTAGAGAATCACATGATCCACATAGGATAAACTATATATTTTCCTTCTCTTTAATGATTATCCAAAACCCAAATGGTTAGTACAATATCAGATGATACCCAAAAATGATAATACTTTAGAGAATGAAATACTAATCTTAATTTATAATATTAAACCAACAATAGACAAATATAAATAAATACCATTCAATAAACAATTATACTTAAAATCCTTAAATATAATCTAAACAAATACTGAAAACCAAAACATAGAAGAATTTGGTTATGTAGACTTTGATGTTAAATTTTATCTCCAAATGACATTGAATACTCTTAAAGTCACATACATAAAGTAATTAACCTAATCACATATTCCCAATTATAGGTTAATAATTTCTATAAATAACTCAAATCACTATAAATCCACAATAAAATCATCGATAAAAATCCACCATTACTCTTCAAATGAAATCCAATAGTATTCTATTTTTCTTAAGCATATAGAGTTCCCAATAGAGTGAATGTCTTCCAAAACAACATCTATCACTTAATAACCAAATCGTTTTCCTATACTAAGGGAATCCATTTGATAAGACATATGATCTCAAATTAATTTATTAATGATCAATAAAATCATTTAACTAAAAAGATTTATTCAAACCAACTAGGTACTTTACATAGTCCAGTGGTAGGTGATAAATCCCAATCGCACACTAGTTGTGGGTTCGATTCCCATAGCATTGTCCGACGTGACAGGTTGTCACCTGAGCTGTATGTTATCCTTTTTCAAAAACTATATTTTATAACATTACCAAATTGAGATTAATTCCTCAAAATAACCATAAGATAATTTAAACACAAACGGTATCTCATACCTCACATTTTCTTCCCAAAACTTAATAATTTTTAATTTCCTCATACTCAATGATCATATAAAACCAAATGGTTATTTATAACTATATTCACAAGAAAATATATAATTCATCCAAAAATATCATTTTCACATTACAATTAGTAGAGTTACAAATACAAGAGAAGAGTCTTCCAATGTAATCCCATCGACAAAGAGAACTAATAATTTTAAAATTTTCAATATCCATTTCTTTCCACATAGATTCATCCATTAGAAAGAGGATATCCTATAGAATAGGTAATTCCCTCGGATAATGGAAAGGACCACTACATTTATAGAAAATTACTATAAATTGTTTATTGGGGCAATTTTTATTTTCATACATAGTACTCTTCATTTTTCCTCGTCAATTATTTACATTATGTACTATTTTCCCACACGTAAATCATTTCTTTGATCCATTGAGAAAAATTCATGGGTGTCTCCTTCCACATTTCCTGCATGATGGAAATTGAGGTTTCATTTCTCCATGGTCTGCAATGTTGGAGTTCTTTTTATTCATCGCCTTTCTCTTCATTGTTGAGTCTGGGAGTTGGTTAATATATATGTTGTTGGTCATTTTTTTTGGAAAACTGATTTGGCATGAACACGATATCATTTACGCCTATCAACATTCCATTTTTTTCTCATTTCCCCCATTGTTCCCACCTTTTACATTATACACAATGTTCCTATGACTTCCTTGGAATCCAACCATTGACTAAAACTAGAATGAATCATGTGAGTAACAATAGTCATAAAATCATTTAGAGAATATCATGACACCTTATTTTCAATTTAAAACACATAAGAATTATCCAAGGTCATTTATACTCATCTTATCTTAAAATCCTTCAAATTGTTTTGTAAATAAAATGTAAATTATCTTATGAATATCCCACGAGTGTGTCATAACCTAGAGTGCAACAAGGCTCGTTGTTGTGTATCGTGATACCCCGGGTCAAGCTCGAAACTCTTTATCAGTCTTTTCACTCATCAGTACATCTGTGCCAGAGCCGCCTCTACCTTCTCATATCCAGATAAAGATTAATTGCACTGAAAATAAATAAAAAAAACTCTACATTACCGAAATTCTAGGAAGTTCTTGAATAATAATCCTAAAAGTCTATCTTAGCATAATGCGCTTTAATTAGGGTTTATCTAAATCCAGTTTCCATTGTCTGTATTAAACCATCTCTGATACCAACTGCAACCCCCCGACCCATGAATCCATGAGACGGTGCGTTAATTTAATACATTGGCATGATTACAAGGAATCATGTCATGATGTATAGATTATTTTTGTAGTCTTGGAAATATGATACATACCTAAGTTCAACATTACAACTTGAAAAGAAAAACAACACTAATTTATTTAACTAGAAACATCCAAGATTCCAAGATTATTCCTAAAAGTCAATCATAACTTACTTCTTCATGTCCTGGGAAAATGAAACATATGAATGGGGTGAGATGAAATGATATATAGGCGTAAGAACTAATGAATAAGATAATATTAACATTATCCTTAGAGATTGATTGAAAAAACATTCCATTAAAAATATTAAACATGAACACTTTATAGAAAGAATATAAGCTATGTAAATAATTCCTTAATAAAACATAGTCATGGGTATTTTAATTTTCGAATAACCACATTAAATATCAATGGATAATATCATAATTATAGAATTAATAATTCTGGATATCATAACCACATAGTCAAGGGCTCATGCCAAGCCTACAAATAATATTTTGTCAAGGCATTGTGCCAAGACACTAGTTTGTCTAATGAGACCTACCGATGCATCGAGAAGCTATAGAAGGCTCCACCCATCACATACAAAGTCTAATTAATTTCTCATATGATAGAGTGAATCATAATCTAAATATTCTTATTAAAACAAGCATGCGAAATGTCAATACATTAACCACAAACCGTGAGTGGAATTAAAATTGGGCATCCACGGTCAAACATAAATCATTCAATAAAATATGGATGATTTTATTATAATAAATCTGTTGAGTCAATATGGTTTTCCATATGAATTTTCAATTCCTTCTTGTTTTGAAATTCACAAACACCATATACATAAGAAAATATAAAATTTACCTCCATAAGGAAAATTTACATATTTAAGGAAATTTACCCTAACCTGTATTTTCATATACATAGTAATATTTTTCGTAAGTACAAAAACCGAATTCATACCCAATATCCCAGAAGTCATATTATGTTAATATTTCGAGAATTATTTTTTAGGATCCGAATTATGAATGTGAACTGTCATGAAGTTCTAATATGAATTCTGGACTCCTAACTTTCACGAGTTCAACTCCGAACTCTTAAGAAGTTCGACTCCGAACTCTTATGAAGTTCGACTCTGAATTCTTAAGTATTTCTACTCCGAAATCTGATGAAGTTCGACTCTGGAAATTCATGAGGTTGACTCCGAACTCTTATGAAGTTCGACACCAAACATTCATGAGCTCGACTCCGAACTCTTATGAATTTCGACTCCGAACTTTCATGAGGTCAACCCCGAACTCCTACGAAGTTCGACTCCGAACTTTTACTAGTTCGACTTCGAACTCTGCATGTTCAGATTCCGATCTCTGGTGAAACCAAACTCTGAATTCCTATTAAACATAATCCAAACATTTCATAACATATACTCCGAATTTCATTTTGGATAGACTCCGAACATTTATTTTACATAAACTCCGAAATTTTGTATAGATTTTACTTACATATGCTCCATTTCAAAACGATGTCATGCTTTCAGTTATACAGGATTTATTGTTAAATGATTTCATCCATTCTGTTTCTAATTAACCATTGGTTGAGTTACACGTGTACAGGTCCCTCCGAATTTCATGGAAAATATGACGGTTGGAGGAGGGAGCTGACCATTGGAAATTTTCCTATAAATAGGATCTCATTTGAACGAGATCAACAAAAAGTTGTTCGATCTAGATACCACACTTTGTTAAGGTGATTTATAGAGAGATAAGCTTTTCATGCTTTGTGCATACTGAACCTCTCATTCAGATTTCTTTGTGAGACTCCAAATGTTGGTGATTACATTTGAGGACTTCCGGGGCTAGGAAGACAGAGGTGCCGACTAGATTGATGTTCAAGGGCTTACTTGCTGAGGAAGACAGAGGTTCTAACTACCTTCAAGTTGAGGTCTTGCGGGGATATCAAGACAGAGATTTTGATCATAGTATCAAGGGCTTACCCTGGTGTGGGTAAGATAGACATGCTTGAAAGTATAAATCAAGGGACCTTTATCCAAGGTTGTTGGATACCCTTCTCTTTGGGTTAAAATATTTATATCTTGTTACTTGTAGTTTTACTACTTGTTTTTCCGCTGCATATTGTTTTGTAAGGAATGTATAACCTTTATATATTTTTTTAAAACTGTACTCTGATTAGTTTTGATTCTATACGCTTTAAGGTAGAATATTATATTGTAAATCTTTGATGCAATTATCCAGTTGGTGATTAGAGGTGTTGTGAATTTTCTTAGTTTAACATTGTTAAACATATATTTTTCCTTTTCTAAGGTAATTTTTAAAGGGTACAATTCACCCCCCTCTTGTATATTGAGCATCGGTATCATTATTTCGATCCTACAATTGGTATCAGAGGAGGTCTTTGAAATACTTATACTCACGTATAGGTTTTTCTTGCTCTTTTTCATTGTTCTCCATCCTTTCTTAGAATGTTATTTATCATTCCATATTGTGATTCCAAACATTTTCATTATGTATTGTGATTCCAAATTATCATTCCGAAATTTGTGGTTATCAACTTTTTCTACTAACCAGTTTGGTTGCCAAAGTTGTTTTAAGAATGGTAGGAGTCAATGTTGGTTCTATTGATAATCTAAACCCTTCAAGACCACCAATCATTGATGGTAATGACTATGAGTACTAGAGAGATCGAATGAAGACTTTTGTTTTCAATACTAGAGTGGATAATTTCGTTGTTCTTTCTAGTGATTATAAAATTCCTGATAAAGAAGTTAGAACATTCACTAACCAGGAAAAGCAAGAGTATCAACTCAATTATAAGGTACACAATACTCTACTATGTTCAATGACTAGAAATATATATAGCCAAATTTCTTCTTGTGAATTAGCTAATTGTATTTGGAAGAAGATAGAAGTTACACACTTTGGTACTTTTAAAGTGATTAAAACTAGGAGAGCTATGCTTAGGGATGAATACCATGGATTCAATATACCGTATCGAGAACCAATCTGTAATGTTCAACAGAGATTTATTACTATATTCAACAGCATACATTTTATTGGAGAAAAAGGGATAGATGATGAAGCCCTTATAGATAAGATAATTGAAATTATGCCTAATGAGTGGGAATCAAAGAGAACAGCTATAGATGAGAATAGAAAGGTCACTCAAATTTCCCCTGATGAGATATTCGGAACTCTTCTCCAACATAAATCAAGAATGAAGAGGGATGTTGACAACATCAAAAAAAATAATGGGAATGGTACTGTTGCTTTTACAACAACATAAAATCATATAAAAGATGAGACTCCTGAGAGAGTAACCAGATCCAAGTCTAAGAAGGTAGTTATTCAATCAGATTATAGTGAAAATAATGTCTCCGAAAATGAGTTAGCGAGTCATGCTCGAAGGATGAACAAGATAGATGGTCAGAGAAATTTCCAATCCATGTATAAGAAAAAAGAAAGGAAAGACAAGAAAGAAGGAGAAGTTACTTGTTATAAATTCAAGAGAGCTGGACATATCAGCCCAGATTGCCCTTTCCTCAAAAAGAAAGAAAGGAAAGAAAGGAATTCTGAGAGCAACAGAAAGAAGTATTACAAAACCAAAGCTAAGAATGATCTGAAAGCAAATGACACCTGGAGTTCCAGTGGTGGTGATTCCTTAGATGAATCTTCTGATTATGAATCTTCAGGAATGAAGATTCTTGGTCTTATATCTAAATTACCCATTAATAAACCTTTATTTATGGATAAGGTAAGAAATGGTGAATCATTGACCAATGTATCTTTAAATTCTAATGATAGTAAGTATTATAACTCTTCTAATGAAGAATCCTCTTCTGATGAAGTAAATACATCACCTACCTATGAAGAAGTTTCTAGGTTTTCTAAAGTTCACGAGATTGATAATTCTAAACTAAATAAGAAACATGATAAGGAAAACTCTAGAAATTCTATTCTTACAAAAGAAATATCAGTTCATTCTAAAGATCTTGATAGAAAAAATGATGATTTTATAAATTTTTCAAAATATCTTAAGGAAGTATATTCTCAGAAGAACAAACTTTCTAAATAGTTAGAACTACTTATTTCTAAGAAAAGTGTTTTCAAGCCTAACTCTAGTTCCAAATCTAATGATTCTGGAGATAAAAACTTGGTTATAAAACTCATGTCCGAAATTTTTTCCTCAAAGAAGTGTTTATAAAACGTTACCCATGGTAAAGAAAATTTTGATAAAATGTATTCTCAAATACATCCATTATGAAATAAATCTGGATTTGGTTATACCCATGAAAAAAAAAATTTAGCATCAACTACTTTGTTCCACAAAGTGACCCATTTTGTAATAAGTGTCAAGGTGGTGGTCACTGGGTAAAGAATTTTTCTTTAAATAAAACCCAATCGTTAGGTTTTTAGAAAGCCTATTTTTCAAAGAAAGTGTGGGTTCCTAAAATATTATTGTTTGGAAATCTCGGAACCAAGCAAGTTTGGATTCCTAAAGTCTAATTCTTTTCTTGTTTTAACGAAGATAGAGGAAGTACCATCAACAATACGTGGTACTTGGATATTGGATGTTCCTGGAACCTAACTGGTAACAAAATCTCTTTTGAAAAGATTATCAAAAATAAAGGAGGAAAGGTAACATTCGGAGCTAATGCTCAAGGAGAAATTGTTGGTATATGTAATATTGATCTTCTTGGTAAAACTGTTATTTCAAGTGTTTTATTTATTAAGGGTCTTAAGCACAACCTCATTAGCATAAGTCATCTACGTGATGATGGTTACATTGTGAATTTTAGTAATGATAAGTGCTTATTACAAAATTCCAAGGAAGAATTCATTCTCTCAGCAAATAGGAAAGAGAATGTTTACACTTTGAACATAAGAGACCTCAGGAGTCAATACCTACCTTGCCTAAGAGCAATGGATGGTCATTCCTGATTATGGCATAGAAGACTGGGTCACTATATTCTTAGAAACATATGTAAACATTCTAAGAAGAAACTAGTTAAGGATCTATCAGAGCTTAGATTTGATTCTTCTAAAGTTTGTGATCCTTGTCAATATGGAACGCAACATAAATCTAGTTTTAAATCAATTAGAGAAGTCTCAACGACTGGTGCATTACAGTTATTGCACATGGATCTTTTTGGTCCAACAAAAACTTGAAGTATTATGGGGAAATACAATGTGTTTGTTCTAGTTGATGATTACACCGGATTTACTTGGGTCTATTTTATAGAAAATAATTCTAAAGCTTTTTCTTATTTCAAAATATTTAGATCACAAGTTAAAAATGAGAAAAATCTTACACTAAAAAGTATTCATAGTGATCATGGAGGAAAATTTCAAAAGTCTGATTTTGAAACTTTTTGTATTAGAAAAGGTATTACTCACAATTTTTCAGCACCTACAACTCCTCATCAAAAACGTATAGTTGAAGGAAGAAAAATAATTCTTCAAGAGAAAACTAGAATTATGATGAGTGAATATTCTCTAGCTAGACATTTCTGGGCAGAATCTGTAAGTACTGCTTGTTATACTATAAATTGAGTTTTGATTAGACCTTTTCTTATTAAAACTCTTTACGAGTTATGGAACGGTAGAAAACCAAGACCTTCCTACTTCATGTTTTTTTTTGCAATGTATTCATTTTGAATAATAAAGATAATTTACATAAATTTGCACCAAAATCTGATGAAAGAATTTTCTTAGGCTACTCCAAAACTTCTAAGGCTTATAGATTTTTCAATAAAAATACTTGTATTGTTGAAGAAACAGTGCATGTAATTTTTTATGAGTCTGATCTTTTTGTTTTAAAACCATCCCAACCTACATTCTCATATGTGTTTTCAAAAACTGATTGTCAACCTTTGATAGAAGTTCATTCTGATAAGGAAAATTTTCAAGAAGATACTTCTGAAACATTTACCCCAGAATACTTTCTACCCTTTGTTGATTAATAGGTTTTACAAAACCCAAATTAGGTGTTTCTTAAGAATCATCCCAGTGATTGCATCATTAGTGATGTAAATCAACCCGTAAGGACTAGAAGATCCTTAACAAATGAAGTAGAATATCTAGCATTTCATTCCCAATTAGAACCAAAAATCAGTAATGAAGCTTTAGGTGATGAATATTGGATCAAAGCCATGCAAGATGAACTAAATGAATTTGAGGGGAATAATGTCTGGACCATGGTTGAAAGACCTAAGGAAACATCTATCATTGGGGTAAAATGGGTCTTCTAAAACAAGTGTGATGAAAAAGGAGTCATAGTATGAAATAAAGCTAGACTAGTTGCTAAAGGCTATAACCAGCAAGAGGGAATAGACTATGAAGAAACATGTGCTCCAGTAGTTAGTCTTGAATCTATTCGAATTCTACTTTCCTTTGCATCATACTTAAATTTTATATTTCTTCAAATTGATGTGAAATGTGCTTTTCTGAATGGTTATGATCATGAGGATGTTTTTTTAACAACCGCTGGTTTTGAAGATACGAAACATCCTGATCATGTTTTTAAACTTACCAATGCATTGTATGGTCTTAAACAAGCCCCACATTCCTGTTATGATTGACTCGCAGGATTTTTGCTTCAAAATAACTATGTTAAAGGAAATGTAGATCCAACCCTTTTTATAAAGAAAGATAAGAAAAATGTTTTGATTGTTCAAATTTTGTTGATGAAATTATATTTAGTTCAACTCATCAATATTTAACTGATTCTTTTGCAACTATAATGAAATCTGAGTTTGAAATGAGTATGATGGGTGAGTTAACTTTTTTCCATGGATTTCAAATTTCTCAAAAACCAGAAGGAACCTATATATCTCAACATAAGTATATTAAAGATCTTCTCAAAAATTATGGTTATGACAATACTAAGAGTATAAATACTCCCATTGGTACCTCAAACTCTTTAGATCTTGATGAAGCTGGGAAACCCGCAGATCAAACATCTTTTAGAGGTATGATAGAATGTTTACTTTACTTAACAACTAGTTGAAAATACTTGATGTTTTCAGTATTCTTATGTGAAAGAAATCAATCCAATCCTAAGTAATCTTACATTAAGGCGGTAAAAATAATATTTTGCTACCTAAAGGGAACCATGGATCTAGGATTATTTTATACTTCTAGAAATGATTTTATTCTAATCGGATTTTCGGATGCTTACTTTTGTGGATGTAGAATGGATAGAAAAAGTAAATCCAGAACATGTCATTTCTTAGGAGATTCATTAGTTTCTTGGTCTTGCAAGAAGCAACATTCTATAGCACTTTCCACTGCTGAATTTGAATATGTTGCAGCTAGAAGTTGTTGTGTTCAAGTGTTATAAATGCAACACACACTCATAGATTATGACATGAGTTTTACTAAGACTAAAATTTTGTGTGATAACACAAGTTCCATTGCCCTACATATGAACCATGCACATCACTCTCATGAAAAACACATTGATATTAGGCATCACTTTCTTATGGATCACACACTTAAAAAAGATATCATTATTCAGTTTATTAGAATGCAAGATCAAGTTGCTGATATTTTCACAAAATCATTACCCTCCGATAGATTTGAATACAATAATCAAAAAATAGGAATGATAACCGTAAGGTAATAATTCTTCATTAACGTCTTGTTGAACAATTCTCTTAACATTAATAAACTTCTTTTCATAGGGGGAGTGCATTTGATTGTTAGTGTAACTAAAATTTTCATAATTTGTTTTCTTCAACTGAGTGTAACTAAAATTTTTGTAGTTAGTTTTTTAAAAATATCAGAACTGATGTTTTCGGAATGGAAATTTCTAAAACTAAAATTTTCGGAATGGGAATTTCAGGAACGGAAATTTTCAGGATTAATATTCTTGGAATGAGAACTTCTGGAATGGAAATTTTCGTATTGAAAACTTCTAGAATGGAGATTTTCATACTGAGAACTTCCGAAATGGAGGTTTTTGTTCTGAGAACTTCCAGATTGGAGATTTTCATACTGAGAACTTCACGAATGGAGATTTTCATACAGACATTTTCATAACGAGTTTTTCGTAATGGATCTTTCGTAATGAGTTTGGTTTTAAATTTATTTCTTCAAGAAGAATAATACCAATTACGAACGATGTTTCTAGCCAATTTGAATGCTATGATTTCCTTATTTATATTTTCGTAATAATATTTTTCTTGTGGGTATTTTCTTGTTTTTTTTAATACAGATTCTAGTTTTCCTCAAATCCAGATGTCTTATTTTAAACCTCCAAATATCGGAGTTATGTCTTCCTTGCTGAACTATTTTCAACCGTCAGATCAGATCATAAATTTTTTAACCATTGTATGGATTTTGGAAGACCAAATGTCACATCCCTATCCTATATAAATGGGACACCAATACTCGTCCCACATCGGTTTTGAAAGCTTTTGCATCTCGAAGCCTTGCAGAACTTCTTAAGGTCGGTTACGAATTTGCAAAGTTGTTCCCAATCTTTCAGATTTCTTCACAACAAATGTCTGTAGAAGCTAAATCTCATGATATGTCAACTACGAAACCAATATCTAAGTAGTTAGTCTTCAGGGAAAGGTTAGTTCATCCAGATTTCTACAAGCTTGATTCTATTATAACCATGAATATAATGTTCAATGGTTGGGAAGATATATGCATGTTCATGTCAGAAAAACAGGATCTGGTGTATACTGATATTTTGATAGAGTTCTATGAGTCTTTTTCCTTCCAGATGGAAGATGACAGAGAATGGGTTTCCATCAAATCTTTTGGGAAGACTTATAAGCTATCCTACACCAAGGCTGCGAGCTTGGTTGGTTTGTCCTATGAGGGGGAAGATGAGTTTTTCTCACACAAGCTTCCAGATGAGAAAGGAAGTTTCAACAAGGTTAAGTCTTTAAAATTCCTTGGCCTAAAGGATGCTACGACCGCTAAGATTGTTCATCTCACTCCGAACAACAAGATTCTGTAGCTTTGGGTCCATGGTTTTCCGGTTCTGAGAAGAGGCGACAAAGATAATTTGATGAAACGTGATATATATGTTTTAGATTTCTTGGTGAATATATGAAAAAGTAATTTAATGAGGAATGTCTTAATTACGACCAAGAACATCATGGACATGAATTTGAGAGCTTAGATAATCATGTACCCTACATTACTATCGAGGCTGATATTTCAGTGCTTAGAATCATTCAAGGATGAATGAAAATAAAAAGTTCAGAATTTCAAGCTTATACTGGTTAGTGATGATACCCTAAAGAGGATGAAGATGGGTTTTTCCAGTGAATCCGGAGAATTTTACCCTCTGTCTTTGGAAGAGGATGAAGCAGCTCAAAAAGGAACACTGAATCTGAAACCATCCAAAAAGCAATGGAAGAAGAGAAAGTTTAAGAAAGTGGTTTCTAATGAAGAAAATCCTCAGGCTAAGGAAACATAGTCTACTCCTCGCAAGCCAAAGAAGAAGAAAACGTATACAGATGAAGTGGCATCCAAGTGGAGGGAAGATAAAGAGAAGGGGAAGGAAGGGGATCCACAATTCGGATTGGACCCTATAGAGGCTAAGGCCTTAAAAGAAAAAGTTGCAGAAGAGCTAGAGAAACAAGAAAAAGAGAAGAAGATGAAAAAGAAGTTGTCTGAAGCTGAAGTGGTGCAATCATTGCTGAGAGATACCGAGTTAGCTTCTGGAATGCTTCCCATTCCAGAAATGTTTGGTGATGAACCTTCTTTACAAGAAAATCCACCAAGAACTATGTCACTCCGGATATATCCATGGGTAAAGAAGTAGTTGAAGAAGATGAGAAGGAAGTCTCTAAAGAAGTGGAGGAAGAAGTTGAAGAACAAGAAGAAGAAGAGGAGGAGGAAAGTGAAGATTTGTATACCCTGATCCAGAAAGTATAGGACTACTAAGATAAGTCTAAATCTGCAAAGTTAGTAACTCCAAGAAAGGAATATCAGGAAGCTAGTAAGAATGATGATAAGCAACAGAAGAAGAAGAATAAAATGTCTTATATGATGAGGAAGACACTTATGAGAGGAATTTTCTGGAGGAAGGACTAGAAAAACATAAACCAGATGAAGACCAGATCTTTCAAGTGTCTGAATCTGAGGATGTATCCCTTAATAAGGAACATGTTCCGAGAGCTGATAAGGGGAATCAATCTCTCATGGAGACACCTATAAAAGATTTCATCAGGAAGAAAGAGGTTTGCGAAACCTCTAGAATAATGTTGGTGCAAGATTAAGTAGATCAGTCTCCAAGAAAAGTCTCTGATTCTGAATCATCATCTCATGGGCATGATTTTGTGGTTAAATCTCTGAAGAAGTTCGTGGACACCATTCGGATTTTTCCAACAATAGATTGCAGATGTCAGATGCTACAACAATGTATTAATTAGAAATAAAATTCTTTATCCATGGTCCTGGATATGATTGTGAAGATGGAAGCTGAAAAGAATAGGTTTATTATCGATTATGATGTACATAGAATGTCCTGCAGTAAGGTAACAAAGTGGTATAAGAGAGTTGATGATGATTTAGTTTAGTTTGAGAGTTTTCAGGCTGAAGTTCAAAATGATTTTGAAATGGAGGATAAAAATGTTAACGAGATTTATGAAAAGCTGACCCAAGAGGAATATTCTCAAAATCAACATGTTAGGGACGTGAATGGGAAGCTTAACTCAGTATCTCAGAATAGGAAAATTGAAAGATATTTCCAGATTGTGTTTTATCAGAAGTTGGAAAAGCAAGATGAAATAATAAAGTTGGAGAAAGAAGTCCTGGAGGCTCAGACAGAAGCTTTAAAAGTCTAAGAAGAAAAAAAGTGAAAATCCTTTGAGATGCTAGTTGAGGAAGATCAAAGAGACTTGACGAAACTCAAAACCATGTTAAAGAAGCTCGTCCTGAAGGAAAAGGAAGAAAAATGAACCCACTCCGATCTTTTTTTGTAATTGTTTTTATGTAAAAATTCCCAAATATAATTAAATGATTATTTGGTTGGTTTTATCTTATCATATAGCAATGTTTCACGTACAATAATTTGTTTTCCATTCCCTTCAATTATTTTTGTAAATCACAAAGGGGGAAAAGGAAATGAGAACTACTCCTAAGGATAAGAAAAGAAAAATTTCCAAGTGAAATATACTTAAAGAAATGGGGAGTTTCCCACTACGATGTTTTTCATTCATATAATAATGAAAACTCCACTTCTGAAATACAAAATACAATCCTTAGTGTTTCAATGCCTAAGGGGGAGTTAGTTGTATTCTCTTTTATCCATGAAAAAAGGGAGATAAGTTTTAATTTAAAAGTCTAATGAAAATTTTCAAAATCCTTATATGTTTTTTCGAAAGGATGATTGTGCTTTCCAAAAAGGGGGAGATTATTGAGTCAATAAGGTTTTCCGTATGACTTTACCATTCCTTCTTGTTTTGAAAATCATAGACACCTTATTCTTAAGCAAATTTAAAATTTACCTCCATAATGAGAGTTTACTTCATTAAATAAATTTACCCTAACCTATAGTTTCTTATACATGGTAATATTTATCTTAAGTACAAAAACCGGATTCATACCCAAAATACCAGAAGTCATATAATGTAATGATTTGGCACATTATATTTTTAGGATCCAAATTATGAATGTGAACTGTAATGAAGATCCAATCCGAATTCTAGACTCCAAACTTTCATGAGTTCGTCTCTAAACTCTTAAGATGTTCAACTCCAAAATCTTATGAAATTCGATTCTGAAATCTTAAGTAGTTTGACTCTGAACTCTGATGAAGTTCGACTCCGAACATTCATGAGTTTGACTCCGAACTCTTATGAAATTTGACTCCAAACTTTCATGATCTCAACTCTGAACAGTTAATATGTTTGACTCTAAACATTCATGAGTTCAACTACGAACTCTTATGAATTTCGACTCCGAACATTTACTTGTTCGACTTCGAACTCTGCAAGTTCAGATTCTGATCTCTCGTGAAATGACACTATGAATTCCTATAAAATAGAATCCGAACATTTCATAACATAAACTCTGAATTTCATTTTGGTTAGACTCCAAATTTTTATTTTACTTACACTAATAAATTTTGTATGGATTTTACATACATATGATCCATTTCAAAATGATGGTGTGAATTCAGTTATACATGATTTATTATTAAACGATGTCGTCCATTCTGTTTCTAATTAACCATTGATTGAGTTACACGTGTATAGGTCCCTCAGAATTTCATAGAAAATATGTCCATTGGAGGAGGGATCCGACTGTTGGAAATTTGTATATAAATAGGAGCTCATTTGAAAGACCTCAACAACAAGTTGATCGATCTAGAGACAAAATGCTTTTAAGGTGATTTCTAGAGAGAGAAGCTTTTCATGCCTTGTGCATACTGAACCACTCGTTCAGATTTCATTGTCTAACTCCGAATTTTAGTGATTACATTTTATGACTTCCCGGGATAGTAAGACAGAGGTGCAGACTAACTTGAAGTTTGAGGGATTCCTTGCTGAGGAAGATAGAGGTTTCAACTTCCTTGAAGTTGAGGGCTTGCGGGGATAGCAAGATAGAGATTCCGATATTAGTATCGATGGCTTGCCCTGGTGTGGGTAAGACATACTTTCATGAAAGTATAAAACAAGGGACCTTTATCCAAGGTTGTTGGATACCCTTCTCATTGGGTTAAAATAATTATATCTTGTTACTTGTAGTTTTACTACTTGTTTTTTCGCTGCATATTGTATTGTAAGGAAAGTATAACCTTATTATATTTGCATACAACTGTAATATGATTAGTTTAGATTCAATACGCCTAAAGTTTGAATCTTATATTTTAAACCTTGGTTCCAATTCTCCAGTTGGTGATTACAGGTGTTGTGAATTTTCATAGTTTAACATTGTTAATCATAGATTTTTCCTTGTCTAAGGAAATTTATAAAGTGTACAATTCACCCCCGCTCTTGTATATTGAGCATCTACATCATTATTTAGATCCTAAAAAATCAACCTCAATCAAGAATAATTTATGATATTTACATCTATTAAAATTATCCTCAAAAATATTTCAGAGAAATATCCCCCTTTTCTACAAAACACATAAAAGTCCCTTTATTTATCAAAAAAGTGCTTAAAATAGAATACTGAATAAATGTGTCCAATACCACTTTGAATATTTTGAAATGAATTAATGTTTTATAACATTATTTTCCATATAAATATATCCATAAAATCATTATTAAAAAATGGACATTAATGAGGATGATTTAGAAGAATAATTTTTTCAAACATTTATAATGATATTTTAGTTAGAGTTCCTAAAAAAATGAGAGATGATTGAATAAAAATAAATGAGATAATAAAAAAATTATAATATCATGAGAATAAAGGTATTCATGATATAAATTGTAAAAGTACAATATATACAAAAAATATATGTGAATTGGTGCATAATAACAAAAAAACTCAAAGGAATGTTAGTTGATATGAATTCATTTATTAAGATTGTATCTTTACGTTAAGGATAAATAAATGACATAATTATGTGTGACAAATATAAATACACAAAATATTATTGGATATTAAATGTAAATTAATATATGTACTTTCACACATATTCTTGTAAAAACAACACAAATGAATTGGATTTTTAACTCAGTGGATGTAGATTGAGTTAAAATTACTCTTATCAAGTTCATATCGATGACATGAGAATTTATCAATGGAGTGATTATGTGTATCTGAATTATATCCATAGAAAGTGGACTAGAAATTAATAGACAAATAATAAATAGTGATTCCACACATAACCATGCGGTAAAATAATCAATGAAGTATTTGTAATGATTAATGAGTGGAAATTGAAATTTGAAATTCCCTTACCAATTAGGTAGCTTACAAAACATACACCCCGTGAAATAAGTATCATTAAATGTAGATGTAAACAACCATAAATTAAATTATATTACACAAATAATACAATCATGGGAAGTAAATACACCACAAAATTGAAATTATGCCAATATAACATGAATCTCACGGGAATAAGAATTAAGATGAAAACCCCTTAACACGTTGTAATCAATCGAGTCGTATGGAAAAAAGATAATAACCACAAAATGAATCACCTAATACCATTAATATAGAGAGAATAATGATAATATATATCAAATTTTAGTACCCAATACACCACATTCAATAAATAAGTGGCGATCAATAGAAATCTCACAGAATTTAAAGTGAGATAAGAAACCCCTTACCTCAAGTCGATCTTGTCTTATATGTTCCTTGTTCTTCATGAATAATAAACATAGTTTAATTTATAATTGATCAAATTTCATTAAATTTTATTATTTTTTTATAACACTTATTACCATTCTAGAATAATTAGTTAATTATTTGATATCATATTGGATATTTTATCGATGTTCGGAAGTTGAGTAAAAAATGTACTTGTTATAATTACAATTTTTCCAGGTGGTCAAAATTCCATTATCTCCAAAGCGATATACAAGATTTAGATATCATATATATATTATATATCCAGTATATAGAGTTATTTATAATTGTAAATAACATTTGGGGATAATAAATGAAATGCACCGCACATGGATATGGTAAGACGTACATACACATGAACACTACTTTCCATTCAATTTTTTATTTTAATTTAATTAAAAAATAATGATAAATTGGTATATTATAATTCTAGTATAATATCATATATAATAACATTAACCCAATCCTTTATATATTCCATATAAGGCATTAACTAGACATTTCACTTTGAGGGGACGGTAGTCCGCAATTCGTCAAATGAAATTATCGCATTTTACCCATAATGGAAACAATAAATGAATGATATAAATGTAATATAAATAAGCATAAAGAAAACATAAACATAATATATATCATATATAAATATAGTTCTATCTTAATGGACACCATGAGATGTGGTAGGATATAATCAAACAATCATTGTTTTGTAAGGCGTTAGTCTTCCATCCACATAAACAATATGTTCTTCACAAAATAGATGTAGGAGTGTGTTAGTGTAGTTAAAATAATTCTCATCACAACATACTAATATATTTTGGATACTGTTGTTTTTATAAAATAATTGAATAAAATTACATTATGGGTTGGAGGAGTAAAATAAAAGAAAATATGTTAAGAGAAACCATTACCTTTAATTTGGGTGACTCCCTTTGGATTGAACCAATAAAATATCTCGAAGTGACTTATGCTTAAGGTAAAGCTTATAGGATGGAGAGAGGGATATTTAGAGCTTATTTGGGCATGCTTTGGATGATTAATGGTGCTTTAGAGGTGTGAGAATGGGTTATAAGTGGTGTCCTTTTATAAGAGAGAGGAGGGGATCATTAGGAATGTTTGAAAATGTTGTTTTATTATAAACATATCTTCAGTTTAAAAATTTCAAATATCATTTTAGTCGAAGATAAGATGACTCATATTAGAAATAAAATACTTCAAAAAGAATGGGTTAGTTTGTTGATATTTTTCTAATGTTAATAATCATATTTATTTAAATAATTTATTAATGAGGTAAATATTGAATTATTATTGTGTCATAAATAATTTAATTAATTTGATGTCTAAAAATTAAAAAAACTACCATAATTCTGGATATATTTTTATATTTATAAATATTTTTATATTTATAAATTTTATTTATATTCTAAAATATGACATATATAACCACTTTTAAAAATTGATATACTAAAAGATATTTTTTAATGTCATTTTTTCTTTCATTAAGCTAATTAAAATAAACTGTTATTATCATTCTTAAGAGGCTTCATGGGGTCCCAAAATCTATCCAAGGATGCCCATGGCTTTCATGACTCATCCAATAAGGTTAGGAGAAGTGTTAAAGTAATTATTTATTATTATAATATTCTTTTATACTTTGAATTACCCTATTTACCTTTAACTGTGGTAAATAAAATTCAATCATTACTATTTTCCAAATGTTATTTTCATCTTATATAATCAAATTTTATTTAATAATAACAACCATTTATGTAGTATTTTTGAATTTCAATTCACATAAGTGGTAAAATTTCATTTTAATGAAAAAGACAGTTTTTTTAACTAATACTAAGTGGTTTTACAATTCATGATAAAATGATGTTTTTCAGAACAATACGAAAAATTAATCCTAAGAAATATTTGATATAATGAATTAAAAAAACATTTCTATTTTACCAAATTAATAACATGGTATTTTTATTAATTAATTTAAAATTAGTTCCCATTATCCAAATAAATAGCATGTTTTTTTAATCAATAACTATCAAAAGATTGACACTTATTTATATATAATTTGAAAGTAAAATTAATTCCAATGAACAAAATTGGATTAAATTGTAAAAATATAAACTAATTATACTTACAAACCATTAAAATTGAAAATTTGACACTATAAAGTATTCTTATTAAAAATAATGTTTTCAATTAAAATTTAGTATTTTTCAGTATTCACCAAAATTTGAATGTTTTCATAAGAACTCCAAAAATTTCTCAAAACTAATATTTGATGTCCCGATTATAAATAAGAAGATTATTTTGTCAAATTTAATATATAAAAGTTTTAAATTTATTATTTAAGAATGTTCACCATTAAAAGGTGGTAAAATTGCATTTTTTTTAAAATACTACTTTTATATGAAAAATTTACTTTTTTTATATATTATGTATAAAAAACACATAATATAGATTCTAAAATTATATGTAGTATATAAAATTTAAAATATAGTTAATACTCTTCATATCCACTTTTTGAACGGCGAATTTTGTATGTTGGGGTGCGATCAAACTCGGTGTTGCATGTAGCGTAGGCTATGGAATTACTTTAAAGAAGATAACTTACTATGAAATCCTAGGGTGTTACACTTTAAATAAAATATCGATTTAATGATTTATTCATATAAATTGTTCTCATTAATATCAATGTTTTTAAATGGTTTTTAGTATTCATATATATGGACATTAATGTTTTAAAATTTTAAATCTTTTAAAAACATAAAAGTGATATGAGACACTTTGATTCAAAAATCTCTTTATTAATGGTTTTAAATGGTTTTGAAAATTCTTTGATAAAACATTGTATATTTCAATATTGTGAATTGATATATTTTGATTATAATGTAGAATTGTTATCTTCCCTTTATGCTTGTGCTTTTTGTAATGATTATGTTATGGTTATTGGGAATTATTAACGTATACAGGTGGTTCAGTGATAATTCTAGGGTAGGTGAGCCCGAGATAGATCTCCAATGCATTGGGTAACATGAAGTAGGTTAACATTAATTTTTCTCCTAAAATATTTATAGAATATGTTGTGATGTTTATTCAAAATGTGACTCCCTATGTAGTTGTTAAAGCTATAATGAATGTATGTAATGAATGGAATAAGTAATCATTATGATTGATGATTTCAATGTGTTATGTATAAATCCTATGATTTCATGAGGAATGTTATGATCAAAAAGTATGGTTTCATTTATTTTTATTTATTTATTTGTTAATGTATCCCTTCATTATTTTTAACCCTTACTAATCTTTTTATGCTCATCCCAAGTTTTTGAAATTTTATCCAGAGGACATAAAGATGAATATGGTCAATGATGAGATCAAGGAAAAGTCATGCTATATTAAACATTGAACTAGACATGATTCTTTTTAAGAGTTTTTATTTTATTAAAAAATGGATACTGAGTGGTAGTATATACATGTAATTTTCATGTTTATATGTAATAGTTTGACCTAATTCTCTAAAACACTAAACCTGAAATGATCGTCAACATGAATTTTTCATGTAAATCACGATTATGTAATATTATAAGGCTGGGTCCTTATAGTTGGTATTAGAGGTCTATTTAGATAATATTAGAGTTTAGGGTGTTTTATAAGCATTTTTTCAAAAAACAATAACTGTTAGCATATTAGAAAGTCTCTTAATTATTTTAGAGATGTTAAATGGTTATTACATTTTGGGGAGAAAAATGAAATGTATTAGATAACCATTAAGGATAAAATATGTTGTGATTATTTTTGAAGATTTTTCACTTTTTTGGAGTGTTACGTAATTGTATTGTTTTTTTAAAAGGACATTATGTAGACCATGTAACAACCCGTCGCATCGGACAAACCTGAGAAAATAAAACCCACCCCCAAAGAGCGTTTGGGATTTATTGCCTACCACATGACTATGAGAAGTACCTGGATAATATGACTAATTCTTTTTATTAAAATTTTTTTATGAATCATGAATATTTTTATTTAGGATATTGTGTTTTATAAACTGGAAAAACATAGTATAAAAAATGATTTGGTGATTAAGTAATAAAGGTAATTTTGGAACTCATTCTCTCTCTCGGGAACATTATATGCTTAAGGGAAAATAAAATAATATAGAATATTATTTCGGGAGCCACAGTGGAAATATTATTTTATAAGAATATATGTTATTATTGTGGACATAATATTATTTGGTTTATTTACAGTAATCATTATTATATCATAGAAAATATGTGTTTAGGATAATTACACATCAGTATTAGACTTTATGAGTACTCAATGTTTTTGGAGAAAATTTTTATGATTTATAGTAGAAGAGTTTGTGATTAAATCCTTATGAGTTTTGGGCTTCAATATTATATAGAATTATATTGATGAATTTTATGAACATTTGTTTATTGAATGTTATTTTCTGATCATTGGGAGTTCTTTTTTGGAATTTTGGCGATTAAGATTAGATTTTATTTTTACAAAGGATTATCTTTTTTAGGGATTATCTGATCCCATAAAGGCCACTTTGGTTTTGGTAGATGTCTAATGAAAGGAGAAATATATAGTATATCGTTTATGGATTATGTGATAATCTAGAATTTGATTCTAGTGCATTTAATGTGACCATGTCAATTTTGATACGCGTCGTTTGGATAAAATATGAGTTTGTGGAAGAAATTTTGTAATGACTGAAAGTCTTCATGAAAAGTAAGTATGTTTCCCTATGTTTTTAGTTAAGATCATAAATAAATTCTTCAACTTTATGAACTGTAACTTAAAACAAAATCATAGTATATATAATTTTCCTATTGGGGAATCAAATACCATTTAACCCATCACATGTTTGGGATATTCTAGTGGTTATTATTCACTTAATCGTGTTTTCAATCATTCTCCATCCAAACTTGATGGGTGTTTTCTCCTACATATCAATGTTTTCATGGAATCCTAATTTTTTTTGTCCCAAGTGACCTTTTTAATTCCCTATTTTTCTTTTAAAGTGATAGTTTTATTAACTCTTTTTATGATGTAGGTGTTTTTATAATGTTTCCAAGACCAATTTTAAAATTGCGAGGATGCATATTCCCAAAGGAGGGAAAGATGCAACATCCAAGTAAAATAAAGAATTTGACATTTTAATATTTATTATTATTTGTGATTTAAATATTAATTTTATTTTAAATATGATGCTATGTTCGATAGTGTACCCTATTCACAACAATAGGATTCATTGAAATTTAATGTAGCACAAAACGTTGGGTCATTCTGAACAATCATAACATAATATTATTTTAAATAGTAGTTAACCCCTAGACATTGTATTGTTTTAATATATTATATTTTAAAAAATATTATTATTCATTAGAATTGGACCCAAAAAATTACATTGGATGATATTTTGGTATTTTTCTGCAAAAATTAATTTTTTTAATGAATAGTTAAAAATACTAGATGTTAATTCAAAACTACCTTTTAATCTAATTTATTTATAAGGATATGTTATCTTTTTAATAAGTTTTCAAGTTTAATTATAATATGTTTTAACTATTTAATCCATTGTTGGCCATTGGATGTAATATCACTATGTAATTTGGCATAAACAAGTATTAATCTTTTGATAGTTATTATTTGTTAAAAACACACGTTTTGTATTAAGAGAAGAAATTAATTTTAACATAATTATACAACTTCTGTGTTCTGAATTTCCAAAAATTGATTACATATTTTGAATCAGGATTTCATTATTTTGTGAATAAGTAACTTTTATTTTTAGCCAATAAGAATATTTACTTCATTAAAGAAAATTTACCATGGTTAAAGGGTAAATCTAGCAAATTAGGGTAATAAAATATTATTATAATAACATACAATTATCCTAACATATGTCCTAAACCTAATGGTTGATAAATTTTCCGACCATTTGAATCGTTGGGTTGATTTTGGGACCCCTTGGAGCAACTTATTAGTGATAATGACACTTTATATTAATTTATTCAATGTAACGAAAAAATAACATAAAAATATTATAAGTATATCAATTTTTAGAAGTATTCATATAATTTATGTAATTTTATATAATTATTTATATGAAATATAAAACAATTTCCTCTATCAGGGGAATTTCATTTCTAATTTTAGGCATCAAATATTTAAAATTAGTTATTAACCAATAATGATGCAATGTTTACCTCATTAATGAATGATTTAAAGAAATAATATTATAAATATTAAAACATTATAAAAAACAAGTCCAATTCATATATAATGATTTTATATCTAACATTATTAATTTTATCTTCCACTATAATGATTTTTGGACATTTTGAAACTGAAGATAAGTTTATAATAAAATAATATTTCAAACATCCCTAAAGATCTCATCCTCCACCTTATAAAAGGACAAAACTTCTAACTCATTCCTCACACCTCTGAATCCACATGGATCATACATCCCATGACCAAATAATCTCTCAATATCCCTCTATTCAACTTATAATCCTTAACTTATGCATAAGAAACTTCAAGAAAACCTTTTGGTTCAAACCAAAGGGAGTTAACTGATTTAAAGGTAACATATTCTCTTAAGTCCTTTAATTTTATTTTTCATATCTAACCCCATAAAATATTTTTTTATTTATTTAATAACAAAAACTATATCCTTAATATACAAGGTTTTTTTATGAGAAGGATTTGAACTACACATACACAGACCTCCATCTAATTGGTAATGAACACAATGTTTTGGGGGACGACGAACTACTGCCTCACGAAACAACGTTGTTCAAATATCTCCAACCACCTATCATAGTGACCAGTATGATCAAGATATATTAATATATGATATATATCATGATTGTGTTTTTTTATTCTTATGTATTTTTAATTTATATTATTCCATTATGGCTTCCATTATGAGTAAACACGATAATTCCATTTGAGGAAGTGCAGACTACCACCCTCTCAAAGTGATATGAATTGTTCATAACATATGTGGGACATATAAAGGATGGAGGTATTGAAATTATATATGATATTATACTTAAATTATAATAAAACTAATTATAATTATGTTTTCATTCAATGAAAATATGAAATTCAAATGAAAGTAGCGTTCATGTGTATATACAACTTACCATCTCCATGAACGGTGCATTTCATTAATATCTCCAAATATTATGTACTATTATAAATACATATATATACTCTATATAAATGATATATATGAAATATATATCATGAATATCATTCTGGAGATAATGTAATTTTGAACACAAGGATAACATGTAATTATAAGGTGTTCATTTTTTACTCAAGTACCAAATATCGACAAAACGACCATTATTAACATAAATGATTAAATAATGATTATAACATGGTAATAAGTGATATAAAAAGAATAATAAACATGAAAATTGGTGCTTAATATTGTATAAATTATATTAAGTTTATTATTCAGGATGAATAAGGAATACACATGTCATGTCAGAAATGAGATAATGGGTTTCTTATCTCACTTTTAATTCATTGAGATTTCCATTGTTCGCCACTAATTAATTACATGTGGTGTATTGTGTAATTACATTTTATATATTTTCTCATTATTCTATTTATATTATTTTTATTCTAAAAATAATTTTGTGTTTAATTTATTTTGGTCATATGACTCGATTGATTACAACGTGGTAAGGGATTATCATCTCACTTTTTATTCTTGTGAGATTCGTGCTATGTTTTCCACTATTTACCTTTTTGTGGTCTATGTACTACCAATGATTGTATTATTTTTATAATATCCATTAATTTATGGGTATTTACATCTTCATTGTCTTATTATTCTGTCATGTTGTGTATGTTTCATATGTTACCAAATCTGTAAGGGATCCTTTTAACCCAATTTCCATTCCCTGTGTTAATCTTGTAATTCTTAATTCTATCATGCTATGATTATGTGTGGAATCACTATTTATTTAATTATGTTTTAATTTACACTATAATTTTTCTATATATACTATTTATACACATACTCACTCCATTGATAAATTCTCAAGTCATCTATATGAACTTGATAAGAGTAATTTTATCTCAATTTCCATTCATTGAGTTAAAAAACCATGTCATTGGTTTTGTCTTAAAAAGAACATTTGTGAATTTCCTATGATGTATTTACACAAAATATACAATAATATTGAGTGTATTTATATTTTACACACATTATTAGGTAATTCATTTATCCTTAAGCTTAGGACACGGATTTTATAAGTGATTTCGTCTCATATTACATTCCTTTGAGACATCACTATCGTTATGCACCAATTCACATTTATATGGTGTATATACTGTCCTTTGGAATATTATAACATCAATTCGATTATTCTCATGATGTTAAACAGTTTTTATTGTATTTTATTCCCCAATTACTTGTATTCAAGCATATCTCATTTGGTTATGAACTCTATAAATAAATTTTTTTAAGGATTTATTCATCTAAATCTTTTTCATTAATTTCCTTGTTGTCAAAATGGATTTATGTTTTTATTTATATGGAAATTAATGTTGCAATATGATATCTTCTTTAAAATCATCCATGTGATATGGGACACTTTGATTAAAAAATATCATTATTAAATGGTTTAAATGATTTTGAAAATTATTTGATAAAGAATTATCTTTTTCAATATCATTAATTAATATATTGTGATTGTAATGTGGAATTTGTTTCTTTTCATTATGCTTGTGTTATGTGTTCTGGTTATGTTATGGTTATTGGGAATTGTTTATGTATATTGTTGGTTCCGTTATAAACCTTTGGCAGTTGAGCCCGATATATCTCTCCAATGCATAATATAATGTGACAGAGGTAAATGATTTTTATCCTAATAGATTTATGCGATATATATTGTGATGGGTATTCCAAATGTTAATCCCTACATAGCTGTGATATCTAAAATGTATGTTTGTTATGAATTCCATAAGTTACCTATATGATTTATGATTTCTATGTGTTATTTATAAATATTATGATTTCTTGATGTATGTTATGATCAAAAAGTATGGTATCATTTATTTGTATTTATTTGTGGGTTAATGTTTCACTAAATTATTTTCTAATCCCTAATGAGCTTTTTGTTCTCATCCCATGATTTTGAAATATTTTCCACTGGATATAAAGATTAATATGGTCAAGGATGGTATCAAGGGAAATTCATTCTATTTAAAAATTGAACTTGGAATTTTTATTTTTAATAGTTTCTATTTTATAAAAATTGGATACTAATGGTAGTGTCTATATGTAATTTTTGGGTAGTTACATAGTAGTTTTGGCCTAATTATATAAAACTCTACACCTGAAAAGATCCTCTATGTAAATTATTCATTTAATTCGAGATCTTGTAATGTTTTAATGAAGAGACCTTAATGAGACTTTCTACCCTCTCAAAATAATATTATCTCTCGATTATCATTACATTATTTCTAAAAACTGAGGATATCGCTACCCCATTACATCCTCAGGTGCCACGCATCATACTAATGTTTGTAGTTCTACCAAAAAGCCTTAACGAAGTTAGTGTTCTTGTTTATTAGAACATTCAATATTATATCTAGGATATCCACACAATATTCATTTTAGGAATGATAATTCTCTATAGGTACATCCTCTATGATCATTACATGTAATTGAGGAGGTATGTTATTACTTAAGAGAGATACATTGAACAAATAAAGAACATGAGGTTCCATGGTATATCCAAATGATTCATTACTATCTGGATATGATAAAGTATGTAAATGGTACTGATTGACCTGCAGTTTATTTTCTCTTATTTATTACATAGGGAATTTTTTGGAAATAACTTATCATAAACTTCAAATTATTTCTCATGTAAACGATGATTAACATAACATTTCTATCATATTTGTGATGTCCATACATGTTTCAAAATTAATATAAACTTATATTCCATCTCATCATATTGAAAAGGTCCCAATTAGATTTCATTCTCCAACATTATTCCAATAACAACCCATGATGAGGGATATAAATAATTCCCTAAAATTACATGATTCATTAATAATATATTAATAGAAATATTTTATAGGGATTATTCATACTAAATAAAGCATGAAATTCTATACTAATGAGTGGAGGATAATTTTCTCTAATAATAATGATTAACATCATTCATTCTGATTAAATATTCCTTAACTTTTAATTTTAACTTTATTGGTTATTAATTATCATCCAAACTAGCAATTAGATGAGATAATTGATTCATATATTTCCTAATATCATTTCATGTGAAGCACCAGAGTGTGGGTGTTTCATTATATTTAGCTTTATCTTTATTTTCATTATTATATAACTTTTTCCTATCACACAGAATATCAATTATCCAATTCCGATACCTTCCACCATTAAAAAATTTGTTGATTAACATAAGACAATTTGACCAATCTTTCTTTTCACCAATTGAGAATAAAGGAAAACTCTTCATCATCCTTACATGGTTTTAAGATATTTCATTTAATGAAAATTTTCACATCTTATAAGAACCAGGATATTAAAACGTAACTTCAATATCTATTTCAACCAAGGTAGCACATCAAAAAATATCTTCAAAGATACTGAATTTTCTTACAAATAATTCGCTTTAGAAATTTGTTTTTAATCCCCTAATTAATCGATCAACCATACATATTGGTTGGATGACAATACCATAATCATAGAAAACAATTCTTGTAAAACATTACTCGTATGTACAAAAAGATGCATCTACATTTTTTATTAGCACAATGATTTCCTCCACTATTTTTTATATAGAATAAGAGGGATTTTATTAATGAAAAATATATTTGTGAACTAATCCATACACATAGAGTAAATTTCTTCATGTTTCATTATATTCATAATAATAGTCCACCTTCGATCTACCACACCATCAAAACCATAGACAACCATATTGAAACATTCATAATCTGAACACTTGATGAAAGAAAATATTCTTTTTATTGTTATGATCAATTACACAATAACTATTGTATCAAAAGAAACAATAAAATAAAGGGGTTATTCCTCTTGAACCCCTCAATATAATTGTATTTACAAAATTTCTTGTTTTCGAAGTAAATCATGTTTTGCAGTTTGAGAAATTTGGGTGAACATATAAATGAGATTTCTCATTCATTCTCACAATATTATTTTTTTAATAAGTGTCCAATTATTTCATTGTCCAAAAAATTCATCATTATCATTATTTCATACGGATCAAACCATTGAACAAAACCATGACCATAGTGTTAGAAAAAATAATCATATTAGGGAACCATAATCATAAAAAAATACGTATAGGATTTCAAAATCCTGATACCTTATTTTTAATCATTGAAAAATAAGTTTTATCCTAGGATTTTCAATTCATAATATTATTAAACCATTAATTACGGTTCATAAAGTGTTTACGAATTTCAAATGCATATCCACTCATAGTGCCAAACTACTTTTCCAGAAAGGCCCTTCTTATGCACCATGTGACAATCGAGTCTAGATCAATGCACACTTTTTAGTGTCATTACCCATGTGTTACTTTTTTATATATCCATATATACTTGTAGTATGTTGATAAGTTTTATATTTCTTATAAACCACTAACTATATACATTTCCCACATTCTAGGAAATTTTTTTATATAATAAAAAATGCTTACACTAATCCTTATACATGTCCATAGAAACATCCTTAAAAATATTACAAGACATCTCAATATTGTTTCCTCTTCATAGATTCAATGTATTAACAAAAATTATTATATGATACCAACTATTGCTATTTGGAATTATTTTTTAGTGGTATATAATTCATTCCTATCAGTTCACTCTATTTGAGGATATGCCTCCTGGGTCAGACACACCACAATCATCAGAAGTATCCCATTCCTCATGAATCACATAGTTAGATATCGAAACATCATCAAACACTCGCTTTATTGTGTTATTGAGTATCATATCACTTCTACTCCCTTTGATAAAAAAATATTGAAACCAAGTCATTTCATTTATAGACATTATATATTTTTTGATGTATATTCATTGCATTACACAAACACCTGATAGTCCGTTGAAAAGGTATAGTGAATTTAGAAATAGGGACATATAAAACAAATTTTCCATAAGTAAGCTACATCATATCCCACTACGTTTGAAATTAATTGTATCCTTCCTTTACATATTATAAAAAATATGTTTCTTCAAATCTAGGGAATAGTAACTTAAGAAAGGGTGAGTTCAAATAGTCAGTTAGGGTAAAAATGAAATAAAACAATACAAATTGATTATATGGGTATGAGAACTTGATAATAAAATCAGTAATCCATTTACTATATATCATTGAACATAAAAATGTTTCATAGCATAAATCCTTGTACTTAATTAGACAACGATCATAATGGAATCCATGAATGTGAACATTGGGAGAATACAATTTGTACAAGAAATTTATTTTTTGAATAAACATCATAATATGAAATTTTATGTGAATGATAACCCATGTGTCTTTCATAGCATGTTATGTGTTGGGTAACCACCCAATTAACAACTTTTATTTTGGATAATATTTTATGTACCATGTTTTTGCATTCAGATAACCTCCAACGTACCCTCTCTTGGATATGGGATAACTTCGTGTATACCCTTTTTGGGATTGGGATAACTTTTTATATACCATTTGTGCACATATAGAATTTCTTTTTACCTAATAAATTGGAGGAAAATATGGGTACCTCCAGTTACATAATGAAATACAAAATAGTTTTCCACAATATCATAAAACATTAATTATATCATAATATATGAAATTAAAGGGCTTCAAAAACATTTTCCCATATCATAACCTAGGGAAAATATATATCTTTTATAATAATTTCATTACTACATCAGAGAATTACCCATGAAAAGATGAGATATTCATAAGAATTTCTTAATGATACATCCCATGGATGAGAAATAAAGACCATAAAACTCATGCCATGAGAAACATAAATGATATTTAGAAAGAAGAGGATTATTAATCTTTGATTATAACCTCAACTAGGTAAATGTTACATATTAACATGTCTTCTTCTATAGAAAAAATATTTTTTATGAATATTTAAAACATTTCATGATGAAAATATGATCTCCACATTGAAATATTTTTTGTAAAACATAAAACATTCTGGAAATAATTTTCTTTAAAAATATACTTGAATGAATATAATGAAATATTTAAATTCATTTATAACATTTATTGATGGGAATTATCATTTACTCTATGAAAAATAATTTAAAATAAATAAAATATGAAATTTTTTTTTAAAAAAAAATGAATATAATGCCCAGGATAACAGAAAATTCCATTAATCCCATGCACATTAAAACAAATATTCCATTAATATATTTTATAAATGATAAACTTTCCTTGTTGGTATCATGACCTGAAAATATATTTTATTTTATTTTTTAAAAATTATAACATGTATAAATAATGTATTTAATAAATAATTTTAATAATTTTTTAAAAAATAGAAATTATATTTATAAAAAATGGGTTTAAAATAAATAAGGTTTTCCACTAAAAAGGTAATATAAAATTTTTTGATAAATTATTTTAATATGATTAATTCATAAATAGACGGAAAATGGAAAATATTAAAATATTAAAATTTCAATAAAAAAAAATACAAGAGAATAATGAGAGACAAATCATAATTATTCATTATTTTATGTATAATGATGAGAATGATTAATAAATAATGAGACTACAAAATAAAACCCCCACCACTTTGTTAAATTTGATTAATATTCTACATGAAATTATTACAATAAATTAATCATATAATATCACACACTGAATTTTATTCATAATATAACCGATTAAACATGTATTATATTAACCTCATAGATCATGGTTGGTGCATAAGATAACATAAGTCACTACAATTTCAAATTGACATAAAAATCCATTATCTCTAAAGTGATTTTTTTACTATAAACCCCATGGAATATATATACTAAAATGAAATTTTAAATAATCATAATTTTAATGATAATAACTAGAAGATAAATTCATTCAAACTATAAAGGCCACTTAAAATAAATTTTCGGTGAATATGACATGTGTCCCATCTAATTAAAAAGTGGGAGAAAAATCCCTTACTGCATTAGAAATATTTTGAATTGTAATCCGAAATAGACAATAAAATAAAATTAAACAAGAAATTTCATGAAACGATGATACTAATAATATAAAATGAAATATGCGATGTATATAAATACCAAAAACAAAATGAGTGTCTGAATTTTCAAATTCATCCAAGAAATTAAAGGCAGACAACACATCCCTTACATAAGTATTGTCTTCCTTCATAATTCTTTCATCAACAATTATAATAAATATATTTTTATTATTAATATATTTAAGAAACATATATATATATATATATATATTTCATACCATATATTATTTCTATATGGATTTTAATTATTTTTTTATTAAAAATTCCATGTTGAAGTCACATTTTGGGTAATAATTTATTTGATGTTTATGTATATTTTTATTTTTTATATCTGGTCATCATAATTCTATAAATGTTAAATCATTAAATTTATATAACCATTATATAAATATAATATATAATATTTATATTCTTATTTAGAGTATTACGTAAATTATAGAGATAGAAAATGAAATACATTGTTCATGGAGAATATAAGACTTTTGTATGCCTGAATGTTGACTCCATTTTCATGATTTATTGAATAAAATAATTTTAAATAACATATTACAAATATATAATAATTTTTATGTCATATATATCACATATTTACTATATATCAGTCCTTATTACCTTTAGTGTAATGTTTGAACGTACCACATTGTTTCGCGAGGTGGTAGTCTGTCGTACACATGAAAGACATTATCGTATTATTATGTATTGTAAATTATGAAGTAATATGTTTTATAATGAACAAATATTGATAATAATATTATAAATATAATATATAAATATTTAATACATTATTATATCTATCCTAGATATATTGTAATGGAAAAATAATGATAGTAGTTCATGATGTGGTAGTCCTCCGTAAAAACTGATGATAATTTCATAAATCATTTTATCAGAGATGAGAATAATTTAGTTAAATAAATTTATATAGTAACATAGTTGTATAGGTATGATATTGAGTTTATTGTTTGGTTATTTTCTAATAATAATTAAATTCGGTGGAGAATGAAATTAAAAAATTCTTGTTCAAGAATGTTACCTATACTTTGAGTAACATTTATAGATTTAACCACAAGACCTCATATAATTTATTTATAAAATAAAAGTTTTATAGGATTTCATTATGGATTTTATAAATTTATTTGTAATATTTAGGGTGTAATCATATTTTTTTTGGTAGTGTGAAGAGGAGCGGTGAAGGGGTTGTCATTAATAAGTGAAATGAGAGGAAAACTAATATTTTTAGGAATGAAAAGGTTGTACCCATGTTTTTTATTCTAAAAAGGATTCCTCATTGAGATATTACAAATACATGAATATATATGGTTTAAATACGGGATGAAAAATTGTGGTGAATTGGTTTTGGGTTATTTTTAACAGTTATATTTTTAGTTTAATCCCTCAACAAATCCATTTTTTCCTTAACTATAATAAATAATTTTTGCAGTTCTTAATATTAATTATAATAAATAATTCAATTTTAAAATATTATTTAACATAAATTATTGTGATTGAAAATATTATATCCATTTAAACAAATGCAATTCCAATATGTGGAGAAAAATAATTTATAATCAATCTCAAATAAGGATTGATAAAGTGGGTTACTAGTGTAGAAATGTTAAAAGGTTTAAAATGTTTTATATAAATATTCAATATGAAAATTATTCCAATGAGACAAATTGGATTAATATATATATAAATATATAAATATATATATAATAAATATTTTTTAAAACCTTATTAAAATAATTTTATGTTTTCAAAATATTTAAAAGAAATAAAAAATAATACAAAACTATTATTTTACACTACTTATTGAAATATTTATGTTCACAACAAATTATAAAAAATGAACTCTAATATAATTCTGAAATTATACATTAAAAATAGAATTCTATTTTTTCAAATAAAATGTGTAAAAAATGGAAATATTAATTTTAAAATATTATCTGAAAATTTGAAATGCACCCATTTTAGAAAAATACATTTTTACATTGTACCAAGGAAGGAAGACTAATATGTGAAATGACTTTTCATTTTCCCATGAAGGATTTTTTTTCTCCTGGAGTAGGGTATCTCTCTTATCATCCTCAATAATTGGAAGGAAATAGAGTAATTAGAATCACATGTTAATCTAGTCTAGCCTCAGAATCACAAAAAAGGAATACTTGAGATATCAGTTTACTAACACATTAGTAGGTCCTAACATGGAATTTTTAAAAGCACCATTAGACCATTGTGGTAGTTCTAACTCTCATTGATCAATATCATAATATGAGGTTCATCCTTCATTATGAAACTTAATACCAAATATTTTCACTTTTCCTCCCCTCTTCTTGAGGGGATGCGCCAAAATAATAGTAGAAGTGAACTCGAACAACCATAATTACATGAGGAGTCAAGCCACATCATGATTAAAGTGAATATTTTTTTATTCCTAAGTCCAAAAATAAGGTTATTTGTTATAATTTAGTTTTATTTTGAACATTAAATTCTTAAAAAACAAGAACAACTACATGGAACATCCCCATATGAGGATTCAGGGCCAGAAAAATTCACCAACGAATAGCCATCCAGATTTCATTGAATGAGAGTGTGTAAAAATTTCCATCACTACTAGGCCCATGTAAACCTACATGGGATAGATAACTGAGTGTCTAAGAAAATTTTGGGGTTGAATTAACACCGTATGTTCTGGGGTGGGGAAATTCCAAATAAGCTTGATCTGGTATGGAAATTCCATTCTAAATATTTATATTCGGATGAAATTTTTAGTGCTCACACATACCATCAAAATTGTCATTAGAAAATAAAGCAATAGTCTATTGTTGAAAATTAATACTGATGAAACAAATTGGATTTTATATTCTCTCATGCATAAAAAACCTTACATGAATTATTATTATTTATTTAATATATGATATATAAATAATATTCAGGTAATTTAATTAATTAACAGAATAAAAATTTTTGTGCATAAAAATTGATGTTTAGAGAAATATTTCTTTTGATTTCAATTATTTTTTATTTTTAATATTAAAATTAATTAATCACTGAAAATTTCATTTTACATATATGCAAAAACAATAAATTTCCACAATACTACTAATATTACTCATAATCAAAATTCCAATGAATTATCAATAACTATTATATTTAATAAAAATATTTCAAAAGTATGCACAATTCATCTAAATGTGATATTGTGAATAACAAAAGCTAAACTCAGTGTTGTGCATAATTAAACATAAACTTGTTTTCTCATGTAACACACAATATATAACAAATTAATTTTTTTATAAATATGAATCACAAAAACTAATGGGGTTACAACATCCCTGGATTAATAATAGATTTAACCATATTAATAATAAAAATTGCATCATCTTAACTAAAATTGTTCTCCCCAAACTGAGAATTACTATGAATACAACCATATTTAGATAAAAAAATACCTTAATGTATTTCTAATTATATCTAGTCAAGTAAATAAGAAGAGAAGAAGAAGGTGTATGAGGCAGTGTCTTCTCCTGGATAAAAATATTCCCACCCTCTTGTATGGTATCCACAATAAGATCATAATAAATTTCCTCTAACAACTCTACCTCATCAATCATATCAACAAAAAACACATTAATAACCCTATTATCAATAAATTTTTAGGTCTATCATGCTATGCTAGAATACCCAATTCATAATAACCATTAACAACGTCTTACGATTTTAATACTCTAAACATTGAATGAAAACATTAAGAATTATCCCCCCCCCCTCTAGCCTCATCCTTATTAAAAGAAATATGGTCTCTGTCAATTCCATAGGTCTAATATTTAGGATCATATCTATCAATAGAAAACTAGACAGATTATCTATATGGATAAATATTCTACCACCCAGTACAAGAAGATATTCCAGAAACAAGTGGAGACTATTAAGGATGATAAAACTCATCGTTATCACCTATATAAGAATCATTACCAGATTTATCTTAAATAATAACCATATAATCAAGTTTTTATAAATAATTAATCTCTAACTAATCACCATTATAGACCTCTGTATCATATAATTCATCATATCCCCTTAGAAAATATTATTTGGTGGGAAGGGAATGTGGATGAATATATTCTCCCAAAGACATAATTGGGATCCTATCCATATCTTAGATATGGACCAATTCCACTAATCCATCATCTATAATTTCATCATCATCTCTAGCATTATATAGTTCTTCATCACCTCCAAATTCATCAACAAAATAGATATCCACTAACTCATCTATCTCTAAGGCAGGGTAAATCATGTGTCTATGTCTAGTAGGATGTTCTAGTGGGTTAAATTTATTATAACACATGTAATTTTCCGCAACCCCTATTTATTTTCAAGGGTTTCAATTACTACTCATCCTATTATAATTCACCAATATTTAATATAATCTACCACATTCTGTTACATATCTTTCCAATTTGTAATTAATCTTATAGAATCTAACATAGAATAAAATTAAACTTATGGAAGGCCAATGAGTATGTAATTGAGGATGGATTTCTCAACAATATCATATGAACCATTTGATAAATAAATAGATTTATCATATCTCCTCTATTTTTTGGAAATTAGAAAAATACAAACTCATACATTATTATTAAAATTTCCCCTTCTTGGGATAAATAATTTTCATTATGAATTTGATAAAAACATGTTTTCTATATCAAGTTATATATATATATATATATATGTATTTGCATAGTACCACACAAAGTAATTTCAAACAATATATCCACAAATAGAATATAATCATTGTTAATAGGGAATGATCGCCGATAATCTTCACAAATTCACTTCCAATGAATTTTTAGGCCCCTTACCCACTACTTCAAATAAATATTCATATCCTTTCTATATATCATACTCTTAAAATTTTATTTCTTATTGACTATCTCATACTATAAAAATACATAAAATTCTTCTACTAACATAGGGTAGAATAGTCTATCATTATTTAAAAACCATTCAAACCGTGACTAGTCTGGGATCACATTACTCGCCAGAAATATGATTAAAACAATCAATGTGAAATCTATTTATTTTTTGAAAATGAATTGATTTTACATGTGTTGAGTGTACATTAGATATAAAATTGGCCGATTAGATTATTTTCTACCTTTTTTAGAGGGATTAAATTATTTAGGAGGTGATGTAATAGTTTTCTAGACAGTTAGTAGTTATAAACTTGTTCAATAGTTAAAGGAAGATATAAATGAAAGGCAGTGTGTTGAGAGAGAAAGAAGAGAAGAATAGTCCATTAATGTGTGTGAGAGAGTGGGTTGTTAAATTATTATTTTAAGTGGATTTAGAATTTTGGGATTTAAAAATAAAAATAAAAATTAATAACAAATTAATAAATAACAATACCTAGTAATTTTTTTTTAAAAAATAAACAAATTAATGGTTATAATAAGAGTGGTATTTCTTAACAGTAGCTTGAAATGGAAGCTTCTAAATTGCACTATGTGGTAGTAATGTTTGAATGATAGCTTAATAATGGTCGTATGCTACACTTGATTACCATGATATCATTTATCATGGACAATCCAAATTTGACATCACTAGAGGTCGATCCCATTGTATCATAACCAACACTCATTCCATATGGTCGATCATCTTTGTCGATATTAATGATTTATATGGACATTGTGATTCTTTTATGAGAACCATGTTAAATCTATGAATTTAATAGAAACCAAAACATATATTACAATATTCAGGAATTATATGACTCAATATTTAAAATATCAACGGATTTGTAAATATATATCTAGATGATATTAAATATGTATGAACTCATGAGTCACATTATTATTTTAAAAATTATCTCTCAAATATTGATGTCTTATATAAATATGTTTGTTTTAAGAAAATACAAAGGGTTCTAGAATATATTAAAAGAACTAGTAATATTAAAATTTATTGGGACATTTAAAAATTTATATCCATATTCTAGTAAAAAAATTCATCTAAATATTTATTTCACAAAAACTACCAGAAACTATTCCCTCACCATCATCAGTGGATAATAAAAATACCAGATTCTTAAAAATACACCATAAAACTATTGACATTCCTCATAATTAATATTTTTTTAAATTTTATATTGAACATAGAACCACTAGAGTCCATACTTAAATATATAATCATATCTTATAATTTTCCTCTAAATTATAAATATTATTAATTTACTTTACCAATATGAGGTTATAAAAGTTTTTTTAACAAAATTAAACATTACACATTTTTGTTATTTTGAAATCGGCTAGACATACATTCACTAAACATTATATCATGATTGATAGAAATTAAGTATAATAAACATCCAATCATATATCCATAATTGTTCTTGACTACCAGTTCCCACTCTCATCGAGATAAAATTTAAAACTAGTACTCTTGGAATTATCAGTTACATTAGTTCTATACAAGGAAAAATATTTTAAAAATTCTTTGGTGTATATTCTGGACTTAAAATAATTCCATATTTATTTTATAATATATGAAAACTATGAAATAATTTATGTACACTCATTAATCTAATATCACATTTAGTCTAATTTTTTTAAATACAATAAACATATAATTTCCTGATGATCCAAAACTAATATCATCAATATTATTTGGAACAACTAAAACCCATTTTTTGTTATTTTAATACTTATGGGAGGGGAATAAATTACACTTGCATAACAATTTAAATAATAAAATTGAGATGATCATAACACACTAATATATAAGATATTGTTTTTATCCATATATGTTTTTTTAATTTAAAATCATTAAATAGAATGTTAGTATGTTGTAATCATGTTGTTGTTTAAAAATAAAATCTTGTACTACATAACCATTCAAGAATTCACTATTTAATTATATTATATATATTATTAATAAAATATTATTCATATAAAATAATCATTTTAATGGCTTCATGTATAATAATAGGATAAAAGATTTCTCCATAGTCAATACTATCTTCTGACTATATCCTTATGTTTCAGTATTGATTTATTTTTAATTACAATTCTAGATACATCCCCATTATTTATAAAAACCTATTTAGTCCCAATAGTTTGTTAATCAATGGGTTCATTAACTAATTACCTTTATATACTTATTTCAAACAAATTTAAATATTCCTCCATTTCCATTACACATCATCTTTCATTAATTTTTCAATTATTTTCTTAGGTTCCTATTGTTTTATAAAAGACATATGTTCATCCTAATTTCTATGTGAAGATCTTGTCCAATTTATTTTATCTGGTTCACCAAAAACTGAATCTAATGGATGATATTTATGAGTCATAAAATGACATGGAATATAATTGTTTGAACTCTTTTTTTATATAAATGATTTAGTTTAGTCTATTCTTCAGGCCTCAGATATTTCTCTACATAAGGTCTAGATAAAAAGTAACAAAATTTATCCAAAATATCCAAAATGGAAAGGCCTTACATAATATTTTTTAAAAGTTTCGTAGGATCATGTGTGTTGTTTTCATCTATCTAGACATGTACATATTCCTCAAATATTATAGTTCTATTATTAAATACTTGATTCAATTTATTGGTCATATAATATCTAGTGATGATCCCTTTATCTCTTTTGGAATAAATCTTTCTAAAATCATCAATTATATTTTTTAAAATTTATTTATAGTGAAAAAATGTAAAATAACACACCATTGGTTTTCTACCATTTAATAATTCATAAGTAGTTTTTATTAAAAAAATTATAATTTAAATTTAATTTAGTAATATAGAAATGTGTGTTTACTGTTACAACCCAAAATTAATTGGATAAAACATACTAATTGAGTATGGTATGTGAAATATATTGATGGGTTTTTTCTCTCTCTACTACATTATTTTTCTTATGGGGACGGGAGAGAAAAGTTTTTACGCTTATAGACATAGTGTCTGCATAAAGATTCAGAATCAAGTCTACTATGATTCACTATAGATTTATCAAATTTAAAAAGTAAGTATGAAATTCTACCTTATAAGAATGAAAAAAGTCAATAAATATATTGAATAATCATCCAGTGTGACAAAGTAATAATTATTTTATGATATACTATAAACATTTAAAGTTAATAATAAATCTTTTGAACTAAATCTAATTGTTGTGAGTTTGAATCATATTTATATTGTTTCAAAAATATTTTGTGCGGCCATGCCTTTTGAAAGGGGATTACATAATTTTCAATTTGGTATTTCTTTTTGGGTTACATACTTGAATAAGACATTCCATGTTATATTTATAATGGATTGTGTATTGAAATTGATTAGTATCTTATGAGAAATCTATGATTCATTATTTAAGGAACTCAAACAAGAAAAATTATGAGATGAAAATAATTTAAATCTATAGTATAAACATTATTACATATCATGGAAATCAAAACTAAATCATTATTAGAGTCAAAAATATTGAATTTTGTGTTTTAATAAAATGGTTAAAGCCATGAAATTAATTTTGAAAAATATAATAAGTTTATTTTAATACATCAATAATTAAAAAAATTGAAATTAAAAATATACCAGAGTCCCCAATTTTATTGATTATGATAGTATTTCCTTTTTAATTGTCACCTAATGTGACATGCCCACCATTCAAATCAATCAAGTCCTTGAAAATTGAGTATTACCAAATCATATTTCCAGAAAATGCACTATCATGATACCATAATTATATACTAGAACTATTTTTAATAGGTTTCAATGAAGGATATTCAAACCAAGAATGATATTGCTACCCATATATTCATGGTTCCATAGATGTTAGATACAATATATTTAGGGATACATTATTTTTTTCATGTTTTTTAAAATATGTACTTATAAATAAAATATTAATGCCAATATTAGGTCCAGTTGAATAAGAACTCAGTTAAGATAATGTAGAACTAGAAAAAAGATACAAAAATATTAATAGATATATTACTCTATCTTGTTTGGTATCCAATTAGTATATTATATTCAAGACTAGAACATTTTTGGGAATCTGGATTATATTTTTTCATTCATTAGTTACACTCTATAGATCACTCTATCTCTTCTCAGTAGATTATTTTAGCTCATCAATATAAATTTGAATAACGAGAAACCATTATTATGTTATTTTAATACTTATTGGAGGGGAATATATTACATTAGAAAATAAAATTCAATGAAAAAAATGAGATGGTCCTATCATAGTAATATACAGAATCTTGTTTTAATCCATATTTTTTTAAATTATAAATCATTAAATAGAATGTTATAATTTTGATGTCTTATGGTAGTTTAAAAATTAAATCTTGTTTTACATAACCCTTAATGAATTAACTATTTTATTATATTTTATATATGTTGATAATAAGATATGAGTTATAGGAAATAAAAATTCTAATTTCTTCTTGTATAAGAATAGGATAAAATTTTTCTCTAACGTCAATACCATGTTCTTGACTATATCTTTATATACCCAGTCTTGATTTATTTACGAATATTATTATAGATACATCACCATTAATTATAAAAACCTATTTAGTCCCAATTTTTTGGTAGTAATTGGTTAATTTAATTGATTACCATTTTATATTTTTTCAAACTAATTTAAATATTCCTCTATTTGCATTACAGAAAACATGACATTATTTTCTACATTTATGATCTTAGGTTCCTATTGTTTTATGAAGGCTAGTTATTCATCCTAATTTCTATGAGAATTTATTGTCCAATTTATTTTATCTTGGTCACCTACAACGGAAAATAATGGATGATATTTTTGAGTCAAAAAATATCTTGGAATAGAAGTGTTTTCCTCACATTTTTATATATATGTTTGGGTTTAGGTTGTTCTTCAGGCCTTGGATATTTTTCTAAAAGAGGTCTAGATGAAAAGTAACCAAATTTCACCATAATATACACAATTGAAAGGCCATCCATAATATTTTATAAATGTTTCTTTGGATCATGTGTGTTTTTTTCATTTAACTATACATGTAAATATTCATCAATGATTATAGTTCGATTATTAAATATAGGATTAAATTTATTAATCTTATAGTCTCTAAACAATATCTCATTATCTCTTTTGGAAGAAATATTTTTTAAATCATCATTTATGTTTTGTATAAATAAATAACAATGAAAATTTTTTAAATAATGATCCATTGTTTTTCTCCCATTTAATAATTCCTAAAGGGTATTTATTAAAAAAATTATAATTTGAATTAATATAGTTATATAGTAATGTATGTTTGTAGTTACTACCCAAAAATAATTAGATAAATCATAATAACTAGGTATGGTTTTGGAATATATTGAAGGGTTTTTCTCACTACTACATTATTCTCCTATGGGGTCCTGAGAGAAGAAATTTTATGATTATATACATGTTGTGTGATTAATGATTGAGACTCATGAGATTTAAACTCATGACCATAATTAATTCATATGTTATTTCTTCTATGTCAACTATGATTCAATATATATTTATGATATTTAAAAAATATGAAAGTTTTCTACCGTATAAGCTTGAAAAAAGTCAATGACTTTCTTGAATACTCATCCAGTATAACATAGTAATAATGTTTTATTGATACACTATAATCATTAAAAGGTATAAATAAATATTTTGAACTAAATCTAATGCTTTAGAATTTGAATCTTATTTTTTTTGGTTTGAAATAGACTTTGTTCTACTTTCCTTTTTGAATGGGATTATATAATTTTCCATTTGGTTTTACTTTTTTGGGTATATACATGAATATGAAATTTGAAGTTATTTGTATAATGGAGTGCATATTGAATTGGATTATTATCCTATAAAAAATCAATGATTTTTTCTTTAAGGTACCCAAAAAAGAATAATTCAAAGATGAGAAAAAAAATAAATCTATAGTATAATCATTATCAATTATCATAGAAGTTATAACTAAATCTTGATTATAGTAAAAAATTTGAATTATGTGTTTTCAAACATAATATGGTAACCACAATAACATTACTTTTGAAATAATAATAAATTATATTTTAAAACCTCAAATTTTAAAAAATAAAAAATTAAATATATAGAAGAGTTTTTAATTTGACTGATTTTGATAATTTTTTATTTGTAATTGTCACCAAAGTGACATGTCCACCATCCACCATAATCAGATCCTTGAAAAATGAGTATTACCAAATCATATTTCCAGAACATACACTATTGAGATACAATAATTATATAGAATTACTTTTTAAAAAAGTTTCCAATGAAAGATATTCTAACAAAAAATTATACTTGTACACATATATTCATTGTTCCATATAAGTAAGATACAATAAATTTATGAATCCAAGATTGTTTACTTGTTTTTTACATGATTTACAAATCAATTTAAAAATAATTCCATTATTATGTATAGTTGAATAAGAACTCATTTCAGATCTAGTAGAACTAGAACACGGTAAAAATATATCATTATATATTTTACTCTATCTTGGTTGGTATCCAATTACTATATTATATTTAAGAGTAGTCCATTTTCCATGAATCCAGATTATGTTTTTTTCCTTTCATTAGTTAATCTAAGTAGATCATTCTTTCTCTTCTCGGTAGATTATTTTAGCTCATTATTTTCTTTTTAAACTGGATAACTTTTACCCATGTCTATAGAATGATATATTTTAATGTGGTTATATGATGTATTATTTTCATTTTATATTTTATATTTATCTTTAAATTAATTAAATATTTAATAAAACATATGCCTATATTCAAATAATTCTTTAATGGAATTATTTTATGCATCATTTTCATTTTCAAAATTATTTTAACTATTACTAGATGACTGAAGAAAAAAACATTAGTACCTCAGATGTTTTTTCATGAGACTAATATTATATTTATCATTTCTGACTTTTCTAATAGTGTCTGAGTCACAAGATTTGTCCTCATAAATACTCCAATTGGATTTCATATCAATTTTATACATTTTTCAATTTACCTCATTATTATTCTTATGTTTGATCATGGGATATTCTATTATGATGATTGTTTTTATCTTACAATCTTAATAGAATACATCATTAAATGTATCATTATTTTTCAATTAAATCATCCAATTTTTATTCTTATTATACCTACCATCATAGTTTCATTTCATGATGAACTTCTTCATATAATTTTTTCAATCATTTGTACAGTTGATACATTTAATCGTCATTGTCTCATGTAGATTCTTCTTTATTTGAAAAATAACAATGATATTCCCTTTTTAAAATTAACATTGATATATTGATGGCTAATTACTTCATTTTTCTTCTATCTACATCCAATTATCTCACTTTTAATTAATTTCCTTACATCATGATATTTATTATGAGTACATTTAATGAAATTATTTTAAGATCATAAAATTATATAATAAACACTAATGTTCTTCTCCATCTGTCAGGTATACATAAAAAAATTATCATGACTTGATTGTTTTAGTAATTATTTATCCCCGAGAATCCATCATTGTTAAAATTTATTAATCATGGGATACATTTTAAAAATTTATTCAGTATGATTCATCCTTAATGTACCATATTAAATATAATATGTATTCAAATGAATTAAATTATCATTATAAATTCATTCATGATATATAGCTATAGAAGTCCAAATAACAAAAGTAATACAATATGCACATATTCAATTAAAATAATCTTATCATAATTCTTATTATAAATAATTCATATCTTTATTCATTCAATATTATGTCTCCTTAGTGTACTCACTCCAATCAGCTCAGTCAAATTTAGATTTTTCACATTTAACTTCAATAACATTCAAAATATAAAATTACATACTTTATAAAAGAAATTCCTTCTTTGTTTTTCATTGAGAATTTTTTTTTAATTAATATAAGTATTTTGATTAGTGGTAGTAACTTCTTTTCAACAATTATAAATAAATATATTAAATTAAATAAAATTTTGTGAATATATTTATATATTACTATATAATGATAAAACAAATTTTGGAATCTTTTCCGATACAAAATCATGGTCTCAATGATCACCTCAAGAGGGGGTAGGGGTGAAATATGTTTCCAAAAACAAATTGGTATCACATAAAAAAACATAAATCCCAATTTTGATAACGTTTTTATGTTATCAATAATATTATAAATATATTATTTTATCATTTTAAAAGTATAAATTTTTATAGATAATATTTCAATTAAAGTAATTTTGAATTTACATAAACTTTTGAAAGTTATCTAGTCACATAATTTATATTATATATAACACTAATTTTAGATAACTATCATAGAATATTTTTTTTATAATTTTTGAAAAAAAACTATTATGATTTTATGGAAAAAAAAATAAATAATATACATTAGAATTACAAACAAGGAGTTTTGTGTGAAACAAATTCATAATCCCATGAACATGGTAATCAACCACTCTCAAGTGGATTATTATAAAATATAAATGGATCAAGAACCTGGATCATGTTTTTCAAATAGTAGGTCAAAATGATTTCCATGAAAAAAATACAATTTCATAATTATATGGGGGATAAAATAAACACCCGTTTCACCAAATCCCATCAATAGTTTATTATGAGAATATATACGAGAAAACATGACATATAGTTCCAAACACTATCTAGTTTAGTAAAAGTGACTATGTTTTTAAAAATAAATCGATTAAACCCAAAACACAAATATAATGTAATAAACTAGCAGAAAGACATATAGTATTTAGATGAGAAAATGTAGTTCTAGTTTATTCATAAATCTTGAAGTGAATAGGATCCGATGAATTATTCTTTATAATGTTATTGATTTTGTTTTGTAAACATGTTGGAAAATTTGGTGTCATAATTGTCTAAAAAAGTAGTCTATTCTTAAAATATGTAATGTGTAGGTTCTTCTAATCACTAATCAATCTCTCATAATTTTTTTCTATTTTATATATTAATAAGTGATTATTTAATCATGCATCTTATTTCATGTATATTAACATATAAGAGAACATTATGGAAATTTTAGAACTCCAGGTATATTTATTCATTACGAGATAATATTAGAGTAATCAGTATCCTAAAATAGATCAAGTGGTCTAAAATGAATATAATTTTATATATTTCAATAATGATATTATTTATGAAAAATAATTCTTATATCAACCTGGTTATATACAAAATTTAATTCTTTAAAGAGTCATGGGAGAATTTTTTTTGAAAATAATTATTGAAAAATTTGGTAGCTCACATGAGGTATCTTACTCTAATAGTTTCTCATCAGTAGATATAACACATAATAATGTTAGATTCATCTGGTAGTATCACCATTTAGTTGAAATTATTATATAGTGGAATTGACATCTCGTTAATATATGAGAATTTTATTGTAGAAAAGTGTGAATGTTGTGATAGGTTTTAAATGTTGTAGATCTGTCTAATTATCGATCATTATGGTGGATGTACCATTCATCCGTAACAACTAATTGATGTAGTAGTACTCAATGAAATATCCTCTTGGTTAGGAAGGTTTCTTCAATAGGTAGTAGAAAAATATTATAATAAATCATGGATGTCCCAGTGATGAAATGACTCTAGAATGGAGCGGTAGCATAGTCCAAATAATGGTTTCTCATTACATCTAGGGGAAGAACATCTAAGCTAATGGAATATCACTAGTTATCCACATTTCTTAATTTATCCAAAAAATAGATTAATTTAATATTAAAATGAATAAATTATAAAAACCCTGATTTTGGCGCATTAAAATATTTATAAGATCAATAATAATTACATTTGATATCAATAAATGAATAAAAAATTAATTGAGATTCACTGACAACCATATAAATTTCTTACATTCAATTCCATGATAGTTTTGGAATTTCATTCTTGAAATGATGAAACCAAAAAAAAAATATTATATTCGAATTAATTGATTAAATATTCAAGTTGATTAATTTAACCCAACACAAAATTTAGATCACAACCTTATTGTCACAATTTAAATATAAATTAAAATAGTTTAAAAAAATTCATTACAATTCATGAATTTAATGACACAATAGTTAAGAAATAATAGAATATATTATTGGGTTAAAAAATAATGTATTCCTTTATTATATGATATAGCTGACTTCCTTGAAGTCCATTTTATTAAGGAGGTTTTTATGTGAGAATTAATGTTTTAATTCTACCATTAAAATCATGCATTCTCAAAATGATATCATCATATAGTGTAAATATGTAGTTCTACTAAAAAAATATTATTTTATATATTCAAAAAATTCAACATTTTTTATGAATGGTTATAAATAATGGAGATTATATAAAAATATTATATGAGAATCATGTATAAAAATTTGCAACATGACAAATAAGGGTTTGGAGAATCCATTGAATTTTTGGTGTATTTATCACCCTCCATAAAATGGATCTCATTTTCAATGGATGTAATTGGGGATAATAATAAATCACTAAGGGACTTTTCCTAAAATTATGGATTCTACATAACATCATTTTAAATACACTACCCAATAATCGAATATTGTTCGAGGGGTGGTAGAGTTGTCTATATCAGCTATGTTTTTTAAACTACATATTTAGTTCATAGTAAATATTAATTATTAAAATAATACTTTTCAACTTTTACTAGGAGGGTCTGACTTGGGATGTAATTATATAAGTAGAATGATATGCCATTATAGATACCACTGTGTTATACATTCCTTAACAATGTCAAATATATGGTGAAAACACTAATATCAATCCCTATTAATTATTAATATTTGTAGTAGGATTTAAAGAAGGCCTATTTTTATTATAAACAGTAATAAGAAGTATGCTAGAAAGATGGGATGTATCAGTTGATGGGTTCTGGTGGATTAAATGAATGAATAATTCATTTCATTAGAAATTCACTAGTCAGAATATATTATATTTACTATGAATGAGGTATAATTTTGGAAACTATATCTATAGTCTTTTCTATTTGAGAATTTCCCATCCAATCCACATCGAATTCAATTACATAAATAACATATAAATAATTTGGGACTACCATTATATCTTATAGAATAATCATAAAAGGGGTTGGTTTACACTAGTAATTATGATATATTAGTCAAGTTATTATATAAATATATTATGTAGATATCCATAATGAATTTATATATGGATTGGTAATATTAAACCATGTTTTCAACTTTTATTTTTGGGATAGATAAGAAAAAGTTATTCTAGGTGATGTAGAATAATGTTGACCATATTTTTTCAAATCTAAACACCATGCTCTTGAATATATATATATATATATGTATTAGGATGATGTATTGATGTTTATTATAATGTTTTTATTTCCCTCATATAGTGAAATTGTGGTAAGTGGTACTTGATCAAGAGAATCATTTATTGAACTATGTAATTGGGGTTGATTCGGAACTAGATTCCATATATATGTTTCCCATAGTAGAAATATAATCCGTCATGAAATAGTCTTACTCATTCACCCACTCACACATCTTCATTTTAACTTCATAATATTAATTTTTTCTAATCCAATTATATTTAAGTTTATGTATAATCCCTAATTATACCTTCTGTAATAATGATTAAAAACATCAATGTGAATAGTGAGATAGTTCATGAAATTCATTTCATTTATCATTCTATTTATCTTTTTTTCATATATATTACAAACTAAAACGATATATTTATAACATAACATATTCTAAAAACGTAAGAAATAACATGAACATAAAATATTCTCATTTATATTTTCGAATCCCTAATAGAAGAACAAAAATAGATGGTAGTCTTATATGAATTCTTAAATAGTGAACATATAATTGTGTTCCCTGGGCTTTGGTGTGGTAATTCCATTTTAACTATTTATCAATATTGGTTATCATCAATAGTGATGTTGTGACCATTTTGAGGCCATTAAAATGCTTAACATTTTCAAATGTATTATAAAATATAGAATTTAATATTTAAAATAATACTCCAAGATCAATAATTGGAAATATCTTTTATGATATCCATATTTGGAATTTAAAAAATCCAATTTAATATATAATATAATAAAAAATTCAAAAACATTAACTATGGATAGATCCAAACATTCCAATATAATTCTCTTGAGGTGAAAATTTATTGGGACCACAATCCTAGGCTCAAACGTTTGAATTAAGTCTATCAAATGAATTTATAGTGTCTTATTGGGTGTATCAAAATAAATTGAACTATTTTAAACTTATCTAAGTATGAAGTGTTTGTAAACCAATTGTTAAATTAATGGAAGAACAATGAGTAATCCTAAATCAATAATGAGTATAGCTAGGATTATAAATAGACTCGAGTATGTGACTTAGAAATGAAATGGTTATGTGATGATTATAAATAGGGATTGAGTAGTGGTGTAGTTTTCTGTCACCACCTGAGAAAATCACGGGCTTGTTCCACAACTATACATAGCTTGGCTCTATAGGCCGGTGGGAGGATACAAGCACCTAATACATAAATAAAAATTGGTAGGCCTTTTCATATGTACATGCACACAAGCACATGGACAACTTAAACAAAATGTGAATAGGAAATGGAATAAAATAAGGAAAACTACTATAAATACTCCAAACACGCATAGTCTTCAAATAAGTGTGATGTAAAATATAAAATTGACAAAAAAACATGCACAATAAGATATGTGTACCAACATAAAAAAATTATGAAATATTAAATGGCTAAGAGATATCATATCATGTATCCCATGCTGGGACCATCATACATGGTCTAAGCACCAAGTACCTCTATGCTCCAAGGAAGCAACAATTGACATATCCATCATCTGAAAATGATAGAACATGTGTGGAAAATGACCATGAAGGGATGAGTATATACATACCCAGTAGAAGTCCCCAAAAGTGGTTAGGGCGGAGGAACTAATAGATACAAATAAAGAGGAAATAAGTGGGTCAAATAATGAAAAATACAAGAGTACAACTCAACCTAACATGCGAGTGAATGTAAACTCATCTAAACATAAAGAGAATGACAAGGTAAGAAAATGAAATTATTGTGAAGTCTTCACTCGCAATATCTGGAGAGTAGAATCATTTAACATCAATAATCTAGACATGGAAGGCATGCAACATACCCTACACTTTTTTTCCTCTTATTGAATTATAGTAACCGAAACAAAGGAGTGGGTTAAAAATAAAGGATATATATATTCTCAGTCAATGAATACAAAATGAGAGAGTAAGGGATATCTATCTCATAGCTCAACCTGAGAAGAATAATAACCAAAAGTTACCAATGTAGTCTATATACGATTCCCAACACCCCATGCATCTACCCAGAACACAGAAGTCTAAGTAATCAAAAAACACACATTGATAATATATTAATTAGAAGACATAAACTCACCAACATGATTTTAGGTCACATTAGAAGGATGTGTCTCGGTGGGGGAAATCATACCTCATTTCCTTGAGTACTAATCAATTTCAAACCCTTCATCATCACTATGTATCATAATAGAGGGTACATAAATTATAGGTATATATCTCATACCCTGGTATGAAAGAATGGATATATAATGTTAATAACCATGGAACTCCATTACCCATCCAATATGGAGGGTTACACTCAGGAAGTTAATCCGGGAACAACCTGGCCCAATCATACTAGAGGAAAATCCGGGCGATCCATCAGTAAACTCCACTAACTAGCCTGACTGGAGGGTTATGCCTGGAGGATGTCATCTTGGAATAGCACTGCCAATCCTAGCATTGAGGGTATGATCAAAACTATCTATGAGGAATGAGTCTTTCTAGCACAGCTCTAGGGTAAGCCCTAAATGCTAAGAATCTCCACTACCAAGTACATTTATAGGTTAATTTGGAGATATCATATTGGAATGCCACTAAAAATCCCTACTATAGTTTAATCTCAATACTATCATAGAATAACTCCACTACCCAGCCCTTCTTGATGGCTGTACCCGAGTTTCTCTGGTGATTCTATATTATTGATGTCACCATTGGGTGTCACCAATATGTGTACCAAACCTGGATCATTTTACCTCATATTTCATAAGCCACTTTTGAGGTAACCGTCACATTATATTTTGAAAAATACAAAGGATATGATACTCACGATCCAAAATCAAAGTTCAAACAATTTAGATGCAAAGGTTGGGAGATAAATCAATAGAGATATAGTGGAACATAGTGTGTGAGGGACCCAAATTTTGTGTTTTTCCACATCACACTGTGGTCGTGTCCATGGTCAGCAAATAGATTCACTACATATAGTAGAACACAACATGTATATGGACTACATGCCATGTCCTAACATACTAGGACTACGAATGTTTTTTATGGTTATGTCAATGAACTCAGTCATCGCGTCTGTGTATATTTGTACATGGTGTGTTAGTCTACATGGGATTTCATTCGTGTAACCAGCGCGTTTTTATGTTCTCTTATACAGATTCATCATTATTGTGACATGTCACATGGGTTTTCCAATTAAGGATGGTGTATACATTGTTTACAGAAAGACTATATGCCATGTAATTCATATATTGTCCCAAACCCTTGTATTTTTGGGGGAGAAGATGCACGACGTGTGTTCTTCATCTTACATTGTGTGTAATAATGATTTTTCCTACATATCCAAATTCTTCCAACTCATCATCCAAACATTGAACTTTGTCAAACTATGTCAGATATCATGATGAATCCATTCCCAAAATAAAAGTGTCTCCATAATTTGTGCTAATTGGACTTTGTTAACATGAAATCAACCACTATAATGTACATTCATTTTTTGTGTGTTATACCCACTACAATATCTACATTATTTTATGATAGTGCTTGAAACAATCAGATTGAACCACCATTCATCGCATTAAATCCACATCTATTCTTTTTTACAAAAAAATCATATTTTCATCGGTATGTCATGAATATTGGAACCCAATCGAGATTGGGTCACACAAAAATGATTGATCTAGGGACCATAGAATTCCATAAAATTTGAATGAATAGAATAAGGGAAAATGATAAAAAACAATGGTTTTATAACATATTCGACCAGCTGTTCTTGGTAGACAATCAAGAATGGGGAACCTCGTTAAATAACACAGATCAATCAACATTAAATCTATTAAATGGAATCATGGAAAAGAAAGAACGTGAAAAATACTTGAATGAAGAGTGATCTAGTGAAACATTCAATCTACAGTTTAAAAATCACCAAATTAAGATTTATTTCTATTTTTTAGATTCATTTTTACTGAATAATGCGCTCACACAATGATAAGAACAAGCTAATGCACCCATTGTGCATCATTATACTTTATCTTGTAGTTCGTCCTCCATCCTCAATAGAGGAGGGGAGGAGCTTTTACAAAGGTAATATGATAATCAGGAGCCAATATTGGTCAATTTCCCTTAATTAGTTAATTATATATCTTAATTTGGTCAATGATAAATTAATTAATTGATTCACTAAAATTATCTTCCAACAAGAGAGGGGTCTGAACATCCCAAGTAAACTTTTTTTGTCACATCTTTCATAAACGCCACAGTATAGACACAACCATTGTTTTAGATTTATGTTCTTATCATATATTTAAGAGTAATCACATTTTATTTAAAAATCCTCATGCATGTAATATAGAATATGTTGAATATTTTTAAAAAATAATTTCAGGGAACACCAGCCCTCATAATCTCACGTTGTTTTAGTACAAAACATTCCAAATATAGATAGTAATATTTCAAGTATTATAATGAAAAATACCAGGCCTCTACATCATTACCCCATTCAATATTTTCTTCCCTTAAAATCATAAATAAGAAAAAACAGAGGATAATGGGCCCACCAATTACTCCCTACTCCCAGGAACTCTCTTACATATTTTCATTCTACAAAAATATGAAAATAAAAGGGATGATATATCCACAAAAGGACCACTAATATTCATCCCCGATCACCACATGGTTCTCTACAATGGTGGTTTTATCCTAAATGTCCATATATCCCCCTATCAATAATTTTTTATATCATCAAGAAAATATCTCCTAAAATGTGACACATGGATGAAGTTGTGCACCCACCCTATCTATGGGGTAGGGAGATGTGGTAGGTGACCTTGTCAATCCATTGCACAATCTCGAATGACCTGATGAACATCAGTGATATCTTGGATCCCTGGCTAAACCACTGAATTTTTTGTAATGGTTAGACTCTCATGAAGATGATGTCTCCCTGATTGAAATCCAAGATCCAATGATGGAAATATCTATATGATTTATATTTCCATTGGGCCTTCCACATCAACCCTTAGATGACTTGTACATTTTCTATTGTTCCATTCACAGACTCTTAACCAACAAGAGATGTATATCCAATTATTTTCAGTAAAAAGGGAAACCAATCATGTCCCCGTATTGGAAAAAAAGGTGACATGTCAATGGTAGAGTTGTATCTGTTGTTGTACACAAACACTACTAATGTAATATGATCTCCCTAGATCTGGTAAAAGTCCATCATACATGATCTCAACATTTCCTCTGGCACCAAGATAGTTCACTATATCATCTCACTAGATTGGGAGTGAAAGGCTATACTCTTCAATTTTTGGGTCCTAAAAACTCATATAGTCCTCTCCACAGTCCCAAAAAACAATGCATCATGGTCAGAGTCAATCGTCAAGGGTACTCTGTGAGAGTGGATGATCTCATGTTTGTAAAACTACCCAAAATTATCCACCCAAATCTTTTCTCTATTGGAATGTAAGTGAAATAATTTCATGATTCAATCAACTATCTCCTAGATGGATTTGTGTATGTTCACGGTGTATAGAATATAATGGAGAAAGTCCATGTATATGCCATATCACTTACACTATGGAACCTCAATGGGTTGAAAAAAATTCCATAACATTGTTCTTAGATTAACATGCATATAGGTGAGGCACCATTAGATGACCTCAGCTACACTTCGTTAATTGCAAGGCCACCAAAATATTTGCTGATGATATTTGTATATCTTCCCCACAATGGGACATAAAATTAGTGTAGAAGTGTAGAAAACCTGCATCACCACATCCATCATTGTGTCTATAACTATCATTTTCTCCTCAAAAAATATTATGATATTCCCTCCCTCAAAATATCTATATAGTTTTACACCTTTGAATATATTATCATGATGGACATTGGAGTTGATGTATTCTAGATATGAATCATTCAGATTCTCGTAGAGTGGTGTGGTAAACACCATCGATAAATGAAAATATGAACACTCCCACTCCACTAGGATCAATTAAAATTAAGATCACTGATTTAAAGCTTCCAACAACGGGTGTTCTAGAGACATCTTGATTAGGGAATCGTATATAATTTTTCCATTCCTAGAGTGTAGACTATCTAATATCTATTGTCCGGTATGAACTCAAAAAATCATTAATATCTCATGTTCCGTATGCTTTGGGTGAAGGCTTAAATGAGATTGTAGTCATCCCAGTAAACCAAAATGTGATCTCCCAAAAGGAAGTGCCTCCACATCCAAATGTATAAGACTACATATGCATGATCAATGTCATGAGTATTGTATTTATAATCATGGGGTCTAATATACCGTGAACCATGTTTGAAAACATTCTTCAGCTTCTGCAACATGTTACCAAGACCCTATACACATGCATCACAATACATTATGAACTCAATAACTTCTTCCAATAGTCTTATCACTAGTGCACCTTCAAGCCTTTACCTCAACCCATCATAGGCCCTATAAAAATACTCATAAATAGTAAATAGCTACCCATCTACATCAGGATAGTCAAATGGGATAAGGTTCATGAGAATTACTCCATGGACTTGTTATAGTACCCTACCAAACCAAGATCTCTCCTCAGCTATGATAAATATTCCTTTGGATCACACACTATCGTTTCCTTGATCATTGCTGGATCAATTGCAAAAAATATTTAGAAATGAAATCCCCAGAAAATTTAACATATTATAACCATAACTAAAATTTAGATCGATTTTCATGTAGCGAGTGTTCTTGAAGGATGGATATGACTATCCTCATGTTTTCTTTATACTCAACCACTATTGCATAGTAGATGATTATGTCATTGATGAGGAAAACGAAAAACAATTATATATATGGATGTATGACCTGGTTTATCAAATCCATAATGATGTAATAGGTACATATTACACCATTTGGAATCACTACGAAAATGTTGTTCCTATATCATCATCATAATTCAAACTATGGAATATCATCCTTGGAAACTATCAATTATAAGAATCCATACAAGAGATATATCTTGGAGAACCATGTCGCATCTCACAACTAATAGAAGTGGTCATAAATCATTGTCAATATGTACTTTTTCATTATTGTTTGATGGTTTAGGCGATGATAATCCATACATAGATTTAAGCTTCAGTTGAACAATTTCATGAACAAAACTAGAGTTGTCTAGGTGGAAACACTGGGCATGATGGATTCTTTATCATGAATATCCTCCAACTACAATTGTTAATATGAATGATCATTGGGATCCAATAGATATTTTATAGATGATATCTGTGGTGTCCCTGGTTTGAAGCCAATGAGAAACACAATCTCCCACATCGGGGGTTGTCTCATAACAACCTTATGGAATATGCCCATATAATCCTCCATAACTAGTGGAACCAAGATACTCGAATCTTCTTATTATCGAAGTATTGAACACTCCAACTAATGGGTGTTAGGATGAAAAATCCACATATCCAATCTTGAGATATCTCACACTAGACAAGGATAATCACATCCCATAAATGTGGAATAACAAGTCTCGTCTACAGTGCTATTAAATCTTGACTCGGACCATATAAATATAATCCATACCCATGATGGTGTAATAGTATTACATCGGGGGGAAAATATATCCCACATGAAATGTTCTCTTCCAGGTGATATCTCACATTACATGAAGATGAAAGATAAAAAATAAGTTTTCCATAAAATCACCATAAGAAAAATATGTTGTGCTAGCGTCTCCATAGGGAGATCAATCTCTCACACCACAATTCAAGAGATAAACTAAGGGTTGGAGAATGTTTCTACTATAACCATGTAATAAGTAAAATAAACCCATATCATACAATAAATAATGTCAGGAACTACTAGATTATAGACTTCCAAAACCTATAATTATGTCTAGATCTGTCCACCAACTCCCTGTGCCTTATGTGGGACACATGTTGGTGATAGTGGAAGGTTATCCTAGAACCATCCTCTACTAACATCTCCTCAGGTTCTTGTGTAGCTCTGCCTCCTTGGGGACCATGCTATCCCCTCATAGAAGATCGATGATCATTTATAAATACTAAACATGATGTTTCATCACCAATTTTCATATGATGTTTATCTAGTTTATTCAAGATTTCTCATGACATGTCACCTAAGCTGTCAAATGTAAAGAACCACCCCTCTCTAAGAATTCTTGGTCCTCTTCACTATCTTGGCCCACATACGACCATGTACCAGATCCTTCTCACTAAAGGGTCTCCTATTCAGATATGTCATGTTCCTATAAGCTAATGTAGATTACTAAACTCCATTGATTCCACTACATGATCAATGCAACTTTTTTCTCCTCATAACGAAATATCTCTGTCACTAGTGCTCACTACAACACCATGTAGTTAGTTGGGTTAAACGGGTAATATGATAGATCAAATCTATCTATGGAGACCACACAAGAAATTCTATTCCTAAAACTAGCCTTTGTGGCTCACATTGAGAGATTATTTCATAGAGGTGTACAACTCATGTTGTGTAGTAATGCATCAGAATCCCTCCTTCATGAAGCTCTAGAATCTCATTTGATCCAAACATAACATAAGAAGGATTTGTTGTACTCCTCCTAAAATAGCCATTGTAATTTGTCCAACGAGATTTTTGACTCATCGTGCATCTGTGTAACTAGTTTCCACCATCCATCCAATGGCTCGAAGGCCTCAAATTTTTTTATTTGATAAATAACCCTTTTAAAGGAAGAAGTGGGAAACCCAAAAAGACTTCATGAACATAGACAAATCACATCCAAATGAGAATTGAAAATTATAAACTGACTGGAATCCTGTAGTATCCCCTCCCCTGCATTTGATCATAAAGATGCTTTCCACCCTTGCTAGTTTGTTCAGAACACAGGTTTCCTATTTCATTTCACAATCCAAGTCGAATGGATGAAACCATACCCTCTAAAATAACCAAATCTGAAAAGCTCGTCAATGATGAACTACCGGATCTAGCTCCACCTCCATGGAATGTTCCAAGTCATCGTGTCTTGGTGTAATGACATCACACCATCAGGGTCCAACCCAATAAGAAAATAGATTACATCATTCACATATAAACATTAAAAAATCACAGAATCCTCACTACACCACTACCCCATGGATTCCATCAATCTATGCCCCTCATTTCTCACCCACACAACAAACACTGGAGAAAATAGATGATGATCCAAGAGTCTAGAAACCAGACCATCATCACATGGGACATGATGGCCCATCACCACACCCAAGGATCATCACCAGTATCCGATGAAAGAAGGGCACATGAAATTGTGAAAACCAATGACTTGTGGCAGAAGAAGACTCCTCCAAATAGTAGATAATCCAAATTTACACAATCCATAGAAATAATAATGAAACACCAAATTAGGATTTCATGAATCTCGTAAGAATGGAGGAATCCTGAATTAAGAGACCCTTCGTCCTTAGCACCAAACCAAGTCCGACACTGTGTTGTTTTGGAGCATGAATTGAGGTAAATAAATTTCATGATAAACCCAATACATGATCGGATTTTGAGATTCTTCCACCAACCAAGATTTGAGTCCATCGCCTACCAAATCCATCGCCTATCGAGCGTGACCCGATGATGATGATGATGCCTCACCAAAGATGAAAAATTTGGGAGTCTCCAAATTTTAAATACTGGATACCTAATCCACTGTCTAATCTATCATTGAATTAATTAAAATGAAAAAAATGGACCAATGACTCTATCCAATCCACTAATACCAAATTATATGTCTTGCTGTAGAAACTTAGGGGTCATTGATCCTAGAACTTGTAGAGTTTTCTCAGCCTTCAAAGGTCCTTAGGCTACTCTTATTATGAGATATACTTATCTACAGGTAGAGGTTATACAACCTTATCACATATATTAAGGGCATAATGACATGTTCTTTAAACATATTCCTCATTTCTAATAGTTTTATCATCACAAACCAGAGCTACTATATTGTCTACCTATTGTCGTTGAGGAATCCTGAAATATTTTTGGGTGTTTTTCTGTAATATGTGAAAATGTATATATATATATATATATATCAAAAAATGGGGAGATGATTAAATAAGGCCATTGAAAGAGTCAATTCACTATGATTCATCTACCATTAATCCCTAAAATAACTATCCTGGCATGCCATGTCTACAAATAGGTTTTCATGGTCATAGAGAATGGATATGTCAGTCGTGCCACTATCACTGGACTCCTTAGACGAAGAGCCACAAACGAGACACATTAGTACTATTTTCCAAAACCAATACAATCATAATATTGGTAAAAATTTGAACAATTATACCAGGAGTGATCTTTCTCAAATTCCAATATGAAACGACCCCACCAAAGCTGGTGCTGGAGCCACAAATACAATAATCATGCCTTCATATGATATAGATGGAGACAGGCACTGAAGGCACAACTAAACATGGGGAGGTCTTTTCCAAAGTACCTTTATGAACATAGAAATAAAACTCAACACAAAATTTCAGATTTAAAATAATTAAATATGTAATACAACTAAAAATTAACAAAACATGAATGAACCTTTGAATAGTCCATTGTACAGTACTGTAAACTAAAATTAAATAGGTAAAAATAGACACCCAACCAGAAATATCTACTAACCAAAAAATCTTTAAACGTGTAAACAACTAAAAGATCCCTACTCGTGTATCCTAAGATATTCCCATAATACGTGGATAAAACAACCCACACATCTATGGTCCTCTAATTTCATGGTCAACGTGTCTGATGCCTACAAAAGACATGACTTGTGTGGGAAAATACCTTGTAGGTGTGAGTATATACATACCTTGTTGAATGCCCCTGAAGGGATGAAGTGGGAGGAATAAGAGATAAAAATGAAGATTAATGTAGTAGATAGAACAAGTTATAGTAATTGAGTACAAATCAACCCAATAAAAAAGTGATCCTAAACATTTCCAAACAGAATGATCTTAGGACAGTGAGAATATGAACTTCTATTTGAGTCTTTGATACTATTATTTGGGAGTAAACATGTCCGTTCATGAGAAGATTGACAAAGAAAGCATGTGGCATAACCCGCATATATAATCCTCTCCTAGAAGTAGTATAACCAAAACCCATGGAGAGGGTACATAAGATATGATTTATTTATATATATATATGATCATTAAAGGAATTCCAAATGTGAGAGTAAGGGGATCTATATCTCATAGATAATCCGAATAAGATGAGTATCCAATATGTCCAATGGAAGTACATATACTATTATCAACACCTCTGGAATCTACCACAAACAAACAATTCAATGGTTATAAGTCCCCAGCATTAAACCTTACATAACCATGAGTTATTACAAGATTACACATTGAGGATCTTTTCAGGTTTAGAGGTTTAGAGAATTAGATCTTAAAACATTCATTACAACCCACATTTAAACAAAGTGGTTACAATAAAAGGTAGTATTCTTCATTCCCATCAATGGAAACATATTTAAAATAAAACATTGATTCTTTCTTGACACTTCCTTGACACTGTCATCATATCATGTACATTTCCCTTGACCTGTGAAAAACATTTCAAAAAAAACATGGGATGATCATAAAAATCTCAGTATGGGTTATAAAAATATGGAAAGGAAACATGGGTACATATATACATAAGAATAAAATCATACATTACCCATAAAACATAAGCACTTTAACATACCTCATCAAATCATGAATTAATCATAGAAATCATAAGACATAAAGGTAACTTGAGGCATTCATAACATTCTTACGTAGGGAGTAACACTCTTGGTTACGTTTGGAATACCCATCACAGTATATTACCTAAAATCTCTTCAGAGAAACCTTAATGTTTCACTCCTTCACGTTACCCAATGCATTGGAGAGCTATATCGGGCTCACCCGCCCTTAGTCTATCATGAAACCACCCGTCTTCATAATAATGCCCAAGAACCTCAATATAATCGTATCACATAAAACATGCATAATGGAAACATAACATCTCCACCTTTCAATCACAAGATATCAATACAAAATATTGATATAAAAACATTATGAAAACCATTTTAGATACCAAAATAAAAGAAAATTAAAACATGGTATTTATTTTTCTTTTAAAAATAAGTTATGGCTTGTAGAGGAAGCCGAAACTCAAATAACGGTCACGACGGCGGAGAAGTCATTGTCGCTGTATAAGTACGACAAAAACATTCCCTTTTGTCGTTTAGTAAACGCTTCGTATAAAAAAGATTCCTTTTGAATAAACGTAAAAGTCAAAGGGGTTTATACACCGTATAAAAGAAAGTTTTGTATAAAATAAAATATGCATCAATGAAAGGAGATTGAGACGAAGTCCCATACCTCGTATCCGACTTGACTCGATCGTTCTTTAACATCCTTAATAATAAACTTGAGTTAATTTCTAATTGATTAAGAACCTTTTTAAAGTTAATTATTCCTTTTACATCACTTATTGCCATGTTATAAACATTATGTAACCATTTAAGTTAATAATGTTTGTTTTGTCAGTATTTAGTTCTTTAGTCGGAAGTGGACTTCTTACAATTACATGTTGTTCATGTGGTCAAAGGTTCTTTATATCCAGAATGACATTCCTGGTTTGGATATCATATATATCATATATATCCAGCATATACATGTATTTATAATATTACATAATCATTTAGAGGTATGAAATGAAATTCACCGTTCATGGAGACGGTAAGTCGTACGTACGCATGAACGCTACATTCATTTCTTTGTCATATTAACGGAATTAAAACTAAATGAGAGGTATGTATATTTTAATTCCAGAATTATATTCATCATTTAGATATATCATTCATTATATATATCCATTATATACATGTACTTTTAATAGTACATTACATTTGGGGATAAGAAATGAAATGCACCGTTCATGGAGATGGTAAGCCGTACGTACGCATGAACGCTACCTTCATTTCTATCTCATAATTTAATGGAAAGAAATAATAATGATATAGAGGTATATTATAATTACAGTATAACATCATATATAATAACTTTAAATCCGTCCTCTACACGTCCCACATATGGCATTAACGAATCACATCACTTTGAGGGGGCGGTAGTCTGCACTTCCTTAAATGAAGATACCGCGTTTACCCATAATGGAAACCATAAAGGTATGCCCAAAATGAAAAAAAGAAGCCTAAGGAAAAGATAAAAATATTATATATAATATATAAAAATAGTGACATCATAATGGCCACCTATGAAGGTGTTAAATGAGTATTGAACAATCATCGTTTCGGGAGGCAGAATTTCGCCATCCACGGAAACCGTATGTTCTTTAACCATTTGATGTAGTTTTGTGAGAGTGTAGCTCGAATTAATATTATAACAACATCCTAGTATATTGAAGATACTGGTGTTGTTACAAAATATGTAAATAAAAAGAGTTTAGGGGGTTGGAGAAGCTAAATAAAACAAATGAACATGAGAGAATGAATTACCTTTAAAAGTGTAATTCCTTCTGATTTGAGCCTAAAAGCTTCCTTTGAAAGGATTCTTGTAACACCCGAGACTTTTATGTTATATAAACCATCAAAGGAATCTTTTTCTACACAACACTTGCTTGGCTTGCTTTGCACGCAATCACGACCTTCCTCGATAGCTTGCGTCGTACGCAATACCGAGTTTCACTAAACAACAATATGCTATTAAAACTAGCCGTTATGAATAGTAATAACCACTTTTTAAAATTTTATAAATTTTATTTTTCAAAATGGACTTCATTTTTGGACTCAGAATATCGAAATTAGCCTAGGGTGAAATTTTGGTATTTTTCTGAAAATTTTCATTTTTTGATGAATAGTGAAACCACTAAGTGGTAGGTTAAAAACTGAATTTTGCATAAAACTTAATTTTACCGCTTCTGTGAATGGAATTTCAAAAATCCGAGAGACACGGTTAATATCAAGGACTAAAATGTGGTTCAATGAGATAAAAATAATTTTTTGGTGAATAGTAACTTTTTACTATTTTTACCGCGGTTAATAGTAAATAGGGTAACTAAGGGTAAATATGATATCAATATTACCCTAACAAATGTCCTAATTCTATTGGACAAGTGTAATTCGACCAAAAACAAACTTAGGAATAAAATATGACCATTTAGGCCCACTTGGATTAGATTAGGACATTTATTATTAATTTATTTAAAGAAGGGTTAAAATAGTTAAAATCAAAGTTTAATAAGTAAATCATTTTTTAATATGGGGTTATACATAAGATAAATTCGATTGTAAATATTAATTAGAAAGATAAAACAATTTCCTACATGATGGTATTTTATTTGTAATTTTTAGACATCATATAATTTAATTTATATATGACACAAAGATGATGCAGTAATTATCTTATTAATGAAATATTGACATAATTGATAATATAAATACCAAAATAAATGTAATTTAAGACTTTTTATGAATTCCACTAATTTTCTAGGTTCCTATGATATATTAGTGTTGATTTAATCAACTTGGTTCGAACATATAATTCTGTTATGACTTTCAAAAAAATCATATATCAAATAGTGTCAAAATTGACACAAAATAGTTTTTAAATCAAATATTATATTATTAATTGTTATTTTATTCCTAAAAATCTAAGGTTCGGCCAAATGACTTAGTTAAAGATATATATTTTAATAATAAACAATTTGGGGTTCGTTTGGCATGTTATAGTAAGTGTATTAACCATATAGTGAAAGAAAACAAAAAGACACGGTAAAAGTTAAATTAATTAACTTAGAGTTAAATCTAATTGATAAGGTTAAAATAATACCCTAAACTTGTCTAAGTCCTATTGGTTTATAGGCTTTCGACCCTTCCCCACTTTAGCTTCGAAATAAGACCCTTTGGAACCATTATAAACCGATTTTGACTTTAATATAAAATAATATTTTGAGATATTCCTAAGGTGCCCCTCTCCTCCCTTATAAAAGGGCACCTCCTCCCCCTCCTCCTCACACCAATTTGAGCACTCAAGCTCGGCCAAACCCTGCCATTTTCTCCTCTCCACTTCCCTAGAATAATCCTAGAGGTCCTGGTCTTCTCCAAAGACCAATCGAAGTTCCTTAAGTGGGGGATTCAAATAGGCGTTCCAAAGAAGAGGTAATATCCATTACCGATCTTTTCAATTTCTTTCTTCTTCAACTTCTTATTCTTTAGTTGTTTCATGATAAAGTAATAACATCAGTATTACTTACATACTGATATGTTATTATAAATATGAAACAACCCTAATTCACCTTCTATTTATCCTACGGAAAAATGAAATCACCGCGCGTGCGTACGTACGGAATACCGTCTCCACGCCGTGGTGTAATCTATTTTCCACCATCACCTTACAAGGATGGGTATAATGGTGTAATGAGTAAATATATATGATTATTATGAAGTAATATTGATACTGAAATAATATATATATACTCCAATACAATTCCACGATCATAGGAACGATATCATCACTCGTGCGTACGTACGGAATACCGTCTCCACGATGTGATGCGACTCGTTCTACATGATCTTCATTTCATAATGATTATATAAATGAATTGAATGAATGAATATGGTATATACTACACTAATACCATTCTGGAAATGAATTATCTATAACCTAAAGATAAGAATAAGAATTTATTCGACAAAACACGCATAAGAACAAAAAGTTATAAAGACCCGAGTAACAAGTAACAATGAAATATTACTAACAAGAAGCTAATAATATGACCATATATGATATCATATCAATATGTATGATTCTGGAATAAGTCAATAACATTATTTAAACCATTATACAGGAGATTCGGACACGAACAAAGCAAATCGGACCTAAGGTAAGGGAAATATCACAATCTCATTTTTATACGAGATTGTTTATTCGTAAGTATTTACTGGGGTGTATTTTATCATCCACATCCATGTTTACTCAATATGTAATATTATTTCCATCCACCTAAAATTTTTTAAATCCATTTTTACCCTTCGGTGAGTTTTTAGTAATACGTATGAAAGGAATCTTTTGTCGTTTTTCGTACGAGGTACTTTTTGACTTTTCCGACAAAAGTACGAAGAATGTTTTTTTTAACTTATACGGCACGAACGGATTTCTACTGTTTTATAAAGCCTTATTTTCATGAAGCTTCCTCTAAAATATTTCATGACTATTTTCAATAAAATCTCTTTCTTTTAAAATTGCATGATGTTTTGTGAAAAGAAATTGATTTTGAAGAAGAAAGGATATTTTCCTCAAGAAGTCAATTCAAGTGTTTTATCAAAATTATTTTCCATCTAAGATAATAAAGGGTTCTATTTCTATCCATATTTTTACATTGATTTGACTATGTTGTGATGTAATTATGTTTATGAATTCCTTTATCTTATATGAATTGATTTATTATGTCATGATGTTTCAAGAATCTCATTTTTGTTACATGTGTTATGCGATGATGTATGTTTTATGATTATGTGGCACACATAAGAAAGGATTCATTATAAGATGGGTGGGACCTATATCTCCCTCCAATTCATTGGGTAATGATTTTATATCTCATGAGATAGACATGGCTGGAACGGAAGGTTATTTCGGTTCAGTGATACAGGACTGAAACGAGGAGTGAACTCGGTTCAGAAAGGGACTTTGTCCACTAAGATAGTCTTGGCAATGAGTCATGACTAACAAGAAATGATTTTCCATGATTATGTGTGCATGCCACAATGATTCAAGTTTTATGTTATGATTATGGGGATCTCATTTTCACTTCTATGATTTATTCCATGTTAAGATATTATGATCTCTTTTGCAGGTTTTGATTTTCAAAAAGATATGATATGATTTTTATTTCCTTTATTTGCCCTTGCTGAGCATTTGAGCTCACCCTTTTATGTTTTCTTTTACCCAGGTCAGGAAGATGGATATTAAGTAGAATATGCTAAAAGGGACCCTATATATGATGAAATAAATGGGAGACACTGTAGAAGATTTATGAACGAGTTGTTTATGTCTCCCAGTTTCTAAAGACACTATACCTATACGGTCCTTTGTGGTTTTGTCATATGTTGTAATAAGTGTGCTTCAATTTTGAAGTATTAACAATGTATGTAAAGTATGGGTCGCTATAGTTGGTATCAGAGGAAAGGTATAGTCAACCATTGGAAACTAGGATGTGAAAGCCTTAGTAAGAACCCTAAGGATAAGTCTAAGCATAGAACACAATCTTTGAAATGGCCATGAATAACCTAGGATAAGACCATAAGCATGAAAATTTTATTCTTGAATTATGTGGTTTCCTATTATAATTAGTGTTGCTCACACTATTCTTCTTGGTTTTAGTCAATGGCTGGAACCCGAAGGAACCGTGTTAATGCGGAATGCGATGGGCAATGCAATGATTGTCCCCCTGAGCAACCAAACGATATGGGAGCTGGAATGCAAAATCTGGTAGCCATGCTCACACAACTTTCTCAAGCTATGAATCATGCAGGATTTCCAAACGAGGAAAGAAGGGAGCAACATTCTGTTGAATCCTTCATGAGGCAGCGTCCACCTTCTTTCAGCGGGTCTATTGATCCATTAGTTGCTGAACAATGGATTAGTACTACTGAAAAGATATTTTCAGTTCTTCAATGTTCTGAGCATGATAAAGTCATCCTAGCAGTGTATCGTTTGGAAGGAGATGCGGATCAATGGTGGAATCTTGTTAATAATATGAGGCAAAGGGATGAAATTGAGTCTATGGAATGGGACGAGTTCAGGAACTTATTTTTCAATAAGTACTTCCCTCATATTCTCCGAACAAAGATGGAGAAAGAGTTCCTTGAACAGAAGCAAAGGGATGATGAATCTGTTAGTACCTATGAAGCAAATTTTACAAGACTTGCAAGGTACGCTTCTGGTATTATTATCCAACCTGAGAGTAAGATCGATCGATTCTTTAGTGGCTTAAAACCAAGTCTTCGAAGGGCGTTAGCCATAAGGGACTTCAATATCTATGAGGAAATCGTTCGATGTGCTCTCAAAGTCGAGATGGAGATTGGAGAAACCCATCAGTCACATGGGTTTGATAAGAAGAGGAAGATGGAATTCAAAGAAAAATCTAAAGAGCACACGGAAAAGAAGATGAACTTTCCCTTATGCTCAAAGTGTGGAAAGAAACATGGAGGGAGTTGTCTTAAAGGGACAAGTAAATGTTTTAAATGTGGAAAGGAAGGTCATCGGGCATTTGAATGTCGTGATAATGGGAAGAAGATGTCTAATGATGAAAACAAAGGAAGGGATACACAGAATGAACCTACTACACTTCAATGTTTCAAGTGCAAGGAGATGGGGCATTATTCCAATCAATGCCCAAATCCAAGGGTTGATGATGATGGTCGACGTCAACAAACTCTTAAGGCTAAAGACAAAGGAAAGTCACATTCAATTTCTATCAGCGATGTGGAGTACGATAACGATGTGGTGAAAGGTACACTTACCATCCACTCTAAAGTAGAAAATGTTTTATTTGATTCTGGATCCACCCACTCTTTTATTTATAAAGAATTTTCTAAGGGTATCACCGTATTACCTCAACAATTAGATGTTGAGTTAGCTGTGACAACACCTAATGGCACAACAGTCGCATCAGAAGTTTATAATTCTTCTCCGATCGAAGTTTGTGGGAAAGTGCTTCCTGCAAATCTTGTGATCCTTCCTTTAGTGGAATTTGATGTGATTCTTGGCATGGATTGGCTTTCTCTACATGGAGCTCATATCAATTGCCAAAGAAGGGAAGTCACATTTCATATTCCAGATCATCCTACGATCGTCTATCAATGCAAGGATGAACATAACCTTCCAGTGGAAATTTCTTCCATCTTATGGGTATTGATTCCACTAAATGAAGGTTATTTATCTCAAATAGTTGGTGAGAAACTCACGATTAAGAATATGCCCATTGTACAGGAGTTTGATGATGTCTTTCCGGAGTAATTACAGGGTCTTCCACCAAATCGTGAAGTTGAGTTTTCAATAGAACTCGTACCGGGTGCTTTGCCTATTTCAAAGACACCTTATAGAATGGCCCCAATTGAGTTGCAGGAATTGAAGAAGCAACTCCAAGAGAATCTTGATAAGGGATTCATACGCCCTAGTGCGTCACCTTGGGGAGCACCTGTTCTATTTGTTAAGAAGAAAGATGGATCAATGTGACTCTGCATTGATTATCGAGAACTTAACAAGATCACTATCAAGAACAAATATCCTCTCCCACGCATTGATGACTTATTTGACCAACTACACGGAGCTCAATACTTTTCCAAGATTGATCTTCGTTCAGGGTATCATCAATTAAGGGTCAAAAGGGAGGATATACCAAAGACGGCTTTCCGTACAAGGTATGGACACTATGAATTTATAGTGATGCAATTTGGTCTTACTAATGCCCCTGCTATCTTCATGGATCTAATGAATAGAGTCTTTAGAGATTATCTTGATCAATTTGTGGTAGTCTTTATAGAAGCTATTCTTGTCTATTCAAAGAGCAAGTAAGAGCATGAAGATCACTTGAGAATTATATTGAAGACCCTGAGAAAAGAGAAGCTTTATGCCAAATTTACCAAGTGTGAATTTTGGCTTCAAAAAGTTGCATTTTTGGGTCATATAATCTCAAAATAGGGGATATCTGTGGATCCAGCAAAAACAGAGGTTATCGAAAGATGGTCAAGACCAACAACAGTAACTAAGATCCGAAGTTTTCTTGGTTTGGCTGGTTATTATCGACGTTTTGTAAAAGATTTTTCACGATTATCTAATCCACTCACCAAGTTGACTCGGAAAGGAGTTAAGTTTGTCTGGACAGAGGAATGTGAAGAGAATTTCAAGGAGTTGAAAAGAAGGTTATCCAGTGCACCTGTGCTCACACTGCCTTGTAGTGGAGAAAGGTTTGTGATCTACAGTGATGCATCCAAGAAGGGATTGGGGTGTGTTCTTATGCAAAATGATATGGTGATAGCTTATGCCTCACGACAGTTGAAAATCTATGAGCAAAATTACCCAACACATGATTTGGAGTTGGCTGCGGTAATCTTTGCATTAAATATTTGGAGGCATTACCTTTATGGTGAAAGGTGTGATATTTATACTGATCATAAAAGTTTAAAGTATATTTTCACACAAAAGGAGTTGAATATGCGTCAAAGAAGATGGTTGGAGCTGATTAAGGATTATGACTGCTCAATCCATTACCACCCTTGGAAAGCAAACAAGGTGGAAGATGCATTAAGTCGACAAGACCATGCTAGTTTATCCATGATGAGGATCACAAAAGATCCAATATTTATGGATTTACAAAGGATGGATCTTGGAATTATAATGGAAGGGGAAAATCTTATCTTTCTCAAATGAATGTTCAACCATCTATACATGTGAAGATTAAAGAGGCACAGAAAGAAGATGTCGAGTTACAAAAGAAGGTGAGAAATGTTCCTGAAATCAAACTTGATTGTGATAGGATAATAAAGTTCAGGAATCGGGTTTGCGTTCCTCCCATCCCCGAATTAAAGAATGAGCTGCTGGATGAGGCTCATAGTTCGTCATTCTCTATTCATCCTGGAAGCACGAAGATGTATAGGGACCTGAAAGAGTACTTTTGGTGGGATGGCATGAAAAGAGATGTTGCTGAATATGTCTCTCGATGCTTGGTTTGTCAACAAGTTAAAGCTGAGAGACAGAAGTCTAAGGGGATGTTACAACCATTACCCATTCCCGAATGGAAATGGGAAAACATCACTATGGACTTTGTCACAGGACTTCCTAAAACATCCAAAGGCAATAATGCTATCTGGGTCATAGTTGATCGTCTTACAAAGTCTGCACACTTCATTGCTATTAGAGAGGATTTCTCTCTAGATCAGCTTGCCATGATATATGTAAAGGAAGTGGTAAGATTGCATGGAGTACCACTTTATATTATATCTGATCGGGATCCAAGATTTACCTCGAAGTTCTGGAGAAGTCTTCAGCATACTCTGGATACAGAGTTGAGTTTCAGCACTGCTTATCATCCCCAGACAGACGGTCAGTCTGAGAGAACAATTCAAACCCTAGAAGATATGTTGAGAGCTTGCTCTATGGATTTCAAAGAAGGTTGGGATCAACACCTACCTTTGGTGGAATTTTCTTATAGTAATAGCTTTCACTCCAGTATTCAGATGGCTCCTTATGAAGCTCTATATGGAAAGAAATGCAGGACTCCAACTTGCTAGGATGAAGTTGGGGAAAGAAAGCTATTAGGACCTGATCTCGTTGATGAAATGGCAGAAAAGGTCAGATCTATTCAACAACACATAAGAGCAGCTCAGAGTCGACAGAAAAGTTATGCCGACAACCAAAGAAAAGACCTAGAGTTTGAAGTGGGTGATAAAGTGTTCTTACGAATATCTCCCTGGAAGAGGGTTATGAGATTTGGAAAGAAGGGGATGTTGAGCCCTAGATATATCGGTCCTTTCGAAATACTGGATCGTGTTGGGAAGGTAGCTTACCGATTGGCGCTTCCACCGAATCTCACTCAAGTTCATGATGTGTTCCATGTATCTCTCCTGAGAAAGTACATACCAGATCCTTCACATGTACTCAGCTCAGAAGTTGTACCGCTGGAGCAAGATCTTTCTTATGAAGAACAGCCGATAGAGATTCTGGATCGTAGCGAAAAAGTCCTACAAAACAAGACCACTCGCTTGGTGAAAGTTTTATGGAGGAACCACCAACTTGAAGAAGCTACATGGGAGCTTGAGGATATGATGAGGGAGATGTATCCTCATTTGTTTGTTACAAAGTGACGAATTTCGAGGGCGATATTCTTTTTAAGGGGTGTAGAATGTAACACCCGAGACTTTTATGTTATATAAACCATCAAAGGAATCTTTTTCTACACAACACTTGCTTGGCTTGCTTTGCACGCAATCGCGACCTTCCTAGATAGCTTGCGTCGTACGCAATACCGAGTTTCACTAAACAACAATATGCTATTAAAACTAGCCGTTATGAATAGTAATAACCACTTTTTAAAATTTTATAAATTTTATTTTTCAAAATGGACTTCATTTTTGGACTCAGAATATCGAAATTAGCCTAGGGTGAAATTTTGGTATTTTTCTGAAAATTTTCAATTTTTGATGAATAGTGAAACCACTAAGTGGTAGGTTAAAAACTGAATTTTGCATAAAACATAATTTTACTGCTTCTGTGAATGGAATTTAAAAAATCCGAGAGACACAGTTAATATCAAGGACTAAAATGTGGTTCAATGAGATAAAAATAATTTTTTGGTGAATAGTAACTTTTTACTATTTTTACCGCGGTTAATAGTAAATAGGGTAACTAAGGGTAAATATGATATCAATATTACCCTAAAACATGTCCTAATTCTATTGGACAAGTGTAATTCGACCAAAAACAAACTTAGGAATAAAATATGACCATTTAGGCCCACTTGGATTAGATTAGGACATTTATTATTAATTTATTTAAAGAAGGGTTAAAATAGTTAAAATCAAAGTTTAATAAGTAAATAATTTTTTAATATGGGGTTATACATAAGATAAATTCGATTGTAAATATTCATTAGAAAGATAATAAGATTTCCTACATGATGGTATTTTATTTGTAATTTTTAGACATCAAATAATTTAATTTATATATGACACAAAGATGATGCAGTAATTATCTTATTAATGAAATATTGACATAATTGATAATATAAATACCAAAATAAATGTAATTGAAGACTTTTTATGAATTCTACTAATTTTCTAGGTTACTATGATATATTATTGTTGATTTAATCAACTTGTTTCGAACATATAATTCTGTTATGACTTTAAAAAAAAAACATATATCAAATAGTGTCAAAATTGACACAAAATAGTTTTTAAATCAAATATTATATTATTAATTGTTATTTTATTCCTAAAAATCTAAGGTTCGGCCAAATGACTTAGATAAAGATATATATATTAATAATAAACAATTTGGGGTTCGTTTGGCATGTTATATTAAGTGTATTAACCATATAGTGAAAGAAAACAAAAAGACACGGTAAAAGTTAAATTAATTAACTTAGAGTTAAATCTAATTGATAAGGTTAAAATAATACCCTAAACTTGTCTAAGTCCTATTGGTTGATAGGATTTCGACCCTTCCCCACTTTAGCTTCGAAATAAGACCCTTTGGAACCATTATAAACCGATTTTGACTTTAATATAAAATAATATTTTGAGATATTCCTAAGGTGCCCCTCTCCTCCCTTATAAAAGGGCACCTCCTCCCCCTCCTCCTCACACCAATTTGAGCACTCAAGCTCGGCCAACCCCTGCCATTTTCTCCTCTCCACTTACCTAGAATAATCCTAGAGGTCCTGGTCTTCTCCAAAGACCAATCTTAGTTCCTTAAGTGGGGGATTCAAAGAGGCGTTCCAAAGAAGAGGTAATATCCATTACCGATCTTTTCAATTTCTTTCTTCTTCAACTTCTTATTCTATAGTTGTTTCATGATAAAGTAATAACATCAGTATTACTTACATACTGATATGTTATTATAAATATGAAACAACCCTAATTCACCTTCTATCCATCCTACGGAAAAATGAAATCACCGCATGTGCGTACGTACAGAATACCGTCTCCACGCCGTGGTGTAATCTATTTTCCACCATCACCTTACAAGGATGGGTATAATGGTGTAATGAGTAACTATATATGATTATTATGAATTAATATTGATACTGAAATAATATATATATACTACAATACAATTCCACGATCATAGGAACGATATCATCACTCGTGCGTACGTACGGAATACCGTCTCCACGATGTGATGCGACTCGTTCTACATGATCTTCATTTCATAATGATTATATAAATGAATTGAATGAATGAATATGGTATATACTACACTAATACCATTCTGGAAATGAATTATCTATAACCTAAAGATAATAATAAGAATTTATTCGACAAAACACACATAAGAACAAAAAGTTATAAAGACCCGAGTAACAAGTAACAATGAAATATTACTAACAAGAAGCTAATAATATGACCATATATGATATCATATCAATATGTATGATTCTGGAATAAGTCAATAACATTATTTAATCCATTATACAGGAGCTTCGGACACGAACAAAGCAAATCGGACCTAAGGTAAGGGAAATATCACAATCTCATTTTTATCCGAGATTGTTTATTCGTAAGTATTTATTGGGGTGTATTTTATCATCCACATCCATGTTTACTCAACATGTAATATTATTTCCATCCACATAAAATTGTTTAAATCCATTTTTACCCTTCGGTGAGTTTTTAGTAATATGTATGAAAGGAATATTTTGTCGTTTTTCGTACGAGGTACTTTTTGACTTTTCCGAGAAAAGTATGAAGAATGTTTTTTTTAACTTATACGGCACGAACGGATTTCTACTGTTTTATAAAGCCTTATTTTCATGAAGCTTCCTCTAAAAGATTTCATGACTATTTTCAATAAAATCTCTTTCTTTTAAAATTGCATGATGTTTTGTGAAAAGAAATTGATTTTGAAGAAGAAATGATATTTTCCTCAAGAATTCAATTCAAGTGTTTTATCAAAATTATTTTCCATCTAAGATAATAAAGGGTTCTGTATCTATCCATATTTTTACATTGATTTGACTATGTTGTGATGTAATTATGTTTATTAATTCCTTTATCTTATATGAATTGATTTATGATGTCATGATGTTTCAAGAATCCCATTTTTGTTACATGTGTTATGCGATGATGTATGTTTTATGATTATGTGGCACACATAAGAAAGGATTCATTATAAGATGGGTGGGACCTATATCTCCCTCCAATGCATTGGGTAATGATTTTATATCTCATGAGATAGACATGGCTGGAACGGAAGGTTATTTCGGTTCAGTGATACAGGACTGAAACGAGGAGTGAACTCGGTTCAGAAAGGGACTTTGTCCACTAAGATAGTCTTGGCAATGAGTCATGACTAACAAGAAATGATTTTCCATGATTATGTGTGCATGCCACAAAGTTTCAAGTTTTATGTTATGATTATGGGGATCTCATTTTCTCTTCTATGATTTATTCCATGTTAAGATATTATGATCTCTTTTGCAGGTTTTGATTTTCAAAAAGATATGATATGATTTTTATTTCCTTTATTTGCCCTTGCTGAGCATTTGAGCTCACCCTTTTATGTTTTCTTTTACCCAGGTCAGGAAGATGGATATTAAGTAGAATATGCTAAAAGGGACCCTATATATGATTAAATAAATGGGAGACACTGTAGAAGATTTATGAACCAGTTGTTTATGTTTCCCAGTTTCTAAAGACACTATACCTATACGGTCTTTTGTGGTTTTGTCATATGTTGTAATAAGTGTGCTTCAATTTTGAAGTATTAACAATGTATGTAAAGTATGGGTCGCTATAATTCTGCCCAAAGGAAATCCTCTAGGATGGGGAGAGGGATGTGGAGAGTGTAAATAGGAAGTGTTTGGCTAGCCAAAGGCTTGAGGAGTGTGTGAAATGAGGTAGAGGTGGGAGCCTATTATAAGAGGAGAGGATGGGCACTTTTGGAAAGTAAAGAAATATTACTTTATTTGAAAATGTGTTTAGGTTTTAAAAGGTCCCACATTAATATAATTCGTGTATAAGTTGATAAGGGTTCGAAATCCACCCATCCAATAAGTTTTGGACATGTGTAGTTCATAGATTTTAAATTATCTTTCCATTTTATTTAAATCGTCAAATAATTATTTCATCGCTGCATCATTATTATGTCATAAATAATGTAATTTATTTAATGTCTAAAAATTATAAAAAAAATACTATGATGTAGGAAATATTTTTAACTTTCCAATGACTATTTATAATAAAAAATCTGACTTATATAACCCCACTTAAAAATTATTTTAGTAAAACATATCAGGTTTGTGTCATTTTTACTTTTAACATTAAATAAAAATATATTAATGTCATTTTCCAACTAAAGTGGCTCCACGGGGTCCCCATGTTGACCCATGGCTTTTCTTGGTCGGCCATGACTCACCCAATAGTTGTAGGACAAGTTTCATGGTGTTTTCAAATTTTTATATTATCATTTTTACCTTTAATTACACTAATTACCTCTAATCGCGATTAAAACTTAATAAGTTACTATTCACAAAAAAATTATTTTAATCTCAGTGAAAAACATTTTACTTCTTAATGAAAACCATGTATGTCAGATTTTCAAAATTCAATACACATTAGTGGTAAACTTTCATTTAACTGAAAAATCAGTTTTCTTGATTACCACTTAGTGGTTTCACTATTCATCAAAAATTGGAGTTTTTCAGAAAATTACCAAAAATTCACCCTAAGCTATATTTGATATTCCGAATTCAAAAATGATGTCTATTTTACAAAATTCAAAACATATAAGTCACATTAATTAATTTAATAATTAATTCCCGCTGTCAGAGTAAATAGCGTGTTTTTATAAAACAATAAGTATCAAAAGATTGACACCAGTTTAAGTCTAATTTCAAAGTGAAATTGATTCCAATGACCACCATTGGATTAAATGGTAAACATATATTCTAATTTAACTTCAAAACCAATTCAAAAGATAATCTAATCATATAAATAAATTAGATTAAAAAGCAGTTTTGATGTAAAATGCAGTATTTTTCTCTATTCATTAAAAAAATGAACATTGTCAGAAAATTACCAAAAATTCACACAAAGTAAATTTTGATGTCCCAATCATAAAGAATAAGTTTATTTTGAAAACATAGTTTATAAAATTGTCAAAATATAGATTCAAAAATGTTTTTCCATCCATGGAAGTAAAACAATCTTTTAAAAAATATTAGTTTATTCCATGCATAAGATTGGATTTATTTTCATTTTAAGCCTCTAAAACACTATCTAATTCATTAATAGACATTGATAAAAATATCTATTATTCATTACTTACTTGGGATGTTACATCCTTCCCCCCTTTTGAAAATTGTGTCCCCGCAATTTATTTATTTATCAAATAAATTGGGGTACTTATCCCTCATTGCATTTTCAGATTCCCGTGTTGCCTCTTCAATCACATGGTTTTTCCACAAAACCTTTACCTGGTGAATCACCTTATTCTGTAACACTTGCTCCCTGTGGTCAAGAATCTGGACTGGTTGTTCCTCATAATATAGGTTCTCTTCCAGCTGAACTACCTCTGGACTCAAAACATGAGATGGATCTGGCATATACTTTCTCAACATCGAAACATGAAAATCATTGTGTACCTGAGATAAACTCGGAGGTAAAGCCACTCGGTAAGCAACTGATCCAACTCCCTCCAGAATTTCATATGGTCCAATAAACCTTGTACTCAACTTTCATTTCATACCAAATCACATCACACTTTTCCATGGTGATACTTTGAGAAAAACATGATCACCTACCTCAAAAGATAGATCCTTCCTCTGGTTATCTGCATAACTCTTCTGCCTGCACTGAGCTATTCTCATGTGCTTCTGAATCAGCTGAAATTTTTCTGCCATCTCGTCTACCAATTTTGGTACCATCAACTTCCATTCACCCACTTCATCCCAGAAAGCTGGAGTTCAACACCGCTTCCCATATAATTCCTGAAATGGTGCCATCTTTATACTGGAATGAAAAATGTTATTATAAGAAAAATCAACCAAAGAAAGATGTTGGTCCCAACTTACCTGATAATCCATCAAACAAGCTCGTAGCATATCCTCCAAGGTCTGAATTGTTCGTTCTTACTGTCCATCTGATTGAGGATGAAAAGCTGTACTAAAATTTAATTCAGTACCCAACCACTTCTCAAGGCCTTTCCAAAAGTTAGAAGTAAACTTGGGATCACGATCCGAAACAATGGAGAGAGGAACTCCATGTAACCTGACTATCTCATTAAGATACAAATAGGAAAGTTGATCAAGAGAGAAAGTTTCTCGTATAGCAAGGAAATGAGTAGACTTGGTCAAGCGATCAACAATAACCCAGATTGCATTATTACCTCGAGATGTCTTCGGTAATCCCACAACAAAGTCCATGGATATATTCTCCCATTTCCACTCTGGCACTGGTAAAGGCTGAAGCATCCCTTTAGGTAACTGCCGCTCTGCATTAACCTGTTGACATGTCAAACACTTCACAGTAAAATCAGCAATATCTCTTATCATTCCATCCCACCAGTAATACTGCCGCAGATCTCTATACATCTTAGTACTGCCCGTATGAACTGAAAACGGAGAACTATGAGCTTCACATAACAAATCTCTCTTCAACTGTGAATCACAAGCCACACACAATCTCTTCCCAAATCTCAAAACACAATCATTATCAATGTTGAATTCAGGAAACGTACATTTCTGAACCAGTTCTACCTTTTTCTGCAACTCACTGTCTTCCTTCTGTGCTTGCTTGATTCTGCCTGATAGAGAAGATCTCACTGATACCTGAAACAAAACAGAAGGACTTCCTGTACCAACAACTTCTATTCAAAAGTTTATCAAATCCTTAATCAAAGGATCACGTTCCAAACAGAACATTGCTAATGAAGCATTACTTTTTCGACTCAAAGCATCAGCCACTTTATTTTCTTTTCCCGGATAGTAATGAATTATACAATCATAATCCTTGATTAATTCCAGCCATCTCCTCTGTCTCATGTTTAACTCTTTCTGAGTGAATATATACTTTACACTTTTTTGATCAGTATATATTTCACACTTTACTCCATACAAATGTTGCCTCCAAATTTTTAAAGCAAAAACAACAGCAGCTAATTCCAAATCATGTGTAGGGTAATTTACCTCATGAGTATTCAACTGTCGTGAAGCATAAGCAATTACCTGATCATTCTGCATTAGGACGCAACCAAGTCCTTTAAATGAAGCATCACTGTATATAACAAACTCACCATTCCTGGAAGGTAGTGCCAAAACATGATCATTCACCAATCTTCTTTTCAGTTCCTGAAAACAATCATCACATTCTTTTGTCCAGATAAACTTAACACCTTTCCGAGTTAGCTTAGTCATTGGACTAGAAAATCGTGAAAAATTTCTAACAAACCTTTGGTAATAGCCTGCCAAACCAAGGAAGCTACGAATCTCTGTTACATTTGTGGGTCTTGTCCAGTCTTCAACAACTTTTGTTTTTGCAGGATCAACAGTTATCCCATATTTAGAAACAATGTGACCAAGGAAAGAAATTTGTTGCAACCAAAACTCACACTTGCTGAATTTCCCATACAATTTATTTTCTTTTAAGGTTTGCAAGATAACCCTTTAATTTCTTTCATTCTCTTATTTACTTTTAGAAAACACCAAAATATCATCAATAAAAACCACCACAAACTTATCCAAGAACACATGGAAAATTATATTCATTAAGTCCATGAATACAACAGGTGCATTGGTTAGCCCAAAAGGCATTACTACAAATTCATAATGGCCATATCTCGTACGGAATGAGGTCTTCGGAATATCTGCCTCCTTTACCTTCAGCTGATGGTACCCCGATCTCAAGTCAATCTTTGAAAAAAACTGAGCTCCCTGGAGCAGATCAAACAAATCATCGATATGAGGCAAAGGATATTTGTTCTTAACAGTGATATTATTCAAGGCTCTATAATCAATGCAAAGTCTCATAGAACCATCTTTCTTTTTAACAAATAAAATAAGAGCACCCCATGGTGATGTGCTAGGTCAAATGAAACCTTTCTCTAATAAATCTTACAATTGCTCCTTCAACTCTAAAAGTTCAATTTGAGCCAATCGATAAGGGGGTTTTGAAATTGGCTTAGCATCAGGAACTAGGTCAACAGTAAACTCAACTTCTCGATCTGGTATTATTTCAGGAAACTCATCAGGAAAAGCATCAGGATACTCATTTACCATTGGCACATCATTAATCTTAACAGTTCCTTTATTTTCAACAATGTGTGCAAGGTAACATTCATTTCCATCTTTTACAAGTTTCTCAGCCTCTTGATAAGTTATCAACAGTAATGGTTCATTATTGTACACAAACTGAATGTCTTTCTGAAAAGAAACTTCTTTAGCTCTACAGTCAATCTTAGCATGGTAAATAGAGAGCCAATCCATACCCAGGATAACATCAAACTCTACTAGAGGTAAAACAATAAGGTTTGCAAGTAGGTTCTTTCCACAGATAAGGATTGGAAGATTCTTATAAATTCTTTTTGTCTCAACATTTCCCCCAGGTGTTTTTACCACAAGTTCAGGAGTCATATATTGAGATGGTATTCCCATTTTACTAGAAAAGTTTTCATAGATGAAAGAATGTGTAGACCCCGAATCAAAAAACACACTGGCATAATCTGAAAAAACGAACAAAGTACCTGATACAACTTCATTTGATGGCCCGACGTCTGCCGAAGTAGTTGCAAAAGATTTCACCACCCCTTTCTGCTTGTAGTCTAACTGCTTCCCATCACTCAAGCTCTTTGTCGGACACTCGTTTTCATAGTGACCCATCTCATTGCACTTATAACATTTAAATAACTGTAAATCAAATTTGGTCTTACCTTCACCTTGATCCTTTTCTGTTAAATCACGAGCCTTATGTCCCATCTTACCACATTGGTAGCACTTTCCAGAATTCAGAAGACATTCCCCCGCACGCCTTTTGCCACATTTATCACAAACTGGAAACTTAGTTTTCTTACCATCAGACATTTTTGAAGAATTCTTACCTTTCTCCTGCCACCTCGGTCTATTCTTCTGTTGGTTGTTATAGAACACTTGGTCATCAGCAAACTCCATTTCCACCTTCTCAGCACATCGAACAAGCTTTTCATAACTTTTAAACTCACGAGAAGCTAATGCCCTTCGATATTTTGGCTTTAATCCTGAGTAAAAACGATTGATTTTACTATCAAGGACTCGGATAAAATTTGGACCATACTATGCCAATCGAGTGAACCTTTCTTCATAGGTAGCCACTGAGTCTTCCTCTTGCCTCAATCCCAAAAATTGCTTTTCCATCCTATGTCGAACAACCTTAGGAAAATACTTCTCAAGAAACATACCTTTGAATTCATCCCAGTTGAGAGCATCAATCTCATCAGTGTCCCTGATATTTTTAACCATCGGCCACCACTGATCTGCCTCACCCTCCAAACGGTAAATAGCAAGACTAACCTTTTGATTGTCTGAACACCCCATGACATCAAAAATCTTCTCCAGTGCTTTAATCCACCCTTCAACTAACACAACGTCAGATGATCCTCTGAATGATGGGGGATGATGCCTAATGAAATGTTCCACCACTGACATATTTCTCTGCGGTTGATCTGGCTGATCTCATGCAAGGATACCACCACCATTTATATCCTGAGTCAACTGCGCCATTACTGCAACAAACTGTTCAGTTCCAATTCCGACCATTTCTGGATGCTGATTCGGAAGGTTATTTCCTTCTGTATGCCTTCCTAGCACTGTTTCCCTGTTTCCTCTGCGGAAAACCATTCTGAACAAACATGTCTTAGATGAAGCAACATGGTAATCTTCAAATGCTATATCACTTCAATTTGACCATAAAAAAATATTTTTGGATAATCATTTAATATAATTATATCTCCTAATGTTATCTAAACTGACCTTTGATACCAACTATAAGGCCCCAGCCTTAAACCTTACTTAATCTTGAGTTATTACAAGATTACACATTGAGGATCTTTTCAGGTTTATAGTTTTAGAGAATTAGATCTTAAAACATGAATTACAACCCTCATTTAAACAAAGTGGTTACAATAAAAGGTAGTATTCTTCATTCCCATCAATGTAAACATATTTAAAATAAAACATGGATTCTTTCAGGACACTTCCTTGACACTATCATCATATCATGTACCTTTCCCTTGACCTGTGAAAAACATTTCAAAAAAAACATGGGATGAGCATAAAAAGATCAGTATGGGTTATAAAAATATGGAAAGGAAACATGGGTACATATATACATAAGAATAAAATCATACATTACCCATAAAACATAAGCACTTTAACATACCTCATCAAATCATGAATAAATCATAGAAATCATAAGACATAAAGGGAACTTGAGGCATTCATAACATTCTTACGTAGGGAGTAACCCTCTTGGTTACGTTTGGAATACCCACCACAGTATATTCCCTAAAATCTCTTCGGAGAAACCTTAACGTTTCAATCCTTCGCGGTACCCAATGCATTGGAGATCTATATCGAGCTCACCCGCCCTTAGTCTATCACGGAACCACCTGTCTTCATAATAATGCCCAAGAACCTCAACATAATCGTATCACATAAAACATGCATAAAGGAAACATAACATCTCCACCTTTCAATCACAAGATATAAATACAACACATTGATATAAAAACATTATGAAAACCATTTTTGATACCAAAATAAATGAAAAGTAAAACACAGTATTTATTTTTCTATTAAAAAGAAGGTATGGCTTGTAGAGGAAGCCAAAACTCAAATAAAGGTCACGACGGCGGAGAAGTCATTGTCGCCACATACATACGAAAAAAACATTCCCTTTTGTCGTTTAGTAAATGCTTCGTATAAAAAATATTTCTTTTGAATAAACGTAAAATTCAAAGGGGTTTATACACCGTATAAAAGAAAGTAGTGTATAAAATAAAATATGCCTCAATGAAAGGAGATTGAGACGAAGTCCCATACCTCGTATCTGACTTGACTCGATCGTTCTTTAACGTCCTGAATAATAAACTTGAGTTAATTTCTACTTGATTAAGAACCTTTTTAATGTTCATTATTCCTTTTATATCACTTATTTCCATGTTATAAACATTATTTAACCATTTAAGTTAATGATGTTTGTTTTGTCGGTATTTGGTTCTTTAGTCGGAAGTGGACTTCTTACAATTACATGTTGTTCGGGTGGTCAAAGGTTCTTTATATCCAGAATGACATTCCTGGTATGGATATCATATATATCATATATATCCAGCATATACATGTATTTATAATATTACATAATCATTTAGAGGTATGAAATGAAATGCACCGTTCATGGAGACCGTAAGCCGTACGTACGCATGAACGCTACTTTCATTTCTTTATCATATTAACGGAATTAAAACTAAATGAGAGGTATGTATATTTCAATTCCAGAATTATATTCATCATTTAGATATATCATTCATTATATATATCCATTATATACATGTACTTTTAATAGTACATTACATTTGGGGATAAGAAATGAAATGCACCGTTCATGGAGACGGTAAGCCGTACGTACGCATGAACGCTACCTTCATTTCTATATCATAATTTAATGGAAAGAAATAATAATGATATAGAGGTATATTATAATTCCAGTATAACATCATATATAATAACTTTAAATCCATCCTTTACATGTCCCACATATGGCATTAACGAATCACATCACTTTGAGGGGGCGGTAGTCCGCACTTCCTTAAATGAAGATATCGCGTTTACCCATAATAAAAACCATTATGGTATGCCCAAAATGAAAGAAAACAGAAGCTTAAAGAAAACATAAACATATTATATATCATATATAAAAATAGTGACATCATAATGGCCACCATTGAAGGTGTTAAATGAGTATTGAACAATCATCGTTTTGGGAGGCAGAATTTCACCATCCACGGAAACCGTATGTTCTTTAACCATTTGATGTAGTTGTGTGAGAGTTTAGCTCGAATAAATCTTATAACAACATCCTAGTATATTGAAGATACTGGTTCTGTTACAAAAGAAGTAAATAAAAAGAGTTTAGGGGGTTGGAGAAACAAAATAAAACAAATGAACATGAGAGAATGAATTACCATTAAAAGTGTAACTCCTTTTGATTTGAGCCTAAAGGCTTCCTTTGAAAAGATTATGCCCAAAGGGAATCCTCTAGGATGAGTAGAGGGATGTAGAGAGATTAAATGGGCAGGGGTTGGCCGAGCCAAATGCTTGAGGAGTGTGTGAAATGAGGTAGAGATGGGGGCCTTTTATAAGAGGAGAGAATGGGCACTTTTGGAATGTAAAGAAATATTATTTTATTTGAAAATGTGTTTCGGTTTTAAAAGATCCAACTTTGATATAATTCTTGGATAAGGTGATAAGGGTTCGAAATCCACCCATACAATAAGTTTTTTACATGTGTAGTTCATTGATTTTACATTTTCTTTCCATTTTATTTAAATCATCAAATAATGATGTCATCGCTGCATCATTATTATGTCATATATAATTTAATTTATTTAATGTCTAAAAATTTTAAAAAAAATCTATGATGTAGGAAATATTTTTATCTTTCCAATGACTATTTATAATAAAAAATATGACTTGTATAACACCACTTAAATTTTTTTTTAGTAAAACATATCATGTTTGTGTCATTTTTACTTTTAACATTAAATAAAAATATATTAATGTCATTTTCCAACTAAAGTGGCTCCATGGGGTCCCCATGTTGACCCATGGATTTTCTTGGTCATCCATGAATCACCCAATAGGTGTAGGACAAGTTTCATGGTGTTTTCACATTTTTACCTTAAATTACACTAATTACCTCTAATCGCAATTAAATCATAATAAGTTACTATTCACCAAAAAAATTATTTTAATCTCATTGAACCACATTTTACTTCATAATGACAACCATGTATGTCGTATTTTCAAAATTCAATACACATTAGTGTTAAACTTTCATTTAACTGAAAAATCAGTTTGCTTGATTACCACTTAGTGGTTTCACTATTCATCAAAAATTGGAGTTTTTCAGAAAATTACCAGAAATTCACCCTAAGCTATATTTGATATTCCAAATTCAAAAACGAAGTCTATTTTACAAAATTCAAAACATATAAGTCACATTAATTAATTTAATAATTAATTCCCGCTGTCAGAGAAAATAGCGTGTTTATATAAAACAATAGGTATCAAAAGATTTACACCAGTTTAAGTCTAATTTCAAAGTGAAATTGATTCCAATGACCACCATTAGATTAAATGGTAAAAATATATTCTAATTTCACTTCAAAACCAATTCAAAAGATAACCTAATCATATAAATAAATTAGATTAAAATGCAGTTTTGATGTAAAATGTAGTATTTTTCACTATTCATTAAAAAAATGAACATTGTCAGAAAAATACAAAAAATTCACACAAAGTAAATTTTGATGTCCCAATCATAAATAATAAGTTTATTTTGACAAACATAGTTTATAAAATTGTCAAAAGATAGATTCAAAATTGTTTTTCCATCCAAGGCAGTAAAATAATCTTTTAAAAAATATTAGTGTATTCCATGCATAAGATTGGATTTATTTTCATTTTAAGCCTCTAAAACACTATATAATTCATTAATAGACATTGATAAATATATCAATTATTCATTACTTACATGGGATGTCACAATGGTACTCAAACACGATATATTGATAATTATTACATGGGAAAGACTAACTCTCCCACATGGTATTAGGTCACATCATAAGGATGCCTCTTGATGAAAAAATGCATCCCTTTTTCAAGTGACTCCAAAGACAATTAAGACCACACCTTTTTATTTTTTTCCCTAGAAGAGGGGCTATAGATTTTTCTTAAGGGTCAAAAACCCCGGTATGAAAGTGGGGACTACAATGATAGTCACTGAGGAAATATACTCTGTAACCCATCTAATTAGTTAATCTTGGTAAGGTCATTAGGAAATTTCTCTACCCAGTCTTTCTAAAGGGTAAGCCAATGAGTCATAAGAGAAATCCACTGCGCATCTCAGCTAGATATCCATGCCATGAATATGTCATCAGGGAATGCCACTACACTGCCCAAATGTAGTATAAGACCAAAACCATAACTATGGATTGGCCTAGCATAGCCCAGATAGAGGTTATTATTAAAACTATCATTAAGGAATCCCATTACCCTACGTATATACAGGGAACCCAGAACATCAATGAAATCCTCATAAAATTTATACAAGAGGGTACTCATGAATGATCTTCAAGGAACACCACTATATAGTCATACTAGAGGGTAGGATTGGTACTATCTTCAAAGAACTCTACAACCCAGCCATGCTGGAAGGGTTATGGCTAGGATTCATTGATGATTTTGTGTGTTTTTCTCATCATCTGGTGTCACCATATGTTGTTACAAACATGGAACATTTCAATTATTATTTTTAAATCCACATTATAATGAACCATCACGTTTTACATAGAAAAATAATAATAATAAGCTACTCGTTGGAAAAATTATGATTTCAAATGAAGGAGATACATACATTGGAATATAACTCAGAAGGGCTCAAGGGGAACATGGTGCGTAAGGGTAACCACATGGCGTCTGATCCCTCTCCACAACATGGTTGTATCCCTAGCTGGCAAATAACTCTATCCATGTAGTAGAACATGCAATGTAGGTTGACTACACACCATGTCCTGACTAACCGGGACTTGAGGCTATGTCATGTGGTCATGTACTTATACTCAAACATTTTGTCCTTGAAATTTGTTAACATATGTTTTTTCCACAGAGGATACAACCCAATTAGTCCACATTTTTCTATGTTCCCATACATGTAGTCCCTACTAGTGTGACCTTTCACATGGGTTTTCACAATAGGGAATGTGTACATTTCATGTGAGATAAGACTACATGTCGTGTGGTACATATCTTTTTCCAAACCCTAGTGCCACTACTGATGGAGGTTATACATCTGGTGTTATTCATACTACATGTTTTTTGTCTAGATTTTTTAAAAATATCTAAATTACCACAAGGTTAATCTGAACCATGAATATAGTAAATTTTTTTTGGATATCACTACGAATCTATCTAAAATATTGGGATCTTGGCGGATATCATGCACTCTAGTCATCGTTCACTATTAATTAACCACCATAAAAAAGGGGGGTTTCGTAAGATGATCATCAGGCCATTATATATTCAATCCTTGATGATACAACCTCAACCCATTAGTTTTAATTTTATTTATTCATAAATAATCCAGTTATATTCTACACTTACAAATTCATCACTATTTTATCACCCCATCATGATTCCTGGTAGCTGATCAAGCTTGGGTGTCTTGAAAACTATCAACCTTGGAACCAAAAAATTACATAGGTAATGAAAATGAATAAAAGGGGATAAAATCACCAATAAAAAAGTTTTTACAAGATCCCCAATGAAGCATTCTTGACCAATGGTAAATAATAGGGCCTAAGTATGATAACAAGGAAGAAACTGTATAAAAGATGATAGTTTGGCTCAAAAATGGATAAATACTGTAAAAATCATATAATGAAGAAATATACAGTAAAAAATTTATAACAAGGAATAAAAATCACCAAAATTGGCTCAAACCATTACATTGAAACAATCACGGGTGATTAACGCACTCACGTAATAATCGTAAGAAGCTAATGAGTCCATTTTGCATTTATCCACCATGATAGAGATGTTTTTTTTTTGATAATCAATGGATGATGGGAGGATATGTCACAAATGGATGGGTGAATTGTGGTCAATGATTGGCCAATAATACACAATTACAAATTTTAGTATCTTTATGATGACAATTTTTAATTAATTAATTAATTAACATAAATGCACTAACAATGTGTGAGGGGTCCAAAAATCATGCGTCGACTTATTGTATGTCATGAATTTGGTAAACTCCAAATTCCATACAAATATAAGGTCTCATATATATGATCTGATCAAATTTTTTTGAGGAATAAATTTTTATTTAAAGAATAGTGTCCACAAAATATGAAGTATTTTTAATATTTTAAGGAAATTAATTCTAAAAACATCGATCCTATGAATCACTATTTATCTCTATTCATAGCTTTGGAAATATATATATAATTGTTTAAGTGTCTTATAATAAAAACTTGGTCTCTATATTTGATCATATACATTTTTGTTGATATTAATGGAAATTTCATAAGTCAATGATATTCTATGAAATTGGATTTATATATTGATTTTACATATTTCTTTCTAGATATTGTAAGATGATTTGGAATATGGATATTTGTTTAAAATAGTTTTAATGTTGTTTTGGTTATGTTTTAAAAAATGATATAATTGAAAATATATTCAACTAAATTTATTTTATAGATTGGGAAATAATTAATTGGATAGGATTTATGAACACTAGAATGTTCCAAAATCAGCTAATTATGGTTATCGAAAGATTGCGTTAGAGATTTATTGATATTGGAAGAATGTCATTAGTTTGGAATGTTCATTCAGTGGAATAATTATATCATAATGTATGAAACACAACAACATAAAATATTGTTTTGATCTGAGTGTTAATGTCATTAAATTATTTTTATGGGTGGTACGACATGAAATTTCATCTTCTAGAATCATTTTATTTTTAAACCTAGAACAGTAAAATGGTTATTCCAATAGAATATCTAACATTTTATTTGATAATAAAAGTTCAATTTCAGGGGCATGTTTTTGGGGTGTAGTAGCTTTATGAATCATAAAATATGTGTATTAATGTTTCATATTGTTCTTACAAATAAATAAATCAAGATATAAAATTTTTATATCCTAAAAAGTGGTTCTAGTTTGTATTGAATAAATATTATGTGATTATTATTTCATTTGGATCTATAATTGTGATTATTACCATTTTCATAATATCAAGTACCTTTCTCTTAAACAAAGAGGAATTCCTTCTTATATTGTGATTTTAATATGGTAGTTATCAACTATTAGGTGACATAACATGTTGCACTTTGAGAATGTGTACATCAATTTTTTGTACTCAACTTATCATATATAAGTATTTATCTATTTTATATATCTATTATAGTAGTGGGGGGGAGTAAAATTTATCCTCTATAATAATTTTCCAATATAACATAACATATCATAGAAAATAATAAAAAAATATTAAATAAAAATATATATACTATTTTTCTTATTTAGAACCTAATTTAATTGATATAGTTAGATAATAATTATAATTTTCATTATACTAGTTATATATAGAAGGAAACCCTCATTAATGTTGTCCATATAGCGATTTATATTTTATATATTGAAAATTAGGAAATGATTGTGCTCCTTTTTGATATTAATAAAACTATGTGAAAAGTATCTAATAACTATAAAATATCCAAAACATTATGATTTCAATATCCCCAAAATCAATCTCATTATCGAATTAAGAAAAAATAGTGTCCCCTTGAGTGTGAATTTTTTTATATTGATATATATATTTTTTTCCTAATTTACGATTTTTCCTATTTACATATTTTCATTATCACAAGTATCTCTCAAGAACGTTTCTAATTCCTCTCGATAGAGGGGTCTAACAATACTAGGATTTTGGAAATCCATTTTTCAATTTCCTTGAAAACCATTATGTAAGATGTTTGAGTTCTGAATCTAAATGGATTTAATTATTATAAATCAACCTAATAAATGTTATTCTAATAGATATTTTATATTCATCCTACTATTCATTTAATAATAATATATTTCTTGTTTTGTATTTATGTAAAGTACATATGAGTTATATACAAAAATACTTTGATCATTCTATTTTATAAATCTACTATATAATTTATTTATGGGTTATAATATTTGCATTTTTTCACTAAACACGTTAATTTTATTGTTGTTAACTAACTATGTATTATCCTCAATCTATTATAGAATGAAATCAACAAAAACAATCTTATAGGTGTTATAGAGTGATATCTTGAATGAAAAAACAAAAACAACTCCCACACATCAACACATTAACATCAAAAAATATGGGATGTTTAATTTCATTAATTCTTCCTATATTCCCCATGATTCATCATTGATAATATCTTCACATTATATTTTTCTTCATTTTTATGGTTTAGAAAAAGCAATACAAATGGTAATATTTTGGTCCCAATTTTATTGGGTACATGGTGTCCTCTGGTATATGATGAATGACCTAATTTGAAAATTATTTTCACCATGGACATGATAAAACATCATAAAACCATCCAATAACATAATTGTTTAGACAATATGATATCATCTTAGAATTATTGTGCAACATCAAATAAAAATTTCATCGCTAAAAGTTATTTAAATGTTTTATAAATTATTCTTTGTTCCTAATAAAATCATATGTCAATAATATATAGTATAAATTTTAACTTATAATATAATATTCTCATATATAGAAAATCATAATGAATATATATATCTTTATATTCATATATAGTTCAAATTTTAGAACATGATTATTTATCTTCTATGATATTACTATATAATGACCCAATATGAAATATTACATAGTATTTAGTTTTTATCCAAGAATTAATTTTCATTCTTTCCTAAGGATCATTACATTTTAGCATTTTAGATAATTTTGTTATAAATGTTACATAAAAACCCACAAAATATATATTGGAATATTCCTCTTAGTATCTATTTTTACAACAATAAAAAAATTTATGGAGAAAATGTTTTCTTTTAATGGATGAAATATATAAATTTAAAATTGACCTTTTATTTGTTCTTACAAACCCTTAAAAATTGTGGAAAAAATTTATTAGGTGGTATGAGAACAAAAACCACAGTAAGAGATATAAAAATAATGTTAATGATACCTTTTAATCAACTTTAATATCATGCGATCCTAAAAAGTGTTTTCCATTAAAAATTAGATTCATTGAAATCAAAATTAATTACAACACTTTTTCACATGATTTTATAATATAAAACATGAGTCCCAATGAAAAAAATTTTAAAAACATATATTTTATGCTAATAGGGAATAATTATTCAATTAAAAAAATAACTAACTTAAATATTTAAACCAAACATTTTTAATGTAATATATTAGCTAGAATAAATATTCTTTGTAGGAGTATTGTTACATAGTATTTATAGAACTCTTATAAAACCCTATTTAATAAGAATAACAATACAATTGAAATCCTATATAATTTAAGCATCGTTTAAATTATATTAGACCCACCACTCTTCATGATCCATAATGGGGAACAACCCATAATCTAATATATATATCAGAGTCTCCCATTTCTCAAATAAAATGATTCACTATCATATCATGAATACAAATATTTATACTTTAACCGTTTTATCATAAAACAACAACAAAAACAATTTTGATCCCATATAAAAACACTTCTAGAAACTAAAATACAAATTCGTTTCAAAATCCATTTTCATAACAAAACTCATAAAAGGATGGGAAAGAAGGGTATTTCATTAATGAAAAAATGGAATCCAAAAATGTAACATAGACATAAAATAATAGTTATGTTGGATAGAAAAAGTCATTATCACCATATAAATTATAAAAATGAGCATTCTGTTTTATGGTAATGAAATTCAATATGATCTGTATAAAATAAATAAATGTATCCATTAGAAAGAAATTTATATAAAGTAAAATGATACTTAAAATGTTCATTGAAATTAATTTTCATCCTTATAAATATACTTCCAATGTAGTTTTAATATTATTCTCATGGAATAAAAATATTTATAAAATAAATATAAATTTTTTTAAATAGTTATTTCAAAAGTAATGTGTCCCCTATGTAAAACAGTAAGAGATTATTTTTTAAAAATATTGTATAGAAATTAAATTCTTGAAAAATATATACTTCCTCATTTATTTAATTATAATAAAAATTTAGGAAACATTTCAATAAAAATAAACATGGAGGAAAAAGTGTTTAAAGGGGAATATTAAAAGTGGATTTTTACCAAGAAAAATTTAGTTTCCTTTCCTTGATTAAAAAATACTATGTATATTCATTAATATCCTCAATAATAAAATAATTTTATTAACATACTGTAATTAAAAATAATAATGTTTAAATTTCCATTCATTTTTATGTAATAATTAATAGCATTATAATTTAATATCACATTAGCCATTTTCATGATATGTGACTCATATATCCAAAACGACACTGGCCTGGTGACTGTTTCACATATAGGTAATTACTATAATATATCCATAATAATAATAAAAATTAAATAATTAAAATATTTATATAAATAATACACGTAAAACCTATAATTAAAAATTTACAACGGAAATGAACTTTGTTATAGTCATGGAGATGATAGACCGTATGTATGCATGAGTATCATTTCTATTTTCCAACAATCGTTAAGGATATAAATAATGTATTATTTAATCATTAAACATGATAAAAAAATAATTAATACCTTTTAATATTATCTAATATACAAATATATATCATCAATTTGATGTTATGATAAAGAACAGATCACATTACTTTTTGGGTGTGGGAGTCCACAAGTACACATGAATGATATTTCCATATTTTAGTGAATTGAATATTAAGAAACAAAATGATATATTATATTTTATTAATTATTAATATGTTCATGAATATCATATAATTAAATTTAATCAATTATTACAACCAACAGTAAGGGTAGGGGAGGGAAAATGAATTTCCAGCATTCTTGTGGCGGTAGTCCACTTTACAGACGGCTGATGGTATCATATCCCATTTGATGGAAGAGAAGATAAATATAAGTTATGAAATTAATCTAATCAAATGTCAGTCTATCAAATATAATTTTGTTATTATTAAATCATGATTGATAATTTTTTTAAGGAAAACCTTAATTATGAAGTATATATCTTCTTCACAAAACCTTTTATGGTTTATAGCAAAGGCATTCCAATTTTGTGTTTATGATTCAAAAAGGCCTCTTAAATGTTTTAATTTTATTATGTAATATATTTATTTATGTATTGGATAATACAATATATTTTTTAATTGTGTAAAAAAAGTGTAAATTTTGAGGCCTTATATAAGTGAGGGTGGGGAAGTCTTTGAATTTATAAAATTATTAAATTAATATAAATCAATTTTCAAATAAAAACGGTTCTAAAATTATGATGTTATATTATAATAAGAGTTTTGTTTTAAATCCCTCATCTAATAAAAATTTTATATGTTTTGGTCATGTTGTCACCCATATCATTTTTATCAATTATTGAACAATTTTGATAATTATTGTGGTATTAACGTTTTTAATCATCACGTGTCTTGATAGACACTATAAAATGAAACATTGCCTATTAAGATACCTTGGTTTATAATAATAAACATGTAAAATTCGGCATGTTTAATATTATAATTTCAGTAATTTTACATCATTTAAAAATTCATTATATATTATATAATATAATTAATGACTATATAAACTCTGTTCATTTATTTGACATTAAAAATATCATTAATAATATGGAATTTGAATATAAAATTTTTATGAAAATATGATATAAATATATAAATATATTTTTTGAACTAAATAATTCAATCAAAATATATTAGTATTAATATTTTTAAAATCATTTTTTCTTTTTCTTTTTAATTTAAAATATATAGAGTAAATGTTCTATTAGAATTTAAGGTAAATAAATAATAACTAAAAATTATAAATAAATTAAATTTATGAAAATAATTTCATTATGATACAAATAAGAATTTTTAATAATTATTTACTTTCTTCTTTTAATTTTATGAAGACATAAGATATTTCTAAAATCATGAAGGCGACCATTGGCCTATTTATTTACTTCAAATATTATATAGGTAACATTTAAGTAAGAGTATACTGTAAAAAATATTAATATTCATGTGATAAGGGATGAAATTGATTAATTTAATATGATTTAATATGAAAAATCATGTCTTTAACAGTTAAAATTAATATATGTTATCCAAATTTACACATTTAAAATGATGATTAACTATAACACTTGTTAATATTGATTATGAAGAAAATAATGTTCACTATATTAAAAAATATTAATTATGTTGATTGAAATATAAAATAAATATAACCAATTTCGTACTATATAATTATTTTCAATTCATTTAATAATAATATTTCATTTCATGATGAAAATGGGTGTTCCAAAAAAATATAGTTATTCATGAAATTGATGATCACATATTTACTCGATGACTATTAATCATCATTAAATTAATTTATATATAATATATTCATTTCATTTAAATGATTCCATATTTTTGTTTATTAATTTGCCTTATTTTTTTATACCTTCACATGCATTTTAATTGTGTATTAAATTTTTCTTCCATCAGATAGATATTATTTAATAGAACAAATGATTTATTTCTATGTCCTTGGAGATTTTATATTGATTTTTATTTAAATTAACTACTCAATAGTCATTGAAATTAATACATTAATATATATGGTGTGTACCTAATAATTACATTTCATGGATCTTATCCCTAACCTAGTTCGACTAACCTACTACACACCAATGTAGACTACTAGCGATGACACACCATTTTTACTTTTCACACATCATGTATGCCCTCCCAATATGGTTGGTGGATGAAAAATACTCATCATTCCATGTGAGGCATCACAATATGTTGTGTACACCACCAACTAACCATCGATGCATTGAATTTTTTGGAGTCTCCCAGTACATCACATACAGATAGAGAAAATAATGAAAACCATCTTGACCTGAGTAAAATGCCTGTAATTTTGGGTACACACCATATTGTAATGTTTTTTGTAAATATAGAGGTATCCATCATTGTCCAATGGTAGAAATAAAAGTGGAAGGATATTCTCTTCTACCATTTCATCTACGATCATTCAAAAATTCCAGTTTTCTTCCTATTATCATTACAATTTTTAGTGGATGTCTCTTTCCCTCTATCATTCATCTTATATCCATGGTATGTGTACCAGTTCTTCTCAACTGACACAATGTGACCATTATTATAAGTTGTTAATTTATTATGAGGGTGTTATAATAACAGTATGAATTTTTTGTGATCATAATTTTGCTGGGATGTTTTTAGTATGACAATTATATTAACATTCTATTATTGAACTAAATACCACAATCAATATTAGTGGAAAATTAGACCAAGATCGACACCATTGGAGATAACTAAAGAAGTTTTAATGGGGGAAACTATCATCATTGGGTTAACATATTTCCAATATATTGGGGGTGAATAAATTTATCCTATTTTAGTCGATTAATCACTAGAGAATGTCATTTTTCTTATAATTAATAAATTATTATTATTATCAGAAAAATAACAATAGTTTATATGATGCCCTATGGTAAAAAAGAATGAGTACTAAAATTAATAATAATGAGTGACCATTGAAATAAATTATAATTTGTTATCAACCTCAATGCATAATTTTCCTAATTGTCCTATTATTTTTTCTATTTTAATTTTTTTAAATTGTTTCAACTTGTCATGTTGTTCCCCTCATTTTACTTTTCTAGATAATTAATCAAGAAATAATGAACTATATTGGTAATTCTTTTTCTTTTTCCCCAAGGGATCGACCAAATCTTTTTAGACCTCATTATTCAGTCAGATCCAAATAGAATAAAAATTATTCAATTTTCCATACCTCATGATGAATATGTTAAAATTTCAGAACCTATTCTTGGAAAAATAGAAAGAGTATGAGCATTTCTGAGTTGATGTTGGTTTTTACAGAATTTTAATTTTTATTTCCTTAATTATTTTCATGGGACTCTTGACCAGAATTCATTATGGAATTTTATTCATGTATAAACTTGTACAATCTACGTGGAGAATATTTTTATTCAAACGATCCAATATTGTTTTACCCAGACCCAAAATAATATTATCCATACATGGATGATAGTTTTCAATACTATGATTAATCATGTAAAGTATTCACCACACCCATCTCCTATCTAGTTATGAACCATATTTTTATAAAATTTAAAGTATAAAATAAATTATGGAAGATAAATCCACATGCTAGTTGGACCAAACCCAAAGATTGGGATGACTAGGTATTGTGGTTGAACATCATTTATAGAAAGTAAATATTATGTATAATTCACTTTGATTGGGGAAGGGTGTTCTAAACATATTACTACTAAGAAAGACATCAATAAAATGGGCCCTTATTATAATTTAATTATAATTTTTATATTTATTTTAAATGAATAAATTTTAATATGGGTAGAGTTCATGTCATGATAAGATTGAGTGGGATCAATTCATTCTCTCTAGACCCTCCACTAATTATTTAACAACTTTAGTAGATGCATAGATTTATTTTCATGTTTTATGTTTTAAAAATCTAGAAAATATATATTTATTGGACCTATATGATCACACCATATCACAATTACACCTTTTTCATCTACTATCTATGGAGATGTTCTACTGAAAGCCACCAGCCAGAACACCTGATGGTCAGGAAAACTGGTTGGAAGATGAGGGCATCATAAAAATGTGGTTGTTCGAAAGGCTAAATCCACATATGTATTTATATTAAGGGTTTTTACATTACCTTAGATCTATACAAATACATAAATAAATGTCTCTTAATATAAGGGATTATATCCACTTTTCTCTTCACTTCATTTCTGTTTTTAATAATCATACAGTGTGTACATATACTCCAAAAGTCGTGCATTACACGTTCTCCCTTCAACAGTTGAAATGTAAATAAATATAGGTTACCCATATTTTATCTTCCCACACCATAAATAACATTCATTATGGATAAATATATCTTAATATATATTTTATTATAAATAACTATTAATTATTTTATTAACAAGAATAAATCATGTGTCGATGGAAATTATTTTTGAGTGTATCAAAGACGTCACCAATTCAAATCGCTCGAAACCATACAATGGGACACGATTAACTCATTTTAAATCTCATGTTTTTGGTAAACCACATGTGATATTTTTTCATAACTAAATAATACCATTTAAAAATAATAGAAACCCAACTTTGTGGTTAAATAATATTGTAAGGTCATTTCCCTTGAATTCAGAAGATCATGCTTCAATTCCTCCTATGTGGTTCATTTCATGAAATTATCACTAAAATAAAACCATGCATCATGAATTTTGATAAAATTCATGTGCTTAATATATTTATTAATTAGTTCAAATGTTATCAAAATTATGAAATCACCCAAGGGTGATGTGGTTTGATTGGAAGGTCCATAACCCAGGGTTCAATATACCTGGGTTCGAACTAATCTAGTCTCCCTGTATCATCTCAATCATTAAAATTTCAAAATTACATTGAATTAATTATCCACCAAACCATATAGTTTAATTGATATAATCTTATTAATTAATTATATCAAAAAGTATTGTAATACATATTTTTCTACAGTGTTTTATGGCGTTCATTTGGAGAGGTCTGGTCGCATGTTCGAATTGTGCCCTGAGAACCAAACCAATGGTTGTAGTTCTTTTTTAAAAATGTTAGACAACCCGATGTGTATTAATGTGTTACACTACATGTATATATTTATTATTCATTTTTAATATATATTTATATTTTTTAATAACAACAATAATAATAATTAATATTTAGTTGGTATAATAACAGTAAATTATTATTAAAAAACACATGCACAACATATATGAAATTCCACATGTTGTGTATCCCTTCTATAATAGTTGGGTGCCCAAACCAGGCAGACCCCATGTCATGACTGTCGTCTTGATATTTTATTCATGGGGATTCCTTCATACGCTTCACAACCATCGGTCAAAAAATCCTTCATTTCAGTGTGATTCAACTTAATTTATCTACTTCATTTCACTACTCAATCCAATTTTGTCCTTCTACACCCCTTATTTTATTTTTTACATGTGTTAAGAAAAATTTCGGGATCTTGTAGGTATTCAGTTGAAAAACTATAACACATTGGGTAAATCATTGAAGACATGCCATGTACTGTATGTACAAGACCACACAATCTCTATTACTAATTTTATAATAATATGGAATGATAGTTCATCACACACCGTATATAATTGCCTATGCCCTTATTATAGACATGGATACAACCTAAATACTATACAAAAAACATATAATTTTTAAAACTTGATGTTTATGTTTCGTTAACTTTAGGTACACTGTTTATAATTACTAGTACATGCCAATTTTGTACACATATTTGATTTCATGTTCTAATATACACCATGTATTCCTTAAAAAACATGTAAAATATATTCTTCCCTATATAGGTTATGTTCATTTATGGGAACATACGTGCAAACATTCCCATTTACTTATAATGGTAATGTACACCATTCAAACATTGTGTATTACTTTGTCCCACACATATGAAAAATCGGCATGTGTATCCAGATTACATGGATTGTAAAACTAATCATAAGACATGTCATGTATTCTAGATCCACACGTCATATACATTTATTTTTTAGTTTTCATGCATTTCTACATTCCATTTTATTTTGTTTTCATCTTTTTATATTCTTTTATTTCAATATATATCATGGAAGACAATGATGGTGCTAATGGAAATCAGCTGATACCCACTACTAAAAGAGAGAGGATAGCATGGAGAATCAGGCTCAAGAGGTGGGATACACCATCAAGGATAGATGCCTCGGTGTCACATCCCTATGAGTTAGTTATGTTCCCACACTTCACCTGGCTTCTACATACATCATCCGCATCAGCATCTGACCTAGATGTGACTACACTACCTCCTACCACTATGGAGGGATCTAGTCCAACATCTCCACTATCAACGCGCCACCATCGAGTGTGTTCATGCCACCATCCACAACCATAGAGGGCACCAGCATGACGGATCCTCCTGCTAGCATGATCTCATTGGGAATAGTAGCAACATACTCTTGAGCATTCACCATGTCATATCCATCCTCATATGATGCTAGTGCACCTCCACCCATTGGTACATTATTGATTCATTTTAATACATGCCTAATCATCCCCATACATTCCCTTACATTCCTAATCATATATGAGCATCAGTCAATGTCGGATTGGATGTTGAGAGTTTCTAGATGCATGATACAACTAAGAGGTCAATTATTTTACATTATTGTTAACCAACATTTGGGCGTCTGGGAGGTGATTAAGGAGATACATGGGCATACCCACCATATCATCACACTATTGGTCCAAACTAACACATTAAATATTTTATATAGAGTGTTTTATATGAAATTTGAGTTTATTGGGCCTACAAAACCAGAAACTCATAGTGATACGGTGACTCCAGTCTAATTTTGGATTGGCGAAGGCAACATTTCATTGACCATAATAGTGTTTGCGTGTGAGTGTGATATTTACCTCAATCCATCCATACCAATTCCTATTATAGCATCCATACTCCCTGAGCACTTTGACCTCATATAAATGTGGAGGGAGCAAGATAGGCATGACAACAAGTACAACCCCACCTCACAAAATATCAATTTTATCATTTTCCCTCCACTCCAATTATTCCATTATTGTCTCAGTTAAATCATTTCCCCTACCATGAGTACATGGGTGTCAATTAAGAAAGTGAAATGAATACTAATTCATACATTATCTTAAACGATTATCTAGTAATCTTCTTTTTTTCGCATCCTATATCAATTTTAAGATCCATGAATATTAGGGAAACATTATTGGTGGCCTTTATTCCACCAGATTAGCACACTACATGGGTGTTTTTGAGTTATCGTTTTATCACGAGCAATTACAAACACCCCAGAGGATTGAAATCTTTATTTCTATATGCATTAGGATAGATGATTGGTGTTGATAAGACTTTCCTTTGTCACAGAAATCTACTGTAGCTACACGACCGTAGAATCCATGGTTTCATGTGTACTATTAGTTACATTGGGAAAAGATACATTTAAATCATTTTCCAATGGACAAAATAGTTTGGAATTATTGACAACCAGATACATAAATGAGTCTAATTACAAAATGATTTATTTTATTTGAGGATAATATAATTATTCCATCTAGCATATACTTTTATACCATTCTATGCACACTTTAGGGAATCAGGATGATAGGAAATATAATTAGGGTGAGCATTAATGCTCAGTAGAGGTAAATTATACTAGAGGAAATAAATAAAAAACAATAATAATCAAATGGAAATTTAAATAAATGGAATCTCATTCCATTGAAATATATAAGAAAGGAAAAGTAAATATGGAATGTTAATAAAATATATCACATGTCATTTAATCAATTAAATGGGTACAGAATGAATCCAAAGATATTTAGAATAAATATATCATGGGTAAAAAATAATAAATGAATTATGAACAATGAAAATGCTATATAATTTAAAATAATGTTTTAGGCATATAAAAACATATATCGTTAATACATTTTAGGTGATTGTTTAAGACTATGGTTAAAAACCTCTTTAATTTTGGAAACTTATTTTCTTTAAGAGATCCTTTATTTTAATCGATGGTCTATATAATTTCCAGTTCAAACCTTCATTTCTATTTTAAATAATTCATCATATTCATTATTCAATAATAAATAATATGACTTATCACATAACTATAATGAATGATAAATGTAGATTTATCTTATTTCATGAGTTATTCAAATAATTAATCAAGTAAACACCGTATATGAAGTTGGAATACATTTTATGAAATGAATATATCCATGGAAAATGAAATGGGAAATTAGGGGAAATTCAATGTCTATAAATCATAGTAAATTTATTTTTTCAATGTGCTATCAATGAAATCATGGAAGTCATTGTCAAATACTATCACTAACTAAATCCGTAATAAGTCATCTTGATTAAGAATAAGGTCAGCATCAATACAAAATATCCAATGTGGAACGAAAAATTGTGGGGTTTCAATGATGAGTTTAAACACTATAAAAATCTATTTAAAAAATTTCTTAAAGAATATATTATTATGCGTTAAAAATTTAAATTTAAAAAACATTCTATTTAAATTATCTTTGGAAACATTTTCCTTAAAATAATATCATTTTAATCATAGAATGGAAAATTCAATGAAATTATTGAGGGAAAATTCATACATGAAATGTGAGGTATAAGAGACTATTAATTTTTCATTATCAAATTTAAGAAAAATTGCATGTTCAGAGAGTGATAAAAATATTCCATTGAAAACATTTTTAGAAGACAAAATGGGTAATTTTTTTTATATAAATCAATTTGATAAAGGTAATAACCTTTATAGAAAAAGTTTTATAAAACTGTTTTTTAGAATAAAACATGTTCTTTTTCTAAAGAGAGAATGATGTCGGGTTTTCATGGAAACATTTTTTAAAATATTTTGAGTACCAAAGAGTGGGATAATTGTACTAATACTTGAAAAATTCCATCAATATCCAGTGGAGGGGAGAATGATACGATTTTTTGAATAATCATTATATAATATCCAGGAATGGAAATATATTTGGGTGATCATTGAAATTATTCTTGGGGAAATTCATATATAAAATTTTAATATATCCCATACCATATGAAAAATTTTAAATCATACGTCTAAAGACAAAAATATAATTAATGTAATGTTTTATATACCATGAAATATTAAAGGATCAATGATATAATTCATCAAAAGGGGGTGTTTATTTAACGACATGAACTGAGCTTGGGATCGAACAACAATTAACCTAAGTCTACCTCCATTATCCAAGGGTGGAGACTTGTGATGAAGTCATACTTATATTGGGTTGTCCATTTCTAAAATGCATATACACACACACAACCTACTCAATTAAAAATTGCAGTTGTAAGTAACAAATGATGAATCACTGCTAAAAAAATACAAAATATCCATGGACCACTAATGATAATGATATATGGTACTGTATATTAAAAAGAAAGAGTGGATGAATATATTCCAAAACTAGAAATATGTCCAATCCTGAAAAAACTAGAAAAAGCAAATAACTGAGAAATCCCAACTCATGTGTCACATGAAATGACCACCATATGTGGGCCAAGAACCCTATATCTCTATGCTCAACAAAAGTCAAGATCATCATATCCTCCCTCATAAAAAATACATGACAAGTGTTGGTAAAGGAACATACATGGGATAGTATAAACATACATAATAGAATTCCCCAAAATGATATTGGGGATTAATAAGAGAACAAATCGAAGAGGGAAGAAGTAGATAGAACAATGTGCATTAATAGAGTACATCCCAACCCAAAAAACTTGTGAATATGAAGACATTCAAACACTAATAGGTCTACATGATGGGAATAAAAACATCTTGTCGAGACATCGCAATATATAGCAGGAATGTTGAATCAATCAACCACGAAAACCTAAACACAGAAAAAATATTACATGCCCCTTGTGTCTTGAAATCTCATAGAATTTTAGTAACTATATCCAATAAATTTAAAATGCTATAAGATATATATATATATATACACACACTGTCAAGGAGACCCAAACGAGAGTGTAAGGGAATCCATATCTCACTAATCATCCCATGAATATGAATAGCCAAGAATTAAAAGTTAAAATCCAACTACAATTCAAAAAACCTAATGCATCGTCCCACGACACAAAAATCAATGTAAATAAATCACCAGACTATGACATTATCCTATTATTGTAGTGATTAATCACACACATGAATTTTAGTTATGTCAAAATGTTGTTTCTATGTTTGGAAAGTGTCCCTCTTTCTTGTGAGTCCAGTGGTATATAAAACAACGCCTCTTTATTGTACAGAACTATCTAAGGTTAACATGTTTTAGGATTTGATCATGTGGAGTTAAAAAATAAGAGGGTACTACTCTGGTAGTCACCAAAGAATGCTACTATCCATTCCTACTAGAGGGAATAACACTAGAAGGTCATCAGAGAATTCCATTTCCCAATTCTACTAGAGGGTAATCATATTATTTCATCATGGAAACCTCACTACCTAGCCAAGTTTTAGGGTTACACCGTGAAGATGTCATCTCCAAACTCTAATCCATATCCCTAATAGATGGAAATCCAATAACATTGAGGAACTCTACTACCCAATCCAACTAGATTGTAACATTTAATTATCATAGTTAAATTCCATTTTCCTTCCTAGATATAAGGTGATCTTGGTATTGTTCTAGTGAATCTTTACTTGTGCAATCATCATCAATTGTCACCTCAGTTTGTGACATTCCATGAACATTTTACATTGTATCCTAGAAGCATCATCCTTGGGAAGAAAAATATTTTTTTCTCAAAAACACTTACGATAGGAATCAGTTGGGCCAATATCCAAGATCAATAAAAGTAGATACATAGGATTAATGATTTCTTGGAAGAGGAAAAGTGTTACATAGACTTTGAGGGGACCCACATGGCTTGAGGTCCCTCATCACAACTTCCCCATGTCTCTATATTCTAAATGGGTCTTATCCTTATAGGGGTATATTCATTGTAAGTGGAGTATATGGCACGTCCCACTAATATGGTGACTGGGCCTAGTCTATTGGCCATGTCAATGTTCTCAGACCCCATTTACATGTATTTTGGTCCAATTATTATTGTTAAAAATTTAATGCTTACCGCATGGACAACTCTTGTATGTGTAATTCTAAATGAACTCCCCATCAGTGTGACCAATTACTCAGGCATCCCAACAAGGGAGGGTGTACATAGAGTTTAAGGAATGAGTACACCTTGGGCCATCCACAAAATCTCCCAATCTCATTCTCTATTGTTCAGGGATTTTTTACACCATGTGTTTTTTATATGACATAACTTGTCATATAAATTTTTTCAGAACATTTTTTCCTTTGAAAATCATTATTCATGCTTTTAATCTGCTCAAACTACATCATAAATACTTTTTAATCATCCAATAATCATTGGATCTATAATTGAATCACACTCGATGGTCATCATTCACTGTAAACTAGAAACCATGATGAATCAGATTTTCATTATTTATTCTCCTCAAAACCATCAGTTCTACTCTTGAATATTTGGATGTAAATCTTTAAATTCACCATCCATTTATCGTGATGATTCTAGATCTATTCTATACTCCCATATCCATTAAAATTTTGCCTATCCACTATAAACACTATACCAGATCAATCTTGCATCACCTGAAAACTATCAATATAGGAACATTAGGGTTCCTTTTGTGAATAATGTTAAGATTAGAGAGTGAAGAAACACAAGAACAATGATTTTAAGAATATCTGACCAAGAGTTCTTTGATGATTATTTAGTATAAGGAGCCGATGGTAACATGAAAAAATATATGAAATTGATTAAATTATGATTCCCAATCCCATGAAATTTTCTAGTGAGCATACATCCTTAAAATATAACGGATCTACTAAATTATTTGAATCTAATTTTTTAAATCACCTAAATTCAAGTCCTACAACTTGTTTGGATTATTAAATATTGAATAATGTTATAACTAAAAAATTCAAGAGATTTCACTCTTTTTTTGTGCTTATATTCTCTTGGATCAAATGTTTTTCCAGCCATCACGAATACCAAAGCTTAGGATCACTCAATGTCGGGTGAGAAAATTATGAGTAAAACGCATCCAAAACCACATAATTTCCTATTTATATGGTTTTAATTAAGTCAAAGGGTAATTAATAAATTAATTAATTAATAGATTAATTAATTTATCACTTTAGTCATTTAATGCACCACCAATGAGTCAGGGGTATGAAAGTCCCTTGTCTTCTCATTTTATGTCACACATGGGGTAAACATAATGTTCTTCACACAACTGTGGACTCGTATTTCCAATACGATCAGTTATATAAGAGTTATCATATTTTCGTTAATTAACTACATGCATGTTATATAACATATATTTACACTTTTTAGAACATTAATTTTAAGATCATCCACACTTAGAATTACAGGTTGTCTCAAAACCTCAATATTGAAATATATTTAGAAATATTTCAATGTATTACATAGAAAAAATAATGTCTCTACATCATTATTTACACAATTTCTATCATTCTAGAAAAACATTGAGAAAAAATATAAATATACTAAGCTTGTATTTGGATCTAACACTCCTTGGAACTATCTTGCATTTTTCTTTATTTCCATAACATGAGAACCAAAGGGATGTTCCATACTCACATGTTCTACTGATGTCATTCCTTGATCACCCATAGGTTCTCTATAATGGATTCTCTATCTTATATGTCTAGCATACCACAATCAAATATGTTTATATATTCATGTACTTATTTCCTCACCTGTGTCATATAGAAGATGTTGTGCACCCACTCCAGCTTTAGGGGTTGGGTGAGGTGGTAGAAACTGTTACAATCCCTATTCAAAATCTCAAATAGACTGATGATCATTGTGGATAACATTCATCTCCATCTGAACCTCCACATTCGTCAATATGGGGAGACTCTAAAAACGATGTGGTCTATCTATTCTAAATCTAGGTTACTAAGATGGTGATCTATTTAGTATTTATGTCTTCCCTAGGGTGTCTTAATACATATATGGATGTCCTTCAATTTATTTATGGTCACCATCAATAACTCTTTCCCTCTATGTGATGACTCTCAAATCTCTATCTAGAACAAGGTTGACATGTATGTTCTCCTATACAGCGCATATAAAGGGATATTAAAAAGATAGAGGGGTATCAATTGTTATAAATAGTCTCCACCAAAGGTAGACGATCATCCTAGATCTGACAGAAATCCAACACACAAGCCCTCAACAATTCCTCTAACCGTTGGATAGTACGCTTGGTTTAATCATTGGTATGGGGGCGAACGGTTTTACTAATCCACAATTGGGTCCCAAATGCATCTTGGATGACTCTCAAGAATCATGATGTAAACAAAATATCACTATCAGAGACAATTAATGAGTGTACACCATGAAGTCATATGATATCCCATATATATAACATTCCCAAAATCAATCCAAAACTCCACAACCTTATAGAAAATAAGTTTGCAAATTTGTGAGTTAGTCTACTATCATCTAGATGGTTTCATTTACTACTACTCTATTTGGATTCCCTGTTAATAATTCCATTGTTATTTCACCAACCTTACATTCTAGGATTTGATGTGATCGTACAAAATACCTCAAAACATGGTTCTCAGCATTCACCAGCTGATTGGTGTGGCAAGTTGAGTTGAAATCAACTACATTTCATCTCATTATAAACAAAAAAACTATCACTGAAGGTCACTGTACATATTCCCCACATTATGCTTTAGAACTAGTGTATAACTACGGAAATCCCACATCACCTCCTCCCATAGTGTGACTATAACCACATTTCTCTCTTGGATGATGATCTCATGGTTCCTCCCTTCAAAATACCTATTTTGTGTGTTGCCAATTAATATCTGATCTAGAATGGTCTAATAGTCAATGAATCCTAGTTGGGATTCCTTCACACACTCTAGGAGTGATGGATTAAACACCATTTACTAAAGAAACGTTCTACCATCATGAAGTACAAGGATCAACCATAGGGAAGAAAACTTACATGAATTTTCCTTCACTAAACGAGTTTAGGAATACCTTCTAACAGAATCTAATAAAACATTTATTTTTTATGAGGTATAAATTATCATAGTGTACTAGTCATTTTGTAACTCTAATAAGAATCATTACCTCAGGTTCAAGTCTCTCTAGATGAAGAAGTTCCTGATAATCTGGTGGTCTGAGTAAACCATAATACACTATCTAAGAAGGTAGGGATTCCAAATCCTCGTGTTGATGGATTCTACGCCTAGCAATAGGTCATGGGTCACATAGCTCTTCTCATGTTGTATCAGCAACCTCAAATAATATGCATTGAATTCCCATTGTTTCGTCCACATACAATTGAGTCCAGCTATCGATCCATCGTAATACACCACAAACTCAACATAATCGTCTAGTAGTATCAAGATCAGAGTGCTCATAATCCTATGACTTGGCTAATTGATGTCCTTATAGAAATGATGATACCATGTAAACAGTTATCCCATCCATTTATAGGTAGTATAATGGGTTGTGATTTTGTATATGTCTTCCAAACAACTCATGCAGTACCCTGTATAACCAAGGAAACTCCTCACCTCAGATGCATTCCTAGGTTGTTCCCAAGAAATATCTGCCTGAATCTTTTCTCGATCGATGGAAATGAATTATTCATAAATGAAATTCAAAATAATGTGAACCACCTATATCAAGAAATAAAACATTGAGAGATTTTTGTAATGATAGTGCACCCATATAATATCCTAGACCATCCCCATGTTCTATCCCTATTCTACATCTATTTTAAAGTAGAAAAGTATGTCATTGATGAATAGTTTTAAAAAATAGACCATGTATGGCTCGAAGATATGTTTCATCAGCACCATAAATATGATGGGGGAATTTTTCACACCAAAGGGATACAATAGGGTCTTGTACTATTCATAGAGACATTGGATTCCCAACCGTGGAATATCATCCTCATGAACCCACAAATGGTGTTAGACAGACTTGATATCAATCAATGATAACCATCTCGCACCTTGTAGTTGATTAATGTGGTCGTCAATCCATAAAAGGGGCACTTTTTCATCATCATGGCCTATTTCTAGAGATAAAAATATACACAAATACATAATATTAAATATAAATTTATCAAAAATAGAACAAAATCCACCCCATGTGGAAAAAATGGTTCTGATGAATCCATTCTCGTTAAGGTCCCCCAGCCACAATCGTGGTTCCTCGAGCTCAGTAGGTAACATCTGGAATGCCATAGAAGATATCGAGGATGTCTTAGGATTCATATCCATGAAAAAACATCATCTCTAGCCTCATAGGTTGACTCAGAATGACATCAAAGAAGACATCCATGTAATACAACAAACTAATGGAATCCAGTTTCTTGAAAAATTAGATGCTCTATGGGATGTGCATGCTAGATGATCCGTGATAGCATATAACATCAATGCCAATACTCCTTTTATTCTTTTATGAGGTCTCTCTCACCAAAAAAGATAACCTCATCCAATCAATAGTTATTCATCTGACTTGTCTGTGTTGATAGTCTATTTTGGATAAACCTATTGAATTAAAATCCACAACCATAGTGACATCATATGCTTCTATCATGATGACTAAAAGGTCCCACATGATCCTCATTCCATAAGAGATAAATCCGAATATTCTTAGATGAAATTGACAACAGATGTTTTTTCTATAGGAAACTCGAGACAAAGATATTGTGCTAGCTTCATTACATGGAGCTCTTACTATCCCAATAGACTAGAGAGATAATGTAATGTCCAAAATCATTGTATGATAATACTGAAGCATGATTATAATTAATATACATCATACCTCAAATCTTCTAGTTTAATGCGAGATCATAATCATTTAAAGCATGAAGCTATCAATGACCTCATCCACCAGATCCCTAAAAAGACTAATGTTGCCACCTAGTTGTGGTGGTTGAAGGACCTCATACATTCATCCCCCACATGAAGCTCCTCTTACCCATATTCCAGCTCTTCATCCCTAATGACCACCATGTTCTCTCTTAATGATACTTGATATCAGTGATGTATCTACTATGGAGGTGCATCTACTATCATCCTCGAATTCATGAATCAAATGTTTGGGGAGTTTTTTTCTGTGTGACCTCATCCATCAGAAGCATAGCACCATCCCTCTCCAAGATTCCCTGGTCCTGTGTGCTACCCCTAAACCATATTACCACGTTCTTGAGTCTTCTCATAGAAGGTTATCATGTTTCAATATATTTTTCACATGCCTACTACTATTGACGTATTAACCGTATCGTAATTTTTCCCAACTCCTTATGTATCTAGTCCCTATAATAGAAATATATCTTTTACAAGAACCCTATCTAGCACCTTGACCCATGTGTGGATGCACCAGGGTAATTAATTGGTTCCAATATCTTTTCAAAGATCTTCCTCAAACATCTATGCTCGGATGTACCTATATATGTTCATGTTCAGACAGTATTGCATAAGTTCTATAGACCTATCCGCGTACTCAGAAATTGTCATGAAAAAACTAATAATTCTCTAGAATATCTTGAATTTGAATGAAGCAAATGTATGAGGGGAATAACTCCTCATGAAATGGATCTTGGTATTCATCCCATTAGAGTGTCGACTCATCATGCATCAGGGAATCCAAGATCCTCCAATTCCTAGCTACTCCATGGAAAATACTGGCTAACAAATCAACAATATGATCCATTGGGTTTAGAATAAGCTTGATTATACAGACCACCGACTCTATCCAACCCTCCGGTAGATAAGGATATGGTTTACTATGGAACCTCAGGGTTCTATGACGCTGGAACTCATGGATTGCTCTCTACCTGCCCATATCCTTAGTCTTCTCTATTGGTCAAATCATATACTCAACTGGTGAAGGTGAAACAACATACCCATATAGACCTTCAAATGAGGCCACATTTCTCATAGGGTCGTCATCCAGAACCAAACGTGGTATCGTGGATAGCTGTTGTCACAGAGGTATCCTGAAACATATCAAGTATTACTGTAGTAAATTGAGAATATATATAAATAAATATATATATATATACACACACATATACATCTATATATATATATGTTTAAACTAATCATGAAGGATATTCAATGTCTAAATCATACATTGTGTATCTACCATTGATCCCTACAACAAATTTCCTGGAACCCCAAGTAATAATGAATGTAGTCACGGTATGAATGAATGACTACATCAGCCGCCACACCATCAATGGACTCCCCGACCCATGAGCTCTATTGCAGAAACATTGACACTATTTACCTAACCACAACCAATAAATATCTTTTGTGAAACATCTGGAAAAATCCCCATTTGTCTAACTAGCTATGGTACTAGTCAATCATGACCTGACCTAAGTTGGTGCTTTAGCTGCACCTACCCAAAGCACCCCTATATAGGACCGGGTTGGAGGAATGTCTTGAAACCACAATAAACTAGGGAAGACATATTCCTAAAATCAAATACCTATGAAAATATCCATGTCAATGGAAAAGATCACTTGGAGTGAATAAATGATGTAACATTACTGTAAATATTCCAAATATCCATAGACCACTAAAAAAAGATGTTTGTGACTGTATATTAAAACTGAAAAGGGGGAAAATACCTAGACAAACTGGAAATATGTCATAACAATAAAAAATTAGAAATGATTATATAAATAAGATATATAATCTTTTATATCCCAATCCATGGCCACCATACATGGTCTACGAAAACCATAGCTCTAAGATCATCTGATGCCATGATCAACCTTTATTCCCTCTAAAAAAGATATGACTCGTGTTGGTAAAATACCTTGCAGGGGTAAGGATATACATTCTATGTATAATTCCCCAAAAATTTGAATTGGGAGAAGTAAAAGATAAAACCGTTTAAGGATGGAAAACATACAACATGGTACAATAAAAGTGTACAACCAAACCCAAAAACATGTGCAAGTGAGATCATCGAAAGACAATTATGTCAGCACAATGGGAAGGAGAAAATATTGTTAGTATTTTATACCTATATAAGGATAGTTAATTCAAATAACCATGATAAAGTAAACAAAAAATATCAAGTGGCATACCCCATGTGTCATCACCTCTCTTTGAAGGAGAGTTAATATACCCAAAGAGTGTGTAATTGAGTTGTATATATATATATATTCATTAAAATAAACCCAAAAGAGATAGTAAGGGGATATATTTAACATATCTAAACATATGAATATTTTAATTTTTTAATATAAAAATTAACATAATATAGATTGAATTGTGTCTTCTAATTATTCTTCTACAATTATGGATTTTTTCACCCACTGTTATATTTTTGGATATATAATGTTTTCCATCTATAGGAAAATATGCAGAGAATAAGACAATATAAATAACACAAAATTTTATATTATTTCGGGGCATTAAGATACCTTTTCCACTCAACCAATAATATTCTCTAAAATCCCATTAAATTTCAATATTATTATCCTATTATCAAAAGACAATGAATTCTATCATAATTGAAGGAAGTTGACCCCTTTATAGAAATTCTAAAAAAAGTCTTTTAGTCAAACAGTAGAAAACTGGTTATCAACAACATTTATTGAGAAGTTGATAGTCCACCATAACAGAGTGCATGAAGATGAAACACTAATATCTCGAATGATTTTGATTTGAAGGGTTTAGGATGGTCTTCCTGTTACAACATCATGAAACTTAAAAATAATGGATCTTCTTCCTTGGAAAATAATATATTCCAAAATTATGTAGTATAAGGAGATACATAATGCAAAAATATCATTTTTAATGTAGCAACTTAAACACCATTAGTAATATTATAGTAGTAAGATTGGATTAGAAACGGGGAATGAAAAACATCACTGTTAAAAACAAAACGTAGTGTTGATATGCATTGAGTAAGGCACTTTTGCATAGAATAGGGTTCCATTATGTATCATAGGGTTCAGTTGCATAATGTACGGTATCATTTCATAGATTAGGGTTCACTAAATTAAATAGGAAAAACTAGAATATTGATGATAATACAAATGTTTATCCTTTTCAGCATAAAAACAAGAATGCTGTGTTGATTAACCATAAGTTCACTTTTACTAAAATATTGTGTGGAACGTAAATTCAAGATCCATATGAGGGTTTTTGGTGCATTAATTTTATAATTTTTTGAGCGTATGGATTTTTATCCAAAAAAACATTTTTATCATAATGTATGTTTGATAACATACACAATAAATTCCACTTATCAGTGTAACATATGGTTGAAAAACAATATATTTAATTTTTTAATTTAGGGTTGAAAACATTTTTATCAGATTCATTCCAATAATTCTCATTTCCTTATAATATAATATAAATTCCAATAACACAAACTCATAAAAATTTCCATTGAAAACAAACAAGTGTATTTGGGTACATTAAAATCATGATAAATTATACAGTATTGTGGATACGATACATTCCCAAATAACTCCACATTTTTGTTGTTAAAGAAACCCATAAAATGACCAATAAATAATGTTAATGAGAATATATGACTAATTATCATACAAAAATATATATAGAATATATTTTTAAATTTCAATTTCATAGTATTATTTTGATAAAGAAGAAAATTTTGATACTCATAAACGAAATATTTTATCCATTGAGATATTATGGTTGGAAAACATTCTCCCCATAGGGTATTCATAGATATCATCCCCTCTCCCTTTTCCTCTTAAAAATTTCACTTTAATTTTGTTATATAAAAATGGTGGTTTTCATGAATAAGAAATATAAATCACATTAAATATAAAAGAGAACTATTTTGAATAGTTTATAAATAATGGCATAAGAAAAAAAGATCTAGGATTGGATTTTTAAACATTTAACTAAAATAAAAGATACTAAAAATTTAAATTGAAAATAACATGAAGAAATACAAATAAATATTTTAGTAGAAACTAAAAAAAATGGTTGAATAGTTAGAGTACAATCCACAATCGATGAACGAGACTTAAAAATGAAGGGATTTGGCCATTAATGGAAGGAACAGAGGGATCATTTGTATGAGGAAGGGCATTAAAATCACTTCTAATATCATGAATATTCAAAATCATGCTCTAGAAATGGTGTTTGAATAATTATGTCCATTTCCGACGTATATTACTTGAATCATTTCCATCTTTCAAACTGTCAACCAAATTGATCATCAAAAAGACATTAACTATTTATTCGAACTGTATGAAAGAGTTCAAAAATTCCTTGTCTTGAAATGGCACTAGTCCCAACTGCGATTCACATGATGCCAGTTGAATAATCATTTTCATCTTGTTGTCAAAAAAATTATTTTATAGAATTCTATCACATAGAAGGGTGGGTCTCCTATGATTAAACATAGCTTGTGGATATGAAATATATGAAAAAATTCTAAGATGTTTTGGTGGTTTCTATTGAGAATAGTTGTGTTATTTATTTATTTATTCAAGGGGGGAAATTATCTTTAAATCATCAACTAAAACTCATCAAACTATGTCTTCTTAACTAAACTATCCATTAAAAACATTATCTAGACATTTTATCCATAAGATATTTATGATCTCCAACAAAAATAATATTTTCATTCAGTTCCATTAAATTAATCTTTTGAGCATCAAACTCAGATCTCAACATTAAAGTGATCTTGTAATATTCAATATTTTTCATCTAAAATTTCCATTGTTCTATTTGAAATATGTTTTTATCATATAACAATTTTAATTTCATATTAAAGGATTCATTTTTGGAATTATAAGATTCAGGGGATAGAGTGACAGGGTTGGAAATAACATCCCTGAATTGAATATCCACTATGGTGAAACATGGTTCTTCATTATTAGATGTTCTATCTCTAAAGGTCGAAAATAATATTCATTAAAATTAGGAATAACATACATTTTGGGATTATTTAAATATTCTGTAATATGTTATTGACATTTAACCTCTTTCTCATCATTCTCAACCACTATATTATAATGCTCACCTGCAATAGCTACCTTAAATATTTTCTCTAGAACATGGGCTGAAATTATTCTTTTTTTATATTATATTCTTCTTACCTTGATGTTCTTAATTCTTAAGGACTCTATCGAAAAAATACATATGAAACAATCTGTGTTTTCTATCCCATAGAATATTCCAACAACCTCTATTATTTTTTTCAACAAATTGGAATAAAACTATTCCATGAATTGATCTAGAAAAAACAAGCTTCTTCAAAATTGCATCATTAAATGGGTTGTTGTGGTGACAAGATCTACTGAAAAAACATGTTTATATTAATTCATTTAAATTTCCTTAAAAATTAATATTTCTTACATAAGGATAATATCCCATATTATCATTCTCAGGGAAGAAATGGTTTAGATATATTATATTAAATCAAGAGAATTTATTCATAACATTATGTAGTATAAAAACATAATATAATTGTCTGATAAAAGGACTTTCTCAATATCTGTAGACTACACCAAAATCCAAGATTGAATAAACATCAACAACTCATTATGGTGAATAGAATGTTTTTTTTTTCAATACCTTCTTGATAGATCTTATTCCATACAATGAAAACATAATTTACTTAGAAAAAGGTCATCTATTACTAATATTCCATTAAGCCAAATGGAACTCCCCCGCATGCAGACAACATAGCATCTCAGCCATTACCCCAGAAGATAAATTAAACCAACAATGAATAATCATAGATACAATGGTGTCTTCATAAAATCCATGACTAAATGTACCATTTATGAAAATTCCTTGACTTAAATTTCATAAACCAAAAAAATTATCCTTCCCTAAAATCATAAACCAATCTTTGAAATGTCAATGCTTCTTTGAGTGAACAATTTTTAGAATCTTAATATCCAAAATAAATTACCTTTAGATACAACACAATTGAATATTTACCTAAAGAAAATTCATTATTGTCCAACTCCGCATCTATGGATCATCAAGAGGTTTCCACCATTGTCGAATTTGAGACTGAAGGGATTGAATTTTTAGTGATTCAGAACATGAGAATTGATAGAGAGAGATATATCCTCTATAAGCTGAGAGGATGTGTAGGAAATGAAAAAGAGGGTGGGAGAAGGAAAAGTGTTTTCTTTCATCGATTGAGGATGTAATCACGACTATTTTATTTTTAATAGACAAGTAAAATTAAATTGAAATGAAATTTAAAATTTAAAATTTATCGATTAAAACATATTAAATAATGCTTACTAAAAAATGAGATTTACTAGAAATAAAATAATAAACATTTAAGAAAATTTATTTGTTCATAAAACACCCTTAATGAAATAAAAACAAGAACTGGGAAGTGGTTTAGTAAAAATATTAGATAATTGACATTCTGTATTAAAAATTAATAATGATATATATTTTTTGAGGAACTATTGTTTTATAAAATTATGTTTTATATCAATTTCTGTAGTCCTAGAATGACATATAGGATTTTATTAAATATTTATTTCACTACGATTATCACATAAAATATGTATACTATTAAATATTAGTCTAATGTCCAATAAAGAAGTTTTCATCTACGTTACTTGTGTATAGAAACTACCAGTAGATACATATTCTACTTATGTGGTTAATAAGGAAACTATGTGTTGTTTCAAACTAGACTAAGAAAATTTGAATTTTTATAAAAAGTTATAGGATCATAAAGTAATTTTTTAATATAATTTATAAACTCCAAAAAATATAATATAAATATAAATTAATTTAAAATTAGATGTTTTCGGATAAAAAAGAGATTAAAACCCTGTTTGCAATAAATATCTAAATAATATTTTAAAAATAGTATGATGGGCCTTTATGGGATTTGACTAAAATCAAGCACAAAGACATAAAGAAAAAATAATGTCAGGTTAGCTGGTTTTATGATATAAAAAACTACCTATCATAACTCTATATAACTTGTTAATGGTTTTCCACATTCGTCCAAATCATTATTTATATTTGTACAAATGAAAGTTATATATGTAAGGTTTTTTTAGGTCCATGACTTTGTTTAAATGAAAATAAAATATAGTTTCATTGATTTAATAAAATTTCTTAATGTTATTGATAAATTTTAAATCATAAAAACATTCATTTCTCATTTCATACTCATTTCAAATTATGTGTGCAATAAATATGAAACTTTATTAAAAATGTTTTTTTAGATAAACCAAAAATACCATCATAGTCATATGTTTTATCTAATAAATTATTAAAACAAATATATTTCTTGAAATGTGTTGGATCTAACAATCAAAAACAAAATCCATTTTTCATAAGGAAAAGAACATAACAATTTATATGATCATCTATGTTCTTTTTTAAAGAAATAGAGAGCTTTAGTATTTTATAATAAAATTTGGTTTTTGGGAATTTTCAAATCAAAGCAGTTGTTAAACATAAAATTAATGCATTAAATAACCATTTAAAAATGAAGAAGTAACATCCCTAAAAAATAAGATAAAATTCATATGAGGTGAATAATCTATAAGGATTAAAAAAGATTTTACACTAGCTATAGGGGAAACAATCCCATCATGATATATGCCTTCTTTCTGATTATATCACATAACTACTAATATGGATTTATTTCATGTTATAATTCCTTGAACAACATGTTTATTTATAATAACCCACTTGGTTACTATAACTAGATAATTGGATGGTCTCTTTACTAGTTCAAAAACATCATTTATTTTGAAGTAGTTTATATTTTCATGCATTTCTAATATCAAAATCTCATTTTTAAGGTTTCTTCATTAGTCATAGGTTCTTAATAAGATATAAAGAAACATAAGTCATCTAGGTTTCCTACAAGTGCTATATTTTTAATGGTTGTGTCTAGTTCTCATATAACAGTTTTTAACGAACGTTTTTTAGAGTTTTAGACTTTCTAGGAAAGACACCATTAGGTTGTCCATTATCATGTTCTTCTAAAAATGATTTAATTTTTTCAATATCATTTTTATAATCATTTTTATTAGTTTCATTTATGATGTTATAAAAAAAAGAAATAATTTCATATGTTTGATCGTTCTAATTAATAAAAGGTAATGTTTCATAATAATTAATATTAGATGATTCTTTAATAAATCTTGAAATTTTATTAAATACTATATAAGATTTTGAGATAGCAGGATTTCTCAAAAATATTACTCTATCATATTTTGGATCGATTATACCAAATAAGTCCATAGTATTCAAGATATACACCTAGCATCCAAAAACATTAAATTACTATGCATTAGGTTTTTTGTCATTTCATAGTTCCTATAGTGTATTGTTTTTAAAAACACTTTTTATAACTCTATTAATTATATAGATGTTTGTGCAGAAAGATACTTCATAAAGGGAGCTATGAGCATTGTATTCATTCATCATTTTCCTTTCCATTTCTTGATTATCCCTATTTCTCCTTTCGACATATCCATTTTTTTATTTTTTATTGGTGTTTTTAAGGTGTGATTGACATCCATACTTGTGAAAAATAAAATAAATTAATGATTTGTAATTTATCCACTGTTATCAATTCTTATTTAAATAATTTTCAAATAGTTCCCATTTTGAAAAATTATGCAAAATCATTCTAAAATGGGTAAGCATCAATTTTTTGTTTTAGAATATATACCTAAGAAACTATAGAATAACCATAAAATAAAACATAATCATATAATTTAGCAGCCAAACATTCTACCCTTGATAGTACAAAAAAATGATATTGATATTTCCTATATTTTTAAATATAGAAATTTTGTAACTATATTTGAATGAGGAGTTGTGTGACTTTTTCATTTGGTATTCATAACAAAATATTGCATTGTTAAACGCAAGATTATGAAAATTAAAAACTGAAGGTTTCATGGATAATATATGTAAATAATATTAAATATAATGTCTATGTTATGTATACCAAATACATGATTCATTTTTATTAGCACCTAAATAATAAACTTTCTATTTACATAAGTAATTTAAACCCAAAGAATCAACATTCTATGTTCTATGTTCACTAAATATATGTAACTTATATTCTTAAATAAAGAATGATTTTTTGGAAAATGAACCAAACATCCATCATCATAATTTTTATGTATATTAATTACAATGGTCTTCATCATTTTCATATAAAATAAAATGTGTATTGATATAGTCATTGGATCACGAATAGTTCCAACCAAAAATATTTATATTTCTTCATTTTCATCAAAACATAAAACGAAATCCATCAATTTGTGTTAGAATAAAAAATAATGATGCATATACACTCATATTAGTAGTTATTTAATTTCCATATACTGTATATAATGTTTTCATAGTGTTATTTTTCCTAAAAAATCATTTAAACACATGTTTTGTTGGTGGGAATATTTTCAAGGGTCCAGTAATGTTAGAATGCAATGATCTGGGAATCAATAATTTTATTTTGGTTCGATAACTCATATCACATGATTCAGAGAAAATTTTATAAATAATTTATCTATTAATATAATGAGTTTGAGGATTTCTAAAATTAAAATTACTAGTGACATGTCTTATTGATCTAAAATTCTAACAAGTTACATTTTATTATTAGGAACAAAATAAATTGTTATAGAATTTTGATTTTGAACCCCTAATTATTATTCTAAATCATTCTCTTTTAATGAATTTATTTCCTATTTTTTCATTTAAATTATTTTCCCCATTAGTAAAAACATTAGAAAAACTCTTTTAAGATTCTACTTAATCTAGTTGTAATTTTATAATTTTTTTATGATCATCTAGTTTGTTGTAGATGAGTTGATTTTTTTTCAATCACTTGTTTATATTTTTTGACAGAATGTATCATTCACTTAAAATAGCATTTGGAATATTTTTCAATGATTTATGTTTATATAATAAGGAAACATATTTTTCATCTAGCATAGAATAATAGGCATCCAATTTATTATCTGAGAAACTACTACAATCAGAATCAAGGGTAATAAGATTTTACCTTTTCCTCTTCATACTTAAATCACCTATTAAATTTTATATTTGTTTTCTACTTCTATGAAATATATTATGAATAAATACTAGTGTTTTTAGATACAATACATGTATCATTAATTGATATTATACTTTTGTGCTACTAATTATATATTTTCTAATTTCTATTTTGATAGCTTTTTCATTCAACATTCAATTCGGGAAAATCAGGATTGATATTCCTTAATTTGTTAAATTCGTTGTGACAAACATCTCTTAGTTATTTGTAATGCGTTATGATTGATTTTTCAGAATCCTCTTTTCTTATTTTAAAAATCTATAAATTTGATGAATAGTTTAGACAATTCTAGTTTATAATGGAATGAATATTAATTTTTCCTTTCATTGACGTCATGCATTGATATTCTACTACACATTTAAGATGTCGCTTTCAGAAAAGTATTTTATTTCTTCACGATAATATAATGATCATTGGCTTCATCATTAATTTATTCTTTATACATCATTAGGGTCCCAATTGGTTATTTTATTAACAAATTTTTGATAGGTGATTATTGGAGAAGAACTGCTGTTATGTCATTCCATTTTTATGGTAGTACTCTAAGTACATTCAAATATTGATGAGCTTGTTTTATGGGTTCTCCAAAGGTTGTAATATTTTTGATAATTTATGTAATACTTCCATTAACATTTTCTATACTTTGACCATAAAACATTCTCAATGTTTTTAATTTTAGCTTGTCTATACAATATATCCTCTGTCTAAAATTGTTTGATCTTTCCTAATCAATTGTAATAGTATTCTACATTTCATTGCATGTTGGAAATTGTGAATAATTATTGAATAAATATGTTCCATGAATTAACATAATAGAATGAATTTAATTTGAATTAAAATCGTATTCGACTTTTGTTACTACATCCTATACTTATATTTTGTTTAGGACCCTTATAAAGAGTATTAATTTTTGAGTAGACACTGAATACAAGATTATTCAAATAGATAATCTATCGATATTTACAATATACATAATTATTTCCATTAAAATATGGATTATATACCATTGATATTCATTCTCTCAAATCAACCATTTCCATATTTGTATTGACATTATACTTTTTACCTTTATATATCAATCCAAAACCTTAACATTGATACTAACTGTTAGGTAAGAATACACAATGAAAAAATAGGGGGTGACTTTTTTATTTTCAAAAACCATCCACAATTCATGAATTTATCAACCATAATTATTATTTTGAAAACGTAGTGTTTCTATTTTGTATGAAAATTTGGAACATATATACAAGTAATTAAAGAAACATATTTTTATTGGTTTTTGGGGAATAAAGACCCTATAGTACACACTATCAATCACACACACTCTCTTTCTATGAGATTTTTAAAATTCAAAAGTATTTTCCTCTTATCAATAATCATTGAATCTAAAACATAATGAAGGGAGTTGACGCATTAACAACCATACTAGAAAAGTATTCTAGTTCTTTAACATTAAACCAGTTATCCATAAATTATATTGAGAAGATTATACATCACCATAATTGAGTAAGAGAATTTCAATGTCCCATAAATCAATAGAGTTTGAATTGAATGTTTCAGGTTCATATTTATGTTCCAGCAGCATGTAAAATACAAATGATGTATCTTCATTTTCAGAACAGAATGTCTTCAAGAATTAAATGGTCTAAAGTGATCCTTATTTCAAAATTATGTTCTATAAGTTATAAACATAAATTATATCCATAATATTAGGGCCATAATTTATTTAACATGTTTATATTTAATGTGTTTCATCTTTCTGAAGTGATCGTTTTTCGCTGTATCAATGTAAAATATAATTTTAATAATATAGTCACATATGTAAATTGTATATCACACACACACATATATTTTTTAACATATAAAATGTAAAGACCTGTAAATTTCATGGAAATGTTTTTCTTAATTTTATTTGGAATTTTACAAGAACGCAGTTTCTGACGGCACCTAATTCTGAGGCCCGGTGTGCCTGGAATCATTTTTCGAAGTTTGGCTCGGGTACGTTCTATGAACGAACGAGCAGGTTTTTCTAACATTTCAACCGGTGATTGGAATTGAATTCCGAGGGCACCAATGGAATCGCAGCGCCGGTAGTTTCTTATAAACTCCTCTTCCAGAGTTGCGTTTACTCTGGTGTGGTTTTTAATTTTTGGGCTTTACGTTAAGAAATAAAATAATGTGGTACATCAGACATTATTTTATTTCACTTAAAGCCGCTTAAAGCCACATTAAGCTGCTTAAGATGAGTTGAAACAGATATGATGGAACCCAAAATATCCTACCCACTTGGTAGGATATTTGTGAGGTGGGGTCCGCATGAGCCCCACCATTTCTTTTCCGCTAAGTAACGCACCCGCAAAAACCCTTTTTAAATAAAGTCAACTAGGGCATTTTCTTAAACAATTAAACACCCCTATTAATTTGGCAGTTTATTCGTTGAAATTAATTCTATGAATTAATGGGTCATTACTTAGTTTGTTTTTTATTTGTTGACATGTAACAAAATAAGAGCAACATTTATCTTCTTGAGGTTGGTTCGTTGAGATGATTTGACAGAACCCTTAAGTCTTTCATCCTCCTTCGCGAAGAACGCGAATAATGTAAAGAACGCGAAGAACATGAAGAACACCAACCTTCGACGAAAGGCGACGAAGAACGCGGAGACCTCGGAGATCGACGACGTGACTCCAAGTACCACGACGTCGACGATTCTTCTCCCGCGACATTCTTCGGCGACATTCTTTCATCCACCACAGATCTTCGATCATCCGTTGAGGTAAGAGTTTGCGGACCTTTTAATTCTTTGTGGTTTATAGCAACAACAAGGATTTAATTTTTATAATTAAATTTGTATGTTCTTGATCCTCGGAATTCGTCGACGCAGTGCCGTATACCGCGACGACGCGACGCCCTTCCGCGACACGACGAACCTCTTCTTCTGCGACGATCAATTCCAAGAAGAACGCATGTTCGAAGACTTCGACGAGGTAGGGGTTTTATTTGAGAACAATCTTTATTCCCATGGTTGTTTCTTTTAAAACAATGAACCTGGATCAAAGTTCAATTTTAATTTTATTAAAATTGTGCCTTTCTTGTTATTCATGTGTTGAATATATTCCCGATTGTTATCACCTAACGCGGAGGGTGTGGGCCAAACAAACACGGCCCGACAACCCTCTGCAATTTTCCGTTGATGCGCGTATTGGAAGATGATGACAAATGTGGCCGCAATGGTTATTTGAGGGCCTGGCAGTGAAGAATGGGACCCAGGAGGAGCTACGGCGCAGACCGAAGTGGAATCGGACCACCGGAGCAACTCTGATGGCCCGCAAAATCCACCGGCGGCGCGGGTCGCCGCTGCGGCTGAAGGTGCGGTGGCGGCAGCCAACCAGACCCGCGACCGTGCGGGTCCGGCGAGACACGAGACGCGGCAATGCCATGTCCTCTGACCAAGTGTGGCCCCACGCGGGGCCGCAACACCTCTTCCGGCGGGGGCAACACCCCCCGTGGCTTCCTCCGCTCGGCCGCTCTGCTGAGCCGAGCCGGGCCGACCCAGTGGTTTGGGTCGGGTCGGTCCGGGCCCGGAACCCCTGTTTCCGGACCTTTTCGGTCTTTTGCTTATAACATGATCTACGTGTCTCCGAACGACTTGTCGTTAGCGGGGATGTGATCCTTGGATCGAGACGGTCGTTTCTGTATATCACACTCAAGGATTCGGAACACTTTGGGATCGGCTGGGTTGGTTCGTACACGACACCAACCGGGTCCTCAAAGCGGAAATGCTCATATCTTGATCTTCGGACATCCGATTGACATGTCATCGACTTTGTTGAATTCCTCTAGGTGATACGGAACTTATGGTGTACTCCTCCCGAGGTTTGGATGCATGTGGAGTACGGTCGAGTTGGTTTTGGCTTTAAAACCAACCGGGCCCCTAGGACGAAAAAGCCAATAACTCTCAGACCGGGCGTCCGATTGACGCGTCGTCTGCGACATTTAGTTCCTGTTGAAGATACGAAAATTTTGGATATATCAAATCTGGACTATATGTCAGTTGATGTATCAGCCTCTCGGCTCGTGGAGCGGACCGTCCCGAACGAGCTTGCTGTGTGCAGGAACCCTAGAGCTAGCTGCGACAGCTACTTTGACGACGACGACTGTACAGAGATCTTCAGTAGATTTGACGGCGACGACTACATCAGTCATCGATCCTTTTTGGGTCAGTGCTACCGATCCTGTGTGGGTCTTATCTTGTGTGGGTCAGCGCTCAGTGGTCTTGTGTGGGCCAGCGCCTACAGGTCCTGTGTGGGCCCGATGCTTTGTGGGTCTTTGCGGGGGTTAGTTACCTATCGATCCTTTGTGGATCAGATCCTTTGTGGGTCATTGCGGGGGTTAGTACCTATCGATCATTTGTGGGTTTGACGACTTAGATGGATCAGTGATCATCTGTATCGTCATTCGAAGAAGTATACCTATGTGAGCTGAATCCTGTTTAATCTCTTTTTATGGATTGTGTTGTGATATCCTATGTGGATTACATTTTTCTTTCATTTGTTTATTGTGTTGTTCTATCGTGTGTGGATTTACGTCATGCTTTCCTGTGTGGACTGGGTTGTACTTGAGCTCGGATGTTGGGACCGAGCGAGAATTGATGACTTAGGTATATGTATGGGCATATATCTAAGCAGTGCCGAATGTTACTTCGTGATTGAATCTTTCATTTTTGGATTATCCTTTGTGGATTCTGGGAGACCTTTGGGGGTCTCGGGGTCCCTACTGAGTAGCTTATACTCACCCCTGCACGGGCTATGCCCGCACTACGTTGTGTTGGTTGCAGACGACGGACAGCGCTGATCGTGGTGGAGGCTTGCAGAGCAGGATGGTACCTGGAGGTGGACCACTGGGCGGGACGTACTCAGAGCGGTCGGCTCGACCCGAGGAGAAGTAGAGGTTATCTGTACCCACCCTTCAGGTGGGCCTTCCAGTGGACGGCTCGACGTTGCGGCTTTACTTTTTAGTTGTTGTTTTCCCTTTCAAGTTGTACTTTACATTCAGTTTGGGTTTGTATTCTGGACCACTTACTTTTCCACACTTACTGTTGTACCAGTTTTTCCATAGTGTTTACTTTTTCCGCTTGCTTACTCTGTGGTGCTTATTTACTTTACAAACACAATGCCTTCCCTTTACCGGGATTTACGCCTTGGTGCTAGTCACCATCCTCTGGCCTATGGAAGGCAGGATTGGGGTAAGCACGACACGGGTCCCGAGGATGGGTCGTGACAAATTGGTATCAATGGAGTTTGGTTCTACCACAGACTTTGATCTTTCTTTTATGTGAAGCAATAGTGTTAAGAATATTGAGTGTGGTTATCAGTCTAGGGAGTCCGGTGTTGGTGCGGTGGCCGACGTATCCGTACACCAGGGCCATGACTTCTGATTTCCGACTTAATGCATGAAAAAATTGATTTCATGTGTGTTTCAAGTTTTCATTGTGATTACTTTATGTCAAATCAACAGGTATATTGTTCTGACCGTGGCGCACCTGTTTCTTTTCAGGATGGCCCCACGATGGCAGCCAGCTAGGGTTCTGAGGGTTGTACGTGACGACAGCCCACCGAGTGATGAGGCCTCGGTACAGGGCCCTTTGACAGCTGAGGCACCGGAGGTACCTCTACCCGCCGAGCCACCGATGCTTCCAGCCCTAGCCGCTGACGATGCACGTCTCCTTAGAGCACTCCATGAGTTCCAGCGCCAGCAACCGCCTAGGTTCTGTGGGGAGACGGACCCCCATGCAGCCGAGGACTGGCTGGAGGCAGTTGTATGAGTTTTCAGGCTAGTGAGTACACCAGTAGACCTCATGGTGATCCTCGCAGCGAGCCTACTGCACGCAGCAGTGGGCCGATGGTGGATCTTGATACTCAAAGTGCACGATTAGGCATCTCTTATCTGGATAGATGTTGAGGGCCTCTTCTTCTAAGAGTTTGTCCAAGCCACCCTCCGTGTGGTGCACATCTAGGAGCTTCTTCCGCTGTGGCAGGGCAGCATGACGGTCGCCCAGTACTCGGTGAGATTTACCGATCTCTCGTGCTACTCAACCAACATGGAACGGGACCCATTCTTTCGGGCCCGGACCTTTGAGCAGGGATTGAGACACGAGATCAAGGCATCGCTGATCTCCCTCAGCATTCCGACTCAGGAAGGAGTACTGGAGCGAGCCCTCTTGACCGAGAGCTTTCTTGCTGAGACTTCTCCAGCGGCGAGACCTACCGCGGGGTGGCATGTAGCAGAGTCTTCCGCAGCAGGTAGTCGACGGATGACTTAGGGGTCCAGGAAGACTATACCCTCACGTAGACTACCTTAGGACACTGGCTCAGCAGTGCGGGGCACACAGCGCGGAGCCAGTCTTTCGAGAGGCAGGCAGTGCTACACTTGCGGCGGACAGGGTCACATGGCTCGTGACTGACCGACCCACCGTGCCAAGGAGCAGCAGACGGTTGAGGGGCCACCCAGGTAGAGGCAGAGGGTCGATCGTGGCGGTCCACAGGGAGGAGGTGGACGAGGCAGGGGAGATGGCCGAGCAGTAGGTGGTGGGCAACGCTTTGAGGCTCTACCACCACCACCACCAGGAGGTCCACCCCGACCACAGGGAGATGGCGGGCAGAGACAGGCCCAACTCCAGGTAGCGGAGGCCTACAACCACGACGCACCCGAGATGTTTCGAGGTACGATCTGTGTCTTTTCCACCCTTGTATTAGTTCTTATAGACACATGAGCGAGTCACTCTTTCATAGCCGCTACCCTTGTTCGGAGGTCGGAGATTCCGACAGAGCCGTTGGCTCGATCCTTATGGCTAGATAATCCTATGGGTGCAGACTCGACGATTACGCACTGGTGACGGCAGTGTGAAATTACTCTAGGAGGCGAGAGCTTCGGCTGGGATCTTCTTGTAGCAGCATCAAGGCCTTACGACGTCATCTTGGCCATGGATTGGTTATCTACAGTCCATTCATAGATTGATTGTATTAGGCGCAAGGTGCGATGTGTACGCACCGACGAGAGCAGGTTCACCTTCACTAGTGAGAAGGGAGCCATCACAGCACAGGATGGACTCCCGTAGAGGAGAGGACAACCCATCACTCATCAGTTGTCTAGCCTCATCCTAGGAGCAGTTTACGTACGAAGTCCTAGTTTTCTTGTAGTGGTGGATCAGTATGCAGACGTCTTTCCCGACGATGTTCTAGGGCTACCTCCTCACAGGGAGGTAGACTTTTATATTGATCTGTACCCCGGAACATCCATTATATCCACTCCAGTGTATCGGATGGCCCCCGCTAAGCTTCGATCGCTCCGTGTACAGTTGGAGGACTTGTAGGGCAAGGGATTCATCCGACACAGTGTTTCACCCTGGGCTTCCCCGATATTGTTCGCCAAGAAGGAGGACGGGAGCATGCGACTATGTGTCGACTATCGTCGTCTGGACCAGGTGATGGTGAGGAACAATTATTCGCTACCGAGGATTTATGACCTCTTCGATCAGCTCAAGGGAGCACGGTGGTTCTCAATGATAGACCTCAGGTCAGGCTATCATCAGCTCAGAGTTCGAGACGAGGACATGCAGAAGACGACCTTGAGATGTCAGTACGGCCACTATGAGTTCTCAGTTATGACTTTTAGTGTAACCAATGCTCTAGTAGTGTTCATGGGCCTCATGAACAGGATCTCTCAACCATACGTCGATCGATTTGTCGTAGTCTTCATCGACGACAGTTTGATTTACTCGACAACTAAGGAGGAGCACGCCTTCCACTTGCGGGTTTTACTAGACACATTCTGAGAGCACCAGCTCTATGGAAAGCTCTCGAAGTGTCAGTTCTAGATACGTGAGGTCCACTTCTTGGGACACGTAATTTCTGAGGTGGGAGTTGCGGTGGATCCCACAAAGATCGAGGCAGTGCTAGCTTGGGAGCCACCCAAGAGCGTGACAGAGGTGTGGAGTTTCGTGGGACTAGCTGGATACTATCGGAGATTTGTTCCAGACTTCTCCAGAGTTTCGGCACCACTATCAGCTTTGAAAAAGAAGGGGAAACCCTTTGTGTGGTCAGACAGATGTCAGCAGAGCTTCTAGGAGCTGAGACAGAGATTGACCAGCGCACATATCTTGAGGTTGCCTGAGGAGGGAGTAGGGTACATAGTCTACTGCGATGCATCAGGGACCGGACTCGGATGTGTCCTGATGCATGAGCGGGCTGTGATCACCTATGGATCTCGTCATTTGAGGCCGCATGAGCAGAACTACGCTACCCATGACCTTGATTTAGAAGCAGTGGTCTTCGCCCTGAAGACATGGTGACACTATCTGATGGGAGAGAGCTTTATAGTCTTTTCTGACCATCAAAGTCTCAGGTACATCTTCTCGTAGATGGACCTGAACCTGAGACAGCGGCAATGGCTCGAGTTCCTCCAGGACTATAACTTTGAGATAGTCTATACTTTTGGGAAGGGGAACGTGGTAGTCGATGATCTCAGTAGGAGGACGAGCATGCAACTACTTGAGGAGGCGACAGAGCAGCTAGCCGTTTTGCAGATATCCTTTGTGGATAGTGGTGGAGTAGCTTTCCTTCAGTATCTCACAGTCACCCCTCCACTACTGCAGCGGGTTAGAGAGGCACAGCGTGGGGATGCTGACTTTGAGACACAGTGTGCACAGATATCCTCAGGACAGGCACCTGATTGTTTCTCCTTTGGAGAAGAGCACGACATCCTTTTCAGAGGACATACCTTGTTAACAATCGCTTTACGACAGGAGGTGGGGAGAGAGTTTCACAATTATCCTTTGGCGGTATATCCTGGAGTGGCGAAGATGTACCAGGACCTCAGACGACAGCACTGGTGGTCAGGCATGAAGATGGTTGTTTCAGAGTTCGTTTCATGATGCCTCACCTGCCAGCAGGTAAAGGCAGAGAATCAGGTTCCAGTAGGCCTGGTACATCCCTTGGGGGTCCCGGAGTGGAAGTGGGATGGGATATCTATGGACCTCGTGACTGGACATCCACGCACTTCCAGATGTCACGACTCCATTTGGGTGATCGTCGACCGACTCACCAAGTCGGCTCACTTCTTACCCATCAGAGATCAGGGCTCCGTGGAGAACATGGGGAGTCTCTACGTTCATGAGATTATATGGCTTCGAGGTGTGAGATCATCTATCATCTCCGATTGAGATGCTCACTTTACTTCCCGGCTTTGGAAGGGGTAGCAGGAGGCGTTCGGGACGCTGCTATGTCTGAGCACCGCCTTTCACCCTCAAAAGGATGGTCTGACGGAGAGGACCATTCAGACTCTAGGGGACATGCTCCGCACATGTTTCCTCGACTTTGGTCACAGCTGGGAGGACCACCTAACCTTGGTGGAGTTTGCGTATGTCAACAGTTAGCACTCCACCATCGGGATGGCACCATACGAGGAGTTGTATGGGATACCATGCAGATCTCCCTTGTGCAGGACAGACCCTGGGGAGTCAGCACTTGTGGGACCAGAGATGGTCCGGGACACGACAGAGAAGGTCCAGGTAATCCAGAAGTGGATGAGGACAGCTCAGAGCCGGCAGAAGTCTTACGCTGACAAGAGGCGGAGGCCACTAGGGATCCAGGATGGCGACCACGTCTTCTTGCATGTCTCACCTCGAAGTGGATTACTGAGATTTGGCCAAGGCAGAAAGTTGTCTCCACGCTTCATCGGACCATTCCAGGTCCTCAGCAGGATTGGTGAGGTGGCTTATCGCCTGGCTCTACCAACTCAGTTGCACCGGGTTCATGACATCCTCCACGTATCTCAGTTGAGGAGATACGTGCACGACCCGACACACATCATGGACCATGGGGATCTAGACGTTGATGATGGGAGTCTTTTGCGGAGGTCCAGGTGGAGATCGAGGATCTACAGGAGAGGGTCCTACGTGAACGGTCGATTCCTCTCGTGTGCATCATATGGTAGCACGAGAACCTCCAGGAGAGCACATGGGAGCGGGAGGCTCAGAAGCGTGCTCAGTACCCACATTTGTTTCCCTAACTTATGATGTATCTTTATGGGGACGTAAAGTCCTGAGGTGGGAGTACTGTAAAGAGCCGTAAATTTCAACAAAATTTTATTCTTAATTTTCATTGAAATTTTACAAGAACGCAGTTTCTGACGGCACCTGATTCTGAAGCCCGGTGTGTCCGGAATAATTTATCAAAGTTTGTCTCGGGTACGTTCAGTGAACGAACGAGTGGGTTTTTCTAACTTTTAAACTGGGGATTAGAATCGAATTCTGAGGGCATTGATGGAATCGCAGTGCTGATATTTTCTTAGAAACGCCTTTTCTGGAGTTTAGTTTCCTCGGGTGTGGTTTTTAATTTTTGGGCTTTAAGTTAAGAAATAAAATAATGTGGTACGTCAAACTTTATTTTATTTCACTTAATGCCACTTAAAGCCACATTAAGCTGCTTATGCTGAGTTGAAGAGGATAGGGTGGAACCCAAAATATCCTACCCTCTTGGTAGGATATTTGTGAGGTGGGGCCCGCACAAGCCCCACTGTTTCTTTTCTGCTAAGTAACGCACCCGCGAAAACCATTTTTAAATAAAGTCAACCAGGATGTTTTCTTAATCAATAAAATGCCCCTATTAATTGGGCGGTTTATTCATTGAAATTAATAATATGAATTAATTGGTTGTTAATTAGTTTGTTTTTCATTTGTTGGCATGAAATAAAATAAGACCAACATTTATCTTCTTGAGGTTGGTTCGTTGAGAGGATTTGACAGAACCCTTAAGTCCTTTATCCTCCTTCGCAAAGAACGTGAAGAACGTGAAGAACAAGAAGAACGCTGGACTTCGACGAACGCCGAGACCTCGCAGATCGACGACGTGACGCCAAGTGCCGCGATGCCGAAGATTCTTCTCACGCGACGTTCTTCTGCGACGTTCCTTCATCTGAGACAGATCTTCGATCATTGGTTGAAGTAAGAGTTTGAGGACCTTTTAATTCTTTGTGGTTTATAGAAACAACAAGGATTTAATTGTTATAATTAAATCTGTATGTTCTTGATCCTCAGAGTTCGTTGACACAACGTCGTATATTGCGACGATGCGACACCCTTCCACGACGCGATGAACCTCTTCTTCCATGACGATCAATTCTGCGAAGAACGCACGTTAAACGAATTTGACGAGGTAGGGGTTTTATTTGAGAACAATCTTTATTCACATGGTTGTTTCTTTTAAAACAAAGAACCAGGATCAAAGATCAATTTTAATTTTTTTTAAATAGTGCCTTTCTTGTTATTCATGTGTTGAATGTATTACTGATTGTTATCACCTAATGCGGAGGGTGCGAGCAAAACAAACATGGCCCGACAACCCTCCGCAGTTTTCCGTTGATGTGCGGATTGGCGGATGATGACAAAAGGGGCTGCAATGGAGATTTTAGGGTCTGGCAATGAAGAATGGGACCTAAGAGGAGCTACGGCGCAGACGGATGTGGAATCGGACCACCGGAGAAACTACGGTGGCCCGCAGAATCCACCGGCGGTGCCGCCGGATGGAGCCGCCATGGCTGAAGGCGAGATGGCGGCAGCCAACCAGACCCGTGACCGCGCGGGTCCGGCAACACACGGGACACAACAAAGCCGCGTCCGCTGACCAAGCGCGGCACCACGCGGGGCCGCGACACCTCAACCCGCTGGGACAGTGCCCCCCGAGGCTTCCTCTGCTCAGCCGAGCCGAGCCGGGCCGACCCGCCGGGCCGGGTCGCGCCCAACCGGGTCGAGTCGAACCGCTTTGGGCCGACCTAGGGGGGTTGGACGGGTCGGTCCGGGCCGAGAACCCCTGTTTCCGGACCTTTTCGGTATTTTGCCCATAACATGAACTAAGGGCCTCCGAACGACGCGCTGTCAGTGGCGATGCGATCCTTGGATCGAGATGGTCATTTCGGTATATCCCACTCAAGGTTTCGGAACACTTTGGTTTCAGCCGGGTTGGTTCGTACACGAAACCAACCGGGCCCTCAGAGCGGAAACACTCATATCTTGAGCTTCAGACGTCCGATTGACATGCCATCGACTTTGTTTAATTCCTCTAAGTGAGACGGATCTTTTGGATTACTCCGCCCGAGGTTTGGATGCAGGTGGAGTACGGTCGGGTTGGTTTTTCCTTAAAAACCAACCGGGCCCCTAGAACGAAAAAGCCAATAACTCTCAGACCTGGCGTCTGATTGACACGTCGTCTGCGACGTTGAGTTCCTGTTGACGATACGTAACTTTTGGATACATCAACTCTGGACTATGTGTCAGTTGATGTATCAGCCTCTCGGCTTGTGGACGGACCCTCCCGAATGAGCATGCTGTGTGCGGGAACCCTAGAGATGGTTGTGACTACTACTGTAACGACGACGACTGTAAGGAGATCCTCAGTGGATTTGACGGCGACGACTACAGCACTCAGAGATCCTTTGTGGGTCAGTGCTACCGATCCTGTGTGGGTCAGTGCTCAGCGGTCCTGTGTGGGCCAGCGCCTACAGGTCCTATGTGGGCCCGATCTTGTGTGGGTCTTTGCGGGAGTTAGTTACCTATCAATCCTTTGTGGGTCAGATCCTTTGTGGGGCATTGCATGTGTTAGTACCTATCGATCCTTTGTGGGTCCAACGACTTAGATGGATCAGTGATCTTCTCTATCATCATTCGAAGAAGTATACCTGTGTGAGCTGAATCCCGTTTACTCTCCTTTGTAGATTGTGTTGTGATATCCTATGTGGATTACGTTTTTCTTTCCATTGTGGATTGTGTTGTGCTATCCTGTGTGGATTTACGTTTTGCTTTCCTGTGTGGACTGGGTTGTACTTGAGCTCGAATGTTGGGACCGAGCAAGAATCGATGACTTAGATATATGTATGGGCATATACCTAAGCAGTATCGGATGTTACTTCGTGATTGTATCTTTCCTTTTTTGATTATCCTTTGTGGATTCTGGGAGACCTTCGGGGGTCTCGGGGTCCCTATTGAGTGGCTTATACTCACCCCTGCACGGGCTATGCCCGCACTACGTTGTGTTGGTTGTAGATGACGAACAGCGCTGATTGTAGTGGAGGCTTACAGAGCAGGACGGTACCTGGAGGTGGACCACTGGGCGGGACGTACTCAGAGTGGTTAGCTGGACCCAAGGAGTAGTGGAGGCTATCAGTACCCACCCTTCAGGTGGGACTTCCAGTGGACGGCTCGACGTTGCGGCTTTACTTTTCAGTTGTTATTTTCCCTTTCGAGTTGTACATTACTTTCAGTTTGGGTTTGTATTCTGGCCCACTTACTTTTCTGCACTTACTGTTGTACTAGTTTTTACTTAGTTTTTACTTTTTCCACTTTCTTACTCTGTGGTGCTTGTTTACTTTACAAAGTCAATTCCTTCCCTTTACCGGGATTTACGCGTTGGTGCTAGTCTCCAGCCCCTGGCCTAAGGAAGGCGGGCATGGGGTAGTCATATCACGGGCCCCGAGGACGGTTCGTGACATAAACTAAACGAATATATAGAATAAAAAACTATGTTTTTTATTCTAGATCTAAATGAATGGAATCATTGATCATGTAATGTAAAATTCCAAATGACCAGTGAGTCGAACATCCCTTAGAAATTAGATTGACATTCTCTAATGTACACATTTCTTTGAATCAATCAAAACATCCCTTTAATCAGTCTGTAATTCTTACGTAAACATTGAAACTATATAAAATTGAAAACATTACTTGAAAAACATCATCATGGATAACACAACATATCGTTATTATGCGTAGTGTATCGTTCCGTTTCATTTTATAGGGTTCCTTTGCATCAAATATGATTCCATTGTGTAGCATAGGATTCCTTTGTAAAATTGAAGGAACATAAGTAGTGTAGTGATGATAATTCATAATATTATCCTTGTTTACATAAAACACAAAATTTTCATTAATTAACCACACATTCAACATTTCAAAACATAGGGTATAAATAGTAATCCCAGACCCCAACATAGGATTTTTGATCCATACTCTTGACGATTATCTGAACATAAGAATGCTGGACAAAGACAAAATATTTTAGCATAACGTGGGGTTGATACCAAACACAAACATTTCACTTATCAACATAAAATAGGGTGGATAAACCATGAATTTACTTTTTGAATATAGGGTCGAAAAAATAATATTGATATTATTTAACATTATGATAAATTCAATAAAATTGAATATAAATTAATATATAACTCACTCATTAAAACAACATTAGAAAACAAAAAATTTTATTTGTTAACATCAAAATCGTGATCAATTATTGTGTATTGTTGAGACAATACATGAACAACAATGATGAGTATTCAATTGTTCCATGGTAAAGTGAATTTTTGACTCCAAACACAACATACATCTTCCTAGGGAGAAAAAGTCCAAGGAACTAAATCACCACACCTTGATACAATCCTCTTTGGAAATAACTGACTCACCTCTAAAGTTTTAATTCATAAAACCCTATTGTGTCTTGATGGGGAATGCCACACCATTTATCAAAAGTTCAAAGGAACATCAAATAATGCATCACCTCTCTTTTATAATGTTGATGGGTAAAAAATTTTAGGAAAGGATCCCATTCCTTGAATCCAAATGAGGGTCTTACTCTGGTATTTATATTAGAACACCACTACCCAATCCTACTCGAAGGTACAACATGGGATTGTAATTGGTGAATTCCACTACCCATTTATACAAGAGGGTATGCCTATTAAGAATTCATGGAAATACTAATGCCTAGCCCAGCTTGAGGGTTACTCCTAAAAGTTTTCCTTGGGAACTTTGCTACCCAGCCCTATTGGATGGTAATTATAGTGACTCAGGCTTAACATACTAGGATATTAGTTCATTTTATATAGATATTCAGTAAATTACAAAAAGATATGTTGGAAGGACGTAATTTTATAGAGTCCATGGAAACATAGAAATAAATATTCTATCATGGTGAATGATATTCAACACATGTCATAAGGATCTCCACATTTAGTGTATATACATAAAACCATTAATTATGACCTGGAGAAAGTAAATCATAAAAATAGGGTGAAATTATATGCTCATTATTGGTAATACTTAGTAGATATTTACGAATAAACATAATCATGTTTGTCTCATAATGTGATCATAAAATTAGGAGATCATACTCTACAAATCAGAGATCATAAACCTGAGTTATGGTGTATAGCATGGGAGTTTATAAGACATGATTCCTAATGAATTAAGTGGGTAAGACATGAAATAATAATATAGGGATAAAACGTGGAATTTGTGGCATGCACATTAGTTTATAACATTGTGAACATGTAAAAGTATAAATAGGTATCACTCATTAAGTTATAAATAATATATTAGGCTTTATTATAACCTCTGGTACATGAAACCAGGCACATGAATTACATTGAGAACATTTAATTAGGTTCACACATAACCTTATTAATGATAAATGTAGTGCATTCATAACATTGGGAAGTTTTAATCCAGTTCACAAATAACATTATTAACATGTAGTCAGTTTCACAAATAAACTTATGCACATGCAACCAAGTATATGCCTATCATTTGGAACATGTAATTTGGTTCATGTATAAACTTATGAATGTAAAACCAAGTATATACATAACATTGTGAATATGTAATCAGGTTCACACAAAACATTTTTAAGGTGTAATTAGGTTCACAAATAAACATACGAGTATGCAAACAGGTCCATGTATAACATTGGTAAATGTTTTAAATTTCACTCATAACATTATGAACATTTAATCAGGTGCACACATAAACTTATGGACATTCAATCAGGTCCTTTAATAACATTGTGGACATGTAATCTGTTTCACACAACACATTTAAACTCACGAGTCATCCATTATTACACAATGAATTGTAGAGAGATATAGGTCTCACCTATATTATAACAAAAGCATTCATACATGTGAAACAAGATAATAAAACATTCATAATATCATTACCAATAAATAATACATTGGTTTTATAATCATGAATCCATAACCAAATTAAAGTAAATTTGAATCATTAATATGTCCTCACATAGTAACATATCTAAAACAGATAGGTTTTATGACCTTTCATTGAAGCATAACCTGTTGAAAAAAATGAGTATTATAAACATGTAACTTGTGAAAGATAAACATGATTCATAATGATATGGACATTATGAATATCACAATAATTGAACTAATATTAATGTAAACAATAGAAAATTTTCTGTTATGTAATTAGTAAAATCTATGGATGTTATCTTTGATGGATAATATTTTTTAAATATATTTAATTGAAATTTTATAATGGAAAGTTATTTCTTCAAATAAAAAAATAATTTAATTCATAAAAACATTTAAAATTAATTTTCATTGTAAATATTTAAAAACATATAAATACAAAATTCAACCATATTTATTTTTTTTCCATGAAAACATTTGAAATAATCTTGAAAACATTTCAAAAACCTTGAACATTATAGACACTTTTCAAAATTTAAAAAAAGGTTGAAAATGTGTTAAACCTATTTTATTTGAAAATACATTGAAAACATATAAAAAATCATTACATAATTTTGAAATTAATTTATGCAGAAATGTTATAAAAGAATATTGAAAACATTTTGAGAAACATTTAATGTAATGCAATTTTAAAGTATGTAAATAAGACTTGAAAACATTTTGCAAACAGTTTTCCATGAAACCATGTAAACTATGATTAAAACCAATTTAAAAAAAATTCAAAGAAAAATAATTTCAAAAAAAAATTCACAAAGATTAAACTTTATAACAATTCAAGAGGGTATTGAAGACATGACATTGGGTAAATCTGTACTTGTCATTATAGGTCCAAAGAACGTCCCTTATGCATAGTGAAAAGGAATGAAAATTTCCTTGATTAGAAAGCGATATGATTAATAGAATGAAGAGATAGGTAAAAGAAAAAATAGTAATAATTTATTTAAAATATTATAGGATAAGGGTATAATAATTTTCCAAACCATTTTTAGAAATAATTGATTTTGAAGGAACGCCGATTTCGGAATGAATAGAGTGGAAAGTCAGGATTTCTAAAAAATGAATTATTATATATATTATGTACTAGAGAGTATAAAATGGGACCAATAAATGAATATATCATAAATAAAAATTGATTAAGATACATCATGACTTCTTTGAGATATGTAACATAGTAATTCATCATAGGAAGCATAAATGTAAATAATCTCATTAAACAATGAGATTGTCTCAATAAACTCTTTTACCTTGGTAACATTTGATTCCACTCTATAATGTAAGAAAATTAAATTCAAATGAAGCTCAAAATATGATCAATATTTTTTGATTCACGATAAAAATATTAAAAATAAATGAATATAAACCATGAATAATTTTTTTAGGTTGATTAAAAAATAGGATTCTTATTTAATGAAAATTTAGACAAATATTTTTACCGATTTGGTAACATTGGATACATAAACCTTAATGAATAATGTTCATAAAATGGACCTGTGAATACCAATAAATTTATCTTTAATTTAAATACAATAAAATCATTGGCAGTATATACCCAAAATAATATATAGAGTAGAAAACAGGACATGTATCTCATGAAATTTAATGTGAGATTAAATCCCCTTTCATTATGTATTGACTCTCTCTGTACTTGTACATGATTATGGTATTATAAGTAAATGTATATTATAAATCTCATACAAAAAAATATTCTTTTATCTATTACCATAAATGGTTTTGTTATAATATTATATTACCTTATTAGTAACGATCTTATGTTATGGTTTCACTCCAGGTATTATTCTCTTTATTCTTCACATGTGCCTTAATTTGTTACATGATCATTCCTTATAATTATATCTTGTTTCTATAATTTAAACCATTATATAATTTTCAGGTGTAAAAAATATATTTTTATTATAATAATCTACATAATCTATGATTATGAAATTGAATACACCATTCATGGAGACGGTAATCCATATATATGCATGATCATTTTTTCCGTTTCTATTGTCGTACTGAAAGAAAGTATGTAAATGATGTATGTTGATATATTTATGTATAAACACATATATATATTCTAATTGTATTGATATATCATATATATCATATAAATTCATTAAACTCATCCTTAATACATTCCATGCGGTGTGCCAATAAATCCCTTCGCTTTGTGGGCGGTAATGCACACTTTCTCAAAAGAAATTATTATATTAACAACAAATGGAAACCAAAAGGATATGTATTGTAAAAGAAATAAATAATATCAAATAAATAGTAAATCTAATATAAAAAATATATAAATATTGTTTCCAACATAATTCCCTCCATGATTGGTGATAATGGAGAAATGAACAATCATTGTTTCACGAGGCAGTCATTCACCGTACAGAAATTGTTTAAAAAAAATCTATTAGATAGAGATGTGTGTAAGAGCAGGTCAGAAAAAATTCATCACACTATAATATTATAATTATTATACACGTTATGTAACAAAATAATGTAATAATGACAGTGTATGTTGTGGATAATGAAAATAATGGAATGTGTCTTGTGAGAACAATTACCTCTAAATAGGGAGACACATTTTCAGATTGGCCAAATGGCTTCATTGAGAAGCTTTATTATAAAAGGTAGGCTTTAAGGACAATGGTATTATTTTTTGGAGGATACATGGAAATATATTGCACAATCCAAAAAGGATTTAGAGGTGTACAAAATGGGAAGAGGAGGATTATTTTTATAGTGAAGGAAAAATACTCATTTGTAATTTCCAGAAACTTGTTAGGTGTACCAATGTTATTTCCTAAAAAATCATTAAAATACCAAAAAACACAATAATGGAATGTTTAGGGACTAAATTTAGACATCCATTGGGTTTTTTTACAAATTTTCAGGCCATTTCATCACATAATATTATTGTTTATTCCCTAATTAATCTTAACATGGCATTAACTGTTGGGATTAATTTTAATCACGTGAACTATTCATTTTGGTAAAAAAAGTGGTATTATTAGAATGTAAATATTATATCAAATAAAAGTTTTTATGTAGTATTTTTTATATTCATGCCATATAAGTGTAAAAATTATGATTACTACTATTTTCTTAGAAGGTACAAATTAACATGTTTAAAAGTAGGAAAAAGGTCAAAAGTTTCTTATGAATTTATATTTAGTAGAATTGTGAGATAGACTTTAAATATTTAAATTATATTACTAGATGTAGTATTAATATAATGTTAACAAAAAAATTATTTATAATATCATTTATCAATAATTATTAATTATTCAATATAACGTTAAACTAAAAAAGAAGTATTTTCACTATTCATCAAAAAATAATGTTTCATAGAAAAATTCAAAAAAATACCAAAGGTTTATTTCATCATACTAAATTAAAAAGTAAATTTTATTTTATCAACTTCAATTATGGTTTGTTTTTATGATTTTTTTTATTTTGAAAATCGGTTCATTTGTTGAGACAACTTTGTTAACATAAAAGGACATTACCAAAAATATTATCTTTCATTATCAATATGTTTTTTACATAAATCAACAATAAAAAATATGTGAATGTTATTTATTAATGTTATTATAAATATGCTTAATTTTTAGCATATAATTATCTAATTATATATATATAATGAAATTTCATAAAATCTTAGGGATGCGTGTGTTGTGTGCCTAGTCAGTGCAATGTGTAATGTACGCCTAATAAGTGATGTGTGTAGCATAAACCAAGTCGGTATTACGTGTAGCGCAAGCCATGTAATTATTTCATGTTAAAGGATTTTTTTAATTTGTTTCTTAATATATATACACATATATTAATATATGTATATTCAATGTGACATGAAATGAAAAATATCAAAATGATAAATTAATTCGAAAAATATATACTCTACAAAATCTAGAAGTGTTGAATTGTACATCCTCGAAATGAAATCTTCACATGAAATTTTTCATGGATATAAATATTTTAATAATTGAATTTTTCATTTATAGTAAACCAAATTATAAAAATTGATAATAAAACATCCCATAAAAAGGGAAATATGGAGCCATAACATTTACACAAAATAACATGTAAATTTCTTTCCACATGAGAGAACAGAGGTGGAAAGTTAATAAATGGATATGGAAGAAAAACCATACCATCCTGATATAATGGAGAGTGATAGATAACAATGTTATGATAAATTTATCATGAACAAATCCATAAATCTCTAAGGAACTAATAAACCTTCTAATTCAAAAAAAATAATGGTATACAATTACATTTTTTTCAAGAAAACTGTTAGAGTTTTCGTGAAAAGATTTACTTTCATGATTTCTAGAAAATGATAGCCTTTTTTATCCACTTCACCACTTTCAAAAAAGTGAATCTTATTTTTCGTTCATTAAGAAGTAATAGATCACGAGTTACATGATATGCCATCATATTTTCCATTAGTTACCATCCAAACAAAGTAGTTTAAATATTCTATTAAATTTGCATAAATCCTTATATATATGGTAACACGTTAATCTAACTGTCATAATTTCAAGTTTAACATAAACACTACATAAATGGCTAACATCATAACCCCCCATGAATATATAAATTCAATAATTTAGAAGGAAGTTCATGAAATCATACTAACAATGATCCCCTATATATCAGAATGTACCTCTTTGTTTTCAGATTTAAAATATGTGTATAAAATCATTATATATTCCCTTGAAACACGGTAATTATGATAAATCCTTTTAGATAAACGATCATATCCCATATTCCAATGAATATTCGATATATTATATAAATCCAATTTGTTATAACTTTTATCCTTGCTGAGATTGAAAACATTGTCAAAAATTATTTCAAGGGTAATCTAAACCATCCAATTTAATTATTCATATTCAGCATAGCTATATCATAACATCATTGTCTCAATTCCAGAAATTAATTATGGGGTTCCATCCCATAAATAAAAATATCACCATCCCTTGAAATAAATATTATATTTCTTCATCACAATTCAACATGTATTTGTTAGTCCTTAATGAAAACATATTCCCTATCAAGTTATAGATTTCGTGATTCATATAACATAATCTTTTAATTCAAAAACCTAAATAAATTATCATTTGAACCACATACCTAAATAATATCTTACGCTTACCCAAAATATTTATTAATACCTAATTAATATAATATGAAATATAAATATGGTCTTACGGTTCCTCATCCTAATTCTAATCATGCATCTTATGTTTAATGTAAACAGCCTAGGAAGTGGATCACATACATTTCATATGTCATTTGTTGTGTCTTAATCAACCATAGTATAACAAATACTCACACCACCTTCAATATTCTGTTTATAAGATTTCCTCTTACAAAATAAATTCTCATAATGCTCATAATTTCCACATTTTAATCACTCAATGTTAACCATGTTCTTTCTATTTCCCTTTGCTATCCAAAAAAAGAAATCATAGTTTGAGCGTTACATATCATTGATGAAAACCACATAGTAATGATAGTATTTTCTTATCAGATCTCTAAATCATGGAATATTATTTAATCAATGGATCCCTAGGTTTATACATGGTTACTAATTAAAAACATATATTTAAATCATTCATGATGTTTCATGAATTTTTTGTGAATTCAGAACGCATTTCCACTAGGACTGTCAAACTAGGTATACATCAAGGCCCATTTCCATGTACCATATTGCCTTGAGTCAAGACTGAAACATATTTTCAAATTTGTTACTCCTAGGTATATTTATTCTAGATCCACATACACTTTTAGTATCCATAAATGGATGTATTTATAGGAAATCTATTACTATAACCTTCACAAAAATACTAGGACATTTTTTTAAACAATTAATAATCCTTATATTTATCTATGTAGAGATCCCTAGAGATATACTTAGAAATAAACATATGGATCTCACTAAGGTCATCTCATCCTAGTTCTGAATGGTTGAATAAGCCATTCCTTTGAATTTGAATATAGTGACCCAAGAGAAATATACATGGATATTACATCATTTTTTAGTAATATTCAGTATATTAAAACAATACATTCTAGAGGACTATAATAGTTTTGATTCATGTGAAACATGGAAGAAAAATCATAAATCCTCATGAAATATCTTCAACATATCACATAAAGATATCCATAAATCATACTTCTACCTAAATACATTATTCATATTTTAGATAAAGGAAAACACAGAGAGTTGTGAGGAAATATGCTTATTAAGGGTAAACATGGGAGACATGTAAGCAGAAACCTGAACATATTAGAATGATAATACGAATTTAATATTAGGAGACCATACCCTACATATTAAATGTCATAAATATGAGTTATGGGAAAAATATTCATAGTTCATAATACTTGAATCATAATGAAATAAATGCATAAGTCATGAAAGCATTACATTAGAAAAAAATGTGGAATTTGCGGCCAGCACATTGTTTTATAATGTGTTCAATGAGTATAACTAGAAACATGTTGACTCATTATGTTACAGACATTAAATAAGGCACCATCATCCACCTATTGACATGCAACCAGGTCCAAGCATAATATTGATAACATGTAATCAGGTTTACGCATAAACTTGTGGACGTGAAACAATGTCAAATATTACCATTGTGAACATGTAATCAGGTTTATAATTTAACATTTTCAATATGTAATGAAGTTCACTCATAAACTTGTGAACATGGAAGAAAGTCCATAAAAAACATTTTTAAAATTTAATCAGGTTCACACATAACATTATGGATTTAAAACAATGTTCGTTCATAACATTGTGAACATGAAATTAGGTTCATACCTAACATTTTTAACATGTAATGAGGTTCAAACATAAACATATGGACATGAAACTAGGTCTTTACTTAACAATGTAAACACATAATAAGGTTCACTCATAACATTGTGATCATGTAATAAGATTCGCGTATAAATTTAAAGACATCTAATCCGGTCAATGTTTATCATTGTAACCATGTAATAAAGTTTATGCATAACATTTATACCCAGGATTCATCAACTGTTACCCAATGCATTAGAGGGAGATATAGGTCCAAACCATCTCATAAAAAAACATCCATAAATGTGGCAGAAGATAATAAAACATTAATTATATCATTGAAAATAATAATAAATATGTTTTATAAATATCGATTAATAACCCATGAAATAAAATGGGTGTCATTAACATGGCATAAAATAATTACTAATTTAAAAGATACTAGTCTCATAAACATTTCTTCAAAGAATTACATATGAAAAGAAATGGGTTTTATAAACTTGTACCCCCTAAATGGGAAACAAGATTTTTAAATACATTGATATTATTCATACACAATTCATAGAAATAAAATTAACGTTACTATTATATAGTTTCCTATAATGTCATCAGTATCATCATCAAATCACAATATAGATGGAAAATACTTTTTAAATATATTTCTAAGGATTTTCTTAAGGAAATGTCATTTTTTCTTTAAAATAAACTTCAAAATACATAAAAACATTTAAAAATAATTTTCCTATAAAACAAATTAATAACCTATAAAGAATACTTGAAATCATTTTGAAAATTCGTTTCCTTGAAAAAAAATCAAATAAATGCCAAAAAAATTTAAAAACATTTTTCCTTGAAATCACATGGAAACATTTTATAAAATCATTAAATTTATTTTAAAACCATTTCATTGAATATAATTCAATAGCATATAATGAATGCATGGAAACATTTTGAAAATATTGTTTTCTTGAAATCATATAAAAGAATCTATAAATGTTTTAAATCCCATTTATTTTAGGTCACATTGAAAACGTGAAAATAATATATGAAGATATTTTGAAAATTTAATTTCCTGAAGACTAATAGAGTAGGTCTGAGACAAATTTGGAAACAATTTTCCATTAATATTATTTTTATAAAAAAGTTCATAAAGTTTTTGATTCTTAACAATGCAAAAGAGATATTTAAACAAATGTTTGCGGGTCAATCCATAGATGTCATACGATGTCAAAAGAGCCTTCCAATTACAGTATAAAAAGGATACCAAAGTGCCTTATTTAGAATGTGACACAAAGATTCAAATGATGATATTGGTAAATGAAAGAAATAACAATTATTTTAATTAATATAGGATAATGGTATAATATTATTGTAAACCATTTTTGAAAGCACAGATTTTAAAAGAACAATAGTTTCAAACTGAAGATAGGTTAAATTTGGGCTTTCGTAAAAAAGTTTTTTATCTATTTTATGTACTAGAGAGTAGAAAATGGGACCAATACATGAATATAACATGATTAACCACTGTTTATGAATATTAATTAATGTCTTGAAATATGGAACATAAAAATTCCTCAATTAAAGCCTAAATGTAAGCATTGTCGAAAAGCGATGAGATTATCTCTATAGACTTTTATAACTATATTAGTTGGAATCATACTCTCAAATGTAAGAAAATATAATTTATAGGAATATTAAAATATCTTGAAAAGATTGATATTCATTATATAGAATGTAAAAAAGGAAGTATGTACACCTATTAAAATGACTGTATGTGCTTAACAAAACCTGAGTCTCGAAGAAGGAAAATTAAAACAAAACTATTTTAACGATTTTGTAAATTATAAAAAAAATCCCAATGCAATAATGATCACTATATAATAATTTTACCACCCATAAATTTATGTATAATATAAATATAGTATAATAATTTAATTAACATACACCACAAAAATGAAATAGTGGTGAACATAACATCTATCTCACAAAAATTAAAAGTTAGATGAAATCCCCTATCCTTTTGTCTTGACTCTCTCCAAACTCATACAAGATTCCTATAAAATAAGAATTTTTTCATTAAAAATAACATAATTAAGATTATTATAATATATATTATCATATATGGTTTTAATATAACATTATATTATCCACTTGTTAAGGATCTTATTTTATTGTTTCACTTCTGCTAATTTTCATAATGTTCTTTGCATGTGTCTTAATTTCTGTCATATTTGGCCCTTAAACATATTACATGATTTTAAAATATAAAAAATTATATAAATATCTAGTATATATTATGTGTGAATAAAAAAACTCTATATAATATTGTATTACGAAATAGAATACACCACTCATTGAGACGGTAAGTCGTTTATTCGTATGAACATTGTTCGGTTTATATTGTTGTGTTGAAAGAATGTATGTGAATGAAGTATGTATATATATGTATATATATATATAATTATTAAATTATATTTTATAAATATATTATATATCATATATATATAAGTTAATATGATCATTAATAAATTCGATATAGTGTGTGAACAAATCAAATCTCTTTGAGGAGGCGGTAGTCCACACTTCCTCAAACGAGATTATCATATTAACACCAAATGTAAAGAGATTTATATTTTAAAAGGCATAAATAATATTAAAAACTTTTTAAATATAATATGTCACATATATAAATATATATATATTTCATCATAATGGCCACCATGATTGGTGGAAAATGAAAATTGAACAATCATCATTTCGTGAGGCAGTAGTTCTCCTTACACAAAAATCATCTTTTAATTATCTATTAGATGGAGTTGTGTGTAATTTTTGGTTTTAAAATTGTCATCATAACATCCTAATATATGCATGATACTTAATTTTTCACACATAAATGGTATATATATAGTGTATGTGATGGATAATGAAAAGAAAGGAAAGGAGCTTGATGGAAGACGTTACCTCTAAATCGGGTAACTACTTTTGGTTTGTTCCGAATGGATTCATTAAGAAGCATTATACCAAAATTAAAGATTAAAGGTATAAGAGAGAATTTTTTGAGGACACATGGTCATATTATGGATTATTTTAAACGATTTGAGATGTGTTAGGAATGTGTATAAGTGGTGACTTTTTCTAGAAAGAAGTTAGATGTACACATGTTATTACCTATCACATGTCATACCAAAAAATCCAAACAAAAAAATAAAATGTTTATGGGAGAAATATGGACATAAAATGGGTTTTGTACGTGTTTTTAAGTCATTTGGTCTCATAATTTTACGGTTTAGTCTATAATAAATCTTTATATTCCCTTTACTGTTGTGATTATTTTTCTTCACTTTTACTAATAATTTTGGGCAAAATTTACATTGGTGTTATTAGATTCCATATATTAAACTGAATTTAATGGTGTCTATAATATTTTATAAATTAAAATCATTAATGAATAAATTTTAATATTAGTTATAATCTCATATATGGGATGAAATAATAGTTTTTTAAACTTGGAAAAAGTATAATAGGTTGTTATGATTTTTTATTCAGTTTTAATGTCAAAATGATTCCAATGAATTTAATGATATTAGAAGATGTAGTATTTATCTAATGGGACCCTAAAAAATATATAATAAATTTTATAACTAATAAATAATTATATAAATATATTTTTTTTACCTAAAAATTAGTATATCTCATTATTCGTCGAAAATTGATGTTTCTCAGGAAAATCCCAATAATTCCCCCTAGGATCATATTGACATTATGAAATCCAAAATAATGTTTATATTATCAAATTAAATTTATAAAGGTATATAAAAATAATTTTATTATTAGTATAGGTTCATTCAAGAAGACAATATTATTAACATAAAAATAATTATAAATCGTATTATCTTTCATTAAATTTTTTTTATATTAATAAGTTATAAAATAAATTGATAATTAATTATTACAATTAATATTACTATGTATAATGGTTAGTTTATAATTATATAATTTAAATTATATATATATGTATACCATAGAAACTCTATGTTGGGTTAATTGTACACAATGTCATTGTTGCTTGTATTGTACGCAAAGTCGGCGTTGCATGTAGTGAAGCCAAGTCCATATTGTGTGTGAAAATAATGAATGACTTAGTGTTTTAATATATATATATATATATATATATATATATATTCAGTTCCACGTGAATTGAAAAATGAAAAAATGATAAATTAATTCAAAAAATATATTTCACAAAATCATAGGTTATTAATTTAATCCTTTAATGTCAAAGAACTCGATTGCCTAGTACAACTAGAGGGAAACTCAAACTATTAATCTAATAATTCCCTTTCTAAACCCTACTAGAGGGTATGCCAAGTACTGATCAAGTGAATCTGTATGATTTCTACCATTATCTAGTGCTTCCATTTCACATGCTAAACATGGAAAATTTCACTTCATATTTCACAAGGTATATAAGAGGGAACCATCTCATTATAAATAAAAAAAACTCAAAATTTGAATCTCGTGGGATAATAACTAAGTAAAAATGATTGATATAAGGAGTTTTGAATATTTCTCATAGGATCCCATATAGTACAAAGTGTGTGAGGGTACCCCCACGATATGTAGTTCCCCTTCACTGTGTGTCCATGTGTCGAGTTTTTACATGGGTCCCATCATTGCAGGGGTCAACACCATGTAGGTGGACTACATAGCATGTCATATCTATATAGGGTCAAGGATGTGTGTTTTGGCTATGTCTGTGTACATGGACCCGACATCTCTGTACATTGGTACTTGGTGTGTGGGTCCACATGGGATGCTACCTATGAGGCCAGCCATTGTCCATGTACTTCTACATGGACTACCAATTCGTGTGACCCATCACATGGAGTGTACAACTATAGAGGGTATACATGGAGTGTAAGGAAAGACTAGACACCATGTCATCCTTGTGTTCTACTAATAAAAAACAACACCAACCAGGGAGGCTACATGTTGTGTGTTCTTTATATAATATAATGTGTAATTGGGATTTTTTGTAAACATTCATAATTTTGTGGATCATTTTATATTATTCATATCTAGTCAAAAAAAATTTATTTTTTGAAATATTCCCTAAATAATTATATATATCTATGAATCGTGCTCTCATGCTGTCGTTCCCTATAAATCAACCACCTGAATGATCAAGGATTTCATTCTCCATTCTTCTCAATCACATACATTCATCAATTGATAATCTATCACCAAGTCACCAGACTCACCATCAATTATTTTTGATGATTCAATATTTATTCTCCCCTACAAAATCCTTTGATGATTCATTGATCTGCTACAATCTGGTTCTCCAGATCGAGCTCAGGTCACCCGAAAACTATTTAATAGGGAACTCAAGTGTTCTATTGCCCAATAATGCAAAGAAAATAGGGAAATAAATCTTTTTAAAAATGGTTCAAAAAGCTCTAGAAAATAATTCCCATGCATAGATCATAAATGGGGCCCTGTGGTAATATAATAAAATATGAAATTGATTAAATATCAGTACTTGAGAACATGAAATGTTGTCAATCATCGTAGATCCAACAAAATATGATAGATATTATAAATAAATTTAATATAATGGAGTAAATCACCAGAATATGTGCCCCACATATTTTTTGGATCATTCAATATTGCATAATATATAAGAAAATGAATTTGGGGGAAATAACTCTGTTCGTCATGCCCCAATCCACCTTGATCCATATTCTTTTCCTTCATCAACAAATGATGTTGGGTGAATCTCTTACTATTGTATGGGGGAATTAAGAAGAAAAAAATTGTAAAATACATATAATTACAAGGATAAAAGATCTTTATTATGGAAAAATATAATTTATCAATCAATAAATTAATCAATTAATCAATTAATGCACTTAACGAACCAATAATGGGTTAGGGGTCTGAATGTCCCATGCCAACTCATTTTATGTCAAACCTTAGGTAAACACCAATTTAAAGACCCAACATGGGTCTGATATTTCTGATCAGATAAACTATTTATGATTTATATCATTTTCTATATTTAATATTCTTGAAAATTTTAAAATATATGTAATATTTTTATAAAATTTATCCTGGGCACATCGGGCCGTAATATTTTACATTTTCACAGTGCCTATCTATATAAATATATATTTAAATATTCCTTAGTCCTAAAAGATTAATTATCAATAGTATATTCACAACACAATAGACATAAGTGGTGAATATTATATATATCTCCCATATGTAAAAAGTGTGATGAAAATACCTTACCATGAGTATGTCATATCTCATGTGTCTTTATATTCTCGAATAATAAACATTTTTAATTGATTTCTTATAATAGAAACTTTTTCATTGATATCATTAATTTTATTTCACTAATAACTATGTTATATACAATTAATCAGATAATTAATTTTACAGTGGGTGTTTTGACCAAACTCTGGTTATGTATCAAAAAACATCGTTGCTAGGTCACTTATAGTCAAAGTCTAAATTAAATAAAATCTAGAGAAAAATTATCATTATATAATTATCGTATTTATACATATATTAAACTTTTAATCCCAATGATTAAATATTATTCTGAAAAATAAACCAATGTTAAAATCATAGAGATGGTACGCCGTACGCATGCAAGAGTAACATTCCAATTTTCAATGACTATATTGAGAATCACGTATGTAACATTAATCATTCTATAATGATCATAATACCATAAATACCATATTATATAATGAAATAAAATTACATATAATTATTGTTATGTAAATTTAATCACATCTTGTCAAGTATGCGGTTGTCCACTTTTCGACAATCTGCATTATCACTTTTTATGTTCGTTAAAAGGAAATAAATAAAATGATATATTATATTTACATAAAAATATTATTTCCTGAATATAATATTTTTGATGTAAAATATTTTTAATTTTAACCATATTTTATACATTTCATATATTTTTTTAATGGATCATATCACTTTGATGGGGTGGTAGTCCACACATCCACATGACACTGTTATGATATTTACACTAAAAGAAAAGTATAATGTTATTTATTATACATGAACTGCACAAGCATAGTTACATATTTAATATTAAATAAAACATATATAAATAGTTTTTCTATCATAATTCCAAACCATTTTAGGTGTGAAATGAATAATAAAAACCATCATTTAGTGAGGTGTTAGTTAACCATAAAAAATAATGATAAACATGTAGGATAATAGATAGAAGGTTGAGTATGTCTAGGTTAAACACATAATGTAAATACAAATTAGTATATTCAGGATACTGGTGTTTTTATATATCAATAGAGTAAAGAGTGTTTAGGTGGTGAATAAATGGAATAAAACTATTTATATTGAATAATGATATTATCTCTTCTTTGTGTAACTCTTTTTGGTTTTCACCAAATGGCTTCCTTTGATAAACTTCATCCTATAAAGAGGAATCTAGAATGATTGGAGTAATATTGAGGAAAACTTTTGGAATAGCATGGTTTAGATAAAAGTGCTTTGATAGATGTAAGTATGAGGGAGGATATGAATCCTTTTTATAGTGGTGGTTTGGAACCCTTATAATTTTTGGGAAAGGGAATTCCACAGACATTATCCCCATTTAAATTGCATAATATAATAGACCAAATTTAATACAAGGTTTTCTAGGGTTCAATAGGGCCCATCCAAAATATTTTGGGAAATATTTTAGGTCATTTTGGATTGTTAGATTTAGTTTTAGTCCCTTGTTATGGTTGTTTTTTTAAACGTTGTAGTTAAATCTAATTTCTTTCACTAATTATATTGGTATAAAATATTTTGAAAATATTATAATGTATAAATTATTCTGATTATAAATGTATACTATATATATCTAATATATATAATAATCCTATCTTTCCTATTGCCATGAGTCCAACTATTGTTCTTCCACATCATTTTTCTTTCTTTCCTACATTTTCTCCATATCTCCACGTCGCCCCTCACCCATGTGGTACCTCTTCTTTCATTAGAAATCCCCTCATGCTTATGATTATTTTATCATGTGTCTCAACCTACACTCCCCTGAAACCCTCACCTTTATCATCCTGGATGTTGGTCGGAGAAAAACGGGAAGGATGGCAAGAGGGGGGTGAATTTCCTTTCAAAAAAAGATTAACAAATTAAAATCAAAGTGAAATCAAAGTAAAGAATGCAGCGGAAATAAAAGAGGCAAGACACGCAATTGATAACGGAGTTCGGCCAAAAACCTGGCCTACTCCTCCGCTCCCAACTCAACCGTTGATAGATTCCTACCGCTTGCTTTTCAATGGTTTTAGCAAGAAACCCACTAGGCTTTGAGGTAGAACTAGGACCTATTACAGCTTGCTTTTGATGGTCAAGCAAGAACCCACTTGCTTTTAATGGTTGAGCAAGAACCCACTATCCTTCTTACAGGTGAAGGATAACTCACCTATGTCTCAAGCTATTTAAAGGAAAGCTTGACAACCTCTTCACACCTTAATGGTGATGTGAAACCCAAAAGAAAGAGGGGATGAGAAATAGAGTGGTTTGTAGACACAACCCCAAATTAAGCTCAAAATAGATAAACAAGAAAAACCGTAATGGGAGAAGCCTTGGGCGCCTTTGATTGATTGGAGATGTTGAAGGCCGCTTCCAAGCTTCTTTGATGGATCTCCTTAGATGTGGATGTTGTTGGATCAAAGAGGGTTCCTTTGAGGAAGTCCGCCGGAGGTACGCCAAAGATGGAAAATGTGTACGGTGGCTTTGTATATGATCCGGGGAGTGTCCGGGGCTTCCTTGGTCTTTATTTATAGGCATGGAACCCTTGGGGAGTCTTCGGAGCCGTTGTATAGGGCCTCGGAGTCGTTGGAGGCCAAAAGAGGGTTGACTGGTCAAAGCCAACGTCTAGTTTGACTAGGCTACCGGCTGGCCGGTGCAGGTCCACCGGCTGGCCGGTGCCTTGGCAGAGGAGAATAATTTGGTCCAGGCGCCACCGGCTGACCGGTGGAGGAGCCACCGGCTGGCCGGTGGGGAGACAGTAGCTCACACTATTCATCTTGGTGCCACCGGCTGGCCGGTGACAGAGCCACCGGCTGACCGGTGGAACCTGGCAGTGGGCAATGCCTCTGCCAGGTCCACCGGCTGGCCGGTGCTATCACACCGGTTGGCCGGTGGACTGAAATTCAGTCCACTTTGAGATGCTTTCTTGGGCCATTTTCTTGGCAACCTTGTGCCTATCATTCAAAAACACTACAAACAATATTAGACAAATAATAAGGTGATTGTGATCATGAAAATCAAACAACGAGGGGACCGAGAGGTACAACAATCTCCCCCTATTTTGATGATCACAATCACCGAAACAATCAAAGTAACAACAAAAATGACAGACATGCTTAAAGGATAAAGAAAGTAAATGCTAAGCATGATGAAAAGGATTCTCCCCCAATCAATCAAGAATTTCTCCCCCTTTGTGATTATCAAAATAGCACGGGTCATAAAACTTGATTGAGGGAAAAGGTTTGAAAAACTAGATATGAGAATTGAAAAATCAATTGAGATTTTTGAAATTGAAATGAAAATTTGAATAACAGTTTGAATTGAAAGTTTTGAATCAAAAAACCAATTGAGATTTGAAATTTGTAACCAAATGAAATTTTTGAAATTGAGAGTTTTGAATCAAAAATGAATTTAAATTGAAAAATGAATCGAAAGAGATTTTTAAATTTAAGAAAATTTCTCCCCCTAAATAAAACAAAAGATCATCGGGGAAACGAAACTATTTTTGGCCCGGAGAGACTTTCCAAAAGGGATTTTTCAATCCAAATTTGTTTCATGGTGGGTCTTCTCCTATAAAATTTGTCCGAATAAAAAATAGATTTGGGTTGACCGTACCGGGCATTTTTGCAATCACACTCATAAATGAGGTGCCCGGGTTTCTTACAATAATTACAAAATTTAAAACAAGAGCTCCCCCTTACAAAAACAGTGGGTTCATGGGAGGAGGAAGCTATATTGGTGTAGCCAAGTCCATTGGTGGTTCTAGATACTCTTTTAGAACCTAAGAGTTTGGAAAAATTTTGCTCACCTTGGGTGAACTTGGCTAGAGATTCTCTAAGGTCCTTGATGGTTGATTCCAAAGAATCAACATTGGGAAAATTTTGGATTTTAAGGGAGAGTTCCTCCATCTCTTTGAGTAGTTGTTCTTTTTCGGAGGAGAGTTTTTTGAAATTATTTTTTAAAGCAAAAAATTTTGAAGAATGTTCATGAAAACCATTTTCAAGTTGATCTCTAACAAGTTGGAGTTCCTCATAAGACAAATGACTAAAAGAATTAGAAGAACTAGAGGAGGAAGAAGAGGAAGAGGAGGAAGATACCTCATGTTTTGCCATTAGGAAAATATTACCATTGTCGCTCGAGGAGAAAGAAGAGAAGGAGGAGTTATCACTCCAAGTTTTCTTTAAATCCTTCTTCTTCTTCTTCTTGGCCCTTTTCTTGTGAGGTGGGCAAACGGGTACGGATTTTGCATCGGGTTCTTGCTCTTGAGCGGGTTCTTGATTTTGAGCCATGCTAGTATCTTCATGGGTTAGCTCTAAATATTTCCAAATATCATGTGAAGTAGAGCAAGTAGAAATGCAATTAAAAACATTACAGTCAAGACCACAATGAAGAGCGTTCATGGCTTTGCCATCAAGCTCAAAATAAGCAATGTCATTGGGGGTCCATTTAGACTCATCGGGAGAGGAGAGGGAAAATTCTTGCATAACAATTTTAAAAATAGGATAGCCAATACTTTTAAGAAATGTGGTCATGCAGGTTTTCCAAAAAGAATAGTCGGTTCCATCTAACAATGGAGCACGGCCCAATGAATGACCTTCGAGGGTTTGAGAAGAAGAAGCGGTAGAATCCATCAAAAAGGATCTTGAATTTGTAACCGGTTAGGGTATTACACAAATTTTCCCTCTGATACCAATTGATGGATCGGATCCCTCGGCCCAGCAATATTGTCTGCTCTGGCCCAGTTGCTATCCCAGGCCTCACGGCTTTAAAACGCGTTGCTGAGGGGAAGGTAGGCACGGGAATTTCAATCACCCACCAATCTCCCTCCTCAACCGATGTGGGATTGGTTACCGGGGCACATGCGCCAACAATCCTGGCGGGGGCCCAACAATCCTGGGCCCAGGACACAACATCCCCCCCCCCCAAGCCCACACCGGTCCCGAGACCAACCACCCTTTGATACCAATTGATGGATCGGATCCCTCGGCCCAGCAATATTGTCCGCTCTGGCCCAGTTTCTATCCCAGGCCTCACGGCTTTAAAACGCGTTGCTGAGGGGAAGGTAGGCACGGGAATTTCAAGCACCCACCAATCTCCCTCCTCAACCGATGTGGGATTGGTTACCGGGGCACAGGTTCCAACAATCCTGGCGGGGGCCCAACAATCCTAGGCCCAGGACACAACACTGGATTTCATTTTCAATTGGCACATGGCAAAACTTTATCTCCATTGACCTCCTTCCACCAGTTTCTACTATACCATCTATCATTTTCCAACTCCCACTTGTAGTCGGGAATGAGTTCTTCACATCCTAGGGTTCCTGCAAAATCCTGAAGTCAGAGTCATCATGTTCATGGTTTACTTATAGTTTGTCGACATCCTACCTAGTCTTCATCCTTATCATGGTTTCTCCATCCCACAACAGATCACTGAGATGTTTCAGTATGTCTACCTGATTTCATTCAACATAATGTTTTCATATAGTTTCATTCATGATTATTATATGTAATTTTCATATATTTTCCTTTTAATATCATTAAAAACATGTATAGTGTACTTTCTAATTTCTATTAAAAGAAATATTTGTTGTAACATGCTCACAGTTATGCATATCATAAAGATATATATTCCTATTTATTTTCATATATCGACAATGGGTGGACATTTATGTGTTGGTAAGATTGATCTTACTCTAAAAAAATCAATAATGAGGTGTGTTTTCATTTATTACATTCTCTATAGATTTTCTCTACCTTTAAGTATTCCATCTAACTCAATTCATAAAAAATATAAACTCTTTATTTCATTAAATTTTCCTTCAATAATAATTAATTTTGGATCCAATAGGTTCAACTGGGAAACAAATTTATACTCTTAAATATGTGTGTTCTTCCCTTCAGCCCATAAATAAATATTTCCATTTATAAATGAAATTTTCAATAATTGATATTATAAATTTCAAATTTTGATCAACCTATTACAACATGTATTTATTATATTCTTTCAATGATACATTATTTATTATTTTTATCATTGTTGTTATTGATTAACACAATAACATTAGTGAAATGAGATGTTTTAGTATGTTTACCAGGTTTCATTCAACAGAATTATTTCTTACAGATTCATTTATAATGATTAACTATAATCTTCATATATTTTTTATTTATTGTCTTTGGAAATAGTCATAGTTGACTTACCGATTTCCTTTAATATAAATATTTCATGTATTCTTCCAACATTTTTGAATATCATGAATTATTATCATAGTTTCATAGAGTTGTGTAATTATAAATGTTTTTTTCAACCATTTTATGTTATCACACATCAAACTATTAGTTTTTGTATTTCCAGATTAATTAAATAACAATTTTAATGTAAATGATTGGATTTACCCAATAATATATAATTATCTTGGATTTTTACCACTATTCCTTATGCTTCTATGTTATTGGATACTATACATCAAGTTGGGGTCAGAACGTTAATATTTTTTTAGCAATAACATGATGTATAACATTCACTAGCCTTGTAGAGCTATTTGAGTACACTATTCTATTAGCAACACCTTCATGTATTTGATATCCCTTCAATTGATCAGGAATTCTAGAATTCCCAAAATATACTTTCATTCCTGATAACTCTCATGATAATAAATATAAAAATATGTTGTATAGGGAATCAAAAATATGAGATGGTTATCTATATTTAATTATACCTCATAAAATGATGAAATTTCTATCTAGATACCTTATAAAATAGATGGTGTTCTAATACAGTCATGTTAGTTTCTTGTAGAGTTTTAGTATATATATATCACTAATTTTTTATGATATAAAATTAAATAGAATACATATTAATTTTTTATTTATTCTATTTGTAACCAATTTATTATATATACATTTATCTATCATTGATAATTATGTGATTCTATTGTTTATAGTGGATAAAAATCACTAAAAATAAGATATGAAAGGTTTTTTCACCTACATTGAAGATAATTTAATGTGACATTAACGTAAGTGTACCTAATGTGATGTGTATTACTTGAACGAAGGTGGTCGCATTATCATTTTATAGTTATTGAATTATTATTTTGAGTTGCCAATATTATGATACTTCATGATGTGAGATGAAGTTTTTTTTAATCCAAATATAGTCTGTTTTTATGCGATGCTACTTGTAGGGAGTGGAGGCCTTCAATAAACATGATATTCTCCACATCGGCAACCAGTTATGTAGCATGAGTTCTCCCCTTAGATGGCTTCACATGATCATATTTAAAAAAACTAATGTTTACATGAAATTGGATTTGTATCCTCTTATTATGTAGACAAATATTTATGATTTGACATATATTATGCAGTCTAAAATATTTTAATATATTTATTTTTTTAGATTGTTATGAGACACAAGTTTATTCATGTAAAAAATTTGTATGCAAATGGAGAATATTAAATTGGGAATCAAGGTATCTAGAGTTAATATATGATGATTTTTTCTACTGACCATGAATTCAAGGTTTTTATACCCCCTCCATGTTAAATCATGTTTCCTTGTGCTATGTCTAACTCATGTCTAATTTTTTCACCACATATTATGTTTTTTACATGATAATTATAATTTTAATGTTATTGAATAATTTTTTCAGTCACCATGATTTACGAACCATCATGAAGTAATTTTTTTAAACCCAATGCATGTTTTTATAGGCTACTACTTGAAGAGAGTGGGAGTCTTCACTGAACATGATATTGGATACACCTGGAACCATTTATATAACATTAATTGTCCTCTTTCTTGGATTCAACTTCTTAGATCATGAAAAAATTGATGCTTTCCTCAAATAGGATTTTAAACTCTCATATTGTACACCAATATAAGATATTTTATATATATTATGCATCCCAATATATTTAAATCAGTTTACCTTTTTTTATATTGTTATGAGACTCATGTTTATTCATGAAAAACCACATGTGCATGAAATAGTTGAAGATTCAATAGAGAAACAAGGTATTTAGAGTTATTATATGATGATATTTTCTACATACCATGAATTCAAGGATAATATACCCACTCCATGTAAAATAATTTGTCCACATAGTATGTCTAAATGATGGTCAATATATTTACCATATAATAATTTTTTTTAAAAACATTATAATTATATTATATTGATAGAATTTTTTATTTTATTTTTCCATGATTTATTATAAATCATGAAGTGAGAGAAAGTTGTTTTAAAATCTAAATCATGTGGTTTTTATATGATTTTGTTTATAGTTCATGCTGTACTTCTTGAATAAATATGTTCTTTGGTGTCAATTTACAAGGATTTTTGCCATTCTTTTGATTTTTGATGTGCAGATTCATTTGATTTTAGGAGTTATGTTTTCATCGATGAACTAATTATTTTATGGGATGGTTTCAATTCAGATGAAGTTGGTACCTTGGAATTATGCACTTCATTATATGTAATCATATTCAATTTTCTAGTCTAATTATTCTTTTGATCAATTCATCTCTATATTTTCTAGATTAAATCATAATTTTAATGTTTGGTAAAGTGGAATGGATCTCTACAGTGGTTTTACTTATATAATTCCATGAGATTGATATATATTTTCAGTTGGATGCCCATATATTTGGATTTGGTTATAGGTACAGTCGTATGATTAGGGATATCATGGTAGAGCATGTTATTATCGTAATTTATAATTACAAAATTAAAACCTTAGGGGATTCATTAATGTTTTGTGATTATTTTATATATTTTTTATATTTTTAATTCAATAATAATTAAACATTATATATTTTAATATTTTGTAATTAGCTTGATGTTTTTTATTGATAATGATGTCATGATTTGGTCTTTAAAATTATTTAATTGTAGTCATGTTAGTTCTTCTAATGAAATGAAGTTTGACATAGATTTTTATACAAGATACACTTAGGTTATCTATGTTGTGATACAAGTTTTATGTCATTCAATTTAATCAAATTCATTTTATTTCATGTCATAATGTAATTATTTATTTTTATATGATGTGTTTCAGTTTTCACACTCTGTTTCCAATTTTAATTGAATGTTATGTAAACAACCTTTTAATGTTAACAATAGAAGTAATAATTTCGTAGTTATTCAATTTACTACCTCAAATGTGCCTACTCTAATGTGAATTTCTACATAAGATGTGTTTATAAAATATTATTTCACTCAGTTAGCACAATGGTATGAAAACATGTTCTTAAAACATTAATATTTCCTTCACATCCCTATAATGTTTTATCTATTTACGTTCATTTAGTTCTTATACACATTTCAAATTAAATTTGTTTCAATATTTTTATGTTGGATTAAAAAATGTTGACATTTCAAGTATTGGTGATCAAAAAGATGATATTTTTGACTTGTCTCCCTCCATTTATATCACATCGGAACAATCTACATTAACAACTTTATATGTTATTTTTATAATAATTCACTAACATTGGAATGTGTGCTACATTAATTTTCACACTAAAATATATATTACACAGATATTGTAAATCCATGATGTAAATATAATACACCATATATATGGAGAAGATTATGCTAAATGATTTTTATCATTTTGAGGACGCTAGACGAGTAATCAATAAAAAAACATTGAATTATCATATATCACAAAACAATGATATTCAATTACACGTGACATCGTCTTCCATTTGAAGGAAAATCATGTCTGAGAAGATAAAAAAATTATCTTCTCAATACAGGTAATGCATCTAGATTAATCTTCCTGTAATTTCACACTCATAAAAACATGAAATTTTATGTTTCATGTTTCATTCAAATTATTATTTTTTTTCTAATATTTTCGTCCGAACTTTTGATTGTGTTTTTATATTATTGTGCTATGATTTAATAATGGTTTTTTTATTAGTATTTAAAAAGACATGCTGGCTATTTTACAGTTACCCTCCAATTGACGGTGGGTCTATTCTAAGATTCCACTGGATTACAGTAGATGATATTAATTGTATGGGTGAGTATTTTTGATTAAGATATTTTTTCCTTCACTATATTTTTACACAGTCCTCCAGTTTTTTATTGTGTGTGTTGTCTTGTTGTTTTAGATCTCCTACAATTTGTAATGATTTGGGTAGATTTATTATTGTGTAGGATATGTTCAAAATGGGTTAATTGAAATTATGGTAAGAATGAAATGCATGAATGGTTTGGTTTGTATAATTTTCTAGTGTAATTTGGCTATATTAATTTGAATAGTGGTGTTATTTTTTAGGCAAAACAAAGGATTAATGTTGTGACATTTTGTATAAATGATATCTAAAAATGAAGTCTACATTTGTATGATCATTCAATTTTTTCAAATGTGATGTTTTGGTTTTTGTTATGTTTTCTTTTTGGTTCTATAATATTTACCACATCACTGTAATGTGGATTGAATTGGATAAGAAATATAAGGGTTTTTTTTTGAATTAAATGGTTATATGAAACCAGACCAAATTCCTTTTCAATTATTACGTTTTTTAATAGTAATATTATTTATTATGGAAAGTTAGTAATGTATTATTATTTTTAAATATTTTATGCTATTAAATATGTTATGATCAATGATTTTGATTATTAATAATTGAACAATGTTATATGATTTTTGGGTGAAATCATACAAATTAAAGTTACCTTCAATGATTGATACAGTTCTACTTATATAGACATTATTACTTTTCTATGTATTTTGTCCACAATGTTTATCCATATTCAAATCATTTGATGTATTTTTCACCTGTTGTCATGCGGTCTAATGGATTTATTATATTCAAAAATTTAGATGCACAAACATATTAAATAAGTAAACAATAATAGTTAAATTTTTACTACTGTTACACACAGGCACTGCCAGTAGTAATCAAATTTCTTCACCAATAACCTTCATAGTAGGGGGTTTTTAAATACTATGATCAACTGGTAATTTATTAGTTTTGTATCGTGGAGGACATTCATTCAAAATTGTATAAAATTTACATAATTATTAATATATTCCATATACATAATTGTTTACATAGTGTTTATATGTATCATTTAATAAGTTATTCATACGTAGCTATATATGGATTTCTTATAAAAAAGTGATAGTAAATTGCTCATACATAAATGTTATTACATGAATATTATGGATAACTGTTTCCTTATTAATCATGCATAATTTTTTCTAGAATTATTATGATTAAAAAATTAGTTTTTTTATGGATAGTAATGAATACCCTCTCAATTTATTTATTTTTGTGGAAGTTGTTTGCTGCCACTAGATTCATATGGCTCTAGCATTTACATAATAGATAGAAGATGAATTAGAAAAAAGTGTTTCAATACTATTTTAATGTATTTTTATTAAGATTACTCATATATATCCGTATTTATATTTCTTATGCATTTTTTTCACAAGTCCCCATTCATATTTTTTACACCTTACAAATATATAACTATCTCAATATTTATAATGCATAGGTGTTTCCATATTTCTTATGATGACCATAATAAATGGATATATATGATTTCGTATATGAATTTTGTATATACTGAATGAATCCCTATATGATAAGTGGTTTTATTATATAATTTAAATATTCAAATCATTCAAAACCCTAATGAAATTGTTTATATTTTCTATGAATATAATTTTTTCTCTAATGATGACATTATTTATAATTTCAAAAGGTTATTGGGTATCAACCACATTCAAGAATAATATTCACATTAATGTGTTTTTGAATTGGATTCTTATCATTCAAGAAATTATGTCTGATGATAATTTTTTTTATAATGACTAATAATTTTCCAATTGCTTGCACACTCAATTTTAAACAAGGGGTTCTCTTCAACAATGTTTTACTTATCAATTTTCACAAATTTTATGAGTTTTTAATTGTAGTTTCAATCGATTTTCTAATATTTACTTGATGTTGTAAAATTATAATTATTGTGGTAATGTATTTCTCCCCACAACACAAATTAAATTTTCGGATTTTGGACTTCGTGACCCAAATTACAATTTTAAAAGAATTATACTATTTTTGTTATCTATTCCCCAATGTATTATTCATATATATCCATTAAAATTAATTTTTTTAGTTTCAAACTCATTCCAAAATTAATTATTATTAATATCATAAGATCAATTAACCATTTTAATCACTTTTTCATTCTTGTACTACAATTCTACCAAATATAATTTTTTCATTAATCATTATTCTATGAAATGACTATTACATTATGATGTGATAAAAATTTCACAAACTGAATTCCATAATTATGTATCATTTATCATATTATTACTAATTTAATGGTGTCCCCATATTTTTTCACTTATATTTCTATACAATGCACCGCTTCTTTGTGATTAAGATAGTCTTTTACAAACAATACTATCTTATTAAAAAAATCCCCATTAATCCATATCACCATCTGTACTCTAGAGAGAGTACTTGTTTAATCCATTTATCTTAATTATTTTCACATATTTTTAATTAATTTATTTAAATATAACCCCCGAAATGAGAAAATAAAGTTGGTTTTTAAATTATAAACATCCATAATTATTATCTGTTTTTATGAAGAATTTCAATGTAAAATTGATTACAATAACTATAAATGTTTGAATTGACAAAAATTAAATCTTATTAGTAATTAAAACCAATTAATAATGTAATTAACCATTATTAATTAATTATACTAATATATAGTATTCAATTAATACTAATTATTTTTTATTATTCATTAAACATGATTCTCCAAGAAAAATATAAATATTTCACCATGTCAAAAAAATTGTTTATCATTAAAAGATTAAATTTGTTTTTATATGAAATATTTATAAATGATCCATAAAAATTTCTTTACCATTTTTTCATCATAAGAGGCAATAACTATGCCTAAATAAATATATAGTATTTTATGTTTAATATTGGATTTATTATTTTCTTATTCCTATAAAATATATTGAATGAATATAAAAAAATTATTTATTAAAAAATATAGAAATATATATTTTACATTAATAACAGTAACTAATTATAATTTATTTAATTTATTCACATAAAATAGTTATGTGAGATAAAATGAAATTTCTATAGAAATATTTTCTATATATTCATTTGGTTACTATATTCATTTATAGTTATTTAGTAACAAATTAATTCATTTCATATTTGTGTAAGCCAAGAATTTTCATAATAATGTTAATATTTCCATTATTGGTAATCTAATGACTAGGTTATTTCTTATTATATTAAATATTGATATTATATTAATATATTATGGTTCTATAAGACTGTTTATTTCTTATAATAGAATCCATTGAAGAATCTAGGTGTTTTCAAAAAGTTAGTTCAAAATATTCATAACTGGAAATTTAACTTCTAGGTTATGTCTTATTTTATTATATAATAATATTTAAATAATATATTATTTTTTGATAAAACATGATATAAGATGATTGAAAATATTTTTTAGAAACACATCCTTGCATGCATTACATTATAACTAAGTGTCACATGCATTGAAAAACTATATTGTATATTAAATTTATTTAAAATGGTAAATATTGTATAAATTCTTAGGATATAATATTCCCATATGTGCTTGGTGTTGTGTTTCATACATTCTATCCAATACATTGTTCCCACAATATATTTTCAGGTAGTTATAGCTACATATCCCGCTACGGCAAGATATGACCCAACTACCCTTGGTGGTGCTACAAATAAGGTTCCACCCCTATACTAGTGGACATTATATCTCCACCACTTCTATATTATTTCTGCCTTCCATGTTCCTACAACATCCCCTTTTCTTCATAATCATCCACTACCCTATTTCTAGAACAAACTAAACAGATCTCCTTATCCCCCCTTCCTAGACACATTGGATGACCTACATGACATCATGGAACGCATCATGGGTTTCATCAATCGGTGACTCAATTGATTGGATGGTTTTTTCCTCTTTTCTTAAACACGTGGTCATTCATCTCCTTCTAGACCCTAATAATCATATAGATCACCCAAATTCATTATTGTCGATGTCAATTAAATCTCTATCAACAAATTCAATGATCCTCTATAATCCATTCTCAGATGCTACATCTACTGTGCATCTGGTGATGTATTAATCGAGGCTCCCAATCATAGTAGCAAACCAGGTCCTCCAGCTCCCACTACACCTACCCCAACTCAGTTGGACCATCCCATTTTCTAATGTTCTTATTTTGAGGGAACATAGTGAATGATTGTGCACAATTATTTCATTATATATATCAATTTTCTTCAATACCTCTAACGATATGGTTTTTTTATTATATAGTTTTTATCCCATTTCATCGACAATAATATGTATTGTGGCATGATATATGAATCATAATTCAAAATACATACCCCAATTTTTTATGTTACATATGAAGAGTGTTATTTTATTATTTTCTTCATTTATATTTTTAGGATTACTTCTTTCACTAATTTTTCCGAAACTATCCACTTTGGGTCTGTATCGCATCCTATTTTTTTCATTAGTGTAGCAATTGGATGTCTATGTGTGATATTATGTGAGGGGGAGAGTACCCTGAATACAATTGTATTTTCCCATTAACTAATTTAGGATTCAAAATTAATAGATAAAAAAATTAATGTGTAGAAATTTTTTAACTAGAATTATAAATAAAAATTTCACTAATGAAATTTTTAAAAGGTACATGATTATTTTTTTAATAATGATTTATGATATACTTGGATTTTTTATTTCAATTCTTATCTATTTTCTTTTGTTAGATATAAAATTTTTATTAATTTCACGACCTGATTGGTACATTTTATTATTTATTAATGAGAATTATTTTGATCCCTTTATCATAATATTTTTTATACCCTATTTCATGAGAGATTTATGGGATATGTTTGACTACTATAACATTAAATTATCTTCATAACATGATGATTTTGAATCACATTAAAATATTTAAATCATTCGATTTATTTATTCTGACTAGTTTGACATTGAGAACAACCCAATATCATTCCACTTTGGAACCTATAGAAACCATTAAATTAATTTATAGAAACCCACATTAATTATCCTTCTTACCCTTATTATCGATAATAGTTCATGAATTTTAATTTGAGCTTTAAATAAGTATATTATCCATTTATGATATATTTTGGTTAATGACCATGTAATTATATATGGGGGAGGGGTCGTGTTTTCCATTTGGGATGAATGGTTCAAAACCCATAATTCATTATATTACTTATAATCCCTAAAGGAATTATCAAAACGAGGACTAAAATCATTAATTTCACGTATTTATTGTTTACATACCTTTACTGGAGATGGAATAAAATTGTGATATTTTCTTTTGAGGGATGTTGCTGGGAAAGAATTTTTATTGAGCTTTTATATTACATATCGTGATTATTACATAAAAATTCGTCCATTTTTTTCAATAATCTGAGATTAATTTTCATATATAATTAACCAAATACATTTAACAATAAAATTTGTTCAATAATATTGAATGACCACGTGATTTTAATGTGTTTACATTATAGTTTAGAACGAGAATACTTTCTGGCCTATAAATAGTGTATGTATACTTTAGATTGAGCATAACTCTGACTAAATATTCTTGATTTTTGGGTGGGAAATTTCCTAGTGTGTATGATCTTCAAGTTGAATGTATATTTATGTAATAATAAAATTGTATGTAAAATAGGTTGAAAATATTTAATTGAATTATTATTTTATGCTTGATTAGAAAATCATTCAATTTTGAACATGTTTTCTGACATATAGAAATATAGGTTATGGATTAAGTATTTATTATTATAATTAGTTAAATACTTTACTTTTTTGGTTTTGGATTCAAATTATGAGATATAGAAAAATTTTAGGGTATGAAAATTAATTTCTGGGTGAGTATGATTTTCTAGAATTGTGTGTACATTTTCATGAATTTTATTTTACATTTTAATCATTTTTTAGTTGAAATGTTTTCTTTTATAGAAAAAACAATTTATTTTGGCGTGCATGGTGATTTTAAGGTGTTTTCTTCTCAATGTCATAAATAAGTAGTGATCAGAATATAAATTTATATATACATTGTGAATAAATTATAAATACATGTCATATGCCCTTTCTCTGACAGGTTCAGAGAGCCTAGTACACACATTTGTAGTCGTTTAGAGACAACACACAATATATCGACTATTCACATTTTTATTATAACATCTAGTAATGGGAGGTGGATGAAACACACTATACACACTATGTGATGAAAAATAATACAACATGAACCACACCAACCGACCACTGATGTGTTAAATTCCATGGGGTGGTCTAGTAGATCACCTACCTATGGAAAAAATGAAGAAAATCTAGTATACCGAAGTATATGTTGTTTACAATTGGGTATATTCTGTGCATTTATTTTTCTATAAATATATAGGTATCCCACTTTGTTTGATGGTGGGAATACCAGGAGGAGGTGCCGCCACTCACCATTTGATATCCCCCTGAATGAAAAAATTCTTATTTTATTCTTGTTTTCATCGAAATAATTTGTTTAATTATACTTCCCTATTTTTTTTCTTCTCGTATGAATGGATTAGTTTGAGGTTGTACACAACCCACACACTGTGACCATTTTTATACGAGTGTGGTTTTCTTGTGTTCGTTTTATAATATGAGTATATATTTGTTGTGATATAAATTTGGGTGTGTTTTTTTATTATAATATTTGTTATCAGTTATTTAATAAACTAAATACCACAATCATTGATGGTGTTGTATCAGACCATAAATAACACCAGAAATGACAACTAAAAGAATTTCAATGGGATACCTGATGACCACTTGGTGAGATTGTTACAACAATTTTAGGGGTAAATAACTATATTGTGTTTTATTGATTAATCAATATAGGAAGTTCATACTAATTTAATTATGATATTTTTATTATAGGATTAAGAAAAAATAGATTATTGGAATCACCATTATAAAAATGTATTAGTAATAAAATAAATACAAAATAAAAATCATGAAAATAAACCGTAATTGTATTACAATCCTGAGAGATTTGTAAAATATTTTTCAATAATTTATTCTATTCAAATATTATTTCTAAAAAATAGTTTTTGTTTTTAGGTCATTCCATTCATTTAATTTTATTTTATAATATACTGAGACTCATCGACCTATACTGGTAATTTCTTTTCCATTTTCCATTTAGGATCAACCCAGATTTTCAATAACTACATAGTTAGTCAGATAATAAGGGAACAAAAAAACACAGTTTTCCTCACTTGAAGATGATATAGCTGAATTGGTTTAATAAATATAAATGTGTATACATTATACTCATAAAAATAGTTTTCATCAAACATCATTTTTATCCGTGAAAATAACCTTATACCAAAAAAATTAAACTTAATGATTTATATGAAACTAATTATATTATTCTAAATAAAATGAATCATATTCAACATTAAATCCAAATCAAATATATATTGGTACTTTTTAATTAATTTATTTAATAAATGGAAAATATAGTTCATTAAAAATAGGTATTATTCACTAGTCAATGAAAAATTCAAAAAAAATTCTTCATAAAATTATTTATATATGAGGATTTAAAAAAGTAATTTCATTTTAGAAAATATATTTTCAAAATATAAATAATATATTTATAATATGTTCACATAAAAATCAATATAAATCATTTTTGATGAAATTGTATAGTTTGACGAATATAATTTCTTTACAAAAAATTAAGATATTATATACTAATGAAATATCACTATATTAATATAGATTATGAAATTTATATATATTTCATGTATTAGTAAATCATATTTATGCTACCTAATTAAATAGCTAAGTTATAATGGTCATATTTATATAATAATATCTCATGGTTTATTTAGGATTAGTGTTTCATGATATATATGATATCAAACATAATAATACATCTTAAAACATTCATAGGGATTTACATTCCACAAATTTATTAAATTGAATCCTTAAGATTATAATATGATATAATTAACACAATATTAATCACAAAATCCTAAATAATAAAACACAATGATCAATATAGAATATTTTATAATTAACTAACATTAATGTTGTTCAAAATATTCAGCACTATGATGGACACCCTGAGATTAGGAAAATGTTATCAAATATTTTTCCACGATAAATTTAAAATTGATATCAAAATTACATCAATCAATCATAGAATATAATACACAAATTTTCAATTTAATATCATATAATCTCCATGACATGATAATCATTATCATTATTCATCTGAATAACTATAAATCAACATTAGCATCATATATATCTATAAAATGTAATTAAAAAATTAATACATAAATAAAACCAAATAATATTTTTTTTCTACCATAGTCATACATGATTAATAAGGGTTATAGTGATCTTATTCAAAAATAACCATAGTCTCTTAACCATAAAATGACTTTTCTATCCCATGGTAATCAATATGAAAAAACATATGTCTGAAAATTATAATAACCCATAATTAAGTCAATATAATAGATCATATAAACTATAAAGGTTCTCACTGCCATTAAAAATATATCAATTAAAATTAATGTAATTATTTCTCAAATAAACATTAATTTAGCACAAATTAGTCTTAATGGTCACATATACATAAAAATTTTATTAATACTCAATAAATGTCTCCTAAAATTTACCAACAATCTTTTACACCACATTTCGATGGTATAAATTCCATGTAAACATTTTTTTTAATTTTTTATAAAAACCATACAATATAAAAATCCTTAGGTATTTCAATATGATTATAATATTTATAATATTTCCAAATATCACTGATAAAATACCACTACATCCTATGTCCAAATACTCAAATCATAACAAATAATTCAAACCCTTTATATCATAGTTGATTTAAGAGTTATACAATCCCCTTAAATTAACATAATTTTCATTGAAATATTATATATTGAGGTTATAAAATATATTTATATTATTCTCATATAACATTATAAATCCTAATGTTATCCAATCCATTCCTATTATAACAACTATATGGACCTCTCCATAAACATTAAATAATTATGAGTTAACTGTAAAAAATTAATTTTATTATATTCTATATCATCATTATGGTATAGGTTTGTATTTAATTTCATCATTAAATTTATATAAAAAAACCCAGAAAATACATGGTATAAAAATCTACCTCCAATACATTTTTTTCCTCAGTAAAAAAGATATTAATTTTTTTTTTCTTTTAAGCGATTTTTTTGATTTTATACCTTACTTTTTCTTTGTTCAAATTCATCAAAAAAGACTATGAAAACCCATTAAATTTTTTATTAACCATACTTTTATTATTAATGGATGTAAAATTAAAATCAATGAATCCTATTTATTCCATTTAAATCCATGATATCATAAAATGTGGTAATATTAAAAAAATGTGGTCAATTAAATCACATTTAATTCCAATTTCTTTCGAAAAAACTACATAAGAAAAATAGAATTGAAAAATTCAAATCATGAGAGGTAAAAAAATTTAACGCGTTAATGAAATTTATATAGAACATAAATTTTTACAATAAATGTTCCAAATCCTTCAGAAAAAAGAACCATCATATTACATTTTTAAATAAAATAATTTTCATGAAAACCTATTAGAATGTACATAAAATTGAAGTTGTTTCCTTGTGAATAAATCAGAAAATAACCCTTGAAAGAACCATTGTAATTTTCATAATAATTTCATTTACTTGCATATTAGTTCTCCATAGAAATTATTCATTACCCAATGAATTAGAGACATATGATGCGACTCACCCTTAATACAATCTATATCTGGATCACCTATCATTATAAGCTATAACATGCATCAAATAATCATATTAAATATATTAAGATGATCGTTCTATAATATAAGTTCTAATGTACAATATGATGCCTATAATATTTTATTCATTCACCTTTTAATCAAAAATCCATAAAATACACTTTAATTTATATGAAAATGAAATAGAGATATTGAAATAACCTTCCATTAAAAACCATTTTCAATGTAAAAATACCAAAATTGTAATGAGTACCATTTTTTACATTAAACATTAAATATTTCAAAGGAATAAAATATAAAATAATGGTTATGATTTTTTTGAAAATTAGTTGGCGTCGTATACATTATAACAGAACACTATTTTTGTGTTGTATAAAGATTGAAAAACGTTCCACATAATATAAAAAAAATAAACACAAAAAAATTGATGAAAATTAAAAATGGACATAAAATATTATTTTAAATTTTAATATTATTATATAAATAAATATAGAATAAAATTTAAAAACAATTTATTTGGAGGAAAATTATTTCATAAATAAATATTTACAATATTTGAAGTGGGGTTTTTATAGTAAAGTGTCTATTAAGTTATATTTTAAAAATATATATTTTTAAGTAACACTAAATATTATAAATTTTGTTAAAAAAATTTCCATTCTAATCCATTGAATAATAATTATAAATTTTATTGAATCATATATATGAATGGGGAGATGTAATAAAAAGAGTTCTAAGGGAAACATTTAACGTGTATTATATTAAAAATATGTCCCTTATCCTAATCCAGAATCATCGCATGTGTTTTTTATTTTCCTAAATAGTAAAATCTTGATTATTATTTATGTTATTATAAAAAATTCAATTCTTATTGTTAATTTTATTTCCCTGTTATAATCTATTATTTAATCAATTATGTTAACAACATATATTTTGATGATATTTGACTCATATGTACAAAATAACATTGATAAGTCAAATATAGTAATGATAGGTCCCTAATAAAACATATAAACCACAAAAATTATGATTTAATTGTTATTTATACACTAATTATTCTTTTAAAACCAATCAATAAATATGTTAATGAAAAATGAACTATATTTCGATAATGGAGGCGGTAGGCTTTACAAACTCATATGTAACATCTCCATTTTTCAATGATCATTATAAAAAGGGTGAAAGTATTATTTTATATTAAAATATTATTAATAATATAATAAATAAAATATTACATATTTTAATATATTTATACATAATCTATGTGATGAGGGGACGATGAACAGATCACATCACTTCGTTGAGGGGGGTGGGTAGTCCACAGGAACACATGAACAATGTTATAATTTTTAATTGAAATAAATGATAATAAATAAAAAGACATATTATCATTTAAGAAGTATAAATATGTAATTAATATAATTTATATAAATTATAACCATCATTAAATCCATTCATATGAAGAGGAGATGAAAAACAAATTGCCTCGATTTGTGGGGAGGAAGTCTGTTGTACACACAAATGATAATGTCATTTCAAATTTAATAAGAGAAGGCAATAGGTTATAAAATTTACATAAAAATTATCAATTAAATGTAATGTTATATTTTTTACTATATCATTATGTTTGATGAAAATGATGTATAAGAATTAATAAAAAAACATAATTTAGAACTATACCTCTTCTCTAGATAACATATTTTAGTATACAAAAAACACTCCGTTGTTGGGTTTATGATCAAAAAATGTATAAAGGATGTTGGTATTGTTATATGTGATGTATTTTACTAGGTATTATCCAAATAAAAAATGATTATGTGTGAATGTTTATTTAGAGGAGGTTCTGTATTATAATAGAGGAGAGGGTCACACTTGGATTATTTAAATTATTAAATTAATAAAAATTATTTTTCATATTTTGAAAGACAAAAAATAGTAATACTAAAATATAAAATGATATTTATTCCAAATATTTGAATTTAATAATGAAATTTCATGTTTATGTGGTGTTTTTATAGTAATATATTTGTTTTTACACATGTAATCACTTTTTAAAATACATTATGGTTCTAAAGATTTAACAAATTAGGAGTTAATAAACATAATATTAAACGAAATAAGTAATATAAAGGAGATATTTTCAATATAATTAACCATATCCTATTTAATTGTATTTAAATATTAATTTTTTGAAGTATTAAATCATTTAATAGAAACTCAATTAGCATAAATAATCACTAATGTTTATTTTGAAACTATTCATTTATTCTGACATTAAAAACATCCAGGAATATGATGAATTTGAATATAAAACATCAAGAAACAAAAACAGTGATAAAATTATCAATAAAATAATGGAAAAAAATAATAAATACAAATGATATTACTTTTATATTTTTTATTATTATTTATTTTATTTTTATTTTTATTAAAAAATAAACCCTCGATTTATGTAATAATTTAAAGAAATTTTATAAATTAAAAAAAAATTATATGTATTAATTTCATGAAAATAATTTCATCATTCAAAAATTAACAATTAGAATTCTTCCACAATTTTTCTTCATCACTTTGTGAAAAAATTTGAGATATTTAAATTTAAGAAGGTGACATTTCGTATTTTTCATTACATAACATAACTAAAAGGTCACTATCACAGAAAATATTCCCATAAACTAATAAATATTGAGAATATAGTCATACGTGTCTATATAACTTCATAAAATAATGTTGAAGATAAAAAATAGTGCTCTTATCACTTATTTTTAACCAAATTTATCCTGAATAACATTTTTACCCTTGTGATGAATTTTTACTAATCAATATGGAAAAAATCAATTACATGTTATCAAATAATATTTATTAATATGATGAAATATATGGAAACCTATATATTAATTTAAATACATACAAGGGATAATAATTCATTTAATAATAACATTTATTGTGTGATGAAACCCATTTTTTCAGGAAAATGTAATTTTTCAAGAAATATATGATCTTATATTATCTTTATATCTAGAAATCATAATTATATGAATACCAGTTAATATAACTTGTTATATAATGTAACACCCCAGGTAAATAAATAATATGACATTTTCTTATTTATCCATATTTTTGAATAAAATATTAATATGACTTTAAAGGGAACGTTATGCTTGATGGCGTACCCAACACGCAACAACGAGTTTCTTGGGAATCTTACGTTGCACTCTAATAATAAAATAATATTATTTTAAATGGTAGTCAACATGTAGCCGTTGTATTGGCGGGAATGGATAGAAATAACTAAAATATGATTATATATGTTTTTAAATGTTTTTACATTTATCCAATAAAAGATAAAGGCTTAAAATACGGAAAGAATTCAATTTTAGGCATATATGCCCTAGTTTTCACTAAAGGTTCACTTATCGCCTTTTGATGGAGAACCGTTATAAAATATAGTTTTGTTCACTCTTATAAATTCTATTTGACCAAAATAAAACTCTTCTTAAGAATTGGGACATCAAAATTTACTTTGTGTAAATTTTTGGTATCTTTCCGATAAAGTTCATTTTTTAATGAATAGTGTAAAATGTTGTATTTTAATTCAAAAACTCTTTTTAATATAATTTATTTATATGATTATATTATCTTTTGAATTGATTTTAAAGTGAAATTAGAAAATATTTTTACCATTAAATCTAATAGTGGTTGTTGGAATTAATTTCACTTTGAAATCGGACTTAAACTAGTGTCAATCTTTTGATACTTATTGTTTTATAAAAACACACTATTTGCTCTGACAGCGGGAATTAATTATTAAATTAATTAATGTGACTTATATGTTTTGAATTTTGTAAAATAGACTTCATTTTTGAATTCGGAATATCAAATATAGCTTAGGGTGAATTTTTGGCAATTTTCTGAAAAACTTAAATTTTTGATGAATAGTGAAACCACTAAGTGGTACTTATAAAAACTGATTTCCCATTTAAATGAAATTTTTCCATCATTTTGTTTTTATTTTCAAAAATACGACATACATAGTAGTCATTAAGAAGTAAAATGTGGTTCAATGAGATTAAAATAATTTTTTGGTGAATAGTTACTTATTATGTTTTTAATCACGATTAGTGGTAATTCGTGTAGTTTAAGGTAAAAATAATGTTTTAATTATATGAGATGAGATTGACACATGATGTACCCTAATTGGATTTGTCATGGCCGACCAAGACAAGCCATGGGTCAACTTGGGTACCCCATGGAGCCACTTTGGTTGGGAAATGACATAAATAACATTTTATTTAATGTAAAAGTAAAAACGATACAAACATAATATGTTTTACGAAAACAATTTTTACATGGGGTTATAAAGATCATATTTTTTATTATAAATAGTAATTTTAAAGATAAAAAGATTTCCTACATCATAGTATTTTTTTATAATTTTTAGACATTAAATAAATTAAATTATTAATTATATCATGATGATGCTGCGATGACCTCATTATTTAACGATTTAAATAAAATGAGAAGATAATGTAAACTCTATGACCTAAATATGTCCAAAAATTATTGTATTGGTGTATTTAGAACCCTTAACACCTTATCCACGAATTCTATCAATGTGGGACCTTTTTAAACCGAAACACATTTTCAAATAAAGTAATATTTCTTTACTTTCCAAAAGTGCCCCTCTTCTCCTCTTATAAAAGGCCCCCACCTCTACCTCTTTTCCCACACTCCTCAAGCCTTTGGATCGGCCAACCCCTGTCCATTTACTCTCTACACATCCCTCTCCTCATCCTAGAGGATTTTCTTTGGGAATAATCCTTTCAAAGGAAGCCTTTAGGCTCAAATCAAAAAGGAGTTACACTTTTAAAGGTAATTCATTCTCCCATGTTCATTTGTTTTATTTTGCTTCTCCAACCCCCTAAACACTTTTTATTTACTTATTTTGTAACAAAACAAGTATATTCAATACACTATGATGTTTTTATAATATTTATTATAGATACACTCTCACACAACTACATCAAATGGTTAACGAACATACGGTTTCCGTGGATGGTGAAATTCTGCCTCCTGAAACGATGATTGTTCAGTACTCATTTAACACCTTCAAATGTGGCCATTATGATGTCACTATTTTTATATATTATATATAATATGATTATGTTTTCCTTAATCTTCTGTATTTTTCATTTATGGAATACCATTATTGTTTCCATTATGGGTAAACACGATATCTTCATTTTAGGAAGTGCGGACTACCGCCCCCTGAAAGTGATTTGATTCGTTAATACCATATGTGGGATGTGTAAAGGATAAAGTTAATGATATTATATATTTTATTATACTTTAATTATAAAATACTCTTATATCATTATGAATCCATTCCAGAAAATACGAAATAGAAATGAAAGTAGTGTTCATGCGTACGTACGACTTACCGTCTCCATGAACGGTGCATTTCATTTCTTACCTCTAAATGATTATATAATGTAATAAATTCATGAATGTACTGGATATATATTACATATATGATATCTAAATCATGAATACAATTCTGGATATAATAAACATTTGGCCACACGAACAACATGTAATTGTAAGAAGTCCACTTTCGACTTAAGAACCAAATATCGGCAAAACAAATATTATTAACTTAAATGATTACATAATGTTTATGACATGGTAATAAGTGATATAAAAGGAATAATGAACTTGAAAAAGGTTATTAAGGAATTAGAAATTAACTCAAGTTTATTATTCAGGAGATTAAAGAATGATCGAGTCAAGTCGGACCCGAGGTAAGGGATCCTACTCATCTCATTCTTTTTAAGAACACACTTTCATGTCATTCCTTTTAAAGATAATATTTCTTGTTATTGGGATGATCTTTTATATTACACTTAGTTTAATTTTTATGTTCATGTGATGAGAGACCCTATTCTCTCTCATAAATCCATTTTGGATGTTTTGAGTGGCGCCGTTAGGCTGCCGATCTTTCGTAAGAGATCTAACCTCTCTCTTTCTTTTTAAGTACTCTCCTTTATGTCACTTCTTTTAATCTCCTCTTTGTAATGTTTGGGGATGTTATTTTATATTCCTCTTGCTGTAAATTTTATTGTAATGTGATGAGATACCCTATTTTATCTCATCAATCCATATTCGGAAGTTTTATGTGGCGCCGTTAGGCTGCCGAGATTTCGTAAGGGATTTTTCATCTCACTATTATTCCCGTGAGATTTACGATACATTTGCAACAATTTCCTTTGAGTGGTGTATGTACGGACCATTATTTTAATCATTGTGTAATATTCTTTCATTTATGAGTATTTACATCAATGATGTATTTTCCTTCTTTCACGGGGCATATGTTTCAAACGATACCCATGTCGGTAAGGGAACCTTTCACCCTCCTCTTTTTTAAAAGACTTTTTTTGTTGGGTCTTTTAATTTACATATTGTTATGTTGGGATATGTTCTAATATATCCTTATTGATGTAAATTTTATGTCAAAGTGATGAGATACACTTTTTATCTCTCATCAACTCATTTTGATGCGATGTCGTTGGCTCTCAAGGGAACTTTTTAACCCAATTTCGATTTCTTTGGGTTCAACATGTAGTCGTTGAATATGTCATCCATTGAATATGTGTGAATGACCTTTTATTATTTTACACTTAATATCCACTTATATTCGGTGTATTTATATTTTTCACACATATTTTTTAGATTGATTTGTCCTTAATTTAATGATGCCTTCTTTATAAGGGATTTCATCACATTTGACATTTCTATTGAGGGTTCATTGTTGTTATGCACCAATTCAATCTTATATGGTGTATATACTGTCCTTTGGAGTATTATATCATGAATCCATTTATTCTCATGATATTATAAAGTTCTGACTAAATGTTATTCCTCAATTATTGTATTCAAGAGTCTCTAATTTTGGTAAAACCCCTTTAACCAAAATATCGTTTTAAATTTTTTAATTATTTGTTCTTATTAATATCCATGTTTTCAAAATGGTTTTAAGGATTTAGTAATATGGATACTAATGGTTTAAAATTTTATGCTTCAAGGTGGTATGTGACACTTTGATTCAAAAATCTCTTTATTAAATGTTTTAAATGGTTTTGGAAATGGTTTCTTTTTGAATGGATTCATTATTTCAATATACTAAAATGTTATATTGTGATTGAAATGTGGAAATGTTATGTTTCCTTTATGCATGTTTTATGTGATACATTTATGTTAAGGTTCTTGAGCATTGTTATGAAAATGGGTGGTTCCGTCATAAACTAAGGGAGGGTGAGCCCGATATAGCTCTCCAATGCATTGGGTAACGCGAAGGAGTGAAACGTTAAAGTTTATCCGAAAAGATTTATGGAATATATTGTGATGGGTATTCCAAACGTAACCAAGAGGGTTACTCCCTACGTAAGAATGTTATGAATGCATCAAGTTACTTTTATGTCTTATGATTTCTATGATTTATTGATGATTTGATATGCCTATGTTTTATGGGTAAAGTATGATTTCATTATTATGTATACATGTACTCATGTTTCCTTTCCATATTTTTATATCCCTTACTGAGCTTTTTATGCTCATCCCATGTTTTTGAAATGTTTTTCACAGGTCAAGGGAAGGGTACATAATGTGATGATAGTGTCAAGGATGTGTCAACAAAGAATCCATGTTTTATTTTAAATATGTTTCCGTTGATGGGAAGAATGAATACTGTCTTTTATGTATCCACTTTGTTTAAATGTGGAATGTAATGCAGGTTTCATGATCTAATTCTCTAAAACTCTAAACCTGATAAGATCCTCAATGTGTAATCTTGTAATAACTCAACATTAAGTAAGGAATAAGGCTGGGGCCTTATATATAATATTTAAATATAATTTAATTGATTCATTTTTATAGGTTCTACTAAATATTTAAAATTGATAAACATTATTAACTTCAAAATGTTTTGTTGAAAACAACATTCTATCATAAAAATAAATTTCCACCATAATCGTGAAAAGTTATGACTGAAATAAAATGAATTATATTTTTATAAATAGAATTAATGGTATTTCACATTAATTATAATTCAAAAAATATCACTAACCTAAAATATTTTTTTAATGAAAATAAATAGAGTTGTTTGAAAATTTATTAGGTTTCATTATTTACTAAAAACCAGTAATTTTATAAAAACACCATAATTTCATCGTAAGATGATTTTTAAATGAATATTTATGAAATTAAGTTCATAATATCAAATATTTTTTATAAATTTTCCATAAATTTTTTATAATATTTTTCAAAATAAAAATATATTCTCTTTTGAACATAACATTATTTTTGAAAAATAATACGTCTTTACCAATATTTGAGTAACTGTTTACTAAAAATTTTTAAATACTTCTATATTATGTTGGAACATTATATATATATATATATATATTATATTTTAATTAATTATATTAATATGAAAAAATATAATGACTAGTTTATAATAGTGATAGTTAAATAAAAACATTTCTTATTTCGTTTATCCTTGTTGTTATCTGTTGTACACACAATCAAATACATTATAATATTTTTAAATATAAGGGTGTTTCATCCCCAATAAATTGGAATATTTATTAAATATTTTATCCACTTATAATAATAGTAAAATCCATGTCTTCCATTATTCTATTCCCTTTCTCTTAATTAAGTCTCTAATGTCTCTTAGTCATTGTGGATGATCACCATGGAGGGTTTTATGTATTATATTAACATATAAAAATATAAAAAAATTTGTAAATTAATTATAAATATTACTATTATTTATTTGTGAAAATTATGTATGAAACATTCATAATAAATATATCATATAAACATTCAAAAAAAAATAACCCCATCTTTTTTATCTAAATTTCAAAAATCATTATTATTGAGGCCACACAATTAATATAATGATTAATTATATCATCTGTATATGATTCATAAAAAATGATCTTAACACACTACATTATTAGTTAGGTATTTGGCCATTATATCTTGATTTATCCCATGAAAATATATTGATAGTGTCCCATATATCCAATAATACCTTGAATCCTATTCCAAATCGTGTGTTTCAGTTGTTCATTTACCTATTAAATCATGATTCCAAACATGTATATCATATAATAAATGAAAAAAATCTGGTACAATGAAGTGTATCAATTTTTAATTGACACAAAAACATTTTTTTTCACATCATTGACATATCAAATCCTAATATCATAGGATTGCATCAAGTGATTTTACATGTATTGATATTTTATCCGAGACAGTTTTAATTAATCTTAAGGAATTATTATCAAAAATTATTTTCATGATATATTGACATTTATCTTGTGAATTTCAGAAGACAAAATATATGTCATGATAGGATAATGTTTCTCAGGGTTTGGTAAAGGTCATGTTTTTTCAGTGAGTAAGATTTACAAAAAATTTGTTCCAAGCGGTGTTTCAAAAATAGAAATAATTAATCTCATATAAGGAATCCTAGTCATTCCTTTTTTACATTAATATTAATTGAATTTGGTATTTCTATATGGGTTTGTTTAAAATATTGTAATAAAAATATACACTCTATCTTTTTTTACCATTTTAGGAATATGTTTCATTTTTCCTTTATTACCATATTCATACATCTTGTAAATTTCAAGGCATTATATAAACTAACCAATCAATTACAACCTATATTAAAATTATTCATGCCGAAAATAGTTTTTACCATCTCGTTCTTTTGTGGTGTGACTAACATTTACTAGTATGAAAATTTTTTCTAATTTTTTTCACTAGTACACTATGTGTGAATATATTATATCTAATAAAATTAATATTGGAAATATCGTCAAGATATTTTATGCATCATTTTTCTTAAAATATGTAATAAATTTAAATGTTTTTCAATTATCATTTATAGATTTGTAATCATAAATAAAATTTCATTATTAATTATTAATTAACATAGAATAATTGTTACTTCCATTACATAATGCATTTATTTCCTAAATATAGAAGGGATATTTTGCATGTAGGATTCCTCTGATAAATGTTACCCTCATAAATTTACATTATCATATCATTCATTATTTTAATATAATTGTTTATCAATGTTCATAAAAATTTTAGTCAAATGATTTATCACATGTTCTTATTCATCCTGTTATGGACCCAAGAATATATGGGTTCTCCCTAGAGTAAAAAATATTAAGAAAATAATTTGACAAAAACTAAAAATTTTATTGATCTGATGAGATAAAATGTTTCTTTTTCATAACCAACTGAACAATAAACCATTCATGATTTTATTATCTATAAATTATTTTCTAATTTATAGGAATAATATCTCTATAATTTTGTGAAACACTTTATAATAGTTTATATTGGGGATCATAAAGTTTATAAGAATTATATATTTCCCCATCATGGAATGAAATCCTTTCATGAATCCCATAATTGTATCTTAATATTCAATAAGTATGTTTATGTGTATGCATATTATATTTGGTTAATACAATCCTAGATTTTCGATCACATAGATGAACAATAGATTGATTATTCCACCCATGTGAAACAATTCTTCTCTAATGTGAATTATCCCATTGTACATATGATGGATTGGCTACCCATAACATGTATGTATAAAAGTATGAAATTTTAAAATACCAATGAAAATTATTTACTATGTTAAATTACAAACATATTTTCAAAATTATTATTATTTGATATCTACCTATTTATATGATTTGAATATTTTTGACATTCTAGAGATAAATTTCATAAAATCATATTACTGTTTTATTCTCATAATTTATAAAAAATTAATTTATTAACTCTCTACAATTTATTTTCTCATCTTTATCATAATTGTGGAGAGGATCTATATTTTTTGAGTTTCATATAATCTTACTACTTATCTACATATATTTTCTTCTTTCTCCCCCTCTTTATTTGCTGGTTTTTTAATTAATCCTTTCCTCCTATATATTTTTTGTAACGACCTAAACATTAATTAATGAAAATTACTATTGATCTAATTAAATGTCTTATTATGATTATATAAAATTGGACCATCCTTGCTTTTATGATTTAGGATTTTAAAATGCAGTTTGGAATTGTGACTTTTGCTAATATATCTGTTGAACAGTTATCACAAGATTAGTACAAATATAGGTCTTTAGAAAATCCAATTTACTGAGACAAATGAACTAATGCCCTCATCCAGTATACTTTCCCCCTATTAATCACATTCTACAGAGCACGAAAAAAAGGTGGCTTCATTGGGATTATCTCATAACCAATCCAAAGCCGAGATTGGATATTTTAAGCTTGAGCGGGACCGACAATAGGAGAAGTGGAAGTTAATAGATATTACCACACGAGCAATGTTATCAGAACCACCCCAAGAGTTTTTCACCGTCAACACCTAACCCATCATTCTTATGCGGGTGATATAAGGGGTTATGTAACAATACCATAGCACTATGACAATGTACATTATTTTTGTATAAAGAATGTGCATTCATTTTATTATTGTTACTTTATAAACATTTTTTAAATCACAAATAGTATTTGTAGTTAACATTCAACTATGTAATCTATTTTGATAAATTAATGGATTTTTTAAAAAAATAATTATTTAATAAAATATTAATATTAAATTTCTTTTTTATTAAATATATATGATCATATATTTTTATGAATGCAATTTTTAATTTTTATTATGGTTTGAAAACTGTTTTTGTCAAAACCCATGAATTTTCGATAAATGTCGGTTTTTATTTTAAAAGTAAAAGTTTACATATTTATAAAATTATTTATATAAAATTAATATTATTTTTTGAATCAGGACATCAAAATTATCCAACAGTGAAATTTTCCTATTTTTCTAAGACAACATAATTTTTGGGTAAAAATTAAATACCCTATAAATATATAATGTGTTTTATGAAATCATAATGACCCAATAGTGAGTTAATAAAATACTATATACATTTTTTTGGACAATAAATGTTTAATCATTAAAATAATGTGATTTTAGATTTTATTTATTTATTTTAAAAATCTTTTGTTGACCCTCCAAGACTTATAAAACATGTTGTCTTTTTAAATTGTTTTCCTTATGAGTGTGACTCATCTCATCCTATGAAACCCTATTTTTTAAGATGTTAGGCCATTGGCCTTATAAAATATTCTTTTCCAATACGCATTTTAAAAATCCATGGGCACTTACCATGGTCTGGTTTGTGGTATTGATTAGTATAATGTGAGGTGACCCAAACCTATATAAAAAATAATTCCCTCTCGTTTCCTATATAATTCTACCCAAGAACCCACTTCCTCTTCACTCAATTCCTTCGGAAATCGACCAGACCCTTCCCTAATCTCTACATAATCCACACATGGAGGACTAAGCTCCCATGAATCATCTCTCAAGCCTCTTCCAAACCTTTGGGTTCACACTTCCATGTATAGGATTTCTTCATTTCTCATTTTTCTCTAATTTTCATTCTGTTGTTATGACATTTTTTCAATTAAAAATGTTTTTGTATGATTACACACATCCTCCATTATTCACTATTTATGTTTTAATGATGAGATACCCATTTATCTCCTAGTAAATACCTCCCATGTACACCCTTTACCAAGCAGAAATTTTGTAACAAATTTCTATCTCCTCATTTAAATTCAAGTAATTCTTCTATATCAAAATTACATTTCAAATGTTGTGAAATGTATCTATATGACCACCTTAGTTTCCAATTTATCTATATATGATGATACACCCTTTTATCTCTCACCAAACAATTCTATGAACCCTTATGTCACAACGTTATGCTGCTAAAATTACACCACGTTTTTTCCAAGCCAATATCATTGTGTAGTGAATAACTTACCCTTGTCACTATCAAGGGTATTCACCTTTATACACATATACATAATGAATGGTACTTTCATGTAGTTATTCCTAATTAATTAAAAATTTAATAACATATGATACTGATTGACTCAATGTTATATGATCCATGTGGAAAACTTATGCATGAAATGAAATGTTTAATAAGGGTGCACCCTGATAGCGCTCAAATGCATTGGGTAAAGTATAGTATCATGAAATGTCATGAGAAATGGGTGTTGACTCAATATAATTAAAGTGAAATGAGGTTTTACTCATTCTTAATTTTCAAATAAGAGTTTACTCAGTCTCCATGTGCAATGAGCCTTAGCTCATGTTAATTCCAGGTTATGTGTTGTTGCCACATCACCATGTTATGATTATCATGCTTTATCATGAATTTATGTTCATGTTACATGTGTGCTCCATTGATATTCCTATTGTCTTAAATTTATTGTATTCCTCAATTTATTTGATTTTTATTCTCTAATTGGGATTTATAGCTCACCGTTTTCTTATGTAAGTCCTTAGGGTATCCAATGAAATGCTAAGTACGAGGGAATGTAGTTTTCATGTAAAGGAGGTTTTCATTAAAGATATTGTGTGTTTTATGTTCTTAGATATTATGTAATGTTACTAAGCTCAAAAGACACTAGACCTCCCAATCTTATATTTCGTATCATGTGTTGATTTTAGGTAATAAATCAGGTTTAAGTGTGTAATAAAAATAAAGGTTGTTATAGTTAGTATTAGATGATAGGTTTAGTTATTTTTTTGGATAATGATTAGAAAACAATAGTGAAGACTTAGAGATAAGAATATTTCTAATAAAAACATCCCTAATTATTTGTGAGTATCGATTAACTGTTTTTTCAAGAAAATACATCCCTGTCTGGATACAAGCTAGTAGAGGTGGCCCTGGAACAGATGTATCCTTTGGTTAAAACCTGAAAAAACTGATTTGAGCGAGACTCAAATGGGAACTGCTGCACAACAATGATCCTTTCTGCACACTTGGTTATGACACTCCTGGGAGATATTATTTGTTAAATACATAATCTTAGTATGAACCCTTATTAAGGGAATGAAAAAAATCCCCTAAGAATATATGCTAGAAAGTAGATCATGATTATCATAGATTGAAGCTAATGGAATCATAAGTTAATGAAATAAAAGTAATTTATAAGTCATCAGTTTTTCCCCGGTATTGCCCGTTATGTGTTACCCCTAAATTTCCTTTCATTATGGAATAATAAATCATTAGACTTTATGTAGTTTAATATCAAAATTTTATATTTTTTAGAGGGTAACTGAAAATTTGATATGTTTCGTCAGCATGATAAAGGATAGTTTTGAGATATAATGGGATGAACCTCATACAACACTATTTCCCCTTCCCAAGGACATACAAGATATAATTATTGTGAATCCAAGCTCGCATTGAATCAAAACTGTTTCTAATGTCCATTATTCATTCAAGATGCTCTACGAAATATCAAACACCTTCTCCATACCACGAAATGATCATGGATCATAGCACACCTATGATCAAATATTAAGCTCCCAACTCTACCACCATTCAAGACGATGGAGGTACCATCACGGTATTTTAAAATATTTCACCCAATATAGAGAGTATGATGCACTATGTGACTTTAGAATAGCGGCCGAAGTGGGAGACCTCCGAGTATCCTATATATATAGTCTTGTCTTCTTATTTTTTCTAGAAACATTGAAAATATATTAGAAGAACCACATTTCAATAATTTCAAATCTGAATCTGTTATACTATTTTATAAAAACCTAGAACATGGTGATGTTTTGAAATTGTACATTAGATTTTTTTTCGAAAAGTGCATCATATTGTTCCTTCAGTATGATCCATGTTGCATGGATTGCGTCTGGACTAAGGAAGTGGAAGACATTGAATGAGAATTGATGTATTGTTGCACATAGTGGACCATATCTATAGATGATTGACATCATAATGAGTGTTGTGGAATTCTTAATGATGTACGGTAAGCAATCCTGATGTCGAGTTTAAATTTTTGAGTTATTTTTTATGTAATAGAATTTTGAGGATGCAATTTTTCTTAAGGGGGGAAGATTGTAACGACCGAAACATTCATTAATAAAAATTACTCTTGATTTAATTAAATTACTTATTAAGGTAATTAAAATGTAAAATTCATTAGTTTTATGTTACTGGATTTTAAAATACAGTTATGAATTTTGACTACTGCTAATATATCCATTTAACAGTGATCACATGATTACTATAAATATAGGGCTTTAACAAATCCAGTTTACAAGAAAAAAGAAGTGATGTCCTCATCATGTAGACATTCCCCATACAAATACCATTTTTTAGCTCAGAAAAGAGGTGGTGTTATTGGGATTCTCTCTTGACCAAGCTTGATCCGAGCATGAACACGTTAATTTTGAGCAGAACCAACTATAGGAGAAGTTGATGTTAATCTAGATTACTGACCGAGCGATGTTATCCGAGCCACCCCAAGAGTTTGCCACCATCATAAAACTTACCCTTTAGTCATATGTAGGTGTTATAAGGGTAAATGTATCATGAACCTAGGACTATGACAATTTACATTATTTTAGTATGATGAAAGTTCATTCAGTTAATGTTGGTTACATTTTAAATAGTTTTTAAAGAAAAAAATTGTATTTTTAGTGAATATTCCAGTAAAAAAAAATTTATGAATTAATTGATTTTTTAATTAAATAATATTTTAATAAAAAGTTATTATTAAATTAATTTCTTATTAAATATAAATTATCATATAATTTTATAAATGCAATTGTAATTTTAATTAAGGATTGAAAAATGTTTTGTCAAAACCCATGAATTTTCTTTAAATATCCGTTTTTATTTTAAAAGTAAAAATACACATATTTATAAAATTATATTCATGAAATGAATATTATTTTTGGAATCATAACGTCAAAAATATCCAATGGTGGATTTTTCATAATTTTTTGAGACAGTTGAATATTTCGGAAAAAATTAAATACTGTTTAAATATATAACGTGTTTTATGAAATCATAATGACCCAATAGTGAGGATAAAAAATACTATAAACATTATTCTCGGCCAATATATGATTTATCATTAAAATAATGTGATTTTATATTTTTTTATATTTAACCATGCTTTTGTGGACCCTCCAATACTTATAAAATGTTTTGTCTTTTTAAATTGTTTTCCTTGAGAGTGTGGCTCACCTCCACATAAGAAAACCTATTATTTAAGAATATAGGACATTTTCATTATAAAATAATTTTCTCCACTCCCCTTTGGAAAAATTAATGGTCATAAACCATGGTCTGGTTTGTGGTATTGATTTTTTTAATGTTAGGTGTCACAATCCTAAATAATAAAGAATTTCCTCTCTTTTCCCATATAAACCCACCCATGCTCCCACTTCTTCTTCACTAAAATAATTTGTAGTTAGACCAAACCCTGCCATATTCTCTCCAAAATCCTCACAAGGTCCCCCAAGCTCCCAATAAGCCTCTCTCAAGCCTCTCTCAAGCCTATTGAGATCACACTTCCAGGTAAGGGATTTCTTCCTTTCTCATTTTTCTCCAGTTTTCATTAAGTTGTTGTGCCCTTTTTTTCTATTAAAAATATTGGGGTATGATTTCACCCATCCCCCATACATCCCTATAAATTTTTTAAATATTATAGAACCCTTTATCTGTAATTAAATTCCTCCCATGTACACATTTTACAATGCCAAAATTCCGTACTGAATTTCTCTCTCCTCATTTACATTCAAGAATTTTTTTTGTATCATGAATCTGAATTCCAATTCAATTGCTGGAACATGTATCTATATGAACCACATACTTTAAATTTATTGTATTTATATTAAGAGAACCTTTTACCTCTCATCAACTTTTTTCATTAATTCTAATGTTACACTATTATGCTGTTGAAATTGCACTTTGCTTTTCCAAGCCAAGATCATTATGTAGTGAATACCATACCAATTTCTCTATCAAGAGTATTCACCTTTATAAGAATATATATAATGAATGGTACTTTCATGAATTTCTTCCACATTAATTAATCATGGAATATTTTTTGGTGTTGATTTCTTCCATGTTATATGATCCATGTGGCACAATTATGCATAAATGATATGTTTAAGAAGGATGCGCCCTGATAGCGCTCTAATTCATTGGGTAAAGTATAGTATCATGATATTTCATATGAAATGGGTTTTTACTATTTCCAATTAAAGTGAAAAATGGTATTACATGTGCTTCATTTGCAATAAGGTTTTACTCATGCCCCATGTGCAATGAGCCTTGGATCGTACTAATTCCATGTTAAGTGTGGTTGTCACATCTCCATGTTATGATTATCATAATATATCAAGACATTATGTTCATGTTTCTATTAATCTATGTTGATATTCCTATTGTCTAAAATGTATTGTATTCCTCATTTTATTCCATTTTTATTCCCTCACAAGGCTTTATAGTGCACCATTATCTTATGCATGTCCTCAGGTTAACCCATGCAATGCAAAGTACGAGGGAATGTTGTGGTCATTTAAAGGATGTTTTCAATAATGATGTTGTGTGTTTTATTTTCTAAGCTGTTATGTAATATTCTTAATCCTCAAAGACACTAGACCTCTTGATCTTCTATGTTGTATCAAGTGAATATTTTATTTAATAAATCAGGTTTATGTGTTTAACAAAAAGAAGGGTTGTTATAATTTACCTATGTTCAACCTGCCCATTCTTCCATTTTAAAATATATTTCTACTTCTCTGACATTAGTCACCCATTACGTAGTTTCACATCCTTAACCAGGTCCATATATTCTTTCAAAATGTAATACATCATTATAGAAGAAAATATTTATATAGTGTTGGGATAATTTAACCCGCTTGAGGACTATGAATTTGAGATAATTATATTATTTAAAAAATGTAATTATCTTGGAATTCCATGTTATAGTATGATATATTGATAATTTCAATAAGAAAGTTCTTGACGGATATTTTAATGTGTTTAGATGGTGTTGTATGCAGAAATAATTATGGTGTTTGGTTAAATTATGTTATAGGGATAAATAATGTTTACAAAAATTCCATCATTTATTTTGGGTAAAAATTTATAATAGGCATATTTTTGGATGAATTATGGAATATCATTATATTTTTTATAGATCTGATTTTCCTTAGTTTTGGACCAAATAAATATATCAATGTTTTATATATTTATGTTACATCAATAGGGTTAGTTTATTCTTATGTAATTAAATTTTATTTGATGATTATCCTCATATAGAATAATAAATGTTTTATTTTAGTAAGGTCTGTGAAATATCCAAAGATATTTGGATTAATGTGTTTGAGTGAAATATTTTCACTTATGTAGATCATCAATTTCAATTAAAATTTGATCCATTTTAAACATAATTATTAATGCCTTGATTTTTCTAGCCAAACTTTTTACTTTCTCTCTGTAATGTATTCCTCTCTTCAAAATACCCACTTAAAATTTTCCATAATGTAATATTGTATATGTTATAATTATGGATGTATAAATAAAAGTTATAAATTTTAATTATTAATATTCCAATATCTGGTGTTTTTATCATGAATTGATCCATATATTATAAACCATAATAATATTATTATTGTTGCAGCCATCTTTTGACACAACAATGTGTGAAAATTTATGGAATCCTAAAAGATGCTATATTTATATCCAAATGAATTTCTTCTCTATGTTTTATGTTTATGTAATTAATTTCACTACTACATATTGAAGGTCTTCATGTTATTTCGTATTGTGTCCTCATTGTGAAAATAGTAAAACCTGTATTTCCTGGTTATACTCTAAGGTTTCCCATTAATTAGGTCTACTCAAATGATCTATTATGATCCAAATCATTAAAAAATAATATAATAAGAAATAATATATAATCTACATCTATTATAATAATTAAAAAATCAGATGAGAAAATAATGTTTAATTCAAAAAATCATATTATTTTTATGATATATAAAGACCCTAACCATATTAGTCTAGATATGTTGGTTTCATTACTATACTAAAACAATATAAAAGGTATTTCATTCTGAAGGAATGAATAATATAGTAATTTTTAAAAACTAGATACAAAATAGAATTTCATATACATTTGAATCAATAAAATAAAATAATGGAATTTATTCAAGATCATCACTATTCCATCTATCATAACCTTTTTTATCAATCATAATACACTTCCTTAGATTATAAGAAAAAGGAAAATATAAAGTATGAACTAAAATATTCTTTATGTGTTTTGAATAGTTTAATCTATCTAAAATAAATAAGGCATAATCAATATGGAATTTCAAATAACTGAATGTATATGCCATTAAATCAATAACTTGATCACTAAAATAGTATTTTATGAATAAGTGATTATAAAATATTTATATATAAATTGATATATGAGGTTGATACTTATCCATGGATATCATAAATATTCAATTATTTATAATGAAATCATTAATTAATTTCATAATTATTGAATACATAATTCCCGATATCTTATCATAATCTTCATTGTTTTGTGCTAAGAAAAATATAAATATTATTTCAAGACATAAAATAAAATTGTTAAGGAAATGGAAAAACACTGAATGTGTTTTCACTCATGATACCTGAAACATCCCAAGTAAGTAATGAATAATATATATTCTTATCTTTGTCTATTTATTAATTAGATAGTGTTTTAGAGGCTTAAAATGAGAATAAATCCAATCTTAAGCATGGAATACACTAATATTCTTAAAAGATTGTTTTACTGCCTTTTGATTGAAATCCATTATTAAATCAGACTTTTGAAAATTTTATAAGATCTATTTGTCAAAATAGGCTTATTATTTTGGATTGGGACATTGAAATTTACATTGGATATTTTTTTGGTATTTTTCTGACAATGTTCATTTTTGTAATGAATAGTGAAAATTACTGCATTTTACATCAAAACTGCTTTTTCATCTAAATTAATTGTATGGTAAGATTATATTTTTAATTGGTTTTAAAGTTTAAATGGAATATATTTTTACCATGTAATCCAATGGTGGTAATTTGGATTAATTTCACATTAGAAATGGGCATAAACAAGTGCCAAACTTTTCATTAATATTGTTTCAAAAAAACCTGCTATTTGTTTTGACAATGAGAATTATTTTTAAATTCATTATTGCAATTTATATGTTTGTAATTTGGTAAAATGGATTCCATATTTGGAATAATAAGTTCCAAATTATGTAATTAAGATTCTTTTGTTTTCAGACATTATGAATAGTAACGACGGTAATTATCGTTAATTATCTTGATTATTGAGTAATCGAATAGTTAAGGAAAATAAAATAATATCATAATAATACAAAATTACACAAACATGTGTCCTAGTTCTACTGGTTATATCATGGACGACCATGGGATGCCTTGTGCCAAACATGGAGACCCCATGGAATCACTTTTGTGTAAAAGTGACTTTTTCTCTTTTTATTTTTAAAGAAAGTTAAATATAACAAAGAATGTATCACCTGAGTAAAAAAATTAATTTTGTCTACATAAATTCTCTATTGGAATATGAATAGAAATTAGATAGATAAAATGATTTCCTACATCATGATAATTTTTTATAATTTTTATACATTAAATAAATTAAATTATTTATGACATCATGATGATGCATCGATTACCTCATTAATAAAAGATTTAAATAAAATGAAACGATAATGTAAACTCTAAGACATACACTTGTCCAAAACCTTCTGGATGAGTGTATTTCGAACCATTATCACCTTATCCTCTAAATACATCAATTTTGGACCTTTACAATCCGATAATCATTTTAAAATAAAGTAACCTTTTATAACATTCCTAGAGTGCCCCACCTCTCCTCTTATAAAAGGCCCCCACCTCTACCACCTTACCCACACCTCTCAAGCATTTAGCTCAGCCAAACCCTACCCATTTTGTCTATCTACATCCCTATATTACTCATTGAAGCCACACTTTGGTTAGAAATCTTCCCAAGGAAGCCTTTGAGCTCAAATCAAAAGGAGTTACCCATTTTAAAGGTAGTGTTTTCTCTTGTGTTCTTATGTTTTCTTTTGCTTCTCCAACCCTATAAAATCTTTTTATTAATTTTTTTTGTAACAACTCTAGTATCTTCAATATACTAGGATTTTTTTATATGAAGAATTAGAGCTACACTTACACACACCGACATTTAATGGTTAAAGAACAAACTGTTTCTGTGGATGGTGAATTTCTGCCTCACGAAACGATGATTGTTCAATATTCTTATAACACCTTCAAAGGTGGCCATTAAGTTGTCACTATATTTATATATTATATATAATATGTTAATGTTTTCCTTAAGCTTCTGTATTTTTCATTAATGGCATACCTTTATGGTTTCCATTATGGGTATACATGATATCTTCATTTTAGGAAGTGCGGACTACCGCCCCCTCAAAGTGATTTAATTCATTAATACCATATGTGGTATGTATAATGGATAGATTTAATGATATTATATATCATACCATACTGAAATTATAATACTATTATATATAATTATGTTTTAATTCCATTAAAGTATGATATAGAAATGAAAGTAGCGCTCATACGTATGTACGGCTTACCGTCTCCATGAACGGTGCATTTCATTTATTATCCCAAAATGTAATGTACTATTATAAGTACATATATATAATGTATATATAGGATTTATGTTACATCTAAATTATGAATATAATTATATAATTAAAATATACATATCTCTCATTTAGTTTTAGTTCCATCAATATGACATAGAAATGAAAGTAGCGTTCATGCGTTCGTACGACTTACTGTCTCCATGAACAGTGCATTTCATTTCTTACCTCAAAATGTTATGTAATATTGTAAATGAATATATATACTGGATATATATGATATATATGATATGTACATCATGGGTATAACTCTGGATATAATTGATACATGAACAAATTGTAATTATAAAGATCATATTTTTGACTCAAGTAACAATGATCGTTAAAATGGACGTTATTAACATAAATAATTACACAATGTTCATGACATGGTAATAACTGATAAAAAAGGAATAATGAACTTGAAAACATTTATTAAGAAAGTATAAATTAACTCATGTTTATTATTCACGACTTTAAAGAACGATTGATTCAAGTCGGACCAAAGGTATGGGACTTCGTCTCATTTTCCTTTTCATTGAGGCATATTATGTTTTATACACAACTTTCTTTTATATGGTTTATAAACCCCATTGGCTTATACGTTTATACAAAAGGAATCTTTTTTATATGAAGCGTTTTACTAAACAACAAAATGGAATGTTTTTGTCGTATGTATGCGGCGACATCGAATTCTCCGTCGTCATTACCATTATTTGAGTTTCAGCTTCCTCTAAAAGAATACCTTTTTTTAAAGAAAAATAAATACCATGTTTTACTTTTCATTTATTTTGGTATTGAAAATGGTTTTCATAATGTTTTTATATCAATGTGTTATATTGATATCTTGTGATTTAAAAGTGGAAATGTTATGTTTCCTTTATGCATGTTTTATGTTAAATGATTATATTATGGTTCTTGAGAATTTTTTTGAAGACGGGTGGATCCGTGATAAACTAAGGGCGGGTGAGCCTGATATAGCTCTCTAATACATTGTGTAATGCTAAGGGGTTAAATGTTATAGTTTCTCCGAAGAGATTTAGGGAATATACTGTCATGGGTATTCCAAATGTAACCAAGAGGGTTTCTACCTACGTAAGAATGTTATGAATGCCTCAAGTTACCTTTATGTCTTATGATTTATATGACTTATTCATGATTTTATGAGGTATGTTAAAGTGATTATGTTTTATGGGTAATGTATGATTTTATTCTTCTGTATATATGTACTCATGTTTCCTTTCCATATTTTTATATCCCTTACTGAGCTTTTTATGCTCATCCCAAGTTTTTGAAATGTTTTTCACAGGTCAAGGGAAAGGTACATGATATGATGATAGTGTCAAGGAAGTGTCAAGAAAGAATCCATGTTTTATTTTAAATTTGCTTCCATTGATGGGAAAAATTAATACTATCTTTTATGTAACCACTTTTTTTAAATGTGGAATGTAATGCATGTTTTATGATCTAATTCTATAAAACTCTAAACCTGATAAGATCCTCAATGTGTAATCTTGTAATAACTCAAGATTAAGTAATGTTTAAGGCTGGGGAATTATAGTTCGTATCAGAGGTCGGTTTAGATAAATTTAATAGTTAGAATTATATTAAATGATTATCCAAAAATATATATTTTTTATGGCCAAATTGAAATGATATAGCATTTAAAGACTACCATTTTGCTTCGTGAAAGATATTTCTGTGATAAGAATGGTTTTCCTTAGAGGAAACAGAGAATATTTTCTAAGAAGGCATACAGAGTAAAATGACCTTTCAAATCAATATCCTAAGATGGTCTGAATCATAACTAAATAGTTTGTTGCAGTGATGTCTCAGTTGACTCAGGTGAAAAATGTGGTTGTTTTCATTGATGATATTTTGGTGTTCTCTGAATGTAAAGTGGAGCATGAAATACATTTAAGGTTTAATTTGGAAACCTTAAAAGAAAAGAAATTATATGGGAAATTCATCAAGTGTGAGTTTTGGTTACAAAAAATTTATTTCCTTGGTCATATTGATTCTAAAGATGGGATAACTGTTGATCCTGCAAAAACAATGGTTGTGGAAGAATGGCCCAGACCCACAAATGTAACTAAGATTCGTAGCTTCTTTGGTTTGGCAGGATATTACTGAAGGTTTGTTAGTAATTTTTCATGGTTATCTAGTACAATGACTAAACTAACTCAGAAGGGTGTTAAGTTTATCTGGACAAAAGAATGTGATGATTGTTTTAAGGAACTGAAAAAAAGATTGGTGAATTCTCCAGTTTTGGCACTACCTTCCAGGAATGGGGAGTTTGTTTTCTATAGTTATGCTTCATTGAAGGGAATTGGTTGAATCTTAATGCAGAATGATTAGGTAATTTCTTATGCTTCACGACATTTGATAACTCATGAGGTAAATTACCCTACACATGATTTGGAATTAGTTGCTGCTATTTTTTATTTAAAAATTTGGAGGCATCATTTGTATAGAGTAAAGTGTGAAATATATACCGGCCACAAAAGTTTAAAGTATATATTCACTCAGAAAAAATTGAACATGAGATAGAGGATATGGCTAGATGTAATCAAGGATTATGATTGTACAATTCATTACCACACGGGAAAAGCAAATAAAGTGGCTGATGATTAGAGTCGAAAATGTAATTCTTTATTAACAATGTTGCATTTGGAACGTGACCCACTGGTTAAGGATTTTATGAAATTTGACATAGAAGTTTTTGGTGCAGGATGTTATTCTGTTTTTTTTTCAGATATCAGTGAAATCTTCTCTATCAGACAGAATTAAGCAAGCACAGAAGCAAGACAGTGAGTTGCAGAAAAAGGTAGAGCTGGTTCAGAAAGGTATGTTGCCTGAATTCAACATTGATAATGATTGTGTTTTGAGATTTTGGAAGAGATTGTGTATGCCTTGTGATTCACAATTGAAGAGAGAGTTGTTATGTGAAGCTCATAGTTATCTGTTTTCAGTTCATCCAGGAAGTACTAAGATGTATAGAGATCATAGGGAGTACTACTGGTGGGACTGAATGAAAAGAGATATTTCTAATTTTATAGTGAAGTGTTTGACTTGTCAACAGGTTAAAGCAGAGCAGCAGTTACCTAAAGGGATGCTTCAGCCTTTTCCAGTGCCAGAGTGGAAATGGGAAAATATATCCAGGGACTTTGTTGTGGGATTGCCGAAGACACCTCGAAAGAATAATGAAATTTGGGTTTTTGTGGATCGCTTGACTAAATCTGCTCATTTCCTTGCTATATGGGATACTTTTTTCCTAGATCAAATTTCCAGTTTGTATCTTAATGACATATTCAGGTTACATGGAGTTTCTCTCTCCATTGTATCTGATCATGATCCAAGGTTCACTTCTAACTTTTGGAAAGGCCTTCAGAAGTCGTTGGGTACTAAATTAAATTTTAGTACAGCTTTTCATCCTCAATTAGATGGACAATCAAAATGAACAATTCAAACATTGGAAGATATGCTATGTTCTTGTTCGATGGATTATCAGGGATGTTGGGACCAACATCTTTCTTTGGTTGAATTTTCATATAATAACAGTTTCATTCCAGTATACAGATGGCACCATTTGAGGTGTTATATGGGAAGCGGTGTCGAACTCCATATTTCGGGGATAAAGTGGGTGAAAGGAAGCTGATGGGACAAGAATTGTTAGAAGAGATGGAAGAAAATTTTCATTTGATATTGAAACACACGAGAATAGCTCAGAGTAGGCAGAAAAGTTATGCGGATAACTGGAGGAAGGATCTATCTTTCGAGGTAGGTGATCAGGTTTTTCTCAAAGTATCGCCATGGAAAAATGTGATGTGATTTGGTAAGAAAGAAAAGCTGAGTCCAAGGTTCATTGGACCATATGAAATTTTAGAGAGAGTTGGATCAGTTGCATACTGAGTGGCATTACCTCTTATTTTATCTCAGGTACAAAATGTTTTTTAGGTTTCGATGTTGAGAAAGTATATGCCAGATCCATCTCATGTTTTGAGTCCATAGGTAGTTCAGCTAGAAGAGAACCTATATTATGAGGAACAACTGGTACATATTCTTGACCGTAGGGAGAAAGTGTTATGGAATAAGGTGATTCATCAGGTAAAGGTTTTGTGGAAAAACCACATGATTGAAGAGGCAACATGGGAATCTGAAAATGCAATGAGGGCTAAATACCCCCACTTATTCGATAATTAAATAAATTGTGGGGACGCAATTTTCTTATGGGGAAAGGATGTAACATCCAAAGTAAGTAATGAATAATAGATATTCTTATCAATGTATATTTATGAATTAGATAGTGTATTAGAGGCTTAAAATGAAAATAAATGCAATCTTAAGCATGGAATACACTAATATTCTTTAAAGATTGTTTTGCATCCATTTGATGGAAAATCATTATTAAATCAAACTTTTGAAAATTTTATAAGCTCTATTTGACAAAATAAACTTATTGTTTATGATTGGGACATTAAAATTTACATTGGATAATTTTTTTGTATTTTTCTGACAATGTTCTTCTTGTAATGAATAATGAAAAATACTGCATTTTACATCAAAACTGCTTTTTAATCTAATTTAATTATATGGATATATTATCTTTTAAATTGGTTTTAATGTGTAAATAGAATATATTTTTACTATTTAATCCAATGGTGGTCAATGGGATTAATTTCACTTTGGAATTGGGCATAAAAAGTGCCAAACATTTCAAAGATATTGTTTCAAAAAACCCGGTATTTGTTTTGACAACGGGAATTATTTTTTAATTAATTATTGCAATTTATATGATTGGAATTTAGTAAAATGGATTCTATATTTTTAATCAGAAGGACCAAATTATGTAATTAAGACTCTTTTGTTTTTGGACATTATGAATAGTAATGACATTAATTATAGTTAATTATCTTGATTAATGAGTAATCAGGTAGTTATAGAAAATAAAATAATATCATAATAATAAAAAAATGACACCAACATGTGTCCTAATGCTACTTTTTGTCTCATGGCCGACCGTGGGATTTCTTTTCCCATCCTTGGGGACCCCATGGAATCACATTTCTGTGAAAGAGACTTTTTATCTTTTTATTTTTAAACAAAGTTAAATATAACAATGAATGTATCACCTGAGTAAAACATTTTTAATTTTGTCTACATAAATGATCTGTTGGACTATAAATTTTCATTAGAAATCTAAAAATATTTCCTACATCATGATAATTTTTTTCTAATTTTTAGACATTAAATAAATTAAATTATGTATGACATCATGATGATGCAGGGATTACCTAACTAATAAACGATTTAAATAAAATGAAAAGATAATGTAAAATCTAAGACTTATACTTGTCAAATACCTATTGGATGAGTGTATTTTGAACCATTATCACCTTAAACTCGAAATAAATCAATGTGGGACCTTTAAAATCTGAAACTCATTTGAAAATAATGTAACCATTTATAACGTTCCAAGAGTGCCACTCCTATCCTATTATAAAAGGCCCCCACCTATACCACCTTACCCACACCTCTAAAGCCTTGGGCGTGGCCAACCCCTACCCATTTTGTCTCTCCACAACCCTATATCACTCTTTGAAGCCTCAATTTGGGCAAAAGTCTTCCCAAGGAAGCCTTTGCGCTCAAATCAAAAAGAGTTACCCGTTTTAAAGGTAGTGTTTTCTCTTGTGTTCTTATGTTCTATTTTGCTTCTCCAGCCCTCTAAACTATTTTTATTCATTTATTTTTTAACAACTCTGGTATCTTCAATATACTAGTATGTTTTTATAATAATAATTTGAGCTAAACAAAAACACACCTACATCTAATTTTTAAAGAACATACTGTTTCTCTGGATGGTGAATTTCTGCCTCACGAAACGATGATTGTTAATATTCTTCTAACACCTTCAATGTTATTTGATTAGTTAATACCATATGTGGTACGTATAAAGGATAGATTTAATAATATTATATGTGATACCATACTGGTATTCTAATACTATTATGTATCATTATTTTTTAATTCCATTAATTTCTGAAATAGAAATGAAAGTAGCGTTCATGCGTGCGTATGGCTTGTCGTCTCCATGAACGGTCCATTTCATTTATTATCCCCAAATGTAATGTACTATTATAAGTACATATATATAATTGATATATATGATTTATGTTACATCTAAATGATGAATATAATTCTGGAATTAAAATATACATATCTATCATTTAGTTTTAATTCAATTAATATGACATAGAAATGAAAGTACCGTTCATGCGTACGTATGGCTTACCGTCTCCATGAATGGTGTATTTCATTTCTTACCTCTAAATGTTATGTAATATTTTAAATGAATTTATATACTGGATATATATGATATATATGATATATACATCATGAGTATAACTCTGGATATAATGGATAAATGAACAACTTGTAATTATAAAGACCATATTTTTTACTCAAGTACCAATGATCGTTAAAATGACTGTTATTAACTTAAATAATTACATAGTGTTCATGACATGGTAATAAGTGATATAAAAAGAATAATTAACATGAAAAATGTTCTTAAGCAAGTAAAAATTAACTCAAGTTTATTATTCATGACTTTAAAGAACGATCGAGTCAAGTCGGACCCGAGGTATGGGACTTCATCTCAATCTCCTTTCATTGAGGCATATTATGTTTTATACACAAATTTATTTTATACAGTGTATAAACCCCTTTGACTTTTACATTTATCCAAAAGGAATCTTTTTTATACGAATCGTTTTACTAAATGTCAAAAGGGAATGTTTTTGTCGTACGTATGCGGTGACAATGACTTCCCTGCCGCCGTGACCATTATTTGATTTTTGGCATCCTCTACAAGCCATACATTTTTTTTAAAAGAAAAATAAATACCATATTTTAATTTTATTTTATTTTGGTATTGAAATTGGTTTTCATAATGTTTTTATATCAATGTGTTGTATTGATATCTTGTTATTTAAAATTGGAAATGTTATGTTTCCTTTATGCATGTTTTATGTGATACGATTATGTTATGGTTCTTAGGCATTGTTATGATGACGGGCAATTCCGTGATAAATTAAAGGTGGGTAAGCCCGATATATCTCTCAAATGCATTGGGTAACACGAAGGGGTTAAACGTTGAGGTTTCTCCGAAGACATTTAGGGAATATACTGTGATGGGTATTCCAAACGTACCCAAGAGGGTTACTCCCTACATAAGAATGTTATTAATGCCTCAAGTTACCTTTATGTCTTATGATTTCTATTATTTATTCATGATTTGATGAGGTATGTAAATGTGCTTATGTTTTATGGGTAAAGTATGATTTCATTCTATTATATATATGTACTCATGTTTCCTTTCCATATTTTTATATCCCTTACTGAGCTTTTTATGTTCATCCCAAGTTTTTGAAATGTTTTTCAAAGGTCAAGGGAAAGGTACATGATATGATGATAGTGTCAAGGAAGTGTCAAGAAAGAATCCATGTTTTATTTTAAATATGTTTCTGTTGATGGGAAAATGAATACTATATTTTATGTAACCACTTTGTTTAAATGTGGAACGTAATGCATGTTTTATGATCTAATTCTCTAAAACTCTAAATATGAAAAGATCATCAATGTGTAATCTTGTAATAACTCAAGATTAAGTAATGTTTAAGGCTAGGGCCTTATAATACCTACCATTTCAACAAGGGGTTATGTAAATTTTCAGCCACCAATCACATAGTTGGTCTAATGAATTCATTATATGACCATATAATAAATCATAAAAAATATTCACTGTAATCAATAATTGTAATTTTTGGAAGAAATATAATATTGAATTCCATACATTCTACAGTCAATATTATCATAAAACGTTCCTAATATTATTTTGGATTGGTTGTTTGGATTATATCTTGTGTAAATCTTAAAATTCAACAAAATTTGTTGACCCATATGAAAATGCATTAAAATAACTGATACATTTTTGAAAGAAAATACTTATTTCTTAATCCATATAACTTATTATAGATCAAAAAAATTCCCAAATGTTAAGGGAAAATAATTATTGGAAGAAAAGGATGTAAAATTGTAATATAATATTAAAATATTTTATTTTTAATACATACGGGTAATTAAATTATTATTTTATTTGTTAAAAAAATTACTATTATAATTTAATAAAAAATCTCAAAAAGACCATAATTTAGAATATGAAAAGGAGATTCCAATTAAACCAATTTTTAAAAATATATCATAGGTAATAGTTAATGTAATTATTTATTGGAGTGTAGGAAAATTATTCTTTTATATATTTTTTGGAAAATATTTACATAGAAGAACTATATTACTGATCATGATGAAAAAAATTGGTTTTTGATAATAACATTATATTAGTATCATGAGTACAGGAATAGTGGATAATTAAATAAAAAATATTATTTTTTTAAAAAAAAGTGGAGTATATGATTTAAGGGAATTGAGATTGAATTATTAACTATTTTTAATGGATTCTTAGAAATTAAAATATCGAAAAATGGTGACATTGTTCAGTAAAGTCATTCCCCAGGTCTGATTTCATTCATAGTGTTTTGAACATCCCATATAATAATATAGATTTATTATAAATATATTCCAAAACCAGACTCAAATATATCATACAATATTTACTTTTCGTATAACCTTTCAACATCCATTATTAATAATTATATATTAAAATTATTCTTCAAATTGGCAAATACATTGTTAGGTTTTGGTTCAATAGTTCTGATCCTCGTACTATGATAAATGATATAATATCTCAAAAAATTTAATAATTATACAAATATCATATAAATATATATTTATATTTATATTAAAAAATGAAAAATGTATTACATCTTTCATGAAGATGGTATGTCATATGTACGAATAAATTCTAATTTCACAATTTTATTGATGTAATAAAAGAAAATTAAAAAAGTAATCCACCTTTTCAGAAAATATATTATTTCATATATAGCATATAAATTCATAAAATAAATTCTTATAACCATATTTGTAATGTATAAATATAAAATGAATCACATCCCCCCTTTGAGGGGTTAACCTATATGTTTTCATGAGTGATGTTATCGTTTTCCAAAGGATTGGATGGAAATATGGTAAAAATGATATTATAATTATAGAATCATAATTATTTCAAGAAAAAGTAAATATAAAAATTAAAACCAAGATTATAAAAATTTCTATTTTTGATTAATTTCATAAACCCCTCCCCAATGACTACCCCACCAAGACTAATGATGAGAGAAGGTAGATAGAGACTGCCAGATTGTTTCCTCCAGTAAGCCTCAGATTGGCCACTAACACCAAGGGAATAATGAAAATAATAATGAGAATAATTAAAATCCTAGATAACTAGTAAAAATTAAAGATAATATATATAATACAACTAACACATGCTCCGAAGTATAACTTAAATACCAAGAGTTAACAAGAAATGATATAAATTACTAAAACAAATCAATAAGCTGATTCAGGTACCAAACGGTATTGATTGATATGACCACAAATCCAAAAACATATCCTACAAAAACTAAAAGAATTTAATATATAACGTGATGTTTAAAGTACTTACACTAACCTAACAACTAATTATATATACATAGGGAGAGCATAAAAGTATACTCTATAGGATTCTCGGTAGAGCCGTTCATGAAGAAAGAAAATAAATCATGAAAAAGAACTATGGACAATAGTGAAACCAAATCATCCTATAAAATGGTATACAATGTTATTACACTACTGGAAATATACCCTATATCAAAGGTTTAAAACTGTTGGTATAGGCCCACAAACCGTTGGTATAGGCTATACCAAAGGTTTGGAGGACCATTGGCTAGTAATCCGTGACAATAGTTTTATACCAACGGTTTTGAAAACCTTTTGTATAATTAATATGAAAATCTATACCAACGGTTCTCAAAACCGTTGGTATATGTATTTCAAAAAAAACATTATGTGGGATTTGATCCCAGGACCTCTAATTTATAATTGAATGACATAACCACTAACCTATCATGAGTTTTGTGAACATTATTTCATAAATATTTATACTTATTATTATAATTATTTTAATTTTTTATTTATATAATGTTCTCAGTAAGAAGATTCAATAAAAAATCGAAGGACCTATACCAACGGTTTTTAGAATGGTTGGTATAGGTCCTTTGATTTTGGGACCTATACCAACGGTTTTGGCCAAACTGTTGGAATAGGGGGGCCTATACCAATGTTTTGGCAAAACTGTTGGTATATGGTCTTTATAATGGACCTATACCAACGGTTTGGCCAAAACCATCAGTATAGTTCCTCAATAATGGACCTATACCAACGGTTTGGCCAAACCGTTGGTATAGATCCAAATTAATGAACTATACAAACATTTTGGCCAAAACCGTTGGTAAAAGTCATATTTCTAGTAATGTTAGTCTCAAATTAGATAACTCTCTAAAACTATTTTATACAATAGGGTGTATTATACAATAATGAAACATTAAGGGTTCCCATCACCCACTCCCCTATAGGTTTTCTTCTCTACCCCATGGTATCATGTTAAGCACCATCCCTCATCCAAATAATCTATCATGAACAAACATAGTAAATTCATCAAAACATGCACTATGTCAATCATATCTTTACATAATCTGACACACATATCTTGTATGTAGTATCTAATTAGATCTACTACATACATTACGATGTGCATTGAACATGAGTTATTATACCTCAACTCATCACAACCCATACACCAAGTAAGTGACTTAGGCTATCATAGCATATACACACCATACCTATAATAATCCATTTGATATAATTTCTATATATTCATGCCTATAAAATAACAAAATTACATCACTACCCTCTTTAATAATTTACAGGTCAAATAACTTCCATGCATACTAACACATGTAAATACCAAGATAATTCAGTGGGGCTAGTGTGGGTAGTTATCCATGCGGTCTCACGTCATAAAGATGGAAAAACACCCTCTCAATGTCCACTGGGTGTCTGTTTATTTAACCAACATTGGTGGTGTAGGTTATGAAATAATATAATATAAAATATAAAATATATCTCAGAAACATAGTATGGTCACAACCTAGTCTTCACCTAAACTATAACTATTGTATCTTGGACATTCTTCAACCCCTGCTTGGGAGGTGATATCTTATATGAAAACAATAATTTAAATAGACACATTAATTACCATTTTTATCATTTCCATTCATAAATTAATTTATTATTTGTTGATAAACCATATTTTTTTTAAAAATCATCACAATAAGATACATTCATTATCCAATAGCGTAAATTCCATGACCATCAGTCCTAATCCAAACTAAGTCCACAATTTCTCAAGATTATCACAATTTCATCATTTTCATTCCAAAAACACCAACCCCATGGGTTAGTAATTATTTATAAATTATTTATATCATAACATAATTTACATTCTCTAGGAAAACCAACCAAACCAACCACAAATCAGATATGAGCTACGCAACACACCCAGCTACCTCAGGTACTGGGGAATGAAATTCATATAAAATAAGAAACCCATACATAGACCATTCAATAATATCATAAAAACTATCATCCAGAAATATAAAAACAATTCTTAATCATAGAATCAATCTATTCCATCATCTAACGGTTTCATCAATGAAACCCACATGAATATCTTGATGCATCTCTCAGACGAAGTGATCAACTACTATAGCGTTATCTGGGACTCCATGCCTCATATCAAATCTGGCATCCGAAGATCATTTATACAATGCTCATAAAAAAATTTCAACAATCCAACATCTGGATAACATCATATGAAAAAAAGTAATGAACATGATCAATAGGGAAATCTTAGAACAAATACAAGGCATCCGACATTAACATAAAATTATATCGTGTGGCTCTAATCACAAGGAACATGAAATTCGCAAGAAAATTAGAAACTCAGGGGATCATAATTAACATTATCAAATATTCATTTCTGATTCCATCAAGAATTAATCAATTAATTATTCATAGGTTATAAAAATAGAAAACCTGTGATATTATCGATAAGAATATATCAAATGTTAAACATGATCTTAGTATCAATTATGGTTCAAACAAACCTAGATATGTATCACTGTCGTTTAAAAATTCTATTTATATAACAATCAAAATTATTTACCTTTCATCTCATTATTTATCATCTCCATTATAATGGATGAAAAAATTTAAACAAATAGTCACATTGCTTCAATTTCATTGTAATAAAATTAAAATAAAAACCAAATTCATTACTATAAGACATTCCATTAATTGTTAATATAATTAATCAATTAATTTTAACATTATTTTATTTTACATTTTCCTCACTAAAAACATTGTAATATATAGAATAATAAATGATAAAAAGTTTAACATTATTAGTACAATATCTATAAAATCTAGAGGAAACCCATTTTCCTGATAAAAATAAACATCATATGATCAATACAACCAATTATTTATTAATATCGTTTAATAATTAATTGTTTATTTCAATAACTATATAAGGGAACATTAGAATATCATATAAATTGTTTTGATAATCAAGTAATCTCATATTCTAGATTTATAAATGTTCTTCACATGACAATAAACCATTGTCGTAGATCCTAATATACTACCCAGTTAGAAGACACTCCCCTTCGAGGACACTATGGTGAAACACACAAAAAAATACCATGAGAACACTATTAGAATGATATTAATAAGCTTTCAACACATTATATAAACAATATGTCGGATCGATATTTATTACCCATAATAGAAAAGGGTAGAACATAACACAGATCACTATATATTGAAGATGGAATGTTGGAATGAATCCTTATCGAAGTGATTTCAAAATACTTGAAGAATGACCCACTAGTTTCCTAGTTTGTGGGATAAAATCCATAGTGTTTAAAAAAACATGATTCACTGTAACATATAAAGGCATGAAATATTGAATAGTTTTACAATGTGAAACCTTTACACATTTTGTAAATATTTGGTCTTAATTACCAATGAAATTTGTGTCACATCAAACCATTCATTCTGGATTTATTTCCCATCATGTGGATACCCATGAATCAACCTCGAAAAATCATTGAACCAAAAACTCATGATGTGAGGCCCTTGTACATGATGAATTCTTCATGATTCTTTATTTTTAGTGGTCAAAACATCCATACCTACTCTTGGTCTCCCATTAGTACCCCATGCTTTAAAAACACAAAATGGATCAATATAGATTGATTGAGACGCTTAGATCATATACCTCTCAAACATTATCATCATTGAGAATTAGAAAATAAACTAATATTGAAAATTTATATGGGTCACCTGAACAACCACCCCTACTGGACACCTCTAAAGGATCTCTCCATCAAAATAGTGCAACAATATCAAATAGAGGAACAAATTTAAAAGCACAAAATATGAAAAAAGTATCTCTTAAACACTCACTATGGAAAGATACCTCTTGAATCGGAGTTAATACATGAAAAGATATAGTATAAAACAATCCATAACCCAAAAAGGTCAACATCCTCAAATTAGAAAATGACATAAGAGAAAATAAAAACATAATATAGAATTGTTTATTGAGGGTGTATTCAAGAATATTGTTATCGGTCACTCCGTTCCATCACACCATGCCACCAAAACACATAAAATAAGGGAATAACATTCCCACACAACAACTTATACTAGAGGTTCTATATATAAATATATGCCAAATCGTGAAGGTTGCATAATTTTCAACATTGTTCTAACCCAAATTGATGACTTGAGATTCATCATAACGATAATGATGGAACTATAACACGAGAAAAACAATGTGTATCCTGATTATATTTGAAGGAAATAAAAACAAGATATTTCATGCCTCCAACATGATCCCACATTTCAATTTTCACAATAAACTAGGGAGACAACTTAATCACACAACCAAACCATTCCTACCCATGGTGGGGAGTAACCTTAATAAATACATGATCTCTAATGTAAAAATAATGTGTTCTCATTCTATGAAAAAAATTGTATTTCTAATGTTCAGGTAATTCAGTCATCCCCTCATGAATTACATGAACCATCTAAATTGTATTTTATACTGGTTCTGGCCAAATATTTTTTGAATCTCCATCCCTAATTACATCACAATGTATAATGGAATGGTTCGATATATAAATATTTAGATGGAATTATAATAATGTTATAGGGGATAATTTTATAATTAGTTAATTTTACAAAATAAAGGTTCCTCATTTACGAACCTTCCTCATCACAATTTATAATGGAAATTAATAAGGTTAAATAATTTCATAGGAATATTTTTATAATGTTATAAAAATATTTTTTGGAAAATGGACAACCTGTGGGTCGGGCGATAACCCATCTCTTCGGAAACATTTGTGGGAATCGAACCAACAAATGATGTGAGACATGGATTTATTGCCTACCACTGGCCAATAATATGTCCCTTGTTATTTAAATTAGTTTTATTCATTTAAATGGTAAATGAATAAATTTCAAAACGTATATGGTTGCGTTAAATAGAATATTTTTGAGTTTTATTATATTAAGTGTAAGATAAGTTAGTGGTTGAGGATGAAACTTTACATATTCATTTTTGTGGTATTATTCTATGAATTAAATTAATTTTAAATAATAGTAAAAGGATTTAATCAAAAAATAATTCCTAATACCATCATTTGTGATGGATAAAATTGTCTCTTAAATCATTGTAGATTTATATATTTCTAATTTTTATAATTATCCAAATAATATTCTATATCACTCTCCATCAGAACAGGATGGTATTTTTTCCTTTCATATACATGTTTCCCTAAATAAAATTTTAGTATGTTTCATTTCTGGTATCCTTCATACCTTCCATTATTTAATTCAAAACTGAGGCCTCATTATTCAGTTTTTCGATGTGGGATTTCAACAAAGATATTTTGAATGGTCAAATACATAGTTTTAAATACCAAGATTAAATTTCATGGATGAAATTTATTGAATAAGGGGATAATGTAACAGCCCAAGAATCCACGGTATACTTCCTTTTAAATGAATCAATAGAGGGTGATGTATGCAACAATTAGTTCAAGTGACCCACGTCCTATTAAACAAGCCATTTATAAAGTGGTTATAAATAGTGTTAATCACATTTTGAATTTTATATAACCCATATAATTTTAAAATTCATCTTTTTTGTTTATTTGTTAAAATATATGGAAAAATTCAATTTCTTTTGAAACATATGTATTTTTTAAAAATTTCATTTTTTATGCCTTTTAACAGAGAACCTTTTTTGAATCCAATATTTGAAACTTTTATATATTAAATTTAATGGTATTAAATTCCTCTATTGATGTAAGATATAGAAATTGATTTTTTTATAAAAATTTAGTGTTTTCTGTTAACATTCACATTGTGAAGAATAGTGGAAAATACTAAATTTTAATCAAAAACAATATTTTTAATTGAAATAATTTATAGTATTTAATCGTAAATTTTAGTGGTTTTAAATTATAATTAGATAATATATTTTTTATTTAATATAATTTATGTCATGGGATGTAAATTCAAATTAAAATTGGGCATAAACACATGTCCATATTTTGATAGTTTTTATTTCTTAAAAACCCAGATTTTGGTTTTGAAAACAGGAATTAATTTTAAATAAATTACTAAAACATTGCTGTTTGGAATTTGAAAAACTTGATTCCATATTTGGAATAAAAACGTCCAAATTCTGTAAATCGATTCTTTTTTGGCCATTTTGAATAGTAATATCAGTAATTATTTTTATTTACCTATGGTAAAGGATAAATCGGGAAAATTAGGTTAAAGAAAAATAATATTATAATAATAAAAAACTACCCTAAAACATGACTAAATAATATTTTATGAGATATATTCGACCAGGATAATCCATAGGCCTAATTTTATTCCTTTGGGGATGACTTTGGTGTGATAATGGAATGTTATAAAAATTAATTTTAAATAAAGATTATTGAGACATAAAAATATATCTTTTTCTAAATATATTTTAATAAATGGAAATATAACTGATATAAATGTATTTAAATATTCATTTAAAATATAAAAGGATTTCATATATCGTGGTATTTTATTTATAATTTTTACACATAAATAATTTCATTAATATATGACATAATGATTGTGTAGTAATTACCTTATTAATGATTGATTAAAATAAATGATATTATAAATATTAAAATAAATGTAAATTTAATCTTTTGATTGCATAAAATAATTTGATAAGTTAATATGACATGTTAACGTTGATTAAATGTATTTTTTTAAAGTAATCAAGTATTTATGACTTTCAAGAAAACCAAATTCTATATACTGTCAAAATACACATAAATTAGTTTTAAAACAAATAATATGTTATTAAATGATATAATCTTATTATAAATATATGATTCATCCAAAGGATATAGATAATTCTATATATTCTATTAATTAACAACCTTAAGATCTATTGTAATTTCATAGTAACTATATAAACCATGTAGTATAAAAATACAAGAAAACATGGTAAAATTTGAACTATTTAACAAAGAGTTAAATCTAAATGATAAGGTTAGTTTGGTGACCTAGACTTTTCTAAATATTATTGTATGAACTTATTTTGACCCTTATCCACCATAGAATATAAACAAATCCATTTTGGGATATTATAAACAGAAAAATAATATATAACAAATTAATATATCATGCTCTTTCTATTGTTCCCCTCAACCCTCTTATAAAAGTGTAATTCCCTTTCTCTTAAATTTACACCCCCTAGACATTTTTAGGCCATATGATACTAGAATCTCCTCCCACCTACCAGAAGATCATCTTAAATTCCTTAATTGGATCAGAAATCAATCCTTAGGATCCTTTTTGTTCAAATCAAAAGGAAGCACCTGAAAAATATATAAATATTTCATCACCACTTTCAATGTAATTTTCTTTTCCGACATCATATTTAATATTTTTCCATACTGAAGTAACAAATCTAGTACCTTATTCATACTTACATGTAATTATAAATATGTTACATCTTAAATAATTATTCAATCCATCTTATTATTGACAAAGTCACCATACGTGTGTACGTACATCTTACCCTCTCCACGTCGTGGCATAGTTTCTTAATCAACAATGAATTATTTGGATGGGTATAATTACATGTATAATTGATTTAAATAATAAATATAAAATTTTAATGTTTCTATATAACTAATACACCATCCAATTCCACATCTTTTAATCATTAAGTAAGTTATATCTTCGCTCGGGTGTACGTACGACTTACCATCTTCCTAGAGCGATTTGATTCATTTCCAGGATGACCATTCAAGGATGATTATAAAAATATATATTATTAATACTCATATAATATATGACCTAATAATATTTCAGAAAAATATATATATTTATTTCCATATATTTCATTCACATACATCAATTCAATATTATTTGAAAATGAAAACAACGCTCATGTGTACATATAACCTACCATCTCCATGAACAGTGTCTTCTATTTATTATATCTGTATAATATATATATATATATATATATTATGAATAGATATGATATATAAGTAATATTACACATTATAGAAGTAAGTAAATCATGATCTATGTTGAATGATCAGGTATAACAAGTCAAAACAGAAATGATAAACCCTGATTTATTGCCTAAAATGTTACATTAACATGGAATTGTTAATAAATATGTAATATAAAGTTATAAAAAAACAAAAATGACATCATAAATATTATTATGATTCTGATAAATGTTAATAATTTTATCTAAAACATTATACAATATTTTTAAACAATAACAAAGAGTAAGAGACCTTAGGTAAGGTTTAATTCATCAATCTCATTATTATATGAGATTGTATTTGTGTAGGTATATATTGAGAATGATTAAACAGCCATGTCCTTGTATTGTAAAATTATTTTCAAAAGGAATATTTTATTGTATTATGAAAGGGAATCATTAAGTAGATCATCATTTTAAATGTTTTAATGATATATTGTTTTAAATCTATTTAATTAATGTCCATGTTTTCAAAATGATTTGAACTATGTATTCATATTGAATTAATAGATTTAAAATAAAAATTCCATTCAAATGTTATAAAGTGTAATGGTAATATTTGATTCAAAAAATCTATTTTATGTGACTTCCTTAATAAATTTTCCAACATTTAATTGATTTGAGGAAAGAGGGATATTTCCCTCCATGATTTTTACTGATTAATTTGATCTATGTAGATATTCTTTATTAGATATTATTATTTATTAAGAATGGTTTACTATAATAAAATATTCAATATTGTATTGAATGAGTTATTATATGTTTGACTATGGATCTAATATTTTTATACAATTCATCATTTACTGTAAATTATTAACATTTTGTTTCCTAGTTATAATATGAATGTTTATGTTTTGTTTCCCGCTTTTCGTATTAGGAATGCATTGGACTAAGTAAGTGATGGGTGGGGCCCTCTATGGCCACTCGATGCATCAGTAGGTCTCAAAAGACAAACTATTGTCTTGGAACCATGCCTTGACATAATATTTTTGAATTTTTTTAGCATTAGGCATTGACATTGTAGTAATTATGTTCGACATTATCCATTACCTTGTTATAAAATTGGTATTTCATGAGATTATTTGACTAGTAGAATATCCTTGTGCATGATTATATGGTAATGTTTGATTTATTTTTTCTATATTATGTTAATTTTTATGGTTAAAAGGCTAGTGTTTTTATTATACTTCTTTCCTTAAATGTTTCTAGCTTCTATTGAATTATTTACCCTTACTTAGCATTTCAGTACACCGCATTTTTTTGTTTTATTTTCCAAATATTATAAGAAGTGTATTATGATTGATATGAAGTGATTATCTTGGGGAATAATGGAATTCCAAAATATTTATCAATGATATATTTTATGTTTGAAATTTTAAGGTTATGTTCTTTTATGGAACATGATTCCTTGTAATCATTCAAATTTATTAATATAATGATTAGGATCTGTGACACTGGGTTAGGGGAATTACATGCTTCCCCAAGGAAGGGTAATAATTTTTATAAATTCCTAATTTAATCATAGTGAAATGTGAAACTACTGAGATAGAGATCATCGTAGGGGATGAAGGTATTCAATATAAATGATGACGGAAATAGAGGGATTATGGTAGAAGGACTGTCATTTTTTTCCCTGACCATTTTGTTAAAAAATATTTTGTTTTGGGTAAGGCTTGAGAGTTATAAAAATTGGAATAGGATAACATGATTGTGATAGAGTATGTGAACTTCTTTTAATGAGATCATATAGTTTTGAAATGAGACCGTATTGAATGAGAATATGAACACTCGATGTTTTTATATGGGTCTATAACAAGATATACATTATGTGGTCTCATTATTAAACATATACACTTATGTTGATGTTCTAGACATGACATTCATGGTTGTACATCACCTTCCGAGTATGCCATGTTTGATGGGAGTTCCTTTTTATCACAATAGTGCTACAGTTGTTTCCAGAAAATAGAAGACGTAGTTTTGTTATTCTCATGGTATATCATGAAATTCTAAATCATACATTCCTCTTGAATCAATTATAATATGACCTCGCACTAGATTCCACTAAGGATAGGATTAGTATTTGAGATAGGTTTCTATTGAGGTTCCATAGATGTGTAGTTCTTATGGACAAGCTGAAACCCAAAAGAAAATTTCCCATTTCTTTTCTCCGATATTGTGGAATATAATAACTATCACCTAATTTTAATAAGGTTTAATCTTATTCTTCATGCTCTATGGGTTTCCAGCTATGGGAATAAGGGACAATTCTTCTTCTCGCAGTGGAAGTATATTCCGATGAAGCTAATAAAAGTCCAGTGACTATGAGAGGTCAATCACATTAGAATAATCATTAGTGAATCATTATTTGATACCGATGTATTGTAAATATCAAATTTTATTGTCAAATTCATAAATCATTATATTGTGTGTTGCCCTTATTTGATGGATATTACTACAACCCTCAGAATATAGGGATGGTTGGGTTATTATTGTCCAAAATTTGTCATCTTGTTCCTAGATATCATATTTTTGTGGATTTTATGTTTATTTACATGAATCATATTTATGATATTTTATATAAGGATGACCTCATTGATAATAAATCATAAATTGACTATAATCTTCGACATGCATATTTTACTATACCTAATGGGGTGACCAGTGTATTTCAAGGATAATTGGATCCATGGTTGAGTAGATATTGAACATATTATTTGGAATATTAGAATTTAATCTTATAATTCCCTTTTAACATAGATTGGGGTTTTTGGTTATGGTCTTCATATTGATTTTAGTAACATTTGTAACATCTTTCCTTTATATATCTATTATGATCCACTAGTAAGAGAGGTATAGTTTACTATTTATTTATTCATTGTTACTCATACATTATCTACAACTTCGTATCATATAAATCTTGGTTAAAATAATTAGTTGATGACTCTTTTATATGATCATTTTAAGAATGTATTTAAAAACATGTGTTGGTCACCTTGGACAGTGGTTGTTCATTTTGTAAATATTTTTTATAGAACAAAATTTTTGTGGATTAGTAGAAGCTCAAACGAGATATGTTATAGAACATGTATCGATTTACACAAATTAATTATCTTTTGAAAACATTAAAGGAGAAAATTGTTTCTCAAAAATTATTCATCAGTCTTGTTACCATTAGTTGAGAATAAAAGAATCCGACAATCAAAAAACTAACTTGTAGAGATTGTTAGGGCATTATGAGTACCTTTCCATGCGATTTTCTCTAAAAACAATTCTCCTTTTATATTTATTGATTTTATGAATAATACTCTCCACGAGTGTCTTGATATGTTCACAGGGGTATTTGTGGATGATATCCTAGTGTAATATCGGTCTGAGGAGGATGTTGTGCCACATAAAAGTGGTTTTTCAGAAATAATGAGTGATCATAGAAATTATGCCAAGCTATAGAAATGTATTTTCATTGATTCATAATGCATTGTTCATGGGACTCACGGTCTCAGGACATGTTATCTCAATTGATCTAGAAAAGGTGAAAACTGCTATCTAATGGGATCAACTACATAATTTTTTCAACATAGAGAGATTCTTTGGTCTAGTATTGTATTATCAATAGTTTTTAAAGGATGCATAAATGATGGATGCTTTGATAACTAACAACTTTTAAAAGGGAGTATTTTTTTGGAACATTAAATTCCTGAGTTCATTTGTTGAATTGAAATTTATTTTTTATTTTGTTCTAGTGCTAAATCTTAATGAGGCTAGGTAGGGCTTCATGGTATTTTATAATGCATCGGGTACATGTTTCTGATATGTTCTTATGATGGGTGATCACATAGTCACCTATGGCCCTATGAATCATTTCCAACATGAGAATAATTATCAAACCCATGACATTAAAGTTACATCCATGAGGCATGTGCTTAAGAGTTGGTGGCATTGACTTTTTAAATAACGTTTCACTAATTATTATTTCCAAAAAATATTGAATTATATCATCATTAAAAAAAATTTTAATCTCTATTACAGGAATTCTGTGGATTGAATTATGTTTTTTGAATTCATAATTTATTATACACGAGTTTATGGTAATATCAATAGAGATAAATTGAGCTTGAAATATCCAACCTATGATTTCAAATAATCAATATAAGAGAATAACATTATGGTTGTTTTCCATAGTTTTAGTTATGATTTTGGGAAGATGAGGTCCAGCAGGTCTTGACAAGTGTTCAGTTGACCTCAACACTAACAAAGAATATTCTTCAAGAGATAATATTTTTGATCATTTCCATTGAATTAGGGACACTATTTATGGAGTGGAGAATAATGATTAATAATCAATCTATTCTAATGTTATCTTATGTTTCCAAACCTGGTACGTTGAATCTTATCAAGTGAGAAAATATATAATGGTGGAGGGATCCATAATTTCCATGTGATGTACACCTAATAACCATAAAGATGATTTATTATATTAGAAGTTGATTTTGGTGGAATGTTTTGATATGGGGAATTTCTAACATTGTTTAACATTTTTATACTTTCTAATGGGTGAAGGAAGACCACTATAAATGTTTGGTTTTTTATTATCCACATTTAGTGCTATCATAGAAATGGGGTAATATTTATATGGATTTGGTGGAATGGGAATTCACATAACCCTAAGAAAATAGATTGTGATATTGGTTTGGATATATAGGATGACCAAATAATATCACATTATACCCATTAATGATACATAAACAGTTATGATGTTATAAAATATATAATTGAGATTGATTATTTATTTCCATGGAATTCCATTTTCTATACAATAAGATATATATCTATATTTTAAAAATCATTTTTTGAAATTTCTTCACGAGGTGATGGGATTTTGGTTTTGTTTGAGTTCTGCATACCATCCACATAAGGATGTTCAAAAAGAGATAGTTATATAAATAATATTGAAGATATGTTTCATGCTAGAACCATTGATTTTTGTAGAGCTTTAGATGACCATTTGGGATAGTTAGAATTTTCTTATATCAATAGTTTATAGTTATATATTATAATTTATCCTTTTTGGGACCTTATATTTAAGGCCTTTGAAATCTATACTAGGATGATCAATGAGAGGAGATTGAACCTATATTATTTCATGTTTGGTCTTTGAGATTGAAAAAAAATATTTGGTTTATAAAATAATATTTAATGCACAAATAAAGTATAAATACTATGATCATACTTATTGTAGACCATTGGAGTTTTTTATTGGGTACTAGTTATTCTTAAGATATTCAAGTCAGTTGGGCCTCTGATGACGTTTGATATAATGAAATATTGCTTTTAATTTTTTCAGGCCTATTGAGGTTGTTGAGAAATTGGGGAATGTGACTCAATGATTATCAATTCCACTGCAGTTGTCAATGATACATAATTTGTTTCATTTATCATAGATTCAGATGTACATTTTTGATCCATCTCATATTTTGAACTAGGAGGATCAGGATGTTGAGCCTGATTTATCCATAAACTGCATCCATTCATTCTTTTTTATTATAAAAATATTATACTTCATGGAATGATGATACATTTGTATCCTGTGAAATGACATCATGGTTCTGATTCTCAAGAGACATGGCAGTGAAATTCACTGATGAGACAATAGTGGACTTGTTTCTCTGATATGGAAAATTATTGATATGCTATATGGTGATAGAATTTGTTTTATTCTAGGGAGTTTGTAATATCCCATTACATTTAATTAGGTACTCATAAAACCTTCTTCTAATAAACCATTGATTTGAGGCTTTTGATTGGTTATATAATGTAAAAGTTGTAGATTTTTTTTGAATATCATGGGGTCATGCATTTTTAGAACACAGTTTTGGAAACCATGTAGTTTGGCCTAGAAAATCAAGTTCCCTTTGATGATGCTATGGAGAAGGTGCCCGATTTGTAAAAAATCATATTTTCATACCCAAAACCCCCATTAAAACTCATATACTTAGTTTTTATATAGTCTAAAATATGTTTGAAAAACATTTCCACCACATAAGAAAAACCATGCGCACTAGATAGTAGGGTTACATAGCTCGGGCATACAACTAGTAGAACTATGTGGCCCTACCCAGCAAACCATGTATGCGGGTTTTATTCATGAGAAAATTATTTTAAGATATATAAACCCACTATTTAAATACCTAATCAACCTATTTTTCCCCTAAATATATTAATTGGTGTTTGAAGGCTCTATAAAAGTTGTTTTTGGACCCCCATACCCGTTTTCTTATCGGATTGAACCTAGTTTGATCTTGTTTGATATCCTCCTAGTATTTCAATTTATCTCATTTGTTTTCTTCTCATAACCCTTTCCCTAATAATTATAGATTTATATATCATCACACTACTCAAGTATCTGATCAATTTTTATTATATCTTAATTATAGTATTGATTAATTGTTACCCTTATCCTTTGATATATATTAGTTTTCCCATTGAGGTGTTGATTCATAATCATTTTATTAAAGTAAGGTGGCTCCACAATCTACTTCACAGTAATTTAATATTTTAATTTCTAGTGTAAATTTTATTTTATTTTTAATTATTTTATAAACATACAATTTTGATTATTTGATTCATATATTTTAAATAGGTATTAAAATTAAATAAAACCCCCAATTTCGATAGATTTTTATTTATGGAAGAGATTTATGAAAAAGGATTTCTAGATTTTTAATGTATTTTCATGAAATTATTTAATGTTTAAAATTTAGAATAATGAATAAATTGAAAAGTTAAATGGAATTACATGAAATTAAAAAAACCTATGATTTATATTAGAAACGGAAAAGATATCTTGGTAATTAAAATAGGGAAAATGTATTTTATGGTGTTATAAAAATATAGATTGATAATTTGATTGATGTAATTTCCAAAAAAATTGGGAGTGGAAGTAATTTAACCTTAAGTGGGAGATGATGCAATTTTACATTATGTGGGAGATGATAAAATTTTCCATTATGTGGGAGTGACTGAAATTTTCCATTAATTATGAGTTTATGTTATTTTACCATTATTGGGAGTGGATGAAATTTTCATTTGAATAGGGGTGCAGTTGTTTTATTTGAAATTCATGTTTCTGATTTATGGAACTATTGTACTCATACTAGTCGATTTATATAAATATTTTTATATAATATGTTCCTTAAATCACGATTTAATGTTTTTTGACATAACAACGTCTATTTTAATGAATTGATGTTTTATTTTAAATACCAAAATTAAATTTCATTCTTACCATGTTTTAGTTGATATAATATATAGTTCATTGTATATGGAATTTATTATGGAATACATGGTGATACTGTACGTGAATTTATAGCTGACATCCTACATTTTTGTTCAGCAGATTTTAGATTCTATTATTCTTGGTCCCATAATTGGGAATGAACCACTTGGAAGTGGTTGTTGTTTTGGATCATTGAGAATGTTGAGTGGGATAATGTTTCCTTTTGAATTTTTTATTTTTATCATGAATATAGTTAAGTAATTTGATGAAATACTTCTCTGAGTTTTTCTATACATGTTTTACTTCCATTTCATTCTCCCTTTGGTGTATTGAGCATTGGAAGGTTTAAACATTTATCCTCTACTCTTTTGTGGAAAATTTTTTCACTCATTTGTCTTGGATGATGTCAGGTGATATTCACCAACCCTTGGAAAGTGGTAATTCCATTCCAGACATGTTAGTGTCGACTCATGTATTAGGGAACCTGGTTATCCTTTCTTGTTCGTTACATGATCATTAGTGACAAGTAGAAATATGGGAATATAGGTGAAAAAAAACACAACATGGTTAATAGAGAGTGATAGAGGGCATGGTAAGAAGAATGTTTATAACCAGGAAACCAAAAAAAAATTCATTGGTGAAAATACAAATCATTAAAAGGATTGGAATATAATGATAGAAAATAATTATTTAATTATAATGTTCTCAATGTCTAGTGATCTATTTACTATCATGATAGAGAACAACAATATATATATATATATATATATATTCTATGTATCTACTGATTTCATACAAAACATTTCATCCTTTGGATGTGTTTCGACAAATATTAACTTTATCTCTTACTCCATTAAATAATTATTCAAAATAATTTTTTTATTCCTAAAGCTCATAAATTAAATATTAATAGATCACAAGATCCATAAATAAATGACGAGTCTTTCTATCTGTCTATAATTGTCTACTAAAACACATATAGTTAATATCAATTATCTAATATAATTGATTAATTTTTTAAACTTCAATAATAAGACCCAACGTTTATACTCAACCATTTAATTTTTACTTAACCTTAATAACCTTAAAAAATATATATGACCATATTTGAAATATATGAAAATATAATGTTGGTTAATAAATTTCCAAAATACTTTTAACAATTGTAACCTAGAAAACAATAATTACCTCTAAATGACATATACCAAATATGTGAGTCCCTTGATCATATATTCTCCAAGAAAACATGTTAATAAAAAAAATCACCATAAAACCATAATGAAAAAATTAATTTATTAAAAAAATTACACATTATTTATTACATAAATAAAATATATTGTAATCAATTATATTATATAAATCTTAAAATTTGAAAACTTGAACAAATATTCCTTCAAAACCCAAATATGTTCCAAGGTCACCATTATTTCCCAATTTTATTTATCGATAGAAATCATCTCTTCATCTCAAATAAACATTAATATATAAAAATGATGAAGATATCACAGGTCAATTTCACAAAATCATCTATTTTCTCATTAAATATCACTATATCATTAAATATACTTTTTAGGTCAACTATACAACTTCACAAATACTTTTAAATCCATAAATAAAAACTAATAAGTAACAATAATTAGGTGTCTCCTTATTCATATACCCAAAATAACATTGATATAACTATTATATAATAAAATTCTAAAATACCAATCCATAAAAAATTCAAAACATCTAGATAAATGATTAGCATTGAATATTTCCTTCCTTTTTCAAGTAGTTTAACCTTACATTTGGACAATGACTCTAATAAGTATCATATTCCCCCAAAATATGATAGTAAACTCCTTCTCAGTTCCTTATTCAATAACCTTCATTTCAATAATAAAAAATCTTTCAAATAATTTGTTATATTCCCCATTGGTTTCTATTTCTTCATATCTAAAATGATAAAAATTGTTCCTTATATCCCACATGTTCCCACTACTAATTCCCTCAGTGAATGTAGTATTTATCATATTTTATGAGTTTGAGAGTTGTTTATAGTAAAAATAGTCAATCATATAACATGGAAATTTTATAAAGGATAATCACAATTTAGATCAATCTAGTCACTATCCCATTTGGTTTCTCATAATCACCACATTTTCTATCATATTCAATAATAACATGGTTTTTATGGTTCCAATGATTAAATGAAATGATGAAGCATATCATGATAAAAAATAATCCTTATGGGAAACCACATAGTCATTAAAATCATTAATTTGATGTCTAAATCACAGAATATACTTTTCTATCTAAGACACCTTAGGTTTAACCAAGATCCTTCAGCGATCCCAATTACTAAAATATTTTATAATGCTTTATAATGAATCTAAATTAACTAAATCATATCCTCCCAGAGTGTCAAGCCGGGTACAAATAAAGGGCGTGTTTATTGTGAAATATAATGATAACCAAGATATATTTGACTAAAACTCTTCAGTGCTATTACCCCTAGAGTCATTATAACGACCTGACATTAAAACATTACATAATCATGAATGAAATTAATAATTCACATTTAGGATCTTTCATGTTTAGAGTTTTAGATAATTAGGACATAACTATTACATCTCAAAAGATTAAAAAGAAGACACTTCCACTCAGTTTCCATTTATTTTCACAAAATAAAAACTCTTGAAAAAAATGTGTCATGTATAGTTTCATGTTTTTGATAGCATGACATTTCCTTTATCACATCCTTGACCCTATTCATCTTTACGTCCTCTGAAAAACAACTCAAAACATGGGATGAGCATAAAAATCATAGAAAGGGTTTTGAAACAAAGAATGAAAACATTAGATAATCATTTTATACATAACATATGATCTTCAACATACCTCATGAAATAATAATATTTATCATTAACACAATTGAAAACATAAATAATAAAGGTATCTTGTGTCATTCATATCATACTTACATTATATCTATCTCAGCTACGTAGGGAGTAACATTTGGAATACCCATCACAGTATATTCCCTAAATATCTTAGGAGATATATTCAAGTTTACCACCATCATGTTACCCAATGCATTGGAGAGCTATCTCTGGCTCACATGACCTAGGTTTATCAAAGAACCACACATATACCTAAACAATTATCAAGAACCATAACATATTTATAACACATAAAATAAACATAATGGAATGAGAACATTTCCAAATTCTAATAAAAATATATCATTTAAATATATTGACATAAAAACTCCATTATCAAAATCATATTCAATATCATAATACATAAAATAGTATTTGTTATTTATTTACCTTTTTAAAACATTTCAGCTTGTTAAGAATGCCAAAGATCAAATAATACTCATGGTAGGTGAAAATGTCATTTTCACCGCATAAATTGAAAAGAATAATTCTTTTTTCGTTTACTAAAATGCTTTACAGGAAAATATTCCCATTGAATGAAATGAAAAGTCAAAAAAATTATACACTTTATAAAAAATGTTTAGAATAAAACAAAATATTCCTCAATGAAAGGACATTGAGACGAAGTCCTTTACCTCGTGTCGAACATTACTAGACCATTCTTTAATCTCCTAAATAATAAACTAATGTTAATTTATGCTATTTTATGAACCTTTTTAAAGTTTATTATTTCATTTATATCACTTATTACCATATCATAATCATTATGTAATCATTTTTGTTATTAACGGTTATTTCGTCGATATATTGTACCGGTATAAAAATTAACACATTATAATTTGAAGTTTCCCATGTGGTCAAATATCCATTATATTCCGATTGATATTAAGGATTTAGATATCATATATAAAATATATATTTAGTATATGCATGTATTTAAATTAGAACATAACATTTGGAGATATGAAATGAAATGCATCGTTCATTGTGACGGTAAGTCATACGTACACATGAACTCTACTTTCATTTCTATTTCATATTTTGATGGAATGAAATCATAATGACACAAATTTATATTATAATTCCAGTATAATATCTTAAATAAAATCATTAAATCAATCTTTTATTCATCCCACATAAGGCATTAATGGGTCATATCACTTTGAGGGTGCGGTAGTTCGCACTTCCTAAAATGAAATTTCATGTTTACCCATTATGAAAACCATAAAGTTATTCTATAAATGGAAAATAGAGAAGCAAAAAAGAAAAAAATAAACGTTATATATATCATATATAAATACAATGACATCATAATGGTCACCATGAGAGGTAGTAGGAGATAATTGAACAATCATCGTTTCGTGAGGTGTTAGTTTTCCATCCACAAAAACATTAGGTACTTTAACGATTAGATGGAGGTGTGTGTATGTGTAGTTCAAATATATCTCATTAAAGAATCCTACTAAATTTATGATACTAGTTTTGTTATAAAATAAAATAATAAAAAGAGTTAATGTGGTTGGAGAAGTAAAATAAATCCAAAGAACTTAAGAGAAGGCATCACCTTTAAATCGGGTAACTCAATTTGGTCTCTTACCAAAAGGGTTTCTTGAAGAGCTTTCTGCCTAAAAAACGAATATAGGATGAAGATATGTATAATGGGAGCTTATTGGAGCAGAGTTTTCATGATACAAAATCTTTAGAAGTGTGAGAAATGAGATAGAAGTGATGGCTTTTTATAAGGGAGATGAGGGGCTCTTTTGGAATGGTTAAAATAATTATTTTATTATAACCTCGGATTTGGATTAAAAAGGTAATCTATTAGTTAATATCAAATTTATGACTACTCATGGTTTAAATAAAATAATCCAATAATAATTTGATAGGTTTTAGATATTTTTATAATATTTATAATCTTATTTATTTATATCATTTATTAATGAGGTAAATATTGCATCATTATTGTATCATAAAAAATTTAAATTATATGATGTCCATAAATTATAAAATAATTACCATGATATAGGAAATCATTATAAAAATCCATTGAATAATAATAGTTGAAATTATAACTTATATAACCCCATGTAAAAATTTATGTTCTAAAAGATATATGTTTCTGCCATTTTATTCTTTACTTTAAATTAATTAATATAAAATTTCATTATTACTCCCATGTGGCTCCATGGGTTCCCAAATTCAACCCAAGGATTCCTATGGATGGATATGTATCAGAAAATTGGATTATGAAACATGTTACGGTAATTTAATATTATTATAATATTATATTTTTCCTTCATTTACTATATTTACCTTTTAGTCATGGTAAATAAAATATTCACTGAATTAAATATTTAAAATTTCTAAAAGTGAAATTTACCAATTTACAAAATTTTGACATACTGATTCCAAATATGTAATATATTTTTCAAAATTCAAAACACAGTAGTGGATGAAATTAATTTAAAATTAATTATCGTTGTTAAAACAATTAGCGTGTTTTTAAAAAATAATAACTATCAAAAGATTGACAATTATTTATGTCAAATTTCAAAATGAAATTACTAAAATTGACCAAAATTAGATTAAATGGTAAATATATATTCTAAATACACTTTAAAACCAATTAAAAAAATAATATAACTCTATAAATTAATTATATTAAAAGGAACTTTTGAATTAAAATACAGTATTTTTCACTATTCATTAAAAAAATGAACATTATCAGAAAAGTACCAAAATATTAATCAGAAGTAAATTTTGATGTCCAGATTTTAAAGAATAATTTTATTTGGTCAAATAGAACAATTAATAGTGACAAAAATTATATTTAATGAGGTCTCTCCATTAAAAGTCTGTAAATCGACCTTTTAAAGAAAATTATGCTAAAAATTAGATTCATTCACAATTTAAGCCACTAAAATTTATTGGATAAATGTAAAAATATCTTACAAACATGTATAATAATATTTTAGTTAGTTATATTCATTCACACCAACATAATGTCTCAAAGATAACTACTATTTAAAATGATAATATTATATTGTTAGTGTGCAACGAACGAATTTAAAGAAACACGTTGTTGCGTATCAGGTATGCTATAAAATATAGAATACCCTTTAATGTAAAAAATTAATATTTATTTCAAAAATATTCATAAACATTAAAATTTATTATTCTTTATTAACATGGTATGTTACATCCTTCCCCCTTTTGGGAATTTCATCCTCGCATTTTTTATCACTTATCAAATAAGTGGGGGTATTTATCCCTCATAACATTTTCAGATTTCCACATTGCCTCTTCAACCATATGGTTTTTCCAAAAAATGATTACCTGAAAAATTAACTTATTCTGTAACACTTTCTCTCTATGATCAAGAATCTGGAATTTTTGTTCCTCATAAGATATATTCTCTTCCAACTGAATTCCCTATGGCCACAAAACATGAGATTGATCTGGCCTATAATTTCTCAGCATTGAATCATGAAAAAAACTGTGTACTTGAGATAAACATGGAGGTACATCCACTTTGTGCGCAACTTTTCCAACATTCTCTAGGATTTCATAAGGTCCAATGAACATCAGACTAAACATTCACTTCTTACCAAAACAAATCACACTTTTCCATGGAGAAACATTGAGAAAGACTTGATCACCTAACTAGTAAGGTAGATCCTTCCTCTAGTTATCCACATAACTTTTCTACCTTCTCTGAGCTCTGCTCCTGTTCATTTGAATCGACTGTACTTTTTCTTTAATCTCTTCTACCAATTCTGGTCCCATCATCAATCTTTCACCTACATTATCCCAAAAAGATAGAGTTTGACAACGCTTTCCATATAATTCCTCAAATTTGAGCCATCTGTATACTGGAATGAAAACTGTTGTTATATTAAAATTAAACCAAAAAAATATGTTGGCCACAAATTCCCTGGTAATCCAGTGAAAAAACATGTATCATATCCTCCAAGGTCTGAATTTTTCATTCTGACTTCCCATTTGATTGATGATGGAAAGTTGTACTAAAATTTAATTCAGTACCTAATGACTTCTGAAGGCCTTTCCAAAAGATAGAAGTAATCCTGGGATCATGATTAGATACAATGTAGAGGGGAATTCCTTGAAACCTAACTACCTCTTAAACATACAAACGGGAATGTTGATCTAGAGACAAAGTAACTCAAATAGAAAATAAATGAGATTATTTTGTCAATCGATCAAAAATAACCAAGATTTCATTATTATGTCTAGATGTCTTTGTAAATTCCACAACGATGTCTAGGGATATATTTCCCCAATTCCACTCTGGCATAGATAAAGACTGAAGCATCATTTTCAGTAACTTCCACTCTGCTTTAACCAGCTGAAAAGTCAAACACTTCACAATAAAGTAAACAATATCTCATTTCATTCCATCCCACCAGTAATACTCCCAAAGATCTCTGTACATCTTAGTACTATCGGGATGAACTAAAAATGGAGAACCCTGAGCTTCACATAACAACTCATTCTTCAATTATGAATCACAAGGCAGACATAATCTCTTTCCAAGCCTAACAAAAATCATTATCAATGTTAAATTCAGGAAACTTACCCATCTGAACCAACTCTACCATTTTCTGTAACTCATTGTCTTCTTTCTGCATTCATTTAATTCTATCTAATATAGATGATTACACTGAAACCTGAAACATAAATGAAGAATTTCTTACACCAAAAACATCTATGCCAACATTTATCAAATCAAAACCAAAAGGATCTCGTTTCAAAGTTGGAATGGTTAATAAAGCCTTACTTTTTCTACTAAAAGAATCATCCACTTTATATTCTTTTCCTGGATGGAAAAGGATCATGAAATCATAATCCTTGATTAATTCCAACCATCTCCTCTGTTTCATGTTCAATTATTTGTCAGTGAATATATACTTCAAACTTTTGTGGTCGGTTTGAATTTCTCATTTTACTCCATACAAAGATGCCTCCAAATTTTTAAAGCCAAAACAAACGCAACTAAATCCAAATCATGTGTAGGGTAATCTAACTCTTGGGGTTTCAACTGACGTGAAGAATAAGTTGTTTCCTATTCATTCTTTATAAGGACACAACCAATTCCTTTCTATGAAGCATAACTGTAGATAACAAACTCACCATTTCTCGAAGGTAGTTCTAAAACTGGAATATTCATAAATCTACTTTTTATTTCCTTAAAACAATCATCACATTATTTTTTCCAAGTGAGAATAAAACCTTTTCAAGTTAATTAAGTCATTGGATGAGATAAATATGAAAAATTCCCAAAAAACATTCGATAATAACCTTCCAAACCAAGAAAACTACATATCTCTGTTATATTTGTGGGTCTTGGCCATTCTTCAACAACTTTTTTTTAGCAGGATCAACAATTATTCCATTTTTTGAAACAATATGACCAAGGAATGAAATTTATTGTAACCAAAACTCACTCATTCTAGAATATGTTATAACTACAAATTCATAATGTCCATATCTAGTTAAAAACGTGGTCTTCCTAATGTCTTCTTCCTTTACATTCAACTGATGGTACCCTGAACAATAGATCAATCATTGAAAAGTACTGAGCTACCAGGAGCTGATAAAACAAATCATCAATATGAGCCAAAGGATACTTTTTCTTAACATTGATGTTATTCAATGCTCTATAATAAATTCATTGTCTCATTGAACCATCTTTCTTTTTAACATATAAAATAGGAGCACCCCATGGTGATGTACTATGTTGAATGAACCCTTTATCTAATAACTCCTTCAATTGCTTCTTAAACTCTAAAAGTTCAATTTTCTCCATTCGATAAGCGAGATTTGAAATTGGTTTAGCATCAGTAACTAAGTAAATTGTAAATTCAACTTCTCGATCCCGTATAATAGTAGGGAAATCATCAGAAAAAACATAAAGATTCTCATTTACTAATGGAACATCATTAATCTCATCATTTCTTTTATTTTAAACAATATGAGAAAGGTAACATTTATTTCAATCTTTTACTAGTTTCTCAGCTTCATGATATGTTATCAAAATTAAGGGTGCATTCTTGTACAAAAGCTAAAAATATTTTACAAAAGAAGCCTTTTTAGCTCTGTAGTAAATCTTAGAATGATAAACAAAAATCCAATCAATACCCAAAATAATTTCAAACTGTACTAGAGGAAAAACAATAAAGTTTTCAGGTAGATTCATTATGCACATAATGAAATGAAGGCTATTATGTTTTCTTTTGGTCCCAATATTTCCACTATGTGTTTTTACCATATGTTACATATTCATATAATGAGATGGAGTTACCAATTTACTAGAAAACTTATCATATATGAAAGAGTGTGTGGACCCCTAATAAGACAACACATTTGCATAATATCAACAAACAAACAGTGTACCTGATACTACTTCATTTGACGGCCCAACATCTGCTGAAGAAGTTGCAAAGGATTTCACCACCCCTTTCTGCTTGTAGTCTGGTAGCTTTCCCTCATTTGAGTTCTTCTATGGACACTCATTTTCATAATGACCCATTTAATTTCACATAAAACATTTTACTTACTGTAAATCACATTTTTTATTAACATTACCTTGATCTTTTTCAGTGTAATTATGAGCCATATGTCCCATTTTACCACATTGGTTACACCAGAATTAAAAAGACATTCCCCAGCATGCTTTTTAAAAAAAAATTCAAAAATAGTATATTTAGGTTTCTTACCATCAGAGTATTTTGTAGCATTCTTCCCTTTCTCCTACCACCTCGACCTTTTATTCTGTTATTTGTCAAAGAACACAAGATCATCGAAAAACTCTATTTCCAACTTCTCCACACAACGAACAAGTTTTTCATAACTTTTAATCTCACGAGAAGCTAAATCTCTTCGATAATTTGGCTTTAATACTTAGTAAAAACAGATGATTTTACTATCAAGATATCGTATGAAATTCGTAGAATACTATGCGAGATGAATGAATATTTCTTCATAAGAATCCACTGAGTCATTATCCTGCCTCAATTCTATGAATTTTTTTCCCATCCTATGTCTCACCACCATAGGAAAAAATTTCTCAAGGAACATAAATTTAAATTTAACCTAATCAAGTGTATCAATCTCCTCACCATCCTGGATATTTTTCAACATCGACCACCACTGATCACCATCACCTTCAAAACGGTAATCAACAAGACTAACCTATTGGTGTTCTGAACACCCCATGTTATAATAATTTTTCTCTTGTGCATTAATACACCATTATTCTTGTAAAAGGTCAGATGATCATCTGAATTATGGGGGATGTTTCATCATTAAATGCTATACTACTAAAATTTTACTTTGTGATTGGTCTGGAAGATCTCATGGATACCATCACAATTTATATCCTGAGTCAACTGTACTATTACTGCTACCAACTATTCAGTTCATATTCTGATCATCTTAGGTTGTGGATTTGTAAATTTATCTTCCTCCTTATGTCATCCCAACATCCCTATCCTGTTTTCTCTGTGGAAAACTATTCTAAACATATAAATATCATAGGAAAGGCAATATGGTAATTTGCCTATGCTATATCATTTCAATATTACCGTAAATTTATTTATTTAGATTAATTTAACAATATTCTAACACCAACAGTTGTTTAAACTATCCTTTGATAAAAACTATAAAGAATCGAACTTAAAACATTACATAATCATGAATTAAATTAATAATTCACATTGAGGATCTTTTCAGGTTTAGGGTTTTTTTCAGAATTAGGACATAACTATTACATCTCAAAATATTACAGAGTAAACACTTCGACTTAGTTTCAATTTTGTACACAAAATAATAACTCATGAAAAAAAAGAATCATGTCTAGTTTAATGTTTTAGATAGCATGAAATTTCCTTGATCCCATCCTTGACCCTATTCATCATTAAGTCTTGTGAAAAAATTTAAAACATGAGATAAGCATAAGAAGCTCAGTAAGGGTTATAAAACAAATAATTAAAACATTAGATCCACATTACATATATAAGATAAGATCATTAAAATACCACATGAAATCATAAGATTTATTATTAACACAATAGATAACATAAATCCTAAATCTAGCTTGTGGCATCCATATCATACTAACATTGTAGCTATTACAGCTACATAGGGAGTTACATTTGGAATACCCATCAGAGTATATTCCCTAAATCTCTTATGAGAAACATTAATGTTTACCTCCTTCCCCTTACCCAATTCATTAGAGATCTATCTCGGGCTCACCCATACTAGGTTTATCACAGAACAACCCGTATACATAAATAATTCCCATGAACCATAACATATTCCAAACACATAATATAAATATGAAGGAAAGATAACATTTCCATATTATAATAACAATATATCACTTAAATTTACTGACATAACAAATCCATTATCAAAACCATATTCAATATCAAAATACATAACGGAGTATATGTTATTTATTTTCCTTCTAAAAACATTTCAGCTTTTTAAGGAAGCCAAAGATCAAATAATACACATGAAGCCGTAAAAGGACATTGGCACCGCTTACATTAAAAAGAAACATTATTTTTTTTGTTTCTCAATAAAAAACATTTTATGAAAATATTTCCATTGAATGAAATTGAAACTCAAAGGAATTTACACACCCTATAAAATAAATTTTAGAATAAAACAAAATATGCCTCAATGAATGGAGATTGAGACGAAGTCCCTTACCTCGTGTCTGACTTGACTTAGTCATTCATTAATCTCCTGAAAAATAAAATAATGTTAATTTCAACATGATTAATAAACTTTTTCAAGTTTATTGTTTCGTTATATCAATTATTACCTTGTTATAAACATTATTTAATCATTTAAGTTATTAATGGTTGTTTCGTCAATATTCGGTACTTGAGTAAAAATGAACACCTTATAATTACTAGTTGCCCATGTCGTAAACTATCCATTATATTAAGAATGATATTAATGATTTAGATATCATATATATCATATATATCAAGTATATAAACCTATTTATATTAGTACATAACATTTTGAGGTATGAAACGAAATGCACAGTTCATGGAGATGGTAAGTCATACGCACGCATAAATGATGAATTCATTTTCATTTCATATTTTGAGGAAATAAAAACACAATGATACATTTTTATATTATAATTCCAGTATAATATCTTAAAACACCATGTACTCCATCCTTCATTCATACCACATAAGGAATTAATGAGTCATATCACTTTGAGGGGGCGGTAGTCCGCACTTCCTAAAATGAAATTATCACATTTACCAATTATAGAACCCATAAATATATGGTATAAATGGATAATAAAAAAGAATAAGTAAAACATAAACATTGTATATATCTTATATAAATATATTTCTATCATAATGGCCACCATGAGAGGTGGTAGGAGATAATAGAACAATCATCATTTCGTGAGGCGTTAGTTTTCCATCCACAGAAAAATTATGTCCTTTACCCATTAGAAGTAGATGTGGGTAATTGTAGTAAAAATAATTCTCATAAAAACATCCTAGTATATTTAGGATTCTATTTTTTTATAAAATAAAGGAATAAAAAGTTTTTAGTGGGTTGGAAAAGTAAAATTAAACAAAATAACTTAAGAGAAGATGCTGCCTTTTTAATTGGGTTACTCCCTTTGGATTGAACAAAAAGGGTTTCTTGAAGGGATTTATGCCTAATGTAGGGCTTATAAGTTGAAGAGAGGGATATTGGGAGCTTATTGGAGGAGGGATTACATGATCCAAAGGCTTGATAAGTGTGATAAATGTGTTATAATTGAGAGATATTTATAATGGAATGGAGGGGCTCTTTAGGAATGATTGATACAATTATTTTATTATAACCTCATCCTCAGTTTCAAAAGGTCAAATATTCATTAATATCAAATTTATGATGACTATTTGTCGAAATAAAATAATCCAATAATAATTGGACATTTTTTGGGAATTGTTTTAATAATTATAATCTTAGTTTTTCAAATCATTTATTAATAAGGTAAATATTTCATCATTATTGTGTCATTAATAATTACATTTATTTGATATCCATGAATTATAAAAAAATACCATGATGTACAAAATATTTTTAATTTTTAAAATAATATTTACTATTTGAAATGATAACATATATAACCCCATGTAATAAATTATTTACTAAAAGATATTTGTTTATGTCATTTTTGTCTTACTTCAAATTAATTAATATAAAATGTCATTGTTAATCTCATGTGGCTTCATGGTGTCCCAAATTCAACCAAAGGATACCCATGGTCGGATATGTATCAAAAAACAGGATTAGAACACATGTTTGGTTAATTTAATATTATTATAATATTATATTTTATCTTTATATACTATATTTACCCATTAATAATGGTAAATAAAATATTTACCGAAGTAAATATTTAAAATTTCTAAAAATAAAAGATAACTATTTACATAATTTGGTCTTAATGATTCCAAATATGGAATCAATTTTTCCAAATTCAAAATACAGAATTGGTAGAAATTAATTTAAAATTAATTCCCACTATTAAAAAATAGCATGTTTTTATGAAATAACAACTATCAAAAGATTGACATTTGTTTATGTCTAATTTTAAAATGAAATTATTTCCAATGAACAAAATTAGATGAAATGGAAAAAATATAATCCAATTAAACTTTAAAACCAATTAAAAAGATAATATAACCATATAAATTAATTATATTAAAAGGAACTTTTTTATTTAAATACAATATTTTTCACTATTCATTAAAAATGAACATGATCAGAAAAATACCAAAATCTAATCCAAAGTAAATTTTGATGTCCCGATTCTAAATAAGATTTTTATTTTGTAAAATAGAACATATAAGGGTGAAACAATTATATTTAATGAGGGTTCTCAATTAAAAGGTGGTAAATCGACCTTTTAAAAAAATTATGCTTAAATTTAGATTCATTCACATTTTAAGCCTCTAGAATTTATTGTATAAATGAAAAAAATTTTACAAACATGTATAATCATATTGTTGTTAGTTCTATTCATTCCTTCTAATACAATGTCTTGTAATTAACTACAATTTAAAATAATAATATTATATTATTAGTGAGCAACATAAGATTTCAAAGAAACCCGATTTTATGTATCAGGTATGAAATCGAACATAGAATCCTCTTTAAAGTAAAAATTAATATTTAATTAAAAATTATTAATAAAAATTCTAATGTATTATTTTTTATTTACATGGGATGGTATAGTCATCCATTCCAAAACAATATACACATGTAGTATCTAGACTGAGATGTATTTCTATGGAAATTACATAATCTCTAACTTATATAAACATTATAATGTTATCATATACATAGAATAATCCTCTGATTAATTTATATGGTTATGTTTCCTAATCTATTATTTACATTATATATTTCCTCATTCCTCTACTAAGCATCCCTCAAATAAAAAATATTTATACACTGACTGAAAATTCCAAGATGTCATGGTTTTTTTAATATTTTTTACAGTAGATAAAATTAATTATATCTAAATTAAAAAAATAGGTTAGTAGATTTATTAAACCACATACATACATGAATCTCACAAACATTTTAAGAGATTATATAAAAGGATATATTTTCGTTTATGACCATAATTATTCCATTTATCATATCCATTTATATGAGTCACAGTAAACATCATAACATAATAATGATATAAAGTAAAATAAAGAGGATTTGAGATGCATAGAAAGGGTTACATATAGTGGGAAATATCCTGATTAAAAAATTTATAATCAATATGGAATGGTAAATAACATAAAACACTGAGATTTAATAAAAATCATGATCATGATGAATAATATGGTGGGAATAAATGTTCAACCAATAATTCCATAATAATAATGACATTGTCATGAAAATTAGCCATGGATATCATAACTATTTAAATAATCACACGAACAACAATAATTGATTTAATGGTGATGAATTTTATAATTTTGAACAGCTTAAACATAACCCCAAGGACATGCTACGTGACACCTTATATTATCATTAAGGCCTCATGATAAGACATGTACAAAAAGGGTAAGGCATCAGCAAAATTCTTTATTTATTTTGTCTCATGAGACCTAATTATGAATAATGGGGAAATGGTTTTTAAAATAACCTATTATATTTAAACTTAATATTAAAATAAATTAGTGGTAAAGATAGAGGTAAATTCAATTCATACCATATCAGATAAAAAAACAGTCCTTTCAAACCATTGTATGAATATTTAAAAAATAAATCATTAAGATAATGAGAAGAATAATAATTTTAAACTATTTACTAATACCAAATAATTATTAAAAATTTACTCATTAATTTTTAGGGTAATATTAAAAATATTTTATAAAATATATAAGATTATTATTTAAATTGAATAAAATGTATTCTCACAGATTAAAAAAATAAGGTCAGTTTTCCCATAAATATAATATTTCTATATTGAAAACATAATGATTTAAAATTTCATGAAAAATTAAGAATTTAAGAAAATAGGTTATTGATAAAATACATAAGTCAGTTTTATGATATAAAAACAAAATATTTTCATTAATAGAGGCCTAACCATAAAAAATATCAAATAGAAAAATGATTATAAAATAAAACCATTACCTCATTTCTAGATTTCTTTTGTATATATTTTAATATCTTATATAATAAAAATATAAATATCATAACATTATCATAGAATCATATTTATATATTTAATAATATATTTTATTTAATTAAAACCACTTATCATGTGCTTATTGATAATTCATTTTTAAAATCATTGTTCTGGGTGATAATTGCTTTATTTTTCTCATAAGTTTTGGTCTGATTGTTTTGTTACTTTTACATTGATTATATTTCAACCATATTCATTATTTCAATCACGATATTAAAATCATATTATATATATATATCCATCAATGTTATATATATAAATCAAAATATATTGTTCTTGGGGATGGTTGGTCGTATGTATATTAAAATGCAGTTTTCATGATTTGACAGTTGTAAAAAATTAGAAGGTAAATATTAATTTACCTTTATAGAATTATTATTATTTAGTATATATCTGATATATTAAATAAATATAACATTATTATAACACATGTGAATATTAAATAAAAAAATAAATCTTTTTGTGGAAGAGGTATTTAACAAGTAGACTTGAGAGAAATTACTATGTTCCATCATATTGGGACATAAGATAATAGATATCATATTATAATTATAAAATAATAATAATATTACAATATGTTATATATATATATTGAATAAGTATTAATACCTATAAAATTAATATTTTGAAAAAAAAATAATTCTATAGCTATGTAGAGCATGTAGGACATATGTATGCACAATCCATACATTAACATACCATTTCATCAAAAATAGTAAGAATAATGGTTTCTTAATAATATAAATAACATTTGAGTTTTATTAGGCTATTAAATATACTATTTTGTGATAAATTTTGTAAAATAATTTGAGTTATAGGAATAAATAAATTAAATGTTATTGGGAAAGGTAATTAACTATTCTTTGAGAGACCACCTTGGATGCCTTCTTGTCGAACATTGGGTTGGTCTTTCTGTATGATTTGACCCTGTAAAACATAAAAGATTATTTTTATATGGGACTTCATTGGGGATTGGTTTATATAGGATTCTCAATGTATTGTAAATATGAGATGGAATGGGATTCCTTTTAGGACTGATGGGAAGGTCACTCTTTGAAATTATTTAAATATTAAAATATATTAAGATCATACTCACGGGAAATTATTAAAAATGCCCATATATTAGAATATACAATTTTATATAGTTTAAATATCATCAATAATGAAAAATATGAAAAATAATATGGTGTACTTTTATCCAAAACTTTTTGTTAAACCCTTTAGTTAACCTATATTATCCATAACTACAATAATAACCTTTTTTCTCTTAAAGAGTAACAATTCCACTCAAACGGTAAAACTGAAACTATATATAGAGGATGATATTTTAAACAATATATTATCCCTCTTTCCGTATTTAAATTAATTTTATTTTAAAATCATTAGTAAAATATTGTTTATATAAAATATATTTTCATTATATTGGAAAATATTCATCTAATTTGTGGAAATGATGCACCCACATCCTACTAGGAGAAATAGAGTCCCATACATATTACCTTGAAAATTCATCCTGTTATTATTCTAATCATTTTATAGATGTATGAAGTCCTATTTGATCTTAGGTTGGATATATACAAGCTACACTTTTGGTGATTCACCAGCTGTCTCTTCAATTTTTTTATACACCACTATGATTAGGTTATGGCCTCTAATTGATATCATTATATAATTGATAAAAAAGATCGTTTCATCAATGAAATTCAAATGTGAAATGGAACTTGCATATAACAAAGACCTATATGGGAGGATGTTTCCTGTCTTGATGAATTTGATGACAGAACAGATTAGAGATTCTTGGGTAAGGATAAAGAAGTTGGGGGAGAGTGGGTCTCCATTATGAAGTCCACAAAAAACCTTCATGAAACTCAATTTCTTCCATAAGAAGTATATGTAGATCCATGATGAAATGAAACATATTAATATGAGGTATGAAGCTCAGTGAGAAAAACAAATACCTAAAAGGACCTTTGTATGTAATTCCATTCGGGTTTGTCATGGAATTTGTTCATAACCAATTTTATTTCAATGTTTGAACCAATAAACTTGTGAGTAATATCACTTAACAATTCAGGTGTTATGCCTATGGTCCCCTGGATTGACCTCCCATTGATAAAACCATTTATCTTAGGTGAGAACCAATGGGTAAGATGAATGGATTTTTTTATCATAATAATTCCCAAAACATTTTATGTGAAATTTCACATACTTATAGGACTATAATTATGTATTTATTTGTGTTCATTGATATTTGTCATATGGACCAATGTGTTTTCACATGCCACAAGAGGTAGGTAACCACCATTGAAATTATATTTCATATAATTAACTAAATCTTTAAGAATCAGAGTCCAAGAAGCCCGATATAATGTGACCTGAAATCTATTGGGTCTTGATTCACTTTCTTGATTGTGGTTCCATACTACATCTTGGATTTCTACTCCATCATGCACTCCTTCATAGAATACATTTTTTTATCCTAAAATTCATTCTGAATAGCCTAAAAAATGATTTAATGAAATCAGGGATAGCCTCTATGTAGGTGGGGGTTGGGACCTGGATGTGTGGATTTGAAGTTAAGCTTGTTCATAAATGTGTTGGTGACACGATCATTTATGTATATTGTACTATATAGGAGGAAATTTGTTCTATTTATTCATAAATTCTCTTTTATAATAGCGTGGAATTAGTCCTTGTTTTGGTCCCCTACCTTCAAAAATTTATCTCTTTATTCCACTCAGGCCATGCATTTATGGTTTAGGATCATTTTGGACAAATAATTTTTTCTGTATTCTAGCTTAAATAATGTATGTTCATTCTAATTATTTTCGAGGATATACTACATGAAGTCAATTTCATTTTGGGAAATTTCTCTATCTTTAAGACTTGGAGGCTAGTAAGTGATCCTACTATATAGATCACCTTTCAGTAGCTGATTCTTATTAAAGAGGGTTCTCTATTAAATATATAGATTTAGATGTTCCATTGATTCAATAAATTTTTTTGATATTCCATGTAGAGGGAACCAAATATGTGTGTACATAAAACAACAATTTATTTCTCTCCAATATATTATGTTAACCAGAAGGGAGTAATGATAAGATATTATACAGAAAATATGGCTAAAATTTTCATCATGGAAGTTAGAGATATTATGGAAGATAGAAAGATAGGGATCAAGGTGGCACCGTGAGAGGAAATAACATTTCGGATTATTATAGTAAGTGAAGAAATTAAATTAATATCCCATATTTAAAATGCCTAGACTAGACATGAAGGACCCAATGACCTAGATATCATTTTGTAGAAATGTACCTCTATCATTCATTTCAATAGGGGAATTAATTATATTGAATTATACACCCAAAATACTAATATAATTTAATTGGTCGAAGGCTCTAAGGCAATTCCATAAGGATTTCCTTTCTTTCACATCACACATAATGTAAATAAATGAAATGAAGAAGTATTTAACTCTAGTTAAAATCGTGGTTGTGTTGTGTTGGTCTGTAGATTTTACTAGATCCACATTAATATCTAGTTCCCAAAATAACCAAATATAGAAGTTACATGGGGCAGTATCCAATAAGTAATGTTCCATGACTATATTTGAAAACTCTAAAATAATAAAATGATTAGGCTTGGGTTACAGTTATGATATCAAAAAATAATTATTTTTATAAATATCATGAGAGATAAAATATGTATTGACCTTGGCACCAATTCCACATGAAATAAATATAATGAATAATATCATCAACTTATGAGGTGCTAGGCATTGGACCCTAAAGATAGTGCACTCTTGTACATGGATAAAGAGATGAAATGAGATCTCATGGAATACTATCTGGTGTAGACCCCATAATGTATTGGTGATACATATGGGGATAAAAGCAATATACTCTTCTGTATGGGTGAAAACATAGACAAAGGATAAATGAAATAATGTGGAGAATGAGGGTGAGATGTAGCTACCCCAAAGAAAAAAATAGAATGAAGGAAAGAAATTTCAAATCCCTTATGAAAGGGATAATTAGTAGTTGAAGGAGAATTTCCATTTTTTACGTATGAATAGTGATGCATGATGAGATAGGATGAGATATAATATGATCATGTAGTAACAATATAGTTAGAGAAGCCTTCACTATATTGTGAACAACGTGCACATGTGAATAGGATTTGCACACATCTATAGAAGGAATTACAACAGATTGACACTGTTCAAATATAGTTCCATTATATTTAAAAAAAATATGTGATTGTTGTTATTTGGTGTAAAAAAAGGATCATATGATTTATTTATAGATAAAGACTATACATTTATTTCCCATGTTATGATTTCAATAACAAAATAATCAAATCCTTCAAAAACAATTAAAATGTGTATCTATATCGTCGTAGGAATATCGAAATAGACCTTTAAAATAGGTTCACAATAAGTGCCCATTCACTATACACAAGATTGATGAAAACCTATTTTCAATGTTATTACCCATATGTAAATCTATTCCAAAATCATTCCACTTGTTTGTATCCTGAAAATAATTTAATTTCATAGAAACCACTCACATTTTTTAGTGAACTTTTTTGATTGTTTAATTTATATGAGATAGTTTGTCCATTAAAATGAAATATTAATGTTTTATAACTTGTTGTAATAATGTTATAACATTGTTAAAATAATTTTGAATTTATAATAATTGAGTACAATAACATTCATTATTAAAATTAAAATCCATTTAAATGAATTTAAAAGATAAATTAAGTGAAATAATTAAGAACCCCTACATTGATATAGTAAAAATATTGAAAACATTTATAATGAAGGGAGTAATTAAATAATGTTATTCAAAATATTATAATGATTTTATTACCAAAATCCCTTATTTTATTTAATTTTTTTTATTTGAATGATTTTTTTCCACAAATTCTTATTTTAAAATCAAATATTATATTTCAAATTTTTTAAAGTGTAAAATAGTTTAAGAAAATTATTTTAATTCCTTTTGATGCATTATATTATTAAAACAAAATAAATTTGGTCTAAATTTTATCTTCTTAATTACGAAATAATTTTTATAGCATTATAATGTCATAATTCATATACTGTATTTTACCATACTTCACTATTTAGTTAGAAATTTTACATTATCCAACATATTATAAAAATGAAACCATTGGGAAATTTTGACATATTGATTTCAAATTTAAGGCCCTATTAATTAAAAAAAATTTATATGTAAAATTTTATAATAAAATTAAATACATATATATTATTATGTCAGACATGTGGTGAATAAAAACAAGAATATCAATTTATTTTATATTATTATTTCTATAAAAGAATTATATCTCTTATTAAATTACTATTAATTGGAAAAAATTCCCTATAAGTATTTACTATTTATATTATTTTCAGTATGCTATATTCATGTAATAGTGTAGTTATTTATATCACTTTAATAGTACTATTAAAATGGTCAGATTCCAACAGTCATATTCCCAATTCTCATATTTTGATGGTTAGATTCCAATGGAATGATTCTCAATAGTCATATTACTCTATATAAATAATTTATAATAAATCCTTATTTTATAGTCATATATTATCTTTTAATCCATTATATTTATAATATTATTTTTCTTCATTATAAAAGAAACATATATCCTATAAATATTTTTCATCTTCATGAATGTTCTTCTTGAGTTAACGTATATGGTTTTTCCATATATATTTACTTTTCTTATAGTACTTGTTTCAGAAATTTTCGTAAATTTGTGTCTCCTATTTTATATTATATTCTTTTTTATTGTGACATTACGATGAAATAATAAAATTATACATCTATATTATTTTTTCATGGATTTTTGTTTTTATAATTATCATATCTAACATTTTACATCCCCCTATAAATACTTTCATCCTTGAAATATGGGGTCTATATAAATATATGAAGATGTGGGTTGACTCTTCCTTATTAATTCCTCACTCTTCCCTATTACTTATTCCATCATTTAATTTCACATGTCTACTTTCAGAATATGGATTGTTTGACTTCGTAACACTTTCAACCGTTATTAGAATTTGGATTATAATATCATTACAGGATAAATTATGCTTGATCTAAATATCATTGGATGGTGGTACATGCCAAGGGTCTGGAATATAAATTTTTTTGAATTGAGACCTTGAAGAATTTCAAATAGTTTTATAGATTTTTTGAAAATCTAAATTAAATTCTATAACATCAATTTTCATTAAGATATAAAATGGTCCAATGAATCTCAGACATTTCATTCTCTTTATCCAAAACTATATTACTCTAACACCCTGAGTTTTTTTATATCCCATAAAGACAAATTAATTTTAATTTTTGTATTTCATTCTTTTCGAAAAAAAATAAATTATTTATATGTGCCCTAAACAATGTTATTCTTTCAATACAAGAAATATTTGATTAGCTTGTACAACATAGATCATTTAGATTCAACGAAATGAAATTTCATTATTATAAATATTAAAACAAGATAGAAATAAAATAGTTATTAAACGTAGTAATATTAATATTTTTACATATATTTTAAATTTTATGTATAATATTTTTATATAAATAACTCATATTTATAGTATGTCATATAATATTTAGTAATTTCTTAATCAGCTAGAAAAAGCTACTCTCAAAATAATTAATTTTTACACAACTATCTCACCAATATTAATATTAATTTTACAAAAATATAGATTTTAAAATTGAGAAATTTAAAATCAATTTTTAAATAAATATTTCAATATTGTATTGGGGTTATTTTTTGGGATTTTTATTAAAAACCTTATATTTGGATGATTAATGAAAAATAATAAATTTTATTTCACAATGATTTTTAAATCTAATTTAAATATATATATAAATTAAAATTTATGTATTTGTGATTATAATAAGATAAAATATACAAAATATAATTCATAATGGTCATTATAACTAATTTAACAATGAAAATGGATATAATACATTACAATCTTTTGGACTTTGCAATTTAATACCCATCTATCTCCTCCAATTTATGGGGTTACATTTAATAAAATTTCTTCCACATCTATGAATGGAATTTTGAAAAATATATTAAAACATAGGTATAAAAAGTATTTATAATTTCTAGAATTTTCAACATTTTATTATATTAAAAATTTTACTAAATGAAATCAAATTAAGTTATTGTGATTTAGGTAAAAATGGGCATAATTAAATACTAGTCTTAAAAAAAGGATTAAAATTTAAATTACACGTATTTAGAAACTATTATATGGATTTAGATAGGCCATTACATCTCTTATGATCTATAATGGTTCATTTGGAACACTTGTGGGACATGTAAAAAGTGTGGAGCACTCAAATCTTTTCATCAATACCCAACAAGTCCTTTTACCCACTAATAAAAGGCCTCACATCTACCCCCTCTCTTAACACCTCTGAATCCATTTTGGCTCATCCAAACCAATTGAAAATCATTTCATACCTACACTATATTCATCCTAGAATCCACAGCTTCTGAAGAAATCCATCCATGTATTCCATTTGGTAAAAACCAAAAGAGTTAACTAAAGAAATGGTTACAAACATCAATAAGAAAATTCATTAAATTTATTTATTCACCTAATAAAATAAAAATATAAAATTAATATATATTATCAGAAGAATAATAAATACAAAAATATTTTATTACTTCAATGTTTCAACCGGCACATACATGGGACTTCATCTTATAGGTAATGAACATAAAACTCTTCTGTAAGGCAGACTAGTACCTCGCAAAATGTAGTCATTTGTTTTTCCTTTAGAACCTCTCATAGTTAATAATTATGAAAAAAATGTTTATATATAATATTTTTTTAAGATGTATATATTATTATATAAATAATATATTTCACATTCTTTCTTGCATGCCATTTTTTTAAATATGATAACATCTTTTGTGCACATGTGACTACCACATCCTCAAAGTCATGTGACTCATTCACACAATATATGCTATGCATTATGGTTTTTTTAGTAAATTAATATTAAATATGTAATAAAATAATTTTTATATAATTAAATTATATATATATACATATAATTTATTCTCATTCCATTCAGTATGGCATGAATATGGAATCTACAGTCATGAGTATTTAATGCCTACCATCACCATATACACTGTATTTAATTATACTTTTATATATATTATATATTATTATAAATAAATATATACTTAATATAGTATATAATTATATTTTGGTTATAATTATTGATATTATGTAACCATTATATTATTATTTGGATGAAAAATATAACAAATCAAGACACATGTGAAAAACAAAGCAGTTATTACCCGAAATGTAATATTAACATTAAATTGTTGATAGAGTGTAAAAAATTTCCTAATAATATAATATATGTTATGAAATATAATAATACGATTTTTTTACTTATATAATAAACTTATATCAATTATAAGGGAGGTTTGAACAAGTACGAAGATACTCAAGACTTATGGTAAATGTTTTCTCATCTCACTTTATATATTTATGGGATCAATGAAATGTTCTTCATATGTTTCATTTTTGATGTATATATAAATAAAATTAATGTATTATATGATCCTCATACTAATATATTTTTTTATTTTCATACCAATTATATAATATCTAATTCATGATGTCTATATTTCATAAATTATAGAATCAGTAAGGTAATTTTCTCACAATTTACCTTATATGGGAAACATATTCTCATATTTAAATTTATTATTTTAAGAGCTTTATATAAGTTTTCTCTCACATGTTACATAATGAATATTATAATTTTTTTGATATTAATATATTCATGTATTGTTATTATATCATGGGTATTATGATTAAAAATTACCATTGTGGTATGATTTTATTTCTATAATCTCATCATTTATCATTATTATTAAATATTATGACTCCATTTTTGAAAGATTGTCAAGAATTTTAATCTCATTTATTAATTCATGGAATCAAATTGTATTTGTACCAATCTTCCACTCTTTTAATTATGTTAATTTTTAAAATATTTTCATGATTATCTGACCATATTTATTTATTACTTCAGAATTATGGAATATTTGAATATCATGTTTTCAAATATGTATTCAAAAAACATATTTAAAGAAAAAATTATATTATAATATATTAATGGAATAATTATATAAAATTTTTATTGGATTTAAATTATATTTTTAAATATAGAGGTTCTAAAACAATATTATGATTTAAAATGAATTTATGAAATCCGTTAAATATGTTACTCCATAATTGTTACAAAAATAAATTTTCCTTCAATGATTGAAGCCCTGGAAATAGTTTCTCCATTAATATGGACATTATCAATGAAAAAAAATTATTATTAATTCATTGAATGATTTATTTTTAAGATGTAAAGTAGTATATGAAACGTGTTCTTCTTTTATATGTTATATTAGTTTGAAACCAAAACCTTTTTATTGGTTATTATTTTTTGAAATGATTATGACACCTGTATCATTTTTTTAGGTTTGGATATGATTATATGTTTATGATACCCATTTCATTTCATGGGTTATGATATGGGGATTATAAAACCCATCTCCTTTTATGTTTGATTATATAAGGTAATTTTTATTATTTTTTTACATTTACATGTGATTTTATTATGTTATGGGGGAAAAATATATCTACCTTCGATGAATTAGGTAAATATTTATATCTCAAGAGATAATGATGTGAATCCAGTCGACGTGCTTTATCCACTATGGAATATGGAGAAACACGATCCACTATGGGAATATGGTGAAACTAGATCCACTTTGAGAAGATAGGGAATCCCAATTTCTTATGAGTACTATAACGAGGTATAGTGGTGGGTCCCCCCATGTAAGAGTACTCCCCATGAGGTTCCATAAAATGTTATTGAAATATGACTCAACTTAAAGGGAAATGTATTATATTTTTTTTTCTTACATAATTCCATATCTTATTTCTATGTTATGCAGTCATGGATTAAACTCTTTATTCATTTACAATTCATGTCACATGAATTGAAAATATTTAGAGCATGATTTTTTATGATATAATATTTGGATGGTAAATTATAATGTTATGTTCCTGATAAAATACACTTATACTATTTATTATGCTCAAATATATCCCTTTAATACCATTATTGAGAATTTGTTGTGACCCATTTTTGTGATTCGTTTCCCTAGGTTATAAAGATTTTTATTTTGCATGATGTTTTTAAGAAGGGTGATTGTCATAAAGATCAAGGTTTGAAATAATGTAGCGTACTTATATACTAGTGTTTATGTATCTATGTTTCAAAAAGAACTAAACTAATACGATCTTTTGGAAAGTATTTGAGTAATGTATTATGTATTCTAAAAATCAAATGTAGTATCTATTTATGTTAAGCGATGGAATCTAAAGTTCTATCTGAGAAAATTGTTATTTAAAATTATCAAAGTAGGATGAAAACCAATAAGAGAGAACTCTAAGAACATGTCTAAGTATAAGTACAAGGATGGGGAAATGTATAGGAAACTGTCATTGAATTTTGGATAATCGTTGAGTGATTGTTTTCCTATAAATAAATCCTATATAGAAACAACAAGTGGTTTAGGGTCTCGAATTAATGTACATAGAGGTTATAATACCCAATGAACTCTATGAATCTAGAATCAATCAAGAGATGGTGAACTAAAATAGTCCTTGCTTCAAATATAGTTTTACATCAACGGGAGATATAAATTTCTAATTTAAAAACTCTAAATAGACCAACAAGAAGTATTTAAATATATGTTGGATATCAATAATGTAGGATAAAACTATGGTTTTATTGATTTTTTCTTAACTTATACATTAAATAAGTGTTTTTTCAATGTTATGTGCATTTTTATTGGGATAACAATATCTTACTCTATGATTTTCTGTTATAGTAAATGTATAGAACCCGAAGGAACATTATTAAAGGTGGTTGTGATGGAAAATGCAATAAATTTTACTCATGAGAATCCTAATGTTGTGGGAGAAGGAATTAAATGACTTGATTCTATTCTAACATAAATTTCATATCATATGAACCATACTAGAAATAAAAAGGATAAATGAAGAATCAAAAAAATATGTTGATTCCTTTAGGAGGCAATGCCATCATTCTTTAATCGGGATTTCAGATCCACATGTAGCTGAAAAATGGATCAGTACCACTAGAAAAAAAATTCCCATCCTCCAGGGTTTGGAACATGAAAAATTATTTCTGGATATTTACCATTTAAATGGAGAGTCGTATTAGTGGTGTACTCAAATCAGGTACTTTTGGATGAAATATGAAACTTATTGCATATATTGGGACAAGTTCAAGAATTTATTTTCTAATAAGTACACTCATCTTAATTTTTTTTGTATAAATATGGATAATGTGTTCCTTGAACAATATCCAAGATATGATGAACCTGTTTGTAGCTACGAAGGTAATTTACCATGTCCTGGGGGTTATGCTTCTTGTATTATCATTATACCTGAATTTAAAGATGATATATTCTTTAGAGTCTCAATGAAATGTCTAACAAGGTAATTGACCAGAAGATACATTAGTAGCTATAAAATAATTGTGAATTGTACAGTGATGTTTGAAATGTTGGTTGGTGTAATGTATCAATATCATGGTTTTCATAATAAAATTAAATTAAATTTCAATAGAAACTATAAAAATCATGTAGAGAAGAGTATGATCCTTCATTTATTTTCTATGTGTGGAAATAAGAAAATAGCAATTTTTTGTTATGGGGTATAATAAATGATTTTTGTATGCAAGTAAAGGTAATTTTTATTTTGAATAATGATCTAATGGGAATGAGTTGGATAAAGGTACAAATAGTGGAAAAGGAACATATGATTCACCTATAACACATTTATTTCATCATGTTTAATATTACTAGTAATTATTCCTAAAGGTTACTAAAACATAAGTTTAGTGATGATGATCGATATACGGAAATTTTTATGCAGGGGGATATGGAGAAATATAATGAAACTAGTAATTATGATGAGAGAAGTGAGCAATACATAGTAAAACATACACATATTATCTAAGCTAGAACTTCTAATATCTGATTTGATTGTGTATCAAACATCCCGTTGGTATATATTGAATTTCTATGCGTATTGATTTTTTAACCAATTTATTAGATATATAATTTTATTTAATAATGCCTAATGGTATGATGATTTCATCTCATGTATATGAAAAAAATTCGGTAGAAATTTGTGGTAATGTTCTTCCTTTAAAACTAATACTTCTTCATTTTATTGAATTTTATGTCTTCTTGTGAATGGATTTTCTTTCTCTATATCATCCCTTCAACGTTTTTTGAGGAACTGATGTTATGTTTGATATTTCAAACCATCCTATGATTTTATATCAATGTTCACAATAAGTATGAAATCCCTATTTATGATAAATGATGTGTATAATTATTGATTACCCATTATAAAGAAATGTTATCTTAAATGGTTGGGGGAACTGTAAATCGATAGTAAGCCTATTTTATGGGACTTTGTGGACGAGTTTCCCAAATATTTTCATCTCCTACCACCAAGATTTAATGTTGATATATTAATAGGAACCATAAGTAGGACCGAAATAATTTTAATTAATCCATACATAATGGACCCAAATTGGATAGAGGAATTAGAGAAAACACTCCAAGAAAACCATCATAATAAATTCATTAAACCTCGTTTTTCAGCATGGGGTGATACTATAATATTTGTGAAAAATAAATATGAATTGAAGAGACTCTGTATTGATTATGAGAAGATGAAATATATCACAATCAAGAACAATTATCCTCTTCGCTATATTGGTGACTGGTTTCATCAAATGCGTGGAGCACAATACTTTTCCAATACTCATGACTTGTATGGATATCATCAACTAAGGTTCAAGAAGCATGATATACCCAAGACATCATTATGTACAATATATAAACATTATGATTATATAGTGATTCCTTTCAGTCTTATTAATGACCCTTCTACCACCATAGATTTAATTAATTGATTCTTTATTGATTCCCAAGATAAATTTGTGGTTGTGTAAATATTTTATTTTCTCTTTCAGTCAATGTGAATGGAACATCCTAAGTAACACATGATTATACTACTGAATAACCTACAGATGGTGATATTATATACGGTTTTTACATATATTGATTTTTTTCAACAAACGGTTTCATATTTTTTGCGTCACATAATCTTTATGGGATGAATAATAATTAATTATTCATTAATTGATTTTATTAAATTTTTTAATAGACCAACCATGATGAATGAGAACTGTAGAATTATTGGTTTATCTAGATATTATCAATGGGGTTTGGAGGATATCATAAGAATCTTTAATCCTATAACAATGTTAAATCAGAAGGATTCCATGAATGTACGAACCATTAAGTAGCATATCAAGGAATCTAAAAAAAATATGATAATTTTTTATTATAAGTATCAATATGATATAGACTATTAAGATGATGAGAATGTGTTTCTATTAATCTCTCTCTGGATGATGGTTATGTGATTCTAGATGAAATGGACTCTATTTTGTTAGTATATCACTCCTTTAAAATTATTGATCATATCGGGATGGTGTCGTATCGCATTGAAAATACCCAAAACATCTCTCTAGTCCTTTATTTTCACATTCATATATCTTAATAATGTACATAATTTACCCCTCATATGTACTAAACATAGAATTTGTACAACTGGATAATGATTTTTTATGAGGAATACCAATTGATGTTTATGATCTCAGAGAGATTGTTCAACGAATCTAGACTACTCACATTTTCAATGATTTCTGGAGAAATCACCATTTATAGGAGGCTATGTGATAAATTTAGTATATTATAAGATATAATTATCCTCATTTTTTGAACCATTAAAACTTATTTTGAGAGTGAAATTCATTTTAATGGGGTAGAATATAACAACTAATGATTTTATGATTTTTTTGGAATAAATTTATTATCATTCATGTATTTGAATGAATAATACACCATGTTATTCATTTTTTATTAGTAACGCCGTGTTATTTTTTGTTATATATGTTTGATCGTCTTTACATACGATATACGTAACACAATTATTCTATAAAATAATAATTTTTTTATAAATAATTAATGGAAATAGTTATAACATAACTTTTATAATTATTTAATTTAATTTTACAAAAAAATTAAATATTATTTATAAAAATTTTATATAAATAAATCTTTTTGATAGAAAGACATGTGTTTTTATGAAATTTTTTATATGGTTCAAAGCACTATTTTCTCAAATGAACTGCATTTTCTTTCCATATGTGAACAATAATAAAATTAATTTTAGAAAATTGTAGGATTTCGATTTCATAAAATACAAATAATTTTTAATTTTAAAATTTAAAATTTATTTACATATTATTCTTAGGGATTTTTTATGAAAATTTACATCTTTGAATGAATAGTGAAAATGTTAAATTTTAATTGAAAACTATTTTATATCTATTTTATTAACATAGATAAATTAATTTAAATTTGGTATTTATGTAAAAATATATAAATTAAAAATCTTTTAATATAATTTAATTTTTTACAATAAATTTAAAAATGAAATTTCATATGAAAACATCTCATACATTTGGACATTTTCGATTTAAAAAATTGTTGTCTCTTCCCTACTATGAGATTAATTTTAAATTAATGTTTTCCACCTATGTGATTTAAATTTGAAAAAATGGATTCCTAATTTGGGATATGAATAATTTTTTATTTAAAATACGTTCATATTCCATTTTACCCAAAATATTAGTAAAGGAATCTAAAATTAAATACATTGACTAATGTAAAAACAAGATTAATTACTGATATAATATATAAAATATGTTTTAAAATTTAACCTACAATTTCTTAAAAATAATCGGATGTCTATGTTTTGGCCATTACACCTCTAATGATCTATAATGGTCTATTTTAAATTTTTTTGGGAAATGTAAAATGTTCGGATAACTCAAATCATTTAAAGAAAAACCAATGTGTCCTTTCCCCCACTTATAAAAGGACTTCTCCACTCCCCATATATTTTAACCTCTAAATCCCTTCTCAAGAAGAAAAATCCAACAAAAGACTTCTAAAAATCCCCTTAATTCATCATGTACTCTTTTATTTTGGAAAAAATGCTTCCAAGGAATTTCATTGGTAAAAAAAGTTCATCACCCAATGAAAAGGTAATAACCTCCGTCATGATATTTCATTTTATTTCATTCAACACATGCTAAAATATTATTATTAAATGATTAATTAATAAAATAAGTATATTTAATATATTTATATTTTCTTTTTTATGGTTTCTGGATAAAAAAACACACACAAATGTATCAAATAGGTAACAAACAAGACGTTCATTTTTACACCAGACTACCTCCTCGTGAAATGATGTCATTCTTATTTCCTTTACCAACACTTAGGTTTGGGGTTCATGATAGACGTAACATATTTATATAATATATATGATATTTATGTTGTTTATTTATTCTTTTATTATTATATTAATCCTATATTATTGGTTTCTATTTTTTTAAAATAATGTATTCTCATTTATGGACATATAGACCACAACCTACTCAAAGGGATGTGATTCGTTTAATCATTACATAGATCATCTAAAATATGGATTTAATGAATTTATATGATATATATAATGGTATTTCAATTTTATTATACATTTATATATACATATATGTCATTTACATTTCATTTCATTAAATATTCTATGAAAATGGAAACAATATTCATGTGTACGTTCGACCTACCATCCCCATGAACTATGTATTTCATTTTATATTTAGTTTTTTAATTATTATTATAAATATATATATATATATACTGAATATATATTATATTTATATCATTTATATAATTATGGATATGATATAATAAAGCTATATTTATGTGAACCAAAAATATTACAAATCAAGACACATGTGAAAAACAAAGCAGTTGTTACCAAAAATGCAATTTCAAACATGAAATTGATGATAAATGGTTAAAATAATTTTTTATTAAACTAATATATTATATATTATATAATAATATAATTATGTTATATATATGCAATAAAATTAGTTCTATGAAACTAGAGGGTTGAAGGAGTATTAATTTAATCAAGATCGAATGCGAAGGATTTATTCTCTCACTTTTTATATTTGTTAGATATATTCCATGTTAATCACTCACTTCATTTGTGTGGAATATATAATTCTGATTAATATATCTTATTATAATTATACTTATATTTTTTGTCATTTTTCTATATTTTTTCTAAAATAAAATTTAGGGGATTTGAGGTTCAGAATTTACCAAATTTATAAGGTAATTATGCATAAATATTTGTTATTTGTTACAATTGTTTTTTTATGAACCAATGTTTTTTATGGGTTGTACATACTATCCCGTTGACATATTATATCAGGTATATTTTTATTTTTAAAATATTATAATCCTAATTTAATGTTATTAACTCATTTGAATTATGGTTTAATGTTACAGATTGGGTAGTAGTTTGTTACTACAATCTCATCTTTTAGAGATCATGTTTATTATTATGATTTCATTTGTGAAATATTATCATGTTTTTTTTCTATTCTATTTATTTGTGATATCATAATGTATATTGGTACAATTATTCATGTATATTATTAAATACATGTAAGAAAATATATTCATGAAAAAAGGACATTTTTCAATTGGGTTGGAAATCTAATTTCATCAAAAATATTGTTTTCAAATATTTTTTTAAAATTTTTTTATAAAAAATGTTTTCATAAATTCTATTCAAGGAAAAATGATTTAAAAATTTTAATAATAATTTAATATATATTATCAAATAATTTTTTTCATTTTTTTGTTGTATTAAAAATAATTATTCAAAGTAGAAATAATATGTTCATCATGAAATGTTTTTAAATGATATTACACATATAAAATGAAATACATTGAAATAGTTTATTACCTACTGTTGATATTATTCAAGGATACAATTATTACTCTTTAATTGAAATATCCTATTTAAGAGGAATTTTCTTTATGAAACATGTTCCTCTTCCACGTGTAAAATGCTTCTTAAATCATCTAATTTTCAATGGTTAGGTATTGATGAATGAATTATGATACATTTATCTTTTCTATAGTATATTATAGGATGAATTTTTTTATGATAAACATTTCATTTCATGTGTTATGATATTATTTTTATTTAACCAGAATATTTTTATGGGTTTTGATATTAATAATTATTATTATCTTCTGGCACATGTACCTATGATTTCATTAGTTTATGGGTGGTAAGGAAATGTCTATCTGATTCATTGGTTAGGGATTTATTTATCATGATATTATGATGTTAATCAAGTTGATGGGCATTATCAACTATTGAGGATGGGGAAACCAGATCCACTATGGGATGATGGGGTAACTCGATCCCTTATAAATAAATGACTGCGACTAAAGATGATGTTTTGTATCTCATAGTATGTTTCTATCCCATTATGATTAGTGATATATTATAGAAATGATCCCTTTCTTTTAAGGATTGGAATAACATGTTTATTTGTCTACACAAAATTCCATGTATTATTCATATTGTATGATTTCATAGATTATTCTCTTAGTTCACCTGTTATTCATGTCTTATTAGATGTCAATATTTATTACATGATTTAAGATTATGATAATTTGGTATAAATTTTATGATCATATAATGTTATGATCAGGTCCACATACCCTAATTCTCAAGACTATCCTCACATATATCCCTTGTTTACCCTTATAAAGCATCTGTGCTCCAACCTTTTTACAAATACATTACACAGGTTATCCTAGAATGGCCTGGCGTCCTTCTATTTTTTCTTTTATTGATAATCCCCCTTTTAGGTGATTGTGGGGAACCCGTACATGAACCGTAGGCCCAAGTCTCTAGGCATGTCAATCCTCTAATACATGACCCGAAGGCCCAGAGGCATACCTCGCCCAATACATGATCCATAGGTCAAGCCAACTTGATTTAACCATTGTGTGATTGTTGGAAAATTTTATTATGCATCTTAAAGAAATTTATGTTATATATATGTATATTAATTGAGGTTCTCTCAAAGAACACATTTCCATAATCATAGATTATGGAATACACAACCCCTTATATTGGTGTAAAATTCCTTCCATAAATTTTTAACATACATCTTAAGTCAGCTATGAGCTATCTTGATATGATTCAAGGTTCCACACAACTTCTATGGTGTCTCGCAAATGAGTTTTTGAAAAATAAGATTCATTTATCCATCATCATCCCATAAAAGTGGAGTATAAAATATCTTCACATATAAGGCCTTATTAAACTCCAGTTGTGATATTAAGTAGAATATATTATAACATATACATTACACTTGGGATAAGTACTAGTATGGGGGTCATTGGAAGTCGAATGAAAATTTAATCATTATATCCACTAAGGTTTTTATAGCCATCTCAGACTCTCCATGTTATTTTGGATAACAAGTGGTTCTCTAATTTATATTCAAGATCAAATCATTGGGAATTATGCTCTAAAATATAAATGTGATCTTAGGGTTTTGATTAGTCAAAATAGATAATGATGCACCATGATGTCTCATTTTTTAAATTCTATATAGTCTTATAATACAATCAATTAGAATACCTGCAAATATTTTTATAAATTATGTATAAGTATTATGTTTTTCAACTATTACCAATACACCATCATTTATGTTACATGAATTAGAATACTAGGAACAAATTTAATAGAGAAATTATGATAAATTGAAATTTTCATAAGTATTAGTTACATAATATTTTTATGTTTCTTCTCATCTGTTACCTGTTTGTATATGAACCTCCTACAAACATAGTTCATAATTTTCCTAGTTATGTTATACCCCAAAAATATCACTTTTTTACCCATATATATTTTCAAGTTCAAGGGGTAGATTGAATTTTGACCTATTAGTTTCATCTAATTACTAAATATTCACTAAAGTATTGATCGTAGAAATAATATCAATCCAAATTTTTACTCACATTTTACAAAAATGAATTCATCCAATTTTCATCATATAGGGATTTTATTTTAATTTTATTACACTTTCCATCTTATTGATAAGACATATTCTTCTTATGTGATGATGATTAAGAAAATACAAGGAAAAGTAATGTTTCATTCGCTTCTCTAAAAATTACAACATCTATAATTACCAACACCTTGAATATAGGATCCTTCTTCATCCTTATCATGGATTGGGTATTGTGATACTTTTTTCTCAATGTATCTTCCACCCTATTTTCTGTCCAAGTGTGGTCGTGTATTTATTAATATTAGTAGTTACGTAATTCTACTCATCTCTATTTCATTATTTAATCTCTTAATATTTTAATTTATACAACAATCTTTTATGATTAGAATATATTTTAAATTGTTCTACATAACAGAAGTCACTCCATTTTTTCAATGAATATATTATAGCCAATATTTCATACTCATGAGTTTGAAAGATTTGATGATGGGACCTTAATTTCATTGAATAATATATAAAACCCGGTCATTTTTTATAAGGACGCCACTAATTACCTTTTTTGATGCATAATTATATATGAGAAAACATTCTTTTATTGATGTTAAGGACAATGATTTTATATTCATAAGTTATTAAATCAATTCCAAAAATATTTACACATAATACGTATACCATGTGAATTTATAAAATTTAGATGTCATCTTGATTAAACGAATAACTATTTTGGAGACATTTTCAACAAATTATTCATAATGACCATCATAACTAATAAAACTACACATCTAAAACTTATTTGTGGGCATGGTATATTCTAATGTATCCTTTTTTATTTTTTGGTCAAATGATATTCAATATTTGTAGTCTATATGGAAATTAAAAGAATTTTTTTGATGAAAAACATTACACTTACGGAATTTACCATATAAATCCTTCTCCATTATTCTCTCAATGATGATCCATAAATTTTTTTCATCATCATTATATGTTATAGAGAATATTAAAATCTCATAAAAAAGTGCCACTATAGAATTTAATAAGATAATCAATTAATACCTTATTCAATAGACCCATAAACATTGAATATTCATTAATTCATCCGAATGAAATTACAATAAATATGTTGTTCCCATTCCATGTTTTTAAATCCATTATAGGTAAATAATTATTCATTGATTTAAACTAATGATAATAATTAAAATGTATATATTTAAGTATTATTGATCCCATTTATGATGATCAAGTAAATTCTCAACGTATGGAAATGATTATTTTTTTATTATCAATTATGGAATAGTTTTCCCTATAGTCAATGCATGATCACATGGACTCATCATTATTCATCAAAATAATATAGGTCCCCTATGTTGAAAAACTAGGTATAATGAAACCATTTTCACAAAACTAATATTGTTGACGTTTATACCTTTACTATTTCTAATGAATCAATTTCATATGGGTACTAGATATAGGATTCATATTACATATAAGATAAATAGATAATTCAACATGATGACTAGAAGGTTATATAGGTAATTTCTTAGGTGAAACATAAATATATTCTATCACAGTTTAATCATCCTCTATTATAAGAATATCATCATTCATGGATTATAATTCTCTAATAATTTTATTAAGGGCAGGCAGTGAGGTTGGATTCAAGTATCATTCAGGTCATATAATATCACATCTGAACACAAGGGATTTCATAAATCTATCAAATAACATAATCACATTCTCTCAAAAAAAATTCACTTTATAACTTGATATCCAATCTATATAAATTATAATTTCATAGACAAAAAATTTTTTAATAATAATTTTTTTGTAAATTTGGTGTGTCTATGGCTCCTAATGGAGACTTCTAAACACAAAATTATTAAAGCTTGAAATCTAAAAAGAGGATTAATTGAAAACTCATTTTATAAGGTTCTAGTGATTTATAAAATATAATTGGAAAACATGGGGTGTATAAAATAGTTTAAAGATATAGAATAATATAAGTAAATAAATAATTTTAAGGCTGTGAATAATGTACATACCACCACATCTTTAGATTCATCAAACATTGTTAGAGTGTTTCTATAATCATGGTCTTGATACCTTCACCTCTTCAATGTTTAGTTACATTAACTATTAGATTACTAATTTAAATAATTTCACATATTCATATAATTAGAACATTGGAAATTGTAAGGTTTTATCACACCCTTTCATTATTGAGCTTTATGTCCCATATCTCCACACTTATAAAAACCTCCCATCCCATTTGAGAATTCATATTAGTGTTTAATCAAAAACTTATTTCATGATTAAAAATATTCCCTTCCATTATTTTCCATTATTAAATTTTTTTAACAATGAACTTGATAATTCTATTATTCACATAACACTAATTAGATGTAAATGATAGAGAAATTTTTCCTAGTTTTGATAAAACAATATAAAATCTCTTGATACGAGTACAATGATTTAGATACTAATTCCTTCTAAACAATAGGATTTAATCCATTTAATAAGTTTTTGATATTTATTTTAGGGTTAAATACATAATCCACAACATATCTTGATAACATTTTAAAGTTAACTTTATAATCAACCACATCATCCTCCTCAATTTTTATTATGGTTAGAAACAATATTTTCCATGCTAGATATTGTTTCAGGAGAAAAATAGTTTTCAATTAAAATCACTTTAATACTAATACATTCTATGTAACACAGCAGGTAAATAAAGAATATGACATTTTCATATTTATCGATATTTGTGAATAAAATATTAATATGACTTTAAAGGGGACGCAATGCTCGATGGCGTACCCAACACGCAACAACGAGTTTCTTGGGAATCTTACGTTGCACTCTGATAAAAAATAATATTATTTTAAATGGTAGTTAACATGTAGCCGTTATGTTGGCGGTAATGGATAGAAATAACTAAAATATGATTATATATTTTTTAAAATTTTTTTACATTTATCCAATAAAAGACAAAGGCTTAAAATACGGAAAGAATTCAATTTTAGGCGTATATGCCCTAGTTTTCACTAAAGGTTCACTTATCGCCTTTTGATGGAGAACTATCATTAAATATACTTTTGTTCACTATTATACATCCTTTTGGACCAAATGAAACTCTTCTTATGAATTGGGACATCAAAATTTACTTTGTGTAAATTTTTGTTAACTTTCCGATAAATTTCATTTTTTTAAATGAATAGTGTAAAATGTTGTATTTTAAATCAAAACCTCTTTTTAATCTAATTTATTTATATGATTAGATTATCTTTTGAATTGTTTTTTAAGTGAAATTATAATATATTTTTACCACTAAATCCAATAGTGGTTGTTGGAATTAATTTCACTTTGAAATCAGACTTAAACCAGTGTCAATCTTTTGATACTTATTGTTTCATAAAAACACGCTATTTGATCTGACAGCGGGAATTAATTATTAAATTAATTAATGTGACTTATATGTTTTGAATTTTGTAAAATAGAATTCATTTTTGAATTCGGAATATCAAATATAGCTTAGGGTGAGTTTTTGGTAATTTTCTGAAAAACTCCAATTTTTGATGAATAGTGAAACCACTAAGTGGTAATCAAGCAAACTAATTTCTCAGTTAAATGAAAGTTTACCACTAATGTGTATTAAATTTTGAAAATCGTACATACATGGTTTTCATTAAGAAGTAAAATGTGGTTCAATGGGATAAAAATAATTTTTTGGTGAATAGTAACTTATTAAGTTTTTAATCGCGATTAGAGGTAATTAGTGTAGTTTAAGGTAAAAATATTGTTTTAATAATATGAAATGAACTTGACACATTTCCTAACCTCATTGGATGTGTAATGGCCGACCAAGAAAAGCCATGGTTCAACTTGGGGACCCCATGGAGCCACTTTTGTTGGGAAATGACATAAATAACTTTTTATTTAATGTAAAAGTAAAAATGACACAAACATGATATATTTTACTAAAACAATTTTTAAGTGCGGTTATAAAACTCAGATTTTTTAATATAAATATTAATTTTAAATCTAAAAAGATTTCATACATCATAGTATTTTTTTTTAATTTTTAGACATTAAATAAAATAAATTATTTATGACATCATAATGATGCAGCGATGTCATCATTCTCTGACGATTTAAATAAATTGAGAAGATAATGTAAACTCTATGACCTACACATGTCCAAAACTTATTGGATGGGTGGATTTCGAACCCTTATCACCATATCCACGAATAATATCCATGTGGGACATTTTAAAACCGAAACACATTTTCAAATAATGTAATATTTCTTACTTTCCAAAAGTGCCCCTCCTCTCTTCTTATAAAAGGCCCCCACCTCTACCTCATTTCACACACTTCTCAAGCCTTTGTCTCGGCCACCCCCTGCCCATTTACTCTCTCCACATCCCTCTCCTCATCCTAGAGGATTCCCTTTGGGAATAATACTTTCAAAGGAAGCCTTTAGGCTCAAATCAAAAGGAGTTACACTTTTAAAGGTAATTCATTCTCTCATGTTCATTTGTTTTATTTTGCTTCTCCAACCCCCTAAACTATTTTTATTTACTTCTTTTGTAACAAAAACAGTATCTTAAATATACTAGGATGTTTTTATAAGATTTATTCGAGCTACACTCTCACACAACTACATCAAATGGTTAAAGAACATACAGTTTCTATGGATGGCGAAATTCTGCCTCCCAGAACGATGATTGTTCAATACTCATTTAACACCTTCAAAGGTGGCCCTTATGATGTCACTATTTTTATATATTATATATAATATGTTTATGTTTTACTTATGCTTCTGTATTTTTTATTTTTGTCTTACCTTTATAGCTTCCATTATGGGTATACGCGATATCTTCATTTTAGGAAGTGCGGTCTACCGCCCCCTCAAAGTGATGTGATTTGTTAATGCCATAAGTGGGAAGTATAAAGGATGGATTTAATGTTATTATATATGATGTTATACTGGAATTATTATATACCTATATATCATTATCATTTCTTTCCGTTAAAGTATGAGATAGAAATTAAAGTAGCGTACATGCGTACGTACGGCTTACCGTCTCCATGAACGGTGCATTTCATTTCTTATCCCCAAATGTAATGTACTATTATAAGTACATGTATATAATGGATATATATGATGAATGATACATCTAAATGATTAATATAATTCTTTAATTAAAATATACATACCTCTCATTTAGTTTTAATTCCATTAATATGACAAAGAAATGAATGTAGCGTTCATGCGTATGTACGGCTTACCGTCTCCATGAACAGTGCATTTCATTTCTTACCTCTAAATGATTATGTAATATTATAAATACCTGTATATGCTGGATATATATGATATATATGATATCCAAATCTGGAATGTCATTCAGGATATAAAGTACCTTTGACCACAGGAACAACATGTAATTGTAAGAAGTCCACTTTCGACTTAAGAACCAAATATCGACAAAACAAACATGATTAACTTAAATGATTAAATAATGTTTATAACATGGTAATAAGTGATATAAAAGGAATAATGATCTTGAAAAAGGTTCTTAAGGAAGTAGAAATTAACTCAAGTTTATTATTCAGGAGATTAAAGAACGATCGAGTCAAGTCGGTCCCGAGGTAAGGGATCCTACTCATCTCTTTCTTTTTAAGTACACACGTTTATGTCATTCCTTTTAAAGCTCATATTTCTTGTTATTGGGATGATATTTTATATTACACTTACTGTAATTTTTATGTTCATGTGATGAGAGACCCTATTCTCTCTCATCAATCCATTTTGGAAGTTTTGAGTGGCGCCGTTAGGCTGTCGAACTTTCGTAAGAGATCTAAGCTCTCTCTTTCTTTTTAAGTACTCTCCTTTATGTCACTTCTTTTAAGCTCCTCTTTGTAATGTTGGGGGATTTTATTTTATATTCCACCTGCTGTAAATTTTGTTTTAATGTGATGAGATACCATATTTGATCTCATCAACCCATATTCAGAAGATTTATGTGGCGTCGTTAGGCTGCCGAGTTTTCGTAAGGGATTTTTCATCTCACTTTTATTCCCATGAGATTTATGCTACATTTTCCACAAATTCCATTGAGTGGTGTATGTAATTCCCATTATTCTAATCTTTGTGTAATATACTTTAGTTTATGAGTATTTACATCAATGATCTATTGTCTTTCTTTCATGGGGTGTATGTTTTGAAAGATACCCATGTCGGTAAGGGAACCTTTCACCCTCCTCTTTTTAAAAGACTTCTTTTGTTGGGTCTTTTAATTTACATATTGTTATGTTGGGATATGTTATCATATATCCTTAATGATGTAAATTTTGTTTACAAGTGATGAGATACGCTTTTTATCTCTCATCAACTCATTTTGATGTGACGCCGTTAGGCTGTCAAGGGAACTTCTTAACCCAATTTCGATTTCTTTGTGTTGAACATGTAGTTATTGAATATGTCATCCTTTGAATATGTGTGAATGAAATTTTATTGTTTTACACTTAATATCCAATTATATTTGGTGTATTTAAATTTTTCACACATAATTTTGATATTGATTTATCCTTAATTTAAGGATACCTTCTTTATAAGGGATTTCATCAGATTTTACATCCCCATTGAGACTTCGTTGTTGTTATGCACCAATTCACTCTTATATGGTGTATATACTATCCTTTGGAATATTATATCATGAATCCATTTATTCTCCTGATATTATAAAGTTATTATTAAATGTTATTCCTAATTTATTGTATTGAAGTGTCTCTAATTTTGGTAAAAACCCTTTGACCAAAATATCGCTTCAAATGTTTTAATGATTTGTTCTTATTAATATCCATGTTTTCAAAATGGTTTTAAGGATTTATTTATATGGATATTAATTGTTTAAAATGTTAAAATCTTCAAGGTGGTATGGGACACTTTGATTCAAAATTCTCCTTATTAAATGTTTTAAATGGTTTTGAAAATGGTTTCTTTTTGTATGGATTCATTATTTCAAAATACTAAAATGTTATATTGTGATTGAAATGTGGAAATGTTTTGATTCCTTTATGCATGTTTTATGTGATACGTTTATGTTATGGTTCTTGGGCATTGTTATAAAAACAGGTGGTTCCGTGATAAACTAAGGGCGGGTGAGCCCGATATAGCTCTCCAATGCATTGGGTAACGCGAAGGAGTGAAACGTTAAGGTTTCTACGATGAGATTTAGGGAATATATTGTGATGGGTATTCCAAACGTAACTAAGAGGGTTACTCCCTACGTAAGAATGTTATGAATGCCTCAAGTTACCTTTATGTCTGATGTTTTCTATGATTTATTCATGATTTTATATGCCTATGTTTTATGGGTAAAGTGTGATTTCATTCTAATGTATATATGAACTCATGTTTCCTTTCCATATTTTTATAACTCTTACTGAGATTTTTATGCTCATCCCATGTTTTTGAAATGTTTTTCAAAGGTTAATGGAAAGGTACATGATGTGATGATAGTGTCAAGGATGTGTCAATAAAGAATCCGTGTTATATTTTAAATATGTTTCCGTTGATGGGAAGAATGAATACTATCTTTTATGTTACCACTTTGTTTAAATGTGGATTGTAATGCAAGTTTCATGATCTAATTCTCTAAAAATCTAATCCTGAAAAGATCCTCAATGTGTAATCTTGTAATAACTCACGATTAAGTAAGGTTTAAGGCTGGGGCCTTATAGTTGGTATCAGAGGTCGGTTTAGATAACTTTAGAGGTTAGGGTATTCTTTAAGCATAAGTGACATTACCATAATGGTTAGGATTTCAGAAAGAGTCCTAGTTTTAGATAAAGTGAATGAGTAAGTGTATCTTAGTGTTTACCTTCCTCATTAGTACATGATGGTTTTGTTGATATACTCACACTGACATTTCTATTTTTAGTGAATGGATGGATCTAGCAGGCACCAAAAAGACAACAGGTTTGAAGGAAACTGTGGTGGTTTTCTGATTAAGATACTAGATAAAATGAAGGATTCAATGAGGAAACTCGTGGTTGTTCTAAACCAAATATCAAGGAGTCATGATCAATCACTTGAACCTTGGTATTATCTTTAAGGCATCATGTACGAGATGACCAATCCATGTGGAAGTTTACGTAATAATTATAAAAGTAACCATTAGAGTTTATATGATCCTACTTTTGAGGTAATTATTGGTTATTATATGATATGCTGGAAAATGAAAGGCATGAGATAAACTTGAGGTTAAAATATGTTATGATCATTTTTGATGATTTTATCTCTTTTTGGGGAATGATTTAAGAATTATATAGTTTTGGAAAAAGGACAACACGCAGACCATGTGACAACCCGTCGCATCGGACAATGCTGCGGGAATCGAACCCACAACCAAAGTGCGACTGGTATTTATCGCCTACCATTGGACTATGTGAAGTCCATGGATAATTTGACCGATTATTTTTAGTTATATGATTTTATGAATTAAGAGTAAGTTGATTTTGGGTTATTTATGAAAATGATTAACCTATCATGGAGGATATGTGATTAGGATAATTACCTTTCAATACGAGACTTTAGGAGAAACTGATATTGTTTGGAGATAAACGTTACGATTTATCTTGGAAGACTATGTGACTAAATCCTTCAAATATTTGGGTTTCAATCTTATATTGGTTTACTTTGAAGAATTTTATGGACAAATTGTTTATCGGATGGTCCTCATTGAACTTTGGGTTTTGTTGGACAAATTTTGGAGATTATGTATGGATTTTCTTTTTAATGGGTTATCCTTTTCTGGATTAACTGACCTTGTACTAACCTCTTTGGTTTTGTTTTTGGTTAAAGCCTAAAGACATGGGATGTATATAGTTCTCTTTGGTGGATTAGGTGATTCTCTAGAAGTTGATTATATTACTCTTAATGTGAACAAGTCTTCCGAAATACTCGTCTTTTGGAAAAAATATGAGTTTGTGTAAAAGTTGAAAGTCAACATGATAAGTGATTATGTTTCCCTATTAATGAATTACTCAAGAAAATGTAACTTACAACAAAAATGTTGTCTATTAACTTTTTCATACTGGGGAACCCAACACCGTTTAACCCATCACAAGTTTGTGATTTTCTTATTGTAAACTTTCTCCTAAACATGTTTTCTATCACTCTCCATCAGAACATGACCCTATGTTTTCTCCTCCATGTCCATGTTTTCCTACATGGAGTCCTAGTATGGGTTAACTCGGGTTACCTCTGTACTTATCTTTCTTTATTTTAAAGTGATTGTTTTACCGACTCTTGTTCCGATGTGGGACTTTCAAGGATGTTTCCAAGCGCAATTTTAAAATTGCGAGGACGCAATTCCCAAAAGGGGGGAGGGATGTAACACACCAGGTAAATAAAGAATATGAAATTTTCATATTTATCCATATTTGTGAATAAAATATTAAAATGACTTTAATGGGGACGCAATGCTCGATGGCGTACCCAACACGCAACAACGAGTTTCTTGGGAATCTTACGTTGCACTCTAATAGTAAAATAATATTATTTTAAATGGTAGTTAACATGTAGTCGTTGTGTTGGAGGTAATGGATAGAAATAACGAAAATAGGATTATATATGTTTTTAAATGTTTTTACATTTATCCAATAAAAGACAAAGGCTTAAAATACAGAAAGAATTCAATTTTAGGTGTATATGCCCTAGTTTTCACTAAAGGTTCACTTATCGCCTTTTGAGGGAGTGTTGTCATTAAATATAGTTTTGTTCGCTATTATACCTCCTTTTGGACCAAATGAAACTCTTCTTAAGAATTGGGACTTCAAAATTTACTTTGTGTAAATTTTTGTTATCTTTCCGATAAAGTTCATTTTTTTAAAATAATAGTGTAAAATGTTGTATTTTAAATCAAAAACTCTTTTTAATATAATTTATTATATGATTAGATTATCTTTTGAATTTGTTTTAAAGTTAAATTATAATATATTTTTTCCATTAAATCCAATAGTGGGCGTTGGAATTAATTTCACTTTGAAATCAGACTTAAACCAGTGTCAATCTTTTGATACTTATTGTTTCATAAAAACACGCTATTTGATCTGACAGCGGGAATTAATTATTAAAATAATTAATGTGACATATATGTTTTGAATTTTGTAAAATAGACTTCATTTTTGAATCCGGAATATCAAATATAGCTTAGGGTGAATTTTTGGTAATTTTCTGAAAAACTCCAATTTTTGGTGAATAGGGAAACCACTAAGTGGTAATCAAGAAAACGGATTTTTCAGTTAAATGAAAGTTTACCACTAATGTGTATTGAATTTTGAAAATCCTACATACATGGTTTTCATTAAGAAGTAAAATGTGGTTCAATGGGATAAAAATAATTTTTTGGTGAATAGTAACTTATTAAGTTTTTAATCGCGATTAGAGGTAATTAGTGTTGTTTAAGGTAAAAATAATGTTTTAATAATATGAAATGAACTTTACACATGTTTTAAACTCATTTTATGTGTAATAACCTACCAAGACAAGCCATGGGTAAACTTGGGGACCCCATGGAGCCACTTTTGTTGGGAAATGACATAAATAGCTTTTTATTTAATGTAAAAGTAAAAATGACACAAAAATGATATGTTTTACTAAAACTATTTTTAATTGCGGTTATAAAAGTCAGATTTTTTATTATAAATAGTAATTGTAAAGATAAAAATATTTCCTACATCATAGTATTTTTTTATAATTTTCAGACATTATATAAAATAACTTATTTATGACATCATAATGATGCAGCGATGACATCATTATCTGACAATTTAAATAAATTGAGAAGATAATGTAAACTCTATGACCTACACATGTCACAAACTTATTGGGTGGGTGGATTTCGAACCCTTTTCACCTTATCCACGAATAATATCAATTTGGGACCTTTTAAAACCGAAACACATTTTCAAATAAAGTAATATTTCTTACTTTTCCAAAAGTGCCCCTCCTCTCCTCTTATAAAAGGCCCCCACCTCTACCTCATCTCACACACTCCTCAAGCCATTGGCTCGGCCAACCCCTGACCATTTAATTTCTACACATCCCTCTCCTCATCGTAGAGGATTCCCTTTGGGCAGAATCCTTTCAAAGGAAGCCTTTAGGATCAAATCAAAAGGAGTTACACTTTTAAAGGTAATTCATTCTCTCATGTTCATTTGTTTCATTTTGCTTCTCCAACCCCCTAAACTCTTTTTATTTACTTATTTTGTAACAAAAAAAGTATCTTCAATATACTAGGATGTTTTTATAAGATTTATTCGAGCTACACTCTCACACAACTACATCAAATGGTTAAAGAACATACAGTTTCTGTGGATGGAGAAATTCTGCCTCCCGAAATGATGATTGTTCAATACTCATTTAACACCTTCAAAGGTGGCCATTATGATGTGACTATTTTTATATATTATATATAATATGTTTATTTTTTACTTAAGCTTCTGTATTTTTCATTTTTGTCTTACCTTTATGGCTTCCATTACGGGTATACGCGATATCTTCGTTTTAGGAAGTGCGGACTACCGCCCCCTCAAAGGGATGTAATTCGTTAATGCCATACGTGGGACGTATAAAGGATGGATTTAATGTTATTATATATTATGTTATACTGGAATTATTATATACCTCTATATCATTATTATTTCATTCCATTAAAGTATGAGATAGAAATGAAAGTAGTGTTCATGCGTACGTACGGCTTAACGTCTCCATGAACGGTGCATTTCATTTCTTATCCCCAAATGTAATGTACTATTATAAGTACATGTATATAATGGATATATATGATGAATGATACATATAAATGATGAATATCATTCTGTAATTAAAATATACATACCTCTCATTTAGTTTTAATTCCATTAATATGACAAAGAAATGAAAGTAGCATTCATGCGTACGTACGGCTTACCGTCTCCATGAACGGTGCATTTCATTTCTTACCTCTAAATGATTATGTAATATTATAAATACATGTATATTCTGGATATATATGATATATATGATATCCAAATCAGGAATGTCATTCTAGATATAAAGAAACTTTGACCACACGAACAGCATGTAATTGTAAGAAGTCCACTTTCGACTTAAGAACCAAATATCGACAAAACAAACATGATTAACTTAAATGATTAAATAATGTTTATAACATGGTAATAAGTGATATAAAAGGGATAATGAACTTTAAAAAGGTTCTTAAGGAAGTAGAAATTAACTCAAGTTTATTATCCAGGAGATTAAAGAATGATCGAGTCAAGTCAGACCCAAGGTAAGGGATCCTACTCCTCTCTTTCTTTTTAAGTACACACGTTTATGTCATTAATTTTAAAGCTCTTATTTCTTGTTATTGGGATGATATTTTATATTACACTTACTGTAATTTTTATGTTCATGTGATGAGAGACCCTATTTTCTCTTATCAATCCATTTTAGAAGTTTTGAGTGGCGCCGTTAGGCTGCCGAACTTTCGTAAGAGATCTAACCTCTCTCTTTCTTTTTAAGTACTCTCCTTTATGTCACTTCGTTTAAGCCCTTATTTGTAATTTTGGGGGATGTTATTTTATATTCCTATATCTGTACATTTTATTGTAATGTGATGAGATACCATATTTGATCTCATCAACCCATATTCGGAAGTTTTATGTGGCGTCCTTAGGCTGCCGAGTTTTCGTAAGGGATTTTTCATCTCACTTTTATTCCCGTGAGATTTATGCTACATTTGCCACAAATTCCATTGAGTGGTGTATGTACTTCCCATTATTATACTCTTTGTGTAATAAACTTTCGTTTATGAGTATTTACATCAATGATCTATTGTCCTTCTTTCATGGGGTGTATGTTTTGAAAGATACCCAAGTCGGTAAGGGAACCTTTCACCCTCCTCTTTTTAAAAGACTTCTTTTGTTGGGTCTTTTAATTTACATATTGTTATGTTGGGATATGTTCTCATATATCCTTAATGATGTAAATTTTGTTTCCATGTGATGAGATACGCTTTTTATCTCTCATCAACTCATTTTGATGTGACGCCGTTAGGCTGTCAAGGGAACTTCTTAACCCAATTTCGATTTCTTTGGGTTCAACATGTAGTTATTGAATATGTCTTCCTTTGAATATGTGTGAATGACCTTAATTTAAGGATACATTCTTTATAAGTGATTTCATCACATTTTACATCCCTATTGAGACTTCATTGTTGTTATGCACCAATTCACTCTTATATGGTGTATATACTATCCTTTGGAATATTATATCATGAATCCATTTATTCTCATGATATTATAAAGTAATTATTAAATCTTATTCCTCAATTATTGTATTCAAGTGTCTCTAATTTTGGAAAAAACTCTTTGACCAAAATATCGCTTCAAATGTTTTAATGATTTGTTCTTATTAATATCCATGTTTTCAAAATGGTTTTAAGGATTTATTTATATGGATATTAATGGTTTAAAATGTTAAAAGCTTCAATGTGGTATGGGAAACTTTGATTAAAAATTCTCCTTATTAAATGTTTTAAATGGTTTTGGAAATGGTTTCTTTTTGTATGGATTCATTATTTCAAAATACTAAAATGTTATATTGTGATTGAAATGTGGAAATGTTTTTTTCCTTTATGCATGTTTTATGTGATACGTTTATGTTATGGTTCTTGGGCATTGTTATGAAAACGGGTTGTTTCGTGATAAACTAAGGGCAGGTGAGCCCGATATAGCTCTCCAATGCATTGGGTAACGTGAAGGAGTGAAACGTTAAGGTTTCTCTGAAGAGATTTAGGGAATATAATTTGATGGGTATTCCAAACGTAACCAAGAGGGTTACTCCCTACGTAAGAATGTTATGAATGCCTCAAGTTACCTTTATGTATTATGTTTTCTATGATTTATTCATGATTTTATATGCCTATGTTTTATGGGTAAATTGTGATTTCATTCTAATGTATATATGAACTCATGTTTTCTTTCCATATTTTTATAAATCTTACAGAGCTTTTTATGCTCATCCCAAGTTTTTGAAATGTTTTTCACAGGTTAATGGAAAGGTACATGATGTGAGGATAGTGTCAAGGATGTGTCAAGAAATAATACGTGTTATATTTTAAATATGTTTCCGTTGATGGGAAGAATGAATATTGTCTTTTATGTAACCACTTTGTTTAAATGTGGAATGTAATGCAAGTTTCATGATTTAATTCTCTAAAACTCTAAACCTGAAAAGATCCTCAATGTGTAATCTTGTAATAACTCAAGATTAAGTAAGGTTTAAGGCTGGGGCCTTATATTCTATATCATGTATCTTTTTATTTCATTGTTTTTTTAATAAATTCCCAATACTATTCAACGTTGACATTTATTAATTAAACAACCACAATATCCATAACCATTTAACATTTTTTCCATGGAATGGGATATCCTCTATAATGACATGATATATTTATTTCCAACTAGTTGATTTCTGGTCCCATTAAAATTTCGATATTTCTATATTATGATGCAATACAATGTTGTTATAACATGTGTCATATATACTATTTCTTATTAATAGGCATGGTTAGTTTTCATAACCTATGATAGATGACCTAATATATTCCCAATCATATCATATTTAACTGCACCATCATTGACATGATTTGGAATGAACTATCCACCTAAATAGGGGTTTTGAAATGATTTGATTTTCTTTTATTATTTTACATTCTCATACAATGGAATATACGTAATTTGTTTTTATAAATATCATAACGAACTAAAAATTGTAGACTAATTTCAATTAAATTATTATAAATCCAACCATATATGCTAGAAATTTTTATAGGACAACAGAATGAGGTTTTAATGGTTCATTTCCTTCTAATTATGATCATATTAATCTAGTTTTTAAGGGTTCCACTAATCTACTTTTGATATCAAATGTAAAAACTACAAATTTAGTACCCAATATCAAATAGTTATTTTCAAACATTATTATACAGTATAGAGATCAAAATATTTAGGATCTAATAAAGTAAGTGTATCAAGATACTAGATACATAAATATGTTTAATAATAAATTAAAACTAAAAAATATTTTGAATATATATATAAAAATATTAACATCCTTGAAAATCAATTTTTCATCCGTAGTACTATACATGGTTTCCTAGAAAAAATGTAAATAATATAAATTGTGACATTAAATGATCAGTAAGTGGTAGAATACAACAATATATATCATTAAAAGTGCTTGGAATAATTAGTATGGAAGGAATAAACAATTGGAATAATTCCAAAATGATATGAAACTATTGGAATAACACATACTTATATAATAATGAAATTCATGAATAAAAATAATTGACCCTATTTTTATGGGTTTTCATAATTTTAGATATCATTATATACTGTTATAGACTTAATACTAAACATATTACATAAAATGTAAGGACTCTCCCGTTACCCTATATATGATTTATCATGAGACTTAACTGTCGAATAACAATGTATATAATTTTGATTCCCGCTAGTCATATAAAATTACAATGGATTACCTCACATAAAAAAGATTAAATGATATAGGGATCATGGATTGAATAACTCATATACATTACATAATTACTCAATAAGGAATATCTTATATGATTTTCCCATATAAATTAATGAATTAAATGATATAAAAATGTTTAACCCAAATAATTTCTTCATAAAAATATATGTCTAAAATACATAATTAATTTAAAGATATCCTCAATGTTAAAATAAATCCATTCAACAAGTAAATATTTTGATATTACAGTTATAGGTTGTTTATAATGAATATAATTATTTAGGTCACTAGTTATCCTAATAAATGAATTTTCAATGGTATTAAAAAATGAAATAAAAAAATATCACGCTTTAAAAAAATTCATTATAAGTAGCCAAATAATATTACATAAGAGTGTCAAAACCTGTGTATTGTAATATCTCAAACATCATCCACCAAAACTACGAATGAGATAATCCTGGCCAATTATTTTTGGGTTCATTTCCTATACATGAAAATGTTCCAAAACAACATCCACATGTTTCTATCGACAAATGGATTTCTATTAGTGGAAAACAACCCACACATTACATCAACAAAATTGTAGAATGTTTTTGGGCTATGAGATATTTTGAGAAATATAAATTATTATAAACGTGGTAGAATCATGAAGAATGATGATCATCCGCTGATTATATATTAATTAATTTATAAAAAATAATTAAACATATTATTTTTAATTTATATTTATAGGAATTTATAAATAATTACAAAAAATTGAAGAAGGAAAATTAAGATCTCTTACATAGACATAGTAATGGATTATACTCACTATATAATTTGAGGGTGTAAGTAACATCTCACTCATATAATATTAAATCGTTTCAAACATGATATAATTTAATTTTTTTAAATATGTTCTTTATAAGTTAATATAATAATGGGATTTCAATTTAAAATTTAATGGGTGAATTGGGAACACATAACTTTTGAGGTAGTCTCATATATCATTGTTATAACCCAAATTAATATTAAATACTTTCTGAATGGATTATAGAGAGATAAAATAAATGGTCGTACATGCTCAAAATTTTTTTAGTGGAGAGAAATGAGATAATTGGTGGTTTTTTATAGAAAATTATTAGGAGTATTTTATTAACGTTCAATAAAATATTTTAGAAATATAGATAGCAGAATATTTAGGAAAATATAATAACCCGTACATTTGATTCATTGTTTTGAAAAGAAAGCCTTTTTTTAAATATTATAATAATTTTATAACATAATTCCATTATTATATATTATTTTATCCATATAAATGAATTTATCAAAAAAATATAATTTTTTATATCCATAATTTATTATTCATTATTTTGAAAGGGTAATAGTGTTTTAAAAATGATTTTGACAAATAATAATAATTAATATTAAAAAAATAAAATATATGTATTAGTATTAAATTGTTATTATTATTAAATCACTGTTAATTTATTATTATGTAATAATTATTACATACTACCAAAAATTAAATTTTTATTATTGAAATAGTACCTAAGGAAAAGAGGTCGAGGGGGTCTAAAATGATGAAGCCCAACGGAACCACCAATTATAACAGAATGGAAACCAATAGGGGGAACCAAAATCTAGTAAAACAAATACACAAATTCTTTTTAACTAACCCATCATACGAAAACATCCACAACCTGTTTTCCATTATGTCATGTATGTAGAAGGTTAATGTGTTCATTATTTAGGGAATTTTATCTTATAATGTGCTAAATAATAGAACATGGAAAATATCATTGTCGCTTAATTGGTTTAAATATGATCTCTAAATCCATTTCCATACATGATATTAGAATTTCATTTTTTGTAATCGTCTCTAACCCCTCATATAATAACTTACATCCATCCTAAAAGAATCACATAGTTTATATAAGGCATTGACAGAAAAAATAACCAAGGCATTTTGGTCATGCACTAGACAAAATCCTCTCATATAACCATCACAAAATGAGCCACAAACATTTATCATAAGATGTCTGGATTGGAAGACCCAACAGACCCAATGTCACTTGGGGGAATAGACCATTTCTGTCAATAGAAAAATCACATACATATCAAGTAGCACCTGATATAAAAAAGAAAACTCATGATGCTTCCATAGTGGCACCATCTCAACTATCTTGAACTGTGCCTTAGATATTATAATGATTCAAAAATATAGGGCTCTATTAGGTCAGGAAATGTTATAAACCTCCCAAATAATCTACAAAACTTACAATAATAGATCAATCCTCGCCGTTATATAATGGAATTCCTAATCAAAACCATTGTATTATGTCACCAAAAAATAATCACCATTCGAGTAATTATTAGAGTGCCTTATGAAGGTGTTGAGTGATCCTCACATAGAAACCACCTTATCGAAAAATAATAGATGCAAAATAATTTCATCATGGGGGTTCATACATCAATGAAAATTCTAAATATGATGCATTCATTTTCATTTAGACATCTCATCAGTACTTAGTGAACATCCAATCCTATAAATAATACATGTTCATTTAAATTTCAGATTCTTGCAACAAGTAATCAATACTCGTGAATTGTGATTATCATTGGAAAGAACAACAGATCTATATTATTTATAAGAATATTTAGCCAGAACATAGGATGTGAAAAAAAAACATCACTCTCCTCATTCCATGTAATATTTGGGAAAATATTTTCTGTATGATAATTAACAACCACATTTACTATCATAATATATGATCTACCACGCCTCAAAGAAAAAATTCAGAATTGGGAAACCTGAAAAACCAATCCACAAACCAGCCCTATTATGACCCTAGAAGCCAATCTCCCCATTATAAATTATCTAACATGATTTATTTTGGATAACCTGAACATTCCATTAGACATTATATCAAAAACAATAACTCTTACCTCTATTATATAAAAAGTGTCTCCCATACTTCTTATAGATGAATAAATTCATTAGATTCTAACCATCAATGGCTTCCAATTCAATATTGTCTTCAATAAAATTCTTGATACTTGAGACCTCATTGAGATTGATACAGCCTTCATCCTACGGCCATGAAATACAACCCCAATAGAATCAATGACATTTACATTTGGAGTGGTAATAAAATATGAATAATAACATTTTATCTTAATATATTTGATCACCCATTGGTGAATCTTGCAAGATGAGAGAATGTGAAGGGGAGTTGATCACAATATATGATTTACCAAAGTGACCCTCCCACCAAAGAAGAATAAGTGGTTCTTCTAATTATTAATTTGGTTAGATATCTTATCAACTAACACATAAAAATAATGATCATGAATCATCCAATGACAGACTATAGAATCATGATACTCATTGGGATTGATAATCCTACAAATACAATGTTGGAATGAATATAATTATTTTATCACAATTGATATGTTGGAAAATTTCATTGCAATATTTTCCATTGTCTTATTAAACCCACAATTATAACTCGTGTTACCATTCTAAAAAACACCATGTCATTTTTAAAATTAATATGGGACAAACCAGTATACACACCCCTACCCTAGAAAGGATGGAGAATAATAAGGAAAATTTTATTACTCAGGAACCTCCATAATTAATCATGAGAAATAATAAAAACTATGGAGAAAGTGGGTATCATTGCCTCAACCCTTTAATAGTCTTCAATAATATGAAATTACTACCCAATAAATATTTAAACAATAACAATAAGTTGTATCACCTAAAAAATTAATTATAAAAAATGTATAAAACTATAAATATCATTACAATGAGTATGAAACACCATTAGATCATGCTGAAATATTTTTTTATAATTTTTTGATGACTATGATGTATAATTATTAATTAACATTGATATCCTTGTCCATTTAATAAGAATTTCCAACAACCCCCTAAATGGATCGACCCCTGAAAAATATATGTTACCCTTTAGAGGCTCATTTGGGTAGTAAAGTATACAAAATTCTATTGAGAATGTGGTAAAATACATTATATGTGATGATTAACACCCAAATGGGAAAAAACTAATTGATATTTGAAGGATATTTGACAATTAAAATGATGAACAAGATTGTGGCACACGACACACTAAGAATATTACCTCTATGAATGATGTCTGGAATTGCCTCAACAGGATCATAAATGAAAATATCACAAGAGGATTCCTAGAAGGTAACAATTAAAATGTATATGCCTAGATAGCTTATTGTATTGAGTTATTTAACAGCACTCCAAATCTCACAAACTTTCGTAAAATCACCAAACAAGCCATTGATGGAATCATCCACTTATTTTGAAATTTAGTTGAATATGTCGACAAGACAACCTTGATATCAATTCTGCATACATTAATTGATATGAACAAGAGGAGACCTAGAAGCATCCATGAAAGTAGGTAGTGTTTCGATCCCCTTATATAAGCCACAAACCATTGAAATAAGCTATTGGTTCCAACTCTAGATCCTGAAAAATATATTATAGAGATAAAATATTGTGAAATAGAGTCTCAAAATGATTATCACACCCTTGATATTCTATATGAGACACGAAAAAACAATATCCCATGATATGTGATCATGATAATGCCAATATGAGGGATGACTATTGAAAAATCATTGTAGGTCTCCCTTTAAGTAGTAGAGAATATAATGCAATAAACCCGTATAAAACACAACAGAGTTTTAGGGCAATAACCCATCACCTATAGATAAAAACAATGGGTAGTAATCGAACAATTTAATATGGAAGAAATGATGACTCCCATCCCATCGAGCTTCCAATATGACTAGAAGTGGTTATTGATCATTGAGAATCCAATTAAAATGATGATCCATGGAGCATGTGAACTATGTAATAGAATGAATATTAGTGAATCATATGTTCATATGAAACTGCATATTATAGCTCCCCTATAAATTATTGTAGTATGTCAAATAATCACCTATATATCCGTTATCAACATTCATGGACCATGAAAAAATGTAGGAAAAATCAATTCTAGACTTCCTTTAGAAGAATACACCTCTATGATTTTCTTTGACATTAATAATGGAAATAAAATATCTTGTAATTAATAACGGGATAGAGCCTAAATCGGATGATCGATGTTCATCCAATAAGATCTCCCTATTCAATGCACCAAATGTTGTAAAAAAATGTGAATAAGGAAATCAATGAACCAGACCTGACATTAATAGTGATAAAATGCTCAATAGATTCCACCTTTTCTAAAATGATGTTATTCATCCAAAAAGTACACATATGACGATTAATATTATCACCCTAAAAATAGGCTCAATGCCACTGTGCAGATAAAAAAATACATGATTATGAGAAAATCATGTTTTAGTTATAAAATAACAACAAGAGATATCTGGACATAACGAAACTCTGAGCCAATTAATCCATCTTTACTAGGGAACTAAAACACTGAGAATTTCAAATAATAAGAGAGTTCATTAGACCGGCTCACTTCTAGTAGCAGAAACATGCATCAAATACCTACTAACCCAAGACTACAAAACATATAGCTTCTTCCCAGGTAGAGGGAATATAAAGATCCCATTGGGGGGAAAACACCCATTATAAATAGAAAACATGGCAAGCATCTGGATCAGTTACTGTATTCATGTCCACTAATAACACTCAAAATTAATTGACAAGGAGGATGAGAGGACATCCAGAGGAAGCCGGAGCAGTATGCATGGGGATAGTTCAAAGAGGATATGGGAGAACCACTTTCTTTTTCCTAGTTTGAGGGAGAAATCATAGCCATAAAATTTGTATATAGTGTGGATAGAACTGACATAGAAATAATAAATACTCACCATGGTTGATATACCACAAAATAAAGTCAATACTACAACTCCACTTAGAGCTGGATAGGGAGAACTAGTTGATAGAGTGATGACACTAGAAGGACCAATAGTGAGGTAGATGACATGAGTGCTGTCAAATCACAATTTGATCCAAAAGAGGACCAATAAATCTCTTTTTTCACCGACTGTATGCATTTATCTTACTTTGAAGAAAACCGCAACAGGAGCATGTGTGGGACCCAGGAAAAACTCTACCAGCATATGATGTGTTCGATTATAGACCAAAAACAACAATGCGAGAGGATCATCCCAGGATCCTAGATACATGATAGTTGGTCCAAAATGATAATTTCTCCCTGAATAGATAGTGTGACCCCAAGGCAACAGTCTGAAAAAAATAGAACATAGGAGACATTAAATATGGGTTTCCAAATAGAAAATGTTTCATCAACACCGTAGAAAATCTGGGATGGATGAGACATGAAAAAATACATCTCCAAAAATATGTGAGAAACTAAATCCTCTCTAAGGATTATAAAACCTTCATCCATAAAAATAAATTTTATAAGAGAATACCATATACCTCGTAAGAAAGATATGTTGAGCCATGAAATCAGGATACTAGAAAGATACTTCCATACCATTTCCTGTAATGAGTAGTGGTGAGACTGTGTTCCCAATGACTTTCTAGGTAGAGTAGTAGGGAATTTTTAAAGATATTAAAGAGAATTATTCCACACATGAATAAAATCATCAATTGATCCAAGCCCCACACTGATGGTCCTCAGGTGAAAACAGACATCTACATCGGTTACGAAATGCCCCAATAATCAAGAGACACCTGAAACTCATGATATGAAGGATGATCCAACCCAAATAGTCTACAGTTGTACACCTATGAAAATAAAGAGTCACTAAAAATGTATTATCCAGAATGGAATGTGCTAGGGAACCATATTGGAGGTAATTTTACAAGGTTGTAATTGGAATCGCTAGTATCACTAGGAAAGAAGTAGCCTATGGAGCACCTAAGAGGACATCCTTCATTGTTTTTCTGAAAAGAAAGATATTTGAAGGGTGATACATGCCCAGATCTAGTGATAGAAATGGTAGAACATGGGTATATGGCTAGGGAGGGGCACCAGAAGATGGAGAATGATGAAGATCGTCTATATTTATAGAGGGCAAAAAATTCCCAACGATCGAAATCATATAAAAGCCATATTAAAATTGGGTGGATTGTTTTCATTCAGAGGTAGAGCCATCATCATTTCAGTATTCAAAATAATTATCATATTTCTATAATTTACATCTTTAATTAGAAAAAAAATTGGACATTGTAAACAAAATTATGAAAAACATTCTATTAGACAACGTCGATGTGCGGTTTTTAAAATTATGTTCATTTTAATGAAATAATTTCTTGTTTATAAAAAAATTAATTGTTAAATAAAATAATTTGGTATTAAAAAATCATTAATTTGGAACCAACAAATAATAAATCATTTTATTTAATTCATTTTCCCATATAATATACATACATATAAATATATTATTACTCATATGATAATATAACTTATTATTATTTAATATTTATATTATTTTTGATTGGTTATATACCTTTAATCAGCCACTTGTTTGAATAAATATGATATACATATCATAACTATCAAACTCCCAATGTATAGATTTGTCCACATATTTAATTCATTTTGAATTCATCCTTCATAATGTTCTCTTATATTTTAACCCATGTCTATTTAAATGTTTTTTCATTATAATAATAATGTATCATGTATAAAGACTATTATTTCTCAAGTATAATCCTCTATAATTCGTATATATAGTGTTGGAACTTATTTTTAAATATTTTTTGGATCATTTTTAGCAAATATAATAAATTTGATTACTTATTTTTCAATTGTATTCTATTTTATTATGACAATTATGAGGAAATAATGAAATTTACCTTTTGGAATAATTTTTTTTCATGGTGTGTTTATTTATAACGGTATAATATGTGTTGTTATAGTAAAAATTGATCATCATTATGTTACTACATGATCACAATTAATTTATTATTCAATTTATTAGAATACATGTTTTAAATTATTTGGTGATTTTTTAGGATCATGTAAAGAGTGTTTTAGATTCTATTTTTAGAAATTATGTCAATAATAAACCTTATTCATTAGATTTTAAACAAAACTAGAGTTGTATCAATGAAATTTCTATATTAATATATACATTAACGATATATAAACCAATATATATTTTCTCATTAATGTCAAATGGAAATTTATTTTTATGTTTTGATATCTATCCAAGATTAAATTTTATAGAATGTTTCATGAATATGGTTAAATTTACCCAACAAAACAAGATATAATCGATCGGTGGGTGAGGAAATGAAATTGATTATTTTGGAATAATTTAATTATTATAGAAGAATAATTATATTATTTATATTTTTTATTGGCTATTAGTTATTTTGGAATTTTAGATAAATAATAAAATACATGAGAGTTTAAAAATGTAATACACCACTTTGTAGATGTGGTGGTCCACCCAAAAAAAAGATGATTATTTAATTTTCCATTTAATGGGTGATATGATAAAAGTAGTTAAACATTTCTATAATCCTATTCATGACCTAAAAATTATAATTTACTTAAATACTCATCTTGAACCATCAATCATTGGATCTTATGGAAAATGGAACATGCCACTCCTGATGGCGTTAATCAGCACATATGTAGGAACAATGTTTTTAAAATATTAAATAGAAAATTTAAAAAGGAAGATAATGATTATGCCATAAAATTTTAACAATATTTTTAAAAATATTAAAAAAATAATAGTAGAAATATGAGAAAATTATATTTATAAGATAATTTTATATCAGAAAATTGGTTAGATATTAAATAGTTTTCATGTTGGGAGATAGGTATTTCACATAGATAAATTATTTTAAATGAATGACTAATAAGAATATATGATGAAAAAATAATTAACTACATGAATCAAACAAATAAGATAACTAAAATTTGATATGATATAGAAGAAATTAAAATTTTCGAATTTCTTTAAAATTGCAGTGGAAGACCCATTTTATAATTTGAGGGAAATGAATATTGGAAAATATAAATTCTTAATATTAATGTAATATAGATTTCACCTTGAAATTGTAATAATATGTGTAAAAAAAGAGATAAAATATATGGATAGGTTAAAAAACATCAACAACTCATTTTAAATAATTTCTAAAAAAATTACAATAGTTTTACCCAAGTTTAAAATATTTTTTTAAAAAGATTATTTTAATCCTATAAAAAACATTTTTACCCTTGATATATAATTTCAATAAATAATAATTTAATAATACTTATTAAATAACTTGTAAATTAATATTTAATATTTTAAAAAAAAATATTTATAAATTTATATGGTTTAAATAATTTATATTAATATTAGCAGATATTACTTATAAAAAAATTTGAAAAAACTTATTTTTTGTATAGAAATTATTTTTATGATACATTTATCAATATAGATTATTTATATAAAATAATTCTGGTAATTATTAACCAAAAAAGGGTATCTGTCTTTTAAAAAAAGTCTAACAAAATTCCACCAATGGAATTCAGAGTTAAAAGTAAAAACCCAAAAATATTATTTACTATAGAAAATTATTACTTATATTTCAGTAATTTTAATAATGGATTTTATAAATTCAATATTGTATTCTTAAAAGAGTAAAATTATTTTATAATAACTGATTTATTGAAGGAAAAATGATTCATAAAAGTCAAATCATTATTGGATGATGGAAGGGTAATAAATGTTTTTTATTAGTAAAATATGTATTTTTTACAATTAAAAAAATTAAAACATTTCAGCAATATATTTAATATTGAAACTAAGAGTAATATTTAATATTGAATGAAAAAATGAAATTATGTTTCAAATATTACAATTCTAATATTTATGAATTTATTTTTTAAATCAATATAAAAAATATAAATAAGAATACTTTTATTTTACAATGATTTTTATAGGTGTTCATAATATTATTTTATATTATTTTATATTTAAAATAATGTGAATATATTATTTAGTCTATATTAATATTTTAAGAGGTTGGTATTTAATTAATGGGGATAAAATATAAAACACCATTAAAAATAATTTTGTTAGAGAAAGATGATTCCTTTTAAATATTAAATTGGATAAATTATTTAACCTCCAAATTTATGAAATTATTCATGGGTAATATATATGTTATGAAAAAAATTTATGGTATTCATATAATATTTAGAAACAAATATCTTTATAATATGCCATGGATAATTTTAGTTCATTTTTGGGTGTATGGAATGTTATCAAACACAATAAATTTATTTAAAATAGATATATACAAATAAATAATCGGTTATTATTTAAGCAACATAAGTATGTTTAAAGAATATGAAATAAATTAAAGATATTTAATAAAATATATAACATTTATCTCTACATTAAACTCACTCTTCTTGTTTATTACGAGCATCAACATCATGAAACTATGTTACTCATCACATAAATATCTGATATTATTATATTTAATGTGTAGAGACCCTCACCCCTATACTTGTATCCATAAGGGACTAGTAAAAAATATATTATGTGGCTCTTAAAGCCCACCTCCAATAGGCCCCATGATGGGAACCATTACGAGGTTATAAATCCCATAATTAAAGGTTATTTCTATTGATATAACTATATAATGTTATAAATACATGAATAAACACCATATGATAAATATAAAAAAACACTATCAATAATAAATACTAAAAAATAAAAAAAAAATCACAAAAATAAAAATACAATGTTTAAAATCGTAAGGCATCACAAATACAACAACTACCACTTATAAGATACTAATATCAAAATCGGTCATTCAAACGATCCTGGAAATGATATATGTGGTTTTTATGATATTTATGATAAATTAATGTATACTCAATAGGATTGTATAATGTACTCAAATTGTTAAGTGAAAAGATTATATAAATTCTATACTGGATGAATATGATAACTAACATGCACATAAAATAGGTAAACTAATCACATTTTTTTCGTCACCAAGGATCACTCAAAAATTAATTTATCCAAAGTAATATACTTATATCACATAATACAAATAAGGGGCCATGATAAAAAGTACATACATGTTTTCCACTCTAAATATGTTGCATCCCCCAACTCACCCATTGGCAGTGGAAGATGAAGTGGTGATAATGTCATTTGTTGATGTCCCCATGACACCAAAGATATGAAATTAAGTCCAATGGATTATCAATTCATTGGGGGATGATTTATTGGAAGAAAAAATAACCATATAAAATGAATGAATAAAATAAATCCCATCTATATGATTCTAAAATGAAATATCATATAACATAATGAAAAAAAATACAAAGCAATATCATATTAAAATTGTAAAAAAATAAGTGTGCATGGATAAGGCTCAAATAAATATCAATTGAAACCAAAGTTTCATATACTATACCAATATTTTTACCCTACCCATTTCCAACCTCAAAAACAAACCATGTTGTTAAGGAAAAAAACAAGATAAGTAAAAAACACAACCCTTCCATGTATCATGGTTGATTTCATTTGAAGAAAAATTGATTTTACCTAGAATGGGGGAGTATATAACCCCGTAAGATATCCACAAAATAACCCATCACATACGACTAGGAAAAGAACAAGTTTTAAAATTTTTTATAAAATATTCTTTGATAATATATAAACCACTAAAAAAATGAAAAACTGTTGCACAAATAAATACGATGAAATAACCCATTCAATATCTATTTCGAATTCCAAATCAATGATCAATACCCGCACAAACATTTATGAAAAATAAAAACCCTAACCCTCGCGATCATTAATACATTTTTCACCAAGATTCTCTAGGTGATATTCCCTTTCACCTTTCTAGTCGGGACCATGCACTATGTATAATTCAATAAGTCCTCGTACAACACAATATGAACACACTTCACTATGAATGAAAAGAATATCATTCATGTCAAAAAAAATTATAGAAAAAAACATTACATTCTAAAACTAATTATTTTTAAGTAATTTAATCAAACATCTCATGAGAATCATAAAAAACTAACTGTTGTAAATCACGTTAAAATAATGTTTTTCCATGTAAACTACTCTAGATATTTCCAATCAAATAATTAGAAATATTTATAATGATTCATGAAAAAACGTAAATGATGGAACAGTGGGAGATAATACACTTACCTCAAATATAATTGAAATATTAGATCTAAGATTATTCCACAGATTGAATGTATTACACTAATTCAATTAAAAAAATCCTAATGTTGTCAAAAATAAAAATAATTACCCATACATATTGGTTAAATATGAAACAAACAAGAGAGATCGAAGGTGATAATGAAAAATATAATAATAACTTTTAATTCCACAAATAATGCTCCATGATTTTTTCTCAATGGATTTTTTATGCGGATGTTTGAAAAAACTCTCTTAGGTTTTTCTTGGGAGTTGAGTGGAGAATAGAGGAAAAGAATAAGATATTATAACTATTGGATGAATCAATAATCCTTAGGACATAACAATTTATAGGTTAAATTGATACATTGCATTATATATTCTTCTTATGGATTGTACATAGAAACTACCATATCCTTGAATATATTTCTATAAAACCCCTTTTTTCCATTGAAAACAATTATGGAAGAAATTTTTTTTCCCTGGACCACATAACGAAACAAATTAATTCATAAAACAAAAATTTATTGACTAATGTTTTCCTGTTGATTTTTCCCTTTTCACACCATCAAACACATCCAATGATTAATGAACTAACTCCAAAAATAATTATAAATGAATAAAACAATGGAATTTTTAAAAATGCGATAGTTGTATTCACACCACCATTTGATATTCTATCCCTAATAAGTTTGATATCACATTTAAATCAAACATGTTTGGTCATTTCCATTACATAAAATTTTTAAATTTAAATATTTCCCTAGGAACTTTTAAATTCTTCCACAGTACATGTAGTAATGAAATAAAACTCCTTCGATGGAATTTTTTTATCAATCCAAAACTCATTATGATTAATAGACGAAATTTGGATCCAAATTAAGAGAAACATGATCCAAACTGATCAAATGTAATGGATTTTTATGATACTTCTTTAGTATAGGAATATAAAATACATTATGAACAACCCAAAATTACGGAGGTAACATTTACCAGTTTGTACTAGTTCCAATACTTTCTATAACTATAAATGACCCAACTATATTAGTACTGAAAAAAGGTATTTCAAAAATAATTATTGACAGCATTTTAGTGATTAATTTCTAAATAAAGATTACTCTCAAATAAATTTATCTTCTAGATAAGATTATTTACATACAACTTTTGGATTCATTGTGTTCAGCCATTCGGTTCTAGATGATTTGGACAATATCCAAAGTCCCATGGGAAAGACATAGTCCAGGAAAAGATGTCTCTTCTATTTATACCATGCATAGAATAGAATAAAATATAGGCTAAAAATCCTAAAACTGTAACATTAATTTTTTCTCAAGATAGAAGTTTTCATATGTGAAATAAATAATTAGTAAATGACACTCCCAGGAACAACCAAAGTCCGAGACATTTTCTATGAGTAATTATTATAATGTCTGAAGTTTTCATCCTAAAGTAGCATTTCATTGTGGTTGATATAATATTCTTATTATTAATTTAAATATATGTTCATGTTATAATGATATCTTAAATGAAGATTTGAAATTAGGTTTCTATCATATACTATTTATGTTGTAACACCATGAAACATTACCACATCTAGAACATAAAAATTTTCCATGTCTTCTACAATATAGGATTCATGGATAGGGGTAAAGTGTACTGAATTATTATGTCAATTCACCACTTTTTATAGAACATATTGTTTCTCTGACCTTTTAGGTAGGCCTATGAAAAAATCCATCATAAGTTTCTCCCATATCCACATAGGTATAGATTTTGGTTACAAAATATGATTTTTTTTCTTCGATGTTAACCATTTTCTTCTTGCTGGTTATGAATTTCATCACATAATATATACTCCTGAATTTCATACCTTCCCATTGTAAATGCTCCTTCTTCACCATGTAAAATTTCAAAACACCACTAAGTATTGTCCAATTTTAATGGTTTTATTCGAAAAAAAGATATTCTCTAAACAATATTGTGGAAATAACATTCATTTTTAATATCTTACCAAATATTATAATTCTTTTTTTTCATCTTTAAATGTGTTGCATGTATTTTGATTTAACTAATGATGTTATAATGAGGAACTAATAGTTGCGATTCATTTATTAAATTCAAAATGTCTAAAATAATAATGAATTTAATGAAACCTATATAGTCACCCTCTAATGCAAAGTCTAAATTAATATAATTTGTCATGATGATACACAACCATTGTATATGATCATCTTGGACCACATCATAGAAATATTTATTACACAATGCATCTTCTAAAAAATTCATATTACAGATTGTGTATAGATTGTATAAATAAATCATATGGAGTCAATTAATCCATATTAACTACCACAATGTAATGTATCACTGAGAAAATAAATATTTGAAACACTTATGTTTGCTGAAAACTATGATAATTTATATATAATGGTAATTATTTATTGTTTTAAAGGAATTGACATTTAAAATTAATTTTGGGTTGGCTGTTGGATAAGTATTCTAAAGAACATTCAACTACCTTGCACCATAGGCCACAAATGGCCTCACAGGGTAAACACAACCAATATTAGATCTATATATATCAAAATATACCCCATTAATATCACATTATTTTGGTAGTATTATGATGGGTGATGAGGTGGGATTTTTTTAACGTTTAAGAATTTATTTTGGCATTTATCATTCCATATCAATGAATTCATGAGAGATTAATGTCATGAAAAATTCCTAACAAAGAGGCTATAATATCATAATAATCATTGAAAACTACATACCTCAAATAAATTCATAGGTTCATTAATAGATTCCATAAATTCAATATTTCTAGGTTCAACTTATTTAGACATTTTGTTCCTATGTAAATGAACATCTCATATCTGATCTCACGCATAGAATATACTGTATACAACTAATGGTCCCATAATATACTCAACAAAATTTCCAAGTCATCAATGTGGACATTCCAATTGCTAGAGTAAAATACAATACAATAAAAAATACAATTAAAAATAATACATTATACTAATGGAAGATACATTTCTTCAAATCCCTGAAAATTTTAATTGCTTTCATTTGGCTAAAAGAATAATTACATATTCATAATGGACATAATTACTCAAAAATGTTGTATGTAAAATATTATCTATTTTGAATTTAAAAAGATGATACCCTAAGCACTGATCAATTTTGGATAACCAATTAACAACCATTAAATGGTAAAAAAATTTACCTATTTCAGGAAGATGATACTTATTTTTAATTATTACATAATTAAAATTATTATAATAATAAAAAATAAGCAATGACTATCAATGTTGTTCATCACAGATATAACCATTGTAGCCCAAGACAATGAACTAGGTCTGATGCAATCCTTATTTTATGACTCCTCATAATGAGACGTTAATTCCCCAACATAAGAAGATACATTATATACCACAGTATTAAAATATACATTTTCTACATACATTATGTAGATTGGAAATTTATTTCCCTTCATTGTGGTAATCAAGATAAATCATTCAAAACAAATTCAGTTATTAATCCACTATTTTTGGAAATGTCCCATTAAATGTCTTGTCAAATAAGATCAAGGTCAATGATGCCATCTGGATATAAATGGTACTTTATGTTTTCATGGAATGTACTTATCTTCTGGAATATATATATATATATAACAATGCAACATTAAAAAGTGAATAAATCTATCTGGTTATGTTAACGTAACATGTTGAGCGTAATAGTTGATATGTGATTTAAATCCAACCAAACATTCCATAAATTTTTTCGATAATAAAAAAAATATCCAAGACAATAAAATCAAAGAGAAATAGAACAACAGCACTGGTAGTGGAACATGATGGAATTTGAAAAATATATACTTCCACTGCCTATGGGTCGTATTAATAATCATGTCATGAGGCATCACTTTTACATTTATTCCCATTGTTTTAACCATAATAGGAGTAAGTAAATAATGTGGGACACCATTATAATGTAACACATGCATAAGAGTGGAGTTCAGAATAAGGGTGAATTGCACTATAGGAGAAAGTGGTTTCTCATAGTCAATATTATATTATACTTTACATAAATATCACTCAGATTTCATCTAATAGCTTTTTTCCTATACTATGGAGTTGACTAAAAAAACATTGTTGTTCATGAAATTTTCATTACTCTCTTATGTCCTTGGGTGAATATGAGCCCAATGGTAATGTTTCCCTTGAGAATAAGAATGTTTCGGTTGATTCAAGTGACTTTCACCATATAATATCTTCATATTATGAAAATTGTTCTTAATATTTAATATTATTTCGAAGTTGTGTATATTATTTGGGGGTGATGTACATTCTTTCTTCATGTGTACTAATGAACTAAACTGAAAACAACAGCGTTTAATATCACATCTCATTGGTAAATTAGTTTATTTTTTATTTTGATTATGTGTTATACCACCTCCATGAGATTAGCGATAAAATATTAACTTATTTTAAATACTATTTTGGAAGAATATTCTAATGGAAACAAATAGACTGTCTCCTACTAGACTAAAACATAGAAACAAGTCTAACACTATTGTTTTTTAACAATTGAAATAAAATGTTTAATTTGTATATTAACTATCTTGGATAAAATCTATATCTTAAGTCCTAACTAACTGATACACACCTTCGATGGTGGACTTATAGTGACTTCCATGTTTAAAATACCAAAATTCACAAACATGGGAGAATAATCTACCACATAGAGGTTTTAATGATTCAATATAATGAAATATGTTGTTCATTATATTTTGAATTCTTCAGTGTATAATTATTCATTGAATAATTCATAAAATTCCAACAAAATATGTACATGTTCTGTGAAGAATCATTATGATGTTTTTAACTATTTTTTTCTATTTGTCAATATCTAATATTTTATAAAATAATGTTTTAAAAATTAATAAGAATGATTTTTAAAGTCTGAACCCAAACATAGAGGGGGAGAAACGTTATATTTATTAGAATTTAGTTTTCTAGACATAAAGGATCTGATCGAGCATCAACAGACATAGAATAACAGAATGAGCTAGACTGGTAACATAAATGTAATATATATAATTTTAATGATCTGACAAATCATCATTATCGAATCCATCATCATGACATTCAATATCTATTGAAAATGACGAATTTAAGGATAGTCAGGATGATTATAAAGGAAGAAATTTATGTTTCAATGAAATAATGAATTAGAATGTTTTTTTACATTCTAAACTTATTTTAGACAATTTTATGCCATTCCCAAAAATTATCAATTTCATGAGTGAGTCATGATACTAGTTGGAGTTTGTGTTTGAAGAGTTACGAGTTCATCGGTGTAAAAAACCATGGGAAGATGAATATGTCAGCATTCATTCTGACTGAAAAATAAAATTTATAGATCAATCAGTATAACAATGAGAATGAATGTCAATTATACTGAGGACGAGGACGTTCCATTATAACTAGAATAACAATGTAATGAAAAATATCATAATAATGAGAATGTGGAATAATTATGAATTTTCTTGTTTTATAGAGTTTTTGCTCAATGAATATAATAGTTATATAATATGATGTGATAAATAGGTTTTAAAAATCAAGAAAATGATGATAAAAAAATGTCTTCAGCCCTTTTAATTAGGCCAATTTGTTGGGTTTTCATTGGTTCTAGAAATAACGAACAAAAAAATTGTCTGTTTCATGTGTGTGTGTTAAGAATCATCAAACAATAAGTGTTGTTTATTCATCAAACTAACAATAAAATCAAAATATCATATTGATATAGTGTCTTATCCAATAGATGATACATGACACTATTAAGTTAATGGATGTGGGTTGTGGTCATTGTAAACAATTTAATAAAAGGATATATATTGTGAAGTAATTGACTAATGATTTTTGAATTGGTTGAATAATATGTTAAAGTGCTTCCAAGAGGTGTATATAGCATTATATGGTTTGATTATTTTTATGGAAAATTAAAATACATATAAGTGTAATAATGTTACAACAATATTTATGATTGATGGGATTCAATGTTTCATGTCTTTCAGTTGATATAGAACATTGAAATAAGAATTCATTTTTTTATATTTCATACTATAAATTGTAATGATATATATTCATTCTTATTTATTTTTTCATCACAATAAAGATTGAATAGAAAATATGAAGTATTCTGAAACTTTATAATGATTTAATATGGTTTTTGATGTTTTAATTGGTCAATCATGAAGCTAAAATATTAGTATATTTAATAGGTTTCTGAATTTGAGTGAGTGGGAATTTTTTCTGTTTATCATCTTTTCCATTCTAGATTCATATAAATAAATGAATAGTATATTCATACATTAAATCCTTTTCATGTGTCAAATACTATAAGTGATTAATAGAAAGAGTCAGAATTAATTGGAAAATAGATATCTCTTTTGAAGATCCAATTATTAATATGTTCTTACAATACTGAAGAATATTTGATAGTGTAGAAGATAAGTGTTCGATAAATGTGTATTGAGAAAATGGTACATCATAATGAGTGCACTGTAATGTGTCAATCAGTTTAAGGTAATATAACCTAGGGTCATCAAAATGATGTGCCATATATATATTTTTGGAGAAATTGTGTTGTGATCTATTCATTTGGGGATAAACTAATTCCTTAAACATTTTTAAAAACCTATGAGAGTCAATATAAATTTTTTTTATTAGGATATAAACTCTTTTTTATGGGAGTCTTCAAAAATCATATTCACTTATTCAGTATCTTGAATTTTTTTTAACCCATAGTTGTGGCTATTGAAGGGATTCATGCTGTCAAATTGAGGACAAACCTTTCAAATGTAATGTTTTTTACTTTCTTTCTTTCCATTTCAAGCATGAAAATGTAATAAAAAATGATAAGGTAATTAAATTATACTGGTTATAGAGGTGATGTTTCTAAATGTATTAAAACATATAAAATATTAACAACTAATTCAACCTACCCCTGTGAATTTTTATTTAATACTTTTGAACATCACTCGGTATCATAGGGATGGATCACTTGTTTAATTCCTTTCATGGATAGTATATATTCTATAAAATATATATAAATTCCAAAAAAATTATGAAAAACGTTATTATGTATCTAAAAATATGATGATTCCTTATCAACTATATCTTGAAGTAGTATTTTTTTATTATTCTATAATTGGTTTTTTCCTATTATGAAAGAAGAACCTATGATTATCACTCATAAGATAAATATTGATATTTCTGGAAAAGTTACTAATAATATTATAATTTCTATAATATAAAATTATTTTTTGAATGTTGTCTGTCACTGAACATAAAACAGTATATAAGAAATTCTTGAAAGAATATTCTAAGGGAATAATAATGTGTATCAATAAAAACTACTAATTTCATATTGTATGTTTGAATAAATAATAATGTTAGAAAATGAAATAATTTTGGAATATATCAGCTTGTAAAATAACATTTTTGTCAAAATTAGAGAATTTGAAGACATTTTGAAAGACAAAAAAGTAGTGGAAAAACTAATGACAAGCATTATGGACTTGTTTGATTTTATAATTTCATTTTTATACAAAACTGATGATTTAATTCTGTAATAATTACATAACATTATTATTTCATATGAAATAAGAAAACATCCAATGATCAAAAAAATGCAATATGAATTTTTTTAAATATATGACGATGATGAACATTAATGATGTTGAGAATGTTGATCATAGTGATATTTTGGGTAAATATGATGATGTTCTAAATTATATAACGATGTATCTTATAATCGATAATACGATGAAGGTATGGTGGTGATCTTCCTGTCAAATGTTTTGAGTATAGTGTAATTTTTTATTTTTCAATGAATTTTATTAGGATGAATGTGCAAGAATTTCATACTGACTGTAATGAAAAAATTCATTGGATGAAGTGGGAAAAAAATTTCCCAAAAAGAAAATTCTTCTAACAAACATTGGAGGAAGATTACTGGAAATAAGAGAAGTTTGTTGAGTCAGAAAGATAAATACGACTCAACTATAAATATTTCGACAAAATTTTATTATTCCTAAAAGGTTACCGAAATAATTTTTAGAGTGTAATGAAATACATAACTCCACAAATAGTGATGAAGGGGGAGGTAAAGAATCGTAAATTTAATATCATCTGAAATAAAATTTATTACATTTTTTGATAAAATAATGTGACTCAAGAATGAAATTTCAATGAAAAAATAAGATTGCAGAAAACTTGTTTAAGGTCAAAAATAAGTTGTAAATAAATAATAGTACCAAATACACAAGATATTATTTTACAAAAATTAAATTTCTAAATATGAAGATGATATTTTATACCTCAATAATATGTTGGAATTTAATGAATTGTATGTTAACGTGTTTCAATCAAAAATTATTGGTGCCAAATGTATCTTGAGGAAGATGAATGAGAACATAAATGAATACTTGGAAGTGAAATGTGATAATTATAATGTATCCAAGAAATCTAAAATAAATAATTCTGTTAAATAAAAACCCTTTAAATATAATTTACCTCTTTTTTTCTATAATTTAATGATGTCAAAAATTTTATAGGAATGTTTGAGTAGATAATGGATGTGAGAAACCCATCATATCCATATAAGATGATAAATAACATTGATGTAAAATGATACATGCCTAGATTATGTGATTACATGAATAATTTATAAACCTAAACATATTTTCTTGACAAAAGGATTTTATATCTATACAAAATCAATGTTTGATGTTTTTTTAGGTTGTGGAATCTATGGAAACATCGATTTTAATTTTGGTGATAAATTATAACATCATGGAAGACGGTAGGATCTATGAAAAAGATATGGATAAATAAAAAATGAGGGATATTCCATCATCATGTGATGTTAGAAAAGAAAAATGTCATGATGTGAGACATTTTCCAACAAATAATCAATTTCAATTTTTAAAAAATGTTTTTTTAATGTCTGATCAAACATGCCCTCATGTAATAATATGTATGAGACTCCTTCTAGAATTAGTTTTACATTGGATAAATGAAACTTTTTTGGGAATAAATAATTTCAAGGATATAGATTTTATTGCATTAATTGTTTTGAATTAAAGTAAATAATAATTAATTATGGAAACATGATATTGGTTGTTCATAACACATGATTGGTGGTGTAAAAACAATGAACATATTTAAAATCATGATAGAGTTATTGTTACCATTTTGAATGATAGTTCTCTAAAAGTAATAGGAATCAAAACCACTGAAAATGAAATAGAATAGTTAAAATTTAAATAATCTTTATTTATTGATTGCATAAAACTAAAATTTTGTAGAATATGTCAACTTCACCATTATTGAAATGAAGTGATTTTTAGAAATGATTATTGTATCATAAAAAATGTTAAATATGGATATGTTTATAACAAAGGATAATGAACATGTGAGAATCTATATAAAATTTTATAACATAACAACTCATGTAACATAAATGAAAAAGATGATAATATGTTGTTACTCAATATACATTGGGTTCTTGGGCTGAAATGTATCAACAAAATATCCAAATATGAAGTTGTATGAAATTTTCAATATTTGAAATATATTTGTTGAGTATTTTAGAAAAACAAATATGAATAATAAAAGTTACTTATTGATGTCAATCAGTCAACACACCTCTGAAACTAATTCATTCTGATTTATGTGGGCCAATGAGACATCAATAAACAAAAGCGTATTTTGACCTTCAATATTTCATTGACAAATTAACTTGGACTATGAAAATAATTTTTATGAAACGAAATTCATGTGGTAAACAAATTTCTTAGTCATCAAAAGGGAAATTGAGAATGAAATGGTGGTTTACATATAAAAGTTTTGAATAAATAAAGGTAGAAAATTTAAATGAAATACTTATAAAAAATATCTAATAAACACTTGATTCAAGAACATGTATAGTTATCTTTATAAAAATTAAAAATTTCATAAGAGAAATGAATAATATTAGTTTTTTAGAAATGAGAAGGTGCATGTTATAAAAAACCAAATTTTAATGTTCTATTAGAGAGAAGTTGTTACTACTACTATACATGTTCAGGAAAGATTTTGCTAAAAAATCTTACATGTTCCCCCTATGAATTATGGTATAATAATAAACCATCATTGAAATAAGTTATAGTTTTAGAGATTGCTTGTTTTAAAAAATTATACATATAGATCTTGTAATGTTAGATGAGATTATGAAGATGGAATATTTATGGGTTATTCAACCAATGTAATAAAATAAAAAAATGTTTGAAAAAATATTTACAAAATTTTGCCAATTCGTATTATTTCAATATTATTGAAAATATGATAAATTTTTTTGGAGAATGAATAAATGATATACTAAAATGTTCTATTGAAATTGATAATGTTAAAAAACATATCAATATTATGATGATTTTTGTGATGTGGAAAGATAGGATGAAAAAGAATCATTGAAATTATAAACATTACAAATGCATATTGATATTTAATACATCATTGGGAATATAAAGGCTCAACATCATACCAGAAGAGAATTGATATTTGAGAATGAGACATCACATATATCAAAATTTTATCCTGAATCAATTTCAGATTTCATTCAACTCAATTAATGGATATATTCTATAAATGAAGTGTTGGATTATATTTAGTGAAATTAATAATTATAACTTTTAACAATTCTAAAAGGAAAAAAATATTATCATAAAAAAGAAGGATTTACAAATTCTATTTTAATAAACATGGATATTTTTCAATAATCAATGAAATAATTATTTTTTAAATCTATGAATAGGTAGAAGGCGTAGACTATGAATAAAATGTTTCCATATTTTATGGATTAAAAACTATTAGAATTTTTTTATCAGTGGTTAAACATTAGAAGTAAAAAAATTTTATTAGATGGATGTAACATCATCTTTCTTAAATTGAGTGATTGAGGATGTTATTTATATTTAATAAACATGCGTTTTACATCATGACAATGATAAAAAAAGGATTACATCATGAAGTAAACCTTCTCTGGGTTAAAATGTTCATCTTGTTCCAAGAATTCAAAACATGATTTCTTCTTGATAATGATGAATTTTTATAAAAGAAAAATTTATAGTAACTTTTATGTGAATAATGTTAACTCAAGTAGACTAATTATAATTGTGTGTGTAGAAGATATGGTTTTTTGTGGGGTTAATTTTTTTTAAATAAGATGTTGAGTTAATGAATAAGAGTTTTATAAAGGCAATAATTGGAAAATTAACTTTCATAATTATATTTTATTTTCTATGAAATTTAAAAAAATATTAAAATATCAATAAAATTATGCCTATAAATTGTTAATGAATCTTGGAATGGAATAAGATAATGTTCTTTATATAGAATTTTGGGTCATAATTTTTTTCAGAAAAGATGAATCTGTAAAAAAATTTAATCAAATTGACATTAAGATGTTGATATGATGTTTTATTTAGCTCAATACCTCAAGAAATATTATTTTTTATATTGTGACTATATAATGGTAGAAAAAATAATTATAAGGTTTTTAATGAAATTACATCAAATAGGATTTTATAAAAATACTTTTCATATAATCATTAATGGATATACAAATTCCAATTAGTATAAAGATTTTAATGATTGAAAATCAACTTCTACATGAAAATGTTTCTTCTGTGAATGAGGTGTCAATTAGAATATTAAGAAACCATGTTTTTTAACATTGAGGACCCAAAAAACATACTATGTTGTAGCTACCTTATTATATAATAAGATTTTACTGATGAATGCACACCTAGAAGACTTTATATTCACAATTTTTAACAATTAATTATAATTTTGGATAAACATTTTTCAATTGATCTTTCTAAAAATCGTATCCGACATTCATTATTAAGACACATTTATATATATTTTATCTTTTTAAAATAGAAATTTTTTGTTGTTGATGTTTCACAGGTATATATATCAATGAAGTATACAATTATTTATATAGTCACTAAATAAATTCCAAAATAAATATTTCAAGATTTTAGGTTGCACCTTTATGATCATCCTCGTCCAATGTCTTCTTAAAAATCACATGTAAGTTCCATATTGTTTTATGGATTATATTCAAGAGGGTGAGAGATAGTAACCACATTATTCTTTGTATTACTTTTTGATATATCATTCTTTTATTAATATGACTATGTATTTATCATATAATGGGTGAGATAAAAATCCATTTGGGTAGGAAAATAAAATTGATAAAATATAAAATTTTAAGGGGGTTATCTTAACATGTAATAAAAGCTTTGTTATCATCATGGAAATGGAATTCCTTTAAAAAATTACATTATTTAGTAGTTTATTATCTGAATACACTCATTTTAGAAATGATTTCATTAGAGAGCAGTTGAAAATATTGAGTTGTTTAAAAATCCATTGTAAAAAATTATAATTTTTTTAAAAAAAATATGAGGTGTATATATTGTTAATGAATGTTTTATAACAAATAAAAAGTGGGATGTTTTATAAAATTTTTGATTTTTTTTAAATATTTTTATATGTGGAGAACTATTTTTTTTTAATAATGATTTTAAAATTAAGTGAATTTTTTTGAATGGTTCAACCCAAACAAAAAAGTGGGGATGATTTATTTTTTATAATGTTGCTTCCTTGATGAAGAAAATTAAACTATGAGGCATCATATGCATAATATCATATTGAGAAACACAGGTCATACCGGTTTTTATAAATATGATATTTTTTATTAGATACATCATAATTTTTATATCCATCATCTAGATGTTCATGATCTATCATACATGATGTAGTAAAGAATGCCATAATTTTGATGAATTACCAAAATTTTGTTTCGAGGGAATTCGAAGAATATAATTTCATTACATTATAACCTTATGTTACATGATTCTATACCCTTGTCAAAAGGTTTCAATGTCATGAGAGATTCACAATACAAGCATGAGTTTTTTAATGAAGTGTTATTATTTCATCTGTATAAAGAAATTTTAAAATATATAGATGATAGTTTTCCATATGATTGATAAATCAAATTTGTTAATCAATTGGAATAACTATGAGAATTAAATTCAGGAAAAATGAAGCATAGGAAGTTATTTCATAATGAGTAGTTTATTTTAATGAATAAAATCATCTTAATGAAAAATTTGATGAATGATGTTGTTTGATATTTTTCAGATATGCTATGAAAAGACACCATCATATCATGAACTTGTTTCAATCCATTTTTCGAAAAATCAACTAAATCATCATCAGAAATTTAGTAAATTGTTTTTATTAGGTTACATTTTTGTGTTTCAATTATAGCAATAATTATTGAAAAAAAAATTGTTTGATTTTTGGGTGGGTATGGAATCATCAGACCAGAATTATATATTATTTATTGCACTATTTCTATCGATGATGCATCAAAGTGATATAGAGACTGATCCAAGTTATGGATGACAATGGTTGGTCATCAGGCACTATTTGAGGTACTTATGAACAATTTAATAAAAATTGATATGTTGTGAATCAAATTTGAAATTGTTTTCATGAATATTTAATGATGATTCGGACGTCTTTCTAAGAGGGGTTGAGAACATTATATGTTTTGATGATGATTATGGAAAATTAAAACCAATAGAAGAATAAAAAATTTCTAACGTTTTTTATGATATAAAGGATTTAGTGTATCATATATTTCAATTGATACAAATCATTGTAATGGGATTTCATTTGTTTTTAAATAATATATAGAATAGTAAAAATATTTATTCATTCATATATTTTTTTTCCTAGAATGTAATAATTGATTGAAATTTATTATGTCATCTAAAGTCATGAGAAGAATTATGAAGCTTCCAGAATACATTATGTCTTAAAACATTTTGTTCAATCACGCGTTAATTTGGAAGGTTAATGAATATATTGATGTGGGAGTAATTTATGGAGATTCAAGCCTTTTCTATTATAGGATCCCTATAAATATAAGGAATATATATTCATACATTGGAACCCAATAAAATATTAACAATGATGAGTTCTATAGAGTTTGTTTCAATGATAATTTTCGAACATAGATCTCATTAAATGATTAGATAGATAAAATTGTACTTGTTAGACTGATGAATAACAGACAGAAGTATATCAATCTGATTAGATGAGTATAGTTTTAGAAGTTATGTTCATTAAAATGCTTCATCATAATGTGTTTATCATAATTAGTCAATCAAACTTAGGGAATATTACCCAAGTCCATTTTACTAAGGCTCTTGATAAAATTTAATAGAGAAATTTTTATTCGAATAATTTTGTTTGTGGGTCATTTATTATCATGAAAACACAATAAAATTTTGAGAGTAAGTATAATATATTTTATTAGGATATATATGATTTCTAACCAATTAAAAATAAGTTTTATTCACTTATTCATTATAGTGATTTCTACTTACCCACAATAGTGGCTTTGACAATGATGTTTGTTCTCAACCTGAGGTCGATCATTTTAAATCTCATGTGGTTTAATTTTATTAATTCTTTAAAATGTATGATTATTTAATAAAATATATTAATATAATAATATAAAATTGTTTTCAGGGTTATGTTTCAAAATGTATTACGACATACAAAAAAGTGACCGAATAATTCCACCCCACCCCACCCCCCTCTTAGTGGTTGTTTGATCGATTTTATTATCAGTATGCTATGGAATAAAAAACTAATCCCACCATTGGCATGAAATATCTTCAAAAATATAAGTTTCCAAAATTATCATTATCATTATAGTTATAACATGTGAATCTATGATTATATTAATTTAGATTATGCACACATCTACTTTATCATGTTCATAATCGCCTAAAAAATTGGTGGATTATTTTTAAAAAATTTAAACAAATGATCTACCATGTTCTATTCATCATTTCAATTTCATTAGTCATCATCTTGAAATAATTAAACAATAATATATAAAAAAAATTGGTTCAACTGTGGATCAGGTGTTGAAATATTTTTAGCATATTTTTCCTATTTATTTCTATGTTATTTTTGTTGATTTATTTTTAATAAGAAATATAATACACCATTTTGAAAATTTCTAACTAATAATTGAATTATTGAATAAATTCAAAATAATTTTAAAATATTATCATATGCATGTGATCAGTCTAGTTTAATCTTATTTTCATGATTATAATTTTTAATACATTTAATATTTTTTTAAAAATCATCAAATATTAGATTATTAATTCTTTCATAGTGGAATGAATCACTAAAATACAAAATATAAAATACTCATCGGCTAAACCCATGTTATGTTTTTGAAAAATCATCGCGAATTTTTCATGAACACTTTTTCACCATAAACCCATAGTAATATAAATTGCATCATACAAAATTTCATCTATATTTTTTTATCATATGTATTTCTTGTTCGGATTATTTTAAATTTTTTTCAAATAATCCAACTGAGGTAACAAAAAAATTATCTCTCAACTGTAGTATCCCTCCCCTAACACATTATAATGGAATGTGCATATAGTGATTCTAAACTAATGTGACATCCCCATGAAACCAATTGATTTGAATTCGTTCCAATGTTATATTAAAATAATGAAGGATTATTTTCTTAGAAGAAATCATTCCTTACTAAAAACAAGGATATAATGAAACCCATCAAATTGATGCATAATTTAAAAAAACATAGGTCTATGAAATAATAATACAGAACAATATCATAGTAAAAATGGATGTAAAACTAATGGTTCAAGGGATAAGACAACAAATCAAAAGAAATTGAATTAGAATTGTAACCATCTCAGGCCAAGATATAGTCACTCCCCATCTCCAGCTTAAAAAACAAAACCATGATGTTAAGAAGCACTAATAGAAAATTTTGAAACATATCCGCACACTTTTTATACATATATATCATCTTCATATGCACAAAAGTCTCCATACATGGGTGATTATTTAATCTGGTATGATATCTTCACAAACAGCACCTCACATGCCACTAGGATAAGAACAAGTTTGATCATTTTTACAAAAAAAAGTTTTAGTATAAAAAACAAGTTATTAATGAAAAAATATTTAAAATAATCAATTTATTGAAATAAATACTTTCTTTTTCTCCTTCAATTTACACTTAAAATGCCCATTCCATGTCTAATACCATGACACACACGTCTGATGAACGAATATCTATACACTCAATTGAGGAAATCAATCTTTCATAAAGTCTTCATTATAGGATATTCACTTTTTCCATTCTAGATCTCAAGGAGTAGTATGTTAGTTTCAATAATGACTAATACAGTAGAAAATTAACCAAAAACCCTATCTATTCAAATATATCATCCATATATTATAGTTTTCCAGAAAAACATTTAAATTCAAAATAATTCATCAAACATCTCATGACAACCATTGAAAAAACATGTTTGAAATCACATCTAATTAAGTTTTTTGCACTTAAAACTATAAATATATTTATAATTAAATAATTATAATTATTTATCATGATTCAATATAATATGATCTAGACTGATATAGTGTGACAGAATCCACCTAACTAAAATAATTTTGATGAAAAAATATTGTATTATTCAGTGGTTCAAACCTCTTCATCTCATTCATTTAACAAATATCCTAGATATCTTGTCAAAAAAATCCAAATGATCATGTTTGAGTTACATAGGAAACACTCCAATGAGAAAAATATTGATAAGGAAAAATATGATATGAATATTTAATTATATAGTGAATTCTATAGGATTATTTTCCAATGTGGTTTAGAATTCAATGATTTCTAGAATTTGATAAGGATGTCCCATGGATTTGATATGATAAATGATGAATTAAATGAGATATTACAACAAAGGCCTCATGGAAAACTCAAATGGATCTAATTATTTTTAACCTTATTTGTGAATATAAATCATAAATTCATAAAGGTTCACTTACATAGAAAATCCAATAGACATGGTAATTTTTCTTGAAAAATCCATTATATAGTGAAAACACATTTTATGATCTAAATGGGTTTTATTCCATAAATACCATCCACAAAATATTTATATTTTAAAAGAATAATATATGGAAAATATTTTCCATTATATTTTCTTAGTAGATTATTCCTAGTTTGTTATTTTTTGAACCTTATAATAAATTCAATGATTATCCCACTAAGTTCAAAATAAAAATGAAATGAATAAAAAAGTCTTATAACTTAGACTGATGGTGCTGGATACTTTATAACATTAAAAAATATGTTATGTATTCAATTAAATATTACCGAAATTAATTTTAGTGTTATCAGTGATCATGAACATGAATATCACCAACCACATTCCCCCTTATATAAAGAATTCCATCTACAACACCTCACCACAAATATTAATACCATCCAATTATCCATCAACAAAAGAAATTGACTCAAATAGAGACATCATCATGAAAAATCTCTAAAAATTCGACAATAATTACTTGGAATCACAATCAAATAAATTTTTATAATTTTACACCCCAATTTTTAAGACCAATGGGAAAATCAGATGCCATTTATAAAGTCTATAAATAATTGGTGTTGTATAAAACACAAGAAAAAAATCATTTTTAATTTTTTTACTATGTACTCAAACTGAGTGGGGATGATTTAGAAATTGTATAGAAATACATGGATAGTAGTTAAAGAGAAATTCAACACTTAGGTTCACATCAACATTTCTAGACATATTTCACCACATTAACAAATAAATCATTGTAGTCTTACACCATCTTATTCCACTATTATATTTATTTACACTGAAAAAAATTACATAAAACCCACAACTATCTTCTTTATTTAGTGATTAATCCATTTCTGTATTTACTATTTCCATTCAATGTTCCATTCCAATAAGAATTCAGTTCCATATTTAATATCAATCCATTTGTCAGAACATCTCATATTTATGATAATCCCAGACCCATTCATTCAATACATTAGGTTATTTCAAACCATTCACATTAAAATATTTTCAATAATAATACCCATTCCTCATTTACATCTATATTTTAATTCTACTAGTTTTATATGATAATTCACCTCAAAAGAAAATCCCAATAACATCACAATAAAATTAATCACATCCATTTTTTCATCCAAACCACAAACTATTTATAAACACCAAAATTCATGTAGGAACCATAACATGACATTCCCCTGAAAAAACATTTCCAATGAAATTACTGAACAAAGTCTGCTTATGATTCAACCTCAACCGTAGCCACATAATCAAATAAGATCCATAAAATGGAATTGGTTACGATAAAAGATAGATTAATATATAAACATTATTTTAGCTTCCAAACATGTCATATGTTTAATTTATAGTGTGTATCTATATTATTCAATCATCGCATGCATCATTGTATTAATAGAATTTATATATAAATAGGAAGTCAATTAATTAAAAAATTTACGTGCTTGTAATTTGTACAATAGGATTTTAGACATTTTATATCATAAGGGGATCATAGTTCAATGAAATAACAAACTAAAAAATACAAAAACCATTATATTTAAAAGAGATATCATGTGGTAAAAATAAAGAGTATTATAAACACATTGGGATTTAGACATTCTCATTACATTTATTTTTTTGGTTCATTATATTAAATTATCTTCTACCATCCCCTGATAGAGATAATCTCAAGATAATTTCATTGGAAAACAAAAAGAAAAGGGGTAACTCAGATCACCTACCACAATCATATGTTTTCTATTTCACTTTGTGAAGACATAGAGAGGAACAGTTTTACATAGGATAAATATAACACTAGGGAAACAATAAAACCTATAAAAAGATTCCACAAACAATTATTCTGAACAATATAACCCAAAAGAAATATTTTTTAGACTATATATTCTTTTGATGAATCATTGGATGAAATAATTAATTAATATGGTAATGGAATCTCATAGAATTACCATGGATTGGTTTACCATGTTATAGGTTACAGAAAAAATGTGTAGATGAATTAACTCACATAATGACCCCCAGGATCCCCATTAATCAATAGAGAAGGTGGAAGAATGACTGTGTTTTCTGGAGTTTCAATATATATTAACATATGAATTTCATATAACTAATATGTACCTATATATAGTATGTTATAGTGAATTGGGTTTTTTCCTAAATAAATATTCCAACACATAGGGATAGACCATAATTATCCATGGTCCAACAACCTCCAACACCCATGAAAATATCCAAGATGTATGCCTCTCAAATCATTGATATCTAGGGAAAACTAATAGTCTATACTAAAGAAACACATCATCCTTACCCCATTATTAATAGTTATAGGATTTTTCAACACTCTTAATCTTATATAATATCTAATAACATATTTATATGTATCAATACTAAAAAAACCTTATTCTAAACAATGAATCCACTTAGACCTTGTAACCCGAAAATTAACAAACATAATAAAATCATTTTATTCACCACTATGTGCTGAATAAAACCACCAAACCATAACTTAGAATTAATACAACCACAAATAACCATAATTAGAAGGCAGTATTGAACATGCTCTTTGTTATACGAAAATGACATCATTACACCGAAACCTATTTCTACATGCCCCAAGAACATAATATATTATATATTTCAACTCAAATAACCCTTTTTCATCCTCAAAATTAATTCTAGTTCATCAATCAAAGGATGTAACTCAATTAAAAAGGATGCATGATCGGGTTAATTATATTACATACCTATAATATAATTCGCATCCTTGTGAATCAAAATAAAAAAATTGTAATAATACAATGAATCTAAAAAATAACCAAAACATCAAATACCACTATTAAATTTAACTGTGTCCAAAATAAGTTCCCTATATATGATGAACATGGTGCTAAACACATGGGATAAAAATATAAAAAATCCCACTAAAGGAAGATACCACTAAAATAGTATAAAGTTAATAAAAAATTATTTTCCAAAAATATAAATAAACTAATTTCATATATGATCATAATTTTATGAATAACATCACCATTATAAAAGGAAATTAAAAAAACATAGGATTTCAAGACAATATTTTCATATCACACCCCTCTTGTACTCTATTTCATACAAAAAATACCATTTAGAATATGTACAAATGGAATGAAAATACTATGAGTAAAAATATCTCCAGGACATTATTACATTATTCATAGTTTTTGACTCTGGGAAAATTATTCCTCTCTCAATAGCCAACTCCCCCAGAAAATTTCAAGGGAGTCATAATAAAGATAATAAAAAAGTGAGACATGTGGAAGTCATATTCGTTATAATACAATCATGGTATGAGTGAAAAAAATTTCATTGCTTCAGTTATTTTATTTAACACCTTTAATGGTTGGACCAAATAGGGAGGGTGTTTACTCCAATGACACAGTATATACTGCCACAAATGATAGGAGACCCTTAAGAACTAACGGTTTCAAGCCTTGATCTTAGGGTTCATTAAAAAATGATAATCTATAATCCAAATGTTTAACATTAACCACCATGAGTAACTCTCGAACAATTTGGAACTTCTCCATAATAGTCTACATGGAATTGACAAAAGGGATAGTGGCTCCGTATCTCATTCCTTCACAACATAAATTAAATAAGACTCACATAAAATACAATTATTAGTGCCATAAAATTGTATGAGTGATAGTTATTACATTAATAAAATGTGACTAAGGGTGGGTTCTTTACTCATGATCCTCTAAAATCCTTTACATTGTTCCATAATTGATCATAATGATAATGTATATTTTACTAAATTTCCCAAAATTGTGAGGATGAAATTTTTTGATAAGGTATCATTGGGAGAAAATAATACCACCACTATCTATAGACTCATGATATGAATTTAGGGTTTTGATAAAAGATTATGTTCGTAATTACTCCATGGAGCCTAATAACATCATTCACATTCCTCCTTATAAGAATGTATAATACACATGAATAACAAATAACATTAAAATGATATGATATCATTAATAATTACATGATCTCCTACAATAACTCATATTATAATGGATACCTAGTTTTCCTCATGATTAAATCCATTGAGATTTCCCAATCATCCACTTTAGGGAATTCTTAGGTACTAACTCCATAGAATCACCAACCCCAATGAAATTGATGCTCAACTAAATATTTAAAAAAAACATAGTACCCTAAAATTTAGTTTATATAGTAGGGGTGAATATAACATGTATACATAGTACGGTCATACTGAAATTCTCTGTAGAAAATATGATAATATAATACCATTTCTCAAGTGCATGAGTGGAAGAAATAAAACAATTCATGGAAATATTAACTAATTCCATTAAAAACTTCACCATGTATCACTCACCATGTATCAAAACCAATGTAGTAAAATAATATCAATGAATGTGGAAAATGAACCTTACTCACAATCCCTCACAAGTATTGCACATCATACCCAAACGCAAAATATTCTGTAATTCAATCCCATTATATGAACCCATGATTTTCAAAAAATCATTTTTGGTTAGAAATATGAATTTTTTTATTTATGATGCTTATTAGGGGTAAAATGGTTTTTTACACAAGAAAATGATCTCTAATAAATTTTTTAAACACTCTATTCATCCTAGAGTGTGGTGTCTACCCTTGGATAGGATATTGGTGGAAACCCAAACAATTCAAATTATAATGAAATAATTAATATTTGATATTTAATAAATTTATTATTAAATTGATTTCACATGTTCGTTTAGCCATAAAATAAGAATAGAATTTTTTATTTAGATTATGTCTCCTCCATTGTGTTAGGAATGGAGAGATTGGCCTTGGAATTTAATAAACATGAGCTAGGTGTTGGGGCTGGCACATTCCCCTTTTTCATTTATTTTATTTTCACCCTATTTTTATTCCTAATTATTTGATAACCATTCTCCATATCACATATGCCTCTCGTGATGCTCATCCCATATCACTCGATCAAAAGGTAATTATAAGAGATGAAGAATGGGAGATGGATGAAAGGGAAGAGGGGTAACATTGTGAAGATGTCAACATGAATGATCAACATGTGATAACAGTGGACTATGAAATCAGTAGAATATCATATTAAACATTTATTTGGCATGTGGTGTCTGCATCAATTTTTTGGGGGAGAAAACATAGAATTCTAGTGATCCAATGGATTCATGATTGGGAAAACTATGATATATAGTGTGTAGTAAAAGATTTTATTCCATATATTTCCCATGTTTAAGGAAGATGACTTTTAAGGGAGTTCATGCCATGTATATGGGTGCACAAATCATGTGCTGGTACTCAGACATGTAGACAAGTACTCATCTATGGGAAACTATGGTCAAGAACGTGACATTGTGTAGTACACTGATATACCCTATGTGGGTCGCATTTAATTTCGGAGTACATGTTCAGTCCATGTATTTTTCCGTACTAGAAGATGGATAGTGGAAGGCACTCCATGCAGGGAACACACTGTGTTCCCTCCTTACGCATCATGTACCTAGGAATTTACATGCCCAGGATGACGAGTGTACATGACCAGGTGGTGCATTTTGAGTACATGTCATGTACCAATAGATTTTCACCCCACTGAGGTTATTTATTGATTTCATTCCATGAGTTGTAATTTGACCCCATAGTAGTCCATTAGGGTAAATATTCCACAATGATCGCTATGGTGAAACCCATTGACTATTCCGCTGGATCATAACGTCTGTTTTGAGGCTAAAATCAATATAGAGTAGTTCTTACTCCAGTAATGAAATTTTTTTGTCTCCTAACATAGAGAGAGACATGATGTTAATGATTGGTTTGGTGTTTTGAATAACATAGAATACGATTTTATATAATATGAGTTGTGGGATATCTCTCATGGCATATTTCTTTATTGTACATCTCCCTTGCGGTATGTTCCATGTTGGCCTAACAGTTTATAAGAATAGTTGTCATGGGGGATCCTGTGTGGAATCCTTATATCTTTTATCTTGTTTCTAAGAATCCCATGTGGGATTCCATTATTATATGATTATCTTGTGTTTCACATATATTATCCCAATCCAATGTTCCATTTCAAGGATCCCTTATAGGATGCATAAGTTTTCTTACCATTGAATGATCTGTTATAGTATTCTTATGTTTTCTTATCATTCTTGGATCCCATAAAATATTTAACCATTTTCTTTTATCTAAGGATTCCCTATAGTATTCATTTTCTCCTATTTATCGTTGATGATTCCATGTAGTATTCCTCTCAAAGATTGAATTGTGGGAATCAACAGGTGCCCAATGTTTGAATGACCCTGATTTTTACATCACGTATAGGAAGATATGGTTTTCAGGTGAAACATTAGAACCCATACATAACAATTAATCCCATGGGTATGTTACTAGAGTGGTCAGTTGGTAATTCAGGCCAGCCTCACTCATTTGTTTATGCTTTGTCATGATTTTGGAAGATGTAGTGATGGTTACTAGAGGTGATTTCTGGTTGTCATCTCTCGAGCCTAACACAAGGCATCTTTCTCTATATTAGAATGAACGAAATTTCTTCTTGGGATCTATATCACTTGTTCGTATTCCAGGATTATCATACCAAGGACATGGATTCTGAGCCCCGATATTTAAGATATTTACTAGTTTAACAAGAAAAAATACATTGTAATTGGATTTTGATCATATATATATATATATATATACTGTGATAACTATTTTTGTTGGGTCGTCCAGAGGTTTTTCCTGGTATATCGATATTGACCCTTACATGATTTGTTTGTTGTAAACTAAGTGATACATTGATTCCTATTGTAGGAATTCATTATTCAGACCATGGGGGGTAATGACATATATAACCTGAATGATACATCGATTTACGTAGAAAGAATTACATGGATTGACTCATAAGGCTGGTGAATTGTACAAATTTAGTGATAATTGTATGCACATTGTATGAAATCCATAGACGAACTCATTGGATGTATTATATCTGATTTGGAATGATTATGCACATTCAGATCAGTTATGAGACTCAAGAGGTGTGGAATGGCGTCTCACGGGTGAGTTCTCTCTTTATACAATCATGGTGTCCTAGGAATCATGATACATTGTGTTATTCCTATTGGTGGGGATGATTATGATCTCCTCATCATTTAATTAGAATGATTACCATCTTCCATACAAGTTATGAGACTCATAGAGTGTATATTTTTATCTTATTTATGTGATCTCTCTTTATATATTGTGTATGGGTAATAACCATATTGATCGATTGAGTTCCGAAAATTACAAACACCCAGGGACCGAGACCCAATACACAAAAATTGGTATAGATTTACAGGCTGGTGTAGTATGAAAAATGATTTAATGACCTTTTTTGGGGTTATTAATGTACTACACTTAAATCTAATTTATATGATTGAATGTTGGTATATGTTATCCTTATTTATAGGATTGACCATCATTATGTTTATCCTTATATACCAGATTGACCATAAATATTTTGTATTATTATTTACACGAATGATTGTCGGTATAAAACATCATTGTTTGTGATTGGAGGTGAGTACGAGTGATCCCATATTTAGGATGAAAATATGAATGTGGGGACATCTCTTACTATGATAATTTTCCAAAAATGGATGAAGAAGGTATATGTAAATTATAATTTATGACCCATAGATTGAATTAATGGTACATGACATGAGTGTCATGAAATCTAGTCCAATTAACTATCATATGTTGTCTTCGTGGTCATGATTATGGACCCATGGATCTACTAATTATGTAGATTCATGTTTTTTTATTCACATACTCATGAATATTCATAAATATCTCTATAAGTATATGTATTTGAAAATATATATATACGAATATGGATACAGTCCTTCTTGGTGACACATTCCTAGATTACTATGATTATATAACCAATCATTGACTATTGTTTCATGTTTGGTTTTATTACCTTTTAGTAGTGTCTCAACAAGTTTGAGGGCTTCCTTTTTCATACAGATATAGTATCACATTTATAGGTTTCTTGATGAGGTGGCCTAATAGGATTATTTCTCACCCATTCACATAAACCATGGTGTTCCTGTAGATCATATATATAAATATCAGGTTGATAATTATTTTCCTTGTGGATCTGGATGAGTCCTATATTTGCATGTTCAAGCCTAGATACTCATTATTTTTTCTGGTCGAGCTAGTGCAATCTGACAGTCTCTAGAGACAAGGTATGTGCTCTGGCATGATGTTTGTAGTAAATCCCTATAATTTTACTTGAATTTTTTTCTCATGTATCTGTATGGTTGGCCTAGTGGGTGACAAGTGATGTATTTGTTTTATAACAATTGTTTAGAATATTACAACATTCCATTTATTATTACAAAAGTTTCTATTTCAATAGTTAACTACATCCACATTATATTTTTTTACTTTTTTGTATGATTAATTTCTATTTATGTTGTTTTATTTCTGTAATATAAGGTCATAGTAATCCCATTATTATACCCTAGACCCTCGCTTCTAGTCAGCAGCATATAACACATGGGGAGGCATGCGCAAGGCCATCTAACCCACCAGCTCCAAGCACTATTTTAGTGGCATCTGGTTCAAGACGTTAGAACCTTCAATACAAAAAATATATAGTGTAATGGTGTATCATAAAGATGATAGAAATGATCCATGTTTCATCATACTACCATAAGTTACCCCCACCAAACATCTCATTGAACACTAAAAATAACGATTAATCTATACCCCCTAGGTTTATCCACTAATAGAAATATCATGAATATGCATCACTAGATATTGAACCATATTCACTAGGTTTCTTCTCTAAATGAATCCTCAAAAATATAAACAACATCTAATGTTAGATTCACTGATATGTGGTAGTAATCCATCTTATTAACCAATCTAGATATATTGAAATCACATGGATTTCAAAATGATTAGGAATCCCTAATATATAGTTGACTCTGGTGGTATATGTATTAAAATTTTAAGAAAATAAACAGAGTGTTTTCATGCACAATCCAAATATATGGGTTCAAATCAACCATCCTAGACAAGGATAACAAAATTTCCACATCACCCGCTGGGGTCAACAACCACATGGATCAATTTTTATAATGATATTCACTACACAATACAATTCCACAAAATTAAAAATTCATTTTTTTAAACAATATATGAATAATTTATAAATGTATAATGATAAATTTCTCCAAAACTAAATTTCTCATTTATTGAATAAAAGGAAAAAAAATTATATAATGAATTCTTATTAAAACCACAATGAAAGAAAGAGAAAAACTCATTAGGATGATCATTTCATGATATAAACTTTGTATAAGTAACCTCTTTATTAGAACTCACAAAATCATTGACTTTTTCTACAAGGTAGGTATAAATAATGATATAGTTCATGTATAAAATAATTTCCTTGTTTTTTATCTATATGGAAGTCATCATCCCTGATAGATGAATAATAATACTTCTGATAGCTTCAACCATGGTGGTGATGTCACATTCAATCCAAAAGTTGAGGAATCAATATTTTTTCAAATATCAACCAAATTCTTAATAAAAATCATTTCAACATCAACATATTTGGTTAATAAACAATGTCAAAAAAGGAATCCAACAATTTTACCTGAATGATTTCTATAAATAGAAACAAAAGAAATGGCTACAAATTGTCCCATGACGACCCATCCATATGACATTTGACCTATCATAGAAATGAATATTTCCACATGAAATCCAATTTTCCATAAGAAGGATGATATTTAACAGAAATACAAAGATTATTGAGCATGGTTTGACCATGAATTTAGTTATAAAAATATCTATTTCAATTATCATTTTCACATTTTACATAAACAGAAACGTATAACAATGTTGACTAAAAAAATGTAGTTAAAATATTTAACCATTTATTCTGGAAGATCAATAGAGTATGAATGACCTAAAATATGGACACAATTAAGTGGATTAGAATATTATATTAATGTTTCAAATTCATGATGATGATTAGGTGATCCCATATATATTTTGATCAATGAACATGAATTTCATAAGAATCTTGAATGGTAGTCTGTATAGTAAAATAAGTATCACAACCTAAGAATTTATGGTCTATGTCCAACCTATGATGGAAACATTGGTAATACCTAGAACATAGTATAATTCCAACACCATAACAAAACATCAATGGGATGTTAACATTACATCACTCTTCATGAAATAAATAATATTAATGGAGTAATAATGTATATTATCAATGACTTGTCCCATTTTATGGTATTCCATTTCCAAGTCTCATGATAGAAGGTTATCAAATATTTTATCCCATTAGAAGTATGTTCCCAAGAAATAATACCATCTCTGTTGATGAAATTATAACTCCATAATATTTACTCTATACCATTATAAGGTGAGTCCCATGAGGTCCTTAGTTTCTGTTTGATCATAACATTTGGGTCAAATAATGTAAAAGTAAAATTATGAGTGTCATAAAGAGGTGTTCATATCTAGTTATCCAAACACAATATTATGGATTTAGTTATATAATCCATCCAATGTGAATTAACAAATATGCTGGACAATGATTTATTAAGGGTAAACCAAACTGAATAATACACAAAAATTAATTTCCCAACATTTATTCTTTTTAAAAATAATGATCTTATAAAAAAGAATCGATGACCTATTATTGAAAAGTATCCACAAGAACATATCCACCAAATAATTATTGTATTTACTTATATTTTTAATTCCCAACCCACCATGATCAATTTTTATACAACATATCTTCCAAGGAATAGTCAAATGACTTCACTAGATAATGCTTACACTTTATAAAATGTTTTTACTAACTTTTTTGTTACTACTAATAAGGTAATTAATGTAAGGACCCGGCCCTAAAACATTACATAATATTGAATTAAACGAATAATTAACTTTGACGGATCTTTTCAGGTTTATTGTTTTTGATAAATATGACGTAACTATTATATCTCAAAAGATGAAAAAGTAGACACTTCTACTCAGTTTCTATTTTTTTCATAAAATAAAAACTCTAAAAAAGAAACATGTCTAAATCCATGTATTAGACATCGTGACTTTTCCTTGATCCCATCCTTGACCCTATTCATCTTTATGTCCTGTGAAAAAAATTTCAAAACATGGGATGAGCATAAAAAGATCAGTAAGGGTTATAAAAAAATGAAAGAAAATATTAGTTCATAAATTCATAGAAAACATAAACTCTTTTACATACCTCGTGAAATCATAAGATTTATGAATAAAACAAAAATAATAAATCATAAAGGTAACTTGTGTCTTATATAACATACTTACATAGTAGCTATCACAGCTATATAAGAAGTTACATTGGATTACCCATCATAGTATGTTCCTTAAATCACTTTGGAGAAACATTATCGTTTACCTCCTTCACATTACACAATTCATTGGAGAGCTATCTCGGTCTCACCCGCCATAGGTTTATCATGAAACCACTCGTATATGTAAAAAATGACCAATAACAATAAGTTATTAATAACATATAACATAAGAATAATGGAAAGATAACTTTTACCCATTCTAATCACAATATATCAAGTCAATATAGTTAAATAAACAATGCATTATGAAAACTATATAAAACATTTAATAAAGTGATTTTTGAATCCATGTGTCCCATACCATGTTAAATCATTTAAATGAATTGTTATTTGAAAACATTAATCTCCCTATAAATAAATCCTAAAAACCATTTTGAAAACATGGACATTAATGAGAATTATTTAGGAGAATAAATGATTAAATCATTTAAAACGATATATTAGTTAAAGAGTTTTTTACAAAATGAGAGAATCTTGAATAATAGTAATTACTGAATAACAATGAATCAGAACTTTTTAATATCATGAGAATAATTTTATTCATTATATAATATTCCAAACGAAATTATATACACCATATAAGAGGGAATTGGTGAATAAAAAAATGATGTTTTAGTGGAATGAAAATGGAAATGAAATCCCTTAAAAACTGTATCCTTATATTAAGGATAAATAAATTACATAATAATGTTTGAAAAATATATATACACACAATATGATTGGACATTTAGTGTAAATCAATCATAGAACATTTACACAGATTCATTTTAAGAAAAAACCAATGACTTGGATGTTTATCTCAATGAATGGATATTGAGTTAAAATTACTCTTATCAAGTTCAAATCGATGACTTGAGAATTTATCAATAGAGTGATTATGAGTATCAAAATTATATCTACAGAATTGGGAGTATAAATTACAACATAAATAAATAAATAGTTATTCCACAAATAATTATATCATGACATAATTAAAAATTATAAGATTAACCCAAGGAATGGAAATTGGGTTAAAAGGTTCCCTTGTAGATTTGGTATCTTACGATACATACAACCCATGAAAGAAAAATCATAAAATTAATATTTAAATGACCCTAAATTGAATTATATAACACAGTTGATACAATATTGGGAAGTAAATACACCACACAAAAATAAAATAGTGGAAAATATAGCATGAATCTCACGGGAAAAAAAGTGAGATTAAAATCCCTTACCACGTTGTAATCAATCGATTCATATGAAAAAAATTTAATAACCACAAAATTATTTGCATAATAACATGAATATAAATATAATAATGAAAATATATATCAAATGTAAGTACACAATACACCACACGAAATAAATTAGATGTGAAAAATGTATATCTCGCATAATTAAAAGTGAGATAAGAAATCCCTTACCACGTTGAAATCAATCGAGTCGTATGACCAAAATATAATAACAACCAAATGAATCATAAAATACCAAGAATATAAGGATAATAATGATAATATATATCACATGATAGTTCAAAATACACCATATGCAATGAATAAGTGGTGAAAAATGGAAATCTCATGGAATTGAACGTGAGGTAAGAAATCCCATGCCACGTTGAAATCAATCTAGTCGTATGAAAAAAATTTACTAACCACAAAATTAATCATAAAATACCAAGAATATAAAAATAATAATGACAATATATATCACATGGAAGTACCCAATACACAACATGCTATAAATAAGTTGCGAACATTTGAAATCTCACAGAATTGAAAGTGAGGTAAGAAATCCCTTAACTCTTGTCTGACTTGACTTGTTTGTTCCTTGTACCTCCTGAATAATAAACTTAAGTTAATTTATATTTTATTAAGAACACTTTTTCAAGTTTTTTATTAATTTTATATCATTTATTACAATTTTATAAACAATATGTAATCATTTAAGATAATAATGGTCGTTTTGTCGATATTTGGTACTTTAGTAAAAAATGAACAACTTGTAATTAAAAGTTGTCCTGGTGGTCAAGAGTCCATTATCTCCATAATGATAATCATAATTTAGATATATTATATATAATATATATATCCAGTATATATATGTATTTTTAATGGTACATAACAGTTGGAGATAAGAAATGAAATCCACCATTCATGGAGACGGTAAGTCGTATTTACGCATGAACGCTACTTTCATTTCTATTTCATATTTTAATTGAATGAAAACATAATGATACATAGTTAAATTATAATTCCAGTATAATATAATATTTAATTTCAATAACTCAATCCTTTATATGTCCCACATATGGTATGAACGAGTAATATCACTTTGAGGGGTGGTAGTCTGCACTTCTTCAAATGAAAGTATCACTTATACTCATAATGAAATCCATAAAGGTAAGATATAAATTAAAAATACAGAAACATAAAGAAAACATAAAAATAATATATATCATATATAAATACAGTTCCATCATAATGTCCATCATAAGAGGAGGTAGGATATAATTGAACAATCATCGTTTCGTGGGTTGTTAGTTTTCCTACAACAGAAATAGTATGTTCTTTACCCATTAGATGAAGTTTTGTGTACGTGTAGTTCGAATATGTCTCATAAAAACATAATATTATATTTAAGATAACGTTTTTTATAAAATAAATGATTAAAAATATTACAGGGGTTGTAGATGTAAAATAGAACAAAATAAAACAATATAATTTAAGATAATTTTCGTCTTTAATTTGGGTAACTCCTTTTTGTATGAACCAAAAGGAATTATTGAAGTGCCTTCTTCCTATTTTCAGGATTCTAAAAAAAGTATAGAGATGTATGGAGCTTAAATGGGAAGATTTTCGATGATCCAAAAGGCTTGAGAGGTGTGAGGAATTTGTTAGATGTGAGGGCTTTTTATATGTGGGAGAAGGGACTCTTTAAGAAAGTGTGTTATTATTATTTTATTACATAATGATATTCGGTTTCTAGAGGTCCAAAACTCATTAAGGGAAAAGATAAGATGACTCATGGTAGAAATTAATTCATCCAATAATAATTTGATAGGTTTTTTATGTTATTGTAATAATTATATTCTTATTTATTTAAATCATTTATTAATGAGGTAAACACTACATCATTATTGTGTCATTAATAATTTAATTTCTTCTATGTCTAATAAGTATAACAAAATATGACTATGTGAGAAATATTTTTATATTTTAAATTAATATTTATAGTCTAAAATATAACTTATATATCACCATGTAAAATTTTATTTACAAAGATATATTTGTTTAAGTTGTTTTTTACCATTACATTATGTTAATTCAAATAATTTTTCATTATCATTTATAAGTGGCTTCTATGGGGTCGAAATATCATCCCAAGGATTCCCATGGTCTTACATTAATTATCAAATAATTTTAGGACATGTGTTATGTTAATTTTAAATTTTTATAATATTCTATTTACCTTGAATTATCATATTTACCTTTAACCGCAGAAAATAAAAGTCAAAAGTTACTATTCACTAAAAATTATTTTCAACTTAATGAACAAAATTTCACATACTAATAATAATCATATATGTTGTATTTTCAATATTTAATCCACAAATGTGGTAAAATTTCATTTAAATGAAAAATGTCAGTTTTTAAGTAGTACTTAGTGGTTTCACTATTCATCAAAAATTGAAGTTTTTCTGAAAAATACCAAAAAATTATCCCAAGAAAAATTTGATATTCTGAATTAAAAACTGAATTGTATTTTAGAAAATTCAATAAATAGAAGTTTTATTAATTAATTTAAAATTTATTTTTGTTATAAAAAAATAGCATGTTTTTAAGAGATAATAACTATCAAAAGATTGGTATTTGTTTATGTCCAATTTCATTGTGGAATTATTTCCAATAACCAACATTGTATTAAATGGAAAAAACATAATATAATTACACTATACAACCAATTAAAATAATAATATAACCATATAAATAAATTCCATTAAAATGCTCTTTTTAATTCAAATACGGTATTTTTCACAATTCAATAAATGAATTTTTTTAGAAAAATAAAAAAAATTTACCCAGAGTAAATTTTGATGTCCTGATTCTAAAAAACAATTTATTTTGACCAATCGAATATATAAAAGTGACCACAAAAATATTTAAAAAGGGTTCACCATTAAAAGATGGTAAATCAACCTTTTAATGTAAATGATGTTTAAAATTAGATTCATTCATATTTTAAGACTAACATTTATTGGATAAAAGTAAAAACATTTAACAAACATATATAATTATTTTTTAGTTAGTTCTATTTATTCCCTCCATTACAATGGCTAGGATTTAACTACCATTTAAAATACTAATATTAGATTATTAGTGTGCAACGTAAGATTTCCAAGAAACTCGTTATTTCTTATTGGGTATGCCATTGAACATAGTGTCCCCTTTAAAGTAAAATTAATATTTAATTCACAAATATTAATAAATATGAAAAAAAAATTATGTTCTTTATTTACATAGGATGTTACAACCTTCCCTCCTTTTGGGAATTTCATCCTCACAATTTTAAAACTAGGCTTGGAAACTACATTAAATGTCCCACATCAGAAAAGAGTGTGTAAAACAATCATGTTAAAATAAATAAAGAGGCGATAAAAGGTCACCTATGATAACCCATAGTAAAATTCCATGAAGGAAAACATTGATATGGAAGAGTAAAAAAAGGTCATGTTCATATGGAGATTGATAGAAAACACGAATAGGAGAAAGTTAACCACAATAAAATCACAAACATATGATGGGTTCCACAGTCCTTGATTCCCCAGTATGAAAAAGATAAAAGAAAATGATTTTGTTTTAAGTAGCATTTTATAAAGATGAGGAATTTATTTTTTAGAATAACTAAAAACATAAGGAAACATTCTTACATGTCATTTATACTTTCATCCTTTACAAAATTTCTACCACAAATGTTTATTTTCTCCAAATGATGAGTATTGAAATGGACATGGTCACATTAAAAGCTCTAGAATAAACTTCTACTGTATCACATAATCCAAAAAAATATGAACTATATATTTCCCATATCATTAGACATCAACCAAAATTAAAACATTTCATAATGGATAAGATAATCCCAAAAAAGAAAAATAATTTTCAAAAATTAAACCTACCCTTTATCTCTAAAATTTCCCAAACAAAACCCAATGTTCTACAAAGACCATTTAATAAAAAAACATTCTATAAAATTCTTGAAAACTAATCCAAACAAAAATTGAATCCCAAATCTCATAAGGATTTAAATACATAGTCTTCCAAGATAAATCATTACATTTTTCTCCAAATAACATAAGATGGTCATAATGTCTCAAATTAAAAATTAATTAACCTAATCACATATTCTGCATGATAGTTTAATCATTTTCACAAATAAAAAATATCTTCATATGTCCAGAATAAAAACCTAGATTGTTCCAACCAAAAATTTGAACCATTATTCCACAATTGAAATCCAATAGTATTCTATCTTCCATAGGCATATAGTGTTTCCTCAAAAGATAGAATGTCTTCCACAACAACCATTATCACTTAATCACCAAATCATTTTTTTATACTATGTATATACATTTTAAAAAACATATGTTCCCAAAATCAACATATTCTTGTTCCATAAAATCATTTTACTTATATAATATGTCTTACTAAATAGGGACTTCACGTAGGCCCATGGTAGTCGATGTTCCCTTTTAACCCATCGGTTGTGGGTTCGATTCCTACAGCCATGCCGAATTCGACGTGTTTTCACCAATCATACGGGTTGTCCTTTTTGTAAAACTCTAAATAAAACTATCATGTTTAACCTAAATGGATTCCTTATACATATCATTTTCATTCCAATTCATTATGATCCTGAAATCTTAATTCCTGAAGTCATATATATATTTTCATTTTATTTATTTCACCACCATATGATAAAATAAAAAGATCCCCAGAATAGAGAATATCAATCCTTGATCATGGTGTCCATTCAGTTTCTTCATCATCTTTTTCACATAGGTAAAGGGCTCATGCATTGAAACAATTATTCATAGATCCTTCAAAATCATTTTCTTTCTTTATCCAAATACACCTTGTACATCATGGTTCATATGGGTGTTCAAAGAAAAATAGTTTTGGAAAATAATCATGAATGGCATATAATTTCAAAACATCTGATAAAACATGATTTCTATAAAACATTTGGATCAAATTTGAGTTGAAACATTCAATTAATGATCCTTTTAAAATACTATTGGTATCTGCTAAGAGAATATATTTTAAAAGAATATTTAAATAGGTTGCGCTAGGGTCTCCTACTTCATCAAATTTTTTAAAATCCTAATATCCTTTAAAATCTTGTGATAAGGTAAAATATTTGAAAATTCCTTGATAATATATACCATTCTTGAAAATATGAGAATATTGTGAATATAATATTTGTTTAAATACAACCCATGATCCATGATTATAACAATGTATAGTGGAGGTGTTTCATATCTAAAACAACTGCATGAAAGTGAGTAGTATGCTAAAAAAAATTCACAATCATTTGAACATGACTTCATAAAAATTATTGCAAGCATGTCATCTGGAAGAGATAAGAATTTAATTTGAGATCCTCCTTCTTCCATTTGTAACTGACCTTCCATGATCTGAAAAAGTTATAGAAATTTATTTTATGGAAATAATAGACATTGGGACTAACCATGTGTCTAACAAAAACGCATAATCCCTAATGTTTTCTAAACTGACCACTTATACCGATTGAAAGGACTCGGCATTATAAAATTACATAATATTGAAATAACTGAATAATTCACTTTGGGTATATTTTCAGTTTTAGAGTTTTTTTGAATTAGGACATAACTATTACATCTTAAAAGATTACAATGTAGACACTTCTACCCCGTTTCCATTTTTTTCAAAAAAATAAAACCTCTTAAAAAGAAACATGTTTAGTTCCATGTTTAGATAGAGTGACTTTTCCATGATCTCATCCTTTTCCATATTCATCTTTATGTCATGTGAAAAATATTCCAAAACATGGGATGAGAATAAAAGGCTCAGAATGGGCTATAAAACAATGAAAGAATACATTAGTTTATAAATACGTAAAAAACATAAACTCCTTCACATACCTCATGAAATCATAATATTTATGAATAACACAATGAAATCATAAATAAAATAGGTAACTTGTGGAATACATAACATACTTACATAGTATTTGACACAACTACATATGGAGTTACTTTGGAATACCCATCACAATATATTCCCTAAATCCCTTTTGAAAAACATTAACGTTTACCTATCTCACATTACCCAATGCATTAGAGAGCTATCTCGGGTCACCCACCAAATTATTATCATGGAACAACCAAAATACGTAAATAATTCCCAATAACCATAACATATTAATATCATATAACACAAGTATAAAGGAAAGATAACATTTCAACATTCCATTCATAATATATCAAATAAATATATAGAAATAAAAAATTCTTTTTAAACCCATTTAAAACATTTAATAATGATATTTCTTAATCAATGTATCCCATACCACTTTGAATTTTTTAAATGAATTATAATTTTAAAACATTAACTTCCATATAAATAAATCATATTTTTTTTAAACATAGAAATTATTGAGAAATGTTTTGAAGATTAAATCTTAAAAAAAAATTGAACGATATTTTTGATGAAGAGTTTTTTAAAAAATGAGAGACTATATAATTCAAATAATTGAGGAATAACATTGAATTATAACTTTATAATATCATGAGAATAAAAGGGATACATGATATAATATTCCAAAGGATAGTATATTCACCATATAAGAGTTTATTGGTGTATAACAACAATGAAGTTTCAATTGAATGTAAATTTGTATGAAATCCCTTAAAAAATTGTATCCTAATATTAAGGATAAATCAGATAACTAATATTATGTCAAATATGAATAAACTCAATACTATTTGACATTTAGTGTATGTAAATCATAGAACATTCACACATATTCTTTTTTAGACAAAACCAATGACTTGGATGTTTAACTCAATGAATTTAAATTGAGTTAAAATTACTCTTATCAAGTTAATATAGATGCATTGATAATTTATCAATGGAGTGATTATGTGTATCAAAAGAATATCCACACATATAGGAGTAAATTTTATAATATAAATAAATATATAGTGATTCCACACATAATAATTGCATGACATAATTAAGAATTAGAAGATTAACCCAAGGAATAGAAATTGGGTTAAAAGGTTCCCTTACCGATTGGGTAACTTATGAAACATACAACTCATGAAAGAAGGATCATAAAATGAAGAAGTAAATACCCATAAATTTAATTATATTACACAATGAATACAATCTTTTTTAGTACACAGAACACACATAATGTAATAGTGGAAAATATAGCATGAATCTCAAGGGAAATAAATGTGAGATTAAAATCCCTTACCATGATGTAATCAATCGAGTCATATGAAAATAAGTTAAAAACCACCAAATGATTCACAAACTAACATAAAAAATAACAATTATCATGATAATATCTATCAAATGGACGTACAAAGTACACCACATGAAATAAATAAGTGGTGAGTAGTTGAAATCTCATGGAATTAAAAGTGAGATAAGAAATCCCTTACCACGTATAAATCTATTGAGTCATATAAACAAAATTTAATAACCACAAAATGAATCATAAAATACCAATAATATAAATAGAATTATTATAATATATATCACATGGCAGTACCCAATACACCACATGCTATAAATAAGTGGCGAACAGTGGAAATCTCTCGGAATCGAAAGTGAGGTAAGAAATCCATTACCACATTGAAATCAATCGAGTCAAATGAAAAATAAGTTAATAACCACAAAATGAATCACAAAATACCAAGAATATAAAAAGTATCATGATAATATATATCACATGGAAGTAACTAGTACACTACATTCAACAAATAAGTACCGTACAATGGAAATCTCCGGAATTTAAAGTGAGTAAGAAATCACTTACCTCGTGTCCGCCTTGACATGTTTGTTCCTTGATCTTTCTAAATAAAGAACTTAATTTAATTTATACTTGATTAGGAACAGGTTTTCAAGTTTATTATTTCTTTTATATCACTTATTACAATGTTATAAACAATATGTAATCATTTACATTAATAAGGGTTGTTTTGTTGATATTTGGTACTTGAGTAAAAAAATTAACACCTTATAATTACATGTTGCCTATGTGGTCAAGATTCCTTTATCTCCAAAATTATATTAATGATTTAGATATATTATATATCATATTTATCCAGTATATATATGTATTTATAATAGTACATAACATTTGGGGATAAGAAATGAAATGCACCGTTCATGGAGATGGTAAGTCGTACGTACACATGAACTCTATTTTCATATCTATTTCGTATTTTAATTGAAAGAAAACATAATGATACATAGTTATTTTATAAATACAGTATAATATCATATATAATTTCAATAAATAAATTTCTTATAAGTCCCACATATGGTATGAACAAGTCATATCACATTGAGGGGGCGGTAGTCTACACATCCTCAAATGAAATTATTGTGTTTAATAGCAACAGAAACCATAAAGTTATGCTATAAATTAAAAATACAGATAAATAAAGAAAACTAGAACATAATATATATCATATATAAATATACTACCATCATAATTTCTTCCATAATAGGTGGTAAAAGATAATTTAACAATCATCGTTTCGTGAGGTGTTAGTTTTCCACCCACAGAAACAGTGTGTTCTTTTCCCATTAGATGAAGGTGGGAGTGAGTGTAGTTAGATTAAATATCATAGAAATAGCACAGTATAATTGGGATATGAGTATTGTTATAAAATAAAGGAATATAAAGAGTTTATGGGTTGTATAAGTAAAATAGAACAAAATAAAACATAAGAATTTAAGAGAAACGATTACCTTTAATTTGGGTAACTCACTTTGGTATGAACCCAAAAGATTTCATGAAGTCACTATTCCAAAGGTAAGGCCTCTAGTATAATGGTAGGGATGTATGGAGATTTATTGGGGAGATTTTGGATGATTCAAAAGGAACTAGAGGTGTATGGAATTGGTTAGAAGTGAGGGATTTTTATAAGGGGGAGGAGGGGCTCTTTAATAAGGTGTGAAAATATTATTTTATTATATAATGATTTTCGATTTCTAAAGGTCAAAACACATTAAGGTAAAATACAAGATGACTCATGGTCAAAATAAATTCATAAAATAATGATTGGACAGGTTTTTATGTTGTTTTAATATTTGTATACTTATTTATTTAAATCATTTATTAATGAGGAAAACACAGCATCATTATTGGGTCATAAATAATTTAATTTATTCGATGTCTAGAAATTATAAAAAAATATCATGATGTAGGAAATTGTTTTAGATTTCCAAAGAATATTTATAGTAGAGAAGATAACTTATATAACACCATGTAAAATTTAATTTACAAAGAGATATTATTTTGTCGTTTTTTACCTTTACTTTATGTTTATTAAAAAAATGTGTCATTATAATTAATAAGTGGCTCCATGAGTTCCCAAAATCGACACATGGATTTCCAAGACCAAACATTAGAGATCCAATTAGTTTAGGACATGCTTTAAGTTAATTTTTAATTATTATAATATTCTTTTTAAATTGAATTACCCTATTTACCTTTAATCGCGGTAAATAAAAGTCAAAAGTTACTATTCACCAAAAATAATTTTCAACTTATTGAACCAAATTTTACATAATAATAACAACCATGAATGTTGTATTTTTAAAATTCAATCCAAATAAGTGGTAAAATTTTTTTAAATGTAAAATGTTAGTTTTTAACTTCTACTCATTGGTTTCACTATTCATCAAAAATAGAATTTTTTCAGAAAAATACCAAAACATCAGCCTAAGCTATATTTGATATTTAGATTTCAATAATGAAATCTATTTTAACAAATTAAAAACACATATGTTTCATTAAATAATTTAATTTTTTTCCTTTATCAAAACAAATAGCATGTTTTTAAGAAACAATAACTATCAAAATATTGATATTTTTTTATGTCCAATTTCAAAGTGAAATTAATTCCCATGACCAACATTAGATTAAATGGTAAAAACATATTATAATTAAAATTTAAAACCAATTATAAAATTAACCTAACCACATATATATATAAGATTAAAAGGCACTTTTTAATTAATATATAGAATTTTTCACTATTAATAAAAAAGTGATTTTTTTTAGAAAAATACCAAAAATTTACCTAAAGTACATTTTGATTTCCTGATTCTAAAGAAGAATTTCATTTTGTAAAATGGATCATATAAAAATGTCCAAAACAATATTTAACAAAGGTTTCGCCATTTAAAGGTTGTAAATCATCCTTTTAAATTAAATTATGTTTAAAATTAGATTCATTCACATTTTAAGCCTCTAACTTTTATTAGATAAATGTAAAAACATTTAACAAACATATATAATAATATTTCATACAATTATATTTATTCCCACCATTACAATGGCTATGTGTTAACTACCATTTAAAATAATAATATTATATTATTAATGTGCAACATAAGATATCAAAGAAACTCATTGTTGCGTATCGGGTACGCCAACGAACATAGCATACCCATTAATGAATAATTAATATTTAGTTCACAAATATTAATAAATATGAAAAATTTCATGTAATTTATTTACCTAGGATGTTACATCCTTCCCCCTTTTTTGGAAATGTTGTCCTTGCTATCTTAAAACATGGCATGGAAAGTTCATTAAATGTCCCACATTGGAAAAGATAGAGTAATACAATCACTTTAAAAAAATAGATGTATAATGGTCACCCGAGATAAACCAAACTAGGATTCCATGTTGAAAAACATGGATATGGAAGATAGAGAAAATATTCAAATTATAATGGAGCGTGATAGAAAACATGGTTTTGAGAAAGTTAACCACCAGAAAATCAAAATCATATGTTGGGTTCAACGGTCCTTGATTCCCCAGTAGGAAAAGTTAACATACAATGTTTTTTCTTTATGTAAGTTTTCATAATGTTATGGAATTTATTTATGAGATTAACTAAAAATATATGGATATATACTTACTTGTCATGTAGAATTACTTCATTTACAATATTTCTACCACAAATAGATATTTTTTCTCAATGATGTGTATTCAAATAGAATTCTTCACATTAAAAGGGCTAGAATCAACTTCTAGAGTATCACATAATCGAAAAATATGAAGAATGTATTTCCCATATCATTATAAATCAACCAAAAACAAAAATTTTAGTACAACATATGGTAATCACCAAAAATGAAAAACATTTACAAAATGAAAAACTACACTTATTATCAAAAAAATTTCAAACAAATCCCAATGTTCAACAAATTCCATTCAACAAACAACATTCCATAAAATTCATCAAAATTAATCCAAAATATGATTGAAACACATATCGCATAATGACTAAATTACATAGTCTACCAAGATAAATTTTAACATTAATCTCTGAAAAACATAAGTTGCTCATAAAGTCTCATATTGAAAATTAATTAACCTAATAAAATATTTTTTTCGACACTTTTACACTAGTGTGCACGCATCCGTCCGCGGAGGACGCGCAACTATCTCCCCGCATTCCCGCTTTCCAAGGCCGAGTGGCATCCGTTCCTTGTTCAGGGACGTTTTCTCCTTCATCGAAACTGGGATGATGGGATGTCAGTTCTTCCTTCCGTAGATTCCTCCTCATAACTCATCACCTATTCCGGGTCTCCCATATAGATTTAATAAGTTGTTCATGAAAAACTTCCCAGTGCCATGTTTTCATGGATGACAGGTAATTAAACTGCTTCTGTCAAGACATTCCAAAGGGTCCCTTCAGGTCAGCAACCTTCAGTCAGGGCAGTAGTCATGTCGAGCCATAAGTAGTGTGTCTGAAAGCTGGGGAATTGGTGTGTCTGTCTTTTGTACCTTGTCATAGGGCTTCTCGAGGATACGGAAGCCCAAGGAATCCCACATCGAGCGCGTGGAATCATATGCCATAGGCATGTATCTGAGGTTTTCCTCATCTTCCCATGTTTGACATGGGGTATGCCACAGGTTTATTGTCCAGCGGAGACGGTTACGCCAATGGCGTGCCATCCGAGGTTTTCCTCAGGCATCTCATGTTTATCATGAGGTAGGCCGTGAGTTTAACGTTCAGTAGAGACAGATCTTCCTGATCAAAACACTAGATAGAGTGGATCATATTGATGAATTTCCCTTTAATGGGTGTCGATATTGGGATTATCTTGTGGACGGCTTCCCGGACGTTGTGGAGGGGAGTAGAGTGGCATGATCGCACCGAGATGTGGTGGCCCGGTTAAGAATCTGGGTGGTCGATGGATGGGTGGTTGAATGAAGTATAGGGGGAATGAAATGGGACCATCTCAAGGGAGACAGTAAAGTTGGGCGTGAGCCTCAGGAAGGCTTCTTATGTAATGTTCCTTGGCACGAATCAATGTCCTCATAGTTCAGATGGGACATGTGACTCAGTTTAACGTCATGCGGGATGGGGTGAACCGACGTGAATGGGGTCGAAATGACTGGGTGAGGGGCCCGAACCTCATGGAGGCTTCCTACCTACAATACCTTAATATGGATCAAAGTACTCATAGTTTGGGCAAGAATGGTGGGTGTCGGTGGACCGACGCGAAAGAAAAGAGACCTTGGTCCAGATGGTGTGTGTCTTACACACTAGGTTGCCCGGTTGTTGGTGAACCGATGTGAAGGAGGTCATAATGACCAACGGGTGGTGGGATTGAACCTCAGGGAGGCTTCCTACGTACCATTCCTTGACATGTATCAAAGGACCTGTAGTTCAGATTGGACACCGGAAGGCCGAAGTGGATGGGACCAGGGGTCCAGGTGGGCATTAACCTCAAGGAGGTTTCCTACGTACCATTCCTTAGAATAGATCAAAGACCACATAGTTTAGGTGAGGTCCCAACAGCTTACCGCTGGACTAGAATGTAATTTAACATCATGCGGGACAAGGATAAACCCTGAAGTGAATAAATGATGGGCAGTGGGATTGAACCTGATGGAGGCTTCCTACGTACCATGCCTTAACATGGATCAAAGTCCTCATAGTTCAAATTGTTGTGCAGTTTAATGTCATGCTAGACGGGGCATACAGTTAAACATCAGGTTGGACGGGGGTGGAACTCGATGTGATGAAATGACCGAGTGGTGGGATTGAACCTCGTGGAGGCTTCCTACGTACCATGCATTGACATGGATAAAAGTTCCAGTAGTTCGCTAAAGGTGGGGGTTAGGGTCGGTGGTCACTCTATGCCCACATGATTCATGCTTGGTGTGAGAAACAAGAGGTTGTAGGGACCTGACGATCACGTTGCGAAGGATGCGACGGTGGGAAACGAAGAGGGGATTTCTCGTTGGGTAGCCCGCAGTGTTGGGAATTACTCTAGGATTGAGGCACTAAGTGTGACAAAGCACGGCGGGAGAGGGATTTGGGACCAAAGAAGGAAGGCGCCTCGTTCCCCATCGCTCCCTCCACTGGCCTTTGCAGTGGGGAAGTATGGAGGATCATGGGTGCTGCCTTCTACAAGAGATACTTGGGGGCCTATACCATGGTGGTTTCCCTTCTCTCGTGGACATACGCTACCCCGAGAAGGAGGATATCATCCCTTGTGAGGGTGATTCCATTCCCGTGGAGAAGAGTGGTGTCAAGAATGTCCGAGACAGGGGGACCCCACATGCGAGGCATGCGGTCTGATCACTGTTTAACATCATGTGTTGAGGACGAGGTGCTTGGCAGTTTAATTTCTTGCAGCTCGGACGAGGTGGGTTTACTCAGAACCCCTAAGACATACATGATTGGTACCCTCTGCTCCTAGGGGGGGGAAGGTACTGGCAAGGCCATGGTAAAGGGTGGTCACGGAGCGAACCATTGAGGTTTCCACATTAGCGTGGCTACGTGAAGAAGCAATAGTCGTTAGCATGCCTATGAAATGAAGAATTAGGCGAAGCAACGCTATGGGTGGTGTTTTCCACGGGACTATGAAATCACAATGTGCAAACCTGGAGGGTCACACGTGAAGAGGAATTTCCAAGCAAAGTAGTATTCTTCATGAAGTGAAGTGCCTTGGACATATCATGGGGCAGTGGTGTGAATGGGAGGTGCTTCGCGAAGTGGAATAGTATTCGCAGAGAACTACCTCGCGAAGCAGAGGTGCCTCGGGAAGCAAAGTGTTGTGAAGTAGTGTGCTTTGTTATGTACAGCAACCTCACCTTGGCATGTGGATAACTAGTACAGGATGGGTGTTTCGCAAAGCATAAACGCTCCGCACCTGCCCGGGTTCCCTTGGGAATCCCCTTCATTCACGAATGCCCTTAGGATTCGTGAAGGGAATCCCTCTCTGAAGAGGGGATCAAGAAGAGACAAGGAGAAGGCATCTCGTAAAGTACATGTACCTTGCATAGCTAATGATTCCTAGGGGAGAAGGGTGATTCGTGATTCGGGAGCTGAGAAGCCGAAAGGTTGGATCATCCTCCTCTCTGACATAGCGGGAGCCCGGTATTTATAGGCAAGGGGCGCTACGAAGCAGAGCCCAACCGGCGCGAAGGGGCGGCGGGTGCTTCGCAGCGGGCTCGTGAACGTCAGGTCGTTCATGGAGCGTTGCTGCCTCTAGAGCTTCGTGGAAGGCTCACTAACTTCAGGGCGATCGCTGAGCATTACCGTCTCGCGAGCTTAACGGTGGGCTCGCGAACGTCAGTCCATTCACGGAGTGGTACCGCCTCGGGAGCTTCGTAGCGGCCGCGTGTTCTAGGGTGTGCTCTGCGGCTGTGCTTCGCAGGGTAGCGCGCGGGCTTCTTTTCCTTCTTCCTTTCTCGTCCAATATTTTGGAACCAACAAATGCCCTCCCTCCCAGACTTGGAGCCGTGGAGGGATTAGGGTTGAAGTTTGATGGAAAATCGCTAAAATTATCGGTGCTTCGCAAAGTGGACCCACGAAGAGGGTGCACGAGGCAGTCAGCGGCTGCGTAGTCTAGACGCGTCGTGATACTCTGAGTGGGCGGGACACACCGCGAAGCTCCTGGGCCACCGCCTATAAATAGAGTATTGAACTCTCTTTTGACTTCTCACGACCTTTGTCCTTTTGCGCTCTCGATTTCACGAAGCTCCACATACTCCGCGTCAGCTCTCCGCGAATCGAACTTCGCGGCAAACCGCGAGTCTCCGACTCCGCGACCGCGCCCAGCGAACTTCTCTTTGTAGGTCTAGGCCAGGCTCCGCTGCTTGGTTTCGCGTCTGAGCTTCGCCAGAGCTCTTCGCGAGCAGCCTTCGCGACCTGTCTTGAAATTGTTTCAATTTCCACAATCGAAATGGCCCATAGAGAAGCTGTGATGGGGGTGCTAGCAGATGCTGCTTGGTTGGATGAGATGGATAACTATCTAGGCCTTGGAGAGATGGTCTGAAGTCACTCAGACCCAAATTCTTTGACAGCACTACTATCTGAGACTCCAAACAACTACCCCCAGTGCAAGAAGCTTCATTTGAATGGCTTGGGGCTGAGGGATGATATCTTCATCCCTGAGGCGAGAAGGGACGAACCAACCTGCTAGTTCAGGAGCACGCCATGCCAGCGCCAGTGGTTCAGGGCGGTCGATGGTCATGCGTGGGAGGACTTCACACCCATCACCGCCGATTATCTCTAAAACCATGTGAACAATATTGACGGGGAGCTACTGCAACCGGAGACGTCCCCTCCTCTATACAGCACCATGCTGAAGGCGACTTTGTTGGATTCGACGAAGGGGTGGTTCGATGAGTGGGACATGCGCTAGAGAGGCAACTTCACCAATGACTAGGCATGGGCCTACTGGGTAGGAACCTCATGCGAGGAGTTTTGGGTCGAGGTGAGGAGAGTGGGTTTGTATGAGGTAGCATGGGCCTCCCAATTCCACATTTACCAACCGAAACAGCAGATGTCGGAGCTGCTGAGTAGATGGTCATCTAAGACCAATACTTTTCACCTGCACCATGGGGAGGTGGGAATTAGCCTATGGGATGTCCTCAAGATTTCGAGGGTTCCAATCTTGGGGGTTCAATGTATGATGAGTTCCTCCCTATCATGAGCGCGTGGGAGGATACGGAGCATAAGTCGTGACTGGTGTCGGTTCTGATGGCACTGGTCCCTGGAGAGGACAAGGAGGCAGTGAAGGATTTCGACTTTAAGAAGTGGTTCGAGCGGTTCCTAAACTTTCCAGAGAATTGAGAGTTCCCTCCGAGGCCTTGAACTTGTCCAAAGGCGGCTCAACGGGGCAAGGAGCACTCATACTGGCGGGTCTTGGAGGACAGCCAATGGAAGACTTGGGGTTTTAGTGTCAGTACTGAAGAGCAGCCGATTGTTAGGATAGAGAAGTTCATTGCGGCCCTTATCTATGGTTGGATCCTACCGGTGAGAGATACCAGCATGGGGGTGCGGCCCAGCTCATTCATCATGGCGTCTATGATGGCCATGGGGTAGTGGGTCAATCTAGGGATTCCAATGCTTGCCAAGTTGTACAGGATGTTGTAGCACATTAGCGAGGGTAAGAAGCCACCAAGGATATGTGGTCCCTTCCACATTCTGTATGGGTGGATCGCGGCGCACATCAGGGGGATTTATGAGTATCCAAACCCTATCTCATCGTTGGGATCAAACTTCTACCCTTCTTTATGAATGCGCCTGAGATATTCCAATTTAAAATAATAGTACCGATAGTGTTGAATCAGGTGTGGAGGGTAGATGAGTTCATCTTCCAATCATTTCCATTACCGATGGGGGTACTCATGAATGATGGTTAGAGGATGGAAGAGCATTGGGCTTATCTTCTGGACTTTCAGGGCAGATTTTTGGTGGCACGAGTAGATCGTGAGCCACTCTATGAACCGTACACCCTGCATCAGTTTACGAGGCAGTTCTGGTGCCTCTTGTGGCTGACCTTGCAGGTCTACTAGGTGGTGCATCACAAGGAGCACCCATGTGTGATGAGGCAGTTGTGGCTCATGTTCACATGAGAAGAAGGGAATATTCGAATTACATTGCCTCCATACACTGTCGCTATCGGATTGGTGATGGAGTATGCCATCAGATGGGAGGTCGCATATCCGGGGGAGATGCTGAGGCAGCCAACCATTCGAGTTGGTGACAGCGGGCCTCCCCTATCCCGAGGTTGGGGCCGGAGGGCAGCAAGGGCCTCTCGCGGTGGTCGGGCTGCCGGGGAGGCGAGGCCCGCACCGGCCGAGGGTGTGATAGCAGCGGCGGATCCGGTGATTCCGGAAGATCAAGGCCATACGGAGGGGCGGCCACCAAGAGGATTTCGTAGGATATCCACCCAGGCTCTGGGGAAGCAGCTGCGTCATATCGACATGGCAAAGGATGACGTCTTCCCGGAGTCCTGGGACATTTGGGATGTCTACCGGAAATTCCTCAGTCCACCCAAGATGTTGGCACACATGAATCGCCTCAGGATGGAGTTACTGGGCAAAGGCCCAGTCCGGGATGGTTTCACGACATCTCTAGCGTAGGCGGAGCAATACATGGACGAGCTGAAAGACTACGTTCACTCCAGTGGTTTCCCACACCCAATGACAGACCGGGTGAGGGTAATGCTAGATCGGATGGTTCCCCCATAGCTATCAGCTGCTGATCTGAGGGAGCACTTCCCCTTGCCGGAAGAATCATAGAACACCTCTCGGGAGTATGAGGCTGGCGAAGGGAGCCCGTTGGAGGAGGGTGAAGTCGAAGACCAAGACTCAGATTCTGATGATTTCGCAGAGGCTCTCGAGGTAGCATTTTGAACTTCTTTCCTTATAGTCCATTCTCGGGCCATCAAGGATATCTCACAGATGTTTCAACCATGCAGGAGGAAGTTTTATACAGGACTCTCTCTCACCCCTTGGTGGGTAACGATGCAGGACCTTCAAAACCCGCGCCTATGGCTGCATCCAGTTCTTTGTCTGGTGGGTCCAGAGCACCCGAGGCGGCTCCTCCAAGATCTCCAGTTCGTCAAACATTATATGGAGGGCCACACACTAGGGATTCGTCAGCATCAACTCAAAAGAAACACCAGGAGTTCAGTCTCCTTAATTCTCATCTACTGGATTCCTTGCTGTCACATGTAGCTTGCGCCAACTAACGTTTATGTCCCTCTCTGTCGTATTGTTCTTCGACTGGCATGGGCTGTTGCGGCAAGGCTGGTCCGGATGTCTGGTGGCATCCCTCCTAGGGGCATGCCGGTGATGGTGGAGATAGTTCCCCCATCTTCCCGGGCTACAACACACACTATCATTGGTGGGACCACTAGCGGGGTCGTGCCCGAGGTTATTGATGTGGCCTCCGATGAAGAGGATCAACCGGCCGACCCAAGTCCCATCACGCCTCCTCTGACGCTAGATGTCGCACCAGATTCAACGCTAGATGCAGATCCTATCGAGGACTTCCTGTAGGCGTATCCTGCATACGAGCATACCAATCGTGTAGAATAGGATGAAACGGCCTCCGACGAAGAAGGCAATAGCATAGACTGCCACCGATCTTGGAAGCTAATCATGTGCTTCATCAAGGACACCCCCCCCCAAGTACTATGGCTGAATGACATGGATGGATTTCTCTCATGGCTACGTGAACTGTGTGATGGGGGAGTGGATTCCCAACGTCCTCATGCGCTAATCCATGATCTCATGGCCAAGAAGATCCGGGAGTATGATTGCGGGCTTACTGTGGGTTGGCAGTGGAGGAAGGAGACAAACATCAAGAAGCTCCAGGAGGCTGAAAGTGAAGTCCAACAGCTGCAAGCCTGGGTGGATGAGCACTCAGCCTCTCTTAATATACAATCTGAGCTTATCTCATGATTGAAGGCCCAGCTAGTAGAGGAAGAAGAGCATATGAGGCAGGCTTCTGGAAAGAGGGATTCCATTCAGGCTAGCATAGAGAGGGCCAGGGCCAAGGGTGACGAACTGCTCCCCTTCGCTGCTGAGGAGGAGCTAGAGCTGGGTCAGTGGCATCAATTCCTGGACACCATAAGCTGAAGGGTGGTGGAGCTGCAACGCTCTTTTGATGGGGTCAACCCGCCCATGTGGGGAGTCAACCCTCAGGTACTGTAACAAATTACAAACCTTTTAATGGTACTTTTTCCTTTCAATTTATCTTCTTTTGAATGCTGTAGCAAGCATGATTTCCACTGTTTGCATCAGTTCATTACATCCCTACAATGTTTGTGGGAGGTCCGACGACAATTCCCCAAGCTCAAATGGGTCATGCCCGATGTGAGAAACAATAGATAGTTGCCTCATCGTCCCACCCAACATGGGATTTGAAAACATGCTTCGGGCATCCAGAGTTTGGATAACCAGTTCGGATTTCTTGAAAATGGGAGAGGCCTGGACGGGGAAGGGGGTTCTCAGAATAACCGAATTACAATTTCTTTAGCATGCTCTTATGCATGAATGGTGCAATGCCACGGGCGCAAAAATCGGCCTGAACTATTCAAAATGGGAAGTTTGGATCATGATACCCAAGATTCGGAACACTGTGGGATTGCGTGACAATAAGGGACAAATGTTAACCATAGTGGAGAAACTATATCCTTACTGCGTTAGCCTGATATGGGGACAACAAATGAGGGTCGACCATTGACCATGTTCGAAACACGGGACCATGTCACAAATGTTGTTCATCAATCCTTCGGGATGTTGGCCAAGGACAGTAGGCGGACCCTAGGTCTAGCACACATACTGTTAGGGGGTCCTTCCAAACATGACCAGTCTTCCGGGACGTTATCCCAGGACGGTAGGTGTGCCGATGTGGCATGAGACCGGGCCGTTAGGGGGTCCCCTCAGACATGAAAGGGGATGATGGTCCGAATAAGGGGCGGGCAAAGCGTGGAATATGGAGTGATGTTTGGTCCGAACAGAATCCAACACTCATGTAACTACACCACCGTAATGGGAGTACGCCATATGAGACCATCAGTTTGATTGCTGATCCTTCCTTATTTGGGACAGGGCCTCTCTAGAGAGGGGGTATGTTTCCTCCCAATGGGATCTTGGGGCATCCTGAACTTGTCCAGGGTATAATCATAGTTACATGGTCCTCTACGAGGGATCCGGCAAGGGGGCCGGATAGGGGAAGAATAGGATTAATGATTCCTATGGGATGGACCCTAGGCGAAATACCAGGGCATCTCTACGTATCCCATGAGGATGGGAATCAAGCCATATGTAGTTCTGGAAGCGCATTTTAACGTCATGCGGGATGATGAGAAGCCTGGCCGTGTTGGTACACATCTTTCCACAACTACTAAGCCCACGGGAGTCATGCTCAGTGTGGGAAACAAGAAGTAGTGATGGGACATTCTCGACACAGAAAAGGGGGAAGGTTAGGGTGAGGGGATTCACGGTGAATACCAGTCCCTTAATAATAACATGACCGCGTGGTGCACATTGATGCGTGAAGAGATAGATTTGGGCATGTTGGAATTCCACTTGAACATGAGTAAGTGGAAATGTGTGAATAATGACACTCGAAATTTGGATCACAATGATGGCGGCGTGACGATAGAGGATAACCGTTAACCGTGGTGGAAACGCAACACCCATATCGTGTTATCCTAGAATGGGGGCATACAAATGAGGGTTGACCGTTGACCTTGTTCAAAACATGGAACCATGTCACAAATGTTGTCTGAGATCCGTAGGGACGTTGGCCCAAAATGATTGGAGGGCCCTTAGGTCCAGCATCTATGGAGAGCCTTTAACCCTATCATCCATGTCTTCTGAGGGTCCATTTGGATGTGGAAGAGGATGAGGATCCAAATAGAGAGCTCACGAAGCTTGGTCATGGGACAAGGAGAATGTCACTATGAAAATCCACACTTCAGGATCTTTGTCAAAACACATCTGTATTTGACAACGAGACGTATTAGATAGATGGAGCAGAGTCCTTTCCCATAGGGATATCATAATTTAGGGTCGTAGAATTTGGACCAAAGGGCGGTGGAAAACATAGTAGACACATGGTGGGGTAACTCATACACATGACGTGAATGGGAACCAGGGGTTCCGACCACCATGTGCATCTTGGACAGTTCTAGGTCAAGGACCATAAATGAGAGTTGAGCTGGGCCCAAAGAAAAAATTCAAAGGCGTTCCTACGTACCCCATGAGGATGGGGATCAAGCTACACATAGTTCTTGAGAGAGTATTAGTTTAACGTCTTAGAACTCGGACCATGAATGGGTAAGGGGAGTAGGGGACACATGGAATGGCGTTTACAAACCGCGACGTGAATGAGGACCTAAGCCCTACTTACCATGTGTTCTCTGGGGAAATGCTCGAGTTGAGGGACCGAACATGAAGGTTAGTCTGGACCTATGGGGAAGTGCTCGGACGCTCCTACGTATCTCATGAGGATGATAATCAATCCATAAGTAGTTCTGAAAGGTGGCACGGTAATGTACCAGTTCCGTGAAAAAAGGTGAGTGTGGGTGTGGCCCTTGCACTAAACGAAGCATAATTTCATAAATCGTGTTTGTCCTTTAAGGTGAGTGGTTTTTTTGTGAAGCGAAAGGCCTAGGGTAGTAGGCCCTCATGTTGGCACATGAATCCATCCGTGATAGGCGTTGAAAAATGGAATAGAACAGGACCAATACCCAACCTGATGTCCTCTACATTGAGGTCATCACAATATTGTGTCATTATTCATCGTGCGGCTAGGACGATAATGTCACAGTTTAGGGTCGTGTGATAGGACCAAGTACCCATTTTAACGTCATGCAGTGCAGATGTAGCAGAGATGATGCTAGGCGGGGAATGCGTATGGTGTCGTGTGGCATAACCGATGTGAATAGGTACATAATCACACATTATACCGTACGTTGTCCCGAGAGAGGAACCTCAGGCCGAGGGTCCCACATAGATGTGAGAGGTAATGGGGGAGAGACTAGCTCCCAAATGAGATGGACCTGATAGTGAGATGTTTGGGCGGTCCTAGGTATCCCATGAGGATGGGAATCAAGATGAACGTAGTTCCGAGGAGATCTTAGTTTATGGTCTTAGAGCTCGGACTAGGGGTGGATGATAAATTTCCAGGTAAGCGTAGACCTTGACCCTGTCCCTAATCCAACATGAGTTAATCTCGGTGTCGTAAACAAGGAGGGAAGATCCCTATCGCAATACCCGAAGCATCCATCGAGGGGAAGCTGGTGAAGAGCCCCGAAGGACATATTTGACATGGATTTGTTCCCCCAACGTGTAGACGTACACAGAGAAATAGTACCAAGAATTTCGAAACATCACTTGGACGTGATGAGAACGGAGAAGGACGTGAATCGTGTAACCGACATTTCGGGATTATTGGTGTTGGCATGGTGATAGAGGATAACCGTTAACCGTGGAAGAAAACAATCTCTATACCGTGTTAGCCTGAGGTGAGAACAACAAATGAGCATCGACTGCTGACCATATTCACAACGTGGGATTTTTATCGATTTTTTGTCTGAAACCCTCAGGGGTGTTGGCCTGTAACATTAGGAGAGCCCTTGGGTGTGGTATCTAGGCCGTTCTTGGGGGTCCCTCTGGGTGTGAAGGATGATGGAAGCCCTGGTGGAGGGATACACAATGCCTGAAAAGTGGGTGCGGACGTGTCCGAGTAAAGTCTGAAATTCCAGGGAATAATCCAAAGTACCTCTAGGCCCATTGGGGAACCGCTGAAGAGGGTCGACGGAACAGCTCGGGAGGGAGAGGTACATGGCGTGGTCATTACAAGACCATCGTGAATGAGGACATAAACCCAGGCAACACCATATATGCCCCTTTTGGAGAAGGTATAGGCCAAGGGGCCAAGGTGGGATGAAGATTTTCGATAGGTGGGGCTGCACCCAAAGCTTAGACATTCAGATGATCCTACGTATCCCATAAGAATGGGAATCAAGCCACACACAGTTCTAGAAGATACCCAAGGGGCAGGATACCCTATCAAGGGTGTGTGCAGTGTATCAAATAATGAGGAGATAACCCCACACTACTCCGCACAATCTCATAGGAAAGCACTTGGGCCAGGAGGCCCTAAAAGGCCACGGGGCCTGATAGTTGGGTTCTGGTCACGAAGGCTTGGCCTACTCGTAGTTTAATGTCTTGCAGTGAGGATGATGGTCGGGGAATAAAAACCCCTAGATAGAGGAGGTGTGTGGTATGGAGAACAAACCGACGTGAATCTGGACATAATCTGTCACCACACCATACACTCCGGGTAAGAACTTGGGCTAGGGCCCGATAAGGCCAAGGGGCCTAAGGTTAGGCATCGGTCAGGAAGGCCCGACGAGTTTGCAGTTTAACATCATACATGAGGATGGGGAATGAGATAGTTGTATCTCATCTAGGGATGTGCACAACATGGCAATTAACCCAGTGTAAATGAGGACGCAATCCTTCACCTCGTCGTATATCCCTTATAAGAGAGTCGCGGCCATGTGCCCGACAGTTGGCACCACCCAGAGGGATGTTTGTCACTTCGGGATGGGGCAGAATGGATCACTGCACTCGATGTTTTGGACTTCTCGGGGTGGAACCGAAAATCTAGGACACTGTTGACCATGTTCGAAACACAACTTCCTTATGGTGACCTGATATGGGAGCAAAAAATGATCATCGACCGTTGACCAAATTCGCAATGCAGGACTTGTATCGGCTTATTGCTCGGAATCCCTTGGGGGTGTTGCCCCGTATCGGTAGGAGAGCCCTTGGGCATGGTATCCAGGCCGTTCTTTAGGGTCCCTATGGGTGAGGAAAGTGATGGAATCCCAGTCATGGAGTGGGTAGAGCATAGCTATACCCATCCACGGAAGAGGCGAACATCTCTAAGGGGGACGTGTAGCCAGGTTGAGGCTTGCTTGATGTGAGTTTGGGAAAAAGTGTGCACCCTGCCATATGTCTTGACCAGAGTGGAATATTTTGGATTTTGGGCTGGACCAACAGATGAAATTTCTGGGCGTTCCTACATATCCCACTAGGATGGGAATCAATCCATACGTAGTTCTTAAAGGCCATGTAGTTTAACGTCGTGCAGTAGGTACATGGGAGAATAGAAGAATGGGAGTGGGCACGTAGTGCGACCCTTATAATCCTCGTACAAGCGGGGCTAAGAAAGCATACTCCTCATCATTCAAGGATCCTCCTAGAAAACTATACCTAGGGGGACAGGGAAAGAGAAGAGCTCGAGGCGGGGCTCAAGATGGGTTGTTTGAGCGTTCCTACGTATCCCATGAGGATGGGAATCAAGACGCACGTAGTTCATGAAAGCAGAGTTTAATGTCATGATGGATGAGATACATCTCATCTGGGGATATGTATGGTACGGCGGGTAACTTGACGTGAATGAGGATGTGTCCTGCACCACACCATACAATCCCATAAGAGAGCCATAGTCGACGAAGACGACGGGGCCTGAGGCTGAGCCTCAGTAAGGGAGACCTGACCGGCTTGCAGTTTAACGTCTTAAAGTAAGGATGGGGGAGATCATATTTTATGGTCATAAAGCTCAGACCATATTGTAGTTTATCGTATTGCAGGATGATGGTGTAGTTTAGGGTCATGCAGGATCGTACAGTTTAAGGTCGCGCGGGACCAAGGATGCTTAGGCAAAGTACTTCTTGAGGAACTTGAAATTGGTGGGTGGAGTTACGTGCTCACCATCTGGGGTCACCAAGGAGTATGCCCTATTGGGGTTAACCTTATAGATGATATAAGGTCCTTCCCATTTGGGCCCAAGCTTGGGCAGTTTCCTACTAGGGATCATTGGTGGTCGGAGGGCCAACACTAGGTCTCCCTACAGAAAATAGCGAAGGCGAACCTTCTTGTTGAACGATCTGGCTATCTTATTCTGATGCCTTTCCAGATTGTGCAGGGCACGAAGCCTGTTCTCATCCAATGCTTCCAATTCAGCTAAACGGATTTCAGCCACCTTATCCAGCACTTTCTGGTCATAGACCGTAGTGCGTAACGATGGAAGCTGGATCTCAATGGGTAGGATGGCCTCAGCCCCATATACCAGGGAATATGGGGTCTCTTGAGTGGAATTGCGACTCGTCGTCCGATAAACCCAGAGGGTGTTGGGATCTTGTCCGGCCAACTTTTCTTTTTCCGACCAACCATCTTTTGAAGAATGTTAGAGTGGGTTTTGTTGAACACCTCGATTTGTCCATTTTCCTGTGTATGACTGTGAGAGGTGTGGTTCGAATGGATATTGTACTTGGCATACAACTTCTTCATCTCGGCTGCTCGGAAGCTGGTTCCATTATCGGTGAGGACAGTATGAGGGACCCCAAACCAGTGGATGATATTGGAGCACACAAAGTCGACGATGGAACGGACATTGACCTCTTTGAGTGGAACTGCCTCCACCAACTTGGAGAAGAAATCTATAGCAGTTAGGATGAACCTACACTGGCGAGATTTTACCGGTGGATATGGCCCCACGACATTGAGTCCCCACACCGAAAATGGCCAAGAATACTTGCTGGAGTGGAGAGGCTCTGGTGGCCGATGCAGGAAGTTGGCGTGAACTTCGCATGCGTGGCATCTCTTGGCAAACTCAATAAAATCACGGATCATAGAGGGCCAGAAGTACACCAACCTATGGATTTTATGGGACATCTTTGGCCTAACATGGTGGGAACTATAGGAACCGGAGTTAACCTCTTTCATAACCTGAAAAATCATGACTCCTTGAATGAAACAGAGGATAACTCCATCGAAGCACCAATTATAGAGGATCTGCTCAAGACTAGGACTGCTCTGGAGGATAAATTGCAGCGCAAATCGTTGGATTCGCTCGTGCTGGGCCTGATCGTCGGGGAGGAAACCATTTTGGAGATACTCGAAAAAAGGTGCCCTCCAGTCAGGATTGGCCTCAACCACTGCGTCTGACAAACCTAGGACCCCTGACGTAGAAGTTCTTATGGTGAGATGACTTACCCGCAGGTCGTCATGGTCCTCTAGGGTGACAGGGGCAATGAATCTCTGGTGTGCCACATGTATGATCAAATCATCTTTCTCGGATTCTGCGAGCGACGCAGCTAAGCCAGCCAAAGCATTTGCGCGACCGTTCTATGACTGAGGGACATGGGTAACCTCTGATCGAGAAGGGAGGGTGCACTCCATATTTGGGACAAGCTCTGGATTTCGAACGACATAGTCGCCATTGACCTTCTTGATGACTATCTTGTAATGTCCTTTCACATGTAGAAGGGGAATATCAATCTCAAGAACCAACTCAAGGCCGGTGATGAGAGCCTGGTACTCTACCTCATTGTCGGTACAGCCTTCTAACAACAGGAACAAGTATGGAAATAAGTCTTGCACTGGGTTGATGAAGATGATACCCAGACCCACTCTGTTGAGCTTAGGATCGTTGAGCCCCATGCAGTTGGGGCTCTGGGAGGCACCATCGAAGTGCATTTTCCAGCATGAGACGACATGATCGACTGAGAGGATCGTCTCATTAGGAAAATCCAGTTCCAGGGATTGATATGTGGAGGTTGGATGAGCAGCTAATAAGTATGCCAATGCCTGTCCCTTGATTGCGCATGCTGAGCTCTACGCTGAGCCTACTGTCTGGTTTCAGTAGCTTTTACGGCTTGACTGAAATCACCCACTGATGTGCCTCGATGACCTATGAGGTTGAGGTTCTGCTGACATTGGCGTAGGCTGGGGATGTTGGGGAGGTTTTCCTAGCGTTACCCCTCGCCGGGATCCATATAGGGATTTACCATCTCCACGGTGTAAACCAAAGCATACCCCTGGCTGTTGCTCGACGAGTCATCCACCACTGGGCGGACTCTGGGAGGAATCCCCATTTCAGGAGGCATAAAGTCACCAAGAGTTTGGGATGATGACGGCAGAGGTGGAGCACGTTTCTTCTTCTTACGCCATCCCGACATACCCTTTTGGGAAGAGATCGGCTGTGATGACGATGCAGAGGCACTGGCTACTTCCTCTGAAGGCTCTGGCTATTTCAGGCATGCCTGAATGATCCCATGGGCACGGGCGACGGTTTTTCAAGCCATCCAGTCGTTGTATTTCTAGGAACCATGGGTGGGAACCTACTACCACTCGCCTTCGCTGTCGCTACTGATCTCTGACCCTACAAAGACACCCGCTACCTGTGTCGGTGTTGGGCCCAATATGACTATGTTGTTTTCAACATGGTATTGAAGACAATCTTTAAACACATATCATTTCTTGAGGGTGTTCCCCAGAATCCGATGATAGGGACAGTATTTGGGGCGATCGGTGAGATTCGCCTCTGCCGGCCTTCTACAATTGGGTAAGCGCAAAATCCCTTGCTTTAGAGAACTTAGAAAGTAACCGGGGACCTTATTCTCATTGAATCAGTAAGTATGGTGCCTTTGTTCTGGATAGGGGGCCCTGAGATCCTGGCCCTAACGAGGGGACAGAGGGGCCTATGGAGGAGGTAGTGCCTGATTGTCTTCCCTAGGCGGTGGTGGCGCATTGAGTGGGGAAACTGTCAGTTCTGAGGCGGTCACTACTGGGCAGGAGCCTATGCTTGAGGTGGAGGAACTCTATGGGGTTGTAGAGCTGGTGTCACTGGCAGCAATTCCAGCTTCCTGGGGGCTTCTATTTGGGCCACCGTAGTGGGTTCGGCTCAAGCAGCCCTCCTGGCTGGGATCACAGGGGGCAGCAAATGTGTCTGACTATCCTGTTGCAGAGCCTCCTCGAGCCTCTGAGCCTTATCTACGAAAACCTGGAACCCTCCAGGGTAGTTCTGGGTGATCAAGGAAGGAACTAGATTCGTTTTGACGTTCCCTACACACATTTTCAGTAATTTCTATTGAGTTAGTGGTATGTCGAGGGAGTATGTAAGTCCCTTCCACCAGGCGATGAAGTCCACGACTTGCTCGTCAGGCCTTCATTTGCACTTGAGGAGGTCTAAAATGCTGGTCTTTCATGAGGTGGAGCTGAACTGGTATAGGAACTACCGGCGGAGATCCTCCCAACTGATAACCGATCCGATAGGGAACTGGTTGTACCAGACGAATGTGGGGCCCTCCAATGTCTGGATGAAACATCGGAGCTTGGAGGCTTTTTGCTAGGCCGGGGTTCCTAGCATGGGGCCACACCAGGATGAAAAGTGGATCAAGTGCTCCGGCGGGTCCCCTTTCCCGTTGAAGGTAGAAAAAGTGGGTTTCCCAAAACCCGGCGGTGCGGGCATGTCGTCCAACAATGCGGGATATGGCTTGAAATCTGGTTGGACTGCCACCTTCCATGCTTCCAATGCTTCGAGGCAGGCTATGAGTGTCGCTATAAGATCATCCGGGTGGGGGTCCCAATCTTGACTGGGATCCCTAATCACAAGTGTGTTGCCGAGTTCTTCGACACGCTAGATGGCTTCATCAGCTCATGGAGCGACTGGCGGATCAGCCTGTGTAGCAGTTGGGGGGACTCGGGATGGATTCCTCATATTGCCCCGTCGTTCCAGAGGGGTTGGCGAGATGTATCTTGCCCTATTTCTGTGAGTTCCGGCTTCTTCCCTATCTGCGGGAGTAGCATGATCAGGGTTTCCTACAGGCATCTCGCTGGGGGGAAATTGTCACGGCCACTACTGCCCCGGCATGGGATTACCGTAGTTGTGTCGCCGCTCTGCAGCGTGCTCGACCAAGAGTTCGTCAACACGCCTATTCTTCTCAGTGAGATGTTGGCGTAATGCGGCCTTCTCGGGATCTTCTTCTATCTTCTGTACAGAGGTGGACGGGTCGGAGTGTTTGACGGTTCCTACATGCTCCTTACCCTTACCGGCATTTCGACTGAGTACCAGAGACTCGGTGGGTACAGGGAGGCCTAGAAGGTTTTTCTGCTGACGGGTAACCCTCCTTGATGGGTCCATCAGTGGTGGTACACCCTCAGGGGGTAGGTCTCTATCGAGGAATTCTAGAACATCCTCCTTGTCTACTACCTCAACCAAGTGGACCACAACCCTCTTTGGGGGCATGTCCTCAATGTCGTATAACAAATCGGACTGCTGTCGGACAAGACTGAAGAGGAGGGCGGAATACTGTCCCCAACGACGGACTTCCACATGGGGGGTAGCTTCCCTTATGATTATTGTGAAGTACTTTAAGACACTGACCACATTTCTGTTGAAGGGTGCTCTAGCGGCCTGGCGAATCAGGGCGCTGGGCCATAGGGAGTGCGGCCAAATCGATCAGGAGACATTGCTCGCCGATTTCTTCGAAGTGCACTCGGCTCCTGGAAGACACTACACACTCATTATGAAGGAGGAAGTGTGTCGCCCATAGGGTTCGGCAAAAACACCCTACTTCCTCTAGGGTAATGGATTCTGGTGCGTAAAAGTTCTGCGCTGTCGTCGGCCATAACTTCTCTAGGAAGTGATCCACTGCGAGAATGCTTCAGAAGATCCTGGGCTCGGACTCAGGGTCTGGCTACGTATTGCCCCACTCGTCAACCGGAGGCAGTTGAGCGACCGGTAGCGGTACCGAGGTGGACCGCTGGGACAACAAATTGGGCGATGGAGAATATAGCGAACGAGATGACTGGATGCCAAATTCCGGGCCATCCTCTGGAGAGTGAGGTGACATGACCACAATATCATGATATCATGGGCTGATAGCCATATCCTATAGAACAAGAATTGTGGCCACCGTCAATGGGTCACGTCGTTGCTCTACCGTCATTGGTCCCCAAAACAGCTCTCTGTGATCTCTGGTAGACATAGAGGGCGCTTCTGGTGACAACGGCGGTGATTGCATGGTAGGGACCTACGGAATTTCCACAATTTCTTCTTCCTGGATTTACCTATGGAGGGTGGCGGGAATCCGGTGGACCTCAAATTCTGGGAGAATGAGGCTGACGCGCATGGTTCCTGCGCCAGTCCTTGACGCGGAGGAGCGGGGAGAAGGTTCCATCGCTGAGTCACATTCCGCTTCAGAATCCGAGAAAAGGGCCAGTTTGATCACCACCCAGGCCTTCCCTGGACTCTTCTTGTGGTGGCTATGAACCGCTCTCCTACCCCTAGATGGCTCTTAGGGACAAGTTTGATCCTAGACATGTAGTCTCAGAACAGCGTCGTAGCCATGGTGGGGTGGACACCCGCTTGAGATAGCCAGGGAGCGAGGGGCACCAGGGAAAATGTCGATGGGTACATGGGGAGGACCACCATGGACAACACCCATGTGGGCGGAACCTCTATTGGAACAGACAGGAGCACAGGGAGGACCTCCATTCTTGATGTGGTTGGAGCAAGGCTGACCATCACTCATCGGGTTACTGGGGCGAGGAGGACCTTCACCATTTGCAGAGAGGACGTAGGGAGGACCCCCATGTTGGAGAGGGACCAGATCGGCGATACCTTCACATTGTCGGTCGGGGGAAGGAGGAGGGACTCCATTCCCTGTATGGTGGGCGCGGGAGAGGATTCCGCGCTGAGCGTCACTGCCACGGGGCAGGTCTTCATTCGGGATGGGAGTGGCACGAGGCATACCCCCATGACGAGCTTCGGAGCGGGGGAGGCCCATGCTCTATGGAATGGTGGTACAGATAGGACCTCCGTATTGAGTGACGTTACCGTATATTGGTTCACGGCAATCACCGCTCGAGCCTGCGACTTAAGAGTCATCCCTGCCTTCCCATGGGGTGGCTGAGGCCTCAATCCTGGTCGGGTGAAGGAGTTCCCCTTCTTAGTGTATGCAGGGACTCCATGATGCAAATCGGTGGTGGATCGGGCCACACTAGCTGTTGACGTCGACGTACCTTGACGAGCGTCCTCAGCTCGGGCCCGGCACTGATGTCGGGTCAGACGAGCTGGCGCAGGTGGTGCAGGGGCATATCCTACCTGCTCTTCTGGCGAAGCCGGATGGTGGTGCTGATGCGGCCGAATGGGAGCCCTTTCCTGGAGCCCATGGATTGGGACTCTGACCGGGCTGATCCGGACATCACCAGCCTCAATAGCGTAAGGCGAGGAGTCATCGAGGTGTTCCGGGTACAGGCTCCCAAAACGATTGAACGTTTGGGTGGGGAGCAGGGGCTCCCTGTGCAGCCTTTGAGGGTGGCATTGATGGCGGGGCCTGGATGCCTCTAGGTCCAGGTGGGCCATATCCTCAGTTGGGATGACCAATTCCACCTTGTACATGCGTACAAGGTTGTTGATCACCCTTCGTTGGATGATCTCTAACGGGGAGAGGGGAAGTGGTCGTCCCGTATTCATGGATGTAGAGGCCATTGCGATGGTAGTGGAGCCATGCAGAGCATCTATCCTGATAATTTCCCCCGCCCCTGTGTAGGTGAGTGGGCGGTGTTTGTGTCTCCATATCAGCAACCCGGTTCCTGGGAAGTAGGGAGGTTAACTTGTTAGCACTGCAAGGAAAACAATTTGACAACCAGTGCCCCAGCGTTATTCCATCTTTCATATCCGGTAAGAGGGATCCACAACGACAACGTTATAGAATGTAATGCCCCACGTTTTACTACCCCAACTTCCGGTGAGTTTCACGCCAGGCCCGCTATTTGCTCGGTGGGACCCACCACCAGATATCTGGATCCGGTGACACTTCAATCTACTGGTGTCTGAGACGCTACTAATCTCTACATTGAGGATAAGAGTTTCATGTCTGGTTCAGTATTTCTGTTTCCGACTATTTTACGTCGGGGCGCGCGCATCCGTCTGCGGAGGACGCGCAGCTGTCACCCTGTATTCCCTCCTTCCAAGGGTGGGCGGCATCCCTTCCTTGTTTAGGGACGTTTTCTCCTTGATCAAAACCGGGGTTATGGGCTGTCGGTTCTTCCCTTCGTTGATTCCTCCTCAGAACACATCTCCAAGTCTCGGTCTCCCACATAGATTTAACACATTTTTCGTGAAACTCTTCCGGGTGCCATATTTTCATGGATGCCCGTTAATTACACTTCTTCTATTAGGACATTACAAAGGGTCCGTTCAGGGCATCAACCTTCAGTTGGGGGAGTAGTCACATTGAGGCATCAGTAGCGTATCTGAATGCTGGGGAATTGGCGTGTCTATCTTTTGTCCCTTGATCTACGGCTTCTTGAGGGTGTGGAAGCTCGAGGCATCCCACATCGAGCACGTGGAATCATATGCCATAGGCATGTATCTATGGTTTTCATCTGCTTCCCATGTTTGACACAGGGTATGCCGCAGGTTTAACATCCAGCAGAGATGGTTAAGCCAAAGGCGTGCCATCCGAGGTTTTCTTCAGGAATCTCATGTTTATCACGAGGTAGGCCATGAGTTTAACGTTCAGCGGAGATGGATCAGACTGATCAAAACACTAGCTGGAGTGGATCAGATTGATGAATTTCCCTTAATGGGGTGTCGATGTCGGGATCAGATCATCTGCGGCTTCCCGGACACTGTGGAGGGGAGTAGAGTGGCATGATCCCACCAGGATGTGGCGGCCCTCGTAAGAATCTAGGTCGATGATGGATGTGTGGATGGATGAAGTAGAGGGGGGATGAAATGGGACCATCAATAGGGAAACTATAATGTTGGGCTCGATCCTCAGGAAGGCTTCCTAAGTACCGTGCCTTAGCACGGATCAAAGTCCTCGGTGTTCAGATGGGACGTGGGACACAGTTTAACGTCATGCGAGACGGGGTGAACCGATGTGAATGGGGTCAGAATGACCAGGTGATGGGATCGAACCTCAATGAGGCTTCCTACGTACCATACCTTAATATGGATCAATGTCGTCGTAGTTCGGACGTGAATAGTGGGTGTCGATGGAACGACGTGAAAGAAAAGATACCTTGGTCCAGATGGTGTGGGGCTTACACACTAGGTTTCCCGGGTGTTGGTGAACCGACGTGAAGGAGTTCAGAATGACCAACGGGTGATGGGCTTAAACCACACGGAGGCTTCCTACGTACCATGCCTTGACATGGATCAAAGGCCCCGTAGTTCAGATTGGATGCTGGAAGGCTGATGTGGAGGGGACCAGGGGTCCAGGAGGGCTCGAACCTCATGGAGGTTTCCTACATACCATGCCTTAGCATAGATCAAAGACCACGTAGTTCAGGTGAGGCCATAATGGATTACCGTTGGACTAGGATAATTTTTAACATCATGCGGGATGAGGATAATCCCTGACTTGAATAAACGATGGGCGGTGGGCTTGAACCTCATGTAGGCTTCCTACGTACCATGCCTTAACATGGATCGATGTCCCCGTAGTTCAAATGGATGTGCAGTTTAATGTCTAGCTAGAAGGGGCATACAGTTTAACGTCATGCTGTATGGGGGTGGAACTCGACATGTGGAAATGACCGAGTGGTGAGCTTGAACCTTGTGGAGGCTTCCTACGTACCATGCCTTGACATGGATCAATGTCTCCATAGTTCGCTTAAGGGGGGAGGGTTCAGGGTCGGTGATCACTCTATGCCCACATGAGTCATGCTCGGTGTGAGAAACAAGAGGTTGCAGGGACCTGATGATCACGTCGCGAAGGATGCGTCCTTGGGAAACGAAGAGGGGCTTACGTGTTGGGCGGCGCACGGTGCTGGGACTTACTCTATGATGGAGGCTCGAAGTGCGAGAAAGCGCAACAGGAGAGGGATTTGGGACCAAAGATGGAAGGTTCCTCGTTCCTTATCACGCCCTCCACTAGCCTTGGCAGTGCGGAAGTACGGAGGTGAATCGGTTCTACCTTCTGCAAGAGAGGCGGAGGGGCTTATACCAAGGTGGTTGTCCTTCTCTTGTGGACATACTCTACCCTAAGAAGGAGGATATCATCCCTTGTGAGGTGATTCCATTCCCGTGGAGACGATCAGTGTAAAAAATGTCCGAGCTGGGGGGGACCCCACGTGCGAGGCATGGGGACTGATCACAGTTTAACGTCATGTGTTGAGGAGAAGTTTCTTGGCAGTTTAACATCCTCCATCTCAGATGAGGTGTGTTTACTCCGCACCACTAGGAATTACATGACTTGTACCCTATGCTCCTTGGGGGAGGGAACATACTGGCAAGGCCATGGTAAAGCGGGGTCGCAAAGCGAACCATCGAGGGGTCCATGTTAGCATGGCTATGTGAAGAATAAATATCCATTAGCATGCCTATGCGAAGAACCATTAGGTGAAGCAACGCTATGGGTGGTGTTCTCCACGGGACATTGAAATCACATCGTGCAAACCTGGAGGATCGCACGGGAAGAGGAATTTCCAAGCAAAGGAGTTTGCTTCACAAAGTTGAGTACCTTGGCCTTAACATAGGGCAGGGGTGTGAATGAGATGTGCTTTGAAAAGTAGAATAGTATTCGTGGAGCACTACCTCGCGAAGAAGAGGTTCCCGGCGAAGCAAGGTGCGGTGAACCAGTGTGCTTCGCGATGTACAGCGACCCTGCCTTGGCATGTGGATCACTAGTACATGATGGTTGTTTCGCGAAGCATAAATGGTCCAAAGCTTCCTGGGTTCCCTTAGGAATCTTCTTCCTTCGAGAATGCCCTTAGGCTTCGCGAAGGGAATCCATTTCAGAAGAGGGGCTCAAGAGCAGACAAGGCGAAGTCATCTCATGAAGTAGAAGTACATCGCGGAGCTTATGATTCATGGGGGCGAAGGGTGCTTCATGATTCGGGAGCTGAGAATCCAAAAGGTCGGATTTTCCTCCTCTTGGACTTAGGGGGGCCAATATTTATAGGAAACGGGCACCGCGAAGTAGAGCTCACACGGCGTGAAGGGGCGGCGGGTGCTCCGTGGCGGGCTCGCGAACGTCAGGACGTTTGCGGAGCGTTATTTCCTCCGGAGCTTCGCGGCAGGCTCGTGAATGTCAGGTCGGTTGCGGAGCATTACTGTCTCAATAGCTTCATGGAGGGCTCGCGAACGTTAAGCCGTTCGCGGAGCGGTACCGCCTCGGGAGCTTCACGGCGGCTGCATGTGCTGGGGTGGACTCTGCAGCTGTGCTTCGCGGGGCAGCGCGTGGGATTATTTTCGTTCTTCCTTTTTCGTCCAAAATTTTGGCGCCAATAAATATTATTCATGATAGATTAATCATTTTCATAAATAAACCAAATCCTCCTATGTCCATAATAAAAACCTAGATTCATCCAAACAAAAATTTCAACCATTATTCCACAATTGAAATCCCATAGTATTCAATCATCCATAGTCATATAGTGTTTCCTCAAAAGAGAGAACGTCTTCCAGAACAACCATTATCGCATAATCACCAAATAATTTTCCTATACTATGTATATCCATTTGATAAAACAAAAGATCCCAAAATCAACTTATTATTGTTCCATAAAATCATTTTACTAAAATAATAAGTCTTACATACCCGGGACTTTATGTAGGCTAGTGGTAGGCGATGCTCCCTTATCACACTTCGGTTGTGGGTTCGATTCTTGTGGCCTTTCCAGCTGCGACGGGTTGTCACCCATCCTATGGGTTGTCCTTTTTAAAAAACTGAAAAATAAACCTGACATGTTTTAACCTCAATAATTTCCATATACCTCCCCTTTTCATTACAATTCATTACGATCTCAACATCGTAATTTATGAAGTATTATATATATTGTCATTTTTTTATTTCACCACCATATGATAAAATAAAATGATCCCCAAAATGAATAACATCATATCTTGATCATGGTGTCCATTTGGTTTTCTCATTATCATGTTCAGCTAGTTAGAGGGTCCATGCATTCAAAAAATGATTTTGAGATCCATCAAAATCATTTTCTTTGGTCATCCAAATACACCTTGAACAACACAGGTCATATGGGTGTTCACAGAAAAATAGTTTTGGAAAATAATCATGTATGAAATATAATTTCAAAACATCTGATAAAACATGATTTCTATAAAACAGTTGGACTGAATTTGTGTTAAAAAATTCAATTAATGGTCATTTTGAAATACCATAGGTATGTTCTTAGAGAATATATTTTAGAAGAAAATATAAATAGGTTACGCAAGTGTCTCCTTCATCAGCGCCTTTTTCAAAATCATAATATGCTTCAAAATCGTGTGATAAGTTATAATATTTTGTAATTCCATGATAATATTGACCTTTCATGAAAATTTAAGAATATTATCAAAAGAAGATTTTTTTAAATACAACCCATGATCCACGATTATAACGAGGTATACTGGAGGTGTTTTATATCTAAAAATTATTCTTGCAAGTGAGTTGTATGATAGAAAAAGTTTCACAATCATATGAACATGGATTTTCAATAATTACTACCTGAAAGTCATCAGGATGAGATAGGAATGTCTTTTTACATCCTTTTTCTTAAATTTGTAACTAAATTTACATGATCTAAAAAAGTTAAAAATTGTGTATCTAATGGAAATAATAGACATAGGGACTAACCATGTTTCTGACAAAAACACATATTCACTAAAGATTACTAAACCAACCACTGATACCAACTTTAAGGACCCGACCTTAAAACATTACATCATATTGAATTAAACGAATAATTCACTTTGGGAATAGTTTTAGTTTTATAGATTTAAAGAATTAGGACATAATTGTTACATCTCAAAAGATTATGAAGTAGACACTTCTACTATGTTTCTGTTTTTTCATAAAATAAAAACTATTAAAAAGAAACATGTCTAGTTCCATGTTTTAGACAGTATGGCTTTTCCTTGATCCCATCCATTACCCTATTTATCTTTATGCCATGTGGAAAACTTTTCAAAACAAGGTATGAGCATAAAAAGCGCAGTAAGGTTTATTAAATGAAGAATGAATACATTAGATCATAAATACATACAAAATATAAACTCTTTTACTTACCTCATGAAACAATATGATTTCTGAGTAACACAATGAAATAATAAATCATAAAGGTAACATGTGGCATACATAACATAATTACATTGTAGATATGACATCTACCTAGGACGTTACATTGGAATACCCATCACAGTATATTACCTAAATCTCTTAGGAGAAATGTTAATGTTTACCACTGTCACATTACCAAATGCATTGGAGAGCTATCTCGGGCTCACACGACCTAGGTTTATCACAGAACAACCTGTATATGTAAACAACGCCACATAAACATAACATATTCAAAACATATTACACAAGAATAAAAGAAATATAACATTTCCACATTCCAATCACAATATATCAAATCAATATATTGAGATAAACAATCCTTTATAAAACCATTTAAAACATTTAATAATGATATTTTTGAATCAAAGCCTCCCATACCTATTCGAAAATTTTAAATGAATTATATTTTGAAAAGAATAATGTCCATATAAAAAATCCTGAAACCCATTTTCAAAACATGGACATTATGGAGAAATATTTACAAGAATAAATCATTAAATCATTTAAAATGATATTTTAGTTAAAGAGTTTTTAAAAAAATGAGAGACTCTTGAATACAAAAATTGAGGAATAACATTGAATCAGAAAATTATAATATAATTAGAATAAAGTTATTCCAGATATGATATTCCAAAGGACATTATATACACCATATAATTGTGAATTGGTGCATGACAACAAATACGTTTCAATGGAATGAAAACTGAGATGAAATTCCATAAAAAATTGCATCCTTATTTTATGGATAAATCAATTACCAAATAATGTGTGAAAAATACAAATATAGTCAATCTGATTGGACATTTTGTGTAAATCAATCATATAACATTCACACATATTCTTTTTAAGACATAACCAATGACTTGGATGTTTAACTCAATGAATTCAAATTGAGTTAAAATTACGCTTATCAAGTTCATATCGATGACTTGAGAATTTATCAATGGAGTGATTATGTGTATCAAAGGTATATCCACATAATGGGGATTGGAAATTAAATCATAAATAAATAAATATTGAATAGACACATAATCACAGCATTACATAATTAAGAATTAGAAGATTAACCCAAGGAATGCAAATTTGGTTAAAAGGTTCCCTTAAGGATTGGGTAACTTACGAAACATACAACCCGTGAAAGAATGATCATAAAATGAAGCTTTAAATACCCATAAATTGAAGTATATTAAACAATTAATAAAATCTCGGGTAGTACATACACCACATAAATGTAAATAGTCTCATATATAGCATGAATCTCATGGGAATAAAAAGTGAGAATAAAATCCCTTACCGTGTTGTAATCAATCGAGTCGTATGACCAAAAGTTAACAACCGACCAATGATTAATAGAATTACACTAATATAATGATGATCATGATAACATATATCAAATTTCAGTAAACCATACACCACATGAAATAAATTAGTGGCGAACAATGGAAATCTCATGGAATTTAAAGTGAGATAAAATCCCTTACCACGTTAAAATCAATACATTCGTATGACCATACATTAATAACAACCAAATTAATCATAAAATACAATGAATATAAAGAGAATAATGATAATATATATCACATGTAAGTACCCAATACACCACATGAAATAAATATGTGGTGAAAAATGGAAATCACACGGAATTGAAAGTGAGGTAAGAAATCCCTTACCAAGTTTAAATTAATGGAGTCGTATGACCAAAATATAATTACCACAAAATTTACGATAAAATACCAATAATATAAATTGAATCATCATAATATATATCACATGGAAGAACCCAGTACACCACATGAAATAAATAAGTGTCAAACAGTGGAAATCTGACGGAATTGAAAGTGGGGTAAGAAATCCCATTCCTCGTGTCCGAATTGACTTGTCTGTTCATTGTTCTTACTAAATAATAAACATAAGTCAATTTATACGTGATTAAGAACCCTTTTTAATGTTTATTGTTCCTTTTATATCACTTATTACCCTGTTATAATCAATATGTTATCATTTATGTTAATAATGGTCATTTTTTCAATATTTGGTACTTGAGTAAAAAAAATGAACACCTTATAATAACAAGTTGTCCATGTGGTCAAGAGTACATTACCCCCAGAATTTTATTCATGATTTAAATATCTTATATATCATAAATATCCTGTATTTATATGTATTTATAATAGTACATAACATTTGGAGATAAGAAATGAAATTCAACGTTCATGCCTACTGTAAGCCATACGTACGCATGAACGATACATTCATTTTTATTTCGTATTTTAATTGAATGAAAACTAAATGATACATAGTTATATTATTATAACAGTGTAATTTCATATATAATTTCAATAATTCTGTCTTTTTTATGCCACACATATGATATGAACGAGTTATATCACTTTGAGGGGGCAGTAATCTGCACTTCCTCAAATTAAATTATCGTGTTTACTCATAATGGAAACCATATAGGTATGGTATAAATTAAATATACATAAACATATATAAAACATAAACATAATATATATCATATGTAAATACATTTCCATCATAACGGCCACCATAATAGGTGGTATGAAATAATTGAACAATCATCGTTTCGTGAGGTGTTAGTTTTCCACCCACAGAAACTATATGTTCTCTACCAATTAGATGGAGGTGTGTGTAATTTTAGTACTAATAATTCTCATAATAAATCCTAGTATATTGATGATATGGTTGTTGTTATAATATAAAAGAATAAAAAGAGTTTAGAGGTTGTATAAGTAAAATAAAAGAAAATAAAACAAAAGAATTTAAGAGAAACTTTTACTTTTAATTTGGGTAACTCCCTTTGGTATGAACCAAAAGGTTTTCTTGAAGTTATTTATCCCTAAGGTAAGGATTCTAAGATAAGGGTTGGTATGTAGGGATCTTAATTGTGTAGAGTTTAGATGAGACAAAATGGTTGAGAGGTGTTAGTAATTCCATAGAATTAGGGATGTTTATAATGGGGAGGAGGGGATCTTTAGGAAATTGTGATAATATTATTTTATTATATAATGATATTCAGTTTCTAAAGGTTCAAAACTCATTAAGTTTGAATATAAGATTACTCGTTGTTGAAATAAATTTATCCAACAAAAATTGGATACGTTTGGGATGTAATTTTAATATTTAAAATCTTATTTATTTAAATCATTTATTAATTAGGTAACACTGCATCATTATTATGTCATAAATAATTTGATTTATTCGATGTCAAAAAGTTATCAAAAAGTACTGTTATGTAGGAAATATATTTATCTTTAAAATTAATATTTATAGATGAAAATATAACTTATATAAGGAAATTTAAAAATTAATTTACAAATATTTATTGGTTTATATCGTTTTTTACCTTTAAATTAGAATAATTAAAATATAGTGTCATTACTATTAAAAAGTGGTTCCATGGGACCAAAAATCGACCCAAGGATTTACATTGTTGGAAATTATTTATCCAATAAGTTTAGAACAATTTTTAAGTTAATTTTGAATTATTATAATATTATTTTTACCTTGAATTTCTCTATTTACCATTAAACACGGTTAATAAATGTCAAAAGTTAATGTCCACCAAAAATAATTTTCATCTTATTAAATTAAATTTTACAAACTAATAACTACCATGTATGTCTGATTTTTGAATCTCAATCCGAAGAAGCTGTAAAATTTAATTTTAATGAATAATGTCAGTTTTTAACTACGACTTAGTGGTTTCACTATTCATCAAAAATTGATTTTTTTCTGAAAAATACTAATAATTCATTCTAAGCTATATTTTATATTCTGAATTCAAAAATTATATATATTTTACCAAATTAAAAACATAGATGTTTCATTAATTAATTTAAAATTAATTTTTCTTATCAAAACAAATAGAGTTTTTTTAGAAACAATAACTATCAAAATATTGATAATTCTTTATATCCAGTTCCAATGTGAAATTAATTCCAATGACAAAAATTTGATTAAATTGTATAAAAATAATATAATTACTTACTAAAACAATTTAAAAAGGTAATATAACCATATAAATAAATTAGATTAAAAGGAAATTCTAAATTAAAATAAAGTAATTGTCACTATTCATAAAAAATGAATTTTATTTCAAAAATACAAGAAAATTTACCCAAAGTAAATTTTGATTTGCTGATTCTAACGAATAATTTTATTTTTTCAAATGGAAAATATAAAAGTTACCATAACAATATTTAAAAATGGTTCTCTATTAAAAGTCAGTAAATCGAGCTTTTAAATTAAATTATCTTTAAAAATAAATTCATTTACATTTTAAGCCTCTAACATTAATTGGATAAATGTTAAAAAATTATCAAATATATATAATCATTTAATAGTTAGTTCTATTTATTCCCACCATTACAATACCTAGGTGTTAACTACCATTTAAAATAATAATATTATATTATTAGTGTGCAACATAAGATTTCAAATAAACCCATTATTGCGTATCGGGTATGCCATCAAACATAGTGTCCCCATTAAAGTAGATTTAATATTTAGTTCAAAAATATTAATAAATATGAAAAAATTTCATGGTCTTAATTATAATGACCTGGAAATTTCATGGAAATTTTTTTCTTCAATACATTGGTATTTTTTTATTCTGCGATTTCTAAAGACACCTGATTCTGAGGCCCGGTGCGCCTGGAATCAATTTCTGAAGTTTTGTTCAGGTACGTTCAGTAAACGTACATGATGGTTTTTATATCTTTTTAACTGGTGCTCGGAACTGACATCTTATGGCACCGAGGAACTCGCAACGCCAGTATTCGCTTAAGGGGACCTTTACCGCAGTTGCATTTTGTCATATGTGGTACTTAAAATTTGAGGAGTTTTTAAAAATTAAATGAAATTGTTGTGTTACAATTTAATTTTAAGTGGAAGTTATTTCCTCCAAAGGGAAGTTGGAGGTGGGGCCCACACCCCACCTAAATTCCCATCGGAGGATATAACTAATGTGGTGGGGCCCACCTGAGCCCCTAACTTATCACCTCCCCTTAACTCCCTTGAAACCCCATTTAACTCCCCTCTTTAATTGTGACTCTTCACCTCCTTCTCTCTCTCCCATAAATTTTTTCAACCTGTTTTCATTTAATGATCAATTAATGAATTGGATCATCTTATTTTTGAATCTATTTGAATTACATGGAATGTTTATAATTATGGGGAAGCCTTGTTATAATTTTTGGATTGGAAAATATTTAGGGGAAACCATTGAAGAATTAGAGGAAAGCTTTTACATTCTAACAAAGAACGGCTGAAAAATGAAGAAGTTGACTTCGATCATCATCAAAACCATAAGAGGAAGAGCCACTCGCAAGGAAAATCAGCTATGCTCCCTCCTCAAATGCACCCCAACGTCAATGGAATCGACTTCCGTCTTCCGTGACACCGTCTTCCGCGATGCCCGACTACTGCAACGCTCGTCTTCCATAGCTAGTCGATGAACGATCCCCAATTAAGAGGTAGGGGTTTGATATAATTTTAAGTGAATGAAATTATATTCCGTCCTTGGTGAATAATTGTTTCATCTTCAGCCAATTGATATAGCCTAACGCAGAGGGGGCAGGCCGAACACACATGGCCCAATGACCCTCCGATGATTCATGAATATTTTGGTGGTGGCGAATGAAGGCGGCAGCGTGTGAAGGCTGTGGCGGTGCACCAGCTGTCTGTGGAAGAACCGCATCCCGCAACCATGATCCGCTTTTCTGAAGAAGAACAGGATGGTCGTAGCATGCAGGGCTGGAGGAACCGTGGCTCCCCATGGCACCGCGCTGCGGAGCACCGCGTCCCGCACTCCACATTCAGCTTTGGCTGGTGAACTGCCCGACTCATTAGCATGCTAGGTTGGAGGAGGTCGTGGAACCCGCTGGTGCCATGTGGGAGGACAGTTGCCCACCCATGCGGGCCGCTCATTCCAGGAATACTGGTCGGCTTTGGCCAGCCGTATAGGTGGGCAGCGCCGCTCAGGGTTGCCGGTCTGGGAAGTCGGGGGACTGCGCCCCACACCCCGGCTAGGCCGACTGCCGGAGCCGCGGGTCGGGCCGTGCCCCGATGGGCTGTGTATTATCGGGTCGGGACGACCCCTTAGCCATTTCGGACCCATCGAGCCAGAACGGGCCGACCCGCCTGCCCACAGGGCTTGACGGGCCGGGCCCGTTTCGCTTTAAATGAGAATAACTTCACGAACGTGCATCCAATCGACATTCCATCTGCGGAACTAGGACTCTAGCAACAAAGCAGTCCTTTTGCGATACTGTATGTAACTTTTCAAAGAATTTGAAAAATGGTTGGGTATGGAACAAGCATATTTCCAACCGGGCCCCAAGAACGAAATGCTAATAACTCTCGGATCGGGCGTCCGATTGACGGGCCATCTGTCGCATTGGGTTTCTTTTTATTAGACCAAAATTTGGCTACATCAACTCTGGATGTTGTGATAGTTGATGTATCGACCCCTTGGCTTGAGAAACGGACCCTCTTAGAATCGATCGTGTTGTGTGCTGGAACCCTAGATCTGGCTGCTACATTGACAACTATCTTACTAGAATCCTCTGTGAGTTCGATGATGACGACAATCATACTAGAATCCACCATGGGTTCGATGGAGACGACAAATGTGCTATAATCCTCCATGGGTTTGACATAGATGAATACTGTACTTGTATCCTAATTAGGTCTGAAATTTTGACTTCTGTACTTGTATCCTCAGTGGGTCTGACAGAGTAGCTGGTCTAGTATCCTACGTGGGTCCGACAGCTTAGTTGGTCTAGTATGTTATGTGGGTCTGACAGCTTAGAGGAATCAGTGACTACATCTGATCATCTCTATCTCTTTACGAATGATGTGTACCATTGTGAGCTGAGTCTAGACTTTCAATCATTATCTTCTATTAGATTGATTGCTTTCTTGTGTGTACTGGGTTGTACTTGGGCTCAATAGTTGGAGCCGAACTCTGATTGAAAAATTACGTATATGAATGGAAATATACCTAAGTTTAGTTGGTTGATACTTCGTGATTGTATCTTTTTTTGTGGTTTATCCTTCGTGGATTCGGGGATACCTTCGGGGGTATCAGGGTCCCAACTGAGTATCATATACTCACCCCTGAACAGGCTATGCCCGCACTACATTGTGTTGGATGCAAACATCAGACCTCACTGATCGAGGTGGAGGCTTATGTAGTTGGATGGTACCTGGATGTGAACCACTGTTCAAGACAAACACGGAGTGGATGGCCGGAACCAAGGTGTTGAGGGGGACATCTGTACCCACACTTCAGGTGCGATTCCTAGAGGATGACTCAATGGTTTCTATTTTTCTTTACAGCTGTTGTACTACCTTTTCTTTGGTATTGTACTTAACGTTTGGGCTTGTATTTATGGCCACTCTTTACTTTTTACACTACCTTTTGAATTCAATATTACTTATTCATTTCTTCTATTGCGTACTATGTTCTATTTTTTTAAATTTTATAAAGGCAATGCCTTACCATTTTATCTGCATTTACCCCTTTGGTGCTAGTCGCCTGTCCCTGGCCTATGGAAGGCAGGCTTGAGGTAGTCACGGCACAAGCTCTGAGGAAGGGTTGGAACAAATTGGTATCAGACAAGTCGGTTCTACTGCAGAACATAGACTCTGAATTATTTTCTGTGAAGTAATAGTGCTAAGATTATTGAGTGTGGTTTTCAGTCCAGGGTGTCCAATGTTGGTGTGGCGGTTGACGTATCCATACACTAGGACACTGACCATTTATTTCTGACTCAGTGCACAAAAAACCTAATTTCATGTGTGTTTCAAATGTTTTCTTTGTGATTACATTGAGTGAGCTCACCGGGTATTCAGTTTTGACCGTGGCACACCTGTTCATTTCCTGACATCTCCACAAAGGTAGCAAGCTAGGGTTCCGAGATACCTACGAGATGGCATCCCACCAAGCAACGAGGCCTCGGTGTAGGGCCCCATCACAGAAGAGGCACCCGAGTTACCACTACCTGTTGGGCCACCGATACCATGAGAAACAATAGTAGAGAGTGCACACTGCCTAAGATCGTTGCACGCGTTTTAGGGATAGAGGCCACCCAGGTTCCGTGGAGAGACGGATCCACAAGCAGCTAAGGACTGGCTAGAGGTTGTCATCAGATTTTTCTGATTGTGAGTCACATCAGCCGACCTTATGGTGATCCTTTCTACGAGTCTCCTCCATGCATTCGCATGTAGATGGTATAACGTGATGCTCCATTTGTATGATGATGCTTCTTTAATTTTGACAGACTTCAAGGGTCATTCCCACTCGGAGTTTGTTCCAGCCACCCTTCGTGCGGTGTGGATTCAAGAGTTACTACATCTTTGGCAGGGCAACATGATAGTAGCTCAGTAATCAGCGAGGTTCACTAACCTCTCATGATACTCTATGTACATGGTACAATACCCATTCTTCAGGGCCCAGAACTTTGAGATAGGACTCGGACATGAGATCAGGGCTTCGCTAATCTCTCTCAGCATTCTGACGCAGGTGGGTGTGTTGGAGTGAGCCCTTCTTGTGGAGATCTTTCTTCCTGATCCAACACTGGCGGCGAGATCCACCGTAGGGAGACATGTTGCAGAGTCTTCTACAATGGGAAGTATACCGTTGATGCAGAGGTCGAAGTGGACTAGGACATCAAGTGGGCGACCCCAGGATACATGTTCTGTTGTGCGGGGCACACGAAATAGAGCCAGCTATACGAGGAGCAGGCAGTTCTATGCATGTGTCGGGCATGGCCACATGGCTCAAGACTATCCAACCCACCATGCAGACGATCAAAAGATAGTAGTGGGACATCCCAGGCAGAGGCAGAGGTTCGACCGTGGCGGTCCTCCGGGAGTGGGAATACGTTGTAGGGGATCTGTCCGAGCAGCAGGTGGTGGACGACGTTTTGAGGCCCTACCACTACCACCACAAGGAGGTCCACCCTGACCATAGAGAGTTGGTAGATAGAGGCGGGCTCAACTCCAGGAAGTCGAGACCTATGACCACTACTCACCAGAGATGATTCGAGGCACTATCTATGTCTACTCCACCCTTTCTATAGTTCTTATAGACACAGGTGTGGGACATTCTTTTATTGTCTCTTCCATTGTTCAGAGCCCAGAGATTCTGATGGATCCATTGGATTGATTATTATGGCTAGAGACTCCTATGGGAGCAGACTCGATGATTACAGACTAGTGTCGGTAGTGTGAGCTTACTCTAAGAGGCGAGAGATTTGGCTAGGATCTTCTTGTAGTGGCATCGAGGACTTACGAAATCATATTGGGTATGGACTGGTTGTCTACAGTCCATGATCAGATCGACAACATTAGGCACAAAGTTTGTTGTTTCTGCACAGATGGGGCCAAGATCACCTTCACGGGAGAGAAGGGAGCCTTTGCAGTGCAGGATGGATTTACGTGGAGGAGAGGTCAGTCGATCACACACCAGTTGGATAGTGTCATCCTTGGAGTAGTTGATGTGAGAAGTCTGAGTTTTCCTATTGTAGTGGATCAGTACACAGATGTTTTCCCGGATGATGTTCCAAGAATACCTCCTCACAGAGTGGTAGACTTCTACATTGACCTGTGCAGTGGGACACCACCAATATCTACTCCATCATATCGGATGGCTCCCGCTGAGCTTCGTGAGCTTCAGGTACATCTAGAGGACTTGTAGTTGAATTGATTTATCCTACCTAGTGTTTCACCTTGGGAATCTCTGATTTTGTTCTCCATGAATGCTGATGGGGGCATGGGACTGTGTGTCGAATACTGTCACCTGAATCAGGTGACCATGAAGAATAAGTACCCACTTCTATGTATTGACGACCTCTTCGATTAACTCAAGGGAGAATGATCGTTCTAAAAGATAAAACTCAGTTCAGGCTATCACTGGCTCAGAGTTCGAGATGAGGATGTGTAGATGACGGCCTTGAGGGGTTGGTATGGCCACTACAAGTTCATGGTTATACCATTCAGTGTAACCAACTTTCCATCAATATTCACGGGTATCATGAACATTATCTTCTAGCCATATCTCGATCGTTTTGTCATAGCATTCATCGACAGCATACTGATTTACTCGACTACTGAGGAGGAGCACGCCTACCACCCATGGGTTGTACTGGATACACTCCAAGAGAAACAACTTTATGTTATGCTCTTGAAGTTCCAAAATTTTATTCGAGAGTTTAGTTTCTTGGGACACGTCATCTCGGGGGCTGCAGAAGCAGTGGATCCAGAAAAGATTGAGGCAATTCTTGCTTGGGAGCCACCCAGGAGCATGATGGAGGTGCAGAGTTTTCATGTTCTTATTAGGTACAATCATATATTTGTGCTAGACTTCTCTAGAGTTAAAGAACCTCTTTAAACTTTGATGAAGAATGGAAAATCCTTAGAGTGGTCAGATAGATGTCAGTAGAGCTTTTGAAAGTTGAGACAGAGATTAACCAGTGTGCACATCTTGAGGATAATAGAGGATGGTGGGGGTATGTAGTTTACTGTGATGCATCAGGGAACAGACTTGGGTGTGTACTGATGCAGGAGTGAGCAGTGATCGCATATAGTTTGTGGAAGTTCAGACATCATGAGAAGAACTACGCTGCCCAAGAAATTGAGTTTTCCGTAGTGGTCTTCGCCTTGAAAATCTGGCGGTACTATCCGATGGGAGAGTGCTTTACAGTCTAATTTTACCCCTAGAGTCTCAGGTACATCTCCCCGTAGAAGGACCTGAACAAGAGACAACGACGTTGGCTCGAGTTCCTCCAGTACTATGACTTAGAGATAGTCTATACTCCATAGAATGGGAACATTGTATCAGATGCTGTCAGCAGGAGATCGGGCATTCAGCTACTTAGAGAGGCAATAGAGTAGCTGGTCGCGTTGCCGATATCCTTTTTGGATAGAGATGGAGACACCTTTCTTCAGTATCTCATTGTCACTCCTCCACTTCTTCAGCGAGTCAGATAGCCACAATGTGGGTATGTTTACTATGAGACGGGACATGCTCAGATATCCTCAGGATAGGCAACTGATGTAATTTCTGAAGGAGGGGAGCACTTCATCCTCTTCAGGGGACGTACCATGGTACCAGTTGCACTACAAGAGGAGGTGTTGAGGGAGTTTCACACTTCTCCTCTAGCAGTATATCCAGGAGTGGCGAAGATGTATCAGGACCTTAGACGACATCAATGGTGGCCGGGTATGAAGATGGATGTAGGAGAGTTTTTATCATGATGCCTCACTTGTCCGCAAGTGAAGGTAGAGCACCAGGTACCAGCAGGCTTGGTAAAATCCTTAGAGGTCCCAGAGTGGATGTGGGACATGATATCCATGGATTTCGTGACAGGGCATCCACGTACAACCAGAGGACACGTCTTTATCTGGGTGATTGTAGACCGACTCACCAAGTCGGCCCACTTAATACCAATCAGAGAGAAAGGCTCAGTAGAGATGGTATGGCTTCATGGTGTGCCATTGTCTATAGTTTCCAATCGAGATGCTCGATTCACTTCCCGGATATGGATGTGGTTAGAGGAGGCTTTTGGGACGCATCTACGTCTTATCACCGCCTTCCATCCTCAGATGGATGGTCAGACATATAGGACAATTCAGACTATCAAGGACATGCTCCGTGCATGTGTCCTCAACTTTGGTCGCAGCTGGTAGGATCAATTACCCTTTTTGGATATTGCGTACAACAACAGTTACCACTCCAACATCGGGATGTCCCCTTGCGAAGCATTGTACGGTCGACCTTGAAGATCACCAATGTGTTGGACTGACTAGGGGAGTCTACACTTGTAGGACTATAGATGGTTCAGGCTAGGACGGAGAAGGTGAAGATCATAAATGAGTGGATGAAGACAGTACAGAGTAGACAGAAGTCCTATGTTGATAGGAGATGGAGACCACTCAAGTTCGAGGATGGCATCCACACCTTCCTATGAGTCTCACCTCGATTTGTTCTGCAGAGATTTGACAGAGGTGGCTTGTTGTCTTCCCAATTCATCATACCATTCTAGGTCCACATCAGAGTAGGCGAGGTAGCATGCTGCCTAGACCTTCCACCTCAGTTGCATCGGGTGCAGGATGTCTTCCACGTATCTCTGCTGAAGAGATACGTGCAGGTCCCGGCCCACGTCATCGATCACAGGGAGTGGGACATCGATGATGGGGCAAAATTCATGGAGGACCCAATGCAGATCGAGGATAGAAAGGAGCGGGTCCTATATGGATGGTCGATTCCTCTCATGCATGTTCACTGGCAGCACAGGAACCTACAGGAGAGCACATTGGAGAGGTAGGCTAATATGAGTCTGGAGTTTCTTACGACACTTGATTCCGAGGCCCGGTGCGCCCCGAATCAATTTCTGAAGTTTTGTTCGGGTATGTTCATTAAACGTATGTGCGGGTTTTTCTATCTTTTGAATCGGTGCTCGGAATTGAACTACGAGGGAACCGATGAACTCGAAGAGCCGATATTCGCTTAAGGGGATCATTACCGCAGTTGCGTTTTGTCGTATGTGGCAGTTAATATTTGAGGATTCATTAATAATTAAATAAACTTATTGTGTTACAATTTTATTTTTTGTGGAAGTTAATTCCTCCAAAGGGATGTTGGAGGTAGGGCCCACACCCCCACTAACTTCCCATTGGTGGATATAACTCAGGGTGTTTGGGCCCACATGATCCCCTAACTTATCACCTCCCCTCAACTCTATTGAAGCCCATTTAACTCCCCTCATTAATTTTGAATCTTCATCTCCTTCTCTCTCTCCCATAAATTTTTCCAACATGTATTCATTTAATGATCAATTAAGGAATTGGAACCTCTAATTTTTTAATCTTTTTGAATTACATGGAAAGTTTATAATTATGCGGAACGCCTTATTATAATATTGGCTTGGAAAATATCCAGGGGAATCCTTTGGAGAATTAGAGGAAAGCTTCTACCTTCAAATGAAGAACCACCAATGAACGACGAAGCCGACATCGATATTTGTCCAAGGCACAAGAGGATGAGCCACCTGCAAGGAACGCCAGCTATGCTCCCTCCTCAAACACACCCTGATTTCAATGGAATCAACATTCTTCCTCCGTGATGTTGTCTTCAACGAAGCCTGACTACTATGATGCTCGTTTTCCACGGATCATCGAAGAATGAACCACAATTACGAGGTAAGGGGTTTGATATAATTTTATGTGAATGAAATTATATTGCATCATTGGCGAATACTTGTTTTATCTTTGGCGAATTGATATCGCCTAACGCGTAGGGAACGGCCCGAATGCACATGTCCCGGTGACCCTATGATTTTTCTTGAATATTTTGGTAGTGGAGAATGAAGGAGGTGGAGAGAAAAGGTGTCGGCGGCGTGCCTGCCGCATGCGGAAGAACAGTAGACAGCAACCACAGGCCGCTCGCCCGAAGAAGAACCGGTCGGCCATAGCCGACCGGGCTGGAGGAACCGCGACACCCCATGGCGGTGTGTTGCGGAGCACCGTGGCCCGTGCTCCATGGGCCATTTTTGAAAGCGAATCGGCCATCTCTTTAGCCGTCCTGGTTAGAGGAGTCTTGCGCCGCCCATAGGATTCGCACAGGAGGACATCGGCCCACCCATGGGGGCCGCTTGCACAGGGAAGACCGGACGGCTTCGGGAAGCCAAATAGAAGGGTGAAGCCCCCCGGCGCCACCGGTTCGTGATGTCGGGGGGTCGCGCCCCGCGCACTAGCGCTTCTGGCTGGCCGAGCCGCAGCCTGAGACGTGCCTACCTAGGCCGAGTCTCGCCAGGTCGGGTTGTGCCGCTCCCCACTGGGTCGGGTCGACCCCTTAGCTGGGTCGCACCCGCCGAGCAAGAATGGTCTGACCCGCCAGCCCACCGAGCATTACAGACCTGGCCCGTTTCACATTAAATGCTAATAAATTCATGACCATGTGTCCGATCGATGCGTCGTCTATGGCACTGGGACTCTCTCGACGAATCTGTCCTTTTGAAAAACACTAATTGAGTTTTGGACGACTTTGGAAAATATCCGGGTATTGAACGAGCGTATTTCCAACCGGGCCCCTGGAATGAAAATGCTAATATCTCTCATACCGGGTGTCTGATTAACGCGCCGTCTGTTACGTTGGGTTTTTTTTGACAAGAAATATCTTCATGATACATCAACTCTGTACTTCATGATAGTTTATCTATCGAACCCTTGGCTTGAGGAGCAGACCCTCCCGAAATCAAGCATGTTGTGTGCGGTAACCCTAGAGCTCGATGCAACTGCGATGAATACCGTACTGGAATCCACCGTGGGTTCGACTATGATGACAATAATACTACAATCCTCCAGGGGTTCATTGACAATGACAACTATACTGGAATCATTCTTGGGTTTGACAGCGATGACTACTATACTTGTATCCTAAGTGAGTCTGACAGTTTGACTTCTGTACTTGTATCCTGAGTGGGTCTGATGGAGTAGATGGTTTAGTTTCCTACGGGAGTTCGACAACTTATCAGGTCTAGTATCCTACATGGGTCCAAAAACATAGATAAATTAGTAACTACATCTGATCATCTCTATCGCTTTATGAAAGATGTGTACCTGTTTGAGTTGAGTCTTGACTTTCAATCATTATCATCGATGTGATTGACTTTCCTTCCTGTGTGGACTGTGTTGTGCTTGGGATCGAGAGTTGGAGCCATATTTTGTTTGATAACATAGGTATATGTATGGTAATACACCTAAGTAGAGTTGGTCGATACTTCATGATTGTATCTTTCATATGTGGTTTATACTTCGTGGATTCTGGGAGACCTTCGCGAGTATTGGGATCCCTACTAAGTATCGTATAATCACCGTTGTACGGGCTATGCCCGCACTACGTTGTGTTGGATATCGAAGATGGCCAACACTAATCGAGGTGGAGGCTTGTGGAGATGCACGGTACCTGGAGGTGGACCACATGGTGAGACATACACGGAGCGGATGGCCAGACCCGAGGTGCTGAGGAGTCCATCTGTACCCACCCTTCAGGTGGGATTCCCGGAGGACGACTCAGTGGTTGTTGTTTTTCTTTACTACAGCTATACTATCTTTTCTGTTATACAATAATTTACTGTTGGGAATGTATTTCCGACCCCCTTTACTTTATACACTACCTTTTGTATTTAGTATTACTTTGTTCTTTCCTCTTTTGTGTACTCTATGGTGTTTGTTTACTTTTATAAAGTCAATTGCTTCCCTTTTTATCGGGATTTACACCTTTGGTGCTAGTCAACAGCCCCTGGCCAATGGAAGGTGAGATTGGGGTAGTCACGACATGGGCACTGAGGATGGGTCGTGACATTTATTTACCTAGGATGTAAAAAATAAAACCATCTATAAAGTGTGATATTATTATTTTATTACATAATGATATTCGGTTTCTAGAGGTCCAAAACTCATTAAGGGAAAAGATAAGATGACTCATGGTAGAAATTAATTCATCCAATAATAATTGGATAGGTTTTGGATGTTATTTTAATAATTATATTCTTATTTATTTAAATCATTTGTTAATGAGGTAAACACTACATCATTATTGTGTCATTAATAATTTAATTTATTCTATGTCTAATAAGTATAAAAAAATATGACTATGTGAGATATATTTTTATATTTTAAATTAATATTTATAGTCTAAAATATAACTTATATATCACCATGTAAAAATTTATTTACAATGATATATTTGTTTATGTTGTTTTTTACCATTACTTTATGTTAATTAAAATAATGTGTCATTATCATTCATAAGTGGTTCTATGGGGTCGAAATATCGACCCAAGGATTCCCATGGTCTTACATTAATTATAAAATAATTTTAGGACACGTGTTAAGTTAATTTTGAATTATTATAATATTCTATTTACCTTGAATTATAATATTTACCTTTAACCGCAGAAAATAAATGTCAAAAGTTATTATTCACTAAAAATTATTTTAAACATAATTAAACACATTTCACATACTAATAAAAATCATGAATGTTGTATTTTCAATATTAAATCCACAAATTTGGTAAAATTTCATTTAAATAAAAAATGTCAGTTTTTAAGTAGTACTTAGTAGTTTCACTATTCATCAAAAATTGAAGTTTTTCAAAAAAATACCAAAAAATTATCCCAAGAAAAATCCAATATTCTGAATTAAAAACTTAATTATATTTTAGAAAATTCAATACATAGATTTTTTATTAATTAATTTAAAATTTATTTTTGTTATAAAAAAATAGCGTGTTTTTAAGAGACAATAACTATCAAAATATTGGTATTTGTTTATGTCCAATTTCAATGTGAAATTATTTCCAATGAAATACATTGTATTAAATGGAAAAACATAATATAATTACACTCTAAAACCAATTAAAAAAATAATATAACCATATAAATAAATTCCATTAAAATACTCTTTTTAATTCAAATATGGTATTTTTCACTATTCAAAAAATGAATTTTTTTAGAAAAATACAAACAATTTACCCAAAGTAAATTTTGATGTCCTGATTCTAAAAAAGAATATTATTTTATCCAATCAAATATGTAAAAGAGACCAAAAAAATATTTAAAAAGGGTTCACCATTAAAAGACGGTAAATCAACCTTTTAATGTAAATGATGTTTAAAATTAGATTCATTCATATTTTAAGCCTCTAACATTTATTGGATAAAAGTAAAAACATTTGACAAACATATATAATTATTTTTTAGTTAGTTCTATTTATTCCCTCCATTACAATGGCTAGGAGTTAAATACGATTTAAAATAATAATATTATATTATTAGTGTGCAACGTATGATTTCAAAGAAACTCATTATTGCTTATCGGGTACGCCATCGAACATAGTGTCCCCTTTAAAGTAAAATTAATATTTAGTTCACAAATATTAATAAATATGAAAAAAATTTATGTTATTTATTTACATAGGATGTTACAACCATCCCTCCTTTTGGGAATTACATCCTCGCAATTTTAAAACTAGGCTTGTAAACTACATTAAAAGTCCCACATCAGAAAAGAGTGTGTAGAAGAATCACGTTAAAAGAAATAAAGAGGCGATCAAAGGTCACCTGAGATAACCCATAGTAAGATTACATGTAGAAAAACATGGATATAGAAGAGTGAAAAATGGTCAAGTTCGTATGGAGATTAATAGAAAACATGATTAGGAGAAAGTTAACCACAAGAAAATCACAAACATATGATGGGTTCCACAGTCCTCGATTCCCCAGTATGAAAAATATAAAAGAAAATGTTTTTTTTAAGTTTCTTTTTATAAATATGAGGAATTTATTTTTGATCATAACTAAAAAACATAAGGAAACATTATTACATGTCATTTATACTTTCATCCTTTACAAAATTTCTACCACAAATGATTCTTTTCTCCAAATGACGAGTATTCAAATGGACATGGTCACATTAAAAGCTCTAGAATCAACATCTACAGTATCACATAATCCAAAAAATATGAATTATATATTTCACATATCATTAGACATCAACCAAAAGAAAAACGTTTCATACTGGATAAGATAATCCCAAAAAAAAATTACAAAAATTAGAACTACTCTTAATATCTAAAATTTCACAAACAAAACCCAAAGTTCTACAAAGACCATTTAATAAAAAACATTCGATAAAATTATTGAAAACTAATCCAAAAAAAGAATGAATCCCAAATATCATAAGGATTTAATTACATATTCTCCCAAGATAAATCTTTACATTTATCTCCAAATAACATAAGATAGTCATAATGTCTCAAATTAAAAAGTAATTAACCTAATCACATATTCTACATGATAGTTTAATCATTTTCAAAAATAAACCAAATCATCATATGTCCAGAATAAAAACCTAGATTTTTCAAAAAAAAAAATCAACCATTATTCCACAGTTGAAATCCAATAGTATTCTATCTTCCATAGGCATATAATGTTTCCTCTAAAGAGAGAATGTCTTCCACAACAACCTTTATCACTTAATCACCAAATCATTTTCTTATACTATGTATATCCATTTTAAAAAACATATGTTTCCAAAATCAACATATTCTTGTTCAATAAAATCATTTTACTTATATAATATGTCTTACTAAACAGGGACTTCACGTAGGCCCGTGGTAGTCGATGTTCTCTTTTAACCCATCGGTTGCGGGTTCGATTCCTACAACCATGCCGGATTCGACGTGTTGTCACCAATCATATGGGTTGTCCTTTTTGTAAAACTGAAAATAAAACTTACATGTTTTAACCTAAATGGTTTCCTTATACTTATCATTTTCATTCAAATTCATTATGATCCTTAAAATCATAATTCATGATGTCATATATATATATATTGTCATTTTATTTATTTCACCACCACATGATAAAATAAAAAGATCCCCAGAATGGAGAATAACAAACCTTGATCATGGTGTCCATTCAGTTTCTGCATCATCTTGTTCACATAGGTAAAGGGTTCATTCATTGCAACAATTATTCAGAGATCCTTTAAAAAAAATTGCATTCTTCATCCAAATACACCTTGTACAACATGGTTCATATGGGTGTTCAAATAAAAACAGTTTTGGGAAATAATCATGCATGACATATAATTTCAAAACATCTGAAAAATCATGATTTCTATAAAACATTTAGATGAAATTTGAGTTTAAACATTAAATTAATGATCCTTTTAAAATACTATTGATATCTGCTAAGAGAATATATTTTAAAAGAATAGTTAAATAGGTTATATAAGGGTCTCCTGCTTCATCACATTTTTCAAAATCATAATATGCTTCAAAATCTTGTGATAAGGTAAATTATTTGAAAATTCCTTGATAATATATACCATTCATGAAAATATGAGAATATTGTGAATATAATATTTGTTTAAATACAACCCATGATCCATGATTATAACAATGTATAGTGGAGGTGTTACATATCTAGAACAACTGCATGCAAGTGAGTAGTATGCTAAAAAAATTTCACAATCATCTGAACATGACTTTGTAAAAATTATTGCAAGCATGTCATTCGGAAGAGATAGGAATGTCATTTGAGATCCTCCTTCTTCCATTTGTAACTGACCATCCATGACCTGAAAAAGTTATAAAAAAATGATTTAATGGAAATAATAGACATTGGGACTAACCATGTGTCTAATGAAAACTCCTAATCCCTAAAGTTTTCTAAACCGACCTCTTATACCGATTGAAAGGACTCGACATTAAAAAATTACATAATATTGAAATAACCGAATAATTCAATTTGGGTATATTTTTAGTTTTTGAGAATTAGGACATAACTATTACATCTCAAAATACTATATCGTAGACACTTCTACTCAGTTTCCATTTTTTTCAAAAAATAAAACCTCTTAAAAAGAAACATGTTTAGTTCCATGTTTAGACATAATGACTTTTCCATGATCCCATCCTTTTCCATATTCATCTTTATGTCATGTGAAAAATATTCCAAAACATGGGATGAGAATAAAAGGCTCAAAAAGGGTTATAAAACAATGAAATAATACATTAGTTTATAAATACGTACAAAACATAAACTCCTTCTCATACCTCATGAAATCATAAGATTAATGAATAACATAATGAAATCATAAATAAAAAAGGTAACATATGGAATAAGTAACATAAATACATTTGATTTGACACAACTACATAGGGAGTTACATTTGAATACCCATCACAATATATTCCCTAAATCTCTTATGAAAAACATTAACGTTTACCTATCTCACATTACCCAATGCATTAGAGAGCTATCTCGGGCCCACCCGCCAAAGTATTATCACGGAACCACCCAAATACGTAAACAATTCCCAATAACTATAACATATTCATATCATATAACACAAGTATAAAGGAAAGATAACATTTCAACATTCCATTCACAATATATCAAATAAATATATTGAAATAAACAATGCTTTATAAAACCATTTAAAACATTTAATAATGATATTTTTGAATCAATGTATCCCATAATACTTTTAATCTTTTAAATGAATTATGATTTGAAAACATTTACTTCCATATAAATAAATCCTAAAAACAATATTTAAAACATTATAATTATTGATAAATGTTTAGAATATTAAATCATAAAAAAAAATTTAAACGATATTTTAGTTGAAGAGTTTTTTACAAAATGAGAGACTATATAATTCAAATAATTGAGGAATAAATTTGAATTAGAACTTTATAATATCATGAGAATAAAAGGGATACATGATATAATATTCTAAACGATAGTATATACACCATATAAGAGTTTATTGGTGCATAACAACAATGATGTTTCATTAGAATGTAAATTGGGATGAAATCCCGTACAAAAATGTATCCTTATATTAAGGATAAATCAACTACCTAATATTATGTGACAAATATGAATAAACTCAATATTATTTGACATTTAGTGTAAGTAAATCATATAACATTCAGACAAATGCTTTTTTAGACAAAACCGATGACTTGGATGTTTATCTCAATGAATTTAAATTGAGTTAAAATTACTCTTATCAAGTTCATATAGATGCCTTGAGAACTTATCAATGGAGTGATTATGTGTATCAAAAATATATCCACACATAGAGGAGTAAAAATTATAATATAAATAAATATATAGTGATTCCACACATACTCATTGCATGACATAATTAAGAATTAAATGATTAACCCAAGGAATAGAAATTGGGTTAAAAGGTTCCCTTACCGATTGGGTAACATACGAAACATACAACTCATTAAATAAGGATCATAAAATGAAGATGTAAATACACATAAATTGAATTATATTACACAATGAATAAAATCTTCTGTCGTATATAGAACACACATAAGGTAATAGTGGAAAATATAGCATGAATCTCAAGGGAATTAAAAGTGAGATTAAATTCCCTTACCATGATGTAATCAATCGATTCTTATGAAAATAAGTTAAAAACCACCAAATGATTCACAGAATAACATAAGAAATAACGATTATCATGATAATATCTATCAAATGGACGTACAAAGTACACCACATGAAATAAATAAGTGGCGAGCAATGGAAATCTCATGGAATTAAAAGTGAGATAATAAATCCCTTACCACGTATAAATCTATCGAGTCATATGAACAAAAGCTAATAACCCCAAAATGAATCATAAAATAACGATAATATAAATATAATAATTATAATATATATCACATGGTAGTACCCAATACACCACATGCTATTAATACGTGGCGAACAGTGGAAATCTCACAGAATTGAAAATGAGGTAAGAAATCCATTACCACGTTGAAATCAATCGAGTCGAATGAAACAAAAGTTAATAACCACAAAATGAATCATAAAATACCAATAATATAAAAACTATCATGATAATATATATCACATGGAAGTAACCAATACACTACATGGAACAAATAAGTACCGAACAATGGAAATCTCCGGAATTTAAAGTGAGTAAGAAATCACTTACCTCGTGTCTGACATGACATGTTTGTTCCTTGATATTCCTAAATAAAAAACATAATTTAATTTATACTTGATTAGGAATCAGTTTTCAAGTTTATTATTTCTTTTATATTCACTTATTACAATGTTATAATCAATATGAAATCATTTACATTAATAAGGGTCATTTTGTTGATATTTGGTACTTGAGTAAAAAAAATGAACACCTTATAATTACATGTTTCCAATGTGGTCACGATTCCTTTATCTCAAAAATTATATTAATGATTTATATATCTTATATATCATATTTATCCGGTATATATATGTATTTATAATAGTACATAACATTTGGGGATAAGAAATGAAATGCACCGTTCATGGAGACGATAAGTCGTACGTATGCAAGAACGCTATTTTCATATCTATTTCGTATATTAATTGAAAGAAAACATAATGATACATAGTTATATTATAAATATATTATAATATCATATATAATTTAATTAAATCAATTTCTTATATGTCCCACATATGGTATGAACAAGTCATATCACATTGAGGGGGCGGTAGTCTGCACTTACTCAAATGAAATAATTGTGTTTAATAGCAACAGAAACCATAATGGTATGCTATAAATTAAAAATACAGATAAAGAAAGAAAACTATAACATAATATTTATCATATATAAATATACTACCATCATAATTTCTGCCATAATAGGTGGTAAAAGATAATTTAACAATCATCATTTCGTGAGGTGTTAGTTTTCCACCCACAGAAACAGTTTGTTCTTTGCACATTAGATGAAGGTGGGTGTGAGTGTAGTTAGATTAAATATCATAGAAATAGCATAGTATAATTGGGATATGAGTATTGTTATAAAATAAAGAAATATAAAGAGTTTAGGGGTTGTATAAGTAAAGTCAAACAAAATAAAACAAAAGAATTTAAGAGAAACGGTTACCTTTAATTTGGGTAACTCACTTTGCTATGAACCAAAAGGTTTTCTTGAAGTCCCTTATTCCAATGGTAAGGCCTCGAGGATAATGTTATGGATGTATGGAGATTTATTGGGAAAATTTTAGATGATTCAAAAGGCACTAGAGGTGTATGGAATTGGTTAGAAGTGAGGGATTTTTATGAGTTGGAGGAGGGGCTCTTTAATAAGGTGTGATAATATTATTTTATTATATAATGATATTCGGTTTCAAAAGGTCAAAACAAATTAAGTTAAAATATAAGATGACTCATGGTCAAAATAAATTCATAAAATAATAATTGGACAGGTTTTGATGTTGTTTTAATATTTGTATACGTATTTATTTAAATCATTTATTAATGAGGTAAACACTACATCATTATTGGGTCAAAAATAATTTAATTTATTCGATGTCTAGAAATAATAAATAAATATCATGATGTAGGAAATTGTTTAATATTTCCAATGAATATTTATAGTAGAGAATATAACTTATATAACACCATTTAAAAATTAATTTACAAATTTTTGTCGTTTTTTACCTTTACTTTATGTTTATTAAAATAATGTGTCATTATAATTAATAAGTGTCTCCATGGGTTCCCAAAATCGACACATAGATTTAAAAGACCAAAAATTAGACATCCAATTAGTATAGGACTAGTTTTATGGTAATTTTGAATTATTATAATATTCTTTTTAAATTGAATTACCCTAGTTACCTTTAACCGTGGTAAATAAGTCAAAAGTTACTATTCATCAAAAATAATTTTCATATTATTGAACAAAATTTTACATAATAATAACATCCATGTATGTTGGATTTTTAATATTCAATCCAAATAAGTGGTAAATTTTAATTTAAATGTAAAATGTCAGTTTTTAACTACTACTCATTGGTTTCACTATTCATCAAAAATAGAATTTTTTTAAAAAAATACCAAAACATCAGCCTAAGCTATATTTGATATTTCGAATTCAATAATGATATCTATATTAACAAATTAAAAAAAAATATGTTTCATTAAATAATTTAAATTTTTTCCTTTATCAAAACAAATAGTGTGTTTTTAAGAAACAATAACTATCAATAGATTGATATTTGTTTATGTCCAATTTTAAAGTGAAATTAATTCCAATGACCAACATTGGATTAAATGGTAAAAACTTAATATAATTAAAATTTAAAACCAATTATAAAATTAACCTAACCATATATATATATAAGATTAAAAGGCACTTTTGAATTAATATATAATATTTGTCACTATTAATAAAAAAGTGATTTTTTTAGAAAAATACCAAAAATTTACCTAAAGTACATTTTGATGTCCTGATTCTAAAGAAGAATTTTATTTTGTAAAATAGAACATATTAAAATTGACAAAACAACATCTAGAAAAGGTTTCGCCATTTAAAGGTGGTAAATCATCCTTTTAAAGTAAATTATGTTTAAAGTTAGATTTATTCACATTTTAAGCCTCTAACTTTTATTAAATAAATGTAAAAACATTTAACAAACATATATAATAATATTTCATACAGTTCTATTTATTCCCGCCATTACAATTGCTATGTGTTAGCTACCATTTAAAATAATAATATTATATTATTAGTGTGCAACATAAGATATCAAAGAAAACCATTGTTGCGTATCGGTTAAGCCAACGAACACAGCATCCCCTTTAATGTATAAATAATATTTAATTCACAAATATTAATAAATATGAAAATTTTTATGTAATTTATTTACCTAGGATGTTACATCCGTCCCCCTTTTTGGAAATTTTGTCCTTGCGATCTTAAAACATGGCATGGAAAGTTCATTAAATGTTCTGCATTGGAAAAGATAGAGTAAAAAATAACTTTAAAAAATGAAAGAGATGTATAATGGTCACCTAAGATAACCCAAACTAGGATTCCATGTAGAAAAACAAGGATATGGAAGAGAGGGAAAATAGTCAAGTTATAATGGATAGTGATAGAAAACATGGTTTTGAGAAAGTTAACCACTAGAAAATCACAATCATATGATGGGTGCAACGGTCCTTGATTCCCCAGTAGGAAAAGTTAACAGATAATGTTTTTACTTTATGTTACTTTTCATAATGTTAAGTAATTTATTTATGAGCTTAACTAAAAACATATGGAAACATACTTACTTTTCATGTATACTTTCTTCATTTACAAGATTTCTACAACAATTGGATATTTTCTCCAAATAATGAGTATTCAAATAGACTTCATCACATTAAAAGGGCTAGAATCAACTTCTATAGTATCACATAATCAAAAAATATGAACAATGTATTTCCCATATCATTATAACTCAACCAAAAACAAAACGTTTAGAACAATATCAGTTAATCCACAAAAATGAAAAACATTTACAAAAATAGAAACTACTCTTATTCTCCAAAAAAATTTCAAACAAATACCAATGTTCAACAAATTCCATTCAACAAACAACATTCCATAAAATTCATCAAAATTAATCCAAACTATGATTGAAACTCAAATCACATAAGGAATAAATTACATAGTCTACCAAGATAAATTTTAACATAAATCTCTAAATAACATCAGTTACTCATAAAGTCTCATATTGAAAATTAATTAACCTAATAAAATATTGTTTTTGACACTTTTACACTGGGGTGCACACATACTTCTGCGCAGGACGCGCAGCTATCGCCTCGCATTACCGCTTTCCAAGGGCGGGCGGCATTCGTTCCTTCTTCAGGGATGTTTGCTCCTTCATCGAAACTGGGATGATGGGAAGTTGGTTCTTCCTTCCGTGGATTCCTCCTAGAAACTCATCCCCTAGTCCGGGTCTCCCTTATATATTTAATAAGTTTTTCATGAAACTCTTCCCAGTGCCATGTTTTCATGGATTCCATTTAATTACACTGCTTCTTTCAGGAAATTCCAAAGGGTTCGTTCTGGTCTGCAACCTTCAGTCGGGGGAGTAGTCATGTCGAGGCATCAGTAGCGTGTCTGAAAGTTGGGGAATTGGCGTGTCTGTCTTTTGTACCATGTCATAGGGCTTCTCGAGGGTACGGAAGCCCGAGGCATCCCACCTCGAGCGTGTGGAATCATATTCCATAGGCATGTATCTAAGGTTTTCCTCATCTTCCCATGTTTGACACATGGTATGCCGCAGGTTTATTGTCCAGCGGAGACGGTTACGACAATGGCGTGCCATCCGATGTTTTCCTCCGGCATCTCATGTTTATCATGAGGTAGGCTGTGAGTTTAACGTTCAGCAGAGATAGATCAGCCCGATCAAAACATTAGCTAGAGTGGATCAGATTGATGAATTTCCCTTGAAGGGGTGTTGATGTTGGGATCAGCTCGTGGGCGGCTTCCCGGATGCTGTGGAGGGGAGTAGAGTGGCATGATCTCACCGGGATGTGGTGGCCTGGGTAAGAATCAGGGTGGATGATGGATGGGTGGATGGATGATGTATAGGGGGAATGAAATGGTACCATCACAAGGGCGATAGTAAAGCTGGGCGTGAGCCACAGGAAGGATTCTTACGTATCGTGCCTTGGCACTAATCAAAGTCCTCGTAGTTCAGATGGGACAAGGGACTCAGTTTAACATCATGCAGGATGGGGTAAACTGACGTGAATGGGGTCGGAATGACCAGGTGAGGGGCTCGAACCTCATGGAGGCTTCCTACGTACCATACCTTAATATGGATCAAAGTCCTCATAGTTCGGGCATGAATGATGGGTGTCGGTGGACCGATGTGAACGAAAAGAGACCTTGGTCCAGATGGTGTGGGGCTTACACACTAGGTTGCTCGGTTGTTGGTGAACCGACGCAAAGCAGGTCATAATTACCAACGAGTGGTGGGATTGAACCTCAGGGAAGATTCCTACGTACCATGCCTTGACATGTATCAAAGGCCTCGTTGTTCAGATTGGACGCCAGAAGGCATATGTGGAGGGGACCAGGGGTCCAGGTGGGCGTGAACCTCATGGAGGTTTCGTACGTACCATGCCTTAGCACAGATCAAGGACCACATAGTTTAGGTGAGGTCACAATGGCTTACTACTGGACTAGGATTCAGTTTAACTTCATGAGGGATGAGGATAAACCCTGACGTGAATAAATGATGGGTGGTGGGCTTGAACCTCATGGAGGTTTCCTACGTACCATGCCTTAACATGGATCAAAGTCCCCATAGTTCAAATTGTTGTGCAGTTTAATGTCATGCTAGACGGGGCATACAGTTAAACGTTATGTTGGACGGGGGGTGGAACTCGACGTGAGGAAACGACCGAGTGGTGGGCTTGAACCTCGTGGAGGCTTCCTACGTACCATGCCTTGACATAGATCAAATTCCCCGTAGTTCTCTTAAGGTGGGGGGTAGGGTCAGTGCTCACTCTAAGCCCACGTGATTCATGCTTGGTGTGAGAAACAGGAGGTTGTAGGGACATGACGATCACGTCGCGAAGGATGTGTCCGTGTAAACGAAAAAGGGGCTTACGCATTGGGCAGCCCGCAGTGCTGGGAATTACTCCAGGATTGAGGCATGATGTGTGACAAAGCGCGACGGGAGAGGGATTTGGGACCAAATATGGAAGGTGCCTCGTTCCCTATCATGCCCTCCATAGGCCTTTGTAGTGGGGAAGTACAGAGGTGCATGGGTGCTACCTTCTGCAGAGAGACTTGGGGGCTTATACCAAGGTTGTTTCCCTTCTCCAGTGGACATACGCTACCCTGAGAAAGAGGATATCATCCCTTTTGAGGGTGATTCCATTACCGTGGAGATTAGCGGCGTAAACAATGTCCAAGCCGGGGAGACACCACATGCGAGGCATGGGGTATGATCACAGTTTAACGTCATGTGTTGAGAATGAGGTTCTTGGCAGTTTAATGTCTTGCAGCTCGGACGAGGTGGGTTTACTCTGAACCCCTAGGACATACATGACTGGTACCCTAACTCCTAGAGGGAGGGAAGGTACTGGCAAAGCCATGGTATAGAGGGGTCGCGGAGCGAACCATCGAGGGGTCCACATTAGTGTGGCTACGCGAAGAAGAAATAGCTGTTAGCGTGCCTATGTGAAGAAGCATTAGGCGAAGCAATGCTATGGGTGGTGTTGTCCACGTGACTTTGAAATCACATCGTGCAAACCTGGAGGGTCACACGTGAAGTGGAATTTCTAAGAAAAGTAGTATTCTTCGCGAAGTGGAGTGCCTTGGCCATATCATGGGGAAGTGGTGTGTATGGGAGGTGCTTCGCGAAGTGGAAGAGTATTCACGGAGCACTACCTCGTGAAGAAGAGGTTCCTTGCGAAGCAAGGTGCTGTGAAGAATTGTGCTTTGTGATGTACATCGACCTCACCTTGGAATGTGGATCACTACTACATGATGGGTGTTTGGCGAATCATAAACACTCCATGGCTGCTCGGGTTCCCTTGGGAATCCCCATCCTTCACAAATTCCCTTAGGCTTCGCGAAGGGAATCCCTCTCAGAAGAGGGGCTCATGACTAGACAAGGAGAAGGCATCTCGTGAAGTAGAAGTACCTCATAGAGATCATGATTCCCGGGGGAGAAGGGCGATTCGTGATTCGGGAGCAGAGAAGCCGAAAAGTTGGATCATCCTCCTCTTAGACTCAGGGGGAGCCTAGTATTTATAGGCAAGGGCCGCTACGAAGTAGAGCCAAACCGGCGCGAAGGGGCAGCGGGTGCTTCGCAGCGGGCTCATGAACGTCAGGTCATTCACGGAGCATTACCGCCTCCGGAGCTTCGCGGCGGGCTCACTAACTTCAGGTTGATCGTGGAGCGTTACCACGTCGGGAGGTTCGTAGAGGACTTGGGAACGTCAGGCCATTCACGGAGTGGTACCGCCTCAGGAGCTTCGCGGCGGCCGCGTGTGCTGGGGTGCGCTCTGCGGTTGTGCTTCGCGGGGCAGTGCACGAGTTTCTTTTCCATATTCCTTTTTCTTCCAATATTCTTGCACCAACAAATTCCACCCCCTCAGACATGGAGACGTGGAGGGATGAAGGGTTGAAGTCTGAGGGGAATCGCCAAAATTATCAGTGGTTCGTGAAGTGGACCCATGAAGAGGGCACTCGGGGCTGTTAGTGGTTGCGTTGTCCGAACACGCCGCGATGCTCCGCGCGGGCAGTACACGCCGCGAAGCTTCGGGGTCACCACCTATAAATAGGGGGCTGAGCTCGCTTTTGTCTTCTTGAGAACTTTTTCCCTTTGTGCTCTTGATTTCACAAAGCTCCGTATACTCCGCGTCTTCTCTCCGCGAATCGAGCTTCGCTGCGAACCGCGATTCTCTAACTCCGTGACCACGCCCAGCAAACATCTGTTTGCTAGCCTAGGCTAGGCTCCGCTGCTTGGTTTCGCATCCGAGCTTTTCCAGAGCTCTTCGCGAGCAACCTTCGGGACCTGACCTGAAATTGTTTTCAGTTCGGTAATCGAAATGGCCCATTGAGAAGCTATGTAGGGGGTTCTTGCAGACGCTGCTTGGAGGGATGAGATGGCTAACTATCTGGGCCTTGGAGAGATGGTCTGAAGTCACTCAGACCCAAATTCTTTGACAGCACTTCTATCCGATAGTTCGAAGAACTACCCGCAGTGAATGAAGCTTCGTTTTAATGGCTTCGGGGTGAGGGATGATATCTTCATCCCTGAGTCGAGTAGGGAGGAACCAGCCTGCTAGTTCAGGAGCACGCCATGCCAACGCCAGTGGTTCAGGGCGGCCGATGGTCATGCACGGGAGGACTTCACATCCATCACCACCGACTTTCTCTACAACCATGTGAACAATATTGATGGGGATTCACTGCAACCGGAGATTCCCCCTCCACTATACCGCACCATGATTAAGGTGGCTTTGTAGGATTCGACGAAGGGGTGGTCCGATGAGTGGGACCTGTTCTAGGGAGGAAACTTCACCAATTACTGGGCATGGGCCTACTGGGTAGGAACCTCATTCGAGGAGTTTGGGGCTGAGGTGAGGAGAGTGGGTTTGTATGAGGCATCATGGGCCTCCAAATTGCACATTTACCAACCCAAACATCTGATGTCTGAGATGCTGAGCAGATGGTCATCTAGGACCAATACTTTTCACCTGCACCATAGGGAGGTGGGAATCATCCTATGGGATGTCCACCAGATTTCGGGGGTTCTGATCTTGGGGTCCATGTATGATGAGTTCCTCTCTATCATGAGCGCGTGGGAGGATACAGAGCATATGCCGTGACTGGCGCCGGTGCTGATGGAACTGGTCCCTGGAGAGGACAAGGAGGCAGTGGAGGATTTCCACTTTAAGAAGTGGTTCGAGTAGTTCCTAAACTTCACAGAGAATCGAGAGTTCCCTCTGAGGCCTCAAACATTTCCGAAGGCGGCTCAACAGGGAAAGGATCACTCGTACTAGCGGGTCTTGGAGGATAGCCAATGGAAGACTTGGTGTTTCAGTGTCAGTACTGAACAACAGCCGATAATCAAGATGGCGGAGATCATTGCAGCCCGTATCTATGGTTGGATCCTACCGGTGAGAGATACCAGCATGGGGGTGTGGACCAGCTCATTCATCATGGCGTCTATGTTGGCCATGGGGCAGTGTGTCAATCTGGGGATTCCAATGCTCGCCAAGTTGTACAGAATGCTGTCGTACGTAAGCGAGGGAAAGAAGGCACCAAGGATATGCGGGCCCTTCCACATTCTGTATGGGTGCATCGCGGCGCACTTCAGGGGGATTTATGAGTATCCAAACCCCATCTCACCGCTGGGATCAAACTTCCTCCCTTCCATTCTGAATGCGTCCGGGAGCTTCCCATTCATACTAATAGTACTGATGGTGTTGAATTGGGTGTGGAGGGCGGATGAGTTCATTTTCCACTCATTCCCATTACCGACGGGGGTACTCACGAATGACGGGCAGGGGATGGAAGAGCACCGGGCTTATCTCCTGGACTTTCGAGGCAGAGTTTTGGTGGCATGAGTAGATCGTGAGCCACTCTATGAACTGTACACCCTGCATCGGTTTGCGAGGCAGTTCTGGTGCCTCTAGTGGATGACCCTGCTGGTCTACTTGGAGGTGCATCACGAGGAGCACCCATGTGTGATGAGGCAGTTGTGGCTCATGTTCACATGAGAAGACGGGAATATGCGAATTACATTGCCTCAATACACTGCCGCTATCATATTGGTGAGGGAGTATGCCATCAGTTGGGAGGTCTCCTATCTGGGGGAGATGCTGAGGCAGCCAACCATTTGAGTTGGTGATGGTGGGCCTCCCCTATCCTGAGATCGGGGCCGGTGGGCAGCAAGGGCCTCTCGCGGTGGCGGGGCTGCCATGGGGCAGAGGATGTTGTCTTCCCGGAGTCCTGGGCCATTTGGGATGTCTACCGGCAATTCCTTAGTCCACCCAAGAAGTGGGCGCACTTGAATCGCCTCGAGATGGAGTTACTGGGCATAGGCCCAGTCCGAGTTGGTTTCATGGCGTCTCTGGCGGAGGCAGAGCAATACATGGATGAGCTGCAGGACTACGTTCACTCCAGTGGTGTCCCACGCCCAATGAAATACCGGGTGAGGGTTCTACTAGATCAGACAGTTCCCCCATAGCTATCAACTGATGATCTGAGGGAGCGCTTCCCTCTGCCGGAAGAATCAGAGGACTCCTCTCGGGAGTATGAGGCTGGAAGAGGGATCCCGTTGGAGGAGGGTGAAGTCAGAGACCGAGAATCAGATTCTGATGATTTCGTAGAGGCTCTCGAGGTAGCATTCTGAACTTCTTTCCTTATGGTCTGTTCTCAGGCCATCAGGGATATCTCACCGGTGTTTGAACCATGAAAGAGGAAGTTTTATGCAGGCCTCGCTCTCGCCCCTTGGCGGGAAATGATGCAGGACCTTCAAAACCCGCGCCTATGGCTGCATCCAGTTCTATATCTGGTGGGTCCAGAGCACCTGAGGCGGCTCCTCCAGGATCTCTTGTTCTTCCAATAGTATATAGAGGGCCACTCCCCGGGGATTCTTCAGCATCAACTCAAAATAAATACCAGGAGTTCAATCTACTTAAGTCTCATCTACTGGATTCATTGTTGTCACATGTAGATAGCGACAACTAACATTTATGTCCCTCTCTCTCATACAGTTCTTCGACTGGTATGGGCTGCTGCGGCAAGGCTGGTCCGGATGTCTGGTGGCATCCCTCCTATGGGCATGCTGCTGATGGTGGAAATAGTTCCCCCATCTCCCCAGGCTGCCACCCACACCATCACTGGTGGGACCACCAGTGGGGCCGTGCCCAAAGTTATTGATGTGGACTCCGATGAAGAGGATCAATCGGCTGACCCAAGTCCCATCACGCCTGCTCCAATGCCAGATGTCGCACCAGATTCAACGCCAGATGTAGATCTTGTTGAGGACTTCCTACAGGCGTATCCTACATACCTACCAATCATGCAGACTGGGATGAAACATCCTCCGATGAAGAAGACAACAACATAGACTACCGCTGATCGTTGAAGCTAATCACGTGCTTCATCAAGGACACCCCCAAGCGCTATGGATGAACGACATGGATAGAATTCGCTAGTGGCTACGCGAACTGTGTGATGGTGGAGCGGATTCCCATCATCCTCATGCGCTAATCCGTGATCTCAAGGCCGAGATGATCTGGGAGTATGATCGCGGGCTCAGCGTGGGTTGGTAGTGGAGGAAGGCTACAAACATCAAGAAGCTCCAGGATGCTGAAATTGAAGTGCAACAGCTGCAAGCCCGGGTGGATGGGCACTCATCCTCTCTTAATACACAATATGACCTGATCTCAGGATTGAAGGCCCAGCTAGCATAGGAAGAAGAGCATATGAGGCAGGCTTCTTGAAAGAGGGATTCCATTCATGCTGGCATAGAGAGGGCTAGGTCCAAGGGTGACGAACTGCTCCCCTCCGCTGCTGAGGAGGAGCTAGAGTTGAGTCAGCGGAAACAATTCCTGGACGCCACAAGATGAAGGGTGGCGGAGCTGCAACGCTCTTTTGACGGGGTCAACCCGTCCATGGGGGGAGTCGACCCTCAGGTATTGTAACAAATTAGATACCTTTTAATGGTACTTTTGCACTTCAATTTTTCTCCTTTTGAATGTTGTAGCAAGCATGATTTCCACTGTTTTCATCGGTTCATTACATACCTACCATGTTTGTGGGACGTCCGACGACAATTCCCCAAGCTCATGTGGGTCAAGCCAGATGTGAGAAACAGGAGATAGTTTCCTCATCATCCCACCCAACATGGGATTGGAAAACAAGCTTCGGGCATCCATGGTTTGGATAACCAGTTCGGATATCTAGAAGATGGGACAGGCCTGGCCAGAGAAAGAGGTTCTCAGAACAACCAAATTACAGTTTCTTTAGCAGGCTCTTATTCATGAATCGTACAATGCCAGGGGTGCTAAAATCGGTCTGAAAAGATCAAAATGGGAAGTGTGGATAATGATACCCAAGATTCGGAACACTATGGGATGGCGTGCTAATAAGAGAAAAATGTTAACCATAGTGTAGAAAATATATCCTTACTACATTAGCCTGATATGGGGACAAAAAATGAGGGTCGACAATTGACCATGTTCGAAACACGGGACCATGTCACTAATGTTGTTGATCAATCCTTCGGTAAGTTGGCTAAGGATAGTAGTCGGACCCTAGGTTTAGCACCCATACTGTTAGGGGGTCCTTCCAAACATGACCAGTCTTCCGGGATGTTATCCCAGGATGGTAGGTGAGCCGATGCGGCATGAGACCGTGCCGTTAGGGGGTCCCCTCAGACATGACATGGGACAATGGTCCGAATAAAGGGCAGGAAAATCATGGAATATGAAGTGATGGTTTGTCCGAACAGAATCCAACACTCATGTAACTACACCACCATAATGGGAGTATTCCAGATGAGTGCATCGGTTTGATTGTTGATCCTTCCTTATTTGGGGCAGGGCTTCTCTGGAGAGGGGGTATGTTGCCTCCCAATGGGATATTGGGGCATCCTGAACTTTTCCAGGGTAGAATCATAGTTACATGGTCCTCTACGAGGGGTCCGGAAAGGGGGCCGGATAGGGGAAGAAAAGGATTAATGATTCCTATGGGCTAGACCCTAGGCGAAATACCAGGGTATATCTACGTATCCCATGAGGATAGGAATCAAGACATATGTAGTTCTGGAAGCGCAGTTTAACATCATGCGGGATGATGAGAAGCCTGGCCGTGTTGGTACACATCTTGCCACAACTACTAATCCCACGTGAGTCATGTTCGGTGTGGGAAACAAGAAGTAGTGGTGGGACTTTCTCGACATAGAAAGGGGGCAGGTTAGGGTGATGGGATTCATGGTGAATACGGGTCCCTTAATACTAACACGACCATGTGGCGCACCTAGATGTGCGAAGTGGTAGAGCCGAGAATGTTGGAATTCCACTTGAACATGAGGAAGTGGAAATGTGTGAATCATGGCGCTCGAAATTTGGATCCCAATGATGGTGGCGTGACGATAGAGGATAACCGTTAACCGTGGTGGAAACGCAGCACCCATATCACATTATCATAGAATGGGGGAATACAAATGAGGGTCGACCGTTGACCATGTTCGAAACACGGAACCATGTCACAAATGATGTCAGAGATCCGTAGGGACGTTGGCCCAAAACAATTGGAGGGCCCTTAGGTCCAGCATCTATGGAGAGCCTTTAAGCCTAGAATCCATGTCGTCTGAGGGTCCTCTTGGATGTGGAAGAGGATGAGGATCCAAATAACGAGCTCACGAAGCATGGTCATGGGACGAGGGGAATGTCACTATCAAAATCCACACTTTAGGATCGTTGTCAAAACACATCTGAATATGAAAATGAGACGTATTAGATAGAAGGGGCAGAGTCCTTTCCCATAGGGATATCATAGTTTAGGGTCGTAGAATTTGGACCAAAGGGAGGGGGAAAACATAGGAGGCACATGGTGGGGTAACTCAGACACCTAACGTGAATGGGATCCAGGGGTTCCGACCACCGTGTGCTTCTTGGACAGTTCTAGGTCGAGGGACCATAAATGAGAGTTGAGCTGGGCCCAAAGAAAAATTTCAAAGGTGTTCCTACGTACCCCATGAGGATGGGGATCAAGCTGCACATAGTTCTTGAGAGAGTCTTAGTTTAATGTCTTAGAACTCAGACCATGAATGGGTAAGGGGAGTAGGGGACACATGGAAATGCGGTTACAAAACCCGACGTGAATGAGGACCTAAGCCCTACTTACCATGTGTTCTCTGGGGAAATGATCAAGTCGAGGGACCGAAAATGATGGTTAGGTTGGACCTGTGGGGAAGTGCCCGGGCGCTCCTACGTATCTCATGAGGATGATAATCAGGCCATACATAGTTCTGAAAGGTGGCATGGTAAGGTACCAGTGCTAGGGAAAAAGGGGAGTGCGGGCATGGCCCTTGCACTAAATGAAGCAGAATTTGATAAATCTTGTTTTTCCTTTATGGTGAGTGGTTTTTTTTTGTGAAGCGACATGCCTAGGGTAGCAGGCCCTGGTGTCGCCACAGGAATACATCTGTGATAGGCGTTGACAAATGGAATGGCACATGACCAATACCCAACGTTATGTCCTCTACATTGAGGTCATCACAATGTAGTGTCGTTTTTTGTTGTGCGGCCAAGATGATAATGTCACTGTTTAGGGTCGTGTGATAGGAAAAAGTACGCATTTTAACGTCATGCAGCACAGACGTAGCAGAGACGATTCTAGGTGGGGAATTTGTATGGTGTCATGCAGCATAACCGACGTGAATAGGGACATAATCCCACATTATACCGTATGTTGTCCTGAGAGAGGAACCTCGGGCCAAGGGTCCCACATAGAGGTGAGAGGTAACGGGGGAGAGACTAGCTCCCAAATGAGATGGTCCTGAAAGTGAGATGTTCGTGCGGTCCTATGTATCCCATGAGGATGGGAATCAAGCTGAACGTAGTTCCAAGGAGATCATATTTTATGGTCTTAGAGCTTGGAGCAGGGGTGGATGAAAACTTTCCAGGTAAGTGCATACCTTGACCCTATCCCTAAGACCACGTGAGTTAAACTCGGTGTCAGAAACAAGGATGGAAGATCCCTATCGCAATACCTGAAGAATCCATCGAGGGGAAGCTGGTGAAGAGCCCCGAAGGACACCTTTGACACGGCTTTGTTCCCCCAATGCATAGATGTACATAGACAAATAGTACAAAGAATTTTGAAAAATCACTTGGATGCGATGAGAACAGAGAAGGATGTGAATTGTGTTACCGACATTTTGGGCTTAATGGGGTGTGCATGGCGATAGAGGATAACCGTTAACCGTGGCATAAAATAGTATCTATATTGCGTTAGCCTGAGGTGAGAACAACAAACGAGCATTGACCACTGACAATATTCACAACGCGGGATTTTTATCGATTTGTTGTCTGAAACCCTAGGGGGTGTTGCCCAGTAACGGTAGGAGAGCCCCTGGGTGTGGTATCCAGGCCATTCTTTGGGTCCCTCTGCATGTGAAAGATGATGGAAGCCTTGATGGAGGGATACAAAAATCCTACAAAGTGGGTGCGTACATGTCCGAGTAAAGTCCAACATTCTAGGTAATAATCCAAAGTACCTCTAGGCACATTGGTGAACCGGCGAAGAGGGTCGATGGAACAGCTCAGGAGGGAGAGGTACATGGTGTGGTCATTACAAGACCTTCGTGAATTAGGACATAAACCCACACCACACCATATATGCCCCTTTTAGAGAAGTGGTAGGTGAAGGGGCCAAGGTGGGATGAATATTTTCGATAGGTGGGGTTGGACCCGAAGCATAGACATTCAGATGATCCTAAGTATCCCATAAAAATGGAAATCAAGCCACATATAGTTCTAGAAGATACCCAAGGGGCAGGATACCATATCGAGGGCGTGTGCGGTGTAGAAAATAATGAGGAGATAACCCCACACCACTCCAAACAATCTCGTAGGAAAGAACTTTGGCCAGGGGGGCCCTAAAATGCCTTAGGGCCTGATAGTTGTGTTCTGGTCACGAAGGCCTGGCCTACTCTTAGTTTAACGTCTTGCAGTAAAGACGATGGTCGGGGAATAAAAACCCCTAGATGGAGGAGGTGTGTGGTATGGAGAAAACACTGACGTGAATGTGGACATAATCCCTCACCACACCATACACTACGGGTAAGAACTTGGGCTAGGGCCCGAGAAGGCCAAGGGGCCTAAGGTTAGGCATCAGTCAGGAAGGCCCGACGAGTTTTCAGTTTAACATCTTACATGAGGATGGGGAAAGAAATAGTTGTATCTCATCCAGGGATGTGCACAGCATGGTAATTAACCCAGCGTGAATGAGGACGCAATCCTTCACCTCGTCTTATATCCCTTATAAGAGAGTCGGGGTCATGGGCCCGACAGTTGGCACCACCCAGAGGGAAGTTTGTCACATCGGGATGGGGCAGAATGAATCACTCCACTCGATGTTTGGGACTTCTCGGGGTGGAACCGAAAATCCAGGACACTGTTGACCATGTTCGAAACACAGCGTCCTTATGGTGACCTGATATGGGAGCAACAAATGAGCGTCGACCGTTGACCAAATTCACAACGCGGGACTTGTATCGGCTTATTGCTCGGAATCCCTTGGGGGTGTTGGCCAATATCGGTAGGAGAGCCCTTGGTCATAGTATCCAGGCCGTTCTTCAGGGTCCCTCCTGGTGATAAAATTGATGGAATCCCAGTCAAGGAGTGGGTGGAGCATAGCTGTACCCATCCACGGAAGATGCGAACATCTCTAAGGGGGGCGCGCAACTGGGTCGAGGCTTGCTCGATGTGAGTTGGGGAAAAAGTGTGCACCCTACCATATGCCTTGACTAGAGGGGAATATTTTGGATTTTGGGCTGGGTCAATAGATGAAATGTCCGGGATTCCTACATATCCCACTAGGATGGGAATCAAGCCATACGTAGTTCTTGAAGGCCATGCAGTTTAACGTCGTGCAGTAGGTACGTGGGAAAATAGAAGAATGGGAGTGGGCACGTGGTGTGACCCTTATAATCCTAGTACAAGCGGGGCTAAGAAAGCCTACTCCTCGTCATGCAAGGATCCTCCAAGAAAACTATACCTAGGTGGACAGGGAAAGAGAAGAGCTTGGGGCTGGGCTCAAGATGGGACGTTTGAGAATTCCTACATATCCCATGAGGATGGGAATCAAGACGCATGTAGTTCATGAAAGCACAGTTTAATGTCGTGATGGACGAGATACATCTCATCTGGGGACATGTACGGTACGGTAGGTAACCCGACCTGAATGAGGACGTGTCCTGCCCCACACCGTACAATCCCATAAGAGGGCCTGATTCAACGAAGACCAAGGGGCCTGAGGCTGATCCTCAGTAAGGGAGGCCTGACCGGATTGCAATTTAATGGCTTACAATAAGGATGGGGGAGATCATAGTTTATGGTCATAGAGCTCGGACCATTTTGCAGTTTATAGTATTGCAGGACGATGGTGTAGTTTAGGGTCGTGCGGGATCGTACAGTTTAAGGTCGTGCCGGACCAAGGATGCTTCGGCAAAGTACTGCTTGAGGAACATGGAATTGGTGGGAGGAGTGATGCGCTCACCATCTGGGGTCACCAAAGAGTATTCCCCATTGGGGAAAACCTTATGGATGTTATAAGGTCCTTCCCATTTGGGCCCTAGCTTGGGCGGTTTCCTACCGAGGATCATTAGCGCTCGGAGGGCCAACACTAGGTCTCCCTGCAGAAAAGAGCGAAGGCGAACCTTCATGTTGAAGGCTCAGGCTATCTTATTCTGATGCCTTTCCAGATTGTGTAGGGCACGAAGCCTGTTCTCGTCCAGTGCTTCAAATTCTGCTAGACGGATTTCAGCCACCTTATCCAGTGCTTTCTGGTCATAGACCGTAGTGCGTAACGATGGAAGCTAGATCTCAATGCGTAGGACGACCTCAGCGCCATATACCAGGGAATATGGGGTCACTTGAGTGGAATTGCGACTCGTCGTTCGATAAGCCTAGAGGGAATTTGGAAGATTGTCCGGCCAACTTTTCTTGTTCTGACCAACCATCTTTTGCAGAATGTTAGAGTGGGTTTTGTTGAACGCCTCGATTTGTCCATTTTCCTATGCATTATCGCGAGAGGTGTGGTTCGAACAGATATTGTACTTGGCAAACAACTTCTTCAGCTCATCCGCTCGGAAGATGGTGCTGTTATCGGTGAGGACAGCGTGAGGGACCCCAAACCGGTGGATGATATTGGAGCATAGAAATTCAACGATGGAACGGGCCTTGACCTCTTTGAGTGGAACTGCCTCCGCCCACTTGGAGAATAAATCTGTAGCAGTCAGGATGAACCTACACTGGCGAGCTGTTGCCAGTGGATATGGCCCCAAGACATTGAGTCCCCACACTGCAAATAGACAAGAATACTTGCTAGAGTAGAGAGGCTCTAATGGCTAATGTAGGATGTTAGCGTGAAATTGGCATGTGTGGCATCTATTGGCAAACTCAATACAATCACGGATCATAGAGGCCTAGAAGTACACCAACCACTGGATTTTATGGGACAGCTTTGGCCCAGCTTGGTGGGCACTATTGGAACTGGCGTTAACCTCTTTCATAACCCGAAAAATCTCGACTCCTTGAATGCAGCGGAGGAGAACGCCATCGAAGCTCCACTAATAGAGGATCTGCTCAAGACTAGGACCACTATGGAGGATAAATTGCAGCGCACAGCATCAGATTCGTTCATGTTGGGCCCGATCGTCGGGGAGGAAACCATTTTGGAGATACTCGACAAAAGGTGCCATCCAGTTGGGAGTGGCCTCAACCACTGCGTCTGATGAACCTAGGACCCCTGACGTAGAAGGTCTGGTGGTGAGATGAATTACCCACAGGTCGTCATGGTCCTCTTGGGTGACAGGGGAAATGACTCTCCGGTGTGCCACATGTATGATCAAATCATCTTGCTCAGGTTCTGTGAGCGATGCAGCTAAGCCAGCCAAAGCGTTTGCGCGACAGTTCTGTGACCGAGGGACATGGGTAACCTCTGATCGAGAAGGGAGGGTGCACTCCAGCAATGGCACAAGCTCTGGCTTTCTAACGACATAGTCGCCATTAACCTGCTTGATGACTAGATCAGAATCTCCTTTCACATGTAGATGGGGCACATCGATCTCAAGGGCCAACTCAAGGCCGGTGATGAGAGCCTGGTACTCTTCCTTGTTGTTGGTTTAGCCTTCGGACAACAGGAACGAGTATGGAAATACGGCTTGCGCCAGGGTGATGAAGACGATACCCAGACCCACTCTGTTGAGCTTAGGATCGTTGAGCCTCCTACAGGTGGGGCTCTGAGAGGCACCATCGAAGTTCATTTTCCAGCATGAGAAGACATGATGAACTGAGAGGATCATCTCATCAGGAAAATCTAGGTCTAGGGATTGATCTGCGGAGGTTGGATGAGTAGCTACAAAGTCTGCCAATTCCTGTCCCTTGATTGCACATGCTGAGCTCTGCGCTGAGCCTACTGTCTGGTTTCAGTAGCTTGAACGGCTTGACTGAAAGTGCCCACTGACATGCATCGATGACCTGTGAGGTTGCGGTTCTGCTGACATTGGCGTAGACTGGGGATGTTGGGGAGATTTTCCTGGAGTTCCCCCTCACCGGGAGCCTTATAGGGCTTTACTATCTCCACGGTGTTAACCAAAGAATACCCATGGATGTCGCTCAACGAGTCATCCACCACCGGGTAGACTCAAGGAGGAATCCCCATTTAAGGGGGCATAAAGTTGACAAGAGTTCAGGATGACGACGACAAAGGTGGAGTGTGTTGCTTCTTCTTACGTCGTCCCTGCTTACCCTTTTGGGAAGAGGTCGGCTGTGATGATGAAACAGAGGCACTGACTACTTCCTTTGAAGGCTCTGGCTATTTTAGGTGTGCTCGAATGAAACCATGGGCCTGGGCGATGGTTTTTCGATCCATCCAGCTATCGTATTTCTGGGACCCATGGCTGGGAACCTGTTGCCACTCACCTTCACTGTCGCTACCGATCTGTGACCCTACAAAGACACCCGCTACCTCTGTCGATGTTGGGCCCAATCTGACTATGTTGTTTTCAACATGGTCTTGAATCAAATATTTAAACACATTGAATTGCTTTAGGGTGTGCCCTAGAATTTGATGATAGGGAAAGTAGTTGGGGTGATTGGTGAGATTCGCCTCTGCCGGCCTTTAGCACTCGGGTAAGCGCACAATCCCATGCTCTAGAGCACTTTGAAAGTAACCAGGGACCTGCTTCTCATTGAATGAGTAAGTATGGTGCCTTCTTTCCAGATAGGGGGCCCTGGGATCCTGGCCCTGACGAGGGGACAGAGGGGCCTATCGGGGAGGCGATGCCTGATTGTCTTGCCTAGGCGGTGGTGGCGCATTGCGTGGGGGAACCTGTCAGTTCTTAGGCGGTCACTGATGGGCAGGAGCCTATGCTTGAGTCGGAGGACCTCTGTGCGGTTGCAGGGCCGGTGTCGCTGGCAGTAATTCCAGCTGCCTGGGGCTTCTATTTGGGCCACCGCGGCGGGTTCGGCTCTGGCAACCCTCCTGTCTGGGATCATAGGGGGCAGCAAATGTGTCTAACTATCCTGTTGCAGAGCCTCCTCTAGGCGCTGAGCCTTATCTGAGAAATCCCAGAACCCTCCAGGGTAGTTCTGGGTGATCAAGGAAGGAACCAACTTCATTTTGATTTTTCATACACACATTTTCAGTAATTTATCCTGAGTCAGTGGCATGTCGAGGGAGTATGTAAGTCCCTTCCACCGGGCGATGATGTCCGCGACTCGCTCGTCAGGCCTTCATTTTCACATGAAGAGTTCTGCAATGCTGGTCTTTCATGTGGTGGAGATGAACTGGTATAGGAACTACCAGCAGAGATCCTCCCAGCCGATCACCGATCTGATAGGGAGCTAGTTGTACCAGCTGAATGTGGGGCCCTCCAATGTCTGTATGAAACATCGGAGCTTTGAGGCTTTTTGCTAGGCCGGGGTTCCCAACATGGGGCCACACCTGGATGAAAAGTGGGCCAAGTGCTATGTCAGGTCCCATGTCCTGTTGAAGGGCGAAAACGTGGGGTTCCCATAACCCGGCGGTGCAGGCATGTCATCCACCCACGCGGGATATGGCTTGAAATCTGGTTGGACTACCACCATACGTGTTTCCAATGCTTCGAGGCAGGCTATGAGTGCCGATATAAGATAATCCGGGTGGGCTCCCTATCTTGATGGGGATCCCTTATCACATGTGCGTTATCGGGTTCTTCGACACGATTGATGGCTTCAGCAGCTCATGGAGAGACTGGTGGAATAGCCTGTGTGGCGGTTGGGGGGACTCAGGCTGAATTCCTCAGATTGCCCCATCATTCCAGAGGGTTTGGCTAGACGTATCGTGCCTTCTTTCCGTGAGTTCTAGCTTTTGCACTGTCTGTGGGAGTAGCATGATCAGGGTTGCCCGGAGGCATCTCGCTAGGGGGAAATTGTCCCTGCCACTGCTTCCCCGGCATTGGATTAACGTATTCAGGTCGCCACTCTGCAGCGCGCTCGGCCAAGAGTTCATCAACCAACCTCTTCTACTCATTGAGATGTTGGCGTAACGCGGCCTTCTCGGTATCTTCATCTTCCTTCTGTACAGAGGTGGATGGGATGAAGTTCTTGACGGTTCTGACATGTTCCTTACCCTTACCGGCATTTCGACTGAGTACCAGCGACTCAGTGGGTACAAGGAGGCCTATAAGGTTTTTCTGCTGATGGGTAACCCTCCCTGATGGGTCTAGTAGTGATGGTACGCCCTCAGGGGTTAGGTCTCTATTGAGGAATTCTAGCTCATCCTCCTTGTCTACTACGTAAACCAAGTGGACCATGACCCTCTTTGGGGGCATGTCCTCAATGTTGCATAACGAATCGGACTGCCATCAGATAGGACTGAAGAGGAGGGCGGCATACTGTCCCTAGCCATGAACTTCCACATGGGGGGTAACTTCCCTTATGATTCTTGCAGAGTACTTTAAGACTCTGACAACATTTCCATTGAAGGGTGCTCTAGCGGCCTGGCGACTCAGGGTGTTGGGCCACAGGGAGTGCGGCCAAATTGATCAGGAGACATTGCTCGCCGCTTTCTTTGATGTGCTCTCAGCTCCTAGGGTACACTACCCACTCATAATGAAGGAGAAAGTGTGTCATCCATAGGGTTCGGCAGAAGCACCCTACTTCCTCTAGGGTAAAGGATTCTGGCACGCAAAAGTTCTGCGCTGCCATCGGCCAGAACTTCTCAGGGAAGTGATCCGCTGCAAGAAAGCTTTAGAAGCTCCTGGGCTCGGACTCAGGGTCTGGCCCCGTATTGCCCCACTCATCAACTGAAGGCGGTTGAGGGAACGATATCGGTACTGAGGTGGACCGTTGGGACAATAAATTGGGCGGCGGAGAATACTGTGAATGAGATGACTGGCCGCCGAATTCTGGGCCATCCTCTGGAGAGTGAGGTGACCTAACCACAAAATCATGATATGATGGGCTAATAGCCACAGCCTCTGGCGTAGAAATTTCAGCCACCGTCGATGGGTCACACTATTGATCTACTATCGTTGGTCCCCAAAATAGCTCTCTGTGATCTCTGGTAGTCATAGAGGGTGCTTCTGGTGACAACGTTTGTGATTGCGCGGTCGGGACCTGCGAAATTTCCACAATTTCTTCCTCCTGGATGTACCTGCGGAGGGTGGAAGGAATCCGGTGGACCTCAAATTCTGGGAGAATGAGGCGGACGTGCATGGTTCCTGCCCCAATCCTTGACATAGAGGAGTGGGGAGAAGGTTCCATCACTGAGTCACATTCTGTTTCAGAATCCGAGAAACGAGCCGGTTTGATCTCGACCCGGGCCTTCCCTGTAATCTTCTTGTGGTGGTGACAACCCGCTCTCCTGCCCCTAGATGGCTCTTTGGGACACGGTTGATCCTTTACATGTAGCCTTGGAGCGGCGCTAGAGCCATTGCAAGGAGGACTCCCGCTTCAGATAGCTGGGGTGCGAGGGGCACCAGGGAAAATGTCGAATGGTACATGGGGAGGACCGCCATGGATAGCACCCATGTGGGTGGAACCTCTGTTGGAACCGGCAAGAGCATGGGGAGGACCTCCATTCTTGATGTGGGTGGAGCAAGGCTGACCTTCACTCCTCGGGTTACCGGGGTGAGGAGGACCTTCGCCAGTTGTAGAGAGGATGTAGGGAGGACCCCCACGTTGGAGAGGGACCGGATGGGCGGTACCATCACATCAACGGTCGGGGGAAGGAGGAGGGACTCCATTCCCTGTATAGTGGGCGCGGGAGAGGCTTCCGCGCTGAGGGTCACTGCCACGGGGCAGGTCTTCATTAGGGATGGGAGTGGCACGAGGTATACCAGCATGACGAGCTTCAGAGCGGGGGAGGCCCACGCTCTGTGGAATGGTGGTATAGAGAGGACATCCGTATTGAGTGACGTTACCACAGATTGGTTCGCGGCAATCACCGGTCGACCATGTGACCCGAGAGTCAACCCAGCCTACCCATGGGGTGGTTGAGGCCTCTATCCTGGTCGGGTGAAAGAGTGTCCCTTCTTAGTGTATGCAGGGACTCCATGATGCAAGTCGGCAGTGGCTCGGGCAACATTAGCTGTTGACGTCAACGTACCATGACGAGCGTCCTCAGCTCGGGCCCGGCACTGACATCGGGTCAGACGAGCTGGCACAGGTGGTGCAAAGGATAGCCTACCTGCTCTTCTAGAGAATCCAGACGGCGGCACTGACGCGGCTAGATGGGAGCCCTTTCATGGTGCCCCTGGATTGGGACTCTGACCGGGCTGACCCGGACATCACCCGCCTCATCAGCGTAAGGCGAGAAGTCATCGAGGCGTTTCGGGGACAGGCGCCCAAAACGATTGAACGTTGGGGTGGGGAGTAGGGGCTCCTTATGCGGCCTTTGAGGGTGGCATTGTCGGCGGGTCCTGGATGCCTCCAGGTCCAGGCGGGCCATATCCTTAGTTGGGATGACCCCTTCCACCTCGTACCTGCGTACAAGGTTGTTGATCACCCTTGGTTGGACGATCTCTGATGGGGAGAGGGGACGTGGGCATCCCATATTCATGGATGTCGAGGCCGTTGAGACGGTAGGGGAGCCATCCAGAGTGGCTGTCCTAGTATTTTCCCCCTCCCCTGTGTAGGTGAGCAGGTTTTGTTTGTGTCTCCATAGCAACAACCTGGTTTTTGGGAAGTAGGGAGGTTAACTCATTAGAACTGCAAGGAAAACAATTTGACAACCAGTGCCCCAGCGTTATTCCTTCATTCATGTCCGGTAAGAGGGATCCACACTGACAACGTTATCGAAGGGAATGCCCCACGTTTTACTACCCCAACTTCCAGTGAGTTTCACGCCAGGCCCGCTATTTGCTCAGTGGGACCCGGCGCCAGATATCTGGATTCGGTGACACGTCAATCTACTGGTGTCTCAAATGCTACTAATCTCCACATTGAGGAGAATAGTTTCATGTCAGGTTCACCATTTCTGTTTCCTATGATTTTACGCTGGGGCGCGCGTATCCGTCTGCGGAGGATGCGCAACTATCACCCCGCATTCCCTCCTTCCAAGGGCGGGCGGCATCCGTTCCTTATTTAGGGATGTTTTCTCCTTGATCGAAACCAGGATGATGGGATGTCGGTTCTTCCCTCCCTGGATTCCTCCTCAGAACTCATCACCTAGTCTGGGTCTCCCTCATAGATTTAATACGTTGTTCGTGAAATTCTTCCCAGTGCCATGTTTTCATGGATGCCAGTTAATTACACTGCTTTAGTCAGGACATTAAAAAGGGTCCGTTCAGGGTAGAAACCTTCAGTTGGGGGAGTAGTCATGCCGAGGCATCAGTAGCGTATCTGAAAAATGGGGAATTAGCGTGTCTATCTTTTGTCCCTTGATCTGGGGCTTCTCGAGGACGAGGAAGCTCGAGGTATCCCACATTGAGCGCATGGAATCATATGCCATAGGCATGTATCTGAGGTTTTCATATGCTTCCCATTTTTGACACAGGGTATGCCACAGGTTTAACGTCCAGCGGAGACGGTTACACCCAAGGCGTTCCATCTGAGGTTTTCCTCAGGCATCTCATGTTTATCACGAGGTAGGCTGTGAGTTTAACGTCCAGCGGAGATGGATCGGACTAATCAAAACACTAGCTGGAATGGATCAGATTGATGAATTTCCCTTAAAGGGGTGTCGATGTAGGGATCAGATCTCGGGCGGCTTCCCAGACACTATGGAGGGGAGTAGAGTGGCATGATCCCACCAGGATGTGGCGGCCCTGGTATGAATCGGGGTGGATGATGGATGGGTGGATTGATGATGTAGAGGGGGAATGAAATGAGACCATTGAAAGGGAGACTGTAATGTTGGGCTTAAGCCTTAGTAAGGCTTCTTACGTACCATTCCATGGCATGGATCAATGTCCTCGGAGTTCATATGGGACGTGGGACATAGTTTAACATCATGTGGGATGGGGTGAACCGATGTGAATGGGGTCAGAATGAACGGGTGACGGGATCGAACCTCAATGAGGATTCCTACGTACCATACCATAATATGGATCAAAGTCATCGTATTTTAGGCGTGAATGGTGGGTGTTGGTGGACCGACGTGAAAGAAAAGAGACCTTGGTCCAGATGGTGTGGGGCTTACACACTAGGTTGCCTGGGTGTTGGTGAACCGATGTGAAGGAGGTCAGAATGACCAACGAGTGATGGGCTTGAACCGCAGGGAGGCTTCCTACGTACCATAACTTGACATGGATCAAAGGCCCCGTAGTTCAGATTGGATGATGGAAGGCCGACATGGAGGGGACCGGGGGTCCAGGTGGGCTTGAACCTCAGGGAGGTTTCCTACGTACCATTCCTTAGCATAGATCAAAGACCACGTAGTTCATGTGAGTTCACAACGGCTTACCTTTGGACTAGGATATAGTTTAACATCATACGGGATGAGGATAAACCCTGACATGAATAAATGATGGGCGGTGGGATTGAACCTCGTGGAGGCTTCCTACGTACCATGCCTAAACATGGATCAATGTCCCTGTAGTTCAAATCGATGTGCAGTTTAATGTCATGCTAGAAGGGGCATACAGTTTAACGTCATGCTGGACGGGGGTAGAACTCAATGTGAGGAAATGACCGAGTGGTGGGATTGAACCTCGTGGAGGCTTCCTACGTACCATGCCCTGACATGGATCAAAGTTTCTGTAGTTCTCTTACGGGGGGGAGGGGGGTCAGGGTCGGTGCTCACTCTAAGCCCACATGAGTCATGCTCGGTGTGAGAAACAAGAGGTTGTCGGGACCTGATGATCACGTCATGAAGGATCCGTCCGTGGGAAACAAAGAGGGGCTTACGCGTTGGGCGGCCCACTGTGCTGGGACTTAATCTAGGATGGAGGCCCAAAGTGCAAGAAAGCGCGGCGAGAGAGGGATTTGGGACCAAAGATGGAAGGTTCCTCTTTCTTTATCACGCCCTCCACTAGCCTTGGCAGTGGGGAAGTACGGAGGTGCATGGGTTCTACCTTCTGCAAGAGAGGCTGAGGGGCTTATACCAAGGTGGTTGCCCTTCTCCTGTGGACATACGCTACCCCGAGAAAGAGGATATCATCCCTTGTGAGGGTGATTCCATTCACGTGGAGACGAGCAGTGTAAAGAATGTCTGAGCTGAGGTGGACCCCACGTGCGAGGCATGGGGTCTGACCACAGTTTTACGTCATGTGTTGAGGATAAGGTGATTGGCTATTTAACGTCCTGCATCTCAGATGAGGTGGGTTTACTCCGCACCGCTAGGACTTAAATGACTGGTTCCCTCTACTCCATGGGGGAGGGAAGGTACTGGAAAGGCCAGGGTAAAGGGGGGTCGCAGAGTAAACCATCAAGGGGTCCATGTTAGCATGGCTATGTGAAGAAGAAATAGCCATTAGTGTGCCTATGTGAAGAACCATTAGGCGAAGCAACACTACGGGGGGTGTTCTCCACTAGACTTTGAAATCACATCGTGCAAACCTGGAAGGTCGCACGGGAAGAGGAATTCCCAAGAAAAGGTGTATGCTTCACGAAGTGGAGTACCTTGTCCTTAGCATAGGGCAGGGGTGTGAATGGGAGGTGCTTCGCGAAGTAGAATATTTTTGGCGGAGCACTACCACGGGAAGCAGAGGTTCCCCACGAAGCAAGGTGCTGTGAAGCAGTGTGCTTTGCAATGTACAATGACCCTTCCTTGGAATGTGGATCACTAGTACAGGATGGGTGTTTCGCGAAGCATAAATGGTCTGCAGCTGCCCAGGTTCCCTTGGGAATCTGCTTCCTTCGCGAATTCCCTTAGGCTTCACGAAGGGCATCCCTCTCAGAAGAGGGGCTCAAGATGAGACAAGGTGAAGGCATCTCGTGAAGTAGAAGTACCTCTCAGAGCTTTTGATTCCTTGGGGTGAAGAGTGCTTCGTGATTAGGGAGCTGAGAAGAAAAAAGGTCAGATCGTCCCCCTCTTGGACTCAGGGGGTCCCAGTATTTATAGGAATGGGGCGCCGCGAAGCAGAGCTCACCCGGTACGAAGGGGCAGCGGGTGCTTCGTGGCGGGCTCACGAACGTCAGGTCGTTCGCGGAGCGTTACTGCCTCCGAAGCTTCACAGTGGGCTTGCGAACGTCAGGGAGGTCGTGGAGCCTTACCACCTCAGGAGCTTCGTGGCGGGCTCGCGAACATTAGGCTGTTCGTGGAGCGGTACCGCCTCGGGAGCTTCGCGGCAGCCGCCTGTGTGGGGGTGCACTCTATGGCTGCGCTTCGTGGGGCAGCGCGCAAGATTCTTTTCCTTCTTCCTTTGTCGTCCAATATTTTGGCACCAACAATTATTCTTCATGATAGATTAATCATTTTCATAAATAAACCAAATCCTCCTATGTCCATAATAAAAACCTAGATTCATCCTAACACAAATTCCAACAATTATTCCACAATTGAAATCCCATAGTATTCAATCATCCATAGCCATATAGTGTTTCCTCAAAAGAGAGAACGTCTTCCACAACAACCATTATCACTTAATCATCAAATCATTTTCCTATACAATGTATATCCATTCGATAAAACAAAAGGTCCCAAAATCAACTTATAATTGTTCCATAAAATCATTTTACTCAAATAATAAGTCTTACATACCCGGGACTTCATGTAGGCTAGTGGTAAGTGATGCTCCCTTGTCAAAATTCTGTTGTGTGTTCGATTCTTGTGGCCTTTCCGGCTGCGATGGGTTGTCACCCATCCTATGGTTTGTCCTTTTTAAAAAACTGAAAAATAAATCTGACATGTTTTAACCTAAATAATTTCCTTATACCTCTCATTTTCATTCCAATTCATTACGATCTCAACATCATTATTTATGAAGTCTTATATATATTGTCATTTTTTTTATTTCACCACCATATGATAAAATAAAATGATCCCCAAAATGAATAACATCAAACCTTGATCATGATGTCCATTTGATTTCCTCATTATCATGTTCACATAGTTAGAGGTTCCATGCATTGCATAAATGATTTTGAGATCCATCAAAATCATTTTCTTCGGTCATCCAAATACACCTTGAAAAACACAGGTCATATGGGTGTTCACAGAAAAATAGTTGTGGAAAAAATAATCATGTATGACATATAATTTCAAAACATCTGATAAAACATGATTTCTATAAAACAGTAGGACTGAATTGGTGTTAAAAAATTCAATTAATGGTCATTTTAAAATTCCATAGGTATGTTCTTTGAGAATGTATTATTAAAGAAAATATAAATAGGTTGTGCAAGTGTCTCCTTCATCAGCGCCTTTTTCAAAATCATAATATGCTTCAAAATCTTGTGATAAGTTATAATATTTTATAATTTCATGATAATATTAACCTTTCACGAAAATTTAAGAATATTCTGAAAAGAAGATTTTTTTAAATACACCCCATGATCCATGATGCTAACGAGGTATAGTGGAGGTGTTTGATATCTCAAAAATATTATTGTAAGTGAGTCGTATCCTAGAAAAAGATTCACAATCATCTGAACATGGCTTTGCAAAAATTATTACCTGAAAGTCATCATGATGAAATAGGAATGTCTTTTTAGATCCTTTTTCTTTAATTTGTAAATGAATTTCCATGATCTAAAAAAGTTACAAAGCATGTATATAACGAAAATAATAGACATAGGGACTAACCATGTGTCTAACAAAAACACATATTCACTAAAGTTTCCTAAACCGACCACTGATACCAACTATAAGGACCTGACCTTAAAACATTACATAATATTTAATTAAATGAATAATTCACTTTGGGGATATTTTTAGGTTTATAGTTTTAATGAATTAGGACATAACTGTTACATATCAAAATATTATGAGGTAGACACTTCTACTCTGTTTCCATTTTTTCATAAAATAAAAACTTTTAAAAAGAAACATGACTAGTTCCATGTTTTAGACAGTATGGATTTTCCTTGATCCCATCCTTTACCCTATTTATCTTTATGCTGTGTGGAAAACTTTTCAAAACAAGGGATGAGCATAAAAAATGAAGTAAGGTTTATTAAACGATGAATGAATATATTACCTCATAAATACATTCAAAAAATAAACACTTTTACATACCTCATGAAATCATATTATTTTGGAGTAACACAATGAAATATTAAATCATAATGGTAACATGTGGAATACATAACATAATTACATTGTAGATATCACATCTACCTAGGAAGTTACTTTGGAAGACCCATCATAGTATATTCCCTAAATCACTTAGGAGAAACGTTAATGTTTACCACTTTCACATTACCCAATGCATTGGAGAGCTATCTCGGGCTCACACGGCCTAGGTTTATCACAGAACAACCTGTATATGTAAACAATTCCACATAACCATTACATATTCAAAACATATAACACATGAATAAAATAAAGATAACCTTTCCACATTCCAATCACAATATATCAAATCAATATATTAAAATAAACAATCCTTTATAAAACCATTTAAAACATTTAATAATGAGATTTTTGAATCAAAGCCTCTCATACCTCTTTGAAAATTTTAAATGAATTATCATTTGAAAACAATAATGTCCGTATAAAGATATCCTAAAAACCGTTTTCAAAACATGGACATTATGGAGTAATATTTACAAGAATAAATCATTAAATCATTTAAAATGATATTTTAGTTAAAGAGTTTTTAAAAAAATGAGAGACTCTTGAATACAAATAATTGAGGAATAACATTGAATCAGAACTTTATAATATAATTAGAATAATGTTATTCCGGATAAAATATTCCAAAGGACATTATATACACCATATAAGTGTGAATTTGTGCATAACAACAATGATGTTTCAATGGAATGTAAATTGAGATGAAATTCCATAAAAAAATTGCATCCTTATTTTATGGATAAATCAATTACCTAATAATGTGTGAAAGATATAAATACAGTCAATATGATTGGACATTTTGTGTAAATCAATCATATAACATTCACACATATTCTTTTTAAGACATAACCAATGACTTGGATGTTTAACTCAATGAATTCAACTTGAGTTAAAATTACTCTTATCAAGTTCATATCGATGACTTGAGAATTTATCAATGGAGTGATTATGTGTATCAAAGGTATATCCACATAAAGGGGATTTTAAATTACATCATATATAAATAAATAGTGAATACACACATAATCATAGCTTTACATAATTAAGAATTAGAAGATTAACCCAAGGAATGGAAATTTTATTAAAAGGTTCCCTTAAGGATTGGGTAACTTACGAAACAAACAACCCATGAAAAAAGTATCATAAAATGAAGATTTAAATACCCATAAATTGAAGTATATTACACAATTAATAAAATCATGGGTAGTACATACACCACATAAAAGGAAATAGTCGCATATATAGCATGAATCTCATGGGAATAAAATGTAAGAATAAAATCCCTTACCGTGTTGTAATAAATCGAGTCATATGACCAAAAGTCAACAACCGACCAATGATTAATAGAATTACACTAATATAAAGATGATCATGATTACATATATCAAATTTCGGAAAACCTTACACCACATGAAATAAATTAGTGGCGAACAATGGAAATCTCATGGAATTAAAAGTGAGATAAAGTCTCTTACCACGTTAAAATCAATCCAGTCATATAACCATACATTAATAACAACCAAATTAATCATAAAATACGATGAATATAATGAGAATAATGATAATATATATCACATGGAAGTACCCAATACACCACATGAAATAAATAAGTGGTGAACAGTGGAAATCACAGGGAATTGAAAGTGAGGTAAGAAATCACATACCACATTGAAATTAATGGAGTCGTATGACCAAAAGATAATTACCATAAAATTTTCCATAAAATACCAAGAATGTAAATTGAATCATCATAATATATATCACATGGCAGAACCCAGTACACCACATGCAATAAATAAGTGGCGAATAGTGGAAATCTGACGGAATTGAAAGTGAGGTAAGAAATCCCTTATCCCGTGCCCAACTTGACTTGTTTGTTCATTGTTCTTACTAAATAATAAACATAAGTTAATTTATACGTTATTAAGAACCCTTTTTCATGTTTATTATTCCTTTTATATCACTTATTACCATGTTATAATCAATATGTTATCATTTATGTTAATAATGGTCGTTTTGTCGATATTTGGTACTTGAGTAAAAAAAATGAACACATTATAATAACAAGTTGTACATGTGGTCAAGTGTACATTACCCCCAGAATTTTATTCATGATTTAAATATCTTATATATCATAAATATCCTGTATTTATATGTATTTATAACATTACATAACATTTGGAGATAAGAAATGAAATGCACCGTTCATGCAGACCGTAAGCCGTATGTACGCATGAACGCTACTTTCATTTTTATTTCGTATTTTAATTGAATGAAAACTAAATGATACATAGTTATATTATTATTACAGTGTAATATCATATATAATTTCAATAAATCTGTCCTTTTTATTCCACACGTATGATATGAACGAGTTATATCACTTTGAGGGGGCAGTCATCCACACTTCGTCAAATTAAATTATCGCGTTTACTCATAATAGAAACCATATAGGTATGCTATAAATTAAAAATACAGAAACATATATAAAACATAAACATAATATATATCATATGTAAATACAATTCCATCATATTGGTCACCATAATAGGCGGTATGAGATAATTGAACAATCATCATTTCATGAGGTGTTAGTTTTCCACCCACAGAAACTATATGTTCTCTACCAATTAGATGGAGGTGTGTGTAATTTTAGTACTAATAATTCTCATAAAAATCCTAGTATATTGATGATACGGGTGTTTTTATAAAATAAAGGAATAAAATAGTTTAGAGTTTGTAGAAGTAAAATAAAAGAAAATAAAACAAAAGAATTTAAGAGAAACTTTTACTTTTAATTTGGGTAACTCCCTTTGGTATGAAACAAAAGGTTTTCTTGAAGTTATTTATCCCTAAGGTATGGCTTCTAAGATGAGGATTGGTATGTATGGAGGTTAATTGTGTAGAGGTTAGACGAGACAAAATGGTTGAGAGGTGTTACGAATTCCATAGAATGAGGGATGTTTATAAAGGGGAGGAGGGGATCTTTAGGAAATTGTTATAATATTATTTTATTATATTATTATATTCGGTTTCTAAATGTTAAAAACTCATTAAGGTTGAATATAAGATGACTCGTTGTTGAAAAAAAAATTTCCAACAAAAATTGGATAGGTTTGGGATGTAATTTTAATATTTAAAATCTTATTTATTTAAATCATTTATTAATTAGGTGACACTGCATCATTATTATGTCATAAATAATTTGATTTATTCGATCTCAAAAAGTTATAAAAAAGTACCATGATGTAGGAAATATATTTATTTGGAAATGAATATTTATAGTTGAAAATATTACTTATATAAGGCAATGTAAATATTAATTTACAAATATTTATTGGTTTATGTCGTTTTTTACCTTAACATTAAAATAATTAAAATATAGTGTCATTACTATTAAAAAGTGGTTCCATGGGACCCAAAATCGACCCAAGGATTTAAATTGTTGGAAATTATTTATCCAATAAGTTTATAACATGTGTTAAGTTAATTTTGAATTATTATAATATTCTTTTTACCATGAATTTCCCTATTTACCATTAACCATGGTTAATAAATGTCAAAAGTTACTATCCACCAAAAATAATTTTCATCTTATTAAATTAAATTTTACATACTAATAACAACCATGTATGTATGATTTTTGAATCTCAATCCACAGAAGCTGTAAAATTTAAATTTAATGAATAATTTCAGTTTTTAACGACTACTTAGTGGTTTCACTATTAATCAAAAATTGATTTTTTTCCGAAAAATACTAAAAATTCAGTCTATGCTATATTTGATATTCCAAATTTAAAAATTATATATATTTTACCAAATTAAAAACATAGATGTTTCATTAATTAATTTATAATTAATTCTTGTTATCAAAACAAATAGCATGTTTTTTAGAAACAATAACTATCAAAATATTGATAATTGTTTATATCCAATTCTAATGTGAAATTAATTCCAATGACCAAAATTTGATTAAATTTGTATAAAAATAATTTAATTACTTACTAAAACAAGTTAAAAAGGAAATATAATTATATAAATAAATTAGATTAAAAGGAAATTCTAAATTAAAATAAAGTATTTGTCACTATTCATAAAAAATGAATTTTATTTGAAAAATACAAAAAATTTACCCAAAGTAAATTTTGATTTGCTGATTCTAACAAAAAATTTAATTTTGTCAAATAGAAAATATAAAAGTTACCGTAACAAGATTTAAAAATGGTTCTTTATTAAAAGGTAGTAAAACAACCTTTTAATGTAAATTATGTTTAAAATTAGATTCATTCACATTTTAAACCTATAACATTAATTGGATAAATGTTAAAAAATTTAACACATATATATAATCATTTAATAGTTAGTTTTGTTTATTCCTGCTATTACAATACCTAGGTGTAAACTACCATTTAAAATAATAATATTATATTATTAGTGTGTAACATAAGATTTCAAAGAAACCCATTATTGTGTATCGAGTACGCCATCGATCATAGTGTCCCCTTTAAAGTAGAATTAATATTTTGTTCAAAAATATTAATAAATATGAAAAAATTTCATGGTCTTAATTATAATGACCTGGAAATTTCAAGGAAATTTTTTTCATAAATACATTGGTATTTTTTAATTTTGCGGTTTTTAAAGGCACCTGATTCTGAGGCCCGGTGCGCCTGGAATCAATTTATGAAGTTTTGTTCAGGTACGTTCTGTAAACGTACATGCATGTTTTTTATATCATTTGAACCAGTGCTCGGAACTGACATCTTATGGTAACGATGAACTCTCAATGCCAGTATTCGCTTAAGGGTACCTTTACCGTAGTTGCATTTTGACATATGTGGTACTTAGAATTTGTGGATTCATTAAGAATTAAATAAAATTGTTGTGTAACAATTTAATTTTATGTGGAAGTTATTTCCTCCAAAGGGAAGTTGGAGGTGGGGCCCAAACCCCACCTAACTTCCCATGGGAGGATATAACTAATGTGGTGGGTCCCACATGATCACCTAACATATCACCTCCCCTTAACTCCCTTGAAACCCCATTTAACTCCCCTCTTTAATTGTGACTCATCACCTCCTTCTCTCTCTCCCATAAAATTTTCCATCCTGTTTTCATTTAATGATCAATTAATGAATTGGATCATCTAATTTTTGAATCTTTTTGAATTACATGGAATGTTTATAATTATGGGGAAAGCATTGTTTTAATTTTTGTATTGGAAAATATTCGGTGGAAACCATTGAAGAATTAGAGGAAAGCTTTTACCTTCTAACAAAGAATGGCTGATGAACGACGAAGTCGACTTCGATCATCATCCAATCCATAAGAGGAAGAGCCACTCGCATGGAACGTCAGCTATTCTCCTTCCTCAAATGCACCCCGACATCAATGGAATCGACTTCCGTCTTCTGTGACACCGCCTTCCGCGACGCCCGACTACTGCATCGCTCGTCTTCCATAGCTCGTTGATAAACGATCCTCAATTACGAGGTAGGGGGTTTGATATAATTTTAAGTGAATGAAATTATATTTCTTCCTTGGTAAATAATTTTTTATCTGCAGCCAATTGATATTGCCTAACACAGAGGGTGCTGGCCGAACGCACATGGCCCAATGACCCTCCGATGATTCAGGAATATTTTGGCGGTGGCGAATGAAGGCGGTCATGTGTGAAGGTGGCGGCGGCGCACTGGCTGTGTGTGGAAGAACCACGGCCCGCAACCATGGTCCAATTTGCCGAAGAAGAACTGGACGTCTGTAGCCTGCCGGGCTAGAGGAACCGCGGCGCCCCATGGCACCGTGTTGCGGAGCACTGCATCCCGTACTCCACGTGCCGCTTTGGCGGGTGAACTGGCAGGCTCGTTAGCATGCCGGGTTGGAGGAGGTCGCGGAACCCACTGGTGCCACGTGGGAGGACAGCGGCCCGCCCATGCTGGAATCTGATTCCAGGAAGACTTGCCGGATTTGGCCAGCCGTACAGGAGGGCGGCGCCGCTTAGCGTCGCCCGTTCGGGAAGTCGGGGGACCGCGCCCCACGCATCGGCTAGGCGGACCGGCGGAGCTGAGGGTCGGTCCGTGCCCCGATGGGCCACATATTATCAGGTCCGGCCGACCCCTTAGCCATTTTGGACCCATCAAGCCAGAACTGACTGACCCGCCTGCCCACCGGGCTTGACGGGCCGGGCCCGTTTCGCTTTAAATGAGAATAACTTCACGAACGTGGATCCGATTGACATGCCATCTGCGGCACTGGGACACTCACAACGATGCAGTCCATTTTCGATACTCTAAGTGAGTTTTCTAAGAATTTGGAAAACGGTTGGGTATGGAACAAGCGTATTTCCAACCAGGCCCCTGGAACGAAAATGCTAATAAATCTCAGATCGGGCGTCCGATTGACGCGCCATCTATCGCGTTGGGTTTCTTTTGATGAGACCGAAATATGGATACATCAAATATGGACTTTGTCATAGTTGATGTATCGACCCCTTGGCTCAAGAAATGGGAACTCTTGGAATCAATCATGTTGTGTGCTGGAACCCTATATTTGGCTTCTACTTCGACAAATATCGTACTGGAATCCTGCGTGATTTCGACGATGATGACAATCATACTGGAATCCTCCATGGGTTTGATGACGACAAAAAATGTACTATAATCCTCCATGGGTTCGACAGTAGTGAATACGGTACTTATAACCTAATTGGGTCTAAAATTTTGACTTCTGTACTTGTATCCTGAGTGGGTCCGACAGAGTAGCTGGTCTAGTATCCTACTTGGGTTTGACAGCTTAGTTGGTCTCGTATGTTACGTGGGTCTGACAGCTTAGATGAATCAGTGACTACATCTGATCATCTCTATCGCTTTACAAATGATGTGTACCTCTGTGAGCTGAGTCTAGACTTTCAATCATTATCTTCTATTCGATTGACTTTCTTTCTTGTGTGTACTGGTTTGTTCTTGGGCTCGAGAGTTGGAGTTGAACTGTGATTGAAAACTTACGTATATAAATGGAAATATACCTAAGTTGAGTTGGTTAATACTTCATGATTGTATATTTTTTTTGTGGTTTATCCTTCCTGGATTCTGGGAGACCTTCGGGGGTATCGGGGTCCCAACTGAGTATCGTATACTCACCCCTGAATAGGCTATGCCCGCACTACATTGTGTTGGATGCAGACAAAAGACCTCATTAATCAAGGTGGAGGCTTATGGAGTTGGATGGTACCTAGATGTGAACCACTTTTCGAGACAAACACGGAGTGGACGACCAGAACCAAGGTGCTGAGGATGACATATGTACCCACCCTTTAGGTGCGATTCCTAGAAGACGACTCAATGGTTTCTATTTTTCTTTACTACAGTTGTACTAGCTTTTCTTTGGTATTGTACTTATCTTTTGGGCTTGTATTTCTGGCCACCCATTAGTTTTTTCACTACATTTTGAATTCAATATTGCTTAGTTCATTCTTCTGTTGCATAATATGTTTTGTTTTTTTTAATTTTATAAAGGCAATGCCTTACCATTTTATATGGATTTATGCCTTTGGTGCTAGTCGTCAGTCCCTAGACTATGGAAGGCAGCCTTGAGGTAGTCACAGAACAAGCTCGGAGGAAGGGTCGTGACAAATTGGTATCAGAGAAGTCGGTTCTACTGCAGAACATAGACTCTGAATTCCTTTCTGTGAGGTAATAGTGCTAAGAGTATTGAGTGTGGTTTTCAGTCTAGGGAGTCCATTGTTGGTGTGGCGGCTGATGTATCCATACACCAGGACCATGGCAATTTATTTCCAACTCCGTGCACAAAAACCTAATTTCATGTGTGTTTCAAATGTTTTCTTTGTGATTACATTGATTCAACTCACTGGGTATTCAGTTTTGACCGTGGCACACCTGTTTATTTCACGACGGCCCCACGAAGGTAGCAAGCTCGGGTTCCAAGTTACCTACGAGATGGAATCCCACGGAGCAACGAGGCCTCTGTGCAGGGCCCCATCATAGAAGAGGCACTAGAGTTACCACTACCCGCTATGCCACAGATACCACGAGCAGCCGCAGTAGAGATTGCACACTGCCTAAGATCGTTGCATGCATTTTAGCGATAGAGGCCACCCAGGTTCCCTGGAGAGGCAGATCCACAAGCAGTTGAGGACTGGCTAGAGGTTGTCATCATATTTTTCTGATTGTGAGTCACACCATCTGACCTTATGGTGATCCTTTCTACGAGTCTCTTGAATGCAGTCGCGGGTAGATGGTATAACCTGATGCTCCATTTTCATGATGAGGATTCTTTAATTTTGATAGACTTCAAGAGTCTTTCCCACTCGAAGTTTGTTCCATCCACCCTTCGTGCGGTGTGGATTAAAAAGTTACTACATCTGTGGCAGGGAAACATGATAGTAGCTCAATAATCAGCGAGGTTCACTGACCTCTCATGATACTCTATGTACATGGTACAATACCCATTCATTAGGGCCCAGACCTTTGATCTAGGACTCAGACATGAGATCAGGGCTTCGCTGATCTCTCCCAGCATTCTGACAAAGACGGGTGTGTTGAAGTGATCCCTTCTTGTGGAGATCTTTCTCCCTAATCTGACACCGGCGACGAGACCCACCGTAGGGAGACATGTTGCAGAGTCTTCTACAATGGGCAGTATACTGTTGACGCAGAGGTCGAAGAGGACCAGGACATCAGGTGGGCCACCCCAGGATACAGGTTTGGTTGTGCGGGGAACACGAAATAGAGCCAACTATACGAGGAGCAGGCAGTTCTATTCAAGTTTTGGGCATCGCCACATGGCTCAAGACTATCCAACCCGCCATGCAGAAGATCAATGGACAGTAGTGGGACATCCCAGGCAGAGGCAGAGGTTCGACCATGGCGGTTCGCCGATAGTGGGCATACGTTGTAGAGGATCTGGCCGAGCAGCAGTTGGTGGACGACGTTTTGAGGCCCTACCACTACCACCACAAGGAGGTCCACCCTGACCACAGGGAGTTGGCAGACAGAGGCGGGCTCAGCTTCAGGAAGTCAAGACCTATGACCACAGCACACCAGAGATTATTCGAGGTTCTATCTATGTTACTCCACCCTTTCTACAGTTCTTAGAGACACAGGTGTTGGTCATACTTTTATCATCGCTGCCCTTATTCGGAGCTCAGAGATTCTGATGGAGCTGTTTGATTGATTCCTATGGCTAGAGATTCCTATGGGAGCAGACTTGATGATTACAGAATGGTGCCTGCAGTGTGAGCTTACTCTATGAGGTGAGAGCACTAGCTAGGAACTTCTTGTAGTGGCATTGAGGACTTACGACATCATATTGGGTATGGACTGGTTGTCTACAGTCCATGTTCAGATCGACCACATTAGGCACAATGTTTGTCGTGTCTGCACGGATGGGGCCAAGTTCACCTTCACAGGTGAGAAGGGAGCCTTTGCAGTGCAGGATGGATTTATGTGGAGGAGAGGTCAGCCGATCACACACCAGTTGGATAGTCTCATCCTTGGAGCAGTTGATGTGAGAAGTCTGAGTTTTCCTATTGTAGTGGATCAGTACACAGATGTTTTCCCTGACGATGTTCCAGGAATACCTCCTCACAGAGTGGTAGACTTCTACATGGACCTGAACATTTGGACAACACCGATATCTACTCCAGCATATCGGATGGCTCCCACTGAGCTTCGTGAGCTTCAGGTATAGCTAGAGGACTTGTAGTTGAAGGGATTTATCCTACTCAGTGCTTCACCCTGGGCATCTCTGATTTTTTTATCCAAGAATGCGGATGGGAGCATGGGACTATGTGTCGAATACTATCACCTGAATCAGGTGACCATGAAGAACAAGTACCCACTTCCAAGTATTGGCGACCTGTTTGATTAGCTCATGGGAGAACGATCGTTCTAAAAGATAAACCTCAGTTCAGGCCATCACTGGCTTAGAGTTCGAGATGAGGATGTGTAGATGACGGCCTTCAGGGGTTGGTATGGACACTACGAGTTCATGGTTATACCATTCAGTGTAACCAACTCCCCATCAGTATTCATGAGTCTCATGAACAGTATCTTCCAGCCTTAACTCGATTGTTTGATCGTAGTATTCGTCGACGACATACTGATTTACTCGACTACTGAGGAGGAGCACGCCTACCACCTACGGGTTGTACTGGATACACTCCAAGAGCACCAGATTTATGGTAAGCTCTCGAAGATCCATCATTGTATTTGAGAGGTTAGTTTCTTGGGACACGTCATATCGGAGGCTGGGGTAGCAGTGGATCCAGAAAAGATCGAGGCAGTACTTTCTTGGGAGCAACCCAGGAGCATTACGAAGGTGCAGAGTTTTCTAGGTCTAACTGGGTTCAATCATAGATTTGTGCTAGACTTCTCTAGAGTTGAATCACCACTTTAAACTTTAATGAAGAAGGGAAAATCCTTCGAGTGGTTAGATAGATTTCAGTAGAACTTTCGAAAGCTGAGACAAAGATTAACCAGTGCACCCATCTTGAGGCTACTAGAGGATGGCGTGGGGTACGTAGTTTACTGCGACACATCAGGGAACAGACTTGGGTGTGTCCTGATGTAGGAGAGAGTAGTGATCGCATATGGTTGGTGGCAGTTCAGATAGCATGAGCAGAACTACGCAGCCCATGAAATGGAGTTTGCAGTAGTGGTCTTCGCTTTGAAAATATAGCAGCACTATCTGATGGGTGAGTGCTTTATAGTTTAATTTTACCACTAGAGTCTCAGGTACATCTTCTCGTAGAAGGAATTGAACCTGAGACAAAGACGTTGGCTCAAGTTCATCCTATACTATGACTTTGAGATAGTCTATACTTTAGGGAATGAGAACATTGTATCAGATGCTCTCAGTAGGAGATCGGGCATTCAGCTTCTTAGAGAGGGGACAGAGCAGCTGGCCGAGTTGCAGATATCCTTTGTGGATAAAGATGGAGCAACATTTCTTCAGTCTCTCACTATCACTCCTCCACTTCTTCAGCGAGTCAGAGAGACACAACGTGGGGACGTTTTCTGTGAGACGCGACGTGCTCAGATATTTTCAGGACAGAAACCTGATAAATTTTCTGAAGGAGGGGAGCACTTCATTTTCTTCAGGGGACGTACCCTGGTACCAGTTTCACTACGAGAGGAGGTGTTCAGGGAGTTTCACACTTCTCCTCTATCAGTACATCCAGGAGTGGCGAAGATGTATTAGGACCTTAGACGATAGCAATGTTGGCTGGGTATGAAGAAGGACGTAGGAGATTTTTTATCACGATGCCTCACTTTTCCGCAAGTGAAGGCAGAGCACCAGGTACCAGCAGGCTTGGTACAACCCATAGAGGTCCCAGAGTGGAAGTGGGACACGATATCCATGTATTTCGTGACAGGGCATCCACGTAAAACAAGAGGACACGTATTTATCTGGGTGATTATAGACTGACTCACCAAGTCGGCCCACTTCATACCAATTAGAGATCAAGGCTCATTAGAGATCGTACGGCTTCATGGTGTGCCATCGTCTATAGTTTCAAATCGAGATGCTTGATTCACTTCCCTTATATGGAAGGGGTTAGAGGAGGCTTTTGGGACACATCTACATCTTATCACCGCCTTCCATCCTCAGATGGACGGCCAGACAGACAGGACCATTCATACTATCGAGGACATGCTCTGTGCATGTGTCCTCAAAATTTGTCATAGCTGGGAGGATCAATTACCCTTTTTGGATATTGCGTACAACAACAGTTACCACTCCAACATCGGGATGGCCCCTTACGAAGCATTGTACGGTCGACCTTGCAGATCACCTCTATGTTGGACTGACCTAGGGGAGTCAGCACTTGTAGGACTAGAGATGGTTCATGCTATGATGGAGAAGGTGAAGATCATCCCGGAGTGGACGAAGACAGTACAGAGTAGACAGAAGTCCTATGTTGATAGGATATGGAGACCACTGATGTTCGAACATGGTGACCACATCTTCCTACGAGTCTCACCTCGATGTGTTCTGCAGATATTTGACTGATGTGGCCAGTTGTCTCCCCGATTCATCGGACCATTCTAGGTCCCCATCAGAGTAGGCGAGGTAGCTTTCTCCCTAGACCATCTACCCCAGTTGCATCGGGTGCACGATGTCTTCCACGTATCTCTGCTGAGGAGATACGTGCACGTCCCGACCCACCTCATCGATCACAGGGAGTGGGACATCGAGGATGGGGCGAAATTCATGGAGGACCCAATGCAGATCGATGATAGAAAGGAGCGGGTCCTATATGGACGGTCGATTCCTCTCATGAAAGTAAGCTGGCAGCACAAGAACCTCAAGGAGAGAACATTGGAGAGGTAAGATAATATGAGTTTGCAGTTTCTTACGACACCTGATTCCGAGCCCCGGTGCGCCCCGAATCAATTTCTGAAGTTTTGTTCGGGTATGTTCAGTAAATGTATGTGCAAGTTTTTTGATCTTTTGAACTGGTGCTCGGAATTGAACTACGAGGGCACAGATGAACTCGAAGCGCCGATATTCTCTTAAGGGGACCTTTACCGCAGTTGCATTTTGTCGTATGTGGTAGTTAAAATTTGAGGATTCATTAATAATTAAATAAAATTGTTGTGTTACAATTTTATTTTAAGTGGATGTTATTTCTTCCAAAGGGATATTGGAGGTAGGGCCCACACCCCAACTAACTTTCCATTGGAGGATATAACTCAGGGTATTGGGGCCCACATGAGCCCCTAACTTATCACCTCCCCTCAACTCCATTGAAGCCCATTTAACTCCCCTCTTTAATTGTGACTCTTCACCTTCTTCTCTCTCTCCCATAAATTTTTCCAACATGTATTCATTTAATGATCAATTAAGGAATTGGAACCTCTAATTTTTTAATCTTTTTGAATTACATGGAATGTTTATAATTATGCGGAACGCCATATTATAATATTGGCTTGGGAAATATCCCGGGGAAACCTTTGTAGAATTAGAGGAAAGCGTCTACCTTCAAATGAAGAACCACCAATGAAAGATGAAGCCAACTTCGATATTTGTCCAAGCCACAAGAGGAGGAGCCACCTACAAGGACCGTCAGCTATACTCCCTCCTCAAACTCGCCCTGAAGTCAATGGAATCGACATTCTTCCTCCGCGCTGTCATTTTTTGCAAAGCTTGACTACCATGATGCTCGTTTTTCGCGGAACGTCGACGAATGATCCTCAATTACGAGGTAGGGGGTTTGATATAATTTTAAGTGAATGTAATTATATTCCATCTTTGGAGAATAATTGTTTTATCTTCGGCCAATTGATTTCTCATAATGCGTAGGGAGCGACCCGAATGCACACGGCCCGGTGACCCTCCGATTATTCATGAATATTTTGGTAGTGGAGAATGAAGGATGTGGAGAGAAAAGGTGGCGGCGGCGCGCCTGCCGCGTGCGGAAGAACCGTAGCCAGCAACCACGGGCCGCTCGGCCGAAGAAGAACAAGTTGGTCATAGCCGGTCGGCCTGGAGGAACGGCGACGCCCCATGGCGCTGTGCTGCGGAGCACCGTGGCCTGTGCTCCGCGGGCGGCTTTGGAAAGTGAACCGGCTGGCTCTTTAGCCAATCGGGTTAGAGGAGTCTTGCGCCACCTGCAGGTGTCGCGCAGGTGGACATCAGCCTACCCATGAGTGCCGCTCGCACAGGGAAGGTTGGACGGCTTCGGGCAGCCAAATAGAAGGGTGAAGCCACCCGGCACCGCCGGTTCGGGATGTCGGGGGGCCACACCCCGCACACCAGTGCGGCCGACTGACTGAGCTGCGGTCTGAGACGCGCCTAGCTAGGCCGAGTCTCGCTCGGTCGGGTTGTGTCGCGCCCCACCAGGTCGGACCCACTGAGCCAGAATTGTCTGACCCGCCAGCCCACCGAGCATTACAGGCCGGGCCCGTTTCGCATTAAATGCTAATAACTTCATGACCGTTTGTCCGATCAACGCGCCGTCTATGGCACTGGGACATTCACGACGAATCGGTCCTTTTGAAAAACACTTTTTTAGTTTTGGTCAACTTCGGAAAATATCCGGGTATTGAACGAGCGTATTTCCAACCAGGCCCCTGGAATGAAAATGCTAATAACTCTCATATCGGGCGTCTGATTAATGCACCGTCTATTATGTTGGGTTTTTTTTGACGAGAAATATCTTCAGGATACATCAACTATGTACTTTATGATAGTTTATCTATTGAACCCTTGGCTCGAGGAGCGGACCCTACTGGAATCAAGCATGCTGTGTACGGGAACCCGAGAGCTCACTGCGACTGCGACGACTACCGTACTGGAATCGTCCGTGGGTTCGACGAGGACGACAATAATACTGGAATCCTCCATGGGTTCGTCTACAATGACAACTATACTGGAATCATTCTTGGGTTTGACAGTGATGAATACTATACTTGTATCCTAAGTGGGTCTGATAGTTTGACTTCTGTACTTGTATCCTGAGTGGATCTGTTGGAGTAGCTGGTTTTGTATCCTACGGGAGTCCGACAGCTTATCAAGTCTAGTATCCTACATGGGTCCAAAAACATAGATGAATTAGTTACTACATCTGATCATCTCTATCGCTTTACGAAAGATGTGTACCTGTTTGAGTTGAGTCTTGACATTCAATCATTATCATCAATGTGATTGACTTGCCTTACTGTGTCGACTGTGTTGTTCTTGGGCTCGAGAGTTGGAGCCAAACTTTGATTGATAACATAGGTATATGTATGGTAATACACCTATGTAGAGTTGGTCGATACTTCATGATTATATCTTTCATATGTGTTTTATACTTCGTGGATTCTAGGAGACCTTCGGGGGTATTGGGATCCCTACTGAGTATCGTATACTCAACGTTGTACGGGCTATGCCGGCACTACGTTGTGTTGGATATCGAACACAGACAACACTAATAGAGGTGGAGTCTTGTGGAGATGGACAGTACCCGGAGGTGGACAACATGTCAAGATATACACGGAGCGGATTGCCAGACCCGAGGTGCTGAAGAGTCCATCTGTACCCACCCTTCAGGTGGGATTCCCGGAGGACAACTTAGTGCTTGTTTTTTTTCTTTACTACAGTTGTACAAGCTTTTCTATTGTACAATACTTTACTATTGGGAACGTATTTTCGACCCCCATTACTTTCTACACTACCTTTTTTATTCAGTATTACTTTATTCTTTCCTCTTTTGTGTACTCTATTGTGTTTGTTTACTTTTATAAAGGCAATTCCTTCCCTTTTTATCGGGATTTACACCTCTGGTGCTAGTCACCAGCCCCTGGCCAATGGAAGGCGAGTTTGGGGTAGTCATGACATGGGAACTGAGGATGGGTCATGACATTTATTAAACTATGATGTTACAAATAATACCATCTATAAACCTAAAAATAATAATCCAAATTTAAGATAATCATTGATTTTACAAGACTCACGTTTCCATCCATTGAGATAGTCTTTATTTTTAGGAATCCAACTGATTTATGACTTCAATAAGAATGTGGAATACATTCCCAAAACATTGGTTTCCATAGAACTTAGGGCTAGAAACATAGTTAAAAGGAAAAATATATTCTCAAATTACTAGATCACCAGGGAAAAAAATTCTTACTAAAAGGATATATTTTCCTAAATAAATTATATAAATACAAAAGTGATCTCCTACCCCAAATATTTCTCATAATTAAGAAAATTACCATTGATATTATTTATATTTCTTTTTCCCATAGGGTGAAAATAAATTTTTAATAAAAATAAAATAAAATACAGAGGGAAACACGACCTATATAATCTCTGATAAACTTGAGTTTATAATCATTTAACATGGTGATTATGATACTCATTGAGTAGTCATTAGAAATGAAAAAAACAATTTCCATGCGACGATCAACGTTCCCAACAAATATTAAAGATGTAAAATATCACTTAGGTGATTCCTTGATAATCACTAAAATATGTTATGATCTAATAAGAATTAGGTCCTAGTTGATAAACATTTCACAATAATAAAATTTGCTTAAACCCATGAATATAAATCCCTAATCTAAGGATTTAAATGAATTCTTAACATAATTATTTAGCATTATATTATACCATTGGTGGATTTATTGATAATATTAATTCATTAAAATCCAGTTAAATAAAATATTTAATAGCATACAATTTTTGGGAAATGAAAATTATTTTTGGACACAATATTATTCATAATGCTATATATCCTTTTAAAAAAAGTATTACCAATTATTTTACCAATTTTCTTAAAAAGGCCCATTTTTCTTAAGAAATGGAAATAATTTTATTTATCATATTTTTCAATGAGAGATGTAAACCAAGGATGGATACGATGTGTCATCTGAAAACCCATGAAAGAATGAATAACATGCATATAATAATCACAATTAATTTTCTCCCAATATTAATGAAAGGTGGAATTTATAAACCCATATAGTTCAATATACCATCAATTGATTAGATAGAAAATAGATTCTTTAATCACAAAATTGTGGCAAAATATCCTGAGCATTGGTTTTTAGACATCATTAATAAGAATGGGAATGATAACTTTACTGGGATCAATGCTAATATTCAGAAAATTAAAGAAGTTCATATGAAAATAAATGACATGGGAATCCATATCCACAATATTATCAAAAAACCACACAAAATTATTTAGAATTTATAGAGGTCTATTGGTATTCTTGACCCATTGAAAATAGTTTAAATTTTATTATTTTGATCACATTCCTTCATCCCTTTGAAGTTAGAAGTCTTTCATTACATGCACTTTTTGAGGCTTAAAAGAATACTTTTATCATGGATAATGTTATATTAGTGATTGATACCGGAAACAAAATCAACCCTAGAATCACATGTCTTAATGACGTGAACAATAAATTTAAGATGAATAATAATTTTCTTACATGGGAAAATTTTCTCATGTATTCATATTTTTAATATTATCTTATGAAATTTGATATTTTAAAAAAACAAAACATATTAATTGTATCCTAAAGACTTCCTTGTATAATAAAACACGTTTTTATATTCATGGTTTGATTTATAGGAATTGTATAAAATGAAAGGAAATTGTGGTTTAGTCTCTTTTTTGATAGTATTTACCAGAAAGGAATGATGATATGATTTTAATATAGCAATTGTGGAGCTTAAAAAAGAGGTAAAAATATACATCTTTACATATTTAAAAATTTCCTATACAATATTTTGGAAACGATATTATATTGATTCTTTATGTAACAAGTATATTTTTCACCAACCAGGTTGACATCATAATGATTTCTATTCTGAATTGAGTTTCTAAAGTGATTGGATTAAATGGCATTATTAGACATGTCATACCTGTCATATTTTCTATGAATGATAGTGAAACTTCCAATAATATTTCGTGAGCCACTCATTATGCTACTTAGTGTCTCAATATTTTCCCAAAGACCTCATCATGTTTTATAACCACTATCAGAATAAACTTTAGAACTAAATTGTGTAATTACCAAACAATTATATCTTAGAGTGACAATCTAACATTTAGAACTTATAAGAGAGACACCATATCGTGTCAACTAAACAAGAACATAACAATTTTTGATAACATTATTAGATTTATTATCATATTCTATTTGATATCATAATTTAGAAAGAGCAGTATAATTTTTTTAAAAATAATAGAATGCCGAAAAATTCCTAGATTATTATTCTTGTGTTGAAAAAGAAAAAAAATATTGAATTAAATGTGCATGGGTTGGCCAATCCCCAACAACATCAAAACATAATACTTATTTAAAATTTCGTATGGATGTATAGCCTAATTTTTTCCATTCCATAAGAACTATTGTTTTTTACTGGTCACTTGATTGCAAAAGTTTTTTTTGTCTTCTATACATGGAATGACTACATATCCCATACATGGATAATCATCATTTTTGGATTTCAATTTCCATTCATTATCAAATTGTTTAAGAGGTAAATTTTCTTATGGACTACCATCCAAGGTGTAATATCTATTGTTTAAAGATTTAACAATGCTACCTATTTTCAATTTATCTATAATATAATGTCAAGAAGAGTATTAAATAGATTAATAATAAGAAACAATAATTCTATTATATTATCTAAGTTCGATCATTAAAATATTGACTAGAGTAAAAAAATTAAATATTCGGTATGTATCCCATGAAATTGAGTTTTCAATTTTATTTTTTGACTAATGGAATTTAGCGGATGTCTTTATAAGGTGACATAAAATATCTCAGCAACATCTATATGAGAGTAAAAAAGAGGACTTCTGAACATCAAATTGGATTATTCAGTCTTACTTATAGTGACTCAGGTTTTTGTCCCTATTAGACTTTGGAATATTTTTATGAATAATTCTAGAGCTAGGCGTGAAGACGGCGTGCGATTCCGATGGCCGGTGTGCCCGGAATTAATTTTAAAAAAATATTAAGTATTTTTATTCTATTCACATGAAGGGTGTGTGATATATCCTGAACGGTAGCTCAGAACATGAATCTGAGGGCACTATTGCGTCCGAGAAATGTTTTTTACCCTAGGCGGGGTGCAAACTTTGTGTGTGCGAGCCTACTGTGGAAAATGCCACCAGGGGCATTTTCGTAAATAAATGGAAATGTTTAATTTTGAGTGTCAGCTCGAATAAAATTTAAATGGAGTCTCAGATCTAAAATCCAAGTTTTTTGCTACGTTCTGAATGGCACGTTTACCCAAATGACAACCTTACCTTTGTCTGCATCGAGAATTGGGCAGAGGCGAGTCCGGAGCCGGAGATATTTTACAAAAAATAAAAATCTTCTTGTATCACCCCCCTTCTTAGACATGTCGTGCGTAGAAGAGGAGGAAATCCTCCTCCTTCCTCTTCTTCCTCCTCACCTTCCAACTGCAAATCGGTGACCGAATCGCGTGATCAAGTTATCGTTGGACTCAAATCTTGATGATGGGCTTTCCAGGATCGTGCAGTGGAAGAATTGGAGCACGGACTTAAGTCAGAATGCCTTCGTTTCTACCTCGAGGTAGGCAGTTTGCGTTTTAAAATCCCGGATCCTATTTTCTATAAATGTTTATATGGTTTGTGTAGTTCGGGTCCCGATCATTCCGAAACATGTATCAGTTCTGAATTTGGAGCACCAGGGTGCTCCGGGTGGCTCCTGAATGTTTTCAGAAAAAAAAAATTTATCGGTGATGAGGGGCGGCGGCCATAGATGAATCTGGTGGGGGCACCGCAATGGCGCAGTGGAATCCGGTGGTGGCACGACAGAATCCGGCGGCTGTGCGTTGGTTTTTAGAGAGGGAGGCGGTGGTCCGGCAAGGTTTTTTCGGGTATTATTTAAACCCCTGTAACTCGCAAACCGAAAGTCCAATTTTAAGGATTTTTGCAGAACATGAATCTTTCATCAAGGATGATTTATTGAAATTATTTAGATAATTTTGTGGTTTTGGCCCGGGACCACGAAACGTTAGAAAATAATAATATTTTATTATTTTTATATTCGATTCATCATAACTCTTGCACGGAGTTTCCAAATGACATACCATCAGAGGAGTTGAGACCATAATGGTATGAAGGAATATTCAATATATTTTCCAAGTGTTGTGACCGAGAACATGCTGTGTTCCCTATGAGGCCAGGTTTGGGTGTTTACGGAGAAACACAACTTTCTCACCAGGAGTCTGATTTTGGTAGATGAATAGTGGATCCTGTGTGTGTTTTTGAGAGGATTGCAATGGTGTAATCCGTTCGTGGAGTTTTGGGATCGAGGGGTGGGCCCCACCCGAGCTGGAATCCGTGAATAGAACCTTTTTTATCCATGGCTTATTTGGTATGAATGAGTAGTGGATTCCATTTGTTTTTTGGAGGGGATCACTGTGGTATGACCCTCTTAATGAGTTTCTAGATATTTGTGTGGGCCTTGTATGGGCTTGCTATGGGGAATAGTGAATTATACACCAGTCGTTTGTTTCAGGTGTGTCAATAGCCTATATTGCATGCTTTTATGCATGGATTTCGATGATGTCCTCGGTATCGGCCTTGGAGGTGCACTGTGTGGTGTTGTTGTGGGTCACTCGGGTTAGCGATGTTTGGACCAGAAATGGTTGTGGGTACTCCCTTGGTTCTATCCTTCGAGCTTTCTCACAGGATCACGACCATCGTATAAATTTATGGTCCTCTCGATGGGATGTTTAATCTGTTAGAGTTATGGAATCCCTTCGGCGGGCCCGGAGTGGGATTCTATAGCATCGTTTCCCTAGACCGCGTTCTTAGTATCACTGTGAATGCTTATCCATGGGCGTTAATCCCATATCTAGCTGGTTGACCCTATAGGGTTTATGGAATCATCGGGATTATGATCCCCTACGTAGTGGGCTGTGCTCAATAGGGTTGTGTAATCTTCGTTTAAATGATCCTCTACTCAGCATGAAGATTATAGTAGGGTTGCAGTGTCGTTGGATACATGATCCCCTACTCAGCGTGTGATCTCGGTTGGGTTGGTGCATCATCAGTTTGATCCCCTACACCGTGAGTTATACTAGATATGGTTCTAGAATCATCTTGACCACCTTTACGCAGGTGATGATCCTCTATCTGATTAACGTGCTTCTTTCGAGTTCCAGATCGGGTTGTGGTATCCCCCAGTAGATCCTGGGAGTGATCCCCTATCCGTGAGACCTTCGATTGCCAAATCGGGTTGTGGCATCCGCAAGCGGACCCTGGGAGTGATCTCCTATCTATGAGATCTTCATATACTAGTGTGGGTACTGGAATCCCCTAGCGGGCCCTTGGAGTGATCCCTATCCTAGGAGTTTGGTGTTCATGTTATTTCAGCGAGGTATCCTCAATGACTCTATCCGAGGAGTGTGATCTCTCGGGTGAGCGTATGAGTTGTTTGTGTGTGACTTGATGGATTGTATCTCTCAGATGAGTGTCATTTCGATGATGGTGATCATGGAGTATTCTATCCTGGTTGTGAACTGTTGCTGGTGATGAGTTCGTCACCTCATGTGGCATGGTGCGTGAGCTGAGTATATATGAGTGTTCAAGGTGTATGTATGGTCATATAACTAGATTGAGTAGACTTGTTGCATTTAATTGAGGATGGTCATGAGATGGTGTTTCTCCCTCTTATGGGTTCCCTCTGGCTGGGATGAGCATACTATTTTCTTTCAGTTACTCTCTTTTGTTTTGGGTTTTTGGCGTGCATACTGAGTATTTTTATACTCACCCCTTCAAGGGATTTGAACACACATGTTTGTGTCTTGTGGAGACCACAGCCCTTTCGATGGAGTCCTAGGAGGACCTGGAGCAGGTGGAGCTGAGTGGGCGGGCTTGACTGGGGTGTTTACTAGAGCTGTGTCGAGGAGGTTACCGGAAGGTGTTTTGGTAGTGCTTTTTCCTCCTGAGCAGATTGGACACTTTGGTAGTTTTCTTTTGGTGGGCCCAATTTTTCCCTTTTTTACTTCTGTTGTACTCTGGTTGTTTGTTAGTAGTACGCATGCATTTACTTTTCAGTTTTATATATCTATGAACTCTTGCACAGATGTTTATGTGGGTGTGTGTGTACAGATACCTTAGGATAATGCCTCTCTTGTGTGTGATAGCCTACTCGGCGCTAGATTCCAGCTCCTAGCCAATTGGAGGCGGGTTTGGGGAGTCGCGGCTCGAGCCCCATTGGGTTGGGTCGTAATAGAGTGGTATCCGAGGAGGTTTCACCTTTGGGATCTCAGATCGTAGCTGGTCTAGTTGTGAGATTGGTTTGCGTTTCATAGCGGTAGTGTTATGATGATTCGAGCTCATAGTTCCTGCCATAGACTCCAGGGTTGGTGTGGTGGCCGATGTATCCATACACCAGGACTCTGATAACATGCCTTTAGACTCGGGACATTTGTACACTGGTCATAGGGGAAAAACTGTACATGCATCATAGAGGACTCGGTTTTGGGTTTTTCCTTGTCCTTCTTGAGTCAGCTCCCCAGATATACTCTTTGAATGTATTGTGTCTTGAATGAATTTCATGATGCTTCCACAATGACCTCTATTGGGGGTTCCACATCAGGATTGTGGTGATGATCCTCCCTGTCTAGAGGATGTGGACCAAGGTGCATGTTCTGATGTTGTTCCTCCATGTGGTCCCCTAGTTGAGCCCCCACCTGTCGAGCAGCTGGCTGTGCCAGTAGTGTAGGGTGGGGTTGTGTGCAGACTTCGTGCACTGGAAGAGTTCTAGAGGCTGCGACCTATGAGGTTTCGGGGGGATCTAGACCCCAAGGCATCTGATGACTAGCTCGAAGTAGTAACCCATGTTTTCTACCTTGTGAGGACACCTCCGGAATAGATGGTGGTCCAACTGGCGAGTCTTCTGCATGGTTCGGCTTGGCGATGGTGGAGTTTGATGATGCAATCCCATGATGAGTAGACGCTAACATGGGAAGAGTTTGAGCAGCTCTTTAGGGAAGTGTTCTATCTGGTGACACTGAGGTCATTGTGGATACAGGAGCTTCTGCATCTTCGGCAGGAGGGTATGACTATATTAGAGTACTCAGCGTGGTTTACAAACCTATCATGCTACTCCCAGGATATGGTGCGATACTCGTTCTTTAGGGCTTGTACCATCGAGTTGGGACTACGTAGGGACATCCGGGGAGGTTTGGATTCCTTGTGTCTTCCCACCTATGATGGAGTGCTAGAGAGAGCGTTGGTGGTGGAGAGATTTCTGGCTGAGTAGGTCCCACCTGTTAGTGCTGGGCAAGAGAGAGCTGAGACATTGTTAGTCGGATTCGCATTTGGTAGCTAGTGGTAGGAGAAAGGGTTTGGTAATGGCCGACGATTCAGAAGGCGACCTGAGGATGGAGGATCCGAGACTCAGGGCTTAGAGGCCAGTTTAGGGTTTGTGCAGGAGTGGCGGTGTTACGCTTGCAACGGTCGGGGATATCTTTCTAGAGAATATCCGAACCGTCGGGCTGTTGCGAGGGAGCCAATCAACAGACTGCCTTGGCTGAGGCAACCTCTCGAGTAAGGAGGTCCGTAGGGCGGCGGACATGGCGACGGAGTTGGTACAGAATTATGATGTGGTATGTGGTATCAGTTACCACCGCCACCACCCCTAGGTGGTCCACACTGGGCTCAGGGAGAAGGTGGTCATGGGCGAGGACTGTTGTGTGCCCTAGAGACTATTGACCTAGTGACATCGCGGATGGATACAGGTACACCTTGTTTCCATTCTACTTTCTACAGTAGTTTTCTAGACACTGTTTAACAGTACCCTTCCTATCCATTTCATTCTTGAGTTTTTTTCAGGGCGTTGGTAAGACCCTGTGTGGGTGTTGTTCGGCGTGCTTCAAATGTGTGAGAAAGAGGGATCCTTCCCCCACTGAGATGCGTTTTTTTGACGTGATTAAAACCATGTGGGCAAGGTAGTTCTGTGCCAAGAAGATACTATTGAGGTGTGATGTATGAGTTCCCCTGACATTGTTTTTTTTGGCATGAGTGTTTGTTGGCGAAATCGCTGGCGTGAGAGACCCAGTTGAGAGCCCAGTCGCTTTCCTAGTGCTTGTGAATTTTCAGGGATGAAAATTCATATGGGGTGGGGAGGATTTAGAGACTTAGGTTTTTGGCCCTATTAGACTTTTTAATATTTCTATGAATAATTCCAGAGCTAGGCGCGAAGACGATGTGTGATTCCATGGCGGGGTGTGCCAGGAATTAATTTTATAAAAATATTAACTATTTTCATACTATGCACGTGGCATGGGTTTGATATCTCCTCTACAATAGCTCAGAATGGGAATCGGAGGGCATGTATGAGTCTGGAACATGTCATTTACACTTAGAGGGGTGTAAAAATTGTGGGCATGGGTCTACTGTGGAAACCGCCACTGGAGAAATTTTTGTAAATAAATGGAAACATTTAATTTCGAGCGTCGGCTCGTATAACTTCTTAACATAGTCTCAGATGGAAAATCTGAGTCTGCTGTTGCATTCCGAATGGTGCCTTTACCCTAAGGTAGACCTTACTATTGTCTGCATCGGGCATCGGGCAGAGGCGATTCAGGAATCAGATATACTTTTAAAAAATAATTATCTTCTTCTGTGTCCCCGCCCCCCTTGGAGGTGTCGTGCGTAGCAGAGGAGAGACTCATCCTCCTTCCTTATCTTACTCCTCCCATTCTGACGACGAATCGGCGACCTAATCACACGATCAAGGTGTTGTGGGACTTAGATATTGACATAAGGAATTCCAGGATCGTGCACTGGAAGTTTTGGAGCACGGATCTAAATCGAAACGTCGGTGTTTCGCATGCGAGATAAGCGGTATGAGTTTTTAAATCTTGGATCATGTTTTTGTGTTGTTTTTATTCTAATTTTTATAAGTATTTTGTAGTTCGGGTCTCGAGATTTCCAAAACATGTTTTGGACTTGAATTTGGAGCATCAGGGTGCTCTCGGTGGCTCCCAGAAGTTTTCTGGCAGAAAAACCCAGTTTTCCGGCGACGAGTGGTGGAGGCCAATGTGGAATCCGGCGATGTCGTGGTGGTTTCTGGCGAGGTAGGTGGTGGTCCGGCCAGGTTTTTCCAGGGGATCTTTAAAACCGTGTAACTCGCAAACCGGGAGTCTGATTTGAGAGTCATTTGCGGCGACATGAAGCTTTCATCAAGGCAGACCTCTTGAAATTTTTTATAGAATTTTTTTAGTCGGGATTTTGGTCCGGGGCCATGAAACGTTGAAAATAATAATAATATTTTATTATTTTCATATTCGATCCACCATTACTCTTAAACGGAGTGTCCAAATGATGTACCATCAGAGGAATTGAGACCCTGATGGTATGACAGATTTTTTCAAGATAATTTTCAGGTGTTGGGACGGAGAACAGGGTGTGGGCCCCACGAGGCTGGGATTGGGCGTTTATGGAGAAATGCAGCTTTCTCACAACGAGTCCAATTTTGGCGGATGAATAGTCGACCATGTATGATTCTCCCAGAGGATTGAAATGGTGCAATCTGTTCGGTGAGTTTCAGGATTGAGGCATGGGCCCCACCGGAGCTGGCTTCGGTGAATATTATATTTTTCACCGGTGGTCCGTTTGGGATGGACGAGTAGTGTATTCCGTGTGTTTTTTTGAGGGAATCGTCGTGGTATGATCTGCTTGATGTGTTTTGGGATCATTGTGTGGGCCCCGCACAGGCTACCTATGGTGAATAGTTCCTTTTTCACCGGTCATCCGTTTCAGGCACATAAATAGCCTATCCCGCATGCTTTTACGCATGAATTGTGATGGTTTCCTTGGTATCAGCCTTGGAGGTGCGTGGTGTGACGTTGTTGGGGGTCTCTCAGGTTAGCAGTGTTTGGACTAGCAGTGGTTGAGGGTACTCCCTTGGTTCATTATTACGAGCGTTCGCACGACATCACAACCTTCGTATTGGTTACTGTTCCTCTCGATGGGATGTTTAATCTGTTAGAGTTGTGGCATCCCTTTGATGGGCCTAGAGCGGGATCCTCTAGTATCGTTTCCCATAGATCAGGTACATGGTATCACTGTGACTGCTTATCCATGGGCGGCGATCCCCTATCTAGATGGTTGACCTCATAGGGTTTGTGGCATCATTAGTATTATGATCTCCTACATAGTGGGCCGTGCTCAGTAGGGTTGTGGCATAATTAGGTATACGATCCCCTACTCAGCATGAAGATTATAGTAGAGTTGTGGTATCGTTGGATATACGATCCCTACTCAGTTTGTGGTTTCATAAGGGTTGGTGCATCATCACTTCGATCCCCTACACCATGAGTTATACCAGATAGGGTTCTCGTATCGTTGTGACCTCCTTTACACGGGTGATGAACTTCTATCTGAGTGATGTGCTTCTTTCGATTTCCAGATCGAGTTGTGGTATCCCCCAGCAGATCCTGGGAGTGATCCCCTATCTGTGAGACCTACGATTTCCAGATCTGGTTGTGGCAACACCCAGCAGATCCTGGGAGTGATCCTCTATCTGTGAGATCTTCGTATACCGGCTTGTGTTATGGAATCCCCTAGAGAACCCTTGGAGCGATCCCCAATCCTAGGAGTTTGTTGTTCATGTTGTTTCAGTGAGGTTTCCTAAGTTAAGTTATCTGACGAGCGTGATATCTCAAGTGAGCCCTTGAGATGTTTGTGTGGGACCCGATGGAGTGTATCTCTCGGATGAGTGTCATCTGGGATGACAGAGATCATGGAGTGTGATATTCTAGTTGTGAACTGCTACTGGTGATGAGGTCGGTACCTCATGTGGCTTGGTGTTTGATCTGAGTATATCTGGGTGTTCAAGGTATATGTAGGGCATACATCTGGATTGAGCTAACTATTTGCGTTTAGCTGAGTATGGTCATGAGTTGGAGTTTCTGTCTCATCTGGGTTCACTTTGGCTGGGAGGAGCGGACAATTTCGTTTTAGTTTCTCGCTTTTTTTTGGGTTTTTGGGGTTCCTATTGTGTGTTTTTATACTCACCTCTATAGGGGTTTTTCCCCAATAGGTCTGTGTCTTGTGCAGACCACATGCCTTTCCATGGAGTCCTAGGAGGACCCAGAGAAGGCGGAGGTAAGTGAGCAGGTTTGACCGAGGTGTTTACCGGAGTTGTGCCGAGGAGCATACTGGAAGGTGTTTTGGCAGTGTTTCCTCTTTTCTAGTAGGTTGGACACTTTTGTATTTTTCTATTGGTGGGCCATGTTTTTCCATTTTATACATTTGTTGTACTTTGGTTGTGGGATAGTAGTATGCAATCATTTAATTTTCTATTTTATATATCATTGCACTGTTGAATGGAGGTTTATGTGGGTGTGTGTGTACAGGTACCATAGGCTAATGCTTCTCTTGTGTGTGATGGCCTACTCGGTGCTAGACGCTAGCCCATGTCCTATTGGAGGCGGGCTTGGGGAGTCGCTGAATGAGCCCCATTAGGTTGGGTCATGACAATACTGATATTTTTATTACCAATAGAATTATTTAAATTTCCATCAATATATTCCTCCAAAACATTATGTGTTATGTTCCTATCCTCATGAAAATGTAGACAAATTTGACCAAAAAAGGTCTAAGAGACATCAACCATGACCTTCTTATTAGATATTCGGCCAAGGTTTTCATCATTTAGAGACTCAATTAATGTCTTCATGTCATTAAAATATTCATGGATGATGAAATAATAAATATTTGGAAAAATTATTTTTACATAATGATTACCCCTTAGAAGATCATCAAGACACCTAAGTATAGATAACAACCTTGAAGGTAATTCAACCAGAGAAGTAACAACACAATGTGGATTTTTTACATCGATAATATTTAAGAAACTTTTTTGAAAAAAATAAATTTATTTTATTATTTTAATTTTCCATTTAATAAAATTACGCATTCATCAAACATTACAATTGGGAAAGCATTCACTACATGTGACAAATGTTTATCTTACATTACACAAAGTAATGACTATCCATGTAACAATATTTTATTATTATTATCATAATTATTAATGTGGGTTAATTATTAACTATAAATTAAACATATTAATGTGAATAGTATTAAATAATTTTTAAATATGATTTATAATGATTTTATATTTATAAAATATACTTTTAATGAACTGTATAATTGTTGGTAAAAACATTATATGTTTGAAAATTACTCTTTTCCCTAAGGAACTACTTTTTATGTCATATTTGAATAATAATGAAATTGCCATTAATAAAATTTACAAATGTAAATATATAAACAAATCACAATTTTTTAATTCATACTGTCAAAATTATATTAGTGTTATTTGTTTAGATTTTATTTATATTTCATTTTTTGGAAGAATATGGGAAAATATTACATTATAATTGAAAAAAACTTTTTCATATTATTAATTTATGTTTTTAATTTATATTTTAATTTTTATAAAAGTATAATTAGTTCAAACTTACATAGTCTGACACAGTTTTGGAAATTGGAACCAATTTCACCTTGTAATTGTATCTAAATACATTTAAATATTTTGAGCTTTTCACATTAAAAATTGGCCGCCTTATCCCGTCTTTAAAATTAAAATTATATAGAATAATGAAAATTCTATGTTTATAATATAACAATGAATAGTCAATATTTCTAATAAAAATTGTAAAAACTATTTATTATTGAAAAATTAGGTGCTTACTAAATAATGAGTGAATTTTATTAAAATTTACTAAGGTAATTAAAGAAAAATTTGTGTTTAAATTTTGGATAAAATTTATACTTAGAAGGATAATGGAACTAGAAACATGTCAAAATTATATTTTATGTAAATATCTCGATAAAATAATCTATTTAACTAGGTTTATATTTAAAAAATTTACAATTTTTATCTTGAATCACTTTATTTAATTATATTTTTTGTTTCATTTAATTTTATTCTCTCATCTGTATTGCGAATGAATGTTTCCAATGTGGAACGAGTTTATAGAATTAATCTAACCATTTAAGAGGATTTTTTAATTGTACTTCCATTAATAAAATAATAATATTAATATCTAAAGTAGACTCATGGATTTTCGAATCTACAAGTTATTCCTGATATCTTCATATACTGGTACCATATTACACTAATTGGTATTTGAAGATAATTATGAATTTTTATTTTATAAATCATGACTCTATTTATCATTTCAGTCAGGAATATTTTTCTTTCAAAATCATGTTTTCTAAAATTTATTTAAAAAATGTTTTGAAATGATCCTTTGATATTATATTCAATGAAAAAGGATTTCAATTATTTTCAATGATTCGCTCATAATTGGTCAAAGATATATTGAAATTAATATTTTTTTTTAAAATGTTTATTTTTTCAAATGTTTTAATAATGTTGAATGGATTTTTTTCTCACAAAATGTTTTTTTAAAAAATATTGAAAATTATTTTCTACCAATGATTTAATCTGTTGGTTTTACCAATTCCTTTATGGGGATACTATCATAGGGGACTATAAATATTCATTATATGAATTTTTTTATAGAATTATTGTTATGAAACCCATTTCTCTTCCGTTGGTTATATACTTTTGGAACCAATTTATCATTCATGGTTTATATTATTATGGAATTTTTTTCTCTTTCATGGGTCATGTTTTTATGGATCTGTTTTATCTTTAACGTGTTAGATGATTTATGGAAACCATTTCCCTTTCATAGTCTATATATTCTTATGAAACCTAATTATTTTCATCGGTTATTATTTTAAAGAAATTATTATGAAACATGTCCCTTTTTCAAAACTTATTATATGAAGAAATGTTTATGGAATCTATTTAATAACATGGGTGATTATATAATTATTTATGATCTTATGGTACATGTTTTTATTGTTTTGTTACGATATGGTTGGGACCTATATATAATTATAATGCATTATGTTAATATTTATATATCAGGAGATATAAATGGTTGGAATATAGTGAACTTAGTTGAGTAAAGGACATTGTCTGCTAAGATGTTCATGTGAGGAAACATTTACTAAAAAGTTGTTCATGGGAGTAAACCATGACTACATATATTGATTGTGGAATTAACCCATTCAACCAATATGTCAATGGAATTAATCCATGAATATTTTGGAATTATTTTTTATAAACTTGTGTGTTTCCTACTATAACAATCCATGTTTGACATACATGGACATTGCATTACTTTTATGGAATAATTAATACATGACATAGATAGATGCTGAAAGACCATATTCATTTATTTCAATTAGAAATATGGAACATAATCTTCTGTGGTTGGGGATTGGATTAGTGGTAATATCCCTATAATAAAACTATAAATTTGTGGGTTCAAAACACATTAGACGTTGTTACTATAGTAGTACTACAGTGGTAATACATCAAGGGTGGAACTGTAGCAAAAATTTCACTATTGAAACAGTTGAAACTATTGCAACAACGTGGGACAATAGAGGTGGAATGAAACTGTTCCAGGGGCGGTTATTGTGTGAGTATTGTAGAAGGCTTATACTATAGATGTACTATTCACAGAATGGGATTTGGGGAAAAAATTAGTCTACATGCCATGTATTGGGGTATATTCCCACTAGAACTTTTGGATATGTAATGGGTCTCCCTCTACCTAGTTTAAAGAGGGAATTACATTGGTATAATGAATAAATGAGGCATGAGACCCAAAATTTTAAAAAAATGGAACATAATCTTCTAACATTTTGGACAATCCTCAATATATCCCATAAACAACATACCCTTTTACCTACCTAAAACCATTTTCTATATGATGAGGAAAATAAAACATAAAATGGGTGATCTCAAATGATTATTAAAGGAACCATAGAGAAAACAAAAAACAAAAACAAAAGAATATAAAAACCTTAATATAATGTTTCAATATAAAAATCATCAGTCATGAAATATATTTGCGAAGTATAGAAGGAATAGATTATAATGGAACATTAATCACTATATAATAGTATTTTCATTACTCTTGGAACTGTGGAAGAAAATAAGTAGATAATATTATTTACGTACTATCCATGAAATTGATTCTAAGACCACTATAGTGGACAAATTTTATTACTGAACATATTTTACATGGCATTCCATCCATGTATTACTGATCCAGATTAACTTGTCATTGAATCCATGTATTACTGAACTAGGTTTAATTTCTAATCTAGTCATGTATATATCATGAGATATATATATTTACCCAATGAATTGGCGGGAGATATATGTCCCACCCATCTAATAATGATATCATTTGGACATGTTCAACAAAAACATAAATCATTCATCATAGCATAACCCACGAAATAAAATGTAATTCGTAATCATCATTCCCTAATATCATAATCCATATAAAATAAATTATTTTCATACAAATAATTTGATCATAAACATAATAAAATAAAATTATTAATAGGGATATAAACATAACTATATGTCATCTCATATGGAAAATAAATTTTATAAAACTCAATGAACTTAATTTTTGAAGATAATTTCGTTTGTTCATAAAGACATTTTATTTTCTCAAAATTTCTCACATTTTTGAACATATGTAATTTAGATGATAATAAACATGAAATCATGTAGAAGAAGCCTCTTGGTAATAAGTTGTTATGAAGAAATAAAAATCTATTCATTTTGTATATGCTAAAAAGGAACATTATTTCATACTTTTTTCATAGAAGACAAAAAGTAACTCATATTGTAAAAGAAATATTGATTCCATATGAACCATATAGTAGAATTAAAAAGCGGTAATAAGGACATTAAAAATACATAAGATAATTATAATCTTTTTTTCGAGATATTTTTTTTAAAACAACAACATTGATGAAAAATATGTTTCTATTAAATACGTATTTATAAAAAAATATCAGATAATAATCTGATGGAAATATTTTTCTAACCTTAGGACTTATTTTTTGGCATGTGTATGAAACTCCTGTATAGTGGATTTTAACATATTATTCACATATAAAGGAAGAATGATAATATTTATTATATCATATGTGTTTAACTAATGAAATTATATTTCTTATTTATTAAAAATTTCCATTTTAAATGAGCATTTTGGTTAATAATTGTTTTATTTATCATACATTGTTTTAATTGTTATTCACCATCTTATTACATAGATAGTGGTTTAATTGCTTAGATAATTTAATAAAGTACTTTTAAATTAGAAATACCCAGTATATAAATATATATTATTGATTGATAAATATAATGGAATACACTATTCATGGATATAGAAGGTCGTACGCACGCATGAACATTGTTTCTATTTACTTATTGAATTCAATGGAAGAGGGTGAATGTTATGTATTTATATATACGTAAATATAGTAGAAGTTTTTTATATAAGTCATTATTATTTGTTATATATACATTATAACTAGTATTGAATGGTTAATGTGGATAATGAATCTTATCTCATCAAGGAGACTATAAGGCATTCTTAGGTAGGAGCGATGATATCATTTGTTATTGGTAAAATGATATGGAATTTGATAGAATATTAATTATAAAGAATTATTTTAATGTTATGTTCATTATTTAAATCTATTAGTTTAATCATTAAAAATATACAAATTATTTATTGTTGAATAATAAATTACTCAACGACGTGGAGATAGTAAGCTGCACACACACACACATGATGATATTGTTATTCAAAGGATGGATAAAAGGAGCTATAAAGTTGTACAATAATTTTAATAAATTATCTGAATGTAGAATATACTGGATCTATTAATTAGTGTGATAAAAATATAATAGTAGGATGTAGAATAAAAAATGAATTTTGAAATATGTGACAAAAAATTACCTCTTTTTCGGGTATCTTTATTTAATTTGCACAAAAACTCTCTCTAGGATGGATTTCTACCCAATCTGTGGACTCTATAAGGAATGGAGGGATTTTGAGTGATTTCATTATAACAATTTTGATGAGGCAAATGGATTTATGTGTGTGAGTAAGTGAGTAGAGGTGATAGCCTTTTAAAATAGGAGAGGCACTTTAAGAATGTATTTAAATATTAATTAATTATAAATTGATTTTAAGTTTATATTGGTCCCAAACACATTTATATATAATATAATATGAATATTTTTTGAAATCATCTCAAAAAATATAATTTATACATGTTTTGATCTTATTTTGAACCACATCGTTTAGACTTATGCTTAATTAATTTATTTAATTTTAGTTGTCTTAACAATACTCTTAATATAAACTTGTTATAAATATTTAATATACAATTGTAAATTGTCATTATTTGGATAATCTATGAAATTTTAGACCATATAATTTTCACTTTGTATTTTTAAATATTTTTGAGATTTTTAAATAATATAATAATCTTTTATTTTCATAAAATGTCTATAGTGTCAATTTTGGAAATATTCAATTATTTAACATTAAATTAAATCAAAAAAGAAGATAAATTAGAGAGAAAATATTCAATAAACTCCTGACATGTCATAGTAAATAATATAATTCGTGTAAGACATTAGTTATTTCATATAATATTTATTTTATTATTATTAAAACCCTTTTATTTTATATTTCTATAAATTAAATAATTTCCCAATCACTATTTTTTCATGATAAATGGCAGTTATTGGATCTATAAAAATTATTAATAAATGAAAATGATGTAGATAATTTCATTATACTTCAATAGACTATTTATTTTTGAAGTTTTATCATGTTTATAACTACATAAAAATTATTATTCTTATATGATATTTGAGTGTGACATGTTGATAATTTCTATTGTTTTAATTATAATTACATCACTTTTATGAACATAATTAAATTAAATGAATAATTTCAGACTCCTTTGGGATTTTTGTCAAAATTTTTTTTGTGAAATATAATTTTTTAGGATTTATTATAATTTTAATATCATTGTCAAATTATGTATACCGTAATTCACCAGATTTAGCATTATCATTGTTGAATAAAAATTATTGAAGTTACTATTTGTAATCTCAAAAAAATACCAATTGATATAAATTGGAAAAAAAGAATCTAAATATCTAAGAAATTTTTTAATATTTAAAATAAAAAATATTTAATAATAAATTAAAAATTAATTCTTGTATTCAAAACCAAAGAATGAGTTTTAAAGACGTAAATACTATCAAAATATTAGCATGTGTTTATGTCAAATTTAAATGTGAAATTTCATAGAATGACCAAAATTATATTAAATGAAAAATATATAATCCAATTAAACAATAAAATCAATAAAAAATTATAATCAAACAATATTAATAAATTATATGAAAAGTAATTTTTAAATTTCAATGTAGTATTTTTACAATTCATTAAAATATAAATTTTAATAGAAAAAATACAAATAATAAACCAAAGTAATTTTTTTTCTTTTTCAATGAATAATTTTATTTTGTCATGTATAAATTATAAAGTTTTAATGTTTTATATTTAATAATGGTTCTCCATCAAAATGTGGTAAATCTAAATTTGTTTAAAAATTATTCTTTTATCCCAGACATTGACATTGTTTTTTATATCATATCAAAAAACATTTAAGTTGAATTTAAAACCGTAAACATATTATTCACTAATAATATATATAAATATTAGTTTTAAAATTATATAGACTCACTTATTTTCATTTAAATATTTTTTTAGAAAAACATATCATTTATATTCATTTGTTTTTTATTTATTTTATACATAATTTGGTAAGAAAATAATAATTTTATAAACATATGTAAATCATATTTTCATAATTAAGGTAACACTATTCATTCTATTCAATCTAAAGGCTATGTGATAACTAAAAAAATAATACTTATTTGTTCACTTATACTCAGTCTTGCGTGAAATGAATTATATCAAGAGATCTAAAAATTGTGTGTAAAACAAGCCAATAATTGTGTTGCGTATACTGCAAGATAATATTGTGTTGAAAATAGAGAAACATAACATTCATTTAGCCTGAAACACAAGATATAAAAGAAATTAAAAATAACTTATCTCATAAAATCTAAGGGTGATAAATCATTCTCTCCTTTAATGAATATCTCCCTCAAAATCTGTCGGGGTTTTAAAAGGATTACTACGTGAATGTTCGATTGTATAATCACACATCGTAATAAAAAATTCTAAAACATTCTATTAAAAAGGAATGTTATAAAAATAATTTTAAAAAAATTTAACTCATTACCGAGTCTCCAAATAAGAGAATATATGTGGGATGTGAAAACATCGATATGGAAAAAAAATCTAACAATCATGTTCTGATGGATAGTTATATAGTACAATGTTTGGAGAAAGTTAAAAATGATAAATCCATAAATTTATGATGATAGAACATGTCATCTAATTCACTTAATATGAATGTAAAATGACAAAAAATTTGGATTTAATGATCCTTTTACGAAAGGTGAATAACATGAGCTAGATTACCTTCATGATTTCAGTACAATCTCGTTTTTCTTCTTGCCTAGATCAATTTTTTACTTCATCTCTTATTCAATGAAATGAAGTGGAATTTTCATTCATAATGTGTTCGCAGATCATGCAATCCATAAATATAATTATAGGACATCTAATCTGCCTAAATAAAAAGGTTATAATTGTTTAAATATTCATAAGTCTAACAACACTGAGATTAGACATTGTTATAACCAATTCCATCTAACGATTAACTTAATTATTCTATATATTTATAAACATAATATCCTTGTAAAATAAGAAAACCCCAAACTATAGAAATATATTCAATTACTCAGCTTAACATTTATCCCCCATATATCACACGGTATATATGGTTGTTCACATTCCAAAAATGTGAACACCATGATCATGTATTATCATGAATCACGGTAAGAAAATAAATTACCGAATATCCTTAGTGAAAAAATGAATGTTTCTTTATCCCAATTTTTATTTCATATATTCTATATGTCCCAAAAAGTTTTAAACCTTATCTGTGATAGAATATCCCTATTGTCAAAAACTCCATAATTAGTTCCAATGAAACTCACATCATCCAATATACTTATCCATATCAATCTTTTCTTTATCAAAACATCATTATCTTAACATAATGGACATATTAATGGTTATATTTCCATTAATCAAGTGTTCTGAAAGTGTATCACATTACCTTAAATCACATTGCTGGTCCATAGACCTATTCAACGTGTCCTTTAAAATCTTTAATTAAAAATGTATATTAAAAAACACTTATATATTTCATGATTCATATAAATTAATCATTGAATTTTGAAACATATACACCTCAATCTTGCAATTTTATTCTTAAACCATTACTTACGATCCATCATATTTTTCTTTCCTAAAATATTAATTATTTCTTATGGTTTATCTACAACATGATTCTTATGTTTAATGTAAAAAATACTGGAAGAACATCACATACCTTTCACATGTCATTTACATTCTATTTATCGTCAATAGTATGACCACTACTAATACCATCATCATGATTATCTTCATAATATTTACACATAGGAAGTAAATATTCATAATTCCAAAAATTTCCACATCTAAAACATTCAATGGTTAACTAGGTTCTATATAGTTCTGGTTATTTACATTGACTATAAAGCAATGTGTGAGAAATAAATATTATAGATTAGAAACACATATGTAAGGAATATTACATGTAGTTTTCCAATCTGTGATATATTATGTTAAATCCAAGGTTAGACATGAGTATCACAAGAACCCTAGGATTGTGAACTATACTTGATTATCCTTAGTAGATCCCTAGTTATGTCCTTATAAATATCTTTAGTGATCTCACTAATATTTTCACATCTCAGTTTACAAAGGTTGATGAAACCTTTTCACTGATACCAGTTATAATGATCTAAGCTTATCGTACATGGACATTTCATTAATTTTTCAGAATTCTTAATTCTTTACATAAACAGATACCCAAAGACCATATTTTTTTAGTACCATTGAAAACATGGAACATAATATTCTAACATGGTGGATGATAATCATCACCTCACATAAATATCATCCTCTTTTTTCTTATCTAAACATATCTTGATATCCTGGGGAAAATAAAACATAGAAGTGAGAGCTAAAATCCTCATTAAGGGTAATCATTGATAACAGAAAACAATCCATAAAAATAAAAATGTAAAAACATGGACATTGTGTTTAAATATCCAAATCCCGAATCATGAAATACATATTTTTAGCACATAAGGCATAGATCATAAAGAAACATTAACCATGAAAAAATAGTATTAGAATAAAACATGGAATTGAGGAAAACAAATAATCACATAATATGAGTTAAATAGTACGTATGGAATTGATTCCAAGACATTAATAGTAGAAAAAGTCAATTAAGGAATCAAGATTATTTTTCATTCCGTCCATGTATTACAGAACATGATTTACTAGTTGTTCCCGACCCATATTACAGAACCCAATTTACATTCCATTCTAGTAATGTATATCAATTGTGATATTAATATTTTCCCAATTCAGAGTAAGGATATATATGTCCCACCCATCTCATAATGTAATCATTATTACATGTTACATGAAAAGATAAATCATTCATCATAGCCTAACCCATGAAATAAAATGAATTTTTTAAACATCATACCATCACAAAATAATCTATATAAAATAAATGTATTTCATAAAAATACTTGTATCATAGTAAAAACCATATAAAAGTATTAATATGGATATAAAAATAAACCTATTTCAAATAATAAGGAAAATATATTTGATACAACAGTTGATCTTAATTAGTGAAGAAAATATCATTTCTTCTTCAAAAAAATTTCTTTTCTAAAAATGTCACACAATTCTGAATGAAAGGATATTTGTTAAATATAAATAATAAATCATGTAGAGGAAGCTTTACTTAAATAATTCATTATTAATACATAAAAATCGAATGATGCCATATAATTTTAAAAAGAACATTCTCCTTCTACGTTAGTCAGAGATGTCAAAAAGTAACTCGTATAGTAAATGAGAGAATGATTCCATCCCAACCATGTAGTAAAAGGTAAAAAATATTAAAAAAAAGTTAAAAAACATATATGAATAGTAAAAATTCTTGGAAAAATTGTTTAGAAAACCTTGGCATTGATGATCAATATACACCCAATAAATACTTCCATATAAACAATATCGGCTAAAATGAGATTGCCAAATTATCTCGTACCAAATGTATAATTATTTTTGTATGAGTATAAAACTCTTTTATAGTAGATTTAATCATATTATTATATTTAACATAGCTATAATATAATTTATGATATCATATATGGTTTTATTATAACATTATATTACACGTTTATTTTTCAATTCCATGTTAATGCAATGTTTTGGGTAATAGTCATTTTATTTATCGTATATTTTTTGACATGTTATTTCTGATATTATTACAGAGATAATGATTTATTTACATCAAGAATTTAATAAATAATTTTTGTATCATAAATATTCTGAATAAGAATATATATATTAGATATATAAATGAAATGGATACTTCGTTCATTGAGATGGTAGGTCATACGTACGCATAAAAATTATTCTTGTTCCCTTATTGAACTGAATGAAAGAAATAAAATTATATATATATATATATTATAGAATTATTATGTCATATATTTCATGATTATTTATTATATATACTTTATTATCAATTTGAAATGTTAATGTGAATAATGATTCTCATCGCGTCATGGAGACGGTAAGCCTTACTTATGCACATGCGGTGATATCGTTCACTTAATGATTAAATGGAAGTTCATGGAATATTAGATATACATAATTATTATCATATTATATTCATTAGTAAAATATATTATATTCATTAATATACACATCAAAATCATTTATAGTAGAATAGAAAATTAAACCACGATGTGTAGATAATATGTCATACGTACGCATGTACGATGATATTTTAATTCATATATTGCCTAAAAGGAAGTATATGGTTGTACCATCATTATAATAACATATAATAATGTATTAAATACTTGATTTGTTACATCAGTATGATAAAAACATAATAATTGGAATTATAAGAAGAAAATCATTTTGAAACATGTGATAAAATAATTACCTTTTTTGAGTATCTCATTTTGATTTGCACAAAACGTATCCATATGATGGATTTCTTACTAAAGTTTGGCCTCTATAAATAATTTTTTAGCTTATTTTATTAGAATATGGATGGTCCCATTTCATTGAAGGTGTGGGTATGTGAGTAGAGGTGGTGGCCTTTAATAAGAGGGAGGAGGGGTACTTTTGGAATGTCTGGAAATATTAATTTATTATAAATTTATTTTCAGTTTATAATTATCCCAAACTCAATTATTTAAACAATACGATGATTATGGGTTCAAATCCTCTCTAAAAATATAATTTAGATATATTTTGATCTTATTTTAAAACATATCATTTTGATTTATCATTATTTAAACTATTTAATTGTATTTGTTGAAATAATACTCTAAATAATAAATGGTTATAAATATTTACTTATCTGTTGTAAATTATCAGAAATATGATACATTATGAAATTTTATATCATATTATTTCTACTTTTTAATTTCTAAATATTTTGTTATTTTTTAAATAATTTAATAAAATTTTTATTTTATAAAATCACAATTATGTCAATTTTGACACTTTTATTTTATTTGACATTACATATAATACAGAGAATAGATAACTTCAAACCAAAACATTGAATAGACTTTAAAAAATTCATGTTCACCTAGAAAATTCATGCAGCACATTAATTAAACTAAATTATATTTATTTTATCTTTTTTAAAAACCACTATTTGATATTTATATTAATTAAATAATTTCTGCCTCAATATTGTGTCATCATTAATATTTATTATATAATATCTAAAAAGTGTAAATAAATTCAAATGATGTTGATAATTTCATTAGATTTCTATAAAATATTTATTTATTATGTTTTATCTTTTTTATCACTATATCTAAATTATTATATTTATAAGATATATGAGAGTGACAAGTTGTGACATTCTTTTTTTAATTATAATTACATCACTTTTGTTGAAAAAAGTAAAATAATTGAATCAATTCGGACCCATAGGTGATATTGGTCGAATTTATTTCATTAAATAGGATTTAATTAGATTTAAGTGTGACTTTATTATCTTCATCATATTTTTTTATCATAATTTTAATGATTTACATCCAATTATGTTAATAAAAATTAACACAGTTACTATTTATAATGTCCATGAAAAGAAAATTTAACTATTAATATAAATTTGACCCACTAAATCCAAATATGGTATCAATTTTTCAATATTTAAAATGAAAATGTTACAAAACTTAATTAAAAATTAGTACCTCTTATGAAAACTAGAAACAAGGTTTTAAGAAGTAAAAACTATCAAAATATTGACATTTGTTTATACCCGATTTAAACGTAAAATTACATAAAATGACCAAAACTAGATTAAATGATAAAAAATTATCCAATAAAACTTTAAAACTAATTAAAAATATAACACATATATATATATATTTGATGAAAATGTAGTTTTGGATTAAAATGTAGTAATTTTCATTATTCATTAAAATATTACTTTTATAAAAAAAATACCATACCAATCAACCAATGTAATTATTTATATCCTAAATACAATGAAGTCATTTATTTTATCAAATATAACTTATAAAATTTTCAAACATAGATTTAAAAATGGTTCGCCATCGAAAGGTGGTAAAAATATATTTCCTTTAAAAAATACTTCTCTTATTTGATAAATTGAATTTCATCATATATGTTATCTAAAAAATATATAAGATTAATTTAAAACATTACATATATATTTCACTAAGAAAATCTGTAAAAAACGTTTTTATAATTTTATAGACTCAATTATTTTTATTTAATTATTTTTTTCCGAAAAACACATCCTTTATATTTAATTGGTTTTTATTTAATTTCATTCTTAATTTGGGAATGCAATGAATATTTAAACAAACATATGTAAACCATATTTTCATAATATTGTTTACACTATTCATTCCATCCATCCTAACAACTAGGTGATAACTAAGATAGCAAAATAAATTTTTTCACTTATACATACTCTTGTATGAAATGAATTATATCAAAACAACATGAAATTCTGTCTAATACATGACTAGAATATTATTGCGTAAACTACAATCCAATTCATTATTGCATATAAAAAAATATTATATTGGTGTTTTGTAAAAAAAATACATCATAAAAATTAAAAATAATCTATATCATAAAATCTCGGGGTGTTACATCCATAATTCAATGTCATATTTTCATGTTATGATTTCATAGATTATGCTCTTTATTACCTTTTATTCAAGTTTTTTACCTAACGATGATAATTCAATTAGTCTTTATTATGATCATTGATATGAAATATATGGCCTAATAAGGTTATTATAATTTTTAAATACCCATATACTTATTATTATGTTGATATATCTCTTTTTTTACCATTACTATGAATTTGAGATCACCCTTTATTCTGTTTTATTTATAAAACTATTGAAGCTATTTATTCTTAAAAATGTGTCTATAAAGGTTGAATGTCATGGATAACCTAGTGGGAGGTATTGTGGCTCAATTAAGTTGCATATTTTATGTTTCCTTGCTTCCAAATGCACTATACTAATACAGACTTTGTATAAGGCCCCAGCCTTAAATGTTACTTAATATTGAATTAAATGAGTAATTCACATTGAGGATCTTTTCAGGTTTATAATTTTAGAGAATTAGGACATAACTATTACATCTCAAAAGATTAGAGAGTAGTCACTTCTACTAAATTTCCATTAAATAAAAACTCATAAAAAGAAACATGTCTAGTTCCATGTATTAGATAGCATGACTTTCCCTTGATCCCATCCTTGACCCCATTCCACATTAAGTCCTGTGAAAAACATTTCAAAAAAAACTTGGGGTGAGCATAAAAATCCCAGGAAGGGAAACACAAAGAATGAAAACTGTTAGTTTTTCAAAGCAACAAGTAAACCATGTATACTTTATCAAAGTAATACCTTTCACCTTTAGGAAGTAGTAAAAACTCTTCACTGAATAAAATATCATTACTTACCCTTTTGTTACCAATAGATTACCATAAAACCCATATAGAGAACACATAACATATAAATGTAACTTGGGACATAAATATACTTAAATGGAATAACCATACGGTCGACTTCCACACATACCTAATGGAATAGCCATACGGTCAACTTCCATACATACTTAATATAATAGCCATACGGCCGACTTCCATACCCAATGCATTGGAGGTTATAACGTAACCACCCGTCCTGGTATTCACGGAACCACCCGTCATATGGTTTATCACTTAACCACCCGTAAAATTTCCAAGTACCATAATTACACATAAAATATTGAAAATATAAACATTTCAATAACAACATTTCATTTTCAATCAAAATAAGTAATTCCAAGATATTGAATTAATCAATCCATTTTAAAAAATCATTTAAAAGAGATTTTTGAATCAAAGTGTCCCATAACACTTTGAATCTTTTATTTGAATTATAATTTTCAAACATTAATGTACATATAAATAAATACTGAAAACCATTTTGAAAACATGTACATTAAAGATAATGATTTAGAATAATAAATCTTTAAAACATTTAAAATGATATTTTTGTTAAAGAGTTTTTAACAAAATGAGAGACTCTTGAATACAAATAATTGTGAAATAACAGTTAATCCGAACTTTATAATATCATGAGAATAAATGGATTCAGGATATAATATGTCAAAGGAATGTATACACACCATATAAGATTGAATTGGTTCATAACAACAATGAAGTCTCAAAAGAAATGTAAAATGAGATGAAATCCATTATAAAGAAGGTATCCTTAAATTAAATATAAATCAATCTCATAATTATGTGTAAAAAATATAAATACACCAAATATAAGTGGATATTAAGTGTAAAATAATCAAGGGTCATTCACACATATTCAAATGATGTCATATTCAATAACTACATGTTGAACCCAAAGAAATCGAAACTGGGTTAAGAAGTTCCCTTGGTAAAATTCAACAGCCTAACGGCGCCAGATAAAATTTTACAAAAAGGGTTTATGAGAGAGATAAATGGGATCTAAAAACTTGGACATAAAATTTACATAAATAAGGATATATAATAACATATCCCAACATAATATTATGTGAATTAAAAGACATAACAAAAGAAGTATTTTAAAAAAAAGGAGGGTGAATAGTTCCCTTACCGAGTTGGGTAACTTTCAAAAAGTAAACCCCATGGAAGAAGGGTTATACAATGAAGGTATAAATACCAATAAATGAAATTATACTACAAAAAGTGTATAATAATGGGCAGTACATACACCACTAAAAGGAAATAGTGGCAAACATTGCATAAATGTCACCGGAATAAAAGTGAGATGAAAAATTGCTTACGAAAACTCGACAGCTTAACAACGCCACTTAAAACTTCAAAAAATGGATTTATGAGATCAAATAGGGTCTCCCTTAATATGAAAATAAAAATTAATTTATGAGGAATATAAAAGAACATCCCCAGACATTAGAATTACAGGATTAAAATAAATGACATAAAAGAGATTACTTAAAAAGAAAGAGAGAGGTTGGATCCCTTACCTCGGGTCCGACTTGACTCGATAGTTCTTTAAAGTCCTGAATAATAAAATGAGTTAATTTCATATTTCTTAAGAACCTTTTAAAGTTAATTATTCCTTTTATATCACTTATTTACATGTTATAATCATTATGTAATCATTTAAGTTAATAATATTTTTTTTGTCGATATTTGGTTCTTAAGTCGAAAGTGGACTTCTTACAATTACAAGTTGTTCGTGTGGTCAAAGGCTCATTATATCCAGAATGATATTAATGATTTGTATTTCATATATATCATATATATCCATAATATAAAATTATTTATAATATTAAATAATCATTTAGAGGTAAGAAATGAAATGTGCCGTTCATGGAGACGGTAAGCCGTATGTGCGCATGAACGCTACTTTCATTTCTATGTCATATTAATGGAATTAAAACCAAATTAGAGGTATGTATATTTTCATTCCATAATTATATTAATCATTTATATGTAACATAAATAATATATAATAACTTTAAATCCATCCTTTATACATCCCACATATGGCATTAGCGAATCAAATCACTTTGAGGGGGCGGTAGTCCACACTTCCAAAAATGAAATTATCGTATTTACCCACAATGGAAATCATAAAGGTGTTACACAAAACAAAAATAAATAAGCTTAAGTAAAACATAAACATAATATATATCATATATAAATATAGTGACATATTAATGGCCACCTTTGAAGGTGTTATATGAGTGTTGAACAGTCATCGTTTCGTGAGGTAGAAATTCACCATCCACAGAAACAGTATGTTCTTTAACCATTAGATGTAGGTGTGTGTAAGTATAGTAAGAATTATTCTTATAACAACATCCTAATATATTTAATATACTTTACATGTTACAAAAGAAAATAATAAAAATAGTTTAGGGGGTTGGAGAAGCAAAATAAAACAAAAGAACACAAGAGAAGACACTACCTTTAAATCAGGTAACTCCTTTTGATTTGAGCTCAAAAGCTTCATTGGGAAGACTTCTGCCCAAAGTGAGGCTTCTGGGAGTAAGATAGGTATTTTTAGAGACAAAATGGTCAGGGTTTGGTAGAGCCAAAGGCTTGAGAGGTGTGGGTAAGGAGGTAGAGGTGGGGGCCTTTTATAAGAGGAGAGGAGGGGCACTCTTGGAATGTAAGGAAATGTAACTTTATTTTAGATTTAGTTTCGGATTTTAAAGGTCCCACATGATGTTTTACGAGGTTATAGTGGTAAGGGTTATAAATCCACTCATCCAATAGGATTTGGACATGTGTAGGTCTTATATTTTACATTAGCTTTCCATTTTATTTAAATTGTTAAATAATGAGTTAATCGCTACATCATCACGGTGTCATAAATAATTTAATTTATTTAATGTATAAAAATTATAAAAAAAATACTATGATGTAGGAAATATTTTCCTCTTTCCAATTAACACTTATAGTAAAAAATATGACTTTTATAACCCCATATAAAAATTGTTTTAGTAAAACAACACATGTTTGTGACATTTTAATTTTAACATTAAATAAGAAGTTATTAATGTCATTTTCCAACCAACGTAGCTCCGTGGGGTCCCCAAGTTGACCCATGGATTTTATTGGTCGGCCATGACACATAAAATGAGGTTAGGACATGTTTCTAGGTCATTTCATATTATTAAAACATTATTTTTACCTTAAATTACACTAATTACCTCTAATCGCGATTAATAAACATAGAATTTATTATTCACCAAAATATTGTTTTAATCCCATTGAACCACATTTTACTTATTAATGACATCCATGTATGTCGGATTTTTGAAATTCAAATCAAATAAGTGGTAAAGATTCATTTAAACGAGAAATCAGTTTCTTTAACTACCACGTAGTGGTTTCACTATTCATAAAAAATTGATGTTTTTCAGAAAATTACCAAAAAATTACCCTAGTATATATTTGATATTCCGAATTAAAAAATGATGTCTATTTTACAAAATTCAAAACATATAATTTACATTAATTAAATTAATAATTAATTCCCGTTGTCAGAGCAAATAGCGTGTTTTTATGAAACAATAAGTATCAAAAGATTGACACTTGTTTAAGTCCAATTTCAAGATGAAATTAATTCCGACGACCACTATTGGATTAAATGGTAAAAATATATTCTAATTTCACTTTTAAACCAATTCAGAAGATAATCTATGCATATAAACAAATTAGATTAAAAATAGGTTTTGAATTAAAATACAACATTTTCACTATTCATTAAAAATGATCTTTATCGGAAAAATAACAAAAATTTACACAAAGTGAATTTTGATGTCCCGATTCTAAAGAAGAGATTTATCTGGCCCAATAGAATTTATAAGAGTGACCAAAAATATATTTAATGACGGTTCTCCATCAAAGGTTGATATGTGGACCTTCAGTGAAAATTAGAGTATATATGCCTAAAATTGAAATCTTTTCATATTTTAAGCCTTTATCATTTATTGGATAAATGTAAAAACATTTAACAAACATATATAATCATATTTTAGTTATTTATATTCACTCTCCCTAATACAACGTCTATGTGTTAACTAACATTTAAAATAATTTTATTTTATTATTTGAGTGCAACGTAAGATTTCAAAGGAACTCATTGTTGCGTATTGGGTAAGCCATCAAGCATAGTGTTCCCTTTAAATTAATATTAACATTTTATTCAAAAATAAGGGATAAATATAAAAATGTCATATTCATTATTTACCTGGGGTATTACATCCTTCCCCCCATTGGGAAATTGTTTCCTCGCAATTTTAAAATTGGGCTCGGAAACTTTATTGAAAGTCCCACATCGAAACAAGAGTCGGTAAAACAATCACTTTAAAAGAAAGAAAGAGAAGTACAAAGGTCACCCGAGTTAACCCACACTAGGATTCCATGTAGGAAAAAATGGACATGGGGGAGAAAACATAGGTTTATGTTCTGATGGAGAGTGATAGAAAACATGTTTCGGAGAAAGTTAACCACAAGAAAATCACAAACATGTAATGGGTTAAACGGTATTTGATTCCCCAGTAGGAAAAATTAATAGAAAACATTTTTGTTTTAAGTTAATTTTTATTGAGAAATTTATTCATAAGGAAACATATTTACTTATCATGTTAACTTTGAACTTTTATTATATTTCTTACACAAACTCATATTTTCTCTAAAAGAAGAGTTTTTAAGAAGACTTGTTCACATTAAGAGTACTATAATCAAATTATAGAGAATCCCCTAATTCACAAAAGAAAACAATATACTTCCAATGTCTTTAGACATTAACCCAAACCAAAACCAAAAAGGTTAGTACAAGATTAGATAATCCAGAAAAGGATAACCCTTTATAAAAAGAAAATATGTTCTTAATCTCCAAAATTTGTCCAATAAAACCCAAAGTTCAACGAGGACCATTCGATAAACAATTTTTCCATAAAATTATTCAAAGTAAACCAAACTAAGATTGAAACCCAAATATTTGAAGGATTTAGTCACATAATCTTCCAAGTTAAATCATAACATTTATCTCCAAACTACATCAGTTTCTCTTAATGTCTTGTATTGAAAAGTAATTAACCTAATCACATATCCTCCATGATAGGTTAACAAATATTCATAGATAACCCAAAATAAACATACTCTTAATTAATAAAATCATATAACTAAAAAGAGTCAATCAAACTAACCAGGGACTTCACGTAGTCCAGTGGTAGGTGATAAATACCAGTCGCACTTTGGTTGTGGGTTCGATTCCCGCAGCATTGTCTGACGCGACGGGTTGTCCCACGGTCTGCGTGTTGTCCTTTTTCCAAACTATATAATTCTCAAATCATTCCCCAAAAGAGATAAAATCATCAAAAATAACCATAACATAATTTAACCTCAATTTTATCTCATGCCTTTCACTTTCCATCATAACATATAGTAACCCATAATTACCTCAAAAGTAAGGATCATATAAACCCAAATGGTTCTTTATAACTATGTCCACAAAAGAACATATAACTATTCCTTGAATAAATTTTTCATATATCAAGAATCAGGGTTACACGTACTATAAAAAGTCTTCTACTGTAACCCCATCATTTAAAGAGACTTATTACTCCTAAGAATTTCACCATAACTCTTGAAGCCCTAATATGTTGACTTCTTACTCATTAAAAATTCTTCATGATCCATTAACCATTCCTTTAAAACTTATTATGAAATAATTCATTCCTACAAACAAAATCATGAATCATATCCTAAGATTCCAAAATAGGAAAACAAATGTTATAAAATAATCCAAACCTTTGACTGGTCATTGTCAGTTTCTTCATCCTCAATCAGAATGGCATTAGGTATTGGTAGACGAATATTTGTACAATCTAGGTAATCCCATTCTCGAAACTTCTTCATTGGAAATGTGTTTTCATAATGATCATACACACAACATTTAAAACATTCAATTGATCCCGCAAAAAGAACTTCCTTCCCTTTCCTCGAGTCAACTGGATGATTCCTTTTTCCGTGGCAGGTTCTTGCTTTATGACCATCATTTCCACATCTATAGCATATTTCTATTCCATTGAAACATTTTCCTAGGTGTTTCTTTCCAAATCTTTGACACATAGGTTTTTGAACACACATTCCTTTATGATTATTACCTGTAGTTCTATAGGGATTTGTTTCTTGCATATATGATGCCTTATATAAATCACCAAGGTTTAGGTGGTCAATCATGAGTCCAGATAGTTGGTTGAGGATAAAAACAAGAGTTCTCATTGCATCTCCCATATCATTCAGTTGCTCGCTCAGAAAACTGTCACAGTTTCCTTCACATCCACTGTTACTTTGGTGCCTACTAGATCCAGTCATTTACTAAAACCAAAAAGGTCTGTGTGAGTATATCAACAAAACCATCATGTACTAATGAGGAAGATAAACACTAAGATATACTTACTCATTCACTTTATCTAAAACTAGGACTCTTTCTGAAACCCTAACCATTATAGTAATGTCACTTATGCTTATAGAATACCCTAACCTCTAAAGTTATCTAAACCGACGTCTGATACCAACTATAAGTCCCCGGCCTTAAACCGTACTTAATATTGAATTAAATTAGTAATTAACATTGAGGATATTTTCAGGCTTAGACTTTTATAGAATTAGGACATAACTATTACATCTCAAAATATTACAAAGTAGTCACTTCTACTAAATTTCCATAAAATATAAACTCTTAAAAACTAAACACATCTTGTTCCATGTATTAGATAGCATAACTTTCCCTTGATCCCATCCTTGACCCTATTCCACATTATGTTCTGTGAAAAACATTTCAAAAAAACATGGGGTGAGCATAAAAAGCCCAGTAAGGGAAACACAAAAAATGAAAACTGTTAGTTTTTCAAAGCAACAAGTAAACCACATATACTTTATCAAATTAATACCTTTAACCTTTAGGATGTAGTAAAATCTCTTCACTGAATTAAATATCATTACTTACCCTTTTGTACCCAAAAGATTACCATAAAACCCATATAAAGAACACATAACTTATAAAGGTAACTTGGGACATAAACATACATAAATGGAATAACCATACGGTCGACTCCCACACAAACTTAATGGAATAGCCATACGGCCGACTTCCATACATACTTAATGGAATAGCCATAGGGACAACTTCCATACCCAATGCATTGGAGGTTATAACGTAATCGCCCATCCTGGTACTCACGGCACCACCCGACATACGGTTTATCACGTAACCACCTGTAAAATGTCCAAGTACCATCATTACACATAAAATATTGAAAATATAAACATTTCAATAACAACATTTCATTTTCAATCAAAATAAGTAATTCCAATATATTGAATTAATCAATCCATTTTCAAAAATCATTTAAAAGAGATTTTTGAATCAAAGTGTCCCATACCACTTTGATGCTTTTATTGGAATTATAATTTTAAAACAGTAATGTACATATAAATAAATACTACAAACCATTTTGAAAAATGGACATTAAAGATAATGATTTAGAATAATAAATCTATAAAACATTTAAAACGATATTTTTTGTTAAAGAGTTTTTAACAAAATGAGAGACTCTTGAATACAAATAATTGTTGAATAATCTTTAATCCGAACTTTATAATATCATGAGAATAAAGCTATTCATGATATAATATGTAAAAGGACAGTATACACACCATATAAGAGTGAATTGGTACATTACAACAATGAAGTCTCAAAAGAAATGTAAAATGAGATGAAATCCATTATAAAGAAGGTATCCTTAAATTAAGGATAAATCAATCTCATAATTATGTGTGACAAATATAAATACAACCAATATAAGTGGATATTATGTGTAAAACAATAAAAGGTCATTCAAACGTATTCAAAAGATGTCATATTCAATAACTACATGTTGAACCCAAAGAAATCAAAATTTGGTTAGGAAGTTCCCTTGGTAAAATTCGACACCCTAACGGCGTCACATAAAATTTTACAAAAAGGGTTGATGAGAGAGATAAAGGGGATCTAATCACTTGGACATAAAATTTACATAAATAAGGATATAGAAGAAAATATCCCTACATAATAGTATGTGAATTAAAAGACATAACAAAATAAGTCTTTAAAAAAAAGGAGGGTGAAAGGTCCCCTTACCGAGTCGGGTAACTTTCAAAAAGTACACCCCACGGAAGAAGGGTCATACAATGAATATGTAAATACCCATAAATGAAATTATGCTACACAAAGTGTATAATAATGGGAAGTACATACACCACTCAATGGAAATATTGGCAAACGTAGCATAAATGTCACGGGAATAAAAGTGAGATGAAAAATCCCTTACAAAAACTCGTGAGCCTAATGGTGCCACTTAAAACATCCAAAAATGGATTTATGAGATCAAATAGGGTCTCCCATAATATTAACATAAAAATTAATGTATGAGGAATATAAAATAACATCCCCAAACATTAGAAATATTGGATTAAAATAAATTACATAAAAGAGAGTACTTAAAAAGAAAGAGAGAGGTTGGATCCCTTACCTCGGGTCCGACTTAGCTCGATCGTTCTTTAACATCCTGAATAATAAACTTGAGTTAATTTTAAATTTCTTAAGAACCTTTTTTAAGATCATTATTCGTTTTATATCACATATTTTTAATGTTACAAGAATTATGTAATCATTTAAGTTAATACTGTTTGTTTTGTCGATATTTGGTTCTTATGCCGAAAGTGGACATCTTACAATTACATGTTGTTCATGTGGTCAAAGGTTTATTATATACAAAATGATATTCATGATTCTGATATCATATATATCATATATATCCATAATTTACAAGTATTTATAATATTAAAAAATCATTTATAGGTAAGAAATGAAATGCACCGTTCATGGAGACGGTAAGCCGTACGTACGCATGAACGCTACTTTCATTTCTATGTCATATTAATGGGATTAAAACCAAATGAGAGGTGTATATATTTTCATTCCAGAATTATATTCATCATTTATATTTAACATACATGATATATAATAACTCTAAATCCATCCTTTATACATCCCACATATGGAATTAATGAATCAAATCACTTTGAGGGGGCGGTAGTCCGCACTTCCTAAAATGAAATTATCGGGTTTACCCACAATGGAAACCATAAAAGTATGCCACAAAAGAAAAATACATAAGATTAAGTAAAACATAAAAATATTATATATCATATATAAATATAGTGACATCTTATTGTCCAACTTAGAAGGTGTTATATGAGTGTTGAACAATCATCGTTTCGTGAGGCAGAAATTCGCCATCCACAGAAAGAGTATGTTCTTTAACCATTAGATGTAGGTGTGTGTAAGTGTATCTTGAATTATTATTATAAGAACATCCTAGTATATTTATGATACTGTATTTGTTACAAAATAAAATAATAAAAAGAGTATAGGGGGTTGGAGAAGCAAAATAATAAAACAGAACACAAGAGAAGACACTACCATTAAATCAGGTAACTCTTTTTGATTTGAGATCCAAGGCTTCATTGGGAAGACTTCTGCCCAAAGTGAGGCTTCTAGGAGTAAGAGTGGGATTTTTAGAGACAAAATGGGCAGGGTTTGGCCGAGACAAAGGCTTGAGAGGCGTGGCTAATGAGGTAGAGGTGGAAGCCTTTTATAAGAGGAGAGGATTGGCACTTTTGGAATGTAAGGAAATGTAACTTTATTTTAGAATGAGTTTCAGATTTTAAAGGTCCAAAGATGATGTGTTTTGAGTATAAGGTGATAAGGGTTCTAAATCCACTCATCCAATTGGTTTTGGACATGTGTAGGTCTTAGATGTTATATTATCTTTCCATTTTATTTAAATCGTGAAATAATGAGGTAATCGCTGCATCATCATGGTGTCTAAATAATTTAATATTGTTAATGTCTAAAAATTATAAAAAATAAACTATGATGTGGGAAATATTTTTATCTTTCCAAAGAATATTTATAGTAAAAAATATGACTTGTATAACCCGAAATAAAAATTGTTTTAGTAAAACAACACATGTTTGTGACATTTTAATTTTAACATTAAATAAGAAGGTATTAATGTCATTTTCCTACCAAAGTGGCTCCATGGGAACCCCAAGTTGACCCATGGATTTTATTGGTCATCCATGACACATCCAATGAGGGTAGGACATGTGTCTAGGGCATTTCATATTATTAAAACATTATTTTTACCTTAAATTGCACTAATTACCTCTAACTACAATTAATAAACATAAAAGTTACTATTCACCAAAAAATTATTTTAATTCCATTGAACTACATTTTACTTCTTAATGAAAAAAATTTATGTCATATTTTTGAAATTAAAATCAAAGAATTGGTAAAGTTTCATTTAAACGAAAAAATAGTTTCTTTATCTACCACTTAGTGGTTTCACTATTAATCAAAAATTGAAGTTTTTCAGAAAAATACCATATAATTTACCCTAGGATATATTTGATATTATGAATTCAAAAAAGATGTCTATTTTAAAAAATTCAAAACATATAAGTTACATTAATTAATTTAATAATTAATTCCCGCTGTCAGAGCAAATAGCGTGTTATTATGAAACAATAAGTATCAAAAGATTGACACTAGTTTAAGTCTAATTTCAATATGAAATTAATTCCAACGACCACTATTGGATTAAATGGTAACAATATATTCTAATTTCACTTTGAAACCAATTCAAAATATAATCTAATCATATAAATAAATTAGATTAAAAACATGTTTTGAATTAAAATACAATCTTTTTCACTATTCATTAAAAATGATCCTTATCGGAAAAATACCAATAATTTACACATAGTGAATTTTTATGTCCCGATTCTAAATAATAGTTTTATTTGGTCCAATAGAATGTATAAGAGTGACCAAAACTATATTTAATGATAGTTTTCCATCAAAAGTTGATAAGTGGACCTTTAGTGAAAATTAGAGTATATATGCCTAAAATTGAATTCTTTTCGTATTTTAAGCCTTTATCCTTTATTGGATAAATGTAAAAACATTTAACAAACATATATAATCATATTTTAGTTATTTCTATTCATTCTAGCTAATACAACATCTACGTGTTAACTAACATATAAATTTTTTATTATTATTAGTGCAACGTAAGATTTCAAAGGAACTCGTTGTTGCGTATTGGGTAAGCCATAAAGAATAGTGTTCCATTTAAATTAATATTAACATTTTATTCAAAAACAAGGGATAAATATAAAAATGTCATATTCTTTATTTACCTGGGGTGTTACACTTTGGGTATCAGTTTGGGTAATGTATTATGTAATCTGAAAAAAATTATGTTACTAATATATATGTGATGTGCGGGCCTCTATAAATGTTATTAATGGAACTATAAATTTATTCATCATGATAATATTTATCAAAAGATATGATTTCATGAGTAATCCCAATATAGATTCAATCATCTTCACTATATAGGATATAATTCCACCAAACATTTCTAATAAGAGGTTCTGAAATAATATTTATTGTAGTGGTAGAAATAGCTAAATCATTATCCTCTTCATAAAAAATGTAAATACCATGATTTTTAACTGTTCTTTTCTATTTAATTGAAATTTTATTATTTTTTTCAAAAATTTCCATTGATTCAATTTCCTTCCAGGTACACCATTATATATAAAATCAAAATTTAAATTCTTATATATCATAACTTTTTTCCATTCATTGACATTGGTAGAAGGGGTTTCATAGTTTGGATTATCCATATATTTCAAAAAAATAAGACTAACAATACTACATACATAAAAATGTGTGTAAAATATTGATATTCAATATTTTCATAAGTTTTCCGATCATGAGTAGAATAATATATCATATAGTGGTGCTTTGGGTAGAAGATGATAACAAATAAAATTATTACATATAATATCATTACACCATCAATAATATGTTGGTAACTTTTAATGGGCACCCCAAAACAATAACCAATATCATTTAGAATCTTATAATTCCAAAAAAATGAAAACAATGTAGCCTAACCCTAATCTGTGTCATCGAATTCTATTTAGTAAAGGGATTGAACTTATTATCCCAATTAGAGATACATAGAATTATAGATTTTAGATAAATTTTCCAAATATTATATGTTGAGTAAGGATAATTTTGATTCTCCAGTATGACATTCAAGAATCATCACCCTATCGGGATAATCTTTAATTCCTCACCACCCCATCAGTTTGAAATCCTTGATTTTAGGGAATTTATAGGAAATGGTTTGTATACCATGGAATATGTGACTCTCCCAAGAATAAGGAATTTTCATAACAAAATTATTTTATATAGTGAATCCATATATCCAACAACCAAGAAGCATGCATCCTCATTTTTTGATGAAAACTATAGTTTCAAGTAACTCCTCCTAATAAAATATTATTCCATGAAGAGCCTAAAAAAATGTGATTCCCTCACTTTTTGAATGATGTGAATACCTAACCATATTTTGGTTTTCAAAATATTTCTTTTCAGTCACCAACTATTAGTAACCACTTCCTTGATGGATCATTTCCTAATATATATGAAGAAACTCCATGATCTAATGAATAATGTAGATCGTGGAATAATCATTTTTCAAATCCATTAAAAATATTTGAATAAATCACTAGAGGATCGCCTCTATCATCATAATGAGATAACTCATTAAAATAATGTATCCTAACCACTAATAATTAATATTTTTTAAATAATGTATAATTCCTTCAATAATTCATTAAAAAAATTAATAATATGCCATTTCTAGAAATATCTGTTATCTATATTTAGCCTATTCAAATACATTTTAGTCATTTAAAAAACTACAAACCATTCACATTATATTGGGGACCATTTCACGTTATTTTCATCATTATGATCCATATTTTTAATATAATAGGAACTTAAATTTTTTTTACACAACATAAAAACTCAAATAACTCATAATACAAATAGATGCATCCCATTTGAAACCATTTTTAGTATCGAAAAAACAATAGAACAACAACAAATAACCATCCATCACAGAACACCAATTGACATATCCCTTTTAATCATTATTCATCTATAATACCGAAATTTAAATATATATAAGTCATCATCAACCATAACCAGTCATTATAAAAAGATAAAAAAAATATCAAGAATAATAGTAGGCACATGAATAATACGTAATAATAGGTTTCTACTTCCAAAATTTTCATATTTTATATTCAAAGAATAGGATTTCTATTTTTTCAAGTTCTATTTATATATTATTTCTTATAATTACCAAATCTATACATAAGAAGTTCATTTCATAATTTTTAAATCCACATTTATGAAATTCTCGTTCAAAAATTCATTTATAGTTATATATCATTATTATAAGAAACTACATTAACTACATCAGAACATATTCAATGTTCCTACGAGAGATCAAGAAACAATTATATGGAAACATGTAAACATGGGAATGTTTGACCATTCCATTTCATTTCATTTGTTTATGTTCGTTATCATGTATAATTTTCTCTCTACATCCCTTCATTGAGGAAGATTATTACTGATTTCATAGATTCTTATAAATTGAAAGTAAAACATTGATAACATACTTAATCATAGTATTTCAGAATACACTTAACAAATTCATTGAAAATAATATATTTTTAGAAGATTGATATCTGACTATGGAATTCTTATGAACATATAAATAATGTTCCCCCAATATATCTCACCTTAAAATTCAATTAACAATCCATTCACATCACCAAAAATTATTAATATTAGGGACAAGAAAAAATAAAACACTGCAAAAAGATGGGGCTCAACTCAGATCTCTACAAATAAATTTCCAGGTAAAATACACAGATATAATAAATTAGAGATAAATACTTCCCAAAATAATCCATTTTTCACTAATGTAATGAGCTGGTTAGAAAAATAATGAAGGTTTGGTTGGAGTTTAAATATTTATTCCCTATATGTATTAAATGATGATGTCAAAACGTAACATTATGTATCCTAATAAATTGTATTTTCACAAAAATATATCGAACACCATACATGGATAGGATATAATAATATATATTCAAACCTGTCATATAAACAATGATTGAATATTCAATGTTTCCACCTTCTATATTACAATCCGATGAAAATTTATTATTGTAATCTAATTCACAATTCCATATCTACCCATAAATTGACAAGGATTGGGGGTTTACAGCCACTAGAAACCTATTGGGTTTCCCCAAGTATACCCCATTGGATAAAAATTCATAGAAACACTACATCTCATTGATGTTACAAACATCTAGTTTCCAAAAGAAAATAAAAAAATTCTATACATAAAACAATATTTATACAAATTCTATCAATAACACCTTATTGAGGAAAAAATTAATAGATTAACCAAAAAACATATATTTGACTTCTATGAAACATGGAATGACTACAATGAAGGGAAAAATAATCTTCCCCAGCCTAGGGAACTACACCAGTAAATTCTTCTCCAATAAATATTTCATTTGATACCATAGATCTACTTCATCTGAACTCCCCTCAATAATTCCTTCACCTAAAACCACATAAAGTAATTGAACTACAAATATTGGTCTTTATATAAAATTTCATAATTTTTATCTCTTAAAAATATCATCATGGATTGTTATAAATTATTGTTCTGGTGAATAAATATCTCTCCATTAGAATAACAATACCTCTCATAACATTATGTAGAACTTATTGTACTCCAGTGTTGATCATATCTTTTCTCCATTTATATTATTATTACTTACAAGGTGTAGAGTGGAATCTAGTATATCGTGATTCATAAAAATGTTATTGGATTCCATATTATGGGCCCACCATGGAGCAATGATGATGGAACTAAAAAAATCATTCAAAATTAATTCAAGGAGGATTGAACATGAACAAAAATTGTGGTATAAAAAATCCATCACATTGTTATGAAATTTCACTGACGAATCCTAAAGATCCTAACCACATTATACGTTAGAATTTTTAGGGGACTCTATAAAATTTTGTATAATAGTTCACTAATATGGTCCTCCCATGGTGTTAACCCATTCCAGGAACATTCCTCAACCTCTCATGTATATTGGTAATTCTATAATAAATTGCTATTTTTTATGAATCTATGTTAAATACAAATGATTGAGCTCAACATTAGTGAACGGTTATGTCTTTGAAGTGCATTAACATAAAATATGGTTAGATAAGAAATTTTATCATTATTCGTTTAGTTAAAATTAACTATGGAATGGAAGAAAGGGGTTTTTACAAGATGTCATCCTCAACTAATCCCACGTATAATGTAATGTGGGATGTTATGGATGGGGATGATTAATGGTATATGTGAAAACTAATTTTAAAATCCATTATGCCTTAGTATAATTTTTCTAGAGTAATATTGAACTACATCATAAAACACACCCTCTATCCAAACTACTTGCACCATTAAAATACTAGTGATGACAGTATTTTTCTATTGCTTTCCTAATAATTTCTAATATTCTATTAATTAATGCTTCTTAAATTATTTTAAAAAAAATCACATATTATAAATCATTTATAGAAATAATATGTATAGTGGAAACATATCTATAATTAGGAGATAAAAGGTTCATGTCTTTACATATGTTTATAATAATTTCTCCAAAATTATGAACACATATATTGGTAATGGAATTTATTTTATAGTAAAAACATTAATTTAAATGTAATTTAAATCAATATACTTCTCCCAAATTAAGACCAAACCTGTTTTATAAATATAATTTAAATTTTTAATTTTTAATCTCTTTAAATAAAACTAATATTTTATTATATAATTTATAATTGTTTTTCTAAAGATATTGCTATACAGCTGTATTACATTTTAATATCATACAATGTCCATTCATAATTTTTTTATTACACAAAATTTTAAATATTTTTAAAATATTATTTTAAAAATCATATAATTTTATTAAATAATAACTATAAATATGAAATATTAAAAATCACAATAAAATCTCTTAATTTATGAAAATAATATTTCGAATTAATAGATTTATATTTTATAATGATAATGAAAATTCTATTTACGATTCCTAAAATATTTTTTTGATAATACCAATAATTTATATAAATCTCAATCAATTAATATATTTTTCCAATTTTTATCACATCAAAAATAAAATATTTAAATGAAATTTGTTATTTAACTATTAAAGACAACATCATTTTTAGCAAGCTTTTTATATAAATATTGTTCATGTATATGTTATCATGAATAAATATTAATTTTTGATGTCATAACCCCGATTTTGAATACAGTTTTATTAAATACAATATGTTTTAATAGGAATATTTTTATAAATATATAGTTTAATGAATAAAATTATTTTTAAATTGATAATACTTTTTCAAATAGTGAGTTCATTTTTATTTAAAATCATTAACATATTATTCCTAGTAAGATAGTTATTTATTTATACATGAAAAAATATTATTTTTAGCATATTAGTGACTTTTATATATAGATTATATTCTATAAATAATTTATTCATGAAAAACAGGTTTACATAATAATTATATATCCAATAATTATATAATTATCATGGTGTGGTTTTACATTATTATATATGCCATTATGTACTTTTCTAAAAAAAATCCATTCAATTTTATCATTTATTCAGTAAAAGTTAAATATTATTTATATTATTTTTCATCATTTATATAGTTATACATTGTTATGTGGTTTTCATGGGAGACTACAAAAAATATTACACTGACCTTGTAGATTTTTTATTTTTCATGTGTTTATCACCATTATATTCCCTCTATAATTAAATACCTTATATTTCCAATTATAAATTTTATTCCTTTCATGAAATTATAGTATATAAATTCTTAATTAAATAATTAATTTTTTAATTTTGATTTATAAATCATATATTTTTTATCATATTTTACTTTTAGTTTTATAAACGGTATAGAAGAATACTTGTAATAAGCAAGGATTTATATATTATTTAAAATGTTTTGGAATGTAAATGTTAATATATTGATATATTTTTTAGGGACTATCCCATTTTATTTCTTATCTATTCGACTATATAGTATTATGATTGCTAAAAATAACAAATAAACCAACCCTTAGGAAGTCATTATGAAGTCATGGTGTTGGAATTGTTTTATAGATATCATTTATCGAAACATAGTGCAATCAAACTAGTAGAAACCCATTTTTCAAATATTACAATCATTAAATTACAAATAATGAAATTTTAATTAAAAAATGTATATCATAGTATTAATGTAAATACATAAAATATCTTCTACATAATAATTATAAGGATTCCTCAATGAAAATAAATCTACAAAAACCATTATATGTATATTTATGTTGTACAAATTTGATATACCACCCCAATTATCAAGACAATATACCAGAATCTGTATGCCAATGTTTTGGTGATTTGTTTGATATGACCATGGGATATAAAAAAGTTTTATTACAATGATAAATGAAATGGTAATTTTTACCTTATATAACATGATAATGAATAAATTTAATAATTTAAAGATATTCTATCTTATTATAATGATCCATTATTCCCTAAAAATGTACATTAAAAAAATAAGAATGCTTCGCATAACCCAATCATAAATCTCAATAATAAAATATTCATCAATATACTTATATAACATGACTTACCCCACATGAAACTAGATCTATTTTTCGGAATCCCCCGACTAGTACCCCTCATCGGATGATATTAATTAGAGGGATAAAGACACATAATGCTCACCTCTAATGGGACATTATCTAGTGATTAGGAATGAGGCTATATAATTCTAAATGTGATGAAATAAGCTATTTATATAAATATAATGGATATTATTTTAGATGGAATTCACCAATAAACACCATAAATAACTTAATATTAAAACAAATACATGAATATAGTGTCATAATTATGTGAAAAAATCTTGGTGTTATCAAAATAAATCCTAGACAGTGACCATGATTTCTAAGAACTATCGAACAACCACTCAAAGCTAGTACCACCTAGATAAATCACTAATTATATGTTAAATACCTGAAAAACATATATAGATATGGTGAGAAGACAATTATATGTATTATGATCCTCCCTAGAACCTCCCAAGATTATTTTATATAATTATATTAAAACCCAGTGATTATAAAATTAGAACAACTTGTAACCTATATAGGTTAATCTACATCATATACCCACAATGGATTGTTGACCAAGTAATTCAAGGGAATAATCAATGCTCACCAATTCAAATATAGACACACAAATATATATATATATATAACTGAATTTCTCCATCTCCACTAGCATTTCACTTCCACATCCCAATATCACACATCATATTCTCATCCAACCCATACATTATCTAACCATAATCTGAGACAACAAAATATTTCATTATCAATTAATAAATAAACTAATTAACAGTACACACATAACCATGTAAAATCATTGAGTCTATTATAGCCTATATATCAGGTATTATACCTCAATATAATAAAACCCATATATGTATTATTAGGGGATACTAGAGTCACCATGATAAGATAAAATCATGATCTATAATAAAAAGGCATTATTTATTGCACAAAAATTTATATTTATATTGAGTTACTCTATATATAATGTGATTCCTTCACCTAATACATAATCTATAATAGATTTGGTTACCACCGAATCCATTTTTTTCTAATAAGCCGCTTTAATAGTTAGCGATATCAGTACAATAAAAAAATAAAATCATCGGATCCAGATGTCACAGTAAAATTGGTAGTTTGAAATTCAAAATTATATATTAGATCTCTACTAAACTGCAGTGATGCATGAAAGCCAAAACAACTCAAAATTTAATGTTCTACTAGACCTTTCCCTGACAGACTTGAGCTACCTACCTACTGCATATGTCATCACATCGCCTACCATCATGATTCACCATCACCATCACTACCACTGTTGCTCCACCGATTTCATTATTATCATATCATCATACTAACCATCGGAGATAAAAAATTTCCAGAGTCACGTCACCACCAGAGTCCTTAAAAAAACACTGTAGAACACCAAAATGAAAACCCCATACCATTTTATCCACAATAATTGAGAGTTGAGAGTGGGAGAAGTAAACTATCTCATCCACTAATAACATGGTTATTGGGGAAAAAACATCCCAAAAACATTTTGGTATTAATTTCCCTATGTATTCGTGTTTGGAATCATATTAAATCCAAAAAATAAATGAAATATCATTCACAAACACCGAAAGGTAAACTAAAAAACCTATAACTCAACTATTGTTAAAATAACACAAGATAATCAATGTCTACTGATTTGGCATAAGTGATATGATTCCAAAATAACATGGATACATTAGAATAAATATTATTAACCATATTCACTTAATAAATCTTTTAAATTTATATTCCTTCCATATATATTCAATATATTTTCTAGTTAATAAATTTGTATTATTTCAATGAAACTAACAAACATAATTAATATTGGAATTATACGTTCAGTACCAATGTCCACCAATAATTTAATTCCAACAATCCCATGTTTTCTAATTTAATTAAATCATATCATGGAAACTATAAAAACAGCCAACCCATGGGTTCATTTATTAAAATATTTTTCATTAGGATATTTTATTGTACTATATGAATCATCATATACTACCACAATCAATGATAAAATTTCTATGTAATGAATTAGAATACATTATATAGATGGAAAAAATAAAAAATAATAGCCATAAAACAATCAATTTAAAATAGTTCATAGATAATAAAAATGGAAAAAACATAGATTTGAATTCATTCCAACCACCATAGTGTCTTACCTGATACCAATAAACATATCAAATTTTATCCTGCCATCACTAGCCCCAAGCCACCAATAGATAACCTATAAGCCATCTCAATATCCACTAAATTAAAAAAATTATAGTTGTAATAAATATTAAATTATGGAAGTGTTTTATTAGAGAAAAAATACAAAAAATTCGAAAAAACTGTCAAAATAGCACACAAATGAGGAAAGTAAGACTGTGTAAAAATGAAATATTACAATTTATAAAGAAATATTTGGTTTTCTGGTCTATAATCAATTATCACTATCAAAATTCTATTTAATTATCTTCTTGAATTAAATGATTCAATATTTATAGGTTAAATACAAAAAAATAATATCATATTTAGTGTTAGTCCATAGCTAAGAATCAATCATAAACATGATTCAATCATTACTTCCAAATTTCATCGAATTTAATGTAATTCTCATAATAAATTAACGTGACGATTTTTTATAACTTTCCCAATCTGACTATGTATTGTTTATCTAATTTATAGAATTTAAATCATGTTAAAAAACAAAAAACCTTGTAATAATTTTAGATACTATAAAAAAAATAGGAATCATCAATATAACATGAATCACATACAATCACAATATCACAATCCTATTTTAAATTTAAATTTGATATATTATATTTCATATGATGGTTCAACCATTAACCAAAACATATAAATAATTATAATATCAAACATTTAAAAATGGGGAAACAATGGATCCTCTATAAACATTAAATTTTCAACATTGTATATGTAATATTGGATGATCTTGGTTCAACAACAACCAATAATGATGGAATAATCCTCTAATCAATGATCAAAAAAGATTATATAATGATCCAAAGAGTTTAGATTCTCAAAGTATATTTGTAGAGGGTGGTGATTCTAATTGAGGATAATTAGGCTATGAAGGTTGATATGTAATATCGAAAAATGTATCATCACGTTACCATTTTATTAGGTACTCTCTTAAGCTTATCTTGGTGTTCCCCTCCATTAACATTGTGATGACACCAATACTAGTGATGTCTGAGAATTATTGGACAGTCAACAATAACCATCCTTTTCTTTAGGATGCATAAGTATTCCACACCATGTTAGTAGGTTAAATTACATGAAATTTTTTATTGGTACATGCTGGGAAAGGGGATTCATGGTATGAATGATTATTCATTATGAAGGGTCGTTTCACACCGTGAAATATTTCAAAAATGTATTCTAATGTGTGGTGAAATAATTTTCTTCATAATTAAACACCATATATTTTACAATATATTAGTATATTACACATTTATAAATTACCCAAATGTGATTTTTAAAATATGAAAGAGGCTATTTTGTCCTTGTTTCATTCATCCAGTCCCATGGACCTTGACGTATAGCTTTTTCGATACATTTATTGAGAGAATCTTCTCCTTCTTGATCGATCTAATCGACACTCGATATCCATTGAAATTGTGGTGAATCTCTCTGAGTGAGTAACCATTATAATTTTTCATTTCTATATATCATATTTTCCCCCTTTGGTTGAGTTATTAGATCCTTAGATCAATGATTGTGTTTCCTCATGTCTTCTTGTATGATCCATTATGGGACCTCGTTATGGAGGTATTTCCATGATGGTCATGGTATGGAGGGCATTTTTTCATGAGGTATGTGGTTTCTTATTGTCCACTAACCATAATTTTTTATAATAAAATCAATCCTAAGGTGTATGTATTGAGTTATAAGGTCTCTTCTAATGTCATTGTATTTCATTGTTGGCAGATCCTAAGGCAGGCAAGTGGGACCCAAATTTTGAGGTGGGTGGTTCTGTCTCTTTAAAATGAAAATTAGTTTGATTTATTATTATTTATAAATTTATTTATCAAATTGTAATTATTTTTTTCTCTATTGAAAAAAAATTGATGGGAAATGGGTTTACCCTATATTTTGATAAATTTAAAAGATATTTTAAAATGAAACAATGAATTTTTTTTTGGAAAATGTTCCCTTGGATTAACAAAAATACGTAGCTGGAAGGTTTACCTTGGGGGAATCATCTCTATGTTGTGCTTATCAAGATTTTTTATCAAGGGTATTTCCTTGGATTCCATTGATCATTGTTCTATGGGAATAATATTGACATTTTCTTGGGGTTTACTCATGGGGTATTCCTCTACATCTAGGAATATGTTCTTTAAAATGAAATGTGTGCTTGATTTATTGTGGTATGTGTATTCTTCTAGTAATACCTATAGTGTACCATGGAATTACTGCATGTACTACAGCTTTTTTAACAAGTTGGCTTTCAAAGTTATCCTTGATATGCATGTTATAACTTTTTCTGTTTAGAAATTTAAAAAGCTAAAACATTTTCCATGTTTTCTATAAAACTATTCAACTATTTATAATTATATGTTGTATTTTAATAATTTTATAGAAATTGTTTATAAATACATGATATGGAACACCAGGGAGGGATCCTACTGATCCCATTAGCTAACACCCATCACTCCTCCTCAATGGTGCATATGCATTTTTATGTACTCTAGTTTAGGGAAAGGAATAGAACTGATGTGAGATAGTGAGGATTCCATTCAATTGAGTGGGATAGTCAGTGAGGATATTGTGTGAGTTCATACCTACGATCACATAGAGTATCTATTTGTTTTATTCATTTGTATTTGGGCTTTTCCATTATAGTTTTGACAAATTCCTAGTTTTTTATTTACACATTATTTATTACTATCATTCCATATACATTTATTTGTATTCTACTATTTCATTCATAGTATATACATATATTCCATGTGTTGTTCGATTCCCTAGTAACTGTCACCAGCCTCTGGGGAGTAGGAACACCCTTCGGGTATGTAATAGAACGTTTTGGGAGTTTAGTTATAGGGAAAACCAGGTTAGTTCATTACAATTTGGTATCAAATCTAGTATATCCTCAAGATTCGTTATTAGGGAACATCAATTATACTAGAGATAGGAATTTTGAGACATCATTGGTATATTGTGATATGTTAATGGACATATATTTTCATAACTAGGCTCATGTTTCCATGGTTTTATGTAATATTTTCTTTTGTTGTTGGGTTTGGGTTTAAATATTAATTTCTACATGTTGGTTTTTTAGATTGAATTTGGATTTCATATGTTGTCTAATTTTTATCATGTTTCGGTGTGAAATAGTATTCCTCCGAGAAATCTTCCAGGACTTCCTCAGGAGGGTGAAACATATGATACTCAAGGAAATCCACCTACAGAATAGAATTTCTTATAGGCTATTTTACTGGTAGTCTGTGATGTTCATTAGCATATACCATGCGTTTAGAATGTTGTTTTTGATATACAACCAAAAAATATAGGAGAGAGAGAAATATAGATTGATAGATTGTGTGAATTCCTGTGTGAGAAGTTGCCAATATAAAAATGAAATGATTGTACCAAAAGAGGTTGAGTACTAGATGGATTAGATCCTTCAGATAATATACATAATGGAAAAAATGAGAATATCTGGGTTAAGTGTGAAACATTCAGGCATGAGGATTCTAGTAACAAATGGTGGGATTCTGCGGTCTACGAATAGTGTCTCGTGTTCTTGTATTTAAAAGGTTTAAAAACCATGTAAGTTTAGTATATTTAATTATATTCCTGGAAGATGCTAATGTCTATAGAGTTCAAGTCTTTACAATAGGGAGACAATTTTTTTATGGCATAAATAAACTAATTTCTTAATCATTACAATTTTTCTCTGAATGTGTTAATAAATGTCCAATTGAAAGCACAGAAGTAACTAAAAGGTTTTCAACTAGATATTAGATCACATGTGTTTTTTGAATATTTATACCTATAAATAGGAGATGGATGTAGATATGATGTCATCGTTTAATATGGTATGAATTATCAGTTTTTCCACCACTTCTCTTCCATCTAGTGTTAGTATCATTTGTAGTTATGGGAAGAAAAGGGAGTGGAATGATCATTAACAATGAGTTTTTCATGGGAAACAATTGTGATCCTGTCACACACCGCCCATTGTATCTATAAATGTTCCTCTGAAAATCTATTTGTGCATTAAGAGAGGATACAAAATGCTTTATTCTCTTATGCATGTGAATACATGCAATCACTGTGTTTGTATTGGTCACTTAAAATTCATCTGTTGAGATATGAATAGGTCTCATTATAGACAAGGTGAATCTGCACCAAATACTACTACAGTGTAGTCAGAAGCCTCAAGGAATATAGGCCTCCATCCATAGGCCTTAGGAGTACCACATTTTCATAGTCTAGATGAGTTTCTAGTGGATTTTGAGGGATTTCCATAAACAGTGAGATGTATTATATTTATTGTGTCATAAGTTGAAATCTCATTATTCAATATAGGTGCATCACACTCTTTTATAACAACAAGTTCAGTAGATGTTATTAAACATCCAACAGAATATGTCCATTATAATGGATATAGTTACACATCTTGGTCTGTGGAATGTATATGGGTTTTAGTGTTATAATTTATCATTAAAAATAGGTGATACGGAGTTGGTCGGTATTATCTTGTTATTGATATGGATTTGTTAGACATCATTATTGGTATGGATTGGCATTCCACACATCGAGTTGAGGTTTATTTTTATAAATTTCATGTCTTTGTGCTAATTATCGATGGTATATCATGTGTGTTTCAAGGATTTTGGGACCTATGGTTTGTTTATGTAGTTTTTTCCATTCCTAATCATAGAATTTCTCTTCCTACTATTGTTTCTGATCATGATGACATCTCTTTTGTCATTTATCTCAATATTTTTGTTTGATACATTACTAATATTTTCCCAGATTAGTTATCTGGTCCTCCTTTTAATATAGAATTATATTATATAATTAATCTTGTGATATGTATAATGATGATATAAATGCATTCTAATGATATGTTAATAGTGGTGATGAAATATCTCATGATTCAGTTGGATGGCCTATTGGAAAAAATAATTTATTCACACTTGTGTTTCCCTAAGGGAAATCATGGTTACCATTTATTAAAATGCAGATGGTTCACTTCGGAAACGTGTGGAAAATCAAATGTTTAATGCTGTAATGGTTATTAAAAAATATCATACGCATTTTGTGTATAATTTTATTGATTACTTAAGTGGGGATAACTGATTTTTTTAGAGTGATCATTGGTCTAGTTATCACTAGATCGGTGTTTGGGAGTCTGATTTATCGAGGGCAGCCTATAAGAGTATATATGGTCATTATGAATATCGAGAGATTCTTTTTTGTAAGACTACATCCCTTACTGTTATTATGAATTTGATGAATCAGATATTCCAACAATATCATGACACATTAATTGGCATTTTCATTGATGATATTATGGTCTATTCAAATTCATAACACGACAAAAATAACCATATGAGTTTGGTTCTATAAATTATGAGAGATCAACATTTCTATGAAATTATTTTGAAACTATGTTTCTAGATTCATCAAGTGAATTTATAGTGGAATAATTTTTATGAACATTTTTTATCAATTGATTCATAGAAGGTGAAGGATGTTCTGTCATTTAAGAGACCATAAAATTTATTTTAGATATGAATCATCAGTGTTATTAGTAGATACTAGAAACGATTTTTGGAAGAATTTATCTAATATAGAGTCACCATACACTATTATTACCATGAAAGTTGTAAAATTCACATTGAATGTGATGCTTGAGTCTTCTTTCAATGAACTGAAATGGATTCTTACATCATCTCATATTTTTATCTTACCTAAGGCAGATATGTGGTACAAGGTGTTTTGTGAAGGTTCAATTATTGGGTTTGGATGTGTGCATATGAAAGATGACAACGTGGTACCTTATGTCTCTCTTTAGCTTCAACATCATGAGAATAATTTCCCAACTCAGGATTTTGATTCTGTTGCAATCATGCATTTAATCAAATGTCAGCGGAACAATATTTTTTGGGAATGGTTCATGATCATTTCTAATCATAAAATCCTAAGATATATATTTTCTAATAAATATAGATATCTTATATGAAGAATATGGGTAGAATACCTTTAGATGTTTTACATCAAAACCAGATACACCCCAGGAAAGGGAAATATCATTATAGATTCTCTTAGAATTAATATACCATCACTGGATGATCTAGAATCAATGCTGTAGTGGATCCTTATGGAGATTTTAATCTATTTAATGTGGGTTCTTAGGAAGATTCTTCAGGAATGGTTCTGACTAGTGTTCATTTCTCATCATCCCTCATGGATTCTATTTTACAGTGTTAGTTGTAGGATGATGAGTTTTCAAAGACTGGAGAAAGCCTTTATGGTGGCGAGATTATTTCAAGGTGGTCTCTTTCATAAAATGGTATGCTCAACTTCTGGTAGAAGGATATCATCCTGAAAACTGTAATATGTCTAGAATTTTCTAATTCTCAAATATATTGTTGGTCCATTCATCCAGGAACTATGTAAATTAATTATTACATAAGGTGGAATTTTGGGTGGCCCAGTATGAAGCGTGACATCAAAGAGTTTGTGTATCACATTTACATCTTTCAATAGACAAGGGAAGAGAAATTTAAACCATATAGTTTACCTCAGCCTCATACAATACAATTTTAGAAATAGAATGAGGTATTTAGGGATTTTTTTGTATAATGACTATAGACTCCATGAGAGAGAAATTCTATGTGGGTGGTTTTTGATCATTTGGAAAAGATTTCTCATTTCATTCTGATTAATGGAACCTTGAAAGTTGAATATATTTGTAATTTGTATGTTCAAGAGGATATGAGGGAGTATTTCAGGTCTAAAATTATTTCTGATTTGGATCATATGATTACCTCGAGGTTCTGGAGGAGTCTATAAATAGAAATCGGAACTCTGTTCATGTTGAGTATAACATTCCATCGACAAATAGATGGTCCTACATATAGTGTGATTCAGACCTAATAAGATACAATTGATTGTTGTATATAGGATTTCAGAGGATTGTGGTACAACCATATGAGACTGGTTGAGTTTTTTAAACAATTTTTATTAGTATTCAATTAGAATTGATATCATTGAGTTGTTGTATGATATATTATTTAAATCTCCCCATTTTTTCGATGAGGTGGGTATGGTATCTTTTGATAGACCATGTTAAGTTCAGGATACATCCATGATGATTCATGATATACATTAGTTTATAAAAATAGCCTAGATTCAAAAGAAATTGAATGCGGATTAGCACTGTTGACCTACAAAGCTTTCTATAGGTTATTTGGTTTTGTAGAAATTTTCTCTCATTTTCATCACCGTCGTCATGGAATATAGAAACATTTGGCTCTAAGAAATTTTATATTGTTTGAGGACACTAGGAAGATCATAAAATTTTCTTATCACGTATAATTTCTAGTTCATTTTACATGTATTAATGAGGATCTTATTTGTTTTATCTATGTACATATCATCCTAATTAAACTCATTTTTTGAGTGGCGAGGAACATTATTTTGGGCCAGATGTTTGTATTTTTGAGAAACCAGTTATGACCATCACCTCTCAAGTGATCGTCTTTCATGGGTTGTAGATTTTGATGGTCAGGATTCTATGGAAACAAGGATCATATTCTCATGATACATGGGAACGAGATTCATTGATGAGGGAGAAGTTTCCTTATCTATTTCCTATGATTACATCATGTACATGACTTCTCATGGATATAATGTCTTTATTTCAGGGATTTTGTAATGTCACATTGCTTATTTATCAGTTATTCACTTCTTCTCATCCTGTTTTTTCCCTTATTTGAGATTGGGAGGATACCTATAATGTTGATGTCAGAGATATTTTGGACTTTCTAATTTTACCATATTTTATGCCAGATTCAAAAAGGATTTCCCACCGTGTAAAAGGGATTCACACTATGTAATTATTTCTAGATACAATCTATTAAAGGGGATTCACACTGTAGTAGTTTACAAATATTGAATGGTGATTTCACATAATGAATTATTAAAATAATGGATTTTTATTCTAAGGTGATTGATTTTTTTGTGTACTTGAACACCATGGATTTAATAGAAATTAAATATATTGAAAATTATAAAACAACCAACATAGATTTTTTAAAATATAATAGAGGTTTTTTTGGATTCCTTTATTGTCTCATGACCATGGATCTTTTCTTAGACCATTGGCCAATTGTTTTTGTAGACTCCACTCCTTCTATATTAATCGGACTGGTGCTCGATCCTTGATGAACTTATGGTGCGTCATTTTGTGGGGGGGAGACCTTTTTTCTTCTTCATTTCTATAGATCAAGGATGTGACCAATGTTTGTGTTATCAGATATATAGAATAAATTCAACTATTACTATTGTTTTCTTTATGATCTGTTGTACAATCTCGTTCTGGTGGTTGTTCCCTGTTGGTCATGGTGTTGCAGGAATTCATTCAAGAGGTATGTGATTTACCCTTCCCCACCTGCCCTTTTCGTTTCAAATTAAATCAATCCTATGTTTTATGGATTGTGGTCTAGGGTATCTATTGTTGTTTGTTATATTTTTGTTGGTGATACTATTACAAGTGTGTGCTAACCAAATATTGAGTTTGGTGCTTCCGTATATTGACTATGATAATTTATATGATATAACATTCATTATAAATTGTTTTATCAAATTTTCATGACTCATTGTCTGTTTCAAAAAATGAATTTGAAGAGAAATGGTTTCCCCTTTATTTTTTTATAAATGGAAAGGATATGGGTTCTTTAAAATAGTGAAATTTATTTCTAAAAATGAGCAGATGGTATCATTGGGTACATAGGTGGAAGGATTATATTGAGGATATCATCAATGTTTTGTAATTAGTATGGGGTTTCTTAGGGGGAACTTTCCATTGTTTCTTATGCTGGTTTTTCTTGGAAATGAATATTTAATTTGTTGGGGGGGGGGTTTACACATGGGGTATTCCTCTAATTCCTAATAATGTGTTCTAAGAACTTGATTTTTCACTAGATATTATGTGGTTTGAGTAGTCTTCTAGTATAATATAAATTATTCCCTGGAACTTGTTCATATGTTTCTTCTAATATTTTCCACTTCATGGACTTATGAGGTAGCCTTGATATTCATTATATTCCAACTATTGTTTAGAGATGAGAAAAGGGGAAATGTTTACCATGTTTACTCTAAAACTTTTATATTATTTTTCCCCTTTTTATTTAAAAAAGAATACATGAATTGATATATATGGACATGATATGGAACACCTAGGTGGGATCTTAGTGATAATGCTAGATCACACCCAGCTCACCTCTTCAAATGTGCGTAGACCTTTTTTTGTAGTCTCATGAAATAAAATGAAAGGATCAACAATGTGGCGATGTGGTTTCATGTCATATATGTTATGTAGATGTTGGGATGATAGTGGCAGTTCATCCACGCCTTCACAAGGAGTATTTTAGGGTTTTAGAAATTTGTAGTTGTACTAATAATTTGTTTTTTACTAAATTCCAGATATTTGTTTAATAATTCTTTAAAATGGTTATGGAGTAGATATTCTTCAGTATTATTCTATTTCATTCATTCCTGATACATATATTTCATGTGTTTGCTGAAGATGGGGGAAAATTTTTACTCTATTCTATTATTTGATGCTCAGGTTCTTGTCGTCAGCCCGTGGGGATGCAGAACAACATTCAGGTATGTAATGAAATTGGTCAGGTACTAGGATAGAGGGAAACCATGGTCTATTTGTCACAAAAAAGGATGTGTATTCCCTCTAATATTAATAAGACTGGATGTCCCCCACCATGATATTGTGAATCTCTTACGCATCATCATGTATCCTTATAAAAGGATATATTTTTTCGCAACATTTTAATCCATTATTACTATTCAAATTTCACAATAAATTTAAAACCCTATAGCTAATATTATGTTTGGGACCCTAGAATGGTTAAATCAAAATAGTTGATTCATTATTCATTGCAGTAGAATACAATATGGATACCCTTGGTCACTATATCCTCTTCCTCATGGGAAACTATAATGTGTATCATAATGAATTAAAAACCCCATCTCCTATACCTTTTCAAACATTGTGGTCCCCATAAAAGTCTTAAAATGTATCAAAAACTGATGGAATGGTGTGGAAATACTCCTATTTCTCATAAAAGAAACACCTTAGAGGAACTATTATGCATCATAAAAATTTCCAAGTTCATGTTTTGAATAAGGAAAACCCCAACGCTTTTTAACACACTTTTCCTAAAAAATGATTGTTATATTTGGAACGGTATCCCTTATTCCTAAGGATAACCTCACATTTTTCCACACTACCCCATGCATTCATTATATGGAATGGTTCTACTAATCACTTATAGTAATGAACCTCCTCTATTAATACTGACCACCAAATCTACCCCCATGAATTTCACTGGCTTTCGTGCACTAATAAAAATTCAAAAAAACTATCCATGATAAAAAATTAGTGCATAAAATGGCTCCACTATATACATAATACTCCGACATTCTTCCCCACGATGACCACTATGCCCAACACTATGGAATAATGAGATTTAAAAAGGTAAAAACATAAATATATCCTATATAATGACACTAAATTCCTTCAATACCCCACCAAGACTCTAGAAATAATATTAGGGTGGATTTCTAAAAATGATCCCTTACATAAGATGCCACTAAAAAAAGTATCATTTACTCGAATTAAAATTAATCATGGGATGAAAAGAAAAACTGGTCTAAAAAAACTACCCTATGAGACTCCTCTAAATTTTCCATCAATAACATGATAAAAATTAACAAAATATGGGGAATAAGTTGATAATCCCAAAACACTAGACTCCATGTCATCATGAATTTTTTCATCAATATATAATAAAATCACCTCCTAGAATCAGTTTTTTATTTTCAATGGACGATCCATTCAAGATGATATTGGAAATACCTAAGAGTGTGTCATCAACCTCTTAAAATTAATCATAGGTGGTTTATTTTATATCAAGATTGATATTAATAGGTTCATTGACACCATGGTTTTGAACATCATATACAAATTGTGGATCGGTTTTGGAAATAACCATATATTCATTGGCTAGGTGCAATTATTTTTTTGGAAAATACCACGTCATAGTGCTAATTAATTGTCATCATAAGGGTTAATTCACATATTCTGAAGGGGTATGTAATTGTTATCTTATATCATCTATTATATTATAAATTTTTTAGGATTACAACTTTTGACTCCCCACTGGAATGCTTCATTTAGCAAAGATCAAACCATTATGTCCTTTAGTGATTTGACTTATAACCTATATCATAATTACAATATTATGTTTCTTCTAGTTGGTAGGAGGAATATAAACTTCCTCAAACATAAAATTAATCAATATGAATGAATTTCAAAGAAAACCATCAAATGGGATAATTCAATCATTTCAATTGAAAACATATTTTCCTCTTCATTAAAAACTATTATCTTTATGGAATAGGGGATTAGAGAGGGGAACCAGAACATCATCTACCTTAGAGATCCATTATTATCAGGGAGACCAAAATGTTTAAACATATGTTATTTTATTTATCGAATAAAATACCAACTCATAGTCTTGAAATGGAAGTCTCTATAAATGGATGGTTGAATATAATTTTTCTGTTTCAACATTTCCCCATTAATTGTTTACTCCAACATATTATTAAAATATTCCATAGTGATGATAAAAGTAGAAATTATTACATTAAGAAAATTATTTTGAATTTCAGTATATATTAACTCAATATGTTAACTATGTATTAGAGAAAAATTGATAAACTTCTATCCAATAGGGGGATGGGAATCGAGAACATCAATTACATTAATGAGTCTCTTCAAGTACAATTTACATGGAAACTCATACACAACAAAATGAAAACATTGTTCATCCTTAGAGATATTTTTTTTGAACATATGAAATACCTAAATATTGGATACATGGACGCATCCATCTAGCCAACAATCAATTATTCATACTAAATAATTCTTATCTTATTTATATGGATTTCAAACTAAAAATCATCTCTTAAATTTTTTGATGAAATATTAAATACATCTTCAGATAATGACTAATTTCATCCATAAGACGCCTAATTGGACTCTAAAATAACAATTATATTCTTATTTTATGATCTATGATCTCATCTACATAATGAGATTAGATAAATTATTATTTGATGCACCTTTTAATCAAGCACATACGTACTAGTACAAGAAAAATCTAGGAATTGAATTTGTAATGATTGAATGTTCTACCATTTCAATACTTCAATATCAAATAATGACTTTGATTAGATAAATTTTTTAATAAGTCCATGATTAGGCCATCATGATGGACTCTTATTTGGAGGATGGATCATAACAGAATACATGTAGAGAATTTTTTATAATATATTTGTGATTCTATTTGTTCCAAGTAAATTGTATGAAATAAATATATGGAGGAAGAAAATAATTTGTTATGTACATGTGATACAACATTGGCATTATAGAAGGTTTATTATGTTCTATTTGTACTGCTGATGTCAATATTGGGTTCCTTTGGACTCTTAATACAAAAAGAGACTAAATTTTCACTCTACCAAAAACATGGAAACCAATTTTAGGTTAATATGTCTGATTTGATACATGTTTTTTCACATGTATATAATTATATGTTATATCACTCCACTTCCAAAAATATTCAATATTCTCTTAGGAATATAATTTTTTCAGCTACATTTTCTCATATGATATAAATTGGTCATCATGATTACAATGCCCACGATTTCACTACTCTGAAGATTGGTATTTTTTTGGAAATTCCATGTCATCAAATAGGAAAGTGAATATTTATTTGAATCCATCATATTTCTAATTGGATTAACTATAATTTGGGAAATGTGTCAAAAAGGGAACCTAGGTCCTTTCCGTTGTGGACCAATCATTCATGATCATAATAGAATGAATATTTCACATTTATTTGGTTCATGTTTAATGAAATTATCTATTGGATATGAAATTCCAAAAATCATTAAAATTTTATCCTTCCAACAATGAAATCAGTACGGATATCACATAGTTTGATGAACTTCCATCTTTCTTGGGTTTTCTCTATGAAACTGATGGTACTATAACAATCTCCTTCAGAAATTTGTATTTATTTGTTCAATTAAATATATATTACATTTTGGATGAGGGGACATTTAATAAAACATAATATAACATTGTATATTAAGAATTTATATGCGACTCCTGGTCCAATGAACAGTCAACCAATCTACAATTTAGACATTGGGAATGAACTAATATAATATTACCCCCACACAACACCTTATCCCGATAGAATTGAATTTCAACAGGGCCCTTCATGATGGATGATTCATTGGCAACAAAAATCTATCCTCAATTATAGACATAAATATAATTTTAAATATACTAGTTAAACAATGATGAATGAAAATTTTCATATAACTAACTCATATATAAGTTATGTTCTAGATGATACGTAACAACTCCAACAAACACAAACACCACTAAAAGTCTAAATATATATATATGTATAACATACTATAATGATGAATACTTTACTTTCCATGAGGATGAGATACCTTTTATAACAAATTTTCTATTACATCAAATTCAAAATACCATCTCCCATGATAAACATTGGTTATATATAGTTCATTGAATCCATTCATTCACACAAAAATCTCATGTACATTTTTTTCATTCTCTAAACCAATTCAAGGAAGGGAATAACTAACACTATCACCTCATTTCAAAATAATGAATATTAAGAAGATCAAATATATAGTTCCATAAACATAGAAATAAAAATAGTGGAGTGATGACTATTATTGTACATAAACTCCACCAACGATTGGTACCTCACAAACAAACAAAAAAAATATTGATTGCATGTGTGCAATATTTACCGTGAAACATCATTTTTTGATATATGGAATGATATATTTTTAGATGAAAAGTAATGTTACGATATAAATGATTACATGAAATCATATTGGAGACATTTCCAAACCATGTAGGAGAACCGATGATCCCTATTTGATATGATCAACATTAGAACAATATAAATTCAAAATACTTCCTCTAGATAATTCCTTGAGAATTTTAAACATATATCAAGTCAATATTTGTGAAAAAGGTGAGATGAATTCATCATATGATACATATTCACCTATATGATATCACAAGTTATATGATGTTGAGTTATACACAAATCCATTGATATGTATTGTCACATCTACTATGAAGTATCAATAATATAATTAAAACCACTAGTGACATGATTCTTCACATTCACAATTATCAAATAGAAACTTGTTTTGGAAAATCCATAACATATCTCTTAATTTCAAAACAACAAATATTTACTCACAATGTGAAATATATCTTTTGAACAACATGATATACCATTGTGTAATAACTATATAATTCACATGGTTCCACATTTAATAACAATAATGGAATGAATAGCCTCTCATTAAATAAACCAAGGTAATTATGATCCTAATACCACCCCTCTTTAGAATTTAAGATATGAAATTTATCTTGAAAAAACACAACCTCTAAATCCCCCAAATAGGACTCATCCACCTACCACACAAATGAATACTACTACATTATCTATTAAAGAGATCCTATACCAGAAATTACTCCCATATGATAGGGTATCATATAAATATCTTCCATCACCATCCATGAATTAATAGTCTCATAGATTCCAAACCCATGTGACCTATATCTCAATGAATTAGCCACAAAATTTCATTCCCATTTTTATGCTAAATCCCAATGTGATAATACTGTAATAATTTAATACACCGCCTCTTATGAAATTTCATATCATGCATGGAGAAAACATAACTATGTTTATTGTGAGTAGTTAGGGAAAAATATCAATATCTAATGATTTAATTCCACCATAACATCATCAAGAAAAATAAAATCAAGATCAATGTTATTGGAGGAAATTAAATTCATATGTACATTCTCCCTGAGATGAATAATAGATAACTTCTCACTGTTGCATAAATGAACAACCAATTCAAATACAAGAATAATTTCTGAAAATAGTAATTGTAATTCCCTCCTTTTGAACCATATAATATGATAAGTATCCTACTTATCCTTAAAATAATCTAATGTTACATATAAGTATCTTGTTCATAATAAAAATAGATACATTCAATTTTGTTAGTGGAGTCATAATAAATGTGAAATCATGTAAGAAAAAACTTTAATATCTTGAAATTTCAATGAGACTATACACAAAATTAAAAAACATTCGGGGTTACACAATAAACATCTACCTCAACCATTGAAGGATCCATAGATATTATTTCCAACGCTTTCTCCAGGGCATACATCCATCTGTGGGGATGGTCTAACAACTTCCCCTCATAACCCCTCGCCAATGGCATGCGTTATATATCCTATCTTCAGATATGTTTTCTCCTTGAACAAAATAGTATGATTGGATTTCAGTTTCTCATTTTGTGGATTCCATCTAGGATTTTTTCATCTTGTCTGGGTCTCCCTCAATTATTTGAGTTGTGGTTGATGAATCTAATTCCTAGTTCCATATTGTTATGGATTCCATTTAAATGGTGTACTTCTATCTGGACATTCCATGGGTTTCTGATAGGGCAGTATCCTTTGGTCAATATGGATGGTTACATCAGGCAATTAAAGACACTGTTAGATGTTTGGACATTGGATGTTATGTATTCTTCCTCATAAGAGGGAATCTCAACTATGTAGAAACTGAGGCTTCACATATTGGTCATAGATTATTTGGTACTAGATTCATGTCTCTAATATGTTCCTTTTCCTCAGTGGATAACCACAGGGTATTTCGGAAGCTTAATATCTTTGTGGATATGGTTACGTGAAATGCATATTTCTAAGGGTTTCCTCAGAAATCCCTTGATCAACACAGGGTAGGCCATGAGCTAAAAATCATATGGAGATAGAATAGGAATGATCAGAATGCCCCAAAGAGGTTAATCAGATATTTACATCCTTAGGAGGGAGTGACAAGAAGGTTTAATTTAGGGATGGATCAAAACACCCATAAGAGTAGACCCATGAATGTGTATCCCATAAAAACAAGATATCATGTCATGAAAGTTGATATGGACACCACTTAAGGAGAATAATGGAATGTGAACCATAGAAATGGGACACAAAATGGGAGGATCAGAATACTAAATGAGAGGGAACTCATGGTTGTGTGTCCCATAATGAATGATATCACACCGTGAAGTCTGATCTATAAAACATTGAGGTTCGATCAAGGAAAGTACACCCCAAACATGAGGACAGTAAATAGATGGAACATAATTCTCTCTAAGATAAGTCCCTGGATAATGAGTCCCATAAAGGGAATATATCAAATCATGATGTCATAAATAGACACCACTAATGTTGGATCAGGTTATGTGCTTCCAAAAATGGGGACATAGGATGGATGGATCTTAATTCTCAATGATAGTAAACCTAGGGTGTTGTGCCCCATAAATGGAATACATCACAACATAAAGTCTAATATAGACACCACTGAGGGAAGATCATGGAAAATGAACCCCCGAAAGTGGAACACCAGGTTTTACCATTGTTTGAGACTCAACCACGAAGAATCTTCATACATACCATGTCTAGAAGGTGGGGATAAAAATCCACATTGTTCTAATATATGTGGTATGAAATTGGGGTGTACATGAAGAAAAAATACATTGGAATATGTTGGGGATTACACATTATTATACAATCTTTAGAAGAGGGACAATCTGGGTTGAATGGAAATGGATTGTGTGGGGATTATGCATTGTTGGCTACCTTGGTAACACAAATGGTATCAATTGGATGTATGGCATGATCTCACCAAGAAGTGGCGACCCTAGTATGGATTAGGATTTATGTTGAGGTATTGAACCAAGTGTATTGATGATGAATGAGATGGATCATGATGATGATGATGGTAGTGATTGGATTGAACTTTAGGAAGGATTCTTACATATCATTGTGAATGGGAATCAAAGTACACATTGTCCAGTGGGGTGATGGGTCACCTAAGTAGGAAAACCATTATAATATATTGAATTGATGTGGGCCCAAAGGAAATATATTCTTTGGTTGAGGTGTGATCTTCCCCCCAACAAAAGGGTTCAAGGGAGAGATCCAGTTTCCCCATGGAAGATGGGATTGAACCTCAAAAAGTTTTCTTATGTATCCCCATGACATAGAAACAAATTCCATGTAGTTTAATATGGGTCATAGAGTTGGGGTGTACACAAAGTACATTGACCTAGATTCATGATGGGGTTTTCATATGGTTAGAATCCCATTTCCTAAGGGAAACTCCTGGTTGTATTAGTATGGATTGACTTTGTGGCCAATGAGTGGTTAGCTTCCCAAGAACTGGTCTCACACCACTACGAGGAAGACTAAGTATATGGGTCCCATCAAAGGGTACACCAAATTTTACTTGTGTTTCGGTTGAACCTCAGGGAGGCTTCCTACATACCATGTCTAGGCGCTTAATATGAAAACATATGTCACTAGAAATATTAAAATTTAACATCATATAAGATGAAATGTGCCCACAGTTTAATATCGTGCGTGATGAGGGTGAACCAACATGAAGCTGTCGGGACGGATGGGTGATTGGCTCAATCCTCTACGAGGCATCCTACGTACCTTTTATAATGAGAAATGATCAATGTTCACATATTTTGGAGAATAATGGTTTAGGGCATACACATGGTTACCAACCCAAATATATATTGTTGAAAATTCACTGTTAAAAGACTGAAGAGAATGTTTTTCCTAATGCCTACTCTAATATCACATGAGTCATGCTCAGTGTGAGAAACAAAAGGAAACAACAAACCTAAAAACCATGTTCCAACGGTGAACCCACAAAGTGTGGTGGACAGATATTACACAAGGAAGTATCTCAGGATCCAATAAGGAAGGGAAATCATGGATGGGGTTTATGGATTAAAGCTACCCAGGTGCCTCCATGGATTGTTAATGGTGAAAGGGACTTATGCAAAGAAGCTACTCTAGTGAACCTAATGAGAGAAAATAGTGAAAGGGGCGTGTACAAGGATGCTTCCTGGGTGCCGCTATCTCGAGGAAATGGTGTATGGGACATAATAATGGACTCTTCTTGGGTGCCTCTATAGGGAAGCAATGGTGGATGGGGTTTAAGAATGGAATCAATATTGATGCTTCTAAGGAGAGGAAATGGTGGATGGGTCCTACACATGGACACAACCCGAGTGCCGCTAAATAGACGCAATGGTGTATGGTTCTTATACATATAAGCTGCTAGTAAAGACTTCACCATGTCTGCAAATGATGGAATCCCAACTCACTGGTGGAATGAGGTATATAATTTTGGTCTACAGCTATGTGCTAGTGAACAAGTGTGATAATTCCAAGGGTGTTGGAATCAGTCCAAAAAAGGGAGATTAAAGGTTTGAATCATATTCCCAAAATATTGAACACAATTGGGGAAACATGAATAAGGGATAAAACTATTGACCATATTTGAATCATAGAAGCCATATATAGTTATCCTACAATGGAAGTAATCAAACTCGGGCCAACCACTTACTATATTAGAAACACAGTGACAAACATGAAGTGCCTCCCAAATCCTTCTAGGGTGTTGGCCCATAATGGTATGTGAGCCAAAGAGACATAGGACTAGGTCGTTAGTCTATCCCTTCATACATGAAATATGACGAAGATCCAAATGTTGAACATGAAGAGTATGAGGTGGAGTGATGGAATGTTTTAATGGATTCCAACACTATTGAAATTACACCTCCGTAATCACATAATGACGTATCTTATTCTTATCTTATTAAGAATGTATTATTTAGAATAATAGAAATCATATTATTGAATGATAGGGAATTATATATTTTAATGTTATGTTGTGATGACAATTAAAAACATATGCTTGGATCCAAAATACGTATCCTTTTTAGAACATAATTATTTCATTAATTTTCACACATGGCATATTAAAGTTTTTATTCATGTGTAGAAAATAATTAGGCATCTTATATTTTTTTCTTCAGGAATCTCTTATTTGGAACAAGATGCACCAATTTTTTTTCAATAAGGGTGTACCACAGTTTATAGTCATGTAGAGATGAATTTCATCTTATTATGTATAGACATAATGAATCTCTTCATTAGAGCAAGAGGAATCCCATGTTTATCACATAGGGTGTAATATATGTTATAGACATTTAGGGGGGAATGTAAGTCATCTTATATTTTTACCATGATTTATCTTTTATTTTGAACAACATGCATCCAGTGTTTTTCACGTAGGTTGTACTACTATTTATAGTCATGTAGAGAGGTCTATTGGAATATTATGTTTGGAGCATATGGCATTTCTTGTTTCGAGAATGAGGGATCCTATCTTTTTCAAATAATGTGTACTACCATTTTATGTCATATATATAGGACTACTGGGCATAAGGCACCTATAAATGGAGGGTTTTGGGAGTTACAAAAAATAAACACTTTGTAGTTCATCCCGACACATGAGTAATGTGATTGGTTTTGGGGGAGTTACCTGTGGAAAGGTTAGATTCACAATACCTTGGGAATAGAATATGATAATCTAAACTCAAGACATTTGAAAGGGACCAGGAGTAAAATGTCCACTCAAGGTATTTCCTTGAGTGTGTAGAATTATCTTGAATCATGGTATTCTATAGGTGGATATTGGATGCACTTAAGGGTGCAATGGAAAATGTTGACGTCCCAACCCAACATGATGCTGGTGTGACTATCCATTTTTCATGGGTGTTGGTGACTGTAGAAAAGGGGATGGAAGAGACTACAGGATGCACTGATCCTAAGAGGGTGTGTAGAAGCACATCACCATGGTATTGATATATGGGAGAAATTGATGGATCTTCATGAAGGATATGGCTTCGTGAAGTATATTTTCAGTGATCATGGTCTCACAAATTATGGAGAATCATGGAACAAAATGTCTAACATAGATCAAGGTCTCGTGTAAATTAGGGCTTCACAGAGCTCATGTTCTCATTGAGAAAGGGTATTTGTGGAGATTATGGTCTCTTGGATCATAGGACTTTGGGGAGATTAGGGTCTCATGGGGCATTGGGATCTGCGGAGATCATGGTCTCTTAGAGAAGGCCCTGATTAATACGTGGAGGGCTTCGCGAAGAAATAATAATTTTCAATGACTGAAGTGTCTCAAAGGTTCTTCTTCCCTTGGAGAGGGAATAGGAATTGATGAAGTACATCTCCATTTTTGGATGGAGGATCTCAAGAACATAATGGAAGAGATCTCATAAGGAATGAGGGCTCCACGGAAGGCTGTGTTCGCTGAGCACATGTCCTCCATGAATCGAGAGAGCACGGGTGATATCTAGAATCATATCCTCTCAAATGAAGTAATGAGGGGGGTGGGGATTTTTTTCATGGAGATTCTTGTGAATCCCATACGAACTCATCAAAGAAAATGGTGCTTTGCAATCAGAGGTAGATCCATTAAGATCATCATGTTTATCAGACTCACACACGCTATAGTCATGGAATTTTCTGCACTTGCAGGGGCTCCATTCATGTTCCTTAGACTCGCTATGGATTCATTCGTGTCATTCAAAGTGATCATAGAGGCTCCAGTCATGTTCCGTGGACTCGTAGAGGCTTCCGTTATGGTACTCCACAATCATAGAGGGAGGTTCGTAAATGGTCTTTGTGAACAAGTTTTGTAGCCCAAATTCGAATGACCAAATCATCTAAACTGTATGTACATTTCTGATCTATAACTAATAAAATCAAATCCATCCAAATGGGTTGTGCTCTTGGACCATGTATGGAACAGTTTAAAATTTATTTTGAATGAATTTTCTAAATCCAATAAATACTATAAACTAAGACACAATTTGCCTTAGGAAATGAACCTCATGATCCCAGAACTAACACATTCATAGCCAACCAAATAGCTAATGATGAAAAATAACTCTCATAACATCCCACTAATACAATATGAATTCATCTTAAAACATATAAAAAATTTATTCCATCAATAATACCCACCAGAAATAAATCTAGAAACATATGGAATACTCAATTCATTAGTTATTTTATGATGGTCTGTAACGCCCCGACCATAGTTTCCTAGAGTCGGTGCATTATTACATTACATTGGCATGATCACAAGAAAGATCAAATCTCGAAAGACCGATTGGTTTAGTAGCCTTGGAAACACTATATATATTCATAAGTTTTACATTACATCATAAAATGAAAAACTACTACAACAACATAATGTTTCCACAGTCCACACTATAATCCCCTCATAATATCCCTGCAGGTCATTCATAACTTACATCTTCACTTCCGGGGAAAAATAAAACATAGAAAAGGGGTGAGCTCAAATGCCCAGTAAGGATTACAATATAGCGGAAACTTTCATAAATAAGAATAAACATTTAAGGAAATGTATAACTAAAACAAAAGCCTTTTAAATATGAACTTTCAACATGGTATGGCATAAATAAAATGAAATAATGCCATTTACTTATTCACATGGATATTCTACTAATCGAATAATCACATGCAAAAATAAATAACCACTTTCATAATGTTGGAATGCATAATGTCAGACTATCATAACCACATCGCCAAGGCCTCGTGCCAAGACTACAAATAAGATTTTGTCAACACCTTGTGCCAAGACACTAGTTTGTCTCATGAGACCTACCGATGCATCGAGGACCTATAGAGGGCTCCACCCGTCACATATTAAGTCCAATGCATTCCCATATGAAAAGGTTTAAACATAACATAAACATTCGTATTAAAACTAGCATACGAAATGTCAATACTTTAACCATAGACTATGAATGGTATAAAAATAGCACATCCACAGTCAAACATATCACAAAACCTTCAATACAATATAGAAGTTTTGTATCATAATAAGTCAACTTCAAATAAGCGTAAACTCCATCAAAGGATGTTGACATAGATGAAATCAAAACACTTTTTAGAGAAATATCTCTTTCTATTTCTGAAATCATTTAAGATCCATATAAAATAAAACATTTTCTTTGAAAATATTCTTATAAGCTTGTTAGGTAAGTTTTGAAGATTTTATAACGGCGGAAATTAGCCGCACCCGCCGTATAAGTTAAAAAAACATTCTTACCTTAATTCCGTCGAAAAGGTTAAAAATGACCTTGTTTTGAAAACGACGGAAAGATTCCTTTATAAACCTCTTATAAAAATTCAAACAAGGGTATAAATGACTTTAACCCATATGTTTGTAAATAATAAATATGTTTTGAAATACATTTCTAAGAAACATGGATGTGGATGATAAAGAAATCCCAGTAGATTATTACGTATAAACAACCTCGGATAATGAAGAGATTGTGAAATAACCCTTACCTTGTACTTTTCCTTGGTTGGGGTAGGTTAACCTCTTGTATAATGGTGAAATAGTTGTTATTAAATTATACAAGAATCATATATATTAATATGATATCATATATGATCTTTTAACATTGATTTGTTAATAATATCATAGAATTATCATCGTTTCGGGAGTTAACTTACTCATTCTCTTTTATATGTTTTGTTACATAAGCCATGGTTGTTGTATCTTATTCATATCCAGAATGATATCCAGTCCTTAAACATCATTTTTAAATCATCAAATGATAATTATACTTGAATGGATACGATGGAGAATGAATCTCATCGCGTTCGTGGAGACGGTAGTCTGTACGTACGCACGAGCGACAATATCATTCTTTTGATATTAAAATAATATATAAATGGATGGTATATCATATATAAAGAATCATTAACATGTTATATTTATTATTTACATGAGTTACACATCATTGTTATACCCATCAAAATAATATTATATTGAATAACAATTACACCACGACGTGGAGACGGTAAGCCGTACGTACGCACGTATGGTGACATGTTATTCAAAGGGTGGATAGAATACTGAATATGATTGTACCATATTTATAATAACATCACAATATATGTGAGATTCTGGAGTTATTATTTTAGAATGGTAAGAACAAAGGAAGAAGAATTGGAAGAAGAAATGAACTTGGAGAAGGGTGGTGAAATCATTACCTCTTCTTCGGGTTCTTCCTTTTGATTTGATCAAAAGGGCTCCTTAGGTTGGCTTTATGATCAAACTAAGGCCTCTAGGTTGTAGTGAGGGATGTTGGGAGAGTATTTGGGCAGAGTTTGGCAGAACAAAAAGGCTTTGAAGGTGTGAAGAAATGAGAAGGAGGAGTGCCCTTTTATAAGAGGGGTGAGGGGCACCTTTGGAAGAGCTAGAAATATTAATTTATAATAAATTCATATTCGGTTTCTAATGGCTCCAAAGCTTATTATTCAAAGGTTAAGGTGGGGATAGGTCGCAAACCACTCAAACTATAGAATTTAGATAGGTTTGGGTACTTATATTAACATTATCTTTAACTATTAACTCTTTGTTAATTAGTTTCACTTTTACAATGTCTCATTGTATTTTTATATAATATGGTTAATAAACTTACTATATACATCCAATCGACCCCCAAGTGGTAAATTAATGATGAAACTATCATTATATAAGTCTCTTGGCCGAACCTTAGATTTTTAGGAATTTAATATCAATTAATAATATAATATTTGTTTAAGAACTCTTTTATGTCAATTTTGACACTATTCAATAGTTGATTTTTGTGAAACTCATAACAGATTTATTACTTCGAACAAAGTAAATTAAATCAATAATAATATATCATATTATCCTAGAAAATTAGTTTAATTCATTAAAAGTTTAATATTATATTTATTTGGGTATTTATAATATCAATTATTTTAATTTTTCACTATTATAGTAATTACTGCATCATCATTGTGTCATAAATAAAATAAATTATTTAATGTCTAAAAATTATAAATAAAATATCATTATGTAGGAAATCTTTTTATATTTCTAATGAATATTTATAATCTAAAATCCAACTTATATAATCCTATGTAACAATTGTTTTTCTAAAAGATATATGCTTGTGTCATTTTTGTATTCATTTTGACTTAATTAAAATAAAGTGTCATTATCACTTACAAGTGGATCCATGGGGTCCCAAAATCGACCCAAAGATGCCCATGGTCGACCATGTAACAACCAATAGGGTTAAGACACGTTTTAGGGTAATTTAGTATTATTATAATATTATTTTTTTAACCCTTATTTACCGGATTTACCCTTAACCATGGTAAATAAAATATTTACCGCAGTAATTATTCAAAATGTCTAAAAATAAAAGTTAGCTATTTACACAATTTGAACATCCTGATTCCAAATATGGAATCCATTTTTCTAAATTCAAAACACAGAAGTGGCAGAAATTAATTTAAAATTAATTCCCGCTGTCAAAACAAAAAGCGTGTTTTTAAGAGATAATAACTATCAAAAGATTGACACTTGTTTATGTTCGGTTTAATTGTAAAATTATGTCCAATGACCAAAATTATATTAAATGGTAAAAATATATTCTAAATATACTTTAAAAACACTAAAATTCATAATTTATCACTATTAATTATTTTGATTAAAAAAGTTGTTTTTAATTAAAATTTAGTAATTTTCACTATTCATCAAAATATGAAAGTTATCCGAAATGTACCAAAATTTCACCTTAGGCTAAATTCGATATTCCGAATCCAAAGATGAAGTCCATTTTAAAATATAAAATATATATAATTTTAAAAAGTAGGTATTACTATTCATAACGGCTAGTTTGATTGGTTGTGGTGTGTGTTAAAACTCAAGGTTGCGTACAACACACGCTACTGTATTATTCAAAGAAAGTGTACCGTGGAAGCTTGGGATGTTTCATTTTAAATTTTTGATGTCCCCATTTAGTCAAAAAGTTTAAAATATTGTATTTAAAAAGGGTTCACTATTAAAAGTTGATAAAAGTGCAATACTGAAAATGAATTTGTTCTTGCATTATATCTAAGAAACTCATAATATGGATTCTAAAATTATAAGGATTATATAAAGTTTAAAATTTAGATAATACTATTCATAACCTCTTTTGAATGGCTTTTTTTTGTAAGTCATGGTGTTATTGAACTCAGTGTTGCGTGTAGTGCAAGTTATTGAATTATTTTGAAGAAATAACAAACTATGAAATCTTGGGGTGTTGCATTCTCCCCTCCTTCAATAAATTGCGTCCTCGCAATTTGAAATTGTTCTTCGAAAATAAAAGGTTGAAAATAGAAAATATATTTGTGGGAAAACCCACATTGGAAATTGGTTTACTAAAATGTAGTCTTAATATGAGGAAAAGAGAAATGAAAGGGTCACCACCAAATTATGATCTCGATTAGGAGAACATTGGTGGCAATTAGAGACATATAATTGGAGGAAAACGTAAATATTTATAGGTAGTGGTTGAGGTCATCAATCAAAAACAAATATAAAATTGAGGTCCTTAAACTCATCAATCTATGATGATTTGAAGTACCATCGGTTCAACAAAATATAGGGTATTGGGATCACACATTTTTGACATTTGAAAATATCTTAGTTGAAATCCCACATCGAAAAATGAATTAATGAGGCCTCTATTTAAAATAAAGAGTGGAAAGTATGAAGATTACCGAAAATAACACATACTAGGGTTCCATGTAGGAAAATATGGATATGGAGGAGAAATCTAACCATCAATTATCTGATGGAGAGTGGTAGAGAACATGGCTATGAAAAGGCCAACAATTCCAAAGCCATAAATTAGTGATGATTTAAGGTACCATCTAGGGAAACATTTTTGTTCTAAGTTCCTTTTATTAATGTTGAGGAATTTATTTTTGAGATTGTCTAAGATCATAAGGAGATATACTTACTTTATAATCAGAGTTTTATCCATTAATAAGTTTCTACCACAAACTCATCTTTCACTCTAAAAGATAATAGAATGTAATTTTTTATTTATTTATACTATTCGTACAGGGTTCCAAAATAAATGAATTTATAATTCATCTACCAGATCTTTAAAAAAACAATATTATTTAATCCAGGACATCTCATGGGCCAGTGGTAGGTGATACACCCTTGTCGCCCTTCAGTTGCGGGTTCAAGTCTCGCAGCCTTGCCGGACGCGACGGGTTGCCGCCCAACCTCCGGGTTTTCCTTTTATGGTAATCCAAAATAATCCAAACTAGAACAATCCAAAATACTTTTGTCCAAACTCACAGTCCAACATTTATAAGGAAGGTAAACATAATATAGATCCTTTTTACCCCGCAATAGAATATTAATACCTTCATCTTGTATTCTTTTAATAAACTGAAACATCTTGAATTACCATATTCCTTATTGATTACATTCATGCTCCCCTATTCCATATAGAATGCTGGATATACTTCATTAATCCAAAAATGTTTTAAACCCCAACAATGATGGAATATACAAATCATTAATTAGTTCCAAGGTAGTCAAGAATATCCAATATAATTTATCCAAAACAATCACATATTATTCCAAAATCACTACCTCAGTATCAGAACTATATTATGATTTATCATTCTCTCAACCATATATTTTCCAAAAATTTATCCTGCTATTGAGTCACTTTTCTTTGTTCCACATAATCTCAAGCCCTTAATGAAATAGTACTGCAGTACAATCCTTATATACTCCATAATTATTATAACAAGTACATTGTTGATACAACACTCAATTGACATAATCAACATAAGAACTCTAATCATTCCTCTTCATCTGTGGTAGTATCATAACTTGGTTATTATCCAATAACATCATTTGCGGCATAGTCTGATGATTGGGACATAGCTTCACGTAGTGTCCAAACTCCTTGCAAATGAAGCATTGTACATTTAAAACCATTTTCTTACCCTTGCAGTCACGTACTTTGTGCCCTTTTCCTCCACACTTATAACAAACTCCCATTCCTTTCAGGCATGTTCATGGTGTTTCTTTCCACAGTTACCACATATGGGAAAATTCTTCTTTTCCCTCTTCCCTTTATCCATTTTTCTCTCTTCCATCCTTTTCTTCTCTTGCTTCCCTTCAAAGCCATAGGACTCAGTAAACTCTTTACATATCTTATCAACACATGATATTATTTCTTCATATGATGATAATACATGGGAGACTATTTCTCTTATAAATTCTAGCTTAAGACCATGAAAGATATGATCCTTCCTTCTCTTTGAATCATGTGTATTTCTGGAGTTCTCATTCCTTCTACTGGGCGCCATTTCTATACCATGGCATAAACTAGATCAGTTTATGAATAAAAACACATAATCACATTCTTATAAAACACTTAACATAAATTGAACTATTTATGGATATAATCCATAATCATAAAAATGTTTTCTTTGAGGAAGTATATACTCATAAACCCTTCATAATGATTTGTAAAGAAAATGAGAGTTATCCTAAGCATATCCCCCGGGAGTGTCGTAACCAAGAGTGCAGCAAGGCCCGTTGTCGTGCACCAGTTCCCGTTCGAGTCTAGCTTAAAGCGGTGTTTTCGGGTTTTACCCCTAGGTACATCTGTGCCAGAGCCGCCTCTACCTGCTCGTATCCCGACAGGGATTTATTGCTCGGAAAACTCACAAAATCTCTACAATACCAAAATTTTTGGAAGTTCTTCTATACTAATCCTCAAAGTTCATCATAGGTGTACGTGCTCTAATCAGAGTTTATCTAAATCTAGCTTCCAAGGTTTGTACTAAACTTCCTCTGATACCAACTGTAACGCCCCGACCCTAGTTGCCTAGAGTCGGTGCACTATTACATAACATTGGCATGATCACAAGAAAGATAAAATCTCGAAAGACCGATTGGTTTAGTAGCCTTGGAAACACTAGATATATTCATAAGTTTTACATTGCATCATAAAATGAAAAACTACTACAACAACATAATGGTTCCACAGTCCACACTATAATCCCCTCATAATATCCCTGCATGTCATTCATAACTTACATCTTCACTTCCTGGGAAAAATAAAACATAGAAAAGGGGTGAGCTAAAATGCCCAGTAAGAATAACAATATAGCGGAAACTTTCATAAATAAGAATAAACATTTAAGGAAATGTATAACTAAAACAAAAGCCTTTTAAATACGAACTTTCAACATGGTATGGCATAAATAAAATGAAATAATTCCATTTACTTATTCACATGGATATTCTACTAATCGAATAATCACATGCAAAAATCAATAACCACTTTCATAATGTTGGAATGCATAATGTCAGACTATCATAACCACATAGCCAAGGCCTCGTACCAAGACTACAAATAAGATTTTGTCAAGGCCTTGTGCCAAGACACTAGTTTGTCTCATGAGACCTACCGATGCATCGAGGAGCTATAGCGGGCTCCACCCGTCACATATTAAGTCCAATGCATTCCCATATGAAAAGGTTTAAACATAACATAAACATTCGTATTAAAACTAGCATAAGAAATGTCAATACTTTCACCATAGACTATGAATGGTATAAAAATAGCACATCCATAGTCAAACATATCACAAAACTTTCAATACAATATAGAATTTTTGTATCATAATAAGTCAACTTCAAATAAGTGTAAACTCCATCAAAGGATGTTGACATAGATGAAATCAAAACACTTTTTAGAGAAATATCTCTTTCTATTTTTGAAATCATTTAAGATCCATATAAAATAAAACATTTTCTTTGAAAATATTGTTATAATCTTGTAAGGGAAGTTTTGAAGATTTTATGACGGCGGAAATTAGCCGCACCCGCCGTATAAGTTAAAAAAACATTCATACCTTAATTCTGTCGAAAAGGTTAAAAATGAACTTGTTTTGAAAACGACGGAAACATTCCTTTATAAACCTCTTATAAAAAGTCAAACAAGGGTATACATGACTTTAACCCATATTCTTGTAAATAATAAATATGTTTTGAAATACATTTCGAAGAAACATGGATGTGGATGATAAAGAAATCCCAGTAGATTATTACGTATAAACAACCTCTGATAATGAAGAGATTGTGAAATAACCCTTACCTTGTACTTTTCCTTGGTTGGGGTAGGTTAACCTCCTGTATAATGGGGAAATAGTTGTTATTAAATTATACAAGAATCGTATATATTAATATGATATCATATATGATCTTTTAACATTGATTTGTTAATAATATCTTAGAATTATCGTCGTTTCGGGAGTTAACTTACTCATTCTCTTTTATATGTTTTGTTACATAAGCCATGGTTGTTGTATCTTATTCATATCCAGAATGATATCCAGTCCTTAAACATCATTTTTAAATCATCAAATGATAATTATACTTGAATGGATACGATGGAGAATGAATCTCATCGCGTTCGTGGAGATGGTAGTCCGTACGTACGCACGAGCGACAATATCATTCTTTTGATATTAAAATAATATATAAATGGATGGTATATAATATATACAGAATCATTAACATGTTATATTTATTATTTACATGAGTTACACATCATTTTTATACCCATCCAAATAATATTATATTGAATAACAATTACACCACGACGTGGAGACGGTAAGCCGTACGTACGCACGTATGGTGACATGTAATTCAAAGGGTGGATAGAATACTGAATATGATTGTACCATATTTATAATAACATCACAGTATATGTGAGATACTGGAGTTATTATTTTATAATGGTAAGAACAAAGGAAGAAGAAGTGGAAGAAGAAATGAACTTGGAGAAGGGTGGTGAAATCATTACCTCTTCTTCGGGTTCTTCCTTTTGATTTGATCAAAAGGGCTCCTTAGGTTGGCTTTCTGATCAAACTAAGGCCTCTAGGTTGTAGTGAGGGATGTTGGTAGAGTATTTGGGCAGAGTTTGGCCGAACCAAAAGGCTTTGAAGGTGTGAAGAAATGAGAAGGAGGAGTGCCCTTTTATAAGAGGGGTGAGGGGCACCTTTGGAAAAGCTAGAAATATTAATTTATAATAAATTCATATTCGGTTTCTAATGGCTCCAAAGCTTATTATTCAAAGGTTAAGGTGGGGATAGGTCGAAAACCACTCAACCAATATAATTTAGACAGGTTTGGGTACTTATATTAACCTTATCTTTAATTATTAACTCTAAGTTAATTAGTTTCACTTTTACAATGTCTCTTTGTATTTTTATATAATATGGTTAATAAACATACTATATACATCCAAGCGACCCCCAAGTGGTACATTAATGATTAAAATATCATGATATAAGTCTCTTGGCCAAACCTTAGATTTTTAGGAATTTAATATCAATTAATAATACAATATTTGTTTAAGAACTCTTTTATGTCAATTTTGACACTATTCAATAGTTGATTTTTGTGAAACTCATAACAGATTGATTACTTCAAAAAAATTCAATTAAATCCATCATAACATATCATATTATCCTATAAAATTAGATTAATTCATTAAAAGTTTCATATTATATTTATTTGGGTATTTATAATATCAATTATTTTAATTTTTCACTATTATAGTAATTACTACATCATCATTGTGTCATAAATGAAATAAATTATTTAATGTCTAAAAATTATAAATAAAATATCCTTATGTAGGAAATCTTTTTATCTTTCTAATGAATATTTATAATCTAAAATCCAACTTATATTACCCAATGTAAAAATTGTTTTTCTAAAAGATATATGCTTGTGTCATTTTTGTATTCATTTTGACTTAATTAAAATAAAGTGTCATTATCACTTACAAGTGGATCCATGGGGTCCCAAATTCGACCCAAAGATGTCCATGGTCGACCATGTAACAACCAATAGGGTTAAGACACGTTTTAGGGTAATTTAGTATTATTATAATATTATTTGTTTAACCCTTATTTACCGGATTTACCCTTAACCATGGTAAATAAAATATTTACCGCAGTAATTATTCAAAATGTCTAAAAATAAAAGTTAACTATTAACACAATTTGAACATCCTGATTCCAAATATGGAATCCATTTTTTTAAATTCAAAACACATAAGTGGCAGAAATTAATTTAAAATTAATTCCCGCTGTCAAAACAAAAAGCGTGTTTTTAAGAGATAATAACTATCAAAAGATTGACACTTGTTTATGTTCGGTTTAATTGTAAAATTATGTCCAATGACAAACATTATATTAAATGGTAAAAATATATTCTAAATATACTTTAAAACCACTAAAATTCATAATTTATCACTATTAATTATTTTGATTAAAAAAGTTGTTTTTAATTAAAATTTAGTAATTTTCACTATTCATCAAAATATGAAAGTTATCCGAAATGTACCAAAATTTCACCTTAGGCTAAATTCGATATTCCGAATCCAAAGATGAAGTCCATTTTAAAATATAAAATATATATAATTTTAAAAAGTAGGTATTACTATTCATAACGGCTATTTTGATTGGTTGTGGTGTGTGTTAAAACTCAAGGTTGCGTACAACACACGCTACTGTATTATTCAAAGAAAGTGTACCGTGGAAGCTTGGGATGTTTCATTTTAAATTTTTGATGTCCCCATTTAGTCAAAAAGTTTAAAATATTGTATTTAAAAAGGGTTCACTATTAAAAGTTGATAAAAGTGCAATACTGAAAATGAATTTGTTCTTGCATTATATCTAAGAAACTCATAATATGGATTCTAAAATTATAAGGATTATATAAAGTTTAAAATTTAGATAATACTATTCATAACCTCTTTTGAATGGCTTTTTTTTGTAAGTCATGGTGTGATTGAACTCAGTGTTGCGTGTAGTGCAAGTTATTGAATTATTTTGAAGAAATAACACACTATGAAATCTTGGGGTGTTACATGGTCGGATTTTTCATATCATCGAACTACATTAAAAAGAACTCATAATGCTTATAATTGAATCTAAATGAATTTCCTGGAATACCCTCATCCTTCACCCGTATATGATGATATCCTAAAAAATAAATATTTAATATATTAAATTATCTCTTTAAAAAATTAAACAAATATTTAATTTGTTAGTAAGGATGGATGTTCTTCTTAGAAACACAATTCAAATTGGTATAATCAACAAAAAACATTGTCTACGATCTTTCATATTCAAAAATAGAATAGTATCACCCCATGTTGACACATAATCAGGATTGTATAATGAACTTAACAATATAAATTAAAAAAATAAATATATTTAGATGACTTTTCATTACTTATCAACACAATCCATGATAGAACAAAAAATGTTTTGTGAAAATGGATACATGAATATATATATATATATATATATATATAATTGGTACCTAAGATATCTATAAAATCTCCCACGCATATTTTCACAACTTGCACAATTTATAGATTTATCATACTCAAAACCATTATTTATATCCTGTGGAACAGGAGATATATGAATGGATGAGCATAGATTCATAGCAATTTTTAAAATAGGGATATATAAATAAATTATCATATGTATGAATATAATGAGCATATATATATTAGGGTATGAATTAAATATTTGAAATTCATACCCAATTATTCATATAATCATGAGGTATAGAATAAATTTTCTTTGTTAATAAGAAATAAATCATAAATGAATCAATGAATACTAGCCATGACATCATAAAATTAGCATGAGATATTGTTGTATAATAGTGGAATGTTTTTTTGGAAAATTATAATCATAGACATGAGAAACAACATAACACATTCATTTCATATTAGTCGTTGGATAACCACCTATGTACTTACTTTGGGCTTCAAATAACCTCTTGTGTATTATTTTTTGGGTATTGTATAACATCCCATATATCCTAATTTAGAATTGGGATTACCACCCATGAAAAAATCATGATCATGAAAAATTAATATCTACCCATTTAATTAGAGTGATATAATGGACCCAACCATCACATAATAATAAAATATTTATAGGAATATATCAAGATCCTGAAAATATTTATAATTACAACAAATATTAATCCATGGAAATGAAAATCGGATTAATAAATATATATTTTTCAAAATTTTAAACCATAAATTAAAATGAACTATTATGTTATCAGTGGATAATATTGATTCTAAATTGAATGAATATTCAAACTCTTTGAATTTAGATCAAAATACATTTTAAATATTGTTGAGAAATTTCATGAGGGAAATACTAATTTATTTTAAATCACGTATTTAAAATCAAAAAAATTATAACATATTAAGGGAAAAATCATTTAAATGAAAAATATTAAAATTTATTGGAATATTAAAAAAACGATAAATCATGATGATGGGAAAACTAGTTCTTTTCGTATACATTTGAATAAATATTTTGATCAAATTTCCAGTTAAAAATATACAATACCACATAGTAAAAACGATAAGTAGATTAATTTTAATTTTTAATAGAATGTTAAACATAGGTTAAAAAGGATTTATATTATCATTGGGTAATTATAAAAACATTTTTTCCCGAATTTTAAAAAAATATTGATATAGAATAAAATTTTCCTAAACAAAGTGAGAGATAATGTTGGTCATCCTCACAACATTCTTTTATTCTCTTGCGAACATAAACTGAGATAAATACAATGATGTCATGAAAAATCTCAAAATGAACATAATAAAATAAAATTAATGTTATATATTTTTTTATATTTATTAAATAAATTAATCATACTAAATTTATTCATAAATTATTACTAAAAAATTAGAATGTAACATGAAATTATTACCTCTAGGATATCATTATTTATAAGTACTATAATATCATATATAATAAATATATATTTATTATAATTATATTGAATACTATATTCAAATCTATAAAACCTTATATGGTCCACTTAAACATTTAAATAGCTATTTATAAATAATTCATTATTTAAACCATAGTATTGGGTGATAACTGTTCAGTTTTTCATTTAGGTTTTGATCAAACTGTTATAGACTTTTCATTTTTCTCATGGTTCCATAGTATAAATATTATAATAATGATATTTATATATATAATATTCAATATATACATTGTTAATAACATCAATACAATATTGATATAGAAAAATGAATTAAACAATGCATGGATGTGACAATATCTACAAACACCTAAACAAAATATTCATTTACTATCCCAAACAATGAAAGAATGATAAGTAATATTTCACCATTCCAACAAATAATTATATCAAAAATATCGCATATATTTATTAATTACATATTTATAAAAACTCATGAATTTGGGTAATGGAAAATGAATCATATCATTACATGGAGGTGATAGTACACACATACCAATGATCAATAATTTAATATCTCATTTCATGGAGAGGATATGGGAAATGGTTGTTCCATCATCATAAAGGTATGTATTCTTAAATATCACACATTAATAATAATTTATTTTTTTTGAATATTATATGTTTCTCTGAGATAAGATAATAAAAAAAAATTGGGATATCTCTGTCAACATCAATACCTCTTCTCTAAGTGACCTCATTTGGCTTAGAACATATGAATTGAATTATGATTATTATTAGAAAAAATGGTTATCGGATGAAGTTAAGCAATATAAGATGGTTTTGTAGTAGGTCTTGGTTTATTAAAGAGGCTCAAATATCTTGATTAAGGGAGGATAAGTGGAACAATTTTATAAGTGAGGCGATGAACACACATGGAAGTACTTAATGGATTACTATAATATAAGTTAAATTTAATAATAAAATTTTTATAAAGGGAAAATAGTTTTACGGTACAAAAAAATAATTTAAAATAACATTTAGAAGTGATAATTATTATATTTATGTTTTCATTCCAACCCTTATCTCTAGATTTAACACCCAGATAAACCCAATTTAACCTGAACTATGGTAACTTAATTTTACAAATTGTACTATTTGTTAGAAAAAAAATTGATAAGATCATATTTAATTTTATTAATCCAAATGAATGATATTATAAATATTATTTTAAAATTATTAATAATAAAAATTTAAATAAACATGCAATCCCTTATGAAATCTCGTTTTGAGAAATGTATTTTTGAGAATAATATAGAATTTTATTACATTATATTGATTGTAACAACAATAAAATTATTTTTTTATCATTTTAATAATTATATAATATATATGTTTTTCATAACATTTATTTAATATATGTTAATTTAATTAACTATGATAACAACATAATGGGTACATAAAAATAGTTTTCAAAATAATGTTTTTCAAGAAAAAAATTAATCTTCTAGAATAATAATGTATAAAATTTTTTATTATATTATTAAAAATATTATATATAATTAATGGGGAATTTTTTAAATAAAATATTATGATAATTTTAATTTATTTAATTTACTAAAAATAATTGATTGTTAAACAAAAAATCAGTATATTTTACTATGCATTGGAAATTAAATTATTTTAGAAAACTATAAATGAATAACCTTATGATAATATAAGTTTAATTATTTTAGAAACAATATAAATTCCTTACAATAAAATTGATCAATTTCTAAAATTATTAATTCTAATTCATTCATGAATTGTTTTATAAAAATTTTATTTTAAAATGATATATTTTTATGTATAAAATGACTTTATAAAAAATTGACTATTTATTTATTATGAAATATTATATAAATTAAAATTATATGAAAACATTAAACATATTTCTAACAATTCAATTATTATTAATCATAACTATAATTTTAATATCTTTTTTATAAAGGATTACTATATAATAGTCCATTTAGAAATAAGGTTTCATATAAAATAATATCTTGTATAATTAAATTTTATTTCAATGGAAATACATATAAAATCATGGGTTGTTTCATTATAACCATTATAAAAATATTTTATCGATTAAAATTTTATCACAATGTTACAAAAAATTAGGGTATATTTTCATTATCACATCCTCATGTTCACAAATCGTGTACTCAAATTTATGATTCCTCAAATTAAATGTAATGAGGTATACAATATTTTACATATAAAATTATCACTATGATCCAATATTTATATAATTTGGTTTCATAAATAATATAATCCCTCTTTAACCACAATCTGATATTAATATATGTGAATGATCAAGTATTTACTTCTCAAAAGGGATATATAAAAAAATTAACATTAAAGTTTTTTGGTGGTAACATAATTTGATAATATTTACTCCATAATAAATCACGAATCTTGTATTGGATGATATAAATATATCTAAAAATTCCATTATATCATAATCTCATAACATTCTTCCATGGATATTTTTGTTATAATACATACACTCTATCTTTGAATTCAGATTTTATTGAACATTATTAGCACAACTCTTACCTCCACACATAGATATACTAATGTATTGATGGATGGATGTAACATTCTATGTAATTTACATTTATAGCACATTTGAAAATATAATTATTTCTCTAACTACATAAAAAATGTTGGAGTTTTATTCATCATTAAATTGAGACTTTAATAATACCAATTGCAATTTTGGAGAAAATTTAATTATTATATTACAATTCAACTAGAGTAATGTGTTCACCAAATAAACAATTGGAATATAGAGATCAAGATCCAAAAATATCCCCCATTTTTTTTGTTCTCTAAAAATAACTACATATCTATTGCTGATAGGAAGTACTAAAACATAAATATGTATCTTGATAATGTTAAAGAAATTACTAGTACATAGAGGTAAAACTATAATCACAGTCAGATACTACAGAATGTGGAACCAAATTCTAAAATACCAATTCCTTAATATATAATCAGTTATGTTAATAAAAAAATTAATCATCCCAAATATCATTCAAATGTATTAAATTGTTAAGTAAATAATCTAACACTCATATTGTTTTATATACTTTAGATGTTTTCGGGATTAATATGATGAAATAAATAGTGAGGCTTATTAATTTCCATTTTGTATTTGGAAATGGTTGTAACATCCCCTGAAAATTGTTTCTCCAAAACATATGTAGACGACACACCATGATCAATGATATAGAGTAAAAAATATCTCTATTCATGCTTTCAAAAAAATGTTTTACATATACCTATAAATTATCATATTTATAGTATGAAAAGAAAATTCTATGAAATACGATTCTTCTAATAGTTCTTTCTTATAGACTAGTGTTGATGGAACACATACTCAGTTTTTGAATGTTATCATTCGAAAAATATCAAGGGTTAATTAGGGAATATTTCCCACCTACATTGGTAGATATAAGTACTAGTTTTTCACCTCTATATTCTTTACATAGATTGTTTGTGGAAAAATCAATTGAGTATGAAAATATTTATACCCATCCATAATGATTTAAAGATTCATCATTTAGGAGTCCTTTAATATTAAATCTTCATCGTTACTCAGAATAGATAATATAGCATCATCATTTCTACTTCAATAATCCGCAACCTTATTCCAAATCCTTGGGTGGACATTTTTTCTATAGTCATAGTTTTTTATTCAAATCCAACAATTCTCTATATAAAACATACTACTACTTCTAGTTGTATATATATTTCGAAAATTTATTGTTAGAATATATGAAACAAATTTATCAATAAATATAATATTTTCCTCTTTTTAATGAAAATATTACCATTGTGAACTCTATATCAGGATCTAAGTAACATTTATTATGATTCATCTATTGGTGTAAGGCAATAGGATATCACAATATAAATATACATATTAAAATATCATAACCCCTTCATCGGTTCATCATATTTAATACAAAACACTTTTTCAATATAGGGTGTTGTGATCATAGGTCGACTGAATATCATTTTTTTCAGTTCATTAAAATTATACTCAAATTCATTACTCTAATGTAACTTGACTGAATTATGTGTTGTAATGGTGAATTTATTTTAGAGTCTCGTATAATACTTCAAAACTCATGGATAATATCAAACCAATACAGAAAACCATAGATTTTAATCATAGTGGATGATATTTCTAGTTGTCAGTAACATCAGTATTTGATAGATAAAATTATATTATCACCGATTATGATTTCTTGACCTAAAAAACATTTTATAACCAAAATTAAAACATGTTAAATTATTCCAAAAAATTAATCCGTACATAGTGTCTCTATTATAGTACATATGTAACCTTCATGAAATTCATTTTTGTATGAGTAGATAATAATAAAATATATATATATATATATATATCCATACACATATCTAGGTAATATTGAAAAACAATATTTATTAAATACAAGATGATAATGGAAGAATTAGAAACAACACAAAGAATTAAAATAAACTCATTTTTTCCAGATCTTTAATACAATGATGTATTGTCTATTTCGTCACTTTTCATACACAATTGATAGTATCCATATTCAAAATCAATCATAGAAAAAACAACGTTCTACTCTTAGTTTTAAAGAGAACCATTAAAATGATAAGAGATGCATATAATTGATTGTGATCCAGTTGTGTTATCCATAAAAATGTAGAGTAAAATTGATTCATCATTCCTCATAAAAAATTGAAAAGGTCCACCTAAATGTGACATAATTTTTTTAATGAATAAATTATCAAAAAATAAATTGATATTTCTTATTCAATTCATATAACTCATCGATGAAATTATATATGGAGTCTTTGATATGTGTGAATCCCCAAGTATGAATTATTTTGAAAATTATCTACATGATTTATAAAAAGACTACTAAACTCTTCCATAATGGATTTAAAACACTCTTATATAATAATTATATCTTTAAGGTTGAGTTTCTCCCCAACCATCAGTAATTAATACCCCATTGTAATACAAAGCATGCCCCATTAAGTAGATTTAATTTTCTATAGAATTTTATATGTATCACCACACCAATGTATAATTATATGTTGGTTCATAATATCAAATGTTAATTCACATTTGTTGTAATTTACATGGGATTTATATAGGAAATGATAATCCATAACAATATTAATCTCAATTAGTAGAAGAATAGTATTATTTTTAGGAAGTACATTCCAACAAACAATAATAAATGAAGAAAACTAATACATGAGTTGCGATCATTTTACAATTGAGGGTTATTGCTCCAAATAGAATATTAAATCATTCAGGTGTAATGTGATAAACAAAGAAAATTATTTACATTTAACTAAGTGGGAAAAACCAGTATCAAATTAGATATTATAAGATATAAATTGGTTGTTATGTGTATCTTTTACCACTTCATTAGAATACCAGATATTTAAAATAGTGATATCATATATTTTCCCTTATCTCTATAATGAATAGGTTTCTTATATTGGTCATAATCATAAATACTTAGATTCAATAACTTTTTTAAGTAATTCTCATACACATTTCCATTTAGACATTGGTTTGTGGATGATTTGAGGGGATGTGGTGGGATCGGGATATGGATCCTTACTCTGAAGGTTGTACGGTTGAGATCTATGGTGTTTCATGATGTTTTTTCTCCACTTATTAGTTTAAATGTATGTAAATGGAGGGGATAGATAATTTGAAATCCCATAAATATGCAATGTGTGTGGATTGGTTTCCTAGAGTTGATTTTGCAGATCGACGGAAAAATCTCAGTGCCCAAGATCTGCTGTGAGTGGGATGGTCGATTTAGGATTCCCAGAAGAGCGTGCTACGCGCAGATGTAATTGTTTTAACCCCGTAGTAGATGGAACTAGATTCTTGTGATTCACTACACATGAGAGGATGTTTTGTGGGTGAATTTTCTTCTTGGGGATGTGTGATGGGGAATCATGAGGATCATATATATGATTCACTATAGTGTGGGGATCCTATGTTGGGTGATAGTTTGGAAACTCATTGGGTGAGATCTATTTGTGTTGTGGCTTCCAGATAAGATATGAAATTATCCATTATATATATAATAAATATTGGTATATAAATTCCATGTAAGCATATAATAATTCTTTTGTGGGAAGATTCCTATGTACTGTATCTTCATCTTAGGTGTTGAAAAATCCAAAGGCTTTTGTGGAATGATTATGCCTGGGGAAGAAATCCCGTATCATTGGGAATGTTATTCCAATATTAGAAAAACTTATGAAGAATTTTGATTTGATTCATTGGGTCTCAAATGTACGAGGATTCATTGAATAGAGATGTATATCACTTAGCCTAGAGTTATTTAACAACATTTTTTCTTCAGATGAATCCATAGACTATGCCTGGGGTTTTTCTTCTCTTTTTTTGAATCAAAAATCTCTTCATCTTCATGAATTTTTACATTATTTCAAGGTCTTTCATGTGATAAATTACTAGTCAAAGGTATATATTTTCTTTAATGGTATTAATTGGTAGTTGTAGAAGGCCAAGATCATGTATTACATTTCCATGGAAATTAGAACACTGTTTCGTCTTTATAGAGAAACTAAGAATTTTCACTCTATTCATTATGCTAGAATTTTGGTTGAAATAATCTATGGTCTACTATGATTAGAAAAGGCACACTATCTACCCCTTCTGATCATATCTCTATTGTGGATTTATATGAGAATCCACTAAAATTTTGTGCTGACTACATGGATTTCTGAAACATTGTAGATCCTTTAAAGAAGAATAATCTCTTTGAGGAATGTGGTGACAAGGGTCATTCATCCAAGGATTTCCCAAATAATCCAAGGGGAAATGATCTAAATATTAAAACTGGTTGACTGAGGTTATATTCTTATAGTCCATGTTGAATGATGATGGGCCTCCTAGAACATGCGATGTTGTTGTTGAGGAACATGAGACTTATATTGATTAGGATCACTATCATGCACTACAGAATTATTCCCGGCCTCAGCATCATTATTCATTCATAGAAGTGCCTCTTCATGGAGAGAATTATATGGAAACCAGTGGATCCAAGAATGTGGTTCCATACACTGATAGTTTTGTTTTACCTATAAAAAACATTGAATGTTGATGGTGGGTCTATAGAGGAAGTGGATCATCATCCTTTATATGATGATGAAGTTAAATAGCATTATGTTCAACAAGTATTCCACACGAAATGTCATGAAATTGCTTCTATAAGAATGTGTATGATATAGGCTACCTCTAATGTGATTCTTTCTCCCAAAAAATCAGACCCCCATTTTGAGGATAAGAAATAATTGGAAGTGCCCTGGTAGTAATCTGAAATCTAGAAGTGGGGTAGAAATTCTAAAAATTGTAGTCATGGTCATGGCTCTGGCGATTTGGATAATTGTCAAGGACATGGATCAATTTTTCCTACTAATACATACACAAAGGGGATCAATCTAGAGTATCAAATTCTAAGGGAGAAATACATTGTTCATTTTAATCAAATGAAATCAATGTTAGGGTGTTAAAATATTGACAATGAAGAGGACTCTAATCATAATTATGGAACTGATCTTGATTAGTAGGCTACCCTTTATGGTTAAGGTAATGATTTTGTTTGATCACAACCGTATTATCTCTTTATTTATCATTAAATTTTCAATAATTATCTTTATGAGGGAGCTCGTCTATATCATGAATCTTTTTATGGAATAATTAGAATTTGGGTCATAGATTCAATGTATATTTCTCTATATTTTATTCATTTTCTATCTTGTTTCTGTTTATTTCAAAACATATATCCTACTGACCTACCATTCCACAATTAAAGAAATTACAATTTTTCTTAATTAAGTTTCATCTATCATTATTTCTGAACATATTTAACAAATGATGGTTAATTATCATTCATATATGGTATTTTTATTATAATTTATATTTAATTAAATCTGTACTTTCTTATGAAAATTGAAAGACTGATGCATGACTGAAATATCACATATTTTCCTCAACAAAACATCAATCGATTTCATTATAGATAGTAAAGCCTATTTTTTCAAACACCCATGGAACACTTCGTAGTAATATAATGACAAATATATCAATATTAATTTCTTATTCATTGATAATACTAGTATAATACCACCATTTTCTTCTAAAATTTTCATTATAGGTTCTAATGGATTCATCATCCTTCTAATTTCGCATTAGGAATTCATTCACTATTTTTTACTAAGAATATAGGGAATGTATATATTTAATAGAAACGTTATAATATAATACCTCTCTATTTAGTTAATTTCTTATTATTGACATATGTTATTTATAATAAATTCCCATTGATATTATTAATAATCTTTATGAAAAAAACCATGATAATGTTTTTGTGCTATGAGCAGTAGAAAACTTAATAAAATTTTATAGTGGTACTGATCTATTTCATAGTTATTAATGGATAAATGAACCCATATATAGAAGTTTAATGTTTCCATATGAAAGAATAAAAACAATAATGTTACCACCCAACATCAAAGGAGGCATTTTGTTGGAGTTGGTGGCCTAAAACCAAATAATTTTTATGTTATTCATTAATAAAAGCCTTATCAAATCTAGATTGTTCTTCTATATGACAATGCATGTGATAATGTCTTAAGGAAAACTGTTACATTAAAGGGTCATAGAGGATCCCTACTATGATGAGAACCCAGAAGTTCCATTACAATATTCTTGAATATATGTTCTATGGCCGGATGATATTATTTGTGGGGCACAAATAATATAGGTCATTAGGGGTGATGACTCATAAAACATTGAGGCACCTTCTCATAGTGTGCAACCTTGGTAATATCCAGGAGGATATTATGAGAACGAGTCCCACCAGTAGGAAATCCACATTTCATAGTGTCATTGGATGTTCCTATCTTCAGATGTGTGTATTGGTCCTTAGACTTTAAGATTATTATTAATGGGTATTACAACTTGCGCACTTAGATATATTGATGAATATTGTGACGACACACTGTTCGCAGTGAGGTAGGATACGTTGGGTGCGTCATGAGTAATACTGCATTAATAGATGATACGAGAATGTATTTGTCCCTTATGTTCCATAATAGAAGTATATATCTCAGGCCCTTTGATGGAATTCATATTGCCTAAATAAATCCATGGCCATGGTAAGGTATGGGCGAGTTCAATTCCGGGAAGTCAAAGAATGAATAATCGAGCACATGGGTTGATGACAGTAGTATGAAAACCGACTGATTAGAGATATCGAGAAAAAGGAATTATATTACATGGGAAGCATTAATATGAGGTGACATGTCATTACAGCGTTAACATCTTTCCTTATGGCTGCCTTGGCGTGTTGCTAAATGCCAGCCTTAGACTATAGGCAAGTTCCGCATAATGCCCCTAAGAATGAGGCCTAGAGAGTCACACATTAAGTGTGTCCATGTATCTCATTTAAATATTAATTTAAGAAGTTAAATAAAGATTATTCTAGATTGTGGTTTAATAATTATTTAAGGATTCATGATCGCAATTATTTCGACACTAGTTATTCGAGTGAGTATATTGTGGGAGAAATAATATGTTCATTAGCGAGTAATGTAGTTACATTTATTTAAGAAATAAATATCCATTACTCAAGGTCTAATAAATGTGGTGGAGGAAATAAAGGAAAATAAAAGTACATGTTGTGTATATTAAATATACACACCGTTTAGTTTTATGGAAAACGAGTACACGCCATGAATTATTGATTACACACAGTGAAGTTTTTTCAGTTTAATTTTTGAGGATATAATATTATTTTATTAAATGATATTTTTTATAATCAGCATGGACGCATGTCAAGGAATTAATAATTCAACATGGGGGTTTTCAATAAGATTTAATGAAATAAATTAAATGAGTAACATGTTTATTTATAGTCATAACTCTATAACCTCAAACCTGATTATAGTTATATCCTCACAACCCCACCACTTTTACACAAGAGAATCTTTGTGCGCAACAATTTTGAAGAATTCTTTCAAGACCAAAAGAACTCCTTCGTCCAAGAATGCTCACAAGACAGTGAGATCAAGGCGATCAAATGCGGACATCGCATGTGAAGGTTTTTCCACGATAGCACCCGGAGATCCCCTTGATGTCATCCGGAGATACGTGGAACATGTGTGGATCACCTCTATATGAATCACACACTTGGATTCTACAATTCAATTAAGGCTCAACGAATCGTGACCGGGCACATCAACAAAGAAAGAATTCCACAAAGGTAATTCTTTTGAATTAATTAAATTAATTATAACCAACATATGATGATCCTATCTCTATGGTTCTGAGATTCCCTCTTTTTTTGTTATTTTTTCTATTCTGAAGATGCGGCATTTTATATTGTGATGGATCTCGGTTTGAACGTTGATTAAAGCTAAAATTAATGTTGGGAAAATCCACCAACACGCTTCCGTTGCGCCCGAAACCTACAAGTTGTATTATAGGGTTCATATCATTGATTATAATTATTTTTTTTCATTGATGTTTTACACATTTAAAAATTTAGTTGTTTCAATTCAAGTTTAATCATTCTGGAAATATGAATATTGATATCTGTTCCTCCTCCTTCATTTCTCATTCACCTCACAGAAACAAATTTTTCATTTAATTTTGATTAAAAAAATAGAGGAACTCATCTGGAGGAGCCAATTGTTTCTGGCCATACAACACCAAAATACAGGGCGTCTATTTGGAAGTACACGCCGTGTAGTCTAGATTCATGCATCTGACTGATCCACCAAATCAGGATGTGTATTGGATTCTATCTAAGTCATTAATGACATCGTGTGTTGACCAGGAACAGTTTGCACATGGTTTCCGGATTACACACTATGTGGTCCAATGAATAGGTTGTGTAGTCCCTTCAGGTTAGGGGTTGACATTGTACCCCGTACATGGATTGCCCAGCTGGAATCCGTGTAACGCGGAAACTACACGGAGTATGTCCCACTGAACAATCTATGTACTCTGAAAATTTCCATAGTACATTAACACGCCATGTCCCCGGATGTGTACTTCTGATGAATGGTGAACAAAATTACACTCCATGTTGTCGGAACGACACGTCGTGTACTCGTTCAAATTACCCAATGAATGAGAATTCACCGGGTTGCCTCCAAGGTACAAGTTACATACAAGGATAATTTTAAATGAATTTATTTATTTAAAATTATTATGGATGAGAATCTCAAGGAAATTCAAAAAAGGGGTTTAAGATAAAATGATATATTAGTTAAGGATAATTAATTAATTCGAGCATGATTTATCTTAAACAAGAACGATTAAATAATTGAATTCTAGTTTTATTTATTCGTAAATATCATTGCATGTATGGATGATCATGGGCTAGACCGAGACATTTTTATGTGAATGGTTTCTTTTAATTTGTATATTCCAATTAAATTTGTTGGCCTGCGAGCCATATCCTCATTAATATGTAGGGCATGCACGCCCAAGGATTATTTTATGTAAAAAACAATTTTTACCCCTCAAATACGTGTGAGATAAATTCATATGTAATGGATGGAGCTCCCAAGATAGTGGAGGTGGCTCAATTCTAGAGCCATGGTGAAACCAATCCAAGGAGATACAAATGTGGACTATTGGAATGCTTTAAACACGAACCCACAATGTTCAGCAGGTTTCTCCCCTAGGTCTTGGGTTACTTTTTCAATCATTAGATAAACTAACCAATAGAGAAAGCTCATGATTAAACACTTTATTTTATTTCTATTAGTTGCGTTGTTTATTTGTTGTGGGTGTGTTGTCACGATCCCCCAATTAATGAATTAAACAATCATGCAAGGTGGAACTAAAATAAAATCGGCTTATACATAAATATTATCTTAGAAATGGTTAATCACTTAATAATATCCCACTTAATATTAACAATCATGTAATCAATGATAATAAAGTGGAAATTTACTTATAAGGATAAAATCCCTTAAAAGAAATATAAAGTCAGTATAACCTTCCATACTCTTTCTTAGAATCAAACCATAGTTCAAAGTGCTTGACCAACCCTAGTTGGGGTGCTTTCAATAATCAGGGAATTCTAATTCATGGTTTTGGGTTGACTTGACTTGGTTCGCATCAAGGGTTAACTTCCACAGCAGGAATTGGTGTAACCAAGAGGCAAAGGGTGAGGAAATCAAAAATAAAAGGTTTTCAGGATTGGGGAGTCCACTCAGAGGATCAAGGAGCATCAAGTTAATGCAGTTGGCATTTGCGATGCCTACCAAAAACCCTTCAAGTTTCTTGACAAATCCTAGTTGAGGAAATGTGAAGGGCAATATGGATCATTTACACTAGAATATTTAAGAAACAGAATATTCTGAAGTCAATGGTGAGGGATATTGGATTTCGATAAAATAGTGGTAGACTAATAAGTATTAATTAATTTTTTTGTCTCAGTTTTGTAATAATGTACTAAAACTTTGCCCATCATAATTTGTAGAAACGACTAGAAAACGATATCATTGTGAACTATACTCAAGAAGGAAAACATTCTCACTGGGACCAATTTCCAAGAGTGGTAGAGGCATTTACGCGTTATCCATCACCACGAGAGGAAATTGTATGTACTGGAAGAGCCTGTTCCAGTTGTGCCTAGATCGTAACTTCTACCCTTAACTCACCATGTATATAAGGACATGGGGAATGACAAACCTGCAGTCCTTATGGTGAATAAGAAAAGTAAGGACAAGGCCAAGAGGCCAAAGACTTATAAACATTCTGAAGCCCCCGAGCCCCATCCCTCTAAGAAGGGGAAGATCTAGAGGCAGGGCAAGGAATGGGAGACAATGTGTTTTGAATGTGTCAAGCATGGCCACTGGAAGAGGAACTGCACCCAGAATCATCGTGACGCTAATGGTGTGTTCGTTATCGAGTGTAATCTTTCTATTTCTACACATTGGGTATTAGATACAGCTTGTGGGGATCACATCTGTATTCAAATGCAATAAACATGTATTTTTAGAATGATTGCCAGAGGAGAGGTGGATCTTTGAGCTGCCAATGGCGCAAGGCTGGCTGCGTTGGCTATTGGAGACTATCACCTCTCATTATTGACTGGGATGATCTTGGTTTTACATAACTATTTTTATGTGCCTAGTGTTACCAAAAACATTATTTATGTATCTTGTTTGGATATGGAAGGATTTATTTTCATGTTTGGAAATAAGGGATGTCTCTTTTATAAGAATAACATATGTTATGGTATGACACATTTTAATAATGGTTTGTATGTATTAAATTACGAAATCCAAGTGTTGGTAATGGATAATGAAACAAACGCACATGTCTCATACATCACCCAGTTGTGGCATCACTACCTCAGTCATGTAAATGAGAAGTGCTTGAAAAAGCTCTTACAAGATGAATATTTAGTCTCTACTATGCTGAAACCACTTTCTAGATGTCATGCTTGTTTACCTGAAAAAATGACCAAGCCGCCTTTTGGTGGAAAAGGTGAAAGGGCCACAAAGCATCTAGGATTGGTACACATGGATGTGTGTGGACCATTTCCAATAGAAGCTAGAGGTAGATATTATTACTTCATTACTTTTACTGATGATTTGAGTAGATACGGCTATGTCTACATAATGTGTTATAAGTCAGGGTCCATAGAGAAATTTAAGGAATTCAAGAATGAAGTAGAAAATAAGCTTAGTAAGAAGATAAAGAAGCTTCAATCGGATCGAGGTGGAAAATATCTGAACCAAGAGTTCATCGATCTTTTACAGGAATCTAGGATTCTATCTCAGCTCACTCTTCTATATACACCGCAGTGGAATAATGTTAGAAAAAGGAGGAAACACACCTTGTTGGACATGGTGAGGTCGATGGTGAGTCATGCGGATCATCCATTATCCTTTTGGGGATATGCATTGAAAACTATAGCATACACATTAAACTGAGTACCAACTAAGGAAGAAAATGAAATTCCCTCTAAGTTAAGTAATGGAAAGAAACCAATTTTGTCGCATACACGTGTATGGGGATGTGAGGTGTTTGTTAAGGCTTTCTCAGGCAACAAACTAGCACCCCGGGGCACGAATTGTATCTTTATTGGATATCCTAAAGAAATGAATAAATATTACCTATATGAATCTCAAGACAAGAAAGTTACTGTCGCTAGACAAGCCTTATTTCTTGAGAGGGAGCACATCCTCAAAAAGTATAGTCGGAGCAAGATTGAATTTGATGAAGTTAATGCTCAAGATACACAAGAGTTCGTACAGGAACTAGTTCAACAGGTCCTCGTTGAAGAGGTTCTAGAAACACAAGTACTACGTAGGAGCTCAAGAGAGGAAAGGGAACCAGAGAGATTTGGTTTCCTAGTCACTAAGGATGGTGAATCATTATTGTTGGAAAATGATGAACCTCTCTCCTAAAAGGATGTAGTAGAAAGCTCAGAATCATTAAGATGGCTAGAAGCTATGAATTCTGAGATGGATTCCATGTATCAGAACCAAGTCTGGATTCTGGTCGATGATCCAGTTGATGTAAATCATGTTGGATGCAAATGGGTATTCAAGAAAAAACTAGACATTGAAGGTCAAGTTAACACCTATAAAGAAAGGATAGTGGCTAAAGGATTCATACAGCATCAAGGAATTGACTATGATGAAACCTTCTTGCCAGTTTCCATGTTTAAATCCATAAGAATCATACTTGCCATAGCAGCTTACCATTACTATGAGATTTGGAAAATGGATACCAAAACAGCATTCCTTAATGGTAATCTTCAAGAGGATGTCTATATGATGCAACCGGAAGGGGTTGGGACAGCAGATGAATCAAAACAGGTTTGCAAGTGGCATAAATCCAATTATGGATTGAAGCAATCATCCAGGTCATGGAACATTAAATTTAATAAATCCATAATGGAATTTGGTTTCATTAAGAACGAATGTGAGCCATGTGTTTATAAGAGGTTTAATGGGAATGTGATCATTATCCTAGTAATATAAGTTGAAGATATATTACATATTTGAAATGATGTACCAGTATTACAGTCAGTCAAGGACTGGTTGAACATGTTTTTCTCAATGAAGGACTTAGGAGAAGCAGCCTATATTCTAGGATCAAGATCATTCGTGATAGATCCAAGAGGCTGCATGGACTAAGTCAGGGTACATACATTGACCAGATTCTGAAGAGATTTAGTATGAAACAATCCAATAAAGGATTCGTTCTAGTGTCACATGGTCTACGTCTTTCTAAGAAAATGTGTCCTCAGACACAACAAGAGAATGATAGAATGATTAATATTCCATATGATTCGGCTATAAGACCCACCATGTATGCCATGTTATGTACCAGGCTTGATTTTTCCTACGCACTGAGCTGGGTTGGAAAATATCAAGCAGATCTAGGAGAACAACATTGGACTACTGTTAAAACTATCATTAAGTATATGATAAGAACTAAAGATATGTACCTGGTGTATGAAGGAGATTAGGAGCTTGTCATCAGATGGTATGATGATGCTGGTTTTCAGACTGATCAAAATGATCTGAAGTCACAACCTGGATTGGTTATCTGTCTCAATGGAGGAGATGTGAGCTGGAAGAGTTCAAAGTAGCAAGTTTTCATCGATTCTACAGCAGATTTAGTATATATAGCGGCTTCTAATGCAGCCAAGGAATCCGTCTGGATTCAGATCTTTTTCCAGGACCATGATGTGGTGCCTAGTAGAAAAGATCCCATTACATTGTATTGTGATAATTCTGCAACGGTGGCTCTAGAAAAAGAATGAAGGTCACACCAATGGAAAAATAACATACTCCAGAAGTATAACCTTCTGAGGGTTTTCTATCAAAGGGGTGAAGTTGCAGTGAGTAGAGTGTCTAGGGAAGAGAACATGGTGGACCCCATGACTAAAGGCCTATCTCAGCAGATGCATGAATTTCATGTGAGAGCTATCGGGTTAAAGGTTGTTAGAAGTTGGATCTAGTCCATGTGGGAGTCTGTTGGAGTTGGTGTCCTAGAGCTAACTACTTTGTACTTTGTTCGTTAATAAAAGCCTTATCACATATTGATTGTTCTTCTGTGTGAAAATGCATGTGATAATGTCCTAAGGAAAGCTGTTGCATTAAAGGGTCATAGTGAATCCCTATTATGATGAGAACCTATAAGTTCTATAACACTGTTCTTGAATATATGTTCTATGGCCTGATGATATTATTTTAGGGGCACAAATAATACCGGTCATTAGGGGTGAGGACTCATAAAACATTGAGGCACCTTCTCATGGTGTGCACCCTTGGTAATATCCAGGAGGATATTATGAGAATGAGGTCCACCAGTAGGAAATCAACATTTCATAGTGTCATTGGATGTTCCTATATGCAGACGTGTGTATTGGTCCTTAGACTTTAAGATTATTATTAATGGGTATTACAACTCGCACACTTATATGTGTTGACAAAAATTGTGATGGCACACTATTCGTAGGGAGGTAGGATACGTTGGGTGCATCATAAGTAATACTGCATTAATAGATAATGCGAGAAAGGATTTGTCCCTTCTGTTCCATAATAGAATTAGATATCTTAGGCCCCTTTATGGAATTGATATAGCCTAAATAAAACCATGGTCGTGGTAAGGTATAGGCGAGTTCAATTCCGGGAAGTCAATGAATGAATAATCGAGTACATGGGTTGATGACACTAGCATGCATCCCTCTTGACTAGAGATATCGAGACAAAGGGATTATATTACATGGTAAGTGTTTTTATGAAGTGACACATCATTGCAGTGTCAACTTCTTTCTCTATGGGTTCCTTGGCATGTTGCAAGATGCCAACCATGGACTTTAGGCCAGCTCTGTTTAATGCCACTATGAAAGAGGCCTAGAGGGTCACACACAATGTGTGTCCATGTATCTTAGTTAAATATTAATTTAAAAATTTAAATAAAGATTATTATTGAATATGGTTTTATAACTATTTATGGATTCCTGATCACATTTATTTGGACACTAATTATTCGAGAGAATATATTGTGGGAGAAATAATATGTTTATTAGCGAGTAATGTAGTTACATTTATTTAATAAATAAATAGACATTACTCAAGGTCTAATAAATGTGGTGGAGGAAATAAAGGAAAAGAAATGTACATGTCGTGTATATTAAATATACACGCCTTGTAGTTTTATGGAAAACCAGTAGATGTCGTGTATTAATGATTACACACCGTGTAGTTTTTCCAGTTGGATTTTTGAGGATATAATATTGTTTTATTAAATGATATTTTTTATAATCAGTGTGGGATCGTGTCATGGAATTAATAATTTGACATGGGGGTTTTCAATAAGAGTTAATGAAATAAATAAAATGTCTAACACATTTATTTATTGTCATAACTCTATAACCTCAAACCCGATTATAAATATCCTCACAACCCCAACACTTTTACACAAGAGAATTATTGTGCACAAAAATTCTAGAGAATTCTTTCAAGCCCGAAAGAACTCCTTCCTCCATAAACGCTCTCAAGACCAAGAGATCGAGGTGATCGAAGGTGGACATCACAAGAGAAGGTTTTTCCATGATAGCACCTGGTGATCCCTTCGAAGATGTCCGGATATACGTGGCACACATGTGGATCACCTCTAGAGGAATACTACCCATGGATTCTAAGACCCAACGACGGATCACCAAATCGTGATCGAACACATCAACAACGATAGAATTCCACCAAGGTAATTCTTGTGAATTTATTAAATTAATTATAACCAACAAATGATGATCCTATCTATATGGTTCTGGGATTCCCAATTTTTTTTCATTCTTCGTTCTATTCCAAAGAGCTGGCGTTTTATATCATGACGTATCTCGGTTTGAACGTTGATTAGCACTAAAATTAAAGTTGGTAAAACCCACCAACGTGCTTCCGCTGCGCCGGGAACCTACACCTTTAACATCACCATAAAAGGTCTTTATCAATGCTAAAATATTGTTGACAAAAAAAGAGTTCATAAAATCTTGAAGCCATTCTCTTCTCTAAAAAGATGCTATTAAAAGTCCCCTTTAACAACTCTGAAAAAATATCCCTAGAAAGTTTCCTTCAACAAAAAAATTATAATTGATAAAGGCACCACTGATAAATTGTGGAAATAATATTTTTTGGTATTTCCTTGAGCCCAACAATTTTATCAACACTTCCACACCACCTATTACTACACTTCACCAACCTTATCATATATTTTCACCCCACCACCCCTTATATTTATGCTTATAAAATTTTTCAGCCTCATGCGCACCCGCCTAAATTCAAACCATGCACCTTTGTTTTCAAAATTGAACGCCTTTACGTATACATCATGTTTTTTGTTGTCTATTTAATGTAATTTCTGTTTATTTATTATATATATATATATATTAAAATATATGTTTTTATGTATATATTTTTTATTCATATAATTGTATAATTATTTTAAAATACATTTAAACTATATATGTTTGTGTGTGTGATATAGATATATATACTTATATTTATTTAACTATACTATATTTTATCTTCATTTACATGTACTAGAATACAATATAAATACATATATGTTTATTAATACTCAAATATAAGTACATATTACCATTATAAATATATTTGTATATTATAAAAAGTTAATATATTAATTGAAGAACATTTTTATAATATATATTTATTTACCAATAATATAATGTATAGTTTTCTCTATAGATGTTGATATATGTACATATATGAGTTATTTTTTATAAGTAAATATAATGAAACCTGAATATATTGAAATATTAATAAAATTATGTTATGAAAAATGATAAATTTAGAAAAGCAAAATGTAAATTTGAGTTTTATACTTGGGAATGCATTAAGTCTACACTAGAAAAGGGTATAAGGTCCCATTAATTGAGCCTAAAAATATATAAAATGATAAAATATTGGTGTACCTCGACTGAAAATATTGTTTTGGAGGCCTTTTTGGACCTCATTTCCTAAAAAATAGTTACTAAGGTTTACCTATGTCACTAAAGGCATATATCACATTATAGGATTGGATTTGATGTGCGGTGAAGTCTAATTGAACAGCTGAATCAAGATTTATGATCAATTGATGTTTGAGTTACATTTTCCACTTATTTTTTATCTTTTATTAATTATTTGATTTATTTAACATAAAATTAATATTAAATGACTTTTAGTTAGTAATAATAAGAATATTATTAATTATAATTATCATTTTTATCATTTATTAAACCATTTTTAGAAAATATATTATATATTAAGTGTAAATTTTTATTTTACTTATCAATAACATATTATATAAAATATATATTATATTTATATCAATATAAATATATAAATATATAAATATATAATTTTTAATGATTTTTTTTGATGTAGTACTTTAACATTGTTACTAAAACTTCACTCACAAAGGGGGTCTTTATCAGTGCTTTAAAATTAGCGTTGTTAAACCCCCATATCATCACGTTTTTACATGTGCATAGTAATGATCGCATTTATTAGCACTGATACCGGATTCGTTTTCACAATTCCTTTTTAGCATTCTAAAAGTCCCCTTTAACAGTACTAAAAAAAGAATTGTTAAACAACCCCTTTAACAACACTATATTTTGCTCTGAAAAAGGGGTATTTAACACCTATTTTATCTAGGAATCTTAAAGGCATGACTCTATATAAACCATGTTTTATAGTAGTTCCTTTATTTTTAATTTCAAGCTCATCATGATTTTTTACATGATATATTTTCATAAAAATAACTGTACAAATTTTCATTTTATCACACCAAAACATTAAGTTTCTCAAGAGATTAATAATTTCATTTCCCATTACAGTCAACATTAACATGGAACCTTCTAGATCTAATTATTGAATAAACCATTAATCATATTTTCATAAATAATAATCTTATTTATAAATGAAATAATATTTTAAAGCTTTTTTATGTTTTCTAAATATTAACAACATCATTTCAATGTATGACACCTTAGTTTTATCATAGGAATTTTATGTTTATTATCTATTATAATCCATTATAATGGCTCAATATGGAAATATTAATTTACCCAAGAATATACATTGGGATGTTAAATACTGGTATGAACTCTTAATATATCATAGAAAGAATTTATATAATATGTTTCCCAAATAAATAAAAAAATACCAAACATTATTTTACACCCATCGTAGAGATTTATCAAACTATAATATTTTTATAATATAATTATTTGAGATTTATAATTATAACATTGTCATTAACAATACAAGAATGAATAGGAAGAACATTATATTCAACATTTTCTATATAGGATTATGATAAATAAATTATATTTATAAGTACTTAATTTTATTGTAAATTTTTTTATGATTAAATAATATAGTATTCCACATAAATGATTTTTATTGATTAATTTTAGAAAAAAAAAAGAAAATGAATTTCATCCAATTTTAGAAAATTAATTTTCGAAAATTAAAATCATTTTCAAAATATTCATATCAAAATTATCTTATTGTAAATTATGTATAATTTTTAAGGGATTATTATTTTGCTGTGTATAAATACATAAAATTATTTATAAAAAAATCATTTATAGTATTTACAGGTGTAATATTTGTTTTAAGATTTTTTTTAAATGTTAAATTAGTAAAATTAAAATTTTATTAATCAAATTTAGTTTACTAGAATCCATTTCATGTATAATTTTTATAAAAAAGAATTTTATATTTAGGGAATTATCTTATTTGGGAAAGAACCTTTACATTGCAAATGAGGTGTAACATCCCAAGTAAGTAATGAATAATAAATATTTTTATCTATGTCTATTAATGAATTATATAGTGTTTTAGAGGATTAAAATGAAGATAAATCCAATCTTAAGCAGGGAATACACTATTATTTTTAAAAGATTGTTTTACTGCCTTTTGATGGAAAACCATTTTTAAATATATCTTTTGACAATTTTATAAGCTATGTTTGTCAAAATAAACTTATTCTTTATTATTGGGACATCAAAATTTACTTTTTTGGATTTTATGGTATTTTTCTGATAATGTTCATTTTTTAATGAATAGTGAAAAATACTACATTTTACATCAAAATTTCTTTTTAATATAATTTATTTATATGATTAGATTATCTTTGGAATTTGTTTTAAAATGAAATTAGAATATATTTTTACCATTTAATCCAATAGTGGTCATTGGAATTAATTTCACTTTGAAATTGGACTTAAAATGGTGTCAATCTTTTGATACTTATTGTCTCATAAAAACACGGTATTTATCATGAAAATGGGAATTAATTAATAAATAAATTAATGTAACTTATATGATTTGAATTTTGTAAAATAGACATCATTTTTGAATTCGGAATATCAAATATAGCTTAGGGTGATGTTTTGGTATTTTTCTGAAAAACATCAATTTTTGATGAATAGTGAAACCACTAAGTGGTAGTTAAAGAAACGGATTTTTTGTTTAAATGAAACATGGCCACTTCTGTGATTTTATTTTCAAAAATCTGTCATACATGGTTGTCATTAGGAAGTAAAATGTGGTTCAATGAGATTAAAATAATGTTTTTGGTGAATAGTAACTTTTAAGTTTTTAATTGCGATTAGAGGTAATTAGTGTAGTTTAAGGTAAAAATAATGTTATAATAATATGAGATGAGCTTGAAACATGTCCTACCCTTATTTGATGTGTCATGGAAGACCATGAAAATCCATGGGTAAAATTGGGGACCCCATGGAGACACTTTGTTTGGGAAATGACATAAATAACTTTTTATTTAATGTTAAAGTAAAAATGACACAAACATGAGTCATTTTACTAAAACAATTTTTACATGCGGTTATAAAAGTCTGATTTTTTATTATAAATTGTCATTGGAAAGCTAAAACTATATCATACATCATATTATTTTTTTTATAATTTTTAGACGATAAATAAATTAAATTATTTATGACATCATGATGATGCAGCGATTACCTCATTAATAAAAGATTCAAATAAAATGAAATGATAATTTAAAATCTATGACCTAAACATGTCTAAAACCTATTGGATGGGTTTATTTACAACTGTTATCACCTTACCCTTGAATTATATCAATTTGGGACCTTTTGAATCTGAAACACATTTTAAAATAAAGTAACATTTCATTACTTTCCATGAGTGTCGCTCCTCTTCTCTTATAAAAGGCCCCCACCACTACCTCCTTACCCACACTTCAAAAGCCATTGGCTCGGAAAAAACCTGCCCATTTTGTCTCTACACATCCCTCTATAACTCCTTGAATCCTCAATTTGTGCATAAGGATTACCAAGGAAGCCTTTGAGCTCAAACCAAAGGGAGTTACCCGATTTTAAGGTAATGTCTTCACTTGAGTCCTTTTTTTTATTTTACTTCTCCAACCCCCTAAACTCTTTTTATTCATTTCTTTTGTAACAAATCCAGTATCTTCAATATAGTAGGATGTTTTTATAAGAATTATTCGAGATACACTTACACACACCTACACTTAATGGTTAAAGAACATACTGTTTCCGTGGATGGCGAATTTCGGCCTCCTGAAACGATGATTGTTCAATATTCTTTTAACACCTTCAACGATGGCCATTAATATGAAACTATATTTATATATGACATATAATATGTTTATTTTTCCTTAATCTTATGTATTTTTTATTTTTTTTATACGTTTATGGTTTCCATTATGGGTAAACATGATATCTTCATTTAAGGAAGTGCGGACTACCGCCCCCTCAAAGTTATTTGATTCGTTAAATACCATATATGGGATGTATAATGTATGGAGTTATGATATTTTATATGATATTACACAGAACTTATAATATACCTTTATAACATTATGATTCCATTCTATAAAAAACAAAATATAAATGAATGTAGCGTTCATGTGTACGTACGGCTTACCGTCTCCATGAACGGTGCATTTCATTTCTTACCTCTAAATGTTATGTAATATTATAAATGCATGCATGTACTGGATATATATGATATATATGATACCTAAATCATGAATACCATTCTGGATATAATGGATACATGGACAAATTGTAAGTATAAAGGGTTTATTTTTTACTCAAGTACCAATGATCGTTAAAAAGACTGTTATTAACTTAAATAATTACATAGTGTTCATGACATTGAAATAAGTGATATGAAAGGATTAATGAACTTGAAAAATGTTCCTAATCAATTTTAAATTAACTAATGTTTATTATTCAGGAGATTAAAGAATGACCGAGTCAAGTCGGACCAGAGGTATGGGACTTCGTCTCAATCTCCTTTCATTGAGGCATATTTTGTTTTATACACAACTTTGATTTATACGGTGTATAAACCCCTTTGACTTTTATGATTATTCAAAAGGAATATTTTTTATACGAAGTAATTACTAAACGAAAAAAGGGAATGTTTTTTTTGTCGTGCGTATGCGGCGACAACGACTTCTCCGCTGCTGTGACCATTATTTGAGTTTCGGCTTCCTCTACAAGCAATACATTTTTTTAAACGAAAAATAAATACCATGTTTTACTTTTCGTTTATTTTGGTATTTAAAATGGTTTTGATTATGTTTTTATTATATCACTGTGTTTGATATCTTGTGATTGAAATGTGGAAATGTTATGTTTCCTTTAGGTATATTTTATGTGATACGATTATGTTATGGTTCTTGGGCATTGTTATGAAGATGAGTGGTTCCGTGATAAACTAAGGGCGGGTGAGCCCGATATAGCTCTCCAATTCATTGGGTAATGCAAAGGAGTGAAATGTTAAGGTTTCTCCGAAGAGACATAGGGAATATACTATGATGGGTATTCCAAACATAACCAAGAGGGTTACTCCCTACGTAAGAATGTTATGAATGCCTCAAGTTACCTTTATGTCTTATGATTTCTACGATTTAATCATGATTTGATGAGGTATGTTAATGTGATTATGTTTTATGGGTAATGTATGATTTCATGCTTATGTATATATGTACCCATTTTCCTTTCCATATTTTTATAACCCATACTGAGCTTTTTATGCTCATCCCATGTTTTTTTTTGAAATGTTTTTCAAAGGTCAAGCGAAAGGTACATGACATGATGATAGTGTCAAGGAAGTTTCAAGAAAGAATCCATGTTTTATTTTAAATATGTTTTCCATTGATGGGAAAAAAATGAATACTATCTTTTATGTAACCACTTTGTTTAAATGTGGAATGTAATGCATGTTTTATGATCTAATTCTCTAAAACTCTAAACCTGAAAAGATCCTCAGGGTGTAAATGGATTATATATTTGGAATCCAATTTTTTAGTATTAGTTAAAATTTATAACATAATTTATCATCATATTGATGAGTAAAAATAGTAAAACATATTTACTATGATTATGGTTAAAATAGATTTACCATGTGGAAATAATAAAAATATATTTGTTAAAATGAGATAGAATTTAATACAATTCATTTTAAAGGAAATTTTTATACATTATCAGATCTATGGTTCGAAATTATCCATTTTGTATCCTTGTGTATTGTAAAATAATGGTATATTTTTTTTACAAAAGTTCCACTCGTGTCCACTCAATAACTTATAAAAGGAAACCTCAATCATTTACATTCACACATAAAATGTCTTATTATTACGTCAATAAAAACGCAATAACACTCCTTATTTCTCTCTCCACTACCAATAGGGATTACTTTTATTTTGAAACCCCATGTTAAGGCTTTTGGTTCAAACCTAATGATGTTGTCCAATGAAGAGGTATGACTCTTAACTAATAATTATGGGTTAATTAATTCTTCCATATCCATATAATAGAATGAAAAGTAAAATAAAATATTATTAAAATACAATGAAAATTATATAAAATACAAATATATATTATTATGTAAATTTAATAACTGATGTCTTCCTCCTCATCCAAAAATGGAAATGAAATTTTCGGTCATGGGTACGGCGAAATACCACATCTCAAACATATTTAATTCAATTTACATAGCCTCCAATAACATTTCGAAATAATTATGGACTCAAAATTTCATATATTATATTTAAAAAAATAATTAGATTTTTATAATTATGAAATCACATATAACTTATTATATCATATTATGTAGAAATATGATACGGTTGATTGTACAAACATATGGACTACTATTACAAAGAGGTGGTATGATATATTTTTTAAATTATATTTAAATTGATTTAATTGTGAATTTTTTAAATGAATTTATAAATTATAAAAATTATTTTTAAATTTTAATTAATATTTACATTTCTCCTTTTCCATACATCGATAAAAATAAAAAATATTCATTGGTACACATGGCATATCATCTCCATGAATTTTGTAATTCTTATTCTCTCTATAAAATTATATATTATTTTAAATATATATATATAATGAGAATATATTACATTTATATCAGGATTAAAATACTTTTTTGATATTAATATGATAAAATTTCAAAGTAAAAAATGTTCAATCCAAAATATACATGAAAAAAGTGAGTTATTACTTGAAAACATGATTTTAACAATGTATTATTTTTGAATGGGTGATAAAATATTGTCATTTAATCATATTGTATAAGATATATATAAATATTGTTTTCTAGATTATGTATATGAAACTATTATTTATTATATTGGAGGTTCAAAAGTTTATGAATAAATACAAGATATGAGGAAAATGTATTTTCATGTTACTTTAATTTAATAAGAACTCTTGATATATACATCACTTGTTTATATTTTATGGTGTATTTTATACCTATTAATGTATTTTTTTTTATTATTATCATGATTTTTCATGAAATAAATATCCATATAATTTTTTTTCATTCATGGAGCATACAACTAAAAATAATCTAATTTTGTAAGACGTTTATAATACAATGTCCTTATTTATCATGATTGTTTATGATTATGTTTTAAATAATGAAATATTATGATATATCTCTCCAAAACATAGGAATTTTATTATAATATCATAAAATTTTGGATTATATGTTTTCCTTTCATTTTCCACTCATTAAGAAGTAAATTTACTAAGATAATTTTTCTATGGAAAATTGACATTATTTTTCCCTTTTCCCTAAAATCAATTTCATTACATATCCATGTTTCAAAATATGTTTTATATAATGTGTATACTATTAAATTATTTTTTAAAATCCATATTTACCCATGTTATATATTTATTATATAATTATTTAAATGTAACATTCTTGTAATATTATAAATGATGTTATTTTTACATTTAAAAAAATTATAATAGGAGTCTTTCATTTAATCCATACGCCATGAATAGAATTATCTTCTCTAATTACCATAGAATGATTTTTTGAATCATTTAATATGTTTATCTATTATTTAAAAACAAAATTTTTATTAATATATTTGAAATTTGTTTTAAAATAAATAATATATTTGAATGTGAAAATGATATTTTATTCAAGAAAATATTTAATGATGTTATAAATGTATTTTTATTCATCATTGAAAAAAAAATCGGATTATACTTATGGTATAATATATTTATAATCCATGGAGTGATATTAATTGATCTATAGATGGTTTATGATTATGTTAACATGATTTTTATGAAACATTATTCTTTTTAATGGATTATTATTTCAAAAAAATAGGAAATGATTTTTATAATGTTTTATTTTACATAGGTATTTATATGATGAAATGTTTATAAATCTAATTTTCTTTTCATGGGTTATGATATGATGAAGGGTATATGATATTATTCCACACATATGTACTATTTTTATTATGTGATTAGTGGGTCCATAATTATATATCCCTATGATGCATTGGGAATTGATGGATTTCCCAAAAGATAATTATGAAACTAATGGTCAGTCAAACCAATTTAATAAAGAACTATGTCCACTATGATTGTCTTGTAAAATAATCTTGGTTACTAATTTGTTTATGAAGTGAAACCATTCCATTATGATATCCTTGAAAACGTTCCTTGACTACAATGTAAATTTTTTTATTTGTATGTTTGTTCCACAAATTAATGTCTTATGACTATTTTTTATTCACATAGATATTGTTATTTTACTCCATTATGCTTCATGTCATATGAATATCCAATATTTATAACATGATTCTTGATTTTATAACTTTCATATGCAAGGCATAGTTTTGAAATTATATTCTCATGTTCTCGTACCACTATACTAATTCAATGAATATGTGATCCCTGATAGCTCATGTTTACACATACAAGGAATATGAGATCACTCATTATTATGTTTAATTTACAGATGATATAAATTTATTATTTATGAATTTTCTACGAAGTGTAAGAGTTATTATGAACATAGTGGGTTGTAATGTAGTTAACTTACAAACAAATTGTTTATTTATTAGAGTTTCTAAATACATTAAACCATTATAGTCCTCATGAGTTTTTTAGTAAAATTAAATGAATATTCAAATATTTGGATGAAATATCTCTATATAAATAGTATGGGGCTGTATAGTAGGTATCTGATCGAGGATTAGTAAACATTTATATAGCAGGATGATAAACGATTATTAAGAACCCATGGAAAAAGTCATTGTAATGAAAAATAAATTTTTTTAAAGGATAGAGTTAGAAAGTATCAGGAACATAATTCCATGTATAGATAATACATGTGGATGTGGGCTTATAATATTTTTACATAGGGGTAAAAAGTTTAAAATTGGTTCACTGGGGCTAAAACAGCCCCCTCTTGGTGCTTCATAATGGTTCTTATTGTATAACTTTTTTACAAACATTTAGTGGATATAAGTTTATAATTAAAATTTTTATTATAAACTAATGATAAATATAATAATATTTGATGGCCATGAATGGAATTTGTTAAAACAATGGTTCCAAATATTTAAAATAAGGTATCACTGTATAGACATTCTATAAAAAAATTTCTCATTTATTATTATTCAATACATAATTATTATTGTTTATAGTCGATGACTATAATTCAAATGAATAATTCTAAAAATTAATGAGATGGATAATTAAATTATTTCCATCATGATTACAAAAATATTATGGGATCTAGAATGAAAAATAATTATTCTAAACTCACAAACAAATTCCATGATATGAATTATGATGGAAATCCAAATGAGAAAGTGAGGTGAAAAAATTTTAGTGACTCCTTAATAAGGTTAAACCTAGTATATTTTGATGATTTTTTTGAGCCACTAGTTACTAAGAAATGTATTAGTACCATTGAATATATACTTTATACTCTTCAGTCTTGAGATCTCAAAAATATAATTTTTTATAGCAATCATTTTGAAGGTGAAGGATATCAATGGTAGACTATTATTACATATAAAGAGAATCCATAAGAAATTAAATCCATGATGTGGGAGGTTTTTAAGAGATTATTTTAAATACGAACATTATGGATATTGATTATTAGAAACGTGAGAGGGAATTTACAATGTTATAGGATAATGTTGATGAATTCATTATTATAGATAAAGAAAATTTTACAAGGATTGTGAGATATGATTTGGGAATGAATTTCTGACATAAAAATAAGGATGATTAATTTATTAGTGGCTTAAAATAATGATTATCAATGATATAACCATAATAGTGTTCCGTACATTTGATGGAATCTCTAGTTTTTAAATAAACATGGAAATAAAGATTGTATTTACCCATTAATATCTTAATTTTATAAGAATAGATGGATGAAATTAAATTGATTCAATAAAAACCATGTGGGAATAAGATGATATTTCTGTTAGTATTATAGTATAGATGTAATAATAGAGAAAATTATCTCAAAGAATCTAGAAAAACAAATTTTTGAGGAATTAATTGTTTTTGGGAAATGGAATACTAATGTGATGGGAAGATGTTATCTAATGATTAGAATAGAGTGAATGGTCTATATAATTCACCAACGAAAATCCAGTAATTCAATCGAAAAAACTTATTTTAATAGGGATAAACTGTGCTCAAATATAATGGTTAATGTTGATGATAGACGTCAATAATAATACAAGATAAGATGAAATGGGAATAGAATTCGATCACTATTTCTAATAATGGTTATCATTACTATATAATGAATCATAAAATATTCATCCACTATATAACTGAAAATTTTATATTTAAATATATATCATAATATGTTTTTGAAACAAATAACTTTATAAAAGAATCAAATTTACACCCCGACAATTAGATGTCTAATTAGAATTAAAACACCCTAATGAAATTATGGACACATCTCAGGTGTATTATTCTTATCCCATGGAAATTTATAGAAATATAATTTCGATAAATATCATTATCGATCTCTACATGAATTTTATGTTATCATGTGAATGGATTAGATTTCTCTAAAAAATACCACATAAAATATCATGGAATGGAAGTGATGATTAATATTCAAAACTATCATTTGATCATATATCTCTTTGAAGATTAGTATGAACATCGAATATAAGTCACATCAACTGTGTGGGTCTTGATTCCTATCAAAAAGGGTGTTTATATCATATTCTTTAAAGAAAATATACATCAATGATATTATAATTTTGTGTGATTTTATTCATTAATTTTTAGAGGATTTTTCTAGTTTTCCACCAAATCAAGAAATTGATATTTCAGTAGAACATATAAATTGTTGTATGATTATTTAAATATCTCCCTATATAATATCCAAGATTGAGTTGAAGTCCTCGAAAAAGCAGCAATGGGAGAATCATGAAATGGAATTCATTCATCCAATAGAGTCACCAGGGGGTGCACCAATAAGTTTTTATAATGAAACATGGATCAATGCAACGGTACATTGATTATAGGGAACTGCACAAGTAAAAAATCTAGAAAAGGTGTCGTGTAGCCTATATCGATGACTTTTTTACCAACTACGTAAAGATAAACACTTTACCATGATTGAACATAATTAGGGATATAATTATATGGGTGTTAAGAAGGAGTATATTACTAAGGAAAAATTCAATAAAAGCAATGGACCCTATAAATATATAGTGATTCCATTTCGTAATACTAATCCCCAAACAATCTTTATGAATTTAATGAATAGAGGCTATAAAGATACCTTTATTAGTTTTTGTAGTCATTGTAGATGATATTATTTTATATTCAAAGGTAACAAAATATCAGGGATTTCACTTAGTAATTATGATAATGACCACGGGGGAGGATAATTTTTATGAATAATTTACCAAGTGTTACTTTTAGCTAAAAAAATGTTTCATTTTTTGGTCATATAATTACATGAGAGTGTATATATTAATATCTGTAAATGACTATATTTATTTATCATTGTTGAAAAATACACATTGTAATTGAAGTCTAATGATTTCGGGGATTACTGGGATATTATATATCATTTATAGATAATTTTACATTGTAATATAAGAAACTCAACATGATAACCATGATAGAAGACAAGTTCATCTGTACAGATTAATGTGAGGAATATTTCATGTAAATAAAAAAATTATTAGTATTGGAACCTATGATTACATTACATTTAAATGGATATGGGTCTTTAATATATAGATATTCCTCAATTAGAGGTTGTTATGTATTATCATGAATAACTGTATGATTATAGCTTATGGCTCATTACAATTTGAAAATCATGAGGAAAATTATCCAACTCATGATTTCATGTAACCTATGGTAATTCTTAAAAAAAAGGAAATTGAGAAATTATCTTTATAGATAATGGTGTGATATATATATAGATCATAAAATTATAAAATAAAAATTCACAATAATAGTGTAGAATATGTTATGAAATGATTGTTGATAATTGTTAAATATTGTGACTTATCTATACATTAACACCCTATGAATGTAGATAAGATAAATAATGCATTGTTCCTAAGGGATCATGATAGTTAATATATTCTTAGGATAATATAAGATCTAATATTTATGTATTTCAAAATGTTGGATTAGGAAATATTGATGGACGGGAAAAATTATCTTTATCAAATGATTTTTAAACCATATTTTAAAGAATTGATTAATGTGGTGTAGAAAAATATTTAGATATAAATAATAATGTGAGAATATTTATATGTGTACCCTTGATTATGACAAAATGATAATACTCATGAAGCATGTATATATTCCATTTATTCTAAATTTCATGAATGAACAATTAGAAGAGGCTTGTAGTTATTCAGTCTCTTTTCATCATGGATGTTTAAAGATGTAAAAAGATATAAAATTGTATTTATGATGGGATATACTCTAGTGAAAATTTATTATTTTATTATCTCGGTTGTTTGTACATAAAAATGTTATGGATGAGGGAAAAATTTACAAGGTTTTGTTCAAACCATTACATATACTATAAAGGAAATGGGGAAACTCCTCCATGGATATTGTCATTAGACACCTGAAAATATCTTAATAAATCAATGTAATTTGGTTTATCGTTTATCACCTCCTGAATTCATCATACATCATTGCAATAAGAGAATATATCTATCATGGTCAAATTTCCAATATATACATCAATGATTTTGAAAGGTTTCATGGGGTATCGTATTCTATTGTATCTTATTGGAATCCAATGCTTATCTCCAAGTTATAAATATATATTCATCAAGATCTATAAATATAATTGAGTTTCAAAAATGTGTACGCTCAATAGATAGAAGGTTTATTTTAGGGATAAATTCAAACCCTATTGGTTATATAGGCATATTTTTTTATGTATTTAAAAAGTGGTTGGCATCAACACCATCAACTACTAGGGTTTTTAAAAACCAATATCATTAACTAAATCATTTAGATGGATCCATATGAAGATGTATATGTAATTATATTTAGAACTCCATCAAGCTGGTATGAATCTAGAGAATGAAATCATTTTAGGTCATGTGTTATCCAAATAAATTACAGACAATTTCATATCCATTCAAGAATACTTATATATTTTATAGAGTCCATAAAAATTTTAGGATGAAAATTATTAGTGTGATATAGATTTTGAATTCATATAGAATTATTTCAATGAATTTCCCCATGTAATTGGGATATAATATTCAAATAGATGAGAAATATGAGTCATATGTATACTGTCTATTTTAATATTATTGATTTAGTAGGGATCGTATCTAATCACTTGGTGTTCTACTGCATCTCCCTCAATTTCATGATCTGTTTCATGTTTCCCCAAAGAGCGGGTACACACTATCATGACTCTTCTAAGTAGGGCATGTGACACGATGCGCTAAGATTTCCTCCAATAGTCTAAGGGCTGTTGTGTAGCTTCAAGTAGGCATATCACTAGCATATCAGGCATTTCTTATGTATATATATTCTCACACACTACTCCATGACCACACAATCATGACGTTTTAAAACAACTATGTATCTAATGAATTCATACAACAATATCTCAAAACCAATGTATGATATGATGTAAATTACTATAAATAGGTCCAGAATATACGACCAACACAAAGTGTATGTAAACACAAGTCCAACCTAAAAGAAAAGTAGTATGTGACAAATGTCTGAAATTCGCAAGAAAACAACTCAGTCTATCTGGTTTAACAAAGCCCAGTTTGATACAGGTCATCGTATGAATCCATAAAAAGTTTTATATTCTAAAAATGACATGACTCATACCTAAAAATCCCATGTAGTAGTGGGAATAAAAATACTCAGTTGAACACCCAGAAACCTTAATGATATATAAACCTGTAATGTACAAGATTCTATACCCAAGAATATGTCTAAAACTCATATAAAAATATCAGGATACACTCGATCCAAAAAAATAGTCTTCAGGTACTTCAAAACCATTACATATAATCCCTATAAATTCATTTCAAAGATTCCATGAAAAATTTATTCCGGAGAACTCACTCTTGAGTAAGATGGATGTGATTGAGTCCGTCTGAGACATACTGCTCACAAGGTACAATCATGAGTGAGATTATTTCATTGATCTGAGGATATAAAAAGAAATTGGGGATCATATATTGGGAAATGAGGTTATTCCAACAAGTCAATCTAGATTAACACAATAATTAGTGGATCGGTTCTATTTTAGTTTTGAAAGCATCGATAATATGACCTCCACTGAGGGTATGAAAATGAATAAAGATTTTTACTCTGAGGATCTCATTGGATTAAAAAATTAGTATATTAGAATTATTACATAAGGGATCATAGTCATAGGAGTATAATATTATTTTTACCTCACTATATGGATGAAATAAATGGAATGAATCATAAAAAATATTTTTTAATATACTGAGGATAAAGAGATTTATACATGTATAAAGGGGTACATAGTGTGTAGTAGAGTCACACATTATGTCCCATACTCGCGAGTATTACCTAGGTATAATAGATTATGGCATATAATATCATGTCATTTAAAATAGGGATGCATGTTGTGTAGAACAGGTTTCATTATGTGTCCCTACATTTGGGGTTCTACTATGTACATTGACTGAGGTCTGGTACATGACGTCAATTAATGCATTCAATCCCATGTACTCGTACATGGGGTTAGATATGTACCATCTCTAGGACAAGTCATGTTGGAGAGTATATGCCTTGTAGGAACCTCATTTACTCTAACCCAAGTTGAGGTACATCTTACGGTGCACACTGAGTTCATCCAAGGGAGACCACACATTATGTAGTCAGGGTCTACACACCGTGTGTATTGTGGTTTTCAATAAAACATATTATTCCTCCCACTTGCACCATCTAACTCATGGATATTTTTAAGGTGTTTAATTAACCTTAAAACACTCGATCCAAGTTCTTTTTACACATTGACATTTAATTGATGGGATTAATGCCTTCATTCGGCTTATAAAACATGATCAAATATATTCCTTTTTATTTCCTATGAATGTGAATTTTTCACCCACCATCATCCGATATGATAATGTGTTTCAATGTACAGTGAAGAATTAAGAATGCATGTTGAAGAACACATGAACCTGTTGAGAAAATAAAAAATAAATAAAGTGGTTTTAACCTTGATCAATGTTCATTTTGATCATGTTTCATCACTATTTCAACTACAAATGAATATAAACATAATTCATGACTCGACTACCAATAAATCCTGAATAATGGTTCCATACATATATACAAACAAACTATGGATCAATCTATTTTTTTACTGATAAATATTCATCGTTGGAATCATGGAACAGAAATATATGAATTAAATCAAATGGATAAACATAATTTGAATCAATTAATGATAAATTATGTTGACCACATGATTTTGATTTGTGAAATCCATTATGTTAAGTGTGAACTGATTGTTGATCTTTTGTTTTGTCATTAACAATAAGAAGGATCTAAAAGGGGTTCCCTGTCCAACATCTCCATAGAATTGTAGGGTTATGCAGAGAAGCCTAAATTTATGAAAAACGGTCTTATTTAAAGGTAAATTGCCTCATTGTGTATGTAACAAAAATAAAGTTATTTTCATAAATTATTTTATTCATTAAAACCTTTGAGAAATCATTTTAAAAAATGAGATACACCAAACAATGATAGGTTTTGAATTGGGTTAAAACACTATTGTAAACACAATGATTACCTATGATTTTATATCTTGGAACTAGTATAAATGTTATTCCCCAATTTCAAGAAACACTCATGCACATGTTATTTGAAATTTTAATATATTTCAATCATTATATTTTCAGACTAGACCACATAATTTCACCCCGTCTTATCACATATCCATTAAATTAATCGATATGGTTTTTAAAAATGATTCACAAGAATTCTAAGTCATTACATTCCCTGAACATGGGGATTTATGTCCTAAAAAAGGCAAAATAAGGGCTACTAAAAAAGGGGTTTATTGAGACCTAATTTGAGACTCCCACTCTCATGGCTCTCTTGGAGATTCAAGTTATTCCACCAAACATGCACCAAAGGAATCAATCACCCACAAAGTATTATCTCCTACCCATTCTTTGTCTCTACTTGGTACTCAAAAAAGATCCCTCCATCCTCAATTCCATGCTCACCCCAATCGATGAAGTGCTATGGGTCTTTCACATACCTCCTCCAGTGAGACACATAGAAGATGTTGTGTTTCCAATCTAGTTGTACAGGTAGAGATGTGTGAAATACCACCTCGTTAACTCTACGTAGTATTTAAAAATAGCTGATAAATCTCATAGATAGGTTCCCCTCCATCCAAATAAATATTATACACATTGATGTGAAAACTATTGGAAATCATGGACTCCCTTCAAAATCCTATGTTTCATATCATTGTAAGACTTATGACGACATTTTTTAGTCTTGATCTACTCTGGGTAGATATTCACCTTCTTTATTGTAGCATTGAGAATCTTTAAGACAATGAGTTATGACTCTACTGGGTCATTCCAGAAATGTGGTGACCCCATGTGTATCTCTTATAGAGCATAAAATGATGCTATACAAATCATGGAATGGTAGAAATTTTGGTAATAGAAATCTAATAGTGTTAGGTGATCCTCCCAACTATAGCCAAATTCCAACATGAATGCTCACAACATATCCTCCAAGACGTGATTGGTTTTCTCTGACTGCCTTTATATTTTTGTGTGACACCCTATGCTCATGTATAACTAGGTTTGAAATTCATAATGTTTTCACATCCATAACCGAGAAGTACAGGGAGCACCACAATATATAACAATCATCGATGGAACTCCATGGAGTTGAACTATGTTCTTTACATAGTTGTATCCCATTCTCTCTATTGAAATTTTCTATCAGATATGTAGGAAATGGGATGACTTGGTGATTCATTTAATTATCATCCATAGGGAATTGTATCGATTGTATGTATGTGGTAAGTCCGACACTATGTCCATAATTATCACAGAACACCTACATTATAGAATCCAAATTTGATGATCCAAACATGCTGAAAATTGATGTTAATAATTCACTTACTGACAAGTAAGGTATCGAGATGGAAATTCTGAAACACCTTTCATTATCCTTTGCCCCAAAAACAGGTGTCCGAGGTCCTGGTATTTTCTTAACAAAACTGTATGTACCAGTAAATTATATGTTTGAATCTCCTTTAAAACACCTTCCCACAATTTCACTTGTATAAATGTGCATCCTCTAAAAATAGTGATGTTCTTCCCACATTTTAAATATCCATTGTTATCATGACCTTGGTACATGTGATCACATAGAGTCCCATTGTTGGTATTCTTCCTTAGTTCCTCCCTAACTCGTTATAAGAGTGTAGTGGTGAAAACCATCGATTGGAGGTATGCTTCCCTATAACCATAAAAATGGGATAACGTCAATGATGCCAACTAATCTAATGCCTCATTCAATAAATGGTAAAAATATCACCCATTTATATAGTCCTTTACCATGTTTCCCATTATAGGAGTATAGAAAATCACACTTTCATATTCATATAGAGACTCTTTCCATTGACTCACTCTCTCATGTTGAGATCATTCTTAAAAAAGATATACTTGAGACTCTTATGGTCATAGTAGATAATAAACCACACATTCATCAAGTTGCGTAACCACATATTCATTGTAAAGACTATCTTTTCCAACTCTAGATTATGGGTTACATAGTTCTACTCATATGTTCTAAACTCGAGTAAACCATAGGTCATCACCACTCACCTCTACATAAGCACACAAACAATCCCAATTCAAAATGCATCTAAGAACAAGATGTACTCGAGTCCCTCGTCCACGAAATCTCAAGATTGGAGAACATGTCAAACTATACCTCAACTAATAAAAATACAGATGGTATTTTTTTATCCACATGATGGGATACCCCTTTTTATTCAAAGATATAATAAGTGCTGATATTCTATAAAAATTGGGTATGAATACCTATTAATGGACTTCTAACACCATGAAGCTCTGCAACTCTTTCACACTCTTTAGTGGCTCCCATGATAATAGTTCATTAACCATGTATAGGTCCACAACAAAATATATTATGTGATAATGTGTCTTTTAATATGGATACCTAGAACATCGAGTGATTTTAGTAAAGGTGGGGCTCTCGGATTACATCCAAAACTACCCATAATTGTCTTACATGCTCCTCATACTATACTTATTACTCAAGGATATCATTGATAATGTATGTCATGAAAATTACTATATAAGGTAGAATGATTCAATTTAGGAGTCCCATTAACACCCCTAAAGTTTTTTCCAAGCCAATGGGAATAAAAAATTACACATTATGACCATTATGACATCTAATGGTTGTCTTATTTATATCGTTTTATTGTACTCATAGCAGGTGATATCTAGATCAGTGGTTAACATTTGAAAACCATCATGCTACTATAATATAATCTAATTGTGCCGAAATAATCATAAGTGGATATTTATTCTCCATGATCATCTATTTCAGGTCTCTATAGTGAACACAAAACCACATCCACCCTTCAACCTTTTTGGAAAACAAAATTGTGGTTTCCATTGGTGAAACATGGGATATCATGATTACCTTACTCTCAATGTCCTCATTTTACACCCTTAGGTCATGAAGATCTATGGGATCCATGTGATATTCTTTACAGATATCAGTTTTATCCTTGTGAGTAAATCAAATAAAAATTATATCTCTCGATGGAGAGGTAAACCTAGAATATCATCAGTAATGACGTAATCATACTCTACCACCATTTAAGGAAAATGGAAAGTCATAACATTCACATCACCAAGGGTCAGGCTAGCCAACTAATGAGAAACCTATTAAAACAAATTATTCATGAGTCCATCATACACTTTTTTTTCTTTTTATTCAACAAATGAAAATATTGGTTCCATCACTACAGACACATTAAACACTTCTGCAAAAAATTGTCAATCTATGCATGGACTACAGATTACCAACCCATAATAAGAATGAATACCGTAGGCTTCAACATTACGAAAAAAGGTCCCAACCAAAGCTCACACATCCAAGGTCCAGGTCACAATGTCAACATATTTTTGTGATCATAGAGTTTTCTCCGATAAGTGTCTCCAAGTGCAAGGGACGAGTCATCAGTACAACCAAAATCACAAGGTCTCATACAAGATATGGGTTGAGAAAAGAATAAAAAGAACTATTGAATATTAATACATAAACTAACGTAGAGAAGATAGATTATATCATGAATCATTCTTGGATCCCTTGGTAAATAAGTCTCTACAGCATGTAGCTATACCTACCCCTATCATCTATCTTAATGATCATGTAATGGACCACCTAGGTGTAGTGGTTATAATAAGTCAAAATGCCGACCACCTTGTTTTAATATCTGAACTCATCTTTCACATATGTTCACCTACTAATCTAGATTCTCCAATCATTATCTCCACTTCAGGGGTCCATAATCAGACTGCGGATCAGATGTACTACACATTGGACATTTGTCAGCGATATATCTTCTACCATCACATGAATAACAATTCTGCTCTATAGGATTATCTGTCACACCATGTGAGCCATGAACAATAGATCCTATATCTTGGGTAATCCTTTTGTAATTCTTCCCATATATAGGTCATGGGGACCGGAAACTTCACCCTGTAAACAAGGTATATGCGGATTATTTTCCACCATAGACTATCACTATATTTATCTTCTCCACTTATAAGAATGCATCCACCCAAGCCTGATCAATTACCATTTAATATGTTGCAGCTAATAAAAATTTAATGTTGTATTTCATGTCTCTATGTAGACCTTGGTTGATGGTATGATCCTTGGTGTACTGAAACTGAACCATATCCCTAGAGTGCATAGAATGGTCGGTGAAACTCGTTGAATAATCAACACCTGGCATACATCTTGTGTAGAGCTAAAGATGATCAATGTTACACATATACCTCAACATAAATGGTTATAAATCCTCTCTAAGGAGGATCTTGTACTCTGTCTATGAAATAGTTTCTTCTTCATAATTATGGTTAATAGAACATCACCATCATTCTACAGATCCCTATAAATGGGATGACACCAAGACTGCCATCTGACCTGCTGGTGTTCTAACCTAATGGATAACTCAGCTCACCACCTAAAGTATGTCCTCAGCCTCTTATTGGATAGGCTCACCATGGAAAATGATTGTTCTATGGCACTAAAACATGTGATTCAGGATCAACCTACACCCCACATTCATTGGTACTACGTGCTACTCTACTGTTGTATATATATATATGGTGCACAACCATGAGGTAACATTTGGTGAAGTGGTAACTATGTAGAAGCCTCATTACTGAGGTGGTCATACTCATGATCAATCTACTGAATCCATGCTGGTAAGAATCAAAAAGACATCATGTAATTAAATAAAATATACCTAGGTCAATGATTATATCTGGAGAGCTGATTCAAGAAGGACATGGAAACCATTACCCATTCATATATTATGCATGTACGATTATGTTGAAAAAACCCATTCTGGTCATGTAACTAGTTGAAAATAATGTTATAAATGTCCTAGTGTATTGGAAATTCATCCACCAGACCCACACTAAAGTCCATAGCCATGATGCAGAACTCGAAAAACATAAGACTATTCCATAGACCAATCACATTGACTCTCAGTCCAAATTTTGAACTAAACACTTTTATACCCCACAATCATGGCCCGTCATAGTGGGGCCCATTTGACAACACCCCAATACTTCCTCCAATACATAAGAGTACAATGACTAGAACTGAGTAGGTATTTCACAAACATGGGAGGCAATTCTTATGTTCTAGTACACACAAACATATCTCCAAGCCCCCAAAAAGCTGAAATGTTAAAACCACAATGTAACAAATGCATCCATACAACTATATCACATAACAAGTGTAACTATAGAAGTAAATTAAAGTAATAAATTACAGAATGAAATTACATGACAATGAGTCTGTAAACACAAGTACGACCTCTATGAATGAGAAACTCGGACACCTGTCTGAAAGCCGTAAAAAGACACCACATCCTCTTCGGACACACAATGAACCATCAATACTTCTCTGACTACGACTCCATCAGAATTTCTATCATAATCAAAAGACACATCCCATGTGTGTAATGACGGTGTAGGGGTGATTATTTTAATACTGATTAGGAATCTCAAATCTACAAATCTATATAAAAAGGTAATGTACAACAATTTGTACATATGTATATGTCCACAAATCATATAACAAGAATATTCAGATATAGTCAAACCAATACGCATAGTCTAAAGGTTAGTCACTAACACAAAATACCATCCCTTGGAATTGATCATGAAGATTCCACGAATCACTCATTTGGGATAACACAGTCCCGATTTTGATATCACATATGACATCCATCTAATAGGTAATACTAATTGGTTACTTTTATTAGAGAGACACACTAATAAATCTGAAGAGAATATGAAACATATGTGAGGATCACGGCTAGGGACATGGGATGACAAAAAAAACTCAATATAGATTAACTTTCAAGGATGAGAATCAGTTCCCATGTAGAATTGGATCTGGGAAAAAATTCCTCATGGTGTACTCATGGTATATTTAGTGTGTAAATATGTTTGTGAACAAAACCAGATGCCCATGCAGTGATAGTGGTTCACACTGAAGGCATGTGATATGTGGGATGTCTTGTAAATCACGAAAATGAGGTGGAGTATTGATAATATTCAATGGGTATAGTTTTATAATTTAGGATGGTTTTTTTTGTTCGTCGCATATGATGATAGGTATTACAAGAATTGTGTAAGGAAAATGGATAGTGGGACAATTGTTGTTCCTAGAAGATGCATGATACATGGTGATTGCCACACAACATTGATGATTTGGAAAATCTTATATATATATATATATTATTAATATCTATTTTCTTATATAAGGAGAACCAATCCCATTATTTAGAGATGTTGTTTCCATTATAAAAAATAATCACTCCAAGAATTCGTTGATAAATGGAGGATGTACACATGGAAGGATACAACGAAGTGTGAAGTAGATCATATGGAAGAAATTATAGGGAAGAATTTTTGTGAGGAACTATAGTCTACGTATGATTATAGGTCCATGTAAGGTATTTTGACTATTGAGGATGGACCCTCTTGATGAAATATAGGTAGTACGTGGAATCGGTACATAAACACTATTTCAGGAGTTAGTATGTGAAGGAAGTATGCTAAAGTGAATGCAGAGGAAATCAGCAGGCCTTGTAGTCCATGAAGGTGATGTGGTATGAAAAATTAGAGGTAGTTTGTGGAGGAGGTGATCAATATAGCATACATGATATGTATATTTGTTGAATATTCATGGTGGTTTGAGGAGGACTCAAGGAAGCTTGGGAATTCAGTAGAACTCTTTGTAAAAGATAATTTCTCTAACTAAAAATATACGGAAATATAGATTTCATCTATCGTTAAAAAAGGATCATCAATAGGTCATCTACTAGAATTTTTTGATTCATGATTTAATGAAAATGAAGTGAAATATAAGTCCATAAACTATTAGTAGATCCCTTCTATTATCATTGTGAAAACAAAGAGGAAGGCGGTGATCATTCCCATCAGTAGTGAGCTAGAGGAATTGACATATGAAGTGACCCTTGGAAATACTGTGTATAGACAAAAAAATTGTAAAGGCATTGATATTGGGCATTGAAGATATATCCTGATCCTTGAAATTTTAAGTTTGATTTAGAGTACTTGGTACATCAGAACATAGTCTTAATATTCACATTGTAAGTATCATAAGGATGGTGATCCATGTATAAATTTATTTGTAATGTTCATGATTTAATTTATGTTCACATATTACTACAGGATAAAAAGAGAATAGTGTTTTGTTTAAATAAGTGACGTGATCCAAAGGGGTAGTAGTTTTAAACTGTCTTGCTCTGATTCACTCTCCCCTCATAGGGTATTCGACCTACTCGACCTAATAGTTGGTCACATTTATACCAAGAACTCCACATAGGGCACGATGGTGAATAAAAGATCCTGATCCGAGCCTCATAATGTATTCCAATAACTCTATCCAGGTTTTCCTGTAGAATGGATTATTCTACTTGGTGTAGGAAAAAATTCATACCAACCAGAAGGGAAAAAATAAAATGAAGAAAACATAATGAAACATTTCCGTGATATGGAAGAGGAGAAGATAAATCCATGTAGAAAGTTATAAATGGCATGTTGTAGAGTCACATGTCATGTCCGATGAACCCAGGTACTAACCATGAGTAGAAGACCATGACTACCAAAATGTGCCTTTTAAAAGAGAGATATAGGTTTTCTACAAGGTGTAACAAAACATTTCACTAAATTTGGAGTTTGACTGTGTACTTTGATTATCTTATAATACACAATGTTAACACGTGTGTCATAAAACTTTTAGCAGTACATGAGTTAGACTATGTACCTAGTCCTCGAAAAGCCGTGTGGGGTAGTACATACCCTATACAAAACCCCTATACTACACCCCGTGTTTTTGTACCTCATGAGGTACATTCCTAGTTCATCCATTTTGGACAACACATTTTTTAGTAAAGGACTAAACATAGTCTGTATTCTTTTTTCCTACAACCCCTATACTTCATGCCTCTCGAGTCACAGACCTTGCAGATCCCATTCTTATGTTCGATTCATATCAAACGTCTAGATCCAATGTTATTTTCCATCCTAACACAAAAAAGGGATTTGGGCCCTCAATCATCTTGAAAAACATGATCATAGTCATTCTTTGTTAATGAAAAAGAAATAGAATTCAATTCCCACTATCATTTGATCCACTATCGCACCCACTATTGCACCTCTGTTGAGTCTTCCCATTGTCTGATCAATAGTTTTGGGAAATTTTCCAAGGAATATAATATACAATGATAAATTGTCTACAAAGGGTTCCAAACCATGGATTTGAATGAAGAAATAACGATGAAGAACTCATGAATCGGGGGAGAAAAGATCAAACAAATCAAGTGGGACGAACCACAATCAATGTTTATAATGATCTAAGATCATCACCATTAGAATGATAGGGAAATCCAAGAAAATTAATGATCAAATAAAAATAAATCCCTAAAAATAATAACATCCCCAACATATGATCAAACATCAGAGAAAAATGATTCTGGATTGGTCCAACTTCATCACAGAAATAATGAACAAAAAATAAACGAATTTAATCTAACACCCTACTTCGATTTAGATCGTTCACTAAAAAATAATTCAAATTTTTGTCTTTTTCGTTGTCCAAATCATTCAAGATCAGTATTTAACTATTTTTTATATAAAATTATGTGGTAGTCTCTTATAATGATCCCCCATAGATTTTCTCTCCATCATCTCTATGGAATTCCTTGGATATCAGGTTGACCCTAAATTTTTTTTAAAGGGAATAGCTAAAGATAAACTGCCTCACTGCATTAATAACTGATATAAAATAATGTTCTCATACTATTTTATTCATTCAAAAGTGAGAGAGGAATTTTTAAAAAATGACTCGCGCTAATCAATGATAGGTTGCTGGTATGTTAATACCATTATTCTGAACTCAACAATGTCATCATTTATCTAACATGAGAACTGGTTTAGAATCTATTACACATTTTCAGTAAACCCAAGTGCACATGTTATTTAGTATTTTAATATTTTTCAAAAAATTTCCTCAGGAACATTAGGCATCTAAATTATACTGCGTCTTAGCACATGGTCTCAAAAATAATACATATAATATTTTAAAACAACACACTAAAAATAATATTAATTACATAGACATTATATTTCATATTTAATGAAAAGAATGTTCATACAAGCATATTAGTATATTTATTATGAAAAAACTGGTCTATTTCATAGATCATATTGATAAATTGCATTGTAAAAAAGACTACCCATCTTTATAATGGACTTTCGAGAGAAAAATTATATTATGAATATATATGGGAATATGATGATGGTATGAGGAAAAATTAACCTCATTATATGTATAATATTTATGAAATTAATAGGAATCAATTATTTTGTGGTTATAAAATAAAAAATTTATTATTTATTAATTAATTTTTACAGTTAAAATTTATTTTTTGTATAGTATGTCTTTCCTGAAACATCACATTTTACCATACTAAAATATACTATTAATATTAATAATTATTCAAGACCATTCTAAAGTAGCCATTTATATTTTTTGGTATTTGTAAGAATAAATATTATTAAAATTATATATAATGGTTTTTGTGTAATGATAATATATTTCTAAGAAATGTACATAAATTTGTGAAAATACATTATATACATCAATAATACATTTTTACTAATGAATGATTTTGTGAATAAATAATAAAATTACATTTTATCTATTTTATAAAATTTATATTAAAAAATCAACTGAATTTGTTAAATCGACATCTGTAATTTATATTTTAGTGGGATATTTAGAATTTTTAAATTTTTTAATTTCTCGATGAATAATGAAAATTTTGTTTTTTACCAAAATTTTTATGAATTTAAATAAATTAAAAGTAATTTTTTTCTATTAATGTGATGTTAAATGAAAAATTAGTTCAATTAAATTATTATTAATCTTATTTATCTCTATGTAATCAATTTTATGTTTAATCTTATATAAATAACTTTTATACCTATGAAAACTTTTTCTTTGTAAAACAAATTTTCTATTATGTATTCATGTTTGATTTTAAACTATATTATTCCACATATAAGGATTTAATTTGGAAAAAATTTATTAATTTTTTTGAATAATCATAAATAATATTAGTTAATGAGGATAAATTATAATTTTTTTGAAAATTAACAGCAGTAGTAGAAATAGTTACTTATCGTGTTTGAGGATTAAAAGAGTTTACGTGGGATTTAACTGAATTAATATGGGATAAAGTTACCATAAATTAGTGTGAATGTTATTATACTGAAATATTACAACCTTATCACATACAATATGATATAATGGTCAACTTTTTATCCTTTTTTTGTGTAAAACATGGATGTATTTTTTTGGTTTAAAAAAATATAAGTGTATCCTAGCCCCTACTAATAAAAGGGAACCACCTCTCCTCTCTTCATCACACATCTGAAGCCTTTTTAATCTGACAATCCAGGCCTAAATACGTTAATTTCTTCCATTACCATATGTTATATGACATATTTATACTACAAAATTATTTTAATTAGGATTTCGGTGCAGACATAATGTGGTTGTCCAATGAAGTGGTAGAATTCATAACATAGAATTTTATTTAATTTTATATTGGAAACCATCATAATCTATATAAAATTTTTAGAAATAATACTAATAGTATCTAAAAAATACATATATTCTTTTTTGTTAAATCTATAATCTAATTTTATCTCCTATTTTGCAAAATGGGATGTCAAATCTTTGATTGTTTGTTTCTTAGTTTGTGGCCTCGTGAACCAATACAAGTCATTTTCAATAATCGTCTCTCATGGGTGGATATAATGAGAAATTGAAATTATATATATTAAATTTATGAAATTATTATAATTTATTAATTTTAATATCACATCTACTTTTTTACAAACCAATATTTTTAAAAATGATAATGTCACTTAGGTGTACATTTGGACTACCAAGTCTACGTTGCGATGTGATACAATTTTTATTTTATTTTTTCATAGATTGTAAAAAAATAGATTAAATGAATTTATATTTCATATTTTAAATAATAAATAATATATAAATGTGAGTTTATATTTACATTTCATTCATTCCATCAATTAAAAAAAGTGAAAACAGGAATCTTGTGTATACACAACCTACCATCTCCATGATAAATGTTATTTATTTTCTATCTCATAACATTATGGATTGTAATATCTATTTATTTAATATATATATATATATAAATATATATATATATTAAATTTAAATCATGATTAAAAAATATATATTTTGGATCAATTATCAAACGATAAGTACTAAACTATCATATTAAATCATGCATGATAAAGAACTAGTCATTACCAAATAAATTGAGATTAACAACATATTATTAATAAATTGGTTATAAAATGTTATAATTAAATCAAATATGGTATGTTTTATATTAGTAAGAATATTTAATTTATTTATAAAAAACCAATATTTTTAATATTGGAGGTTTTAATTTTTACAGATAATGTTATGACATGAGGTAATGGATTTTCATCTCACATTTATTTTATTGGGAGACATATCATATATACCACTTATTTATCATGTTTGGTTTATACAATTCCCATAAATATATTTTATAATTTTAGTTATGAAAAATATGGAATATATGTCTATATATGGTTATTTATTCTAGGAGGATTTCAATTCTAAAGTTATCAAAGTGGTCAGGTTATTATGAAATAATATTATTATTTATCATGATAATTTATGAATATGATTATGATGATAAAATATTATATTCTATCTGTCAATAGGATCATGAATTTTCTTCACATATATTTACTTAAATATATTTAATTTTATTCTATTATTTTTCCCCCCATTATGAACAAATGATATTGAAAGAAGTACGTAATGAAAATTGATATTATTTCTATATCGTTTAAAAATGTTTTCTCATCCATGTCCATATTTCAAAAAATTTTATTAATATTGATAAATTATTTTTTACAAACAATTTAACAAATATTAATATTTTAATAAATATTGTAAAATTATTCTTCTTGACATTTTTTTAATGATTTTCATTTTAATTTATACTGAATATGGGAAAGGAATAATTTTTTTAACAATAAAGAATGAATGATATTTCCCACCAACATGAACACACTATTCATTGAAGAAAACTTTTCAAGTTACCGAAATTAATTTCGATGGAAATTTTTTCATTAGTATTTTTAGAAGATTTTATAATTTAAATAGGATAAATCTATAGTGAATGGAAATTTTCTTCATGAACATATTTATAGATCATTTATTATTGTTTCTATTCATAAATGACAAAAAAATGATTATACATATTCTTTAATGGGGTAATGATCCAATGATAACAACCTTATTGTCTTTCATGATGATTTTTTATCAAGTTAGAAAAAATTTCTTGAAACTCACATATTTTCAATGGGTTATTCTATAACGATAAGATGACATGTTTATAAAACCCATTTCATTATCATTTATTCTGATATAATTTATTGATTATGAAAAGTATTTTATTCTATGGTTATCAATGTTATCAAGGTATTGTAATCTTATATAATACATATTTTTACTTGTGTTATGTGATGGGTGGGCCAGATATTAAATAGAACTTTAATTAAATTGGTAATTATATATATCCGATATAATAAACATGAAGGGAAAAGTGAGTGAAACCAGTAGCATAAGGGACTTTGAACACTATTATATTTTTTAGAGTGATCCATGAATGATAAGATAGTTTCAGTAGTAAATTCAACCCACAGTTATATTCATTCGAATGTGCCTTGTGCACTTAGGAAATAATTTTCTAAGATTATGTGTATGAGAGAAAAATAATGTATTATGTCAATGTTTTGTTTTCTCGGATGATTATTTTTCAATTTATTTTATATTATTTTCTTATGAAAAGTTATGATTTATTCCAAGAATATATATTATTATCTTTTATTTTAGGGAATTATTTTCATTGTTAATATTATTTTCTCATATCATTTTGATTGTGTTATTATTATTTGATCATTGATATGTCTATTTTTCTCATACTACTTACTTTATCTCACAATTTACTAGAGTTCAATTCCATAGGTAACAAAAAATAGTATAATATATGACATGTATAATAATGTTTCTAGATAGGTAGAACATTGTGGGAGATTATGTAGTTCACATAAAAAAATTTATGTCTTATTATTTAAAAATACACCACACCCTTATTGTCCTTATCTATGTTTTTATAAACTGAAATGAATTTTCATCATTAATGAGGTAATTTATTTATATTAGTATTATCAGCCTTTATACTTATTCCCACTCTTCCTATACTATTTATGATCAAGTTAACACCTAGTTTTTCCAATTCAGATTTGTTACTACTATGATTATCCAAGAAAAAAAATCCACTTACTAGTATCTATAGATGGATTTATTTTCTAGAAAAAATGAAATGCATTAATTACCAAAACATAAGATGTTCTTGTATACTTAGTCATATCCTAATATATGTCAATAAATATTACATATCATAGTTTCCAAAAATAACTAAACATATATGAAATACCATTTCTAGTGACGCAAACATTACATAAATAAGAATCACAACATGTTAGATGTGTATAAATTAAATATAATTTTTTTAATGATAAACTCATTATGTTATATTGTGCTTGGAAACTTCGACAGTACAAAAATATTACAAAAATTATCTACAACTTCTCCCACATGATTTCTCAAAACCATCACAATTCATTAATATATAAAACATAAAAGTATTATTTATATTAAGGGGAAATAGAAAAAAAGGGGAAAGGTAATTGTTTTTAAGGTTAATAATAACCCAATGAGATTTTGGGAAATATGTTTTTTCAAATAACATTAATTTCATTGATAAATTTTTTCACATTAAATAATGTGATTTGGGGAACCATTATATACTATTAATATTATTATGTAGTCAACATTGTTATAACATAGAAATTCAACTACTATGTCTGTATAAAACTATTTTCAATAAATTATATATACATTTTACACATGAAAAAAATAAATTCATTGGTTATCATTTGATTATAAATGAAAAACAATTATTCAAAAGTAAAATTAGTGTTTTTCTCTAGAATTTTTTTCATGTTCAAAATGTTTTTTATCATGATTAATTAAATTATTCTATATTTGTCAATGATTCTTATGAAATATATATATAATATATTCAATAAATTGTCAGATAATTCATCTATTATTTTTCTAAGATTGGAATAAGAATACATCTATTTTTATCCATTAAAAATTAATTTTATAAAATGAAGTCTCATCATGTTATGAATATCTATTTGAAAACTAATTTTTTTCAAATTTATGATATTTTCATTTAATAAATGTAACTATTATTTGGAATAATTTTTCAAAATTTTAATTTTGTTAATTTTTGATAATTTTATAAGAATTATAATTTCCCAATGAATAGTTAGAAATTCAAATTTTCATTTAACACTGAAATATTATTTCGAGTATTTATATTGTACATTTTGTATTAATATATATTTAAAAGTAATTTAATTCAAATTGTATCATAATTAAACTAATATTTATAATTTATAATTATTTCATATTTTATTTTGATATTAATACATTTTATACATATGAGAACATTTTCGTTAGAGAATTGTTTTTTTCATTTGAATGTTTATTTTTAAATTAAATTTGAACTATTTTATTGAACTGAATTTTCAAATAAAATATTACATATTTTGAATTATATTAACTAATATTATACAACAATATCTTTATATTTATTGGAAATAATAAATATTTATCGCATTAAAATTAATTAATTTGGTTGTTATTAAAATGGGTGTTTCATTTTGTTAATATAAATAGAAAAGATATAAAATTACCTAAAATAATATTAAATAAAATGTTATATCATTATTTTGAACTTATATCATTCCAGTTTCAGGAATTCATATGTTGGGGAAGAAGCCCGTCTGGACCTTGTGGCATGTGTAAAATAGGAGATCTCATGTAATTATATATGGTTTGAATGTTTTTATCTTCGGTTTAGCCCCTTAATATTGACATAATTATTTTGATTGACGAGATCAAGGTATTTTATGGGGTATTATATGTCATAGATGAAGCCTAGAGGATTTTGTATTTAAAAGGAACCTGGGCCACATGGTTATTAGAAACTGCATTTTTTAGTCCACACGGTTTGAGGAAACAGTGTGGGGATACATAGAAGACTATAAGGGGATACAAGGATTGAGAAAAACAATAAATATGAGGGGAATGATAATGTGGTGTGTCCTTAATTTTTTAAAGTTTCATAACACACCATTGTTCCATGTGTTGGAAACCAATTCATTGGTTTATCTCCCATTTATTTTAATGATGCATGATATAAACAATGATTGTCTCATTGTGAAAATTATACTATTTTCTATATTACTATTTTGTCATTATTCCATTGTCTTGGTATCAATGGATTAATTTAAATTTAGCTTATATTCCCTATTATCTAGATATTTTTGAGTTCTTTATTATTCTACTGATACGGATCGAACTAGAGAAAAATATTGGACTATTTCTCTTATATAGACCTAGGATAGGCTGCCTATACATTTTACCTTATTGATTAGTGTTTTCTAAGAAATATTTTTATTTCTCAACACACACTTGATGTTTCAGGATTGCCCCCAAAATTGGTTCAATGTTCAAATTGCATGAATGTTAACATATTTGGTATCTAATTGTATATTGTTCTATGGTTGGAGGTATCTTAGACTCATCATAGTCCACTAATTGGGTTCACCATTTATTTTTCTTATTTTGTACCACCCCTTTCGGTGTCTGTGATCTCCCTATTATTTTTTGGATCCTTGAAAAATTCAATCATAAATTAATGAAGGATTATGAGAAAGTTATTCCACCATTCCATGTGATTACATTATTTTAATATATTCAATTTGGTAAAATGGAAATTGATAAATGATATTATTGAACTCATGGATTGTTATTGGTTATAAATTATTGTATGAATGGATATAATGAATTGATTATGGTTCTAGATGCCTTATACAAGCTCTATGGATCCTACATCTATAGTACAACATGGAAATTTCTACAACATGGGACTTGTTTATGGATGTGGAGGCTTATACATATTTACTCCTTAGATCATGACTTCATAGGATTTTATGTGACATACTACCCTATTGATCCATATTTATTGGTCTCACATTGTACATTCTAACCTGACATGCTCCTTTACTCCACCATTTCATTACCATGTTTTGATCGAGACGACCAAGGTACTCTGTTGGAATATCATGGTCTTCTATACCTTGGATTAGTCCTTTTGTGTCCGAAACATGTTTTTACACATTATGGCCATTGTGGATGATTTACAATTGACTAAATGGTGTGGGAATTGTAGATTTCGATGTTTGATTATACAACAAGGTCGATATGGATATTTATCAATTATTTATACATAACTCTGGTTTGGGATTTAGTTTAAAGTTGTTATAGTTGAAAATTTCAGTTTTTCATGTATCCTTTACCACATCCCTTTTTATGGGACCTCGACTGCTATTTACCAGGATCTATGTTTAGAAATACCTGATCAAAAATAAATATTTTTACTATTATACCTATGATATATAATTCATATTACTTTTTCTTATATAAGAAAACAAGGATTTATAATAGACAGTGTTGATGATGGTCTTCTGAGCGTTATCCCACCCCCTATTCAGGTCCCTGGTGGGTTACCAAGAATACGTAATGGATGAATGTACGTACTAGTGAAAACACCCACTATATGATTCTTGATTGGTTGTGCATAGGAGTAGGGGAGTACGGGGCTGATATAGGGAGTTTATATTGTCTGGTGATTATCCTTTAGTGTCTTCTTGTACCTTCTATTACATGTATTGAAATGTAATACTCTCTATTGGCTTTTCGATATTTTAGATATATTACATGAATGTAATATTGTATATGATAGCTTTGGCTATTTTTTATCATGTTATTCTAGATGTTTATCTAGTAATAGTTTTTTGTTACAGATTTTGATTCATCAAATTGATTGATAATTTAATTATCTATGTTCTAAACTCTGACATAAGGTCGTGGTATCCAAATAGATATACCCATGCCTATTGTAGCTATTTGGCTACCATTGGAATACTATGAAGAACACATGAGGTAATGTAACCCACTGGATCATGGCAGTAATTAGTGGAACCCAATCTTGGAAGTTAAAAAGTTGTATTAGAGGTGTTTTTTCTTTACTAAAATTACTATTTTGATACTATAAACTATATATTATGAAAATATTTTAATCTATTAACTATCAATAACAGGTATTTTCTGATCCATGTACACGAAAAATCTAAATTTCATTGAGTAGAACTTGTTTTCTTGGTTTTGTAGTCTTACATCTACTAGGAGTCCACCATTAGGTGAGAGAAATGAGGTTTTATGTTTATTGTGATTTTGGATTTTATTAAAATTATCCATATAATATGTGGGTATACCATCTAATAAATCATTCTAGGAACCAGTAGAAATCACTTTCAATGTATTATGCGATTCCATATAAGATTCATATCTTGATTTCAGGAATGTATGGTTTGTGCAATGGGTGATATATCTGTTGATTTATAAATGAATTTTGTTTGGAATTATGATAAATTGTAGGTATATTGAGTATAATATATAATGATAATTTTTTTCCTTCGTAGGATATAGAAAACATCATATTTCATCAACTATAGAAAATTTAATCTTGAAACACTGGTCACATGGATGGTAATTATTTATGGTTTGGATTAATTGGACCCCGAAATTTAGTTTATAATAAGTATGAGACCTTATGGATTGGATGTGGTTAATAATTTTTTAAAATTTTAGTGATACATGATAAATAAATCTTAAGTGTAAATTATCGAAACTGAGATCTTGAGCTAGTAAAAAATTTAGTGTGGGAAGTAGGAAGTTTCTCTTGAACTTTTTAAGGGGTTTCCTTATTACCCCGTATTGAATTAGGAGCATGGATTTGGGAATGGATTTTTTAGAGGATGTTAATTGATATTTTATATAATTTTAGACTATGATATTATCATTATGGATCTCTTCAATGTCATGTTCTTAAAATTAAAAAGAAATTTCACCACAAAGACCTCCAGTCATATGGTAGATGGGTGGATGTGACCATGTACTAAAGGTAGTGGGAAATAGGATACTAGTAGATACGCATGTAGTAACAAATGGAGAACACTTGTTAACTATATATAGGTTTTTAACAATATATATGATAGATTTTTTTGATATTCACTTAGTCTATTCAGGGAACCATATAACATGAATCATCTTTAGAATAGCTATCTTATATGATTTAGAAGTGTCATCTTCAAAAACAATTTGCAGATTGATGTCCAATAGCTGCTAAGGAGTGGATAGAGACAATTTTTCAATCCTTTATAATCAAGATAAATCTCATGATTGGTGAGTGATAGTAATTAATTATATATATTAGTTAGGATCTTAGAACTGGTGGGATGTTTTGAACTAGGTTTATGCACTACAATATATGGTTTGGAGGGATTTGTTATAATAGTTTTACGACAAATACATTCTAAAGAGTTTCATAGATTATTGGCATAGGGAGTCTTTGTGTCCAGATTCGGACATGATGTAAATTAGGGGTTATTCATCACGATTCATAGTTACCAATAATTTTTCACTGATTTATCATATTGATGAGCTATTGAAAAAGATAAGGTTCTTCGAGGGTCTCAGTTTTTTCACTTGATCATATGTCAACATGTTTTGGTTTAATTATATTGAGGATACTTTGAATTAACAGTGATTAATAAATATAATATCGGAGAATATGGGGTGTACAGTTTGTCTATTCATCCTCTTGAACTATAGATTCAACAACATCTAGTATGAAGAATCATCATGAGGCTTCCTGTGAGGGGAGTACCATCATGGATGTTAGTGATCTTTGTGTTGTATTCTATCAACACTATAGTGTAAGGGGAAATATAATAAATTATATAGATTGACACCCATTCATGTGTTAAGAATATGTATGGATGGGAATTGGTCATTTTTTCTACTTGACCTTCTCTCTAATAGTTTTGAAAGGGGACTAACTCTGACTATAGAAGAAGGATTGTGTTTCACATCTCCATACCAAGATATTTGTTAGAATATTACTTGTCGATCAATCTATGGTGGTCTCCATTCATGAGGCAACCATGCACCATTTTCTACCTATGGAGTACAGTGTTCCTACACTGGGTTGGCATGTTGATTTATCTGGATATTGTTAATGGGAGATATATTATCTACAGCTTCCACCTAAGGAGAATAGTGTCTTCTTTTCTACGACGAGATGTATTATATATGTGCCTTTTACTATATTGTCAACTATTTTTTTAAAATTCCTTCTCATATCATCATATTTTTTTGTGTGGAGATCCTTGGCCTCAAAATTTAATTTATTGAAGGCATTATAAATTTGGATACTACAAGGGGGATCATAAGAGTTGGTATATTACATTATAAGGAGTTCCCCATTTTTTGTTTATAGGTGAAACTTCATATGAAATATTTTTTCCATCGAGATTTCATGGTATGATTCCAAACATTTAAGGGATAAAAATATTTCTTATCGATACTATGTCATCTATTATCCCTCAATGGAGATTGTCACATCACCAAAGGGTGGTGTTTTATTTAAAAGAGTGAATAGGATATGAATACATGCTGAACTGGATCATAGCATCATGGGTTGTGGGAGATGAAAAACCATATTTCTTATTTATATCTACATGATTATGGAACATAGTAAGAAGAATTAATATCAGTGGTTGATTGTTTCGTGGATTTTTTCTGAGATTAACATTCTGTATTTTCCCTTTAGATAGAGGTTAATTTTTTTATCTAGATAGTGTTAGAAGCTATATTGATATCAATTCCTCCACTAGTAGAAAAAAAGCCTTTAATGACATCCAAAATCAATCACTAAAGGCCAAAAGTGGTCTCATAGCATCCAAAAAATGACCTATTTTTTATCCCCATAATTGTTTCCTATAACATCATCGATTTGGAGGACACTATAGATAAAATAGTTATTACATATAACAATCACCATTTGAAGGTTCCTATAAACTATATTGAGTTTCACTACAGTGACATCAATTTTCTGGTCACTTTGGACTACTTGAGAATCATCTATAGTGACCTTCCTATAGCAGTTTGTATAGACCAACTACCGATGACATATAATGACCACTATAAGGTTTTCACTATAGGTTTTATATATTTTTAAACAAAATTATCAAAACAACCTAAAAATATATTTTAAAAAATTGATAAATATTTTCAAATTACCTAAAACCATGAGCACATAAATCTATTTTCCTGATCAAAATTTTTACTACATACTCATTATCAAAAAAAATTCATAATAAAATTTAATAATATAGCTAACACATAAAAAACTTATCTCAATAAATAATTGAAATTAAATAAAATGTTTCAATTATTTCAAATAGAATCTTTAATAGACGTTCTATCTACTTGAGAACGTCAAAATTTACTATTTGGTTGTTGTAGACACATTTCATTACATTTGGAGTTCGTTTTGTTGGTTTGGACATTGGGACACAACATTTTAAAAGTTTTCAAACCATTAAAAATTGTGTATTCACTCGTTTCTGGATGATCACACCTCTGATTGACGTATCATCTTCTCAAACACAATAATTATAATAATAAAATGAGTTTTTTTTTATTTTTTGTACTTTTGAGGTTGTTTCATGTATATCTGTCTATTAAATACATATTTTGGAGTTTTATTACCTTGAATGTGTGTGTTATAGAATGCAAACAATGAAATATTTGAATGACATGTCATATACTATACCATTTCACAATTCACTATACAACTATTTTCATCTGACTTCACCACATTTATTGGTCGTTCGATTGGTTTTGACCCCCACCGTTCTTTAAAAGGGTGGCAACCCATTTATAACCACGTATTTGACACTTATGTGATTTTCATAGATCTGGTTGATGTTCAGTCTGCTCATACATAACTTGAATAAAAAAAATATTCTTCTTGATTTTTTTAGTCATTCTGAGGTTGTTTAATTTTTAATTGACCACAAACGGTATGTTCTGGTGTTTTATGACACTAAAAGTATGCTTTCCATAATCTCAAGAAAATAACATATTTTATTAACATTATGCCTATTCAAAGATTTCACAATTCACTCTATGGTTTTGGTAGTCTAAATAAACTACATTCAGATGTCTTTTGGTTGGTTTTAACCCCTAGACACACCATTTTGAAGGGTTTAAAACATTTAAAAACTGAATATTATGTAGTTATAGGTAGAACATAAGTTCAATTAAAGTATACTCTATCCAAACACATCAAGCATAATAATAAGATGCTTTTATTGTGATTTTAGTTCACTATGTGGTTATTTTCTATATATCAGATAGTTATGTGCATATTTTGGTGTTTTATGACATTAATATTGTGTTTTACGTCATTCCAAAAAAAATCAGATTTAGGTACCTTCTTTTCAATCATTTTATATTTACATGACTGTTTTTGACATCTAATTTCAATGCATTCAGGGGTCCTTTGGTGGGTTTTCACCTCCTTATAGTTTTAATGGTCTCTAAACCATTAAAAAAAGGAATATCTAGTCATTCTTGGTGGACCACACATTCGTATGACATTTTTTATACTCGTACACAATATGAATTAAACAAATATATTCATCCATTTTTTTAAACAATCCAAGGTTGTTTAATATTGAATTATTCGTTAAACACACGGTTTGGTATTTTATGACAATAAATGTGCATTTTTTATTATCTTGGGTAAATTAAATTTTTAATTGGAATTCCATATACTCATCAATTTGAAAAAATCACACTATTGTAGTTTTGTTATTATTTAAACACATTTGGAGGTCTTTTGGTTGGTTTTGACCTTCGAAAGCACCTTTTTAAAGGGTGTTAACCCTTTAAAAATTCAACATTCGGTAGTTCCAGTAAGACCGCAAATTTGACAGACATCATGTCTTTAGTAAACATAAAAAAAATGACATTGGTTTCCTATTATTTAATTCTTTTATGAGGTTGTTTCCTATATATCTTACTATTAAACACATGTTTTGGTGTTTTATGACAGGAAAATGTGTTTTCCACCCTCAATGACAAACTACTATGCTGATTGACATACAATTAGATCAACCATTTCACAAATCACATTATGGTTGTATTATTTTTATTTCACTATATTCGGTGGCACTTAGGTTTGTTGTAACACCTAATATCATTAAGAGGAATCTGAACATTTTAAAAAAGAATATTCAGTTGTTTTAGGAAGACCACACATCTATTTAACATTTGGTCAACTAGTACATAGTAGTAATAATAATAAGATAATTTTCATATGATTTAAGATCATTATGTGGTCATACTGTATAAATTTTAACATTAAACACATGTTTTAGTGTCTTATGACAATAAAAGTGTGTTTTCTATCACTCCAGGAAAACGACATGACTGATTGACATCTTATATGTTCATACTCTACATTAATAATTATAAGATAGTATCATCAAAAATTCAGGTCATTATGAGGTCTTTTGATGTTGAATTTATTATTAAACACATGTTTTGGTGTTTTCTGACACTGAATGTCCATTTTTAGTCTTCCAAGGAAATTGGAATCTTTGATTGACATACCATATACTCAGCAAATTTATAATTTATAACATAATTAGGATTTAAATTTTGTCCACTTGTACAAATAAAAAAATGAAAATATAGTTTCCTATGGTTTCCGGTCATTCTGAGGTTTTTTATTTGGATTTAACTTATAAAGGCACAGTTTGGTGTTTTATGATGCTAAAAGTGCAATTTCAATCATCATTGGAAAATGAAATCTCTAAATGATTTTATTTCTACTCAATAAATTCAAAATTTACTCTAAATTTATTGTATTTTGATTACACTACATTCAGAGGACATTTGGTTAGTTTTGGAACCCAGACACACCATTTCTATAGGTGTTTTGCATATTAAAAAGTGCATATTCCGTCGTTCCAGGATGAAAAAAAAATCTGATTGAAATTTTGTCAAATCATACACATAGAAAATAATAATAATATATATTTTTTATGATATTAGGTCATTAAACAATGTTTTTTAAGGATTTCACCATAAAACGCATGTTTTTGTGTCTTATGACACTAAAAGTGAATTTTGGGTCATCCTAGCAAAACAGAATCCCTGATTGGTTATTAGTCTACCAAAAAAATGAAATAATAATGATAAAGTTATATTAATATGATTTATCCACATTCATAGGTCTTTTGGTTGGTTTTTAACATAGGACACAACTTTTTATACAGAGTCAAACCATCGAAAATAGCATATTCAGTCATTTAGAGAAAACCACTTGTCAGATTGATGTTTCCTCTATTAGTAAATGACATGAAAATTAACATGATAGTAGACATATTATTCTTATTCCATTATTATATCTATTGATATTGAATTTAAAGTTAAACACATGTTCTAATATTTTAGTAAAGAAAAAGTTCTTATTCGATCATCATAGGAAGACAAAATCCTTTATTGACATCTCATCTACTTGACCATTCTAAAATTCACCCCATGGTTGTTTTTGAATGATTTCACCACATTCCGAGGTTTTTTGGTTGAATTTAACTCCCCACATTCTTCTAATGGGCTTCAAAACATTAAAAGTATATATTCAGTTATTCGGGATAAACCACACAATCTATAGAGGTTTCCTCTACTTATACACATCACAAATAACAATAAGATATTTATCCTATGATTTTAAGTAATTATGATTCTTTTTTATATGTATTTGTCCATTAAACACACATTTTGGTGTCTTGGGACACTAAATGTAATTTTTCTTTCATCTTGGGAAACCAAAATTTCAGATTGACATTTCGTCTACTCAACCATTTCATAATTTCCAATACGATTGTTTTCATCTTACTTAACCACTTTCGGATGATGTTTAGATGGTCTCGATACCTAAATGTATTTTTTTAATGGGGGTAAATCCTTTAAAAATTGAATATTTCATCATTCAAGTCAGACCTCACGATTGATATTTTCAGGTCATCCAGTTTTCAATTTATATGGATTTGACCATTAAACACATGTTTTGGTGTCTTATTGACAGTAAATGTGGATTTTCAATCATCCAAGTTAAATAACATCTTTTATTTACATTATATCATCTTGACCATTTAAAAATTCACTCTACTGTATATTTCATCCTCTTTCACCATATTCGGATGTCGTTCGGTTGGTTATAACCCCCATACCCACATTTTTAATGTTCTTTAAACCATTAAAAACCTATTATTCGATCGTTTTGGCAATACAAAATGTCCTATTGGAATTCTTTATCCTTGTACATAACATGATTAAAAATAAGGGTGTATTAATTTTTTTTAGGTCATTTTTAGTTTTATTGGTATTGAATTTCCAATTAAACACACATTTGGTTTCTTTATGACCCTAAAAGTATTTTTTAGTCATCCTGAAATAATGAAATCTTTGATTGAAATAATTTCTACTTTACCATCAAAAAATTCAGTCTATTAATTATTTAGACTAATTTCACAACATTAATAGGTCGTATGGTTGCTTTTGAGCCCCATATCCACCTTTTTTAAGGGTTTCAAACCATTAAAAAACGCATATTTGGTAGTTAAAGGTTGAACACAGATCTTATTGAAGTCTCCTCTTTTTAGAAAAATCATAAATAATAACAATATGGTTTTACTATTACATAAAATAATTCTATGTTCGGTTTCCATATATCTGACCAATAATATCATGTTTTGACGTTTTATGACACTAAAAGATTATTTCTCTTCATCCAAAAAAACGAAATCTTTGTTTGACATACCGTATATACTATTTCATAATTCACAATATTCTAGTTATCTTATTATTCCACCACATTCAGTGGTTTTTTCTTGGGCTTTGAGGCACTGTGTGCTTTTAAAGTGCGCCCAACCATTAATATCTGCATATTTAGTCCTTCCAGAAAACTACATGTATGATTGATGTTTCATCTTCACGTACATAACATTAATACTAAAAAGAAGGTATTCATATTTTTTAAGTAATTATAAGGTCATTTTATATTGAATTTATAGTCAAAATCACATTTTAGTGTTTTATGACACTAAACATGTGTTTTCAATCATACCGATCAAACAGTACCTCTGATTGATGTTCTATCTTCTTGGACAACTCAAAATCAACTCTATGATTGTTGTCGAATGATTTCACCGAATTTTTATCTTGTTTGGTTGGTTTTGAGACCTATAATCCTCCTTTTAAAGGGCACAAAATCTTAAAAAACCACATATTCAATCATTCTATATAACGCACCTGTCCAATATATGTGTAATATACTTTTACCCATCAAAATTAATAATAAGTATATTTTCATTTTATTTCATATAATTATGATGTTTTTATCTATTTATTTGACTGTTAAATATGTTTTTTGGGTTTTTATGACACTAAAAGAGTGTTTTTGATCATCTCGAACGAACATAACATCTGATTGATTTTTTTATGCTTGACCATTTTGTAATTCACTCTATAGTTAATATCATCTGATTTCACCAAATTTATAGATTGTTTGTTTGGTTTTGACCACCCATGATTTTTAATTATCTTCAAATAATCATACCAAAAGGATAAATTCACACGCCAACATAACATCAAGAAATAATGCAATATCTATTTTCAATCGAATATAATAAATGGGAGTCAAATTGAGATTAAATTTCAATATCACCAAAATGATAGGCGTTAATTCAGGTTAAACTGTCTCTAACAGATTTTTGAGATCTTGTTTTTTAAAAAAATAATTCAACTAGGTTGATATAAGTATTTTTTAGAGGAGTTAATATGGCTCTATATCATGAAAGATCCATCTTAATAATTAAATTGAAATAAATGAATGGTTATTTAGGTTTGTGAGTTATTGATCAATGATGGATACACATGCAGGACATATATAACAAGTGGGGACCAAGTGAATCCCAAAAAAAAATATATCTTACTGAATTATGAAATACAATTCCAAGTGGTAAAATGGATTCTCATCTATGATAGAGACACCATTTCACATTGTGTTTTTGGATGGGATTTTAATAAAAAAAATCTAGGCTAAGACTACAAGTTTTCATAGTGTGAGGTGCTAAACAAATATGATTAGGAGCATAGGTATATCGATTTTTTAGTCATCATGGTATGGGTATAGGTTTAGTAGAATCCCATGTTGAGGGTGATATATATATATATATATATATGAAAATATTGGCAAGAACCGAATTTAGAAATACATGACTACATTGTTTATAGTGTGTCTAGGTATATCATTGGATGTGAGATAAATATGAGTTCCATTGTTTGATGTCTTCATTTATCTAAGATGAATACTAAAACCAGTTTTTAAGCATGGAAGAAAATAATAGAATAAAATAATGAATAAAAATTATATGATCACACCATACTAATTTTCTCATTAAATCTGAAAAATATTTATAATAACATCACTTTTTTAATAATATACAAAATATTCAACATATGAAAAAATAGAGAGGATGACAATAGAGTGTTGAGTTAGAAGAAGAGTATTGGTCAGAAAATAGAGAGGACATTCATGGATTTTGGGATGTTTATAAATAGTATACCTAAATGTGTTGATATCCCATGAACCTCAGTGGGGGGTGGGGTGAGATGTCATAGATAACGAGACTATGGAGTTGGAGGGATGGAATGAGGCTGGTGGTGTGGATGACAGAGCTTGATCATTCAAGTGGGGAGCAGGTGGAGATGTCAATGGTGCCATAGTAAATATATACCCTCATCAATGTTGTATTATTGTTTAAAAATGAAATTCATCATTCGGTCAAATTTCTAAATTGGGAGTGTTTTTGTATAATGTAATCACTAATTATTACTCCCCTTGTTTACATCAATTAATGATTTCCATATTTACTTATTTTGTAAACTAATTTCCAATAAAATTTAAAACCATACACAATTATGTATAATGTTATAGATATGATAAATAATTAAATCATAATGAATCATGGAAGGCTTAAAAATTAAGAAAAAAATAACTAACAATATTCCAAGAGAAAAAATCATTTTCATGGTTTTCATAATTAGTGAGTAAATGGAAATATAGACAATCACTGTCAAAAAATTCATAAACGCCCTAATATTACTTAAGTAAAGATGTGATACATTTTTTGGAATGATCAATATGGAATGATAACATGTAATCATAGGGCCTCTAGTTGTGAACCATTATAAAAAACCCTATTCCATAAGGGAAAAAATATACAATGAACACACCGATTATAGGAGAATGAAACACTAAATTAACATGACCCATTCCCTACATGATTATCATCCAAGTAGAACAAAATTGGATGTAATATATTGAATCATGCAAGTAGATCATAGATGAATCAAAAATCCTCCACGATAGTGAAAAAAAATTCAATTGACATACCCACAAACAAAAGTCAATGATAAATAATGTAACTTTGGGTCCTGATATAAACAACTACATACCAATCAAAAAAATCCATAAAAACCCTTCATGTCATATTTGAGATGTCATTTAAACAATATTAATTGCGAAATTATGTGATATATGATACTAAAATTAATTAATTACTAAATTATAAATGTTTCTAAACTCACAGTGGGTGATGGGGGAGATGGGTTGGGGATCCATGATGGGGGGATGATAGGGCCAGAGGCTGTGACACCAGGCCATGATAATGCGAGTGGGAGGGAACGATATTGAATCATGACGGTAGAGGCAGGGATCGACAGGGGTGGGAGAGCCTGACAGCATTGCTTCACATGGGTGGTAGGTTCAAAGGTAAATGAATAATACATTTATAAAACAATATATACATTACCTATGGGAAAGTAGAACTACATTTAAAAATTTACACTAATGATATCTAATTAACGAATAATTATTCATGAATTTTTGTTGTTGTTAACCTAATAGTGTATAAACAGAATGGTTGATGATTAAAATTATAAATTGGAAATGGAGGTATAATATCATATAGTTGTTAATACCTTAGTGGATGAAGTGATATTTTTACTAGATATTCATTAGAATATGAAAAACAATAAAAATGATAGATTTTTTTAAAAATAAAAGGATGGTAATAAATAAATTTAAGTATGAAATAGAAAAATATTTAAAATTATGGGAAATACTTACCCACATTCTTTGGTTTTGTTACCCTTAACGGGGATCTGAAATATCTCCATATTTGGTAATTTAAAATTTCATTCATTATTGAAATCATAAAAATTTTAGAAATAATTTAAATATTTTTTAACATACATATAATATAAAATAAAGAATGATAGAAGAATGGCATGGAACTAAAAAACTATTCATAGTTAAATTTTACAATTATAATTGAATTATAGTCTATAATTACATATTTTTATATGACATTATATCCATTTAATTAAATTTTGGAACCTTGTTATATGTAGTTAAATAACAATGGGTACTTGAGACATAATGGTCGAATTATATATATATATATATATATAATTTTACCTGTATTATAACAATTTTACTAAAAAAATTCACAAACTGGCAAATGTACCATGATTTTTTGAGAAATTGTTATTATTAGATTTAATTTATCATCCCTGGAATGATATTTGTAATTGGAAAATATAATTTTAATTTTGTTTTCATCTATTAAGTATGTGTTGTAAATTTATAGAAACTAGTATATATTGTATATATAAGATGTAAATAAAATGAATGAAATAAATTAGTAATGTATATTATATTATTTAGAATCATTGGCTTGAGATATAAAAACCATTGCAAATTAATGATCAATGGAACCACTATTTTGTAGTGATTAAAACTGTAAAAAATAAATTATGTTAGAAATAGATACATATATCATTATATATTAGTTGATATAACAAAATAGAAATAGTAGAAAATATTAAGTATTGGAAAATTTATTAAACATGGTGAAATTTTGTTAATGATTCTAGGGATACTAATAAATATTTAACTGATTCAAAATAAAAGAGAAATATTGGAGGGGATTGGGAAAATCATTTAAATAAAAAAATTAAAACCCATAAAATTAGATTGGAAATGAAAAAGAAACTTCACCTGAATAATAAATCATGGAATGAAGCCCTCACAAAAAAATAAAATGTGGATATTTGGGATCCAATATCATAGAAAATGTTCAGGATGGAATAAATCACAGAATTCACATCGTGAAGTAAGAAATCCCACCATTAGGGATTGATAGAGGCAGGGCACCTGGACAGATATTGGGGAGGGCGATGGAGGTAGGGCATGTGGATGGAGGAGGAGTGGCTGTATCGAAGAGGGGTAGCTCGACAGAGGAGTGACAACTCGATTGAGTTGGGGGGAGATGGGAGTGGGTTGGTGGAGGACATGAATTCATAGGGGATGATGGGGCCAAAGTTGTTTGAAGGTGTTGGGATGGAGGATGGGGTAGTGCATATTTGTGGTAGAGGTTGGGGAGTAGGGTTGGGGTTATAGGGTATCAGGAGAGTTAATGGTATAGCAGTCAAAAGAGGATAAGGCTCATTGTGGGAGGATGGGACTAGAGAGGTTCAACGGTGGAAGGATTGAGGATGTGGTGGCACATGGCTTGGTGGGGGAGCAGGGTTAGGGGAGTGGGGTGGGGGTTGGGGGTTCTTGAGGGGTGAAATGGGTGTAATGAATTTTGGATAGGCGAGTGAAAAAAAATATCAACAACCTTTTTTATTTTTCTAATGACACCAATAGCGATCTCCAAATTACAGGCGCCAGAAACCCACCTCCACAAATTCTCAATTTTATAATAATGTACCTTACAGGATGGGTACCACAATGTTACATGAGATCAATATATAGTTTTAGGACCAAATGGAAAGGGGATTCATACTACCAGAAACATCTATAGGGGGTTCAGTGGTACTTTTTTGGAAAATGGATGATGGAACCCAAGGGTTTTTTGAATATTTTCAGAAAATTGAACTAGTTGATTGTTGAAAATTTATATAGCATTTCTTGGAAAAAATATCTCTCCATATATCTTTAAAGAGATCTCAATTTCAATGATTTCTGTTTAGGTTATCACAAGGTAAGTTTTCAACATTTAGACACACCTCATACTAACATTTATTACATTAATGATCTATATAATGTTTATTTTATTCCATTTCATCTCATTAACATTCTAGTATTTTTCATAGACCTGATGAACCTGGATTTCCATCCCAATCCTTATTCACTTTTTGTATTATTCAATGATGATATCATGTTATATTATCAATATTGAATCAACTATTCCAAACATATTATGATTATTTTTTGATACACTGAGATATAATTATTTATATTCCATGATAAAAAAAAATTAACGTATGTATTGATAATATTCATTTCATACGTCATATTATCTTATATAAATGATTATGAGTTAACTTAGGGAAGGAGAGACTTATAGTTTCCCAGGATCATCCCATGAATTTATTTGAAATTTAGAGATTCATGGGTCTAGATTATCCAAAAAAATCATTAAAGAATTTTTCCACATAGAAGAAAATATTAAAGACTTAACTAAGAAGGGTGTGAATTTATTATGGATAGAAACATGATAGAAACCCATTCATAAGATGAACGGGTGAATGACATCGGTTACATTTTATATTCAAATACATTTGAGAAAAATCTATAGTATACGATGTGATGTATCATGTATTGGGAGAGCAGTATTTCTGATACCCGAGGATAAGACACAGAATACATGACTCGTCAATTAAAGGATGAAAGTAGGAAATTCTAATCACAAAATCTTGATCAAGATGTGTTTTAAATGCCATGAATTTTTGTAGGAACTACTTTCTAGGAGTTATTTTTTGGTGTAACAAATCCAAAAAAGAATGAATTATATAATTACACTAGTTGTCATGAATATGATGCAATGTATTTTGGTTCAGAACCTATATTATATTTTATATCAAGCATTCCAATATGGCTTGTAGTTGAATTTTATTGGTTGATACACAAAGTAGGAGGCCTCAAATACAAGTAGATCAAGATGCTAATAGTAGGTGGAAGCATATTGAAATTTTATTAAAGATGCACATAAAGGTGTAGGATACTCACAACCAGATATATCATAGATCATTAATAGTGACATATTCTATTATTTTTGGAGTGAGGATGAGATTTTTATTAGATAAAGAGAACCTAGTCCTATATGATATTGTGATAGGTGATGAACAATATATTAGATAGACTATGGGATAGGATGAAAACATTTGTATTCTGGGTTGTGTTGGGGTTCTAGTAAAATTGCATTAGAAGAAGATATTGAGTTTTCATTCTTATGTTTTAGAAGTGCATTCCATAGTTACAAATATATATATAATGAATTTATTCATTAGTATTGTTTTCTACCTTTTAAATGTCAGGTATCTGGTTTTTTTAGATGTTCTTCCAACTATTAGTCGGTAATGATAGAACACTAGCGACCAGCTGAGACATTATAATAGATACCCATTTCTAGGTCAAAATGATAAGATTTTGTAATTGTTTTTATGATCAGGTTGTTGAGTTCCCTTTGAGGTAGTGCTTCCATATCATTTTTTCTAGGAAGGATCATAATTATTTCCAATTTAGTAAGGATCAAGGAGACCATCCCAGTTGATAATATTGGGAGACTATAAATGTGTGAGATAGTGTGACATCATAATGTTCCTCAGACCGAAATATCAGATAAGAATTCATATTTTTCATCTCGTTTTTAGATGAATTTCTAAAGGGTTTTTGTTACAGAATCATTTCAAGGAACAAAATACCACACTCATATTGATAGTCACTCATAGTGAAAGATTCAGATGCATGATGACATTCCTAGATCAAGCATACTTGTTTTTTGGGAAATCGTGGAGAGGAGTATACAGAAAATTGAGTTGTCCTAAATAATAGATGTCAGGTGACAATACAGATATGTCATTAAGTGTATTTTTTGATAGTTAATGATTATTTCCCCTACACTGGTTATATGAAGTTGAGGAAGCACTACTTAGACCTTTTCTGGTTCATGATAAATTATAGTAAGTACAACTGATTCACAAATATAATGATACCACACAATCAAGGTATAAATGATACAATGATCATTGAAAAAAACAAATGGGGTTCATGGTTGGGGATCATGTCTTTTCTTATGTATCTCACTGACTATGGGTTATATATAGATTAGGAGAAAAGGTAATCATTCATTGTGATATGTGAAACAAATCAGGATTCTCAAGAGATTTGGGTTTTACTTCTATCTGTTATTTTTTCTTTATTGTACTGATCTATGCATTAAATATTCAATGTATAATCGCTATTTATTTTTCACACAGACCACTCTAGTACTCCTCTTTTGGATGATTTAAAGCTACTGGTAGACGTTTCTCTCGAGAAGAATCGTATTCATATCATTGATAGGAGAACAAATATTCTTTTATTTAGTTCAAGACTATATATGTGTGTGATATGGAAGCATGTCGATTTAAAATAAAAGGTCTATGAGTAGGGGGTGATGTATGTGATTAGTGTATGAAGTTATTATCTATATTTTATTGAGTCAAAATATGTTTTGATATTCTAAATTATTTTTTTATAAATTAGAGAATAATTCATGTTTTTCACATATGTTTTTTCTTATCGTAATTATATAATGTTGTTTTTAAAATCATAATCACCTATATCGTAATCATACATTTTTTTTTCTATTCATAATCATATAATTTTGTTTTTCAATCTTAATCACATATATCTTAATTACATTTTTTTTCTTACTGTAAGTACATACTATTGTTTTACAATCGTAATCACATATATTGTAACAGCATTTGATATTTTCATTACTATATGTATCGTAACAAGGTAATAAATTGTATTCATGTTACGCATCGTAATCCCATGCATCATAACTCTGTTATGTATCATATTCATATTATGCATCATAACCATGTACATCATAATCACATCATTCAATGTAACTATGTTTTGTATCAAAAACACTAAATGAATTGTCACTTCGATTTGTATCTTTTCCAAGTTAAGCAACATAAAGTATTGTAACCATGGTATGAATAATAATCAAGAAATGGATCGTAACCATGTCATGTATCATAACAATGATATGAATCAAAACCACAATATGCATCTTATAATGATATTAATCGTAACCATGTTAAGCATGATAACCAAGATATGTATCGTACTCATGCAATTCACTGAATTTTTATCTTACTCCCATTATAGTATAATGGTTTCTCATACTCATTGTTTTATACCTATGTACACACTATATTCTAACCATAATGATGTCATGATTTTAGTATTATACCAATGAAAATAATTTCATGTATTCTATTTTTTACCGTTATAATTATAGGTGTCTATGTCCCTCTAAATTTTCATCAAAAAATCATCGTTGGGGAAAATTTGACCATTGGAACTCGATGCATATAAATAAGTGGGCCATTCAAACCAAAAACGCATCCTTTCTAACTCAATTTTCTATAGTGGGATTGTGTGACATATTTCTTTATTCGTGGGAAATCAATGTAGATACGAGTCATGAACGACTTCTTCCTAGTTATACTATTTCATAATGAGAAATTTTTTTTGTCTGATCTTGGTGAAAATGATCAAGGGCTTCCGGGGATATGAAGACGGTGATGTCGATCATTGTATCGAGTATTTCTAGTATTTGGAAGACATAGTTATTGATTTACTTCTTAATCGAGTGATTCTAGGGATAGGAAAAAAGGAATTTTGATCATCGTGTTGAGGGCTTACATAGGTGGTGGTATGATAAACCTTTTGTCATATGTGAAATGATACCCTACTCTTTGGGATAATAGAATTATAATACATTTTATTTCTAATTATAATTTTTAATTGAAAAGAAATTGATTTATTTCCTCTTTATATTCATATTCATCAATATCGTGATTGTTTTAATTATGATACATTCATTACATAATGTTTTAAGAGATTATAACATTGTATGGTATAAGTAATAATGTTTGTATTACTCTGATAAATATATTCCATTCAAATGAAATTGTTTTAACAACCTTTTTAACCTTCTCATACAATATCCAAATGATCCATGAACCATATGGTCATTTGTATTGATTATGAATTGTATTAGTTTAAGACCTATTATACTATGTACACTGATAAGAGTTTAAATTAAATGTTTTTAGACATACAATTAACCCCCCCACCCCCACCCCCACTTTTATTGTTCAATTTAATATACATTTAAATCTATATTACAATCAAATAATTGGTAATATAGAAGTTTTCCACTGATTTGTTTTAAATGATTTATTTCTTTCTCTCAAAAAATTCTTCTTTTAAAAATCCTTCTTTTATATTTACTTTCTATGCTAACTTGTAAAGTGGAAATGTACTTTTTTATAAGATGTATGGAATGAATATTGGATAAATGGAAAATATAAACCCTAAAACACCGCTTATTTTTTGGGGAATTATTATTATTACTGGGGAGATCAAATAAATAAATTTGTAATATATATTAGAATATATAATTTTTTGATTATCACTCGATAATAAAAAATTCCAGAAAGTGAAGTGAGAACCTTCACCAGCCAATAGAATCTTGAATATCAATTGAATTACAGGGCACACAATAATTTGTAATGTTCTATGACTAGGAATATATATAGTAAGGTATCATCATTTGAAGGATCCAATTATATCTTGAAGAAATTATAAGTCTCGCATTTAGGTACAACTAATATTATTGAATCAAGAAGATCCATGCTCCACGAACAATATCATGGTTCTGTTTTTTCATATAGAGTACTGGTATATAAGTATCAACAATGATTTATTAACATTTTCAATAGTGTTCAATCCATGGGAGAAAAGGGACATGATGATAAAGTTATTTTGTACAAAATAATTGATACAATTTCCCAAAAATAGGAATAAAATGGATATCTATTGATGAGAATAATATTGATTCCTAAATCTCTCTTGATGAATTAATTGTTATGCACTTGTCTAATGAGGCAATAATGAAAAGCGATTCATATTTAAATATAAATAAGAATGGTAATAGAATTGTATCCTTTATTACTACATCTAATTCCAAGACACCAGAAAGGGTATAATGATCCAAATATAAGAAAACTATTGTTATTTAAAAAACCAGTGAATGTGATCACCCCGGGAATGAACATTCCAATTTTTCTCATTGAATGAAAAAGATTATGGGAAAGATATACTTTCAATATAAAATCAAAAATAATTATAGAAAGGAAAAGAACGACGCAGAAGTGACTTGTTATGAATGTAAAATATAAGGTCATATTAGACCAAATTTTACTTTTATTAAAATAAATGATCGGATGTAGAAACATTCTATAATATGCAAGAAAATGTATTAAAATTTGAAGACTAAGAATATATTTAAATCAAATGTTACATGGAGTAAATGTGGTGGTGATTCATTAGATGAATCATCAGAATATGACTCTTCTACTCTGAAAAATATTGGACACATACACAGACTACATATTGAAAATAATTTTCTCATGGATAATGTAAAAAAATACGAATATCTTACAAATATAAAATTAAATGCCAATTACCATACTGTGAAATATTATTACTATTAAGACGAATAATCTTCCTTACTAGAAGAAAATTTACATTCCTTATAAGTATTATTCATATTTTTTAAATTTCTTAAAAATTAGGATTATAAACTCATGAAAAATTATGATATGTAAAATTCAAGAATATCAATCACTAAAAAATAAAGTATCATAAAGTTCAAAATATCCTGATAAAAAAACTATTAATATTGAATATTTTTCAAATATACTTATGGAAATAATTTCTGAGAAGGATAAATATTCTGAAGACTTTATAAAACTTGTTTTAGAGAATAATTTCTTTGAAAGAAAAAAAATTACAAGAAAATTTCTTGTGAAAATTAGAATTTAGAAAATAATAAAAAATTTAAATAATTTTTATTAAGAAACATTTATGAAACATTACATCTATTAAAATATACGTTTACAAGATTAATTTACAACATCATCCTCTTATAAATAATTCTGGAATAGGATATTCTTATTCAAATCCTATTTTTAGACATTATTATTTTTCCCTAAAAATTACCCATTTTGTACTAAATATGAGAGTGGTGGACATTGGGAATGAAATTTCTCTCTTAATAAAACCCCACCTTTATGAATTCATTAGTCTCATGTTGCAAAAAAGAATGGGGCTTCCTAACTTTGTTTTATAAAATATTTATGAATCAAAAAATTATTGGGTTATGAGAAATGAAATATTTAATTTTTCTAGAAAAAAAGTGTACAACAACAGGGTTATTTGATACATAGATAGTGGCCTTTCTCAACATATGAACAAAAATAACGACTTCTTTGAAAATAATATTGCAATTAAAGGGGAATGACTGACCGTCAGAGATAATACTCAAGGAAATATCATCGGTATAGGTAATACTATTCTATATGAAAAGTTTTTATTTCAAATTTTGGTTTTGTCAAAGGTCTTAAGAAAATCATTATAATCATAAGTAAATTATGTGATGAAGGATATCTTGTGAATTTTAGGAATCATAAATGTATAGTTCATAGTTTCGAGGTTTAATTAATTCTTTCTTCTGATAGGTTTGAGAATGTATACACACTTAACCAAGAGGACCATAGGTTCCAGGAATTACATTGATTAAGTGAGACCGATGACCAATATTGGTTATAGAATTGAATGATAGGACACTATGATCTTAGAATCCTTTTCAAACATTCAATAAAAATAAATTTTAATGAACTACTGGATATCATAAATGATTCTTCAAATGTATGTGACCCATTTCAATTTCTAAAGCTACATAAAAATAAATTTAAATCAATTAATGATGTTTCAAATTACAATTCATTTCAGTTGGAGCATTGAGATAATTTGTTTCTTATAAAAATGGAATTATTGGAGGAAAATACTATTTATTTTTTTAAGTTGAGAACTACACCATATTAACATAAGTATATTTTCTAGAAAAGAAATCTAATGCCCTTTTCAATTTTAAAACATTTAGAGCCCTTATTAAAAATTAGAATAACCTACCACTGATAACTATTCAAAGTGATCATGGTGGAGAATTTCAAAATTCTTAATTTTTAACTTATTGTAGTAAGAATGGTATTGATCACATATTTTGAAATCCATGAACCCCACAACAAAATGGTGTCGTTGAATGAATAAATCATATTTTTCAAGAAATAACATGAACCTTGCTATGTGAAATCTCAATTACTATGAATTTTAGGGCTGAAGATGTAATTACTACATTTTATACTATAAATTGAGTTTTAACTAGTCTTTTTCTTAAAAACACACCTTAAGAATTGTGAAATGGCTGAAAACCTAATGTTTCTTAACTCATATTATTCAGATGAAATGTATTCATATTGAATACTAATGATAATCTAGAAAACTTTTCACTGAAATCTGATGAAGGTATCATTCAAGGATACTCGTATACTTTTAATTCCTAGAGAGTTTTTAATAAAAACTTTGTTACTATTGTGGAAACAGTTCCTGTTAAATTTGATTAAACTGGTCCCTTTATTTTCTAAAAATCCCTTCAAACATCAACAAATTTGTTTTAACAAACTCATTATCAACCCTAAATTGAAAACTATTCTGAAGAGTGAAATACCCAAGAAGATTTATCTGAAATATTTACCTTTGAAGAAATTTTATATTATGTTGATGAACATATTTTACAGAACCAAAATCAATTGTTTCATATAAATAATCCCAGTGATAATATCATTAGTGTTGTAAATCAACATACAAGGACTAGAAATGACTTGTGAAATTAAATATGACATCATTCATTTCTAACTCAATTTGAAACTAAAACACTGAATGAGGCCTTAGGTGATGAAGATTAGATTAAAAAAGAAAGATAATATAAATGAATTTGAATGGAAGAATTATTGGAACATGGTTGAAAGAATTACATAGACAACATTAATTATCATATTTTTGATTTTCATAAAAGATATGTGATGAAAATGGAGTCATTATAATAAATAAATCAAGGCATGTTGCTAAAGGATATAATCAAACATAGGAAATTGACTACGATGAATATTGTGCTCCGATATCAATAATTGAATGTAATCAAATTCTATTATCCACTGAAGCGTTATTTAACTTCAAACTATTACAAATGAATGTAATTTTTTCTTTCATTAATGGTTTTGTAAAATAAAATGTTTTTGTAGAAAATCCTCCTAGTTTTGTAGATTTAAAAAATCCTAATAATGTTTTTAAACATTTCAAAGCTTTATATGGCCTTAGACAAGCTGCTTGATCTTTTAATATTAGACTTATTTGATTTATTTCACAAAACAATTATGTAAAAGGTAATGAAGATCAAACAATTTTAATAAAAATGAATAAAAAAATTTATTATTCAATTGAATGTTTAGGACATCATATTCAGATCAGCTCATTAATCGTGGAATAATTCTTTTTTGAATCACATGAAATATGTGTTTGAAAAGAATATTGTGGGTGATTTTACAATCATCTATGTATTTAAAATCTCTCAGAAAACAGAAGGAACCTATAAATCCAAACATTACTATATCAAATATTTAGCAAATTATTTTTGTATTTAACAACACTAAAAGTATAATCACTCCAATCGTTACCAAAAATACACTAGATCATGCTGAAGCTAGGAAACTAGTTGATCAAAAATATTTTAGAGGTATGATAGAATGTTTGTTATAGAAAACAGAAAGGCGTCTAGACATATTTTTTTTGTATGATTCTGTGAAAGATATCAATCTAATCTCAATGAATCTCGTTTAACAGTAGTGACAATAATTTTTCGCTACTTTAAGGGAACAATGGATCTAAGTCTATTATACTAAATTGAAATTATTTTTTTTGGATTTTTTTCATATTATATTTTTAGTTGATGTAGATGGGGTTGAAAAAGTACATATGGAACCTATCATGTATTAGGAGATTAATTATTTTCTTGGTCATGAAAAAAGAAACATTCAGTTGCATGTTCCACTACTGAAGCTAAATATATAGCAGCTGAATGTTTTTATGGACTAGTGTTTTTGATGAAACACACACTCACTGATTATGGTATGTGTTTCTCCAATACTTAAATACTATGTTATAATAATAGTGACATTTCACTTTTTAAATACCCTACACATCACACACTATAGTAATAAATAGATATTAGTCATCACATTTTAAGAATTCGCACACACAAAAAGATATATTATTTTACAATTCATTAGAATTAAATATCAACATCGTAAAATTTAAAAAAAACCCATTATCTTCTTAAATGTTTGAATATATTATACAAAATATTATACTGATCACTATTATGTAATTATTTATGTCGATTTAATTTTTAAACTATCTCTGTACAATATGTTACTTGTTCTCAAAGGAGTAGTATACATAATTTTTTATTGGTTCCAAATTTTTTATTTGATTCACTTTTAATCGGTTTTACTTTTTTATCGGTTTCTCATTTATATCAGTTTCACCATTTATCAGTTTCACTATTTTATCATTTTCACCTTTATCAGTTTTAAATTTATCAGTTTTATATTTATTTTTTTTACATTTATCAATATTACAATTATCAGTTTTACATTTATCAGTTTTTTATCTATCGGTTATACATTTATCATTTTTACATTTATCGATTTTATATTTATCAGATTTTCATTTATCAGGATTACATTTTCTCGGTATTTTATTATTATATCAGCACAATATTATCAATATTTTAATATTCTATTGGGAACACATTTTTTTAACCAGTCTAACATGATTTTATGTATTTTTAGTATAAAAAGGAAAATATACTGAAACCAATACATCTATCTTGATACTCCAACAGATAACATTTTGAAAACCCTGTCATGATCATTATATAACAAATTGGGGTTTCTCATTTCATTATTTTAACATCTAATGTTGTTCATTCTAAAGATTATTCTATTTTAAGGAATACCACAAGAGTTTGAAGTCATTTTCAACTATTAGATCCTTGAGATCTAATCATGTCTGTCTATTTCTATTTTAAATAAACCCTTTTTACCTATCCCACATCGATGTCCTCTAATTTTCTCTCAGGTATTGATTCTTTATAAATACTTATCAAGGTTGGTAATTAGTTTTTACCTAATTTTTAAAAATTATATATCACCACATATTTTGTATCTAGTAAAAACATTAGTGTTCGAGATAGTATTTCATGTCTGAGTCAACTACATCATCAATGAAGAAAATGTCTCCCAATTATTTCTCTTACATGACCTTTTGAGGCGAAAGGTTGATCTATTGAGTCTTTTATAAGTCTTTTGATTCTTCATTGAAAATTATAATATGTTTCCAAAGGTGGGAATCCATTTATATTGAAAGACAGGAAATAGATCAAGATTTTGAATTTTATGTGGAAGTGTTTAAATAATATAAAACAATGGAGATATAAAATGGTCACAATATTTCTTTTATGATCTATTATAGGATGTAAAAAACTTTTGTAAAATAATAATCTAATTTGGTAGGAGTTCCAAGTGAGGGAGATGCTCTTTGTCCATTTCATAAATTACTGGAACGTGATGGAGCCTTTTATAAATGAAAAGCAAAAGAATCTCTTTTTTAGATTCATGAGGATAAGTGAATAGTAAGTAATTTATATGGAGATAATCAACTCATAGACATCTCGATGCAAGGATTTTTAGTTCGGAGGAAGGGTGATAAAAAAAATTTGAATGTTTCTAATTTTTATGTTCTTGATTATCATGTGAATATGCTCATGACCAATCTAATGATATTCATAATTTTTAAAATTAAGAAGCTTTAATCTAGTTCCATAATATATCAACTGATCAGGTATCCCTCGATTATTAGTACTATTTATATTGATTCCTTATGTTTTTGAAAGGCTGAAACCAAGTCAGTTATCCCATCTTTCATGGAAGCTCTCATTAGTAAGGATATAATAAGGATACTTAATTTACAATTGAATCCTAAATCCAAAAAAGGATGAGAAGGTTCTGGAAGCTGAGAATGGAATGGATGTTGTTGAAGGTAATGAAAAAAATTTAATCCCTATAAATTATGATCATGTAAAATAATGGTTTTTATGATTACAAACCCCAAAAATCTAGAGAAAACAACTTTTATCCAATGATTTTTCCAAAGAGTGGATTTCGAAAATGGATGAATAGAAATATGGGGCCCTCAATTTGGTTTAGATTCAGATGAAGCCTTGGAAATGAAAATAAGATCAGAATACACATGAAAATAAGAATAATGGAAGAAGAAAATTATGAAGTGAAAGTATCAAGATATTGATATTGATAGTCTTCTTGTGTCTGATGATAATGAAAGAACGGAAATTATAATATGTGATGCACTTGTTCTATCTCAATCAGATCCAACAGAGAATGAGATAGAGAAAAAGGCTTCTGAACAATCGGCTACACAATGTATCATTCATGAATTTGAAGAAGATGGAGAACATGAATAATGAGGAGAAAAAGAACAAGGTCAAGAATAATAATATGTTATAGAGAAAGAAGATGTAAACTAGGGAAAGTTTTCTACAGAATCGTCAGAAGATCCATCCTGTAAATTTCCCTATCATGGTCCTCATCCATAAAAAATATATATCAAAAGGTTTCATCCATGAACGTCATTAAAAATAAAACAATGGAGAAAAAGTTGAATCTAATAGGAATCTGAGTCAGCCATATCAATATATCAGGATTGAAAGCAATTTCGGTTATCTCCAAAAATAACCAGATGATAAGGATTTCGAAATAACAATCACATTGAATGAAATTAAATACATAAAACATGATATGAAAATATTGTAAAGGGTGATACCATTCATTTCAAAAATTTATTCCATGATAGAAATCATTTTGAATAGTCATAACGATCAAACAAACCCTATCAAGATTCTAATGGATAGGTCTCTGAATAATGAAATTTATTTCCAAGTGTTCAAAGAATGCACTGGTGTGAACAAAAAATATTATTACAAAGTTGTTCAGTGGTTGTACAACATTGATGATTGTCTCAACAATCATGTTGAAAATTTGGATGAATTGGTGAACCGTGTAAATGATTTCAATGGTATCTATCAAAAGATGGTCACTGATTTTATTGAAAAAAATGATTTCGTTCAAATAACAATTTCCAAAAATGGAATAAACTCTAAAGATCTTGAAAATATAATAGAAAAACTGTATAATGAATGTAATGAGTTTTTTTTCTCTCAAATGGAGTTGTAATTATGGAGGAGGCCAATAGAGTTAGAATGGAGTATTTAAATTACTAGGAAGCAAGTCTTAAACCTCAAGATGCAATCAATCATATTCTAGAACAATGGATATGGAAGAATGAAAGGATTATTGAAGAACATGAATTAAAGATGATCTCTTTCCAAGATTCCCTTCACAAACTAAAGGAGGATAGAATTGATTTCATGAAGATGAACAACCCCTTGGAAAAAAATAAGGAATAATAAACTATTGAATTCTTGCTATAATAATATTTCATTCTACGAAATGTATATTGTTTCCTATGTTGTTTTCTCTAACTCTTTACAGGAAATGAATATTTTCTTTCATATTTTTGAAAATAAAAATGGGGTAGAATAATATGGAAAAGATAAATATTATTTCATAAGAAGAAAAATGGTGAATACATTATTAAGGGGGAACACTCACAAGTAAAATTATAGATAATAATATCCTTAGTGATATTTTTATCCTAGGATGGAATTAGTCATATTCACTATTACATTAAAAATAGTTTCTAAAGTACGAGGATGTTATGATTTTTTTGTTTTTTTTGGGCTCTCCAAATGATGGATATTGTTGAGTTCAAATATGTTTTTCCTTTCTCATTAATCTTTTTTATTTTGGAAATTAGAAACTAATTATTATTTTTCATATATGTTTTTTTCTTATCATAATCATATAGTGTTATTTTACCAACGTAATAACACAAATTGTAATCACATATATATTTTTCTTACCGTAATCAAATATTAATGTTTTACAATCATAATCACATATATCGTAATTACATATGTTGATTTCTTATCATAATCATATAATGTTGTTTTAAAATTATAATCACATATATCACATACACATTTTATGTTTTTGAAACCATATACATCGTAACCTTGTTATACATCATATTCAAGTTATGAATCATAATCACATGTATCATAACCAGGTTATGTATCGTATTCCAATTATGCATCGTAACCATTTTCATCGTAATCACATTGTGCATCATAACCATATTGTGTATCATAATCATGATATGAATCGTAACTACAATATGCATCATATCTTTGATAAGCATCATAACCATGTTATGTATCATAACCATGATATGAATAGTAATCATAATATGGATCTTAACCGTGTCATGTATCGTAGCCACGATATGAATCATAACCACAATTCAAGCCATATATTTATATGCATTGAAACCATGTTAAGCATCATAACCATGTTATGTATCATACTCATGTAATTCATTTAACTATTGTCTTACTCCAACTACAACATACATGTTTTTCATACTCCTTTTTTATACATTTTTACTTAATATAATTTAACAAAAGCAACTTCGTGATGTTAGTAATATACCAATAAAACTAATGTCTTGTATTATATTTGTTTTGAAATATATAATTCTATGTGTCTAATTCCATTCTATTTCTTCAGATAAATATGAACATTGAATAAAAAAGACAGTTTGAACCAATGTCCTGTAAATATGAGGTCATTCGGACTAGAAAACTCATCTTTTGTAACAAGCATGTTATAGGGAGAGACTGTGTGACATCTCTCTTTATTCATTAAAAATCCATGATGATACAAGACGTGATCGACATATTTTTAGTTATTGTATTTCAATAGGTTATTTTTTTCCTTTTTACATCCGATCAATTTGATAACTATCAAGGGATTCTGGGTATAAGAAGATTGTACTGACAATCGTTGTATCGAGGTATATCAAGTATTTGAATGATAGTGGTGATGATTACATTTGTAATCGAGGGAATCATAGGATAGAAAGGTAGAAATGTTAATCATCGTATCAAGGGCTTACCCAGGTGGTCAATAGACAGAACACTTATCCTAGGTTAAATGATACTGTACTCTGTGGGCTAAAAGAATTTTAATACATTTTTTCCTCTACTATTAGAAATATATATGGAACTGAATTGTTTCCAATTTCTATTCATATTCATTTCTGTTGTATTTTTTTAATTACAATACTTTTATTTCTTATTGTTTTAATAGATTCTATATTATGTATGGTAGAATAAATTGTGTTTGTATTAATCTGATCATTGTATGCAACTAAAATAGATTTCTTTTTATAACCTTTTGTATCTTATCATATCATATCCATCATATCCATGACTAGTATGGAAATTTGTATTGATTGTTAATTTTATTAGTATTAGTCCTACCAAAATATGTTCATTCTTAAGAGTTTAAATACAAGATTTTTAATCCTAGAATTCACCCTCGACATCCTCTATTGGGCCTTATATTATACAATATCATTTATATAATGATCCAACAAAGTTTCTTGTCTACCCATGAATGGGAAATTTAGGGACAAATTAATTTAATAAAGGATGATTGTATGATCCCATGTTTTCTTTTGAGTTACATATCAAATAAATTTTATTTTAACTCTACTTTTTATTAAATTTATTTCATAATGAAATTACAGGTGATTATGGGTTGTTTGGGTCTTATATGGAGTCCAAAGAATTAGTTTTTTTTGGATAAGATGTTGGGATTCATGGTAAGTAGAAACCATGACACCCAAGCCACACTATTTGTGGAAAATGCTAGTGTCTTGACAGATGGTTGTAAGAGACCGCATAGATTGTGAAAAATATGAAACATGAGGTCACTCCCTAAAAGTAGATCTATTTTTTTATATAATAATACAATTTTAACACAAATGTTGTCTTATCGTTCACTATGACCATTTAAGGCCCCCATTGAAAAAGAAAGGGTACAATATTTGTTCTTATTGTGGCCAACCATGAGACAATGATAGAAGTTATTAAATTAGCTTTTCCCCTTTACCGTATCTTATTACCAAAAAAATTCCTTCTTCATATTATGGATAGACACTTATGAATGGGTTCTAACATGAAAACAATTCATCTGATTTTCTCCTATTTCTTTATCTAACATGTTATTTGAACAAAAATCATCTCATTCGATGCAAATAGATATGTTTTACATTCCTACTATTTTGTTAATCATTTTTCATAGTATCAATAGAATTGTTTAGGTTAATGATCAATTACATATTTAGTGGATTTTTGTTTATTAATTATTTTCTTCGGATCTCAACTGAATCGGAGATCAATAATGGAAGAGTGATCATATATGGTTCTATAGTAAGTGGTGTATAAATTTTCCATTATATTTTGATGTTTTATAATCCATATTAAATTTCTTCCACATGCCAAAATTTCTATTTTTTCCTAAAAAATTGATTAAATAAATAAATATATAATGAATTGGAGCCTATTAGGTTACCCCTTGTGAACCACATTATTTTTAGATGTTGTTTGTCCTCAACATAGGCCACTAATTAGGGGATTCCTTATGTTTAACAAATTTTGATCAACCTGTTTGGGTTCATGTGAGCTCACCACTAATTATGTTACCATTGATAAATAGAAGGAATGATTATGATAAATTTTATTCCTGCCTTATATTTGATTTCATAATGTAAATTTATTTAATTTTTTAAATGTAAGTTGTTAATATCATTGATTATCTCATGGAATTTGATTTCTTATGAATTTTTTGAATGAATTCACTAATAAATTAATTTTTGTATATGTTTTCATATATGCGATCCTTGGATCCATATTCCTAGGTTTCCATGTATATTTATACGACACAAGTTTTCTCTATATTATTGGATGCTTTAGACTTGTATAATTTTTTTATTTTTATATATTATGATGAAATGGGTTTTTCTAAAACTTGGATTCAATTTCGTAATCATGCAGTAGACATGATCTATCTGAATACTCCTTGTAAAACATCCATGTATTTACAAAGATTCCATTGAGATTCTCTTGGGACTCGATGAGGATGCCTTTGTATTCAATATCAGGGATCCATCCCTTCATGGGATGACACTATTTTACTTTGCATGACCATTTTGGATGTTTTATACATGACTATACATTTTGACTATTGTGGATGTTAACACTAGAGTACAAGGTGAGATTGATGAGGATATATTACCTGAAACTTATATATTGCAGGTATGGATATTAGTTTAATGTTGTTAGAACGAACACTATAACATGCTCAGTCATGTTGTACACCCATACTTGTTTATGACAGCTCCATTTTTGTTTACATAGTGATATATTTGGAAAATATATGATCAAACATTACTTTTTTACTATTATACTTATGATATGTATTTCATAATTATCATATCTATATTACATATTCTAGATTATTTAAATACACCATTGGAGGGTCCCTGCTGAGGGTTATCTGTCACCCTTTTGGGGCATCTGTTGGGTATCCGAACAAACATCATGGTTTCAAGTCAAGATTCAAAAAAGCTCTAACTTTATGATTCTTGACTGCGTTTGCATATGATTAGGGGAAAATATGAATGATCTAGGATCGTGATTCTATTTAGAGATAGTCTTTTCTGTACAATTTATACCTATTGATACAAGTATTTTACTAGATTCATGTATACCTATTTTCCTTCTTTATAATGATAGGACATGATCATCATATTATAGATGAATGATATTGGATGTTTCTTATCACAGTCTTCTGGATTTTTTTATTTTTCCTATTATTTAGTTATATATGATACATTCAAAATTTGATTGATACAATTATTATCATTTTTGTATACTTCAACGTGGGGTAATGGCCACCATATAGACACACATAAGGAACTCCATTATAATTATAATACATTTTCATATAGAGTGTTTCACTTAATTATATGTTACCTAGAGGGTTGGGGAACTATTTAGTGGAAACCAAGTCATATGTTACATAATATGTGGTTATGAATTTTCCTTCTAAAAAATTCTAAGTGGTCTCTCTCTACCTCTTATAAACGGCAAACATATTTTTTCTTATATTCACTCTCCCAATGAATTTTGGTTCAGAAAATAATAGGAAAAATATATTCTCTTACATTAATAAACATATTTTAGAGCACATAATTTAATTTGGAAACCCTCCTTTCATGCCATTTGGTGCTAACCTGAAGAGTATTTCCAATGAATATGTATCATTTTTTCCTGAGGATTTTTTTATTTCTTAATACACATAAATTCAATATTCATAATATATTTTAATTTAATAAAAAAATAATATTAAAAAAATTGATATATAATTATTCAAATTTCATAACCTATATAAATATCTTCTTCCATTAATGGAAAAAATAAAAAATTAGATTATGTTTATGATATAATACAGTCCCGCGAACCGATATAATTCTTTTTCCATTACTCCGTTTGTATATTTTTATAATGACTTGTTTCTTGTAAATAAATATATATATGAATTTTTTTCAAAATGTAACATGTTGAATTATAATATTACACATACATTATTTACTTCCAATCCGTTGAATCATGATAATGTCGCTTGTGTGATTATCTAAACTATCATCCCCATTAATTGATGATTCACTATTTTCGTTTTGATTTCACTTGGATGGTAATGAGGGTTTTTTTAATGAATATATATATATATATATATGATATATATGATATAAAAATTAATTTTTAATGGTGAATTATTTTTTTAACTTCTTTTATTCTTTGAATATATAAAATGTAATCAACATTCATGAGTATGCGTGATCTACCATCTTAATGAAGGACATCATTTATTTTATTCTATAAATTTATTCAATTAATATAAAGACATATATATTGATTATATATGATATTCAATCATTTATTCAATTATATAGATGACGGGAAAAGACCAATGTAAAGGTACTGAGAATACAGAACCAAAAAATACATGAAAAATGAATGGGTTGTTACCCAAAATGTGATTTTAACAGTGAAATATTTAATAAATATTTAATAAAATATTATTTTTTAATACTAAATTGTATGATATATTTTATTATTATAATTAATATATTTATAATATGCATATGTTTATTATACACCTTGTTCAAACATTTATAAATAATGTTAGAAGTTCTGGAAAGAGATTTTCAAATCAAATTGATTTCTCTGGGCCACAAGTTATGTTATAAACCAGTATTATATTACGAGATGTATATAAATCCCATTTTATATGTTATATAATCAATTTTTTATTATCAATATATTTAATGTTTAATTTATTGTTATAATTCCATGGGTATTATGATTCAAAAATTTACAAACGTAGTAAGTGATTTTTGACTCACTTTTATCTATGGGGCACATGCGATATTCACCACTTGTTTATTTTATGTGGTTTATACACTAATAATTAATGTAATTTGTGATTATTATTAAGTGTTTAGTGGGGTATAAATATCCTATTATTTTTCATTATTTAATGTGGATAACAATTCAAATGCTACCAAGGTGGTAAAATATTGTTGTTACAATCTCATTATTTATCAAGTTTTTTTATGATTATGTTTATGATGATTAAATATTGTGATCTAACTCTAAATTGAATGTATTATTTTTTACTAATATTGATATATTTCAATAAAAAAATTACTTTTTTGCAATCCTATCTTAAAAGAGATATGGGACCAAAATAATGTTTTAATAGAAAATAAAATTTATTTATCTATTCAGTAAAGAAACATTATTCCATGCCATTGTTTTTGAAAAATGTTTTAAATTTTTAATATTATATACTAAAATTATTTATTATTTAATTTTTTACCCATGACTATATTCTTAAATTTTTTTATTGATTATATTGTTTTATTTTGCAATCATGATACTTTTTAATGTTGTAAAAAATGTGAATGGAATTTTTTTTAATGTGTACAAAATGTATAGTATTTCCTAAAATCAAGAAAAATATGTTATATAATATTCCACAAGAGGTTTGATGTTTATTTCATAGGAAAATAGTTTCTTAAGTATTTGAGAATTTTTATATTTTAATTATTTTTGTAAATAGTGCAATAGTATTTTTATAAATTATTTTTTCAATGATATTTTAATTTCATTTCTATTTTTAAATGAGAAACACTTATGACTATACTTATGTTTTTAAGGGGATATATTCCAATTATTCTATCCCTATTATTTTATAGAATTTTATGATTATGAAGACTAGATACTTGTTTACACTATTTCTTCTCATTATGTTATTCTATGATAAAATAATGAAATGACTATGAAAACAATTTCTCTTACATGGGTTATTTTATGATAAAATATTTTAAGTTTGGTAAATGTATGTATTTTTCATTGGTTATTGAATGATTTAATGCGTATGAAAAATATTCCTTTTTATAAGTTTTGATACGAATAATGTTTTTTGATATGAAAAATAAATATTTATGATTATATTTATGTAACGGGTGAGACCTATATCTCACTCAAATGCATTGGGTAGTGATTACTGTTCAATATGAACAAGGGGTACATTGGAGGTTATCCTAATCCAACATAATGGTACATATGAGTTTATCCAGTGGCCAAGATATGTGCATCAGTTGTTATACATGGCCTACCATGTTATGAAAGTATTTTTTGGTATCCTTGACATAAGAGTTATAACAATTTTGTATATTCCAAAAAACAATGTCTTATTATAATGTTATAACCTCATGGTTCATGTTCATTGATTCCATTATGACTATTGTCATATTAATTTTCATGATTTATGATATGACATAAATTTTATTATCTATGATATAAAATTTATGGTTTTCTAATGTTAATATCATGTTCTTATAACCTTTTGCTAATGTTATGTTGATATCACATTTGTTTACCCTAATTAAGAATATTAGGAAACAAATTATAATATTTAATTGTTCAAGTTTACGAATAGAGATATTAGTGATCGTCTATCAAAGAAGGCTTCTAGTTAAGAAGATATTATTGGGAGATGATATATTCAACCTATGAACTAGTTTTTTATGACCCCAAAATTATAAAAGAACTACACCTACTGGATTATGGAATTTATTTTTATGTTATATTGTGAATATTCATGTATTAAGATGCGATATTTAGTAATGAAATATGGGGATCATTATATTTACACTCATGGTATGGTTTAGTAAGATGCTAGAAACATAGATAATGCTACATTAGTGATAACCATAAGGTTGAGTCTTTCTATTGTAAAATAACAATGAATTTTTTTAAAGGATAGATTGAATGGTTTCTATATAAATACATTCCAATTTTGATACAACTATGAATATCACACCAGTAGAGTTTAAACAGGGTGTAAAAAATATGATGAGTGTGTAATGTTCTTTTTCTCAATCATCCCCTATTGCACAACTATAGAACATACTATGTACAAGTTCTAAAAATCTTATGGGATTTTTTTGGGAATTTCAAAAACATGATATAAACCATAATGAATTAATTAAATATATGATTACCAAAAATAAACTTGGTTAAACATAAAGATTCTTTAATTTAAGTAATAGAATCCTAATTTATAAATCCTAAAAATGAATTTTCATGATTCTGTGGTTTCCCAAATTTATTATTATTTCTCACATTATGATTTTTGGTTTCATTCAATGAATTGAACCAAAAGGAATCATGTTAACCATTAATATGTTGGACAATGAAATAATGATAAAACCAATGTTATATTGACTAGAGATAATTATATATTGACTATTCCTATTCATTTATTATAATATTTGATTAAAATTTACATCGTAGGTAACAATCAGACTCACCATATAAGAGATGGATTGTGTACATTGAGAAATAGTGTGGTAGAGACCATTCTGGAATGAATATTTTACATCCAGTTTTTCTATAATATGGGAAGGAGTAATCCAACTAAAGTATCATAAGAATGGGAATGTATTTTATTTCTATAAATGAAGGATATATAATAATGAATTGGTGATACATTTAATTTATTATTAGTGTGGTACATGAAAATTATTTATGTTAATGCCTTATTTTAAATTTTAACTCATAGATCAATGAAAATCCTATGAATTTGTTGAATTATTTATGTATTGGGATTCAAGATTTATTCTTTCATGGTATTTTAACAAATTATATTTTGTTTAAACGAATAATGAATCGTATAAGAATTTTGTTAATTATGGAAGCATATATGGCCTCATTACGGATTGAATTAAGTTTTATGGATACCATCATGGAATAATAAGTTTCTATTTAATCATAAGCTAATGCTTTAGCCCCCATTTTGAGGTTTAAAGTGGTGGTATTTTATTGTGATTAAAAAAATTCATTTGATACGTTTTATAGGAACATGATATATGTTACAATTTGGTTTAGCATGAAGTATTATACAAGAATAATGATATTTTAATAAAAGTAAATCTACTGATATCCATTGGGGATAATATGATCTTTTATGATTAAGATATTATTTATGTATGTTCCGCGTATATCATGGAATGTTTTATGGATTGTATTAAAATATTATTAGTAAAAATGACACATGTATAATCTGGAACATCATTACAGCTAAACCCAAAATCGAAGAGAGATAAGGCAGAATAACCTACCACTTAAACATGTGATTTCATAGTTAGTGTTACATTTAGTTTTGTAAAATGATATCCGAGAAAATATCTTGTTTTGGAGATGACTGTAGGGATGAAAATTGATTTTCCGATTAATGTTATTTTAGAAAAATATCACTATATTATGGATCATAATATGATTATGGTAATATTAATATTATGTTATTATATTTTGGGAATAATGGGACAATTATATTTTGGAATAATTTATGATTTCAATGTGACATAATGGTGATCTAGATTGTTCATTAGAATGTTTATCATATCATGAAGATTATATAATTTGGAAATATAAATGTTTCGTAGAGGAATTAAGAGTGATATATGTAATTCGGAGATAAATTTAAATTTTTTCAATGAATAACAAGTGATCGAATAATTTTAACATTTTGGTTTAAATATTAGTGTATAATATTTTGAATAATTTTATGATTAGTTATTTATTTAATGATTTATGTAAATCTGTTGGTGTTGTTGTTGTGGTTTTAGATCATAATTCTTGTTTATATATAAATATTTTATCAATTGGGATAAAGTTTTTGGATGTAGAATATATATGGTGATAGTGGGAGTAAAATTAGATCATTTTAAGGATCTTATTATTTATTTAATGATAACAATATTTTAACATGAATTAAATTTTTTCTTGAATATTTTTTTCTTAGTGTATGTTGTAAAGTCAAAATTGTACAAATAATAAACAAATGAAGATATTATGCTTAAAAAATGGAATGAAATCTCATACGTATACCATCCCATGAAAATAAAATAACATAAGAATAAGGGTCATTATATTTAAATTTTATTCATTAACCTTAATTTTTTTATTAATTAACGGTAATTTTATAAATTTAATGTTTTATGGATTTTAATTTGTAAATTTTCTCTAAACAACACTTTTTATCCCTATATATTTGAATTTTGGGAATTAATATGTTCATTCATGTCCATATTTTCACATCAAAAAAACTATCTCATTTTTATAATCGAAGATATTTTTATTTCATATGATCATCATAATTTATTTTCCCTATTTTAAAGAGGAATTAATATTGACCTTTTTATGTTGTGGGTTTTTCAGAATGGAATTTTCAAATGTAAAACCTAGAATGAAAAATTAAAAATTTCAAGGATTAAATTTAGTAATGGTGGGTGGTGATGATGGGGTAAGATATAAAACCCTAATAATTTATTAATTAGTTCTCTAAAATAAATTTAATTTCATTGATTCCTTGTGTTGCACACAATAATGAGTTTATGATAACTTTAATATACATTTTATATTATTATTTAAGCATAACAGTTATAAAAATCCCTTTAAATTTTAGGTATGAGTAACACTAGATAAACTATAAAAATTCTATGGTTGGTTGATTATTAAAATAAATCTATTTTTCCCAATTTATTATAATTGAAGATAAATATAATATGAATTTAAAGGAACTAACTTTACTAAAAACTACTTTTATGCATATAAAATTTGTTCTGTTAATAAATTCAATTACTCCCTACTTATAAATTATTTTACGAAATTTATATATTATATATCAAATAAAATGTTATTTATTTCGTACAATATTTTTCATTGCATGGGATAAGATTACATCTAGTTTTCTCATAAAAATAATATTTTCTTAAAAATGATATTTTTTAAAATAGGGTATCATCACGTTCTTCGCACATATTTAATTAATTTTTAAAAAAATTATTTTATTAAAATTTAGTATAAAAAATTATCTTATTTTTAAAAATAAAAGAATAAAAATTATCTTTTTGTGGTGTTTTTGATAATTTGTTAAGAGATTAATTTTTCAATAAATAGTAAAAAATACATGTTTTTACTAGAAACTATTATTTCCTTTATAGAGTTAACTAACAATTCTTTTTAAAATGGTTTTAAAAGTAAAATTAGTTAAAATATTAAAAAAATTCCAATTTATTTCATTTGAAACAATTTGATTTTTAATTTTTTATTACATTTTTTATACTTATAAAGATGTTTTCCATTGAAAACATTTTTTATCGATTTTATGGGTGTAAATTTAAATTATATTGTAAAAAATTCAATGAACTAATTTTTTAAAAATTTATTTCAAAATTTTAATTACTGTAATAAACATTATACTATATATTTACCATCATTATTAGTCATAATTATTAATAAAATCTATTAATATTAATTAATTTTCAAAATATTAAATAGTTTACTAAGGGGGTAAACTAAAAAGATAATTATTGAAAAGACATTAATATTGATAAAAAGGTATTATATTATCATATATAGACCATATAATATAAAACGTTCTGTAAATATCCCTTTTGGAGCCTTTTCTAAATTTTAAATCATGGGTATATAATTTTAATTTAAAAAACTCTATGTGTATCCTCTCCCCCGCATACAAAAGTTCTCCCCAACTAGTAATCATTTAACACTCTCAAAACATTTTTTACAATACCTACCACATTATATTTCTCAATTATATCCCATATCCTATATTACTTATTTATACTATTAAAATCACATATCAATTATTTTAATTCTTCCTAGAGGAAGTTATATAATGAAGTGTTATCATTCATAACCCAGAAGTTTTATTTTATATCTTATTAATCATAAATAATATACTATTAATAAATGAAAATATAAAAAAATAATTATCTAACATATATTTAAATTTTATTATAATAATGGAATAATATATATCCATCTATTATTCCGTTAAATGGGAAATGAAATTGTCGATAGTGTGTAAGGCGAACTTGCACCCCACTAACCAATTTAATTCATTTTCCATCACCACCATTCAAGGATAATAATAATGAAGGGTAAAAATATATATATTGTATTAATTAAATAAATATAATTATATAATTATAATATCAAATTTAAATTCTTGCATTCGAATCAATTGGAATACAATAATGTCGCTCAAACCAACATTCAGACTAACATCTACAAAAGTGTTGTAGCCAATTTTTCATTATATTTTAACATTGAAAGGAATGATTTGTTATTTTATTTTTATATATATTTATATGATATATATTATATAATAATTATTTTTTATAGGTAAATCAATATTGACCTTTCTATCGTTCCATCTATTGGGAAAATAGAAACAATTTTCATTCATATGAATGACCAGCCATCTCTAGGAAGGGTGTAAATTATTTTCATTCTTAAAAATTTAATGTATTAATATAAGTACATATATAATTAATATATTTTATATTTATGTCATGGCTAAAAAAATGGGGATGATTGAAACATGAGTACAGTAAAAGAGATAAAAACTCCAAAACAAATCAGACATGAAAAAAAGTAGATTTTACAAAAAAAATGAGTTCAACATGGATATTAAAATTAAACATATAATAAATTTTCATAAGTAAATAATATATCATATTATATATATTTATGGTTCATTAGTAGATTTTTAATAGATTATTATTTATTATACTAGAGGTTTAAACCTATATGATAAAATTTTGGACATAAGGATTGATATTTATTTCGTATTGACTTCTTTGGGAAATATGTTATATTATGAACCTATATTATATTATGATAAATTTTTATATACCATGTTCTATTTTATATCACGAGATTAGTAATTTGAATTATATTAATAATTATATTTAAATTTTTCCATCCATGTTTATTTGGAATAAATGTTACCGAAGTATTAGGGTATATTGTCTCACATTTATCCATGAGAAAAATTTCATATTCAATTGTTATTTAATTAATGTCGTTTATATACTACCCATTGTAGAGTACCGAAGCATAATATCCCAAATCATATCTCTACAATTTTAATTTTTTATAATATATATGGAGTCTCTTACCGAATGTCCAAATACTTGAGTAATATTGGTAAAAAAGATAAACAAATGATTCTCATGTAACATTTCAATCCAAAATTTTAAAAAAAATTGAGAGCATCATTATTCACTATAGATAATTATTTAATTAATATAATAGTAATGAACATGGTTCTTTGGGGAATGGAAACAAAATATGGGTGATCTTAAATTCTAAATAAATGTTATGTACACTATAAGCTATCATGAATTAATAAGAATAACCAACTTTGAAATGTAATTAAATGAATACACTTACCTATTAAGTAACCATATAAGGAATAATTAATATGGGATGTTTAATAATCAGAAAAATTGTATTTAATCAATAAACTAACAATAGAATTCATTTATGGATAAAATAGTTGTGAAAATCGTAGGTATAGTAATTAAAAAATTGTTAGTGAATTAAATACCTAATTATGTTATATAATGATATTAGGAATCATTACACCTCTTCCATGAAGGCCTTTCCCATGATGGTTTAATTCTATAAGAAAAAAATGAATAATGTTATTTTATATATTTGATTCATGAGGCTTACCAATGCATCAAGGGGCTACAATTTACCTGGGTCCACCCATTAGTAATGGTATAAAAAATAAATGTAATATTGAGAAAATTATTTAATTCATGAATTAATATTACTAATCATAAAATATCCATATTGAATAAAATATACAAATTTATCAATATTTACACAATTAATAAAATCAAATTCAGTTGAGACAATATATATTCAAATGGTATATAGTTACAGAAATAATAATATGCATAATTAATGAATATATATATATTTAATATAAATTTTATTTACAAGGAAATATTATTACAATAATGTTATTATATCAAGGTAAAGTTAACAATCACAAAAGATAGTGAGATTTTACAATAACATTACCACAATGTAATTATCATTTCAAATAACATTGTATGAAACGATTAAATACAAAACATAAAATACCATGATGTATGAATGAATAATGGTACTAGATTTAAAATTTGTTTTATTTACACCATATAAAAGTTTATTAGTTCATCATAAAAAATATGTCCAAATGAATTGTAAATTGAGTTGAAATTTATTTCCATATAACTTCTTTTGGTTGAAAAATATTTAATTTAAATTAGAGTGGTCATAAACATATTACTAACTTAATAAAAACTTTTTTTATAATTTTTTTTATAATTTTTTATAACAACATATCAAAAAACATATTATTATTTCTTTAATTTTTATGTTTCTATTGTTAAATTCATTTATATCTAATGAATTTTTTATTAGAAAAGATCCAATTATTTTTCGCATTATATAGATAAATTATTTTAAGAATAATAATCATGGAATAGTTATCATATATATATATATATATATGCCAATTATACTTTTAATACCAATCATTAAATACAGTTATGAATAATTAAGAATTTTAGGATCAATGAGATAATATTCCATATATATGAATGTGTTACATTTCAATTTTTCAATGGTCATTATGGAAAAGAGGTAGGTAATATAATATATTTCAACAATTTTCATAATATCATAATTAATCTATTATTTTAATTTCTATATCTTCCAATTGGTGTGGCGATGAAAAGAGAGTAACACCATATTGTGAATGAAATAGTCCACAGGTACACAAATGAATATAACATCGTGGAGTGAAAATATAAGAAATAAAATGATAAATTACCAATAAAAATTTTAAATATGTAATTATTATCATGATTAATTAATTGATATCACATAAAATCATTGAATTTATCCATATCACCTATTATGTAAAGAAGAAGTAAAAGATGTATCACACAGCTTTATGTGGAGGTAGTTCTCCACACTCACGAGTGATGTTATCATATCACCTACTGAATAAATTTAATATGGTATATATGATGTACTAAATGAAGATGTATAATTATGTTATAAATATATAATATAAAATATTATGAATCATTATACAGAATCGTGATAGGTGGAAATAGAAAATGAATTACATCAATTTCTGAATTTGTAGTCCACCATTCACACTACTGATGGTTTTGTAACACATTTGACGGATGTGAAGATAGTTGTACATGGAATCCATCCATTTTATTACATAATTTTTTTAAATGGTTTAAATATTTCATCTTGTAATTTTTAGTTTCTTGAAAATAAGATACAAAGTACATGAAATAAAAACCATTCTTCTATGTCCACCTGAAGAGACCTTAATGGGTTTACCCGAGGATACATTTACTCTTTATCCAATCATAGGGTCATACATCAAAGGAAATGGGTGATCATGAATTCTGATAAGGGAATAATAAATAGAGACACAAAACATGTGATCATGGTAAATGTCGAAAACAATATGAGGCATAAAAATAAGGCATGAACATGAGGTATATTATAATAATAATCACATGAATCATAACTTAGAAATGTTGATAAACAATGTAAATGATACGTTCATAAGAATATCACAATATTTTATTCTAAATATGTAATAAATATAGTTTACTATTGTTAATCACCGTGTTATCATAAAATATGACATTTATAGAGATTAAATTATTTATAAAATGGATTTTATCACTTTTTGGTTAAAACATTCATATATCTTAGTTTCATTTGATTCACATATATAATAATAAATCAATTAATTAATAACTTTGGGGGAAATAACGATTTGGTTTCTTATCAAAATCATGGCATTCCAAAGAGAATGATGATTTTATAATATGTCATTTTTTACTAATGAATGGAAATATGGGTTTCATATTAGGAAATACCTAAATAAAAAATTAATTTTTATATATAGTATAATATCCATTATAAGTATATAGGGTATGGGTATTCATATAAAAATTAAAAGGTAATTTCTCAAGAAAAATATGGAAATTTGAAATGTAAATTTGGAATAATGATGAATATAAATCATAATATTGGACATAGGTAACATAAGAATCGAAAATACCCTCACATTCATAATACCTTTATAATAGTAATGGTATGTAATAAATTAGAAAAAATAAAATTATATGGAAAATTATAATATATTACATATTAAAATTGAACTTAAATGGAAAATAGAAGTTGGTATTTCACTTACATTTAAGTGTTATTCGAAGATCTTGAAGAATAGAACCGTGGGGGATTCATACACATTAAGGAATACATGATAGGAAAAATTATGATAACATCATGATAGATGGATTGGGAGTTAATTATAATGGTGAGATGGTTTTATTTTTATAAAAAAAGTGGTTAAATTGTATAATAATTTCCAAATATAGTTTTGGAAAACAATGTTTTGGACAATGAGAACCCATCTTATTACCCATGGTATTTTCTCATGGATTGGGAAATATGGGTAACATTTTATGTTATTTTAGTCAAATAAAAGATGGAAACTTTATTAAATGATTCATTTGTCATGGAAAATTAATGTGTCCTGAAATTATTGTTTTTAAAAATCAAATTTTTATTTTTACACTTTTGAATGTATCAAATAGTATTGTAAATTGATTAAAATATTGTAAAATACCTGATATAAATAAAATAAGATATTTTTGATCATGTTTTATCTTAAACTAATTATTAAATCTTTATTAAATAAATATTATGTCATAAAGTATACTAAAAACTAAAACTATAATTTTTTAGTATTTACGAAAAAATGAAGTATTTTTTAAAATTATCATAACTTAACTCTAAACTTGTTTTTTAATGATTATTTAAAATATATTTGTAAAAATATCTGAATTTTTAAGAAATTATTGTGTTGTTCCAATGATTACATAGTTGAAGAATATTATGGGTACACTAACACTCCTTAAATGTAGAATACATGGACCAAAAATATAATTTATTTACCTTGAAACTGAATTTGTTTTTCTTTTCATATATCCAATGCTCTCTCAATGTATTTTGGATGATATAAAAAATATTGGAATGATCAAATACCTACTTTGTTTACACTAACATATCATTGAAGCCAAAAAACTAATCCAGAAAATGATGAATTATATTATCCATTAAGTTCATTAATACATAAATTGTATTATTTAACCCAAATATACTTAATACAAATTCATACAACCCATACCTTTTCCAAAATTCTGTCTAAGGTATGTTATCTTATCTCACCCTTTAATGATGATATTCTTGTCTCAAATAAATCATGGATATAATCTTGTATCATCTCAACTGATCGAAATGATCATAAATGCATGTAATAGGATACCCGTTCTTGACTTTCATCTAGTTCAACCTATGATAATCCACACATAAGTGAAAATATACATCAGTATTTTTGGGAAATGATAACTGGATAAACCTAATGAGATTTACTCAGCTATATAAATCCTTTATATTATACATCTTACAACTGATCCTTCAACTGCTGATGCTCTTATGGTTTTATTTTGTAAGGTGGAATAAAAATTTGATATACTCTTGACATCAACAAGATCATGAAATCAAACTCATTCTACTGTAGTTGGCTATATAAATCCTCAGTGAAAACATATCGAAAACAATATTGCACTACTGGAAATTAATCCTTCTATATTCTATGTTTATCTTGAGAAATATTGGTGATTTAATCTATGATACAATTCAATTTTAAGTAAATTATTACCACACTACTAGATTAGATAGTAGAGTTGCCTTAACTTGTTCAATAGTGTATAAATGTAATCATAAGAGTATTATTTTGTGAGATTAATTAGTGGTGTTTTCCTAACTACTAATAGTACCATTGTAAGTTTTCTTTATTTTATTTGGACTTTTATTTTTGATATGGTAGACTGGATACTTGGACGTTGTATGAACTGGGTATATAACTCATTTTTGGGTACCATTATCCCCACACATGGGGAAAGACCATGTTTCCATTTTTTTAAAATTGATTTTATTCATTTAAAATTTATCTTTGTCATGATTTCCAATATTGTTGGGGAACTTTATTGTGATGGTAATATATTTTGTGTCTTTTGTACCATAGCCCAGTTAGGAAATGGAGGTTTGATTATGTATCAAAATTGAAATTTAGGCTCATATGTTATTTTTTTTATTGTGATATTCATTGGGAATGAGAATTTTTTCTATGTTGGTTTACGATGTTCATCATGTCAAAATGAAGTTGGAAAAAATTTTCTTACATAACCTATTTTGGTGGAATCTTTATTAGCCATCCTAGGAATGTGGTTGGAATAATAGAAATATGTAATATAATGTGAATCAAAATTCTTGTAACATGGTTCAAACACTCATAAGGGTGAAAAAGGATTATGATAAGGTGGAAATTTTTAATTTGATAATAGAGTAGCTAAATAGTGTTAACCTATATATAATCTTTTGTGGAAATTTACTATGATAACCCACAAATATATATGGAACGTGAATCCAAATCCTAATATAGGAGTGTAAGGGTTAGTGATGATAAAATATATTTGATGTAGGACATAAATGTGGGTAGGAATTGGGCCATGAGGCTTAGTAAAATTTAATGCATGACCATGACATGGTTGTATAAGAGGATTTTGGGGAATATTTCATGGGACATGGTGTGGGGGGGAATATATGTGTTGTTATAATTGTTGTCTATTATAGTTGTCACTATTTATAGTATATATTTAATGTTATGGCTGTTTGACATTCCTGAAATGTATTATATGGGATTCCACCTAGGTAAATTCTAGTGGAGCATGAGGAGGGGTGCGATATTGTCCCATATGAGTATGCTCTGTATGAGGCACATGATGTCCATGATGAGACCTCAATGTTTTGAGTTGATCATGAGATGCAAGTACAAGCTCTAGTATAGGAAAGGCAACCTCATATGACAGGCAATGAAACCAGGCTTGAAGAATTGATCAGGTAAGGCATGATTCAAGTTACATAGTGTATTGACAAGGGGGATTGTGTATGTATAAATTCAATGAAATATTTAATTTGGTAGTTCTGGTCTCAACACTAAACATTAATTTAGGGTGTGGGTGTAATACCTGCAGCATAGATCTAGATCAATTAAATATAGACCATCATTGACCAAATCGATAGACCCACAACCATAATTTGTGAAACCAATGATGTACATACTAATAGAACCAGAATAATCTGGTGGTATGTATAAGATATATCTGGATTACATGGGGGACTGACTTGAATGTACTTCAAGATCTTGTTCATGGAGAACATCTTTTTTGGGGCATTATTGGTGGACCGAGACTATGAATTCATGATTCTTCAGTAGTGGTCAACTATTTCCTATACTTTGTGGAGAAATTAAAATTATCTTTTAATTATTCACCTACAAGGGTGAGATATGATATGAACATGGTGTGGAGTTTTGAGGAAGGTTTACATCAATCCCTCAAGGTGCATGAAAATATCTTCACGTTGACTCCTTTTGTTGTGGTGGTCAACAATGTGTTGATATAAAATGTGAATATGAAGGGATGTTCTTATTTGAGATGGGTGATAGAGAGAGATGATATAGGCTATGATGAATTTGGTATATAGTACAAGGGTCATGAGTAGTCTCATCAAGGAAGTCATGATAGAGATTTGGGAAGCCCAAAGGGGAGATAGTATTTATTTGTCTGCTTATAGTGTAGGCATCGAGCACATGTTCGTACATAATGTAATTGGGTTCCAAAGGAGTGTAAGGAATGTCACTAGATGGGCCTTAAAAAGAGTTTCTATAGGATTCCTTTTGGAAAATATTGAATTCAGGGACCATGGAAGTCTCAAGGATATATGGACAGACTTGGAGTAGTACCAAGAGATGGTATATGGGACTCAGCTGCATGTGATGGTCATGGTAGTGATAGTGGAACCCAATAGTGGTGTCAAAGGTAGGTGTATGGTAAAACACCATAGTGAGGATTGGTCTTGGTTAGTTGAGATATAGTGTATGTTTGTGTCATTGATTATCTTGGTGAAGAGATGTTTGGTGGTGTTGACTATAATTAGAGGTGTGTTGTGATCATGGGAATGATCGTGTTTTCTTTCTTTTTTTTACTTTGAATGGTTTTGTTTCTGGGTGTGAATGAGTATGGATTTTGGACTGAACAACTACGAGATATTAAGAAAACATTAGTAATGATGTGGGATTTATATAGAGTAGAGGTGAAATTTCACTGAGTCTTATAGTGGGCATCAATGCGATCCTTGTTTTATGTGAGGTGCACAGGAAAATGGGAATCAATGCAATCCAGGTTCTATATAGGTGGTATTGTCACTGATATTTTTATATGAATGTGTATATATATGTGTGTATATATGATTTGTATTTATTTTTTATATCTATTTAGATTATGTATCTATTATAATTTGATAACGTTATGTTTTTTATCAGTGTCTATCATGACATAGGCACATATGGGTATTTGTAGAGATGTGGTACTTTATGGGTGTCAGATTTGAAATGGATATGATATAGATCTTGATGAGGTTTCTAAATTATAATGTTTCTTTGGATAAATTTTGTGTTTGGGTATGGTCAGTGGACCATCAGTATAATTTGGTTTGGGACTAAGATGTGACTGCATAGGAAACTCAAATGGATGGCAGTGCCATGAGGGAAGTTGACATTTGTTTTAATAATCATGTAAGACATTATTGATTATGAAGATATGGGTATGTTTGGTGAAATTTCCATGTGATTATTGACATATCAGATATGAAAACATTAAATTTGGGGGGATTGTAATGTCCTGAGATTTTGAATTGTTCAAAAATATTTAACATATTTGATTTTTTTTGGGTTTAGTTAGAGTTCCAAATATTATTTTGTTCCAAGAAACACAATATTTATAGTTTGATTAAGCCATGTATTTGTTTTAAATTTTTTCAGAACTACATTTTCCATAAGGATTCACATGATTTCTAGCTAAGGTGCTCCTCAAAACCCTATTTCATGAAATCGAAGACTAAGGCATGCCCTTTGAAAAAACCATGTATCCTCCGAGTAGAAACCATGTGACCATGCAGTTTAACTAGGAACGGGTTGTAAAACCATGTGGTTGGGGATCATGATTGTGAGAAACCTCTATATTTTTTAACTAAGAGTATAATCAGGGTCTATATAGGGTTTTGTTAAATGTGTGACTAACCATATAAAGTGTCATTAATTAACATTAGTTACCAAAAAATAAGGGAATGTATATCTGATCCATGTGACCAAAATGTTGAACCAATTAAAAATTATAAAATTACATTTTTTTCCTTTATTGAAAATTTTATATTTTATACCCCTATATGCTCTTTCCACTACCAATAGTAGAGTGTGATATCCCTTCTCTTTCATCATTGGCTATATCCAAACTCCTTGATCATGAGTCGGATGGTCGATGCATTAGTTGATGTAGATTCCTCTCAGTAATACCATCAATATACTCACTTATCTTATATGTATAACTCAACATATAGGGGACTAAATCTATGATAGGTTTTTCCCCTATTTTCGAGATTTTCATCTAAAAAAATGGTTTTTACGATTTATATCGAGTTAGAAGATTGTATAATATGAGTGAGTTCCTCCTAGTACAAGGTAGTTGGGGTCTTGATTAATATTAATTTTTTCATTTTTTTGGGTTTTGTTCCTAAATGAATCCTTAGGATGACTAGTAGTCAGCCATGGTAAATTAGATTCTATAAAGTAATTCATTAATTATAATAGTTGCATATGGGAATGAACTTTCTCCACCACAAATGTCCATGTAGTGTAATGGGATTGAACCATAATGGGTTGTTTAGGTTGAGAAAACAATTTAATTTAATTTAAATTATTTATATAATATGTATGAGATCCATGGACAAATGAAAATACTTACTGGTGGATTGAGGTGATACTAATCACCTAGACTAAGGTGATGTTGTTTTTCCAGATGGGTTGGGCCCCATATACTCAGGGTAATGTCGATCCCCAAGTTGAGGAAAACATTAATAATGATTTGATTACATGATGCAATTAGGAATAGGGCATGGATATTGGGATATAGATATGATGTTGACAATTGAGATTCATTCACACAGTTTTACGGTCTTAGGTTCCAGTTTATGTATCATTGGATTTTTAGTGATTGAAACTCTCTATTTATTAGACGATGCACCATTGAAGTCAAGTGTGTACATATAAGACTCATTATAGGAGGTGTTAACCACTCATTGTGGGTAGAGGACCAATTAGATGATGAGGCATAGGCGATAATATTGTCCATCATTTGGGTTTTTGTGTTCTCATCCTAGAAATCCACATGGATGGTGATGGATCATCAGTTGATTATGTTGAGACAATCGCATGGGGCCTCCGGCTAACATCCATACATGATTACCCTATGATTGGATATTGGGAGAATAGATATCTATCTGCCTTGGGAAATTGTATATTGAGCTAACGGTGAATATTATTTAGAATACAGATATAACAGTACATCAGGATATTTATATTTGAGAAGACATTGATTTTAAATGTAGAGGTATGAAGGAAAAGTAACATTCTATTTGAAAATACTGATTTGATTCTAGAAATTTCAAGAATGTCATGAGGTGTTGGGTTATATTATTACTATTAGAACATGAATGTTCTCCATGATGACATTCATCAAGGGATTCATTTTGTGGTATTCCCATATTCCTTCCCACTAAAATTATATATAGCCAGAAAAGAGTTGTATTCAAAATATATAATTGTGGGCTTGTATTAAGATATTCTCATCCATGGTCAAAGTAGCTGATTTCCTCCATATGGATTTTGAGCACATTCTATGTGAGTATGTTATTAAATTGGTTCGGAATACCTTTTTATTTAAGTTTCAAATACACCTGCATAATTTTGGACGTTGGATTTGAGAACATCGGGGATGTCCTACTGAGCTGTATTCCCATAACCTATGTAATCCCCTCATGATTCGTTTAGTATTGATGTCTCTATAATCCGATAAGGGGCCTATCTTACGAGCTGGCTCATAGTGTTCATGATGGACCTCATGCAAGAGATGGATAACATATGTACTATGGTGGTTCCATTTCATTTCATCCAATGTTTCATTTTTTCTTTTGGCATTATTTATATACATGAAATTTCATGTTCATATAAATGATAAATTTATTATTTTGTGTGAAATTATATTATTTGTCTTCTCTATAAATGATACTTTTGCACTAGCCTTATTTATAAAATTTTCCACTACTATTTTATTATTCATTCAGTGAGTTTATATAATACCTTCACCTAAAAATGGTAATTTATTCCAAAAATATATTTTTGTATCGACCATTTTATTAAAAACATAGGTGGGTATAGCCTTTCCATTATCACCTATTAGACTCTCAATTCTAGTCATATACCTTTTTGTATATGGATAGGTACACCTCAGGCCTACTGGTTAAATGTACTAGAGAAACATTTAATGTGGAATTCTAGTCAGAGCGCAATAGTCTCATAGACAAGATGACTCATTGAGGTGGTATCTATTACCAAGAAACATGCATAACATTATTCAAATTTCATTAACTAAATATTATTTTTTTCATAGAAAATATGTCTTATGGTCAAATTTATGAATTGAGTAATGAATATGGAATATAAATATTTCCCCATTCAATAAAATACCATTCACAGTAAAATAATTGCTATAAAAAGAATATAATTTTGAAAATAAGAATATCCATTATAAAAAGAATATTTATAATTAATAGAAATTATTTTCTCATTTGAAAAATATAACAAAAAACTGAATCATCCAAGAGAAATTCAATGACCAAAAATATAACAAGAGTTTATAGATTAATATCAGTTTATCATAAATATTGGTTTTGGAAAACAATTATATATTTTATAGAATAAAAGAAAGTATATGAAAAAAAATATGTCATTAATTATATTTTTTTTTTCTCAAAACCATTCAACATATTTGAAGTGGTGAAAAGACCAAAAAAATAGTTGGGTGGTAGGAAATATGGAAATTTCATAATGGTTACAAAAGCATTACTTTATTTTGTTTTATATAAAGAAAAAATGTAACATTTCAAAAAAAACATTTTAATTATTCCTGGACAACATGTTATAATTATGTAAAAATATAAATTTCCTTAACTAATTATTTTAGTAATTAAGAAAATTATTTTTTAAAGTTATTTTGAAAAACATGGACATGGAGGAATAATATATCTAATTAATACGGTAAATAAGATAAATTTTTATTTTATTTATTACTTTGATTAGATAATCTTCATGATATTGGAATATTTAGAATGAAATGTGGAACCTCCTCACATATTTATATAATATTAAAATAGATCTAGTTTATAAGATACCATAAATAGAAGAATGACCAATGTACAAAAATTTAGATCGTTAAAGAAATTCTTACATCAGGAGTAACATTAAAATTGTAAACCCTGAAAAGAGTACAAATTAATTGAAACATTAATCATCCTAAATAAATATATATTCATGATAAATATATTAATGGTAAATATACAAACTACATAATAAAATATAATTGTATAATAATAAATATGTCCCAATGGAGTAAAAAATGAAACAAAATCTATTACAACAATCACATTATTAATGTCAGAATTAATCAATGAATTGATTATGTTTGAAAAATATTAACAAAAAAAATTTCAAAATAAAATTTTATAATATAAATATCATCTAACACATAATAATTGCATAACATAGTCAATAAAGAAGTTTTGTAACACAGATGAGGGGTTATTGAGGTGAGAAACCCCTTACCACAAGTTCGGCTTGAGTCATAACTCATTTTATCCTTATTTATAATAATTCTATATTTATTGTAATTACTTAAAATTACCTTATAGATATCTATAATTTCATAAATTATCCAATTATATTATCTTATTTTTCATTCTTTGTAAAGGATTTAATATTATCGTTATTTTGGGTGTTAACTCTTTCTCTTTTCCAATAAATGTTTTGAATCTACAGTTTCAACAAGTTCATTTTCTTATTGGTTCCACCATATCAATAATTATTACAAAATATAAAATATTATATTTCCAATTTATATATTAATATTAATCCATAAATGGTAGATATTTAAAAATGAATTAAACATTTTATAGAGATAGTAGGTCATACGTACACATGAACACTGGGTTTTTTTATGCATGGATTGAAAAAATTCAAATAATAATTCACCTTCTCAAAATCAATCATATATCACATAGATATTATTATTATTAATTAAATATATATTTTTTTCCATTAATGTAAAATGGAAACAAGAAATGGATCATATCCCATCATAAAGGTGGTAGTCTATACATATGCACAAGAGATGACAATGTTTTCTAATGGCTTCGAATATATAAATATATATAGAATATTATAATCATAAAAGACTAATTATTTCAAAAAAATATATTTTTTCATTATTTATATCTTTATAACCATCCATTTAATATGGTGACGAAGAATCATTTGCATTGCTACAAAAAGATGAAAAGTTATACATACACATCAGTGATGATTTATCATTTCCATGGATAAAAAAAGTGATTGAAATGTTATAAGAATAATCATAATAACATATTAATATATTAATGATACAAGATTAATTATTTTGTATTATATTAATGAATTTAAAGGAATTAAAATAATTAATAAATATCAAAGTGTTTATTAAGATGAGTTCCTATTCTTAGTTTGAATTGTTTTTTATTATATTTTCGGTTCCTTCGAATAGACTAGTAGTAATAAAAGAAATTTAATTTCTATATAGGGAAGTACAGAATATAATGTTTTAGGGTCAATTTTACCTCTATTAATTAAATTGGTGTAAATAGAAAAGTGGTCGGTGTGTCCTTTTATATGTGTGGGGAGGAGAACTTTTTAAAAATAAAGAAATATCAAAACAAAATATGGTTCTCACTCAAATATAAAATTTCCAAAATAGAATATATTTGACTAAAATGTGGATATAGTCTTCATATAGTAATAAAATAAAATTATTTTACATATATATGTCACAATAAACCGTATTCATTGGATAAACCACTTAGTTATCCAAATTTAACATTAACCATGATAATGATTTTTTAATATAAATAGGTTAGAAATTTTTTTAGAAGGTAAAAATAGGTTCATAAATTATAATGGAATTAAATTTTAGATGTAACACCCCAAGATTTCATAGTAATCTTTTTCTTTAAATTCAATAGCTTGCGCTACACGCAACACCGAGTTTGATCACATCAGAACTTACCAAACTAGTCGTTCAAATGCAGTTATGAATAGTATTAACTGAACTTGGAAATTTAAATACTCTATATAATTTTAGAATCCATATTATGTGTTTCTTAGACATAATATAAAAACAAATTCATTTTATGATATAAAAGAAGTATTTTTCAAAAAATGAAATTTTACCGCCTTTTAATAGAAAACCCTTCCTAAAACCAATATTTGACACTTTTATATATTCAAATTAATCAAGTAAAATTATTATTTAGAATCAGGACATAAAAATTTATTTTTCAATAATTTTTGGTTCTTTTGTGATAACTTTCATATTTTGACGAATACTGTAAAATACTAAATTTTAATTGAAAATAACATTTTTAATCAAAATAATTTATACTGTTAAATTATGTATTTGAATGGTTTGTAATTATAATTAAATTATATTTTTATCATTTATACAATTTATTTTATTATAGGTAATTTTACATTTGAATTTGACATAAACACATTTCAATCTTTTCATAGTTTTTACTTTTTAAATAAAACTCGCTTTTCGGTTTTGACAACGAGAAATAATTTTACATTAATTAAGGAAACATCTATGTTATTAATTTTTTAAAATATAATTCTATTTGAATTAATAATATAAATATTATCTTAGGATAAATATTTGGTATTTTTCTGAAAACATTCTATTTTTGATGAATAGTGAAAAACACTCCATTATTGGTTAAATTTAATTTTTTCTAAAAAAATTATTTATTTATTTTAATTTATTTTTTGTCAAAATAGATAAATAATACCTATATATTTTCAATTTAATTCATTGGATTCATTTTATAATAAGTTTAGATATAAAAAATTTTATCGAACTTTTTACCATCTTTTACCCACCTTCTCGGAGCATTTGCAAATTTGTATAAAACGTAATTTTACCACTTCTATGTGTTTAATTTTAGAAATTCGAGAGACACGGTTAATATCTATATGTAAAATGTGGTTCAATAAGATAAAAATATTTTTTGGTGAATAGGAACTTTTCACTTCTATTTACCACAGTTAAAAGAAAATAGAGTAATTAACGGTAAAAATGATATCATAATTAATCTAACACATGTCCTAATTCTATTGGATGTGTATAATTAGACCAAAAAAAATCTTAGAAAAAAAATATTATCATCTTTGGTCCACTTGAATTAGATTAGGGCATTTATTATTATTTTATTTAAAGAAGAGTTAAAAGAGTTAAAATCCATGTTCAATCAGTAAACCATTTCTAATATATGGTGATACATAAGATAAATTACACTATACATATTCATTAGAAATAAAATAATATTTCCTACATTATTTTATTTTATTTATAATTTTTAAACATTAAATAATTAAATTTATTTATGACACAATGATGATGGAGTAATTACCTTATTAATGAAAGATTAATATGATTGATATTTTAAATATCCAAATAAATCTATTTTGAGACTTTTAATTAATTCCACTAATTTTATTGGTTAATATGACATGTTAGTATTAATTAAATGAATTTTTTTCTATGTAATAATTCTGTTATATTTTAACAAAATAAAAAAAAACAGATAGTGTCAAAATTGACAAAAAATGGTTTTTAAAACATATATTATATTATTAATTGTTATTATATTCATAAAAATGTCAAGTGTATAAAAAATATTTATATTTTTATATTTGAATCATTAATGAACCACTTGGGGTTCCCTTGATAGTTTATAGTATGTTTATTAACCATATATTATTAAAATACAAAGAGACATGGTAAATGTAAATCTATTTAACTAAGAGTTAAATCTAAAAGATATGGTTAATATGGTTACCTAAACCTGTATAAAACCTATTGGTTGAGATAATTTCAACCCATACTAACCTTATCCTCTAATTAAATCATTTTGGATCCATTATAATCCAAATTTTATTTTATTATAAAAAAATATTTCAGGATTTTCAAAAAGTGACCCTCAACTCTCTTATAATAGGAACTTATTATCATATAAAATTCACACAATAAAATAAATTTGGATCACCCATGACCTGCCCAAATATCCTCTCAACTATACTACATTCATCTTAGCGTCCTTACTTTAGTCATAAAGCCAACCTAAATAGCCATTTTGATCAAATCAAAAGGAAGAACCTGAAGAAGAGGTAAATATTTCATCACCTATTTCATGTTCTTTTCTTCTTCCAATTCCTATTTATTTGTTGTTTCCATTTTAAAATATTAAAACCAGTATCTTATATATACTATTAATTTACTATAAAAATTGTACAACCCAATTCATTATTCTATCCGTCCTATAAATGACAAAGTCACCATACGTTTGTAAGTATGGATTACACTCTCCACGTCATGGTGTGGTTTGTAATTCAAAAACATCATCATTTGGATGGGTATAATAATGACTATAAATTATTTAAATATAAAATATAAAATTATAATGGTTCTTTATATGATATACCTTCCTATTATATACTATTTTAATATCAAAATAATGATATTGTCGCTAATCCGTACATACGGATTACGGTCTCCACGAACAGGATGAGATTCATTCACCATCGTATCCTTTCCAGACTAATTTTCATTTGATGATTAAAAAAATGTTTTTAATGACTCAATATCATTATGAATATGAATAATATAAATACTTTCCTTAACAAACATTACTTACGTAACAAATCATATAAAGGAAAATGAATCAGTTAACACCTGAAATGATGATACTACTATAATATCTTTAACAAAGTAATATTAGAAAGTCATATATGATATCATATTAATGTATATGGTTCTTGAATAATTTAATAATAATGATTTCATCATTATACAAGAGGTTAACCTACCCTCGACCAATTAAAAGTACAGGGTAAGGGGTTTTCATCTCACTATTATTCCCGTGAGATTCACTGATTTATACTTATAATAAGGATAAGGTTTTTATAAATTAATTCATCTCAACTTACATTCCATTAAGACTTGATTGTTGATATGAACCAATTCACTTTTATTTGATGTATATATTGTACTTTGACATAATATATCATTAATCCCTTTACTCTCACGATATTATAATGTTTGTATTACCTCAATTATTTGTATTCAAGTATCTCGCATTCGGTTAGGAACTGTAACTAAAATATCATTTTAAATGTTTTATAAACAAAATTATTCTTTTAAATCATTCTCATTAATGTCTATGTTTTAGAAATGGTTATAAGGTTTTATCTATATTGAAATTAATGTTTTAAAATTTAAATTCCATTTAAAAGATTCATAGTGGTATGGGAAACTTTGATTCAAAAATCAATTTTAAAAATCATCTTGATAAATAGTGAGACATTTAATTGTTTTCATAAAAATGGGTATTTATCTCGTTGATTTTTACAGACAATTATCAAAATTTTCAACATCATTTAAGGGTTATTATTCATGATCGATGTTGATTTGTTTTGATACAAATATTTCATACTATATTGAAGTTTTTGTGATATGTTTTACTGTGGATGTGTTATTTTTATACCATTCATGGTTTATGGATAATGTATTGAAATTTAATGTGATTGATTTAAAAGTAATGTTTATGTTATGTTTAAAACTTATTCATATTACGAATGCATTGGACATAGTATGTGACGGGTGGAGACCGTTATAGCTCCTCGCGCATCAGTAGGTCTCATGAGAAAAAGTACTGTCTTGGCAGATATCCTTGAAAAATTCATATTTTTAGTCTTGGAACAAGGCCTTGACTGTGTGGTTATGTAGAATGTCATTATGTTTTCCATCATTATGAAAGTAGCTATTGATATTTCATGTGATTATTCTACAATTAGTATATCCATGGGAATATTTAAATGGACTTATTTGATTTTATCGTTTCCATATTATGTTGATGATTATGTTTAAAATGATTTTGTTTTAGTCTTATGCATTTTCATAAATGTTTATGCTTATTTAGGAAAGTTTCTGATACATTGTAATCCTTACTGAGCATCTGAGCTCACCAATATTTATGTTTTATTTTTTCCAGGATGTGAAGATGTAAATTATGGTTGACATACAGGGATATGCTAAGGATATAAGTGTGTCTAAAAGTGGGACAAATTGATATTGATATTTTTATTTCATGATGTAATGTAAAACATAAGAGTGTATATAGTACTTCCAAGGATACTAAACGAGTCAGTTTTCAGGTCATGATTCCTTGTATCATGCCTTTGTTAAGTAATAATGCATTGAATCGGGGTAACTGGGGTTAGGGCATTACAGTTGGTATCAGAGAATGTTTAGTACAATCATTGAAAGCTATATTTAGAAAAACATTGATTAGAAAACACTACCCTATGATATACCTTGAGGAATAATATACAATAACATACAAAATTTTTGTCAATTTTAATATTATGTAGGTTTTCCAAGCAATAAATCCATGTCGTGATACGAGCAGGTAGAGGATGCTCTAGAACAGATGTACTTAAGAGTGAAAAATCCGACCAAAAGTTTCGGCCTTCACCCGGGGTGTCTTGGTATATGACAATGGGCCTTGATTTACACTTGGTTATGAGACTCTCGGGGGATATGCTTAGGATAATTGACATTTTCCTTACAAACTGATTTAAGGATTTTAATTTAATATCGGAATAAATAACCGTGGTTTATCCTATGGTGTTTTAGATTTAAAATAAGGTGTTATGATATTCTCTAAATGAATTTATAAATCACTATATATGTTCTTGTGTTAGTTAATGGCTGGATTCCATTCAATCCATAGTAACATTGAACATGATATACATGGTGGGAACGACAGTGGAAATGAGAAACGAAATGTAACGTTTATAGGTGTAAAAGATATCATGTTCATAACTAATCAGTTTTCCAAAAATATGATCAACAATATATATATTAATAAACTCCCAGACTCAACAAGGAAGATAAAGGTGGTGAATGATAAGTGCTCCAGCAGTGGAGACCATGAAAAAAAGAAAACTCAATTTCTATCATGTCGAAAATGTGGAATAAAACACCTAGAGAAGTGTCTCAATGGAACAATGATATCCTTTATCAGTTGGAATGATGGACATAGAGTAAAGATTTACTGAGGAAAAATGAAGAGTACTATGTAAGAAAATAAAAATGATCCCAAGAATCCATATATAGTTATTTTCCATAAATATGGGGGACTTGGGAATTAACCGAGTGAATACCCTATTCAATAGGGTATCCTCATGGTCAAGGAAGTACATATTTGGAAATAAATGAATTGTGAAATGTTTAAAAGTATTTGTTCTATTTCATTATGGGATTAATTTAGAATACTTTCCTCTTGTATGTGTAACCCTGCAGTTTGTTTTGTGAAAATTCTATTTCCGGAAGAATTGTCTTTTTCTATTGTTGATATAGTTATAAATACCCACTTGGGTTTATATGATCCTTGAATTTGAGGAAATTCAAAATTATTAAATTTTCAGAAGAAAATGTGATGTATGACAAAACATTTGTGTTGAAATTATGCTATAGTTATTATGAGGAATTTATCTCATTTTGGAATCATTATAAGAAATTGTTTTTGAAAAAGGAAAACACACAGACCGTGTGAAAACCCATCACGTCAGAAAAAGCTGCGGGAATCGAACTCCCAACCATAGTGTGATTGGGATTAATCGTCTACCACTAGACTACATGAAGTCCTTGGTTTGTGTGACTAATCCTTTTTAGTTAAATGATTTTATTGATCAGTAATAAGTTGATTTTGGATCTTATGTCCTATCAAATTGATATTCTTAGCATAGAAAAATGATTTGGTGATTAAGTGATAAATGTTATTTTCCATGACATTCTCTCTATTAAGAATAATATATGGCTGAGGAAAATAGAATATTATGGGATTTAATTTGAAGAGTAATGGTAGATTATTATCTATGATATATTGTGGATTTATAGAGATTGGGGTTATTTATGGAAATGATTAATCTATCATAGAGAATATGTGATTAGGTTAATTACATTTAAGTATATGACATTAAAAGTAGTCAATGTTAATTGGAGATACAATTTAATGGGGAATACTACGTAATCATATTCTTCTATGTTTTGGGATTCAATATTGGTTTGGATTATATTGAAGGATTTTAAGGAAAATTGTTTATTTAATGGAATTTATTGAACATTGGTTATTTTAGGTTTAATTGTATAAATTAAGATGAGTATTTATTTTTCTAAAGGATTAAACTTTTTGGGAATTATCTGATCTTATAATAACCATTTTGGTTTTGGTTAATCTCTAAAGGCAAGGTGAATACATATAGTTTATCCATTTTAGATTATGTGACTCTCTAGAAGTTGATTCTAGCACTTCAGGTGTGACCATGTATTTTTTAATACTCATAATTTGAAAAAATGATGAGTTACATGTAGAAATTAAATATTGGATGATAATATACATAAAAAGTAATTATATCTATTTATTTTATTATTCAATATCATTAATAAATCCCTCAACTTTATGAAATGTAACTTAATACAAAAATACGTTATGTTTTTACTTTTCCTACTAGGAAACTAATGACCGTTTATATCATTACAAGTTTCTTGTTTTCTTGTTGTTAACATTCCCTTGATCTTGTTTTCAATAACTCTACACCTGAACTTGACACTTATTTTACATTTCATATCCATGTCTTCCTATATGGAATCCTAGTATGGGTTATTTTGGGTGACCTTTATACTTCTCTTTCTTTCATTTAAAGAGATTGTTTTATTGACTATTTTTCTGATGTGGGACTTTTAATGTTGTTCCCTAGAAAAATTCTAAAATTGAGATGATGAAATTTCAAAAAGGGGGAAGAATATAACACCCCAATATTTCATTGTACGTTATTTTCATTCAATTCTATATAATTCACTGCACGCAAAACTGAGTTCGAGTGCACCGACTTAACAAACAAGCCATTTAAAAACCGTTATGTGTAGAATTAACTGAATCTGTAATTTTATATACTCCATATAATTTTAGAATCCATATTATGTTTTTCATACCCATCATATAAGAACAAATTAATTTTTTCAGCTAATATAATTATTTATCAAAAAATAAAATTTTACCACCTTTTAATTGCTAAACTTTTTTAAAACCAATATTTAACACTTTTATTTTTTAAATGTAATGATGTTAAATTATTCGTAAGAATCAAGACATAAAAATTTATTTTGGATTATTTTTTGGTACCTTTCTGATAACATTCATATTTTGATGAATGCTGAAAAATACTAAATTTTAATTGAAAACATCATTTTAAATAGAAATAATTTATAATGTTAAATTATGTATTTGAATGGTTTAGAAGTACAATAAGATTTTATTTTAATCATTTAATACAATGTAGGTCATTGTAAGTAATTTTACATTTAAATTTGACATAAACACATGTCAATCTTTTGATAGTTTTTACTTTTAAAAAAACATGCTTTTCGGTTTTGATAACTAAAATTAATTTAAAATTAATTAATGCATCTTATATGTTTTTAGTTTTGTAAAATAGAAAAAAATTTGGAATTCAGAGTATCAAAATTATAGTACGGTAAATTTTTTGTATTTTTATTATAACATTCAATTTTTTGATGAACAGTGAATAAACACTGTGTTATTGGTTAAAATTGAATTTTTATTTAAATCATTAGTTATTTTATTTTAATTTATTTTAGGTCAAAATAGATACATAATAAAAATATATGTTCAACTTAATTCATTGGAGTAATTTTATAATAAGTTTAGATATATAAAATTTTATCAAACTTTTTTACTTTCTTTTACCAACCTCCTAGAAGCTTTTGAAAATTATTATAAAACATAATTTTACCACTTCTGTTAGTTGAATTTTAAATATCCGAGAGACATAATTAATATTAGTATATAAAATGTGGATCAATAAGATGAAAGTAATTTTTTGTGAATAGTATCTTTTGACTTTTATTTACGACGCTTAAATGTAAATAGGGTAATTAAGGGTTAAAATTATATCATAATTACCCTAAAATATTTCTTCTTTCTATTAGATAAGTATAATTCTACCAAAAACAAACTTAATAATTATATAGGAACCTCTTTGGTCAACTTGGATGAGATTAGGACATTTATTATTATTTTATTTAAAAAATATTTAAATGAGTTAAAATCAATGTTTAAAAACTAAACAAATTTTAAAATTAGGTTATACATAAGATAAATTAGACTATAAATATTAATTATTAAGATAAAAACATTTCCTACATAATTATGTTTTGTTTATAATTTTTAGAAATTAAATAATTAAATTTATTTATGACATAATGAGGATGCACTAATAACCATATTAATGAAAGATTATAATAATTGATATTATAAATATCAAAATAAATCTAATTTTAAACTTTTTATAAATTTAAGTTATTTTACAGGTTAATATGACTTGTTAGGGTTTAATAAATTAATTTTTTTCCAAGTAATAATTTTTTTGTGAATTTAAACAAATCAAAATTCCAAATAGTGTCAAAATTGACATAAAAGAGTTTTTAAGACAAATATTATATTATTAAATGATATTAAATTCCTAAAAATATAAGGATCGACCAATAGACTTATATAATGATAAGTGTTTCATTATTGAACAACTTGGGGTTCTCTTGGATGTTTATAGTATGTTTATGAACCATATAATATAAAAATACAAAGAAACATGGTAAATGTCAAACTATTTAACTAAGAGCTAATTCTAAAAGATAAGGTTAATATGGTCACATAATCCTATATAAAACCTATTGGTTGAGATTTTTTATACTCATACCCAACTTATCCTATAACTAAATAATTTTGGAGCCATTAAAAACCGAAATTGGTTTTATTATAAAATAATATTTCAAGCTTTTCCTAAACTGACCCTCTGCTCTCTAATAAAAGGGAACTACCCCTTCTTTCAATTTCACACCTTAAAATCTATTTGGGTCAGCCAGGACCTTCCCATATATCCACACAATTGTCCTCCCTTCACCATAGATTCCTTACTTTAGTCATAAATACAACATAAAGATCATGTTTGATTAAATCAAAAGGAATAACCCGAAGAAGAGGTAAATATTTCATCACCTCTTACAAGTTCATTTTTTCTTCCACATCCTCTTTAGTTGTTGTATACATTCTAAAAAAATAACTCAAGTATCTTATATATACTATGATGTTATTATAAAAATGGTACAACCCTATTTATTATTCTATTTATCCAATTAATGACAAAGCGACCATACATGAGTACGTACATATTATCGTCTCCACATCATGGTGTAGTTTGTTAATCAAACACTTAATCATTTTTTTGGGTGTAATAATGAGTATAAATAATGTAAATAATAAATATAATATTATAATGATTCTTTATATTATATAATTTCCAATTATATATGATTTTAATACTAAAAGAATGATATTTTCTCTTGTGCGTACTTACGGATTACCGTCTCCACGAACGCAATGAGATTCATTCCCTATTGTATCCATTCAAGACTAATTTTCATTTTATGATTAAAAATAATTTTTTTAAAGAATTAATATCATTAAAAATATGAATAATATACATCCTATCCATAACAAACATTACTTACATAACAAATCATATAAAAGAAAACGAATCAGCTAACACTTGAAACGATGATACTACTGAAATATCATTAACAAAGCAATATTAGAAGATCATATATGATATCATATTAATCTATATGGTTTTTTTTTAATTTAATAACAATTATTTAACCATTATACAAGAGGTTAACTTACCCTCGACCAAGGAAAAGTACAGGGTAAGGGGTTTTCATCTCACTTTTATTCCCGTGAGATTCATGATATATTTTCCACTACTACCTTTTGTGTTGTCTATGTACTGCCCATGATTGTTTGGTTTTCATAATATACTTTAATTTATGGGTATTTAAATAATAATTGGATGATCGTTCTTTTATTGGGTTTATGTTTCATATGTTACCAAATTGGTAAAGGAATTTCACATTTTAATTTCCACTCATTCGGTTTTATGCAAACTTCATTGATTACTTTACTCCAAGATTATGTGTGAAATCACTATATATTTAATTATAGAGTAATTTCCACTACCCTTTGTGTGGATATAATTTTGATACACATAATATCTTCATTGATAAATTCTCAATTCATAGATATAAACATGATAAGAGTAATTTTAACTCAATTTCTATTCATTGACTAAAACATTCAAGTCATTGGTGTTGTTTTTACAAGAATATGTGTGAATGTAATCTGATTGATTTTCAATCAATACCAAATAATTTTGACTAAATTTATATTTTTCACACATAATTATTCCATTGATTTATCCTTAACCTATGGATACGGTCTTTATAAAGTATTTCATCTCAACTTACATTCCATTAAAACTACTTTACTGATATGCGCCAATTCACTTTTATTTGGGGTATTTATTATACTTTGACATAGTATATCATGAATCCCATTTTTACCATGATGTTGTAACGTTTTTATTACCTCAATTATTTTTATTCATTCATCAATCATATGGTTAGGAACTCTAACTAAAATATCATTTTAAAATTTTTTAAAAAATTTATTCTTCTAAATATTTCTCATTAATGTCCATGTTTTAAAAATAGTTTTAAGGTTTTATTTATATGGAAATTAATGTTTTAAAATTGAAATTATTTTTAAAACTTTCAAATTGTTATGGGAAACTTTTATTCAAAAATATTTTTTAATCCACTTCTTGATAAATAGTGCGACTTTTAAATGTCTTCATAAAAAAGGGGTATTTCTCCCAATGATTTTTACTGATCATTTTCAACTATGTCAATATATTTTACGGTTTGTTATTCTTGATCGAGGTTGATTTATTATCATACAAATTATTAATAATGTATTGAAGGTTTTGTGATATGTTTCCTGTAGATGTGTTATTTTTATGCCATTTATGGTTTATGGATAAATTATTGACATTTCATATGCTAGTTTTATTATGAATGTTTATTTTATGTTTAAACCTTTTCATATGATGAATGCATTGGATTTAGTAAGTGATGAGTGGAGCCCACTATAGCTCCTTGATGCATCGGTAGGTCTCATGAGACAGACCAGTGTCTTGGCACAAGGCCTTGATAAATTCTTATTTTTAGTCTTGGCACAAGGCCTTGACTATGTGGTTATGATGTCTGACGTTATGCATTCCATAATTTTGAATTTAGCTATTGATATTACTTGTTATTATTATACTAGTAGTATATCCATGGGAATAAGAAAATAGAATTATTTGATTTTGTCATTTCCATATTATGTTGATGTTTATGTTTAAAAGGATTTTGTTTTAGTCATAAAAATTGCCTTAAATGTTTCTGCTTATTTATGAAAGTTTATGCAATATTGTTATCCTTACTCAGCATCTAAGCTCACCCTTTTCTAAGTTTTATTTTTACCAGGATGTGAAGAAGTATATTATGGTTGACCTGCAGGGATAGGATAAGGATATAAGTGTGGTTAAAACAGGGACAAAATGTTTCTAATATTTTTATTTAATGATGTAATGTAAAACTTATGAGTGTATCTAGTACTTCCAAGGATACTAAAATAAATGGTCATTCGGGAAATGATTTCTTATATCATTCCAATGTTATTTAATAATGCACCGACTCTGGGTAACTGGGCTCAGGGCGTTAGATTAGATGTTATATAATCCCCTATTCATCATTCATATTTTTTATTATTTTTTAAAGTTTATTAGTAAACTTATTTTCATAAAATATAAATAATTTTTTTATTGACCCAATTCATGTAATTTTAAATTAACGACCCCAATACAAGTTTATATTTATAATATAATCCTTTCACACATCCCTAATGTGATATAATATTCTATATAATTATTGAAACAAAATAATTCATTCATATTTTATTAATAATAATATTAATAAAATCATTTATTTAGTATTTATATTAATTAAAAAAATAATTTTTTTTAAATTGTCTAATAATTAATGTTAATTTTTCAATAAATTATATATAATAATACTATACTATTGTATATAAAATTAATTCATCATTAAAATGATTGTTTAAAACAAAACATGAAATCTTTTTATAGAAATGGAAAAAATATTTTGGTTGTTAAAAGAAAGAGTACGGTGTTTTTTATTCATTACATAAATAATATAAAGGTCAATATCAAGAAAGAATGAAACCAAATGGAAATGTATTAGAAAATTGTATACAGGTAGATAAGCACCATTCTACCAAATGAATAAAAGAAAGACTGAAAAATTGTTAAATACTTATCCCAATGTTTTAAACCTATTTTACCAGTTTTAACCATACCAAATTAAAAAATATTTACCAAGGAAAATATTCATAATGAATAAAAATAACGGGGAATGATTTATCAATTATTAAAAACCACACTAAAATTATTTAATTAATTTTATCTAATTCAATCCACGTAAGTGGCTTAAATAATTGTAAGATAACTATTCAAAACACAATAGAAACCATTTTTTTTGAAAAATATGTGTTTATATGGAAATATAAGTTATACCAAAATCAGTTATACCAATGATTAAAATGAAATTAAATATATTTTTTACAACTAATATAATTTTTTATTAATTTAGGTTTTTGTTCAAATAATTATGGGGATTTATAATTAAATTAAATGAAAATATTAGAAAAAATATTTTTTGTTTCACTATTAGCTGATTAAATAATTATTTTAAAAAATATAAAAACATTCAACATAAGATAATAATAACATGACTAATTGAAAAGGTTTTATAAATTTTAATAATGATTATTTTAATATTCTATCATGGTTTCTATAAACATGGTGTTATGTGTAATGATTTATGCTAGAAAGTATATTTAGCGATATATGTATCCTAAAATTGTTGGTTGTTACATTCTTACACCATATATAAATATCTATTTTTAAATTAATTCCATTTTATAATCTCAACATTGGATATTTATTCCTCATTATATCCACTAGTTCTCACATAGATTCCTCAATTTTATGATTTCTACAACAAACATTAACAAGTTGAGTGGTCATGTTTCATATCACATTTTTACTAATATCTATAATATCCAATGGTTGCCTATTATATGGAAGATAATTCTATAGTATATTTGAGTATGTCTAAATTACATGTGAAGGATCAGGTATGTACCCTCACAGAAGAGATGCATAGAGAACATCATCTAATTGTGAGAAATTCGGTGCAATACTAGGAAACTCTTCTTCATTGACATCAAATAAATACAAAAAATTAAGTGTTTTTCCAGTATAGAGTTTCCCCCCTTCAATAATTGATAAATATATATCATGAATATGTTTTAATACACATATTTTGGAAGAAATTTCAATTATGAATTTTTGTTTATCCACAGATTGAACGACTATTGTAGATTAGTTGAGAATATCAAATATAACATACCTTCCTCTATAATTAATATATTCCCCTTAATGAGATAGAAAATCCCTTCCTGCAATTTTTCAAATTTAGATAGAGTTTTAATACCAATATTTAAAGGAAATATTTTCCCAAAACAATACGTATGAAATGAGTTATATCCATGATATTTGATCATTCTCCAATAACAAGATCCCACTTCTAACTCAACATATAAGGACTAGGCCATAAAACATTATATAGTATTTAATTAAATGAATAATTCACATTGATAATGTTTATAGGTTTACAGTTTTAGATAATTAGTATATAACTATTACCATGTTATAGACATTATATAATCATTTATGTTATTAACGATTGTTTCGTAGATATTCTGTACTTGAGTAAAAATGAACTCCTTATAATTACTAGTTTTCTATGTGGTCAAATATCCATTATCTTTAGAATGATATTAAAGATTTATATATCATTTATATCATTTATATCTAGCATAGACATGTATTTATATTAGTTCATAACATTTGGTGTTAAGAAATGAAATGCACTGTTCATTGAGACGGTAAGTCGTACGTACGCATGAACGCTACCTTCATTTCCATTTAGTATTTTGATGGAATTGAAAGATAATGATACATATTTACATTATAATACCAGTATAATTTCTAATATAACATCATTTACTCCATCCTTTATTCATCCCACATAAGGCAGTAACAAGTCATATCACTTGGTGGGACGGTAGTCCGCACTTCCTAAAATGAAATTATCGCCTTTACCCATTATGAAAACTATAAAGGTATGATATAAATGGGAAATACAGAAGCATAAAGAAATAATAATCATTATATATCATATATAAATACATTTTCATCATAATTTCCCCTATGAGAGGCGGTAGGAGATAATTGAACAATAATCGTTCCATGAGGCGTTAGTTTTGTCATCCACAGAAATATTATGTTCTTTACCAATTAGATGAAGGTGTGTGTAAGTATATTTAGAATCCTTCCCATAAAAAATCCAAGTATATTTAGGATACTGTTTTTGTTATAAAATAAAGGAATAAAAAGAGTTAATTGGGTTGGATAATTAAAATAAAACAAATGAAGATAAGAGAAGATATTACCTTTAAATCAGGTAACTCCCTTTGGTTTGAACCAAAATGGATTCTTGAGGTGCTTTCTGACTAAGGTAAGTCTTCTAGGATAAAGATAAGGATGTTGGGAGATTAATTTAGAAGAGGTTGGATGAACAAAATGGATTTAGATGTGTGAGGAGTTGGTTAGAATTGAGGGATTTTTATAAGTAAGAGGAGGGGCTCTTTAGGAATGTTTGAAATAATTATTTTATTATAACCAAATCATCGGTTTCAAAATTTGAAATATTTATTAATATCATGGTTAAAAAGAATCATGGTCGAAATAAAATAATCCAATATGAATTGGAGAGGTTTTGGATATTTTTTAATAATTATAATCATATTTATTTAAATCATTTATTAATAAAATAAACAATTAATCCTTATTGTGTCATAAATAATTTAATTTTTTTGATTTCAAAAAATCATAAAAAAATACCATGATGTAGGAAATATTGTAATACTAAAAAAGTTTTTTTATTGTCAAAATAATATCTTATATAACCCCACGTAATAATTTATTTACTAAAATATATTTGTTTATGTCATTTTTTCGTTACTTTAAATTAATTATTATAAAATGTCATTATTACTCCCATGTGGCTCCATGGGGTCCCAAAGTCAACCCAATTATTCACACAGTTGGATATGTATTAGAAAATATGATTAGAACACTTGTTAGGGTAATTTAATATTATTATAATATTATATTTTACCCATATTTATTATTTTTATCTTTTAATCATGGTAAATAAAATATTTACTAAAGTAAATAATTAAAATTACTAGAATTATAATTTATATATTTACTTAAATTAGACCCACTAATTCCAAACATGGAATACATTTTTCAAAATTCAAAACACCAAAGTGGCAGAAAATAATTTAAAATTAATTCGTGCTGTTAAAACAATTGGAGTGTTTATAAGAAGGAATAACCATCAAAAGATTAACACTTGTTTTTGTAAAAATTCAAAATGAAATTACTTCCAATGACCAAAATTAGATTAAAAGTTAATAATATATTATTATTAAACTTTAAAACCAATTAATAAGATAATATAAATTTGTAAATAAATTAGATTTAAAGGCACTTTTGAATTAAAGTACAATATTTTTTCAATATTCATTAAAAATGAACTTTATAAGAAAAATACCAAAACATCATCCAAAGTAAATATTTATGTCCCAATTCTAAATAAGAATTTTATTTTCTCAAATAGAACATATAAAAATTTCCAATACTAGATTTAATGATGGTTCACCATTAAAAGATAGTAAATCGAACTTTTAAAGAATATTGAAGTATTTATGCTTAGATTCATTCACATTTTAAGCTTCTAACTTTTATTGGATAAATGTAAATCCATTTAACAAACATGTATAATCATTTATTAGTTAGTTCTATTCATTCATGCCAATAAAACTTCTTGGCATTAACAACCATTTAAAATAATAATATAATATTATTAGTGTGCAGCGTAGGATTTCAAAAAAACCCATTGTTGCATATCGGGTACGCCATCGAACATATAATCCTTTTTAAAGTAAAATTAATATTTAATTCAAAAATATTAATAAATATAAAAATAACTTATTCTTCATTTACCTGGTATGTTACATCCTTCCCACCTTTTGGAAATTTTATCCTCGCAATTTTTATTCACTTATCAAAAATCATTGGGGGTATTAATCCCTCATATCAATTTAAGTTTCCCACATTGCCTCTTCAACCATATGGGTTTTCCACAAAAACATTACCTGAAAAATTACCTTATTCTGCAACACTTTCTCTTCAGTCAAGAATGTGGACTGGTTGTTTCTCATTAGAGATATTATCTTCCAACTAAAATACCTATGGGATGAAAACATAAGATGGATCTGGCATATACTTTCTCAATATTGAAGCACGAAAAATATTATGTACCTAAGATAAACTTGGGGGTAAAGACACTTTGTATGCAATTGTTCCAACTTTTCCATGATTTCATATGGTCTAATGAACCACGGACTCAACGTTCCCTTCTTAACAAAACACATCACACTTTTCCAATGAAAAGCTTTGAGAACGACATGATCACCTACCTCGAAAGATAGATCTGTCCTCCAGTTATCTGCATAACATTTCTGTCTTCTCTGAGTTGTGCTCATGTTTTTCTGAATCAACTGAAATTTTTCTTCCATCTATTCTACCAATTCTTGTCCCATCATATTTCTTTCACCTAATTCATCCAAAAAATCTATAGTTCGACAATGAATTCCTTATAATTCCTCCAATGGAGCCATATATATACTGGAATGCAAACTGTTATTATATGAAAATTCATCCAAAGAAATATGTTGGTCCCACCTTCCATATTAATCCATTGAACATGATCATAGAATATCCTCCAAGGTTTGAATTGTTCGTTCTAACTTCCCATCTGATTGAGGATGAAAATATGTACTAAATTTTAATTCAGTACGAAATGACTTCTCAAGTCTTTTCCAAAATATAGAAGTAAACCTAAGATCACAATCAGATACAATCGAGAGGGGAACACCATACAACCGGACTATATCATTAACATACAACAAAAAATGATGATCTAGAGACAATGTATCTCTAATAGGATGGAAATGAGCTGATTTAGTCAATCGATCAACAATAACCCAGATTACATTTTTAACTCTAGATGTCTTTGGTAATGCCATAATGAAGTCCATGGATATATTTTCCCATCTCCACTCTAGAACTGGTAAATACTGATGCTTCCCTTTTGGTTCCTTCCGCTCAACTTTAACCTACTGATAAGTCAAACAATTCAATGTAAAGTCAAAAATATCTCGTTTCATTCTACCCCACTAGTAATACTCCCAATGATCTCTGTACATATTAGTACTACCGGGATGAACTAAAAACGGAGAACTATGAGCTTCACATAAAAACTCATTCTTCAACTGTAATCACAAGGCACACAAAATCACTTTCCAAACCTCAAAACACATTCATTATCAATGTTAAATTCAGGAAACTTACCATTCTTAACCAACTCTACCTTTTTTCGTAACTCAATATCTTTTTTCCGCGCTTGCTTAATTTTGACTGACAGAGAAGATTCCACTAACACCTGAAACAAAATAGAATAATTTCCTACACCAACAACTTTTATGCCAACGTATATCAAATCAAAAACCAAAGGATCCCATTCCAAATGTATCATGGATAATGAACCATTAATTTTTTAACACAAAGAATCAACTACATTATTTTATTTTCGCAGATGGTGTTGGATCGTGCAATCATAATCCACGATTCATTCCAACCATCACCTTTGTCTCATGTACAATTATTTCTGAGTGAATATATACTTCAAACATTTGTGGTTAGTATATTTTTCACATTTTTAATCCATACAAATTATGCCTCTAAATTTTTAAAGCAAAAACAATAGAAGCTAATTCCAAATCATGTGTAGGGTGATTTAACTAATGGGATTTCAACTAACATGATGCATAAACAATTACCTGATCATTATACATAAGGACACAACCAAGTCATTTCAATGATGCATCAATGTAAATAACATACTCACCATTCCGAGAAGGTAGTGCCAAAGTTGGAACATTCACCAATATTCTCTTCAATTCCTGAATACAATCCTTACATTCTTTTTTCCAAATGATCTTAACACCTTTTCTAGTTAATTTAGTTGTTGGACTAGATAACTGTGAAACATTCTTAACAAACATTCAGTAATAGCATGACAAACCAAGAATACTATGGATCTTGGTTATATTTGTGGGTCTTGGCAATTCTTCAATAACATTTGAAACAATGTGACCAAGGAAAGAAACTTTTTTAACCAAAATTCACTCTTGCTGAATTTTCCATACAGTTTCATTTCTTTTAAAGTTTGCAAGACAACCCTTAAATTACATTCATCTTCCTCTTTACTTTTAGAAAAAACAAAAATATCATCAATGATCACAAACACCCTTTATCATTTGAATCATCTGAGCCATCACTCAAACAAACTCTTTAATTCTGATTCTGACCATCTAAGGATGCTAATTGGGAAGGAAATTTCCCTTTGTATTCCTTACTAGAAAAGTTGCTTTATTTGTTCTAAAAAAACATTCCTAACAAAGAAATAACCTAGGTGAAGCAACAAGGTAATCTATAAATTCTATATATTTAACATAAAATAATTTATAGATATCGATACAACAATACCAAAACTCTTAAAGTTATCTAAACCATCTTTTGATACCAACTCTAAAGACCCTACCTTAAACCATTACATAATCTAGAATTAAATGAATAATCCACATTGAGGATATTTTCAAGTTTAGTGTTTTAGAGAATTAGTACATAACTATTACATCTCAAAATATTACAAAGTAGACACTTCTACTCGGTTTCCAAAAAAAACTCTTAAAAAAGGGTCATTTCTACTTCCATGTTTTAGACAACATGACTTTTCCAGGATCCCATCCTTGACCCTATTCATCATTTTTTCCTATGAAAAACATTTCAAAACGTGGTATGATCATAAAAAATCTCAAAAATGGAAATAAAACAAAGAATAAAAACATTAGTTCTTCATTACATACATAACATATGCTCTTTAACATACCTAATGAAATCATAAGATTTATGATTAACACATAGAAAACATAAATCATAAAGGTTACTTGTGGCATCCATATCATACTTACATTTTAGTTATCATAGCTACATAGGGAGTTACGTTTGGATTAACTATCACAGTATATTCCCTAAATATAAAAGGAGAAACATTCACATTTACCTCTATCATGTCACCCAATGCATTGGAGATATATCATGGGATAACCTGCCCTATGTTTATCACAGAACCCCCTGTATACATACAGAGTGCCCAAGAACTATAACATATTTATAAAGTATAAAACAAAAAATAAAGGGAAGATAAAATTTCCACATTTTAATCACAATATATCATATAAATATATTGACATAATAAGTACATTATCAAAATAATTTCCAATAACAGAATAAAATAATGAGATTATATGGTATTTATTTTCCTTTTAAAAGACATTATGTCTTTTTTAGGAAGCCAAGGACCAAATAATACTAGTGGCGGCAGAAATGTCATTTTCACCGCGTACATTAAAAAGAAACATTCTTCTTCGTAGTGTTGTAAAACGGTTTGAAGAAAAATATTCCCTCTAAGTTAAATTAAAATTCAAAGGGTATTTATACACTGTATAAAATAATGTTGAGAATAGTACAAAATATTCCCCAATTAAATGAAATTGAGATGAAGTCCCTTACCTCGTGTCTGGATTGACATGATCTTTCTTTAATATCCTGAATAAAAAACTAAAGTTAATTTATACTTACATAAGAACCTTTTTAAAATTTTCTATATCTTTTATATCACTTATTACCATGTTATAATCATTATTTAATAATTTAAGTTATTAACGATTGTTTCATCGATATTTGGTACTTGAGTAAAAATGAACAACTTATAATTTCTAGTTTTCCATGTTGTAAAATATCCATTTTCTTCAGAGTGATATTAATAATGTATATATCATATATATCATATATATATAATATTTACATGTATTTATATTAGTACATAACATTTGGAGGTAAGAAATGAAATGCACCATTCATGGAGACGGTAAGCCGTACGTACGCATGAACGCTACCTTCATTTTCATTTCATATTTTGATGGAATGAGAACACAATGATACATATTTCTATTAAAATTCTAGTATCATATCTTATATAACACAATTAACTCCATCCATTTTTAACACCTCATAAGGCATTAACGAGTCATATCACTTTGAGGGGACGGTAGTCAGCACTTCCTTAAAATGAAATTATCACATTTACCCATTATGGAAAATATAAAGGTATACTATAATTGGAAAATAAAGAAGCATAAGTAAAACATAAACAATATATATACTATAATAATTCTGTTCCATCATAATGGCCTCCATGATGGGCGGTAGAAGATAATTGAACAATCATCATTTTGTGAGGTGTTAGTTTTCCCATCCACATAAACATTATGATATTTACCCATTAAATAGAGTTGTGTGTAAATGTAGTTATAATAATTCTCATAAAAACATCCTAGTATATTTAGGATACTTATGTAGTTATAAAATAACATAATAAAAAGAGTTAATGGGGTTGGAGAAGTAAAATAAAACAAATGAACTTAAGAGAATACATTACCTTAAAATCGGGTAACTCTCATCTGTTTGAATCAAAAGGGTATCATTAAGTGATTTATGCCTCAGGTAAGGCTTCTAGGATTAAGATAGGGAAGTATGGAGCTTAATTGAGCTGATTTTTGAAGAATCAAATGGCCTTATAGGTGTAAATGAATTTTTTAAAAGTGAGGTCCTTTTAAAAGTGAGAGGAGAGGCTCTATATGAATGTTTGAAATAATTATTTTATTATAACCACATATTCAGTATAAAAAGTTCAAATATTCGTCAATATCAAAGTTAAAATGACTCATGGTCCAAATAATGTAATCCAATAATAATTTTACAGGTTTTGGATATTTTTTTAATACTTATAATCTAATTTATTTAAATCATTTATTAATGAGGTAAATATTTAATCATTATTGTGTCATATATAATTTAATTTATATTATGTAAAAAAAATTATAATAAAAATACCATGATTTATGAAATCATGTTATCTTTTAAAATAATATTTATAGTTGAAAAGATAATTTATATAACCCCAAGTAAAAATTTATTGACTAAAATATATTTGTTTATGTCATTTTTTTCTTTACTTTAAATTAATTAATATAAAATGTCATTGTTACTCTCATGTGGATCCATTAAGTCCCAAATTCAACCCAAGGATTCACATGGTCAGATATGTATTATAAAATAAGATTAGGACACATTGAGGGACATTTAATATTATTATAATATTTTATTTTACCCTTATTTATTATTTTTACCATTTAATCATGAAAAATAAAATACTTACTAAAGTTAATATTTGAAATTCCTAAAAAAAGTTACATATTTACATAAATTGAACCTACTGATTCAAAACATGGAATCCATTTTTCCAAATTCAAAACAATGATGTCGCAAAAATTAATTTAAAATTAATTCCTGCTGCTAAAACAAATAGCATGTTTTTATGAAAAATTGACTATCAAAAGATTGACACTTATTTATGTCCAATTTCAAAATGAAGTTAATTCAAATTAAAAACATTATATTAAATTGTAAAACAATATTCTAATTACATTTTAAATCAACTAAATAGATAATCTAACCATATAAATAAATTAGATTAAAATGAACTTTTTAATTAAAATATAGTATTTTTCAATATTCATTAAACAATGAACTTTATTAGAAAAATATAAAAATGTCAACCTAAGTAAATTTTGATGTCCCATTTCTAAATAAAAATTTTATTTTATCAAATATAACATATAAAAATGGCTGAAACTATATTTAAAGAGAGTTCTGCATCAAATGACAGTAAATCAACCTTTTAAAGAATATTAGAGTATTTAGGCTTAGATTCATTCACATTTTAAGCCTCTAACTTTTATTGGATTAATGTAAAACCATTTAAAAAACATGTATAATCATATTTTAGTTAGTTCTATTCATTCAATCCAATTCAACGGTTAGGCGTTAACTACCATTTAAAATAATAATATTATATTATTAGTGTGTTGCGTAGGATTTTAAAAAAACCCATTGTTGCGTATCGGGTACGCCATCGAACATAGAAACCTTTTTAAATAAATATTAATATTTAATTCAAAAATATTAATAAATATTAAAATATATTATTCTTTATTTAATTGGTATGTTACAAAATAACTCATAATTTAGTTGTTGATGTAAACTACAAAGAAAATTCCAATGATATAAAAGAGTTTATAGAACCAAAATCAAGTAAAACATGTTCACTTTTAAATTGGATGATAAGTGATCCTTTTAATACATAACATGGAACATCCACTATATCATTAGTAATTTTATATTTTTTCCTTTATCCCTTGGCCTCTTATGTGGTAATTTTACTAGAAAGTTGTGGAACTAGTTTGAATAATTCCACATCTCTTTACAATTGAATTATTTAATAATAGTTATTTATTTATTTTATTATATAGTTATTATCTAGATGACCTATATCTCCACATTTGTATCAAATTACTAATCGATTCAACAAGTTATCAAGATTTTTATTTCCCAATGATTTATATTATGTAAATTATATTACTTATTTTTTTTGCATTGATGTGTTCCATTTTAATGTTGTTATATGATCAACTATTCTTATAATTATTTCCCTTGAATATATAAGATCTAAATTTTTTTCTTATATCTCAATGCAATGTGATACTATATCATTATTTGATTAATACATTTGAATAACCAGTTCCCTTTAAAGAATTTGTTTAATCCAATGGAATAAGTGGTCAATCATTCATTATAGATTACAATTCAATTTTGAATCTTTCATGTAAAATAATGTATATTTTGGCTCACACTATTCCAAACATTCATATTAATTCATATTTATTATTTGGACCTTCTTCGTAATTTCATCTCATTGTTCTTGGGGGAAATTTTATCAATGAAAAAGACCTCAAAATTTATCAATAAATTAATTTCTATTCATTCAACGACATTAGTGTTCTTGATCAATTCCCATTAATGATCGATACCTCCATTAATACAATACACTACCAGAATAACCATTTCACATTAATTACATCCAAAAACATGGAATATCATTATAATAGACATAATATATAATTCAGTTACCATATAATTAGTATTTAAATTAATATATGGAGTCTTATGTCACATGAAATTATCCAATATTGGAAAATAATTCTATGAAACAACATGTTTCTCCATTCATGAAAAGATTTTCATTATAACCCAAGTTATAATATATAATATTCCACTTATTTTCTCAATCATTATACTATATATAGTGTCTTTCTCATTATTTTAATTACTAAATTATAAACCAGTGTTTGTTCCCTTTACTAATTTATTCATAATCATTAAATAATGACACACATATTTTTTAAAAAAATATCATGAATATTATGACCTAAAATAAATTTCTCTATAATGGTAAAAGTCATAAAATACTAAAAGGGATTATTGTAATTATCATATTAGTTCTGTTCATTTAAAATCAATATCACTATGATTCTACTAAACAACATATGATTTCAACTATAGAAAAATATGATACGTACATGATTCAAATGTTACATTGGAAGTATAATTTCATAGATTAATAGTTGTTATTGATTACATATATTATGTATAATATAATAATTTACATCATGGTGAAATGAATAAAAATTGATGGTGATCTTATATTAGGAATAAGTGTTATGTAAAATAGAAGATATTAGAGTTAAATAATTCATAACATATAATGAAAGGTAAATAATTGAAAACACGACCAATTTCATATATAAATATAGAAAAAAATCCATCCACGTTTAATATAATTTCATTAATATCATGGATGACAATAATTAAATAATCAATAAAATAAATTCATCATATTATTTATCATTATCTCATATATGATGATATATTTACCTCCAATTCCATGTGTAAAGACAGTCTAATTTTTGGGAAGGTATACCAAAAAAACCTATTTAATAATTCTTGCATACTTGTTTTTCCATGAGACTGTGATATTTATCAAAGAAATATATATAACTGGGCCATAAAAATCCCAAAATATCCAATTTATTCACCATATATTTAATTTATTTCATAATAAAATACAACTCATTAATTGTTTTCAGTATTGACTAATGAATACCTAATATAAATATTTCAAAAATATTCAAATAATATTCATTTTAAAACACCTTATATTTCTTTTTTATTTGTTTTAGAAAATAGAATAATTTGATAAAAAAATATTGTCATTTAAGGGAAATTCAATTTCAAAATAAAAATGATCACAAGAATTTTAATGTTTTAAAAAAAAGTTGACACCCACAAAAACAATAATGTATTCAAATGGTAATAAATTGTTTAAAAATATATTTTTGTAAAAAAATCATATATTTTAGAGATTAATGGAAAATGGATGAAATATAATAAAATAATATTTTATTAAAGGCTGTTATTTTTAAATCCATTGTAATCTTGTGCAATAATATAAAATGGAATAAAAAGGTTTTTCTAGTGGTAAAATCTGTCAATGTAATATAGGTTAAAAAATTAATGACTTTTTGTAATGAAATTTAATCATGAAACCAAATAAAAAATTATAAAATCTATATAATTTTCTAGAAAATGTATTTATTATATAAAATTTACATTATAAATCGTTTTATTAAACTAAAATGAATATTTTTATTTTTTAAAATAAGGAAATGTATGAAAAATATTGTCGGTAAAATAGAGAATTATTATTAGATTTTAAAAATGATACTTTTCAGGATTTAACATCCAATGTGATTTAAAGATGGATGAAATTATGGAAAACATTTAAATATCTAGAGGATATAAACATAGATTTAGTTGATAATTTTAATCAAAATAAAATATGAAAATTCTAAAAAAATGAGATTATATAATAAATTCATACCTCTTTGGGGACATTCAAAAATTAACAAGACAAAATAATAAACATGAATTAAACCAATAATCATCATGAAAACGAATATATTCATGTAAATTTTATAAAATATTAGTATGTACACCACATAAAAATAAATAGGTACATAATTTTAAATATGCCTCAATAGAGATGAAATTGTGATGAAATCCTTTACAATGATCATATCATTGAGATTAGAAATAATTAATTATGTGAATTTGTGTGAAAATTCTAAATACAAAAATATGCAATACAATATAATTCAATAAATGATCAATTAAAATACCAAAATAATATAAAAATATGTGACAATATATATAAATTTAAATTATATTACTACAAATTATTTAATAAACATTCCTTATTATTATTATTTTGGGCGTTAATTACAAAGTTTTCTCATGTTTTCATTGATTTTGTTATTTCTGACCATGAATTATTATCAATGTTCCATTTTATAAAAAATATTATTGGTGATATAAAAAGAATATATATTTTATGTATATATATATATATATATATATTCATCCATTAATGGTATGGTTAGAAAAATAGATCCCCCCTTGATGGAGATGATAGGTCGTACGGAAAAATGAAAAATAGATCACATCTCTTTGTGGATGTGGTAGTCCACAGAAACACACAATCGACATTATAATATTCCAATGGATGTGAAGGAAAGAGGATGTACATGATACTAAAATTATATTCGAAAATTTAATTCTTAATATAGTATATTCACAATATTTTCATATTTATAACCATCAATGAATAGTTATGATGATAAATGAATTACACGTTAATGTGGAGAGGGTAAAAATTACTTACACATGATCAATGTTTTTTCTAGATGTTGGAAAAGTGGTGGAAAATGTAATTACCATAATCATAAAAACATAATTGTATATTACTAATTCATAATAAAATTATCTTTTCTATGAAAAAATTATTTATTTAAAAGTAAAATAATAATTAAACATAGAAGAGAGTGTGAAGACTTATTACATCTTCTTTAATATACTTTGTTTATATTCCATATTGAGGACCCATAGAAAGGTCATTTAAGATGACCAATCCAATAATTTTATTATAAGGAAGTGTACATTGGATTTTTACATGGGTTGGTCAACATATATGGCTCAATTTTTAGTAATGAAAAGTGAGTGGGAGTGTCTTTTTATATGTGAGGGGAGGGGAACTTTTTAAAATCCCTTGAATGTTATAATATAATACATGTCTAACACTTGTAAAATTAATCTAAAATGTAGTATAATAAATTCTATAGATTATATGGTCTAAAGATAATCATCAAATAAAATTTCTATATGTTTATCTATCCTTTAATCCTAATCCTGTGGATTTACCCTTGGATAACCAATTTTATCTTCAACCATGTTAATGATTTTTAATGTATTAAATGATCATAATTTTACTTATATTGTGAAAATTGAATCATAAATAGAAATGATGTGAATTTATTAACCCAAAATATTTTCTATTTTCCTATTTCAATGTTTTTATGACTTTGATATAATTTATTAAAATATTGTATTCGTTATATATCATTAATTTGTTTTTTGACACAATTTATTTAATTTAACCGTAAATACACAAAGAAAAATATGTAATTAAAATGTAATCTTTATCACGTCACTAATATGTTATATTCAGATATAAAATTCATGGAATAAAATAATTCATCCATTTTAATAACATTTAATATTTTTAAATTCGTTTATTTTAATTCTCTATTAACTGAAAAAATGTTCTATCGACATTGCATAATAATTTAAGGTAATTATTAAATCCCTAACAATATAAAATAAATTTCAATGATTAAATAAGTTAATCCTATTATCCAATAAACATTTGAAACTTAACATAACCTATTTTTATCCAAATAGAATATTTGTTGACTTATTAAATGCTTGTGTGTGATATTTTATTTTTTATTCACTTTTAAATGTAATATAAAGGTCTATGTAAATGAATTATTGAACCATGATGCCCTAATTTTATGAAATGGATTAAAATAGAAAAAATCCAATCATTTAATTGGATAAATTCATCTCTTATGGAAATTTTAAATTTTTATCTCTATGTTTTAATCTAGTTATATCCATTTTACTATATACTAGGTGACAAATATCCTTTAATTTTCTATTCAAAATGAAAAAAATTAAAGTCATTAATTTACTATTTTTCGATCACAAGATTCCAAATATAAAATCAATTTAATTACAATCATTTAAAATAATAGTTATAAAATAATTATAGATAAAAATAAAAAACATACAGAAAATTAATCATTTAGGAAAATTAAATTTCATGTTAAAAAATGAAACTATTCAAAAAATTTGGAATTATAATTATTACAAAGAAATTAATGAGATTATTTATAACTAAGGGATTATTATTATAATTTATTATTAAATTAAAATAATTATGATGAAGTCTACATTAATATTAATGGTAGTATTACAAAAAAAAGTAATTTTATCACTATTTCATAAATAATAAATCATTTCTGAAAAGTAACATAATATCAACCTAATATAATATTGAAAAGATGAATTCCATAAAAGATATAGATTTCACAAAATAATAATTTTTATTTGATAATTGTCACGACCCGCCTTCACCCAAAGGAGGGAATGGTCAGAAGATTTCCAGGCGCTTCCTTCTTTAAGTTGAAGAAGAGATAATGACCCCTAAAACCCACCTTTAATAGGTCCCGGAGTGAAGACTAGCACCAACGGTGGATAATCACACACTAAATGGAAGGCATTACCCTTTTTCTTTTAAAAGGATCGGAAGATAAGATATTAAATCCCATAACAACACCAAAACTAAAAGAAAATTAAATCCAAAAGTAAACCATTCCCACATGCATGTTCAAAAGTAAATGATACATGTTACAAGAACACCATAGATAAAGTACCAAAAGAAAGAAAAATGAAAATAGCAACTTCCCCAAAATTCCGTGCTAGTATGGTCCCACATGTTCCCCGAAGTCCTCCTGGAAACCTGAAAGTAGTTTTATATACGTAGGGTGAGCTTAAAAGTATACTTAGAAGGGAAAAACCAAAGACTCTCGTGCACAAGTGGGGGAATGTACTAAAGTCCCGTGAGAAAAAGAGTAAACCAAACACCTAACAAGGTAAACTATCCACCCAAGCATCACCAAGGCACACTCACCAAATAACGTAAGAAAGGTAATATATAGTAAAATCACATCGATGTTTGGGTACCTCACACCACTTTCCCACTGGTTATTGAAGACATCCTATGCATCGGACCAATCCCGCCATTCTCACCGCAGTCCCACTGCCACACCCCGCCCGCACACACCTGGGCCACAACTGTCACACGTGACCACACCTGCAAACACCTAGGCCAAAACAACCACTGCCACTCCTGAAGACACCTGGGCTAGAAGATCCAACGCCACGCCCGAAGACACCTGGGCCTCATCCTGAAGACACTTGGGAAACTACCTGCCCGCACACATTGGGGCCATAACCACAAAACTACCCCGCCTAAATGTTCTTGGGCTAATAATGGACCTCAGGCCATCACATCCTGCTCGGAGATACTTGGGCTATCCGGGAAAGGGAGTAGAAAATGAGCTAATAACCAGCCACTAATAACAGTGTTAGAAAAAACACCCTCCCCATGAAATGGGGGTGTTCGGCACTAAGTGCTCAACTTGGGTGGGGAGCGAATAAGAAAAACAAAAATACAAGTAAATATATAGGTAACAAGCACTCTCCCATGTTTAGGTTTTTCTTTAGCCAGCCTAAAGAACACAAAAAGCACTCAGTCCGAGTCGCAACTCTCGCCAACAAAACCCATTTGTCCCTTTCGTCTTCATGTTCAGTAATGATGTTTAATTATGTTATACACTTTCTTGGGAAACTAGTAACCATAAGCACAAGTCCAGGGGAGAAAACAGTCATGAATTAACTACAAAATCCACACCTGGTTCTCTCATAAGCCCACAGAAAACAAAGAAAACCCCAAGGCATAGCCCCGTGTCCAATATCCAGGAGCCAAAAGGGTCTCTCAACAACAGAGGATCCCACCGCAATTCGTGATATAAAAAATTAACCACCCGATCTTAAAATTCACAACCACTGAATCCATAACAAAAGGGGATCCCATCCCCACCCACATCACCCAGCAATCGGCCCATGAAAGGATATAACCAAACCACTACCTCAACACAAAGCAGGGTTATGCCGGTAATTTCAGATTTATAAGATTTAACACACTCCATGATTTCAGTTTCCATGTGCTTTAACCGGGGTTATCACATAAGGATTGATCCTGGTGCCTCAATTTATTTAGCTGGATATACATGATTAACCAATTTACTTTTCACAGCAAGAGTTTACAACTACAAATCAAGCCGATTAAAACATCACCAGGGGTTCATTAATGCACATAAAAAGACCACCAATGACCATGATTTTCAGAAGGCGTAAGACTGCACAATTTAGGAATCATAAATCATGTAAGGTCATCAATGAAAGAATCATCGATCACAGCCCCCCCCCCCCTACGTTTTTTATAGAATTGGTTTATTATCTTCTTTAAGGTCCGTCCCATCCAATTCTACGGAATCAAAATCATGCCCACCCAGCATGATACACAAAAAGGGAGAGACGAAGGAGAAATTCCCTACTTGTTGATTAATGATCAATGCTAAGGCCGGGCGTGGACCTTCGCAGATAAGAACAAGAAACCACATAAGGAGCGGGGGTTGTGGGTTGACCACGCAGTTGAGACACCCCGCACGTCATTAGTGGGTCCCCACGGTTTAAACCGAAGCACTCCAGGTTAATTCCCTAAATATTTAATTCAGTGTCATGTATGGGAATTACTGGGCTTTAAAACAACTTAAAGGGGTAAAAATAGGGGTTTTAAACCCTAATTCGTGCAAAGAGAGCGATACTGGGAGAACCCCGTGGGGGTAGGAGAGAGCCACCAGTAGACCGAGCTACCGTTAGGCTATAGCCACCAGTAGACCGAGCTACCGGTACGCTGCAGCTACCGGTAGGCTACAGCCACCGGTAGACTGAGATACTGATAGGCTGAAGTTACCGGTAGACAGAGATACCGGTAGCTACAGCTACTGGTAGACAGATATATCGGTAGCTACAACTACCGGTAGATCAAGATACTGGTAGACAGAGCTACCGGTAGGTTGCGGCTACCGGTAAGCCTACCATTAGGAAAAACATCAAAGAGATTCCCATACTAGAAAACCCAACACGAGATTTTCACAAAGTAATGGACCCCAAAAACCTGGGCCATTACATCAGATAACTCTTAAATGATTCTCGTCCTTGAGAATAAAAACAACCTCGAAGGAAAGAGAGGGTTCGAACAACCACCTCAAACGATACCACTTAGGATTGAACCTCATTGTTAACTAAGAACACATTCCTGTCAAGAACCAAGTGACATAACATGTCAAACTGCCCAGCCATGTGGGTTGGGGAGTCTCCTTCCCCATGTCAAGACACTATCCTTTTTGGGTGGCACTGACTCACCCACATGGGTTTAATCGCATCCACCATAATGCGTATTGATTTGGGGTCGGTTCCTCCCCTCCCCATAGCCAAGGATTTTCACACACATTCAGAGGAAAGAAAACCAGTATCTCATAGCCAACAAGGTAAAATGTTCTACCACAACAAGTATAACAAACAAAACCTCACAAACTCAAAACAACTCTGGGAACTGGGCACTCATCTGTGCTTCCCTCTCCTGCGTACTCTCTTCAAGCCAGCCATGTCTCCATAACACACGATCCAAGGGAATGGTTCGCCCAATAAGCACCTACTCCTTGTGATCCTCGATCGTCACTGGTCTCTCCACAAAAGTCATGTCATCCCTGATGTCAAGCTCTCCCCATCTGAGGACGAGTGAATCATCAAGCACATACTGACAGATCTGGGACACATGGAAGACATCATGTATCCTCATTAGCCGTGGTGGTAACCCTAGCTGATAAGCCACATCGCCAACCCGCCGCAACACTTCGAAGGGCCTGATGAACCTCGGAGAAAGATTACTCTCCTTTCCAAAACTCTATTGACCACGTCGAGTGGAGACCATCAAGAACATGTGGTATCCAACCTCAATCTCCAAGGTTCTCCTCCTGGTAACCTTCTCTATCGTGCCCTGCACCACCTCCTAGCCAAGGATTCCCACCTCTCCGACTTTGGTCCAACACAAAGGTGAGCTGCATGGCCTCCCATACAAGGCTTCAAACGGGGTCATACCAATGGTAGAGTGATAGCTATTATTTTAGGAAAACTCTACCAGAGGTAGGTATCACACCAATGATCCATTTGAGTCCATAACACACACCCACATCATACCCTCCAATGTGTGGACGGTGCGCTCTGTCTATCCATCTGTCTGGGGATGGAAAGTAGTACTGAGCCGCAGTTGGGTGCCAAAACCATGCTGAAATCCTCTCCAGACTCGTGAGGTAAACCATGCATCCCTATCCGAGACTATAGACCTCATAACTCCATGAAATCACACCACCTCATCCATGTACCTTTGTGCCAAAGCATCCACTGCACTCGGCTCCCTGATCGCCAGAAAGTGAGCCAATTTCGTTAACTGGTCCACTACCACCAAGATGGCGTCGTATCCCCCATGTACCTTGGGTAGTCCTACAACGAAATCCATCGAGATGTCATCCCACTTCCACTCGGGGACATCTAGAGGCTGAAGTAGGCTGCCTAAAACTCAGTGTTCAGCCCTCACTAGCTGACACATTAAGAAATTCGCCACAAACTCTTCCACTGCTTGCTTAACTTCGGCCCACCAAAACTGTTTCTTCAGTCCGTGGTACATCTTGGAAACTCCTGGGTGTACCACCAGGGGTGAGTTGTGGAGCTCACTAAGAACCTTGTCGCGCATCACTTCTAGAACAAACAACCTTCCATAGAAAAGCATCTGATTCTGACCATCCTCTGTCCATCCTTCCGGAACATTTCCCTGGTTAACTTGGTCACGCATCACTTCGCACTCTGGGTATCCCCACTGAGACTCCTCCACTTGTTGAAATAGAGAAGACTGCACTATCATCTGATACAGGCACCCTCTACCGCTATCCATCCTCGCATCCAGGTGTAGGGTAGCCAACTCCTCTATTGCCTTCCAGGTGTCTGCCAACTCTCGGACATCATCCTTCTCTGATCTCCTGCTCAAGGCATCAGCCACGACATTCCCCTTCCCCAAAGTGTAGGAGATATCAAAGTCGTAATCCTGGAGGAACTCCATCCACCTTCACTGATGCAAGTTTAGGTTTCGCTGGGAGAATATATACCTCATTATTTTGTGATCTGTGAAAACCAAAAAGTGTTCTCCGGTGAGGTAGTGCCGCCATAACTTCAGAGAAAAAACGACCGCTGCAAAATCTAGGTCGTGGGTGGAATAATTATGCTCATGAGGGCGTAGCTTCCTACACCCATAAGGGATCAACCCTTGTCACTACATCAATACACAACCCAGGGCTTGCCCTAAAGCATCACAGAACACCTAATACGATGCCCCTTCTTCTAGAAATCTCTGCACTGGGGCACTAACCAACTTCTCCTTCAGATAGCTGAAGGCTGCCTCGCATTTCTCACTCCACAAGAAAACCTGATCCTTCTTTGTCAGGGCTGTCAAAGGGGATGCATCTCGGGATAAGATTGGTATGAACCTTCGATAGTAACCTGCCAGCCCAAGGAAACTACGGACTTGTGCCACATTCTTTGGTTCTGCCCAAGAAACAACTGCCTCCACCTTTGATGGGTCCACTGCTTCCCCCTACTCGGACACCACGTGCCCGATCAAGTGCACTACTCGTGTCCATAATTTGCATTTCGACAACTTCCTATAGAGCTAGTGTTGTCGGAGGACCTCCAAAACCATCCTCAGGTGTTCCGCATGGTCCTCCTCTGATCTCGAATAGATCAGGATGTCATCGATGAACACAACCATGAACCGATCCTGGTACTCCCGGAAGATGGAGTTCATCAGCCCCATGAACACAGATGGGGCTTTCGTAACACCAAAGGGCATGACTACGAACTCAATGTGTCCATATCTGCACCTGAAGGTCATCTTCGAGATGTCACTCTCTTTTAATCTCAGTTGGTGGTACCCAGACCGCATGTCAATCTTTGAGAACCACTCTTCCCCTTTCAGTTGGTCGAAAAGATCGTATATCCTCAGAAGTAGATAGAGATTCTTTATCGTCACCTGATTCAGCCTCCTGTAGTTTATGAAAAACCTGAGACCACCATCTTCCTTCTTTCTGAACAAGACTGGAGCACCCAACGGTGACGCACTCGGCCGAACATAACCCCTCTTCATCAGATCATCAATCTGAATCCGTAACTCTCATATCTCTGAAGGTGCCATCCAGTAAGGATCCATCAAAATAAGACGAGCGTCGAGCTTTTGTTCTATCCCGAACTCGATATCTCTAGCACCTCCACCATCTCAGCATCTACTGACTCCACCGATAGCTCGGCTAACAACGAGAGGAGGGGTTTTTCTCACCTACTGCCCTTCTAACTGCTCCGCTCGCCAGTGAAGGTAACACGCCGGCCACCCAAGTCTGAGAACAAAACCCTTCCTCAGAAGCAGTAGATTACGGTACACATAGAGAATAAACCATTTTATGCATATGATAACATCGTATGGCTGTATCTGTAGCAGAAGAAGATCCCTAACCGACCGATGTGGCCCTATCATCAGTCTGCATCCTCGACAAACAAATAACAAGTCGGTCTGACCTCCAACTGGTGTGCTCAGCAACAAGGGCAATGGAGGTCTCTCAGCATCTAGACCCAAGTCATGGGCTAGACTAAGTGCAACAATGGAGTGTGAAGCTCCTGTATCGAACAAGGAAAAAGCAAGGGTACAGAACAAACTGATCGTACCTCGAACAACCTCCGGCCATGATGGAACTGCTGCCTCCACAGAATGTAGCTGTCCATACCCAGCTCCTCTGTCCCTTGGTTGTCGGTCTCCTCCCTGACCACACCCCGGTAGAGGTCCCTGAGGTCGGCCTCCTCCTCCTACGTCTTCCCTCGGTGGAGTGGGAGCTCGTCGTCCCTCCTGCTGCTGCTGGAAAGGCCTGGCTGGAAGCTACTGTTGGGGCAGGTGATGGGGTTTTCTGCCACCTCCATACTATACCCGGTCTAGGCACTGTCTTCAGAGGTGTCCATGGCTCCCGCAGACAAAGCACCGTGGTCCCAGGCTCGAAGGAAAAGGGTGAGGACCAGGGGACCAAAACTGAAATTGTTGTGACCGGCTCCCTGCTGGTCGGTACCTGGAGGTTCCTGACGCTGGAGGCCTGGTACTAACGGCCTTCCCCTTCAATTATCCCAGCTGGATCCCCTATCATGACACACCTCCTAGAGCGGGAATCCTCTCAACCACTTCTCCCATCTTCTAGACTTCCTAGTACGTCAACAAGGTAAAGGTGGTAAAAGTATAATGGAGGGAGGGTTGGAGTGCCTCCTCCAAATGTCTTGCCTGAGAATCCTCGTCGGGAAAGAGGTCCGGAGAAAAAAGTAGGAGGTCCTTGAACTTGATTACTTTCTCCCTCACTGACATACTCCCCTGCTAGAGGGAGTGTAGCTTCTGTCTCTTTTCCGCCTTCATCGTCAAGGAGAGAAATTCCCCCCGGAACTCCCTCTCGAAATCATCCCACGACACCTCCGCCTCTCTCCTCTCCCCCAGGTAATGTGTCCACCACTGACGTGACGCTCCCCGCATCTGTATGACGGCTATAGGAACCCAGTACTTGGTCGGAGCCCGGATCAAGCCGAAGGCTATAACTATCTCCTCTAGCCAGACCTCCATCGTCATATCAGAGGTGATGCCCTCATAATTCTCGAGGGACTGTCTTTGGAAGGCCCGAAGTGTATCCTTCCACTGGTCATCCTCCTCCTCTCGATCAGCTCTCTGCTGATTGGCCAAGGTATTCTCCGGGGCTTCGATCGCCCACACCAAACGTGGTCTCCTTCCAGGTGCCATAGCGGCAAGGTAAACAAGGAATTCTTATTCCCAAGTAGTGCAGAATATTGTTCTTAAAACTTCTTAAACTTTTTATTTATTCTTAATTCCAAAGAAACCCCATAAAAGTCGGAACACAAGTCATTATGATGCATGTATCTTTCCTAGGGTCTCTACCCTGCAATCATTGTGGCCTCACTTGGTCGTTCGGTATGTCCAGAGTCCTTGCATCAGATCACGGGGGGTCCTAAACTCCCATGTCCTAGCTGGTCTTCCTTGGACTAATTCACGCACCAAGGTCACACAACATTGTTGCCCTACCATCCCATGCAATCCTCACTGTGCCTAACTCTAGACTCCATCCTATATCTCAACCATCACCTCTGAGACCATTCTGTCACGACCCGCCTTCACCAAAAGGTGGGAAGGGTGAGCAGATTTCCAGACGCTTCCTTCTTTAAGTTGAAGGAGAGATAATGACACTGAAACCTGCCTTCAATAGATCCTGGAGTGGTGACTAGCACCAAGGGTATAGAATCACACACTAAATGGAAGGCATTACCCTTTTTCTTTTAATAGGATCGAGAGATAAGATATTGAATCCCATAACAACAACAAAACTGAAAGAAAAGTAAAGCCAAAAGTAAACCATTCCCACATGCATGTTCAAAAGTAAATGATACATGTTACAAGAATTCCATAGATAATGTACCAAAATATTGAAACACGACAACAACAACTGCCCCAATGGTATGCGCTAGTATGGTCCTACACGATCGCTTATGTCCTCTTGGAAACCTGAATGCAGTTTTATATACGTTGTGTGAGCATACAAGTATACTCATTACGTAAAAACCAAATACTCTCTTGCACAAGTGGGGGAACGTACTAAAGTCATGTGAGAAAAAGTGTAAACAAAACACCTAAGAAGGTAAACTATCCACCCAAGCCTCACCAAGGCACACTCACCAAATAACGCAAGCAAGGTTATATATAGTAAAAGCCTTTCAATGTTTGGGTACCCCGCACCACTTTCCCACTGGTTATTGAAGACATCCTATGCATCGGACCAATCCCTCCATTCTCACCGCAGTCCCACTGCCACACCCTGCCCGCACACACCTGGGCCACAACCTCACGCAGTCCCACTTCCAAACCACGCCTGCACACACCGGGGCCACAACTATCACACATGATCACGCCTGCAAAAACCTAGGCCAGAAAAACCACCACCACACCTAAACACACCTGGGCTAGAAGATCCACTGCCATGCCCGAAGACACTTGGGCCTCATCCCAAAGACATTGGAAACTACCTTCTCGCACCCACCTGGTCCATAACCACCACACTACCCCGCCCGAAGGTTCTTGGGCTAATAATGGACCTCAGGCCATCACAGCCTGCCTGAAGATACTTGGGCTATCCAGTAAAGGGAGCATAAAAGGAGCTAATAACCAGCCTCTAATAATAGTGTTGGAAGAAACACCCTCCCCCATGAATTGGGGGTTCTCGGCACTAAGTTCTCAACTTGGGTGGGGCGTGAATAAGAAACACAAAACTACAAGCATATATATAGGTAACATGCACTCTCCTATGTTTAAGATTTTCATCAGACAGCCTAAAGAAGACAAGTAGCACTCAGTCCAAGTCGCAACTCTTGCCAACAAAACCCAGTTGTCTCATTCATCTTCATGTTTAGTAATGATGTTTAATTATGTTCTACACCTGATTGGGAAACTAGTAAGCATAAGCAGAAGTCCATGGAAGAAAATAGTAAAGAATTAACTACAAAATCCACACCTAGTTCTCTCGTAAGTCCACAACATCCAAAGAAAATGCCAAGGCACAACCCTCTGTCCAATATCCAGGAGCCAAATGGGACTCTCAACAACAGAGGATCCCCCCCAAATTCGTGATATAATCAAGTAACCACTCGGTCTTAAAATTCACGACCACTGAATTCATAACAATAGAGGATCCCATCCCCACCCACATCACCCAGGAATAGGCCCATGAAAGGATATAACCAAACCACTACCATCAAAACAAAGCCGGGCCATGCCGGTAATTTCGGATTTATAAGATTTAACACACTCCATGGTTTCAATTTTTGTGTGCTTTAACCGGGGTTATCACAGATGTATTGATTCAGGTGCCTCAATTTATTTATCCAGATATACGTGATTAACCGATTTACTTTTCACATCAGGAGTTCACAACTACAAAACAAGCTGAATAAAACATCACCAGGGGTTCATTAATGCACATAGAATGACCACCAACAGCCATGATTTTCAAAAGGTGTAAGTCTGCACAATTCTGGAATCATAAATCAAGGAATGTCATAAATCAAAGCATCATCGATCATAGCCCCCCCTACGTTCTTTATAGAATCAGTTTATTATCTTCATTAAGGTTCGGTCCATCCAATTCTACAGAATCAAAAGCATGCCCACCCCGCATGATACAAAAAAAGGGAGAGACAAAGGAGAAATTCCCTACTTGTTGATCAACGATCGATTCTAAAGCTAGGCGCGGAACTTCACGGATAGCGATGCGGCTCGTCCAAATGAAAAGCGGCTTGTCGAAGGGTTTCTAGCATAGGGTGATGGAGACAAGAACCAAGGAGTACCCTTTTTCATTTTTAAAGGCGGGGACGGTTGAGAAAAGAACGCGAAACTGCATAAGGAGCATAGGTTGTGGGTTGACCACACGGTTGAGACACCCTACAGGTCATTAGTGGGTCCCCACGGTTTAAACTGACGCACTCCAGGTTAATTCATTAAATATTTAATTAAGCGTCATGTATGGGCGTTATTGGGATTTAAAACAACTTATATGGGCTAAAATAGGGGTTTTAAACCCTAATTCGTGCAAAGAGAGCGATACTTGGAAAACCCCGTTGGGGTAGGCGAGAGCCACCGGTAACTAAGAGCTACCGGTGGCTGACAACCACCGGTAGACCGAGCTACTGGTAGAAAGAGCTACCGGTAGCTACGGCTACCGGTAGACTGAGCTACCAGTAGACAAAGATACCAGTAGGCTGTGACTACCAGTAGACCAAGCTACCGGTAGGCCTGCTACCAGTAGGCTAAGGATACCAGTAGGCCTACCGTTAGGCCAAACTTCACTAAGACTCCCAGACCAGAAAACCCAACACGAAATGTTCACAAAGTAATGGACCCCAAAAACCTAGGCCATTACAATAATAGTTCCCCTAAACTCGATGGTGTGTTTATGAAAATCAATATAAGAAATTTACATAAAGAGAAATGTATCATAAGATATTGGGATGAAACATAAGAACATAAAATTTTGATGAATGAAAATTAACTAGTTCTCAACCCTATAAGAAAACTAAATTTTCAAATAACACTCAAAAATTATAGGGTTCTACAAATCTAATCATAGTAGGAACTAAATATTGGTTTCATATCAATTCTATCATGTTTACATTATGTAATATGTTTATCTAGTAGGTTTTTCCTCCAAGATGATTCGAACAACACTATTTACAGTATCTATATTCTGAACAATGTCTCAACCATTATCATTGATAATACTCTAGCTCATCCCCAATATCTACTCCCCCTCCTAGTCCAGTAGTGAAAAGATTGAAGATGAACCGTAAAGACAACCTCCAATAGGCCATGGTTCAGTGGCTACTAACAAGGGTATATGATCACAAATGGTAAGAATTAACATATTTATATAAACACAAATAATAAGGGAAAATATTAAATAAAAAAATAAATATAATTTATAAATATATATGGTAATCGATTACATGAGTTTATTTTCTCAAAACAATAAAAACAACTAAATAGTACAAAAACATGCTAGTGAGGGACAACAAACTCCACAATTCATAAATTACAGCTCTGCGCTAGTACCACCTATAATGATCAATAATTATCTCTTATTAACTATATATATATCTACATTCATTATGGGATCATGATATTAAACTGAGTATTATCCTCCACGAATAATTCCATGGGAAATGTAAAAGAACGATAATAAATCCTAGTAAATATTGAGTGAAAATGAATCGTTACTATAGTTTCTAAAATTACATCAACCATAACCATGTTATTATCACCATGTAGTTAATAGAAATAATTAATCTATATTAACACGTATTTATTGATAAATATTTCCCTCCATCAGCTTCCCCAGTTGTGCATCAATTTAACAACCAAAAATCTTACATCATATACATATCCCTTATGTAAGTCATCATGCTTGTACTTGTGAGATTGAATCATAGCTATATAATAATGATATCCAAAATCCCACATGTCCCATCATAAAATATTATCCATAATCTAATCTATTACAATTTAATAGTATATAATACAACAAAACCTACTTATCATACAATACACTCTAAGCCCCTAACACCTATGAATGTACACCCATGTGAAACATTAGTCAACATGACTAGATACAAGTATATGTTATAACCTACAACCATAATAACCCACACAAAAATACATTATAATAGTGATAGTAATCATCACCTACATGAGTACATAACCTATATCATATGATATCACCATGTATGGTACTCAAACATAATATATTATAGTTAAAGTGAAAAAATGGGATAACAAGATGTCAACCATATTTTAGTTCACAACCCAAAATTTTTGGAAGAAAACCTTTTAAAACATTTTGGTATCTAACTCATTCCAATTGTCACGAACCGAATCTGGTCGCCATCAAAATCGGCACCTGATCTGGTCCATGGCAAGACCCGAAGGGCGTTCCCGATCCCCACGGGCTGGCACAAGTGCCTGGGTATCATAAAATGATAATTGGGAACGATTTACCCGAGTTTATTAACTTAAAACGACAAAAGACTCCAATAAAAGAAATCTGGATTTTTCAACTAAAACCGTCTTTTACAAAATTTCAGAACTGAAATACATAAGTTAAAACTATGTTTAAAGACCATTTCAATGGTACATAACCAAATAAGGATAGCCAAAGAACCTCCACAAGGAAAGAGGCACCTCCCTCATGCTATCTCCACGACACTGCATCCCAATGGACAACTAAAAACCTGAATCAATGGCATAAATCCTGTACCCAAACCTGTGCCATAAAATAAGCAAATCTACTTACACCCAAATGTGTAAGTAGGGTGTGAGCGAAAGCCCAGTAGGATACCACCACTAATAGATTCCATGTGATAAACATTTAATGGCGAAAAGCATGCAAGTTTTCAAAGACATGAGATGCTAGTTAAAATTTCTAAAAGATGCAACATTAAATAAAAACAGTTTTCAGGTGGGCAAATTTAAAGAATAAAAACATTTAAAATAAATACCATAGCTACTGAATTTTCCAGCCTCTCATACCGTATACCGACGGTAAGAACAAAGTATCCAGTGAGCACAATCAATGGGAAATAACCCCTAGGCACTAGCTAGTTGTGGGTCCTAGGTACCTCGTATCTCGGTGAGAGTAACCATCACAAATATCCATTCTCGTGCACGAGCCACTAGTAGGGAACATACCCATAACCTAGTGGTCCCCAATCATCATCATCATAGTTTAGTTAGAGTTGTAAGCGTCAATCTTGCTAAGTGAAACTGAGGCCAAACCCCACGGATTCACTAGCATACTAGTACACGTCCACCCACCTTGATACCCGGGTTTTCCATTTGTCCTCAAACAAGTTCAAAAATCCAAGAAGTATAGTTCTCACATGAAAATATCACTTACACATCACAAATTAACCAAACAGCCCCATGTACATCACGCAATTCAAAAATTCCACTTTTCATTCAAATGCATTTTGAAATCAAACTCACTCCAAATTGCCTACAACACTTTTCACATTTCTTTAACACTTCCACAAATCCATTAAACAATTTTATAAAACCATTACAAGATATTCAACTCACATAACAGCTCACACACATGTCACACAATACCCTTCTCACCTTCACAATTCATTTTATAAATAAACTCACATGAAATATCCCACACTCGTGTTTCGCACACAAAACACAATTTAGTAAAACATTTCGACAATTTATAAAAAAAATTATAAAAATGTTTAACATCTCAAATCACCACTTTACCATTCAAAAACCCACATTAGGTGAACACACTCACCCAAACAGTACATATACACCTTTTCCCAACTTTGTTTAACCAAATAAAACATTTGCAATTTTTATAAAACAAACCCAAGAGGTATAACCATTGTTTTCACACTAAACTCATTTCCAAAACCCTCATTTAAAAGCAAAATCATACCAATACAAAACCAAAACAGAATATTTCAGCCCTAAAACAATTATTAAACCACCCCCAAATGTTATAAAAATACATCAAATAATACCACAAAGATACACATGAAAAACACACGTTTTCATAAATCACCTTCAAGAAGTACAACAGGTTTTTACACCTTAAACTCATTTAAAATACCTACCTTAAAGGCCAACATGATAATAAGGAATTAACAAACCAGAATTGGCACCCCCTTTCAAGACTAATAAATCACTTTCATATGTTATAAACTAAACTCAAACATTACCCCAAGAGTCACACATGAAAAGTACCCAATTTCAAGCTATAATGCAACTAAAAATTAAATGTTTAAACAAATCCATAAAAAATGTTCTCACATCACATAAAACAGATTATAAACATGCTAAATTAATAATCAATGCAAGCTAACTCATCAAAAAATGGCTACACATGGAATCACCTACCCTTTTGAGTCGAAACCCTCAAAACTTGGTGCGAAACCTTAAGCACACCACCGTTGCACCAAAAGGAATATAAATCCAGACCTAAACCACAATAATTTACCCAAAAGTCACAAAATCAGACAACATGATCGAACCCCAACTTCTGGACATGAGGAACTTCAAGAAAAAGGAAATAAAACTAAAAGAGGATGGAAGGAACCAAGAAGGAATTCCCTTACTTGAAATATCTTGAAGGAATCAGTCCCAATCCACAAAATAATGAATCACCAAGTACCCAAAACTGGTATGGAGGTTCGAAGGATTAATATTAGGTCATGTGGGGACTGAAATGGGGGAAAAAAGATAAAAAATGAAGGAGTTATGAAAGGATCAATTTACCTCTCCAAATCTACCCGATTTTAGAAACCCTAATAAGTTCAGTACTAAATCGCGATGAATAAGAGCTCTAAAGAGGGTAGAGAGAGCTTGGCCGCGCGTCTGGGTTCAACGGGCGCAATTGTGGCTTTGAAGCACCGAAAAATACTTAAAAATGAATAAGTTATTAATTAATCAAATTTTATTTTTAAAACTGGAATTGGGCTTTCGGGCAGGCCCAATCCCTTAAATAAAAACCAACATAAACCTTGGTTATGGATTTCCAAAGGCTCCAAATTTTAATTGAGGTGTTACTATATCAGGGGAGGACATTTAAGAGTTGGAATTAGTGAAAAAGATTAAAAAATTAAAAAGTTATAAAAGAAATAAAATTTATTTTTAAATCTGGAATTGGGTTCACGGTTTGACCCAATTCATGAAAACTCACATATTCTCCTTAAAACCTTTAGAAACCCCCAAAACAAAGAATTAATGGAAATTAAAATAAAAATACATTTAAAATAATCTATGTATGTGACAATTCTCCCCACCATGAAAACTTTCCGCCCCGTAAAGTCACAGTAAAGCCAAAGTAACATCCAAACCCAACTGAGAAACCAAGAGGTACTCCTTTGTCAGGTTTCTCCCCCAAAGGCCAAAACACCTCCAGTGATCAATTAATGAAGGATTACTCTCACAAAAAAAACATACACCACTTTACTGAAATAATAAATCACATTCATAATTGATCCCAAAATAAAACTCCTCAAACACTATCCGAACAAGACTCAAGCAATTCACCCAAACGAACAATAACATTGAACAAGGTTACACTTACCTTACTTTAACTAATACATTGGGCACTCTCCAGTCCCAAAGTTTACCCAAGGAAGATGTAAGTAGTTAGATATCTCCCAATGATATTACCTACTTCCCATACAATACCAAGGAAATACATGAGTTACTTGTATGAAGAGACACAAATGGGCTCCCCACCATAAGAGACAACTTAATTTTTTTTCCCGAGACAGAATCAAGACACTACTAGGGGAAGGCCCAAACAGACTCCCTAGTACAAGGGGTATGCATCCATTATAAATTTACAAAATAATATGTGTGATACCCATGGTGGGTCTTCCCACCACAAGAACCAACCATCTTAACCGACCGGCGTGGGCTGTCACGAAAACACCCCAAAATTAAGGAGTTGGGACGGTCACACGGTTAGTCTGCACAGTTTGAGAAACTGTGTGATAACTATGTAGATCCTTATATCTGCATTGTTATTTTTTTTTGTTCATGGTTAGAACTATCCATTGAAAACCGTGTGCTCAACATGTCTAGCCAAATTTCCAACCATTCTCCAAAGACTCAATGGAAACCAAAGGGGGAGGGAATAACATTGTGTGATGAAATGGGTACAAAACCCTCCACCTATTTCCACCGAACGGGAACAACAGAAGAAATATGATGACACCATATTTTTAAATTCTTCCTATCTTTCATACTGAGGATAGGACTTTGTACAAGGGTTTAAACGACACTGGGGTTTCCCCTGACTACGCGCCAGCTTCTCTCCGGGACCTATGGCTGGAGCTCAAAATATTGAAGCATCTTCGGCCACGCAGTTTGGCTATTGAAACCCCTATGTGGAACTTCTTCTTTCGGTGCCACAAACAACTACACCGCATACCCTGATGGGTTCATCAAGACATAACACACTCCATAACTCACTTTACCAAAACCAGACATTTCACTGAAACAAGGGATCAGAATAAGCACACACATCGCACCTTGTTTCTTTAGGTGAGAAACAACAGAAGGGTAGGACATGTATAAACACTATCCTCTAAGATAGAGGATTTTATGTTTTTCCCAAGGGATACATACTCCCAACATAACAGAGAACCTAAGAGGATTGTGTGACCTTGACCTTTACAGTCAAAAGAGCACAAAACATCACAATGCGTCACTGAACATGACCCTTGTGATTGATAGAAACAATACATGGAACATGACCATATTCCAAGTCCCTAAAAACAGACAAGTTCAAAAAGTGGACACAATATCCTATCAGGACCAAAATCTCAAAATCGGTTGTTTAATAATAACTCTTGCTTCAAGGAAACTATGAAGAACCCAGAGGCCCTCTTAGACACCATCATTACACTCATCCACACTAACAACCAAAGAACACTTCCACCTTCGATGAATCATGAAACATAAGAAACCAAGGCCTCTTTCAACCTTCCACAAGAACTATCCCACTACAAGAGGATCTACAAATCAACTAAATTAATGGTTGTAGACTCAATCAACAGTGATCTATAAAATATTCCTTATATTGATCAACTGGAGGATTTTCCAATGGAGAAACAATATGGGTTGCACTTCAGTTGTGCACTAACCCTAAATGGGGGCATACCGTATCCAACGGGAGAACCCAAGGACCCAACCAAGATGGTCCATTGGTAAAAAAAACCATAAACCAGATCCAAACAAATGAAGTTAACCACCATAAAGGTGTCCCGAAACATATCTCAGAGGAGACTACTAACTGGTCCTTCTACCTAGCTTACTGACCAAACATAATCCCAAAACACAGTTCAAATAGGAGGGGTTATTGGACTAAAAAAACATCCCACAAAAACAACATCTTCAAAGACCCATAATACAAACCATCCCAAAACTATTCATCAAGACATCATGTTTTTCTTTAAAACCATTTCTTTTAAAACAAGCGGTTCAGCGGTAAGAGTATCAACCAATGGTACCCCATGGGCCTCACACATGCACGTTTTTGTGCCACACCAGACACCCACCTCATATCCGTCCTGGAACTCATCCAGTCGTGCCATCAACCATCCATCATCCCATATAACCCCATGAATGTGGTCACTAATGGAAATACCAAAGGTTAAAACAAAAACTCTTTCCACTTTTCAAAACCAAAACGGTCAACCAACACATCCTTTTTTTTCTCATAACCGCTAACCACGAGATCAAAATCCCAACTCACATCTTACAAAAATTTTCAGAAAGTCACAACCATTTAGAAAATAACTCACATTCAAGATATTCACATAAATTTCAAAACATCTCATCCCATTAAAACACACTCTGATTGTTTAGAAAACTCTATTGGAAACACTTTTCAAAATCTACTTCAATACAGTTTCTACCTTCAAAAGAGGTGTAATCACACCATTTTCTATTTCAAAATAATTCTGAATATTTAGTTCCAAAATTTCATAAATCATATCATTCCATATTTTTTTTAAAATCATTTCACAAAAACATTACACTTCTTAAAACCAAGTCACTTTAAAACCAAAGTTCCAAGATTTCAAAAATAAAGAACACAAGACAATGCGAGAGGAAACTAGTTTCAGTGGGTGACTTGGACATATGGTTGGCGGCCATATTCCAATCACTTCACTGTCACAGAGAGTGTTCTAGGGAATATCCCTAGCTCCACATGGCTTGCCAGACCCTGTGAGCCATTGAGACCATTAACCCAACTCTCTTTTCATTTCCCCTAATCATCATCAAACCAAGAAAACCAAAAGACATAGACAAATCCCAACTTCCCCTGGTGACTTGAATCCTGAAATGAGGTGTGGTAATCAAGAACACTACCCATAACCAGAATTCCATGTCCCAAAAATCATAACTATATACTATCCCAACTATTTCCTAAATAACATGACTCAAATGGAGCGAACCTCCTCTGATACCATTTTGTCACGAACCGAATCTGGTCGCCTTCAAAATCGGCACCTGATCCGGTCCATGGCAAGACCCGAAGGGCGTTCCCGATCCCCACGGGCTGGTACAAGTGCCTGGGTATCATAAAATGATAATTGGGAACGATTTACCCGAGTTTATAAACTTAAAACGACAAAAGAGTCCAATAAAACAAATCTGGATTTTTCAACTAAAACCGTCTTTTACAAAATTTCAGAACTGAAATACATAAGTTAAAACTATGTTTAAAGACCATTTCAATGGTACATAACCAAATAAGGACAGCCAAATAACCTCCATAAGGAAAGAGGCACCTCCCTCATGCTATCTCCATGACACTGCATCCCAATGGACAACTAAAAACCTGAATCAATGGCATAAATCTTGTACCCAAACCTGTGACATAAAATAAGCAAATCTACTTACACCCAAAGGTGTAAGTAGGGTGTGAGCGAAAGCCCAGTAGGATACCACAACTAATAGATTCCATGTGATAAACATTTAATGGCGAAAAGCATGCAAGTTTTCAAAGACATGAGATGCTAGTTAAAATTTCTAAAAGATGCAACATTAAATAAAAACAGTTTTCAGGTGGGATAATTTAAAGAATAAAAGCATTTAAAATAAATACCATAGCTACTGAATTTTCTAGCCTCTCATACCGTATACCGACGGTAAGAACAAAGTGTCCAGTGAGCACAATCAATGGGAAATAACTCCTAGGCACTAGCTAGCTGTGGGTCCCAGGTACCTCGTATCTCGGTGAGAGTAACCATCACAAATATCCATTCTCGTGCACGAGCCACTAGTAGGGAACATACCCATAACCTAGTGTTCCCCAATCATCATCATCATAGTTTAGTTAGAGTTGTCAGCGTCAATCTTGCTAAGTGAAACTGAGGCCAAACCCCACGGATTCACTAGCATACTAGTACACGTCCACCCACCTAGATACCCGAGTTTTCCATTTGTCCTCAAACAAGTTCAAAAATCCAAGAAGTATAGTTCTCACATAAAAATATCACTTACACATCACAAATTAACCAAACAGCCCCATGTACATCACGCAAGTCAAAAATTCCACTTTTCATTCAAATTCATTTTGAAATCAGACTCACTCCAAATTGCCTACAACACTTTTCACATTTCTTTAACACTTCCACAAATCCATTAAACAATTTTATAAAACCATTACAAGATATTCAACTCACATAACAGACCACACACATGTCACACAATACCCTTCTCACCTTCACAATTCATTTTATAAGTAAACTCACATGAAATATCCCACACCCGTGTTTCGCACACAAAACACAATTTAGTAAAACATTTCGACAATTTATAAAAACAATTATAAAAATGTTTAACATCTCAAATCACCACATTACCATTAAAAAACCCGCATTAGGTGAACACACTCACCCAAACAGTACATATACACCCTTTCCCAACTTTGTTTAACCAAATAAAACATTTGCAATTTTTATAAAACAAACCCAAGAGGTATAACCATTGTTTGCACACTAAACCCATTTCCAAAACCCTCATTTAAAAGCAAAATAATACCAATACAAAACCAAAACAGAATCTTTCAGCCCTAAAACAATTATTAAACCACCCCAAATGTTATAAAAATACATCAAATAATACCACAAAGATACACATGAAAGACACACGTTTTCATAAATCACCTTCAAGAAGTACAACAGGTTTTTACACCTTAAACTCATTAAAAAAAACCTACCTTCAAGGCCAACATGATAATAAGGAATTAACAAACCAGAATTGGCACCCCCTTTCAAGACTAATAAATCATTTTCATATGTTATAAACTAAACTCAAACATTACCCCAAGAGTCACACATGAAAAGTACCCAATTTCAAGCTATAATGCAACTAAAAATTAAATGTTTAAACAAATCCATAAAAACTGTTCTCACATCACATAAAACAGATTATAAACATGCTAAATTAATAATCAATGTAAGCTAACTCATCAAAAAATGGCTTCACATGGAATCACCTACCCTTTTGAGTCGAAACCCTCAAAACTTGGTGCGAAACATTAAGCGCACCACCGTTGCACCAAAAGGAATATAAATCCAGACCTAAACCACAATAATTTACCCAAAAGTCACAAAATCCGACATTAGGATCGAACCCCAACTTCTGGACATGAGGAACTTCAAGAAAAAGGAAATAAAACTAAAAGAGGATGGAAGGAACCAAGAAGGAATTCCCTTACTTGAAATATCTTGATGGAATCGGTCCCAATCCACCGAATAATGAATCACAAAGTACCCAAAACTGGTATGGAGGTTCGAAGGATTAATATTAGGTCATGTGGGGACTGAAATGGGGGAAAAAGGATAAAAAATGAAGGAGTTATGAAAGGATCAATTTACCTCTCCAAATCTGCCCGATTTTAGAAACCCTAATAAGTTCAGTACTAAATAGCGATGAATAAGAGCTCCAAAGAGGGTAGAGAGAGCTTGGCCGCGCGTATGGGTTCAAGGGGCGCAATTGTGGCTTTGAATCACCGAACAATACTTAAAAATGAATAAGTTATTAATTAATCAAATTTTATTTTTAAAACTGGAATTGGGCTTTCGGGCAGGCCCAATCCCTTAAATAAAAACCAACATAAACCTTGGTTATGGATTTCCAAAAGCTCCAAATTTTAATTGAGGTGTTAATATATCAGGGGAGGACATTTAAGAGTTGGAATTAGTGAAAAAGATTAAAAATTTAAAAAGTTATAAAAGAAATACAATTTATTTTTAAATCTGGAATTGGGTTCACGGTTTGACCCAATTCATGAAAACTCACATATTCTCCTTAAAACCTTTAGAAACCCCCAAAACAAAGAATTAATGGAAATTAAAATAAAAATACATTTAAAATAATCTATGTATGTGACACCAATTCATGTGATTATTCATTCAAATAATAAAATATTTACATAGTATCTGTTTGGCACAAATTGTCACAACAATAAACATTAAATATTAATAATATGGATGCTCACAAACACCTTGGATTTTGTTACTTGTGATTTTATTTTCAGTGTATTTTATGAAATTTATATTCTTTTTAATTATTATCATGAAATAGTATTCAATTATTTATATGTTAAAGATATTTGTTAATGTGTTTGGAACACTCTTAAGCGTACTCTGCGACCACTTTTAACTATTTATCACATACAAGAAATACTATTCATAGAAGAAAGTAATGTATGGAACCAACCATACATTTATGTTAAAGGATTTTCATGTATGGTTAATTGACCATATGATTGATGAAACATATGGTTATGGAATAGTAAATTTGTATAAGAACATTATGTTTTTTAAAAAGGAAATGTATGGATAATGAAACCTGTCTACATATGGAACATTATAAATGTATATATAATTAACCTTACATTTTGTGATCAACCTTGCATATTCAAATTTAATTTTGAAAAAATAAATCAATGGATAATAAATTTTATATTCAAAGATCTATACTGATGTTTCCAAATGTAAGTATCGTCAACCCTATGATTTTTTTCTGAAGGAACATTACATTTCAATTTTCAAAGATGAAAATTTTAATTTATGTCTTTATCAGAGCCTTTTGTAATAGACTTTTTGGAATTTTAAGGATATTTTAAAGTACAATGTGGATTGATTCAAATATCGTTTTAAATGATTTGAAGAACCATTTATATCATATATTTTATCTAATCTTCTTAAGGGATGTTATGACTACTCTGAGCTGTATTCTTTGAATTTTAATTCACTCTATTTATCAAGCGTCTATTTAGGATCGAAAATCTGCTACAAGATATATTGTTATATATATATATATATGTTTGTATTTTATGCGTCAGTTATTTATATATGTCAATAAAGAGAGTTCATGGATGTACTGATAATGATTACTAATTATTATTTCTTGTTCAAATTATTTCACTTCTACATCAATCAAGCATCTCATGTACAAGAACTACATTTTGGATATATACATGTTCAAACCTGGAATAACGATGCTATGCATTTTTTGATGTTCTTAAAAATCAAATATCCCTTATTAAACCTAATATATTTAGATATTTTTCATGATTATTATTCGTCTAAAGAGAATATTTATCTTTTATCAGTTGTGTACTAATACAATTGTGATCTAAATCTATTTCTTGTCAAAACTACATATTATCTATGTTATGTTTTTATTTCTCGTATTTAGTGTTGGAGGAGTGTCATGTTCTCACACTACTCTTTAGTTTTATTGGTGCCCTATAAAAGAATGAGAAAGGTCTATTTTTTAAGGCTTTGTTTTCTAGGGTGACAACATCATGAACTCAGTTATGGGTCGGTCTTATGATACAAGGACCTTACTAGTTAAATTCACCAAGCCCATGAAGATGGTGATTGGTGGAGTGGAATAGGGAAATTTATTACCCGAACCACTATAAATTGATGTGATTTTTTCACTATTCATTATCTGCTACATATATATTCTCATAAAAAAATCTCTCGTGCTCTATCTACTATTGATTTGAATCGAAACAAATGGTAAATTCATAAAAATAAACAATTCACCCCCCCCCCCTCTAGTGTTATCATTATAGTATTTCTGATATATTATTTGGTATTATATGTTGAGCTATTCAACAATGTTACAACATGATAAAGGCATAATATTTACATTAGTGATGGTAATGTAGAATCTCATGGATGGAATGTCAATGAATCATAGTCCATATATCAACGTTGAGAATTATGGATGATGGAAGTCACAAATGATAATCTACCTAAAAAATCATTCATTTATTGTATACTCAATGATATCTACTCCTTATTCAATACCTCAAAACATGAAACATGGTTTACTAGTAAAAAAGCAATGTTTGATTTTAATTCAAAAGAAATGAATGCCATTATTTATGGTCTTGGACTAGATAAATTCAAATTCATGTCACAATGACGAGTAGCCTATGAAATGTGGCATGCAATTGTAGTAGCTGATGATGGTACTAACAATGTTAGACAAATTAGATATGCTACAAAAAAATTAATGTTTGATACATTTAGAATGTATAATGGAGAGATAATAATAGATATTAATGGAAGGCTAGCATAAATTTTTAATAATATAATATCTTTAGTTGAGAGTATCTTCCATCCTGATCATGATATGAAGATATATGATTTCTACCTGGGATGTAGAATGGAATTTCTATAGAAATCTGCCAATCTAGACCTATAAATAATCTGAGAATTAGAGAATTGATTAGAAGGTTAATGATGTATGAGGTTGAAATAAGAGATGAAGTTGAATATCACAAAGTATTTGTAAAAATGATAAAACTCCTATAAAAGTTGTATCCCAAAAGAAGAAAATAAAACTGAAACAATAAGAAATAAATTCAGACTCATCTTTCTTAGAAATTAAGCTGACCCATAGAGCGTGAAAATATGGTAAGATTTATATGGACAAAAATGGATTTAGAAGAGACATAAAGAAGGATAAAATATACTCTTGGGATGTAAGATTTTACTAATGAAAAAAATTGGATAATATAAGTCCTGAGTGTCATCAATATGAAGGACATAAGTGGAATATAGAAAAAAAATATTAGATGAATGATGATTATGAGAAAAGTTCAAAAAAATCTATAATGTTTAAATGGAGTGTTTCAGAAGACCTAGTAGCTCATCAATCTCTGATTCAGAGAAGGGTGAATCTTATCTGAAAGAAAATATTTAATTTATGGAGAAAGAAGAGAAGGTAATATATTATTCTTAATCTAATTCTGAGTTTAGTTACTAAAATGAAAAAAATAACTCCCTATTATACTATTCTTGAAGAAAGATATGTCTCGCTATTAAAGAAAAAAATATTTAATAAAATATTCACAATTTTATTTTAGTAAAAATAGATACATTAATTAAAAAACATCATGAAGAAATTTTGAAATTTAGTTCATCTACTATAAACTATACTGACCATGAAAATAATATTCAAAATGACGGGGAGAATTAGGAACTTATAAGAGTTTTTCTCTTATATTTCCTAAAAGAAAAATATTTATGAAATTAAATTCATTGTAAAAAATGTAATTAAAAAAATTATTTGATATATTCAGTATGGCTGAAAAACCCAAACTACAGAAAAAAAAAATTTCTCGGTTCTGATAGCCAAAGCTTGTCTACTGTTAAATGTTATCATTATGGTATTAATGTACATTCTTTGAATGATTGCTATTTCAGAAAACCTCAATTATGTGATTTCATGCAAGTTCATTCTTCAAAAGTTTTATCTAATTTTAATTATAATAGTGTTGATAAAATAAATCTGTTTGGATTCTTAGGTCTTTGATAGCTAACAATGCTGGACCCAAAAATATATTGGTATTAATATTTTTTAAAATTTTACCATGTATGGAACATGCCGCATAAAATGAAAATATATATGGTATATAAAGAGTGGATATTTGATACATATAAAATGAAATTCATCAAATTTATGTACACATAGAAATATATATTTATGTTTAGTCACCTTAGGTTACAATTCCAAAGGAAAAATTATTGGACATGGAATTGTTGGATATACATATACTCTATCAATTAATAAACTACTCTATGTACAATGATTGAAGAAACATCTGACAAACATTTTTCAAAGTTGTGTTGATGGATACAATGTTGATTTTTTTAATAATCATTGATCTATATTTAAAAATAATTTTCTTAAACATTGTGAACCCTAAATTGATAATGTCTACACTTTGGATTTAAATTAATTGGGTAAAATGCAATTTAACTATTTAACCACTAATATAAATGTGTTGTGAATTTTTCATAGAAGACGTGGTCATTGTAATATATTTTTTACTTATGTTATCTAAGAAATTATTAGGTTTATATTTTCAAAGTCTCAAATATGATATTGATAGATTCTTTGATGCATGTCAAATAGGAAAGCAACAAAAATCCAAATTCAAATATGTTTACAAAATTGCTACATCAATCCCACTAGAAATTATTCGTATGGATTTCTCTAGACCATCTAGAATAGCATGTTAGGCTCATAAATTATATGTATATATTTTATTTGAAGATTATTATATATTTACTTGGGTATATTCTCTAAAACTAAAAAGGATTCTTTTTATGTTTTTGATACTCTTTATATAAGAGTTGAAAATGATAATGGTTTTAAAATAATTTCATATAGAAGTTATCATCATGGATAGTTTTATAATCAATAATTTAATTCTATTTTCTCTAATATTGGTTTTAAACACTCCTTCTCTGCATTAAGAATAACTATGCTGGATGGAATTGTTGTAACAAGAATCATATCTATTCACGAACTAGCTATAACAATGCTAAATGAATACAATCTTCTAACCAGGTTTTTGGCAGAAGTTGTAAGCATAGATTGATTTTTATAAATTTTCTTTTAATTAAACATATTTTCAAAAAATTCTCCTAATGAACATTGGAATAATAGAAGCCTAAGGTAATGTATTGTAAGGTTTCTTGATTTAAGGTATATATATTGAACACCACAGAAAATCATGGAATGTTTGATCCAAAAGCTGATGAAGGAATACTCTTAGGATATTATGAAACTTCTGAAGATTATATATTCTTTTATAAATTATCTAAGAATGTTGAAGAATATTTCCTTGTAAATTTTACTGAAACTTGTCCTTTTAATAATGGAAATGATTAAACAGATGAAGTAATTGGTTCTTCTAACAACATGATACTTGATAAGATGAAAATTTATTTTTAAAATATAAATAAAATTCATACCAGTTTAGGAGAAAATGATACTAATTAACCTAAAAGTGCTCTGCATATAATTTCTAGAATCTGGAATAATTTCCCTTTATAGACTGTTACAGATGATCTAGACATAGGAATACAAATTAGAAGAAGTGTAGAAAACCTAGTGGAAAATTCTTCATTTCTATCTCAGCTAGAGCCTATGTATTTTGAAGAATCCATAGAGGACGAATGTTGGTTATTATCCATGCTAAAAGAGCTAAATAAGTTAAAATGAAACAATGTATAGATATTAGTGCGAATACCATATAATTATACAATTATAGAAACATAATTCATTATTGGGTATAAATGTCACGACCCCCTCCCCAGAAGGAGTACCCCTCCTGGGCCTGCAATATGGGATGGGAGATAATGCCCCCCCCCCGAGTTCTGCTTCTAGTAGGCCTCAATTTGGAAAATAACACTGAGGGTATAGTAAACACCAAAAAGGGAGGCATTACTATCTAATAGAACACATGAAAAAGAGAGATACATGATAGACACCAACCAACTAAAACTCATACTAAAATGTAACAGAATTCAAAAGTGCACATATGTAATTTCTTGAATAACTACTACAATTGAAAGTAAAAACTAAAAATATAAAAGGAATGTAAAAATAACTGCATCCACAAGCTGAAACAGCTCCCCCAAACCCATGCTAGTAGAAACTATCTTAATCTACAACCTTCTCTAAGTGACCTAAAAATAGTTTATATATGCATAAGGTGAGTATAACATTATACTCAGTTGGATCCTCACCATAGCCTCTCGTGAAAAAGTAATGAAAGCATGTTAAAGCACAGTGAATAACTAGTGAAACTAACTCATCACCTAAAAAGGTATATTATGTTCCCTGCCACACCATCTATACTCTCACCAAGTATTGCATATTTTATTATATAATATAATAATGAATATCAATGGTACCCCACTACTACTTCCCCACTATTTTTTCCCTTATAACAAACACCGCACGTCCTAAGAATATCTCTCAAATGTGGCTTGCCCGCAGACACCTGGGTGATGCACCACAACATGCACATCATGCAATGAAACCACTACATCCATGTATGAAAAGTTACCTGGTAGTTTCATGGAGACACCACAACTCGCATAACATATATCATACATTGGGTATTATACCACAAACTATTAAAACCCATACATCGAGTAAGGATCCTCAAGCCATCACATATTATACTCATTATACATATAGTAGTCCATACAAAAATATATCCAGAATATATGTTTATGAATAAAAAAATCCACTACATCCCTCTGCACACATATATGGGTAAACTTAAATGTTATGCCTACTAGCACATGTAACTACCAAACTAAGAGAGTGCGGGTGAAGGGGGTAGTCAGTCATCCGTCATTCCACTAGAATGTTGGGGAAAGCACAACTATGGCTCAAAATACCTGGGGTGTTAGTCAACCTAACTGACATGGCAGATTAGCATATAGAAACTCAAAAAGTATAGAATATACTATATCTTAAAACATCACAATGGGAATAACATAGTATTAGACTCAACTAGAGAAAATGTCTCTTAGACTCCTGACTACCAATTATAAGAGTAGGTATCCTATAAGAACATGACCATTTAATGAGATTTTGGTACATTAATTCATTCCCTTTTTATCATTTTCACATTACGTTGATTAATTATTTAACAATTAATTATCCATTAACAATTACACATTAATTTTCATTAGTATCACATCGATATTCCACCGTCCCTTTAAATTGTAACCTCAACAATATGTCCCGATAAGCTCTAACCCCATGGCTTGACATTATTTATTCAATCTTTTATTAAAAACATTATTACTTTATCATATTCCCAAGAATTCTAGAAAAACAATCTAAGATACTAAACACATGGGGGCATAACTCGGGGAGTAAATGAACTACTCATCAACTCTTCTCCACCTATAGAAATTGCATAGACCCATCCTCCCTAAAAAATCTAAACACATATAGCATGTGGCATACCGCGATTTTATTTTCCCCTTTCAAAAGGTGGGTAAGTAGACCAGCAGCTTTGAGCAGTGTTGAAAGTAAAGAGGATAAATGAACAATAAGAATCAGTAATCATCCAAACATTCACATCCAACCCATTTCATAATCTCTGGTGTCCTCCCCAACACCCTCAAGTATAAACTGATGCATCTCTCCACTCTAGAAATCAACAACTACCACACCCAATTGTAATCCCTACCCCCACATATCACAACATCCATCCATGCTCACATCACAACACAAGTTGCAACAAAACAATAATCATATCAATTGGGCTCTTCGACCTTAATCAAGAAAGAGGGTATCCTTGAACTCTACAAGAAATCATCTTTTATCAAACAATCATTTCTTTAATACATCTTGAATTAATTGATTTATTATTTTAAGGTTCCAACTTTAGGAAAGATAAAAAAGTATGCAATCAAAAATTGATTAAACATTCTTACTACAACAATATGATTAACATAAAATTACAACAATAACAACTATATCCATTTACATTCCTCTTTATCTTTATCCAAAAATTATAAATTAATTATGGCTTTATGTTCTTTTCCAATATATATATAATATGAAAATAGAAGTAAGGTATGCATACATATCACTATATCCAGCAAAAAAAGAGGCAACATCATACGATCGATATCAATTTATCTATCTGGTTCACATATTTAATATATCAATTCCATTGTGATCCAGTGGGTTAAAGCATGATAACTCTATAGTGGCACATTAAATAATAGAGAAGAAACAAATCACCAACCACAAAATGTTCTAAACATTCATTATACAAGAATGATCCATACAACGGATCATGATTGACACCTCCAATGATAATTACATCAACCCGAGGATGTTGTGGCATGAACACACCAACTGAAACCAAAGAAACTCAAATAGATGCATGGAGATCATATGCCATAAAATGTAAAGGATTACCCAGAGAAGATGAACCCAAAATAACAATGATAAATCATACCTTATATTGATTATTGATGGATACTTCTTGGTTTCACTAAAATAGGGGGAGCACTTGCATCAAGAAGAACTTTGAGGGAAACTAGTCCAAGGAGGAAGTATTGTCGCACAAATTCTATGGGAAGGAAAGGAAGGTTTGAACTTTTAACACTTGAGTACAAAGAGGGAAATATAGGGAGGAAGCTATCTCATCCCATTAGAAAATTTAATGGATCAATGGTCTAAGATACATTGGAATTTCCATTAATAGATGATTGCAATAAACCATGTGGTTTGACCATGTAAAAGAATCTCAAGACATATGAAATTTAATATAGGAGTTATAGGATTTTATTCGACATTAAATCCTTATAACTAGGTCTGAAATGATTTTTTAGTCAATAAAAACGTTAAATCAGTAAAAATGGAAAAATATAGAAATTTTGAAAAGGGAATTTGAAATAGTTTTCGAAACAATATTCATGAGCTATGACACAGTGTTCGGGACACCGTGTCCATGACACTGTGTCTGTGACACCGTGTCCGTGACACCCTGTCCGTGACACCATGTCTGTGACACCGTGTCCGTGACACCGTGTCTATGAATGTGTGTATGTGACACTGGGTCTGTGACACCATGTCCAGTACACCATGTCTGTGATACTGTGTCCATGACACTGTGATAGTGACATCGTGATAGTTACACATTTTTGTGGCACCTTGTCTATGCACCGTTTTTGTGACACAATTTCTATCACACCATTTCTTTGACACATTGATTGTGATACTATTTCGATGACACTATTTCTGTCTCACAGTTTCTATGACACGGTGATTGTGACACCATTTCTATGACACCATTTCTATCACACTGTTTCTGTTACACCCTGTCTGTGACACTGTTTCTATGACACTATTTCTGTCACACCGATTCTTTGACACTGTGACAATTTTCATAAAAATGGAAACACTATTTGCAGAACTATAAATTTGGGATAGTGTTTGGGATGAGTTACCATGACCTCCAAAAATATCTCAAACACCAAAGTTTAGTAATGTAATAGTCCAGAGAGGTCTGGTCCATTACATCAAATACCTCTCAAAACATTCTCATCTTGGAGAATCCAAATCCAACCCAAAAGACAACAAAAAATGGGTCCCAACAACAACTCCATGATATGCCTCTCAAAAGGGAGAATTATATATAAAGAAAAAAAATAAATTCATCTTATAAACACAAAAGTTCTATAACCGCAAAGCTATCATCGTTACATGAAAATATCTCAACATCAAAAAACTATGGGTACTGAGCACCTATCTATGACACAAATTACCAGGTACTCTCTTCTACACCACCGTGCCACCATAAGATATGAACCAAAGAAATAGAATACGGGTGCTACACCATCTCTTTGTGTTCTTGGATCTCCACATGCCGCCCCTCGAAGGTTGAATCATCATAAACCTCGATCTCTCCCCAATCTATGATGTATGAGTCATCATGAAGATAAATAAAGAGTTGTGATAAATGAAAAACATCATGTATCTAGATCATCTGTGAGGGAAGTTCTATCTAATACTCCATGACTCCCTCATGATCCAACACCGCTAAAGGCCCAACAAACCGAGGATAATGCTTACTCTCACAACCATTCCTTTGCTTCCCACGATGGGGAGATGCCTTAAAAAACATGATCCCCAACATAAAATTCTAATGATCTCTTCCATTGGTCGACATATGATTTATGATGATCCTTTACTTGATTCATCCTATCAGGAATCACTTGAACCATTTCTATTGTATTCTACATTAGTTCTGGTCTAAGAAATGTTGACTCTCTGACCCCATTCTAGCACAACAGAGAATGTAACGTCATGACATACAAGGCATAAAACGGTTCCATAGAGATAGTGGAGTGAAAAATATATTTTTAATAGATCTCCACCAATGGTAAGAGTATCATCCCCAAACCTCTAAAATCTAGGACACAAGAGAATAACATGTCTTCAAGTGTCTAGATGGTCCACTCTATATGACCATCCGTTTGAGGATGAAAAACAATGCTAGAAAATAGCTGAGATCCAATAGAATGTTGGAGATATCTCCACAACCTAGAAGTAAAATGTGGATATTTATCAAAAATGATCATCCTTGGGACTCTATGAGGTCTCACCACATCCCTTAGACAATGCATAGAGAAAACATCCACTCATCTTGACTCCATGATTTCTATAATGTGGGATGATTTTATTAAACAATATACAACCACCCAAATAGCATCATGTCCTCCTTGATCATGAGGTAAACCAGTATCAACGTCCATTGAGATGTCCGACAACTTCCACCGAGGAATATCTAATGGCTGTAGAAAACCACCGTGGACACAGTGCTCAGCCTTCACCATTTGGCAGACCAAACATCATGATAGAAACATAGAAACTGCACACTTCATCCCAGGAAACAAAAAATGAATCCTTGTTCCTTGTTACATATGTGTCACACTAGGATGCACCACTAAATGTGATCTAGGGAATTTTCATAGAACTATCTCACACATAGACAAAGGAACAAAAAAATTTCCATGATACAAAATTCGGTGTTGTTCATCCTCAGAACGACCATCAGGGGCCTCGCCACAAACAACTCGGTCTCTCTGGACCTCCACCTCAAGATTCCCTAATTAGGACTCTTCCACCTAGTTCACTAGATATGAATGAACTGTCTATTGAAAAATACAAACTCTACAACCAAATTCTCCGGTATCGAGATATAATTCTAACATTTCTTCCATAACACTCCAAGAATCACCAGATCCCCACACTACAACACTACGTGAATACCTGATCAGCACATCAGCTATAAAACTCCCATTTTTAGAGGTATATGATATTTCGAAGTCATATTATTACAAGAACCCTATCCAATGGTGCTATCTAAAGATTATTTCTTACTGGGAGAAAACATACCTTAGGCTCTTACGATTGGTGACTACCACAAAGCACTCACCAATGATGTAATGTCTCCAAAACATCAAATCAAACACCATGACTGCCAACTCAAGATCATGGGTGGCATAGTTATGTTCATGGGTAATAACATATTGAAACCAATTAAAAAAATGATATTTACTACATCATAATAGTTCCCAACCCCAGATGTGAAGCATCACAAAAAACATCAAACATACTTCCCTCTACTCGATGAGAAAGAAAAATATCACATAATAATTCTATTCTAGATAGTCAAATGTTGCATGAAATTGATCGGTCGTTATGAATGCCTGATAGTTCCTCATCAAAGCTGTTATAGGAGACACAACTCAAGAGAAATCGTCTACGAACCACCTGTAGTAGCCTACAAGACCATGTAAACATCTCACCTGTGACTCTAACTTGGGGGATTCCCAAGACACTAATAATTCTATTTTCGATTGACCCAAAACTAAACCATTTTTAGACACAACATACCCCCACAAAATGGGCTTCTCAAGCCCAGAACTCACACTTAGGAAACTTCCCAAATAGCTGATGTTGATGGAGATCTACCAAAATAGCCTGTATAAGCTCTGCATGCTCATCCTCAAACATGGACTGAACAAGGATTTCGTCAATGAAAACAACCATGAACATTTCCAGGAACTCACGTAACCCATCATTCTACGATCCCATGAACATGACTGGAGTGTTCGTAATGCCAAATGGAATTACAACAAACTCATAATGCCCATGACGACAATGGAAAGGAGTATTCCAGATATCCTCATCCTTCAAACACATATGATGAAATCTTGACAATAATTCGATATTTTAAAACCAACTTGAACCCTTAGGTGATCTAATATATCATCAATCTGCAGAACAGAATAGTGATTCCTCACTTTCACTTTGTATAAGTGATGATAATCGATACATGACAACAAAATTCTATCAGCCTTCTTCACGAAAAAAAACTGATGCACCCCATGGCGACACACTCATCCGAACAAATCCACACTAAACAAACCATCAAGCTCTATACATATATCTAACAACTCAAAAGGGTCCATCCTCTATTTACTCATTAAATTAGAACATTCTCCTAGTTATATCTCGATCCCAAACATGATCTCTCATCGAGGGGGTAATCCTACAGCCTCCTATGTAAATACATCAGGGGACTCTTCATAGATCTTATGAAACACCAAATACTGGACCTCTGAAGAACACATCATCTGCTCATCCATCAAGGGTGATTAGTACAGAACATTCCTCTGACCCATCTAAGGGTCCCACTCATCAACAAAAACCACTGGATCTTAATCATCAACGAAGAACACTACCTTCATCATGATGCAATATATGATAGATTTCACTAAATACAACCAATCCTTTATATGGTTGACATAATATGGTTTTATCCATAAATATAAGAAATGTTCCTAAGAGTGTTGATGCCCCAGCACTAGCTCACAGTCTTAACATACTTCAAACTAGTCAGCTCGACCTCCAGCTGGCTTAGTCAACACCAAGGAAACTGGATTCCTTTCTACCTCAAGTCCCAAATCATGTAATAGGGTAGGAGAAACGAAGGAGTGTGTCTCTCTTGAATCAATCAAGGCATAAACTAAGGTAGAAAACATGAAACGGGTACCTCGAATGATCTCATGCTCACCTGGAGCGGGCAAAACTAAATCATGAAGCTATCCACGACCACCTCCACGACATCTCTGACCGTAATGATGACCACCACCATGGCTGCACACTACTCTATGGGGACAGGGAGCATCACATGGCTATCCTATGCCTACCCCCATCAACCCTATGTTGATCAAATGCTGGTACAACCTGCTGCTGTTTCCTCTACTAGAATAGTCTCAACAGAGGAACATGGAGTGATGCACCTTGTGCACAATGACTTCTCTAAAAGGTCAGGAACTCTCGCTCCATATGACCTCGACCACCACAATAAAAACAAGCGCTTAATCCCATGGAATATACATGAGATCTGTTTCCCTGAGAGAAACGAGTTTCTTAGGGGTGGGACCTACCCCCAGATAAATGGAAACTCTTATTCCCTGAAAATCGTGAACCCCGGACAAAAACACTGCTTCATGATGAATCCTGACAACTCCCCTCTCGTGATGATCTATTTCAATCCAATGTCCCCTCGATGACCTCCACCCTTTCCAGCATCTCAAGATAAGTCTTCACCATAAATTTGTTAACATGGCATTGGATCTCTGGATGGAAATCCTCCTCGAAATGCCTCTCCCTTGCCTCCTCATCGGGAAATAGCTCTGAAGATTATCTTAAAAGGTTCACGAAACAGATTCCAAACTCTCACACATTGTAGCTCCCCTATTGAAGGGTAAAAATCCCTTAGAGATTGGACACCTTCATGGTCGAAGAAATAAAATGGACTCAAAACTTGTTTCAGAACTCCTCTAGTTATATCGCGTATCCTCATGACCACCATGTTACAAGAACAATCACTGCCTCACCACTCCACCCATTGTCGTCACAACCAAGGAAACCTAGTGCTCTTTTTGAGCACAGATCAAAATGATGCCTATCTCGACCTCCCCAACTAGTCTTCGTTGACTGCTTCTGAAATGAATCACTCATACTTCTATATCCTTGGTGCAAAAATTCTCGGAGTATCCACCTCGACGTGTAGTCGTCGTCATCGTCTGCCATTTGAAGATCTTCTGGTACTGCCTTCTAGACATCTTTTATGTGATCCTAATAAGGACGACAACCTTGATCCATACCTGTAAAATAAAAAATAGCTAGAACACCATGACCATGAATATGGAAGACTCATCATTAATTAACTAATTTTTTCTGTTATTTTTTTAGGTTAAACCATACCAAGGTCTACCCATTAAATCACAATCGCAAAGGAGAATAATGCATGATCCTTTCCTAAGTCTCTACCCCACAACGAGTATCACATTGTTTAGTAGCCATTGTAAATATAAAGTTTTGTGCATATGATCATAGGGGTCCCTAAATGCCTATGACTCATATGGTCTACAGTGTTTACATCACTTGCTAAACGTGAATGAAATTGATTACCTACCAACCCATGAAACCTCGCCCATTCCTAACACCAAACTCCATTATATCCCTTAACTGTACCTCTAATACAAATTCGTCATGACCCCCTCCCCACAAAGAGTACCCCTCATGGGTAGGAAATATGAGAAGAGAGATAATGACACCCCACCCCCTGAGTCCCACGTCTAGTAGGCCTAAGGTTAGTGAGTAGAAACAAGGGTATAGTAATCACACAAATGGAAGTCATTACCCTCCATGAAAACACATGAAAAGATAGAGATAAGAAAGATACAAACAATCTCTATATCACACTACAATATAAAAGAAATAACAAGTGAACATATGTAATATCATGTTAAAAAACTAAAACTGAATGTGAAAAGCGAATGTACCAGAGGAAAGTAAAAACAATTGCAACCACAATCCCTGACTTCTCCTGCAACCCCATGCTAGTAAAACCCATCTTGATCTCCAACCTTTTCCAAGTAACCTGAAAACCAGTTTATATAGACATAGGTTAATAATAACAGTATACTCAATAGGATCCCCCCCCAAGTCTTGTTGTGAAATAGAAATGAATGCCTACTAAATCACAGTGAACAACAGGTGAAACTAACTCTTCACTGAAACATGTATACTATAATCCTAACCTCACAATGGTTACTATCACCAAGATTCTCATAAAAGAGTTTCTAATATAATAATGAATAATAATGGCACCCCACTACTCCTTGACCACTAGTTTTCCATATTTCCATGATATCACACGTCCTAAGAATCTCTCTCTAAAAAGGCTTGCTCATAGAATCCTAGGTAATGCCCAAAAACATGCACTTTGTGCTAAAAAACTACCATTTCCAGATAATAAAAGTAACCTAGTAGTTTCTAGGAGCCGCCACAACTCACAAAGTGTATATCATACGTTGGGTATTATACCTCAAGCCATTACGGCCCATACACTGAGTAAGGATCCCCTATCCAAAGGGTGTAGTCATCCATCCATCCTCCCACCAGAATATGGGGAAAAACACCCCCGATGGCTTAGATCCTTCATGGTGTCAGTCACCCTAACTTATGGGTGGAATAGTGTATAGAACACAAAAAGTAAAAAATATACTATATCTCTCAACCACATAATGGGAATAACATAGTCTTAGACTCAACAGCACCAAACGTCTCTCAAATTCTTGGATTCCACTTTTAAGATTATGAATCCTATACAAACACAACCATTTAATGATCTTTCTTTACGTTACTTCATTAAATTTTTATCAGTTTTACATTAAGTTAATTAATTGTTTAAATATTAATAATCTATTAACAATTCTACATTATACTTCATTAACATCACACCCAAAGCCCATTGTACCACTAAATTTTACCCTAAGCATTGCGTCCCAGGAAGCTCTAACCCCATGGGTTTACATCATTTATTCACTAATTTATTAACAACATTATTATTTTACCATATTCATAGGCATTATATAAATACATTCAATGATACTAAACACAATGGTGATCAGCTCAATGTGTATATGAAATACTAGTCAAGTCTTTTCCACCTATAGCAAGAGGAGAGACCCATCCTCCCTCGAGAAGCTAAAAACAGAAAGCACATGGAATACCCAATGTGTCTTCACACCATTTGGAATGAGGTTAAAAAAACTATCTACTTTGAGAAGTGGGGAAAGAAAATAGGATAAACAACCAACATGAATTAGAAAGCATCCAAAAATTCACATCCTACTCATTTCATCATCCATGATGTCCTCACCGACACCCACATGAATAAACTAATGCATCTCACCACTCTAGTCATCAAATGATTCCACAAACGATAGGACTACCTATACCCACATATCCCAAAATCCATCCAGGATCAAATCACAATAGATTTAGTATGAAAACAAACAACATATCAATTGGGCTCTTGTCCCTTAAATAAGCTAGAGGGTAACTCAGAACCCTACAAAAAATTATATTTTATCAAACAATGAAATATTTAATCCATCTTGAAATAACAAAAAAAAATTTGTAGGTTACAACATCGGGAAAAATAAACAGTAAACAGTCATAAATTGATTAAATATTCATACTGCATCAATTTTATTAACATCAAATTAAAACAAAAAAAAAACTAGATTCATTTACATGCAAATTTTTCATTATCCAAACAAATATCAATTAATTTTGACTATACTTTCATTAACAATTTCTATCATAAATGAAATTCTAACAAAGTATTGCATAGCTATCAAACAATATAGAAGAAAAAGAGGTTGTAGCATATGATCGATGTCAATTTATTTATATAGTTTAAATATTAAATATGTCAATTACATTGTGATCCATTGGGCTGAAACATGATAACTCTATAGTTGCACATAAATGAATATAGACGCACAAAATCTTCTACCTCAAAAGGTTTATAACGTTCTTTATACGAGAATGATCCACACAACGGATCACGATCTCCTCCTCTCATGACAACTACAACCACCTGAGGATGTTGCGGCACAACCTTACCAACTGTAACACAAGAAACCCCATTAGAATCATTGATATCACATTGAATAATATGTAAATGAGAATCAATTGAATATGAACCAAAAAGTACAATGATAAACAATACCTTATATAAATTATTGATGGATGATGCTTGGTTGCCCCAAAACAGGGGGTACAGTTGCAGAAAGAAGAACATCGAAGGAAAAAAAATCCAAGGAGGAAGTTTGATCATACAAATCCAATAGGTATTAATGTATGGTTCGAGCATCTCCCACCCAAGAACAAAGAGGAATAACTAGGGAGAAAGCTATCTTGTCCCATTATGAGATTTAATTGAGTAGAAGATTAAGATATGCAGGATTGTCCATTAAAAGAGGATTGCATTAAACCACGTGATTTGACATGAAAAACAATCCAGAAACATTGAAAAACTAATATATGAATTATGGGATTTGATTCGGCCATAAATACTTAAAATAACGCAAAATATTCATTTTAAATCAATGAAAATGTTAAATTGGTGAAAATGGAAAAATCTGGAAATTTTGCAAAGGAAATATGAAACAATTCTAGGAATGCTATTAATGAGCTGTTGAACCATGTCTATAACACAGTGACTATGACACAGTGACAGTGACACCGTTCCGGTGACACCGTTCCAGTGACACAGTGTCAGTGACACTATTTTTGTGAAACTTTTTATGTCACACTATTTCTGTGAAACTTTGATTGTGATGCCATTTCTATGACATTGTTTTTGTAAAACCATTTCAATGACACCGTGACTATGACACCATTTCTTTGACTCAGTTTCTGTCACACCGTTTCTCTGACACACTTACTGTGACAGCATTCCTGTAACACAGTTTCTGTCACACCATTTCTGTGACACCGTGTCTGTGGCACCATTTCTGCAACTTCATTTCTATCACACTATTTCTGTGACATAGTGATTGTGACACCCTTTCTGTGACACTGTGACATTTTTTCACAAAACCGGAACCACATTTCAGAAAATTTGGAAAATTTACAATGCGTTGGGGATGAGTCAACTTGACCTCCCAGAATACCTCAAACACCAAATTGCAACAAAATGTTGGATCAGAGAGGTCCGAGCCTTTAAAAATAACAAGATGATCAATGTATTATAACATTGAAACAAATCTAAACTAGTAGCTAAAGGGTATAATCAAGAAGAAGTTATATATTATGATAAATCCTTTTCTCCTGATGCTAGACTAGATGCAATTAGAATTATTTTGACATATGCATCTCATATAACTTTTAAATTATATCATATGGATTTAAAATAATGTTTTTTAAATGGATATATAATGAAGGATGTTTGTGTTGAGCAACCACATAGTTTTGAAAATTCTGTGAAACTAGATTTTGTTCGTAAACATACTAAATATCTCTATGGTCATTAACACGAACCTAGAGTATGGTATCTATGATTAATTTCATTTTTTTAAATGGTTTCACTGTTTGTTTGAAAGACCAAAACATCTTTAGGAAAATATTTCTTTCTAATTTATTATAAGTTTAAATCAAGGTTTTCAGATGATATCATTGGATCAACAAATAAAAAATATTTCATTGATTTTTCAAAATATATAAAAAAGAATTTGAAATAAGCAAGATTTAAAAATTAAATTTCCTTTTAAGACTCAAAATTTATCAAAAATAATAGGGAAATATATTAAATTAAAGATAATAAATTACTAATTTATTCAAAAGGTTTGTTCATGAGAACAATATGACATAATAAACTCCCATGTGTAGTAATATTAAACATTAATTAGATTAAACTGGAAAAACAGTTGACAATAAGTTATATAGAGATAAGATTGGATGTTTACTATATAATATTACTAGAAGACCTGATATTATGTTTTCAGTATGTCTTTCTTCTAGAATTCAATCAAATCCAAAAGAATCCCATATTTCTTCTATTTAAAGGATTTGTAGATATTTTAAAAGAACAATTAATCTATATCTTCGTTATCCAAAAAATCATATTTTAATTTATTATCATATTTAGATGTATATTTTAGAGGATGTATATTATATAGAAAAGGTAATTTAGGAACCTATCACTTTTTAGGAAAATCCTTAGTGTCGTGGTCAAGTAAGATGCAGCACTCGATTTCATTATAATTAGCTGGAGCAGAGTATGTTTCTGTAGGTATTTGTTGTGAAAAAGTGATGTAGATGGAAAAAAATCTAGTGGACTTCAGACATAATTATAATAATAAAACCTTTTTACTGATAATATATGTTCTATAAAAATTTCAAAAAAAAAAGTCCAATAAGTCATTCTACAACTAATAATATCGATATTAGTCATCATTTTATAAGAGATCATTTCTCAAAAAGGATATATCTTTAGAATTTTATAATTTCAAAAAAAATTGCTGATACTTTTACTAAAACTATTCTCACATATTGTTTTGTTTTTTTATGGGGGAGTTAGGTTTAATTAATTTTAAATTAAATTAATTTTTCATTACTAATTTTTTTTAAATATTATTTAGTTTTATTATTTTTATCTTATAGGATTTATTTTAATATATAGTATCTTAAATTTATTTACAATACATAATTATTAGGTATTTATTGATAATTATTCTATGACATGAGGAACAATGACATAGGTCATTTGTCAAAAATAATTCATTTTTCGAACCCCTCTTATTCATAACATTTTTTTACTCAAAATGATAAAACAACGTGTTGTCAAACCCTCAATCTTCGTTCGGCCTTCAAAACACTAGAAGTTGAAAATATCATATTTTTTTTATCTTTAAGAATGAATAAAACCAAGATAATCGAATAATGAGATGAAAGTGAATTTAAACGTTAAATAGTATCATGCAGAAAAGTTCTTCATGGAAATGTGATTGATCTCGGATGGTTATACTAGACCAAAATACTCCTAAAACAAGCACTGTATTTTCATAGAATTGAGACAACATTCAATGTCATAAACTCAAAAATTATCTATGAGGAAGAAATTAATTATTTTTATAAGGGTGTCTAGTTTTTTTAGAGATACAATGGACCTAATTTTTGGTAGTATCGAACTAAGGGATTTCTCTATTTCCTCTATTGAGGTAGAAATTTTTTTGAAGTGTTAACATGATGGATTTTTCGATTTTGATATTAAATAGATAGGTGATAAGGACCTTTCTTCTAAATAAATCATTACATCTCGGTCCAACTCACTGCACATCATAAAGATTTTTTTAAAGATTTAGAACATGATCATAAGATTTTGATGAAATTTATTCAGACTGTAATAGTTCCAAGGATGGTTAAGATGGAGAAAATTCATTACCTATACATGCATAAAATGTTTATTTTTTGAGAGACATAAAATAAAATTTCTTGTGGAATTTATTTATATATCATCTTTGATTTTTTTACCAGATTCGAGATTGAATTTGAATCCATATGGACGGTTAATTTCATGAATTTTTTTAAAGGATGATATTATCAAACTGGTTGAAGCTAGATTAAAATTTCATCATTATGTTATGTTTAATGCTAGAAAATTAACTAAACAATGATTTTTCAAGAGCATAGTGAAAATAATTTTTTTCACTTTAGAGATGAGGAAGAACATAAGTTAGAAGATTTATCTCAGGGGGAGAATGTAGATGTTAGAAAGAATGAAATAGATGCATCTTGAACAGATATAGTTTTAAAACCATCCAAGAGAAGGCTTATATTTAAAACTGAAGGGGAATAATAAGAGGAACAACAAATTCTGGAAAGACTTGTAATGAAACATAAAAAGATAGATTTTTCTCAAGTTGAAGAGAAATTTTTGGCTTCTCGAGAAGCAACATGATCAGTACAATAGGATGAAATTGTTGTTGAAGAGGACATTTGAGTGGAGTATCATGCAAGATGTCTTGTATTTTTACCTTTAGTAATTGATCAGGTACAAGAAATAATTATTGTAGAAAAAGTTCTAGAATAACAAATCCATCTGAAAATGTTCAAGAACATATTTTAAGAGAACATGATACCAAAAAAGGAGTTGTTCAAAGATTAATTTTACTAGAATAAGTTAATGATGTTCAACAATTACAATTAGATCAAACAATGGGATAGTCAAAATGTATTTCTGGTGAGAAGACTGATGTTTTGGATAATCAATCAATTTATTTTGAAGAATCTATAATGAAAATAGATTATGATCCTTAGAATTTTGTAAATGAAAATTAGAATATGAATGAATATTATTAGACATCTAATTATTTATCTCATTATGTTAAATAAGTTTTAATTATATGTAACAATTAACAATAAGAGAATGACACTATACGATTGGATCTTAATGTTGAAAATAAAAATTTTCATGATCATAATGAGAATACTATTTCCAAAAATGATTTTGATGACATCAAGAGACACAAGTTAAATGAGACTGGTATGATTAGATCAGAAGCTCTGTCCAAAAAAGATTTTTAATAATTAAAAAGTTACTCGAAACATCATTTTGAATTCATAAAAGGTTAAGTGAATCAGGCTAGTGTATATACTCATACCCATGTGACCAGTCTGTATTTGATTACAAGGATTTATCCCATTACATCTATTATGGAAGATATGAGTATTTTCCATCTAGGAAATCCATGCAATAGAGATCTTCCATCTGTTTTATTAGACAATTATAAATTTCTTATTGATCAGTTAACTTAGGGAGAACAAAGCATTGGAATTTTTTGATTAATTTTTCAGAGAAGTTGGAGTTCTTCATTATGAAAGAAGAATGTATTCATGAGTTTCTAAAAGTAAATATTGTGCAGAATATATATGTAAATAATGTCTCCAGGATGTTAATAATTCAGGTAGGAGAGAGTTTTATGAGGATGATAATATTTCAGATGCATGATCTGAAGGACATGTTAGAATCCATATAAAATTCTCATCTAGACAATCCTTATCCTTATTTTTTTCTTTCCTACCTTGACCCATGAAAATAAAAAATATTGTATCTTAGTTAAAAACATCATTGTATTAATGTCTTTATTGATCAATTAATTTGTCTGTTATCTATATATTTCATTTCATTTTTTATCTACTTTTTAATTTTTTATAATAGCGATAATCCATTTCTCCGTTTTTGATATAGTTAATTATAACAATAATATATCTTTATATCCAATATTAAATGTGTTTTAGTTTTATTTTATACTTTTCATGTTTTGATATCACAAAAGGGGGGAGAAAGTTAGATAAACCCAAACATTTTTTTTATTTGAGAAATTATTTTTTTAATAAACATTTATTTGAAATTACATTTTGGGGGAGAAGTGAAAATATTTCATCGTTATGAAAATAATTATATCGTGTCAAAATTATTGCCTTTTAGTTTTTACAAAATTATAAATTAATTTTATAAGAATATAGTTTTAATAAATGGGTTTTGTAATCATCAAAATGCGGGAGATTGTTGGCAATGTATTGTCTCAACAATGCTCTATAAATATTAATGATTTGGATTCTCACAAATACCCTTGTATATTTTACTAATGATTTTAATTTGAATTTAATTCATGATATTTATATTCTTTATATGTAGTATCTTGAAATATAATTGAACTATTTATTTGTGAGAAATATTTTTTAATGTGATGATAATGCTCTTTAGCATATTTTGGAATCATTTTTCACTGTTTTTCATTTACTGGAAATACGATACATCAAATAAATTAACGTATGGAAAAAACCATACAATTATGTAAATGGATCAGAAGGTATGGTTAGTCAGCCATACATTGAGAAAACATAAGGTTAAGGAACATTAATTTTGGATAAGAACCGTATGTTTTCCAAAAATAAAAAGTATTTTTAGAGAACCTTATATACTTATGGAACATTAAAAATGTAAGGATCATCAACGTTAATTTTGTAATTAATCTTACATTGTCATCCTTACATTTTAAAAATATAATGAATTTATAATTAATTTTACATTTATAGATCTATGACGACATGTAAATATTAATGGATCATCAACCTTACATTTACTATTTTTTCATTCAAAGAAGGAACCTTACATTTGAATTTTCAACATTAGAAATTTAAACTTACTCCTTTATAGGAGCATTTTGTAATAGTATTTTCCAAATGTTAGGGTGAATTTTAATCATGATATCGATTGATTCAAAGATCATTTTAAATTATATTAATATCTGTTCACAACAGGTATTTTCTCTCATATTCTTAGTGGATGATATGACTACTCTGAGCTGTATTCCATGAATTTGAATTCAGTCGATTTATAAGTCATCTTTTCTGAATCTGAAATCAGGCTACAAGATATATTTATATATATATATATATACATCAGATATTTATATATGATTATTTATTTATATATTGGCTTAATTGATAATTCTAATTCTTCTGTATTTCATGAAAATAATTATTTTACTACTACAGTTATCAAACAACTCATATTCAAGGACTACATATTGAAGTATACATGTTCAAATATGGAATCACGATGCTCTATTTTAGTTGATTTTCTTAAAAATCCAATATCTCATGTGAAAACTTATCACATCAAATATTTTTCAGGATTATTATTCTTATGAAAACATTATTAATCGTTTATCAGCTATGTACTAATACATCTATAAGCTATATGTGCTTCTCATAAAAAAAATATCTTATATATCTTGAGTTTCGACTACTCATATTATGTCATATCGGAGTATCATCTTCTTGCACTGTATTTTTTTTATCGGTTCCTTATAAAACAACCAGAAGTGTCTTCTTTGTATGCCTTTGTTTTTATCGGTGACAACTACTTGCACTCGGTTGTGGATTGGTGTAACACCCCAGGTAAATAAAGAATATGACATTTTCTTATTTATCCATATTTGTGAATAAAATATTAATATGACTTTAAAGGGGACGCTATGCTCGATGGCGTACCCAACACGCAACAACGAGTTTCTTGGGAATCTTACGTTGCACTCTAATAATAAAATAATATTATTTTAAATGGTAGTTAACATGTAGTCGTTGTATTGGTGGGAATGGATATAAATAACTAAAATATTATTATATATGTTTTTAAATGTTTTTACATTTATCCAATAAAAGATAAAGGCTTAAAATACGGAATGAATTCAATTTTAGGCATATATGCCCTAGTTTTCACTAAAGGTTCACTTATCGCCTTTTGATGGCGAACCATCATAAAATATAGTTTTTTTCACTCTTATACATTATATTGGACCAAATAAAACTCTTCTTAAGAATTGGGACATCAAAATTTACTTTGTGGAAATTTTTGGTATCTTTCTGATAAAGTTCATTTTTTTAATGAATAGTGTAAAATGTTGTATTTTAATTCAAAACCTCTTTTTGATCTAATTTATTTATATGATTAGATTATTATTTGAATTGGTTTTAAAGTGAAATTAGAAAATATTTTTACCATTAAATCCAATGGTGGTCGTTGGAATTGATTTCACTTTGAAATCAGACTTAAACTAGTGTCAATCTTTTGATACTTATTATTTCATAAAAACACGCTATTTGCTTTGACAGCGGGAATTAATTATTAAATTAATTAATGAAACTTATATGTTTTGAATTTTTTAAAATGGACGTCATTTTTGAATTCGGAATATCAAATATATCTTAGGGTGAATTTTTGGAATTTTTCTGAAAAACATCAATTTTTGATGAATAGTGAAATCACTAAGTAGTACTTATAAAAACTGATTTTCCATTTAAATGAAATTTTTCCATCATTGTGTTTTGATTTTCAAAAATCCGACATACATGGTTGTCATTAAGAAGTAAAATGTGGTTCAATGAGATTAAAATAATTTTTTGGTGAATAGTAACTTATTAAGTTTTTAATCGTGATCAGTGGTAATTAGTGTAGTTTAAGGTAAAAATAATGTTTTAATAATATGAGATGAGGATGAAACATGTCCTACCCTAATTGGATGTGTCATGGCCGACCAAGAAAATCCATGGGTCAACTTGGGGACCCCATGGAGCCACTTTGGTTGAGAATTGACATAAATAACATTTTATTTAATGTAAAAGTAAAAATGACACAAACATAATATGTTTTACGAAAACAATTATTACATGGGGTTATAAAGATCATATTTTTTATTATAAATATTCATTGGTAAAGTTAAAAAGATTTCCTACATCATAGTATTTTGTTTATAATTTTTAGACACTAAATAAATTACATTATTTATGATATCATGATTATGCAGCGATGACCTCGTTATTTAACGATTTAAATAAAATGAGAAGATAATGTAAACTCTATGACCTACACATGTCCAAAACTTATTGGATGGGTGTATTTCGAACCCTTAACACCTTATCCACTAATTCTATCAATGTGGGACCTTTTAAAACCGAAACACATTTTCAAATAAAGTAATATTTCTTTACTTTCCAAAAGTGCCCCTCCTCTCCTCTTATAAAAGGCCCCCACCTCTACCTCTTTTCCCACACTCCTCAATCCTTTGGCTCGGCCAACCCCTTCCCTGTTACTCTCTCCACATCCCTCTCCTCATCCTAGAGGATTCCCTTTGGGCAGAATCCTTTCAAAGGAAGCCTTTAGGCTCAAATCAAAAAGGAGTTACACTTTTAAAGGTAATTCATTCTCTCATGTTCATTTGTTTTATTTTGCTTCTCCAACCCCCTAAAATCTTTTTATTTACTTCTTTTGTAACAACACCAGTATATTCAATATAATAGTATGTTTTTATAAGATTTATTCAAGCTACACTCTCACACAACTACATCAAATGGTAAGAGAACATACGGTTTCCGTGGATGGTGAAATTCTGCCTCCCAAAACGATGATTGTTCAATACTCATTTAACACCTTCAAAGGTGGCCATTATGATGTCACTATTTTTATATATGATATATAATATGTTTATGTTTTCCTTGAGCTTTTTTATTTTTTCATTTATGGAATACCATTATTGTTTCCATTATGGGTAAACACGATATCTTCATTTTAGGAAGTGCGGACTACCGCCCCCTGAAAGTGATTTGATTCGTTAATACCATATGTGGGATGTGTAAAGGATAAAGTTAATTATATTATATATGTTATTATACTGGAATTATAATATACTCTTATATCATTATGAATCCATTCCAGAAAATACGAAATAGAAATGAAAGTAGCATTCACGCGTACGTACGGCTTACCGTCTCCATGAATGGTGCATTTCATTTCTTACGTATAAATGATTATGTAATGTCATAAATGCATGAATGTACTGGATATATATGAAATATATGATATCTACATCATGAATAAAATTCTGGATATAATAAACATTTGGCCACACGAACAACATGTAATTGTAAGAAGTCCACTTTCGACTTAAGAACCAAATATCGGCAAAACAAATATTATTAACTTAAATGATTACATAATCTTTATAACATTGAAATAAGTGATATAAAAGGAATAATGAACTTTAAGAATGTTCATAAAAAAGTATAAATTAACTCAAGTTTATTATTCAGGACTTTAAAGAACGATCGAGTCAAGTAGGACCTGAGGTAAGGGATCCTACACCTCTCTTTCTTTTTAAGTACACTCTTTTATGTCATTCCTTTTAAGATCATATTTCTTATGATTGGGATGTAATTTTATAGTAATTACACTGTACATATTATTTTCATATGATGAGAGAACCTATTTCCTCTCATCAATCCATTTTGGAAGTTTTAAGTGGCGTCGTTATGCTGCCGAGTTTTCGTAAGGGATTTTTCATCTCACTTTTATTCCTGTGAGATTTATGCTACATTTGCCAAAATTTAATTTGATTGGTTTATGTACTGCCCATTATTACACTCATTTTGTGATATAATTCCATTTATGGGTATTTACATATTCATTTTATGACACTTCTTCAATGGGGTGTACTTTTCGAAAGTTACCCAAGTCGGTAAGGGAACCTTTCATCCTCCTCTTTTTTAAAAGACTTCTTTTGTTGGGTCTTTTAATTTACATATTGTTATGTTGGGATATGTTCTCATATATCCCTATTGATATAAATTTTATATCCAAGTGATGAGATACATATTCTATCTCTCATCAACTCATTTTTATGTGACGCTGTTAGGCTGTAAAAGGAACTTCTTAACCCAATTTCGATTTCTTTGGGTTCAACATGTAGTTATTGAATATGTCATCCTTTGAATATGTGTGAATGACCTTTTATTGTTTTACACTTAATATCCAATTATATTGTGTGTATTTATATTCTTCACACATAATTTTGATATTGATTTATCCTTAATTTAAGGATACCTTCTTTATACGGGATTTCATCACATTTTACATCCCTATTGAGACTTCATTGTTGTTATGCACCAATTCACTCTTATATGGTGTATATACTCTCCTTTGGAATATTATATCATGAATCCATTTATTCTCATGATATTATAATGTTCTTATTAAATATTATTCCTCAATTATTGTATTCAAGTGTCTCTAATTTTGGTAAAAACCCTTTGACCAAAATATCTCTTTAAATGTTTTAATGATTTGTTCTTATTAATATCCATGTTTTAAAAATGGTTTTAAGGATTTATTTATATGGATATTAATTGTTTAAAATGTTAAAATCTTCAAGGTGGTATGGGACACTTTGATTCAAAATTCTCCTTATTAAATGTTTTAAATGGTTTTGGAAATGGTTTCTTTTTGTATAGATTCATTATTTCAAAATACTAAAATGTTATACTGTGATTGAAATGTGAAAATGTTTTGTTTCCTTTATGCATGTTTTATGTGATACGTTTATGTTATGGTTCATGGAAATTATTATGAAAATGGGTGGTTCTGTGATAAACTAAGGGCGGGTGAGCCCGATATAGCTCTCCAATGCATTGGGTAAAATGAAGGAGTGAAACGTTAAGGTTTCTCCGAAGTGATTTAGGGAATATACTGTGATGGGTATTCCAAACATAACCAAGAGGGTTACTCCCTACGTAATAATGTTATGAATGCCTCATGTTACCTTTAGGTATTATGATTTCTATGATTTATTCATGGTTTGATGAGGTATGTTAAAGTGCCTATGTTTTATGGGTAAAGTATGATTTCATTCTTATGTATATATGAACTCATGTTTCCTTTCCATATTTTTATATCCCTTACTGAGCTTTTTTATTCTCATCCCAAGTTTTTAAAATGTTTTTCACAGGTCAAGGGAAAGGTACGAGATGTGATTATAGTGTCAAGGATGTGTCAAGAAAGAATCCAAGTTTTATTTTAAATATGTTTCCGTTGATGGGAAGAATGAATCCTGTCTTTTATATAACCACATTGTTTAAATGTGGAATGTAATGCAAGTTTCATGATCTAATTCTCTAAAAATATAAACCTGAAAAATCCTCAATGTGTAATCTCGTAATAATACAAGATTAAGTAAGGTTCAAGGCTGTGGCCTTATAGTTGGTATCAAAGGTCGGTTTAGATAACTTTAGAGGTTAGGGTATTCTTTAAGCATAAGTGACATTACCATAATGGTTAGGATTTCAGGAGGAGTCCTAGTTTTAGATAAAGTGAATGAGTAAGTATATCTAAGTGTTTATCTTCCTCATTAGTACATGATGGTTTTGTTGATATACTCACACTGACCTTTTTGGTTTTAGTAAATGGCTGGATCTAGCAGGCACCAAAGTGACAATGGGTTTGAAGGAAACTGTGGTGGTTCTCTGATTAAGATGAGATGTGGGATTCAATGAGGAATCTCATAGTTGTTCTAAACCAACTATCAGGGAGTCATGATCAACCACTTCAACCTTGGTGAGTTCTCTAATGCATCATGTACGAGATGGCTAGCTCGATGTGGAAATTCGGGTAATAATTATTAAGGTAACCATTAAGGTTTATATGATCCTTACTTTTTAGGTATTTATGGGTTACTCTATGATATGATGGAAAATGAAGGGCATGAGATAAACTTGAGGATAAAATATGTTATGATTGTTTTTTAAGATTTTATCTCGTTTTGGGGAATGTTTTATGAATTATATAGTTTTGGAAAAAGGACAACACACAGACCGTGTGACATCCCGTCGCGTCAGACAAAGCTGCGGGAATCGAACCCACAACCAAAGTGCGACTGGTATTTATCACCTACCACTGGACTACATGAAGTCCCTGGTTAGTTTGACTGATTCATTCTAGTTATATGATTTTATGAATTAAGAGTAGGTTGATTTTGGGTTATTTATGAAAATGATTAACATATCATGGAGGATATGTGATTAGGTTAATTACTTTTCAATACGAGACTTTAGGAGCAACTGATGTTGTTTGGAGATAACTGTTACGATTTAACTTGGCAGACTATGTGACTAAATCCTTCAAAAACTTGGGTTTCAACCTTATTTTGGTTTAGGTTGAAGAATTTTATGGAAAAATTGTTTATCTAATGGTCCTCGTTGAACTTTGGGTTTTGTTGGACAAATTTTGGAGATTAAGAATAGATTTTCTTTTTATAAAGTGTTATTATTTTCTAGATTATCTGACCTTGTACTAACCTTTTTGTTTTTGGTCTTGGTTAAAGCCTAAAGGCATGGGATGTATATATTTCTCTTTTGTGGTTTAGGTGATTCTCTAGAAGTTGATTATAGTACTCTTAATGCGAACAAGTCTACCTAAATACTCGTCTTTTGGAAAAAATATGAGTTTCATTAAGGAATCTAGTAAAAGTTGAAAGTCAACATGATAAGTGATTATGTTTACTTATGAATAAATTCATCAATAAAAAGTAACTTAAAAAAATGTTGTCTATTAACTTCTCCTACTGGGGAATCGAATACCGTTTAACCCATCACAAGTTTGTGATTTTCTCGTGGTTAACTCTCTCCTAAACATGTTTTCTATCACTCTCAATCAGAACATGACCCTTTGTTTTTTCCTCCATGTCCATATTTTCATACTTGTAATCCTAGTATGGGTTAACTCGGGTGACCTTTGTACTTATCTTTCTTTACTTTAAAGTGATTGTTTTACCGACTCTTGTTCTGATGTGGGACTTTCAAGGATGTTTCCAAGCGCAATTTTAAAAATTGCGAGGACGCAATTCCCAAAAGGGGGGAAGGATGTAACACCCCAGGTAAATAAATAATATGACATTTTCTTATTTATCCATATTTGTGAATAAAATATTAATATGACTTTAATGGGGACGCAATGCTCGATGGCGTACCCAACACGCAACAACGAGTTTCTTGGAAATCTTACGTTGCACTCTAATAATAAAATAATATTATTTTAAATGGTAGTTAACATGTAGCCTTTGTATTAGCGGGAATGGATATAAATAACTAAAATATGATTATATATGTTTTTAAATGTTTTTAAATTTATCCAATAAAAGATAAAGGCTTATAATACGGAAAGAATTCAATTTTAGGCATATATGCCCTAGTTTCCACTAAAGGTTCACTTATCGCCTTTTGATGGAGAAACCTCATAAAATATAGTTTTGTTCACTCTTATACATTATATTGGACCAAATAAAACTCTTCTTAATAATCAGGACATCAAAATTTACTTTGTGTAAATTTTTGGTATCTTTCCGATAATGTTAATTTTTTTTAATGAATAGTGTAAAATGTTGTATTTTAATTCAAAACCTCTTTTTGATCAAATTTATTTATATGATTGGATTATTATTTGAATTGGTTTTATAGTGAAATTAGAAAATATTTTTACCATTAAATCCAATAGTGGTCATTGGAATTAATTTCACTTTGAAATCGGACTTAAACTAGTGTCAATCTTTTGATACTTATTATTTCATAAAAACACGCTATTTGCTTTGACAGCGTGAATTAATTATTAAATTAATTAATACAACTTATATGTTGTGAATTTTGTAAAATGGACATCATTTTTGAATTCGGAATATCAAATATAGCTTAGGGTAAATTTTTTGAATTTTTCTGAAAACCTTAAATTTTTGATGAATAGTGAAATCACTAAGTGGTACTTATAAAAATTTATTTTCCATTTAAATGAAATTTTGCCATCATTGTGTTTTGATTTTCAAAAATCAGACATACATGGTTGTCATTAAGAAGTAAAATTTGGTTCAATGAGATTAAAATAATTTTTTGGTGAATAGTAACTTATTATGTTTTTAATCACGATTTGTGGTAATTGGTGTAGTTTAAGGTAAAAATAATGTTTTAATAATATGAGATGAGCTTGAAACATGTCCTACCCTCATTGGATGTGTCATGGCCGACCAATAAAATCCATGGGTCAACTTGGGGACCCCATGGAGCCACTTTGGTTGGGAAATGACATAAATAACATTTTATTTAATGTAAAAGTAAAAATGACAGAAACATAATATATTTTAGGAAAACAATTTTTACATGAGGTTATAAAGATCATATTTTTGATTATAAATATTAATTGGAAATCTAATAAGATTTCCTACATCATTGTATTTTTTTATAATTTTTAGACACTAAATAAATTAAATTATTTATGATATCATGATGATGCAGCGACGACCGCATTATTTAACGATTTAAATAAAATGAGAAGATAATGTAAACTATATGACCTACACATGTCCAAAACTTATTGGATGGGTGTATTTAAAACCCTTAACACCTTATCCACGAATTATATCAATGTGTGACCTTTTAAAACCGAAACACATTTTCAAATAAAGTAATATTTCTTTACTTTCCAAAAGTGCCCCTCCTCTCCTCTTATAAAAGGCCCCCACCACTACCTCTTTTCCCACACTCCTCAAGCCTTTGTCTCGGCCAACCACTGCCCATTTACTCTCTCCACATCCCTATCCTAATCCTAGAGGATCCCCTTTGGGCATAATCCTTTCAAAGGAAGCCTTTAGGCTCAAATCAAAAAGGAGTTACACTTTTAAAGGTAATTCATTCTCTCATGTTCATTTGTTGTATTTTGCTTCTCCAACCACCTATACGCTTTTTATTTACTTCTTTTCTAACAACACCAGTATCTTAAATATACTAGGATGTTTTTATAAGATTTATTCGAGCTACACTCTCACACAACTACATCAAATGGTTAAATAACATATGGTTTCCGTGGATGGTGAAATTTTGCCTCCAGAATGGATGATTGTTCAATACTCATTTAACACCTTCAAAGGTGGAAATTATGATGTCACTATTTTTATATAGATATATAATATGTTTATGTTTTCCTTAGTCTTCTATATTTTTTCATTTATGGAATAGCATTATTGTTTCCATTATGGGTAAACACAATATCTTCATTTTAGGAAGTGCGGACTACCGCCCCCTGAAAGTGATTTGATTCGTTAATACCATATGTGGGATGTGTAAAGGATAAAGTTAATGATATTATATATGTTATTATACTGGAATTATAATATACTCTTATATCATTATGAATCCATTCCAGAAAATACGAAATAGAAATGAAAGTAGCGTTCATGCGTACGTACAGCTTACCGTCTCCATGAACGGTGCATTTCATTTCTTACCTCTAAATGATTATGTAATGTTATAAATGCATGAATGTACTGGATATATATGACATATATGATATCTAAATCATGAATACAATTCTGTATATAATAAACATTTTGCCACACGAACAGCATGTAATTGTAAGAAGTCCACTTTCGACTTAAGAACCAAATATCGGCAAAACAAATATTATTAAATTAAATGATTACATAATCTTTATAAAATTTAAATAAGTGATATAAAAGGAATAATTAACTTTACAAAGGTTCATAAGAAAGTATAAATTAACTCAATTTTATTATTCATGACGTTAAAGAACGATCGAGTCAAGTCGGACCTGAGGTAAGGGATCCTACACCACTCTTTCTTTTTTAGTACACTCTTTTATGTCATTATTTTTAAGCTCATCTTTCTTATGATTGGGATGTTATTTTATAGTAATTATACTGAAATTACTATGTTCATATGATGAGAGACCCTATTTCCTCTCATTAATCCATTTTGGAAGTTTTAAGTGGCGCAGTTAGGCTGCCGAGTTTTCGTAAGGGATTTTTCATCTCACCTATATTCCTATGAGATTTATGCTACATTTGCCACAATTTCATTTGAGTGGTTTATGTATTCCCCATTATTACACTCCTTTTGTAATATAATTCCATTTATGGGTATTTACATATTCATTTTATGACACTTCTTCAATGGGGTGTACTTTTCGAATGTTACCCAAGTCGGTAAGGGAACCTTTCACCCTCCTCTTTTTTAAAAGACTTCTTTTGTTGGGTCTTTTAATTTACATATTTTTATGTTGGTATATGTTATCATATATCCCTATTGATGTAAATTTTATATCCAAGTGATGAGATACACATTCTATCTCTCATCAACTCATTTTGATGTGACGCCGTTAGGATGTCAAAAGAACTTCTTAACCCAATTTCGATTTCTTTGGGTTCAACATGTAGTTATGGATTATGTCATCCTTTGAATATGTGTGAATGACCTTTTATTGTTTTACACTTAATATCAAATTATATTGGGTGTATTTATATTCTTCACACATAATTTTGATATTGATTTATCCTTAATTTAAGGATACCTTCTTTATACGGGATTTCATCACATTTTACATCCCTGTTGAGACTTCATTATTGTTATGCACCAATTCACTCTTATATGGTGTATATACTCTCCTTTGGAATATTATATCATGAATCCATTTATTCTAATTATATTATAAAGTTCTTATTAAATGTTATTCCTTAATTATTGTATTCAAGTGTCTCTAATTTTGGTAAAAACCCTTTGACCAAAATCTCGCTTTAAATGTTTTAATGATTTGTTCTTATTAATATCCATGTTTTAAAAATGGTTTTAAGGATTTATTTATATGGATATTAATTGTTTAAAATGTTAAAAGCTTCAAGGTGGTATGGGACACTTTGATTCAAAATTGTCCTTATTAAATTTTTTAAATGGTTTTGGAAATGGTTTCTTTTTGTATGGATTCATTATTTCAAAATACTAAAATGTTATACTGTGATTGAAATGTGGAAATGTTTTGTTTCCTTTATGAATTTTTTATGTGATACGTTTATGTTATGGTTCTTGGGCATTATTAAGAAAATGGGTGGTTCTGTGATAAACTAAGGGCGGGTGAGCCCGATATAGCTCTCCAATGCATTGGGTAACGTGAAGGAGTGAAACATTAATGATTCTCCAAAGTGATTTAGGGAATATACTGTGATGGGTATTCCAAACGTAACCAAGAGGGTTACTCCCTACGTAAGAATGTTATGAATGCCTCAAGTTACCTTTAGGTCTTATGATTTCTATGATTTATTCATGGTTTGATGAGGTATGTTAAAGTGCATATGTTTTATGGGTAAAGTATGATTTCATTCTTATGTATATATGAACTCATGTTTCCTTTCCATATTTTTATATCCCTTACTGAGCTTTTGTTATGCTCATCCCAAGTTTTTAAAATGTTTTTAAAAGGTCAAGGGAAAGGTACGAGATGTGATGATAGTGTCAAGGATGTGTCAAGAAAGAATCCAAGTTTTATTTTAAATATGTTTCCGTTGATGGGAAGAATGAATCATGTCTTTTATGTAACCACTTTCTTTAAATGTGGAATGTAATGCAAGTTTCATGATCTAATTCTCTAAAAATATAAACCTAAAAAGATCCTAAATGTGTAATCTCATAATAATACAAGATTAATTAAGGTTTAAGGCTGGGGCCTAATAGTTGGTATCAAAGGTCGGTTTAGATAACATTAGAGGTTAGGGTATTCTTTAAGCATAAGTGACATTACCATAATGGTTAGGATTTCAGGAAGAGTCCTAGTTTTAGATAAAGTGAATGAGTAAGTATATCTAAGTGTTTATCTTCCTCATTTGTACATGATGGTTTTGTTGATATACTCACACTGACCTTTTTGGTTTTAGTAAATGGCTGGATCTAGCAGGCACCAAAGTGACAATGGGTTTGAAGGAAACTGTGGTGGTTCTCTAATTAAGATGAGATGGGGGATTCAATGAGGAATCTCATAGTTGTTCTAAACCAACTATCAGAGAGTCATGATCAACCACTTCAACCTTGGTGAGTTCTCTAATGCATCATGTACGAGATGGCCAGCTTGATGTGGAAATTCAGGTAATAATTATTAAGGTAACCATTAAGGTTTATATGATCCTTACTTTTTAGGTAATTATGGGTTACTCTATGATATGATGGAAAATGAAGGGCATGAGATAAACTTGAGGTTAAAATATGTTATGATTGTTTTTTAAGATTTTATCTCGTTTTGGGGAATGTTTTAAGAATTATATAGTTTTGGAGAAAGGACAACACACAGACCGTGTGACATCTCGTCGCGTCAGACAAAGCTGCGGGAATGGAACCCACAACCAAAGTGCGACTGGTATTTATCGCCTACCACTGGACTACGTGAAGTCCCTGGTTAGTTTGACTGATTCATTCTAGTTATATGATTTTATGAATTAAGAGTAGGTTGATTTTGGGATATTTATGAAAATGATTAACATATCATGGAGGATATGTGATTAGGTTAATTACTTTTCAATACGAGACTTTAAAAGCAACTGATGTTGTTTGGAGATAAATGTTATGATTTAACTTGGCAGACTATGTGACTAAATCCTTCAAATACTTGGGTTTCAACCTTATTTTGGTTTACGTTGAAGAATTTTATGGACAAATTGTTTATCTAATGGTCCTCGTTGAACTTTGGGTTTTGTTGGACAAATTTTGGAGATTAAGAATAGATTTTCTTTTTATAAAGGGTTATTATTTTCTAGATTATCTGACCTTGTACTAACCTTTTTGGTTTTGGTCTTGGTTAAAGCCTAAATACATGGGATGTATATAGTTCTCTTTTTTGGTTTAGGTGATTCTCTAGAAGTTGATTATAGTACTCTTAATGCGAACAAGTCTACCTAAATACTCGTCTTTTGGAAAAAATATGAGTTTGATTAAGGAATCTAGTAAAAGTTGAAAGTCAACATGATAAGTGATTATGTTTCCTTATGAATAAATTCATCAATAAAAGTAACTTAAAACAAAAAATTTGTCTATTAACTTCTCCTACTGGGGAATCGAATACCGTTTAACCCATCACAATTTTGTGATTTTCTCGTGGTTAACTCTCTCCTAAACATGTTTTCTATCACTCTCCAACAGAACATGACCCTTTGTTTTTCCCTCCATGTCCATATTTTCATACTTGTAATCCTAGTATGGGTTAACTCAGGTGACCTTTGTACTTATCTTTATTTATTTTAAAGTGATTGTTTTACCGACTCTTGTTCCGATGTGGGACTTTCAAGGATGTTTCCAAGCGCAATTTTAAAAATTGCGAGGACGCAATTCCCAAAAGGGGGGAAGGATGTAACACCCCAGGTAAATAAATAATATGACATTTTCTTATTTATACATATTTGTGAATAAAATATTAATATGACTTTAATGGGGACACAATGCTCGATGGCGTACCCAACACGCAACAACGAGTTTCTTGGAAATCTTACGTTGCACTCTAATAATAAAATAATATTATTTTAAATGGTAGTTAACATGTAGCCTTTGTATTGGCGGGAATGGATATAAATAACTACAATATGATTATATATGTTTTTAAATGTTTTTAAATTTATCCAATAAAAGCTAAAGGCTTAAAATACGGAAAGAATTCAATTTTAGGCATATATGCCCTAGTTTCCACTAAAGGTTCACTTATCGCCTTTTGATGGAGAACCCTCATAAAATATAGTTTTGGTCACTCTTATACATTATATTGGACCAAATAAAACTCTTCTTAAGAATCAGGACATCAAAATTTACTTTGTGTAAATTTTTGGTATCTTTCCGATAATGTTAATTTTTTTTAATGAATAGTGTAAAATGTTGTATTTTAATTCAAAACCTCTTTTTGATCAAATTTATTTATATGATTAGATTATTATTTTAATTGGTTTTATAGTGAAATTAGAAAATATTTTTACCATTAAATCCAATAGTGGTCATTGGAATTAATTTCACTTTGAAATCGGACTTAAACTAGTGTCAATCTTTTGATACTTATTGTTTCATAAAAACACGCTATTTGCTTTGACAGCATGAATTAATTATTAAATTAATTAATGAAACTTATATGTTGTGAATTTTTTAAAATGTACATCATTTTTTAATTGGAATATCAAATATAGCTTAGGGTAAATTTTTGGAATTTTTCTGAAAACCTTAAATTTTTGATGAATAGTGAAATCACTAAGTGGTACTTATAAAAACTGATTTTCCATTTAAATGAAAATTTTCCATCATTGTGTTTTGATTTTCAAAAATCAGACATACATGGTTGTCATTAAGAATTAAAATGTGGTTCAATGAGATTAAAATAATTTTTTGGTGAATAGTAACTTATTATGTTTTTAATCGCGATTTGTGGTAATTAGTGTAGTTTAAGGTAAAAATAATTTTTTAATAATATGAGATGAGCTTGAAACATGTCCTACCCTCATTGTATGTGTCATGGCCGACCAATAAAAGCCATGGGTCAACTTGGGGACCCCATGGAGCAACTTTGGTTGGGAAATGACATAAATAACATTTTATTTAATGTAAAAGTAAAAATGACAGAAACATAATATATTTTACGAAAACAATTTTTACATGGGGTGATAAAGATGATATTTTTTATTATAAATATTTATTGGAAAGCTAATAAGATTTCCTACATAATAGTATTTTTTATAATTTTTAGACACTAAATAAATTAAATTATTTATGATATCATGATGATGCAGCGATGACCGCATTATTTAACGATTTAAATAAAATGAGAAGATAATGTAAACTATATGACATACACATGTCCAAAACTTATTGGATGGGTGTATTTCAAACCCTTAACACCTTATCCACTAATTCTATCAATGTGGGACCTTTTAAAACCGAAACACATTTTCAAATGAAGTAATATTTCTTTACTTTCCAAAAGTGCCCCTCCTCTCCTCTTATAAAAGGCCCCCACCTCTACCTCTTTTCCCACACTCCTCAAGCCTTTGTCTCGGCCAACCCCTGCCCATTTACTCTCTCCACATCCCTATCCTAATCCTAGAGGATTCCCTTTGGGCATAATCCTTTCAAAGGAAGCCTTTAGGCTCAAATCAAAAAGGAGTTACACTTTTAAAGGTAATTCATTCTCTCATGTTAATTTGTTGTATTTTGCTTCTCCAACCACCTATACTCTTTTTATTTACTTCTTTTGTAACAACACCAGTATCTTCAATATACTAGGATGTTTTTATAATATTAATTCGAGCTACACTCTCACACAACTACATCAAATGGTTAAATAACATATGGTTTCCGTGGATGGTGAAATTTTGCCTCCCGAAAGGATGATTGTTCAATACTCATTTAACACCTTCAAAGGTGGAAATTATGATGTCACTATTTTTATATATGATATATAATATGTTTATTTTTTCCTTAGTCTTATATATTTTTTCATTTATGGAATAGCATTATTGTTTCCATTATGGGTAAACACAATATCTTCATTTTAGGAAGTGCGGACTACCGCCCCCTGAAAGTGATTTGATTCGTTAATACCATATATGGGATGTGTAAAGGATAAAGTTAATGATATTATATATGTTATTATACTTTAATTATAATATACTATTATATCATTATGAATCCATTCCATAAAATACGAAATAGAAATGAAAGTAGCGTTCATGCGTACGTACGGCTTACCGTCTCCATGAACGGTGCATTTCATTTCTTACCTCTAAATGATTATGTAATGTTATAAATGCATGAATGTACTGGATATATATGACATATATGATATCTAAATCATGAATACAATTCTTTATATAATAAACATTTGGCCACACGAACAACATGTAATTGTAAGAAGTCCACTTTCGACTTAAGAACCAAATATCGGCAAAACAAATATTATTAAATTAAATGATTACATAATCATTATAAAATTTAAATAAGTGATATAAAAGGAATAATTAACTTTACTAAGGTTCATAAGAAAGTATAAATTAACTCAATTTTATTATTCAGGACGTTAAAGAACGATCGAGTCAAGTCGGACCTGAGGTAAGGGATCCTACACCACTCTTTCTTTCTTAGTACACTCTTTTATGTCATTATTTTTAAGCTCATCTTTCTTATGTTTGGGATGTTATTTTATATTAATTATACTGAACTTATTATGTTCATATGATGAGAGACCCTATTTCCTCTCATCAATCCATTTTGGATGTTTTAAGTGGCGCCGTTAGGCTGCCGAGTTTTCGTAAGAGATTTTTCATCTCACCTATATTCCTGTGAGATTTATGCTACATTTGCCACAATTTCATTTTAGTGGTTTATGTACTTCCCATTATTACACTACTTTTGTAATATAATTCCATTTATGGGTATTTACATATTCATTTTATGACACTTCTTCAATGGGGAGTACTTTTCGAATGTTACCCAAGTCGGTAAGGGAACCTTTCACCCTCCTCTTTTTTAAAAGACTTCTTTTGTTGGGTCTTTTAATTTACATATTTTTATGTTGGTATATGTTATCATATATCCCTATTGATGTAAATTTTATATCCAACTAATGAGATACACATTCTATCTCTCATCAACTCATTTTGATGTGACGTCGTTTGGCTGTCAAAGGAACTTCTTAACCCAATTTCGATTTCTTTGGGTTCAACATGTAGTTATTGAATATGTCATCCTTTGAATATGTGTGAATGACCTATTATTGTTTTACACTTAATATCCAATTATATTGGGTATATTTAAATTCGTCACACATAATTTTGATATTGATTTATCCTTAATTTAATGGTACCTTCTTTATAAGGGATTTCATCACATTTTACATTCCTATTGAGACTTCATTGTTGTTATGCACCAATTCACTCTTATATGGGGTATATATTGTCCATTGGAATATTATATCATGAATCCACTAATTCTCATGATATTATAAAGTTCTTATTAAATGTTATTCCTCAATTATTGTATTCAAGTGTCTCTAATTTTGGTAAAAACCCTTTGACCCAAATATCGCTTTAAATGTTTTAATGGTTTGTTCTTATTAATATCCATTTTTTCAAAATGGTTTTAAGGATTTATTTATATGGATATTAATGGTTTAAAATGTTAAAAGCTACAAGGTGGTATGGGACAATTTGATTCAAAATTGTCCTTATTAAATGTTTTAAATGGTTTTTAAAATGGTTTCATTTTGTATGGATTCATTATTTCAAAATACTAAAATGTTATACTGTGATTGAAATGTGGAAATGTTTTGTTTCCTTTATGCATGTTTTATGTGATACGTTTATGTTATGGTTCTTGGTCATTATTATGAAAATGGCTGGTTCCGTTATAAACTAAGGTTGGGTGAGCCCGATATAGCTCTCCAATGCATTGGGTAACATGAAGGAGTGAAACGTTAAGGTTTCTCCGAAGTGATTTAGGGAATATACTGTGATGGGTATTCCAAACGTAACCAAGAGGGTTACTCCCTATGTAAGAATGTTATGAATGCCTCAAGTTACCTTTATGTCTTATGATTTATATGATTTATTCATGGTTTTATGAGGTATGTTAAAGTGCCTATGTTTTATGGGTAAAGTATGATTTCATTCTTATGTATATATGAACTCATGTTTCCTTTCCATATTTTTATATCCCTTACTGAGCTTTTTTATGCTCATCCCAAGTTTTTAAAATGTTTTTCACAGGTCAAGGGAAAGGTACGTGATGTGATGATAGTGTCAAGGATGTGCCAAGAAAGAATCCAAGTTTTATTTTAAATATGTTTCCATTGATGGGAAGAATGAATCCAATCTTTTATGTAACCACTTTATTTAAATGTGGAATGTAACGCAAGTTTCATGATCTAATTCTCTAAAAATCTAAACCTAAAAAGGTTCTCAATGTGTAATCTTGTAATAACTCAAGATTAAGTAAGGTTTAAATATGGGGCCTTATAATTGGTCTCATTATATGATAACATTACTAGTAAAATTCATTGGGCCCATAGAGAGAGGGATTTGTGGAGTGGAATGGGGGACCCTTGTACCCTAAACCACTTTAAATTAATCTTCCATTTTCTATTTTCATTATCCACTCTATAAATAATCTCATAAATAAATGTCTCCAGTTCTATCTACTATTGATGTGAATCAACAGAATTGTGAAATTATTAAAAAAACAATTCACCCCCTCTTATGTTATCACTATAGTCTTTCAGAACTATCAAAATCATGAAAGTCCACACCAAGGGAAACTAAATAACCTTAAATACAAATCTATTTATTATACCACAAGACATATGAATTCCTATGAAAAGGCTTGGGATGATCTATTTTAAATAATAATAGATGAATAATAATGAAAATATTCAATCATATTCACATAGTAGTATATAAAATTAATAATAACTAGTAGAAAACTTATCATTGATTCTATATTGAACTATTAAATTTACCTCAACTAGAATTGCATTCCAAATTTTCTATTACTAATCAGGATTTAATAATGATCCATATCAATCATTTACATTAAACCATACCAATATTACTAATTTAATAAAATCATATCATTATTTTGAATTTCAATACCCCATCATAAGGGTAATATTTTTAATGGATAAATTATTCCATAATATTTGAGTACTTGATGACCTATCTATGGGTAATATAATCAATGATTCACTTTTAATGAAATTATACAAACTACGTGAAGGAGTTAAAATCACAACAAAATATATCCAAAAAAACATCCATTTACAATTAATCCCATGAATTTAAAAATTATAAAATCCACTACTCGAGTATTCAAACCATTATGATATACTCCATAAAACCATATCACACAACTCATTTAATCACTCCCTTATTGACACATATTTTTTGTGATTATTTATCATGAAAAAATTACATTAATTATGTATATAATTATATTTAATACAATTCTATGGTATTTATGATATAATGAATGTTTTTTATAGATAAAATATTACTTAACTTTTTTCCATAATTGTTATTGAAAAATATAATTGTTACTCATGTCTAGGAATGTCCTACCGACTCCATTAATTAGTCATATATTAGTATTCATAACCATAATTAATGATTGATATTAAAAGTATAATTTATTAATAAAAATAGAACTATTTATAGATTATTAATATATATATATATATTGATAATGACATCATTGACCACATTCAACCATCAGAAGTCATTTTCTATATATATTCAAAATATCATCAAAACATCTGATATAAAATTATGTGATTCAGAAAATGTATAGGACGTTATAAAAAGAAAAATAAATGGAATTATAAAAATTAACATTTTTTAAATCAATAAATTAATTATCATTAGACTATTTGTTACGAATATTATGAATGTACATCATTAATAATACACTTGGTGAGTGAAGAATTAACATAAAACATTGTTTTACATATTATTAAGATTCTTTTTTATTAACCATTCCCTTTCATTCCAATTTTTTTAAATTATTTTTATTGAAATTATATGAAACTTAATTTTTTACAATGGTAATTTGTGAATTTCATTAAAATCTTATGAAAATTTATTTTTCTTTATCGAACTCCTGAATATCCTTAATAAAAGAAAAAATAATGATTCATTTTAACATATACAATTACAATGAATTTTTATTCCTCCATAATTTTTATTTAATTTTTTTATTACTTAATAGGATTTCATGTTTTATTCAATGAAAAAAGATATTTATTTTTATCTAATTATAGTGGTACTGAAAAGGAATTTTTATTTGGGATGTATATTTGAATATCTGAATTTTTTTCATAGTGATGCAAATAATATTTTATGAGTGTAATGGAAAAAATTGAATGATTTTATCTTCTAGGATTTTGTTATGTTTCTTGTATGTTGTTATTGATAATTGGTGGTTATATTGTAAATATATAATGGTTTTTTATTTTTTTTTTTAAAATGAAATGTGGTTAAGTTATTAACCATGGATGTAGGGTTACATTATAAACCATAGGTCAGTGGTTACGTTAGAATCCATGGGTATCTGCGACTATTAAAAATTTTTATTTCATTGGGTGTGGAATTAGACTGTATGGATAATAGATTTGTAAAAGTGATATCTAAAATTATGTTCCAATATAACTATTCTTTTAATTTATTATTTTTATGGTTTTATATTTTAATTATATTATTATTAAAAAGGAAATAAAAGTACTTATATCCCGAAGATGGTAGTTAGTAATTATTAAGTGTGAAATGTATAACATTGTGAAAATGGTTTGATGAGATTATAATTTTTTCCAGGAAATAATTATTTGTTTTATATTTTATTTTATTCATCATTATAAATGGTTTTATTTAAATATCAAGGAAGAGAAGGGGATTTCTTGTAAAAAAACATTGTTAATATATCAACAATATTTAATTTGAAATGAAATATTTTATAAGTTTGTTTAAATAATTAGTTTCTTTCTTTTCCATTATTTGTGACCCTAATGGATCTTTTTCCTAACATCCCACATTTTAAAATTATATTCATATGTTTTATGGAAGAATAATAATAAGAAATATGTCAATTTGGATTTCGTGATGATTTTTACTAAAATTATAATATACTTTCATTTAGAAAATTTATATATTTAGGAAATTTAATACAAATTAAATGTGTCCACATTCTAAAATATGGGTTTTTAGTATATTATTTAAATATTAATTTTATATAAATAAAAACCTAAAAATATCCTCCATTTTAGAGAATTTAAAATTTTGGATAAAACTCTAGATTATATAATATTTAAGGTAATATTCTTATAGTTGGTTTATGTGGAGAATTTAGATATCATTTTTTGTTATTATATTATTTTAGAATCATATGAATAATGTTATTTGTTAAAAAGATCTTGATTTTTGGGATCCTTATACGGTTAAAGAAAAAAATAACATAATGTGATTTTTATTAATGTATAACGGTTGAGTTATCAGTATACCTCTGATTTGTGGTAATTCATGTTATTTATGAAAATTATTAGTATATCCTAGAGATTATATGATTAATGAATATTCACTTTTCATATAATTTTTTAAATGTAATTGGTTCTATTCATAGATAATAGTTAAATCATTCTAAGAATAATATGGGATAAAAATATTCATATTTTAGTGTGTTGAACTTTTTCATGAAATTTGTTAATAATTTTAAATATAAATACTCATGGAATGATCTAAGCTAGACATAGGGTTTCATTGTCGAGGCCTTTGAGATTAATTTTTTGTTTCATCATATGTAGGATTAATCATTTTTTTAATTATTGTACCTTATTGTCAGCATTTTGGTTTTAGTGAATGTCAAAATATATATGTAATATCTTATTATCCTTTTATGTTTATGTAATACTTTAAATGTTTTTTAGAGCATCATGCATGAAAATTATCATCATTAATAATCGTCATTTGGATAAAAAGATGATATTGGGATAGAAATTGATTAAAGAATGAAATTAAATATATCATTTGAGTATATTTATTTATGTTCTTAGTCTAGATGGTAATTAATTTCATAATCTTAGGAAAATAATCTTGAAGATAAATATTCTTTTATATTTAATTAATTTTTATCATGTGATGGTATTTTTTACACCAAATTGGTTTAGGATTTTGTAGATGTTTAAATTTTAATGATCATTATATTTCTGGTGATTAATGATAACTTCCACCATCCATATTTATATGGTCTTTATAAATTTATTACATGTTGAAATCCACACCTACAATCAACTTTCTAATATTTTAAATCCTATGACATGTTATTCTAAAATAATTCAATACTTACTTTTCTATCTCATCTAAAGGATGATTTATTAATTATTTTTAACATGTGGGGCTCAAACAAATGTAATGTAAAAAACATTAAAAATCATCTTAAAATTCAAATTATGTGGAAATCACGTATTAGGGGGATGATTTTACACCATGATATTATAAAAGAAGAACAACGTTTTTAATAGCCTATTCGATATACAACGATAAGAGTAAAAACCCATGAAATATATCACCATTATAACCTAGAAATTAAATTTGTGTTATTAATAAGATTAAATAAATTAATATATATATATATATATATTTTTACTATTAAATTTAGATTTATTGATAATTTTTTAGTAAGTAATTATTTAATTTTTATTAAAGTCTTTGTATTCATCAGAACCATGTTTTCTTCAAAAATAAATTTTTATTTACTTTTTTGAGAAAATATTAATTTAAAATATTTAAATATTTAAAATATTAATTTTGATAAAATTTTCTTAGTTTTTTTAATTAGAATATAAATATTAATATAGGTTGTATATTTTAGATTTTCTAGTGAATAGTTAAAAATATTCATATTTGAAAAATTTCTAATTATTTATAACATATTAAGTAATGAAAAAGTAAATAAGTATATTGAATATTATTTAATTTATTATATTTATTATTAATTTATATTTAATCCAAAATTTTATTTGTAATCATCATTATATTGGATTATAGAATAAGTTTATTTTTGTATATAAAAAATGGTTTTCTTTTTTGGAAAAGTATTTCACTATGAATTATTCTTCTCAATTTTAGTTAACTAAAATAATATGTTATGTGGTGTTATTATGGAGATATGTATAGATTATATATATATAACTATATATATTAATATTATTTTATATGTTTGTTTTTAATATTCATATGGTTAATATAGAATTATCATTTTCAAAAAAAAATTACACTTCTTTATAACCCTCTCTATTCACCAAAGTTGTATGTTTAATATGTAATTAAGATTTTTCCAATAAATTAGTGTAATTTGATTAAATAAATTTCATATTTCAAATAAAAATAATTTATATTACATAATAAATTGAATTTTTTTTTCATAATGAATAGTGAAAGTATAAAAATCTTTTACTACAATTAAGGTGAAAACAAGATTACTATGAGATTGAACTAAAATAATAAGGGTAAAAATTGCCTAAAAACGTTTAAAAATTCTATTTAATGTGAATATATTGAACTTATGACCTCTAATTCTTGATAATGAACTTTTTTTAGAGTTATTATCATGTATAACTATGTTTTTATAAATTTTTGTTTCCAAGATTCACTTGGGTGTCCTCTCCCCATGTTATAAAATGCTTCAAACTTCTCTCTCCACTTTACACAATATATGAATTTTGGATCATTATGAAAGTTACTAATTAAATTCATTAATTCCTTCTTCGAGAACTATATCCCTTCATTTTACAAATATCCATCATATAAATGATTTTGGGGACTACCAAAAGAGTTTGTTTGAGTAAGAGGTATCATAATTAAAAAATATTTTTTATTTTATTTGATCCTCCAAAACCATAACATTTTATTAAATTATGAATATATAATAAAATAAGTGTTTAAAATAAAACTTTATGTCATTATGTTAATGGAATAATCTAAATGCATCTCTTATTCGAGAAAATGTGAGACAAAACCATCAATAAAGTGCACGGTGGACTAGTTCCTCCTCAAACGATGTAATTCACATTTTATCATCACCTCTTATGGATTTTTTAATGATGGATTTTAATTATATATAAATATATAATATTTTAATATATTCCTACTTATTTGATTATTATATTTCACATTTATTCATACTTACTATTTGATGTAGGTTATGATCACATCGCTCGTGTGTACAATATACTACAAACAAAAAAGGAGATCTCATTCGTTTCTCACTATTTATTTAGATGATAGGTATTAATAATATTGATAATGATTATATATTTTATATATATATATATTAATTAATAAATTCATTAAATATTTATCATTCCAAAATGATAATACATCAATTTCATTCTTACATTTCAACTCACCAAAAAATTATAACGTCTTTCATTTGTACATGTGGACTAGCACCTCCTCAAAGTGATGTAATTAGTCTTCATCACCAAATCACATGGATTATAGATATAAATATAATTATTTAAATAATATAATTTTTATGAAAATATTATATTTATATTAATAAAAAATATTGCATTCCTTTTTTCCATCCTGATCGTTAAAATGGATGTGTTACTCATTTGCATCTACGACCTACCATCTTCATTATTACATAATTCCTCATTTATAATATCCAATACTAATTATTTGTTTAAAAGTATAAATTTATGAATAAAACTAGTAATTATTATGTGATTATTATTCTAGATATATTGAATTAATTATCTATTTAAATATATTAACAATGTGAAGAATTATTGGACATATTAGAAAAATATAACCAAAACATCTGACAAGAACTTTACTAATTAAGTAATATTATATGGAATTTTAATATGTGAAATAAATATAATTATAAACATAAAAATGGTTTTTATTCTTTTAAATAATTAAATTATGTTTATTAATCATGAATATAAATACCCTCTATAATGAATCGTAATTGGGGTAAGGGAAGCATTAAATTAAATCAACATTTTAAATTCTTTTAATGTTTATTTTTAAATTATTCGACTGAGAATGAGATGTTTTAAAGAGATTTTGTTAATGATATTATATGTACATAAATTATTTATAATGATTTATTTTATTTCATTCAATGGTTTTCAAAAAGTAATATTTTAACTTAATGTTTGAATTTTGTTACAAAAAATTAAAGTAATATTATATTCTAATTTATATTAAGATAATTAATTTTTAAACCACTATATCCATTATTTTATGTATTTATTAATTTAAAAACATATATTTAGTAATAAAAAACCACATTACCATTATATGTTTTTTTTGTATTGAAATATGTTTTTAATTTCAATGGATATTTTAATATCCGGAATTTTTTTCTTAGGGGTGAAATAAATATATTATGAGTATAATATTTAAAACATAATTATATTGTTTAAATTTTTTTTTAAAATTCTTGTAAAATAATTATGATGATGGGTTGTTCAATTATAAACCAATGATGGTAGGTTATGATATTATCATATTATAGGTTGTTATGACCTCAATAAATGATATTTTGTTACATTACAACCCAATGATTACTTATTATGATACAAACCAAGGATGAGTTGGACCATGATTCCCACGAATGAATTGGTTATGGAGGTTGACCATATATTTATTCAATTTGAATGAGTGATATGGAAATTGATTTCCATTAAAACCTATTTGTTGTATATATGATTTTTATTGATTTTATAGTAATCATATGACTAATAAAAAGGTATTAAATGATTTGATATTAAAGGTAATGTATTCATTAATTCTTAATTACGAAATGTCTAACATTATGAAAAGGGATTAATGAGTTTTCAACATCTTAAAATAATCCAATTTGATTTTTATTTTTTCATCTATATTTTATTGTGAATACTCTTATAAGATTAATTGTGGACAGAATTTGATATAATGGGTATAAAAATGTTTATTTTTAGGATAAATAATAATTTGAAAAAAAATCATTTTAAAAGTTTTCATGGGATAATGATTTTCATTCATTATTCTTTTTTAATTAATTTAATTTTAATTTTCCCTCATCACAAATTTTGGAATTTTTTTTATTGGGGTTCAGGTTTCAAAAGAAGAAATAATACGTCATGTTTATTGTCATGAATATTTTTCTTAAAAATAAAACGTTTTTATTTTTAATCTTTTCCTATTATATAAAAAATGTAAACTTATTAGTATTGTCCACCTTTTGTAGTATTATTTTATATTAGAGTTATGAAATAATTCTATAAAAAACTATACATAAAAATATTTTAGAATTTATAGAAATTTAATTCTGACTAAAATTAAAGATTATGACATGTTTATGGTTGAGTAATTACACCTATGTTGGACTTTTGATTGTGTCCTCTTAAAGAGAACATATATAAAATGTACTATATGGGGACAAATGGAACAATATTATAGGAATCACATCATATAATTTCTTGGTTCTTATGTTATATACCACCTTATGTACACATTATTTTCCTCAAACATATTTTACCTAAATATATATGTTCAACACTTTAAACAATACATCATCACATGATTTATTCCACAAATTAAATCTTAGAATTCCTTATTTGTTATCCATTTCGAAATAACAAACAAATAATGATAATATCTATAAATGAAAAATATACTAAATTACATGAAATATGTTTATTTATAACCAAAACTATTCCAATAGAGTATACCAATATAGTAAAAACTATAAAAAAAATTTATGGAAACAATTTAATTTATATAAAAAAATTTAACATTACACATTAAATATATATGAAATAAATTATATTATTTCTACTAATAGTTTAAAAAATGAGATTATATAGTGACATTTTTGAATTTCACAATAAAAAAAGCATTTGATTGAACACATTATATATAATGAAATAAAATGAGAATAATTATTCACTAAGAATTTATAAAATAACATTAACAAATCATTAATCTAATCTGCAAAACATGAAATACCTTTCATAACCCATTATAAAAAATTTATATATTCCTTTTTTTCTATAAGAATATAATAAACACTCAATCACATATGGACTTCTCAATTGCGGGGGAAAATGAAATAATCGAATAATTGGATATTTAAAAACATCATTTCCTTAAACAACAATTTAATAATAAAAATAGTTGAGAGGATAAATTAGTTATAAATTTAAATCAAAATGAAAATTAATTGTATTTACTTATCATGGAGAAAAATAATCATTCTAACTAGGACATAATAATTGATTTATTAGATGTAGGGAATGAATGAGATGAAATATAGTGATAATTAATTAAGAAGAGAAACCCAAAGAAATAATATATCTATAGGATATTCATAGTGATCAAGAGAAAGAAGATAAAAAATAAGATTAGTTCATTCCCAACCCCATGAGTGTGTTGACCAACAATTGTAGTGGAATTGGTAATCCGTTATCTTTTGAAAAACTATTAGTTATTATAATAAAAAAATTCTAATTTAAAATTATGAAAATAATAGGGTAATTATCAAAAAAATTCCCCCATATAGATTTATATACTTTCACCCTATTCCAATAACCATTAAAGATATAAATATTTTCACCACATTAAGACAACAAAATTAAATTATAACATGAATAATTATTATATTCCAAAAAATATATTTTCCAAAAATAACCAATTACATATTTATTTTTCTATAGAAACAATGAATAAAATTTAATAAAAGAATTATAAATATATAAAATACATAATTAAACATAATAAATAATTAAATATTTATTCATTATTAATATAAAAGGACCTTAAAAGCCATTAAAAGAATAATGTTGGTCCATATCTACACAATGGGATAAAAAAGAAACCTTCATTGTCAATGGGATTTTTTGCCACCCATAAAGATGATATTGAATCCTTATTTAAATTACATGGTCACCTTTAGAAATATCATAGAATTTAATTCAATTAATAATCACCCAAAATTAATGTAATTTTAAAAACCTAAGAAATTATATTTCAAAACACAAAGTTTAATAAAAAAATAATGATATAGAATTGAGGATTTATGAATAATATAAATAATTATTCATCCCATATATAAATATATTCTTTATATTCCATTTAATTAATTATTATAATTGAATAAATAATTATTAAAAATATTGGGTACATTAATTTATAATACCATTTTTCTATCCATTTTTAATTTAAAATAATTCAAAAAGAAACTCTGAGAATCAATAAATTTTACAAACACTAATGAAAATACATGAGTTCGCTACATGGTACAACGGATCTACCCAATGATTACTAATTAAATTAAAAAAATAACCTCACAAGAAAAGTCTTTATTCAACACAATTTATCATATTACGATATTTAAACAAAATGGTACATCACCACTCAAGTGGATACTCTCTACCTAAATAAGGCAACATATAAAAATTTACTAAACCACATTGTTGTATTATTAAATTTTAGGTTAACTACAATTGAATTTCTAATATCAAGAAAATATATTCAGTTAATGAAAATAAATTTTTCAATGAAATAAAATCCCTAATTTTTTATAATTTTATAAACATATGTATTTGAAGAAAATTTTTAGGATTATATAATTAAAAAATTTAAAAAACACACATTAGTAAATAAAATATACCACAAAACATATAAAATTATATAACCCATCAGAAAACCAAAATTTTAATACCTTTAAACATAATTTTTTTATTTAAAATATCGGACTCAATTATACATTAATATTGAATGTTGTTAATATGATGGAATGATTTGATTTGAATTCTCACCATGGTAAATAATTAAATTCGATAAATTTTTTTAAATTAATAATTTTAATATATTTTCAACTTTTTTTTTGACATTTGTGATTTTTATAAATCCTAATCAATGATTAATGGAGTTATTTGAGGCAAATGGCTTCCAAAAATATGATTTAATGAAATATTTCAATCTATATAGGCATTATGCATACTATTTGAAATATTATTTCATTGTCAAAAAGGATTTTAAAAAATATCATAATTTGTAAGGATCATTAAGGACCATGGAAATATATTTAGGGATATAATTACTTATTTTAGACCCAATATACAATGCACATATAATGTCATCATTATTTGTAGAATGTTCCATTCCAAAAATTTCTTTTTATTCACCAATTTCTAAATACTTATACGCCAAAATTCATATGAATTACCAAAAACAGAAATATAATTTATAATATATTTATCCATGAGTACGAAAATTAAATTCATAGGGATACAATGATTCTAGTTCCCATCTATCTTAAAAATATATCAAATATTCTATTATATTGAGATATATTCAAGGATATAACATATCAATATCAGAATTCTCACTCATAAATACGTGAAAATAAATCATAATATTCCTACATTGGATTATTTTATATTTTAAAATGTGGATTGCTATTTTTAATCAATATATTTTTTATACTAACCTATACCCACCAAATATGTATATCAAATTAATAAATATCTAGTTTCTTGAAAACATTTTTTTACACAAGATTTCCAAATAAAAAATTTTAACTTATAATATGATCCTCAATATTAAAATAAATCGCTATAATAATAACTTTAATTATACAAAATAATCATTAAAACAACAATTTATTTATTCATGTATCGAAATTCAATTTTTTTTTAATTTTAATGAAGGTAAAACCAATTTAAAATTATTATTTATATAATTGACATCATGATTATAAATTATCTATATTCATTAGAATACCCAAAAAATCATATAACTATGATGATCTGAATAGAATGTCATTATTTTAAAAACAATCACTCTCCTGGATGTGTTTTTTTCCCTTGGTGGTAAAGGTTCTCAAATTATCATTTTCTGGAATTCTGAAAAGTCATTTATGAAAAATATTTTTATATATAAAAATTAATGCAAACAATATTGAACAATATATATTTAAAAATATAATTAGAAAATTATTATATAATTTATATCATATTATAAAATGTACAAACATTTCCACATCAATGATAAAATTTTAACCGCTCAATGTAGATGTTTCTTAGGTAAAAACATCTTCATTACATCACTCCAGAAAATCATCGTAAATTTATCTCACATAATAAAAAACAAAACAATATATATAAATCATTCTTATTAGATTTTGAAAACCATAATATCATATATTTTGGGAATATTTTTTGAAAAAAATAAGTATTTTTGGAAAGAAAAACACATTAATATCAAAACATTTAAGTACTTAAAATAATATTAATAATAACAAAATGTCACGTAATTCATCATTAAATATTGAATTCAAATTAAATTATCATAAAAACATCAACTAATATAATTATTGACCATAATTAAAAATAATATCCAATATGTTATTCATATAACATTAGGTGTTTATCTGAAGAGAAATTTTATATAATTGTTTACTATTATATTTTATTAAAAATTCAAATTATCTAATTCTCAATTGAAACATAACATAAATTATATAAAATTAGTTTCAAAAAAATTATTAATTTATATATAATGATTTAAAAAATGATATATGTGAATTTTTTTGATTCAAAAACTATTTAAGAAACCCATAAAATAAATAAATTAGACCTTTTTATTATTTTATTACTTTTAATTAAATTGAAATTACAGACAATCTATTTTATTTATTCCTGACTAAAAAATTAAATTAAAAAAATAGCTTCATTCAATAATGCACATAATTAAAATAATAATCTATTATCAGATTATTTAAATTAAGAAACATCAAATATTGTTAATCAAATTGAAAACAATATGTTTTAAATAAATTATAAGGAAAAAAATTTGATAACTATTTATTTCTATCATAAAAACCTTGTACCAAATAACATTTACTTGACTAAATAAATATTTTAATTTATTTCCTTTTAAGGTATTGATAAACAATTCATGATAAATACAATATATTATGGCCTTTTTGAACATGTATTCAGTATATTAAACACAATAATTTAAAAAAACAATTTAATACAGAATATTTATTCATTATATTTTTTGTAATTTTAATTCATTATCATAAAAATATCTCACATTCCATTATCAGAAAATTATTTTTTATGTAAATCATAGAATTTCTGATTTTTCCAAAAAAATTCATCGCATTTCATGTCATTAAAAATAAATACTATATATGTAATATTTCAAAAAACCACACATAAAATAACAAATAAAAAAATGTTTATAAATGATAAGATTATTTGGATAAAAATGATGGACACTAATAACCAATATGTTGATAAAGGAATAATTATATGGTTAATAAAATCATAATTAAATAATAATAAATCATATAACAGGAAATATAATCATATGTGTTTAATATTGATGTTAATGACACCGCAAAAAAGGAAGAAGAAGACGAATAAAATGATAATACCCATTTAAGTGTTGGTGATTATCACATAATCTATGTAATGTGATGGAAACCAAATTTCCACCATGAATTTGATGACGAAGTCCATCCATGGAATACACCTTAATTTTGAAATATAATAAAACAACTAACAATAATACCAACTACCTTCTAATTATATTATAGATTGTTTTATGTACTTCATTTGATATTTTGTGACTATACCCAACCCAAAATTCTAAAAAGGCCATGGAATAATCCAAATATCATTGGGTTGGAAATTACAATCTAAAATATTATTTATTTTATGGGAATGTTTACAACATTAAACAGAAACATTAATAAATGTAATGATGAAAAAATTATTAAAAAATTTAACAAAGCATTATATTAAAATATATATATTAATAAAAATAAAAATGTTCAGGTAACCCAAATATAATTATAGAATATAAGATAAACATTAAATTTATCTTTTCTGAAATAAAACCCTTCAACAAATCACCTCCAAAGCACCAACCTGGTCTGTGATCCACATCTATGAAAATAAGTCATTAAAAAACAAGTGTGAAAGTCAAAGGAGATAAAATAATACATAAAAATAAATTTATTTACATATGGAATTATTGAAATTCTAGTATAATTTCAATAAATATTCTATACGTTTTGGTTCATTGATATTACACACATTCTAGACTGAAATTAAAATTGCAAGGTATAATTATTTTTGTATTTAATGAAATAAATTAACATATGGATAACATTTTGGCTCTAACATTAAAATATGAAATCAAGATTAATCACAAATAATACTCCGGTTAAAATATAATTATTAATACTGACATCCAAATGCCAAACCATATCAACATACAACCAAGTATATTACTTTGGCTAAAATGTGATTATGTACTATTGGTGAAGATGATGATGGAATAATTAAAATCTCAAAAACATTACCCACTATAGCTACTGTCTCAACATGGATAATAGAGAGAAATATTAGAATACATATCATAATTAAAATTATGTAACTTATTCTTAAAACCATATTGCATCCCATACTATTTGTATATATATATTACATCGAATATTTTTAATATTCATTATATAAAATTTGGATCCACGTAAGAGTTATTTGGTCTATTATATTTTAAATCATAGAAATATAAAAAAAATAGTTCATAAAATATCTACATAATCACTTAAATATGATTCAAAACTATAACTCTTCTTAGAAATATCTTACCTAATACCATTCTTCATAACCATGGAAATAAAACAAAAGAAATGGGGGATTTTAGATAGTTTGTAAGGCTAAACAAGAGAGATATTAGGTTTTATATAATAATACCTAGAGCATAAGTATATAATAACAAGATATTAATGTCCTAAAAACATAACCTACATAAAATTGATCATAATATTCTGTAAAATAATAAATCGTGACATTTCATAAGACATAAATCATAATTTAATCAAAGAACATAAAACATGAGAAACAAAACATTGTCATAATACATGGAATTATGTCATAAAAATTAAAAAAATCTATCATATATGTCAATGATTTTTTTGAATACAAACTTATTGGAATGGGTTCAATCCCCAAACCCTGACATAATTAATGTTCACTCCCAAGACAACCATAGTGGAAAGATTCCCTTACTGAACTGGGTTTACTCCCAATTACAGACTAATATATCTCATTACATATCAATATTTAACCAATTAATTTTAGGGGGATATAGGTCTTATCAATCATATAATGAAAATTATTCATATGTGTGAAAAAATATAAAAAAATCCATTAAATCAGAACCTATGAAAATAAAAGGGTTTTATTAATATTTCATCATATCATAAGCAATGGAATATAAATGGGTATCTAACAAATATTTTCATAATTAACATAAATAATATATTTAATGAATAAGGATATTACATGTGTATAATATACCTAGTAAGTCATATGTTATATTAAGTATTGTTTTCATCGATTAATTGAAATAGAATTATAAGTTCATGAAAACATTAATGATGAAAATATTAATTACATTTTGAATGAAAAATACTTAAAAAACAATTATATTGTAAAAAAATTTCAATATGAAGAACCATTTTTAGATGTAAATGAAGCATAATTTGAAAATTTATTCATGATGGTAGGAAAATCCATTCAACAAGTATTATTTAAATAAAAATATTTTTAATACTTTTTTTGGAAATGACCCAAATTACCTCATTTAGAAAATAAAAAATGACCTCTATCAAATTGTTTTTAAAATGTATGTTATGGGTAAAAATTAACTTAAAAACTATTTTGGAAACAGTAACATATTATTTTAATTATTTTAGAAAATATTGATATATATAAAAATGATATTTTACAAAATAGAAAAAAGAATTGATTTTCATTCTAAAAAATTTCCTAAATCTAAAGCACATAAGGTTCGAATAATTAATGGAACAATATTATTCTCAATAAATAACCATAAGAAAAAAAATATTGATATTCCTCATATATATATATATATATTAAAATTTCATTATTATAATCATTATAAAAAATAATCATGATTGACAATTATATCAAAATATAAAACTATTACATTGAGTTCACGTTCCATAAAAATCACCAAAATATCCTGTATAAAATATTTCAATTTGATATAATTTTATTCTATAATAATTTTAATACTAATAATGTCATATATTTTCACATTATATGATTTTAATGACCATTTTTACATATAATCCCATATTAAAATTGTCATTTTTTAGGTGATAACTGTTTTATTTATTATGAGTGTTTCAATTCAGTAGTCTATCCCACATACATTTATCTTGATTCCATAATCTCCCCAATATTAATCATAAAATAAAAATCATATATATGTATTAAATAAATAGTTATATTCATCCATAAATCTTAAGGATATAAAAATGAATTCTATCATTCATGGGGATGGTTGGTTTTAGGTATGAATTAATGTTGATTTAATTTTTTGGAGGATGGAAGAAATGAATGATAAATATAAATTAACCAATTTTAGATAGATTATATATCATATATAACATATATATGATAATAATGTTCCACATTACTATACATGTAAAATATAACTGAAAAACAAATCATATCTCTTCATAGAGGTGTTAGTCCATATATATGCATGAACAACATTATTGATTAAAAATGTACTGGATGGTTAGAATGTAGATATTATATTTTAATATCATAATTGTAGTTATTATATTAACATAGTATGTAAACATTAATACCATCATAATAACAATGCAGAAAATATACTGTTGAAAAATAATCATATCGCTACGTGGATATGATGAGCCAAATGTATGAACATGTTATACTTAACAATCACAATTGATATGAAAGATGATTTTTATTGGGTTTATGGAAAATATAAAATAAATTCTAATCTTAAGGATAAAAAAATAATTATTTTATGATATATAAAATATTTTTTAAGGAGGTCAATAAAATTTTAAATGAAAGTGTTCTGTTATGGTGATTAAAACTTTTTTGAAACAACTCTTTTACATAACATATAAAGGGAAAGGTGGTAGGTAATTTTATATTTTTAGAGGATCTGTAAAGTGAATAATAAAGGTCAGAATAATTTTTTTATGATTTTGGTTGGCAATAATGTCTCAAATTGGTGTGAATAACTGAGGGAGTAGAATCCCATTTATAATTGAGGTTAGAGAAATATTTTAAATTTATAAAAAAATAATATTATACTAAAGTATTTCTCAATCCAAATGCCTCAATATAGAATTTCATTCCATTATAACATAGTATTTATTTTTAATACCATCAAGAAATAATATTTAGGAACTTTTGGTATCACTTCAGACCTCATCATTTTTATTAGACCTTAGTTGACCAATTTTAATTTTAACTACGACAAAAAAATCAACAATATGGAAGAGATTTAATTTTTAATGATACAGGTAAAATGGGATCATTAATTGTTGAGTTATAAATTTTTGACCATATAATATGATGCATTATTTATTTCATAGTTTTGGGGATTTTAAAATAATTTAATTAAATTTTAATTTGATAAAATAACATTATTAGGATTTTATATACTGCTATCTTAATTTTAAATGGGAGATATAAATACAATGTTGTTAGTAAACTATAATATTTTATTATATATATATAGTCTTCACCTAAAAATTCATGGATCTCTGTATTCTACTCATATTTTTCCCCATTTATTATTTTGAATAACATTTTTTCAATTTATTAAATAAATATTGTTTTTTATGAAATGGAAGAGGGTCAACAAATCTATTATTAAATAAAAGGAATGTAGAAAAAAACTAGTATCATATAAAAAATTGAACTCAAAAATTAAATCATTTAAAATCAAGGACCAATGGAAATAAAATAGCACAAGATTGGGTACTCGTGTTGTGGTGAGAGACTGGACGAACCCAACTAGAAGGATGTATAGTTGTTTCTTATGTTTTGAACTGCAACCACGACCCACCTCCAACATATATGATACTATCATATTAACCTTAAAATTTAACTTTTTTTTAGGCCTGCGATCAATTGTTTTCCCATCATCTCCACTGCTCCAAATTGTAGGAAAATTATAAGAGGTATGGGTACAGGTATATGATTGAATTTTTTTGATCATACTATAAAAATTGTGTGAGAAGCTACAACACGCTATACCTAATCTAATTCTATTGGGGGGTGAAAATAATCCATGACGTATTAAACTAGCCAGATCAATATCTAAAATAAGTCCATCTATATTTTGAAAGAGAGGTGCAGTAGGTGTCTGAAATCTATCAGTGATAGCATCCATCTCAGTCTAACTCAAGGAATTTTTATGAAATATAAAATTTTACTAATATCAAAATAATTAATAGTCATTATATCCTAAAAAATAATATTAAATATTTTATCCCTACCTAATTTCTTTTACTAGTGTCCAATGGATATGCCTTTTAATTTAAATAACCATGTGTATCAATTTTTCCCTAAAACCGAAGGACACGTCCTTTTTCCCTTTAGAAGGTTGGGAATTTATGGTTGGATTTTCAAATATCAATATTTTATATGCAAAAAAATTGAATTTGATTATTTTAACATTATTTAAACTATTGTTCATTCAACATAACTTTTTAAAAAAAAAACACTTCGTGTTCTCTCATTGATCCAATCAAAGTAAAATATTTTAGGATTTTAATTTCATAGAAGTAGCTACCACAATTTTCTATTTTTCCTTATGACCCTTGGTGGAAGTTAATTTTTTTTCTTACCATAAATTCAAAATGAACAAAATTCTAGATAGATGATTCCATATAAGTATTAAAATTAATATACTATTCATCAAAATGTAACACATATGATCCTTATTGTAGAGAATCAGCATTAAATAGGTCATCACATGTCATGTAGGGCATATTATAATGCAACAGGTCAAGTGAATCAATTGATGAATGTTCATCATATGGGAGGGGGAGATATTAATTAATAGAAAGATATGCACCCTATAGCTTCTTTGAAACATAGAAAAAATCATATATTCACTAAATAATACCCTTTAACACCAACATGAGTTTTCAACTCAGGTGGACCTATGATTTCAACATTAGATGTAATCCCAAAACCATACGATCATTGAGAATTATGATTGTCAGAATACTTGAGAGTCTCAATACTCTTCCTCATTCAATAAGGAAATATTCATACCCCTTAATATAGAATCTTTTAACACTCCTAGAATTTATGATATGGATTCATTTTAATTTCATTTATGTCTTGTGTTGTACACTACAACATGATTCGCTTGCCCTATACGCCACACTATATTATCTTTCAGTATACACAACACTGTTCTTTCCTTGTGTTACACACAATTTCAAGATCCCATGATAAAAATTATTTCATGAAATATTGAATTTAGATTTTTTTTCAATGAATAAATTAACTAATTATGACTTTTGTTATACAGAATACCAAATTAAACTTCCACTACATGTAAAACTGACTTGGCTTGTGTTACATGCAAGAGAGACCTTCTGTGATAGCTTGTGTTGTAGGCAATGCCGAGTTTTACTACACTATGATATATTATTAAAATTATATATATATTAGTTGTAATGGATATTATTTACAAAATTTTAATTTTATATAACATTATCATTCATCTTGAATGTGAAATGAGGAAAAAATCAAATTTTTTAAAAAATGAAGTACCTTTCAAAAAAATACAGTTTTACCACCTTTTAATGGCGCACTTATTTTAAATGTATATTTGAAAAATTTAGAATTTAAATTTTACAAAAAATTACTTCTTATTTATATGAGGGACCTTAAAATTTACTTCAGGTAAATTATTGGTATTTTCCTATAAAGGATCGTTTTTTAATGAATAGTGAAAAAATACTGCCTTTTAAGTCAAAAATGTATTTTCACTTAATTTATTTATATAGATAAATTGTACTATTAATTGGTTTTAAAGTGTAATTTGATTATATTTTTATAATTTAATCTAATTTTTTTCATTTGATGTAATTTAACATTTGAACTGGTTTTAAACACATGTCAATATTTCGATAGTTATTATTTATTAAAAACTCACTTTTTAGTATTAACAATGAGAATTATTTTTAAATTAATTAATGAAACTAACATTTTTGAATTTGAAAATATTTATTACATATTTATAATTTGAAGGCTCAAATTGTGTTAATAGGTAACTTTTTTTAACATTATGAATAGTAACATCAGTATATATTTTATTGACCATTGTTAAAGGGTAAATCATATAAAAAAGGGTAAAAATTAATATTATAATAATATTAAATTATTCTAACACAAGTCTTAATGCAATAATATTGGATATTTATGATTTTTTTCATCCTTGGGTCTATTTTGGGACCCTGGGGATTCACTTGGATATGAAAATGACATTTTATAAAAATTAATTTTCAGTAAATATAAATAGAGCCCAAACATATATCTTTTCCTAAATCAATTTTGATTTAGGTTTATGAAACTCATATCTATATCAATAAATATTCATTAAAAATAAAAATATATTTCCTATATCATGGTATTTTATATATAATTTTTATACATTAGATAAATATTTTTATTTATTCGATAATTATGATTTAGTGAATAACTTATTAATGAATGATTCAAATAAGTGAATTTATAAATATTTTCCTTAATTAAATTTTACAATTTTTATGTCATCCAAGAATATTATGGATTTAATTTATATATTATATATGATTTAATTCATTTTTCTAAGGACTATGGTTGTTATGATTTTATTAAAAAGTGATGTATGAATAGTGTCCAAAATGGATATATTTCATAACTTAACACATAAAATATTTTATTAAATGATATTCAATTAATAAAAATATATGATTCATAAAAATGTTTAATATAAGTCCAAATATCAATTATATAACGTTTTAGGATTTTTAACATGATATGGTAATTAATGTAACCCATAATGTGTAAATAAATGATATCACAGTAAGATTAAAAAGGATAAAATAAGAGTAAAACCAAAATGATGAGGATAAAAAAAATATTAAAAAATTATCTAAATATTATTAGATGATGTGTATTAGAACCAGAATAATATTTTAGTCAAATTTAATATGATTTGTACCATTTTAAATATAAATTTAATATATAATAAATTAATAGTGTTTGACTTTAATAAAGTAACCATCTCCTCTATTTTAAATTGGCACCTCGTCCCTCTCCTCTTCACTGAATTTTGAGACTTTAATCAACACCAATCGCTTAACATTTCCCTTCTAAACATTCCTAGTAACATTATATAGGAGATTGTATTCTGAAAAGATGAAATGAAGTTTATTATGAGGAAATTTAAGGGAGGTACATCGAAGAAGGGGTAATCACATCCACAGATTTGTTCGAATTTATTTATTCTTATTCATCTTATTATTTAGTTGTTTCATTATAAATTTATAACATATGTATCACTAAAGTAATTATATGTAATTATTAACATTAAAAAACCATATTTCACCTTATATCCATCTTATGAAAAACGAAATCATTGTGTGTGCGTATGTGTAGATTACCATCTCTATGCTGTGGTGTAATCTTTTTTTCACCACTACCTTAAACGGATGGATATAATTGTGGAAATAGTAAATATATATGATTATTATAACATTATACTAATTATGAGATATTATACCGAATCTAATTCAATAACATTCAATAATTATGGGAACAATATCGGCGCTCGTGCCTACATACGACTTACCGTCTGCACGACCCAATGAGATTCATTCTTCATGTTAACCATTAAAAAATGATTGTAATGTGTTTATAATAAGTAATCATGAAATATGTGACATAATAATCATATTTTATTAATTTATATAAATTTACGTAATTTAATTAATTACATTCAATTAAAATAGGGAATGAAAACAGTGTTAACGCATACGTATGACCTTCCATCTCCATGAACGGTGTAATCCATTCTATTTAATGATATGTTATATATACTTATATTGTGAATATATATGATATATAAATCATGTTTAACATTTTTGACATAAGTAAATCATGATCTATGTAATAATATCTTCAATTATGTGTCCAAAAATGTATGATAAATAAAACAACTATTACCCCAAATGTCGCTTTAACATGGAATTGACAAATGAACGGGTAATAAAAAGTCATATGTGAATCATATATGATATCATAAATATTATTTTGGTTCTCTTAAAAGTTAAAAATATTTTTAAAATCCATATACTGTAGTTTAGGACATGTATGGTAGAAATTGGACATATGGTATGGGATAACATTTCCAATCTAGTTATATCTAAGATAGCTTATTTGTGAGTATCTACTAGGGATAAATTTATTATATACGTCCATGTTTTCTAAAAATTTCACATTAAATGTTTACTAATATTCTATGTATGTTTATATTCCTTCATACCCATTTTCAATTTTATTATATGGTTTGGAAGGAATCATTATTTTGTATACCATACAAGGTACATGTTCACATTTCCAGCATAAGTATGAGAAGAATGTTTTCTTTACATATACAGAATGAATGCGTTTTTACATCGTCATGAAACCTTATTTACACAATGATTCCTCTAGACTATTTTATTATTATTTTCAACTAAATTTTTTTCATTTAAAATTGTGCAGCATTTTTGGAAAAGAAAATGTATTTGAAGAAATAAGAATATTTTCATTGTGAACTAAGTTAAAGTTGTTTATCCAATTTATTTTTCATCAAAGATTACACTACATAATAGTTTTAGGATTCAATCACAATTATTACTCGGATTTTATTGTGTTAATGATGAAACGTTATTTTATATGGATTATGTTATGATGGAATGATCTTTAAGAAACCCTTTTTATTTCATTGGTTATGCTATGATGAATGATTTATGATATTGTGGTCTACATAATAATGGTTTAAATATGAGATGGGTGGGACCAATATCTACTTCAAATTAATAGGGTAAATATTTATATCTCATTATATTGAGGTAACTGGAACTACGGGTATTTCAAGTTCACTAATACATGTATGGAATGTAAAGTAATCTCGATACTGTAATAGAAATTGTCTACTATGATAGTCTTTGTAGAAATTCCCCGGCTATTATGTAAATCATATTCTGTACTTATTAGTTTTCTAAAATTACTTGTTTTATGCCAATTCAAGTCTATCATGGTCAATGTTTCTTTCTAGTCCATGCCTTACAGACTGCCATGATTTATGTCATTTCTCACGATTTTTATTTTTAAATATTATATTCATGTTTTTTACATTCAAATGTTTATAAATTTTTTTATGTTCTCCATTTTTACCCTTACTAAGTATTTGAGATAACCCTTTCTATGTTTTCATTTCCCTAGGATATAAAGAATGGTTTTAGCTAAGAAAAAAGGGGATTCTCTTTATGGGTGATGATGATGATCATTCACCCAGATTTGAAGATTATTTTCCATGTTTCCAAAGACACTAAATTAATATAGTATTTGGGAATTTGTTTTTTCTATGTATTATGTATTCTGAAAAAAATGAACTTTCCATGTACGTAAATCTTAGGCCTCTATAGTTTGTATCAGAGAAATGGTTTTATTAACCATTGGAAAGTAGTATTTGAAAATGATAGAGAGATCCCAAGAGATATTTCAATGGTAGTTCTAGGAATTTACAAAAGGATTATTTTAACAATATGTTATAGTCTAAGAATTGTAGTAGTGATCATAAATAATTTAGGATTAAACCGATGATGTTAGATATTGAATGTTCTCTCCATTGATTATGTTTTTTTAGTATAATAATTTTTCCTCTAACACTATTCATTTTGTGTTGTAGTCAATGGAGGGAACCAAAAGTAATTACGTAAACCTTGAATATGATTTACAAATTGGTAACTATGAGTAATGAAACTGTGTAATGACTTGGGTGAATGATATTGTGATTATGACAAAGAGGTCATCACAATAAATTATTAACACGGTGATATTTTGTGATATACCTATGTAATCGAATAAGTGGAATATGGAATTTCATGCATGTTCGCAATGTGGGGAACATATCAAAAAGAAGATTGAGATTAAAACATATCAATAATATGGGAAGAATAACCTTGAGGAATACCTCAAATGGATAAGAAGATGTTATCTCTATGGGAAAAATGGTCATAGAATGGATAATTGATATAGAGTTCAACGTCTCATCTACTAAAAACATGAGAATTACACAAATCAATGCACCGACATAAGGATCTAAATCTAAGAAATGGAAGGACTTATTCCATGGATACCATTAATGTAGAAGGATTGAGTTATTTATGAACATGAATCCATGAATGATTAATGGTGAATTATATAAGAGTTATCAGTTTATGTTTTTCAGTAAAGATTTTCAAGAATATAGTGAATAGTTATAGTGGAAATGAAAAATGATTTAATGTAATGGAAATAGTCATAAGAAAAAAATTATTAATGGAAGTATGACCCTTAATTTGAGAATGATGTTGAGATAGTAATATTTTTATAAAGATATATTGTACTATATTAGTTACCTTAGAACTAGATAAGGTTTTGTTTAAAAAAAATTTATGTTTTCCTAGATTATGTATCCAACTTTTCAGGACTTAAGGAATATATCCAATAAGTTTTTCAATAATGAATCATGAATTTCTTCCATAAGGATATATGGTAATTTTAGATATTGACATGGATAAATAGAATTCATGATGAATTAATTCATATGTTTGTAATGTGACCACCAAGATATAACTTATGTTATTTTGGGAATAAATTATGGTGTTCCCATGCTTGTTAGATGCCCTTTCTTGTAATTTTATTCATTGTAATGTGAGATTAGACAAATGATTTTTGGATAAGACTAATTTTTGGTATGTATTATGTAGGACATCATATAGTATTGTTTAATGAAAGATATTTTTTATATATTGCTTCTTGAATGTTATAATATTATAGTTGTAGAAAATGGACAACCTGCAAGATTGTCGAAAACCTGCCACATCAGACATGGTTGTGGGAATAGAACAGACATTAGAAGTATAAAAGTCCTTTATGACCTACAACTAGAGTATAATAAGTGCATGGTTATTAGAAATTATTTTTGTTTTGTTAAGAGGTATGATAGATGAAGGATGTGTCCATTTTTGGAACCATATATCATTAATATCACCATATATTGACTCATGTATATTTAATAAATGTTTGTGTGCGAGAGACGGATTGAATGATGAATTATTCCCTCACATGATCTGCTAACACATCATGAATGAAAAATTAGACTTAATTCCTTTAAATAAGATATGAAGTGGGAATTTTTCAAGTCACAACCAATAATGATATTTTACTAAAATCATGTATGTATATCTTCTCATATTCGTTATCTTTGAGAAAATAATATTGAAAACAGTAAAATATTATCCATGTACATTTATATCTGATGAACTATATGGTCCCTTAAATCGTCATGTATTTATGGGTTTCTGGTAGTTAAATTTCTCCAAACCTTATTCTTTATCACTATCCATCAGAATTGGATGGTTAAATTTATCTTTCATTTCCATGTTTTCACTTCCCACATATGTTCTCCTATGTGGAAACCCAGTGATTATTTTAATTAGGTAACCATTTTGTTTCTATCATTCCTTTTTAAGATTTAGTTTTACTATTCCATTTTTTAATGTGGGGTTTTATAAAGGAAACATTCATGTAGAAAACCATTTATAACCAACAAATTTCAAGGGAGAAATTCATTTTAATTGGGGTAGAAGGTAACACCCAGAGAATTTATGAGATGTATTATTTTTAAATTTTGTTCAATTTCTTCTATTTTCACTACTCTAAGTTTATCAAGCGCATTACGGAACACTTTATTACCTTGAAATATACTAAACACTATTAATGGATTGTGTTGCACACAATTTCAAGTACATTTGATATAATTTAATTAATGAAACAATTATTATAGTATTTTTTCATTTTATAAAATAACTAAGAATTAATTGTGTTATATTAAACACCAAATGATGCTTTCATTACACACAATAATAACTTGGCTTGCATTACATGCAAGAACAACCGTCCTCAATAGCATGCATTATACACAATACTGAGTCTCACTAAATAGTGATATTTTGTTAAAATAATATATATACTATCTGTTATGAATATTATTAACAACATTTTTATTTTATATGACATTTTCAATAATCTTACACATCATATGAAAACCAAAAAAATCCAAAAAAGAAGTATTTTTTAAAAAAATATAAAGTTTTACTGCCTTTTAATGGAACTACCCTTTAAAATATAGTATTTGACACTCTTTTAAGATAAATTTTAAAAAACAAACTTCTTATTTAGATGCGGGAAATAAAAATTTACTTTGGGCAATTTTTTGGTATTTTCTGAAACATATAATTTTTTAATGAATAGTGAAAAATACTATATTTTAAGTCAAAATGAATTTTCATATTAACTATTTATATAGTTATATTATAATTTCAATTTGTGTTATTGTTTATTTGAACAATATTTTTATCATTTAATTCAATTTTGGTCATTGTATGTAATTTCACTTTTAAATTGGACTTAAACACAAGTTAATCTTTTGATAGTTATTACTTCTTAAAAACCCGGTTTTGGGTTTTGACATTGGGAATTAATTTCAAATTAATTAAAAAGACTTCTCTATTTTGAATTTCATAAAATTAATTCCATATTTGGAATCAATAGGTTCAAATTGTGTAAATACATACCTTTTATACATTGGACATTATGAATATTTACTATAATAAATATTTTAATTTACCATGGTTAGGGTAAATCTATTAAATAAGGGTAAAAAATAATTTCATAATATTATTAAATTATCCTAAAACATTTCCTAATCCAATTTAATTTGATATTTATGATCACAGTTATCGTTATATCTATTTTGGGACCGCAAGATTTCACTTGTATTTGAAAATGAAATTATATAAAAATTAAATTCATGTAAACATGAACCTCCTCCTTCTCTTATTCTCTCGATTTTTGGCCTTAAATCTCAGACAACCCATGACCATTTCTCTTATAAACATTTTTGGTTACATTCTATAGATTTTTGGTCTTCTCAAGATACTAACTCTAGTGCCCTAAGAATAAATTTATCAGAGTCACAATGAAGAAGTGGTAATCTCCTCTACCGATTAATTCAAATTTAATTCTTCTTCTACTTCCTCTTCTTTAGTTTTTTAATTATAAAGTAATAATATAAATATCACTCATATATTTATATATTTTTATAAATATTAAACATCTATATTCAACCTTCTATCCAAAATACTAAAAAAAATCACCGCGTGTGCGTACGTATGAATTACGATCTACATGCCATGATGTAATTTTTTTTCACCACCACCTTACATGGATGGGGATAATGGTGGAAATAATAACTATGTATTATTATTATAATATGATACTAATTCTGAGATATTATGCACCATATAATTCAATACCATTCTATAATTATGAGAATGATATCGCCACTCATGTGTACGTACAACTTACCTTCTACACGATGTGATGAAATTCATTCTCCATCTTAACCATTCAAGAATGAATATAAAGTATATATAATAAATAATAACTAAATATTAGAAATAAAAAATATTCTATATTTATGTATATATATATTTCATTTACTTACATCCATTCAATTTAATAAGGTAACAAAAACAACATTAATGTGTACGTACGACCTACCGTCTCCTTGAACGGTGTATTTCATTTCATTTATCGATCAATTATATATCAGAATATTCTGAATATATATTTTATATAAATAATATTTTAAATCTTTATGTATTAAAACCATGATATATGTGATAATATCAATAATAATAAGTCCAAACACGTACGATAAATAAAACTATTATTAGCTAAAATGTTTCTTTTACATGGAATTGACAAGTGAACGGGTAATAAATAGTAATAAGTGAATCATATAAAATTTCATAAAAATTATTATGGTTCTATTACATGTGAAAATATTTATAATCCCACTATACATGAGTTTCAAACATTTTCATATGGAATTGGATCTATGGTAAGGGATAACATCTTCATTCCCGTTTTATCCAAGATTGTTTATTAGTATGTATCTACATAGGATATATTTATCATCTAGGTACTTGTTTTCTAAATTATTTCTCATAAAATTGTTACAATTATTCTATGTATTTTTAAAATCATTTTTACCCATCTAGGCTTTTACTACATGGTTTTGAAGGAATATTTTTTTTGTTTACCATAAAAGGTTCTTTTTTACATTTACGACAAAACTACATTGATAATGTTTTCTTAAATTATACGTCATGAACTTGTTATTAAATTTCAATTAATCTTTATTTACACAAAACATCCTATACACTATTTCAATTATATTTTAAACTAAATTATTTTCTATTAAAATTGTGAGGGATTTTGAGAAAAAATATTTGAAGATGAAATGATATTTTTCTCAAGAACTATGTTCATGTAGTTTATCTAAATAAATTTTCATCAAAGATGACACTCTTTAAATAGTGTTTTGATTATTTCCCAATTATTACTCTGATTTTGTTGGGTAAATTAGGAAATGGTTTTTTAGAAATATTATGTTATGATAGAATGATGTTTAAGAGACACATTTTATTTTATGGGTTATAATATAATGACTGATTTATGTTTTTTTGTAACACATAAGAATGGTTTTATTATCTTATGGGTGGGAAATATAACTCCCTTTAATTCATTGGGTAAATATTTCTATCTCATGATATCGACATGACTAGAATCTTTGGTAATTTTGGTTCAGTAATACATGGTCGGAACGACATATAATCCTGGTTTAGTATTGGACATTGTCTACTGTGATGGTATTTGCTTCAATGTCTTGGATACTTTGGTAATCATAGTATGTACTTATTAGTTTTCCACAATTACATGTTCTATGAAAATTATATTCTATCATGGTTAATGTTCCTTTATGATCTATTCCACATATACTACAATGATTTATGTCATTGATTATGATTTGGATGTTTAAATATTATGTTCCTCTTTTTACATTCAAATGTTTATAGTTTGTTTTATGTTCACCATGTTTACTCTTATTGAGAATTTAATCTCACTAATTATATGTTTTTATTTACCTAGGATAAAAATAATGGTTTTATATATGAAAAAAATGGGTAAGATCTTTATGGGAGATATTGAAGATCTTTCAATATGATTATAATATTATGTTCGATTTTCCAAAGACATTAAATTCATACGGTCTTTGGAAATTTGTTTTTTTCATGTATTAATTATTACAAAAATTAAATAATATGTCCATGTATTTCAAACATGGGTCTCTAAAAATCTAGGAAAAAATAATATTTTCAAAAAAGTTACTTTTTAAATTTCCAATAAGACTGCAATAATCACATAAGGGAGGTTTCTTTTCATACTCAATTTTAAGACAATCCTCATCCAATGTAAATGAAATAACCACTCAATAAATTATTCATTTATTAGATATATTTCAATAAATAAATTTGAGAAGTGAATGAATCTAAACTTTTTCTATTACGTTTTCCATTTTAATTGGAATTATAATTGAAGAAGAAATATAAAATAGTGTTTATGGGTGCCAAATGACCCAATTAACACCATGTCTTTTCATGCATAATTTTATATAGTTTTTCTTCTAAATCATTATGGTTAAAGAATAAATTAGATTTTTTAATTCTAATAGTGCCCAAACCAAGATAAATCAAATCCACGCTCTAGGATAGACATTTCAATTTAGTTCAAAAAAAACTAGAGAGAACAAAATTGGAATAAAAAAACTATAAATAGAATCTAACTGATATATTAGGTCATTTATATTCCATGGTTCAATACCATTCAACAATTAAATGAATGAAATGATGGATTACTTACAAAGATCCACATGATCAGATAAATCACCACCAGAGGTTGTATGATGGGAAATAATACCTTTTTTAAAGATCCACTATTAATCTTGTTCCTTTATGAATGTAAAGGATACTCTAATAATGAGTAGATTATTAAAAAAAATTTTTAGTATGACCACCATGATCTTTTCGATAATACCTTGACACTCATCATGTTGATACAATTCATAACATTACAAAATCAAGAATCTGGTAAGATCACTATCATATTCATCTTATCGGATCTTAAGCAACTCTTATTCACATTCCTCAATCAATATACTAAATCAAAATTCAATAAATATTGGTTTTGTATTGTTTAATCATTTAAGGTAATTATATAACTTCTAAAAATTATAAATAAATTTCCATAAATAATATAATATAATTATTCAAATAATTAATAATAACATAAATTTATAACTTGTACTTTTTCCTAGATAAACACATAAATAATTTTTAAAACTTATAGTGTGACATTTTGTAAGATTCATTCATTTGAATAAAATAAAAATTATCATCACAGTCATGAGTCCACTAAACAAATAAGATTTAATCATTAGGAGATAAGGGTATAAATAAATTCACAAAATAATATTTAGGATGAATTATTAAATACATATCACATCGTTATAAATATAAATTCACAAGATTTACTCTTCACTATGGTGGTAAATTTAACCACATTTACTATTCATAGTTAAAATATACATAATAGAATATTTAAAAAAATGTTTATTTAATAAATATATATATTTATATAATTTTATATAATTCAATACGTATAAATTTCAGAAAATATGTTTACATTTATAGTGATAAATAAAACAAAAATGTTTTTTATAAATAATTGAATTTCATATGTAAAACTGAACTTAATCTTATCCTATGACAAGAAAAAAAATTTGAATGTTTAATCCATTTTATAAATTAAATAATATATAAATTTCATTAAAATATTTCATAAATAGTGATTAAATTAGTGTATTTATTTAGTAATACATTGAACACATAAAAATAGTTTTATAAAAAAACATAACATTGATTTTAAAATAATTATTTTAAATTATAATAATTTGATAACTAAGGAATTAAATATGTATATATGTGTAGAATGTAAATTTATTTATTTATTTATAAATATTTATACACACTAGTACAATGGATATGGGATAATGGATTCATATTATTTTAAAAAGGTTATGTAGTTCATCTAAACACTTGGATTCATGTAACACATAAAATCAATGAAACCAACTCATTTAAGGGGTAATATATCACAAATATATCATAGTGTTACACTATATCCCCATTAAATTGATTTCTACCCTTGAAACTGATCCTTATAATTTAACCTGATAGTTCCACTAAAAAATTGACCCAGTAATGGGGATTATTTAATAAAACATTCTCTATAAGATACATATTTAGATCATTTTTACTTTATAATAATTATATTTATCTAATGTTATTCCCTATATGTTCAATACATGTGAAATATTGTGTATATATGTATTTAGCATTGATACATGGGACACATAATGAAAATGAGAGTGATTTTGTGGAATTGTTGATTGATAAGATAAAATCATATTAATATAAATAATTTCAAAAGGACCGATATTACTAGGGAATAACTTTCCCTAAAAACTAAATCTCATCACTTATTTACATTGATTCATTAATATATATACCATATCAAATAACAATTAACTCTATATTTTTTTTACAATTGTTCGCACATCATTTTTTTCAACTATTAGACACTTGCATATGTTGTTGATTGGATCTAATCTTATATTCTATTGCATTACCTATAGAATGTCCCAAAAAAAATTTCCCCAACATTAATCTATCATGTTTGATTTATTCAATTCCTTTAATAGAGGTAATAATAAAGATCCATTATAATGATATAGTGAAAATCATATTTGTATGAAAACTCAACCAAAATAAGGTTTGGATTACAACCACCATTGAATTCCATTGTGAAATCTCTAAAAATTATTATATAGATTTAATAATAGTCCCATAATGACCATTTTTATATAGATATAATTTAATAACAAAACATAACTTGTATCTAGAGTCTAGTTAAGTCATATAGAAAATGTAGTTGTAAACCAAAAATCCTAATTAGATACAATATATTGTGGTACACCATGAAATCAGGCCACTTCCATAAAGTATAATTGAATAAGTTGATCAAGAGATAAATCATCTCAAATGATAATGATGTTTCGTGACTTCTTAAGGTGATCAACTAAAAAACAAATATCATTATTATTTTAAGATGATTTGGGGAGTTTGATGAATAGATCCATGGGGATCTTTTCCTATCTCATTAATGGTATGTGTAATAGTATTAAAATATTTTAATTATATTTCTATCATCATTAACTCATTAACAAACTAATCATTGTGAAATAAAATCGACATCATTTATCTTCTTTCCATCCCACCATATATACTGATTAAAATCTCTATACATCTTCTTAAATAATTGATGAATTTTGAACTATTAAAAATGAGTTTAATCCATCATCTACTATTCAATTCTCGTACTGAAGTGACAAAAACATGATTCCAAAAGATTTTTTTTCATCATTATCAAGGTTGATCACATGGAAAATTATCACATTATTTTTTCATCTCTACATATTCCTTATCTAAATCATTAGTCATTTAATAGACAATTGGATGTACACTCATTTCATAATGATTATATTTATCCCCTTCCATAAAGATTTTAAGAGATATAAATTCTATGTATAGAAATATTGGATCTCTTATGATTATATACATAGACAATATAGCATTATCTTTTCAACTCAGAGTATCTTCTAGCTTGTATTCTTTCTAAAAGTTATAATGTAATGAGTGATCATAATATATAATCATCTATAGTCATATTTTTTGGTGAATCGTGATATCATTTTGAGAAAAAATATGTTTTGAACTCCAGTGATAACTATATATTTTCCATGTTTCCCCAAAGATATAATTACCCTATATCTTTATGAAAAAATTAGTAAACTAACTCTAAAGCATGAGTTGGATAATTTGTCACATGGAAATTAAATTTTTTGAGGCTTAAGTTATAATCATGTTTATTTTTTAGTATACATCCACATACATTCATTTAAGAATCATTTCTATTAATAATCAATTATCCACTATAGGGTAGGGTATGTATTGGTTCACATACATGTCATCTCTTTAGTTCCTTAAAACAATACTCATATTCATCTATCCAAAGTATCTTGGATCCCTTATGAGATAACATACTGAGTGGATTATTTATCCATGAAAAATATTCTATAAAGTTTCTATAATATCCATTTAAACCATGAAAACTATGGACACCATTCCAATTGGTTGGTTAGGGAAAGTGTTCGTCAAATGTTTTCTAAAAGGTGTCTATTAATATACCATCATTAGAGATTACCTGACCCCTAAATGAAACATTCTAAATACAAAATTAACAATTATTAAATTTTTTATAATGATTATCCTTTCTAAGGTGATTCAATATAGATTATTAAATTATATTCATTAAAATCCTATATTTTTTAATAAATAAAAATATAATATATAATAAATACACCAAGACATTCAATGTAATATATAAAGACTATATTAATTAATTCTACGAATATATAAGGATAATTATTAAGACCTAATGGAATCCATAAAAATTCATAGTGTTTATACCCCTTAGGATCTACTGCCTTTAGTTTATCCTCCTTCCTGACCATCAATTTTTTATTTCAAAAATGAATATAGCTCTTGGAAATGTATTTATCTTCACCTAATTGATCAAGAATTTCCTCAATATGGTGGTAGAGGATACTCAATCTAGATAAAATTATTATTAATTTATAAATAATCAATGAAGAGTTTCTTTGATCAATATTTTTTTATCATATAGAAATGCTACACCCCTAATTTTCATTCTAGGATAGATGAATCGATTGTAATGATTCCTTTTCATTTTATCTTAAATTCTTGCAACTCAATTGGTTCAATTATAAATGGGGAGATGAAAATAGGTATAGCTCTAGGTATCTATTATATTTAAATTTCAATATCATGATTTAGTGTATGAAAAGAAAATCATTCTATAAACACATATATAATATCCATAACTATATGAATATCATAAATTCTGAGTTTCTACAACTATGCTAGAGATACATTCATTTTCTGAATTAGGGTCTTGACACATAAAATAGATGTAATTTACCTGAAATGTACAATTTTGTCATCACATTAATATGAAATCGTAGTTTGGTTTGGAATATTGAATGTTACATCCCTTCTATTGAAATTGATGTAGTTTCAACGTTATTAAATCAAATCCATGATAAAATAACATAAAAATAAACTATAATAAGAATAAAAAGATTTATAGGAAGCACATTCCCGTAAACAGCAACCCGATAATAATCATATACTAGGTTGAATTCATCATACCCTTTGGGAGGATTGAAAAAAAAATATCTAAATTTTGATCTGGAAACATAATAACCTTATAAATGTAATTAGTTATAAAATAGTTGGTAGATACATGATCAAAAAGGACATTATCATTTTTAGAGTTTATTGTATGTGAAAGTTTAATGGTTTAATTATTATACCCATCATAAAAAATAGGGACCACATGATATTTTAATTTTTAACTATGTTTAAAAAGTTTTTATGACTATCATCATCATTAAACTTTATATTTGGGAACATGATATAATAATTACCATACTCTTTCTATTAAAAACACTACAGATTAGCATTTTTAGACTGGATAATGAGGGAACCATTCACAATAAAATTTTCATACACATCATTAAAAATAGTAACTTCATGATATTTTCTATTTTATTATGGATTAAGAGGTTATTGAATTCAATGATCATCAATATATATTAGATTTGGGAACTAGTTAGAATAAATCTGATTTTCCATGATGTTAATACATTGGATTGTGGGTAGTGATTTTTAGGGATATTTCATTCTATTTAGATCACTTGTTAACATATTCCCATTGCTTCATCATTTGATTTCACAATTGAAATGACATTATGTAATTGATACATTTACTCATTCTTTTAAGATTATTTCTCTAATGTTTACTTCCATGTTTTTTGCATAATATAAGGACTATACTCTTATATCAATTGTTTTATTGAGTTTTGATTGAATTCCACATTTTCTTTTATTATCAATACTATGGGATTGAGGGGTATCTCTAATCTCTATCTACACCTTGAGATAAAATTAAAAAACATCTTCACATATACAATATTCACTTATGGATAACACTTTTTGTAGTCTTTTTTTATTCCACTAATTTAATGATGTACCTTACATTCAGTTTTGATGATAATAATAGAAAATTTAATCCCATATTTTGTAAAACATTCAAAATAGGTAGCAACATAATCCTCACCCGTTGTATTTAATTCGTGTAATTTTTTGTCTATTATCATCCCATGAATACTAGTAATGTACATGTTGAAAAATAAGCTTTTATATTCACCCCACATCAGTGATTTAATTTATTTTTATTCTCTCTTGTTCTTGATTGGAGTCCAAAACTTCTCTACATCACCTTCCAAATGATAAATAACTAGAATATCATTATCTCTCTTCAAAAAACAAATAATAGAAAACTTCATTTCCATGGTAATGATCCAATGGACAATGAATAGTGAATTGGTGGACCTAGTAAAATAAGGTATATGTTTTCTCACAAGGAATGAACCAAACATTATTCCATCATTTTATTGATTTGTAGCTCATCATGATTCATAGATCAAGAATGTTGTCTGAGCATAATAATAATATGTTTATTTAAAGATCCTATATAAATTCTATTTTCTAAGAGGAATGTCATTATATTATCGAAAAAATATAATATTGACATTATTATAATGGGTTCCATCCAATAATTAAAACAAAATATCATAGTGTGAGAAACAATAACCAATGTGGGAAAAATACACATTCAGACAAATCTTTAATAATATTTCTAAATTGTGAAATATTTTTCCATGAATCCTTAAGAATATCCTTGTCCATTAATTAATACTTCCAAGACATTAGGATTTGTTTTTAAACATATACTTGTCAATATAGTTCTTTTAAAATTTATTTTATCTATATTTTCAAAGGACAAGTAAGTCTTTCCCTCAGTCCATCTATTGGTAACCATAATTTTCATACATCAATATTACATCTTATCTGATGAATATTCATTACATAAAATTTCTATCCTCCATGAATTTTTTAGGTCTAGTATCTATGGAAACATGGAAACCCAAATAATTGGTTCATAAAAAATCTATATTATCACAAAAATATTTCTCCATAACAAGAATCCTTCTTAAACAAATAATAATTAATATCATTATCATAACATGTGGAAATGATACATATGAAAAGGGTGAGTTAATATTATTATTAAGGTTAAAAAATATTGATTTCAATGATCATATAAAAATAAAATAAGCATAATTGTATAAGAAAAATATTATAACATATTAAAACTATTCTATTAATGTTAAATATCATTATCATAAGTCATGGAATAAATAATATTAGTTTATAAGACATGAATCATCATGTAATCCATGATGATAGTCCATAGAATCATAACATTGGTATAAGACATGGAATTGTGGAGTACACATAAGAATAAAAAATTGTTTCCTTAGTAGTCATTTATTTTTTTCCAATACTATAATATTGGAATGGGTTCACTCCCAAAAAGATAATAGTAGTCATGGGTCACTCCAAATACTATCATATTAGAAAATTTCCATTATCAAAATGAGTTGAGTCCACATTCCAGACATATTTATCTTATTAGATATCAATATTTACCAAATAAATTACTCTTAAAAATAGGTCCCACCTATCACATAATGAAAATCATATATATATATATATATATATATTTGTGTGTCTGTGTATTCCTTATGATCGTAAACAATCCATAATATTAGAATTTATTAAATGAAACTACATTCATATGAATTTCATCATATAATAACACATGCAATTGTAGTTGGTTTTATAAACATATTACCATAATAATCATAAAAATTAAGGGAAACAATCTGTATGTTATCATAGACTCATATCCCTAGTAAATCTGATGTTATTTCAAGGGTTTTTTATTTTAGGAAGACAATATCATTAAATAATAATTAAAACATTTTTGAATTAGATGTACATTCCATTTTGAAATAACATGTTTAAAAAAGAATTATACAAGAAAAATTTTCATTATTTTTTTTTTAGCATGTACATTATTATTAAAATTAAAAATGAGTCACTATTTCATGAAAATTTTAATATTCCTTATAATTAATAAAATTCCTTCAATACATTAAATGAAAATGTCATAGTATTCCTCATTTTGAAAATGTAAAAATTATTCCTTTTAATTTGTTTAAAAAATTAAAACTCTGGTAAACATGAATTTAAAAAATCATATAGAAATAGTAAAAATATCATTATTTTTTATCTAAACATTTATATGGAATATAATCATTTTTCAATTGAAGAATGAAATGATGTTGAATTTCTATAAAAAATTAGTATCTTGAGTGTGTAAAATGAATTGAAACTATTTCTTCTCAAGAAATAACCATTTTATAAGAAATTTATTGATATTATTGAGATATATATCATAATAATTCATCATTATGAACTTCATCATAATAAATCCTTATAGGGAATGAAATTTTAATATAAAACTCTTACATTGAGTCAACCATGATTTGAAATCACTCTAACATTCTTTATTATACATTAAAATTTATAATAATTCTACAAATAGTAATTTAATAACATTTAATATTATTTATTTCAAATTTATAACAATTACATACATACTTTTACCAAAAATTACTTATTAAGAACATCATTTTCAGGTGTTAGTTATTTCATTTATCATGAGTATTTTAGTTTAGTAGTTCATATACTTTTACATTTATATTGGTTCATATCCTCTATAATATTAATCATTTTATAAATATGATATATTTTCATTATATATATATTTATATCAATAAAAAAAATTTAGAGAGAATATATTATTACATTATCCATAGAGAGGACTGAGAGTACATGTTCATTAAAGATGATTTTATTTTAAATTAGATTGAATGAAAGAAAGTTAAATATTAATTCAAATGTTCACAATCATTATAATATAATAAATAACAAATATATTAATAAAATTATTCATAATTACCACCCTTGTAAAATAAAATTGTAAAACAAATCACATCACTTTGGAAATGTGACAATTCAAATGTGCGCACAAACAACATTTTCTTTTCCCAGTGAATACGATGGAAATAAGGTATAAATGATATTACAATTTTTCAAGCATAATTATTTTATAAGTATTATATATAATTAAAAAACCCATTATAATTACCAACTATAAAATATGCCAAAAAAAATTAATTTTATCGCTACACGGTGACTGAAAGTTGAATGTACACATGTAGGAAGATTTCACATGTAATTTAATGGAAAATAGGATGTATAATCATGTTTTAAATTACATCATAAATTTAAAAATATTTTAGATAATTATGGTATTTTTTATGATAAGTATGAAAAATTTATATGAGGTATATAATAGTAGAAAATAAACTGCTTGGTTAATGTGATTGCCTATTATTTATAATAAACCCTTCAGATCTATTCTAACAGGATATAGGAATTGTCTTTTGGGATGAAAATAACCAATATAATTTTTATAGATAAGTTCATAATTTTTATGGTAGGATTATAGATTTTCTAATGGTATCATTGCGGTGTAAATAAGTTATAGAGGAGGTATTGTTTATCAAATAGATTCGAGGAGCACTCTTGGAATATTCCAATGATTAAATTATAAATAATTTATTTTCCAAACAAATTACTCAAAATGGAATTGGGGTTGAAGATAAAATTGGATAGGGTTATAATCCCATTATAAAATATAATTTATTCTATTTTTGGGTCATTTTAAGACTTATCTATTTAATTAACCCTAAGTTCACATATTATAATCATAATTATGGTAAACAAATGTCCATATTTAAGGGTTTTAGTTTCTATTTATAATGAACCAATTATACCATAAATGGGAAATGAATATCCTTTTGGACAATATCATATCTTCCTTTTTAATGTATTTTTTTATTATTTTTAGGTAATTTACTAAAATATTAATTGGATAAAATATCATTATTTACAATTTTTAAAAAAATAATTCAATTGGACATAAAATTCATATATAAATGGTTTTAATTTAAATATTATACTTTAACAGTGATATAATATGTAATATGAACCTATAAAATTCACGGATCATAAAATATTCCGTACAATTTTTCACAATTAAAATTTTCAATATCATATATTTTATTTAACTTGTAGTGGAAAAAATCTTATTTTTGAATAATGGAAGTATTTAATGTTTTTATATAACACCATAAAATTATAATTAAATTATTATCATTACTATTATAAAATCCTCCCTCCAAGAATACTCATCCTTGCCTAGAAATAAAGGAATCAATATAATGGCCCTTAATTCCAACCTAATGTATGCCACCAGACAGAAACTGATATCAAGGGTGTACTAATCTCACAATATCAGGGGCATTAATCATTCCAATAAAACATGATCGGGATATAATATTAACAATCCACAACAACCCGAGTGACATAAACATATATATTTTTATGAAACCAAAATATTATCATGCACCGAATATATAAATTGAATAGATACAAAAACATTATTGTATCCAAAGTAAATAACCCAAAGTAAGTATAATGAAGTTACATAACTGCTATCCCAAAGCCCACAATATTGATACCCCGCATGTTCCATGTAATCCTTCAAGAAAAATGAAAATATTTTTTCATACATAGTGTGACCATACACGTATACTCAATAAGAATGCCAAAGTATCTCATGCACATGTCAAATAATCATGCCAATGCACATATGTGAAAATAGCAGAACCAAACAAAACTTAAACATGTGTACTAACCATGTCTTTCCCAAACAAGGAACAATCACCAAGTAAAAAAATCAAGTAATTCAATTTCTTATAATTCCAGCTAATGATAGGGTATCCCTCACCACATTCCCACTAGTATGCCTCTTTCTCCAAATTTTGTACGTCTCAGAGTTCTCATCCCTTATGTATACCACATCGCATCCTGCCCGCACACACTTGGGTCAAACAACACATCCCACTCGTACACACCGGGTCAATACAACACACCCCATACGCACACACCTAGTCCATACAACACATAAAAACTAATTATGAAGACATTGTGGAAAGTACACCACAATTCATGTCGAAAAAACATGTGAAAAAACCACCATGTCGGCCAACACATGGGCTATCACATCTCACCTGAATACACATAATACCCTAACCACATCACTCTCAAAACATGGGAAATTACAAACAACATATAAATAACTAATAGTCCTCTAGCCTTCATATCTTATTCCATAATACCTTCTTGGAATAGAGGTAATAAAAGATCAAGTACTCAGTCGTTCATAATCCTCACATAATGTTGAGAAAAACACCCCCACGTGATGATACAGGTCTTCGACACATAGTTCTCAACTTGGGTGGGAATGATATAGTTATCATAAGTAAAATATAATTATAATTAAATAATCGCAAATAATAAATCACATATTATGGTCATTGATAATATAAACCAACTCACAACATTGTCACCTTTGTTGTAATATCGATATTTTCATCACTACCCAACAAGATAAAAATATCACTCCACATTTCAATCCATTTCCATTTAAAAAATCCATTCTATTAATATAACCAATCCAAGACACACCATATATTATTTTAAAAAATTATTCATTCAATCATTACTTGTTAAACAATCATGCATGACACATATCATGAAAAACAAAAATACAAATTCAGGTGTTGAGGCGACCTACTAAATTAATGCATTTCACATTATGAAACATCATACCATGAAATATATATATATATATATATATATATATTGGTTGAACCTTTTTAAATTTTATCAATTAAAATATTCTCAACAGTTCCCAGAAAAATACTATTCTCATTCTTCAAAACCATCTTTTTAGTTAATCATATTAGTATAACCAACCCCAAACACACACCCACATCCAGAAACACATTTAAAAAAAACCAATTTCAAAGTATTTTTCATAATTAAAACAACCCCATCACATGCCCACTATAGTACCTATTTTCATCCACTCCCATCCACACACAAAAACAAAAATAATCCCACACATCACATCATATCGCGTACCAATGAACAACACATTTTCAAATTTAATAAGTAATCACTTTCTAAATATACATGTTACTTTTTGGATTATCCCATAAAATATATGATCATGGGACATCTATTTATTAGTCGAATGTAAATACTTAATCAATTTTGATGACAAATAAATAGAAAGGAAAAAAACTTTCATTCCAAAAACTATTAAGGGAACAAAATAGGACCCCCAATGACCATGATTTGTAGTGGGTGTTTATCCCATAAAAATAACAATATTAACAATATGAAACGTAAATCATGATCATTAGTATCTTTCCCCAGTCCCTTTTTATTTATTTTTTGTGCAATTCGATTATATTTATTTTTCTATAATCAACAATATTCTCAAGAGAAAACATCTATATAACCACCCCGCATGATTCATATTTTACAAAGACAAATGAAATATAATTTGGAAGAAGAATGATTGAAACTTCTAGTTTGGGCCAGAAAAAAGACTTCATATACAACAGGTAACCCTCTTAGGAATCATGAACCAACAACAACAACCTGGCTACATGAATCCAACGGTAATTAGGATTCAACATGTCTTGAATAAAGATTAATCAATAAGGAATGTTCAATGGATAATAAATACCATATTAAAAATATTGGATCTGAGTCACGAGATTAGATATAGTATTGAATTTTTATTAAAGAAAAATCCATCCAATGCCATGAGTTTTTAAAATTTAATAACCTCTAAACCCTTATGGAATTAATGAAATAATTTATGTCCTTTTAATTAGTCTCAAAAACTATTAAATTTGTCCTTATAGAAATTTTACATCAATGAAAGTCATCCAAAGAAAAGAAATTGAGGAACTAAAAACACCACTATCGGGGCACTACCAGTAAGAAATCATCAAAAGTGGCATCAACAGATGAGGCGCCTCCAATGATAAACTTCCATAAGAGCCACTGTAATTGTGGGAAATATTTATTGAGGCACTGCCATGGTGAGACACTACTAGGGAGCCACTACTAAGGTGAGACACCCCCAATGAGCCACCACAAGAATGAGACAACGCTAGGGTGGGATACCATCATAGGGGAACCATTAGGGAGAGAATCCACCAGTAAAGAACTACTAGTGTGAGACAATATATGGATGAGGTTCCATTAGAAGTCATAGAATAATGTGAATTTGTAAATGTGTTGAAAATAGTCACCTTGACCTCCTAGTAAACCTCAAGAACTAGATTTCACATGAAGTAGTAGACTAGAATTGTATGTTCCATTACATATGTTTTTGGTCAAACAATTCAAGGCATTAACAATTCAAATCCATCCCGATGGGAAAGATCGGAAGTGTCCGAACAACCATCCCTTCAGATACATCACATGTATCACATAAAACATGAATGACTGTTTTCAACTAAAAACATAAATGTTCAATTATAAACAACCCTGTGTTGTTAGAGTGATTGAGTGGAAGACTCTAAACCCAAGAACACCCAATCTGGAATCTTCAATCTTAGACATGCCATAATATTTATTGATAAGTTAATACATAAAACCACAAAACATAGTTAAAAAACAACAAAAAGACTAAACTCAATGAACACACCAATCATTTAATATTTTACCCCAAGACATGATATTGTATTCTATGGGTGGCATTGACACACCAAAAAAAGTTTAATCACATCATAGTTAATGCATCTCGATTAGGAATTAGGTCACCCCTTTTTATATTTTACGTATTTATCAGATATCACAAACCAAATGAAAACAACTCATCTCATATTTTCAAGGATTAATCATCACATTGTGAAGAAAAACAAAATTTTTATGAACTCAACCAAACATTGGGTACTATTCATGAATCTACATATTTACAAACCATGTACTCTCCTCTTAGCCGCCATGCCTCCATAATAGAAAAACGAAAGAAATGGTTGGTCCAGACGTAACATTCTCTCGATGATCCCGGATCTCTATTGGATGCTCCACAAATGTCCTGTAATCCTCGATATCATACTCACACCATTAAATGATATGGGAGTCATCATTAAGATATCGAAGAATATGGGAGATGTGAAATGAATCGTGGATCCACTCTAACCATGGTGGACACTCCAACAGATATGACACCTCGTCAACTATCGCCAACACCTCAATGGTCCCAACATACTAGGGAGAAAGCTTACTCCATCTACCAACACTCCACATCCCATGTTGTGGGTAAACCGTAAAAAAGATGTGGTCCAAAAACATGAACTCTAAGGGCCTCCATCTATGATCAGAATAATACTTATTCTAGTCCTTATCTACATTCATCCTCTCATGAATAAGCTGAACATTCTCTATCATTCATTTCACAACATTGACCTAAGGCATTGATGTCTCCCCAACCTCCATTAAGCATAACACAGAATGACACAGTCTCCAAAAAAATCTGCAAAACAGTCCCCAAAAAGGAAATATTGGTAGTTATTATTAAAATAAAACTCCATAAATAGTTGTTACTATAGACAAGATCTTCCATTGTAAGAAATAAACACTCAATTCATAACCTTCAACATCTCGTTAGTCTGTTTTGTATGCCTATCAACATGAGGGTGGAAAATAGTATTGAGGCATAACCGAGTTCTAATAGCATGCTATAAACACCTACAGACTCATGTGGTAAATCATGCATCCTAATAAAATATAATGAACCTAAAAAGTCCATGATAAATAAATACTTCAAGCAATAACTTATTATCCAAATAATTCACTACGCCTGACTCTTTAGTCACTATGATGTGAGTTGATTTCATAAATTGATCCTTAGTTACCCAGATATCATAAGATCCTACCTAATAGTTGTGTAACCCAATGATTAAATCAACTTATATTTCATCCCACTTACACATGGGAACATCTAATGGATGAAAATATCCCCCCGAAACATGGTTCATGGCCCCTATATACTAGAATTTAAAATACGACACCACAAACTCTGCCACTTCTTGTTTCATCTCGGGCCACTAAAACTGCATCCTTAAGCCACAATAAACCATCTAAACTCTTTAATGTACATCAAGAGGTGAGATATTTTACTAAAAAACTCCATTACACAATTACACTAGAAAAGATAACATCCATGGAAGAATCATCTAGTTTCAACCTTCATCTAACCATCCTTCTATAGCATCGCCATGGCCAGTACGATCGGGCATTGCATCTGCCTCTAAGTCTCCCCACTGAGACTCCTCTATATTATACAACCAATAATATTGCACCATTATATGAACCAAATAACCTTAACCCCCATCCAACCTTATTCTTATGTCAAAGGATTCTATATCCTCAATAACTCTCCAAGCATTCACAAATTTCGGAAAAATACTTATATTGATTTCTTATTAACGCATCATCCATGAAATTCCCCTTTCTTGAGGTGTATGAGACCTTAAAATCATACTATTGAAGAACCTTTATCCACCTCCACGGTTATAGATTTAGGTAACACTATGAATATATATACCTGAAACTCCTAAGATCTGTGAAGAACTAAAACACTTCGCAATGATGCAATGCCCCCATGAAATTAGACCAAATTCTTATATAACTAGAACCTGGTCATGGGTGGAGTAGTTATGTTTATGGTAACGTAACTACCTAGACCCCTAAGAGATCACAACTCACTGATTCATCAGCAGGAATCCCAATCCTAGATGGTATGTTTCACAAAAGATGTCAAACATTACACCTTCCTTAGAAATATAGAGAACTAGAGTACATACCAACTACCCATCAATTAGCTGGACACTACCTAGAACTAATCACTATATAAAAAATCTACTTACTACCTTTTCAAATTGACAATGGGGATGAAACTCAAGATAAAGTGTTCATAAACCTCTAATAATATCTTGAAAGACCAAGAAAACAATGAACCAATACCATGTTATATGGTGCATCCCATGACACAAATTATTCAAACTTGGATGGGTCAACTGCCACACCCAACTGAGACCCCACATGCACATGTAAATGCACCGCTCACATACAGAACACATACATGGACAACATTACATCAAACTGGTGGCATAGAATAACATGAATGATTGTTCTGAGATTTTTCACATGATAATATTATAAATATGAGTATATTATTATATTTTTAATGAACAAGTTGATGATAATATCTAAGAACTCAGAGAATAGGTATTTTATTATCCCCAACACCATGGTTGGTTCATTCATATCACCAAACAATATTACTACTAACTCGAATTTCCCATACATACATATAATGGAAGTATTTGGGATATCTCCCTCATTCACACTCAAGTGGTGATATTAAGACCGCAGTTAGATCTATGAAAAAAACTCTCCCCTCAAATTTAGTGAAAATAATCATCAATCCTCATAACATGGTAATGGTATTTGACTATCAAAAGATTTAACACTGGGTAGTTTATACACAACATCAGACCACCACTCTCTTTCTTTTTGAAAAAATTGGAGAACCTCGTAGTGACACACTAGGCTCAATAAATCCCTTCTACATCATATCATCTAGAATAATCCTTAACTACTGCAACTCCAGAGGATTCATCCGATAAAGATCCAACAAAATTAGAGCATCATCCGACTGAGATTATATCGAGCACTTGACATATCATTAATGGGGGTAGCATCACAACGTCCATTGGGAAAACATTAAAGAACACGAAAACTTCCCTAGGATGCTCCAACATCTCGAAATCCATATATTTCACTAAAAACTCACCCAACATGGAATGAAGGGGCTCTATATGCCGAATTACCACTAGAAACTCTAATCATAATAATAACCAGAAGCTAACTATACACATATGGAAACATGACCCCACAGTATAATAATTCTATAATAGAATATATAGAATACAACCATTTTCTGTCAATGATGAAATTGTATGGCTTAATCTATAGCGATAAAAGATCCCAGTGGGATCGATGTGGTCTCATCATCGATTCAAACCCCCCAACACACATCAATCTAGTTGGTTTGGCATTAGACTGAAATAATGAAAAATAGAGAAATTAAAATACATTCTAGGAATAGTCGTAGAGAATTGGACATAGTTGGTGAAACAATATAGTGAAAATCTCATGGATCAAAAAGGGCACCAACATGGGTACTAAATGAACTTGTTTTACCTATGACGATCTTTGGCCACTATAGAACTAATTCCTACACCACTTGAAACAATCCATTCCAAAATCATATACCTTTATAATGAATATGACCTCCATAGATATGATCAAGTAACAATCACTGAATATACAGAATATCCTGAGTTATACATCAACCATCTCTATCACCCTAAAGTGGAGTAAAATCCTACTGCCCCTGCAACTTAAATGTTCAAACTGGAAGCTACTATTGTGGATGACATTGATCTTGTCTGCCTCCACAAACGAAGCCTGGGAAACTACTTGTTATTGACTCTATGGATGTCCATGAACCCAACTACAAAAAAATAATTCCATAATTCTCCTAGAAATAACATGGAAACAATTCAAAAAAGATGATCAGAAAGGTAGATTCTAAAGTCAAATCCATGTCAGTCAATAACTCGATGTTCATAATGAAATTAATAAACATCAAGAAAACATTGACTCATGAAGAAATATAGTACCTACCATCACACATCACTCCTACACATGAGTGAATCCACTCAATCACTTTTGCCATTGTTTGATCATCCAAATACATAGCCAATGTGAAAGGAGTATCAACATACTGGATAAAAAGATGAAGTGACTCCCTATGATGTCTCTAAAAATACATTTCATTTACTAAATGGTCAGGGAAAACCCCCAGTTAGTACGTGAACATGATTCCCAACTCACAAAATAACATTCTCACCCTTTAATGCGGGAGTTGCTCCTACCACTTCTCAGCCTTTAGGGTCGAAGAAAGGAAATCTTCCCAGAACTCCTAGAGGTAAAAAAATGTAACACTCATTATTCTCTCCCAGATATAGCATCCACCTCTAATAGGTAGAACCCCTTATCTGAATGATTAACAATGGAAACTAGTATCTCATTGTGTTTTGGATCAAACTGAATGTGATTTTGAGATCTTCTAGTCAACTCTATGCCACCAAATTTTAAACACATCCCTCCTACATCACCAAATCCTACCACAGGAAAGTGTACAACATATTATTCAATTTATAATCCTCCTAAACTGGATCAACCCTATGAAATTAAACCAGATTAGCCTCTTAAAACTCAAATTCCTAATACACACATGTATGATTACCATGCACCATAAATAAAATAAAAATAAGGGTATCTAAATATCACGTATTATGGAATTTTAATTAAGATTTTTTAATTAATTTTATTCATTTTAACATTACAAAAACTACAAAATTTAAACATGAACACAATTCATTATGATGAATGTTAATTTTCAAGCTCACTAACCTTCAAGAAGTTCCATATCTATTTTCCATTCAGTAGGCTCATATTCTATTCACTAAATCTAGTGTGGCCCTAAAATTCCATGTCCTAGTCGGCCTCCCAAGCATATGTAATGCACCAAGGTCAACTGGAACAATTTCAATACAAACTGATACAATACTCAATATTCCAAAATCCAAACACATTCCAATCTATGAAATATTACCCTGGGACAACATTCTCATGACACAGCACTCTCTAAGGATACCCCTCTATGGATGGCAGTGAAGAAAGGGAGATAATTACCCCAGAGTCCTGCATTCAGTAGTCCTTGGATTGGTGACTATCACCAAGGGTTTAAAATTCATACTGCATGGGAGGGATTTCCCTTAATAAGAAATCATGATTGGGAGATTATTTAAATCATCCAAAAAACTAAAAGACATATATATATACACACTCAATGAATCAGAAAGGCCATCAAACAATTCATGTATAAAAAGAATTATTACCAAAATAGTAATGTCTCCAAACAAAATAAACAATTGTCAGGATAAAATGGTGACCCTACAACTATCCAAAGGCTTGAGATAGTAATTCCCATCAATGTCCATGTATTCCTCATGGAATCTAGAAATTGTTTTTACATACATAGTGTAAGAATAATGGTATACATAGTGTGAATGAAAATGTATTTCATTAACATGTGTAAGCATCATACTAATGTCCCTGTGAGAAAACATCTCAACCAAAAACCACCTGAAATATGTATAATAATGAAAACCTAACTTACCATCACATGCTTACCATGTAACGTAAGTTACGTAATATAATATGTTATAAATAATATAAATGATATAGTACCACACACCTTATTCCAACTGGTATACCACTCTCTCCCAATGTCATATGTAATATTGCTCCCATCGCATCTGTATACCACATCACATCCTTTCACACACACCCAGGCCATAAAACACTCCCCCATCATAAAAAAACTCTAAACACATAACACATCCCACCGACTTACACCTAATAATCATAACATTCCATATCTCATCCCAAAAATGCTTGGAAAACAACCTTACATCTTATCACAGAGAAACATGGGAAACAATCCACCTCACCCAAAAACAGTTGGGATATCACATATTTTCTGAAAACACCTAGGAAATTAACTACCTCACCCACTAAAAAATGGGATATCACAACCAACATATAAATAACTAACAGATCTTAAACCATCACATCATGCACCACACTTATGTAGTCTAGAAGAGATAGAGGAAAAGGATGGTTACCCAGCCATCTGTACTCATCACATGATGTTTGAGAAAACACCCCCATGTGATGACATGGGTGATCTTCATATATTTCTCAACATGGGTGGGGAATATATAGAAATAAAAAGGTAAATAAAGGTATATATAAATAACACAAAATATTCAATCCCAACCATGGGTTCACATAAAAAAACCAACTCAGAAAACTGTAACATTTGTTGCTACCTCTAAATGAACAATGCTACTCAACAAGCCACAATTAATGTTTCATAATTTTATCTAATTACAATTAACCACTTTTATACTATTAATAAAACAAAACCAAGAAAATACATTCTTTTCTAAACAATTATTTCTTCCTACCATCACAACCAGAACACTATCATGGATGATACAAATAAAGCAACACAATAATATTAATTCAAGAGGTGAAGAGACTTGTGAAATCAATAAACTTCACATTAATGATGCATCATAAAACAACCTCTGGAGACAGGGTGATGCTTTAAATATGTTATAAATTAGTAGACTCCCATTAATTACCCACGCAAACATAACTTCTCTTCTTCAAATTCATTTTCCCAGTTCATCTTATTAATAGAACCCACCCCCTTCTAAAAAGCACATCTAACAACACATTAAAACAAAACAAATTTCGTTTTCCTACTGCTTAATCACACCATACCCATCACATACCCAATTAAAAACCACATGTAATGCACATACCCCCCCCCCCAAACCACAACAATTCTACACATTAAATCACCTCACATACCACGTCAAAAACCATTTTCAGATTTAATATAGAATCCATTAATTAATTCCATTTGTAAATTTAGGGTTTATAAAGATAACTATACGATCTTATGAAATCGATTTATTATCCGAATATGCATAGTTAACATCATTATATAATAATTCAATAGAAAAAACAAACTACATGCATTAGAAAAACCATCCCGTCAATAAAAAAGGACCACGAATGACCATGATTTTGAGTGGGTTGGTAGCTCATAAAAATCAAAATATTTAAAAAATCAATTTACAAAATATTAAAATGTCAATTTCCCCATACCCTTTATAATTATTTATAAAACAATTTTATTATTTTTAGTAATACAGAATAAAATATCATCCCAAGTGAAACCATCTATTTACAAATCCTGTGTAAAGAACAATTTGTAATAATGATGGAAATAGTATAGGGAAGAATAATGATCGACACTTCATTGTTGCACCGAAATAGGGGTTCCCCTAAAATAGTTAACCCCCCTGGAATCATGAACCAGCTACAGTAGCCTTGAAACATGAATCAATTGGTATGAGGGACTCATGACATCCCATAGAAAGAGAGGTCAAATGTAATGTTAAAGGGGAATGATATCTAGGAATTACGATGATTGGATCTGAGTCATAAGATTAAATATATTTTTTATTCTATATTTACAGAGGATCATGAAAATCGCACAAATTTTGATCATTTAGAAACCATTGAAGAATTGTGGAATTAATGTAATAATTTATAGCCATTTAATATCTCTCAAATACTTTTAAATTTGTAATAAAACCAATTTTACATCAAAGAATGATGTCAATATGGAAAAACTAGACGAACTGTAAACACTACTCAAGAGGCACCGCTAGAGAGACAGTATCAAAGGAGGCACACCCAGTGAGACGAAGCTAGATGAGGAACCACTAGATGAGTGACTTTTGGAGATCCATTTCTATTGACTGACCACCAAGGTGAAACACCAGTATGGTTTTTATAACATTAGTGAGTATCCACTAAGGTGAAACACTTCCTGCAATGCAGCTTTATAGTGAGACACCAACAAAGAGCCTCTACCAGGGTGAGACACCACTATTGTGATCTACCTTCAGTGATGTATCATTTGGGTGATACACCACATATGAGGTACAAAATGTGTGATACACCATGCTGATGAGGTACTATTGGAATGCATCACTCTTGGGATGAGGCACTAATGGATAAAATAAAAAACTAATAATATTGAATAATGTAATATGAGTCACCATAACCTTCCAAGACACCACAAACACCATATTTTCCAATATGTAACGGAATATAATGGTTCGATCCATTATAATGAATATGATTCAATTATTGAAAAAAACAATATTAATATTCATTTAGAAATATATATTTTCTATAAACATATAAAGGATATTTAAAATAAAGAGAGTTACATTTTATAACATTATTTTATTTATATAATATATATAACATTTTCATGGACATGTGCCTATTAAAATAATGACATTCAAAACTAATGTGATAAGTGTATAATTTAATTAATTTAAAAACAATTAAATATAAAAATAGTGGCCTTATCATTTATTTTAAAACTACATTATCTCGATTTACCCTTTATTGAGGTGATATTGTATACCATTATTTTTCTTAATATTGACAAAAAATTGAAGGGGTTTATTTACATAAATTTTACCATCTAATTATAAATATATAATAAATGTATCTAATTAATTTCCTTTAAATGAAATGATATAATATTAATTTAAGTGTAATAAATTCAAAAAAACAACTTTTTATAAAAAAAAAATACATGTTCGTCCATGCAATTGGATTTATTCATATCATTTTCCATGAGAAAATTAATTTCAAAATTATTCATACATTTTTTCAAGTAAATAATATATAAATTTCATTAAAAATATACAACAATAGATATTAGTATATTTTTTAAATGTAATCATAATTTGGTCTTATAAAAATATTTTTTTAAAAACACTTTTCCTATGATGTAAAATATTTTATATATTTTTTTTAACTAATAAATACATAGACCATATATGATCCATAATTGATTAATTAGTATTAATATACTCTAATCAAATGAATGAGTGATAACATTGAGATAATATGTTAATAATGTTTTCCAGTTCATCTATACTCATGTTTGTATGTAACACATGATATCAAAAAATGAAATCACTTAAGGAGAAAAATATCATAAAACTCGTAGGGTGTAACACACCCTTTTATTTAACTAAAACATTTTCCCAAGATGTTTTATGTTAATTTCTTGGGTCAATAATGTACACTACTCTTATAAACATGAATTATATCAAACAACAGTTTCAACTCATCATTATTATTCATAATCCAAAACCACATAAAAAATATTAAATTAACTAAAATTATTTTAAAAAATATTTATTTACATGATATTAACATATTAATAACGTTATTATAACTTTTTTATACCATCAATGGAGTAATATATGATTGAATATAATGTTATTAAAATATGTAATTTAATGTAACCAAGCACACCTTTAATCAATGGAAATGTTTCTAAAATAAATGTTATAAATAATTCTAATTTAAATATTTTCAATATACTTATCATTAGTTTTTTTTTTGATAAAAACCAATATTTTGAAATTAATCAATCATTCCAGATATATAGAATGTTAGTGAGATGAAGGTGAAACATGAAATTCATAAAACACCTTTAAATTAAAATAAAACAATCAATGAAAGAACAAAATAAATTTTATAATTAATTATAAAAATCATATCATAAAATTAATTGAAAAAAACTAGAATTTAAAAAACTATAAATTAACTAAATAAATGGGAAATGATATACTCTCCTTCATATATATGAATAAATCACACCTCCTTTGACAACTGATTGTATATTCCAACTAAATGAGAAGAGAGATTCAAAAAAACCTCAAAATCACATCTGAAATTATCTGTTACGAAATGAAATGGAATGATTTATGTAAACAATTATTAATTGTGATTTCTTTTTTAAAGATGAAGTGAATAAAGAAAGTGAAAAAAAAATGTCAATGATTATAGTGTACAAAAAATAATTATGTAGATCTATATAAAATCATTGATTTGTTTTAGAGAAGAAGTAAATAAATGTGGAGAAGAGTTAATACCCCTCTCCTTGAGTAATTAGATAAATAATGGGGGTTTATGTGGTGATTTACCCTCTTTTTTTAATTTTATTTTATAATGGGAAAATTATTATATTGAAAAGTTAACATTATATGGTAATGAAAAATCTAGCGCATTCTATAATTTAAGTGTGAAAAATATTCCACCCATAATTAATTTTATATATTTTATAACAATTTTCCAACTAATCATTTAAATTATACGTTGAATAATACTAGAAATCAAAATATTTACATAAAATATAAAAACTTTTAAAATCATTATTCTCCGATATAAATATAAAATATTTTTGGGAAACACATTACTTATAATTCATGTGCCTAATTTGAGAAAATAAGTAATATGTAATAATATAAAAATGACATACATTAGTACCTATAAATCCCTGACTTAAGAAAATAAGGATTGATTCAATATATATGTATTCTCAGTAACACGCCATGATTTGAACAAACATTTATCAGCAGGTAAATAAAATGTCTTAAATTGATGAAATGACATAGAACACGAGGTTTTATAGAACGATGTTGTACTGTAGATTTAGTATGTTATAGTTATCACATAAATATTGGATTGGAAGGGGGGAATAAGAATGACTAAATAATGTAAAACTACTTCTAACACATTTATTGAATGAATTCATTGATAATCGATTAATAAATATATATGAATGAATAAATCAGTTGTTTTTTCTTAAATAAATTTATTTTAATGTGTAAAATGTATTTTTATCTCAATAAATTAATATAATCATTATTTATGAATGATTTTAATTAAATTTATTAATAATATATTAATTTAAAATCTATAACATTAATATAATGATTTTTATGAAGCAATTTATATGAATGAATCTATCTTTATTCATACAGCGGTAATTGTCTGAGAATGGTATTAATTAAATTGTTCTTTATTTTTTTAAATAAATTTTATAAAATTATATAACGTGAGTTTGGAAAGATAGAATCCATATATCAAATCAATGGGTTATACTTTAAAAAATAACTTTCTATAACTATGAATAGTAACCAAAGTAAAAAATTTGTCCCCACAGTAATGTAAAAATGGGTAGAATTGAGTTAAAAATATAGGATAAGGCCTAGAAATAATGAAAAAAAGATCCCTTTATTTATCATAGATAGGTTCTTTTAGACATTATTCATGTTAAATTTTATGTTTTTAAAAATGTTTTTCACATTCATTTGATAATGATGTTAATGATTCTTTGAGTAATGAATAAATACAAACAACCTCCGATTTTTTATATATATAATATATTTCTACTTGGGTAAAAGAGGTTAATTTTTTATTAATGGTAATATTATAATTGGAATATTTTTTTTGTGAAAATTACAATTGACTTATAATGATAGAATAGTTAACATTAATGCATATGTATCACCACTACAATTCTTATTTTTGTAATAGAAAAATAAGAAAAAATTTGAAAAAAAATGAAATATAATAAAATTGAGATGAATATTTGTGTTATATACATTATATAGATAAATATAACATATTAATGTTGTTTAAAATTTTATATTTTAATTTAATTTCTATTATGTTTACATTAAATTCAATCTATGTGAATACCATTGAAATTAAATTCATTGGTGTCATATATTAAATAGTTTTATATTGAATTTTTCTGAATTGATAAAAAAATACCATTGATTGGGACATAGTTTAGAATATGGAATTTTTTCACTTACTGGTTACTGTTCATATTATAAAAATATTCCTGAACCCTAAATAATATACATTTATATCATTATAATCATCAAAAGGGTTAATGGGGGAACCAAGATATATGGGATCAAAAAGTTAAAAAACATTTCTAATATTTGATATTTATATAATGAATAAAAAATAGATGATGTAAAAAAAATTTGATAATAGGACTGGCACTATCAAAACAATAATTACCTGAAAATTGAAATATTTCAAACTCAAAAAATATAATTTCAATAAATAATTAGTAATAAATGGGTGATGAAATATTCTCAAAGGATTAAAGATGATATTATTACTATGTATATCTTAATGGTATATATTAATCATAATATTAAATATATTATACATGATTGAATAATCTCTTGAGAATCATGTCATACATGATATAAAAGATTATTTTACAATGTAACCATTATTTAGTATATTTTATATTTAATTTTCTACTTCTGTAATTATATAATTTTTATTTTTTATACAAAATAAATTTTATTTTCTATTGTTTATTATTTTAAATTAGTGATTTTACATTTATTATTATATCTATAAGTATTCAGAAGTCCAAATATTTCTTAGAAAAATATATGATTTCTTTTTTTCGGTGGGGAATAATTTTCTTACATGTTTAAATTTTGATAAAAATGATTGGTTGTAAGATTTTATTATTGTAAATTGATTTGTTAATTTCATTTTTCCTATAATTTCTTATCTATAAAAGGTTTAAATTTAATCTTTATATCATATTCAAAATGAGGAAAAAAATTTCTGAATGTGCGAATGGATTATTAGTTTTAATATCAACTGAATGAATGAATTTTCCAATAATCATGTCTACTTTTTCATTGAATCTACCCTTACATGATTCCATATTTCTTTGGAAATATCATATTTTTTTAATATTTTTTTATTTTTTTAAATATAAATATTATATTACAAAATGAAAATAATTTTTTCCTCAAAAACTATTATGGAAATAATTCATATTTTTTATATAGTTCAATATCAGTTAATGAACCTAGTACCTCAAAGAATATATACCCTTATTTTACCATCAACCATATTTAATTGTATGGATTATGATCATATTTTGGGTAAATCGTTGACACTTCATATAATTGTTTTTTCAATATGAATAACTATTAATTATTAATACATATGGTTTATATTTTACTATTAATTTGCATTATTAATATATTAAATATAATATTTGATGTGTGTAGATTTGAATGATATGTCCCCATGATGGGTTTGTAGGTCTTATAATTCTAAACATGATACGTATTATCATAGGCCATACCCATTTATGTGATATGTATTTTAATAAGGCCATGCCGAGATATTTAAGATGTCTAATATTAAAAAATAGATGATTATAAATTCAATTAATGATTTTCATGTCATTATTTTAAATGATATGATATCCATAGATAGTTATCAAGGTCATTAGATTATTTATATAGAATTATTTGATCATTGTTTCATATAAACATGTTATTTAATTATTATTTATTCTATTAAATATTACACTATACACATTCCATTATAATGTTTTCGAGCTCAACCCTTTCTTAGGATTCCCTTCCACATGATAGCGAGAATAACACAGTAATTGGTATAAAAATGTGTGATGATGTAGATACTGATGTTTTAAAGGATATAATATTTTTTAATTTAGGTTTTCAATTGAGATGTGATATTCATCATTTTGTATTATTTTTAATATTATTAGAATAATTTACACCTCAGTATGAATTATCATGTACTTATTGGCAATTTAATAAAGTAAACATCGACTCATTACTACTACGGTTGGGTTTATTATATATGGTATCACGAAATTTGATTATTAATAGTAGGATCAAATGTTTTAGAAATATATATTGGAGAACATAATAATATGGTAGACTCTAGGGTTAATCTATCTATAAGTCAATATCACAATGAATAGGTAAGCTTGATAATGCCTTATTTATGATAAAATACTTCTGTATCTGGATAAATTGATTTGTTTGTTTTTGTGGAACATATGAACCTAGGGTTAATAAATCTAAATAATAAGTGATGGGTATTTTCTAGATAATTACCAAAAAATGATGATTACACCAATAACTATATACCTATAAAGACACTCAAAATGGATATTTTTTTATTCAAATTATCTTTACGAACCACTATAAAATATTAGATATTATTTTATAGTTTAATGATATTTGAAATGATATTAGTCATCTCATTTTGAGATTTGTGATGAATAAATTGTCAATTTCTATTATGTTATCTCCAGTTATAGTAATATATATTATTATATTTAATTTTGTGATCTATTCTCGGGTATGATGGTGTTTAGAAATGGATAATAGTGAAAGAAATGGAAAGTATATTTATAAACGTAATCTATATATCTATTTACCACTTTCTAAAGATAATGTGGCTGAAGTTGGAGATGGATATGGGTATAGAGATTATCCTTTTATAACAATATGAGGGAATTTGACTCATGTTATGACTAATAACCTTTATTATATAGATTAACCTTTTAATCTTTAATGTGGTGTAATAATCTAAGATCATTTCATGAGAAAATATCCTCTATTGTTCAATGGATCCATATATCCATAAGAAAATTAAAAAAAATAGATATGTTCTATAAAAAATATTTCTGAATATAGGTAGTATTGAAGATATAAGGCTTTCATAGAATATTTTAATCTCCTACGGGATACATATAACTGGTGGAAATTAATTATAAACTAAAAGTATATAGAGGAAATAATAATAATGCAGTTGAAATATTTTAATGAATTTTTCTTTATAAAATATTTTCATTATGAGAAATTAGAATATATATATATCTGATTTCAATGTATATCACAAAAGTAATAGGAAAATTTCGTAATTTATAATTACCAATTTTCCTCATTATCATGATATTCAATGAATTATAAATGTAATCGAAAAAGTAATATTATATATTTATTTGATCGGTAATGAAAATCTTTCAAAGGGAAGTAATCTCGAAATAATTATTATCAGATGATGATATAATATCATGGGTAATAAATAAATAAAAATATTTTTCTATGAATTATGAGTTATAGGGAAAGAAGGAGAAGCAAATTACAATTTTGAACATCATAAATATTTATTTGGATAAAGGGAAAAAGATAAGGGCAATTTTTTGACATGTGAATCTTTTGTAAGGAAACACCATATTATATGATAAATGGGAATATGTGATTGGTTAAAGTGGGGAAAAATATGCTTTTATGATCATGAATTCATGATTTAGTGGTAAGTCATCAAATTATAATAGTTTATCTATAAGGATATTATGAACTGTGCCAAAAAAATTCTCAAAATATTAATGGAATGTACCACATAAGATACCTCGGTGATAAGAACATGATTTTTCCACTACTATACCCTAAGATGAAATTAATAATGATGTTATTAAAGGTACACTTATAATCTGATTTGGAATTTCAAATGCTTTTTATTCTAGATATCCCTTATATTTTATATATAATGAGTATTCCAATTGTATCACATCTCCACTGAAATATTATATTTCATATAGAACATCAAAACTCATAATTGTAGTGTGATAGCATATCATATCTATAGATCCTATATGATTGCCATTTTTTGGGAATGTCAATCCAGAATTGTTTTATTATTCCATTCTTTGAATTTGATTTTATTTTGGACATGGATTGTAACCTTCCTTATATAGTCCATATCAATTTTCAAGGAAAGAAATATATATTTCATATTGGAAATAAACTAATGATCGTCAATATATTGGGAGATAATCCTAAAATATGAATAGAAATTTCTTCCATCATCTGAGTTTCATTATTTTTTATGAGTGAAATTTCTCTAAAATGGGTGGAGAGAAACTCAATAATGAACATTATCCAATTCATTGGGAATACAATGATTTATTTCATATGGAATTTGTTAGTCTTACCAGTAATAATCAGGTCATGTTTTAAATAGAACTTATACATGGGGAAAAATAATTCAAATTATCAAAATAAGTGGGACCTAATTTTGTTGAATGAATTAATGATTAAACTCTTCGAAACTATTTATAAGGTTTTTATTCAGCATTTTTTTTCACCAAGGGATGAACCTGTTTTTTTTACAATAAAAATTATTCCATGCATATTTAAATTGATATAGTTTAACATAATAAACAAAATTTGGATCAATTTCCCATTCCATTATATTGATTCAATATTTTATCAATTACGAGGAGAAGAAATTTTATCCAAGATTGATTTTTAAATTGGATTTTATTAGCTATGGGACAATAAAGAGGCTATACTCAATAAAACATTACCTAATTTTTAATATCATTATGAATATATAGTTATTAATTATAGATATATAAATTCTCCTACTATATTCATTGATTTTAGGAATATATTCATTATATATTACTTTGATCAGATTTTGGTATTCATTGTAAATGATATTTTATTTATTTTAAGATCATGGAAGAGGATTAAAAACATTTTAGGAGTAAGATCAAGACCTTGTGGGAGGATAAGCTATTGGGTAAAATTACTAAGATTGTATTATGTCTATTGAAAGTCTCAATAATAGGTTATACAATATCATGTTACCTTATGTTGATAGACCATTCAAAGTTAGTATTTATAAATCAACAACCCATGAAAAGCCTAGTTAAGAAGATCTACAAATTTCCCAAGTTGTAATTATACTACTATCATTTTTTGAGGAATTTATCTTGGAAATACAATAGTGTAGCAATTTATACATACATATATCCATGTTATTATAGAAAACCTAATGTGAGGATAATTTCAGAGAACTAGAGAGAAGGTCCATCTACCTTATAGTGGTGAAGGTATTGTGATATATTGTACTGAATTCAAGATGGGACTCATATTCATCCACACATATAATTATATATTGATTGATTATTACAATTATAGTAGATATTTTATGAAAAAAAAAATATTTCATGATTTCTATTTTTCATTGATTTATTTTTCCACTGAAGATATGTAGGAAAAATCAATACATTGAATGGTGTGACATATATACTACTAATAAAATGTTGAATTATAATTTTTTACTAAAAAAGTTAAATGTGATCCATATAATATGGTATCATTTTATCATATATTATTACTACTCAATACATTACAACCTTGTAATGGTGAACAAGGTGGCTGATAGACTGAGTCAGAAAGGTTATGCTAGATTTTCGATGATACGGATTGAGATAGATACAATATTTATAGATTTTTTTAAGATTTATCATGATATCATTATGAATATGGAATGATCTTAGAGTTAATATATAAATGATCGACCATTCATTTGTAATAGTATTAATTTGTTTTAGAAGTAAAATTTTTAATTAGATATTGATGAGAGGAATAATTCAATGTTCAACTCAGATCATCCTGCAATGGTATGTTTTTATATCAATGTTTGTATCATTTTAATAGAATAATTAATGAACTATATTTTGGATGAAGCTCATAATATGTTATTAACAATTAATCCTAGAAGTATAGAAATGAATATAGAGAAGAAATATTATTTATGTTTGGGTAACATGAATAATGAATATTGTCGAGTATGTATCATGATGCCTAGAATGTCATCATTTTATATTTAAATGATAGATGTATAATGGTATGATACAACCATATTCCATAAATTAATAGAAATTGGAAGACAACACCATTTATTTCATCGTTAGACTCCCCAAAACATAAAAATATTATACTGTTATTTGGGATTTTTCAATTTTTATCTAGAATCAATATTTTTTATCCCTATTAGGGAATAGTTATCTCTAGATCGTTATACATTATTATTCATTGGGGATATTGTGAAATATAATTTAGTATATCTCTTATTTTTATTTGATTAATATTATATGATTACAACAATATTCTATAAAAACTATAAATGCTCCAAATATAGAATTGATTATCCATATTTTTTATCATCCTCAGAATAATTTTCAATCCTATAGTACCGTTGGATATATAGAACTCATTCTGGGATATTACTCTATGGATTTTAGATATTTTTTGGATTAACAAATTTAATGACTAAATGATTCATAAAACATATCATTCTCATGATAATAAGATAGCTACTTCTAAATCCCTCAATAGTAGTAAGTACAAATACTAAAATATACATGGATAAATATATTGAAATAAATATGTTATTTACTGATCAAGATGATTAAATAACATAAAATGTTAGATCCATTCTGTAAATAATTTGGTCTACTGGTATTATTGAGAAAAGTTATGATGAAAATCATCAATGAGATATTGATTATAATATTAGTGGTATGTTATTACTATGAATACCTCCATGTAATATTATTATGATAATTTAAAATACTGGAATCATTATCCCAATATATATCGGTCTCTTTTAAAATATTGATCTTTTTGGTATGTTATCTTGTCTCATGATTAATATATCGAAACTCTCTAATTTTCTTGATTTGTTCAATGTATCTAACATGAATATGTACATAATGGATACAACGCATTTATGATAATTAGAGGCGCTAAAAATAGATAAATATAACACTTATGAAAAGAAATAGGGATATTATATATTTTAAGAGTGAAATTTATTTGGAAATAGACCACTAATTAAGTTCAAATTTTATTGTGATGCCAAAAATTGGAGGAAGATTCATTGTAACCCTATAATGTGATGACTCCAAGGTATCCTAGTCATTATTAAAACATTGATGTAATTCAAACGGTTAAATTATTAAAATTTCCAGAATGTGACAGCCTATGATTTTTAGAAAATTTCTATTCGAATAAATTATATTTGTTAGGTATATGTAATTCCACATAACAACGAGTCTAGAAAAAACCATGATATTCTATTGAATTAATAGCTGATAGTTAACACATAGCTATTGGAAGATAAAATATTATAGAAGAGATTATTTTTTAAAAAACTATTATTATATGTGCATTATGAGATTATATTAATAAATATATTTAATCACTATTAATGTTTTATAATAATTATATTTTTAAATTATATATTTAATAAATTGTTTTAATATTTAAATAATTTTTTACAACAATTAATATATGGATGAATCAATTTTTATGCTAAAAACATAGGTTTTTTCTTGGAAAACTGTTCTTCTTTTGTTTTCTGATCTCACACTAAAAATTATATTTTGATATTATATAAATTCTAAATTGAAAATTTGATTCTTTATTTAGACGGATGAGTTTCTAATTTTGAATATTATAACCTTTTAGTTTTGGTCATTATGAAGAGTAACAAGGGTAAATATTTTTCACCTTCATAATTAAAAAATAGGTAAATAAGGATTAAAACTCTGATATTCATACTATAAATCTCAAAAATAATTTTCATTTTTCATTTTATGAATTTTTTTGGAACCTAGTAATGATACATTGGAATGATAGTAATTTTATTATAACATTCCATTTAGAATCACCTTGGTATTAGTTTTCGTAAAAAAAATCACTCTAATTAATTTAAAATTTATAATATTTTTTCGTAGAAACAAATATTGTTTTTTCTGGATATAATTTGGTATGTTAAATATGAAAAAAGTATATTTTTTAAATTTATTTGTAATTTTTATATCAATTAATTTTACCTTAAATGCTTACACAATAATGAGATAATTCTTGTTAAAATAACAGAAAAATATAATAATTTTTTAAAAAAATATTAATTTTAACCAAATTTGGATGAATTATAATATTCAATAATATTTTAGATAAAAATAATATGTTATATATAAGTAAAAGACTTATATTCAATATACCATTTCCATCATATTATAATTTAATTCAATATATGATAATAGTCTCAAAAAATACATTAATAGTATCTTATGTTAAATAATATTCTATTAAAATATTTAAAATTAATAAAAAAAATATTATTCTAATAGAGTAATATATGGTTGATAAATCAACCATTTTACACTTATAAGTTAGATTTACTTCTACAGAAACATTAATGACCACTAAATAGTAAAAATAATATTTTTACGATAATTATGTAATGGGTAAATCGGTGATAAATCAATAATATATTTTTTAGAAAATAACCAAAATATATTTACATTTTAGAAGATGAGATTATATATAATCATACACTATATATATTCAAAATTTATCAATTGTGTCCCATATTAACATTACAAATAATATATATTAATTTAATACATTAGGAAATTCCACGGGTTTCCCTCATGTGATTTATAAAAAGGGTCATCCTATTTTCCATTATTCCAAAAAAATTCCTTTTAGATCATTAATTCCCTTACATAGTACCTTAATATATTGAATCAAATTATCCCATAACACATGATATTCTATTAATAAAAATCATTTGAGGATAAGGTGTAAGAAAAATAGGTCTATCAAAAAATAGGTTTTTATCTAGTTTGACACTTTTAATTTAAATTATTTTTCATATAAATATATTATAATCCCCATAAAATAATGACTATATTATCATCAACATAAATATATGTTATTATTAATAAAATACAATAATCATATTACCTCTTCTCCATCCTAAAAAATTGAAAACATCTCTAATGTATTTGAATGTCTTCACATATCCACACAGTAGTGTAATTTGTTTATCATCTCCATTTCTCCGTGATAGATATAAATATGGAACTAATTGAAATATATTATATTTATAAAATAATTTTATATAAAAAATATAAGATATCATTTTTTCTCCATTCCCTTCATACTGGTAAAAACTGGTAATGTTACTTGTCTGTATATGTGGACTACCACCACCATGAAGAGATCTGTTTCATTTTTCATTATCTCTAGAAATAGATGATTATAAATATGTATGTAATAAATAAATATTATATTTATATTTAGATTGTAATTTTCATATCATTATACAATGATAAATATTCAACGAATAAAACTACTAAACCAAAACGTAGAGAAATAAAAAATTGAACACTTTGAAACAATGAATTTTAGAAGAATTATTTGTAAAAATTATTTCAATTACTAAAAGAAAACAATATATGATATTATATTTATTTATATGGTTTTATTAAATTATTATAATGATTTTTAATTTATTATATATAATCTTATCAATTCTTATGATTAATGTGTGTTTGGATGGTAGTGTTTATTTCACAATGTCATCATTGTTAGTGATTGTTTATATTTACATTTACATTGGGAGAATTTAATGATAATTGTTTTCTAAAACCCATGTATTTTATTATCATAAAATTATAAATATAAAATAAAATTTATCCATTAATTTTAATATTTCTACATACTCAGAAGTTTGAATAAATTTATTTAAGGAAAAATAAATTTTTTTAATTCCACAAATAATATTTTTTTTCAATGTCTAAATTTTCGTTCAAATTATTCACAAAATACCATTTATATTATATAATTATTGAAGGGAAAATCTAAGGGTACCACTGATTTTGGTCCTATCAGAATGAAGGTATCTAGGGAGAAGCCTCTTACTGGTCTTGATCTGATTACAGACTCTGGAGATGTGGATACATCACCTTTTGGTTTGGATAAGCATAAGGTATATAATGAAACAATGATGAATTAGTCCTATACTGATGAAGTGGTAAAATCATTACAGCACATTCAGATAACCACATTGCCTCTTGAGAATTCCATTGTGACAGATTTTGCATCATGGGCGCAGACTTTGATCTCTGATTCTCATATTCAAGATCACGTGAATGCTTTTGCCTCAGTAATCTCCCCTTCCAAACATACTGATATTTCACATGCTATATATGATGTAGTTTTTTTTGAAAATGATGGTGTAGTGGATGATTTTTTACCCTCTAATCTTCCTAGTGACTTCTTACTGGTTCAAATAGCCATGATGGCAAAAATGATTTTTCCTTCTAGTCTCTTTTCTGCTCTTGTTGATTGAGATAACAAATTCTCCCATATTGACATAAAGGAGTGTTTTGATGATGATTATTATCCTGATTCTGTTGATATGAAATCATATAATCATGTTGACAATAATAATTATATCCCTAATAAAGACCTGATTCAAAAAAATGATGGGCCTAACAATTGGCTCTGATCACAAAAAATAATGATCATATTTTGGAATTGTCAAGGGATTGGGAATAATCCCACAGTCTGATCCCGTTAGAATATTATTATGACCAATATACCTATTTTAATTGGAATTTCTGATCCAAGAATTAAATTTGAAAAATGGAACTCCATTATGTGTGATTCAATGGGTTATTCCTTCATTGAAAACAATAATTCTGAGTTGAGCACTGAATCTTTGTGGGTTTTAAAGCATGACAGAGTTAATATTATATCTATTTTAGTTGATTTTCAGTCATTCACTATTTCTTGTAGTATTTATAATTATTCTCTTTCTATGGAATTTGTTTATGCATCCTACCTGTACAAAAGATGAAGGGAATTATTGAGGAATCGGTTTAATATCTCTGAAAATATGGCCACTACTTGGGTTGGCCTTGGTGACTTCAATACCGTACAGAGGCCTGAGGAGAAAACAGGGGATAATTTCTACTGCATTTCATCCTCTAACCATTTATGTTGAATTGATAAGTGTGGCCTCACTGTGCATTCTATTTCTAGAGCGGATTTTACCTTGAGCAGACACACTGTTCATGGGAATCAGGCATGTAAATTGGATATATGTTTTGTGCAAGAGGTTGAGAGGAATATAAGGATTGATGTGTATGGGAGAACCGTCCTGAGGCTACACTCTGATCATAATCCAATACTCATGGATGTTTTTATTAACATATCATGGCCATATCCTCTCCCTTTTAAGATTATTAATTCCTGGATTTTGAAACTGGGATGTAGAGAAATTTTGTTAAATGCATGGGATACTTTTTTCGTGGGTATCACCTCTCATGTTTTATGTTGAAAGCTAATGGTTATTATGTTTAGGCAGAAGTAGTGGAGTAAGGATTCTTTTTCCTCTCTAGATAATGAAATTAGAGGGGATGAAAATTCTTTATTACATTTTCAACAAGGGAATTTATTCCAGGATCTACATTCTCGGGAAGAAATACAGGCTGCTTCAATTCTAGACAGGCTTTTGACCCTCAAAGGAAACTTGGTTCAGAACCAATTTAATCTTTGACGGTTCATGGAAGTGGACAAGAATTCAAATATTTTTTATTGCATGAATATAGAAAAATGATCCAGGAGTGGCCAAAATGCAATTACTATTAAGGGAAACATGTTTTTCTCTGATAATGATATATCATATGTCATGAGACTTTACTTTGAGAAGCTGTATTCAGATACTGGAAATGATAACACTGATAATGTTATCAGGTGCTTTGAGCCCTCTCTTAGAGAGGAGAAAAATAAGAGACTTGTTGATATCCCTAGTGTAATGGAAATACATGAGGCTTAATTTTCATTAAACATTGACAGTATGACAGGTACTGATGTCTTTACCAATAAGTTCTTCATGTTTTATTGGGATATCATTCGTATAGATGTTGTAAACACCATGATTGAATTTTTTAGGTCATCTTACAAGACCTTTGGAATGAATACTAATTTTGTGGATTTAATTTTTAATAATGAGAATTCTCCTGATATAATGGATTTCGGACCAGTTTCTATTAGAAATATAATTCCAAAACCTATTAGTAATATTATGGAGAAAATTCTAGGTAAGATTTCCAAGGACCTCATATCGTGTAATCTATTTGGGTTTGTTCTAGTGCAGAATATAAATATTTTTCTTTACACTAACTCTTAATGTGTTAATTATTTGAAGAGAAAGTTAAAATATGGAACTATGGCATTGAAGATTGATATTTTAATGGCCATTGACACCATTATATGGAGGCTTCTATTTTTTATTCTCAAAATTCATGGTTTCTCCTATAAATTCATTAGGATTATTGGATCTATTTCATAGAGTGCTAGGATATAAATTATGGTTAATGGGTCTCCTATGTGTTTCTTTCAATGCTCTTGAAAAATAATACAAGGTGATCTTATTTTTGGTATGCTCTTTTCCATCACTGAAGATTATTTGAGTTGATGTCTCACTGATCATTCTAATTTTGGGTGGTATCAGAGGATGCGAGTGGGGAGAGAGTTATGTGCACCATCCCACTTATTTTATGTTGATGATATCTTTCTCTTTGGGAGAGAATAAAAAATAAATGTATATTTCATTAAGGGAATCCTTTCACATTATGAAGAGCTTTTTGTTCAAGTTATTAGTTGGGGAAAATCATCTGTCATTATTGGTGGAGGAATTTCAACATCAAGGAAAGTCAAAATTGATTTTAAGCATGGGGTTAAAAAGATATCATTGCCTTTTAATTACCCTAGGGTACAACTTTTCTAGGGAACGGTAAAGAGATGTTACCTAGATAGTATTGCACTGAGGATTAAATCATCTTGCATGATGGAAAGGGAAAATTCTGCCCCAGGTAGAGAGAATATGTCTGGACAATTCAGTAATAACAACATTGTTTGTATATTTTTTCACTTTATATAGATGGACCAAAGCTTTTATCATTGAATTAAATGGTAAAATCAGAAACGTTATATAGTCTAGTTTAATTCATGGATGTAAACATGTTTCTGTGTTATGAAAGGACTACATCAAACCTATTAGTATGGGTGATTTTAGAATCAAAGAAATCAGGCTCTTAAATGATACGCTGATTACAATATTCATATGGAAGATCCTTTCCATCCCGGATAACTCTATGGATTTCTTTGTTAGAAGGTTTATTGGTTAACATCATGAAGGGTATCCCAATTATATCTGTTCATCTGTATGGCCTACTCTTAAAAAGGCATATAATGACCTAATGTCAGGTTCTAAATGGATGGTGTGTAAATAGTCAAATATGAACTGTAGGACTACAACATGGCTTTCCCACCCCATTGGTGATTATGTTATCCTTCCATATTCACTAAAAACATTACCATTTATGCCTTTCATGAGAATCTAGATCTCATTGGGATGCATCCCAATAGTATTTAGCTTAAAATTTCACGGTACTGCTTCCGTGAATGTGACATTTCGGTTTGGATGCCCAACCTCTTTGGAAGTTTCCCCCCAAGGGAGTGCTATATAATTCTTTATGGTGTCTCATTAAACCCTCCTAACTAGGTTAATGATTTCTACAAGGCCTTTATTCCTCCTTCTCACTTAATCTTAATCTGTAAAATTTTGAAGCAGAGGCTACCACTGCAGTTCCACATACTGCGCAATGAGATACATCTTGCCTCAGGATACATGTTATGTTTAGAGTAATATTAATCTATTTCACATGTCTTTGAATCTTGTGAAATTTCCTGCTGGTTATGGAAATTTGTACAAAAGATTCTTTGATTCTCTTTCAACAGTCGATATGTTTATGGGATTTTAAAGTCTATATATGGGACTAAATGTAGTGAGAAGGTCTGGTCACTTCTACTTATAGCTTCATCTAGTGCTATTTCATTGATTTGGAAGACAATAAATGACCTTGTATTCAGTAATTCTGAGACAATATTTCATGATGGGGTTCTTTTCATGCTTCGGGAAATTCTAAATGCTTCTAAAATGCATACTAGGACCATGAAAAATGATGTCTTTGATTTGATATTTCTAAGATCACATGGTGTCAAGGATAGGATTAAAAAGATAATGAGGTTGAAATAAGTCAGATTGATACCACCCATCTCTCGATGGTTTAAGGTTAATGTTGATGGATCATCTTTTGGAACACCCAGACCTTTTGGATGTTGTGGTGTGTTTGATACATATCCGGTCTTTGTGAAAGGGTTTTTTCATTATATATAAAATGGATATTCAATTGAAGTGGATCTAGGGGAAGTGATAAAATTATTTATGTATGTCGTGCATTATGATTGGCATGATTTATTGATCAAGTCAGACTCATCTACTATAGTCCAGATTATCAAAGTTCGATCACGGAATGTTCCATGGAAGATGTTATCGGCCTTGGGAGATTATCTTTGGCTTATAGAAATTGTTATATTTAGAAGTCATATATGTCTATCGAGAGGCCAATCAAGTTTCATATGTCCTCTCGAATAGAGAAATTTTGGAAGTCAGCTATAGTTGGTCTTCTATTTTTCTTGAGTATTGTAATTGTCTTGCCCATGCCGATCGTGATAGAGCGATATAATACTGGCCATTGTAGAGTTTCTTCGTGATCATCTTTTTTGTACATTAACTTTTTTATTATATTATAATGGGAGCAGGGTTGCCTGACCTCTAATCTTCTGAGAATAATGATTGATTAAATCATGTTCCCTTTACAATATATTTATAAATTATTTTAAAATTAATTTTATTATTATTTTTGGAATAAGGCATTTTTTACAGAGGGGGTGAATAAAATCATTATTTCATCATACACGAAACAATCAAATTTTCCCACCATCAGGGATGTTATTTATTTATGATTCCATATCATGTATCCAAGGATATATCAAAAGGAATATTTTTAATACATTGTATATTTATTTATTTCAAATAATAAATTTCAACATAAAATAGATACAATTAATAAGAAATGGTGATAAGATATTTTAATACTATTTTCATCTATGTTGACAAACATTGATGAATATTATAATTTAATTGGGACATAAAACAATGATAACATCTAATTTTTTATCTATGTATCTAAATCATTATTTTAGTAAGGGAATGTATTGAATTTGTGTATTTTAGTTCATAAAATATGACCAATTATTAACTTCTAAGGTTTATTCATAATGTTCTATTGTTTATTTATGCGATTAATGAATTGGAATTCTTATTTGAAGGATGCGAAAAAATTACATACTAACGTGATGTAATGATAGCACCGATGAAAAAATAGGTTAGGTACTTTTAATTGGACTTCTAATTCATGTATGATGTATATAATGAGGTCATTATCATTTTTTAAAGCTATCAATAATTATTAATGCCATCATTATAAAATCAATTACTAACTTCCATGTGATTATCCCAAAATATTGTATATACAATGATAAGATTCAAAGTTATTTGATTAATTATATGAAATTATTGGATAATAATTTATTCTTACAATATTATTCTTACCATCATTATTGTTTCTCACACATTTCAAAATTTTATTTTCCCTATGTTTCAATGATGTTTATTATTATAGATGTACATGGATATGTTATAAGTAATAATGTTGTTCTCATAGTAATTACACTTTTTTTAATTTAGTTTTTCAAATTTCATATGATATTAAATCATTTATCTAGTTTTCCATGACCGTTAATCAAATGGAACCTTTGTGATGAAATGACTTGTATCTACTATTAATGATACAATGTAATCAATTGATCTAATTAATAAGGGTTAGAGTTATAATATGTATTTTTGGATTTCATGGAACATTGAATTGTCCCCAACCATGCCAACGATCCTACCTCTATATATACCCATCATAGTTACTTATCACATTCATTTGGACCATGAAACAACTATGAAAGCCCCCATTATTCTTTTTAAAAAATATAATCTCATACAATTTGTTTCCTGTTTATTTCAATAATATATTATACATTAAAATATAAAAGTGGGGTTTTATATTGATTAACATAAAATTTAAACAGGATTCCATCATTTTTAAGGAATTCTAAAAACATTTTCAAAATAGAAAAATGGAATAAAATCTAAGGATCAAGATGTTTTTTCTTAATGTCAATCATGATATTCAATCAAAATTTTTTCTTAGATTAAACCTATTTTTATTTATTATATAGATTTTTCATGGAATCTGACAAATTGATCAAATGGAAAATTATTATGGAACATGTATTATAAAAAGATTTATAAATTGCATCTCTTTAAAACATGAATTTCCATCATACCATCTACTACCAAACAACTAAACAATAAATATTTATATTTAGAAAACCATAATGCCCATCATATTTTTTATAAATAGGCATGATTTCAAATTTAATATTGATAATATTCATATTTCATTATTATTAAAAAATATTTTTTTCATTAAAAGAACCATGATATGATCACATGTACTACAACATGATTTACCCTATAAAATAGATAATGTGGTTAAAAAATATACATCAACAGATTCTATTAGTTTATATTTTTTTAATTACCTATAACTAAAAACTACTTAAAAACTAACATTATTTTCATGTTTTTTCTAATCATATATAATATTTTTGGAAAAAATATCAAAATCATTTCATGACCTATAGCATATGAGAGTCCCTTCTAGGCCTATAGTGATGATGAGAGTGACCCATGACACCCACCATAAATAGGTTATGGGTTTGATACAATCATTGAGATAATAAATCAAAAAAGTGAGCATAAATACCATCATAATTAAAATAAAAACACTAATATAATATCTATATATATATATATATATATATTAGAACTATAATTGATATCAAAATATATATGTAATTTCATATTATTTGTTATTTTAAATATATATTGAGAGTAAACTCCAAGAGCAGAAACTCTAGAAATATATATAATCCTTGATAGAATAATATATATTCTGATCAGAAATCATTAATAAAACAAATAATTCATTTTTATATTTTGTAGTTTGTATATATGAATTCTTAGTATGATCATCATTTATATCCCATGTAAAATCATAGAATAAAAATAAATATTCCTTAATGTATATATTGAAATAAAATATACATATCCGGGTATGTTATCACTTATCATAAATATTGCTCACTCATATAATAATTCATCAATTTAAATAATATTATCAAACAGTATATCATGTGGGGACTACAAAACCACTTCCACACTTGTTTTTCTCCCCCACGACCTAAAAATCATTATTGTGCTTCTATCCCACTTGTAGCCATGTAGTAAATATATATATATATATATATATATATATATATCATATCATAAATATATACCAGACTCCTTGGATACATAATCCTCATCACACACACTACACCATATATAATTTCCCGACTACATATCACATTCTAATTGTTATAGGATATAATGAATTTTATGGATATCACACTTTTCCCCTCAGACAACTTCGAAAGTACCATAACATAAATGATTATTAAACCCATAAATTAGTAGGGAAATGTAAACATTATGTGAATCGACATCATCTTATAATCCAGTCCTAGGTTTCCCACATTATATAATGGTATAATAGACCCATACATAAGCATGGAACTATAAAACACAAAACACAGGGAAGCATGATCATTTGGGTATAAATAAGGATATCTTACCCAGGATGGGTGTGTTAAAAAAACATGATATATATATATTTATATAGAATTTCCTTGAAATAACCATAATTAGGTTCCTCTGAAAATGATCACAGGTAAGGCCCATAACCACCACCACACCATCATCATAATTACCTAGAAACGACATCCATTATTACCAAAAAAACTACTCCCACATTATACACACAATAACTGAAAAAATTATTTATTTTCTCTTTCTTTGTTATCAATTTCCTTTTCATTGAATTTATAACATACAAATAATTATAAAACCATTATTCCATAAATTATTCTATGGTTAATATGAATCATTCATTAACCATCAAAAATAATTATTTTTAGTTAACAACCCATAATATTAATCACTACATATTATTTAATATCAAATTGTACAATATATTATAGACCAATTTCCATTACTAGTACAATTATTAACAATAGATTTTATACTATCAGAAAACTACAATACTTCCCCACAATAACTATACAACCACACATCAACCAATACATAAGAAAATTCAAAAAACCACTAAAATTTCTAAAAACATACAACCTAAACACACTTTCAGCTCTTTCTAAGGTAATCTTAATTACCCCTAGACATTTATTCATTTCATGTTAGTATTCCACATCCAAACACCATCACTAGAAAATCATGTTTTCAAAAAATACCATTTATTACCATTATTACTTTATTAAGAAAATTATAAAGGTTAAAACCATGTTAACATTAGATTTCAATGTTATCAAAACAATGCACCTTAATCAACCTAACCTGAAAAATAGGGAGAAAATTTTAATATGGAAACTCTTAATCCTATAAAAAACCACATTAATGAATTTAATCCATATTATATCCTCCATCAAATGAAATGATCAAGGATATAATAATATTTATTATCCTTGAACTAGATTATTATGAAATAATTTTATCACATCGATTAAAGTATTATATAACTAATATATGTTACTCTTTTAATCTAGTGAAAATGGCAAAAGATATATAGTAGTTGAAACCCACACTATGTCTATTAGTATAATGTAGTACATGATCACATGAAATATGAAATAATAATAAAAAAACACATAAATCACCCCTCCTCATTAATACATCATATACGAATTCATTATATTTATTTGTTAATACATACCTTCTAGGGAAAGAGATGAAAAATCATGATAGCTCCTCGATGACACATATATAAAAAATGATAAGTTTTAAATATCATAACTAAACTAGATTAATAATGATAGTTTCCTAATAAATATAAAATTATGATGATCATATAAGTATCAGCTCAAGAAAATCCACAATAACCTAGCCACTAAAACCCCAAATAATCAATCACCACATAATTATAAAAAATAGAATACTTCCACAACCACACCATGGTGATGGATTGTGATAGAGCCAATTAAATGTGATGAAAAACTAAAAATATATAAAAAATATTTGTTCCCTTAATGAAAAATGCTAATAATAATTAATCAACCATCAATGTTCTCTAATGAATCTCATCTATTTTCCTGTGGTTTTGGGAAAAGTTTGAATAAGAAAAAATATGAATTTGTTTCTATGGATATATTAATAACTAAAATATTTAGTGTCAATGAGTTAAAACATTTGGTAATGTTGTGATGATTATATTCTAATAAAATCAATAAAATAATATAATTTATCAACATATCTACCGTCAATAAAATCTTGATCAAATACCATAATATGATATTTAAAATGAAGGGTCACACTATGACCCAAATGTTCATATCACATTAAATATCACCTAGAACCAATCTATGTTAAAATAAATGAAAAGTATGATGAAGTAACTAATAATGGTAGAACTGAAAATCCATATATCTATGGATTAATGTCATGTTAATTATATCCAACTATGATGGTTACTCTATCAAAATGTAATTAAAATACCAATAGACATACCATGACATGACAGAATCCTTAAATACATAACAAAAAATTTAAAATTCAATAAATTTAAAATAAATTTTAAAAAAAATAATTTTTTCATGATACATGTGTTTTTATGAACTATCATAATCCCTTCAAAATATCTTATTCCACAAACAAGAACACCATGCTTCGACCAAAACCCCACAAAAAAATATTAAGAAAAAATTCTTCCATTTTCTAAGAATCACGAAAATATAAAAAGAACATTATATGACATAAACAATAAGGAAATTTTCCCCAATAATTAAAAAATCTTTGATCTTATAGCCATCTATCAATGACATAACTTCAGTGGCCAAAAAAACGAATCATACTCTCTAGGTAAAATTCATGATTTAAAACGATCTATGTTCCTCATTAAATATCATGACACTAACAATACCTATCATATGTTATATAGTGGTTTGAGGTGGTCCATTGTTTCACATTAAATGTATCTTAGATGATTCATGTCATTTAAGGTTAAAATAAATCATGGAAACATTTTAATAAAAATAAATCGCAAAAACCATATAGATAATCATCACATACATGAACCATACCACTAAGGGAATATGGACATGAATCATATAATGGAATCCTAAATCAAAATTGAAAAATAAATCATTTATGCACCATCTCAAACTAGGGGAACTATCCTTATAAATCATAAATTCTATTACAGATTCCTTTACAAAAGTATACACTATCAAATGAAATTATGTTATAATATAATAAAGTTCTAGATATCTCATGGAGACACAATAAAATTACCTTATATTATCCATTTCAATGGATAAAATCTTAGACAAACATGCCACACTCAATTTATGAATCATAAAATAATAATAGAGCTTCTCTATCTAACAAATATCCATGTCCTAAAATTGTGAGAGACACCAATAAAATCAATATTGATCTATATAAAGGGACTCGAATAATAGAATATCAATGTTGAATACATAACCAAATCCATTACAATACTCCACCATCAAACTATTTTTTAATAATTTAATAACATCCAAATATGACTACAAAATTTTGTTTCAAAACATTGTCACATTATTAAAACCATAAATGTTTCAATAGTGAACATGAATGAAAATTATTGTTTATATATTATTTATTCATTACTAATCCATTGTAAAATACGCTGGGAAACTAAAATAATTAAATAATTCATTTTCTAAACTTCTCTATGTGAAATAAGATGGAAGACATTAAAAAATATTTTAATCTAAAACTCTAATTGTTTTTAAAATAGTTGTTAAAAATTTAATTAGTTTACTTAATTAGTACACAATCTCCCTAATTTAATCAATCTAACGCACTTATAACAACTAGTTTCCAAAAAAACTTGATCCAACTAATTAAAAACCAAATTACCAAAACCGAGGTACAAAATGAATCATTTGAAATTTATTTAATTGATTCCACAAAACATTACAATTCAAATAGTGGAACTCACTATAAATTTGAAACATTATAATATACAAAATAGGGATCAAATTTAACATTATCTTTATAACATAAAATATGTCTAAAATTTCCATTTGGAAGACAAAAATTAATGGTGTCTTGTTTAAAAATCCAAGAATCCTAGAGAAAACCTATCCAGATCAACTTATCATGATCCCAAAAATTCTTAATAGAAATTCAGCCAACGCCCTACCACACCTCCATAAATCAAAATCCATAATGAAAATTAAAAAATAAATTCTCAAATGTCATCATTGACTTCATATTCTAGAAATTATAATATAACAATGAAGAAACAAATCCTGATTTAAGAAAGACATGACTCTCCCTACTAGAAATATGATATTACTATCATTATTTATTCCTATTAAATAATGATATCAATTCATATTAAACTAAGGTAATAAAATCATCTAATGAAAAAAAATTATATATATTAGTGGTTCATCTTCTCTAACAAATAAGGAACACCTTAGAGTAAACCTATTTATACAAATACTTTGAACAATTATAGTGTTATTTTCATTTTAAAGAATATGTCAACCTCTTCTAAAACACTTTAACTACAAGAACCAACACTAAACTAATGATATATTCAATATATTATATTTACATAAGGATAACATCACATATCATTAATCCTAGTTTTTTTTACAATAATTAAACCTATATTGTTCATTGTATAAATGTATTGTATGAAAGCATCAAAATCAATAATTTAGTTTAAATAATCTAAAAATATTAGAACATTATAGAAATAATATATACACAATGAAAATAAAATATTCTCTCATAACTTAATAAAATTAAAAACATAATGAATTATAGAAAACAACTCATCATCTTTCCAAATTAACGCAATCCATTCATAGGAAAACACAATAGTTACATCACTCCAATAGTCATATTCATCAAACTATCCAGAAAAAAATTTACCAATGTCCCAACTATTCAGATGTATCACACATCAAGAATAGAAATAATTATTAATTAATTTACCTTCACAACAATAGTGAAATAAAAAAAATCTCATTTTATAAATTTAATACATTAATTCTTCTTAAAAAAGGATCATCAAACTATGAATTAATTTGTGAAAATCAGATGATTCAATGAAATAAAACCATTTAAATCATTGCAACTCATCATCATGTTTATCCTCTAACATTTTATTAAAAAAACACATCATATAAAAATATTAAATTATTCAGGCATTTATAATTTTAACTAATGTGTTTAGTAAAACTCTACCGAAACATTTTCTATGAATTTTTTTTAAATAATCACAAATGTTAGGAAACAAATTATCAAATTATTTATAGAATCATATCATTGATAGTGTAGATTATTTTTTTCTAGAAATATAAAAATTTCGTATGATACGTTTCAAATTAATACACAACATGAGAATATTAAAAAACATTACATGATTATGTATAAATCAAATTTCTAGCAGCAACTCTTTTGAATTTCAATAAATTTATATACAATATAAACTGACTAGTATAACATAACATTCCTATTGTGTCCTTTATAGTTCATCAATTTATATATTAAAAGTTTAACGTTCATTCTAATTGGATAAGTAATAAACCTAGGAAATTTGACATACACGAATTCAGATTACTTGGGTACTAGAGAAATCATACATCTCCAATCAATACAAAAGACTACAAATATAAAAGTCTATAATACTTCATCAAATATTTAATTATCCTAATAATTTATAACATTATATTCTTAAAATCTTGTTGCAACATTAATTACTCTAAACTAGGAAAAACTAGATAAACATAGAGAATTATGTGTAAAAAAATTGGACAAAGTACTTATCTTGTAAAATTTCGAGGATTATTAGGTTACATATATATCATCAATAAATAATAATAAATATATTTAATGATATAAATTATAAATTTCCTAAGAAATAAAAAAAATATTTTCATATTTTTATTATTGAGGATTCCCTTATCAATATACATTAGGTGAAGACAACAAATTGATTTCTGTTAATATAATCATTATATTTCGTTAACTAAACCATAAAATAAAAACATATTATTAGTTTCAACATTAATGTTTACATATATAACATGGAAGAATAAAATTTGTTCTAATAAACATATATAAAAACTAGAACCATTTTATGATAGTATAATCAATGAAGATTATAACACAAATGATCCACCTTAATATATTTAAATCCTTAACAATGTTATCCATCTAGATTCATATACCAAACCATGGGACAAGGAATATTTCATTAAAATATTTTTTTTAACTCTTTTTAGTGATATATAAAACACCACAATTGAAACATTATTTATTTTTGTATAATTAATGTACATATACAAGATCTTAATCTTATGGTTAAAATTACCATGTCTAGGAAAATATATAATAGGATTATCATTCTACCATATTATATGGGTCCCTAAAATTATGTTTCCTTGATTGTACACCTTCTAAAATCAAACCATATTTTTGATAAATGTTTCCCTCTATCAGACAAAAGAAATTTCTCATTATCACTAAACTTCGAACTCTGACCTACCTCTTCGCATCAGAATTTATAAAACAATATCAAAAAAATCCCCCAATGGTATTATCTATGTGGTAAATATATAAGATGATAATTTCCTATGAATCCTTACTTTAAAATTCAACATGTTGTTGAAAATAACTAATGGTATAAAACATTCAAATGATAATAATTTCCCTCATAAATTCTAGGAACATTTATATTTAAACCAAAAAACATCTAATAAAAATAAATTCCATTATTAAAATATGCATGACATTTCGAAACAAAGTATCTAAATATGATATATAATGGAAAAACCAATGTCTGTGAATTTGAGAATAGATCCAGGACTTTAGCAGTTAATATTCAGCATAATCCCCACCTCATCATAGAAAACCAATAAAATAAATTTTATATATTTCTGATCATACAAGAAATCCATTAAGATATACCTTGAGTACTATCACACAAATGTCTAAATAGATAACTATTTTTTAGTGAATATACCACTTGAACAACATGCGTTGAAAATATCATCTGTCACTCATTACGTGAAACTCTCAGTGATGTAATAATGAATAATTGAATACAAACATAATATCAAAGTGTATATAAATAGTTATCCCCAAAACCACCTCACCATTTGTTTTTTTATTACATACCCTATTCAAATGTGAAATATTCATGCCTCACAACTTGAGTAATTAAATAGAAATTATTTAGATATATTCCCTAAAACGTGTTAATTCTACATACTATAACAAAATCATCATCAGCAGTCGTCCATCACTATAAACCATTTCCACATCATATATTTCATTCCCAATAATATAGATAATCCTAATAATGAAACACTACCACTTCATTCCATAATTCTTCTATACAAGAAAGCATTGTGTAATATTATTGAAACATATAACATTAGTTGATCATGAACATGAATAATATCAAAATTATTCCCTACTAAAACTAAAAACTTCCCCCAATATATAAATATTTAAAAACCATAACCCAGTTTTGAAATAAATCACATACCATAGAATTGAGAAATGACATCCCATATTAATATACATACTTTTATCCTTCACAACATTTATTTAACTTGAATGGAGATAGTGGAAAGAGTAGTCAACCATTAATTAGTTTTATAAATTAGGTGTTGGGGTAATTCTAGGAGAAGAAAATAAATAAGCATCAGTAAGGTTATCTAACTCCGGTGTGGTGTGTTAGAAATCCAATTGAAATATAAAATAAAAATGTAAAAGGAAAACAATTCCCAAATAAAGGGATCAAACCAAAAAACCTACCATAATTCCACACCCTTCACCACATCATCACCAGTGTTCACTAAAAATATTTCATTTATATAAAAAATATATTCTAATCACTCCCAAAAAACTAACAAAACAATCAACAGGATATTATTATTTTTAATTAATTTAAATTTTTATATATCAAAATTTATCTTCCATATTACATCCACTATGATATTAAATAATCATTATTTACTGAGATTAATTCACTAAAAATAACCAATAGTTATCTTGTCCCAAAACCATTTATTTCAATTTAAAAATAATTCTTAATAACATAAAATTTATATATTATATTTGTATTCCATATACCATGATTTTAATAACAAATTATATCAATTATATTCGAAAACTAAAAAAAATGCCACAATAACCATATAACAACTAAAGGAATGTGATTCCCCTTGTAGGTGACCATAAAAATTACATGACATAAATAACCTATCAAGTTAACTAAATTTACAAGACCATATTTATTTACTGTATTTAAGAATTACGGAACCCCCCCTTATTATATTTTAGGAGAAATAAATTGTGACTATTTAAGTCGATTTTCTAATCCAAAACATGTATTCAACATCACCCAATAATTATCTAAATATGCAACTCTTTTAGAAATTTCATACCTATTATAGTTACTCATAAGTTGGGGAAATGGAATCGCATGAAAGGGGTAACCATGGATTCAAACTAAGGGTAAATATAATAAATAGTAATCAAATATCATAAGTGAGAATCATATATTCATATGGGTACCATTATAATACACAATAAAGTGACACCAAAAAACAAATAGATCAAAATAATGGAATTTTGGGGAAAATAACAAAATAATATATCATGAAACTTCTTCACCTCTTAAAAATAATGTATTCATAGTGAATATTTTCCCAAATACATGTTATGGGCAATTATTTCATGGTGAACAAATAAAATTTCCTGGATTTTTGTTCTGAACAAATAAAATATTCATGTCTCATGTTTTAGACAAAACAAATTCATTCAACTTTTTTTATAAAAAAATACCCATACTTAATATATTTATCTAATTATATATAAATATATAACCATATAATTATAGAGATGTATAAGAATACAACCTTATACCTTCTATAATTATTTATACCACATAAAATGATCCTATCATTATACTATATATCACCCATGGATTGAAAATGTTTTTCATTAATAAATCTAAAATATATCATAAAAAATTAAGGATTTTATTGGTTGACACAATAAGTTAAATAATCCATAATATGTAGTTAATAATAGTGTTTTAGGGTCACTCGGAAGACATTAGTGGAAAAATTTTAGGTATTTTAAAGTAGATAAAACAATAAAATCTATTAGAAAGAGTTTTTAGAAGACATTTGTTAAGATACTCATTAAGAGATAATCATACAAGTCATATTAAAAAAATTCATTAAAGTAAAATGAAAATATATTTGAAATGATGTTTAAATGAAATTTAATTAATTGAGTCTTAAAACAAACTAATATATTTCCCTTGGAAATGTGGTCTGGAAGATAAAAATATAAAAATAAAGGGGAAATACATTTTATCTTTTTGAAAAATCTTTTACTGAAACAAACATAATCAATAGATTGATATATATTTCAATTTAAAATAATTATGATTAAATTTTACAATTAATGAAGATATAATATTGATTAATTTAAAAATATACATAGATTACATTCCATGCAATGATAAATATATACATGGATGAAAAAAATATTCTAAGATAAAGGTTATTATTCACAAAATCATAAAAGCTTATAAATAATGAAGTTATAAAATGTAATCACAAATAAAATATATGGAATACTATTACAATAACAATATATAGTAAATAAATAATTCTTTTAATAACCATAATAATAATTGATTCATTATGAATTAAGAAAAGAGTTTGAATTATAAAAATCCCCTTACAGGTAACATTATCTTTAAAGAGTGATTCACATGAAAGTGAGGGTATACGAAAGAACAATAAAACCCTAAAAATGGAGATTAAATAAATAAATGTTTTCCCTTAGGATGAATAAATAAATATTGGAATAGTATATTGAAATAATTAATCTTGAATCTCAATAGAAAAAAATGAGTTACCTAAATCCCTTGAAATATCATTATATATTGAATGAAATCCACATGACAATTATAAAATAATATTTATTATTAAATAATATTTACTGAATATAATTATACTAATAAAAAATACATGTAAAATATAGGTAAAAACAAAATGTAACAACTGGTGATTATGAATTATATCTTAGAGAAATAGAATTCAAACCCAAAACTCTTAATATAGTCATCATTTAAATAGTATGTGCCCATAAAATCATAAATTATAACATTTACTTTATTATATACCATTTTATGAACATTATTAATATATATTTAATTTACTAAATATAATGTATACTATATTAAATTTTTTTATGTAGGTTTTTCTTATGTTTATTATTTATGGTTGTACTTTAATTATGTTTTAAATATTTTAATATGTTTTCCATGGGTAAAGGTGTTATATATTAACTAAATAATCTAAAAAAATTCCAGGATTTATGTACTATATATTTTAACTACAATAACATTTATATATAGATATATATATTTAAAAATGGTACCGATATTAGGTAAGGTACCTCGACATTTTCAATTTGGGTGCATAATTTTATTTTAAATATTTTTTTTGTGAACATGACATATTAAATATATATTATTAAATTTTTTTAATATTATTAGTGTCATGAAAAAAAAATTATAATTATATAAATTTATAATTTCATCAATATTATATGGACATGGAAGAAAAATAACATCACTTTAGGGAGGCGGTAGGCCTGAAATATGCCAAATAATTTTTTTTTGTTAATTTGTTATGTAAAATATATAAGGTTTGTAACAAAAATATAATTAAATTTTAGTCTAGAAATAATAATTTTGGCATTGTTATAGCTTTTATTTTAGATTTTTTGAAATTAAATATTATGAAAACAAAATATTAATTAATTCTCAATTGATTACCATTAATTTTCTATTAAAATTATCATTAGAACATAAGGGATTATAAAAAATTATAGTTGTCCAGGGATTTAGGTTTTGAAGGTGACTTCAAGTAGAAAAACATTATACAATGGATGAATTAGATGTGTAAATTTTAGAGAGTGGAAGTGATCCACTTTTATAAGTGAAGAAAAAGGAACTTGTGAGAGCAACCATATTTTTTTAATAAATGTATTACAGGATTCTTGGTGAAATGGTTTCAAAAGAGACAAATAATATAGTGATAGGGGAGATAAGGTCTTAAAATAATATACAAATCATTTCAAAAAAGACTTTATATACATGTTTTAATTCATCTCTTATATGATTTTAAGTTTTACTTTTTTAAAAACAGAAAATACATTTCTCTAATGTAATTAATTATTTCTCACAAAGAAAATATTACCTATCTTATTAAATTTTTGTTTAATAAACCTACATATTGTCCCCATTTTTTATCATTCAATTTTTCAGATAAACCAAATTTATTTGGCCATGAACTATGGTCATATGATCATATGTTAATCATATAATACCATAGTCCCCATTATAGAACACGATATACTATTATCGGATGGATAAACATGTAAATAAATTTGAATGTACCCATAAGGGAACATATTTTCCTTATGTTTTCCATTTTTCTTCATCATACATAGCTTATGAAACATTCTTGGAGGTTAACCATCTTGATTATAATCTATTCCATGAATTCTTACAAAGGAGTTGAAATTTGGTTGGCTTATAAAAATAATTTTTCAACTTATAAACATGGATAACATCATTTATTCCATTCAATCATACTTTTCATGGTATTTTACACACTATACAACATTAATTATAAACATCCATTTTCTGAAAACCAAACATCAAACCCAGTATGTTATAGTATAATTTTGGTCGGGCATTGGATTTAATGCCATATGTCATGACCCGACCCCCCCTTTTCCATTCACCATTGTCATATGATGAAATGGGTTTCCATTAATAACATGATTCTTTATAGCCCAACTCCTACAATTAATAATCAGGGACTCATTTCAAACAAATTACTATCTATGTATGTTAGCACATTTTGTTTCAATGTTCCTAGTATATACTCATATGAAACCTATAAAGAAGTATAGAAGGTCACAAATCCTGAAACTACTCCGGGATATACATTCCTAACTATACAGTTCTAATATGGTAGACTCCTAAATAGAAATTTCCACCTTGTTAACAGGTGTAATACCATTTGGTCTATTTTGTCATACCTGTATAGTGGTGTTATATAACACAATATATGATTAATTAATATAGAAATATATGCGATCTAGCAAAATTATTATGAATGATGATGATAGGATCAATACTATTGATCTCCATGATCAAACGCAACTTTATTAATCATAATATATCTCAAAAAGTGTTAGAATATGTAAAATTTTCTTATTATTGTCAATTGGATATTCATCCAAGGTATTAGAAGAGTACATAGGGTTAAAAGAAGTTTTTTCATGTTTTATAAGTACGTTTTAGATAAATTAATTTTCATTGCACTATTCAGTTTTATGTTTTCAAAAACAATGCAGTAATCAAAAACACTTTTTTTGAGATTCTACAGTAACTTCATAGTTTGGACACATAGTTAGAATAACATTCCACCAACCAAATGAAAATGAATATATCACATTCCAAACTAATTTAGGAGAAGGTACGAAAATTTATATCAACCATTCTTTAAATGTGTTCCCTTAATCGAGGTACCAAACTGTACTACATATTTATATTGGAATTCTCCAATAGTTTCTCTAAACTGTTAACAAACCATGAACGTTCAAAAAAAACTGTATAATCCTAAAAAACACCCATAAAAACAAAATAAAGGTTTGATATTAGATATGAGTGAAAAAAATATACGTACCTAAATGATACATATTTTATATACAGTTTTCATGTAACAGAAATGTTTATTAAAAATTGAAAAAACTAATATATATATATATATATATATATATTGATGAATAAAATGTTTTTTTCACCATTATTTCATTGAAATCAAATATGACTATCATTTCCAGTTAAATGATTAATAATAAATTTTTATATATGTGTAGCCATGATATCAAATTCATTATATTAAAGATATAAATTCTATTTATAAAGTCAAAATTAAAAACACTACAAAAACTATTCATTGAAAATAAACCATTTTTAATTATCATAGTTATCAATATTTGGATAAATAATAATAATTCTACGAAAAAATTGACAATGTATTTATCACATAATATTATAATATTTATCAAAGTTAAGTAATAAATTCTATTTATTTAATCTATATAAGTGATGATAACTAATATTTTAAATTAGCAAAAATGAGTTTTTAGAAGTAAAATATTACTTATGTTTCCAAAATGATGAACATATGTTTTTTAAATTCAACATAATATATTTTAATATATTTATTAGATATTTTTATATATATAAATGTTTCAAAAAATTAAACTGATTATTTTATTATGTTCATTTAGTAAATTTAATTGTATTAGGGAAAAATGTATTTTTTTCAATATTATTCTAGAAAATCAATTATTTCATTAAAAAATGAAAAATTATTCGTAATATTTTATGGAAAATTTTTATCAAAAATAGATGATAAATTTTTCAAAATAAAATTATAATTTTTATAATTTTTTAGATTAAAAGGTAATATATAAAAAACATCTCATTTTATTAAAAAATAAAAATATGAATCCACATATGTTTATAATATTATTTCATATAATTTTATAAATTATTGAATACTTATATATTAGTATGTAGAGAAAAATATTACATCTAATTTTTTTATCTCTACTAAATAAAACATTTTATGTTATTGTAGAATAGATTTTTTATAAGGTTCATCAATAGGAATGAAAACTATTAATATATAATTATATTAATTGATTACTATATATTTAATATACTAGTGAATATATTCATCATGTCATTTTAATATGTTTCGGTTATTTAAAAACAGAGGTTTCATTAGCTAAGTGTTTCTTTTTTCAACATTTTATTGTATATAATATAAATATAAATGGTCTAATATCTCAGGTCATTAAATTCTACAACATAAATAATATGTATCCTCAAAATTTTATAAATTACACATTCATGAAATTATGTGAGGGAATTATTAAGAGATTCAAATTTCCGGATATGAATCCTAATATGATTTCTAACATACTCTCTTATGTTATATCTATTAGTTTATCATTATCATATATCATTATTTGTTAAAAAATTTATTTACGCCAGTATGTATATAAAATCGCAATAGATTCTATTTAACAAAATTCCCCCAAAAGAATTTAAATGTCCAAGAAATTAAGAAAAATGAAATAATTTATTTATAAGGACCAGACCTTAATCATTACATAATCTTTAATTAAATTAATAATTCCCTTAGAGTATATTTTCATGTTAGGAGTTCTAGATAATTAGACCATAACTATTAAATTACAACTCATAAATTACAAGGGAGACACTTCTAATCAGTTTCTATTTTTTCATGAAATAAAAACTCTTCAAAAAAGTCATGTATAGTCCCTGGTTTTAGACAACATGACTTCTTCTTGATCCCATCCTTGTCCCTTTTCATCATTATGTCATGTGAAAAACATTTCAAAACATGGGATGAGCATAAAAACCATAATAAAGGTTATAAAATTTAGAAAGAAAACATTAATTAATCAATAAATACATAACATAATATCATTAACATACCTCTTAAAATCGTAATATTTATATAGTAGACACAAATCTTAAAGGTAACTTGTGGCATCCATAACGTACGTACATTATAGCATTCACATCTCGGTGGGGAGTTACATCTGGAATATTGGACATAGTATATTCCCTAAATCTCATAGGAGAAACATTTCCGTTTACCTCCGTCATGTTAGCCAATGCATTGGAGAGCTATCTCTGGCTCACCCGCCCAATGTTTATCACAAAATCACAAGTATACGTACTAATTCCCATGATCCATAACATATTCATAAAAAATAAAACCAATATAAAACTAAAGAGATAATTTTCACATTTCAATAAATATTTATCATTTAAATATATTGACAAAACGAATCCATTATCAAACAATATTCAATAAAAAATACATTACAGAGTATATGGTATTTATTTTCCATTTAAAAACATTACGGCTTATTAAGGAAGCCAAAATATCAAATAATACTCGATGTGGATGATATGGTTGTTGTCACCGCTTACATTAAAAAATAAATTATTTATTCCTTTAGTAAAATGCCCCATATAAAAATATTTCCATTGAATGAAATGAAATTTCAATAGTGTTTATATAGTGTATAAAAAATCGGGTATAAAACAAAATATGTCTAAATGAAAGAAGACAGAGACAAAGTCCCTTACCTTGTGTCATACTTGACCCGTTCATTCTATAATCTCCTAAAAAATAAACTACAGATAATTTCAACATTCCTAAGAGTATTATTCATGTTTATAATTCCTTTTAAATAACTTATTAACATGATATAAAAAATATGTAATCATTTAAATAAATAATGGTCGGTTCATCAATATTTGGTACTTGAGCCAAACAATGAGTTCTTATAATTAAAAGTTGTTCGTGTGGTAAAAATTTTATAATATCCAGAATGATATTCATTATTTATATATCATATATATCAAATATAACAAATATATATAAAATTATTTATAATAGTACATAATATATGGTGGTATGAAATGAAATGCACAATTCATGGAGACTGTAAGTCGTACGTAAGCATGGACACTACTTTGATTTATAATCATATTCAATGGAATGAAGTCATAACGATAAATAGGTATATTATAATTCCTCTATAATATCATATATATAATTTAATTAACATCATACTTTATATGTTCTACATATGGAAAAAACGAGTCATATCGCTGTGAGGGGGTGGTAGTCCGTACTTTCTCAAATTAATTTGTCGTATTTACCCAATATGGAAACCATAACTGTATGATATAAATGAAAAATAAATAATCATAAATAAAATATAAATATAATATATATCACATTTAATTATAGTTACATCATAATTACCACCATAAGGGATGGTAGGATAAGATTGAACAATCATCGTTTCAAGAGGCGTTAGTTTGTCGTCCACATAAACAGAATGTTCATTACCCTTTATATGGATGTTTGTGTAAGTTTATTTCAAATAAATCTCATAACCACAACCTATTATATTGAGGATACTATTTTTTTAATAAAATAACTGAATAAAAATAGTGTAGGGGTTGGAGAAGTAAAATAAAACAAAAGGACATAAGAGAAGGTGTTACCTTTAAATCGGGTAACTCCCATTGGTTTGTACCAAAAAGGTTTCTCGACGTTCCTTATGCCTAAGGTAATGTCTCTATGATGAATATGTGGATCTTGAGAGATTATTTGGGAAGACTTTGTTCTAGGAAATGGGCCTAAGAGGTGTGATTAATGATATTGAGGTGAGATATTTTTATAAGGCGGGGGAGGGCCTCTTTAGGAATGTGTGAAAATATTATTTTATTATAAAATTATATTCATTTTATAAATGTCCAAACCATATTAAATTTTAAGATAAAATTACTCATGGATTAAATAAAATCATACAATAAGAATTGTATAGGTTTTTGATATTATTTTATTCTTTATAATCTTATTTATTTAAATAATTTATTAATCGGGTAAACACTGCATCATTATTGTGTCATAAATAATTTAATTTATTAGAAGTATAAAAATAATAAAACAACTACCATAATGTAAGAAAATTATTTTCCTTTATAATGAATATTTATCATCAAATAAATCAATTATATAACTACACATGAAAATTGTTTTATCAAAACAATATATGTTTATGATATTTTTATTTTTACGATAAATTAAAAGTTATTAATATCATTATCTTACCCAAGTGGATTTAAAAGGCCAAAGGTCTCACATAAGGATTTTATTGGTCGTCCATTACTCATCCAGTAAGGTTTGAACATGTGTTATGTTAATTTTATATTATTATAATATTTGTTTTACCTTGAATTATAATATTTACCTTTAACTGTGGTAAATAAAAGTCAATAGTTTCCATTCCCCATAAATTATTTTCATCTTATTGAACCTCATTTTACATATTAATAAAAACCATGTATGTCAGATTTTCAAATTTAAATTCATAGAAGTGGTAAAATTTCATTTAAAAGAATAATTTAGCCTTCTAACTATAACACAGTGTTTTTACTACTGATCAAAAATTGATGTTTTTCATAAAAATATCAAAAATTCAGCCAAAGCTATATTTGATATTGAAAATTCAAAAATGACTTCTATTTTACCAAATTCAATTCATAGATGTTGTATTAAATAATTTAAAATTATTTTCCATTGTCAAAACAAACAGCGTGGTTTTAAGAAATAATAACTATCCAAAGATTGAAACTTGTGTATGCCCAATTTCATAGTGAATATAACACCTCGAGATTTTATGAGAAATATTATTTTTAATTTCATTGACATCTTGTGTTATAATCTACCTCATTATTATCTTGTGGTATACACAACACCGTATTATCTTGTAGTATACGCAAACACTATTCTTTCATTTTGTTGCATGCAAGATCGACCTTCCTCAAAAGCGTGTGTTATACAAAATACTATGTTTCACTAAAAAATGATATATGGTTATAATATTATTCTTAACTATACATTATGAATATTATTAAGTTCAATTTTGATTTTATAACATTATAATTTATTTTAATCATTTTCTAGAACAAGTTATGAGAATAAAATCAATTTTTTATATAAAGGAAATATTTTTCCAAAAATACAGTTTTATCGCCTTTTGGTGGTGCACCAACTATAAATATCATTATTAACACTATTATGTGTTCAATTTGACAAACTAAAAATATTCATTTCAATAATTTTATTAAAATTTACTTTGGATTATTTTTTAATATTTTTCTGTTAACGTTCATATTTTGATGAATAGTAGAAATACGAAAAAAATTTATTAAAAAAAACATTTTTCATCAAGGTAATTTATATGGTTAAATTTTAATATTTAATGGTTTTAATGTATAAATAGAGTATATTTTTTCCATTTAAAATAATTTATGTTATTATCATTAATTTTACATTGAATTCATAGATAAAAACTTTTCAATCTTTTGCAATGTTTTAACTTTAAAAACTCATTTTCTCAACAGCGGGATTAAATTTAAATTAAATAATAAAACTTATTTTTTTGAATAAGATAAAATGAATTAAATATTTGGAATTATTAGGTCCAAATTATTTTAATAGGATACTTTTAATTTTATACATTATGAATCGTAACTATAGTAAATTTTATTTACAAAATTTAAAGGTAAATCAGTTAATTAAGGGTAAAAATAAGATTATAAAATTATCCTAACACCTACCAAAATTCTATTTGATGATTAAAAGTAAACATGTATCACCTAAGGGTAATAATAGATTGATATTTATTGAATTTTGATCATGAAAATGATGTAATTATTATTAAAACCAAAGAAAGTGACAACATGTCACTCTCTTATATCTTATAATTGTAATAATTTAAATTTATTGATGAACATCAAAACACATAGAACATAAATTTTCACCAAAAATCTTATAAAATTATATAAATCATGTTAATTTATTTATAATTTTTTAGGGAATAGATAATTATCATTAATGGTGACACAATACTGATGTAGAAATAATATTATTAATTGATATATCAAATAAATATTTTTAAAAAATTTAAATAAATATTATATGAACTATTTAATGTGATTAAATAATTTTAAAGATGAATATTACATGTTAGAGATCTATTAAATATTTTGGGTCAAATATATCTTCTGTTTGGATTTTATTTAAATTCAAATAATTAAATAGTTTCAAAATAGAAACTATTGATATTTTATAAAAATAACATATTGTTAAATTGTTTAAATATCACCAAAATATATAAAAATTATAAATTAAAATTTATATGTTCCAAAATGACATTAAGTATCCAATTATGTAAAATTCACAAAACATAAGTAATTATTTATAACAAATTAAAATTTTGAATATTATTACCACAAATAAAATTAAATAGACTAAATATGGATAAATAAAGTTGATAAGGTTTAAAATAGATTCCAAAGATGTAAAAATTTTATTACTTGATTATATTACAATCCTATATTATCTAATATTTTAATTTCTGCCATTTTTTGATGTTTTGAAGTGGGGTTTGAGTTTATTATAAATTAATATTTTAGAGGATTCCAAAAGTTCCCCTCTCTACTCTTATAAAATGGCACCACCTCCCTATCCTCTTCACAACATTTTGAGTATTAAATCTCAGCAAAAACATGTCCATTTATCTTCTACACTTCCTTATAAACATACATTAGGTCTTGGTATTCTTAAAAGAATAGCTTTAGTGCCCTGAGAGGAGGTTTTAAATAGGCGTGTCAAAGAAGAGTTAATATCCTTTACCGGTATTTTCAAATATAGTTATTATTTTACTTCCCCTTACTTATTTGTTTCATTATAATTTAATAAAATCATTATCAATAATATACTAATACTTTATTATAAATATGAATAAAACCCATTTCACCTTTTATCCATCCTACGGAAAAAAATCATCCTGCGTGCATACGTACGGAATACCGTCTCCACACCGTGGTGTAATCTATTTTCCACCACCACCTTACTTGGATAGGTATAATGGTGGAAATTATAACTATATAGGATTATTATAATATAAAAAAAATTATTATATATTATATCATCCTCTCTAATTCCATTCAATAATTAAGGGATCGATATCATCGCTTGTCCATACGTACGGATTACCGTCTCCACGATGCGATGAGATTGATTCTCCATGTTAACCATTCAAGAATGATTATAAAGTATATATATTATAAGTAATTATAAAATATATGACATAATAATACTACTAGATTTATGTATATATATATTCCATTTACTTCCATTCAATTTAATAAGGTAACGAAATCAGTGTTCATGCGTACGTATGGCCTACCGTCTCTATGAATGGTGTATTTCATTCGATTTATCAATCTATTAAATAAATTATATATTCTGAATATATATTATATATAAATAATGTTTTAAATTCTAGAAGTAAGTAATCATGATCTAGGTAATCATATTAATTATCACAAGTCAAAGTAAGTACGATTAATGAAACGAATTTTCCTAGAACACTGATTAAACATGGAATTGACAAATGAAACGGTAATATAAAGTCGTAAGTGAATCATATATGATATCACAAATATTATTATGGTTCTATTATGAGATATTAATATGTTTAAACCCACTATACATGTGTCTATGACACATACATAAGAAATTGGACATAAATAAGGTATAATTATTCTAATCTCGTTCTGATCTGAGATTTTTTATTCGTAAGTATTTACTAAGGTTATGTTTATCATCCATGTACATGATTTCTGAAAATGTTTTCATAAAATGTTTACTATTCTTCCATTTCTGTTTATTGTAATATTTACCCTTTTATGACTTTTCCCACAAGGTATGGAAGGAATCTTCCTTTTGTTACCATATGAGGTACATTTTGACTTTTCCAGCAAAAGTACGAGGAGAATGTTTTTTTTAACATATATTGAATGAAAATATTTTTACGATTTCATAATTCCTTTTTTACATGAAGCTTGTTCCAAAATATTTCATTATTATTTTCAACAAAAATCTTTTCTTTTAAAATTGCACGGTATTTGGAGAAATGAAAAAGATATTGAAGTATAAAGGATATATTCCTCAAGAATTCATTTCAAGTGTTTTATAAAAACTATTTTCAATTTAAGATGACGTTATTTATTATGTTTGTGATTAAAGTATAAGGTCTCTATTATTTACATGGTTTTATTTTTCTTATGATTAAATTATATCCATTTGTTTTATATGGATTATGTTATGAAGGGATGATACTTATGAAACCCATATTATTATTTGGGTTATGATAAATGATTTATGATTTTTTTGTGGCATATTTAAGAATGATTTAAATATGAGATGGGTGGGACCTATATCTCCCTCCAATGCATTGGGTAAAGATTTATATATCATGTGATGGACATGGTTAGAACCGAAAGTAAATCTGGTTCATTAATACAAGGCCGGAATGACAAGTAAACATGGTTCTATAATGTACTTTATCCACTGTGATAGTCTTGGCAGTAATACCTTGGATAATATGAAAATCATATCCTATGCTTAATGGTTTGACATAATTTCATGTTTTATTCCCATGATATTTTATCATGATTAATGTTCCTTTCTGATCTATGCCTTATATACTAACAAGATTTATGTCATTACTCATGTTTTAGGTTAAAGTTTTTACATTCAAATGTTTAAGGATTGTTTTATGTTCTCCATGTATACCCTTATTGAGAATTTGAGATCATCCTTTTTATTTTTTATTTTCCCCAGGATATAAAGAATGGTTTTAGGTAATAAAACAAAAGGTTAAGATCATTATGGGAGATGTTGAAGATCCTTCACCATGATTAGAATATTTTGTTCCATGTTTCCAAAGACACTAAACTATTACAATCCTTGGGTGCTTATGTTTGTTATGTATTAAGTATTCTGTACAAGTAATGTAATTTCCATTTACATAAAGCTTTGGGTCTCAATAGTTGGTATGAGACGAAAGGTTTAGTTATCCTTTGGAAACTAGGGTACAAAATCATTAGTGATATCCCTAGAGATATTTCTATGGTATGTCTAGGGATGTCTGTATGGTTATGTATAAGTATAGGTTGCAGTCCTAGAATTATGATAACGATCATGAATAACCTAGGAATAAAACTAAGATGTTAGAGATTGAAATTACTCCCCTTGATTATGTTGTTTTCCTAGTATGATTTTTTTCCTCCCACACTATTCTTGTTGGGTTTTAGATAAATGATAGAACCTCATGGAACCGTGTTAATGATCAATTCACTAAGAAATAAAATGACTATCCATATGAACAACCACATGTTATGGGAAATGGAGTGAAAAATCTTATTGTTATACTTACACAAGTTATGAATCATTCTGGACTTCCGAATGAGTAGAGAAAGGAACGATATTCTCTTGAGTCCTTCATGAGGCAACGTCTACCTTCTTTTAGTGGGTATTTTGATCCACTTATTACTGAACAATGGATTAGTACCTTTGAAACGATATTTTCTATAATTCGATGTTCAGAACATGAAAAAGGCATTTTGGTTGTTTACCGTTTAGAAGGTGAAGCAGACCAGTGGTGGACTCTAATTCGGAATACATGGCCCCAAGATGAAATTTAATCCATGGAATGAGACGAGTTCAATAATGTGTTATTAATATGTACTTCCCGCATATTATTTGAACAAATATTTAAAATGATTTCCTTGATCATATGAAAATGAATTATGAATCTGTTGGTATATACAAGGTGAATTTTACAAGGCTTATAAGGTATGCATATGGATTTATCATCCTACCTGAAAGTAAAGTTGATTGATTCTTTAGTGGCTTAAAACCAAGTCTTCTAAGGTAATTATCTATAAGTGACATTAGTAGCTATGAAGAAATTGTGCATTGTGCTATCATGTTAGAACTAGAAGTTGGTGTTACATATCCATATCATGGTTTTTACAAGAAACTAAAGATGGAGTTCAGGGAAAAATCTCAACACAAAGGTGAAAAGAAGATAAATATTTCGTTATGCTCAATGTGTGGAAAGAATAATGGTATAGATTGTCTTAAAGGTATAGGAAAATGTTTTATGTGTGGTAAAGAAGGTCATCGAGTTGCTGAGTGTCGAATTAATGGGAAAAAGTTGGCTAATGATGTGGATAGAGAAAGGACTACAGAGAATGCACCACCAACACTTCAATGCTAAATGTGCAAGGAAATGGGGCATTATGTGAAAAAATTCCCTAATCCAAGGTTTAATGAAGATCGACATCAACAACCGATTAAGGAAAATGACAAAAGGAAGTCAATTGTGATCACTAACGGTGATTTTGAATATGACAATGAAGTGGTGGAATGAATAAGTGTATATGTATTGGGATTCCAAAATAGTGTTGTGGAATCACATTTATAGTAGTATAGAATATTGAAATATCTATGTATTGGTTTTTAAAAACTATTTGGTACCAGATACAATGAAAAGTGATTGAAATATTTTTGGAAAGAAGATGATATGTCCAAAATGAAGGGATACAGAGAAAATAATATGTTTGATGGTATTAATGAGCTCATGACTAATATAACGACAAAGTGACATCATGGTTTGAGTATATAGAAATATTGGGATATTTTTATGTGGAAATAATTAAATTTTGACTACATTCATGTTTTCGCTAAGGTTCTATAGGAATTCATGTTTCAAGAGAATAAATGATTAGGGTATTCACATGCTTATTATATGACCTCTCTAGTAATCTTTTTCTTTATACTATGAGATTGGATAGAAGTATTTTGGATAAGCCTAAAGGTTGGAATGTATTATGTTAGACGTCATATAGTATTGTTTATGGCTGTAACTTTTTGATATTATTTCTGAAATTTTTTAATAGTATAGTTTTAGAAAAAGGACTACTCGTAGGACGGGTGACAACTCATCGCGTCGTACAAGGATGTCGGAATCGAACCCACAACCAAAGTGTGACATGCCTTTATCGCCTACCACTAGCCTACAAGAAGTCCCTGGTTAGTATAAATTATTTTTATATTATTAAGTGTTATGATAGCTAAAGTATAAATCCATTTTTTGTAATCATATATGGTTAATCTCACCATAGATGTACTTATATATCTTTAATAACTTTTGCAAACATTTTGTTTGAGACACATGGAATAACCTATCATTCTATCGTATGATCTGCTAACATTTTAAGAAAAAAATCCAACATCATTTTCATAAATAAGAGATTATGTGGAAAATTGTTCATGGAATTACCAACGATGATATTACACTGAAATCAAGTATGTATTTATCCTTATGCAAGAAATTCATCAAATTCATGAAAATGATCTTGAAAACCAAAAACGTTGTCCTAGTACCCTCATATCTGATGAATCAGATGGTACCGTATAATATCCCAAATTTATGGCTTTGTGATTGTTGGATTTTTCAAGGCCATGTTCTCTACCACTCTCCAAAAAAACTTGATGGTTAGATTTCTCTTCTATGTCCATATTTTCACCAATATTATCCTATGTGGAAACCTAGTGATGAGATAATTTGTGTAACTATTATATTTTATACATTAGTTTTTAAAATTATGTTTTTGTATTCGTTTTTATGATGTGGGTTTTTATGAATGAAAATATCAAGTAATAAACCATTTATAACTACAATTAATTTGAGGTAGAAATTCATTTTTAAGGGAGTAGAATGTAACAGCATGGGATTTTATGAGAAATATTATTTTTAATTTCATTGATGTATTTTTTTGTATGCTACACCAAGATTATCATTCTCTATACTAAACACCATATTAGCTTGTTGTACACAAAAACACTATTCTATTCTTATGCTGCACGCAAGAGGGACCTTCCTCAATAGCGTGTGTTGTACACAATACCGAGTTTCCCTAAACAATGATATGGTGTTCTAATATTATTATGAACTAGACTTTATGAATATTATTAACTGTATTTTTAATTTTGTAACATTATAATTCATCTTAATCATTTTCTAGAACATCTTATGAGATGAAAATCCTTTTTTTATAAAGGAAATATTTTTCCAAAAAAAACAGTTTTACTTCCTTTTGATAGCACTCCAACATTAAATCTTGGTTTTGATATTTTTTTGAGTTTAATATGACAAAATAAACTTATTTATTTCAATAAGTGTAAAAAAATTTACTTTGGATAATTTTTTAATATTTTTCGGTTAACGTTCATATTTTTTTGAATGGTAAAAATACGATAAATTTTAATTAAAAACAACTTTTTCCATAAAGATAATTTATATAGATAAATTATAATATTTAATGGTTTTAATGTATAAATAGAATATATTCTTTCTATTTAATATAATTAAATTCATTATCATTAATTTTTTATTAAATTCATAGGTAAAAACATTTCAATCTTTTGCAATGTTTTAACTTTTCAAACCTGTTTTCTCAACAGTGGTATTAATTTTAAAATAAATACTACAACTTCTCTGTCATGAATATGGACAAATGGATTCCACATTTTTAATCATTAGGTCAAAATTATGTAAATATGATGCTTTATTTTTTTAGACAATATGAATAGTAACTACGGTAAATTTTATTTACTACATTTAAACGTAAATCGGGTAATTAAGGGTAAAATTTTGATTATAAAATTACCCTAAGACCTGCCAAAATTATATTGGATGAATAAAAGTCGACCCATATCACCTAAGAGTCAGAATAGATTAATTTCATCGACTTTTGACCATGAAAAGGATGTAATTATTATTAAAACCAAAGAAAGTGACAACATGTCACTCTCTTATATCATGTAAGTGTAATAATTTTAATTTATTGATAAACATCATAAAACATAGAACATAAATAGTAAACTAAAATCTAATAAAATTATATATATCATGTGAAATTATTTAGAATTTTTATAGATTAAATAATTATCATTAATGGTGACACAATAGTGATGTAGAAATTATTTAATTTATTGAAATATCAAATAATGGTTTTAAAAATATTAAAATAAATTTTATATGAACTATTTAATGTTATCCAAAAATTTTCAAGATGAATATTAAATTTTAGTTATCTATTAATGTTTTTTTTTCAAATATATCTTCTGTGGGTATTTTATTTAAATTCAAATAATTAAATAGTGTCAAAATTGACACTATTGATATTTTATAAAAATAACATATTATTAAATTATTTAAAAATCACAAAAATATTTTAAAATTCTAAAGTGAAATTTATATGGTCTAAAATTTCATAAAGTATCCAATTATGGACAATTCACAATACATAAGTAATTATTTATAACAATTTAAAATTTTGAATATTATTACCACAAATAAAATTTAATCGATTTAATAACGAGAAATCAAGTTGATAAGGTTAAAAATAAATTCCCAACAACTATAAATTTTATTGGCTGATGATATTACAACCCTATATCATCTAATCTTTGAATTTGAGTCATTTCAAATGTTTTTATGTGGGTTTTGGGTTTATTATAAATTGATATTTTAGAGGTTTCCAATAGTACCTCTCTCCTCTCTTATAAAAGGGAACATCCTCCCTATCATCTTCACAACATTTTGAGCCTTTAAGATTGACTAAAACCTATCTATTTTTCTTATCCACTTCCCTAGAAACATACTACAGGTCCTTTATTTCTTCAAAAATCATCTTTATTTCCCTAAGAGGAGGTTTAGAAGAGGCGCGTCAAAGAAGAGGTAATATCCTTTACTGATTCACCCAAATTTATTTCTTCTTCTACATCCGCTTCTTTATTTGTTTCATTATAAAGTAATAACATTGGTATTTCTCATATACTGATATGGTATTATAAATATGAAACAACCCCATCTCACCTTCTATCCATCCAATGGAAAACAAAATCAATTTGCGTACATACGTACGGAATACCATCTCCACGCCATGGTGTAATCTGTTTTTCCAACACCAACATAATTGGATGGGTATTATGGTGAAAATAATAACTATATATGATTATTGTAACATAATACTAATTCTAATATATTATATAATCCTCTATAATTCCATTCAATAATAATGGGAATGATATCATCGCTCTTGCGTACGTACAGATTTCTGTCTCCACGATGAGATGAGATTCATTCTCCATGCTAACAATTCAAGAATTATTATAATGAATATTTAATAAGTAATCCTAAAATATATGATATAATAATGGTACAATATTTATTTATATATATATTTAATTTACTTCTATTAAATTTAATAAGGAAATGAAAACATCGTGCATGCGTACGTACGATCTACCGTCTCCATGAACAGTGTATTCATTCCATTTATCGATCAATTATATTTATTATATATTCTGAATATATATTATATATAAAGAATTTTTTACATTCTGGAATTAAGTAATCATGATCTACATAATCATATGAATAATTACAACTCAAAACATGTACGATAAATAAAATGATTTTACGCAAAGCACTGCTTTAACATGTAATTGACAAATGAAACGGTAATATAAGGTCGTATGTGAAACATATATGGCATCATATATATTATTATTGTTCTGTTATAAGTTAGTAATATTTTTGAACCCATTATACAAGACTCTTGGACACATATGGAATAAATTGAACATAAGGTAAGGGATAATTATTTCAATCTCGTTCTTATCCGAGATTATTTATTAATAAGTATTTACTGGGGTTTTTTATCATCCATGTAAACGTTTTCACAAAATGATTTCATAAAATGCTTAATATTCTTCCATGTATTTTTAAATTCATTTTTTCCCTTTTATTAATTTTACCATAAGGTGTGGAAGGAATCTTTCTTTTGTCTATCATATGAGGTACTTTTTGACATTTCTGGAAAAATAACGAGATGAATGTTTTTTAACATATATAGCATGAAATGATTTTTAAAATTTCATAATACCTTATTTACATTATGCTTATTCCAAAAGATTTCATAATTATTTTCAAAAAAATTATTTTCTTTTAAAATTTCATGGCAGTTGGAGAAAAGAAAATGATTTTAAATAAGAAAGGATATTTTCCTCAATAATTCATTTCAAGTGTTTTATCAAATCTATATTCCATCTAATATTACATTATTTAGTATTTTTATGTTTAATGTATAATGTCTCTATTAATTACATGGTTTGATTTTTCTAATGATCAGATGATATAAATATGTTTTATATGGATTATGATATGAAGGTATGATGTTTATGAAACCCAATTTATTATTTGGGTTATGATGAATGATTTATGATTGTTTTGTGGTACACATAAGATTGATTTCAATATGAGATGGGTGGGACATATATCTACCTCTAATGTATAGGGTAATTATTTATATATCATGAGATAGAAATTGATGGAACGAAAACTAAGGTTCAGTAATACAGGGCTAGAACAAAAAGTAAACCTTGTTCAGTAATGGGCTTTGTCAACTATGATAGTCTTGGCAGCAATGTCTTGGCTACAATGAAAGTCATATCATATGCTTAATGGTTTTCCACAATTACATGTTTTATTCCCATGATATTTTATCATGATTAATGTTCCTTTATGATATATGCCTTATGTACTTTCAATATTTATGTCATTACTCATGTTTTATGTTCATGTTATTACGTTCAAATGTTTATGGGTTGTTTTATGCTCTCCATGTTTACCCTTACTAAGCATTTGAGCTCACCCTTTATATGTTTTATTTTTTCCCAGGATAAAAATAAAGGTTTTAGGTAAGAAAACAAAAAGGTATGATCTTTATGGGAGATGTTAAAGGCCTTTCACCACGATTAGATTATTATGTTCCATGTTTCCAAAGACACTAAACTATTATTGTCTTTGGGTGTCTGTTTTTGTTATGTATTAAGTATTCTGAAAATGTAATGTAATGTCCATGTACGTTAAGATTTGGGTCTCTACAGTGATACTACATCCAATGACCAACCTTGGATTAAATTGTAAAAATATAATCTAGTTATACATTACAACCAATTAAAAATATAATCTAACCATATAAATAAATTAAATTTAAAGGAAGTTTGGAATTAAAATAATATATTTTTTACTATTCATTTAAAAATGAATTTTATCAAAAAAATATAAAAAATTCCCCAAAGTTAATTTTGATGTATTGACTCTAAAGAATAATTTTATTTTGTCAAATAGAACATATAAAAAATAACGAATAGAGGGTTTTCTTTAAAAGGTGGTAAATCAACCTTTTAAAGTGTATTAGAGAATTTATGCTTGAAATTAGATTAATTCACATTTTATACCACTAAACTTTATTCGATAAATGTAAAAACATTTAACAAACATGTATAATCATATTGTAATTAGTTATGTTCATTCCCACCAATACAACGGCTAAGCGTTAACTACCATTTAAAATAATATTATTATATTATTATTTTGTATGACTCAGCCTTGTGTTCAACGTAAGATTTAGAAGAAACTCATTGTTGTGTATCAGTTATTCCATCAATCATAGAAACCCCATTAAAATAAAATTAATATTTAATTAAAAAATATAAATAGTTATGAAAATGTATTATTCTTTATTTACATGTGATGTTATATCCTTACCCCCTTTGAAAATTGAATACTCGTAATTTTTATTAACTTATTAAATATGTGATGGTATATTTGCCTCATAAAATTTTTGAATTCCCAGACTTCCTCTTCAACCATATGGTTTTTCACAAAACCTTTACTATGTGAATTACCTTATTCTGCAACACATTCTCTTTTCAGACTGGAATATGGACTGGTTGTTCCTCATAAAAGAGATTCTATTAAAAATGAACTATCAGTGGGCTCAAAACATGATATAGATCTGGATTATAAATTCTCAACATTGAAACATGAAAAACAATGTGTACCTGAGATAAAGATATAGGTAAATCGACTTTGTACACAACTCATCCAACTTTATCCAGGATTTCATAAGTTCCAATGAACCTCGTACTCAACATTACCTTCTTAACAAAACACATCACACTCTTCCAAAGAGAAAATTTGAGAAAGACATGATCACCTTTTCAAAAGAATGATCCTTCCTCTAGTTATATTCTTAACATTTCTACCCACTCTGGGCTTCTCTCATGTGATTCTGAGTCAACTGGTCTTTTTTTCCATCTCTTCTACCAATTCTTGTCCCATCAACATCCTTTCACATACTACATCCCAAAAATCTTGGAGTTTGACATTGCTTCCCAAAAAAATCCTCAAATGGAGCCATCTGTATACTCGAATGAAAACTATTCTTACAATAAAATTGTACCAAAGAAAGGTGTTGGTCCCAACTTCACTTCTAATTCAGTGAACAAGTAATTAGCATATCCTACAATATCTGAATTTTTCTTTCTCATAGCCCATCTAATTGAGGATGAAAAGTTGTACTAAAATTAAATTCAACACCCAATGACTTTGGAAGTCCATTCCAAAAGTTAAATGTAAACCTAGTATCATGATCAGATACAATAGAGAGTGTTACTCAATGAAACTGGACTATCTCTTTAACATACATCCGAGATAGGTGATTTAGAGACAATGTTTCTCGAATAGGATAGAAATGAGAATTCTTAGTCAATCGATCAACAATAATCCATATTGCATTATTACCTCGATATTTCTTTGGTAATCCCACAAAGAAGTCCATGGATATATTTTCTCATTTCCTATTTGGAATCTGTAAAAACCGAAGCATCCCTTGCCACTCTGCTTTAACCTTCTGACAAGACAAACACATCACAATATGATCAGAAATATCTCTTTTCATTCCATCCCTCTAGTAATACTTCCCAATATCTATGTAAATAATAGTACTGCCTAGATGAACTGAAAACCGAGAACTATGAGCTTCACATAACAACACATTCTTCAACTGTGAATCACAAGGCATGCATAATATCATACCAAATCTCTAAATACAATCATTATCAAAGTTATAATCCGGAAACATACCCTTGTGAACCAAATATACCTTTCTCTGCAACTCGTTGACTTTCTTCTGTGCTTTCTTAATTCTATCTGATAGAGATGATCTCATTGACACCTGAAACAAAATATAGAAATTCCCTACACCAACAACTTTGATGGAAAATTATATCAAATCTAAAATAAAGGATAGCATTACAAATGTATCGTGGTTAATGAAACATTACATTTTCGATTCAATGCTTCATCAACTTTATTTTCTTTTATAAGATAGTAATGGATCGTGCTATCATAATCCTTGATTACTTGCAACCACCTCCTATATCAAATCATAAATTCATTCAGAGTGAATATATAATTAAATATTTTGAGTTCAATATATATTTCACAGTTTACACCATACAAATGATGCATCCAAATATTTTAGAAAAAAAACAATAGCTAATTACAAATCATGTTTAGGATAAATGAACTCCTGAGGTTTCAACTAATGTGAAGCATAAGAAATTTATTAATCATTCTTCATAAGGACACATCCATGTCCATTTAATGAAGCATCACTATAGATAACAAAGTCACCAATTCTAGAAGGTAGTTCTAAAATTGGATCATTCACTAATCCTCTTATCAATTCCTGAAAAAAATCGTCAAATTATTTTTTCTAGGTGAATATAACACCTTTCGGAGCTAGCATAGTCATTGGACAATATAACCGTGCAACATTTTCAACACACCTCTTGTAATAATCTCCCAAACCATGAAATCTATAGATCTTGATTATATTTGTGGGTCTTGTCCCTTCTTAAAAAAGATTTCTTTTAGAAGGATCACTTTTTATGCCATTTTTTGAAATAATGTGACCAAGGAATGAAATGTTTTGTAAAAAAACTCACACTTTTTGAATTTACCTTCATTTTCATTTCTTTTAAGGTTTTCCATACAACCATTAAATTACTTTTATACTCCTATTTAATTTTTTAATAAACCAAAATATCATCAATGAACACAACTACAAACATATCCATGAACTCATGGAAATTTCTATTAATAATATTCCTAAATACAGCAGGTGAAATGGTTAACCCAAAAGGCAAAACTAAAAATTCATAATGGCCATATCTTGTACGAAACACGATATTTGGAAAGTATTATTTCTCTACATTCAACATATGGTACCCCAACCTCAAATCAATCTTTGATAAATACTCAGCTCCTTGGAGCTGATCAAACAAATCATTTATATGAGGCAATGGATACTTGTTATTAACATTGATGTTATTAAATTATCTATAATCAATGAAAAGTATCATTGAACCATAATTATGTGTAAAACATAAGACAGGATCACCCCATGGTGATGTACTATGTCGAATGAAACCTTTATCTAATAACTCTTATAATTGCTTCTTTAACTCTAAATTTTCAATTTGACCCATTTGATATGGGTGTTTTGAAATTGGATTAGCATTAGGAACTAAGTCAATAGTCAATTAAACTTCCCGTTCAGGTATAATACCATGGAACATATCGTGAAAAACACCAAGATACTCATTTAACACTGGAACATCATTAATCTCAATAGTTCCTTTGTTTTCAAAAATATGAGCAGGGTAACATTCTTTTCCATCTTTTACCAGTTTTTCAGCTTCCGGATTTGTAATCAATAGTAAGGGTTCATTATTGTACAAAAACTGAAAATATTTCTAAAAATAAAATTATTTATCTCTGCATTCAATCATAGAATGATAAACAAAATGCCAATCCATACCCAAAATAAAATCAAACTCTCCTAGAGGCAAACAAATAAGGATTTTAGGTAGATTCATTCCTCGCACAAGGATATGAAGGATCTTGTAATTTCTTTTTGTCTCAAAATATCCCCCGGTATTTTTACTATATGTTTGAGATTCATATATTTAGATGGAATTCCCTATTTACCTGAAAACTTCTCTAAAATGAACGAATGTGTAGACCCAGAATCAAAAAACACATTGGCACAACCTGAACAAACAAAAATTATATCAGGTATGACTTCATTTGGTGGCCCAACATCTACTAAAGTAATTCAAAAGGACTTCTCTACCCCATTCTATTGGTAGTATGGTTTATTTCCCTCATTTGAGTTATTAATAGGACACTTATTTCTATAATTAGCCATTTCATTTCCCTTAAAACATTTTAATGATCGTAAATCATATTTTTTCCATTACTGTGATCTTATCCAGTGAAAGTAAGATCATTATGTCACATTTTACTTCATCTAGAGAACTTACCAAACATCAAAAAACATTCCCCAACATTCTTTTTACCACAATTTTCACAAACTACAAACTTTTGTTTCTTACCATCTAACATTTTTAAATATTTCAACCCCTTCTTCGGCCACCTCGACCTCTTATTATGTTGTTTTTCAAAGAAGACATGATCATCATAAAACTCCATTTCCACCTTCTCTTCATATTGAACAATATTTTGTAACCTTTCATCTCATAAGAAGAAAAATCCCTTTTACAATTTGGCTTTAATCCTGAGCAAAAACAAATGATTTTACTATCAATATCTCATCTGAAATTTGGAGTATACCTTGCCAGTTGAGTGAATTTTCTTTCATTAGAAGCCAATAATTCATCCACCTGCCTCAATTCCATTATATTTTTTTCCATCCTAAGACGAACCACAATAAAAAAATATTTCTGATGAAACATATTTTTTAATTCATCCCAATCAATAGAATCAATCTCATCACTATACCTAATATTTTTCCCCATCAACCACCACTGATCAGCTTCACCTTTAAAACGGTAAACATTGAGACTTCCCTTTGGATGTTTTGAACACCCCATGACTTCAAAAATCTTATCCAATGCTTTAATCCACCCTTAAACGAGCAGATGGTCAGATGATCCTCTCAAATATGGGGAATGTTGCCTCATGAAATGCTCCACTACTGACATGTTCCTGTGCAGTTGATTTGGCTAATCTCATGCATGGATACCACCACCATTTATTGCCTGAGTCAACTATGCCATCATTTTAACAAACTATTCATTTCTGATTCCGACCATCTCAGGTAGTGGATTCGGAAGGTTTTCTTCTCCTGTAGTCCTCCCATCATAACTTCCCTATTTCCACAGTGGAAAACCTTTTTTATCACAAAAATAACATATGCGAAGCAAAATTGTCATCTTTAAATTCTATATCACTTCAATTTTACCATAAATTAATTTGTGGACATTAATTTAACAAATTATTATCAACTAATGCAATTCAAACTGACCTATGAGACCGACTATAAGTACCCGACCTTAAACATTACATAATCTTCAATTAAATTCACAATGAGGATATTTTCAGGTTTTGAGTTTTAAAAAATTAGGCCACAACTATTATGTTACCTCTCAAAAATTACAAGGTAGAAAATTCTACATAGTTTCCATTTTTTATATAATAAATAATCATAAAAAAATTTCATGTCTAGTCTCATGATTTAGTCATCTTGAATTTTACTTAATCCCATCATTGACCCTTTTCATCTTTTATTCCTATAAAAACATTTCAAAACTTGGGATGAGCATAAAACTCATTATGGGTTATAAAACGATGAAAGAAAACATTAATTCATCAAAACCTATATAACAAAATCTCTATAACGGTACTAATTACATAATAATATTTACATAGTAAACACAAATCATAAAGGTAAATTTTGGATTCCAGAATATATTTACATTGTAGATTACACACATACATAAAGAGTCACATTTGGAATACACATCACAGTATATTCCCTAAATCTATTAGGATAAACATTCAAGTTTACCGCCACACATTACTGAATGCATTAGCAAGATATCTTGGGCTCACCTTCCCTAGGATTATCACAGAACTACCCGTATATGTAACAATGCCCAAGAACTATAACATATTCTTAAAACATAAAACATATATAAAGGAAAGATAAAATTTCCACATTTCAATCAAAATATATCATTTCAATATATTGACTAGACAAATCCATTAACAATAAATTTTCAATAGAAAAATATTTAACAAAGTATACGGTGTTTATTTTCAATTTAAAAACATTACGGGATGTTAAGGAAACCAAAATATTAAATTATACTAATGGTGGTGGAAAAGGTCGTTCTCACCACTTATGTTAAAAGATCCTTCCTTTTTTGTCTTTATTAAATTTCCTCACCGAAAATGATTCCTTTTAAATTAAATGAAATTTTAAATGTGTTTATTAATTTTATAAAAGAATGACGTGTATAAAACAAAATAAACCTCAATTAAAGGATATTAAGACGAAGTCCCTTACCTCATGTTCGACTTGACACGATCTTTCTTTAATCTCCAGAATAAAGAACTAAAGTTAACTTATTATTACATAAGAACCTTTTTCAATTTAATCATTCATTTTAAATCATATATTTCTATTTTATAAACATTATTTAATCATTAATGTTAATAATGGTCGTTTTGTCGATATTCGGTATTTGAGTCAAAAATCAACTTCTTTTAATTACAAGTATGTCATGTGGTAAAATGGTTATTGTATCCAGAATGATATTCAGGATTTGGATTTTATATATATCATATATATCCAATATATACATGTATTTGTAATAGTATATATCATTTTGAGGTATGAAATGAAATGAACCCATCATGGAGACGGTAAGCCGTACGTACGAATGAACACTACTTTCATTTCTATTTAATATATAATGGAATGAAAACATAATGTTACATATGTATATTATTATTCCAATTTTATATCATATATATAAACTTAGTTCCTCTATACTTTATACATTCCACGTATGGCATGAATGAGTCATATCACTTTGAGGGGTGGTAGTCTGCACTTCTGCAAATGAAATTATTGTATTTACCCACTATAAAAACCACAAAGGTATGATATAAAGGAAAAATAAATAAACATAGAGACAATATAAATATAATATATATCACATATAATTACATTTCCATTTTAATGTCCACCATAAGAGGTGGTAGAATAATATTGAACAATCATCATTTCATGAGGCGTTTGTTTGCCGTCCACATGAATAGTATGTTCTTTACCTATTAGATGGAGGTGTGTGTAAGTGTAGTTCGAATACTTCTCATAAAAACAACCTAGTATATTTAAGATACTGGTGATGTTATAAAATATATAAATAAAAATATTTTAGGGGGTTTGAGAAGTAAAATAAAACAAAATAACTCCAGAGAAGACATTTCCAATAAATCGGATAACTCCCTTTGGTTTGAACCAAAAGGGTTTCTTGAAGTGCCTTCTACCTAAATTAAGGATTTTAGGAGGAAGAGAGGGATATTGATGGATTATTTGGGTTGAGTTTGGAGGATCCATGGGGCCTGAGAGGTATGAGTAATGGGTTACAGGTGAGGTATTTTTATAAGGGGGGGAGGGGCTCTTTAATAAAGTGTGAAAATATTATTTTATTATATAATGATTTTTGGTTTCTAAATCACCAAATCATAAAAAAGTCAAAGATATAATGACTTATGGTTGAAATAAATTCATCCAATAATAACTAGATAGGATTTTCAAATTATTTTAATCTTTATAATATTATTAATTTAATACATTTTTTATGAGGTAAACACGACATCATTATTGTATCATAAATAATCTAATTTATTTGATGTATGTTATTAATAAAAAATTACTATAATGTAGGAAATCCTTTAAAACTTATAATTAATATTAATAGTCAAATATGTCAATTATATAACCCCACATTAAAATTAATTTATCAAAACAATACATCGTTATGATATTTTTATTTTTACTTTAAATAAAAAGTAATTAATATCATTATATTACAAAAGTGGCTTTCAAATGAAAAAAGTCTCACTGAAGGATTTTCTGGGTAGGCCATTACTCATCCAATAATGTTAGGAAATGTTTAAATTTTATATTATTTTAATATTTATTATACCTTAAATTACCCTATTTACCTATAATCGCGGTAAATAAAAGTAAAAAGTTACTATTCACCAAAAAAATTATTTTCATCTTATTGTACCAAATTTTACTTACTAATAAAAACCATGTATCTTGGATTTTATAAATTTAATTTATAGAAGTGGTCAAATTTCATTTAAATGGAAAAGTCATCTTTTTAACAACTACTCAGTGTTTTCATTATTCATCAAAAATTGATGTTTTTCAGAAAAATATAACAAATTCAGCCTAAGATATATTTGTACTCCAAATTAAAAAATGATATCTATTTTAAAAAATTAAATACATATAAGTTGCATTAATTAATTTAAAATCAATTCCCATTGTCAAAACAAAAAGTTTGTTTTGATAAAATAATAACGATCTAAAGATTGACACTTGTTTATGTCCAATTTCAAAGTGAAATTACATCTAACTACCAAAATTGGATTAGATGGTGAAAATACAATCTAAGTACTCATTAAGACAAAATAAAAGTTAATCTAACAATATTAATAAATTTTATGAAAAGTAATTTTTGGATTAAAATTTAGTATTTTTCACTTTTCATTAAAATTTAAATTTTATCAAAAAAATACCAAAAATTTACCCAAACATAATTATGATGTCCCGATTATAAAAATGGTTTATATTTTGTCAGATTGAATATATAAAAGTTACCAAAACTACAATTAAATAGGGAACTCCATTAAAAGGTGGTAAATCATCCTTTTAAAAAATATTTGAGCCTTTATGCTTAAAATTAGATTAATTTAATTTTTATGTGAATAACTTTTATTTGATAAATGTAAAAACATTTTACAAACAAGTATAAAAATATGGTTGCTAGTTCTATTCATTCTCACCATGAGAATGGCTTGGAATTAACTACCATTTAAGAAAATAATAATATTTTATTATTATTTTAGTATGACTCAGCCTTGTGTGGAACTTAAGATTTAAAATAATCTCGTTGTTGTGTATCAGTTATGCCATCGAACATAGCAAACCATTTAATGTAAAATTGATATTTAATTCACAAATACTAAAAATTAAGAAAATGTATTTTTCTTTATTTACTTGGGTTGTTACAATATTCCTCTAAAAATTATCCATTATATATTATCCAAAAAGGTAATAACCACTTGTTCATATAGTCACATAAAATTAAATATTTATCATCATCTTAATAATGTGAAAACCCTTAAAAATTATATCATGGATAACATTCCCATTACAATAAAATTCAATTCCAAGGATATTATTACTTTGTACTTGATTTTATAAAAATAATTAAACACAATATTATTGCAGCATCAATCAAATATTAAACCATTGACTATTCCATACCTCAATCACATGTTCTCCATTAGTTATACATAAAAATATAATAATGTTAAAAAATTAGTTTCCATGGTTTTTAATAGAATTTAATATAAGTTCCCAAATATTTATAGACTACTAATGTGAAATAGATAGATAATTTACATTATCATCATAACATTTAGAATATAGAAGAATATCATCAATAAATATCACCAATATTGATAATATTTGAGTATCAATATTTAATTTTTATTATGATATCAACATCAATACATTGTGATAGACTACATAAATCACCTTTTCCATCATAGCAGATATATTGTAATATTATAAAATATTTTTGTATCCTCCATTATTATTTAAAAATGTATATAGGTTTCTAGATACATACCTCTTAGACTATCATTTCAATGATCCGGTTATAAATAAATATTAAAAGAATTTTATTTTGAATTATATAAAATGGTCATATGAATACAAAAACTCATTGCTATGATATATTTTCAAATTAAACCATTATTTCATCTATTTATAACATTTGTTCAATTTTCATTTTCATTATGCTGGTCTCTCTTGTGCTTATTATCATAATCACAAAAACAACTTCCATAAAATTTTCATAAACATTTATAAAATATTATAAATCCTTAAATAATATAAATCTATAAACTCAATGTTTTACTAACCACTTAACCATACAAGAACATATCAATTAATATTCACATTAACTCAATAATATCAATGTATTAATGAATTTTATCCATAGTCATTGACTATTAGAGTTTCTCATAAAAATAAATTCAAATCAATCATAATGTTATGCAATGTGAATGTAAATTAACTAAACATATCTTCTATGCTTGTCTATACAAGTGTATATCCTCATAATAGCTAATCGTGCGCTAGAGTAAAAATTAATCAAATAACCAACTAATAATTATGAATTTCATTATTATTTGGTCTTCCAAAACCACAACTCCATCCACTTTATATTATGTTGGCCTGGATTTAATTTCCAGGAGAATAATACAATATGTATAGTAACAAAACATCAAGATGATTACATATACATAGACTTATCCATTTGACTTATCCCAAGGGTATTAACTAATCATATATTTTCCCAATACATAAAATATTCAATATTAACACCACAATCTAATCATATATCTTTACCATTAATAATATGAACAACATTAACATATAATCCCTTATATTATCCTTAATTAACATGTTATAATCTAATGTTATCTAATACATCCTCTAATACTAAAAATGATTCATTATGGATGTATCCATATAATTTAAATTAAATATATAAAATATTTCATTTCAAAAAAAATAATAATTTTTAATATTATAATTTTATAAAATTTGAATTAAAAAACCAGGACATTTCTAGTTAGTTAATTTTTTCATAATAAAAAAACACATTCTGACAAAACGTGTCATAAAAATCTCCTACTAATTCTCTACATAAGCTAGTATTCATGAAATTTCATATATGTTACTTTTATTCAGACCCTAAGGAAATGGAAACACATGAAAATTGTATCTCAATTGAAATGTAAGGGTATACATTAGAAAAAATGATTAAAAATCATTAGTGATAATAAAATAAGAATTAAGGTATTATCATGATACATAAGGAAGTCATACCCAATAAGTCATTGTTAATAAATCATTATAAAAGGAAACTAATAACATAATAATACCTCATGAAAATGACAGATTCAATAAAAATAATATAAAATCAAGAAATATAGCGTATAAATAAACTTAATTAAAATAAAACATTGTGATAAAAAAATTTCAAAAAGTAATATTATAGAAAAATGATATGTTTTGTCTTCATGATGTGAAAAATATTCAACATTTTTATTATAAAAACGTAATTTTTTATCAGTGTCAAATGGGAAATTAATCATTAACCAATGCATTGGAGGACTATTTAGTACCCCATCCCTTAATGATCTATATATATGTGGGAAACATGAAATCTATCATTCATCATATTATAAAGTACCCATGAAAATAAAATTGGTTTTTTAATATTTTCATATGGAATTAAAAATACAAATGACAAGATGTGTATTGGTTGATAAAACATGTTCAATCAAAAAAAATATGTAATGTAACAAAAATCTAAGGGTGTCTCATAGAATAATACACTATAAGAGTTATATATTTTAGTGAGGAATATAGGAAAAAATCGATGAATGTGAACATTAGAAAATCATTTCATAAAATTTTCATAACAATATGAAATTAAAAATCATCTTCATTACTTAATTTTTAAGATGATAATATGATTTTGTTATACACTATTTGAGAGTAAATCAAAATAATATATTCATGAAATTTATCTATATTTATGTTAATACAAAATTATGTTTGGGGTATAAAACAATGAAAAATATATAGAAATACTATTTAACATTAATCAATTAATTTTTATGAAATACCATTAATAAATATAGTGATAATTATTTTGGTTTAAAAGGTGAAATGATAGTTTTTGGATTAAATGGACTTAAACATATTTGGATTTTAAAATAGGTATAGATGACATATTCATGATTAATGAATATAGAAAAAAAATTATGTTTTTTTTAGATAATGGTTATTGTGATTAAAATAATCAAATTTTATAAATAATGATTTCAATACATGTAATAATGATGAAAATATAAGAAAAATTAATTTTATGACAACATAGAATAGTAATAACACATCTTCTCTGAAACCATAGTTGAAATTTAATCATTATGACTCGGTAAAAGAAGTTGAGTAACATAGAACTTCATAAAAGTAACATCATATTTTAGAAAAAAAATATTTAAAGATGATCTAATAAGAAATCTTTTTAAAATACCCTAAAATTTATTGTAAACAAATTATAAATTATTCATTAGGAAAAATTATTATCAAAAATTGAACAATGGAATTCAATAAAAATATTCTAAATCAACTATTGGAAGTTTAGTTAGTTAAAACAGTTTCAACACTATTAAAATAGAAATTCTATACCCTTGAATTATTTTAAATGAGATGTATTTTTAAATAAAATAAATATAATTATAATTATGATAAAAATAAATAGATGGAAAATATATACCCAACCAAAAATGAACAACTAGTAAATACAAATTATATCTCATTGAATCAAAATTGAGACCCAAAATCCTTACTAGGCTTCAGATTCACAAAAATGCATATGAATACAATCTTAAAAAAGAATCAAAAATTAATTTGATAATTTACTTTTAATCCTTTTAATCTATAATTAATTTTACAAGGACCATCTATTATGATATTCTATCTATTTATTATATATCCTTTACTGATATTGGTTGTTAAAGGGGGATCTGTAATGGCCTGGAACTCTCCGGTCCACTACTTTGTGAAAATGTGGTGTTGGAGGTGTTCCGGGAGGTCAAGGTGACTTATCCCCCAGTCGTGCCCTACCGTTAGCTCGGTCTACCGGTAGCTGCAGCCTATCGATAGCTCGGTCTACCGGTAGCTCGGTCTACCTGTAGCCGCAGCCTACAGGTAGCTCGGTCTACCGGTAGCTCAGTCTACCGGTAGCTCGGTCTACCAGTAGCCACTGCCTACCGGTAGCTCAGTCTACCAGTAGCCACAGTCTACCGGTAGATCGGTCTACCGGAAGCCGCAGCCTATCGGTACCTCGGTCTACTGGTAGCCGCAGTCTAGCAGTAGCTCGCTAACACTTTGCCAAATTTCTAGTTCTGTGAACAGTATTTCTATCGGTGACCTTCTATCGGTAGACTTGAATAATGTTCTATCGGTGAGGATCTAACGGTAGACTTGTGTTTCTATCAGCAAGGTTCTATCGATGACCTTTTCTTTCCTTTGCCAATTTTTGAGTTCTGTGAACAGTGTTTCCAGAACTTTAAGAGCTACCGATTCCTTCCTTTTCCAAATTTCATGTTTGAACAGTGTTTCCAGAATCCTAAGAGCTACCGATTCCTTCCTTTTCCAAATTTCACATTTGAACAGTGTTTCTAGAATCCTAAGAGCTATCGATTCCTTCCTTTTCCAAATTTCACGTTTGAACAGTGTTTCCAGAATCCTAAGAGCTACCGATTCTTTCCTTTGCCAAATTTTGAGTATGTGAATAGTGTTTCCAGCTTCCAACAGTTTCGCCCCTTTGACGTTTTCTTTGACGTAAAATACATTTTAAAACCTTATTTTAAGGACTTTAAGGCCGATTCAAAGGCCATAAATCCTATATTAATTATTCCTAAGGCCGGGATGTTTTTACTTGGTCAAACCGCATGGGTTAATGCGATCCGTTTTTAATGAAGAATAAATCGGATCTTAAATCGTCGCCTCTCTAATTTTTTTTAAAAGTAAAAAGATATCATTCTTCGTTGTTCTTCCTCTTGGTTCTCATCTACGAGATATTAGAACCTTGCAATCATTCCCGTAGGAGTTTCATAATCAAACGTTACTCGGATCAGTTCCGCTCTGTTTGATGCAACCAAGCTGTGTTGGTCATTCTTCCATATAAGGTATGTTTTATCATTGTTCCTTCGGGGATCACCTTCTCTTATTCTCCCTTCCATATTAGCATGTAATCTCCATGGTTCTAATGGGTTTTGGTTGGTTGGGACTTACTGTGGCATCCTCGGGTGGATGCAGTTGTCGCGAGAGAAGGATTGTGGCTCGTTGTGTGGATAAAGGACGTCAAGAACTCTTTGAGGTAGGGGATTCATGAATTCTCTAATTGTGTATCTTCAATCGTATAATTAGCATGATTTAGTCCTTTGGATCACAATTAAATTGACCTAATTAAATACTTGAACCGGATTAAAATAATTGGTTGATCGTATGATGTTGCTTTATACCGTGGTAACGATTTGCCTCATGTTTTCCTAGATATAGTGATATCTATGTTTTCATTGATTTTTTGTTTGTTCATGATAGAATTTTATAATGAATGTAAAGCCGTAATTAATTGTTAATTAATTGGCTAAAGATAAAGAGGCATGTAAATTAATCTGGTTGTTGCAGTTTTTGTAGTTGTTCTAATTTGAGGATAATCAAATTAGGGAAGTAAGCACGGTTATTTAATTGTGATAGCTTACTAATTAGGTATCCCATGATTGAAACCTACGAATAAAAAATCTGATAATTCAATATGGATTAAAGAACAGATTATGTGGGAATTTCTAAAAAGGGTTCTGAGTTACCCTCTTGTTTGTTAAAGGGTCAAGAGCCTATGGTTTTGATTATTGTTTTCTTGCTACTTATGCTGTGATGTGAGCCTGGATGGGTGTTGTGATATGTGGAGGCTTGTAGGCCTTGTGGTTGTGGTAGCGAATGACGCCTAGAGTGGCAAGAAGTATCAGTTTATGCATGTGGGTGTTGGGGAGGACACTGAAGGTGATGGAATGGGATGGATGTGGTCATTGGATTCTTGTGGTTTCCTTGAATGTTTATCTACTTTGCTTTTCCCCCACTACTCAAGGCAGCTGGTCTTGCTTACCCTTCTTCCGAAGGAGGTGAAGACGCACGGGGTATGCCACGTTCTTTCCGTGTTTAGCCTCTCGAGGGAGAATGGGTCTATGCTCTTTCTATAGGCGGAAAAGACTCGACGGGTAGTATATTTACTCACCGTGTTGAGCCTACTTTGTGTTTAGAAGCATAGGATGCTTTTCTAGAATGACTGGGATTATGGAAAAGTAATTTTGTAATGATTGTTTGATTAAATGGTGAAAATCCATGGGGATGGAGATACTGTAATTTCATGGTGATGTGAATCTTAAAAGGAGCAGTTGTTTTTGAATGTGAATCAAATTCAGTGTAATGTGGAATTGTTCATTCTTAATTAATGGTTAAAGAATTAATTAATGTACAGTGGAACTCATAAAATGAGAATGGAGTAATCTAATAAAGCTCTTCAAATGGTTTTGTGCTTATAGGACACCTAGTCTTAGAAGTAGCATCCTGGAGTCTGAGAGACGTTAGCTGTAGTTGTATCTAAGACTAGGTAATTCCCATAGTGTGGATGTGAGTTACATATGTATATTCTATATTTTTTGTCTTTCTATACACTACTCCACCCTGTCGGTAAGGGAAAATAACACCCAGGTGATTCTGAGCCCTAGGGGGGTGTTTTCCCCAACATTCTGATGGGAGGTTGAATGGCTGACTACCCCCTTTGGCCTCGCTCTCTTCTCTTGGTAGATCTTTGTGCTGGTAGGCACAGTGGTTAGTTTTACCCATATATGTGTGTAGAGGGCTGTAATGGATTGTGGTTATTTCACACACATATATTCAGGATATAGTATCATATGGACTACTATAGGTGTAATGTGTATAGGCTATAATGGCTTGAGGATCCTTACTCGGAGTATGGGCTGTAATGGCTTGAGGTATTATACCCGATGTATGATACACGTTATGCGAGCTGTGGTGGCTCCCGGAAACTACCTGGTTACTTTTGGTTGTGAGGATGGTGTGGTGATTCGCCCAGGTGTCTGCGGGCAAGCCTTTGTGGTGCACGAGGTTCAGATTATGGAGCTTAGCCCAGGTGTCTGCGGGCAAGCCTTTGGAGAGAGATGCACAGGATGTATGTCGTTGGCATAAAGCTGAAAACCAGGGGGAAGTAGTAGTGGGGTACCCTTGATATTCTTTACTATATTCTATATTCTTGTATGTGTTACTTGGTGAGAGTGGCCATGGTGAGGTTGGGAACTTAGTATACTTGTTTAGGTAACGAGTTAGTTTCACTTGTTGTTCACTGGGTTTTAGCATGCTTTCTTTACTTTTTCACGAGAGGCTTGGGGAGGATCCTACTGAGTATACTATTATACTCACCCTATATATATATAAACTGTTTTTCAGGTCACTTGGAGCAGGTTGGAGGTCAAGCTGGTTACTTCAAGCTTGTGGTTGGGGGAGGAGCTGTTCGGGCTTGTGATCACTGTTGTTTTACTTTATTTTGGGTACTTTTAGTTTCCCCTTTCAGTTGTAGTACTTTTTCATGACATTTCATATATGTACTTGGTTTCCTTTTATATCTCAGTTCTAAGTTGGAGTTGATTGGAGTCTATTCTATCTCTCTCTTCTGCATGTGTTCTCTTAGAGCGTAATGCCTCCCATTTGTGTGTGTATTATACCCTCGGTGCTAGTCTCCAACCCGGGGCCTACTGGAGGCGGGACTCGGGGGTCATTATCTCCCTTCTCACATTACCGGCCCAGGAGGGGTACACATTGTGGGGAGGGGGTCGTGACAGAGTGGTATCAGAGCCCTGTTTGAGGGATAGGATGGAGTTTTGAGTTAGGCACAGGTGAGGATTCATGGGATGGTAGGGCAACGGTGTCATTCATGTTCAGCAAGTGGGGTAAACACTGGAGACCGGCAGAGACATAGGCGTTTAGGGCCCCCTATGATATATTGCATGGACCCTTAATTTTACGATGGCTACTAAACAAAGTGATATCGGTTGCAGGGTTGAGACCTGGGAAAGGATCATGCGTCATTATTCTTTGCTCTTGTGTTTGAATGGGTAGACCTTGGGATAGGTAACCTAAAATTAATAAAACAAAATGATTAATTAATTAATGTTGAGTCTTCCATATTCCAGGCTTAGGAGCTCTAAGAGTTGTTATTTTGCAGGTATGGATCCAGGTCGATGTCCTCGTCAGGTTTGCACAGAAGATGCCATGCAGGCTATTCCAGCAGATCGTCGCTGAGTAGAGGTTGACGATGATGACACTTGGAGGAAGACACTTCGAGAGTTTCAGCGCCAGAGTCTACAGAAGTATGAGGGATCTGTTTCAGATGCAGTCACAGAAGACTGGTTAGAGGAGATCGAGATAGGCTTCAGTTCGATTCGTGCTCGGAAGGAACACTAGGTGTCCTTGGTTGTGAGGATGCTGCGTGGAGCAGCGAGGCAGTGGTGGTTCTTGTTCCTCGGTGATCGTGAGGAGTCATCAATCTCATGGGAGGAGTTTCGAGACAGGTTTAGAGTCGAGTTTCTTTCGTTGGCTGTGAAGGTGTCCAGTCGCCAGGAGCTTCTCACCCTTCGACAGGGGAGCTCCAGTGTTCGAGAGTTTGGAATCCGTTTCAGGAACCTTCTACGATATGCTTCAGACCTGTTACCAGATGATGAGGACAGGGCGAGGCATTTCGAGGAGGCTTTGCATCTAGAGATCTAGTGTCAAGTCACCCCATTTATGCTAAGGACATATCTTGAGGTGTTGGATAGGGAAGAGGTTTTTGAGAGGACTTTGGCCAGGACTAGATCGCCACAAGAGTGGAATCGTAATGATTTCTCATGAAGTAGAGCTGTGGTCCGGGGTTCCCGGTTTTCAGGACATAAGAGTTTTCGCTCACCTGGGGGTAGGTCCCAGCCCTTCCCATCTCGTTTCTCCAGAGGCAGCAACTCTCAGGCCTATGCCAAGGGATCGAGCGCATGTTTTTCTTGTGGTGGTCATGGTCATCAGCAACGGGAGTGCCCGAATTTTCAGAGCAGTCATCGTGCACCGGGTGCTCCAATCCAAGTTCCTCCATTGATGCAGTTCCAGCCGAGGCAGCAGCAGCAGGTTGCACCAGATTTAGATTACCAGAGGGTAGATGGAACAGGCAGAGGACAGCCCCATGATGCTCCCCGTCCTCAAAGAGTAGAGTGCGGTCGTGGTGGTGGTCGTCATTAGGGTCAGAGAGGCCGTGGAGGAGGTCGTGGTCAGCTTCATGCTCTAGCGTTGCCAGCCCCAGGCGAGCCAGATATCGTTCGAGGTACCCTTTGCTTGTTTTCTACCTTAGTGTATGCCTTGTTTGATTCAGGAGAAACACACTACTTCATATCACCTACCCTTGTCCATGCTTTGGGACTTGAGGTAGAGAGGCTTCCAGTGCCCTTGGCGTTGAATACGCCAGTTGGAGGTCGAGATGACTTGTTTGAAGTATGTAGAGATTGTGAGATAGTGTTGGGGCAACACCGCTCTTGGGGAGATTTCTTATGTTTACGAATACAACCATATGATGTCATACTCGGCATGGATTGGTTATATTCGGTGTAGGCTATTGTGGATTTCTACAGGAAGAAGGTCGTTTTCGTTGATGAAGATGAAGAGAAAGTGGTGTTTGTTGGTGAGATAGATCCTCGGATGAGTCATAGACGAGTTCCATACTTATCATCCATGGTGGATGGGATGACGCGGAGTTCTTCAAAGTTTCAACAGTTGGCGTTTCCTAGGGTCGTAGAGGAGTACCCTGACGTCTTTCTAGAAGAGGTTGTATCCTTACCCCCTCGATGAGAGATCGATTTTGGGATCGAGCTACAGCCAGTAGCATCTCCTATCTCTATGTCTCCGTATAGGATGGCCCCTTCTGAGTTACGAGAGCTACGTATTCAGATCGATGGTCTGTTGCAGTGTGGTTTTTTTCGGCCAAGTGTGTCACCTTGGGGTGCACCAGTTTTGTTTGTGAAAAAAGGCTGATGGCAGTTTGCGGTTGTGCATCGATTATCATCGGTTAAACAAAGTGACAATAAAGAACTGATATCCTCTCCCGTGGATTGATGACCTATTCGATCAACTGAAGGGTGCAAGTTGGTTCTCAAAGATAGACTTGCGGTCAGGATATCATCAGATGTGTCTAAAGGATGAGGATATCCCGAAGACTGCTTTCCGTTGTCGTCATGGGCATTATGACTTTGTTGTAATGCCATTCGGCGTGAGGAATGCTCCAGCTGTTTTCATGGGGTTGATGAATGCTGTGATCCGTGAATTCCTGGACAAGTTTGTTTTGGTTTTCATCGACGACATCCTTGTGTACACCACATCTGAATAGGAGCATGCAGATCATCTACAAGCCGTTTTGGGAGTTCTTCTCCAACATCAGTTGTTTGGGAAGTTGTCTAAGTGTGAGTTCTGGGCTTGAGAAGTTCGTTTCTTGGTACATGTTTTGTCCCAACAGAGAGTAGTTGTAGATCCTTCGAAGATAGAAGCTGTGGTGTCTTGGCTAGCCCCCAAGACTGTGTCAGTGGTGCGAAGTTTCCTTGGTCTCGCAGGCTATTATAGGAAGTTTGTTTCTAATTTCTCCCGATTTGTGACTCCTCTAACAGCTTTGACCAGGAAGGATCAAGCGTTCATATGGACTGATCAGTGTTAGACAACTTTCGAGTATCTAAAGGAGAAGTTGGTAAGTGCTCCAGTCCTTTTTCTTCCAGCGGAGGGAGTCCAGTTTGATGTTTTCTGTGATGCTTCACTCTGGGGCTAGGCTGTGTTCTCATGCAGTATAGGTCAGTTGATTCTTATGGGTCTCGTCAGTTGCATCCCCATGAATGAAACTATGCCACCCAAGATCTTGAGTTGGCAGCTGTGGTGTTTGCTCTGAAGTTGTGGAGACATCACCTCATTGGTGAGCACTTTGTGGTTTTCACCGATCATAAGAGTTTGAGGTATGTTTTCTCCCAACATGACTTGAACTTGAGGCAGCGTCGGTGGATGGAGTTCTTGTAGGAATACGACTTTGAAAAATCATATACACCTGGAAAAGGGAATGTTGTAGCCGACGCACTATGCCGAAAGACACGTAATGGTGTTTTGCGTGAATCTGGTGATTCTTGGAGAGTGATGGAAGATCTATCAAATTAGGATCTTGATATGGGAGATGTTGGGGGTAGAGGTTGTCTTTTCCAGATGACGGTGCAGTCATCCCTGATGCAGAAGGTGGAAGAGTCTCAGTTGGGTGATCTAGAGGTGGAAGTTTGGAGAGACAGAGTTGTATGTGGTGAGGCCCCTGATGGTTGGTCGGAGGATGAACAACACCGAGTGTTGTATCATGGTAGGCTTTTTGTTCCCTTGGCGATGCGCGAGACGGTTCTCAAAGAGTTCCATAGTTCACCCTTTTCAGTACATCCTGGCATGACGAAGATGTACCAATCCTTGAGGAGTCAGTTTTGGTGTCCTGGGCTGAAGCGTACGGTTGCAGAATGTGTGTCTCGATGTTTAGTCTGCCAGAAGGTGAAGGCCGAACACCATGCTCCTGGTGGTCTTCTCCAGCACTTAGAGATTCCTCAGTGGAAGTGGGAGGACATCTCAATGGACTTCGTTACAGGTTTACCTCGAGCTCCGGGAGGACATGACGCTATATGGGTGCTAGTGGATCGTTTAACAAAATCACCCCACTTCATAGCGATCAAGTAGTCGAGCTCAGTGGAAGTTTTGTCGAGGCAGTATCTAGAGGAGGTGGTGACACTCCATGGAGTACCTAGGATGATCATTTCTAATTGTGATCCTCATTTTACCTCCAGGGTGTGTAGAGGTCTCCAGCATGCTTTTGGGTCTCAACTGTGCCTTAGCACTGCTTGTCATCCCCAAACGGATGGTCAGACAGAGCGAACCATCTAGAATCTTGAAGACATGTTGCGCTCTTGTGTTCTTGATTTTGTAGGTTCATGGACAAAGCACTTACCCATGGTAGAGATCGCTTACAATAATAGTTTCCACTCTACCATCGGTATGGCACCGTTTGAAGCCTTGTATGGCCGGCCATGCCATTCTCCGTTGTGCTGGACTGGGGTCGGAGAGTCCGCGATTCTCGGACCAGAACTAGTGCAGAATACAACAGAGATGGTTCAGGTGACTCGTGAGAGGATGAAGAGAGCACATGATCGTCAGAAATCATATGCTGATCAAAGAAGGAGACCCTTATAGTTTAATGTTGGGGATCATGTGTTTCTAAAGGTGACTCCCCGTCGTGGGCATCGAAGGTTTGGTCGTGGAAGTAAGCTTTCTCCCCGGTTTGTTGGGCCTTTCGAGGTGTTAGCTCGTGTTGGAGGTGTGCCGTATCGAGTAGCACTTCCCCCTCAGATGAGTCGGATACATGATGTTTTCCTTGTATCATAGCTCCGTAGTTACCTTCATGATGAATCTCATGTTATCGATTGGGGAGAGATCGATATTGATGATGATGCAACCATCGAGGAGCGACCTGTGGAGATCCAAGACTACATGGAGAAGGTGTTGCGTGGGCGTTCTATCCCCTTAGTTCGTGTCTTGTGGCGACACGGTGGCATGGAGGAGAGTACATGGGAGCGTGAGTCACAGATACGTGCTCAGTACCCAGATTTTTTTAATGTTTAACTCTTTTCATGTAATGATGTTTCTTTTATGGTTAGACCTTTCATGTTTTATTTAGGTACCTTTTGTGTGATGTTATGATTGAACTGTTTGGATATGGATTTTTTGTTTCCATATTCTCGGATTTCGTAGTTTTGTTCCAGATTTCGAACAACTCATGGTGGTTTTCCCCTGAGAGGTATCTTATGGGGTGGTTGTTCGGACCCCTCTGTTCCTCTGAGATGGTTTTTAATTCTCGAGGACAAGAATATTTTGAGAGGTATTTAATGTAATGGTCCGGACCTCTCCGGTCTACTACTTTGTGAAAATGTGGTGTTGGAGGTGTTCTGGGAGGTCAAGGTGACTTATCCCCTAGCCGCGCCCTACTGGTAGCTCAGTCTACCGGTAGCCACAACCTACTGGTAGCTCGGTCTACCAGTAGCCGCAGCCTACCGGTACCTTGGTCTACTGGTAGCCACAGTCTAGCAGTAGCACGGCTAACACTTTGCCAAATTTCTAGTTCTGTGAACAGAATTTCTATTGGTGACCTTCTATCGGTAGACTTGTATAATGTTCTATCGGTGAGGATCTAACGGTAGACTTGTGTTTCTATCGGCAAGGTTCTATCGGTGACCTTTTCTTCCCTTTGCCAATTTTTGAGTTCTGTGAATAGTTTCCAGAATTTTAAGAGCTACCGATTCCTTCCTTTTCCAAATTTCACATTTGAACAGTGTTTCCAGAATCCTAAGAGCTACTGATTCCTTCCTTTTCCAAATTTCACATTTGAACAGTGTTTCCAGAATCCTAAGAGCTACTGATTCCTTTGCCAAATTTCACGTTTGAACAGTGTTTCCAGAATCCTAAGAGCTATATATTCTTTCCTTTGCCAAATTTTGAGTATGTGAATAGGGTTTCCAGCTTCCAACAGTTTCGCCCCTTTGACGTTTTCTTTGACGTAAAAGACATTTTAAAACCTTATTTTAAGGACTTTAAGGCCGATTCAAAGGCCATAAACCCTATATTAATTATTCCTAAGACCGGGATGTTTTTACTTGGTCAAACTGCGTGGGTTAATGCGATCTGTTTTTAATGGAGAATAAATCGGATCTTAAATCGTCGCCTCTATAATTTTTTTAAAGGAATGAGATATCATTATTCATTGATCTTCCTCATGGTTCTCATCTACGAGACATTAGAACCTTGAAATCATTCCCGTATGAGTTTCACAATCAAACGTTACTCAGATCAGTTCCGCTCTTTTTGATGCAACCAAGCTGTGTCGATCATTCTTCCATATAAGGTATGTTTTATCATCGTTCCTTTGGGGATCAGCTTCTCTTGTTCTCCCTTCCAAATTAGCATGTAATCTCTATGGTTCTAATGGTTTTTGGTTGGTTGGGACTTACCGTGGCATCCTCGGGTGGATGCAGTTGTCGTGAGAGAAGGATTGTGGCCTGTTGTGTGGATAAAGGACGTCAAGAACTCTTCGAGGTAGGGGATTCATGTCTTCTCTAATTGTGTATGTGCAATCGTAGAATTAGCATGATTTAGTCCTTTGGATCACAATGAAATTAACCTAATTAAATACTTGAACCGGATTAAATGAATTGGTTGATCGTATGATGTTGCTTTATACCGTGGTAATGGTTTGCCTCATTTTTCCCTAGATATACTGATATCTATGATTTCTTTGATTTGTTGTTCGTTCATTGTAGAAGTTGATAGTGAATGTAAAGCCGAAATTAATTGTTAATTAATTGGCTAAAGATAAATAGGGATGTAAATTAACTTGGTTGTTGCAGTTGTTGTAGTTGTTCTAATTTGAGGATAATCAAATTAGGGAAGTAAGCACAGTTATTTAATTGTGATATCTTACTGATTAGGTATCCCGTGATTGGAACCTACTAATAACAAATCTGCTAATTCAATATGGATTAAAGAATAGATTATGTGGGAATTTCTAAAAAGGGTTCTGAGTTACCCTCTTGTTTGTTAAAGGGTCAAGAGCCTATGGTTGTGATTTTTGTTTTCTTACTGCTTGTGTTGTGATGTGAGCCTGGATGGGTGTTGTGATATGTGGAGTCCTGGAGGCCTTGTGGTTGTGGTAGCGGATGACGCCTAGAGTGGCGAGATGCATCAGTTTATGCATGTTGGTGTCGGGGAGGACACCGAGGGTGATGGAATGGGATGGATGTGGTCACTGGATTCTTGTGGTTTCTATGAATGTTTATCTACTTTGCTTTTCCCCCACTACTCAAGGCATCTGTTCTTGCTTACCCTTCTTCCGAAGGAGGCGAAGACGCGTGAGATATGCCACGTGCTTTCTGTGTTTAGCCTCTCGAGGGAGAATGGGTCTATGCTCTTTCTATAGGTGGAAAAGACTCGACGGGTAGAATATTTACTCACCGTGTTGAGTCTCCTTTGTGTTTAGAAGCATAGGATGATTTTCTAGAATGCCTGGGATTATGGAAAAGTAATTCTGTAATGATTGTTTGATTAAATGGTGAAAATCCACGGGGATGGAGATACTGGAATTTAAAGGTGATGTGAATCTTAAAAGGAGTAGTTGTTTTTGAATGTGAATCAAATTCAGTGTAATGTGGAATTTTTCATTCTTAATTAATGGTTAAAGAATTAATTAATGTATAGTGGAACTGATAAAATGAGAATGGAGTAATCTAATAAAGCTCTTCAAATGGTTTTGTGCTTATAGGACACCTAGTCTTAGAAGTAGCAGCCTGGAGTCTGAGAGACGTTAGCTGCAGTTGTATCTAAGACTAGGTAATTCCCATAGTGTGGATGTGAGTTACATATGTATATTCTGTACTTTTTGTGTTTCTATACGCTACTCCACCCTGTCGGTAAGGGTAACTGACACCCAGGGGATTCTGAGCCCTGGGGGGTGTTTTCCCCAACAATCTGATGGGAGGTTGAATGGATGACTACCCCCTTTGGCCCCTCTCTCTTCTCTTGGTAGATCTTTGTGCTGGTAGGCACAGTGGTTAGTTTTACCCATATATGTGTGTAGAGGGCTGTAATGGATTGTGGTTATTTCACACACATATATTCTGGATATAGTATCCTATGGACTACTATAGGTGTAATGTGTATAGGCTATAATGGCTTGAGGATCCTTACTCGGATTATGGGCTGTAATGGCTTGAGGTATTATAATAGATGTATGATACACGTTATGCGAGCTGTGGTGGCTCCCGGAAACTACCTGGTTACATTTGGTTGTGAGGACGGTGTGGTGCTTCGCCCAAGTGTCTGCGGGCAAGCCTTTGTGGTGCACAAGGTGAAGATTATGGAGCTTAGCCCAGGTGTCTGCGGGCAAGCCTTTGGAGAGAGATGCACAGGACGTATGTCGTTGGGGAAAAGTGGCAAACCAGTGGGGAAGTAGTAGTGGGTTACCCTTGATATTCATTACTATATTCTATATTCTTGTATGAGTTACTTGGTGAGAGTAGCCATGGTGAGGTTGGGAACTTAGTATACCTGTTTAGGTAACGAGTTAGTTTCATTTGTTGTTCACTGGGCTTTAGCATGCTTTCTTTACTTTTTCATGAGAGGCTTGGGGATGATCCTACTGAGTATACTGTTATACTCACCCTATAGATATATAAACTGTTTTTCAGGTCACCTGGAGTAGGTTGGAGGTCAAGCTGGTTACTTCTAGCTTGCGGTTGGAGGATGAACTGTTCGGGCTTGTGGTCGCTGTCATTTTACTTTCTTTTGGGTACTTTTAGTTTACCCTTTCAGTTGTAGTACTTTTGCATGAAATTTCATATATGTACTTGGTTTCCTTTTATATCTCAGTTCTATGTTGGAGTTGATTGGAGTCTATTCTATCTCTCTCTTCTGCATGTGTTCTCTTAGAGGGTAATGACTCCCATTTGTCTGTGTATTATACCCTCGGTGCTAGTTGCCAACCCGGGGCCTACTGGAGGCGGGACTCAGGGGTCATTATCTCCCTTCACACATTGCCGGCCCAAGAGGGGTACACTTTGTGGGGAGGGGGTCGTGACAGGATCAGTCAATGTCTACATGAAATTTTTTTTATATTGTCCATGTTCGGTGATCTATGTAATAACATCCTAATATAATGAATATTAATGGAATATGTCCTTTCTTATTATAATTACACAATAATAACAAATTTATTTTTATTTTTACAGAAAGAACTCAAATAATGACATGTATTGTTATATGTTCTTTTCAAGTGGTTATGTTAACATTGATGATTTGTTATCAATATCACTTAAAAAAGTCCAAAATTATATTAATAAAATATTAAAGGTTTAATAATAATCATATTTATTCCATAAATAAATTTTCAATGTCATTTATGTCAGGTGGTAATGGAAATAAAATAACCCTACTTCATGGAGGAAGTAGTATACAAATATGTATGATTGAGATTCATTTGTTATTATTAATGAATGTGTCTGAATAAATATTTTACTTTACATTTTTATAAAAAAAATAACTATACTAATAAAACTAATTTCAATTTATTACAATATTTTAGATAGGTTTTTAAGGTAATTATTATTAAAAAATATGATCATTTTTATGTAATACTCACTTCGAGACTATACACATTCACCTGAAATTCGCATTAGAAATAAATAGAATAAAAAAACTTATCTAGACTAGGTGAAATATGTCATGAAATATATGTATACAAGTTTAATGTCTTCTAGCCTTTCATTGATATTTTAAAGGGTAAGTCTAAATATAAGACGCTATAAGTGATCCCCTATTATATAGGAAAAAATTTCAAGTTTTTTGAACAATCATATTTTTAAAAAATGGAATGACTCTATTCAAGGTTAAATGGTTCCAAAAGTGAGATATAATGGTGTATGGGTTGATATAAGTATAGTAAATACAATACCGGTCATTTTCAAACATATTTGAAAATAATTTCAACTCAATTTTTTTATAAATTTACATTTAGATAAAATTATGTGTTTACAATGGTAACCAGATTTTACAATCATAGACCAAACTCGAAACCCTAGTACCCAAGTAAGTTACCATATTCCAAAATAGGATTACAGGAATTTGTGATCACCATCGGTTTGGGACTAGCACCAGACATCATGCAATATAAACATGGGAATAAATTATCTACTAACACAGTGGAAGATAATGATATATATCGGTATTCTAAAAAACTCTAAGGGGAATAGTACAAGAAACCAAACAGGTATATCCAAAATCGAAGTGTATATCATCAATGTACTATAAAGAAGACAACATAAGGAAACATCTCAATGGAAGAATTACAACATGATCAAAGGGATCATGAATATGCCCCTCCCCTTAGAGGTTATATCCCCTACTCAGACCTCGTAGTAGAAAATATACAAACACCCAAAGAAAAATGAAGCATGTGAGATTAATGTCCTAGTACGGTCTCAATGATTATTCCATAATCATATTTTATAAGGATTAAAAAATTATGATTTCAATTTTAATTAAAATTTGAATGTGAAGATAATTTATTTTTTATTTCCATATATTATTTTTATTTCAAATGATAGAAAACATTTGTATTATTTGATTGAGAAAACATTATATTTTAAATAGTATACATAAATCAACAGGAATGAGTAATGTAGTTTAAAAAACATTTTAATTTATAAGAAATTTTTAAGAATACGAAATATGGGGAACATCCCTATGATATGATAGATTCCAGTAATAAGATCCTCACATATCTCATATCAGTGATCATGAAAAATATTTGTACAAACAATCTTCAGGAACATGTCAAATATAACCCATCAAAATCCCTTGGGGTATATGAATTATTAAACTATGTTTTATAAGACATGTAATTATCAATATGTTTAAAGGGTATTACAATCATATCATGAATTTCAAAAATACCCCAGAAAATACCCAGGCTCGCATGTGCTCAATCAATCAATAAAAATGGATACTTTATTTTAAATAAGTTTAAAATATAGTTTCTACATTCCGATTTAAATATTCTAATTATGTTATAAAATATAAACATAATTCATTCACCATTTCATGCTTTTTCAAAATAATTAAAATCGTGACTTTTTATCATTTCAATATAAGGCACTATTCTCATAATAAGTTCATAAATCATTTCACAATTTCCATCAATTTCAAAATATTCCTCAGTTTCAAATTCCATTATAATTGATAGATTTCCCAAAAGCCATAACATATCAATTTAATCCCCATTTTTCATCAAATTATGTTTTTCAAAAATCAATAGAATGTAATTTAAATCTATAAGAAATTAATGACTTTTTCAATTGGATAATAGTACATAGAAGCACCCACCTTCCTCACTGAATCTTGATGCCCATATTGGGACATTCCAATGAACATATAAGTAAAAAAAGATACAGGAACTCAACCTAAATTCATGATTTAATGAAATAGATTTTATATCCATAAATCTATTGTTTATCTATTAGACTTCATAGAAGAAAATAGATAAAGATACAGGATACACTGATACCGCATTATAGGATAGATGAACCATAACCAACAATATGATCAATCGCCAAATTGATGATCTAGAGGGATTAGAGATCAACCAAAATTATAAAAATAACATATCGAGGACTCAGGGACTTTCATGAAGTGGATAATGGTTGATTGGAATAGAAATAATACATGTAGCACCTTTAAAACTACCTACCCCAATACAGACATGATTTTTTATCCTAGTTCTAGTCATATATATTCTAGGATTCCATATATGATGGAAAAGATAATGTGATTTTCTAAATTAATTTTTTTAATATTTACATTGTTTGTTAAAAATGTACATGGTTTGTAACCCTTCATTATGTGTAAATATTTATTGGCATATTCTAGGAAACAATTATATTTCACGTAACACTATTTCACGATGTGTAAATCCCCAATAGAATACACAAACTATTATTTGTATGATGAAAATTACAAAAAATACATGAATTCACCATTACTAGTATACTCCCAATTCCATACCCCGTTACCCATCTAATGAAAAATTGAATAAAGGAAAAATGATTTGAAAATACTCAGAACAAATGTAATGGGTTGTTACAACCTCCCCACAATTATTAAATTCTTCCAATGAAATCATTTCCATAATCCTATATATCCAAACGGTGATTCTAGTACTCTCTCATAAGTCCCTCATGATCTCATGTTTCGTGAGAATCAAATCCATAATGCAGTAGCACACGAACCAATGATATCATGCTTCCACTAACTTCTTTGGTCTCAGAATCCACTATCCTGACTGATTACAGAGTCACAGATAAATTAGGACCAACATCAAGATCCCCCATCTCAAAACATAATTTTGATTAATAAAATATTATAAATAATATAATATATAGACTGTATTATATATCAATATTAACAATAGATTATGTTCCAAAAGGTATGCAATTCCCCCCTATTCAATAACCTAAGAGGGTTCCACCAAATGAGGTGAAACATTCCCTCTTCACAATCGACCAATGATATAAATGAGGTGAATCTTTCAAGAATACGTTATCACAAATGGTAAACTCCAATGGTATATGCCGATGATCTCCAAAAGATTAATACATGCTTTTTTTCATTTTCAACCTTTGATGAATCAATCGAATATTTCCATTCATCTGTTGAACCATGCTCTGTCAAACTAACAAACTATCACCGATCTCCAACTTACACTATATATATTTACAAGGAAATGAATTTAATTTCTCAATAGGATTCATAATGATTATGTAATGGTTACTATTATTATAAGAAAAAAAATCCATCCCAAATGGTCATCCCATGCTCCACCGAAATCAATGACAAATGAATAAAGCAAATCCTCAAGATTCAATATGGCCACATATGTCTGACCATACATCATTTGATAAAAATCCAAACACAAATGAATATATGATCTCATTTCCACTTTGAATCCTCTCCAAATGAAATAAGAAATATATGGATCCATAATAGAGGCAATAATAGTAGGAAGTCTTTGGAAATAAAAAATATATCTCACATAGTGATTTCTTAGCACCAAAAATATGGTTGCATTAATATTTGGTATAAATTGAACAAATTTTGTTATCATGTCAATCACAACCCATATCACATTCATCCATATCTTGATAAGTATAAATCCATCCCCTACGTCGTTAAAAATATCATACCACATACAAGTCGGCATAAGATGTGGCTAAAGAAATATTAATGGTCATATATTCTTCGCCTTGACTTTTTGGAAGGTATATAATCATGAAACAAAATTAGTAGGGTATTTCCTTATATTGGGACACTTGAATAATCATAGTATTTCATAGAATATATTTTTGGTTCATGGGTTCAATTCTCACTAGGAATATGAAATCCCACCATAACAACTTTCCCCAAAACCAACGACACTACAAACTGATCCATAAATCATATATTTCCCCTTGTTGATAATAACTGTATAGAATATATCTACCCATTATAAATATAGTCTCTAACTATTTAGAATTCATTATGAAGATAATATTTTTGACAAATAGTCTCGAGAAAAAAGTAGGTCAATATTAAATATCCCTTGGAAAAATAGACCCCTATTTTTGAATCTCAAATATGAAACTATCATAAAAATCCATTATGATACACTCTTCCTATGAATATTTCATGACCTGGGTAGGGATTTTACTTCTCATTACATCTATCATGGTTTCTATATCCCCGATGTATATTTAATATATATTTTAAAATATTGTAGATACTCTACCCAATTCCTCTAGAATATATTCAAATAAGTTTGAGAGAATATGTAACTCAAGATATTGTTTTCAGATTTCATGTAAACCTTTCTCTGAGAAGGAAAATCAGCTAAATCGTATGTACATGCATCATAGTTGTGAGATCATGGTTAGTTGTCTTTTAATTCTTCTTGTGTTCCCAAATATATAGAGTTTCATATTCAAATACATGGTCACCAAACATTAGAACACATCCCAAACTCAATCCTGTTGCATCATAAAAAACAATATTTCACTACCATATATCTTGTAGAGTCATCATAATTAGATATGTGAAAATATATTTCAGATAAACAATTGAACCATCAAATTTTGTATCCCAATAAATCTTTACTCCCATCAGAGTAAGAGAAGTCAACAGAGAAGCCAACATTGATCTAAAAATTATTAAATTTAGATAATATATATCTAAACCCAAGAAGAACTGAATCTAAAAAAATTATGATGTTTCTCCCATGTCTTAATAGATTTCTCCATCTTATGATCAACTGAAATTACATGGTATGAGAAAAACTACTTAATAGATTCACTTACAAAATAAAAAAATTCATTTCTATAGCATGGAAAATATTCTGTGAATTCTCAATAATTCCATAACCAATATCATATGGAGCACATGATCTTCCAAAAAAATTAATTATTATAGTATTTAATCTAGAAACACCACCAAAAACATATCAAATAATGGAAGGTATTTTCCACATTAACAATAAAGGATAAAGGAACATTGTTTAAACATAATGTCATCAAAAGATATTCAAAATTGTCTTACACGCCATTTAAACCATTTTTCTAAATTATAGTCTTTTATTCTCAAATGGTGATAACTATATCAATGTTATATTTCTAAAACCCACTTATACAAATTCAAATAATCAAATATATAATCAATCCATGACAAAAGATACATTTTATTTATCATGACTCAATTTATCTTTATATAACCCACACAGAAGGAATGTGCTTCGTCAACATTTTAGTGAATAGTACAAGCACTTCTCAATGTGACACACTCAGGCGTATATATCCATTATATAAAATATAATCCAACTAATTCTTAAAATAATTTAATTTATATGGTGACATGTGATAATAATTAATAGATACTAGTTATGTACTAGACTATTGATCAATAAAATACTCTACCTCTATTACAGGTAGGAAATTAGAGAAGTTAAAAGGTAAAAATTTATTAAACTCAAAAGAAACTAGAGGTAGATCACCATATAATGATTCCTACTCTAGACCAAAAAAACACTAATATCATATTCCCCAACTATGGATTAGAATATCCATCTCTATGTGAACTCTAGTACTATTTTCATTAAAAGGCGTAGACCGCCTACTTTGGATTCATAAAATAGAATCATCGACAATAAAAAAGAAATTCCAGTATTATTAGAAATAATAAAATTTAAAATAAAGATTAAATAGAGATATTTCATGTTAATAACCACAAAATACAATGAATGATCAGTATTCTCAAATGAAAAAACATAATCATGAAATAAAAGATCGTGATCTATCTTCATTCTGATTGATACAATAATATAAGTCACATAAGATAACAACTCTATAGGATAATAATAAAATATTGAGAATATGGGTCAAAATTAATAAATGAGATACACCACTATAAAAAAAGGGTCCCTAGAGATGAATCTATTGAGAAATTACTTCTCATAGTCACTAGACCCATATCTTCTACCGATAGAGACACTTCAACATCATGTTAATGAATCATTTCATATTCTAATGGTTTGAACACCTTAAATCACGAATCATGGGATTTCACCATATTACTATTTATTTTTTATGTGAATGTCCCATAGTGTGGAGAATAATATTTCTAATAGAATTTATAAAAGAGTCATTACTGAGAACATGATCAACATATCTTTTATAATTTACTAAAACCCCATTTCTAATTCCCAAGAATTTCAAACTAAAAGAAAGGAATTGGTACTCTGGTAGGATGTCCATGAGGTCTAGTAGAACCCTAATATTTTCACCCACTATGAGAGTCATCAAAAATATGATAATCCTTAGGGGAACTCAAAATACATCAATTGTGATAAAAAGGAAGTCCCATTAAATGTGAGTTAACATGCAGATCATGTTTCTCCATTAGTTATATATCTATATGATCATCATAAAAATATATATTAAGTAAGAAAATCCATTAATAAATTTAATATTGATATACCATCTCGAACCATTGATTCGTTATCTTCATATTTAATATTTTCTCATATGAAAAATTACCAAGAATTGTTATTCAGTTTTTATATTCTCTCATGGTCCTGTCAGCTATCCTGATAATTAAAAATGGCATATCCTAAACCAAAAACATATACTATAGATAGAAATAGTTATTAATAATAACACTTAGTTCCTTCCACAATAAACCTTCATGTTTATTTTCCCAAACCATGGAATCCAACCATCACTTTCTATGTCTACCAAGCTTAATGGTGTCAAAATTTACTTGAATATTTTAAATAGATTCTAGGAAAAATAGAATCTCAATAGTTTTAATCCAATACACATATTTTTTAGTATCTTAAAACATTGTAAAGAAGGTGAATTCTAATGAAGGAACTCTATCGCTCAATTCCAATATTCATACCTATGATGATCCAAAACAAGTGCTTGATCAGGTAAAGGTGTAGGTTAATTTCCCAAAGCATGGAAAATATGCCTGAAAACATCAACAAAATTATGGTATATAGTATTATTATATCCTTGTGGTTCATTTGTAGCTTCCTCTTGGATCCTATTCATACATCTTCTTGATGTCCCGATGCTACAAAACATTAGAAAACAATATTTAATACATCAGAAGTCTACTCAGATGAACACTCAAAAAATATCACCGAGTGAAAACATTCAAATTAGATATATAAGAATGATTTTTATTTCAAACTATCCAAATTAAAATAATGGAAAAAACTAGAACAAACCATAATGATGACTTTCTTAAACCACTACAAGGGACATGAGGCTCATTCTGATGAGAGATGGGACGAAACTGATCAATAATAACCTTGTATGTCTTTAAAAGATTTTTCGAATGCATACTAACATTAAGTATTGATTCTTATCATACATCCTTTGATACCACTTTTTCCAAAACTGACATGGATACCCTAGTACCCTCATAATTGACTGGATCTCAACCTAGACTAAAGGGTGTTTTAGATCCACATTTATTGAAAAATATCACCTGGAATCATTTAATATAATTATAGGAATGGGTTTTCAACAAACAACAATGATGATAGTGAAATATATATATACTCAAAAAAAACTCCAAATATTGATATTACTAGAAAGAAAACTTGTATATAAATAACCAAAATAGTTTACTATCAATACACCCAAAATGACAATATAACAAAAGATTTTAAAGGACATGTCACACGAAGACCCAAGTGACTGAGAACATAAACCTCCTCCTAGAGGAACATTCCATTTAATCATACATGGTATAAGAAAATATATAAATTCCTTAAAGAAATGGTATGGTGTGATCTAAGGATCCCAGTAGTGTTTCACTATGTGTTCCATTGTATAAGTCCTTAAGAATAATATGATCATGAATTTTTTAATTAAAACATATATGGATGTATAATTTCATATATTAGAAAACAATATACATTTCATTTCAAAAATTATATTAAGTAAACATTTTATGTAATAATATTTATATAAATAACTATGAATGTGTAATGTAGTTTAACAAAAATTGTAATTTACAATCAAATAAAAAAATAAGTACCATGGTTATCTTATCTGTGGTATGATTGATTCTTGTTATATGATCCTCAAAATTCATATATCAGTGATCCAGAAAAATATGTGTACACACATCCCTTAGGATAACACAAAATAAGACACATCAATATCTCACCAATGATATGGTATTCCAAAGTATTTTTTTTAAAGCTGCAATAGTCAATATGTTTCATAGGAACTAAAATCCTAGAAGGATTTCCAATATAACCCACTATATACATAGGCCCACATGTACATAATCCTTAAATCAACATTGTAAAAAATATTTCATATTGTATTAAAATTCAATTTCCCCATTTTCAGTTTCAATACATCAAATCATAAAAAACCAAAACATTGGATTTTTATAATTGCATTGCTTTTCAAACCAAAACCAATTTTAGGTTTTTGTCATTTAATTTAATCTAAATTTCTTAAAATAAATTAAAAAGTAATTTCACTATTTCAATCAAGTTTAATATATTCCATAATATACAATTCCTTATTAATTGGGGTTTTCCCCAAATATATATCATATAAATTTAACTACATATTCATAAAAAATTTGGATTTCCATAAATCAACTGAAAAATATCAATAAATAATCAATTAATTGTTTATTAAATTGGACAATGTTAAAGAAAACAACCTACCATTATCAACTAATCATGTCACTTGCAACAAGACTCAATAAAAAAGACGGTGCAAAAGATCTTGGAACACATCCTAGATTCATTTTTCAGCAACATGTAGTTTATATCTATCAATACTAAGATGATATATCAGATTCCATGTTGTTGATTAGGGAGAGATGAAAGAGGTAGTGATAATTACAACATTATGAGATGAATTGAAACAAACATGATAATGAATCACCAAATGTAAGATCCATATGAAATTTAATATCACCAAAACACAAAAAAAAATATCTTATGTAGGGATCAAGATCACAGGAGGAAGGGCTTCTGATCTTGTGGAAAATAAATCAGTAGTGTAGCACATATATAATTTCATTCCCTTATAATTACATGGTTTGTAATCTCATTTCATGGAATTTAAATTCCTAGATGCAATATACACCGAAAAAGAGATAACATTTTTTTCAAATAGGGTATTTAATTTTTTCATGGTGTGTATACTATAGAGGGAATGTAAAATGTAACATTATATACTCATTTCAACACATCTTCTTGAAGATGATTTCACATTGTGTTACCCCATTACATGATCTAAAAATCCCTAGTGGACTACATAAACTACCTGATTTATGTTGTAAATTCCAACAATTCTGTGGCTTCACTAGTACATGTATCGTCCACATTCCTTCTCAGTATTACCTATCCATGAAAAAAATAAGACCATAAATAAATGTTTAGAAAATAACATATTGAAAGGTAATGAGGTGTTATATTCACAGAACTATTTTATTATTAACTATAGTTATATGATAACCTATCTCAAATAATATAGGTTTACTAAACATAAATTAATTACCCTATATAATATTATTCAATTTTTTATCAGAAAAAATTATATTTTAGTTTTATTGTAATGTTGAGGATAAAAAAACTATTTATTAATAAATAAATTTCTCTTTATATCTATGTACATGGAGACCCATTTCAAATCCCATATTCCCAAGATAATTTTTCATGCATCAGGTTTACATCACTACAATCATGCATTATGCCTACATCATCGCCCTAAATGTAAGCTCATGCGCCAACTTCTCCATTATAAATCCCCCACAGAGGGTGCCAATATTTTAACCATGGTCTTTTGGATATTTTATTATGTGGTCTACCACTGAAGCATCACCCCTACTACAAGATAATTTTTTTTAATTTAATTAATTTATATATATGATAATTATTATTTAGAAAAAAGTTATTTTCACCATTTAGTATTGATAATTTTATAAGAAATTAATTTCCAATAAAATGAGGGATAATATATATTTATATATTTAAAAAAATCTTCTCAAATAATTATGTTAAATAAATCACTTTATTATATTAGAAAAAATATTTAAAACATTAATAAAATAAATTATAGAAAATGAAAATATGACTATTATCATGTTCGTTAACATTAATATTAGTTATCAAAATTTTCAGCCTAAAAATAAAATTGGACTACTTACTTAATCTAAAAATTATGATCTAATATACTAAACCCATTTTTATGATTTATTTTCAATAAATTATGATAACTAATTTTTTTTATTAGAAAATAAAATTAGTTTTATTAGAATAAAATAATACTTATGTATATAAGGCATAAAAATTTAGTTTTAGAAATACAATAACTTATATTAAGATTAGTTTATATGAAATCTTAATTATTAAATACAATTTAAAAAAAATTATATTTTTTCATGTTTTATGATTATGATATAAATGTCATATTATTAGAGAAATCAAAAAAAATTATCTATTTACCTAAATTATATTAATATTATAAAAAATAAAAAATATTAAACCTTATATATTATTGAAATGTTTAATACAAAAATTTAGTGGATTATATAAAATTTAAATTAAAAAATTGATAAAATTGTCATTTAATTTTTAATTTGGTATACAATAAGAAAACCAATTTAATGAAAAAATGAGCAACTTATACATACTGTGATGTTAATATTTTCTTCATTAAATTTTAAAATGTTTTAATATTCATTTTTTATTTTATAAATCCATGTATTTCATATCATTAAATTTTATTTATGATGAATTTAATTATAATGGTATATTGAAAGCCTTTTAAAGTTGTTATTCAAATGGAATGAAAAATAATAATATGTAGGAAAAATTTTTTTATATATACTAATGATTATATTATTTAGTCCATTTTTATATAGATTAGTTCATTTTAGTTTGGTGTTGCATTAGATTCTTTTTTCATATGATGAAATCTAGTGAAGGTAGTATTATTTTTATGGGTCTTATATTTACGGCCATTATAATGAACCACTACTTGAGACATTTCCAAGGATTACTATATATTTTATAATGAGATCCCACAAAATCCATTCACATATTTCCTTAAAAATAATATGAAAACTTTACAACATAATTCTCTTCGTGTAAATAATTATTCTGTGTTCAATCATCATTCCCATTAATTCAAGATTTCCACACAGATCATTCATCACATACATTATTTAATTTATCAAATTCTAAATTGAAAATAATATCAATAGTAGAATAAAATGTATTCATTACTACACAATTCAATTAAGCATACATAAAACAACTAAAATTATGTATTTACACACATTAAATCAGATGAGATATCATGTAGTAATTATAACCCTGATTCAAGAATCTCAAGAAATGATGTTATTATCATTATTAATTAAATATAATTTTCTGAATTGGGAATCCATAAAAAAAATCTCATAAGAGAGAAAAAATTAATAATTATAAAAAACTACTATTAGTGATTTCATTTATTCATTTGTGACAAATAATATCAATATCCCATATAACACACAGGTTAATAACCAAAACAGCCAAATCCTGATTTGACCAACTCATTATTCTTCTTTGGAAAATACATAACATCCAAAAAATTATAAAAACAGGAATTATATGTCTATATTTTTGGTTATTGAATAATAATGAGAGTTATCAATTCCTTTACCTCCATAACAACTACACTAATTTTTATATAAGAACATGGAATATGGAATAACATAAATGGAAAAATTTAAAGGAAATACTCAACAACCTATACCATAATAAACCCCAAAAATCCATGAAAAAATGAAAGATAAAACCAAATACAATCCACTATTATAACATCTAAAATATGATAAATAGTTATAAAACCAATGCGATGGGAAGAGAGACTCTCCCTAATTCAAAAAATAGTTGATCTCATGAAGTCGTGGATTATTGAAAATTAATGGAAACTCAACATTATCCACGAAATGGAATTTATTATGCTATGATTCATTAAAAATAATGTATTAGGATTGCTTTATTTGGTATATGTAATATATAATGATCCAATATATTTCAATCTTTATATGAGTAATAGACATTGTGAAGTCATGAATAGTGAATATCGAAAGATTATATGAGATAGAAAATGTGATTCAACAATCATCCATTATTTAAATGTCAATAAAATATATTATGGTGATTTTAGTGAGGAAGGGTCACAAAAAAGACTAATTCACTTATTACATGAATATGTTCTTTGAAATCTAAGACATTCTATAATAGGAGGAACATGAAATAATCACATAGAAAATAGAAGAACCTTAAAACTTGTCATTCAGGACTCAATATCACTTTCTGACAATCCATCATTAATAAAAAAACTTTTCATTACCAACTAAAGGCATTGTTTGTTCATTCAAACTATTCCGCTAATGTATAAAACTGGCCAATGGGGTTCTTTAATAGTTTGCAACACCCCCATCCTCATCAATGTCATGCTTCCAAGTAAGAATTGGAATATATAAAACCCAATAGCCCCTTTGTATTTTTAATAAAACCAACCATTTAAAAAAATTATTTCTCAGTTAATTTCCTTCAACATGGGATAAATCTTTATCCAAATCTAACATAATGATCACCACATTAATATAGTTCTATTCATAAAAATAAATGAAAATATTTCTTCACATAGGAGTTATAGACCAAATTTTTTTAAAAAAAATATGTGACTCTCCTACCACCCATAATAACAATTTCAAAGAATAAAAATAAGGTAAACACTTAACTGAAAGATAACCAAAAATAACCAGCATTTAATAAAACCCTAGACAAGAGAATGTCTTCAAAAAAATTGGGAGGAATTTAATTCATTATCATTCATGTCACTCTACTACAGATATAACTCGAGATCTTACTCAATAGTACAATAGATTTATTCCAGCATCATATTTTCTATACGACCATTACCCTAGACTACGTCATTTCCCTTCATCCATCATAGAAGAAAATAAAGGGTTAAACAATCTACGAAGAAACAAAACATGCCCAATGAATGTCTATCCAAGTTAATATTACCACTACTAACTTTATACACCCATTAAATGGTCAATGAAACCATGAACACTAATCTGATAATGGTTGTTTTTGGAAACTAAAATTAATTCAAAAAAATAGTTCCCATAGAACACCAAATGTCTGAAAACTCTTGGGTCTAGTAAGGAATTCAACTTCTATGGGTTATAACTACCATGGGTTATCCCCTTACGGAAGAAAAAACATCAACCTTAACATAAATCCACATAAAACAAGTCCACAGTCTCCATAGTTAGCCATCTAATTCATTTCTAAAATTCCGAGAATGCTTATGAAAAGTTGTCACACTTCCATTCCAAGAAAAATAATATAGAATCTCAATCTACACTTACCTGAGGGTTTTATATTTGAGACTACATTACATGTTCCATTTCCATTTCATTTACATTTATTCACAATTAAAAATTAATAATAATATGATTTAATCAAAACATCATGAACCATTTTTATAAAAACAACACACAAGGTACTTGATTTTAAGCAGCTCCCTAAGAAAAAAACATTCATGTATCCACATTACCTATTTTAAATACCTTTTAAATTAATTTTAATTTGATAAAAAATTTGTAAATTTATTAACAAATTCAATTTTAACAAGTAGGGAGACCTACGAGGGGGTCATTGGGTCAATCTGGGTTCGCTAGGAAGTAACCCATTATTAATTACTCAAATTATTAATTTTAAAACTACCAAATGGGTCATATCATAAAAACATTATCGAACTGAAATAAATGGGCCCAAGTGATCCTTTAAAAATCTACCATTCAATTTCACATCAAAATTATGAAACTCATACATTTATAATAATTAGAAAAATAGCATGGGGATTAAATTTATTATGGGTTTCCATTTCACAATTTGTGAAGCACCTATATTCCCCATAACAATAATATTGGATCCCATTAATCAAAACCAATTTCATAATAGAATTTAATATGGTCAAATTAAATGTTATAGTCATATGGGTGGCCATCTACGAACCTATAAATAACTGAAGCACATTTTTTTGTTATTTGGCTCCCATTAATCAAAATCAATTCACATTATCATCTTAATATTGAATCATTCATAACATAAAAGAATTAATGAAAATTTTATATTCAAATATATATTTCCAAATTTTGTTGAATATATGAGTTACCATTTCTAAGGTTTTAGGCGACCATACACCTTACAAGTGAAAACCATTTCCCATTCATTCACATCCCCATTAATTTCTATCATATTCCATCAATTATACATTTAAAAACTATACTGTCATTATAAATAGTAACAATGAAGCATGTTATCATTGTAGATGCACGGTACGTAAACATGTATAGCATTTTAAATAACACGTATCATGACATAAAATACAATGCACTGGATTCAAATTAGTTAGGAACCTATAAATGAAACTACATTGAATTAAACATGCATGAAATCTTAATCCTAATGTGATTAAAATTAGGAATGCAATGATTCTTCCTTTCCAAAGAAGCCCATGGGAAAAATACCATAAAATCATAGTTAAACATGTATCTAAAGTTACATCGGTCACTCAATGATATATCATATTAATTGTATTATCATGCAACATGAACATCAATCCCACCCTTGATCTCTAGGACGTTTCCCATGCATGTGGTGATCAGACCCAAGATAGACAATTAACCAAGAACAAATAATTTTATAGTCTCATATCAACCATCCAAAAATAGAAAAAATGAACCTTTTCCCTCTAATACTTCTTTTTAATGTCCCACCCCCATTACCCATTGAACTAGTGGTTGAACTATTAATTCGAATGGCCTCATGTTTATCTTCTCATATGCAAGAGGTTTTCGATTAGTAGTGAAGGTCTCAGGAGGTGATAGTGGGAAGAATATTACCTCTTACTAGAGAAATATATTTTCATAATAAATATTAAATGACATAAAATATTGTAATCCCTAACAACTAAAAAATTCTCACCAAAACAATAATACAATAATCAATTGAATATAATAGAAGATTTTCAATTCGAGTCTGTACAAGCATGCATGTTCGAAGAAAATAGGTAAGATTAAATAGTAATCTTACAACATTTTTTTCATGATATTACAAAGATGTGACTCAAATAATAAAATATTTAAAAATCTCAATGGCGATCTACATGAGAATCTCAAGCTTCGACTCAGTCCACCAATCCTAACACAACGGTACAGTCATAAAAAATAAACTTAAGTCCTCCAATATATGGTGTACTCAGGTACCAAGGTTACCGAGAAGGCCCAAAACCATGGTGTATATCCCAATCTTGAAAATGATTAATAATTAAATAGAGTGCACGTATATATATGTAATAAATGAATTGAAAAAATAATTCCCCACCCATTCTACTTCCAAAGGGACACCAAACGACTATACATGCTTCATCATATGGCTGGATTGTCTGATTATCCCCATATATATATATATGTAGTACAATTATATATATATATATATATATATATATATATATATTTATTTATTTATTTATTTATTTATATATATTTTTATATGGTGGAAGGGGTTGGGATGCAACCATGTGCCATCTAATTCCATGGGAGGCTTTCACTGTCTAGCACCTAACCCATCTCCATGAGAAAATACATATATATATATATATCTATCTAAAATGTGTTGGTAATGGTTTGGATATAACCTAATTTCATCCATCACCATCTTATGTACATATTGTCTAACCCCTGGTCCAACTCCCAGAGATCTCACAGTCTCTTTGAAATCAACAAGAAACCTCTCACGATCAATTTTATAGAAAAGCACACACGATTATTTACAAATCCACATGGAATCACAAAGATTCTCCCTACCCAAAGGCTCCAATAGTCCCTTGGATCCACAAAATTTAATAGGAATAATATTGAATATAAATAATTCTTGAATAATTAACCTCTCATGCATCTGATTAGAAGATTAATTTATATCATAACGCATGACGCATAAAATTAACATTAACTACTTTTCCATAACTATATAAGATGCATATTTATTTATCATACTTTGAATTAATGGAAACATAATTATAATTTAATTTTTAGTATCAATAGCGTAATGGTCACAATTACGATTTACCTGATAAAGCAAGAACCCCTCATGGATATCACATGCCAATTCCAATTCCCATTAAACATTTCAATTGACATGTGATGATTTATAATCAAATAGTAGAGGTATGGACTGATCCATCGATATAATGTCATGTTCAATTATTTCATTTCAACTACCATAATATAGGATTATTACATTAACACAATGGGTAGTCTCATGACCATAATCTGTTAAATTTTAGGTTAAACTATTTCATTAATCCATTTAATATCTTACCATTTAAAAATGAAATTTATATCATGGCCTTTACTCACATTATAATTCAGTGTATTTCGACAAGAGATTACTATATGGACTAAAATTCATCTTAAACAAGAAACTCATTTTACAACATTTCACTTATTTTTAACTAAATAGGGATATTTTATTTAAATATGCAAGGGGCATATATAATGTTCAATGTCTCTAAAAGCATTAAATAAATGAAAAATCTAGTTATCAACATTGAAAAATTAAATATAAATAGTATTCCATATATCAAAAATAACCTCAAAAAGTGTACTCACTACTTTTTCCCTCGAAGATAGATCACCTCCATTAGAGGAATTTATTATAAAATCCTGATATTTATTATCTAAAAAATATTTCATCTCATTCAAGCATTGCTTCCATTTCACTGAAGAAAATAATTCCAATATAACTACTATACATTGAATAATAATAATAAGGTTGAAAATATTGAGAAATTGAGTATGTATTGATATCAAAAATTAAAAGGGAATGGAAAGGGATCCTACCTCAGACTATTCAATGTTCCAAACTACTTTGGAATTGGATGGATTTGGCAGAAACCGGTCAAATCCACCCTACACTCAAAGACACATAAAATCACACACACACACATATTTATATATATCCTAAACCCAATTTACATATTCCTAGTTCCATTAAGGAAAATATACATGGATGATATATATATATACCTTAGTTTATGAATGTGATCCTTCAATATTGATCGAAAACCACTACCAAATAATATAGAGAATAAAATCCACCAAAAGAACCAAAATATAATAGTGGAAAGATATATTCTGAATATAAATCATTACCCCAGATGATGGTGGTGAAACAAATAATCCTGAACCAATTTTCCTTTGGTGTTGGTTATTAGAATATGCCTGAAACAACTCTAGAGAACATCCACACAACATAACGTTGGATTAATCAATGAAATAAAAATTAACCCTAACCTAGGGTTTGAGATAAGCTACACTCAGAGGCAAGGGAGTAATAATTTTCCTTGAAAAGGAATGAGAAAATGGAAGAAGGCCTAACCAAAAATATTTAAATAATTAATCACAAGGAAGTGGTGGAATAATCTTAATCAAATATGAGGCTCTAAGGGGGTTTGAACGGAAGACCATGGGAGTGGAAAAGGGGGGATATGTCTTGATTTTGAGGCGAGAGGTTTGCAGTTATGTTTTACATATTCTATTTTAAAATAATATAATTTCATTAAAATATTTAAAAAATGTAAACCACAGGGTTTGACCCTTATATAATACCAAACGGTGCCGAAAAAAGTGTGACACTACTACCTTCAAAGCACACCAAGCGGGATAGGATAATGGTTTATTAAACTATACATATCCATTACACCTCGTAATTATACACTATGAACAAGATAGCATAGATTCAAAAATTCATTGTTCCCTCTGCATCCTTCTAAACCATAAATTTTTCGGTTCTAGTACTCCTGAAACTCTTAGAGACACCCTTAAAAATTTTAGAACTATCAAACATGTCCACCAAAATTACCTCGAGGTTATCCAACCCTTATAATTATATTCTGAATATTTTTTTATAAATCAACACATTCGGTATATTAAAATTTTCAATTTCCTTATATTTTATATCATATTTATAAGAATGAACATTACACGTCTACTTTGGTCTCTTTTAAATATATATATTTCATTGAAATAATTTTTCCCTTTTGCGTGAAATTAGTTATGGTGCTTTTCTTAAACTCTATATTATAATTTTTCATGGTGAGATCATCATAATAATGCTAATATTGGAATATATGCTGAAAAATTAGTGAAGGGATCCATACCATTTACCATCAACAATATGAAATTTAATTCATTTAATTGAATGTTATATTCCAAAATTTTAGTTGTTAGTGTATTAAAAACAATCCATTATAAATATATTTTTCTTTTTGATCACCTTACAATGTAAGATTTAAAAGTTATTTATGTTCAACTTCATTATAATTTACCATTTCAACTACCTCATTATAATTATTTAAGATTCATATAAACCAATACTACTATAGTTAATATTAAAATAATTATCATTTGGATATATATCATTTATAACATAGATATTTGTATTTAAATAAAATTTTATTCTTATATATACTTTTATGATGTTATTTTAATCAAATATATCTTTTATGAGTCCATCTTATCTTCTAGAATAAAAATTACAAAATCAAATAATTTAGAAAAATAATTCATACATTTGTATTCTCAAATCATTATACATATTCCACCGAACCAACAATTTAACTACCCTCACATTAAACCACCTTCATAGATATTAATATGTTATTAAAACATGATATGGGATTATTTATAAAAAACAAATTCATGTATATTATATTATAATAAGAACCCTATAATGTATTGGTAAAATTAAAATCAGTTTCCATACCATAATTGTTGGAGTTGGTGGCCTAGAACCAACTAATTTGTACATTTTTTATTAAATAAACTTCTCATCACATCTTGATTTTTCTTCTGTGTGACAATTCTTGTGATAATGTTCCAAGGATTGATTTTTTATTAATGGTTCATAGTGGATCCCTACTATGATGTGAAACTGGAAGTGAAATAACACTGTTCTTGAATATATGTTCCATGGACGGATAATTTCATTTGAGGGACACAAATAATACAGGTCATTAGGGGTGAGGACTCATAAATCATTGAGACACCTTCTCATAGTGTTAAACCATGGTAATATCCAGGATTATTTTATGAGAACGAGACCTTCCAGTAGGAAATCCACATTTCATAGTGCCATTGAATGTTCCTATCTATGGACACGTTTATTAGTCCATATACTTTAAGATTATTATTAATGGGTATTACAACTCGTGCACTTAGATTTATTGATGAAAACTATGACGACACACTATTTGCAACATGGTAGGATACGTTTGGTGCGTGATGAGTAATACCGCATTTATAGATAATGCAAGAAAGGTTTTGTCCCTTCTATTCCATAATGGAAGTATATATCTTAGGCCCTTTGATGGAATTGATATAGCCTATGTAAACCCATGGCCATGGAAAGGAATGGGAAAGTTCAATTCCAAAAAGTCAAAGAAAGAATAATCGAGTGTATGGGTTGATGGAACTAGCATGAAACTCGCATTATTAGAGATATCCTGACCAAGGTATTATATTACATGGTAAGCTTTTGTATGAGGTGACACGTCAATGTGGCATGAACTTCTTTATCTTGGGTTCCTTGACTCGTTGCTAGACAGTAATCTTGGACTTTAGGATTGCCCGCCTAATGCCAACGAGAAATAGGACTAGAGGGTCACACACTATGTTTGTCCATGTATCTCAGTTAAATATTAATTTAACAAGTTAAATAAATATTATTCCCAAATTTTGATTAATAATTATTTAACAATGACTGACCGCATTTATTTCGACACTAGTTATTAGAGATAATATATTTTGGGTGAAATAATATATTTATTTGCAAGTAATGCAGTTACGTTTATTAAAGAAATAAATAGCCATTACTCAATGTCTAATAAATGTGGTGGAAGAAATAAAGTAAAATGGAAAATAAAAGTACATGCCATGTATATTTAATATACACGCTATGTAGTTTTATGGAAAATGAGCACGCGCCGTGTATTAATGATTACACTCCATGTAGTTTTTGCAGTCAGGATTTTGAGGATATAATATTGTTTTATTAAATGATATTTAATATAATCAGCGTGGGCAGATGTCAAGGAATTAATAATTTGACATGGGGGTTTTCAATAAGAGTTAATGAAATAAATAAAATGCGTAACATGTTTATTTATTGTCTAACTTTATAACATCAAAGCTGATTATAAATATCCTCACAACCCCAAAACTTTTCCCAATCATTGTGCACAACAATTACTGAGAATTATTTCAAGGCCAAAAGAACTACTTCCACCAAGAATGCTCTCAAGACCGAGACATATCATCCTCCATCAGATCAAGGTGATTGAAGGTGGAAATTCCAAGCGAAGGTTCTTCCGCGCTAGCACCCATAGATCCCTTCAGCGATGTCCAAGGATACGTGGCACACATGTGGATCACCACTAGAGGAATCCAACACATGGATTCTACGATTCAAAGACAGATCACAAGATCATGACCAGAGACATCGACGAAGAGAGAATTCAACCAAGGTAATTCTTGTGAAATAATTAAATTAATTATAACCAACATATGGTGATCCTATCTCTATGGTTCAGGAACTCCCTCATTTTGTTTTGTTCTTTATTCTATTCCAAAGATCAGGCATTTTATATCATGACGGATCTTGGTTTTAATGATGTTTAATGCTAAAATCAATTTTGGGTTGCCCCACAAATGCGCTTCCACTACGCCCGGAACCTACAAGTGGTATCAAAGGGAGGTTATATCGTTGACTATAATTATTTAGTTTTTCTTTGGATATTTAGGCATTTAAAATTTTTGTTGTCTCAATTGAAGTAAATCATTCTTAAAATCTGAATCTCAATATCTATTCCTCCTCTGTCATTTCTCTTTCACCATTCTGAATTGAACTTTTCTTTTAATTTTGACTATAATAAAATGGATGATCTCATTCGGAAGAGCCAAACATTCCTGATCGTACAACACGAGAATACACAGTCTGTATTCAGAAGTACATGCAGTGTAGTCTCAGTTCGTGCATCATTCTAGTCTTCCAAATTTGGTTGTGTATTGATCCTATCTATGTCATTTATGAAACTATGTATTGGCCAGTAATAGGTGGCACACAGTTTCTGAATTACACGCAATGTGGTCCAATAAACACATTGTGTAGTCCCTTATGGTTAGGGTTGGACCGTGTACCCCGTACACGGTTTTCCCAACTGGAAACTATGTATCACAAAAACTACATGGCGTGTGTTCCACTAAACATGTTGTGTAATCCGAAAATTCCCAAAGTACATTAACATGCCATGTCCCGAGGCGTATACTTCAGATGAACGTTGAAGAAAAGTAAACGTCGTATAGTCGGAACTACACACCGTGTACTCACCCAAATTACGCAGATTTATTAAAATTTATTATTATATTATACAAACCCTTGATACATGTACCACGGTGTAGGCATAAAGATGAGGCACAACACGTGATAGTTGTTTTATATATATGTGTTTAATTTAACATTTGTGTAATGAATTGTAATTCACCGGGTTACCTCCAATATTCAAGTTACGTACAAGGATAATTATAATTTTTTTAAAATTATGATGGATTAGAATCTCAATGAAATTTAGAAAAAGGTTTTAAGATAAAAGGATTGATTAATTAAAGATAATTAATTGATTTGAGCGTGATTTATCTTAAACAAGAACATTTAAATAATTTAATTCTAGTATAATTTATGCGTAAATATTTTTTCATGTATGGATGATCATGAGCTAGACTATGACCTTTGTATGTGAATGGTTTCTTTTAATTTATTTATTTAAATTAAATTTGTTGGCCTGTGAGCCTTCTCCTCATTAATATGTAGGGCATGTGTGCCCATTGTTTCTTTAATGTAAAAACCCCTTTTTACCCGTCACTTGTGTGTGAGATAAATGTGTATGTAATGGATGGAGATCCCAAGCTAGTGGAGGTGGCTCAAGACAAGATCCAAGGCCAAACCAATCCAAGGAGATACAAAGGTGTGGAGGTGGAGAGCTGTAAAGGTGAACCCGAAAGGTTCAAGGTGTTTCTCCCCAAGGTCTTGGGTTAGTTTATCAGCCACTAGATAATCTAACCAATAGAACAAGCTCATGATCATACCATTTATTTTATTTATGTCAGTTTCATGGTTTTTTTATTGTGGGTGTGTTTTCATGATCACACAATTAATGAATTAAACAAGCATTAAATATAGAACTAAAATAAAGACCGGATTACGCGTAAATATTATCATAGACATGGTTAATCACTTAAGTATATCCCACTTAATATTAACATGCATATAATCAATGATAATAAAATGGAAATTTACGTATAAAGATAAAATCTCTCAAAGAAATATTAAGTAGGTATAACCTTCCATAATCTTGGTTAGAATAAAACCATAGTTCAATGTTCTTGACTAACCCTAGTTGGGGTACATTCAATTATCGGGGAATTCTAATTCAAGGTTTTGGGTTGACTTGACTTGGTTCACAGAAAGGTTTGATTGCCACAGTAGGACTTGGTGTGTCCTAGCAGCCAAGGTTGAGGAAATCCAAAATAAAAGGATTTCAGGATTAGGGAGCCCACTCAGCAGATCAAGGAGCTATGATTTAATGCATTTTTCATTTAGAATGCCTACCTAAAACCCTTCAAGTTTCTTGACAAACCCTATTTTGGGTAATGCGAAGGGAAATATGGATCCTTCCAACTAGAATATTTAGGGAACAAAATATTCCAAAGTCAACGGTTAGGGCTATTGGATTTAGATAAAATAGTGGGAGACTAATAAGTAATAATTTATTTATTTGTCTCGGTTTTTTAATGAAGTACGAAACCTTTTCTCATCTTAATTATTAGAAATGGAAAGAAAATATGACTTAAAAAATATCATTGTGAACCATACTCGAGAAGTAAAACCTTCTCACAGACACAAATTTCCAAGAGTGGAAGAGGTGTTTACGTGTCACCCTTCGCCTTGATTGGAAATTGTATGTGTTGGAAGAGCCTATTCCAATTGCCCCTGGAAAAGATGCCAGTGAAGGGGAAAAATATCTCTACATGAAACACATCGATGATGCCACAAATTTCCAGTGATTCATACTATTTTCCATATATAATGAGAACTTGAAGAAACATAAAAACATGGATGTGTATTTCATGATGTCTCACCTTAAGGATCTCTACCAAGAGAAGGCATGACAGGAGAGGTATGAGATATCCAATTCATTGTTTACAACTAAGATTGGAGATTCTATGATTTCTGGGCCTCATGTAGTCAACATTAATTGGATACATTGAATGCTTGGACGTCTTAGGGATTAAATACCCAGATGAGTTGCTTATAGATCTAATCATATCATTACTTCCCAGGTCCTTCTCCTGCTTTATTATCTACTACAGCATGAGCGCCAATGAGAAGAGTCTATTTGAACTTCTGAACTTGATTCTCTAGGTAGATTAGGACATGGGGCATGACAAATCTACAGTCTTTATGGTAAATAGGAAAAGGAAGGACAAGGAAAAGGGACAAAACACTTATAAATGGTCTTGTGCCCCTGAGCGTCGTCCCTCCAAGAAGGGGAAGATCCAGAGGCAGGGCAAGGAATGGGAGGCTTTTTGTTTTTCATGTGGAAAACAATGCCAATGAAAGAGGAACAATACCCAGAAGCATGGGGGCGCTAAAGGTGAGTTCGTTATCAATTGTAATCATTCCATTTCAACACATTGGGTATTAGATAAAGATTTTGGTGCTCACGTATGTATTAAAATGCAGGAACCAAGTAGATTTAGAATAATTTATAGAGGAGAGGTGGATCTTTGAGTCTCTAATGGCACAAGGTTGGTTGCATTGGCTATTGGCGATTACCACCACTCATTGCCAACTGGGATGATTTTGGTTTTACATAACTGTTATTATGTTCCAAGTGTTACCAAGAACATAATATATGTATCTAGTTTGGATATAGTTTGATTTATTTTCATGATTGATAATAAGGGTTTCCTCTTTTATAAGAAAAAATTATGTTATGGTATGGAACATGTAAATAATGGTTTGTATGTATTTAATTATGAAAACCAATTGTTGGAAATCGATAACAAAACAAACTCACAAGACTCATACATCTCCCAGTTGTGGGATCACCATCTTGGTCATGTAAATGAGAAGCATTTGACAATGCTCTACCAAGATGGTTATTTGGACTCTACTAAGCTAAAACCACTTGATAGATGTCATGCTTGATTACAAGAAAAAATGATCAAGCCTCCCTTCAGTGGACAAGGTGAAAGGGCTATAGATCTTCTAATATTAGTGAACACAAATGTGTGTGGACCCTTTTAAATAGAAGCTAGAGGTGAATATTCATACTTTATTACTTTTACTGATGATTTAAGTAGATATGGCTATGTCGAATTAATGAGGTATAAGTCAGAGGAATTAGAGAAATTTAAGGAATTCAAGATTGAAGTAGAGAATCAACTTTGAAAGAAGATAAAGAAACTTCGATCAGAACGAGGTGGAGAATATCTGAACCAAGAATTAATCTATCTTCTATGGGTGTCTGGGATTCTGTCTCAGCTCACTCCTCCTTATACACCATAGTGGAATGGTGTTAGTGAAAGGAAGAACCACACCTTGTTGGACATGGTGAGGTCGATGATGTGTCATACAAATCTTCCATTATCCTTTTGGTGATATGCATTACAAACTGCTACATACAAAATAAATTGAATACCAACTAAGGCGGCAAATGGAATTCCCTCTGAGCTATGGAATGGAAAGAAACCCATTTTGTCGCATAAACATGTATGGGGATGAAAGGCATTTATTAAGGCCTTCTCAGGGGAAAAACTAGAACCCCGGGGCATGATGTGTATCTTTATAGGATGTCCCAGGAAAATGAAAGGATATTACCTATATAACCATTTAGACAATAAAGTGAATGTCTCTAGACAAGCCGTGTATCATGAGAGGGAGCACATCCCCATGAAGGATAGTGGGAGCAAGATTGACTTCGACGAAGTTGATGCTCATGATACACTAGAGTTGGTACAGGAAAAAGTTCCACAGGTCCCCATGGAAGAGGTTCTAGAAACACAAGTCCTGTGTAGAAGCTCAAGATAGGTAAGGGAACGAGAGAGATTTGGTTTCCTAGTCACCGAGGATGGTGAATCATTATTGTTGGACAATGATGAAACTCTATCCAAAAATTATGTAGTATAAAGATCAGAATCTGCAAGATGGATAGAAGCTATAAATTTTGAGATGGATTCCATGTATCAGAACTAGGTCTGGGTTCTTGTAGATGAGCCAATTTATGTAAATCTTGTTGGATGAAAATGGGTATTCAAGAGAAAACTGGACATGGAAGGTAAAGTTAGCACCTACAAAGAATGGCCAGTGGCTAAATGAATCAGATAGCGTCATGGAACTAACTATGACAAAACCTTCTCTCTGGTTTCCATGTTTAAATCCATAAGAATCATACATGCCATAGAAGCTTAACATAACTATGATATTTGGCAGATGGATGTCAAAACAGCATTCCTTAACGGGATTCTTTAAGAAGATGTCTATATTACACAATCAGAAGGGTTTTTGACACAAGGTGAATCCAAACAGGTTTGTAAGTTGCAGAAATCCATTTATGGATTAATGTAGGCATCCAAGTCATGGAACATTCGATTTGATGAATCTATAATGGAATTTGGTTTCATTAAGAATGAATGTTATCCATGTTTTTATAAGTGGTTTAATGGGAATGCCATTGTTATCCCAACAGTATATGTTGACGACATACTACTTATTGGAAATGATGTACTAGTCCTACAGTTATTTATGGACTAGATGAACAAGTGTTTCTCCATGAAGGACTCGGGTGAAGCAGCCTACATTCTAGGGATCAAGATCATTCGTGATATATCCAAGAGGTTTCTTGGACTATGTGAGGGTACATACATTGACCAAATAGAAAAGAGATTTATTATGGAACAATCCAAGAGGGTATTGGTTCCAGTGTCACATGGCTTACATCATTCTAAGAAAATGTGTCTCAAGAAACAACATGAGAAAGATAGAATGATTAAGATCACATACGCTTTGGCTATAGGAACCATAATGTATGACATGTTATGCACCAGGATTGAGGTTTCCTATGCACCGAGCATGGTAGGCAGATATCAACCAGATCTAGGAGAACAGCATTGGACTACTGTTAAAACTATCCTTAAATATCTGAAAATAACTAAGGATATGTTCTTGGTGTATGGAGGAGATGAGGAGATTTTCATTTGAGGGTATGTTAATACTAGCTTTCAGATAGATCAGAATGATCTGAAGTCACAATCTGGATATGTTTTCTGTCTCAATGGAGGACCTATCAGCTGGAAGTGTTTAAAGTAGCCAGTTGTCACTGATTCTACAGTGGAGTCTGAATATATAGCGGATTTTGATGTAGCCAAAGATGTCGTCTAGATCCAGAACATTGTCTAGGATCATTATGTGGTGCCTATCAGTAATTATCATCTCACTTTTTATTGTGATAATACTGCCGCAGTGGCTTTTGGGAATGAACCAAGGTCAAATAAAAAGACAATGAACATACTCTGAAAGTATCACTTATTGAGATATTTCTATAAAATTGGTGTGGTTTCAGTGACCAGAGTGTCCACGGAAGAGAACGTGATAAACCCCATGACTAACGACTTATCTCAGCAGAAGCATGAATATCCTATGAGAGCTAGTGGGATAAAAGTGTTTAGCAGTTGGCTTTAGTCCAAGTGGGAGTCTTTCGGAGTTGATGGCCTAGAACTAACTACTTTGTACTTTATTATTTAATAAACATCTTATCACATCTTGATTGTTCTTATGGGTAACACCCCAATCTTCCATGGTACACTTCTCTTTGAATAATACAGTAGCGTATATTGTACGCAACTGCGAGTTCTAACACACCACAACCAATCAAACTAGCCGTTATGAATAGTAATACCCACTTTTTGAAATTTTATAAATTTTATCTTTCAAAATGGACTTCATTTTTGGATTTGGAATATTGAAAATAGCCTAGGGTGAAATATTGGTATTTTTCTGAAAACTGTCAATTTTTGATGAATAGTGAAAAACACTAAGTTATAGTTTAAAACCGAATATTTATTTAAATAATTATTTATTTTATTTATATTTATTTTAGGTAAAAATAGACACATAATACCTTTATAAGTTTAATTTAATTAATTGGAGTCAGTTTATAATAATTTTAGATATATAAAAATTTTATTGAACTTTTCACCGTCTTTTTCCCATCTCCTATGAGAATTTCCAAATTCACAAAAAACATAATGTTACCGCTTCTGTGAGTGGAATTTCGAAAATCCAAGATACACCATTAATATCAAGGAGTAAAATGTGGTTCAATGAGACAAAAATAATTTTTGGTGAATAGTAACTTTTTAGTTTTATTTACCATGATTAAAAGTAAATAGAGTAATTAAGGGTAAAAATGATATTATTATTACCCTAAAAACATGTCCTAATTATATTGGATAAGTATAATTCAACCAAAAAAACTTTAGGAATAAAATATGGACCTCTTTGGTCCACATGGATTACATTAGGACAATTATTATTATTTAATTCAAAGAAGAGTTAAAAGGGTTAAAGTCAAAGTTTAATAACTAAAACATTTTTAATATAGGGTAATATATAAGATAAATTCGATTATAAATATCCATTAGAAAGATAAAAAGATTTCCTACATAATGGTATTTTATTTATAATTTTTATAAATTAAATAATTTAATTTATTTATGACACAATGATGATGGAGTAATTGTCTAATTAATGAAAAAATAAAATAATTGATATTCTAAATATACAAATAAATGTATGTTTAGAATTTTTATGAATTACACTAATTTTATAGGTTAATATGAAATTATAATATTTCTTAAATGATCTTTTTTCGAATAAATAATGTTATTATGACTTTAAATAAATAAAATTTTAAATAGTGTGTAAATTGAAATAAATGCGTTTTTAAAACAAATATTATATTATAAATTGATATAATATCCATAAAAATATAATTTTCGGCCAATTAACTTATATAATTATATTTGTATCATTAATGAACTAGTTGGGGTTCTCTTGGAAGTATATAGTAAGTTAATTAACCATATAATATAAAAATACAAAGAGACATGGTAAATGTCAAACTATTTAAATAAGAGTTAAATATAAATGATAAGGTTAATATAGTGACCCGATCCTATCTAAAATCTATTGGATGAAAGGATTTCGACCCATCCCTACCTTATCCTCGAAATAAGTCACTTTGGAGCAATTATAAACTGAATATGAATTTTTTAAATAATAATATTTTATGTTTTTCCTAAGGTGTCCCTCACCCCTCATATAAAAGGGAACTCCCCCTTCTCTCAAATTAATACCTTCAAAGAATTTTGGTTCGGCCAACCCCTTCCCAAATATCATCTCAATATCCCTGACATCATCCTAAAGGTCATCCTTTAGTCAGAATGTCATCTTATGGATACCTTTTGATCAAATCAAAAGGAATAACACGAAGAAGAGGTAATAATTTCACCACACTCTTTCAAGTTCCTTTCTTCTTCCACTTCTTCTTTTTTTGTTATTTCCATTCTAAAATAATAACTCCAGTATCTTCTATTTACTATGATATCATTATAAATATGGTACCACCATATTCAGTATTCTATCCATCCATTTAATGACATGTCACCAGACGTGCGTACGTACGGCTTACCGTCTCCACGTCCTGGTGTTATTGTTATTGAAAACATTATTATTTGGATGGGCATGATATTGATGTGTAATTCAAGTAAATAATAAATATAACATTATAATTATTCTTTATATATGATATACCATCCAATTATATACTATTTTAATATCAAATGAATGATATTGTCACGCGTGCGTACGTACGGACTACCTTCTCCAAAAACGCGATTAGATTCATTCCCCATCGTATCCATTCAAGTATAATTCTCATTTAATAGTTAAAAATAATGTTTAAGTAATTTATATCATTCTGGATATGAATATGATACAACCTATCCATAACAAACACGGATTATGTAACAAAACATATAAAATAAAACGAGTAAGTTAACACCTAAAACAACGATAATACTAAGATTTTATTAACAAAGCAGTGTTAAAAGATCATATATGATATCATATTAATGAATATTATTCTTGTATAATTTAATAAAAATTATTTAATCATTATAAAAGAGTTTAAACTACCCTCAACCAAGGAAAAGTACAAGTTAAGGGTTTATTTCACAATCTCTTCATTATCTGAGGTTTCTTATACGTGATTATATACTGGGACATCTTTATCATCCACATCCATGTTTCTTAAAAATGTATTTAAAAACATTATTAACATTTTATATACTATGGTTTAAATTAATTTACACCCTTGTTTAAATTTTTATAAGATTTTTATAAAGGAATCCTTCCGTCATTTTCCAAACAAGGTCCTCTTTAACCTTTTTGACAGAATAAAGGTAAGAATGTTTTTTTAACATATATGGCGGGAGCATCTATTTTCCACCGTTATAAAATCATTGAAGCTTACCTTACAATATTATAAGAATATTTTCAAAGTAAATGTTTTATTTTATAATTATGTGACTTTTCAATGATTTTAAAATAAAAGGTATTTCTCTCAAATAGTTTTGATTTCATCTATGTCAACATCCTCTGATGGATTTTATGATTATTTTAAGTTGATTTATTACGATACAAAACATGCATATTGTATTGAAGGTTTGGTTATATGTTTGAATGTGGATGTGTTACTTTTATAACATTCATGGTTTTTTGATAAAGTATTGACATTTCTTATGCTAGTTTTAATACGAATATTTATGTTATGTTCAAACCTGTTCATATGAGGAATGCATTGGACTTAGTAAGTGATGGGTGGAGCCCGCTATAGCTCCTCGATGCATCGGTAGGTCTCATGAGACAAACTACTATCTTGGCACAAGGCCTTTACAAAATCTTATTTGTAGTCTTGGCACAAGGCCTTGACTTTGTGGTTATGATACTCTGGCATTGTGCATTCCATCATTATGAAAGTGGTTATTGACATTTCATGTGATTATTTGACTAGTAAAATATCCATGTGAATAATTAAATGATATTATTTAATTTTATTTTTTCCATTTTATGATGAAGTTCAATTTTAAAAGGCTTTTGTTTTAGTTATACATTGCCTTAAATTTTTATTCTTATTTATGAAAGTTTCTGCAATATTTTTATCCTTACTGAGCATCTGAGCTCACCCCTTTCTATGTTTTATTTTTTCCCAGGATGTGAAGAAATATTTTGTGACTGGCCTGCAGGGATAGTCTGAAGGGGATATGAGTGTGCACTATGGAGACTATGTTATTTTATTTCTTCACATTATGATGTAACGTAACATTTATGAATGTATATATTACTTTCAATGATACAAAACCAATCAGTCTTTCGAGATTTTATCTTTTGTGATCATCACAATGTTAAGTAATAATGAAAAAACTCTGGGTAACTGGGGTCGGGGAGTTGATGTTGGTATCAGAGGAAGTTTAGTACAAACATTGAAATCTTCATTTAGATAAACTCTAATTAGAGAACATATACCTAAGATGGACTTTGAGGATTAGTATAGAATAAATTCCTAGAATTTTGGTATTGTAGAGATTTTGTGAGTTTTCCAAGCAATACATCCATGTCTGGATACGACCAGGTAGAGACAGATTTGGCACAGATGTACCAAGGGGTTAAACATGAAAACCCCACATTGAGATAGACTTGAACAAGAACTGGTGCATGACAACGGGCTTTGCTGCACTCTTGGTTACAACATTCCCAGGGGATATTCTTAGGTTAATTCTCATTTTCTTTACAAACCATTATGAAGGGTTTATGAGTATATAAATATTCAATGAAATCATTTTTATGATTTTTTATTATATCCATAAACTGTTCAATTTATGTTAAGTGCTTTACAAGCATAGAATTATGTATTTCGATTCATAAACTAATCTAGTTGATGACATTGTTTAGAAATGGCAACAAGTTGAAGGAATGGAAACTGTATCAATGCACGCACTCCGTGTAGAGATTTCCCTCCTGCTCAAAATAATTATAGTGGAGCTGGTGATACAACTGGTGCTGATCAGCTTATCACTATACTGGGACAACTCACTCAAGTTATGAATAATAACCTTACCCATATGGAGCACTCTGATCTACAACATGGAGGATCAATGTTAGATCGCATCCTGAGGAAAAAACCACCAACATTTAATGGAAGTATAAATCCACCATTAGCTGATCAATTGATAAATTCCTTATGAAAATATTTCGTGCCTTGGGGAGTAGTGAAAAGGGAAAAGGTTTTCATGGATGTTTACTACCTCACTGGGAATGCTGATCAATGGTGGTCATTGATTAAAAACATGAAATAAGATGATGAAGTATCAAATATGGAATGGAGGGAGTTTAAATATATTTTATTAGAAAAATAAATTCCTCATGACCATCGAGATGATATGGAAAGTAAATTTCTGAGTCTGATTCAAAAAGAGGATGAGAATGTCACAATGTATGAGGCTAACTTTACAAGGTTAGCGACGCATGTGGCACATTATATACGCAACCCAAAGAGTATGATTTATCATTTCTCTGATGGGTTAAAACCATTTCTCCGTCAAGAAGTAGTCTCACAATACTTCACATCGTATGAAGATATTATCTCGTTTTTTATCAAGACAGAAAATGAATTCTCTATGTCTTATGACATTAAAGCAAAGAAATAGAAGAAGAGATCTACCGATCAGTCTGGGAATGGAAATAAGGGGAAGAAGTGAAATGTTGAATATCCATCATGTAGTAAATGTGGTAAGAAACACCATAATACTTGCTTAAAGGTAATAAGAGTCTGTTATAAGTGTGTGGAAAAAGGCCACCAAGCTCTAGATTTCATGGGGAAGAAAGAATCTACTGATGTTCAATGATATAGTTGTAGGGAGATGAGACAATATGCAAATTAATTTCCTATGCGTCAGGGGAACTTACCTCACAAAAGGCCAGGGGATCAAGGCCATGATTATGCTATCACTACTGTTGAGGTAGAAGCTCTGAAAGACGTGGTGGTAGGTAATTTAATGGTTTCCTCAAGTTTAAAAAATGCATTATTTGATTCTGGATCAACGTATTGTTTCATATCATCCCAGTTTGGTAAGAAAATTAGATATTTCCATTTGGATTTAAAAAGGGAGTTTTCAGTAAAAACTCATAAGGGAATTATCATTGTACAAAGATATGTGAATCAGTTCCCATTAGTGCATATAAATGTTCTTTATCTGCTGATATCATCATCATACTCGTGATTGAATTTGATATAATCCTCGGTATGGATTGTCTTTCATACCAGAATGTTAATATTTATTATAAGAAGAAGGAGGTTATGATTTTTGTTGATGATGATAAGGAACACCTTATCTTTAGAGAAGAATCTTCACCACCTAATTCTTATCTTGATCCACCCCCGTTAGCTAAACTAAATTCAATTATTGGGGATGAAGGGAATGAAATAATTGTGGGTTCGGAATGGAATGTTCAAATAGGGGAAGTAACTATTGTGAAAGAATATGTAGATGTGTTTCCGGAAGATTTACCTAGATATCCTCCAGAATGAGAAATTGAGTTTTCTATTGATTTAATTCCTGGTTCAAGGCCTATATAAAAGACCCCTTATAGAATGGCCACTATAGAAGTAGTTGAATTAAGGAAACAACTAGAGTAATTAAGTAATAGGTGATTTATTCACCCTAGTGTTTCTCCATGGGGAACCCCTGTCCTTTTTGTTAAGAAAGAAAGATGGATCTATGATGTTATGTATCGACTACAGGGAAATCCATGCTATAACAATAATGAACAAGTATCCCCTACCCCGTGTTGATGATTTATTTGACCAACTTCATGGATCTCAATATTTTTCAATGATTTACCTTCGATCCGGATACCATCAGTTGTTTTTGAATAAGGAATACATTCTAAAGACAACATTTCGAACCAGGAACGGGCATTACGAGTTTTCACTAATGCCTGTTGGATTTTCTAATGCACCCTCTGTATTTATGGATCTAATGAACAGAGATTTCAAGGAATACCTCGATGATTTTGTAGCAGTAGTTATTAATCATATCTTAATATACTCTGAAATCTAACAAGATCATGAAAAACACTTGTGCATCATTCTGAATACTCTTAGAAGACATGAATTATATGGGATATTTAGAAATTGTGAATTCTAGATTCTGGAGATTTTTATTAATGGTCATATTGTCTCTAAGGATAGAATCTCTATTGATCCTTATAAAACAAGAGAAATCCCAGAATGGCCAGCACCGACGAGTATAACTGCAGTACGCGGTTTTATTGGTTTAGCAGGTTATTATCGACGTTTCGTCGAGAATTTTTTCTGATTGGCTAACCCATTAATGAAGCTCACACGTAAAGGGGTTAAATTTGTTTGAAAAAAATAATGTGAACAATGTTTTAAAGAACTAAAGATAAAATTAGTCAATTCTCCAATATTGAATCTACCATCGGGGAATGATGGGTTCGTTATTTATAGTGATGCATCGAAGAACAGACATGGTTGTGTCCTTATTCAGAATGATAGAGTTATTACTTATGCATCACGATAGCTGAAAATTCATGAGAAATACTATCCTACAAATGATCTTGAGTTAGCTGTTGTAATAATTTCTTTGAAGATTTAGATACCCCATCTCTATGGTAAAAATGTGATATATTTACCGATCATAAGAGATTGAAGTATATTTTCTCACAGAAATAACTCAAGATGAGGAAAATGCAATGGATTGAACTACTCAAGGATTATGATTGCATGATACACTACCACCTGGGGATGGAAAATAACGTGCCAGATTCTTTGAGCAGAAAATATCATGGAATTTTGAACAAAATGAGAGATGAAAGAGATCTAATTTTCATGGATCTAGTAAAGTTGGATATGGGAATAACCATGGAAGGTGAAACATCAATACTTTTTCAAACGGTTCCAAAACCATCTTTACTAGAAAGGATAAAGAGTTCTCAGACCGATGATAAAGAGTTTCAAAAGAAGATTAAAGCTGTGAATGATGGGAGATTGAGTGACATTGTGTATGAAGATGGGATTTTGAAATTTGGGAAGAGACTTTGTGATCTCGATATACCTGATTTAAAAAGGGAATTGTTGGACAATGCTCATAGTTCAAAATTCTCTGTAAACCCTGGGAGTAGAAAAATGTATAGGGATTTGAAGGAACGTTTTTGGTCGGACAACATGAAGAGGGAGATTTCTTATTTTGTGTCAAGATGTATGGTTTGTCAATAAGTGAAAGCTGGAAGGAAATTTCCTAGAGGAGTCATGCAACCTCTTCCAATACCTGAGTGGAAATGGGATAATATTACAATGGACTTCTTCATGAGGCTACCAAATACTCCTAGAAGGAATGATGTAATGTGGGTCATTGTTGATCGACTTACCAAGTCAGCACACTTTCTTGCTATAATAGAAGATCTACCACTTGAACGTCTAGCAAGACTATATATTAATGAAGTTGTGAGACTACATGGATTACCCCTATCAATTGTTTCTGACCGTGATCCCCGTTTTACATCAAGATTATTGAAAATTCTTCAGAAATCCTTGGATACAGAACATCGTTTGAGCACTGCCTACCACCCCCAAACTGATGGACAATCAGAACGGGCTATTAAAACCTTAGAATACATGTTGAGATCTTTCTCACTTGACTTTTAGGGTATGTGAGTTCAATATTTAACTCTGGTATAATTTTCCAATAACAATAGCTTTCATTCAAGTATTTGGATGGCATCGAATGAAGCATTATATGGAAAGAGATTTCACACACCAACCTATTGGGATGATATTGGTAAAAGAAAACATTTTGGCCCAGAACTGGTGGAGGAAACGATGGAAAAGGTGAAGGTAATCCAAAGCCACATCAAAGCAGATCAAAGTAGGCAAAAGAGCTATGCTGACAACTGAAGGAAGGATTTGGATTTCCATATAGGAGATCATGATTTCTTGAATGTATCTCCATGTAAAGGAGTTATATGTTTTGGTATGAAGGGTAAATTCAGTCCCAAGTACATAGGACCTTTCGAAATTCTAGAACGAATTGGGGTTGTAGCTAAGCGTTTGGAATTGCCGCCAAGTATCTCCAAAGTTCACGATGTGTTCCACATATCACTGTTGAAAAAATACATGCCTAACCCACTGCATGTACTCACTTATGAGGAAGTATAATAGGAAACAGATCTGTCTTATTGCGAAGAGCCTGTCAGAATTCTTGATACAACAGAACAAGTATAAGGCCCCAGCCTTAAACCTTACTTAATCTTGAGTTATTACAAGATTACACATTGAGGATCTTTTCAGGTTTAGAGTTTTAGAGAATTAGGACATAACTATTACATCTCAAAGGATTACAAAGTAGTCTCTTCTACTAAATATCCATAAAATGAAAACTCTTAAAAAAGAAACATGTCTAGTTTCATGTTTTAGGTAGCATGACTTTCCCTTGATCCCATCCTTGACCCTATTCCACGCTAAGTCCTGTGAAAAACATTTCAAAAACTTGGGATGAGCATAAAAACTCAGTAAGGGATACACAAAGAATAAAAACTATTAGTTTATCAAAACAAAAATTAAACCATGTATACTTTAACAAGGAAATACTTTTCACCTTTATGACGTAGTAAAAACTCTTCACTGAATAAAATATCATTACTTACCTTTTTGTAACCAAAGGATTACCATAAAACCCATATAAAGAACACATAACATATATAAAGGTAACTTTGGACATAAACATACTTAAGTGGAATAACCATACGGTCGACTCCCACACATATCACTTAATGGAATAGCCATACGGCCAATTTCCATACATAGTTAATGGAATAGCCATACGGCCGACTTCCATACCAAATGCATTAGAGGTTATAACGTAACCACCCGTCCTGGTATTCACGACACCACCCGTCATATGGTTTATAACATAACCACCCGTTAAAATGTCCAAGTACCAATATAAAATCATAAAACATAAAACCAATATAAAGGAATGATAACATTTTCACATCACAATATATCATAATAGAATCCTTTATCAAAACCATTTTCAAAACCATTTAAAACATTTAATAAAGAGATTTTGAATCAAAGCGTCCCATACCACCTTGAAGCTTAAAATTTTAAACCATTAATATCCATATAAATAAATCCTTAAAACTATTTTGAAAACATGGATATTAATAAGAAAAAATAATTAAAACATTTAAAATGACATTTTGGTTAAAGGGGTTTTACCAAAATTAGAGACACTTGAATACAATAATTGAGGAATAACATTTAGTCAGAACATTATAATATCATGAGAATAAATGGATTCATGATATAATACTCCAAAGGACAGTATATACACCATATAAGAGTGAATTGGTTCATAACAACAATGAACCCTCAATAGAAATGCCAAATGTGATGGAATCCCTTATAAAGAAGGTATCCTTAAATTAAAAACAAATTAATCTCGAAAATATGTGTGAAAAATATAAATACACCCAATATAAGTGGATATTAAGTGTAAAACAATAAAAGGTCATTCACACATATTCAATGTATGACATATTCAATGACTACATGTTCAACCCAAAGAAATCGAAATTGGGTTAAGAAGTTCCCTTGACAGCCTAACGGCATCACATCAAAATGATTTGATGAGAGATAAAAAGTGTATCTCACCACTTGCACATAAAATTTACATAAATAAGGATATATGAGAACATATCCCAACATAACAATATGTAAATTAAAAGACCCAACAAAAGAATTCTTTTAAAAAAGAGGAGGGTGAAAGGTTCCCTTACCGACTTGGGTATCTTTCAAAACATACACCCCATGAAAGAAGGACAATATATCATTGATGTAAATACTCATAAACGAAAGTATATTACACAAATAGTAGAATAATGGGCAGTACATACACCACTCAATGGAATTTGTGGCAAATGAATCATAAATCTCACGAGAATGAAAGTGAGATGAAAAATCCCTTACGAAAATTCGGCAGCCTAACGGCACCACTCAAAACTTAAAAAAAATGGATTGATGAGAGAGAATAGGGTCTCTCATCACATGAAAATAAAAATTACAGTAAGTTTAATATAAAATAACATCCCAAAAACAAGAATGTTGAGCTTTAGAGGGAATGACATAAAAGAGTGTACTTAAAAAGAAAGAGAGGAGTAAGATCCCTTACCTCGGGTCCGACTTGACTCGATCGTTCTTTAACGTCCTGAATAATAAACTTGAGTTAATTTCTACTTCATTAAGAACCTTTTTCAAGTTCATTATTCCTTTTTATATCACTTATTACCAAGTCATAAACATTATGTCATCATTTAAGTTAATAATATTTGTTTTGTCGATATTTTGGTTCTTAAGTCGAAAGTGGACTTCTTACAATTACATGTTGTTCATGTGGCCAAATGTTTATTATATCCAGAACTGTATTCATGATTTAGATATCATATATTTCATATATATACAGCATATACATGTATTTATAATATTACATTACATTTGGGGATAAGAAATGAAAGGCACCGTTCATGGAGACGGTAAGCCGTGCATACGCATGAACGCTACTTTCATTTCTATTTCGTATTTTATAGAATGTAAAAATAATGATATAAAGGTATATTATAATTCCAGTATAATATCATATATAATATCATAGTTCCATCCTTTATACGTCCCACATATGGTATTTAACGAATCAAATCACTTTGAGGGGGCAGTAGTCCGCACTTCCTTAAATGAAGATATCGCGTTTACCCATATTGGAAACCATAAAGGTAAGCCACAAATAAAAAAAATACAGAAGATTAATTAAAGAATAAACATATTATATATCATATATAAAAATAGTGACATCATAATGGCCACCTTTTAAGGTGTTAGATGAGTATTGAACAATCATCGTTTCGGGAGGCAGAATTTTGCCATCCACGGAAACCGTATGTTCTTTAACCATTTGATGTAGTTGTGTGAGAGTGTAGCTCGAATAAATATTTTAACAACATCCTAGTATATTGAAGATACTGGTGTTGTTACAAAAGAAGTAAATAAAGAGAGTTTTGGGGGTTGGAGAAGAAAAATAAAACAAATGAACATGAGAGAATGAATTACCTTTAAAAGTGTAACTCCTTTTGATTTGAGCCTAAAGGCTTCCTTTGAAAGGATTCAGCCCAAAGGGAATCCTCTAGGATCAGGAGAGGGATGTGGAGAGAGTAAATGGGCAGGGTTTGGCCGAGCCAAAAGCTTGAGGGGTGTGTGAAATGAGGTAGAGGTGGGGGCCTTTTATAACAGGAGAGGAGGGGCACTTTTGGAAAGTAAGGAAATATTACTTTATTTGAAAATGTGTTTCGGTTTTAAAAGGTCCCACATTGATATAATTCGTGTATAAGGTTATAAAGGTTCTAAATCCACCCATCCAATAAGTTTTGGACATGTATAGTTCATAGATTTTACATTATCTTTCCATTTTATTTTAATCGTTAAATAATGATGTCATCACTGCATCATTATGATGTCATAAATAATTTAATTTATTTAATGTCTAAAAATTATAAAACAACTACTATGATGTAGGAAATATTTTTAGATTTCCAATGAATATTTATAATACAAAATATGACTTGTATAACCCCACTTAAAAATTGTTTTAGTAAAACATATCATGTTTGTGCCATTTTTAATTTTAACATTAAATAAAAATATATTATTGTCATTTTCCAACTAAAGTGGATCCATGGGGTCCCAAAGTTGGCCCATGGCTTGTCTTGGTCGGCCATGACTCACCCAATATGTGTAGGACAAGTTTCATGGTGTTTTCACATTCTTATAATATCATTTTTATCTTAAACTACACTAATTACCACTAATCGCGATTAAAAACTTAATAAGTTACTATTCACCAAAAAATTATTTTTATCCCATTGAACCACATTTTACTTCTTAATGACAACCATGTATATCGGATTTTTGAAATTCAAAACACAGAAGTGGTAAAATTTCATTTAAACGAAAAATCAGCTTTTATAAGTACCACTTAGTGGTTTCACTATTCATCAAAAATTGAAGTTTTTCAGAAAATTACCAAAAATTTACCCTAAGCTATATTTGATATTACGAACTCAAAAATGAAGTCCATTTTACAAAATTAAAAACATATTAGTCACATTAATTAATTTAATAATTAATTCCCGCTGTCAGAGCAAATAGCGTGTTTTTTATGAAACAATAAGTATCAAAAGATTGACACTAGTTTAAGTCTGATTTCAAAGTGAAATTAATTCCAACGACCACTATTGGATTTAATGGTAAAAATATATTCTAATTTAACTTTAAAACCAATTAAAAAGATAATCTAATCATATAAATAAATTAGATTAAAAGGAGGTTTTGAATTAAAATACAACATTTTACACTATTCATTAAAAAAATGAACTTTATCGGAATGATAACAAAAATTTACACAAAGTAAATTTTGATGTCCCGATTCTTAATAAGAGTTTTATTTGGTCCAAAAGAATGTTTAAGAGTGAACAAAACTATATTTAATGATGGTTCAACATCAAAAGGTTATAAGTGAACCGTTAGTGAAAACTAGGGCATATACGCCTAAAATTGAATTCTTTCCGTATTTTAAGCCTCTATCCTTTATTGGATAAATGTAAAAACATTTAAAAACATATATAATCATATTTTAGTTATTTCTATCCATTCCCGCCATTACAACAGCTACATGTTAACTACCATTTAAAATAATATTATTTTATTATTAGAGTACAACGTAAGATTCCCAAGAGACTCGTTGTTGCGTGTTGGGTACGCCATCGAGCATTGCATCCCCTTTAAAGTCATATTAATATTTTATTCACAAATATGGATAAATATGAAAATGTCATATTCTTTATTTACCTGGGGTGTTATATCCTTCCCCCCTTTTGGGAATTGCGTCCTCGCAATTTTTAAAATTGAGCTTGGAAACATCCTTGAACGTCCCACATCAGAACAAGAGTCGGTAAAACAATCACATTAAAACAAAGAAAGATAAGTACAGAGGTTACCTGAGTTAACCCATACTAGGACTCCATGTAGGAAAACATGGACATGGAGGAGAAAACATAGGGTCATGTTCTGATGGAGAGTGATAGAAAACATGTTTAGGAGAAAGTTAACAATAAGAAAATCACAAACTTGTGATGGGTTAAACGGTGTTGGGTTTCCCAGTAGGAAAAGTGAATAGACAACATTTTTGTTTTATGTTACTTTTTATTTAGTAATTTATTCACAGGTAAACATAATCACTTATCATGTTGACTTTCTACTTTTACACAAACTCATATTTTCTCCAAAAGGCGAGTATTTAGGAAGGCTTGTTCACATTAAGAGTACTATAATCAACTTCTAGAGAATCACTTAATCCACAAAAGAGAACTATATACTTCCCATGTCTTTAGGCTTTAACCAAAACCAAAACCAAAAAGGTTAGTACAAGGTCAGATAATCCAGAAAAGGATAACCCTTAAAAATGAAAATCTATGCTTAATCTCCAAAATTTGTCCAACAAAACCCAAAGTTCAACGAGGACCATCCGATAAACAATTTGTCCATAAAATTCATCAAAGTAAACCAAACTATGATTGAAACCCAAATATTTGAAGGATTTAGTCACATAGCCTTCCAAGTTAAATCGTAACATTTATCTCCAAACAACATCAGTTTCTCCTAAAGTCTCGTATTGAAAAGTAATTAACCTAATCACATATCCTCCATGATAGGTTAATCATTTTCATAAATAACCCAAAATCAACTTACTCTTAATTCATAAAATCATATAACTAAAAAGAATCAGTCAAACTAACCAGGGACTTCACGTAGTCCAGTGGTAGGCGATAAATACCAGTCGCACTTTGGTTGTGGGTTCGATTCCCGCAGCTTTGTCCGACGCGACGGGTTGTCACACGGTCTACGTGTTGTCCTTTTTCCAAAATATATAATTCTTAAAACATTCCCCAAAATGAGGTAAAATCTTCAAAGATGATCATAACATATTTTAACCACAAGTTTATATCATGCCGTTCATTTTCCATCATAACATATAGTAACCCATAATTACCTCAAAAGTAAGGATCATATAAACCCAAATGGTTCATTATAACTAGGTCCACAAAAGAAAAGATAACTATTCCTTGAATAAAATTTCATATATTAAACATCAGGGTTAAACATAATATAAAAAGTCTTCTAATTTAACCCCATCATCAAAAGAGACTTAATACTCTTAAGAATTTCACCATAACTCTTGAAGCCCTTATAGGTTGACATCTTACTCATTCAACATTCTTCATGATCCATTAACCATTCCTTTCCAACTTATTCCGAAATACCTCTTTCCTACAAACAAAATCATGTATCATATCCTAAGATTCCAAAATAGGAAAACAATAGTCATGAAATAATACATACCTTTGATTGGTCATTGTCAGTTTCTTCATCCTCAATCGGAATGGCATCAGGTAGTGGTAAACAACCATTTGTACGCTCTTGGTGACCCCATTCACGAAACATCTTCATAGGACATGTGTTTGCATAATGACCATGCACACCACATTTAAAACATTCAATTGATCCCTCAGAAAGAACTTATTTCCCTTTCCTCGAGTCAACTGGATGCTTCCTTTTTCCATGGCAGGTTCTTGCTTTATGAACTTCATTTCCACATCTATAGCATATTTCTGTCCCTTTGAAACATTTTCCTAGGTGTTTCTTTCCACATCTTTGACACATAGGTTTTTGAACACACTTACCTTTATGATTATTACCTGTAGTTCCATAGGGATTTGTTTCTCACATACATGATGCCTTATAGAAATCACCAAGGTTTAGGTGGTCAATAATAACTCCAAATAGTTGTTTGAGGATAAACACAAGAGTTCTCATTATAGCTCCCATATCATTCAGTTGCTCGCTCAGAAAACTGTCACAGTTTCCTTCACATCCACCGTTACCTTGGTGCCTGCTAGATCCAGCCATTTACTAAAACCAAAAAGGGTCAGTGTGAGTATAACAACAAAACCATCATGTACTAATGAGGAAGATAAACACTAAGATATTCTTACTCATTCACTTTATCTAAAACTAGGACTCTGTCTGAAATCCTAACCATTATGGTAATGTCACTTATGCTTAAAGAATACCCTAACCTCTAAAGTTATCTAAACCTCCTTCTAATACCTACTATAAGGCCCCGACCTTAAACCTTACTTAATCTTGAGTTATTACAAGAATACACATTGATGATCTTTTCAGGTTTAGAGTTTTAGAGAATTAGGACATAACTATTACATCTCAAAGGATTACAAAGTAGTCTCTTCTACTAAATATCCATAAAATGAAAACTCTTAAAAAAGAAACATGTCTAGTTTCATGTTTTAGGTAGCATGACTTTCCCTTGATCCCATCCTTGCCCCTATTCCACGCTAAGTCCTGTGAAAAACATTTCAAAAACATGGGATGAGCATAAAAACTCAGTAAGGGATACACAAAGAATAAAAACTGTTAGTTTATCAAAACAAAAAGTAAACCATGTATACATTAACAAGGCAATACTTTTCACCTTTATGACGTAGTAAAAACTCTTCACTGAATAAAATATCATTACTTACCTTTTTGTAACCAAAGGATTACCATAAAACCCATATAAAGAACACATAACATATATAAAGGTAACTTTGGAAATAAACATACTTAAGTGGAATAACCATACGGTCGACTCCCACACATATCACTTAATGGAATAGCCATACGGCCAATTTCCATACATACTTAATGGAATAGCCATACGGCCGACTTTCATACCCAATGCATTGGAGGTTATAACGTAACCACCCGTCCTGGTATTCACGGCACCACCCGTCATATGGTTTATAACGTAACCACCCGTTAAAATGTCCAAGTACCAATATAAAATCATAAAACATAAAACCAATATAAAGGAATGATAACATTTCCACATCACAATATATCATAATAGAATCCTTTATCAAAACCATTTTCAAAACCATTTAAAACATTTAATAAAGAGATTTTGAATCAAAGTGTCCCTTACCACCTTGAAGTTTAAAATTTTAAACCATTAATATCCATATAAATAAATCCTTAAAACTATTTTGAAAACATGGATATTAATAAGAACAAATAATTAAAACATTTAAAATGACATTTTGGTTAAAGGGGTTTTACCAAAATTAGAGACACTTGAATACAATAATTGAGGAATAACATTTAGTCAGAACTTTATAATATCATGAGAATAAATGGATTCATGATATAATACTCCAAAGTACAGTATATACACCATATACGAGTGAATTGGTACATAACAACAATGAACCCTCAATAGAAATGCCAAATGTGATGAAATCCCTTATAAAGAAGGTATCCTTAAATTAAGGACAAATTAATCTCGAAAATATGTGTGACAAATATAAATACTCCCAATATAAGTGGATATTAAGTGTAAAACAATAAAAGGTCATTCACACATATTCAATGGATGACATATTCAATGACTACATGTTCAACCCAAAGAAATCGAAATTGGGTTAAAAAGTTCCCTTGACAGCCTAACGGCATCACATCAAAATGAGTTGATGAGAGATAAAAAGTGTATCTCACCACTTGGACATAAAATTTACATCAATAAGGATATTTAGAACATATCCCAACATAACAATATGTAAATTAAAAGACCCAACAAAATAATTCTTTTAAAAAAGAGGAGGGTGAAAGGTTCCCTTATCGACTTGGGTATCTTTCAAAACATACACCCCATGAAAGAAGGACAATAGATAATTGATGTAAATACTCATAAAATAAAGTATATTACACAAAGAGTAGAATAATTGGCATTAAATACACCACTCAATGGAATTTGTGGCAAATGTAGCATAAATCTCACGAGAATAAAAGTGAGATGAAAAATCCCTTACGAAAATTCGGCAGCCTAACGACGCCACTCAAAAATTAAAAAAAAATGGATTGATGAGAGAGAATAGGGTCTCTCATCACATGAACATAAAAATCACAGTATGTTTAATATAAAATAACATCCCAAAAACAATAATTTTGAGCTTTAGAGGGAATGACATAAAAGAGTGTACTTAAAAAGAAAGAGAGGAGTAAGATCCCTTACCTCGGGTCCGACTTGACTCGATCGTTCTTTAACGTCCTGAATAATAAACTTGAGTTAATTTATACTTCCTTAAGAACCTTTTTCAAGTTCATTATTCCTTTTTATATAACTTATTACCATGTTATAAACATTATGTCGTCATTTAAGTTAATAATATTTGTTTTGTCGATATTTTGGTTCTTAAGTCGAAAGTGGACTTCTTACAATTACATGTTGTTCGTGTGGCCAAATGTTTATTATATACAGAATTGTATTCATGATTTAGATATCATATATGTCATATATATCCAGCATATACATGTATTTATAATAGTACATTACATTTGGGGATAAAAAATGAAAGGCACCGTTCATGGAGACGGTAAGCCGTACGTACGCATGAATGCTACTTTCATTTCTATTTTGTATTTTATAGAATGTAATAATAATGATATAAAGGTATATTATAATTCCAGTATAATATCATATATAATATCATAGTTCCATCCTTTATACGTCCCACATATGGTATTTAACGAATCAAATCACTTTGAGGGGGCGGTAGTCCGCACTTCCTTAAATGAAGATATCGCGTTTACCCATATTGGAAACCATAAAGGTAAGCCACAAATAAAAAAATACAGAAGCTTAATTAAATAATAAACATATTATATATCATATATAAAAATAGTGACATCATAATGGCCACCTTTGAAGGTGTTAGATGAGTATTGAACAATCATCGTTTCGGGAGGCAGAATTTTGCCATCCACGAAAACCGTATGTTATTTAACCATTTGATGTAGTTGTGTGAGAGTGTAGCACGAATAAATATTTTAACAACATCCTAGTATATTTAAGATACTGTTGTTGTTACAAAAGATGTAAATAAAGAGAGTTTTGGGGGATGGAGAAGCAAAATAAAACAAATGAACATGAGAGAATGAATTACCTTTAAAAGTGTAACTCCTTTTTATTTAAGACTAAAGGCTTCCTTTGAAAGGATTCTTCCCAAAGGGAACCCTCTAGGATGAGGAGAGGTATGTGGAGAGAGTAAATGGGCAGGGTTTGGCCGAGCCAAAGGCTTGAGGGGTGTGTGAAATGAGGTAGAGGTGGGGGCCTTTTATAAGAGGAGAGGAGGGGCACTTTTGGAATGTAAGGAAATATTACTTTATTTGAAAATGTGTTTCGGTTTTAAAAGGTCCCACATTGATATAATTCGTGGATAAGGTTATAAAGGTTCGAAATCCTCCCATCCAATAAGTTTTTGACATGTGTAGTTCATAGATTTTACATTATATTTCCATTTTATTTTAATCGTTAAATAATGATGTCATCACTGCATCATTATGATGTCATAAATAATTTAATTTATTTAATGTCTAAAAATTATAAAAAAACTACTTTGATGTAGGAAATATTTTTATCTTTCCAATTATTATTTATAATAAAAAGGATGACTTGTATAACCCCACTTAAAAATTGTTTTAGTAAAACATATCATGTTTGTGCCATTTTTAATTTTAACATTAAATAAAAATATATTATTGTCATTTTCCAACTAAAGTGGATCCATGGGGTCCCCAAGTTGGCCCATGGCTTTTCTTGGTCGGCCATGACTCACCCAATAGGTGTAGGACAAGTGTCATGGTGTTTTAACATTCTTATAATATCATTTTTACCTTAAACTACACTAATTACCACAAATCGCGATTAAAAACTTAATAAGTTACTATCCACCAAAAAATTATTTTTATCCCATTGAACCACATTTTACTTCTTAATGACAACCATGTATGTCGGATTTTTGAAATTCAAAACACAGAAGTTGTAAAATTTCATTTAAACGAAAAATCAGCTTTTATAAGTACCACTTAGTGGTTTCACTATTCATCAAAAATTGACGTTTTTCAGAAAATTACCAAAAATTCACCCTAAGCTATATTTGATATTACGAACTCAAAAATGAAGTCCATTTTACAAAATTCAAAACATATTAGTCACATTAATTAATTTAATAATTAATTCCCGTTGTCAGAGCAAATAGCGTGTTTTTTATGAAACAATAAGTATCAAAAGATTGACACTAGTTTAAGTCTGATTTCAAAGTGAAATTAATTCCAACGACCACTATTGGATTTAATGGTAAAAATATATTCTAATTTAACTTTAATACCAATTAAAAAGATAATCTAATCATATAAATAAATTAGATTAAAAGGAGGTTTTGAATTAAAATACAACATTTTACACTATTCATTAAAAAAATGAACTTTATCGGAAAGATAACAAAAATTTACACAAAGTAAATTTTGATGTCCCGATTCTTAATAAGAGTTTTATTTGGTCCAAAAGAATGTTTAAGAGTGAAAAAAACTATATTTAATGATGGTTCAACATCAAAAGGTTATAAGTGAACCTTTAGTGAAAACTAGGTCAAATACGCCTAAAATTGAATTCTTTCCGTATTTTAAGCCTCTATCCTTTATTGGATAAATGTAAAAACATTTAAAAACATATATAATAATATTTTAGTTATTTTTATCCATTCCCGCCATTACAACGGCTACATGTTAACTACCATTTAAAATAATATTATTTTATTATTAGAGTGCAACGTAAGATTCCCAAGAGACTTGTTGTTGTGTGTTGGGTACGCCATCGAGCATTGCATCCCCTTTAAAGTCATATTAATATTTTATTCAAAAATATGGATAAATATGAAAATTTCATATTCTTTATTTACCTGGGGTGTTACAACAAGTGCTGAGAAACGGGATGACTCGTCTGGTAAATTTCTATAGAGAAACCATAAGATGGAAGAGGAAACATGGTGACCCAAGGAACTTATGATGAAGGAGGGGAGAATGTAACCCCACCCCCCCCCCCCACCCCAAGCTTCTATGGTACGTTTATATTTGAATAATACAGTAGTGTGTGTTTTACGCAACTTCGAGTTCTAACACACCACGACCAATCAAACTAGCCATTATGAATAGTAATACCCACTTTTTGAAATTTTATACATTTTAACATTCAAAATGGAATCAGTTTTGTATTCTAAATATTGAAATTAGCCTAGGGTGAAATTTTGGAATTTTTCTGAAAACATTCAATTTTTGATGAATAGTGAAAAACATAGAGTTATTATTCAAAACCGAATTTTTATTTAAATAATTATTTATTTTAATTTATTTTATTTTAGGTCAAAATAGATACATAATTCCTATATAATTTCAATGTAATGTGTTGGAGTCAATTTGTAATAATTTTAGATATATAAAAAAATTATTGAACTTTTCACTGTCTTTTACCAATCTCCTAGGAGAGTTTTCAAATTCACATAAAACATAATTTTACCACTTCTGTGAGTGAAATTTCGAAAATCTGAGAGACACCATTAATATCAAGGAGTAAAATGTGGTTCAATAAGATAAAAATATTTTTTTGTGAATGGTAATGTTTTACTTTTATTTACCACGGTTATAAGTAAATAGGGTAATTGAGGGTACAAATGATATTATTATTATCCTAAAACATGTCCTAATTCTATTTGATAAGTATAATTCGCCCAAAAACAACCTTAGCTATAAAATATGAACCTCTTCGGTCCACATGGATTAGATTAGGACATTTATTATTATTTAATTCAAAGAATAGTTGAAAGAGTTAAATTCAATGTTTAATAACTAAAACATTTTTAATATAGGGTTATACATAAGATAAATTTGATTATAAATATCCATTAGAAATCTAAAAATATTTACAACATAATGGTATTTTATTTATAATTTTTAAATATTAAATAATTTAATTTATTTATGACACAATGGTGATGCAGTAATTACCTATTTAATGAAATATTAAAATAATTGATATTATAAATATAAAAATAAATAAATGTTGAGACTTTTAATGAATTACACTAATTTTATAAGTTAATATGACATGTTAGTATTTCTTAAATTAATTCTTTTCAAATTAATAAAGTTTTTATGACTTTAACAATAAGAAATTATTAAATAGTGTCAAAATTGACATAAAGGAGATTCTAAAACAAATATTATATTATAAATTCATATAATATCCTTAAAAATATATGGTTAGGCAAAATAATTTATATAATTATAGTTGTATCATTAAGGAACCAGTTGGGGTTCTCTTGGAAGTATATAATATTTTTATTAACCATGTAATATAAAAATAAAAAGAGACATCGTAAATGTAAAACTATTTAACTAAGAGTTAAATATAAATGATACGATTAATATAGTGACCCAGACCTGACCAAAATCTATTTTATGAAAGTATTTCGACACATCCCCACCATATCCTCGAAATAAGTCACTTTGGAGTCATTATAAACCAAATATTAATTTATTATAAAATAATATTTTAAGTTTTTCCTATGGTGGCCCTCACCACTCTTATAAAAGGGCACTCCCCCTTCTCACAATTTCATACCTTCAAAGCCTTTGGTTCGGACAAAACCTGGCAAAATATCCTCTCAACATCCCCAAATTCATCCTAAATCCCTTACATTAGTCATAAATTCAACTTAATGATCCCTTTTGATCAAATCCAAAGGAATAACCTGAAGAAGAGGTAATAATTTCACCACCCTCTTTCAAATTCCTTTCTTCTTCTACTTCTTGTTTTTTTGTTATTTCCATTCTAAAACAACAACTCCAGTATTTGATATATACTGTGATGTTAGTATAAATATGGTACAACCATATTCAGTATTATATCCATCCTTTTAATGACATGTCACCATACGTGTGTACGTGTGTCTTACCGTCTCCACGTCATGGTGTAATTGTTATTCAAAACATTATTATTTAGAAGGGTATGATATTTTTGTGTAACAGAAGTAAATAATAAATATAACATTATAATTATTCTTTATATATGATGTACCATCAAATTATATATTATTTTAATATAAAATGAATGATATTGTCGCTCGTGCGTACGTACGGACTACCGTCTCCACGAACGCGATGAGATTCATTCCCAATCGTATCTATTCAAGTATAATTATCATTTGATGATTAAAAACAATTTTTAAGGACTTTATATCAGTCTAGATATGTATAAGATACAACCTATCCAAAAAAACGGATTATGTTACAAAACATATAAAAGAAAATGAGTAAGTTAACACACGAAATGACGATAATACTAAGATATTGTTAACAAAGTAGTGTTAAAAGATCATATATGATATAATATTAATGTATATGATTATTTTATAATTTAATAACAATTCATTCTCCATTATACAGGATTTTAATCTACCCTCAACCAAGAAAAAGTACAAGTTAAGGGTTTATTTCACAATCTATTCATTATCCAAGGTTTTTTATACGTGATTATCTACTGGGACCTCGTTATCATCCACTTCCATGTTTCTTAAAAAATGTATTTCAAAAAACTATTACTGTTTTATATACTGCTATTTAAAGTCATTTATACCCTTTTTTAACTTTTTATAAGATGCTTATAAAGGAATCTTTCCATCATTTTCCAAACAAGGTCATTTTTAACCTTTTTGACAGAATTAAGGTAAGAATGTTTTTTTATCTTGTACGGCGGGTGCGGCTATTTTACAATGTTATAAAATCATTAAAGCTTACCTTTAAATCTTATAAGCATATTTTCAAAGTAAATTTTTTATTTTATAATTATGTGACTTTTAAATGATTTCAAAAAAAGAGATATTTCTCACAAATAGTTTTGATTTCATCTATGTCAACATATTTTGAAGGATTTTAAGATTATTTTATGTTGATTTATTATGATACAAAACCTCCATATTGTATTTAAGGTTTTGTTATATGTTTTACTATGGATGTGTTATTTTTATACCATTCATGGTTTATGGATAAAGTATTGACATTTCGTATGTTAGTTTTAATACCAATGTTTATATTATGTTAAACCTGTTCATATAAGGAATGCATTGGACTTAGTAAGTGATGGGTGGAGCCTTCTATAGCTCCTCAATTCATCGGTAGGTCTCATGAGACAATCTAGTGTCTTGGCACAAGGCCTTGACAAAATCTTATTTGTAGACTTAGCACAAGGCCTTGACTATGTGCTTATGATACTCTGGCATTATTGTTATCCTTTCTGAGATTCTGATCTCACCCCTTTCTATGTATTATTTTTTCCCTGGATGTGATGAAATATTTTATGACAGACCTACAGAGATAGTCTGAAGGGGATATGAGTGTGGACTATGGAGAAAATGTTATTTTAGTTTCTCACTTTATGATTTAATGTAACATTTATGAATGTATCTAGTACTTCCAAAGCTACTAAACCAATCGGTCTTTCAAGACATGATGTTTTGTGATCATGCCAATGTTATGTAATAATTCACCAAATATGGGTAACTGGGGTCAGGGCGTTACTGTTGGTATTAGAGAAATTTTAGTACAAACCTTGAAAGCTAGATTTAGATAAACTCTGATTAGAGCAGATAGACCTAAGATGAACTTTGGGGATTAGTATAGAGGAAATTCATAAAATTTTGGCATTGTAGAGATTTTGTGAGTTTTCCAAGCAATACATACCTATCTAGATACGAGCAGGTAGAGGCGGCTCTTGTATAGATGTACCATGGGGTAAAACCTGAAAACACCTCTTTGAGCTAGACTCGAACGGGAACTGGTGCACGACAATGAGCCTTGTTAGACTCTGGGTTACGACACTCCCAGGGGATATTCTTAGCTTAATTATTATTTTATTTACAAACCATTATGAACGGTTTATGATTATATACTTCCTCAATGAAAACAGTTTTATGATTATAGATTATATCCATAAATTGTTCAATTTATGTTAAGTGTTTTACAAGTATGGAATTATGTATTTCGATTCATAAACTAATCTAGTTTATGAAATTGTTTAGAAATTGCGCCTAGTGGAAGGAATGGAAACTGTATCAATGCACACACTCCATGTAAGGATTTCCCTCCTACTCAATATAATTATAGTTAAGCTGGTGATACAAATGGTTCTGATCATCTTATCACTATACTGGGACAACTCACTTAGGTTATAAATAATAACCTTACCCGTATGGAGCACCTTGATCCACAGTGTGGAGGATAATTGTTAGATCACTTCATAAGGCATCAACCACCAACATTAAATGGGAGTAGAAATCCACTAGTAGTTGAGAAATTGATAAATTCTTTATAGAAAATATTCTATGCCTTGGGGAGTATCGAAAGGGAAAAAAATTTCATCGCAGTTTACCACCTCACTAGGGATGGTGATCAATGGTGGTCATTGATTCAAAACATGAAGAAAGATTATGAAGTAGCAAATATGGAATGTAATGAGTTTAAAGATATTTTATTAGAAAAATAAATTCCTAATGACCATCGAGTGTATATGGAAAGAAAGTTTCTTAGTCTAAGTCAAAAAGAGGATGAGAATACCGCAAAGTATGGGGCTAACTTTACAAGGTTAGTGAGGCATGCAGCAGATTATATACATAACCCAATGATTAAGATTGATCATTTATCGGATTGGTTAAAACCATTTCTCCATCGAGCAATATTCTCACAATACTTCTCATCGTATGAAGACATTATCTCATGTGCTATCAAGACAGAAAATGAATTCTCTTTGTATTATGACATTAAAGAAAAGCAAGAGAAGAAGAGATATGTCGATCATTCTGGGAATGGAAATAAGGGGATGAAGGGAAAAGTTGAATATCCATGCTGCAGTAAATGTGTGAATAAACACCTTGTTACTTTCTTGAAGGGAGTGAGAGTCTGTTATAAGTGCGGTGAAAAAGTCCACCAAGCTCAAGATTGTAAGGGGAAGAAAGAAGCTACCAATGTTCAATGCTATAATTGCAGGGAGATGGGGAATTATGCAAATGAATTTCCTAAGCTTCAGGGGAACTTACCACAGAAAAGCCCAAGGAATCAAGGCCAAGCTTATTCTGTCACTACCGCTGAGGTAGAAGCTCCGAAAGACGTGGTGGAAGGTAATTTAATGGTTTCCTCAAGTTTAGATAATTCATCATTTGATTCTGGATCATCTCATTGTTTCATATCTTCCCAGTTTTCTTAGAAAATTAGATATTACTAATTTGACTTAACAGGGGAGTTGTCAGTCAATACTCTTAAGGGAAGTATCATTGCTACAACATTCTGTGAATCAGTCCCCATTAGTGCATATAAATTTTCATAATCTGTTGATCTCATCATCATACCCATTATTGAATTTGATATAATCCTCTGTATGGATTGACTTTCAGACCATGATGAAAAGATTTATTGTAAGAAAATAGAGGATAAATTTTTGATGATGATGATAAAGAACACCTTATCTTTAAATAAAAATCACCACCACCTAATTCTTATATAGATCCATCCCCACTAGCTCAACTAAACTCGATAATTGGGGAGGAAGAGAATGAAATAACTGTACGTGAGGAATGGAATGTTCAAACACGGGAAGTACTTATTGTGAAATAATATGTAGATGTGTTTCCGGAAGATTTACCTGGACATCCTCCAGAACGAGAAATTGAGTTTTCCATTGATTTAATTATTGTTTCAAGGCTTATATCGAAGAACCCTTATAGAATGTCCACTATGGAATTAGGTTAACTAAAGAAACAACTAGAGGAATTTAGTAATATGGAATTTATTCTACCTAGTGTTTCTCCATGGGGAGCCCCTATCCTTTTTGTTGAGAAGAAAGATGGATCTGTGAAGTTTTGTATCAGCTATAGGGAAATCAATGCTATAACAACAAAGAACAAGTATCCACTACCCCACATTGATTATTTATTCAACTAACATCATTTAGCTCAATATTTTTCAAAGATTGATCTTTGATCTAGATACCATCAGTTGTGTGTGAAGAAGGAAGACATTCTAAAGACAACATTTCACACCAGGTACGGGCATTACGAGTTTAAAGTAATGCCTTTTGGATTGACAAATGAACCCTCTGTATTCATGGATCTAATGAACATCGTTTTCAAGGAATATCTCGATGATTTTGTTGTGGTATTTATTGATGATGTCTTGGTATACTCTAAAAGCTATGAAGATCATAAAAATCACTTGCGCATTATCTTGAAGACTCTTAGAATACATGAATTATATGGGAATTTTAGCAAGTGTGAATTCTGGATTCCGGATATTTATTTTCTTGGCCATATTGTCTCTAAGGATGGAATCTCTTTTGATCCTTCTAAAACAATAGCAATCCAAGAATGGCCATCACCAACGAGTATAAATGAGGTACGCGGTTTTATTGGTTTAGCAGGTTATTATCGGTGTTTCGTCCAGAATTTTGCCTGATTGGCTAACCCATTAACAAAGCTCACACGTAAAGGGGTTAAATTTTTTTGAAAAAATAGTGTGAATAATGTTTTGAAGAACTAAAGAGAATATTAGTCAATGATCCAATATTGTCTCTACCGTCAGGGAATGATGGGTTCGTTATTTATTGTGATGCATCGAAGAAAGGACTTAGTTGTGTCCTTATGAATAATGATAGAGCTATTTCCTATGCATCACGATAGCTGAAAATTCATGAGAAAAACTATCCTACAATTGATCTTGAGTTAGCTGTTGTAATAATTTCTTTGACGATTTGGAGACACTATATCTATGGTGAAAAATGTGAGATTTATACCGATCATTAGAGTTTGAAGTATATTTTCTCACAGAAAGAACTCAACATGAGGAAAAGGGGATGGCTTGAAATACTCAAGGATTATGATTGCATGATACACTACCACCCGGGGAAGGAAAATAAGTTAGATGATTCTTTGAGCGGAAAGGATCTTGGAGTTTTGAACAAACTGAGAGTTGAAAGGGATCTAATTTTCGTAGATCTTGTAAAGATGGATATAGGAATAACCATGAAAGGTGAAACATAAATACTTTTTCAAATATTTGAAAAACCATATTTACTAGAAAAGATAAAGAGTTCTCAGAAGGATGATAAGGGGATTCAAAAAAAGAATAATTTTGTGAATGATGGGAGATTGAGTGACTTTGTGTATGTAGATGGGATTTTAAAATTTGGGAAGAGACTTTGTGTTCCTGATATACCTGATCTAAAATGTGAATTGTTGGATGATGCTCATAGTTTAAATTTCTCTATGTACCCTTGGAGAACAAAAATGTATAGGGATATTGTTGATTTTGGGTCAATTTGTAAGGTTTGTCACTAGGTAAAAGTTGGATGGAAATAGCTTGGAAGAGTCATGCAACCTCTTCCAATACCTGAGTGGAAGTGGGATAATATTATGATGGACTTCATCATGGGGCTACCAAAGTCTCCTAGAAGGAACGATGCAATATGGGTCGTTGTTGACCGTCTTACCCATTCAGCACACTTTCATGCTATAATATATGATCTACCACTTGAAATTCTAGCAAGACTATATGTTAATGAAGTTGTGAGACTTCATAGAGTACCCCAATCGATTGTTTCTGATCATGAACCTCATTTTACATCTTGATTATGGAAAAGTCTTCAGAAAGACCAAGATATTGAACATCATTTGAGCACTACCTACCACCCCCAAACTGATGGACAATCAGAACGGACTATTAAAACCTTAGAAGATATGTTGAGATCTTCCTCACTTGACTTTTAGGGTATGTGGGATCAATATTTACCTCTGGTAGAATTTTCCTGTAACAATAGCTTCCATTCAAGTATTTGGATAGCACCGTATGAAGCATTATACTTCAAGAGATGTAGCACACCACCCTGTCGAGATGATGTCGGTAAAAGAAAAATTGTAGGCCTATAACTGATGGAGGAAATGATGGAAAAGGCAACGTTAATCCAAATCCACATCAAAAAAGCTCAAAGTAGGCAGATGATCTATGCTAACAACCGAATGAAGGATTTGGAATTTCATGTAGAAGATCATGTTTTATTGAAGGTATCTCCATGGAAATGAGTTATATGCTTTGTAATGAAGGTTATATTGAGCCACATGTACATAGTACCTTTCGAAATTCTAGAACAAATTGGGGTTGTAGCTTACTGTTTGGAAATGCCGCCATGTCTCTCCAAAGTTCATGATGTGTTCCACATATCACTGTTGCAAAAATACATGCCTGTCCTAATGCATGTACTCAATTATGAGGAAGTATAACTAGAACCCGATCTATCATATTGCAAAGATCTCGTCAGAATTCTTGATATAAGAGAACAAGTGCTAAGAAACCAGACAACTCTTCTGGCAAAAGTTCTATGGAAAAACCATAAGATGGAAGAGGCAACATGGGGACCCGAGGAACTTATGATGAAGTACCACCTGAGTCTTTTTATGCAGTAATATTCTAGAAATTTCAACGATGAAAGTATTTAAAGGAGGGGATAATGTAACACCCCAATCATCCAAGTTACTCTTCTCTTGGAATAATACAGAAGCGTGTGTTGTAGGAAACTTCGAGTTCTAACACACCCCAACCAATCAAACTAGCCGTTATGAATAGTAATTCCAAGTTTTTGTAATTTTGTTCATTTTATCTTTCAAAATGGACTTCATTTTTGGATTCAGAATATCAAAATTATTCTAGGTTGAAATTTTGGTATTTTTCTGAAAACTTTTAATTTTTGATGAATAGTGAAGAACATAGAGTTATAGTTTAAAACCGAATTTTTATTTAAATAATTATTTATTTTATTTTAATTTACTTTAGGTCAAAATATATTCATAATACCTGTATAAGTTCAATTTCTTTCATTAGAGTTAATATATAATAATTTTAGATATATAAAATTTTATAGAACTTTTCACCGCCTTTTACCAATCTCCTAGGAGAATTTGCAAATTCACATAAAATATAATTTTTTTTCTTCTGTGAGTGGAATTTTAAAAATCCAAGAGACTTTATTAATATCAAGGAGTAAAATGGGGTTCAATAAGATAAAAATAATTTGGGGTGAATAGTAACTTTTTACTTTTATTTACCGCCGTTAAAAGTAAATAGGGTAATTAAGGGTAAAAATTATATTATTATTACCCTAAAACAAGTCCTAATTCTATTGGCTAAATATAAATCAACCCAAAATAACCTTAGGAATAAAATATGAACCTATTTGGTCCACTTGGATTAGATTAGGACATTTATTATTATTTAATTCAATGAAAAGTTAGAAGAATTAAAATCAAAGTTTAATAACTAAAACATTTTTAATATTGGGTGATAAATAATATAAATTCAATTATAAATATACCTTAGAAAGATAAAAATATTTCCTACATAATTATATTTTATTTATAATTTTTATATATTAAATAATTTAATTTATTTATGACACAATGGTGATGTATTAGTTACCTAATTAATAAAATATTAAAATAATTGATATTATAAATGTCCAAATAAATGTAATTTGAGACTTTTATTAAATTACAAAAATTTTATAGGTTAATATGACATGATATTATTGCTTAAATGGATCTGTTTTGAATTAATAAAGTTTTTATGTCTTTAACAAAAATCAATTATTAAATAGTGTCAAAATTGAAATAAAGGAGTTTTTAAAACAAATATTATATTATAAATTGATACAATATTTCTAAACATCTAAGGTTCGGCCAAAGGACTTATATAATGATATTTTTATCATTAATGAACCACTATAGGTTTTTTTGGATGTATATAGTATGTTTATTAACAATATAATATAAAAATACAAAGAGACGTGGTAAATGTCAAACTATTTAACTAAGAGTTAAATATAAATGAAAACGTTAATATAGTGACCCAAACCTGTCTAAAATATATTGGATAAAATTATTACGACCCATACCCACCTTAGAATCTAAATAAGTCACTTTGGATCTATTATAAACCGAGTTTTAATTTATTATAAAATAATATTTTAAGTTTTTCCTAAGGTTCTCATCACCCCTCTTATAAAAGGGCACACCCCCTTCTCTCAAATCATACGTTCAAGGCATTTTGGCTCAGACCACCCCTACCCAAATATCCTCTACACATCCATAAATTCATCCCAAAATACGTATTTAAGTCAGAAAGCCATCGTATGGATCCCTTTTTATCAAATCAAAAGGAAGAACCCGAAGAAAAGGTAAAAATTTCACCACCCTCTTTCAAATTCCTTTCTTCTTCCACTTCTTCTTTCATTGTTATTTCCATTATAAAACAATAAATCTAGTATCTTATATATACTTTGATGTTATAATAAATATTGTACAACCATATTCATTATTCAATCCATCATTTTAATGACATGTCACCATACGTGTGTACGTACGGCTTACTGTCTCCACGTTGTGGTGTAATTGTAATTCAAAACATTATTATTTTGATGGGTATGATATTGATTTATAATTGAATTAAATAATACATAAGACATTATTATTATTCTTTATATATGATATTCCATCCAATTATATATTTTTTAAATATAAAAAGAATGATATTGTCGCTCGTGCGTTCGTACGGACTACCTTCTCCACGAACGCGATGAAATTCATTCCCCATCGTATCTATTCAAGTATAATTCTCATTGATGATTAAAAATAATTTTTAAGGACATGATATCATTCTTGATATGAATAAGATACAATCTATCCTTTACAAACACGAATTATGTAACAAAACCTATAAAAGAAAACGAGTAAGTTAACACCTGAAACGATGATAATATAAAAATATTATAAACAATGTTGTGTTAAAAGATAATATATGATGTCATATTAATGTATATGATTCTTGTATAATTTAATAAAAATTATTTCACCATTATATAGTAGGTTTACCTACCCTCAACCAAGGAAAAGTACAATATAAGGGTTTATTTCACAATCTCTTCGTTATCTGTGGTTGTTTATACGTGATTATCTACTAGGACCTCTTTATCATCTACATCCATGTTTCTCAAAAATGTATTGCAAAACATTATCAAAATTTTATAGACTATGTTATAAAGTCATTTATACCTTTTTTACCTTTTATAAGATGTTTATAAAGGAATCGTTCTATCATTTTCCAAACATGGTCCTTTTTAAACTTTTCGACAGAATTAAGGTAAAAATGTTTTTAACTTATACGGCAGGTATGGCTATTTTCTACCATTATAAAATCATTGAAGATTCCCTTACAATCATATAAGAATATTTTATATGTAAATGTTTTATTTTATAATTATGTGAGTTTTAAATGATTTCGAAAATGCGATATTTCCCTCAAATAGTTTTGATTTCATCTATGTCAACATCCTTTAATGGATTTTAAGATTATTTTAAGTTGGTTTATTATGATACAAAACATCCATATTGTATTGAATGTTTTGATATATGTTTGACTTTGTATGTTTTATTTTTATACCATTCATGGTTTATGGATAAATTATTGACCTCCCGTATGCTAGTTTTAATACGAATGATTATGTTTTGTTTAAACCTGTTTATATGATGAATGCATTGGAAATAGTAAGTGATGGGCGGAGCCCACTATAGCTCCTCGATGCATCAGTTGGTCTCATGAGACAAACTAGGGTCTTGGCACAGGGCCTTGACAAAATAATATTTTTTTGTGGAATAAGGCCTTGACTGTGTGGTTATGATAGTCTTTCATTATTCATTCCATTATTATGAATGTGGTTATTGATATTGCATATGATTATTCGACTAATAGAATATCCATGTGAGTAAGTAAATGGAATTATTTCATTTTATTTTTGATATTTTATACTGGAGTTCAAGTTTAAAAGTATTTTTTTAGTTATACATTTCCTTAAATGTTTATTCTTATTTAAGAAAGTTTCCACTATATTGTTATCCTTAATGAGCATCTAAGGTCACCCCTTTCTATGTTTTATTTTTTCCTAGGATGTGAAGAAATATTTGATGACTGGCCTGCAGGGATAGTCTGCAGGGGATATGAGTGTGGACGATGGAGACTATATTATTTTAGTTTTTCACTTTATGATGTAATGTAACACTTATGAATTTATCTAGTACTTCCAAAGCTACTAAATCAATCGGTCATTCGAGACTTGACCTTTTGTGATCATGCCAATGTTATTAATAATGCACCGAATCTGGGTAACTGGGGTCGGGGAGTTACATTATTTGTGACAATTAATGTGATAATGTCCCAAGGATAGTTGTTGCATTAAAGTGTCATAGCAGATCCCTGCTATGATGAGAACCCAGAAAATCCATAACACTGTTCTGGAATATATGTTCTATGGCCAGATGAAGTTATTTTAGGGACAAAAATAATATAGGTCATTAGGGGTGAGGACTCATAAATCTTTGAGGAACCTTCTAATCGTGTCTTCCCTTGGTAATATCAAGGAGGATATTATGAGAACGAGGCCCGCCAGTAGGAAATTCAAATTTCATAGTTTCATTGTATGTTCCTATCTGCGGACGTGTATATTGGTCCTTAGACTTTAAGATTATTATTAATGGGTATTACAAATTGCACACTTAGATGTATTGATGAAAAGTGTGATGACACACTGTTCGCAGCGAGGTAGGATACATTGGGTGTGTGACGAATAATACTGCATTAATATATAATGCGAGAAAGTATTTGTCCCTTCTTTTCTATAACAGAATTATATATCTTAGGCCCTTTGGTGGAATTGAGATAGCCTAACTAAATCCATGGCCATGGTAAGTAATGGGAGAGTTCAATTCCTGAAATTCAAAGAAAGAATAATCGAGCACATGGGTTGATGGCACTAGCATGAAACCTGCTTGATTGGAGATATTCTGACAAAGGGATTATATTACACAGTAAGCGTTTGTAAGAGGTGACATGTCAATGTAGCGTCAACTTCATTCAAATGGGTTCCTTGACCTGTTTCTAGACAGTAATCTTGGACTTTAGGAAAGCCCGCCTAATTCCAATGAGAAATAGGCCTAGAGGGTCACACCCTAAGTGTGTCCATGTATCTTAGATAAATATTAATTTAACAGGTTAAATAAATATTATTCGCTGCTGTGGTTTAATAATTATTTAAGGATGCTTGATCGCATTTATTTTGACAGTAGTTATTTGAGAAAATATATTTTGGGAAAAATAATATATTTATTAGCGAGTAATGCAGTTACATTTATTTAAGAAATGAATAGCCATTACTCAAGGTCTAACAATTGTGGTGGAGGAAACAAAGAAAAATGGAAAATAAAATTACATTTTGTGTATATTAAATATACACGCCGTATAGTTTTATGGAAAATGAGTACACGTTGTGTATTAATGATTACACACCGTGTAGTTTTTCTAGTGGAGATTTTGAGGATATAATATTGTTTATTAAATGATATTTATTATAATTAGTGTGGGAGCATGTCAAGGAATTAATAATTCGACATGGGGGTTTTAAATAAGAGTTAATTAAATAAATAAAATGCATAACACGTCTATTTATTGTCATAACTCTATAACCTAAAACCTGATTATAAATATCCTCACATCCCCAAAATATTTCCCAATCATTATGCACAACAATTCTAGAGAATTATTTAAAGGCTGAAAGAACTACATCCTCCAAGAATGCTCTCAAGACCGAGAGAGATCCTCCTCCATTAGATCAAGGTGATTGAAGGCTGACATCGCAAGTGAAGGTTCTTCCGTGCTAGCTCCCAGAGATCCCTTCAGTGATGTCTAGAGAGAGGTGGAATACGTGTGGATAACCTCTAAGGGAATCCTACACTTGGATTATATGACGCAATGACAGATCACAAGATCGTGACTGGAGACATCGACGAAGAAAGAATTATACCAAGGTAATTATTGTGAATTAATTAAATTAATTATAACCAACATATAATGATCATATCTCTATGGTTCTAGGACTCCCTCTTTTGATTTTCGTTCTTCGTTCTATTCTGAAGATCCGGTGTTTTATATCGTGACAGATATTGGTTAGAACGTTGTTTAATGCTAAAATCAAAGTTGTGTTTCCCCACCAACATGCTTCTGATGCGCCCAGAACCTACAATAATGACCACTATATAATAGGGCTCCAATATCCATAAAGAATGAGAAAAAATAAATATAATGTATCAAAATATCAATGCCAAAATATGAAAAATGTGTTGCATCGGATTATTCAAGATAAGGAATTTTCATGCATTTAATATCAGTATATATTTATGATACACTTCTACCCCATGATCCACATAGATTATAATTAAGCGAACATGAACATTAAAATTTTATAGAGCCTATTGTCCCCACTAGAATAAAATCTATGAGGGGGTGTTAAAAAAATCAGTATATAAGATTATATAAAATTAGAAATGAACAAAATAGTATTTTTTTCATATCAGGAGATGATGAACATTAATAATAATTTATCAATCATATTATAAGTTGTTTAAATTTCATTCATGTTAAAGTCAATTCATTTTATAGTTCATGAAAAAATTAATTCATTTGTTTAGATCTTTTCTTGTTGATTTCATTAATAAATGATAATGGGGTGTTACAATTTGACATCCAACCACAACCCATTGGCTTCCAAATTGGAGGGGGTTATAGCATCCTTAGTTTACATCACCAAGACACTATAATATAGAAACAAATTCCGAGATCCATATCCAAATATGGGGGATTACATTCCCTTTAGAGAAAACCTTAAACAATATCAACGACATGTCATAATATGATGCATGACATAAACCAAAAATAAATCATATAATATAATCCAGATAATATGTCATATGATATTAAAAATATAAATTCATAATAAGGGTCTGAAAATAGAAAATGAAAAATGTTTCGAATCTAAAAAAGTGGCCCCATATTGACATCTGTGTAGAAAGAACTCTATGATGGTCCTCGTATCAATCACGTCTATAGCATCACAATACTGTATAAGAATATTACAAGAAAAATCCCTTTCCTATGTCATATAAAATGAAATTTTCATATGAAACAATGTGAATGTACATTGAGGGAGTATGGGAACATATTATCAAGACACTGAGTCTTCCCAATTGACCCACAAAGAAAAAAACACATTAGATAAATGATTTATATAAAATATGAGAAGAGATCAAAAAATATTTTTGAAAAATTCTTACGTGTATATATGTAGTCACAAAAATTCACATTCAACATTTAATACTCTATTTAACCATGAACACACCCTATGAATGTATACGTCCCTTAAAAAATCCTAACTCAAGTGAAAAAAATAAATCCTGCCTAGACAAAGTCATCATGTTGTCACGTACCACTGTTTTTCATCGACATAATCCCCACATATATACCCCAAAAGGTATATTCAATGCTTATATATATATATATATATCAACCAAGTATTCTAATGCTACGAGTCAAAATTTTCCTTTTAAACCAAAATCCCATTTTTAAATCATTTTTCAAAATCTGTTCTTGAGCATCAATCATGAATCAAAATATAGTAGCTAATAAAAATAGTTTTTTCTCATACTAACTTATTATGGTTTATCAAATGAAATAAAAGAAAAAAAATTACAAGTCATTTCCTTCTTGTTTTATGGAAAAGTGAAGATTATATAAATCCACCTACCTCTAACACCTGAAACATTATTTCATTTTTGATTTATTATGGATCATTTGATTAACAAGGTTTAAAACATAAGCATATGAATAGATAAAACAATATCTAAAATAAACCTTCATAATATTTCTGATGAGAATTGTATTATTATGTTGAATGAGTGTGAGTACAATGGGGATTAATTCCTATAGAAAATAGATACATCGACTCATCTCAACCATAATCAAGAAGCACCTTACGTATTCGCATCATGAATCATTGAATTTTCAACATATAAAAAATTATAGACACCTCATCTAAATTTTATAAAAATTAGTTCATTTGGTGAATAAATATTCATGAAATGAATAGATCTACCAAAAAAATTCACACCATTAATAGATTTAACAGTGTCTGCCTATAAAACAATTCATGTGATGAAAAAATAGAAACATCATTTTTTGTATCCTATAACCATATTTCATATTACGAGATACATAATCCTTAAAACCCTAATAAAAATGAACCAAAACACATAAAAAAAGTGAAACAATATAAAAAAGGTTTCACCTAAAATTGTGGATTTCACAATCTCCCAACAATTAGGCTTTCCTTCCCTATAATTTATAAGTCCCTAAGGGGCCTGGAAATGTTATGCCCATAGATCTCCTATATTTTTTTTCCCATTACAAAGTCTCTTCATATATTCAGACGTGTTTTCAGGAAACCCACACTAAGGATATCAAAATTAAATTCAAAACGATGAATTTAATTTAAACAATATAATGCTTCTTATACTCAAAACTCACAACAGGTTTGAGGGATACAAGATCATAAATGATCACATTATCAAGACTCATTTTGTAAATTTATAAATAGAATACATGGAACTTATTATAAACCAAAATAAATCATGTTGGTAGAGAAAAAATAAAATAATCATGAAAAATAATTTATAGGATTTCAAATTTTCTTAATTACTAAGTAAAAAACTTCTATTTCTTAACAAAATGATGTTTCTTGTGTTTATGATTGAAATTAAAAAAATATATGCCCCTAATAAAATATAACAGATGAATTTAATTTTTAATATATGATTTATGGTGTCTCTATGATATCCCGATTCATGTCTTGATCATATGTATCTTCTTGGTCATTTAACAAACAATGTTCACACTAATTATGGATTTCTACTAAGAAAATTAGAGTTCGACAAAAATCATCCAAAAATTCCTATAATAGGTCAATATGTATCATCACAAAAAAAATATTTTATTACAGGTGAATTCAAATAGAGTTTAATTATTTATAATGACCCACCATTTTCCATATCATATTTTCAGAGCATGTGTTCAAACTTATAAATTCAACATTTAGAATGACTATCCAAATAGTGGTGATATTCAATTATAATTTTACATCGGGATCTAAGATATTATTTCAAGGAGAACCAAAATAATTTGTGGAACCAAAGATCTAGATCCAAGACCTTATATGTTGGACTACATAAAACTTCACCACTTCCCCGAATATATTACATTATTAATTCTTTCACTATATTAGATTCTAATATCACAATGTAGTGGGAACACATTGTCCATATGTCCATGGACTACCATTTTTAATCATGCATTAGAGTAATTACTCAAAACAACTTCTAATGTACATGGATGTATATCCCCATTTATTGCTAGGTAACAGTAATAGATACCATAACCATTATATTCATTCATTCAAATCAATGATATTTTGATAGATGAATAATTTAATAAAATGACAATCCAATGTTTATTTTAAACTTGAACACAAAAAATGGGTCTCTGATACATTGTAAATATTTTGGATACACGGATGAATATCACATTTTGAATAGTAATATGTTAAAATATGATGTCTTGAACACGTTTTTTGAATTAATCATCGATCATGAATTTGAATTTCTTTCTTGTAATATTCATTAGATTCATCAATGGTTTGCACAAAATTATTTTTTAACCTCATATTAATGAAATTTTTATTAAATCCTTGATCATATTACCCATGATAAAAACGAATCAAAGTAATATCCATTGGAAAAAAATATACATTACTCCTCAATTAAATATTGTTCATACCAACCAACATGCTCATCAATAGACATTGGTCATGATTTTTTTGGACAATTAGTTATATAATGTCTACTGTAAAAGAATCTACCATAAATTTCACATAACATGTTTTCTAACCAAATAAAAAAGTCAAATATTTTTAAACACTCTATATAATTTCAATATCAAAGGATGAAATATCTTTGTGAAAAATTGTGGGTCAAACAGTTATGGTCATTGAACATAGTGAACATATCAGCAAAAACATAATGATAACATGTTTTTAGAGCATGTAACCCTCACATATAATTCAAGAACATGGCTGAGGTAATAAATTTCATGTAATTAAATGTTTCTTAATAGAAAATCTACACATTAATCCCCACTAATGAGTTCAAAAACTCACACCAAATATAGATGAATTATAGAAGAAAATAAATATTTTAACTGGATCAATAATGATCAGGATACATACAAAAGTTAGTGTATCCATATAATAAAAATATATTTACGAAAATCATAACTCGAGAAAAATTGAGTGTATTAGCATATTTATGAAATTATAAGAGAAGAGAGGGGAAAATCAGGAATTGATGTAGGGATAGTTACCTTCAAAACCAATGACATTGTGTATCTCAAATTTGATCTTAAGATACATTAGAGAGATGAAAACTTCTATATTTATACGGTCCATGGGAAAACCATTATAAATTATGACATTATGAGAAATTTAATCTAATTATATCTTTAAGTAAAATTTATTGTTTTTTGTATGAATATAGTGATTGGAACTGGTTATCCAAAAAATCTACATCTAATCATTAAATTTATATTTATTCTAATAATACAAAATAATTTCACCAAAAAATCTCACAATAGGGGATCTAAAGTACAACAAAATGATATGATTAATTAATTTCACAAATTATGCATGTTAATTTATAAACATAAATTACATAAAAGATATTCATAATGACTATAAAGGCATATAATGATGTTTTTTTATTGTAAAACATTAGATTAAGATACTAGGGATACACTGATCATTGTACAATTTTGGGAAACCAATTGGCTCCATTAAGTTGACCAAACAGATCTTCAATTGAGGAAGATGGAATCAATTATTGATCATAATGTGATTTAGTATATGATAATCATTACAAAGAATATGTAATGGATTATTAAACTGATTACATCATCGTCAACTACTCATGAACGTAATATCATTCACTTTTTTATTATTGAATTGATTTAAGAATATTTCATGGAAGTAGTTCAATTTAAAATTACACATCCCTTTCGATCTTGATAATGTGAAAAAAAAATTAAATTTTTTGGGATACAAAAACACAATAGATGAAAATTCTATACGCACAAATACATCCACATATCCAAATTTTAGTACTAAAATTTGTATGATGACATTTTAACAGTCTATTATAAAGTATTTTTGTTCTTTCGTTGACATTCCAATTGTAAAACTTTGAGATTTTAAAAGAACAACATTATTTTGGTTGCATATATGAAACATACCACCATATTTATGTGAACCACAAAAAAATCATTATTTAAATATTATAATTATAAATTATCCATTGAATTGGTGGTAATGAATAAGAATAACCACATTATTATATTTATTTATACATCATAATCAACTAGAATATTTCCATTAACATTAATTAAAAATTAATTAAATTATTTAAAATAATCATCTAAAATTTATTTCCTTTAAAAGTGATTTTTATTGATTTTTGTTATAGAATATAGTATTATTATTTTGAAACTTTTAGAAAATTGAAATTACCAAATTAAATTAGTCTTGGAAATCAACATATCAATATTATAAAATATTTAATTTTTAATAAGTATCTCGATAGAATTATTTTCAGATAAATAGAAAAAATACAAAATATTATTGGGAATAGTATTTCATTTTAAAAAATTTTGAATTTTCCATTTTATATTAACATAATAATGTTTTCATTAATAATAATGAATAGTAAAATTAATTTTATTTTAGTCAATTAAACTTGTTATTTTTTTGTATAAAAAATTATATTATATAAAAATTATTATTATGACTTTTTTAATTTTTTATGTTTTCAATTTAATTAATTTTTTAAAATTATATAAATTCATTCATCAAAAATGGATTCTGTATTTAGAATCATGAATTATTATTTTTAATTAATTTCTTCTTATTTTTCATCAATATTAATATTAACCATATTATGATTTTTCCACCATGGTAGTGCTAAACAAGTAGATAAGGATAAAACTCTGAAACAAGGCTTTATAATTTACATAATTGTAAAAAATATCATATTTGATGTGTGGATTTAGGTAATTTTCCTACAATCATTTAATATATGGAATATTGTTTCTTTGATTATTGTATTATGACCTTTATATTATTTTATGAAAATAATAAATACAAAATTTCACTCTTTTTAATATAATATCTATAATAATTTATCATGATATTAGTACATGGTTATGTACAATTTTAGTAGTCTATTTCAAATAACAATTAATTTTATTTATAAATTCTATTTATATTTAATAATTTTATTTATTAATTACCATAAATTATTACACAATGCTGAAAAATTATATATTCAATTAATAGTTAAATATTATTAATGGTTTTTAAAATATTAAAAGTAATAAAATTTTGATAGATTATTGTGTTCAATTAACTTTATTTTAAAAATTTACATATTATGGATGTTTAAAAGGATAATATTCCAAATAAATTTTTTTCTAGTATTAGTTTCTGTGAAATTAAATTAATAGTGTCTAAAAAGTAATTTATTATATTTTATGTTATATAATATTTTATTACATTATTTAATAATAATAAATATCATTAAATATAAAATCTATGATAATAAATGTACTAAAATTCCATACCTGGTCCATTTATGATCCACTTTTCACCTTGTATGTAATAATATGAACATTTAACTAGAAAACGATGGCATCATGGTTAAGATAAAAATAAGGCTAATAAGTGGTTAAACCAAATGATAAGGTTTAATATACCACTTAAACCTATAGAAATTTATTTTTTGATATTAATTCAAATAAATACTCTTTATATTTAAATTCATTCCCTTTGTAATCATTTTTCATAAGAATTAATTTACTATATTTTAATCTTTTACGAAATTTCTAGAGTTCCCATCTCCTAACATATAAAAGGGAACCCCTTCATTCTATTCTTTACACCAATTTTACGCATGTAGATTATCCCAAACGTGAATCGTTATCTTAAAAATTTCCTTATACATGAATTATATGTGTTGTTTCTCATAAAATACATATCTAATTATCCTTAAAAGGACTTTAATTAAGGTATATTGAATAAAACGTATTCAATATACCTGAGCATTATCAACTAGTTCATTCTGATACACCCCTTAAATATGTGATATACTTCGTTAAATAAAATAATTACCATATTCAATATACATAAATTATATTATTACTAGGAAACATCTTTTATTCATATCCTTTTCAGTGAAATTATAAGATAAAGTATCATCCCTTTGTATGTAAGGTTAACCATATCCACCTAGTGATACAATTTGTTTTCCATTATCATATTTCATGGTTTTTTATAATGATTTTATTAATATTTATAATTTTTATAACATAATTATTCCAATGGAATTATAATATCTTATGTAATTTATTATATTTATATCATTTGGAAAATGATAACGTTTCTCATGCATACGTGTGGAATACCACATCTATGAGGTGATGATATTGGTTTCAATTAATTTTCAAATTTATTCTAGAAAAGATCAATTTAGGGAATATATAATATATATTTAGCATAATAATGATTCTATATAGATAAATTAATATTTAACATTATATTCTTTCATCAACCAAAAATAGAAGTAACATTCAGGTGTACGTACCACTTATCATCTCCATGAATGGTGTAATTCATTTTTCCATATCTATAATTTTGTATAAATGTAGGAATATATATATATATATATATATATTTCATATTCATTATAATTATATGATGACTAAAATTATGGATATGATATAACCATGATCAATATACAAGGACAATATATACCAAATAAAAACTCTCTTGAAAAATGAAACACTTAACAACGGGAAACATTGATTCTAATAAAAAATTATTAATTAATTGTTTTTGAAATATTACATGTGGACAGTATATGATATTATAAGTATATAAATGATTAATTAAATGTATTATAATACATATTAGTTTATTATACAATAGTTTGGATCACTTTTATAGTATGTCAATTTTAGGGTTAGTGTTTATCGTCAAAAATAGTCTTCTTTGAGACATGATATTTTTTCTACTATATTATTTTATAGATGTATGTAATACCCCGTATATATTGTATATACTGAATTTCATAATTTTCATTATTTTTAATGTTTTAATTGTAGTAATTATTTCATGGGTATTACAATTTAATATTCACTAATGCGGTAAGGGTTTTATGTTATAATCTTATCATTTATCAGTGTTATTTAAGATTTATTTATTGTGATGACATCCAATTATCTATCTCCGAATAATATCATAAATATTCTTCTCATTAGGTAATTTAGTGAGAATAAATTCTCTATTTCATTTTACCCACTTCATTTACTCAATTGATTGAATGAATTATTTAATAGAAAATTGACATTATTTTCTCTTCATATTAAAATCATTCCACATCCCTATACATTTTTTATGAAATTTTTTTCAGGAATATTTTTCATATTATATTAATATTTTTTATGATATTTTTAATCATTATTTAATATTTAATATTATTTTTAAAATTATCATTCTTTCAACTTTATAAAATTAGTTATAGTTGACTTTTTACTAAAAATGTGAAATGAATTGTTTATAAACATACATGACTTGAACAAAATTTATTTTCAATATAACCAAATAAATTGATAAATATTTCGGTATAATTTTACATGTTTATATTAAATAAAATTGGTTTCAATGTTATTTTTTAACTGTTTATATTCTAAATACATGATTTCAATGTAAGAAGATTATTTTCCTCATGAAATGCTATATGTGATCTTTTGAAGTAATTTTTCATGAAGGATAGAATACATTTATGTTACATAAGATTATTGGGGATATGATATAATGATACAATATTTATTATTTATTATGTTGTTTTATTATTATAATGAAAATATATTTATGTAAGCAAATTCATTTCCATGGGATATTCCATGTTAAAATAATCAAAAGTTTGTGAAACTGATTTCATTTTGTTAGATATGAAATAATGAGAAGTATATGATATTTTAGAATAAATATGTTTGTTTTTAGTTATTGTAAGTATTGGAATATAATTATGTTTTCCCCTAAAATAATTTTTAATCATTTTTGTAATTTTTGTGTTTTTCATAAAAGAAATTTTATATTTCAATCCCTCAATTATCTAGAATATGATCAAAATGTGGGAACTAAATTTATTAAAGTAGTGGGGGGAGGGGTTACTTACCAATCATTGATTTTGAAATAATAAAATGTTTTCTGATAATGTATATGACTTACAAAACCATGATTTAATCAACCTTGATATATTATTATTTAAATATGAAGCTTCTAACCTAGAAATTGAATAGTTAGTTATAAATATGAATAAAAAACATTTTTATATATATGTATAGAAATATCATAATCAATAAAAATGTGTTTTTTAAATCTTATGAAATTATCATCTAATTTTTATGTCATATTATAATTCAAAAAAATATTTCTTACAAAAATAATTTATTAAAAATTATTATAATTATTCCTCAGAACAAGTAGGATACATATATTTTAAAATTAGATGAATTATTAAATCATTATTTAAAAATAACCCTAGATTTAATTTTAATAATTATTATAAAATATTGCTTCTTCAAAAAATAGTAAAATAATACATATTTTTAATGAAAACTATATTTTTTTAATATTCAGAATATATCCATTTTATTTTTTATTAATCATTATTTCTCTTAAACTTTTTATAATATAATTATGGTCATTAGAATTCATTTTTTGAATTAATTTTGTTAAAAAATTATACTTTTAATATATTTTTCTTAAAACTATTTTTGTTGTGTTCTTTGGTATACTGTTAAATTTATTTCGCTCACTTCTGTGGAATGATTCATGAAAAATGGTTTCTATGTTTTTAATAATGTTGCTAAAATTTGGTAAATGTTTCTATTTTAATTTTGGTTGATATGAGTAGTAACCATAGAAAACATGTATAACCTTAGTATGGGTAAGATTTTCAAAAAGTGGTTAAGACATTGGGATAAGTCTTTATAATTTTATTATCACATGAAGATATCCTATTAGATGAGTGGAGTTTTTTTATTTTCATAAAATTATCTCATTAATATACACTTGGTTCCAAATTTTCTGGATTATGACCTTTTATTAATTTTATAATAAAATAAATAGAAAATGACACGCTCTTGATGTTCATGTTAATAATATTGAATCATAATTGTAAAAAAATGTAATGAAAAGTTTTATTTTTTATCTGAAATATAAAATAATTTTTTTTATCATAGATAATTATTTTTAATTTTTATTGATGTAATAATTACCCAAAATGATTACGCAATAGAAATATGATATATATTCATCAAAGAGAAACATAAAAAAATTTATTTAATAAATAAATAAAGTAATATAATTTGAATGAATTTTTATTTTCAATGAATATTTTTGATATGTATGATATATTAGGGATGTGTGAAGGTATAATATTCCAATTAGATATTTTTAATCATGACATTAATGTAAAAATAAATTAATATGGTCTGAAATGAAATATATCATATTATATGTTAAATAATATTTTATTAAATTATGAAACAATTATAAAAAATTAAAATAGGACAATTAAGATAATACATGGATTAAAATTTCATCAATTTTACAGTAATAAATAAATTTATAACTTATAACAAAAATTATAACCCATTAAAATTAGAAGAGATATTACTTTGGTTAAGGATAAAAATGGTTAAAAATGTAGTCAACCCAAATGATATGGTTTAAACCACTGACTAAACATATCAAAATATTATTATCTTATGTAATTTCAACCAAATAAAACCTTATATTTTATTAAAAATGTTTTTGGATGAATTCTCTAGATAATTTCTTTAATACATTTTAATCTTTTACAATATTGCATGTTGTCACCCCTCCCTACTTATATAAGGGAACCCATCATTTAGTTATTTACATCACATTTATCAATATATCTTAACAAACCCTAATAAATTCTCATATAAACAAACCAATACATGAATTATAGGGTATATTAATCTTAAATACCATTGAAATTGCATTTAATGTGCAATCTAATAGGGGACTACCAATGAAGAGATAAGCATCTTACCCAACCTCTTTCAATTTTTTTCTTCTTCTACATGGTAGAAATTAGATATATTATTCATAAAATAATAATTTTTATACACCCAATATACTGAAAAATTATTTCTATTATTTTGAAACTGCTTTTATTCACCAAATTTAAAACCATAGAGGAATTAATATATAACTAGTTTTTATGTACTACGTAGTGTCTCCACTAGTGATAGAATTAAATTTTTATCGACATCATTCTGGAATGGATACTATGATGTGTTTAATAGTTATGATATATATGAAATAATATTTATTCTATAATTATAATACATTTTCAATATTATTACAATTATATCCATTGCGAAATGATAATGTCTGTAATGAGTTCGTGTATACTATCACCTCCGTGAAGCGATGAAAATCATTTTTCATTTTATTTTTACATGGATTTAAATAATGATATATTTAAAGATACATATTAAATAATTTTAATAATAATAAAAATGTAAAGTTTATTTATTATCTACCGATCGTTTCTTGGATATTTCTAGAAATAGAAACAACATTCATGCACAAATACAACCTATTATCTCTATGAATGGGGTAAATAATTTTTATATATCATCATTTTATGAATGAATATATATATATATATATATATTATATATACATTATATTTATATAATTATCAAATATCATTATATGTGGTAACTATGATCAATGTAAAGTACCAATACTACTAATCAATAATTCATTTGGAAAATGAAATAGTTAACACATGAAAACGATTAGTTTAATAAATAATTTCTAATAAATGGGTGATAAAATTTAATATTTGAAATAATTTAAGATATTAAAATTATGTAAATTATAAATTATATAATTATATTAAATTAATTTTTCTTATACTTGAGGACACATCCCTTTAAAAAAATTCTAACTTTAGGTAAGGCTTTAATAACCGAAATTGTTTTCATTCAAACATATGTCATATCCTTAACAAATATTCTATTAAGAGAATTATGAAATTATCCATCATAATTTTATATCGTGAAATTGTATAAGTTCATGATATAAAATTTATGAATTTATTTTATTATTTTATGGGGATTATGATTGAAAATTTACAAAGCGGTAAGGGTTTTATATTATAATCGTATTATTTATCAGGATTATTTAAGATTAATATATAAAAATTAAATATTATGGTAAAACTAAAAATAATATCATTAATTTTATTATAATATATTAATTTATCGAAAATATATGTTTTAATTTCATTTTCCTCCCTCTAACTAGTCAACAGATCAAATAAATTCTTTTAAGGAAAAATTAATTTATATCTCTCTTAGTTCATAATTAATTATCTTCCATGTCCATCAAATATTAAAATTTTGTAATGAATGGTTTTAATATTTTTATATTATTTTAAAATACATGTATACCCATGATTTTGTTTTTACAAAAAAAAATTAATCTTCTTGTTGTATTCCAAAATGAGGTGCTTTATACTTTTTATCCTAAATGTGAAAGGCGTATTTTCAATGTTCATGGAATGAAAAAAATTTCAAACCATAATAAACTATAAATTCATTAGTTATAAATTAAAATTTTTCTATTTTATATTTCAATGAAATTATTTTCATTAATATTTCATAAAATTTTATATTTTAAATAAGTGATTTCAAATTGAAATGATTATTTTCCTCATGTAATGTTCAATGTGATTGATTATCATAATTTTGTGACTGTGATATAATCCTTTTATGTAAATTATAGTTTACTTTCGATATTATCCAAGGATTTTATCCTTATTATTTCTAGGGTTGGTTAATAAATATGATGGAATGATTTTTATGAATCCTTCTACTTTTCCATAGTCAAATCCATAACGGAATTATAAAATATTTATAACCCATTTTGTTTTCCTATATGAATTCTATAATTAAATTTTTATAAAACTAATTTCTTTTAAATATTTTATGATATAATGAATACATTATGATCTAATGGAACACATATATATGGTTATAATTATTTTAATTGTGGTATTTGAATTAAATATCCCTATAATTCATTGGTTAAAGATGGATATCTCATGAGGTAATTAAGAAATAAATGCGGATTAAAATGATTATATAAAGGAATCTATCCAAAATTAATATCCTAGGGATTGAACCATTCCTAAAATGATGGATTTAGGAGTTATCCTAATCAACTATGATAGTCTTGTATTTGATCCTTGAATTCAAATAAAACTATTATTATGCTTATGTGTATTCTCAAATCATATGTCTTATAGAAATGAAATTATCTCTAGATTAGGTTCTTTGAAACCATTATGATTCATTTTTATAAGCTATCATGTTTTTCCATGATTCTATATTATGACTTATAACATAATAGGTATGGTTTTCAAATTTTAATATAATGTTATCATTAACTTATGGTCATGTTATTATTATGTAATCCTTGATATATCCCTTTTTTACCTTTATAATGAATATCATATAACACTTTATTTTGTTTCCATTCTCCATGTTATATGGAAATTTATCAATTATGATATGTCTATGAAATGTTCTATTTTTAACGAACATAGTCATATATTATTTATTTCACTTATGAACCAGCAATTAATTTATTTATGTTTCCAAACGAACTATACCAATATGAATCTATTAGTGATCATTATTTAATGTAATGAATATTCATATAATAAGATACTATATGTATATATATGTGTGAAAAAATGGTCACTATACCATTCCCCTATAAGAATTATATTTAATCAACATGGAAATGTAAATTATACTCTTTGTGCATAACATTATATTTTAGATTACGAGTCTTCCAACCAGTGTATTCCTAGAATTAAATTATATATATTCATGTATAAAAATAGAAAACATCTAAATAAATTATAATCAATGTGTTATTATTGAACACGATTCACAAAAATTTCATTTCCATTAATTTTATCTACGATGTGGTTTGGATGCTCATCACTTCCATCCTTATTTCCAAATACAAACCAATTTTATTTCCCACATAGGAAGAAATGAATGAATGAGAAGCATAATAATCAAAAATTAATTTCATAAGATTGTATTTTAGGACAATGGAAACTCAAACAATTGAGGGTCATACTTTATCCTCTATGAAAACCATTTAATCACCATAAAACTATTATATATTTCATTTTGAGTTTTCATTGATTCCATTTAATGGTTTCACATACTATGATGTCTGTTTTTATCTATAATTACAATGAATTTAATTATTTTTGTTTCAAAAACTCTAATGAAGTGATTGATCAATATCAGAATGAGTGACCGATGTCACATAAGAAACTTTCCAACTAATTTGCTATAGAGAATAATATAAAATAACACTGATAGTGATATATTAGACCATATAAATATCATTATAACTATGGTGTCACAAAATCCTTCACTAAATGGTCAATTGAACCAAATTTGAACTATATTTTCTTATTAATGTGATTAGAAGCAAGAGAAACAAATCATTTTGACTGATTTTTTGGTAGGACAATTCTCGTGGGATTAGTATCCCTCTTATACATGTTTCATGCCTTATAGTTCCCAAATTATCCTATTTAAATAAAACTTATATCTAACATAAAATCCCCTATGATATTCCTTTAGATGTTACATGATAAATTTACCATATATGAATAATCAATAATATAGATAATGAAAATTATATATTTAATGTGTGTTCAGAGTCTTACCTCATATATAGATACAATAATGTACCTACTACTAGGAAATTTTGTTGAGAACAAAACTATGTTCATAATCATTGATGTATACTATACTATATATATGTTCTCTTTTGTATGAATGAAGATGTGCATTTTTTTAATTCATTTATTGTATGATGATATAAATTTTTACAAAAAAAACTCACCAATCATTCCTATGTTTGGTCATAGTCATATTTATTTTTAAGGACAAAATATGACCATAAACATGTGAGATACTCTATAATGAATATTACTAGATTAAAATATGTATTAGATATCATCTCAATGAAATAATTTTTTAATCAATGAAATCAACACATATTATTTGATTATTTATCAAGCCATGTGAATAATTAATAAATTATGTATCCAAATCTTTGGAACATAATAAAAAATTGACAGTTCATTATTTTGATTTCCACTGTCCACTATCAAGATACATTGTACATGATTTGTATCATTCTTCCCATATGAATTAGTTTAAATAAAATTTTTAGATCCCTCACTCGGATGATTGATTATTCTTATATCTGGTACTATTTCACAAAAATAAATAAAAATACTATTACATAATCACCACTTGAATTTTTTAATGCCATAAGATATTTTTAATAATAACAATCAACATTTTTATAAAAATAAAATAAAAATAACTATAATAATGAAGTCTCTATAGTATGTATTATTGGTATAGAATAATGAAATACCCTCATCAAATAAACCCACATTGATGATTATTCAACATTACTATCAGGGTTAATGAATATCATTTTATAATTGAACATCCCTGGTAAAAAGTTGATAAAAATAATAGGTCAGTTATGTTTTTTAATGATATACATTTCACATCAACAAATTTCCTACCAACATTTTAATATCCCTATTACTAAATCAAACAAACTGATTACACTTATATCATTACACAATATCCTATTTTATTTGTAATATTCAATTTAGAAGAATCATTAGGTTATCTTCCTAGTACACCAAAGGCCATTGATAAATTCCAGGGGATTTACCAGAAAATGGGGGATGAGTTTCCCCCATGGAAGGATATAGAAAACTATTATAGTACATAATATGATTCATGGTTTAAAAAAATATCACATATAATATAAACCAGATAATAATTAGAGGTAAAATGAAAATATAAATATGCACTCATGGTCTAAATACTCAAAGACATTAAAGACACTAAGAAACCAAACTAGAGTTATAATGACTCTAATGTAGAAGACCTCCACACTCTTAATCTTATCAAAACCAATATATAAATTCATGATACTTAATAAGAAAAGAATGATGATTTCGACATTGTTATATCATGGAAGAAAAAATCATCATAATCACTAATGTGTATATACAGTGTTTGAGTATGTAAAATCAGTAGGGAAACTGTGAGACTCCACAAGCATTCCTCTAAGAGAATAACATGCTAGATAACAATTTTATATTAACTTTTAGAATACTCCATCAATGTTTCTTACTAATTTACTAGGATTATATATGTATTAATATCATTTTCTGTCTAACATGGAAAATTATTATTCACAGAAAATCACTAAATGAAAGAATCTAACCTTTTAGAATGTCTTCTCTAAGTAGTGAAAAAAATTCCTAACTTATTCCAAGGATCCACCTATTCATTAAAAACTGTTACCCACTTTCACTAACCTTACGTAATTATCCATCATGTACCCATCAATACAAGTATGTACAAACACAAACCCATTATTCAATATCCACAAAAAAATATTTCCTTTTTTAAAACAAATCCCCCTTATGAAAATAGTTTTCACATATTCATCATGATTTTCACCCAAGATTTACAATTTAAAAACTGTTATGAATAATGGGTTTATCTATGTATGACACATATAGGATTTTTTATGAAAAATAAATGAAAATAAGTTTGAATTCCAATACTGTATGTCCTAATTAAATGTTTAGAGATTTGAAATCAGCCTCACTATAATAGTTTATACACACATCCTTTTTCAATCCACATAAAATAATATGATTCAAAAATTTAAATTCTTTATTATCTATTGGGATCTTCCTCCTAATCAAAATGATATTCCCAAAAACACCTCAATAAAGAATATTTATAGAGGTGTGTGGGAGAGAGACTAATGTGGATCATAGAATAAAAATTAAATAAATATACAAGAATCAACATTATTCCTAATTTCAATTAAACATTTATATCATGAATATTATATAATTATATATATATAAAATCATGTTTCCTAAAAAATGAATACAGAATTCCAATACACTTCTTGAATAATAATTTACATGCTCATTGGATCATCATTGAATCATTCTGTCAATAAATTGAATTTATTGTGTATTACAAAAAGACCAATAATGTCATGAATAACCATTAATGTAATGAGATATCTTTTAGAATCTCACAATTGGTTCCACTAACTAGTTCACTACATGACCTCAGGCACCTCCCCCCCACACATCCGAGGTCACTGACTAGTAGAAAGGTTCTAATATGTTACATACGGAAGCTACACCCTCTTTACTATTGTAGGAAAATAGTTGAAATCAATATGAATAATAACTATGTAATAATGGTATATAACCTTAAATAATAATGAATATCATAAAAAATAAAAAAAATAAGATATGTTCCCAAAATACATTATAGAAAAATCATATATCATGGTATATTCAAAAGTCTAGAGAAACATGAAATAAAGAGATACTAACTATCCCCCAAATGGGACATAGATTTATATTTGGTCCCTATTTTTAGGCTCCATTCAAAATTTAATCTCATCCATATGACATGGATCCCTTTCCCTCATTCTGACCACTAACCATGAAGTCATCTTAGGTACAAATGGAGACCTTATCAGAATATGAGTATAACTTATTTGGCCACCACCGGTGATACATTACACAATATCTATCCTAATAACTATTCATGGGGTGTACAAGCGAATAATTAATATGATAATAAATTTATAGATGTTTCATAAAATTAATATAGATAATTTAATCACATTGGATATTTGGTCCCAAGGGACTCCTGATCCAATATAACCTATGTAATTCCATTTAAGTCATCAAAACCATGTACCATTGGGGAAATATATTTTATAAAAATGTATGTAGTCCAATAATTCAATCTACGTATAAGAAAAAAATGTGTGACAATCCGAATAAATGATTTTGAATTCCATGACTTTTGTCCTAAAATAATGAGGTTTGAGTTCCATTTACACCCACCCTAATCAATGACATGAAACTCCATATCCAATAATCACTACCATTTAATTAACACTAAATTCACAATTCCAAAAACATGATCTATTTAAAATATTAATGAAAAAAGGAACACCATTTTTATTTATCAAAAAGTTAATATTTTGTTATAATCAAATCCTTTAAGAAACATTCACAAATAGTCCCTTTTACAATTTTTTTATAGTCACAACCACAAAAATTGCTTTCTAACCATTTAACCTTGATGATTACAATATTAAATTTATCATGTCTACCCTTATTTACTTTATTTTTAATTATTTTCTATGAAAATCCTTACATCCCATTATGTCATGCTAATAATCCAAATATCATGTACATATAGTTCAATCTCTTTAACCCTAAATTTCATCATTTTAAAACCCATTTCACCATTTTGGAAGGATCATTATATCCCATAGGAGGAAAGAGGCCTTATCAGGAAGCAGGAATGCACCCAATGTTTCTTATGATGTGTCTCAAAAATTGATTTATTGCCCAAGTTAATTTACATTGTCAAGGAATGAAATTAACAGTAGTAAAATTTAATGAAACAACCACATTCATATGAAAAAAATCAATAAAATGAGAAAATATTGTAGACCACAAACCATATACTTGTTGATAAAATTCCAAAAAAAAAAAAATAGATTCTAGAATGAACAATTGAAAACCCAATAGTGAAGAAATACTTGAAAATATGGTTTATGATTTCTATATAGCGATAATACCATAATCTATGATTGAACTATGAAAAATAAATAGAATGTGAGACCTAAATGGGGATTCAAATTACAATATATGAAACCTTAACTGCTAATGGATCAATGGATAAAGTTCCATGGAAATGTCAGGATAAGTATATTCAAACCAATAATTTGTAGAGTATATATTTATGTGAGAATTGTGGGTATTGAGTATATTCATATATGGGAAATCAGTAAAATTGACACTTTTAATAAGGTATATGTTTTGGCCACATTGGTTTCCAAGAAATGTTGTAACTTTATGGATTCTCATTTATAAAAAAAATGAGTCACACATATTGAGGGGTCATCCATATATTTTTGAAGCATGTGCTGAAAAAATCTGGAAGTATCTGGTAAGCTGCACACAATTTCAAGGCATCCCCTTGCGTGGATTATAAACCATTCTACCATCTTCTATATGAGGCATGATAATGTTTTTTGGATTTTACTAACTATGTTCCAATAATGTTCCATGGTCAATATTATCCCATTTTTCACTATTAATGTCCCAACCCCCTTGGTATATCCAAGGCCATCAATACCACCTAAAATAATTTCATTCACTTTTTTAAAGGAGTATTACCATAATTAAGAAAAATGTACCTAATATAAAAATCAATTTCAAATAACCTCCACATGTTATCATGGATCATCGTCAAGCATCTCTTCCAAGAATCACTAAATATAAAAGGTAAAATTTTATTCCACTATTCCCACATTTTAGTATCCCTATCCTAGGATTCCTCCTACACATGGGAATGTTGTTATATTACTCAAGGCAAAGTTATATTCTTACACTGAATAAATTTATCTCTATGTTTCACAAGACAAATTAGATTCTACTCAGTGGACACATAATCCATAATCTCTACATCATATAAATTAGTCAAATAAGAAATTTTGTATCTATTCTATCAAATTTGGTATTTTTGAATAACATCATGTGTATAACTAATGAACTATGGAATATCTAATTTATATTGTACAAAACTAATCCACTCCATAGTCTTGAACAAGCTGACTAACCTGGGTTCCAACATACCCTACATCTAAATAATTTGGTGATCCAACTTTAGTGACACGAAAAGAAGCACATAGTCACCAAATATATATTATAGAGGCTGAGGATATCAATAAATATATGGGTTATATTATATATGATCTATATATATTAACTTCTAGATAAATTGGACCTTCTATACAATCTCCTACATGAAACATAGTCCCAAAAACTCATAATCATCTTCTTGCATCCAGAACAGTGGTGATCGGCATGACAAACCATAGAGCACCACATATGATTCCATCTAAATATTCACATGATACTATTGTTGTATGTAAAATAAATAGGCACTAACTAAATTTTCCAAGTCCCACACATATCTGGGATACATGCTAATGAATTTTTCTCAAATACAAGAATAATACATTATGATTTTATCTAAATCTGAGGGTGGAAGGTTATACTCAAAATCACCATACTACAAAGATATATATGAAATCATCTCCATATTAGTAATGTAAAATGAAAATCATAATCATAAATGAAACTCTATGGAACTCCATGAGAATACACTACCTATAACAAATAGATATTCCTACTGGTCAAAAGTGAATGTTTTCCAAATCGGTATGAAATGTTATTTTTTTCAACCATAACAACCCCAAATATATCATTTCATTCTACTATGGAGTCCTAAAAAAAGAATCTGAATTACATGATAAAATCATTCCAGTTTTATTATATATTTCTCCACATATATAAAATACAAGCAATACACTGATGGAAGACCATCACATACTGATAAATGTAGAATTACACTACTAAATAAATTATCTCATTCTTTCTCCATGGAGACAAATGTAGTCTATAAATAACATGGTATATTTGGATAAAAAGATGGTGAATCACACACATTAAAGAATAAATCTCTCTAATCACCTCCTCCAATATATATTCAAGCTCAATAACATGACAGTGTATATAGATGATCTCATCATCATTGATAGTCTATTTAGGACGTACCCCACCACCATCAAGAATAAACCACAATTCCTGCCACTCTAGATCCTCATAAAATCTCACATTATACTTTCTTAGATGTGTGGGATCAACTAATAAAGAATCTACGTCAAACTATTATAGCTCATCTAGACCACTTATATGAATCCGGATGAACAAGTCCTTCATATTCTATTAGTGCTGGACTTTGGGAATTCTTAATTTCTTTTCATCAAAAATAATGAATCAACCACATTATTGCCCTTACCAACAAATAAAATAGTAAATATTAGGATGATTTGATAAACTAAACCCACACCTGATTTTGATTATTCAAATACATTTGATAAAAGATAATATTTAAGACTCACATGATAAATATAAACAATAATCCCTATACTAAGCAGTTTTAACTACCTACAATTCATGTAATTAACCACTAAGGTTAAATAGATATCATGAATAGGATATTTACAGTCATGTGTACACAACAATAACATTCCATATTCCATGAATTTATCTCCTTTCTTTAATACTACCCCATGCTCAATCTTAGATGCATCAATATACTATTTATATCCATCTCCCTTATTTAGTAATATCAAGAACAGTGATGTGTTCAAATTCATCGTTAATTCATAAAAACCATTCTCACATTACTATGACTGATGTAACTATATACCCTTCTTGTTCTATATTATAATAATAACTTCTATGTTTGAAGATTCTTAGATATGAATTTCTTATTAACCCCAAAAACTAAAAAAACTACATAAATAAAAAAACCATAGGTTGTTAACATTAAAACATATCCTTGAAACTCATTGTTTCAAATAACACACCCTCATCATAGATGATGTGTCCCAATAATTATAACATTTCAATGTAGAAATAGGAATAAAATATCATTTTGTATAGCCGATGCCATATTTTTTTTCTCAGCACAATTGCAATGTGTTATTTTTGAACTTCATGACTTACTGAGTACAGTAAGATGTTATCAACAAATGTGAACTAAAAATTATCCACATAGAGGTAAAATATTTTTTTCATCAAGTCCATAAACACAACAAAAACATTTTTTTAACACAAAACAATCATTAAATACTTATTAAAATCCATTAAACGTGTAAATGAATTTTTGGTATTTCCAAATGTGTCACCCTATACTGATTATAACATTATCTCAAATCTACCATATATAATTATGAATCTCCCATATACTGGTAATAAAATATCATCAAAATATAAAATATGATAATATTTATTTCTAATCAACTTTTTGGGAATCTTGTATTCAATACAAAAGTATAATGTTCTTTCATCTTTCATAGAAAACAAAATTGGAGAACCCCACAAGTACATAATTGGATGGATAAAAACTTTACCCAAGAACTCCTCAAAAAATGTACAAATCTTTTAATGGTTTTCATAATCCATTTTTTATGGTGGGATATATATTATCTCAGTTCATGGAATCAATTAAATCATTAACTCAACATCTATATTGTGTGTAATCCTTGATGACTCATTAGGAATCATATCCTACACTTGATTGAATATTGGAGGGAACAAATAATTATCTATGCTCCATTAATCTGAAAAAATACTCAAAATATAGGTTTTTGAACTCATGTAATTTATAATAAACTCACCCTATATGGACTACCTAGATATCCCCATCCTCACGATGACCATATATGTTACCCTCCGGTGACATTAAGGTCGCTCAACTATAGTAGTAATAAATGTGATATTTGTATGAAACCAACTATTCCATGCCTATTATGAAGTCAAAACCTGACATCTAATTCCTATAAATGTACATAATAAAATGGTACCCACCATCCATGATGGATCACCCCTTATAAAATTAGATTCCCTCGATTTTCACCCCAAAAACATGTCGATTGATATATTCCAACACATTATATTGGTCCTCAAAATCAAACATCAAAAAGTTATTGGTTATATAAAATAATATGATTATCCCATATCAAATAAATAAAAACATCTATAGAAGCTACATGTATTATACCTCAGATATTCGATGGCCTAGCCTCACTACTATTCAGAGAAAATGAACTTCATGCAAATAACATATCCCAATAACATATTTTTCTGTTAGAGTCCCTTATATTGCACGATCCTTCTGATATATATTCTCTTTTTCAGAACCAATAAGTCTACCACCCTGAAAAGTATTTCTTGTTGATATTTAACTTCCATACTGATATGAGGTATAAGATCCTCTCTAGGTGCTATGTGTCATCCTTGGTCATCCATCACTATCTAACTACCAAGGGTTCCTATAGAACCTCAATACATGTCACATATTATTTTATTCTTATCACTCTACTATTGGTTGATGAAATTGTCCATGAAATTTTTATTGATTACCAAATTGATAGTATGACACTTAATTTCCAATCTAAGAGCCATATCCTCTCCTTAGACTATACTTCTACCACTTCTCTCGAAATAGTTATCATAACAATTATTCCTTCTATCTTTTACACTGATGTTGGATGGGATCCCCAAAAGGGTATGACTGATGGTTATTTTTAGGGCTCTCTCAGTCGTATGCATCAGGATTAATATCTACTTCATCATCCCAAGAAACTCTCAATGGTCCCCTCATTCATAACTGGGTGTGGAATTGATTTCCTAAGGATGGTGGTCATATGGGTCATTAGGCCAATCAACTCTTTGGGAATCACATTGGTTGAAAGGATGGTAGGTCTATCTCATCTCACCCTTTTGGGAGGAATTATTTCGTACTCTATTTGATTTATGATATGTTTTAGAATCTCTTACTAGGCCTGATACGGGACCGTTTACCCAAATTAAAGTACTATTGGTTAATTCCCATTGATATGAAAATTTCTAGAATTCCATTTGATTCTCGCTCAAATTTACCCAATAGATGAAGGTAGAACGGTCCTTGTAGTTAGCTTGGGTAATCGAATCCTTATGGACCTAAGAAGAAACCTATAGACACATACATTATATGGACTGTTTTTGGCTATGAAGTGGCCAACTTGGGTTGATTTTATATGAGTTTAAAGGATAACTAACAGATTTAAGTGAATTCAATTTAAAAGAATGATTTGATCCTAGGTTATCGCTTGGGGTGGATTGGATGAATTACTTTTTTTAATGATTTCAATTTATTATAATTGAGATGGATTCATTTAATAAGATCAAAAGAAATCATCACTTACTGGTTTAATGCCTACACACCCTAATACTAATCACATATACACTTGAAGGATCAATGTTTTGAGCACTCTAAGGTAGAGGTTCGTATTAACACTTGAAATGTGTGACCTTAAATTCAATAAGGATGAAGATGTTTTAAAATCATCAAATAAAAGTCTCATTTAAAAGAAGTGATTATCCATTAATGGAGTGATAATTAACATCCAATCCATCCCCTTTATACTCCCTTGGATCAACTCATAAAAGATTTATCCCTCCATTGATGACTTGTCTTCAACGGAAGCGGGAAGTAGACTTACAAAGGTGGAATTGATGAAGTAAAAACAACAACAAAAAAAGATCACTCCTCTGTTGTGTGATAAATATCACTAGGTTTGGTATGAACAAGTTCACACCATGAACCAACGGTATAAAAGTGATAAGGATAATAACAGAATAATAAGAGAAGAAGAACTTTTATTAAGAAACTAAGGTGAATTAAACAACTTACATGAGAAAGAAATGCGATTACAAACACAAAGCGGCAGCATAACACTACAATGAAACCAAGCACCAAAGATCCTTCAATCCTTCAACACCACTGCCTTAAATAGGCATTTTTGAGCCCTTGGGTAGAGCCTCCAACAGTCCAAGTCTCCTCAATTAATTTTGGTAGGCCATAGGTGGGTGACAAGTAAGGGAGAGTTGATTTTTCCACCCTTGACCCGAGGTGGCAGCCAGCTTTCCTTCACTGAACAAACGCGTCTGTAAGACCTTATAGATGGCCGAATCAGAGTGGGACATAGAATCAGAAAATGGAGCTCCGGATGTTTTCTAACCTCCTGTAAAATTGGGGCCCATTTGGAGTTGTGGATTACGATATATGATTAAATTAATGGGATGTTTTTCTGGGCCGCAGAATATGGCCCAGAATTGTATCTCTAACTTCGTCAGCCTTAATGACCACCATAGAAGAAGAATTAGCATTATCTCATGAAGAGTGATTTGTTCCTATACATGGCTTCTAGCATCCCACGAATGTTGGGATTAATTGGGTTTGTATTTTTGTCCCCACAAGCTCATCAGTGGGCTGGTGTCCAATCTACCTTCTCTAGAATTGCTTCCTTCCATCACAAAATATCTCCATCTTATTCCATGAATTATCCATTGATCCCTGAATGAAAAATGTTCAAATTTAAGTGTAGATAAAGTTACCAAAATATAAAATTAAAAAATTGATAATTACATTCCTTAGAATCAGATGACTCATTGGTCCTAAATTGGTGTATATTAGGCATGAAGTGCACAAATGATGAGAATGGATGTTCATAATGAAAATGCACTAACTCAGGCCCATAAGATCAAAAATGAACATTTAATACCATTAAAATTTAATTAAAATATTTGTTTTTATTGGATAATCACACCCCCCAACTTGATATTTTCTAGTCTCAAGCAAATAATTCAATGATTTTATTTGAATTCCTTTCTTCAAACATATTATAACAAACAGTGCTCACAATGTAAACTGCACACAAATATATTTTTATAACCTATCAAGATAATTTAAAACAAGATTAATTTAAATGAATATCCCAATACTAAGCTCATTCCTTTGATCAAATCCATCATCAAACTTCATCTAACTCAATTAGGTGTAATTATGTGTTGTGTATCACAATAGATATGGGGGTTCATTTTCATTCAAGGGGGAAATCATAGAAGCGCTAGGTGAAATCGCATTTAATCCTAATAAGAGTATTCTTAATTCTTTTTTTTTTGATTTTTTTTGCAATATTGCCATAGTAATTGAGATTGCAGTTAATCAAATTAACCCATGTAGCAAGACTTTGTCGATGACTCCCAGTCTCAAAGGCCTTAGGGCACCAAGTGAAGCCCACATACTTGGGCATCGTATCGAGTTAACTTAATCAAAAACAAAGTCATATTACCATAAATAGAGATATATTTAATAACTCAGGGCTAGACAACTCTGGAGTCACGATCCCCAAGTGCCGAAAGCCTCGCATTTTATCAATCCATTGCTCTACACGCAATTTTTTTGTTGTTTTTTTAAAGAAAAAATTTGAATACTCGTATTATTCATAAAAATCAAACCAACCTATGCTATTTATATGGGACCCCAAAAATTCAAATTATTACCCCACAGTCTAAAGGACGTGCATTGTGGAATTTTGATTTAATGGATGAAAATAAAAATGATGAAAATTTTCATTGGACAACCAAACGTCCAAAATCAATGCTTTTAAACATAATCATGAATTAAATTAAGAGTCAAGGAAAAAATAATTATTTGATATGTAGTTTTTATGTGAGAAAATTTGTTATTATATGAATGATAAAGGAATTTTACTTCTTTTTGTTATCATTGTTTTTTTTTAGACAAACATTTTGTTTCCACACCCCCCAACATAGAATGAAACTGTCCCTAGTTTCATAAAAACAAAATTTAGAATGGGGTAGGGGAATAAAAAGGGGAGTTCAATAAGGAAATTGAAATATGAGGATTATGGAATTAATTCACCTGGTGGTTGAAGTTTGAAGTTCCTTCCACTCGAATTTATTCCTTTGATATCCATGTCGCTTGCAAAGTTCCCAAGTGGAAAAAGGAAAAAAACAAACAAAACAAACAAAAACAAACAATATATATATATATATATATATATATAAAAGGAAGTAAAATATAGGAATATATATAAAAATTATAGAACAAGGAAGCACAAGAAGCCGTAGGTCATTGGTAAGTGCACGCCCCTATCTCCCTTCGGTCCCGGGTTCGAGTCCCCGCGGCTTCACCGGTTGTGACGGGGTTTGCCCCACGACCTATGGCGTGGAATTTTTTTTATTATTATATTTTTATTTTTATCTTAACCAATAAAATAATAATAATAAAACAAAATAAACTGATGATACATTGTCTTCTTTTTAAATTTCTGGGTAAGGTATTACTCAAGGATCACACCACATGACACGGATGAATATGGTGCTCCTCTTTCATACCCATCCATACTCATAATAGTAGAACAGGTCAAAAGTCTATTTTTTTTAAATATACAAATGATTAAGTAATTTTATTTGAAAAATAAATATGATTCATAAAGATTAGAAACATAAAAACCACGGGTTGCCTCCCGTGCAGCGATTTTTTTAACGTCGTTAGCCCGACATAGATCCCAAATTTATCAATTTTTTCCTGGTTCATAGATTGGATCAATTAACTCAATATCTATTTCCTATTTATTGAATGCTTCAATGAATGTTTTTAACCTTTGACCATTGACCTTGAAAATGTGACCACTTGTGGGATCTTGAATCTCTACTGCCCCATGGGGGTATACATGATGCACTAAGAAAGGACCTGACCATCTAGACCTTAACTTTCCCGGGTGTAAATGAAGTTATGAACTATACAAGAGCACAAGTTTTCCCGGTTCAAAATGTTTTACCTTTATATTCCTAGATTTGTAGGCTTGAACTCTAGCTTTATTGATCCTTGAATTTTCATAAACCTCCATCCTTAATTCCCCCAGTTCATTGAGATCTAATTTCCTTTTTGTTCCGACCAATGAGAGGTCATAATCCATTTTCTTAATTTCCCAAAAGGCCTTATGCTCAATTTCAACAGTTAAATGGCATGTTTTTCCATAAACCAACCTATATGGGGACATTCCTAAAATGGTTTTATATGTGGTTCTATAGGCCCAAAGAGCATCTAAGAGTTTCTCAGAACAATCTTTCCTAGAGGGGTTGACAGTTTTTTCAATAATTTGCTTCATCTCCCTATTCGCTAACTCAGCTTGACAGTTGGTTTGAGGGTGGTAAGCAGTGGACACTTTGTGAGAAATTCCATATTTTTCCATGAGTGATGAAAATGGATGATTGCAAAAATGAGTTCCACGGTCACTAATGATAGCCCTAGGAATTCCAAATCGTGAAAATATGTTCTCTTTCAGAAATCGAATCACAACTTGATGATCATTGGACTTAGTGGGAATGGCCTCAACCTATTTTGAGACATAATCAGCAGCTAAGACTATGTAGAGGTATCCCCGAGAGTTTTGGAAGGGACCCATGAAGTCAATTCCCCAACAGTCAAATATTTCAATCACTAAGATGGGAGTGAGTGGAATTTGATTCCTTTTTGTGATGGACCCTACTTGTTGACACCTAGGACAACTTTGACAAAATGTGTAGGAGTCCCTTGAGAGGGTGGGCCAGAAAAGACCACATTGAAGAATCTTAGCAGATGTTTTCTTAGAGGAAAAGTGACCTCCACATGCCTCACTGTGACAGAATTTAAGGATGAACTCTTGTTCAGATTCTAGAACACACCTCCTAATGACTTCGTCAGGGAAGAACTTATAGAGGTATGGATCATCAAACACATAGTGTCTAACATCAAAAAGGAATTTCCTTCGAGCTTGAGAACCTAAGAATTTTTGAATGACTCATGTCAATAAGAAATTTGCTATGTCATCATACCAAGGGCAGTCACTCACAGAGTATAGGTGTTCATCAGGAAACGAATCAGACACAGAAAGGTGATTTGAGTTGTCTTTGAATTCCATCCTACAGAGGTCATCGGCTACAACATTTTCAACTCCCTTTTATCCTTGATTGTGAGGTCAAATTCTTGTAAGAGAAGGTCCCACCTAATCAGTCTAGCCTTAGCATCTTGTTTTTGGAAGAGGTATTTTAGTGAAGAATGGTCAGTGAACACAGTGATGGGTGATCCTAATAGGTAGGACCTAAACTTCTCTAAGGCAAACACAATAGCAATTAACTCCTTTTCAGTGGTGGTGTTGTTGATTTGGGCATCATTTAAGGATTTTCTTGCATAAGCAATTACATAAGGAGTTTTATCACAACTTTGTCCTAACATAGCTCCAATACCAAAGTCACTAGCATCACACATAAGTTCAAAAGGAAGGTTCCAATTTGGAGATTTCATAATTGGAGGAGAGGTGAGAGAGGATTTGAGGGTTGATAATGAACCCTCACAGCTTTCTGTCCAAACAAATGGAGCATCCTTTACTAGGAGAGCACAAAGGGGACGAGATATTGAACTAAAGTCCTTGATGAATCTTCTATAGAAACCATCATGTCCTAAGAAAGACCTCACTTCCTTGATATTTTTGGGTGATGGAAGGTGACGAATGATGTCAACCTTTTCTTTATCAACTTCAATCTCCCTACTCGAGACCAGATGGCCTAGAACAAGTCCCTCTTTAACCATGAAATGGCATTTTTCCCAGTTTAGGACCAGATTCTTTTCTTCACATCTTGACAAGACTCTCTCCACAATTTGCAGACATCCCTCAAATGTATCCCCAAACACAAAGAAGTCATCCATGAAGACCTCTAGAAAATCCCCTACAATGTCTGAGAAGATTCCCATCATGCACCGCTGGAAGGTTCCAGGGGCATTGCATAACCCGAAGGGCATGCGTTTGAAGGCAAATGTACAGAAAGGACATGTGAATGTAGTCTTCCCTTGATCCTCTAGGGAGACCCCAATTTGATTGTACCCCGAGTACCCATCTAAGAAACAGTTGAAGGCATGACATGCCACTCTCTCAAGGACTTGTTCAATGAATGGTAAGGGGAAATGGTCCTTCTTGGTGAATGAGTTTAGATTACTATAATCAATGCAGACCCTCCATCCACTACTCACCCTTGCTGGAAGAATCTCTCCATCCTCATTGGTTATCACTGTGATTCCAGCCTTTTTTGGAACCACTTGGATTAGGCTCACCCATTCACTCTCAGCTATGAGATATATGATACCAGCTTTCAACAATTTCAGAAGTTTGTTCCTTACTACCTCTATGAGATTAGGATTGAGTCGCCATTGAGGTTGATGACTTGGCTTTGAATCAGATTCCAAAACAATCCTATGAGTCCCGATAAGTGGGATAATCCCAGAAATATCAGAAAGGGTCCAACCAATGGATTTCTTATGCATCCTAAGGACATCTAGAAGCATCCTCTCATGATTGGATTCAAAAGAAGAAGAAATGACAATATGATGTGTTTGATTGTCCCCTAGGAAATCATAATTGAGTGTAATAAGAAGTTCCTTCAATTCAAGATCAGGTTGGTTTAGAATTTTAGCAGAAGATTGGGACATTGGATCAAGATCAATTTCTTTTTTTAGAGTTTCAGATAGGATTGATTCGTCACATGTAGAAGTTTCAGCTACTAGATTGTCTTGATCAGATTTAGGGAAGGAATTTAGAGGGGTCTCTATGAAATTGGTTTCTTGAAAGGTTTCACTGATTGTTGGACCTAAGACTTCATCATAAGAGCAATTTGAAAATGATTAAATCCAAGGAGATAAACTTCCTTTATATGAACAAAGGAAATCAGTCTCATCCTGAACTAAACATTCATTAAATATTCCTTGATGTTCCATGGATTCATTATCAATGATTCCTATCATGTTTACTTCATGAATGTCCACATCATCCCCTATTTGTGAGCTTTCATTATAGATGTTCAAGTCTAGACTCATGTTCCCAAAGGTGATGGTCATGTTCCCATTTCATACTCGGATAACAGAGTTGATTGTTGCAATGAAAGGACGACCAAGGATGATTTGGGTATGTTCCTTATTTACTAAATTTGGATGGTTGTCAAGGACAATGAAATCAGCAGGGTATATAATGTTTTCAACCTTTACCAGAATGTCCTTTAAAATCCCCTTTGGAACCCTAATGCTACGATCAGCAAGTTGAAGTGTGATAGATGTGGGTTGGAGTTCTTTTAGGCCTAACTGGCAGTACACAGCATATGGGATGAGATTGACACTAGCACCTAGGTCACACAAGGCCTTTACAACTTTTCTTTCTCCTAGTTCAACATTGATGTAAGGGCAACCCGGGTCTTTCAAGGAATGGTCCCTTGAATGGTGGTACTCACATTAGCAGCCAAAAGGACTTGGTTTTTATGTGAAAATTTTCTTTTAAAAGTACACAAGTCCTTAAGGTACTTTGAGTAGGTAGGTATGGTTTGGATTGCATCGAGAAGGGGTATGTTCAACTTGACTTGTGAAATGATTTCCCTCAATGTTTCACTCAGTTCAGTCTTGGTTTTCCCCCTCATGCGTTGAGGAAATGGTGCAGGTTGTGGGGTTGTTTGTTGAAGAGTTGTTTCCTTGACAATGTTATCAGTTTCCTCAGTTTGATCTTGTAGTTCATTTGAATTTTCATCCAAGTTTGAATCTTAATGTGGGTTCTGAATTAGTTGTTCAGGTTTCTCAATTGATTTCCCACTTCTTAAAACAGTCACAGCCTATAGTTGTTCATGAGTTCGTTGAGCACAACGTGACTCTCCCCTTGAAGTTGAGGATGGAACCGCCTGAGTAGGCATGGGTGCCTTTCAAGTTTTGATGGTTTGAAGTTCTTGTTTTAGGGAAGATACCTCCGAGTTCATCCTCTCCATTTTTTTCACGGTTGTTCTAGTAGGCTTTGTGGAACAGTTTGGGTGGGTTCTTGAGTAGGTTGGTTTATACCAGGGGGATATTTTGGAGGTGGGAATGTTTGTTGAAAATGGACCGGTGGCTGTTGGTATTGGATAGGTTGGGTTTGGAACTGGTTATGAGTTTGGTAGTTCTGATTGGGGTAAGGATTTTGTCCCTGTGGTTGGATAGGTTGTTGGTTATCATTCCAGCGGAAGCCTGGGTGGTCGTTATACCTTGGGTTGAAGGTGTTTTGGTATTGAGGCTTTTGAAAGTTCGTAGCATTTACTTCCGCTGGGGGTCCTCCTAAGAGAACATCCTTGATGGATGGAATTTTTGGGTAGTTGTCTGTCTTATGGTCATGTTTTTCACAAATTGTGCAAACAAGGTCAACAGTTTGGATTTCATGGACTTTCCTAAGGTCTATCTCTTCAACCTTCCTAGAGAGTGCTGCGAGTTTAGCCCTAAGGCTTTCCTCTTCTCTAAGTGTATTAATTCCAGTAGTTCTTTGTGGATTTTTAGAATAAGGTAAAGTTCCTTATGTTTGTTTTTGTTCAGAAAGGCTTTCTAGATACTCGTAGGCATCATTTGGGGCTTTGTTTTTAAAGGTTCCATTACACATCATGTCAATGAATTGTTTGTTCCCCGGATCCACCCCTTCATAGAAAATTCTCACTTGTTCAGGAATAGAAAAACCATGGTGTGGAACCATGTTTAGAGTGTCTTTGAACCTCTCCCATGTTTCATATAATGACTCTCCCTCTTTTTCAAAAAAGTTTTGGATACTCTTTTTAAGTGCAATTGTTTTGTGGTGGGAAAGTATTTTTTGTAGAATTCTCTTTGTAGTTGGTCCCAAGAGTTTATGAATGATGGTCTCAAATTGTTTAGCCAATTTTTAGCTAGATCCTTTAAAGAAAAAGGAAATAGCCTCATCTTAGCAGATTCTAGTTGATGTTGGGGACACATGGTTTCTAAAATGTCATTGAACTCCTTAATGTGCAGGTATGGAATCTCGGACTCCATTCCTTGGAATGTGGGAAGGTGGTTTAGGACATGGGGTTTAAATATTTAGTTGGAATCTCCTAATGAATTTTTTCTAATGTATGAGGGGGCATTGGTCCAGGAAGGTGTGAGGTAGTCATTCATGGTTTGATCAATTGCATTCCCCAAGTTTGGGGCTGCCTCATTTGGGTTTCCATTTTGGTTCCCAAACGGGTTTATGAGTTGGTTTCTTTGAAGACCTTCCATTGAAATTGGCTCAATTTTTGACTCGGGGGTGATAGAAATATTAGGATCTAATGGAAAGAGTTACCTTGGTGTACTTGACTCCCCAACCCCAGGACTATCCACCCTAACAAGACGGTTTGATTGATCACGGGTGTAGGCAGACATGCGCCAAAAGAAAAAAAATGAGAAAGGGACAAGATAAGAGAATTTGGATGAGAAAAGAAGAAATGGGGGAGAATAGAATGGGTGTTTAGATGACTTAATTGGGTCCCCAGCAATGGCGCCAAAATTTTATTCTCTCTCAAATTTACCCAAGAGATGAAGGTAGAACGATCCTTGTAGTTAGCTTGGGTTATCGAATCCTCAGGGACCTAAGAAGAAACCTATAGACACGTACATTCTATGGACTGTTTTTGGCTATGAAGTGGCCAACTTGGGTTGATTTTATATGGTTTTAAAGGATAACTAACAGATTTAAGTGAATTCAATTTAAAATAATCAGTTGATCCTAGGTTATCGCTTGGGGTGGATTGGATGAATTGCTTTTTTAATAATTTCAATTTCTTATAATTGAGATGGATTCATTTAAGAAGATCAAACGAAATCATCACTTACTTTTTTAATGCCTACACACCCTAATACTAATCACCTATACACTTGAAGGTTCAATGTTTTGATCACTCTAAGGTAGAGGTTCGTATTAGCACTTGAAATGTGTGACCTTAAATTCAATAAGGATGAAGATGTTTTAAAATCATCAAATAAAAGTCTCATTTAAGAGAAGTGATTAGCCATTAATGGATTGATAAATAACATCCAATACAGCCCCTTGATACTCCCTTGTATCAACTAATAAACGTGTTATCCCTTCATTGATTACATGTCTTCAACGGAAGCGGGAAGTAGACTTACAAAGGTGGAATTGAAGAAGTAAAAACAATAACAAAAAAAAGATCACTCCTCCGTTGTGTGATAAATATCACAAGGTTTGTTATGAACAAGTTCACACCTTGAACCAATGGTATCAAAGTGATATGGAGAAGAACAAAATAATAAGAGAAGAAGAACTTTTATTAATAAACTAAGGTGAATTAAACAACTTACATGAGAAAGAAATGCGATTACAAACACAAAGCGGCAGCATAACACTACAATGAAACCAAGCACCAAAGATCCTTCAATCCTTCAACACCACTGCCATAAATAGGCATTTTTGAGCCCTTGGGTCGAGCCTCCAACAGTCCAAGTCTCCTCAATTAATTTTGGTAGGCCATAGGTGGGTGAAAAGTAAGGGAGAGTTGATTTTTCCACCCTTGTCCCGAGGTGGCATCCAGCTTTCCTTTACCGAACAAACGCGTCTGGAAGACCTTCTAGATGGCCGAATCAGAGAGATACATATCATGAGAAAATGGATATACGGATGGTTTCTAATAGCCTGTAAAATTTGGGCACATGTAAAGTTGTGGATTCCGAGATATGGTCAAATTAGTGGGCAGTTTGTTTGGGATGCAGAATCTGGCCCAGAATTGTATCTCTAACTTGGACCGCCTTAAGGACCACTGTAGAAGTAGAATTAGCATTATCTAATGAAGGGTGATTTGTTCCTATACATGTCTTCTAGAATCCCACGAAATTTGGGATTAATTGGTCCTGTTTGTTGGGCCCCAAAGTCTCATCAGTGGGATGATGTCCAATCTTCCTTCTCTAGAATTGCTTCTTTTAATCACAAAATATCTCCATCTTCTTCCATAATTATCCATTAATCCCTGAATGAAAAATGTTCAGATTTAAGTGTAGATAAAGTTACCAAAATATCAAATTAAAAAATTGAAAATTACATTCCTTATAATCAGATGACTCATTGGGCCTAAATTGGTGTATATAAGGCATGAAGTGCACAAATGATGAGAATGGATATTCATAATGAAAATGCACTAACTCAGACCCATAAGATCAAAAATTAACATTTAATACCATTAAAATGTATTTAAAATATATTTTTTTATTGGATAATCACCATTACTGAATAAATCTATATGTATTGGAGGTTCTAGATCATTTTCTAGTAATAGGATGATTCATATATACTGATGTCATATAACCAATGGCTTCAGATCATGCTTACACATATGGAGTTTCTTAATATTTTTAGGAGGGGATTGAGTTGTTATGAGGCATCCCAAATATCCTAATTATTATAGGAATAAAAACCCATATAGTTTGTTCACCCCATAATGTTTAATGTCCTGTAGTGGTGACATCTGTTCGGGTACTAAGACAACAAATATTTGATATCAAACCCTAAATGGTGTCGTACATATCATTAGTATTGTGAGAAACTGACTTTTATTAGTTCTCAAATATTGGGGTTTCTCGTGTCATTATAAAGACTCACAGTGCAAAGGATATTATTATTACGAATCCTTATGATCACATAAACCATGATCAGTCTGAGAAATAAGGGATTTAAAATGATATTTTCATTTATTATGATGCGTAGATTATGTACTGGGACTTATATGAGAATATTAATTATAGGACTCAGGCCTGAGAGATATGTCTTACATATCCTTAATATCAAAGGAGTCAGAGTCATCATAGCTCTAACGGTTTCTCAGCCTTCTGATGGACAAGATATGCTGATTATCTATTGGGACTAATTGAGTCATGGTGGTTGATATGTAAGTGTTTTTTAAAGACTTATCATGAAAGGTATGTTTTATTAGAGATCTATCCTTATAAAGGCTTCCTACGTATGCTGGTTATTGTAGCAATTTTATTCATCTTTTTTTATTTTATGTCAGCACTTACATACTGAGGTTTCCATATACCATTGTGGTTCTATATATTGTAGATGATATGATTTCTGCAATTCCCTAAGCCCACATGATCTAATCTAATTGTGGTATAAAAGGATAACATGTAATCAATTTTCATTTAATTTAATATGAGACATAGATACTAGTATTTCCATATATTTTAAATATAGGGATCTAACCTCTGGGAGAGGTAACCAACATATAATGGATAAATAATGCATTATAGTCATTGTAGTTCCATTTATATTGTGACCCATGATTATCATACATTAATATGAAATTATTTTAGATAAATATATAATACACTACAAAAATACATGCTAGAGGACCATAATATTTTAGTGTCTTTGGAAACACGGAAACAAAATCTTCTATCCTAGAGAAATATTTCCAACATCTCCCATAATGATCTTGACGATTAGAAATTCTACCTAAAAAATCTTCATAACCTAGAGAAAGTTATCATAAGAAAGGGGTTGATATAGGACGAAAAATAAGGGTAAATAATGGAAATTTGTAATCATAAAAAGATCAAATAGGGTATGGAACATGACCACAACATTTTAAGACCACACCGAACATTATAGATATCATAGTAAAGAATGGAATTTTATATGTCAATGAACATAAAATAATTAATAGTATAATTATGGAAAACATTGCATAAGAATATGACATGAAATATGAGGAATGCATATTAGTTCATAATTTTTTGAACATTTATAAGTAAAAAACATTTTATCTCATTATTTTAGGTACACAAAATCAGTACCCAACATCATTTTCAAGACAAGAAAACAGGTCCACGCATATCATTGTGAATGTGTGATGAAGATCATGCAAAACATTATGGACAAGAACCCTGGTGCATGCATGAGATTTTGATCATGTAATCAGGTTCATGCATTACATTTTTGACAAGAAATAATGTTTATTCATGAGATTGATAACCAATAATTTGGTCCACTCGTACCATTGTGAACATGTAATCCGTTTAACACATTAACTTATGGACATGCAACCATATCCAACAATAAAATTGAGAACATATACATTCATGAATAACATTGTAAAAAGTTAATCAGGTAAAAGAATATACTTATAGACATGTTACCAGGTCCATGAAAATCATTATGAACAGGTAATCAGGTTTACATATAACACATATACTCATGAGTCGTCCATTGTTACCCATTTCCTTGGAGTGAGATGTAGGCCCCACCAATCATATAATAAAATAATTCATACATGTTCCACAAGCAAATAAAACATCAACATATTATGACCCATAGAAAGATATGACTTTTATAAACAAAAAATCGTAATACAATATATGAATTGAGCATCATTAACATTTCCTTACATGATAACATTTGGAAAATAGATATGGTTTATTTCATCAGAACATAACCCATGAAAAGTAGTGTGTTTTAAAATCATGTAACCTATAGAATTGAAATAAGTGTCAAAATGATCATTCCTTAAAAAATGATTTAATAATGAATTTGAATGAATTTTTTTGATTGTATACGAAAATTTCTTGATTAAGATCAACATATGTAATCATGGATAGAAAATAACATGGAATGAGATTTTAAAAACATTTCGTAATGTAACTATCAATTATTATTTTAAAATTCTCCATAAAAAATTATTTGGAAATAATATTCCTCAAAATAGACATGAAATATTATAAAAAACTCTTTTAAAACCATTATGAAACCATTTTTAAACAAAATTAATAATATCGAAAAAATTACAAACCATTTTCCTTGGGAACAAATAAAATTAACCTGATATAAAATTTGAAAATTATTTTCCATGTAAACTTATTAAAAGAGCTTGAAATTTTTTGGAAAATATTTTCAATAAATATATATTTAGAAAAATTAATAAAATTTACACTTCATGAAATAAATGATGATTTAATGGATTTATGGAGGATAATTTTGTACTTGACATATGAGGAAAAATGAACATTCTATTTACAAGATTAAAAAATTTAGGAAAATGAATCATTCAGAAAGAGAAAAAATGAATCCTTTGAAATAATTTTTTAAATAATTAAGTGTAATGATTAATTTTAATTATCATAGATGATTAGAATAATATTCTTAGAAAACTATTTAAGAAAACATGATTTCAAAGGAACACAAATTTCAGACCGAAGACTAAGAATGTCTATCATTCTTAAAACAATGTCTTACCTATATTATATAACAAAGAGTGTAATAAATTGTAACATTATATGAATATATCAAAAATAACTATATGAGAATAAATTTCATGATTTTTCTTGGGATTCGGATCATATTTCATTATCAAAGAGCGAATAAACATAATCAATCTCGAAAAGCAATGAGATTGTCTCAATAAAATGTTATAACTTGGTAACATGAGATCATAATCTCCATATAAGAAATTAAAATTACATGAATTTTAATATATCTTGAAAATATATAATTTCTTGAAATAAAATATAAAATGGAATTATATACATGTCGATAACGAGTTTAGGTGAAGAAGAAAACATTTGTATCAATTAAGGAAAATTGAGACAAAACAATTTACAAATTTTGTGGAATTTGAATCATAGAAACCATGAATTTATGTTTAAAAAATGGATATTTTAATACCTATAAATTTATTTATAATTTATATAGAATACAATAATCGTCAATACATACACTGCACAAAATTAAAGAGTGTTGGACATAACATGTTTCTCACAGAAATAATAATTGAGATGAAATCCCCATACATTGTGTCCTTCCCTTCTTCGTACTCATAAAATCATAGGATATAATTACTATATATTTTTTATAAATATTATAAAGAATAATATTCAAAAAATAATACTATATAAATTTTTATTGTGTCCTTATATTACCCACATGTTAATGATCCATTGTTAAGGCACCACTTTGGGTAATATTCGGTTTATTTTTTTAATGTGTTTTAATATGTTATAACATTAGTCCAAATACATATATCAGGATTCAAAGAATTTAAAAAATGATTAAAATATAATTTCTAAAAATTATATTTGTATTATATTTATTTATAGAATATATATGTAAGAAATATAATACACTGTTAATTGAGACAACAGACTATACGTATGCATAAAAACTCTTTCTGTTCAATTATTGTGTCGAAATAAAAAAGGAAAAAGGTATATATATATAATTATTATATTATAGTTATTATATAATATATATCATATATTTTATCTTAAACTATCCTTAATATAATTCTTGTAGTGTATGAATGAATCATATCGCTTTGAGCGGTAGTCCACACTTTCTGAAACGTTAATTTCATATTATTGCCAAATGAAATGTCAAAAGATATGTGTTGTAAAATTAATAAATAATAATAAATAAATATTAATATAATATATGACATATATAAATATAAAGTCTATAATAATACCCACTCTGGTTGGAGGTATTGTAAAAATAAACAATCATCATTTCGTGAGGTAGTAGTTCACTATAGACCTTACCTGAATGGCCCGAATGCCTTCATTTTATTTGATTTTTGACAACCCATGTTTCAAGGGATGAGGGGGAACCCTTACAAGGACCGTAGGCTTAATAGATTATATAACCCGAAGGTCTTAGGCAATTCAACCAGACTATCTACAGGGAACTACCCCTCCCCAGCATCTGCATCCTGATAGTAGCTCTCCACCTTTGTATGACCATCTGGAAAGGCTTCCCGTGCAAGAACAGGCTGGTACCGATGGCATAGCCATACCCTCTCATTCTGACAATCCATTTGGCTCTACTCTAGTGACTGCACCTGCTCTTAATCCTCTTCCTGGGTTGCTTCTTTTTTTTCCTAGGGTCTGCATTCATATGGCTTGTAGGCCTTGGGTGGCCCGAAAGCCTTGCAGGACTCGAGGACCAAACCGGTGGCCCGAAGGCCCAGATGGATGAATAGTTCCAGCTTCCATAATACCGAACAGTGCCTGCTATTGTACTACTACGGTACCCAAGAAATATTCCTCCACCCGGATCTGATCTTGGGTCACTTGGATGCACCTAGAGCGTCCTCACCAACTGGGTTGAGGCTAATGTGCCACCATACACAGAAACGGAATGTTTGTTACCCATTAGAGGGTTGTTTGTAAAATTTTAGGTTTAACATTTATCATAAAAACCTAATTTATATTTTGGATTCTATTTTTTCATTAAATAATTTTATAAAGAGATTTTATGGAGTAGAGAATGAAAATAAATGAAAGGAGCTTTAGATAAAGAGTTTCCTCTTAATCGGATAACTTCTTTCGGTTTGCCTCAAAAGGATTATTTGGTTTCTTAATGCCTATGGTAATTCTATTATTATGAATTAATGGATTTTAGGAGCTTATTTTTTCAGAGTTATTGGTGATATAAAGGGCTTTAAAGGTGTGAGGAAGTGGGTAGTGGGGGTGGACTTTTATAGGGAAGGAGAAGGAAAGACATGGCATTAAAAAAAGATAGGATTACCAACGTTTTTACCTAAAAAAGACATATCAAACTGAGAAAACTCATTAATAGAAGGTTCATGTATGAATAATGTCCATTAAATGGGTTTTTTAAATTCTCCTTTTTCATTTTGTATCCTGTATTTATGGTTTTGTACTTCAGTAACCATAATTTTTTCTTAATAGATGTAATTATTTTTGATCACTTTTTCTAATTGATTATCGTATATAAAAATTTGAACATATTATAATTTATAAAATATTATTATTATAAATATGGACCCCATTTTTTATAATTCTAGTCAGATAATAGGCAGACAATATATTTAATTTTTCCCACTAACTGGACTACATAGTGGATTTTTAAAAGAAAATCTTCTGTATAGATTCCATGTTTTTATATTTATTTTTAATATAAAATTTATTCCAATGACCTCTATTTGATTAATTTAAAAGAATAATATATAATAAAACTATTCATCTAATAAAACATATAATATATCCTAATGATAAAATTATAGGAAAAAGTTGATTTCAATTAAAATCATGTACTTTTAACTATTCACGAAACACTGAAACCCTTCAAAAAATTCCAAAAAGAATCATAACCAAATATTTATATAACTATTAAAAATATAATTTATAATTTCATTTATTAGATATATAAAAGCTCCAAAAATTTATTTTAAATGGTTTCTCCATAAAAAGGTGGTACTACCTTTATAAAATTATGGGTTTTAATAGTAATATCGTGATTATTCTTATCTGACGCCTTACTAATATATCTATCAAAAATATTTTATTTTATATATAAAATATTTATTTAGACGATATCACTTATCAGCTGAGAAAATTTTAATTTACTAGGTTAAAATAGCATTGTGATGAAAATAATATTTTCATTTATATTAAATCATTTTTATTATTCATTTAAAATAAATTGGAATCATATGATTTCATATTTTATTTTTTAAAACCACATATTTTAAAAATTTATATAAAAATATTAATATCCATCCAAATAACTGGTAGGTTTTAATTATATTAATTAAATAATATTAATAATATTATAATGTTTCATAGAAAACATTAGTGTCTCTTGAGATGTATGCCAAGTCGGTGTTGTGGGTAGAAAAATCCAAGTCGTAATTGTGTGTATCATAATTCATTATTTAATGTAGCACAATTCAAGTCAGTATTGTTTATAGATCAACCAATTTTAGTATTTTGTGTAGCACAAGACAAGTGGGTGTTTCATGTAACTCAAGAAGTATAAGTATTTCATTAGAAATGAATGTTTGGATTAGTGTTTTTAATATATATATAAAATAACTATTTCTAGTTTCACATGAAATGAAAAATATAAAAAATAAATTTAATTTAAAAAATATATTTCAAAAAATATTGGGGTGTTACATTCTGCAACCCTCAAAATGAGTTTCTCCTTTGAAATTCATCCAGGTTATCAAAGGGTTCATACATGAAAGTGTCATTCATAGAAACCAAAATTGTAACAATGAATAATATAATTTCCCAGAAAAATGGATATTTGTAACAATAATGGTTACCCAATGTAACATATAACTTGGTTTCCTTGTATGAGAACATTAGTTGGGAGTGAAGATTGGACATGGTGGAAAAATGAAAATATTTATAGGGAGTGATTGAGGACATCAATAAAAACAAGTGAATGATCACGCAAATGTTAATTTCCTCACATTCAATAATATGTGATTATTGAAAAAGTTATCAGTTCAACTAAAATTAAGGTATTAAGACTCCAATGTTTTCAACACTATCCTATTACTGAGTAATTATTTTTTTTATTGACCAATAATATAAGGAAATATATAACATGGTGTTATTCCATTTCAAATAAACAATCTCAGAATTTATTTATTCCTTGATAGATTTCCACGTCCCCACATACCCAAAAAATTCAATTAGGATTTTTTTATTCCAGAAGTATTAAGAGATTATGAGACACAATGTAATTCAACCCATCTATCATAATATAACATCTACACAGTGCAGTTTGAAAACAATATCCAATATGAATAAATCCTAATATAGAGACATAAAACTTCAATCTTACTGGCTTCATCTGATGTTTAAAATAAAGATACATAAATTATTAACCTTCTAATACCTATGTAATATTTAAATATAAATATATGAAGATAGTTTCTTGAAACAATATTAATATTTATACCCCATGTATCACAATGTATGAAATGGTGGAGACATTTCAAGCATGTGAATATCCTCACTGTATACTCCCTTCATACATGGAATAAACCATAGTTAACATAAATCCTTTTGAAAAATAAACATGATTCCTTCATTCAACGGTCAATGGATATATTCTATAAATCCAAGAAGTTGTAAACATTATCCATGATGACTTAGACAACTTTTTCAATGAATAAATAATTAGATCCATGGTAATGAGTTCTATCTAATTTACTTTATCCAAATCAACAATCACTTGTTCCATGTGATATATAAATTTTTCAAAATCATGATCACATTAAGGGTTACCATCCGTAAATCAAAACATATACTTTATAATTATTCATCACCATTAAAACCATCCTTTCACTCCTTAATGAAACATTTTATTAAAAATACATATATATTTCATGTTTAATATATACTAATCTATGAATTCCAAATCATAAGTATTTCATTGGTCAATCTTTTATTCATAAACCATTAATCATTCATCATCATATTTTTCTTAATACCTAATTCCTATAATATGAAATATGAATCATGTCACAGGGTTCCTCAACCTCAATCTTATAATTTAACTTATTATTAATGTAAAAAAATACTTAGAAGAACATCACATAACATTCACATATCATCAGTAGTCTCATTGTCTTCATTTGTACAACCAATAAACATATCACATTCATGATTATATTTGTTATATATCCACTAGGTATATAAATTTTCATAATTCAAATAGTTTCCCCATCTAAAACATTCATTTTTAACCATGTTTTTTCATAGTTCTTTTCATTGACTAAATTGTCAAACCATGGGGCAAGAAATAAATATCATATAAGAAATCCAAATAATCAAAAAAACATTTCTTATTGGATTTTTACATAATGATACCTATCATGAATCAATTAGGCCATAGTATTATCTAATTGTTTTAATAAAAAACTTATATTTGAATCCTTCATGATGGTTCGTGAAGTGTTTGAGAATTCCCAAATCATATCCCGAAGGGGTGTTAAACCAGTTGACCCGAAAGGCCAGTTGTCATGTACCATATTACCCTGAGTTGGGACTGGAAAATCTCTTCAGAGTTGTTACACCTAGGTACATCTAATCCAGAGCCACAACCACATTTATTGTCCATACAAAGATTTATTTCTAGGAAACTACGCACTCTATCCTTTACAAAAGCTCCTGGAAATTTTCATAATTGTTTGCTCATCCTTATACACATCATTAGAGAAATTTCTAAATATATCCTTAGAAATAAACATGGGGGTCTCACTAATGTTTTCTCATTATAGTTACCAAGGTATTACTAAACCTTTCATTTTGATACCAACTATTGATACCCCTGATTAACATACATGGATATTACATCATTTTAGATGAATATTAAGTACGCTACAAATATCCATACACGAGGATTGTAATAGTCTGTTGTATTTGGAAACAAGGAAAAAACACATCTATCCTGTTGAAAGATCATTAACGTATCCCATAATGATCTACACCATTAGTATATATACCAAAAATAATTCTTCATAACATGGGGAAAGGGAACATAAGAAAGGGGTGAGCTCAGATGCTCAATAAGGGTAGGTAAAGGAAATGTATAATCATAACAAGAAAAAAATATTGTATAGAACATTAAAATAACATTTGAACATCATAAACTACATAATTAAGGTCATAAAAATAGTCATTTTATCATATATATATATATCATATGACAATTAAGATCATGAATCGTGAAAGTAAAACATAAGAATAAGACATTGAATTTATAGAATTCACATTGGTTTATAAGTTGTGAAGATGTATAAGTATAAATAGTATCACTCATCCATTTAAGGACATGAAATCAGGCCCTATAATCATATTTTGTAAATGCAACTATTTCAATAGATTACATTTTGTACACATAGTTAGGTTTACGAATTACCTCGTTGACATGAAACCAGATCCATGAATAACATTGTGAATGTGTAATTAGATTCACACATAATGTTATGAATATGAAAATAGGTCAATGAAAAACATTTTGAACATGTAATCATGTCAATTTATAAAATTTCTAACATGTAATTAGGTTCACGCATTGACTTATGGACATGCAACCAGGTACATGCATAAAATTTTGAACATGTAATAAGGTTCACTTATAACATTGTGAACATGTAATCTGGTTCACACATAAACTTATGAACATGCAACCAGGTCCCCAATTAAAATTTTTAACATATAATTATGATCAAACATAAAATTTATACTCAGGATTAAACCATTGTTATCCAATGTATTTGGAGGAGATATAGGTCCCACCCATCTCATAATATTATAATTCATACACATCCCACTTGTTAATAAAACTTCCTCATATCAGGACATGTAAAAATATATTTGTTTTTATAAACATTAAATCATTACACATGAAATGAATTTGGAATCATGAACATTTCCTCACATCACAAACTATGGAGAATTTATTGTATTCATTCCATGAAATCAAAACCTATGAAAATATGGATATTTCAAAAGAATATAACATGTGGAATAGAAATGGGTGTCATAAGCATCATTACATAACAAAATTAACCAATTAGGATATAATATGAACGAAACCACTGTATAGTTTCCTCAAAGGCTTGAGTAACATAAAATTTTGACATCTCAGATGGGAAATAGCTTGGAAGGATATTTTCAAATAATTTCTTGAGAAAATTATAATTTCATATTTTAAAAAAGATATTTAAGAATAAATCATTTTGAAAATCATTTTCATGAAAATAAACATGAGTTATTTTAAATAATACTTTTAAAAACTATATGAATTATTTTTCTTCAAATATATATAAAATAAGACTGAAAAAATTTTGATACCCAATTTTTTTTAAAACATATAAAATAATATTGAAATAATTTTTGAAATATATTTTCCTTGAAAACATATTTAAAGAGCTTGATTATGTTTTGAAAAAAAATTCATTGAAAATATATTTTGAAATATTTTTCATAAAAATTATACTTTAAACATGAAATGAAAGCCTTAATTAATTTAAGGACGATAAATACATACATGTTGTTCCATGTAAAAATAAAGTTCGTTTAGCATGGAATAAATGGTTTTAAAATTGCCTCATTTGGAAAACAAAAAGATGATTAATTTAAAAGTATTTGAGAAAGAAAAAAGGGTGAAAATTTATTTTTATGATGATAGATGATTAGTAGAATATTCCAAGAAATCCTTATTAGAAATATTTTTTTTAAAAGAACACATATTTTCAATCAAACATATATTAATAATGGGGTTTCTTAAAGACAGTTTTTTAACTATTTAATATACCAATTAGTGGAATAAATTTTAAAAATATATGAATATATAATCAATAATCGATGTAGAATAAAACTCTGGAATTTTCTTGAGTGATGTATAATAAGATTTTATTAATGGAATCATAAACATAAACAATCACGAATAGTGATCAGGTTGTCTTAATATATTGTTATATCATGGTAACATAAGATCCTACTCTCCATGTAAGAAAAGGAAATAACATTAATCATTATATATCATGAATATAAGTATATTCACAATATAATATGTCAAATGGAATTATATACAACTGGAAATGGAGTTTCTGTGCATAATGAAACCTAAGTCTTAATGAAGAAAAATTAGGTCAAAACCATTTAACCGATTTGGTGACATTTGAATCATTGAACCAATGAAATGAATGTTATAAAAAGGATATGTTAATACCCATAAATTTATTTAAATTATACATATGATACAATCATGGCCAGTAAATACAGCACACAAATGAAAAAAGTGTTGATCATGGCATGTGTGTAACAAAAATACAATGTAAGATGAAATCCACTTACATTGTGTCATGACAGTCTTTATACTCATACCAGCCACATATATAATAAATAAATGTATATTATATATATATTATATAATAATATTATTATACTTAATAATATATATGGTTTTATTGTGACTTTATGTTACCCACAAGATAACGAATCAAGGTTAAGGTTTCACTTCTAGAAATATTTTCATTATTTTTCACATGTGTCTTGCTTTGTTATATAGTTTGACCATATACATATATAAATATTTGTTGAATGTAAAAAATGATATAAATATAATTAATATGTTAAAATTTTAAAATAATAATATATTGAATATATATGTACGTGTGTGTGAAATGCAATACACTATTTATAGAGATGGTAGGTCGTATATACACTCGAACGATATTTCCGTTTAATTTTCGTGTTGAAAGAAACAAATATAAATTAATATGAATAAATATATAATTGTTAATTTATATTTATGATAACAAATATATAATTTATTTTCACTAAATCCATCCTCAATACAATCAATGTCGTGTATGATATAATCATATCGCTTTGAGGGTGTGGTAGTCAAAACATCCTCAAACGAAATTATCATATTATCACCAAATGAGAAGTAAAAATATAATTGTTGTAAATGGAATAATAAATTATAAAGAAATAATAAATTTAATATATTAAATATATAAATATATACTCTATAATAATGACCACAATTTTATGTGGTAATGGAAAAATTAACAATAGTCATTTTGGGAGGCAGTAATTTGTTATACACTTTAATAGTTTGTGTGTTGTCCATTACAAAGAGGTGTGTGTATGTTTTGGTAAAACCATTAAAATAATAACATCATATTTTATTTAGTATAATTTCTAATTTTTAAAATATTTTAATAAATAAGCTAGAGGTGGTGGAGAAGGAAAATGAAGAATGGAGATGAATAGAAGAGGTCACCACATAATCCGGTAACTCCTTTTGGGTTGTACCAGAAGTATTTCATGATTTTTGTTATGCCCACATTAAGGAATAAAGGAGAAAGTGAGATATTGGGATGATTATTTTATTATATTTTGGGATATACATGTTGTTTTAGAGGTGTGAGTTATTGGGTAGAGGTTGTTTCCATTTATTGGGAAGAGAATGGAGACGCTTGGAATTTTTGAAAACATGTTGGTGTACCCACGTTTTTACCTATAATAATATATAAAAAACAAAAAAGAACAGAATAATGTAAGTTTAATTGATTATTAATGGCCTTAAAATGGTTTTGGACAAGCATCGAGGTCATTTGGGCTCTTATAATTATGGCTTAGTACTTTATTAACCTTATTTTTCTCTTAATGGATGTAATTAATTTTAATAAAATTCAGAACTATTTTTGGAACAAAACAATGTTGAACTTATTATATTTTATAAATTATTCTTATTATTTATTTGGAATACATTTTTAATTATTATAATCAAAATAATGGTAAAATTAATTTTAAAAAAATCTCGTTAATGGGACGAAAGTGCTTGTTTTTAACATCAAAACATCTAAAATGCTGCTATGTTTTTATATCCAATTCCATAGTTAAATAGGTTCCAATAAAATAAATTATATTAATTGATAATAATAGTATCAAACAAAATTATTAAGAAAATTCATAATGTAATTAAACCTTATAAAATTTTAGTTGAAAAAACCAGTTTAAATTAAAATAATGTATTTTTCACTATTCATTAAAAAATAAATCCTTACCGAAAACATAACAAATATATATCCTATCCTATTTTTTATTTTTTCATACAAATTTGATTATTTTATTTAAATATTATATATATAAAATCACCATAAAATTGATTTGAAATATTCCCCCAATTAAATGGTGGTAAAAATACCTTTATAAAAAATTGTTTTTATGCACAAAATTTTTTTAGTTCTTATCTTGCATGTATGCAATATATTTAATGAAAATATAAAATATTTTATTGAATATATATGATATTTATTACATTAAAATATGTATATAATTGAAATTAAATTAATTCAAAAGGTTAAAATTTCATTGATACTATAATAATAATTCATATTATATTCATTCAGTTTTCATATTAATTTATCATTTAGTTGTAACATATGAATTCATAGTATATATTTTTTAAATCACATATTTTAATAATTTATTTAATAATATTCATATACATAATCTTAAAATATATGTTATAATTATCCTTATTATATAATTTTAAGAATAAGATCATGTTTCATAGTAATCATTGCGGTTGCGTGTATCATATTCCAAGTCGGTGTTGTGTGTAGAGAAAGTCAAAATGGTATTGAATGTAACATAAGTCAGTGTTGTTTGTAGAAAATTCAAATTTTTTACTAAGTATAGCACAATCCATGTCGGTATTGCGTGTATCACAATCCATGTTAGTATTGCATGCAGCGCAAGCCATGGTGGTGTTGCATGTGAAAGGAATGTTTGAATTAGAGTTTTTAATATATATATATATATATATATATAATTATAGTTGTTAGTAATATGATAAAAGTAAAAAAAAAATATATTAATTTTCAAAAAAATATTTCACAAAATATTGGGGTGTAAAACATCATGTATAAGATTACACGTTGAGGTTTCCCTGTATTTGGGAATACACAACAAGGAAAAACAATGTTTTCATAACTTGGGATGCACTTTTGACATAGCCATCTTGTCTGAAAGGGAAAAATATGACCCAATTATCATTTCCTAGGATATATATCATGACCTTCCCTAACATATATAGAGGGTTCCATGAGAGTAATTATATCATAGTCCAAGGGGTGTCGTGTATCATAGATGAATCCTATGAGAGACATCGTGAAACCGGACCAACATATCTGGAGGGCATCGTGATTCCTCTCTTACATTCTTATAGGGTGTCATAGGAGCTTTGATATCATGTCTAGATGCTCTCATGAGACAAGTATGGAATGATTAAATGCTATTATTTGACTCAGAAAATATGTCTGAAGTACTTTTCATGTCATGGGTAACATACCCATAGGGTTTCATGAGATAAAATTTGTTTCTAGAGAGGGAATGATGCCTATTTCTCTTATATATCTAAAGTATTTATAATGTCCTAGATAGAATTCGAGAGTAGTGTAGCAAAATCCTGAGAAACATGTCATGGTTTATTCACGTGTTGTTGGGTGACACACATAGATCGCCTGAAGGCCAATGACCATGTATTTCACTTAATTATTAAACATTTAATTTGGGTTATAACCCCTCCATTGCAAAGGAATTAGGTTTATTTAGTATCAGTTTCTTTGATTATTTTGTGATCTGGATAACAGGCGGAATGTTCATCCCATGTATTACAAGAATTCATTTGTGCGATATATGAATTATAACCCAAATCATCATATGTGTGGAAAATTATTTCTCTAAATGTCTTCTTTTTTTTACCTGATGGAATGTTCTTGGTCTCATGATCTTTTTCATCATGATATCCATAGAGGTTAAGAGTCAAATATCCTGGACTCTAATCATTCACAGTCTTATAGTCCGACCCTTTATTGTTGATGGAGTGGGAAATTTATAAGCATCGCCACCCTGATAGTCTACTACATTGTGTGGAATATAAAGCATGATTCCATGATAGAGTCAGTTAAGGGTTCTAACACAAAAAGTCTTCTTGAGTCTCTTATATGGATCGCTTGAAATGATTCTCTTTATTTTCAATGATCACGAGTATCTTCCATCAACGCTCACTTTATTGGATTATATCCAAATAATGGGGACTTGTTTGATCATGTGGACATGTCAAAGGACTTCCATATTGTTTTTAAGACATGTCCAATGACATTATCTAGATCTAAGGGTCTGTTGGAAGACACTCATGAGACCTTGGGTGAATTGTCTTGGGATCTCATTAGGGAAGGATAGTTTTTATAATGGTCTCACCGAACCATTCCGCAGGTCCACTATACGGTTCTCATTCCTTTTCTTCACTGTAAATACCTCCCACCTCCTCCCATTTTACCTCCATTTTTATTATATTAAAAAGGAAAAGGATTATGTAATTTTTCATGAGAAATTTTAGGTATTTTTGCTCTATTTTTCAGTGATATCTTGTCTGACCAATATGGGTTATATAGATTGTGTGCAGTCATATAGTAGACATGTCTATTTGTTCATCCATGTGCATCAGGGAGTAATCAGGGGAACGTAACAAGGAGAGGATAACAAGATAAATGACATAATGATAAAATATGGGAATTTCACTAAGGATTCTATAACGACCCATACTTTTCATACATTTTTATTAATTTATAATGGAAGCATACTTATTACAACATATAACAAAACCATGATAGGACCGTTTAGGTATAGTGTATTTAGAAACTGGGAAAAATAAATAGTTGGTTCATAAATCATCTACATTTTCTCCAATTTATTTCTTCATATATATAGTCCCTTTTATAATATCCTACTTAATACCCTTCTTCCTGACCTGGGGAAAGAAAACATTAAAAAAGGGTGAGCTCAAATTCTCAGTAAGGGTAAAGAAAGGAAATATCAATCATATAATATTTTGAAAATCTTATCCTGTAAAAGAGATCATAATATCATAACATGGGATAAATCATTATAGTGAAAATGCAATCCAAATAATCATAACATAAGACATGAAACTTTGTGGAATACACACATAATCATAGAAAATCATTTCTTATTATTCAAGACTCGTTTCCAAGACTATCTTAGTGGACAAAGTCCATTTCTGAACTGAGTTCACTCCCCATTCCGGTCATGTATCACTGAACCAGTTTAACTTTCCATTTCAAGCATGTCTATCTCATGAGATATAAATATTTACCCAATTCATTGGAGGGAGATATAGGTCCCACCCGTATCATAATGATACCATTCTTATTTGAGCCACAAGATCATAAATCATACAACATAGCATAACCCATGTAATAAAAATGGGATTCCTAAACATCATGCAATCATAACATAATCCATAAATAGACTTCACATAAATAATTCCACCATAACATAATAAAATTAATGTAAAAATAGAGATAGAACAGAACTCTATATTATCTTATATGGAAAATAATTTTAATAAAACGCTTGAACTCTATTCTTGAGGAAAATATCCTTTCTACTTCAAAAACATTTTTCCTTTATTAACATGTCATACAATATTAAACTAAAATAAGTTGATGTAAAATTTTCTTGAAAACATGTAAAGGAAGCTTCATGGAAATAATGTTCTCTGAAATTATAAAAATCCATTCATGTCGTATAAGTAAAAAAATATATTCTTCTCATACTTTGGCTGGAAAAGACAAAAAGTATCTCGTACTAAAAACGACAAAAGATTCATTTCATATCTTTTACTAAAAACTCACCAATGGGTAAAATTGGATTTAATAAATTGTATGAGGATATAAATAATATTATACACTGAGGAAACATGGATTTTGATGATAAATATTCCCCAGTAAATTCTGAAGTATAAACAATCTCGGATTAAAATGAGATTGTGATATTTTCCCTTACCTTAAGTCTGATTTGATTCGTACGTATCCTAACCTCTTGTATGATGATTTAAATAATGTCATTGACTTATTACAGAATCATATCATTGTTATGTTACCATATATGGTCATATTCTTATCTTCTTATTAGTAATATTTCATTTCTTCTTGTTATTCGGGTGTTCATTGATTTATGTTCTAATGCATGTTGGGTCGAATAAATTCTTATTATTCTTTTTTAGGTTTTAGATACCTCATTTACAGAATGGTATTAGTGTAATATATATTATATATTATTCATTCAATTCATTTATATAATCATTATTCAATGAAGATCATGTAGAACGAGTCGCATCACATCATGGAGATGGTAGGCCATACGTACGCACGAGCGATGATATCATTCCCATGATCGTGGAATTGTATTTAAGTGTATGTATACTATTTCAAAATCTATATAACTTTACAATAATCATATATAGTTATTATTTACACCATTTTACCCATCTAGGTAATGTGGTGGTGGAAAACAGATTACACCACGGTGTGGAGACGTTATTCTGTACGTATGCATGCGCGGCGATTTCATTTTCCATAAGATGGATAAGAGATTAAATATGTTTGTTTCATATTTATAATAACATATCAGTATATGAGTGATACTGATGTTATTAATTCATAATGAAATAATTAAATAAGAGTAAGTAGAAGAAGAAATAATTTTGAATGGATCGGTAATGGATATTACCTCTTCTTGGACGCGCCGCTTCTTAACCTCCTCTTAGGGAACTAGAGTTGAACTTTGAAAAGATAAGGACCTCTGGGATATTTCTAGGGAAGTGGAGAAGAGAAATTTTCAGGGTTTGTCCTAGCTTGATGGCTCAAAGTGGTGTGAGGAGGAGAGGGAGGAGGTGCCCTTTTATAAGGGAGGAGAGGGGCACCTTTGGAAAAACTAAAAATATTATTTTATATTAAGTCATATTTGGTTTATAATTGTCAAAATTTATTTATTTCGAAGCTAAAGTGGGTATGGGTCTAAATATTCTCTACCAATAATTTTTAGACATGTTTAAGTTACTATTTTAACCTTATCATTTATATTTAACTCAAAGATAAATAATTTAACTTTTATTGTGTCTTCTTGTTTTCTTACACTATATGGTTAATAAACATAATATAACAATCCAAAAGAACCCCAAGTGGTTTATTATTAATATATATATCCTTATCTATGTAATTTTTCTGAACCTTATATCTTTAGGAATATAATATCAATTAATAATATAATATTTGTTTTAAAAACTATTTTATGTCAATTTTACACTATTTGGTAATTAATTTTTGTTAAAATCATAAAAACATGATTAGTTCCCAAAAAGTTAATTTAATCAATAATAACATGTCATGTTAACCTAGAAAATTAGTCTAATTCATAAAAAGTCAAAAAATACATTTATTTGGGTATTTATAACATCAATTATGTTAAAATTTCATTAATAAGGGAATTACTGTATCGTCATTGTGTCATATATAAATTAAATTACATAATGTATAAAAATTATAAATAAAATACCAATATGTATGAAATCTATTTTTATTTCTAATTAATATTTATAGTCGAATTTATCTTATGTGTAACCCTATATTAAAATTTTTTTACTTATTAAACTTGGATTTTCACTCTTTTAACTCCTCTTTGAATTAAATAATAATAAATGTCATAATCTACTCCATGTGAACCTAAATGGTAATATTTTATTCCTATGGTTGTTTTTGGTTGAATTACACTTAACCAATAGAATTAAGACATGTTTTAGTGTAATAATAATATCATTTTTACCCATAATTACCCTATTTACTTTTAACCGTGGTAAATAAAAGTAAAAAGTTATTATTCACAAAAAATTATTTTCATCTCATTGAACCAAATTTTACATTCTGACATCAACCATGTCTCTCAGATTTTTGATATTCCATTCACAGATGCGGTAAAATTAAGTTTTATGTAAATTTTCAAATTCTCCTAGGGGTGGGTAAAAGACGGTGAAAAGTTCAATAAAATTTTTATATATCGAAAATTATTATAAAATGACTCCAATGAATTACATAGAACTTATATAAGTATTATGTATATATTTTGACCTAAAATAAATTTAAATATAATATAATATTATTTAAATAAAAAGTCAGTTTTTAACCAATAACTCAGTGTTTTCACTATTCATCAAAAATTAAATGTTTTCTGAAAAATACCAAAAATTCACCCTAGGATAATTTTGATATTCCGAATCCAATAATGAAGTCCATTTTGAATGATAAAATTTATAAAATTTCAAAAAGTGGGTATTACTGTTCATAACAGCTAGTTTTTTCAATATTTTAACCGCATATCGTTGTTTAGTGAAACTCGCTATGGCGTACAACAAACGCTATCATGGAAGGTCACGATTGCATGTAAATCAAGAAACGATAGTGTTGTGTATAGTGAATGATTACTTTGATGTTTAATATAACATAAGACATAAAAAATATTTCTCATAAAATCTCAGGTGTTACATTCTACCCCTCTTAAAATAAATTTCTCCCTTGAAATTCGTCACTTCGTAAAAAACCGATGAGGATATCTCTCTCTCATCATATCCTAAAGCTCCTATGTAGCTTCTTATAATTGGAGGATCATCCATAAAACTATCACCAAGTGAGTGGTCTTGTTCCGTATGACTTTTTCGCTACGATCCAAAATCTCTATTGGCTGTTCTTCATAAGAAAGTTCTCGCTCCAGCAGTACAACTTATGAGATTAGTACATGTGGAGGATCAGGTATGTACTTTCTCAGGAGAGATACATGGAACACATCATGAATTGAGAGAGATTTGGTGGAAGTGCCAATCAGTAAGCTACCTTCCCAACACGATTCAGTATTTCGAAAGGACCAATATACCTAGGGCTCAGCTTGCCCTTGTTTCCAAATCTCTTTACTCTCTTCCACGGAGATATTCTTAAGAGAACTTTATCACCCACATCAATCTCTATGTCTTTTCTTCGATTGTTGGCATAACTTCTTGGTCGACTCTGAGATACTCTTATGTGTTGTTGAATAGATCTTATCTTTTCTGCCATTTCATCAACTAGATCAGGTCCTAGTAGCTTTCCTTCCCCAACTTCGTCCCAAAAAGTTAGAGTCCTGTATTTCTTTCCATAGAGAGATTCATAAGGAGACATCTGAAAACTGGTGTGCAAGATATTATTATAAGAAAATTCCTCCAAAGGTAGCTGTTGATCCCATCCAGCTTTGAAATCCATAGAGCAACCTCTCAACATGTCTTTTAGAGTTTGAATTGTCCTCTTAGACTGACTGTCTGTCTGAGGATGATAAGCAGTGATAAAACTCAACATTGTATCTAGAGTATGCTGAAGACTTTTCCAAAACTTCAAGGTAAACCTCAGATCCTGATCAGATATGATGGAAAGTAGTACTCCATGAAATCTTACCACTTCCTTCACATATATCCTGGCAATCTGATCAAGAGAGAAATACTCTCTAATAGCAATGAAGTGTTCCGACTTTGTAAGATGATCAACTATGACCTAGATAGCATTATTTCGTTTGGATGTTTTAGGAACTCCAGTGACAAAGTCTATAGTGATGTTTTCCCATTTCCATTCGGGTATAGGTAATGGTTGTAACATCCCCTTAGACTTCTATCTCTCATCTTTAACTTGCAGACAATCCAAGCATCGAGAGACATATTTATCAACATCTCTTTTAATGTCATCCCACCAGAAGTACTCTTTCAGGTCCCTATACATCTTCATGCTTCTAGGATGAATAGAGAATGAAGAACTATGATCCTCAACCAGTAGCTCCTTCTTTAATTATGGGATGGTAGGAACACAAACCTGATTCCTAAACCTTATTATCCCATCACAATCAAGGTTGAATTCATGAAAATTTCTCACCTTCTTTTCTAACTCTACATCTTATTTATGTGCCTCTTCAATCTTGACATGTATAGATGGTTGGACATTCATTTGAGAAAGATAATATTTTTCCCCTTATATTATAATTCCAAGATCCATCCTGTGTAAATCCATAAATATTGGATCTTTTTTGATCCTCATCATGGATAACCTAGCATGGTCTTGTTGAATTAATGTGTTTTCCACCTTGTTTGCTTTCCCAGGGTGATACTGAATTGGGCATTCATAATCCTTAATCATCTCCAAGCATCTTCTTTGGTGCATATTCATCTCCTTTTGTGTGAAAATATACATTAAACTTTTATGATCAGTATAAATATCAAACCTTTCACCATAAAGATAATGCCTCCAAATTCTTAATGCAAATATTACCGAATCTAACTCCAAATCACGAGTTAGGTAATTTTGCTCATGGATTTTAAACTGTCATGAGGCATAAGCTATCACCATATCATTTTTCATGAGAAAATACCCCAATCCCTTCTTGGATGCATCACTGTAGATCACAAACCTTTCTCCACTACAAGGCAGTGTGAGCACAGGTGCATTGGATAACCTTCTTTTTAACTCCTTGAAATTCCTTTCACATTCCTCCATCTAAAGGAACATAACTCATTTTCGAGTCAACCTGGTGAGTGGATTAGATAACCTTGAAAATCTTTCACAAAACGTCGATAATATCCAGCTAGAGTAAGAAAACTTCAGATCTCAGTTACTGTTGTTGGTCTCAACCATCTTTTGATAACCTCTATTTTTTCTGGATCCACTAATATCCCCTATTTTGAGATTATCTGACCCCAAAATGAAACTTTTTGAAGCCAAAATTCACACTTGGTAAATTTGGCATAACACTTTTCCTTTCTTTGGGTCTTTAATACAATTCTCAAGTGATCTTCTTGTTATCCCTTTCTCTTTGAATAGACAATAATATCGTCTATAAAGACTACCACAAACTGATCAAGATATTCTCTAAAGACTCTACTCATCAGATCGATGGAGATAGCAAAGGCATTAATAAGACCAAATGGCATCACTATAAATTCATAGTTTCCATTCCTTGTACGGAAAGCCGTCTTTGGGATATCCCCCCTTTTGACCCTTAATTGATGATACCCTGAATAAAGATCAATCTTGGAAAAGTATTGAGCTCCACGTAGTTGTTAAAATAATTCATCAATGTGTGGGAGAGGATATTTGTTCTTGATAGTGATCATGTTAAGTTCTCGATGATCAATGCAGATTCTCATTGATCTATCTTTCTTCTTAACAAATAGGATAGGTGTCACGAACCAACCCGGGTCAACCCTGAACTGGTCACCCGAGCCGGTCCGCGACATGGCCCGAGAGGCGTTCCCGATCCTCCCGGGCTGGCGACAAGCGCCAGGGAATCAACAGAAGCTATGGGAACGATTTCTCCCAATATAAATAAATAGGACAGTGAAAATAATACAGAGCAGCGCAGAAAAGATAACCAAATAAAGTGACTAAACAAGAACAAACAAGAATCAAACTAACCAAACACGACGTGCGAACAAACTCAGTGCGACCTCGCGGGTCGCTCTCCGACTCAACGATCAAGCGTCGCCCTAGGTGAGCGCACTCAAGCTATATCCTGCACAAACACTAAAAACAGAAAAGAACTATAGGCGTGAGTATTAAAACTCAGTAGGCTAGCTCGATATCTATTCCCAATGCACTACCTTTAAATTAAAAGAAACATTATTTCAAGTTTTAACTACAATTTATAAAAGTATGTTTTTCTAAGCATTTTACTTAAAAACAAAGTACTAACCATTGCCCTTAGCCATTTCAAAATTTCGGGTTCATTTCATTAGAGTCAATGACATTTCAGGAAAGGGGGAAAGTGATGTTTAAATTTTCCAAATTTGTGCAAAGGGGATTAAACTCTTTTATTTGAAAACAATTTTTAGAAACCTAATCAAAAGCAATTTACCATTTTCCAAAGAAGACAATACATCAGAATGCACAAAGTAAAACACACGGCAAGGGCAATGTAGGTATACATGTGGGCATCATAATCATTACTGCAAGCTACAAAAGATGAATAGACATGGGTGAACCTAGGAGATCGAGAATAAACCAGAAGACACCAATACATGAGAAATCATCCTTATCGACATGTCACGATGAAATCAAAACGCACAATACGCTCGACCATCCACTCATGGGCAGGTCGAGGGCAAATCCCATAGAAATAAACCCAATATATCCACCTACTATGGGCCACTGGTCAGTACCATAACCTACCAGTGCAGCAATCGTTCTTAGAATATTCTCTCAATATGCCAGATTCCCATGTCTCAAGTGTTTGAAAAAGGGGTGAGCCAACTAATGTCAACCGAGCATCCAATCACATACATATATATATATAAAGCACGACAGGCATCACCCGAGCCACTCCGTGGAACAACCTCATGCCTTTTACTACTCAAGTACCCGGGAGCCTCTAAGCGCGGCCTCCCAATCAATCAATTTCAACCAAGGCATGAGAGTCTCCCTAAGAGGGTTTTTATCAAAACATTTTTATCGCTTTCCATAAAGTGCCAAACGGGCATTTAATATATTTCACAAACACTACTCAAAGACAGGTACAACTTCTTTATGAGACAAAACCCAGTTTGAAACTGTTAAAGAATCCCAAAACACTACGCCATAGGCTAAAAATATTCTTATAAACCAAACCAAACCATTTTCTTTTTCCAAGTAATCTTTAAGAGCCAACCGGGAAATTTCTCAAACAAACCAAAGTATTTGTTCATGCTTCAAAGAAATCATTTTTCATTAAACCAGAACTCTGTTTTACATTCTATGAATTATGTTTAAAAGCCAAACGGGAATTCTTTCATTATTCGGTGTCCGCTCGTCAAAAGGATGTTTCATGTGTCGTGTATAAAATAAACGGCTCCTTTTGACATTAAATAACCATTTAAAAATTTATCATCTTATATTAAAAATTAATTATCGTATATTATCTCATATTTATTACAATTAATAACATGTTGATTTTGAACAATTAGGGTGCGCAAATAGCATGAAATGATATAACTTAAATTTTAAAAGCAGTGCAAAGGGGACCTACCTCAAAATCCAGCGCGTCGACAAACAACCTCGGATCCAAGGCGCGATGACACGACGTGTGTCCGAGACTACGTGACCAAGTCTAATACTCTTGAAACTAAAGCACGGCGACGACGGAACCTCGGAAACAAGGCACGGTGGTGGCGCTCACTTGGAAACGCCCTGCGCGGGTCCTAAAAGTCCTGAGCCATCAAATAACAACTCACCATCGATTAAAACCCACGCGATGATGATAAAAATAATAGTAATAATAAAAGTAATAATAATAATAACAATAATAATAAGAAATAATAATAATAATGAAAAATAATAATAATAATAATAATAATAATAAGAATAAGATTAATAATAACATAATAGTAATATTATTGATACGAATATTAATAAGAATAATAATAATGATAACAATAATAAAATTAATAATAATAACATTAAAAATAATAATAATAATAATAATAATAATAGTAATAATAATAATAATAATATTATTATTATTCACATTAATAATAATAAAAATAAAAATAATAATAATAATAGTAGTAGTAGTAACAACAAGAATAATAAAAATAAAAATAAAAATAACAAAAATAATAATAAGGATGTAGTATTAACAATAATAATAAAAGCAATAATAAAAAGAATAACAAGATAATAATAGTAAGAATAATATGAATAATGATACTAATAATAAAAGTAAAATAACAATAATAATATTGATAATAACAATAATAATAAAAGTAAAATTAAAATTAAAAAAAAAACAAACCTTATTAGCCGCGACGTGCAGGGGAGAAGTAGGAAATCGCTCGGCCTCCACATGTGCAGCAAGGGGGGGAAAACGTCGAGTCACCGGAAGCAGGGTTCACCGCGGAGAAGGAAGGGCCGGCGGGGAGGGAGGGTCCTCCTGCTTGCGCTGCACACCAGTGGGGAGAGAAAAAAACGGTGGGGAGAGAAGGGTGTGAGAGGCTCCGTCGCTGGATGGGTGAGGATGAAGGGGGGAGTTGGGTGCGTGAGGATGAAGGAGATCAGGAGGGGGGCTAAGTGCGCCGGCTGCGCACTGAACAGGGGACGAAGGGGGTTCTGTGGGTTCGAGCAAGGAGCGGAGGATGCGGAGCCGGGACCGCGCTGGCTAGGATGGCCGATGGAGGTCGTCGGGGGTGGTGCAAGGCTGCTGGAGCGCTGGTGGGTGAAGATTTCCAGCGGCGCGCAACAGTGGAGAGGGGCACAACGGCTGGTCGGGCGCTGCAAGGTGGATACGGAACTGGGGGGGGCTGCTGTGTGCGGGCTGCTGCGAGGGAGGCAGGAGGGTGTGCGGGTAGCGGGAGGCAGAGAAAACGGGAGGCGAGGGGGCCAGCGGGTGCTGCAACGAGGAGAAGCAAGGGTGAGAAGATTTTCTAAGAGTAGGAGATCACGGCGCCTTTATGCGGGTGCGAAATGCGTAGGAGGAAGATGGGGGCTACGGGCTCTCTACAGGTGAGCGGGAACAGGGGTGTCGGTCCTGGACCAGATAGCAAGGGAGGGGGTGGCGGCGCGCTAGGAAGAGGAAGGATCGAGAGATGGGGGCTTCTGCAAACCCTACTAATATATATATATATAAGAATAAAATAAATAATTCAATAAATAAATAATGAAAATAATAGTAATAGTAATGTTGGTGATCAAAAACTCTAATAATAACAACAACAAAAATGATAAAATGACAATTCCAATAACAAAAATTCTTAAATAAAAAATATAGTATTATTATTCATGACCCAATAATAATATTATTATAGTAAGTTATTTATTTAAATTATTTTTAACTTATTCAATTCATATTCATTTGGCCAATACAGATATCGTAATCATGGGCGAAGCTGCGCGGGGTTTCCAAAACGTGCTCATCCCGAGTGCTCAACGACGTCGCGTCAAAAAGCGCACTTTTTAACAAAAACTCAAAAACATAGTCCGATACTGAACACGAACCACAACAAAAGTAATTTAAGCCAAAGAAATCATAAAATAAAATAAACGCGCATGTCGGGGTGTGACAATTCTCCCCACCATAACGCTTTCCGCCCCCGGAAAGCCACCACACCAACCAGTCGATCGATCAACACCTAAGGATTTCACAGAACACAATCCAACCTCTTAACCAAGGATGTCACAATGACTACCAGCGGGACTGAACCTCATTGCCCAAAGTAAATCACCAACAGAGGGAAGGCATGAACGGATCCCCACCATAAGAACTCAACTAGAATTCGATAACTATTTAAGAAAAAAAAACCCAACGAGACTCATGGTGTGTCTCCCCACCATAAAAGGACTGACCTCCTAGCGACCAACCAGAAAACCAGCTTAGACATGCATGAGACCTTACTCTAGCTAGAAAGAGCACAGCAAGGACCTTTAAACCACTTACTCATGCCTGAATGGGATAAGAAACTTAAATGGATACTTTGCGCAACTAAAACCCTAACCCCATGGGTGGGGAGGGTGGGCCCAAGGATCAAATCACTAAAACTATGACGTATGACTACTCACGACCCATCACTTCGGGATGGACCCAAACCAGGGCCGCATCTGATTTACATCAGTGGCCCATGAAAAGTCACTGGTCAGCAACTTACATCCAAGAGGCACGATTCCCGACACTACGTGAGGGATAAGTCCATCGCGCTCTTTGCGACAAGAGGAAAACTACAACGACAAAGAAACCAGAGCAACAACACCAAAACTATCTCACCACGACGATAGAGGCGCGACTTTAACCAGACTCTTTAAAATTTCCCCGGGGGTTCCTGACTACGCGCTGGCTTCACTCCGATACCTTTTGGTTGGAGCTCTGATGGATGAAGCATCTTCTGCCTCGCAGTCAGGTTCTGATAATCCCAATGAGATACATACATCTTTTGATTTGACAAAAGAAAGGACAAGATTTTAAAATTAAAAACACACCAGCATTGAAAGGCGAAGTTCATCAAAATACCCATGAAGTTCCCATACATTTAAAACCCAAAACACCATCAGTACAACTACAACGATAAAAGATCCCTTAAACTGAAAGGAAACTTACACAAAGAACTCTGAACAAAGACCCAACAACACATTACATCCGAGAACTTCCTCTGCGACGCTTTCTTGCAATGCCCCGACAAAATCGTCGCATGTGACCCAGACGTCCACACACCTGGCAGGGCTTCGGAGCGCTTGGGCACGATGAATTCTTGTGACCCCTCTTGACACACTGATAACACACAATAATCTCTCGCTCCGAAGAGGTTGATGAAAGATCCCGAGGCCTCTTGATTCCACGACCTGATCCATACACTTCCATTTGCTTACTCACTTCCTTTCCAGAATCTTCACCAGTGCTCATAGGGATCGAAGGAGGGAGAATTACTTCGAGCACTCCTACCATCGCAGCTTCGATACGAAAAGCTAGTCTCGCCACATCGACAAAAGAAGTTAGGTTGGACTCTGAAACCTTCGAATGTAGATCAGGGCGGAGACCCGCCTCGAAGCGTCGAGCCTTCACGGGGTCATTTGTGGCATACTCTGAATCATAAGGTACTAGCTCCACAAAGCGATGGAAATATTCTAACACGGATCTGTCGCCCTGCTGCAGACAACACATTTCCATCCCCTTCCTCACCCTATCTTCCTCCGAGAAATACTGGCGAATGAACGAGGCCTTGAAAAACTCCCAAGTAACCTCTTGACGGGGCTTGTCCCGAGACACTGACTTCCACCACATCCACAGTGAACCTTCAAGCATGAAGGTCGCAAACTTGACCTTCATCGACTCGGGCAACTCAATGAGGCTAAAGTCCCTTTCAATCTTCCGCATCCACTCCTCTGCCACGGAAGGGTCTGCTTGACCATAGAAGAGAGGTGGATCGAGCTTCTGAAACTCAAGCATAAAATCCTTAGGTTGATCCACTGCACTACGATCACCCATCGAAGCTTCAAAGGGATAACCGCTGGACAAAGAAAGGTCAAAAACCCAATCAAGGCCAACTCACCGAATGAATAACAACCTCAAAATCAAACACTACATAGGTGACAAGCTCAAAATCCGAGAAAACAAGTTATCATAACATCAAAAAATTTCTCTTTGAAAACATCTTTAATTTAGAACAAGCTTAGTGGGTTAAACCTTCGCCATTGGTATTCTTTAGAGCCTCAGTCACATGCATGTATCCATGCCACCTAGGGCATCCATCCACCATACCAGAGATCCATCCACATTTACAACATACCAAAATGCAAGTGAGTACTCATCGGAACACCAAGGCCAAAACAAAGCAACTTCATTTTCCAAAAACAATTTATTCATACCATTTTTTTAAAACAATCTGCAAATCAAACATGTTATTTCAAACAACCATTTTTTTTAAAAACCAACTTTTTTGATTCAAAACACTTTCAAAAATAAAGGGAAACACAAAACAAATCAAACAGGGGACTAGTGTCAGTTGGTGACTTGACCATATGGTTGGCGGCCATATGCCAAACACGTCACTAACACAGAGAGCCTTCTTAGACCATGCCCCTAGCTCTGCATGGCTTGCCAGGCCGTGCGGGTTAGGAGGACTAGTGGCCCAACTCCCTTTGTCGTATCCCAATCACAAAACATTTCTATAAAAACCCAAACAAACAAATTAAACTGGGCTTCCCCTGGAAACCTGAGGATCGATACGGGAAAGAGTTCGCGACGCTCTTCTCGCACTTACCCCTCAAGTCCCGACAATCCTACTCCATCTACCTTGACATCCCAAATAACAAAGGGCGCTCTGAATAGTGAGGTCTGCTAAGAGAAAACCTCCTCTGATACCATTTTGTCATGAACCAACCCGGGTCAACCCTGAACCGGTCACCCGAGCCGGTCCGCGACATGGCCCGAGAGGCGTTCCCGATCCTCCCGGGCTGGCGACAAGCGCCAGGGCATCAACAGAAGCTATGGGAACGATTTCGCCCAATATAAATAAATAGGACAGTGAAAATAATACAGAGCAGCGCAGAAAAGATAACCAAATAAAGTGACTAAACAAGAACAAACAAGAATCAAACTAACCAAACATGACGTGCGAACAAACTCCGTGCGACCTCGCGGGTCGCTCTCCGACTCAATGATCAAGCGTCGCCCTAGGCGAGCGCACTCAAGCTATATCATGCACAAACACTAAAAACAGAAAAGAACTATAGGCGTGAGTATTAAAACTCAGTAGGCTAGCCCGATATCTATTCCAAATGCACTACCTTTAAAATAAAAGAAACATTATTTCAAGTTTTAACTACAATTTATAAAAGTATGTTTTTCTAAGAATTTTACTTAAAAACAAAGTACGAAGCATTGCCCTTAGCCATTTCAAAATTTCGGGTTCATTTCATTAGAGTCAATGACATTTCAGGAAAGGGGGAAAGTGATGTTTAAATTTTCCAAATTTGTGCAAAGGGGATTAAACTCTTTTATTTGAAAACAATTTTTAGAAACCTAATCAAAAGCAATTTACCATTTTCCAAAGAAGACAATACACCAGAATGCACAAAGTAAAACACACAGCAAGGGCAATGTAGGTATACATGTGAGCATCGTAATCATTACTACAAGCTACAAAAGCTGAATAGACATGGGTGAACCTAGGAGATCGAGAATAAACCAGAAGACACCAATACATGAGAAATCATCCTTATCGACATGTCAAGATGAAATCAAAACGCACAATACGCTCGACCATCCACTCACGGGCAGGTCGAGGGAAAATCCCATAGCAATAAACCCAATATATCCACCTACTATGGGCCACTGGTCAGTACCATAACCTACCAGTGCAGCAATCGTTCTTAGAATATTCTCTCAATATGCCAGATTCCCATGTCTCAAGTGTTTGAAAAATGGGTGAGCCAACTAATGTCAACCGAGCATCCAATCACATACATATATATATATAAAGCACGACAGGCATCACCCGAGCCACTCCGTGGAACAACCTCATGCCTTTTGCTACTCAAGTACCCGGGAGCCTCTAAGCGCGGCCTCCCAAACAATCAATTTCAACCAAGGCATGAGAGTCGCCCTAAGAGGGTTTTTATCAAAACATTTTTATCGCTTTCTATAAAGTGCCAAACGGGCATTTAATATATTTCACAAACACTACTCAAAGACAGGTACAACTTCTTTATGAGACAAAACCCAGTTTAAAACTGTTAAAGAATCCCAAAACACTACGCCACAGGCTAACAATATTTTTATAAACCAAACCAAACCATTTTCTTTTTCCAAGTAATCTTTAAGAGCCAACCGGACAATTTCTCAAACAAACCAAAGTATTTGTTCATGCTTCAATGAAATCATTTTTCATTAAACCAGAACTCTGTTTTACATTCTGTGAATTATGTTTAAAAGCCAAACGGGAATTCTTTCATTATTGGGTGTCCGCTCGTCAAAAGGATGTTTCATGTGTCGTGTATAAAATAAACGGCTCCTTTTGACATTAAATAACCATTTAAAAATTTATCATCTTATATTAAAAATTAATTATCGTATATTATCTCATATTTATTACAATTAATAACATGTTGATTTTGAACAATTAGGGTGCGCAAATAGCATGAAATGATATAACTTAAATTTTAAAAGCAGTGCAAAGGGGACCTACCTCAAAATCAAGCGTGTCGACAAACAACCTAGGATCCAAGGCGCGATGACACGACGTGTGTCCGAGACTACGTGACCAAGTCTAATACTCTTGAAACTAAAGCACGGCGACGACGGAACCTCGGAAACAAGGCGCGGTGGTGGCGCTCACTTGGAAACGCCCTACGCGGGTCCTAAAAGTCCTGAGCCATCAAATAACAACTCACCATCGATTAAAACCCACGCGATGATGATAAAAATAATAGTAATAATAAAAGTAATAATAATAATAACAATAATAATAATAAGAAATAATAATAATAATGAAAAATAATAATAATACTAATAATAATAAGAATAAGATTAATAATAACATAATAGTAATATTATTGATACGAATATTAATAAGAATAAAAATAATGATAACAATAATAAAATTAATAATAATAACATTAAAATTAATAATAATAATAATAATAATAATAATAGTAATAATAATAATAATAATATTATTATTATTAACATTAATAATAATAAAAATAATAATAATAATAATAATAATAGTAGTAGTAACAACAAGAATAATAAAAATAAAAATAAAAATAACAAAAATAATAATAAGGATGTAGTATTAACAATAATAATAAAAGCAATAATAAAAAGAATAACAAGATAATAATAGTAAGAATAATATGAATAATGATACTAATAATAAAAGTAAAATAACAATAATAATATTGATAATAACAATAATAATAAAAGTAAAATTAAAATTAAAACAAGACAAACCTTACTGGCCGCGACGTGCAGGGGAGAAGTAGGAAATCGCTCGGCCTCCACATGTGCAGCAAGGGGGGGGGAAACGTCGAGTCGCCGGAAGCAGGGTTCACCGCGGAGAAGGAAGGGCTGGCGGGGAGGGAGGGTCCTCCTGCTTGCGCTGCACACCAGTGGGGAGAAAAAAAACGGTGGGGAGAGAAGGGTGTGAGAGGCTCCGTCGCTGGATGGGTTAGGATGAAGGGGGGAGTTGGGTGCGTGAGGATGAAGGAGATCAGGAGGGGGGCTAAGTGCGCTGGCTGCGCACTGAACAGGGGGCGAAGGGGGTTCTGTGGGTTCGAGCAAGGAGCGGAGGATGCGGAGCCGGGACCGCGCTGGCTAGGATGACCGATGGAGGTCGTCGGGGGTGGTGCAAGGCTGCTGGAGCGCTGGTGGGTGAAGATTTCCAGCGGCGCGCAACAGTGGAGAGGGGCACAACGGCTGGTCGGGCGCTGCAAGGTGGATACGAAACTGGGGGGGCTGCTGTGTGCGGGCTGCTGCGAGGGAGGCAGGAGGGTGTGCGGGCAGCGGGAGGCAGAGAAAACGGGAGGCGAGGGGGCCAGCGGGTGCTGCAACGAGGAGAAGCAAGGGTGAGAAGATTTGCTAAGAGTAGGAGATCGTGGCGCCTTTATGCGGGTGCGAAATGCATAGGAGGAAGATGGGGGCTACGGGCTCTCTACAGGTGAGCGGGAGCAGGGGTGTCGGGCCTGGACCAGATAGCAAGGGAGGGGGTGGCGGCGCGCTAGGAAGAGGAAGGATCGAGAGATGGGGGCTTCTGCAAACCCTACTAATATATATATATATAAGAATAAAATAAATAATTCAATAAATAAATAATGAAAATAATAGTAATAGTAATGTTGGTGATCAAAAACTCTAATAATAACAACAACAAAAATGATAAAATGACAATTCCAATAACAAAAATTCTTAAATAAAAAATATAGTATTATTATTCATGACCCAATAATAATATTATTATAGTAAGTTATTTATTTAAATTATTTTTAACTTATTCAATTCATATTCATTTGGCCAATACAGATATCGTAATCATGGGCGAAGCCGCGCGGGGTTTCCAAAACGTGCTCATCCCGGGTTCTCAACGACGTCGCGTCAAAAAGCGCACTTTTTAACAAAAACTCAAAAACCTTGTCTGATACTGAACATGAACCACAACAAAAATAATTTAAGCCAAAGAAATCATAAAATAAAATAAACGCGCATGTCGGGGTGTGACAATAGTTGCTCCCCAAGGTGATTCACTAGGGCATATGAATCCCTTATCAAGATTTTCATGGAGTTGCTTCTTCAATTCCTGCAACTCAATTGGGGCCATTCTATAAGGTGTCACTGAAATGGGAATAGAACCCGATATGAGTTCTATTGAAAACTCAACTTCACGATTTGGTGGAGGAAATAGAAATTCCTCTGTAAAGACATCATAAAAATCCCGTACAATGGGAATATTATTAATCGGGAGTTTCTCTCCAACCATTTGAGATAAATAACATTCATTTATTGGAATAAAGACTCATAAGATGGATGAAATTTCCACTAGAAGGTTATATTTATCCTTTCATAGATAGGTGATCATAGATTGATCAGGAATATGAAATGTGACTTCCCTTCTTTGGAAATAGATATGATCTCCATATAAGGAAAGCCAATCCATGCCTAGAATCACATAAAATTACACTATTGGAAGGATCACAAGATTTACAAGAAGCACTTTCCCACAAACATCAATCAGAGAATAATTATAAACTTTTGATGCAACCATTGTGCCATTAAGTGTTGTCACAGCTAACTCAACATCTAATTGTTGAGGTAGTATGACGATAACCTTTTATAATTCTTCATAAATAAAATAGTGGGTTGATCTAGAATCAAATAAAACATTTTCTACTTTAGAGTGGATGGTAAGTGTACCTTTCACCACTTCATTATCATACTCCACATATCCGATAGAAATTGCATGTGACATTCCTTTGTCTTTATACATAAGAGTTTGTTGACATCTATCATCATCAAAACCATTGGATTATGGAATTGATTAGCATAATGCCCCATTTTCTTGCACTTGTAACATTGAAGTGTAGGAGGTGCATTCTGTGTAGCCTTTTCTTTGTTCCCATCATTAGACATCTTTTCCCCATAATTACATCATTCAAATGCCTGATGAACTTCTTTTCCACATTTGAAACATTTAGTTTTCCCTTTAAGAAAATTTCATCCATGTTTCTTTCCACACCATGAGCAGAAGGGAAAAATCATCTTCTTTTCAATGTGGTCTTTAGATTTCCCTTTGAATTCCATTTTCCTATTCTTATCAAACCCGTATGACAGATGGGTTACTTCAATCTCCATCTAAACCTTGAAAGAACATCAAACAATTTCCTCATAGATATTGAATCCCTGTATGGATAACGCCCTTCGAAGACATGGTTTTATGCAACTAAAAAATTGATCAATCTTACTCTCAGGTTGGATAATAATTCTGGAAGTGTACCTTGCAAGTCTTGTAAAATTTTCTTCATAGGTACCAACAGATTCATCATCCTTTTGCTTTAGTTCAATAAACTCATTCTCCATGATTGTTCAAATAATATGAGGGAAGTACTTATTGAAAAATAAGTTCTTGAACTTTTCCCATTCCATGGACTCAATTTCATCCCTTTGCCTCATATACTTAATAGGATTCCACCATTTATCATATTCACCTTCCAAACGATATACTGCTAAGATGACGTTATCATGTTCATAAAATTGTAGAACTGAAAATATCTTTTCAGTGGTACTGATCCACTATTCCGCCACTAATGGATCAGTAGACCCACTGAATGAAGGTGGACGCTGCCTCATTAAGGATTCAAAAAAATTTTGCTCCTTCCTTTGTTCTTTTGGAAGTCATGCATGATTCATAACTTGAGAAAGTTGTGTGAGCATGGCTACAAGATTTTTCATTCAATCTTCCATAAAAATTGGTGGATCAGGGGGACAATCATTACATTGTCTATCGCATTCAGCATTGACATGGTTCCTTCTGGTTCCAACCATTAACTAAATCCAATAAGCATAGTGTGAGAAACACTAATAGGAAAACCACATAATCAAGAATGAAATTTCACATTTTAGGTCATATCATATGTTTTTCATGGCCATTTCTAAAACACTAATATTGTGTTCTATGCTTAGACATATCCTAAGGGTTCTAACATAGGCTTTCACATCCTAGTTTCCAATGGTTGACTATACCTTTCCTCTGATACCAACTATAATTACCAATACTTTACATACATTGTTATTACATCATAAAGGAATCATACTTATTACAACATATAACAAAACCATGATAGGACCATTTTGGTATAGTGTCTTTAGAAAATGGGTAACATAAACAATTGGTTCATAAAGAATCTACATTGTCTCCCATTTATTTCATCGTATCTAGAGTACCTTTTAGCATATCCTACTTAATACCCTTATTTCTGACCTGGGGAAAAGAAAAAATTAAAAAACGGTGAGCTCAAATGCTCAGTAAGGGTTAACAAAGGAAATATCAATCATATAACATTTTGAAAGTATTATCCTGCAAAAGAGATCATAATATCATAAAATTGGATAAATCATAGTAGTGAAAATGAAATCCCAATAATCATAAAAAAAGACATGAAACTTTGTGACATACAAAAATAATAATACCAAATCATTTCTTATTATTCAAGACTCATTTCCAAGACTATCTTAGCAGAAAAAGTCCATTTCTGAACCGAGCTCACTCCTCGTTCCAGTCCTATATCACTGAACCGGTTTAACATGTCATTTCAGCCATGTTTATCTCATGAGATATAAATCTTTACCCAATTCATTGGAGGGAGATATAGGTCCCACCCATCTCATAATGATACCATTCTTATATGTTCTTGAAGATCATAAATCATACATCATAGCATAACCCATGTAATAAAAATGGGATTCTTAAACATCATGCAATTGTATCATAATCCATAAAAGGACTTCACAAAAATAATTCCACCATAAAATAAACAAATTAATGTAAAAATAGGGATTGAACATAATTCTATATTATATTAGATGGAAAATAATTTTGATAAAACACTTGAACTCCATTCTTGAGGAAAATATCCTTTCTACTTCAAAAACATTTTTCCTTTCTTAACATGTCATACAATTTTAAACTAAAATAAGTTGATTAAAAATAAACATGAAAACTTTTAAAGGATGCTTCATAGAAATATCTTTCTCTGAAATCATAAAAATCCATTCATGTCGTATAAGTTAAAAAATATATTCTTATCGTACTTTGGATGGAAAAGTGAACAATTATCTCGTATTAAAAGCGACAAAAGATTCCTTTCATATATTTTACTAAAAAATAACCAATGGTTAAAATTGGATTTAATAAATTTTAGGATGATAGAATTAATATTACATACTGAGTAAACATGGATGTGTATGATAAATATTCCCCAGTAAATTCTAAAGTATAAATAATCTCGGATAAAAATAAGATTGTGAGCTTTTCCCTTACCTTAAGTCAGATTTGCTTCATACATATCCGAACCTCTTGTATAATGATTTAAATAATGTCATTGACTTATTAAAAAATCATATCATTGCTATGATACAATATATGGTCTTATTCTTATCTTCTTATTAGTAATATTTCATTGGTAATGTTATTCGGGTGTTCATTGCTTTATGTTCTTAAGCATGTTTTGTCGAATAAATTCTTATTATTCTTTTTAGGTTATAGATACCTCATTTCCATAATGGTATTAGTGTAATATATATTATATTTATTCATTCAATTCACTTATTTAATAATTATTCAATGAAGATCATGTAGAACGAGTCGCATCACATCGTGGAGACGGTAGACCGTACGTACGCATGAGCGATGATATCGTTCCCATGATCGTGGAATTGTATTGAAGTGTATGTATAAAATTTCAGAATCAATATCACTTTAAAATAATCATATATAGTTATTCTTTACACCATTATACCCATCCTAGTAATGTGGCGGTGGAAAACAGATTACACTAGGGCGTGGAGATGGTATTCCGTACGTACACACGCGCGGTGATTTCGTTTTCCGTAGGATGGATAGAAGGTGAAAAAGGGTTGTTTCATATTTATAATAACATATCATTATATTAGTGATACTAATGTTATTACTTCATAATGAAACAATTAATTAAGAGTAAGTAGAAGAAGAAATAAATTGGAAAGGATCGGTAACTGATATTACCTCTTCTTTGACGCTCCTCTTCTTAACCTCCTCTTAGGGCACTAGAGTTGGTCTTTGAAGGAGACCCAGACATCTAGGATATTTATAGGGAAGTGTATACGCAAAATTCGTAGGGTTTGGCCGAGCATGATGGCTCAAAGTAGTGTGAGGAGGAGAGGGAGGAGGTTCCCCTTCATAAGGGGGGAGAGGGGCACCTTTGGAAAAACAAAAACTATTAATTTATAATAAAGTCATATTCGGTTTATAAATTGATTTATTTCAATGATAAAGTGGGTATGGGTCGAAATCATCTCAACCAATAGATTTTATACATGTTTAGGTTACTATGTTAACCTTGTCATTTAGATTTATCTCGATGTTAAATAATTTAACTTTTACCATGTCTTCTTGTTTTCTTACAATATATGGTTAATAAACGTACTATAAAAAGTCAAACGAACCCCAAGTGGTTTATAATTAATGTATATGTCCTTATCTAATTCAATTTTCCGAACCTTATATTTTTAGGAATAGAATATAAATTAATAATATAATATTTGATTTAAAAACTTTATTATGTCAATTTTGAAACTATTTGGTAATTGATTTTTGTGTAAATCATAATAGAATGATTAGTTAAAAAAAGTTAATTTAATCCATACTAACATAACATATTAACCTATAAAACTAGTTTAATTCATAAAAAGTCTCAAATTACATTTATTTGGGTATTTATAAAATCAATTATGTTAAAATTTCATTAATAAGGTAATTACTGCATCATCATTGTGTCATATATAAATAAAATTACATAATGTATAAAAATTATAAATAAACTGCCATTATGTAGTAAATCTATTTGGGTTTCTAATTAATATTTATAGTCGAATTTATCTTATGTATAACCCTATATTAAAAAAAATTTACTTATTAAACTTTGATTTTCACTCTTTTAACTCCTCTTTGAATTAAATAATAATAAATGTCCAAATCAAATCCATTTCGACCAAAATGGTCCTATTTTATTCCTAAGGTTGTTTTTGGTCAAATTACACTTATCCAATAGAATTAAAACATGTGTTAGGGTAATGATAATATCATTTTTACCGTTAATTACCCTATTTACTTTTAACCATGGTAAATAAAAGTAAAAAAGTTACTATTCACCAAAAATTATTTTCATCACATTGAACCACATTTTACTTACTGTCATCAACCGTGTATTTCAGAATTTTTAAATTCCATTCACAGAAGCAGTAAAATTAAGTTTTATGTAAATTTAAAAATTCTCTTAGGAGATGGGTAAAAGATAGTGAAAAGTTCAATACAATTTTTATATATATAAAATTATTATAAAATGATTTCAATGAATTACATTGAACTTATATAATTATTATGTATCTATTTTGACCTAAAATAAATTTAAATAAAATAAATTATTATTTAAATAAAATGTTGGTTTTTAATTAATAACTTAGTGTTTTCACTATTCATCAAAAATTGAAAGTTCTCAGAAAAATACCAAAAAATCACCCTAGGATAATTTCAATATTCCAAATCCAAAAATTTAAGTCCATATTGAAATATAAAATTTATAAAATTTCAAAAAGTGGGTATTACTGTTCATAATGGCTAGTTTATATAATATTTTAATAGAATATCATTGTTTAGGGAAACTCGGTATTGCGTACAACACACGCTATCATAGAAGGTCGGGATTGTGTGTAAATCAAGCCAAGCTAGTGTTGTGTATAGTGAAAGATTCCTTTGATGTTTCGTATAACATAATATATAAAAAATTATTTCTCATAAAATCTAGGGTGTTACAGATTCATAGCTTCTTTATGGTCTCTAGGGGCGTCTCACATGTCCTTAAGTTATAGTAAACACCTATGGCCTACTCCACATTATCTCATTCATTTGATACCACAAAGGTTTAAAAGCCATGTCCATTTTCCTAGATGTCCCCAATAGATTTTATTCTTCCCAGTGATTATATTGCGTGTGAGATTCATACCGACTAAGGGTATCTTCCTTGGAATATCATACCTATATTTTTTGAATTTTTTGAGGTTGTTTGTCACAAACACATTCAGTAGTCTAAGAATCCTTTTTGAATGTAAGAAGATTTTTCAATGTGGGATCCATAAGAATTCCCATGGATTATGAACCATGCATGGATTCATTTTGTATCCTTGAAATGGAAATGTGATCACGAGTCCTTTAGTGACTCACGTGACCCACAAGTCTTTTCCATCCTCTTCTTCAAATGTTATTTTTCTGATTTCCATCTGTAGGGAAACAAATTCCCCCCCCCCCCCCCGTCTAGTGTGAAGATTGAGGGGATGAGGACTCAGTTATGAGGAAAAATAATTCCAACTACAGTCTTTAGAGGTGTGGTGAACTGGTGATTTAGGAGATTTTTGGTCTACTAAGAATCATTTTTTATTCTCCAAAAAGGCATATATATAGGGGTAAAGTGAAATTCATTCTACTATTTTCCATTTTTCTAGAGCGATCCAGATTTTTATCCCACCAAAATACCATACTATGAACGCTGATAGTGAGCCCTTTCTATAAGCCTTATATGTGAGTCCATACTGCTATATCTCTTTCTCGTGGTGGTTTCCTCTTCAGGCACTCTTCCAACATAGTAGTGAAATACTATTATATAATTTCCTAGACTTCCTCTCTAAGGGATATGGTTTCCTAGTGGGCCTTGAAAGATCTATCATCTTGATCATTTTATAACATCAGACTCATGTGACCATGTTTATATCATGTGATATAATGACATCAAGATTATCTTGTGATTCATGTGATTCCCTGTGGAGGTTATGCACCCTGAATGTCTTTGGGAGAAAAAGAGGTCCCCAAACCCTTTGGGTGTTCTTCAAATCAATTACTGAATATTTCCATGTGAATTTTGTCACCGTAAATTTCATGCCACCATTTAAAAAAAATATTTTCTTTTATTCTGAAATTCACCTACTAACATATTTCCAAATGGCTACCAATTTACATCATTCCGGTAATAAAACCTCAAAGAGGGAGTAAAGTTCCTCAATTGACCGTTACTATTCTATAGTGATGAGTGTGGATCCATATTTTCATCGTTCAGTGAGGTCATATCAACAGAGTCTACTAATGTTGATGGGATAAAAATTCTAAATATTTTCCCTTTCAGGCTTCATTCCCGTTTTTGGGGATTGTCTTACAAATGATGCTTCCATCTCACCTCCAAAGTCATCATTTATACCCTCTTCCACGATCTGAAGGACCATAATAAATTTTTCAGTGAAAATTTATATACTGGGCAATTTTATCTCAAAAGGTGACCTAACAGATGGTAATATATTGACCTTAATGAAGAGAAAAATCAATAATATTTATCATGTATCTGACCATGACATACATATATATATATATCAATAATGATGCATTCCACCGTTAGTCAATCATGTGGATGGACCTCCAGTTGAGATTTCTGATTGGGGGGATATTATAAACTATACTAGTAAAGGACCTTCTAGGTTAAATATTTTTTTATGAACATCCCATGGAGATGAATAAAATCATAATGTAAGAGGTTTTCTTGATACCATTTTCATCAACATATTACAATAAGAATTATATAGTAGAGTTGTACAGTCACTGGATCCATGATACGAACACACTACATATTATACATTATGAGGTTGGAATTAGTATTTGGTAAATAAAACATATTTTTAGTTTACCTAAACTCAGTAACATGTATGATGAGTAAATTCCTCCTCAATACTCTTGGGAAGACATGACCAAGACTCCTCCATAAACCAAAGAGTTGATTAAGCTACATGAGAAGACACACCCAAAAGTAGTGTATCCTGGGGAATACATAAATTACAAAACATGGGTAGAGTACATCACTAAGTAGACGAGGTTACAGATAGAGGTCATATAGACGATGGCTTGGAATATGAAGGATTCTTGTATTGTACTGGGTGTTTATTGCCCCATAGTTTAAAGGGTAAATTTATAGATTGTGGGTTCGAGGTTGTCCATGGTTTTGATTAGTAGGTTCAACTATCTCTTATCCTTCCATTTACCTATGTGGGTACTAACATATGAGGAAAGATAATGGGGGATACCAATTCTCCACTATCACAATGGAAACTATGATTGTTAGGGAGGAGCTTGTTGGACTATCGATCCCCATGTAAGAAAAGTTCTACCACCTCCCATACCACATTTATAAGGGATAATCTCCATTGAGAATATCCAGAACCCTTCATGTACAATGTGAATGGATGGGTCCTCACCATGGATGTTATGAGTACCTAAATAATAGGAAAATCCCTAATGGTATCTATATAATAGACCATAAATTAATTAATCTAGTAAGACCCAATACATTGAACGATTGGGCGATAATGGATTTTATTAAAGGTTATGAACATTTTTCATTCAGGATGTATGGGTTTTTTCATACATGTAGTTTTTTTGAAAATGGAAGTGATAGCCTTGATGAACGTTCATACATTATGTCACTTCATGTGGGAGTTATTTTACACATAATGAAGGGGACCTCATTTGTGAGTGGTATACACCATGATGGTATAGCCACCAATTTCTAAGAACTTAATCATAATGTCCTAGGTCTGTCCATGTGAGAGATGTGGAACACCCATTGGTAGAATGCCAACTTTGGATAATGTTTACTAGATGATAAACTATGGTTGAAATATTCCTTCTTCTTCATGATGAAGGAATCATCTCATCCCAAGGTACTAACGATGGTTTGATTCATTCGTACCCCAGAGGGATGTTATCAATTTTTGTGAGTGAAGCCTACTGACCCCCAGAAGTTGAATACAATCTCATACCTTAAAATTATTTCCATGTAAAATGATGGAAGATCTAGTGGCTCCTCACAAGGGAAACTAAATTTTACCGTTTTCTTTAGATAAATCTATTGTTATTGATAAAAGGGATCTCTGCAAGATGATGTATCTTATCACGTCACAACAATTGGAGATTTAGAATAAAAAGTATTTTGAAGACAACCTGTGAGGAATATTGTTCATATCGATGGTTTTTTATGGTTTTTCTTATATCACCATGCCTCATGAAATTACCATTGAATAATATCCAAAGGAATTGAGGTTCCTCCCCATTGGTATATAAGTGGTCATGGAAATTCCCTGAGTTTGGATATTTTATTCTCCACACAAGTCTAGAAAATGGTCCTCCTGAGCACACATCAAATTTCAATGGATGAACAAGGATACCCTATTACTGAGGAAGTGTTGAGTTTGGGAATATTATGGATTGTATAGTTTCATAGGGTCTATATGATGGTGTTGGCTTCTTTTATATGTATGGTTTCTGGAAGACGATACTCCTGATCATCTGACCCTTCCATCCCCTGAGTATACTAGCCATTATATGGTAGTGGGGGTTGGAAGTTAGTAGTGAGCAGGGAGCTAATGATGAAGGTTCCCCAGATTGGTAGGCATAGATGAGTGTGGTAATTGTCACATATGAGGTGATGAATCCTACTTCAACCCCCTCTGGAGGTCCAAATTTACAAAGGAAGATGAAAATTAAAAGAAGGAAAACTACAATGTTAGATCATTCTTTGTCGTAACCCCATGTAATTAGGGTATTTAGTTCCCCTATTTATCTTATATTATTTTTTCAGCGAATTCATAATATTCTAATAATGCATAGGTCCCCACTAGGATCATGTGGATGTGAATGTGTCAATTTCTAAGGAAACATATGAGCGTTTAGTTTCTACAACAGATCTACAACTACTAGACCCAATCCATCAAGAAACAATTATGGTTGTGTTCTCAATTCAATCTCTATTGTATCCAATAGTAGAGGTTTCAATGGGTGTACCATCCAATATGGCCTAGATGTAAGAATTATTGGTGGTTGATGATATGGATATCTATTCTTCTTCGTCATTTCCTCGTATGGAGGAGAGCCTACAAAAGGTAATTACTTCATCATGGATGGACCTTTTTTCAACATTTATTTATGCCTCATAATATTATCTTCTATTCCTACAGTCCAAAAAAGGGGGTGACTGAAGCAAAGATGTTGAAAATACATTGGATGTACCATGAATTCATTCATCACAATAAAGATTTACATCATATTTGGAGGATGGGGTTGATGTGGTTGATGCTTTCAATGATGCTATTGAAATATTTGTGTTCCTAATATTAATCACAATTGTTGATATCTAGATATACTACATAATTAATCCAATAACATTCATATTAGTAAATTCCTCACCATAGTTCTATATCCCTATTGTTCATAAGATTTGGTGCACATGCCTCTAGTAGTTCCTCTAACTGGGTCTACTAGAATATAGAAGGGTTATCTCCCTTCATCGCCAAATACTATGGGAAAATCCCTGTCACTGAGTGTTCTTCTTCTGAAGTATGTTCCCATCCCTATGAAAAATAAATACCATGGTCTTAGGTCTGTAGCATTCTAACAATTAATGTGGTGATATATGTGGAAGGAGATATAGATTTTTTAAAAACCTCATCATAAGAGATGAGATATTGATTTGGTTATCATTAATTCATGTTTCCCCACCCTTGAATGCAATGGTTTTGACTATTATATCATTAAATCTTGGGTATAAGAGGTAATATCTATTTGGAAATAAAAGACGGTCATGGATTTGAGTGTAGCAGCTGCTGAGGCTACATCTTCAAGGAAGTAGTACTAGAGAGGATATCATAATGATGCTATGAAATGTGTGATGGTGGCTACTACTCAGCAGGATTAAATTTGTGCTTCGAAGGCATAGACTGATCATTTCAATTCTAAAATTAACCATACTCAATCACAAATTGACTCCCCTCAGAAAGAACTATACCAATTTCAACATGTGTTCCAAACATTGGGGTAGACTATGTTGGAGGATAAAGGACTCTTGTACATGGATGAGAAAGACATACATGATGTATTTCCCAAATAAGAGGAGATTCGTGGGGATGTGGAGGTGAAGACTGAACAAATGGACAAGATATTCCAATATGTATCCTTATAGAAGAGAATACATACTAATCTAAAGGATTCATCTGAAAAGATGCTATTGTGTCAGGAAAATAATTTGGTCATGTTTTGGATCACAATTATACAGGAGACACTTTGACATGTAGGGAACCCTCCTTTTATATAGTATAAACAAATAGTGATTTGGAAAGTAATGTGATATTCTCTTGTTTCCCTTTTCTTATAATGATTATGAAATTTCACTACATTTTTATTATTGAAGTCACCATTGATACCCATCCCCTTCATTATATTTAATTAACCGAAATTCCTGGAATTGAATTTTTAAAAATTGATAGATTCACTTTTAGGGATTCTCATGTGTTCCCACTCACATGATATCCTATATAGTTAGTCTATTCCATCTTTCCTGGGATCACCTGATTTATAGAGGTATCAATGGGTAGAATATATGCCTTAGAGGGGTATTTCTCACTATTTTATTGAACCAAATAGTTTTGGTTATAATATATTGTTTTCACTAAGTATATGTGGAATTCCCTATAATCTCTTGTATATTAAATTACTATCATTATTTATTTTACTGTAATTTATCTTTGACAAGATATTGCATTGGTTTAAGTTATTATTGATTTGTCATAATATGTCTATAGTTTATGGTCTTTTAGATCGATCATAATATTTATTTAGTTTAATGTCATTTAGATCATCCATCATAACGCATTAGTTTAGTTTTTTATCTTACACCTTCTGTATATTCATGGGATATCATGAAGACATACCAGGAATGATCTGAATCTCTCTAGGTGCAGGGATATTTTGTGGTGTTGCAATGTCTTGTGAGGATTTGAATGAACATTTTGCATAGCAACACATTTTTTTGATGGACATAAGACTATTTGTAGGATCTTTAATGATGTATACATAGTCAAGAATGTGGTCATTAATTCTAGGTATCTTTTTCATGGGCTATGGATTTTTTATGGATGTAATATGGATGTGGTTTTAATACTTGGTACACTAGACCCACCTGGGTCGATGGGGTGTGGAGCATGTAAATCATACCTGAATGTTTGTTTCCATGAATATGAGATGATGAAGACATGATAAGTAAGTCCCATTAAATTACGGAATTCTAGGTTCTTATGCAGTGTTTCTAAGGCTCACATGGATTAAACCTCCATTCAAGATAGGAGAATACGCCTTTATTTGGCAGGTCAAGGCCCTTATATGTTGGTATCATTCTAATAGAATGAGAATCATCACTTATTACTGAGGGATATGAAATAGTTTTATAGAGTAAAACATCTAGATGATGATGTTGGTTAGGGGAAGAAGGCTATCCATGAAGAATTATTGATTCCTCGGGTAGTTTTTCACTAAATTTGACGCTCAATCTATATGACATGTGGTTTTGAAAAATAGAGTTTAGTCCATAAAAGTACAGGAAAAAGATTTTTTTAGTCCATCATTGTGACAGGGTATGAAACACGGTGATGTAATGACAATGATATCCAATGTTCTTGGATAGTTTGGTGTGAAGATTGTAAATCTGGATACATAGTTCTCGAGTGAGGATAATGATATGGGACAGTCAAATAGCTAGTGGTTCAGACACAATATTATTTTTAATAGTTCCATTAAGATCATAGGGATCATGAGACTCATAATTTCATTTATCATAGAAACACATTTGGTTGAAAACCATAGGATCATATATAGGATTCATATTCATGAGTGATTAATCAATCATGGAATCTATGAAGCCTAATGTCTATTATTAAGGTCCATGGAAGGATTTATTGATTCGAGACACCCCAATTCATGAAGTGTGCTGTGTGGAAAGTGTAAAATCCAAGGAATGTTTGAGTACCCTAAATGTTATGTCACTTTCAAACTAACACATTCTCATAGAGAGGATATATGAAAAACATTGCTATATCATTTTCCCAAACTAGTGGATCCAACGATCACAGTTTGTAGTTTAATAGTGATATATTTTCGACCCTATGAGTTGTATTCCATTTAGGTTTGTACCCTAAATATTTACTAAACACAGAAGATGAATAGTTTTGTAGGAAAAGGGTTGACTTTTTTTAGGTCTCCCATAGAAGGTTCGTGACCTGAAATGTTTTGATTCTCTTTCATAAGAAGTTTAAGTTTATTCTATTTAGATGATAATGTGATAGATTTTAAGTTCATACAACATCGAAAAATATATAGGAAGTTTATGATCATGAATGAAATGGACCTGATATGGAATATGATACACAATAGCTGAATTAGAATGTCTAGGGTTAAAATTACAAGAATCTCTACACAAGCATGGCATGGAGATATTATAAATCACATCTCGAGCTTCTCAGTTCATGAGTGACGATACGAGACAGACGTACTAGTATTGTATGATATATGTTTGGGTGTTTAGTGTCGTCGTGATAATGTTAGCTATCACGAAAATTATAATATCCTTTTTCAGGGAGATACATTTCCTTGATGGACATTGGTGCATATGAAAAATCCAATGGCATGTATGCATAGTCATGAAAAGTTTCCTTAATGCCAGTAATACTTTACAAAGGATATGGATGATTTATGGAGACTTGATAATCATGAGACAAGATGGTTGGAATACAGATTTGAGGTTCACTTAAAAGAATTTGGAAGCACCATATACATAAATTGACTGAGGTAAGTCTCACATGTCCCTTTGGTGAAGAATGAAAAATGAGGAATGGTTCTCATAATTTATTTTCATGTAGTGGGAATGTTTTTACATTTATTTTAATGTTATTAAGTAAGAAAATTTTCATTTCCAATTATCTTGGTGTGGTAAAGAAGTATTTCTATGGAGTTTAACATCATGCAGTAAAGTCAGAATTCCATTCTGTTTAACGTTATCCTATAAGAAATCACTTCTAGGCAGTTTAACATCATTTGATAAGGATGTCGTTCAATGCATTTTAACTACATGTGATAAGTATTCATGAACGAATTGGAATGTGCCGGAATGTTGTGGATGGCACCAAAAGGATTGACTGTCACTATGTATCTCATGAAGATATGGATTAGTCCACACGTAGTACTGGAAAACGGTGCAGTTTTTCATATTTTAGTGAGTATTGATGGATACCAACATTAACAGTTGTAATTTTATAGTTGTTCCCTATGATGTGGATTGGAAATCACTAGGTATATCCAGTGGATGAGAATCAAGCCACAAAAAGGTCTCTAATGTAAAATACTCTATGATGGTATGACCTATATGTGGAAGTGAGAATTTTTTCTATTGAATGTTGTATCATGGCCTAGTATTGGAGATCCATGCATCACTATATATTTCACAAGGATGAAAATCAAACCACACTTTGTTCCAGATGATATATTTAGTTTCAAATCCTACGGTGAGGATGGAGGTGATCCATCATGATTTGATGGTAAAATTTAGTGGGGAAAAAGGTTGGAAATATAATTGTCACTATGTATCTCATGATAATGAGATCAATCCACGTGTATTCATTAAAATTCCATTCATTTTAACGTCATTTGGAGTAGATGAAGGACGATTGAAATGAATAAATGGAGATGTTTTGGTTAGTCTCGAGGATGGAGACTGGGCGTCACTACATATCTCATGGAAATGAGAATCATACCACAAATAGTTGAGGATAACCATGTTGTATAGTGTGTTGTGATGAATAGTGAAGTATGTTGAATTCGATATGTTGTGTTCATGCGTGTATTCCTTGGTTTTAATTCCTAATCCATTGTGTTCCATGATTTGTGTGAGAAACAATTGCTCTCAAGGGATTCATGAAAGACTAGGGTAGTGTGCATCATGTAGTGATTTGACCAAGAGAAGGGTTGAGGCATCCCTACATAACTTATAAAGAATGAGAATGAATCCATATATAGTTCTAGAAGATCTGTGTAGTTTAACATCAAGCAGTGAGGATAGGTGTGACTCAACGTGAATAGATATGTATATCAAAATTTCATGCTTTTTTATGTCATGTTTTGGGGAAATTGGTCATAAATGTTAACATCTTGTGGAAAATAAGATAGATTACAGATAGTTTAATGTCATGATACTAGGATGATATATTACATATATATTAATGTAATTCTATGAGGACGCGGGATGGTACTTACACTGATGTGTATGCCCTCATGGTGATATATATGAGAAGTATTTCTTGAGATATATTTCGTTTGTGGGTGGGGTGACATGCTCTACATCCATTAGGTCCAATTAGTTAGCTATATTATGATAGAACTTATGTATGATATAATGTATTTCCCATTATAGTTTCACTTTCAAGGGAATCAATCTTATTATCTTTAGGATTCTCCAAGCCATCACCAATTTTCCTTGTTTGAAATAATGATGGAAAACCTTCATATTGAAGGCTTGTACAATCCAATTATGGTGATCCTCATGTTTGTTAAGTGTTTTTAGCATCTTCTCATCAATCCATTCCAAATCATCTAGTCAATTTTGATATTTTAAATCATCTCATAGTTATATAAATATGGTTATTTTGAGTGACCAAAGATGAACTTCAATGGGAAAAACTAACTCGTTTAGACACCCTAATGAGTATGGTGTTTCTTATATAGATTTACGCATGGTGGTGTGGTAGGTCAATAAATCATGGAAGAAGTTAACTATCTAGTAATTTACAAGATTATTCACCATCTAATAGAGTATATTAAAAAAAGTCTTATAAAATGAATCTATCTCTCCATTGGAAAATGCATTATAGCACCATGAGGGATTGGACACTTTGTTGTACATATAATATAGATTATTCAACTCTTTGGAATATGAGTTGGTGTATTTGCCTTTCAATATTGTGTGGGGGACTCAAAAACAAATGATGATATGGGACATCATGAAGTAGATGATATTCTTCATCCAATCTTCCTTGAGGTGTATTTCCTTGGCCCACTTAGAAAAGAAGTAGGTAGTAGGGAGGATGTACTTGATCTGCTCAATTGTGGTTTGTTATGTTTCCACAAAATGTCTATCAACCCAATTTAAACTGGACAACAATATATATCTTTATGTAGATATTATTGGGGTTTATGGATGATGATATCATGTATATGGAATGAATGAAATTTCCTTGTGAATTCCACAAAATCATGTATCATGGTTTTCATATAGTATCTCAAACAATAGATATAGTGGGAGATCCATGTTCCAGATTAATGGGAACCACAATAGGTTTCATGGACTTCCTCTATGAAGGTGAGAACCTCTTATTCTATTATGCACCATAAGATGAATTCCATCAAAGCCACATTTTTGGAGTAATTTATTCTAATTAGGACCAACTTACAAAGAAATGCTTGTGGACCAGTAGTGAATATGTTACCTAATGGAATGATCCAATATTGAGAGTTGTGTCTCCCTAATAACCGGTCATAGGCATCTTCCATCTAGGGGTTTTCATTTGTTCATCATGATCTGCGGTAGTGTTGACCTGATTGAATTATTCCATATTACATACAATTATTCATGAGACCATTATTTGAAGTGTGATATAGAATATTTCTTCTTATTGATCAAGATCATTAAGGATAGTGGATCCATTATCCAGTGCTTTTGGGGAGAATTCTATGATCAGGGAACATAATAAAAGGTGGTCTCAAAGTGGAATTCTACCATAAGTCTCTTAACATAGCTAGTGAGGGGGAAAGGACATCCATTTTAATGGAATATTCATCATTGACCATATTTTCCCTAGTTTCAAGTCCTCTTTGATATTCAAGTAGGTTATGTGTACCTGTAGAGCAAGTTCCAATCCAAAAAATAGGGATTGGTACTCAGCCTAATTATTTTCGAATCCATCGAACAATGATATTTTTTTTACCATAAAATTGCATTTTCTGGATAAACAAACACAATTGCAAGACCAACCAAATTGAGCTTTGGGTTTTCCATTATTTTTAAAACTTGTCTCTAGAACGATCCTTCAATGTACATATCCCATGTCTAGGGACTATCATTGGAATTGATTACCACTTCATAAGAGAGCTCAGTGCCTTCTGGTGTATTTTCCTAGTAAATATTTGATGGGAGGAAATCAACTCTGGATTTTCCTTTCATTGAATAATGAGATATGAATTAAATGTCATATTTTCATGGAATGACCACCTATCTATCCACACACCCAATAAACATGGGGTGGCCAAGAATATACTTGAGTGGGACAATATTTGATACCAAATGGACATTGTGGTGCTGCAATAAATTCCTAGTATTTTGTAATGAAGAAATTAGTGCACGGTAGTTCTTTTAGACATTAGATTATTGTGTCTCGGTACCTACCATGGACTGAATAAGGTATTATATACTATTCTCACATAATGAATCAATTTTTTGTGCGATGTGGGTTCCCATTGAGAATTCCAAGGAGGCCACATATAAGATGACTTTCCTCCCATCTACTAGAGGAATCAGAATCGGTTGGTACAACATTTATCTCATGTGATATTTGATGTCTTTATATAAATCAACATCTCATTGGTAGGCAATTACCATATTCATTATCCTAATGAAGGGTAGATCATTTTCCCTCCATGTAGGATATGAATCACTAAATTTAGGTGAAGGTAACATGGTGTCCCCTATATTATTTGATATTTTGTTGTTACATTGCTAAAATAGCACTAATATTCTCTAGGTACACATCAATGCTACATTGGTGTATGAAAATAATTGTGAATTTTTTATATGTTACCCCAAAAGCACACTTCAGTGGATTAATCTTTATAATATTTTGTCCCATATTATTGAATATTTTTCACATATCCATGATGTGATCACATCATTGGCGGGATATGATGACCAGGTCATCAACATAACACTAGGCTATCCCTACCAATAATGGATGAATAATGTGATGCATCATGTGATGGTATTTCTCCCCCTAATACATTAATCCATAGGGAATGAACTAATTTCAAATGTTCCCTTGAGGTTCTCTAAATTTAGTGTCTTCATCATCCTTGGGTTCCATCTAGATCTAATTGTACCATAATTACTCATCCATAAAGAAGTGGACATGGAATCCAATAGTTGTATCGATCAAGAGTTTTATGATTGGTAATAGGAAGTCATGTTTCGGTAAATATCAGTTGAGGTCTCTATTGTAAATGATGACCCTAATATGTCTACTCTTCCTCTTAATAGTGACGATTTTGACTATCCACCTTGGTTATTGTACTTCTATGGAGAAGTTGTATTTGATCAATTTGATATCTTATGCCTCTACATTGGTGGCATGAGATGGGTTCATTCTCTTAAATAATGTCTTAATGCCTCGATGCTCATTGGGTAGTCTAAAATGGTTTTTAGACACATCTATACTGAGTCTATGCATTTTTATATAGTTCCATGGGAAAACATATCAGTGTAGATTCAGAAAAAAATGTACATCTCTTTATTTTCATTAGAAATAGAGGAACTAATCACATTAGTTCATGGGTCTTCATCTATTCGAAGTTTTATCTACTTGGAATCGTCTATGGCATTGGAGAAACCATTATTGAATGATGGAGGGGTGATCCAAATATCATCCCGGTCAGTTTTTGTGTTTGTGAAGACATATATAGGTGATGATGGATGTCTGAGAGCCTCTCCATTGGTATCAGGGTGATGGAGGATATTATAAGTGACATTGGAATCTCATACTATATTATTCATTCCAATGATATATTGGAGATGGTTGTTGTTTATAAATACATGGGAGGCTTTGACCCCTAGGATTAGATCTGCTACTTTGACGTGGTTTATGGGGGGACATAATCACTATCAGGCATACACCATGGATTCACAAGAGTGGTACCTAATAAATTAGAAGCTTCAAACAGTATATAATCATCTTTCATTGGTATTTTACATCCCTTATTGTAAAAAATGTACTTTGGAATATCTGTCTATACATCCCTCTATGGGATATCTATTTCAATGTAGTATTTTAACATATTCACTGATGGGGTTCTTCAGACTTTGGTGAAATGTTTATGGTACATCAATGTGGCTGTGTAATGACCCAAACATTCTTTAATGTAAATTCCTATTGACCTAATTAAATGTATTATTATGGTTATTAAAAATGTGAACACCATTGGTTTTATGTTTTGGATTTAAAAATACCGTAATGAATTGTGAAAGTTGCTAATATATCAGTTGAACAGTGATCACATGATTAGTATAAATATAGGGCTTTAACAAATCCAATTTTCTCATAAAAAGGAAGTGATAGCCTCATCTAGTAGACTTTCCCCATAAAATATCATTTTTTAGGGCTCGGAATGGAGGTTGTGTCATTGGTATTTTCTCTTGATCAAGCCCAAGATGATCTTGAACATGTTATGCTTGAGCAGAACCGACTATGAGAGAAGTGGAAGTTAATAGAGATTACCACACGAACGATGTTATCTGGGCCATCTAAGAGTCTGTCACCAATCCAAACCATACCCTTCAGTCATATGAGGGTGTTATAAGGGGTTATGTAACAATACCCTAGCACAATGACTATGTACATTATTTTTGTATAAAGAATGTACTTTCATTTTATTATTGTTATTTGTAAATAGTTTGTAAAGCACAAATAGTATAGTTAGTTAATATTCAACCAAGAAATATATTTTTGATGAATTACTATATTTTGGAAATAAATAATTTTTTTATAAAATATTATTATTATTATTATCAAATTACATTATATTTAATATAAATTATTGTATAATTTTATGAATGGAAGTGTAATTTTGATTAATGTATGAAAGCTATTTTTGAAAAAACCCATGAATTTTCAATAAATGTTAGTTTTTATTTTAAAATTACAAATTAAAATATTTATAAAATTATTTGGATAAAATTAATATTATATTTGGAATCAATATGTTGAAAATATCCAATGGGTAATTTTTCATAATTTTCTGAGACAATCAAATTTTTGGGTAAAAAATAAATATCGTTTAAATATATAATCTATTTAATGATATCATAATGATACTATAGTTATGTAATAAAATAATTTAAACATTATGTTATTCCGATATATGTCATAACATTAAAATAATGTTATTTTCGGTTTGTTTTATTTATTTTTCAATGCTTTAGTGGACCCTCCAAGAGTTATAAAACATTTTGTCTTTTTTTATTGTTTTTTAAGTGTGTGACTCACCTCCACATAAGAAACCCTATTATTTAAAGAAGTTCACCCATTTTCCTAATAAAATATTGTCTTCTACTCCCCTTTGGAAGAAAATCCTGGGCAAAACCCGTGGTATGGTTTTTTATTTTGATTAGATTAATGGTAGGTGTCCTAAACCTAAATAATAAATAATTCCATCTACTTTCCTATATAATCCCACCCAATCTCCCACTTCTTCTTAACTAAACTATTTTTGAGTTCAACCAACCCCTACCATAATCTTTCTATAATTCTTCAAAGGTTCCCCAATCTTTTAATAAGACACTCTCATGCCTCTCTCAAGCCTTTGGGATCACACTTTTATGTAAGGTATTTCTTCCTTTCTTGTTTTTTTCAAAAAAAAAAATTAAAGTTTTTATGCCCTTATGTTTCAATTAAAAATTTTTGGGTATGATTTCAAACTCCCCCATACATCCCTCTTTATTTTTGGATGATTGGAGACCCATTTATCTCTCATTAACACCACCCATGTACACCCATTACCATGCTGAAATTATGTGATGGATTTCTCTCTCCTAATTTACATCCAAGTAATTATTTTGATCTATACATCTAAAGTCCATTACATTTTTTGGGACATGTATATATATGACCCCCTTATTTTACATTTCAGGTAAATATTATTAGATACCATTTTCTCTCACATTAATAATTTTTTTATAAGTTTTATTTCACACCGTTATGCTGCCGAAATTGCACTACGATTTTCCAAGCCAATGTCATTGTGTAGTGAATACAATGCCCATTTCTCTATCAAGGGAATTTACCTTTATGAACATTTACTTATTGATTATAAATATTAATGTATGTATTCCACATCCCTTTAACTTGGAATAAATTATTGTGATTGATTCCATGTCGTATGATCTATGTGGCACACTGATGTATAAAATTAAATGTTTAAGAAGGGTGTGCCCTGATAGCGCTCAAATGCATTGGGTAAAGTATAGTATCATGATACGTCTTATGAAATGGGTGTTGAATCATTTTAATTGAAGTGCAAAAAGTATTTACTCATGATTCATGTGCAATGGGGGTTCACTCATTCTCTGTGGGCAATGATCCTTGGCTCATGCTAATTCCATGTTAAGTGTTGTTGCCACATTTTCATGTTATGATTATCATGCTTTATCATGCCTTTATGTTAATGTATCTTTTGTTCTCAATTAATATACCTATTTTCTTCCATGTATTTTATTCTTCATGTTATTCCATGTATATTCCCTTACTAGGTTTTATAGCTCACCCTTTTCTTATGCATGTCCTCAAGTTATCCCATGCAATGCTAAGTACGAGGGAATATAGTGGTCATGTAAAGGAAGTATTCAATGAGATGTTGTGTTATATGTTTTAAGTTGTTATGTAATGTTCCTAAGCCCCAAATATGATATACCTATCAAGATTCAGTGTTGTATTAAGTGAAGGTTTTATGTAATAAATCAAGTTTAAGTGTGTAATAAAGAGCAGGGTTGTTATAGTTGGTATCAGAGGGAGCATTAATTATTATTGGGATTAGGATTAGAAAACTCTAGTGAATACATATAGATAAGAATAAGTTAATAAAAAAACACCTATGCATTGGTTAGTATTGTGTATGTTGTTTATCAAGAAAATACATCCATGTCTGGATACGAGCAGGTAGAGGTGGCTCTGGAATAGATGTATCAAAGGTGTAAAACCTGAAAACACCGCTTTGAGATAGACTTGAATGGGAACTGGTGCACAAAAATGGGCCTTGTTGCACTCTTGGTTACAATACTCTCATGGGATATGATTTGGTTAATTCACAATCTTAGTATGATCCCTTATAAAGGGAATTAAAAAAGTGCCCCTAAGAATACATGCTAGAAAGTAGATCATGAATATCCTAGATTGAAGCCTATGGATTCATATATTATGTAAATAAAAGTTATTTATAAGTCATCTGTTATTCCCTTGGATTACCCTTTTTTGATACCCTTACCTTTCCTTTAATTCCAACCAATGGCCGGTAATATGAGTACTCAGGCTTACAGCCGATGTGAAGATCAATGTGAAGACTGTGCTAATGAGATGCCCAATCTGATGGGTGTGGGAATCACGAACATTCTCAGGTTTATCACTCAGTTATCTCATGTTTCGAATAGAAACACGGGTCAATAGAATCTTTTAACCCCATAAGAAATAACCAGTCATAATCGAGAGCTTCATGACACAAATGCCTTCTACTTTTAATGTATCTTGTGATCCCTCAATCTCTGAACAATGGATCAACTCTATTGAAAATATGTTCTCCATCCTTCAATGTTCTGAACAAGAGAAGGTTCTCCTAGCTGCTTATCGTATGGAGGGTGAAGCTGATCACTGGTGGACGTTGATAAAAAATACGAAGCCTGAGAAAGAGATCGAAGTTTTGGAATGGAAGGATTTACAGAAGATGTTTTTTATAAATATTTTATGTGCACCCTCTACCATAAGATTTAAAGGGACTACCTTGCCCTCAAGAAAAATTATGAATAATATTTCAGAGTGTATGATGAAAACATGACAAGGATTGCATGATACGCCTCTGGATTTGTCATCACCTGTTAATGCAAGGCTGACCACTTCTATGGTGGGCTGAAACCTAGCCTATGGAAAGCGTTGGTGATCCATTACTTCGACAGCTATGAAAAAATTATATGATGTTCCCTCATGGTCTAAATGGATTGTGAAGAATCTCAGGGGTATCATGGGGATAAGAAGCGTAAGGTGGAATTAAATGATGGCGGTCTGATGTATAAATCCAATGGTGTTATAGAGGTCCAGCACCCCACTTTCCAAAGGTGCTGAAAAAAGCACCCCGGAAATTACCTGAAGGGGACAAGGTAATGCTTTATATGTGTAAGATAAGGGAACCAACCTATTAACTACCAACATGAAAAACACACATATACAACAGAATAGAGGAACACTCTGTTCAAAACTCAATGCGTTGTTCATTGCTATAACTACCAATAACTAGGGCATCTTGCATAATCAGTTCCCTAAGCCAAGGGTTTTCGGAGGCAACCAACAACCTCCAAGGAAACATGGGAGAGCTATCACTACTGCCGAAGTGAACCCCTAAAACAAAGAGGTGATAGGTATGATCGTTATACATTCAATAATAAAAAATGTGCATTTTGATTCAGGTTATATGCATTCTTCTATATGCTAAAATATTAGTATAACAATTCCAGAACCACCACAAATCATGGAAGTAAAGATGTCGGTGAGTATGGGAAATGGGGAAACCATTGCATCCCATGAATATAACTACACCCTTTTCATAATATGTGGATTGAATTTTATAGAAAACCTCATCATACTTTCTCTAGTGGAATATGATGCAATTCTTGGAATGGATTGGCTATCCTTATATAGTGCCAACATAAATTGCCATGATAGGGAAAAAACTCTCCAAGTGGATAATTGACCCCCAATTCTATACAAGTGCAAAAAGAAATATGAATCTTCTTTAGATCCATCATCTCATTCATGTATATTACTACCCTACAAGCACATTTATCTAGCTCAGATGATTGAGTCTAAGGAGGCAACCATTCTTGAAGAAATGCCTGTTGTGAGGGAATTCGCTGAAGTGTTTCTGGAGGAATTGCTTGGTCTTCCTCTTAGAAGAGATGTTGAATTCTCAATTGATCTTATACCTGGGGAATTACCAATATCCAAGACTCTATATATAATGGTTGTTTTGGAGCTTGAGGAGATGAATAAACAACTACAGGAGAATCTGGATAATGGGTTTATCTGACCAAGTGCTTCACCATGGGGTTCACCTGTCTACTTCATCAATAAGAAAGATGGGTCAATGCACCTTCGCATCGACTATAGTGATCTTAACAAAATCACGATAAAGAACAGGTATCCTCTCCCATGAATCGATGACTTGTTCGATCAGCATGGAGCAATATACTTCTACATGGTGGATTTGTGGTAAGGATATTATCATGTAATGGCGAATAAGGAAGATATCCTCAAGACTTCTTTTTGTACAAGATACGAGCACTATGAATTTATAGTAGTTCCTTTTAGAATCGTTAATTCTGCATCAATCTTCATGGACTTGATCAATAGATTCTTTATGGATTACATCAAAAAATTTGTGGTAGTATTTATAGATGATATTCTGATATACTCCAAAACCAAGGAGGATCATGATGAAGCATCTAAGAACTATACTAGAGACCATGCGGAAGGAGAATCTCTATGTTATGTACAACCAGTGTGAGTTCTGGTTGAAGGAGGTCTCATTCTTGGGCCATATCATCACAGGCAATAGGATATCTATGGATCCCTCCAAAATAGATGCAATTGAGGGATGGTCGAGGCCCACATCGGAAACAGAAATCCATAGAATCTTGGGGTCTGATAGATATTATCGACAATTTTTGAGAAATGTCTCACAATTTTCCAACCCTCATATCAAGCAAACACAGAACGGAGTAATGTTTTCTTGTAATGATGAATATGAAGAATGCTTTAAGGAGTTAAAGAAGGAGTCTTATCACTATACTCATGCTCACTTTACCCACAAGTGTAGAACATTTTGTGTTATTTAGTGATGCTTTGAAGAAGGGCATGGGCTGTGTGATGATGAAAAATGACAAGGTCATTGCCTATGCTTCACGGTAATTTAAAGTTCATGAGAAAAATTATCCAACACATGATCTATATTTGGATGCGGTGATCTTCACATTAAATTTTTTTTTTCATTATTTAATTATGGGGAAGTATGAAATTTATACGGACCTCAAAGGTCTAAAGTATATATATTCACACATAAAGCATTGAACATGCACCAACAGAGATGGTTAGAGCTGATCAAAGACTATGACTGCTCAATTCATTACCACCCTGGGAAAGCGAACAAGGTGGTATAGGCTCAAAGTATAAAGGACCCAATGATTATATCACTTATAAGAATTTAATATGATCCAATCTTCTTAGATTTGATGAAGATGGACATGGGAATCATAAAGAAGGTAAAATCATCAATACTTTAACAAATGATTTATCAACCATATATTTTGGAAAAGAAAAAGGATTCTCAAAAGGATGATATGGGAATTAAAAAAAATGTGGAAGCTATCTGAAGAGGGAAATCCTCAGAGTTCAATGTTAATGAAGAAGGAATTTTGAGATTTGGGAAAAGACTATGTGTTCCATCATGTTCAGAGGTGAAGAAGGAACTTTTGGATGATTCTCATAGTTTAAATTTCTCTATTCTCCAAGGAAAAAAAACTATGTAACGATATCTTCGAGAGAATTATTGGTGGGATACTATGAAGAAGGAGATCACTGAATTTACATTAAAGTGCCTTGTGTGTTAGCAAGTGAAGGCTGAGAGATAGATTTCTAAAGTGATGATGAAACCATTACCCATACCAGCATGAAAATGGGAGAAAATAACCATGGAAATTTTCACCAGACATCCAATGACATCAAAAGAAAACAATGCAATATGGGCGGATGTTATTCTTCTTACAAATTCTACACACTTCATTGAAATTCAGGAGGATTTCTTATTAGATCAAATGGCACAGATATACATCAGGGAAGTGGTAAGGTTTCATGGAGTACCACTATCTATTATATCCGATCATGATCCATGATGGACCTCTATGTTTTTGATGTGTCTTAATCATGCTCTAGATACTGAACTGAACTTCACTACGGCCTATCATCCTCAAACTGATGGCCAATCTGAGCTAACTATTCAGACATTGGAGGATATGTTAAGATCATCTTAAATGTAATTTAAAGGATTTTGGGATCAACATCTTTCTCTGGTTGAATTCTTATAAAATATTAGTTTCCACACAAGCATCTGAATGGTACCTTATGAAGCCCTGTATGTGAAGAGGTGAAGAAAATAGGCATGTTGGGATGAAGTCAGTGAACATAAAATTCTAGGACCAGAAATGGTCGAAGAAATAGTGGAGATAGTGAAAACCATTTAGCCGCATATCAAGGAAGCCCAAAGTCAACAGAAGAGTTATAAAGATAATTGTCGATGAGACATTGAGTTTAAGGTTGGAGACATGAAATTTTTATTCATATCCCTAGAAAATAAGGTCAGAGGTTTGGAAAGAAAGGGATGTTAAGTCCCAAGAAGATTTTCCCCTTCTGGATTCTTGATCGTGTTGGGGATCTGGCCTATCGACTAGCACATCGACCAACCATGTCCAAAGTACATGACGTCTTTCATGTATCCCTCTTAAAGAAGTACATACTAGACCCATGACAAGTACTCTATTCAGATGTATTACAGCAAGAGGATGATCATTCTTACGAGGACCAACTAGTGATGGTCTTAGATCATAGAGAAAAAGTTCTTCAAAATAAGAAAATGACCCTCATCAAGGTGTTGTAGAGAAAGCCCTTGTTTGAAGAATCTATGTGGTAATCGGAGGAAGTAATGAATCAGAGATACTCACATCTGTTTTAGTGTGGGAAAAAAATTTCTATGGAAAAATATCTTAGGAGGGGAAGATAGTACTGACCTAAGCATTTATAAATGAAAATTCCTCTTGATCTAATTTAACATTTTATTATTGTTATATAAAATTTTATCATCATTGGGTTAATGTTTTAGGATTTTAAAATATCGTTATTAATTGTGACTGTTGTTAATATAGTTATTGAATAGTGATCACTTGAATAATATAAATATAGGCCTTATCAAATAAAATTTACTCAAACAAAGGAAGTGATTGATGCGTCTAGTAGACTTTCCCTAGATGAAGCCCATTTTTTCGAATCTTGGAAAAGTGGTGGTGTCATTGGGCTTCACTCTTGACAAATCCCAAGCTGATATTGAACACGTTAATCTTGAGCAGAACCGAATACATGAGAAGTAGAAGTTAATAGTGATAGCCACCCGAGCGATGTTATCTTAGCCACCCCGAGAGTGTGTCACCATTGCACACCTTACCATTCTGTAATACGTGGGTGTTATAAGAGGTTATTTGAAAAACCATAGAACTATGACTATGTACATTATTTTGGAATAAATAATGTGCAATCATTTTATTATTGTTACTTTGTAAATAGTTTTTCAAGAAGAAATAGTATTTTTAGTAAATATTCAACTAAGAAAACTATTTTGATGAATTAATAGATTTTATAATTAAATAATATTTTAATAAAATATTATTATAATTTTTATCAAATTAATTTTATTATATATAAATTATCATATAATTTTATGAATACAATTGTAATTTTTATTAAGGTTTGAAAGCTATTTTTGTCAAAACCCATAAATTTTTTATAAATGTCAATTTTTATTTTAAAAATAAAAATTAACATATTTATAAAATTATTTAGATAAAATGGATATTATTTTTGGAATCAGGATGTCTAAACCCAAGCCTTTGAGATCACACATCCAAGTAAGGTATTTCTTCCTTTCTCATATTCGTCCAATTTTCATTATGTTGTTATGCCATTTTTTTCAATGAAAAATTTTGGGGTATTATTTCACACCTACCCCATACTACCCAATTTATGTTTGGATGATTATATTCCCCTTCCTCTCTCATTAATTCCACCCATGACACCTACTACCATGCCAAAATTCCGTAATGTATTTCTCTCTCCTCTTTTACATACATTTAATTATTTTGAATTATGCATCTAAATTCCATTACGTTTATTGGGAAATGTATCTGTATGACCCCCTACTTTTCTATTTCATGAAACTATGATAAGAAACTCCTTTTTCTCTCATCATTCATTATTTATGAGTTTTTATTTCATGTAGTTATGCTGCCTAAATTGCACTACAATTTTCCAAAGCCAATGTTATTATGTAGTAAATACCATGCTCATTTCTCTATCAAGGGTATTCACATTTATGAACATTTATTTGTTGATTATAAATCTTTATTTATGTATTCCACATCCCTTTATTGTGGAATAAATTATGTTGATTGATTCCATGTCGTATGATCCATGTGGCACACATATGCATGAAATGAAATGTTTATGAAGGGTGCACCCTGTTAGCACTCCAATGCATTGGGTAAAGTATAGTATCATGATATATCATTTGAAATGGTTGTTGAGTCATGCTAAAACATGTGTAATGAGGTTTTACTCATGCTTCGTGTGCAATGAGGTTTACTCATGCTCCATGTGCAATGAGCCTTGGCTCATGCTAATTCCATGTTAAGTGTTGTTGCCATATTACCATTTTATGGTTATCATGATTTATCGTGTCGTTATGTTCATGTTTATCTTGTGCTCCATTGATATACCCATTGTCTAAAATGTGTTGTATTCCTCATGTTATTCAATTTTTACTCCCTTACTGGGATTTATATCTCACCCTTTTCTTATGCATGTCCTCAGGTTATCCAATGCAATGATAGGTACGAGGGAATGTAGTGCTCATGGTATGGATGTTTTAAATAAGATGTTGCATTATATGTATTATATTGTTATGTAATGCTCCTAATCCCCAAAGACACTAGAACTCTCAATCTTCAATGTTGTACCAAGTAATAGTTTTATTTAATAAATCATGTTTAAGTGTGTAATAAAGAACAGGGTTGTAATACGCTATGTGTATAAGGCCTTCTGGGAAGGACATTAAATGAAGTGTCTTCCAGGATAACCATGAACATGGACACGTAAGTGAATTCCCCAAATTTTTCATTGAGAATGATATTTTCTGGAGGCCATTTAACACTCTTTCCATATCCCCTAAGGGTTATCTTTTTAGTGGAGAAGTCCCCTTCACTATACCCTTAAAATTGAAGAGTGTGAAATGGGATGACATTGATCCTATATCCAATACAAATTAGAACCCATTAGACATTAACATTATCGAATCTACTAAAAATGTATAGGGGCCTGGTTTTCCCTTTTATTTCCACTTTATGATCTTGATAAGTGAAATCGATGGAAACATGACATCTTAAAGACGTGGACCCCACTCGATCGACCACACTGATTGTGACTTCTTTCATTAATTCTTTAGGGGTCCATAGGACTTCAAAAATATCCACCCCATGTTTTTTTTAAACGTAGTTCAATGTGGATTGATATCTTAGCTAGGATTGCAACTAGATATTTGAAAGAATCATAATTTGGTTCCATAAGTTATCGCATCCCGACGTGGGGATGCTCATGGGTATGAGATTCAGGGGATGGATAATTTTAGGAATAGGCAAATGTATTTTGTGTGGAGGTTGAGGGGGTATATATTGCTAGAGGGTTAGGACACATTATCCATATCTATTTTTTGGGATGATAAATTTGAACACCCGTTAAGTAAGCATGCAAGACAATCAGATGTGGGAAACTAATGGAGGGATATGAGGCACCTCTTTGAATATTTTTAGAATGATATAGTACATTAACATGAGTCTCAGTTACATTTGTTTTATATATGACGATATGACAGGAATAATAAGCCTGACCATGCCCTTATTGTCCCCTGTGTCCTCGGTTCTGATGCATGTAACCTCATGATCCCTAGTTTTATGTATGGAAACCATATTAGGGGGCATAAACATCATTATATAAGGGGTGTGTAAAGTATATCACATTGAAAAAACTAAATATGAACCCTTCATATAATGATAATTCCATTTGGTGGGGTAATGACTGTGATGCATATCTTGCGGGGAAGAAATATGTAAGAGTTATGGATTTCTTTGAATAATAATATGGTTCTTCCCCCACTGTCTCTACCAACATATTTTGGTCATTCCCACCATTGGAAATCACAAAATTTCCTCCATTTTTCGTGGTGGATCTACCGAAGGTTGATGTAACTATGAATTTAGAGCGTTATAATCTCGATAAAAAAATTTCTGAGTCATCCAATTGCCAATGTTTTTTTCATTCCAGGCCAAAACATTCTACCAACCATCCTATTCTTATAACCTGGTGAATGTTATGAAATCCACCTGATCTAGTAAATTTTATTACATCACCATTACAAATTATACCATGCCTTGAAGGATATACTTAAAAATGAACAACTTATGGAAATTATGACATAGCCTTCTCTTAAAAGGGAATTAATTGAGACAGTCAGTGAGGTTGACATAATCGAGCCTCTTGGGTAGTGGAAGTGTGATCAGGATATTGTCCATCACTACCAAGAAATAAGATGTGACCTATTAATTTCCAAATGGGTATGACTTTTCATCCATTACTCAAATCCTATGAATCCCTCATTTATATGTACTATTAGAAGAAGGATATTTTGTGGTGGCCTCCACTCAATCAGAGGTGTTTTCCAGCTCTGAGATTGAATAGCTGCTCAGATGGACACTATTACAGGCTTGAGATTGACATCCATAGCTTCTTTCTCTACTTGGATTCATCCCGTTTACTATATGTATGAGTAATGACTTTTATTAGGTTCTCATAATATAATATTTAAAAAATTTCCTATTTCAGTGAACACTCTGAACCCGCATGAATATTTAATGGGGATTATGGGTCCCTAAAACTCATCCCTATGATATTTAGCACATTGATCCAATAGTTTATCCTATGATAATGGGATTCTTAGATAATATTTTAAACCATTACACCAATATATGAAATTAAAAACCCTCTCATTCTCACACTACTTCATTTATTCAGGTTGAACATCCTTGGATTCTTCATTGTTGAATAGAACTGGTAATGGAACAAACAATGAATGTAGTCTAATTTAGTGATAGATAGCACTGGAAATATTCTCTACCAAAAAAAGTCATACATATAGAAGTCTTTACAAACCACATCATCATGGTTTCTCCTTCAGATCTTGGGGGACCATCATTATCCCACGTTAGGAAACAAATTGTACAATGTGTTATTCCAAGCTTCATGTTGATTACATGGTAGAAAAAGTATGGTTTATTATGTTGGGTGGTGGTGGAGTATCGTAAAACGATTTTAGGTAGGGCTTCCTTTTAGGTTGAATAGTTGCATCTCACCCATTCATATATTTTATTCGAGTTTGTAGGGATTATATAGAGATAAATAACTTTGGGGGAACTATTCTCTGAGCATCTTTGCATCCACTGGTAGTGGGTGTCCCTAATGTGGTGGTCCCACTTTCTTCTACCGATGATCCTTGATTCGTCATATAACTGGGTAATTATTGTAGCAAGGGATAGGTTGTCATTGTAATGGAGAGATGTTCTAGGAATTTTTAGATTTTTGATTAATTTATATTTGTTGTCTAGATCCAGATCCAATCTAATTATCAAATACCACTCTTTCTAGAATATTTTATATGAGAGAGAGATTATTCGCATTTGAGTGGAGAGGATACATAGTGAGAATATTTCTCCTAATTATCTTTATATTTATGTTTTTTAGAGATCATATTTTCCTCTCATATTATGAAATATATTCTTATGTGGATGGAAAGTGATATTTAGTCACATATTTTACTTTTTCATTTCTTTTTATTTACCAAGGTGGTGGGAGATCATTATTTGTAGGTGCCAATTTTTTAATCCTTATTCTGTTTTGGGTGTGTGCAACATAACTTGGTTCATCCAATTAGACCTCCTCTTGGTGTACATTCTCCTTGTTATGGCCATATTCATTTAAATATTGTTAAATGATTATCATGTTTCAAGTGACGAAATTAACACATATATATTAGGAAATGGGTGTGGTTATATTACTTTAATTACAACAGGATGATTCTAAAAAGCCTTTATCAGGGTTGATATTCAAAGCCCTGGACTTTTTGGAAAAATTTGGCCTCCTACCCCTGTGGAATTGAATTGAATTTTTTACACTCTACGCCCATCTAACCATACAAATAATGATTTTGAGGGATTTGGTAGTCGTGATATCCGAGTGAGCCCCGACCAATAGAGGTATGTCTTGTGATGATAATAGTTAGTGGGACACCAAATACTGATATCTTCTTCCCAACCATGAAAAGACACATTCACTCTGTGGTACAGATAATGAGGAAAATTCCACCAGCCTTATGGGGTGTGGTGACATGGGCTACCATTGTCATGGAATGATACTATTGTTGATGATTTAATGACTCTGTTCATGAAGTTGTTGATTCCCAGGATAGACATAAAGATATAAATTCCACCATACCAGTAGTATGGGGGTCATCTAAAATAACAACTGATCTCTCTAGGGTCCTCTATGGGTACAATGATCCTAGTGATGGTGTTTGTGATATAATTTCCCCCATCACGGTAGTTGTGGGTTCAAATGTGGATGCTAAGGGTATATCCTTGATCCTCTTGGGGATTGAGGACCTGATGTCTAGAGGTAGTGGTATATATTAACCTAGCCTAAGGTGATTATTCCACTCTTATACAACTACTATGGATGATACTACTATATTATGGGTGTTGTGGTCTACCTATGTTCGCATGAGAGATGAGTGCTATGGAACCCCAATGATATAATTATTCCATACGATAAGATGTCTAGGTGATTGAACATTGATTTTCCAGGTTTCGAATGTCCTCATATTATCATGAGGGGACAAGTTTCAATTCATGTTGGATATCCTCTCTCATCGTCCATGGTGCATGGGTACTGTTGAAGTAGGAAAATTCTATTGTATTGACCAACTATCTCAAGATTTACCCATTCCCCTAGTTTTTTTGGATGTTATAACAATGAATTATGTCATATGTGAAGGGAAGTATTGTTCCAATGGAGAAGAAACGTTTAGTTCTCCATTCTATCACCATCCTTGAATAAATATACCTAACATATATTCAATGATCAGATGTATAAACCTCACGACGAAATAGTGGCATGCATGTTGCAAATTTGCACAGTGATTTTCTAGTTTTGGAGACGGGACATAAAGATATCTTCTAGGATAAGATGATAATATATTATCCTGATCATATGATGGTGGAACTCATAAACTTGATAAAAAAAGATATTGATCCTTCACTCACTAATGAGTAGCCCATATTTTTTTCACATGTAAAGAATGTGCTCCTTTTCTTGATCATCTGGGATATCATACATAGACCTATGGTGGGTAAAAACATGATAGGAATGTTTTTCTTGCTGACTATCTCCATATGATGATGTTGGCCTCCTCCTCATCAGGCATACAAGCTTCCATATTGTCAAAACATAGAATATAGATCTAATCATCATCTGTTGTTCGGTGTGGAGTGTAATTGTAAGTTAGTGTGGAATAATATTTATTTCACCACAGAGTTTCAAGAACAAACTCTATATCAAGGTGTCAGTGTTTAGTTCACCTCTCTATGTGTAGGAGTCCAGGAAAAGGGAGAATTTCCTTACCATGGGAGAAATATCTATGGGGAATTTGGCCCTTGTGTATGTGGGCAGTAGAGACCATACTATCCCTCCCCCCACTACCATGATGAGGACTATTGTGGTAGTGAATGTTTTATTTTTATGATTCTATAGAAGAGCTATTGTATAGTTATGTTGTTTATAATGTGTATTAAACAGCCCCAAGGACAATTCCTTTGAAAATATTAGGACCATGGGCCATGTCCTACATCATGGTTGGAATGTGTTGTCTATATTTTTGTGACAGTGTAGGGATAAAAGTATATTATGTGATGATTTCTAGAATATTTATATAGACATCAAATGTAGTGGGAATATGATCCCATTGCTGAGAAGATATTAGAGAACCCTAATAATATATCTCATTATCGACTGAGATATTAGTATGTATAGATGGATGTTCCATTACTATATGGTGTTCCTCATTCAATGAAAGATTATGTGCCTAATATTAGGAATTTTGGATATGTTGTTGACATTTCATGGAAGGAGTATGAGCCTACCTTGAGGTGTGTGCCACTATCGCTTGGTGAGCCCTGGTTGAAATATTAATATGAACTTGGTTGGATTATGCATTCCCCACAAGAATATTCAACTGACCTCTAGAATGTTAGAATGAATCGTATCCTCTTCATTTATTTCTGTATAATGATGCTGGTGTAGTCACTCGTTAGAGGAATTTGGAATATGAACCATACATATGTTATCTGATGGGGGTATGCAATGAATATTCACTAACAAGAATATAAGTGTTCTACAAGGCTTGTACTATTCTCAATTAGTTCACCTCGTCCAAAATAAAGATATATGCCCACTCATAGGCCTTTGAATTATTTATTTTGGATTTATTGATAGGGATATCAGCTTTTCTCTGGGATTGTTCGCTTCTCATGTTCTGGGACCCAGACAGAACGGTTGTGTGATCCAGAACCTGGGCCTTCACAATATGTCATTGGACATTTTCAATAGGCATGTGACCCAATCCTGAGGGGTGTTCCACTCAAACCTTGAGAGGCTCGATTGTAATATTTAGAGAATCCTAGTCTGATGCCTCACCCTTTATCTGGATATTTCTATAATCCTCTTGGGCTGGAGAAATAATGGTCATGTGCTCTAGTACAACCACTTTTTCTAAATGATCAATGTGATTATTTTTCAAGATGTAGGAATAGAAGTACACACTACTAACCTTATCTATAAAAATGATAGAATATTCTTGTGGAGATATGTAGATATTTATAAAATATTTTGTAATTTTTTAAATGTGTGTGCGATGATATAATCTTGCACATTCTTCGTGTACTATATCAATTGACAGATATAATTGATCATTACAGGGATATGTTCCCACATATGTTCTCTTTTTTCAATAATAGTATGCTTATGGGATTGACGAATGGGGGTGGGATTATGAGCCTCCCAATGTTTTTCTATAGTAATATGCCAATATACTTGTTATGAGATAGTATGGATATAAGTATTCATGCTAGTTCCTACTAGAGTATGCTGACGGGCATTATCAACAGGTTCTAGGATATGATCTTCCTCATACATATCCCATTCTTACTCCCTTTGATGAGTCATCTTTATATCAGGTGCAAGGGAATAAAAGGTATGTATGTATTGGATGGTACCCTCATCATCGATTGATGTGTACATGGAGGATTGTGTTGGTGATGGTAGTTGATTGGTTCCCTCTTAAAAGGAACATGAACAGAAAGGTATTTGTATCTAGCTTCTTGGCCCACCATTATTAGATATGAAATGTGGTAGTTTTTGTCCATTGGGGTTAAAAGCATGAGGCGTTTGGTCATAAAGATGAGATCTACTAGCATAACAACAGCCTTATCCAGGTGATGTAGAATCACAAGCTTCCATTCTTTCATAATCTCATGAGATCCTTCAACGGTCGAAATTGTACTGTGTTGTTATTATTCCCAGACCATCTTATTTACCATATACCATTTTACCTGACTATAATAAAATATTTCTTTTTGTCACACGGCTGTTGTATAGGTATATGATTTACTAGAGGAAATGATAAATGATGTAGACATTTCTTTGGGTTAGGTGTATGTCGATGAGAGTAGTATCTACAATATTACTGACAATAGGGCATAATGGTAATGATCAAGGCTATATCATTGTCATAAAAACCCTCAAACATATATTCTTGTTTAATACAATTTTCATATAATCCCTTTATGGTAATTATTCTCATTTGGACTTGTCAGCACAAGGATGGACATACAAGATTGCCCATTTAGGCTAGTCTTACTACATTGTTAGTATATATGGTTTGAAAAAAATTTGTCATGAGAGATCCAACCTTAACCTATGAAAAAAAAATTATATGAGGATGATGAAAACATGTATTGATGGATTACAACCCAATTGTTTGTTATTATAAACATTCATATTTAGTTAACTATTTTTTTCAGGATTCTACATGGACGTGGGATGGGATACTCTTGATGGTTTTAATGAGGGATGTTTTAATGCCTCTCTCAATCACACGCATTGGTTTTACCACATATTTATTTTTCCCTAGATAATTGAAATGGTCCCCTCATACATAGGAGGGTATGGTCTATCTTTCTAAATTACAACAATAATCTGGGTTTTCAGACCTATCAACTCTAAGGGACTTTCATTGGTCAAGATGCTGGTAGGTCGGGCTCACCTCTACCTTTTAGGGAGAAATTTTCGTTAATTTAGAACTCTATTATAGAATTAAGATAAGTTTATGAATCTACTCCTAATGCTAACATGAGACCAGTTACCCTAAAGAAATGTCTATTGGTTCATTTGATTCCATATGAAATAAACTGTGATTTCTTTAGGCACTCCATCTATATGTATTTTAGGGTTTTTTACATTTTCCATTAATTTAAAAATGATTTTAAACTGAATCTATATAAACAAGTTTTTCAGAGCATGCTTCAATGTAAGGAGGAGGTTACTATTTTGAGGATGGTATTAATCTATTATGAGGTGTCCAAAATATCATAATAATTATTATAATCAAATCCTACAAAGTTTATATGCAATGTTCATTTTAATGTCATGAAATGAGGACATAGTTTCAGTTAATATGAAAACAAATATTTGAGATCAAACCCTTAGGGGTGTCTTACATATCCACAGTGTAGAAAAAAAATAAAATATTTTGTAGTTCCCATGTATTGGGGTTTCTTGTGTGATTAAATAGAATCATGGTGAAGATGATATTATTATTTGGAATCCCTAATATCATGTGAGTCATGATTAGTGTGAGGAAAATTGATTGAAATGATCATTTCATTTCTCATGATTTCGGGATTATGTGCTGGGATTGCATGAGATGATTTATTATGGGACTCAGGATTTAGAGAGACATATTCTGAATCTCGGTTAGGGAAGAAGTCAGATTCATCATATATTTTTGGGTTTCTCATTCCACTAATGGATGAGAGAGGGTGATCATCTCCTTTGACTAATTGAGTCCCACTACTTGATATGTCAAATTCATCGATAGACTTATATCAAATGTGGTGTTTTATTTGATCTCATCCCTTTGGAAGGCTTCCTATATATCTTGGTTGTGGAAGGAATGAGATTCATTGTATTTTAGTTTATGTTGTTGATTGAAGCCTATGGTCTCCCTACACCATGGTGGGGGTTTATAGTGCAGGTTTTATGATTTCTTCAATTCCCTAAGCCCATGTGATCCATGCTCATTGTGGTAAATAAGGTATATCAAGTAATAAATTTATATTTCAATGAATATGGTAATTAATTTATTGGGTTGCCCAGAATGATAAATATAGGGATCTAATAGTGAGGAGAGGTATCCTACGTATCATGGAAATGGAAAGAATCAGATTTGTTGTAGTTCACTTTTTGTCGGTGCATACACACAGAAGATTCCCTATATTCGAGGCATACACACTGAGGAAAGATAATGATATAAAGTCCTAGGACTCACTGTTGACATGACCTTGTTGTTTGGAGGGCGTCGTATGACCCAGTTGGCATGTCCTATGATCCATCACATGACATGAAATGACACATATAAATGGTTTACCGTAAGTCATACTTGCATATTCTGAGGGGTGTCACATATCATAGTTGACACCACTGGGAGACATTGTGAAATCGGGTTGACATATTTGTAGGTCATTACGAGTCCCATATAACATGCCCAAAGGCTCTTACTGGAGCATGGTTATCATTTCCAGATTCATTCATCAGACATAGTTGAAATGAGAAAACAATGTTATATGAGTAAGGTGAAGTGTCTGAAGGACGTCACTTGTCCTGGGTGAAATACCCAAAGGATTTTTCGAGATCGAAGTGGTGTCCACAGGGAGAACCATGTTTCTTTATCTAACATATCTATAGAATTCCATATGTCCTAGATGGAATCCTAGAGTATTTTCATGAGATAAATACGACATGCCCTTGTATTTTTATGTGCTTTTGCGTGACTCACGCAAAGAGAAAAATGGCTATGGAGTATGTATTTTTGTTTAGTCTTACACTTTTAATCTCAATTATAACACATTCACTATGAATGAATTAGATTTTTTCAATAGAAATTCATTTGACTCTCATGTGATCTGGAAGACATGCGGTATGATCCTTTCATGTATTTACTGAAGACATTTGAGTGATCTATAATTGATCATTCTCCACACCTTATGTGTAGCACATGATTTATCTGGCTATCCATAGGTGTATTACTGGATGGACAGTTGTCTGTTTTATCATCAATTGCTCCAAGAAATTTAAACATGATGATAGTTGAATTGTCAATAGTAAAGCCTCTAGAGTCTCAGAATAAAAAAATAAATCATGTTGGAGTGGGGAATTTATAGGTATTTCCAACCCTATTGTTAGACACTTTTTGTGGAATATCAAGAATGAGTCCAAACAAGAGTGGTGAAGGGGTCTAGCACTCCAAATCATCATGATTCTCTTCTATCTACCATTCTGAGTCTGTCACTAGATTTTTAGTAATCATAGGTTTATTTTATCAATGATCCCTTTTGTTGGATTATCACCAATTAATAGGGACTTGTTAGATCATGAGGATAAGATAAAAGCCCTACATTTATTCATTCTTACATTTCCAAGGACCCATGCAAGTTCCATGGTTTTATTGGAAGACTCTCGCATGATCATGGGTGACATGTAATGGGGTCTTGAAATATGAGGATTGTTTTTTTAGAGGTCTCTTAGGACCGCCCTGTGGGTGTGTAGGGTTCATCTCATGACTTTCAGTGAAAATGAATAACCACTACTAGAAAACAGGCATATACCCACAGTTTTGAAAAAAACCGTGGGTATATGGATATTATTGGGACCTATACCCACAGTTTTGGACAAAACCATACGTATAGATTAATTTTAAATACCAATACACACAGTTTTTCAAAACCATGGTTATAGGTTTTTTTTAATACATATACCCATGGTTTTGGCCAAACCATGGGTATAGAGTTTTTTCAAATGACCTATACCCACATTTTTTCAAAACCGTGGGTATTGGGGTTCTTTTTGAAGACCTATACCCACGGTTCTTTAAAACCGTGGGAATAGATTTCCCGCCATAAGGCAGAAAAAAAATTACGCAGGAGAATGAAAAAAATATTTGCGGGAAGACAATCTGGATTAATATTATTAGGCGGATATAAATAATAATAAACAAAAACATTATAGCTGAGTCGGTTAAGTGGCAGTTTGTTATCTCTCACGGTCCTGGGATCAAATCTCGGCGTCATTTATTTTTCTAATATATAATTATTATTAATATAAGTAGACTAATATATATATAATAAAATGAAATCTCCACTGCTTGGTTGGTTTGGCGTTGCGTCTCCCTTCAGCAGGTCGTCGGTTCGAAACCCCGCATCCTCAATTTTCAAAGCCCACGTTTTCCATTTTTAAATCCCGCGCATGGATAATATTAATATATATAAATAAATATATGTAAATATAACAGTTATAATTGACATCTCTCCATATTCCTTGGTGATGCACATACTGGAGGGGGTTCATAAGGTGCGTGTTCGAACCCTGCAGAACCCGATATTTTAATTTTATTTCCCCACGGTTTTCAAACTGTGGGGACTGTTTTGTGCCACTTTGGAACAGCATGCTCTACGCTTTGAGAAGCCTATACCCACAGTTTAGCAAAACCATGGGTATAGTTTTAGACCCCTATATTGACTCATTTCCAGCCCATGGTTCCCAAAACCGTGGGAATAGGTTTTACCCACGGTTTTGGGGGCTATACCCATGATTTTAAACCGTGGGTATAAGTCATTTTTTCAGTAGTGAACTCTCACACCTCCCATTCTACCCCCATGGTTTTATTTTACAAATTATAGGTATCATGAGAATTTTCATGAGAAATATATGTGAATTTTTATTTTTTCAGTGATTTCTCTCCTCACCAATATGGGTCATATGGAATGTGCACATGAATGTAGTGGACAGTTCTATTCATTCATCCTTAGATAGCCACATAGTTACCTATTATTCTTTCAATGGTGAGAATGATAAGATAAAAGGGTATTTAAAGGAAAGGTAGTCATTTTCCTGAGGACTCATGATTTCTTGTGGGTTTCTAGGGGCATGTAAGATATTCATCATCAACCATGAACAACTCTCAACTCCTCCCAATTATCTCTCTCATTTTATCCAAAATATTTCAAGATGTCTTTCATGATTTCATATATCTCACCATGGATTTTTATTCTTCCCAATGATGATAGGGGGAAAGAGCTTCATGACCACTAGAGGTCTCTGCCTTTGAATATCATCCCTCATTATTTTCAGAGGATTTTAGGTGGTTCGCCTGGCCCTCATTAGGTTTTCTAGGGATCCTATGAATGTGTGTGAAGATTCATAGATGGGGGATCCATGAGACATTACATGGGTTATGTTCTATTCATGGATCCTTTGTATGACATTGAAATGTCCATATGATAGTGAGCCCTTCATAGGCTCATTCAATCCATATGCCTTAGAAATCCTCTTCTTCCTTTTTGATTTTGATGTTGTCCATCTAGTGATAGTAAAAAATTGTGCATCCTAAATTAGAGGGTAGACAACTAAATATTCCAACCAAAACCTTAATTCCAATAATAGAGGAATACATCAGGTTCTCCAAAGAGATGAGGTCCTGATTTACCACCTTATAAACTTATTAAAATTGGATATATTCATCTAGCACATTATCTCAAATCATAATTCATCTTAAATAAATCACCACAACTTCCACATGCCATAATAATTATGGAACAATGAAATATAATTTTGTGATGTGAGTAGCATATTTCATCAATGAAATATCCCCCTATGTCAACAAAATTACTTAATAACTCTTTCATATATCATGTAATAACAATAAATGAATCCTATGATCTTATCCTTAATAATAATTTATTCCATTCCCTCCAACTCTTCTCCCCACTATTTTATATCCCAATGGATCTTAACTGTACCTTGATCAATTATGATGATAACTTCAATTTCTTCTCTAATGGATTCTTTAGATGATCTAAAATAATAAAAATATAGTTTATCTATAAAACATATACCTTCGGTCCAGTATATCTGTAAAAATTCAGAGGATTATACCACATGAACTCCACGATCTGATAAAACATACTCAGTGTATCCCACCCTAGGATTATCTTTATAAACTACATAATATTGGTAGTGTTATTGTTGAAGTTTTATTCCACCATCTGACCATGAAACAACAGGATTTATGATCTTATTAACAGAGGCACCTTTTTTACAATTTATTCCTATCACCAGATTAATAAAAATCATACTAGTGGAATCCCCAATATTTCTAAATTAACATTATAGGGAACATCACACGTCACTCCCACAACTAATCAATATAGGGTCACATCTATCAATAAGAAACCACACGAAAAACACTATATGAATTGTTGTAATTGAAACACTATCACAACCTCATTCATTCATACTATGGGCCATGTCTTACTCCAGGTAAACAAAATTTTGTAATTAAAAAAGTGGAATTTAAAACCATTTTACCCATTTTATATATTAATCATTTTAATTTAAAAAAATTCAATATCTTATTTAAAAACTATTTATTTTAGCAATAAGAAATCAAAAATTATTTCATTTTCATAAATATAACTATAATATGACACTTCACATGTGCCTAATATGATGAATGTCATAGAAATCATAGAGTGCCTAAAATGATGCATTCATATAGAATCCTGGTTAGTTAATGATCCATTTGTAATATAATATAACATGGTAACATAATAAAATAATGGTATCAGCGATGGTGAAATAGCATCCAGCTATAATAGGTGATTATCCAGAATAATAATTAAACTCTTGGAACTTGGGATTTTACCTTGTATATTTCTTGCATAATTCCATGACTGATCTCATTACTAATGAATGAAAAATCATAATATTGTTTCTACCTTTCCCAAAAATTCAAGCAATATTAAATAAATTCCTCTGATGTAACCTTGTAATATCCCACACTGGGTGATACTAAACTAATACCCCAAGCCAATTCACTACATTTCATCAGGAATGCCTCCCAATACTACAATTGATGCAATCTCATAGTGAGGGTCTCATAATGTAAGTGGGGAAATAATACACTCTTTTCTAGAGTAATACAAAAATAAAAATCAAAATAAACTATAACCATATAATAATGATCAATAAACATTAGCTACCATGCATCTAAAAAAATACCATAATATTATAAGATCCCAAAAACTAATTCTGAATAAATTTCATTTCTAATTAGATTGAAGAAAACAGTGGAAAGAAAAAAAAATACACACTAATAATCCCAAAATGGATCATAACATAATGTTCGATCACATAATCCCAAATAAATCTTGAATCCCAACCCAAAAATATTACATAAGGACTTTTCCCATTCCTAGACCTGCAACCAATAAGTCTTACCTTTACCATTTGATTCCTTATAATTGTTTGACTGTAACTTAGTAGTCCACCACCAATGATGTCTAAATCTGTATCAATCCTAATAAAAGTACATAAAAAACTAAAAAGGGGTAATAAAAAGTAAAATAATAATAATTGGGTTTCATAATTATAAAAATATTAAATTATGTACATAGGATTCCATGTTCTGAGAAACACCCAATAAAATAAAGCCTTTTTCAACCAATGTTGGTTGATTAAACTATAAAATATAGGGGTCACATATGATATAAAATGTGAATGTAACAACCCGGTGATTATCAATTGAAATTATATTCCTATAAATATGTAATAATCTCATGAAATAACAACATAATGAACTACTGTGTTCTATGTAAAATCTAAACAAATTTTTTTCACTTTTGTGATTTCAATTTCAAAAATATGACATACAGATTTGTGATCAGTAAGTTTTTTGGAGTCTAATATAACCAAAATAATTTTTGGTGAATGGTAACATAAACTTATTGTAAATAATTTCACCCTTATGAATAGTTAGATAATCAAATTAATAGTAACCTTACATATGATAGTATATAAATATGACATAAGTGAATGTATGATATACATATATTTTGGAATAAGTAAATAAATGTTTTAAAACTATTTTTAGAATAAATTATCATTATAATTAAAAATTAAATCAATCATTTTTATAATTTTATTTTTTTAACTTGGATATCATTTTTGGATTCAACATTTTGAATAATGGTCAGAGTAAACTTTTGTGATTTTTCGGAAATACTTGAATTTTTAGTGAATAGTAAAATAAAAAAAAATTAACATATAAATACATTATAATTAAAATCAAATATTACTGATATCACAGGTAATGTAAGCCCCAAAATATAGAACTAACATGAATTTATTACTATTATAGTTCATGGTAGACTAACTATTTTATTGTTTGGTGAATAAATAATAAATTTTTTATAATAGTATAATGAAAACCCTCCTCCCCTCAACTATAAATACCACCCATTTGTACGTCTTATCATCACTCCACTAAAGCCTTGTACCTTGTTAATATTCAACCCAAATTTCTCCACAATTTCTTTCTCCATCTCCAACATCCCCTAGTATCTTCAAAATTCCAAATCCTCTCCATTTAAGAAGCTATCATGGAAGGTTGATTCAATAGGAAAATTTCCTCTTTCCTTTTCATTCATTTTTATATTCTTTTCATCTATTTTGTTTTCTAACTTATACTCATAAAAATGAAATGAAAAAAATACACTAACATAAATTTATTCAAATTTTTTTACTCTAATGTAATATTTCATTATCATTTCTCCTTTCCCCACATTTTTTTGAAATAAATGAAAATACAGTTGGAGATGTGTTAATCCAGCACATTCAAGGACAACAATTTATCTTTTTCAATTATCTTATTTATTTTTTGAAATGAAACCATTTGTGTTAGGGTTTAAATAGATTGTCATATATTTAATATATCTTAGTTAATGTTTTTTAATCCTTTGGTAAAAAGGGTATTAAGTTATACATCAAAACATGTTTGTAGTAATCAAAACCCACTGAATAACCAAAACATTTGTCAATGACGTTTCATATAATAATTAACTTTTACTCTCAATAACCAAATTACTTTTTATAACCACGTAATATCATGAATGTTCACTAATAACATAAAAATTCAATTCTAGATAACCACATTCATCATACATGTTTAAACTAACATGAATCGATCATTAAAACTAAGGAAGCAAAGAGACATGAACAATGAAATTGAACATTATTACCAATAAAAAATGTCATTAATGAACTAAAAAATCTTATAATAATTAAATTACATATAGAATATGTTACTAAATTATTAATAAATAAAAATCATTTGTTTATTTAGGTAATTAACAACAAGTGGATAACAACAACAGATTTAAGGTATATAATCCTCTTCATTTCACTTTTATTCAAAAATTTATACTATGCTATGCCATTTTTTGTGTGATCCTTAATGATGGGGTATGATTTTTCACCTCCCCCATACATCACTCATGATTTATAAGTGATGATAAACCTTGTTCTCTTTCAAAAATCCCTCTTATATACACCTGATACCATGTCGATAGTTGGTAAGGAATTATAGAAAAACCGCCTTTATTCATTCATGTTTCTCTGTATTTATTTTTACACAAAGGATGTTTTCTTTTAATTTTATGTAAAACTTTTACATTTTGTTCCATATCCATCCCTTAATCTATTTTTCATAATAAACATGATTTTATGTTAATTCCTCTTCGATACTTTCCAATATGTAAACTCGTTTTCAGGGAACAACCCAAATGTTTACCTTATTTCAAGTTAACTATAACCACTATTTTATGAAATAAATTTACTTATAAAATCATTATTTTTACTACGAAAAAATTCATTGTTCACTTATGGTTTTATATAAAATATTATTCCCTTTTCTATTTTAAAATCTCTTTAGTGTTTTCCTTAACACCACACTAAAATGTTTCAGTGATAATAATTTCCTTAATACATTTCTTACATGTGGTCACTTATGTTTACATCATATACCATTCTGTATGTGTATTTTAACTTATTAATTTCCATTCATGTTTTAATTCCTTTTTCTCATGGACACTTCTATGATTCCCCCATTCATTATGCTTATGTCTTGAATGTGATACCCATTTCTCACTATGGGTTCCCATACATTTATGTATGATTGATTAAATTTTATTATATATGTGGAAAGAATATTCATGAAACTGTTAGGATGGGTGTTCCTAGATAGTGCTCCAATGCATTTTGCAAAGTAAATTCTCATGGGATGTAATGTGTGACGCTCTTGGTGGTTAGTCTTGGATTGTCCTACTATGGGAAACAATCTTGGTGGTTATCCTTGACTCATACTAAAGACTTTTTTATGTTGAAGCCACATTTCTATGATTCCATTTCTACATGAATCTATCTTTATATGTTATGATAAATTATGTTACATGCCTTTTTATTTTTCAATTTCATGTTTTATAACCCATATGCTAAGGATTAATTCTTATTCTTATTCCATTACTGGGATTTTAGCTCATCCCTTTGTTCATGTTATATCCAGGTTAACCTCGGTTTATCTTATGAATATGTATTAGTTCAATAGAAGTTAGGGGATCATTATAAAGACTAAATACAGAAATGTTTTTTTAGTACCATGTTTTCATTTTTATGTACCTTGTCTTCCAAGAAACTAAAAATTATGATCCATGGCTTGTACTTACATGTATAATTATTCCTAAAAAATTTAATTTTATATGTAAAAGTTTAGGGTTTCTATAGTTGGTATCACATGATCATCTAGATATTTTTAGAGATTAGGAATAGTGAACTTTATTAGGAACATTAAGGATGATACTATGTATTAGAAAACATCCCTAAATTTTTGTATGTATATGATAAGTGGTTTATCAAGAAAATACATACCTATCTAGATACAAATAGGTAGAGGCAGCTATGGCACAGATATACCTCTGGGTGAAAAATCAGACATGGAGCTTTGGGATTATCACAAGGTATCCTGGTACATGAAAATAGGCCTTGCTGAACTATTAGTATTAACACACCCAGAGGATATGATTTGGTAAATTCATGATCTTAGTAAAATCCATTATTATGTTAAAATAGAATAAAATATATGTTATGAAATAGATCAAGTATATCCAATATTTAAACATAATGAATCACAAGTTAGGGTATACTAATCCATTACATGTTTATCTTTTAATGTTCGAATTTTACTTATTATGATCAATAGATAAGTACCCATGCCCTATAATTGTATGATCCTTTTAATTGTTTATGGCTGGAAATAGAGGACATTTTCCAACAACCACTATGATAAGAAATGTGATGATTTACTTAATGATATCCCTGATATCATGGGAACATGTGCTCAAAACATTATAAAAATACTTTCTCAGCTCACATACATCAGTAATAATAACATGAATAACATGGAACTCCAAACTCATCCAAGGAAAGAGTAATATTTCATATAATCCTTCATGTGAAAAGGTTGCCCATGTTTAGCAGATCTTCTTATCCCCACCTTGCGGAACAGTGGAATAACATCGTTGAAAAGATATTCTTTGTCGTCTATTGCTCGCATGAAGAGAAAACATTAGTGATGGTCTATAATTTTGATGGAGATGTAGATACCTGGTGAATAGAGATCCACTAATGAAAAATAACCTATTACAATGGGTTGGAACCATTGGTATAGCCTATACCAATGGTTTGGAAGACCGTGGCCAAGTAATCCTTGAGTATAGGTCTATACTAATGGTTTTGGGAAAACCTTTTCTATATATAATAAGAAAATTTGTACCAATGGTTCCATAAAACCGTTGGTATATGTATTTTAAAAAACATTCTGTGGGATTTGACCCCAGGACCTCTAGTTTATAATTAAATAACCTAAACACTAACCTAACATGACTTTTTTGAACATAATTTCATAAATATATATATGTATTATCATAATTATTTTATATTTTAATTTATATAATGTTCTTGGTAAGACGAGTCGATAAAAACTCAAAGAACCTATACCAATAGTTCTCCAAACAAATGGTATAGACTTATACCAACGGTTTTGAGAACTGTTAGTATAATTACTTTGATTTTGGGACCTATACCAATGGTTTTGGACAAACCGTTGGTATAGGGGGGACCTATACCAACGGTTTGTCCAAAACGTTGGTATAGGGTCTCTATGATAGACCTATACCAATAGTTTGGCCCAAACAAATGGTGTATGTCTTCTATAATTGATATATACCAACAGTTTTTCCAAAACCATTGGTATAGGTCCATATAAGTAAAGTATACCAATGGTTTGAGAAATTAATGAACTATACGAACAGTTTGGCCAAAATCATTGGTATGAGTCATATTTCCAATAGTTATTAGGAATATAGAGCCCCATGAAGAAATTGATTCCATGGATTAATATGAATTCAATAGGATGGTTTTCAATAAAAAATTTCCTCGAACCCTCTATCTCTTGATAGATAGATTATGCATCATCCTCAAGAAGAAGGAAGATGAGTCCATCGTGGCGTATGAAGAAAACTTTATAGGGCATTCAAGGAATGCCTTTGGATTTTTCTTGAACAACAAAAGCATGGTGTATCACATTTTTAGTGGCCTTATGATGAGTCTTTCGATGCTGTTGGAAATTCGAGTCATTGAGAGTTATGAGGAGATTGTTTATTGTTCCACAAATCTTGAAATAGATATTGGTGACTATCAATGGTATTGTGGGCCCAGTGATAAGAAGCAGAAAATGGATAACATAATTGGTGGTTCAACAAACAAATCACATGATGGAAAGAAGGCTGAATAACTCACATGTTAATGTGGTGGGATGAAAAATCATGAACACTTTCTAAAGGGATCCAGGAATTGCGTAAAATGAAGAAACTGGGAAATTTGTCCAAGAACACCCTAAAGGGATGTGAAGAGTCCCACTAATGTAGATTAATAAATGAAGGATTAGATCAATTCTCATCCAGTGGTGCATTGTTAGAACAGTAAAGAATATAACCATTATGCAAATAATTTCCCTATGACAACTGTAGTCGGAGGAAATCAACGACTAACTCCAAGCCAATAAGAAATGGATTATAATATCACTAAAGATGAGGTGGATCAAAAAAATGATTTTGTGATATGTACGCTAGTTATTCACTAAATAATAAAGAACTTACTCTTTGATTATAGTTCTATGGATTCTTTCATATCAAGAAAGATTAGTATAACTATTCAAACACCACCTCAATCATTGGAGGAAAAGTTAACTATAAGAAAAGTGAATGGGGAAATTATTGTGTTAATGTTGTATAACCCCTGCCCAGTATACATTTTTGGACTAAAAAACTTTCATAATCTCTTAATTATTATTTTAGTGGAGTTCGATGCAATCTTGGTCATGTATTGGCTATCTTTATACAAAAAAACAAAATCAACATTCGGGAAAAGAAAGTCACTCTTCACATCCCAAAGCATCCTTTGATTCATTAAAATTTTAAGGAGGAATGAAAATCTCCTTTAGAATCATTGTCTCATGTGTGCATATTCCTTCATTATGAGCAACCATATCTAGACAAAATGGTTGCGACAAATTAGATAATCATTCATAATGACCTGACTATCATGAGGGATTACTATGATGTATTACCTGAATAGTATCTTGGTATTCCTCTAGACTGAGAGGCTGAGTTCTCAATTAAACATATTACTGGATCTCTACCTATATCAATGACACCTTATAAAATTGGCACCACAGAGCTGTTTTACCTAATGAAGTAGTTGCAGGAGAATCCAGAGAGCATTTTATATGCTAGAGTGCTTCACCTTGGGGTGTGCTAGACCTCTTTGTCAAGAAAAAGGATTGATCAATGGGAAAATTATTTTATAATCGTGAGCTCAAAAAAAGTATGATAAAGAACAGTTATCCCCTACCACGGATAGATTAGTTGATTGATTAGATCAGTGGGGATAATTATTTCTCTAAGGTCGAACTTTGGTCGGGATATCAGCAATAAAAGTTGAGGAAGGAAGATATTCCCAAGAATCCATTTATAATGATGTGTGGAAACTATGAGTTTATAGTGATTCCCTTAAAACATTCTAATTCTCCATCATTTTTCATGGATTTAATGAATTTCGTTTTTAGATATTACCTTGAATAATTTTTGGTAGTCTTTATTAAGGATATTATGATATACTTAGAGAGAAAGGTGGAACATGAAGGGAATTTTAATACTGTGTTAAAGACATTGTGATCGGAGAATCTAGATGAAATGAACAATAAATTTTAGTTTTGTATGGAGGATGTATCATTTATGGGGCATGATGCCATAGACAATGGATATCTATGGACCCTTCCAGCACAAATCGAATTAAAGAGTGGCCTAGGACAACATCTATAACCGAAATCTGTAGCATTCTAGGGCTATCCAAGTATTATGGATGATTTTTGAAATAGGTTTCACGATTGTCTAACCCAATGACAAAGATGACATGGATGGGTGTAAAGTTTTTCTAGACTCAGGTGTGTGAAGACTCTTTTATGGATTTGAAAATGAGTCTTATCATTGTTCCCATACACACACTCCCAACAAGTGGAGCACGATTGTGGATTATGGTTTTGCTTCAATAAAGGTATTAGGATATGTGATAATGAAAAATGACAAATTGATAGCCTAATCATCAATGAAGATAAAAATCCATGAGAAGAACTATCCCACATAGGATCTGGAGTTGGCAGCTATGTTCTTTATATTGAAAATTTGGCAGAATTATCTATATGGAGAAAAGTGTGAGATATATAGTGAACACAAGAGACTTAAATATATATTCACACAAAAAGTTCATAATATTCACCAATGAATATAGATAGATCTCATCAAGGATTATGACTGCTCAATCCACTACCATCTCGGTAAGGAAAATAATGTGGTCGATGCTCTATGTATTAAGGATCCTGCATTTTTATCGATGATGAGAATTTAAAAGTATCTGATCATCATTGATTCGCAGTGTATTTCCATGGGAATCATTAAGGGTGTAACATCATAAATCATTTATCAAATTATTTCTCAACCAACCCTCCTGGAAAATATAATTAATTCTCAAGGAAAATATGTTGACCATCAAAAAATGGTGGAAGCTATTAAAATGTAAAATCCTAAGAGTTCATGATTTTTGAGGAAGGAGTTTTAAGATTTGGTTCAGGATTATGTATACCATGTGATCCATAGATAAATAAGGAGCTTTTCAATGACACACAATGCTAAAACTTTTCTATCAACCTAGGGAGCACAAATATGTTTTGAGACCTCTGAGAAACATTTTAGTGGCACAATATGAAAAGGGAGATTGATAAATATACATCAATGTGTTGAGTATTTCAAAAAGTGAAGGATGAGAGGAAAAAGTATAAAGTAATTATGAAACCACATCCCAAACCAACAAGGATGTTTGAAAACATTACCATGGACATTGTCACTGGAGTTCCAAGGACATCGAGAGGAAACTATTCTATATGGGTTGTTGTGGATCATCTTACAAAGACAACTCACTTTATCGCAATTCGAGAGGACATACCATTGGTAAAACATGAATGGATATATATCAAAGAGGTGTAAATTCTATATAGATTACCACTATATATTTTATTATATCGATATCTGATATTCACCTCAATGTTCTTGAAAAGTCTCCAACGTTATATTAGCACTGAACTGAAATTCAGTAGGGCCTATCATCCACAAACTGATTGGTAATTTTAGTCAACCATTCATACACTGGAATACATTTAGATAGAATGTTATGTGAAATTTAAAGTGGATGGGACTAATAAATTCCATTGGATGAATTGTCCTGTAAAAATAGTCTCCACTCGATCATCTGAACGCCACCATATAAATCCCTCTATGGGAAAAGGTGTAGAACACTATCATGTTTGGATGATGTCTATGATCATATGCTTCTATGGCCTAAAACTATTCAAGAAGTGGTAGACAAGGTGAAAACCCTTCAGCAGCATATAAAGGTAGCCCATATTCGATAGAAGGGTTATGCAGATAGTCATTAATGGGACCTTGAGTGAAATTTTTGAGACATTTTATTTCAATGCCTATATACATGGAAGAAGGTCATGAGGTTTGTAAAGAAAGGGATTTTAAGTCCTAGGTACATCGTCCCCTTCGAGATACTTGATTGTTTCGGTGTTTTGGCCTATCGACTAGCACTTCTACCCACTAGGGCTAATGAAAATGACGCCATTCATGTATCCCTTTTAAGGTAGTACATACCATACCCTTCAAATGTTTTATCATCAGAGGTGGTAAAATTGGAGGATGATCCTTCCTATGAGGAGCAGCTATTGAATATCTTGGATTGTAGAGATAATGTTATAAATAATAGGACTACTCACATGGTCAAGGTACTTTGGTAAAACTATAAGTATGATGTGGAAACATGGGAACTGGTGGAAGCAATGATGGAAAATTACCCACACCTATTTATGTCTTAGAATTTAAAATGAAATATCGAGGGTGAAATTTCCTAACGGGGGAAGATTGTAATGACCCAATGTTTTTCAGTGGAAATACGTTTCTTATATATATGTCTTATTAACCCAAAATCACAACAAAATCAACTACATAGTGACATGTGACCTCTAAAAAGATTTTTTCCAATTATGTTTGAATTTTGAAAATCTGACATACATGGTTGTGATCATTATGTTTTTTAGAGACTAATATGACTAATATAATTATTTATAAATATTAAAATATCCTTATAAATATTAATGTTACCCTTTTTGAATAGTGACATACCCTAATTAATAGTAACATTACCTGTTATTGTATATAAAAAATATTTAAGTAAAAGTATGATGTACCTATATTTGTGAATTAGTAAAATAATGTTTTAAAATTTTTTTAGAATAAATTTTGATTTTAATTAAATACTAAATTAATCATATTTAGAATATTATTTTTGAAAAGTGGATATCATTTTCTTATTCTACACATTGAAAAGTGATCATGTTGAATTATTGGGATTTTTCTAAAATAATTGAATTATTAGTGATTAGTAAAATTAATTAATTTACTGTATAAATACATTATAATTAAAATCTACAATTCCTAACATCACTAGTGACGTAAGCACAAAAAATATCGACCTCACATTCCTTTATTACCATTATAGGTCATCGAATTCGTCATATTATTTTCTTGTGAGGAAATAATAAATTAATGATTATATTGTTTTGAAAACCCGTCTCTCGTCCAATATAAATATCACCCATTCATGCCGATTATTTTCACTCTTATCAAGCCTTGTACCTTAACAATATTCTACCCAAATATGTTCCAAAGCTCTTTCCCCATGTCCAAAAGACCCCAGTCTCTTTAAAATACAATATCCTCTCCCCTTAAGAAACTCTCAAGGAAGGTTGATTCAAGAGGTAAAATTCCACTTCCTTTTCTTTCATTTTTATGTCCTTTTGTTCACATTTCATTCATAAACTATACACAACCAAATGGTATGAATAATCCAATACCATACATGTAATGTAATTTTGATATGATAATATTATATTTTAGTATAATCTCTCATTTCCCAAACAATTATTCTATTGAAATGGAAAGACCATTTGAGATGTGTTAAACTATCTTATTCAAAGACAACATTTTATCAATTTCTATTATCATATTTAGTAATGTTCATGGAATAATTTTTTTTTATGTAACCATATTATTATATATTTAATATATCATATTTAAGTTAATTTAATACTTTTGTGAAAATGGTATTAAGTTATAATGAAAAACATTTTCGTTGTAATCCAAAACTAGTGATTAACCAAAACGGTTGTCATTATGATTTTATATAATATTTCATCTTCACTTCAAAAAACCAAATGAATTTTTTTAACCGTTTAATCTCTCATATGTACACTAATAACTGAAAAATTCAATTTATGGACATCCACTTTAATCATACGTATTTTTACGAACATGAACCGATAATTAAAACCATGAATGAAATCGGACCTGAACAATGAAATGGAACCTTATAACCAATAAAAAGGACTTGAATGAAATAAAAAAGGTTATAATAAATCAATTAATGATAGAATAAAATATTAAATTAATAATTAATAATTCTAATTAGTTTATTCAAATCTTTAAAAACAAGTGGATAACATGACAATATTTAAGTTAATGGATCCTCTTCATTTCAATTTTATTAAAGAATGTCCTCTATGCTATTACATTTTATATGTAATCCAAAATGATGGGGTATGATTTATCACCTCTAAAATATTTCCCTCATGACGAATAACAGATGATAAAACCCTTTCTCTTTTATGAATCATTCTTAAATACACTTGATACAGTGCTGATATTTCATAAGGATTTCTACCTCAACATCCATTATTCCATCGAGTAGCTCTATATTTTTTTAACCCAATGAAGTCGTCATTTATTTTTATGTATAACTTATAAATTATTTCCATAATCTAGAACTCATTCTCTTTCATGGATATACATTCTTTTATGTGAATCCCTCCTCGATAATTCCCAATGAGAAAACACGTTTTAAGGAAACTTGCCAAATTTTTACTCAATCTCGAGTGTACTCTATCCTAATTTTAATCCCCCATTGTCTCTATAAAATCATTATTTTTTTATAAAAAAATCTTCTTGGTTTACTTATGGTTTTATATAAAATATTTCTCCATTTTCTATTATAAAATAACTTTAGTGTATTCCTTAAAACCGCACAAAATTTTTTTAGTGCTTAGTATTTCCAAAATACTGTAATTACCTATTGCCTCTTCTATATTACATCACATACCATGATATATGAATATTTTACATTATTAATGAAAATGAATTTTTTTAATTAATTTCTCAAATGGACACTTTTATGATACCCCCATTGATTATGTTTTATGTCATTAATGTGATACCCAGTTCTCTCTATGGGTTCCCATACATTTATGTATGATGGATTATGTATAATTGTTTTTGAGGAAATCATATTCATTAACATGTTATGATAGGTGCACCAAAATAGTGGTCCAATCCATTTGGTGAAGTTATGTCTCATGATAATTTATGTGTGAAGATCTTGGTTGTTAGCCTTTGCTTGTGTTACAATTAGAAATGATATTGGCAGTTAGCCTTGAATTATACTAAAGTCATGTTTTGCGTTGATTCCACATTTCAATGATTCCATGTTTATATGAGTCTATGTTATTATGTTATGATCCCTTATGTTACATACCTTTTTATTTATTTATGTCTTCTTTTCCAACCTATGTGCTAAGGATTTATTCTTATTCTTATTCCCTTACTAGGTTTTCAGCTTATCTCTTTGTTCATGTTATACCCAGGTTATCCCCAAGTTATCCTATGATGTTGAATGAGTGCAACAAAAGTTAGGGGAACATTATGAAGACTATATAATGAAATGTTATATTAAGATCCGTGTTTTATGTTTTATGTACATATTCTTCTAAGACACTAGACAATAATATCCTTGGTTTTTACTATGATGTAAAATTATGCATAATGTAATTTAATATTTTATCTAAAATTCCAATTTCACTATGGTGAAAAAATGTAATAATTCCATCACGATATAATAGAATCCATGTATGAAAAGCCTAATCATGGATCTATAATTCCATGTCCAAAATTATATTCCACGTAGTGTAGACCAGCATATCAACCAACATCAATCACCAATATATAACACTAAGTCTATCCTCATTTATAATTTCATTTATATCTAATTCCCAAGTGAAAACAGACATCCTCCTAAATGTATCAATGAAGTTGTTTTTATATTTTAATTAATCAATATTTCAATGTTTTGTTACAATAAACTACTTTAAAAAGCATCCATAAAAGTTCATTTTATCATTAATTATTATCCAATACAATTATTTGCTATTTCAAATTATTTTTTCACATAAAATGAACATAAAACATTTATCACTTATTCCCATATTTATATCATATCCACTTATTTTACAATATCATCAAAACATCCCCTTATGTACTGGTAACATTCCAAACATAATGTAAAACTTGGATAGTCTCACAAACCTTTTAATTCATCATTTTACAACTAATTTAACTATTTTCAATGGATTTGAACACCTCATTGATGGTCCAAGGAATCATCTTGAATTATAAATAGACCCAATGATGTTTGTGATGTGACTTAAATAGAAATATAGGGCCCAAATTTCTTTTTATAGTCAATAAATCAAATTCATAACATGAAACTGTATTGGTATAGACTCATATAAATGAAAAAAATCATGGATATGGGAAAATATTATAGACCTCATACCTTATTTTCATTGAAAAGTCTAATCCATCCCCCACCCTTTTTCGATTAATGAACAGATAAAAAATGAAATAATACCCCTATAAATAAGGTTCATGAGACGTAAATTAGGGTGATCCAGTAAATATTGATTCTTTTATAATGTAGAAAAATACTGTAATTCATATTTGTGTCGATGAATAGAAAACAATATATCCTCAAATTGATATAAATCCAATAAGAAAAATTAGTTGATGTGTTTTTAGAATGTGTCTCCTGTCCTGGGATTTTGGATGTGAAATGTGGTAGAAAATAGAATGAAATGGATACAAGCATATGTGGTAAAATTGTAAAATGGTAACATTTAATGTGGTTTATGATTTGGATGCCTGGTTTTCCAAACAATGTGCAGACCATATGGCCTCCACATTCCATAAGGAAACTGGGTTACAAAGTTTTTTAGGGAACCCACATTGCTTGAAAAAAATTGTGCAATCCATATGAATGAATTTTCCCAACCTCCCTTGGTTTCAAGGATACCACTTGTATTGTTTAAGTATCATTATCTCTTTCTCCATGATGCATGGTTAGGATGTAGGGTTAGTACTGACCATAAAATAACTATTTGTCATGGATTGTATGCCCACTTTTTCCCCTTTTTCATTTCCCAACCCCCTTGGGAACACACTAAAAATTCCTTATAACTAGGAAGCACTCACTTACACTTTTTAAATATTATTTTAACTCAAATAAAATAAAAACATACCACATCAATGGATAGAGATCATACACATCTCTATTAGCTAGATACCTTATTCCTGCATGATTTATCCATCAAAACCTACATGTAATTAACCACTAAGGTAAATAAATGAATCCAAATAAAATGTGGGAATACCAAATACAAGGGGTTTTAGAAGTAATATCATTGATATTTAGTTGGGATACAAAATAAGAAAATTAATAATGATTTATGGGTGATAAATGAACCATGATGTGAATAAATGTGATCCTGGAGAAACAATGAAAACTAAATATCATGTTATAAGAGACATCACAATTATGAAAATATAGTTTCATGAGATAATAATCTATAGAAATAAATTCATTAGGCAAGAGATATAATCACCTCATAATTGGATTCATTGTGGATTGATGATGGAATTATAAGATAAAATTAGTTGGATATGTGATGATTAACAGGGATGGTTACTCTAACATTATATCTAATTATAAATATGATGTATAACCAAGCCAATAAATTATTCTTCTATGTATAAAGATTAATATGAGATGTCTCTATTGATTTTAGTACATTGTGATGACTGGACTAGGAGAATTTAGTGTTACATATGATTGTTAGAAAGTTGTTTCCTGTTATGATATAATGGTTCACTTATAAATGTGTGTTTTTAAAATGAATAATAGCTTGAAATAGTCAAAGAAACATTTATTCTCTCATAAGGGAATATAATTTTTTTATTATTTTACATTTAAAATTATTTATGAAATTCCAATACATAAGAGTTAGTTTATGATTTAATGATATTAATAGAAAGTGATCCAATGATTAATAGTTAAATAAAAATTAAATGTTTAACACAATAATGAACTTGTTCTATCATAAAAATTTATGTTTATTTAAAGATATTTCTAGATAATTTGGGACTATACTTCCATATATAACATATTTGATGAGCACTCCACAATGACTATAATTATTTTAGAATTAAATTTAAATGTATAAATATTTGGGGAATCCTCTAGAGTTAAATGTTTTTTTGATAAAATAGGACACTATGTGTGAATCATTCAACATTTAATGAAGGTTATGATTGTCTATTGAGATTAAGATCATGGATTCACACCTAGTCTAAATTCTCTAGGAACCTAGGGAATGTGAATGTAATATAATTTTACATTAATATGATCATGTTTAATCTTGTAATAAGATTTGATGAAAACCATATTCCTATTTTAAACGTTAGCTTACTAAAAAATGGGTTATTAGAAGAATGATCATAACCATTGTACATCATGGTTTATCCACCTCAATATAAGTTTGGTGGAACCTTGTGAAATCCCTTAATTATTTATGTGTTATTTGACCCTCAAATAACTCATAATTACATCATCGCCATTGGGATCTATTAATGTTATCTAGTATGGGATTCCCTGTAATACCCAGCTATTTTGAATATATTTTTTCCCATAAATAACACTATGTTAGATAGATTAATTAACATGAATCCAAAAACTAAAATGAATATTTATTATATTATAATAAAAATTACTAAAATGAAATATTATTTTATTTCCATTAAATTAATTTGTATAATAGTAGGTAAAAATATTATAAAATATACAAACAAAAATGAATGAAATTTCATCACATAGTGGAAGTATCCCTTATAAAGATCATTTATCTGTGTGTGTGCTGGAGGTATCATTACAAAGGTTTTTTCTAGACCAATCTCAAGTAAACCTCCAATTTTTATATTAGTAGTGAAATAATATACAAGAGAGATTGATGCTCATGGAAATTTTTATGACATTCAGGCTAACATAATCAATACCAATGACTGCCATTAGAGATTATGTTATGATCAGGTCATACAAAATGATTTTTAGGGTAGATAAAAATATAATATAGGATGATATATTTTTGTAACTATTTTTATGGTAACTTATATATCAAATTTGTATTATAGAAAAGAATTCATATTCATTACTGTATTGAAAAAATTAACATGGTTAATTTGTTATTAAAACTATATTTTAATCAATTATATTTTTTATAATATTTATTCAATAAAAGTAAAATATTATATTTATGATATATTAATGATATGAATAATATATTGAAACCAAACTAAAAATTAATATTTTTTGGAAAAAAAAGTTAGCATAATTAGAATTTTAGAAAGGTTTAATTACTTATGAAATAACTTTTATTTGTGATTATATATTCCTATTCATAAATTATAGAATTTTAATTTTATAAAATTATATTTATTTTCAGATTTAGAATTACAATATTATCATACTAAGAATTTTTGGAATTTTTCTAAAAGAGAGGATGTTTCTATGTATATTAATAAATACATATTTTTAATAAAATTATAATTTGTCTTAATATATGAATATATAAAAAGGAAATTTACATTAATTTATCATTTAAAATAATCATATATATAAGGGAAAAAATTAAATAATATATATATATATTATTTTGATGTTAGAAGACATGTGTTTTATCATTATATATTTTCAAATCATGTGTGTTGGTTATGAAATATTAATTTTGAAATAATTTTAATATTATTTGATAATATTATATTTATATTATGAATCATAATTGTAAAATAATTGAATAATAAATAAAATTCCATCAAAATATATTATTGAGGTTAAAAATAATAATTTCCACTTCAAAAGTAAAATGGGTGAATAGAGTATTAAACATTGTAAATTTCATACAATGTTAAATAAAAATTATCGAAGAGTGTGAAATATTGTTGGATTGACCAACCCTCATCCCCTATGATTTTCAACTTCATTATGTTTTTTCCCAATAAGAGTGACTTACTATTTCTGAAATGTAATCTATCATTTTGAAATTACCCTTTTCTTCACATAACAAAGGGTGTCTCTTATAAAGCACCATGCTACACCTATAGTTTCCAATTTTATCCTGAAATTCATTATCCCGACCCATGTCATGGGACCTGTGCCATGACTACCAGATTCATGCCTTCCAAATTCCAAGGGATACTGATTGAAAACATAAAGGAATAACCTAAAAAGGAGGGCTTTTCCTTTTATCCTATACACACATAGAAATGGGAAAACTCCAAAAAGATAACCACGTAGGATTGAAAAGTAATTCTATCACCCCAAAGTTCCACCACTGAGAGTAATGTGCATAAACTGAATGTAAAAAGGCCATAATAAAAGCCTAAATAAAAGGAAAGTACAGAACAATAAGTACATTCTATCGAGGTCGTCTGCCAAGGATCATACATGTAAGGTATGTACAAATTTTCATCAGATGTCAATGCATCACACCACGTATATCGATTCCCCTCCGAGAACCATATAGTACTGGATCCCTAAAGTCCTAGGAAAGATGTCCATCATCTGAACAAGACATAACAGGTGTGGGCGAAGCTCGTGCAGGGGTGAGTATAACAATACTCAGTAGGGACCCCGATACCCCATATGGTCTTTCAGTAATCCGTGATGGGAAACACCCTGAATGAAATAATAAAGATGAAATAACCCCTTTCATGATCTCAAACACATAGAAAAAAGTAAAGGATGTAGCTCACAATAGGTATAACTTAAGTACATACGTTTAAATGATTAGTCATAATGCTAGATCATTTTATTCTGTCTAGTGGATTTGATGCTGATCCACACGGGGTCTTTAGGTGCTGACCCACATAGGCCTGCATGGTGATGACCCACATAAGATTTCTAGGTGATAACCTAAACATGATTTCTAGGTGCTGATCCACACAAGATCACAACGTGTTGACCCACATAAGATCACTAGGTGCTGACCCATGAAGGATTACAATTCATTCTTCATGTCACAACTAGCCACTAGATTTCCACACATTGTGCAAAAGATTCAGGAGGATTCCCTCCCAAATATTTCAGTCATATCTCAACCACCATGATGTCCCACATCAATTAATAACAATGTATCGTCTCATAGAAAGGGTCCCAATGCTACATATGTCGCGTCGAATGGACACTCGGTCTGTAAGATATGGGCATTGTTGTAAAAAGGGACCGGTTGGATTAGAGTCTGATCCAACCTAGACATATTCTGATATCCTCAATAACTAATTTAGTTTATCTCATAAGGACCACTATGTTTCAAGGTTCCCAAATCCACTAACAGCGTGTCAATAGGAAGCCAAGTTTGAGAGATACATGTGTTTTAGTAAAGAAGGGATAGTTGGGTCTAAGCCTAGTCCAGCCCAGTTAGACCTACCCACCCAACCATGAACGGGGGTCCCACGTACCCCAAATTAACTTGAATGACTCATCCTGGCCTGTTTTGAGTCTGGGTATGTCCAGTCCGGCCTAGCCAGTGGGCCAGACCAAATGGGCCCCATGGGACTTGACTTGGTTTGGCCGAGAGTCCTGTCCTTCGGGTCGCCTAGTGACCAGGTTTTGTCCGGCATAGACTAAAGGGCATAGTTCTGGCATTCCAGTGCTTTTTTAGCATGGTGGGTGTGGGTACCTCTATCTAGGCCAGGAATCCATGGGTTCGGCCCACAAGCAGGTGGAACGACCCGCCTGCCCGAAGCTCGACACATGCGGTACGGGGATTATAGTGCACCGTCTGGCTGGTAAGTGACTGGCTGCCATGTTTGACCACCTCTAACACTGCAGATGCATAGGGGACCACCTTCCATTGTTAAGAGACTATAGTTCTCCAAGCAACTGCGGTTCGTTGATCCCCCCTGACGGCCTAGATGCGGGTCATCCCTCCACGCGGCACTAGGCGTGGGACGCCTCTCCCCACTTCCACTACTACTAGTTGGTCATGTCCTCCTACCACTGGAACGACTGATGGCCTGTTGTACTTTCTTCTGGCATGCGGCTGGCGCTGTTGCCAAAAGATTCATCAGCAGAACACCGAACGCGCTCCGGTGGTCCGTTATTTTCACCTCCAACACATATGTCCTCTGGGGGTGTCCTCTTCACCGTGAAGGTCTCAAACCCACCATATGATTGATTTAGACAAACCGTTCAAAAAGTGAATAGATGTAAAGGTAATCATACCTTATTTGTGTCATCCCACAGAATTCAATTGAAATGTTATAATAATAGGAAGGATCGGGGATTTTGGCACAATCAAATAAGAGATAAAATAATCACATATAATACCTCTTAAAAGAAATGTCACCCACCCGAATAAACACACAACTCAAAGATCAAGCTGTTTTTTGGTCAATATGAGTTTGTCATTTCTAAAACAAGAATGGAGAAGAACATTCACTCACAAAACCCCACTTATTATTTGACATTCATTTCCACAGTGTTACGTTATTGAGATTACAAGATGCTGATGTCATTCGCCACATCAGACTCTATTTTTCCATGTGCATCAAATATTTTTCACATTAATCAGTGTTATTAATTCATGATTTGGTTAGGATGTTGGTCAAATTTCCATTAAAGTATCCTAAAATTTTAATTATAACTTCCACCAATGCATTTGTTTGATAAAATAAACATGTCACATTGTTTTTTTTATGCTGCAATGTTGCATCATTATGCAATTTAATTTATAAAACATTATAGTGGTAATGATTGAACAATGAGACATCAATTGTCATCCTTAATTGTTCCATATCTGCTCCTCTTCACCACACCACAACATTTTTTTCCGCCACTCAACAGTGAGAAAGAAAAATAAAATAACCCTTTAATGATATTTTATTATTTTCTAAATGTCCAAAAAATTATCTATTATATTCGATCCTTGGTGGTCAAATTTATGTCCATTCTAAGAAAATACCAACATTCTAAGTTAAGAAGTGCCCCCATATTTTTGATCGTATCATAGGTTTAAATGTGTGAAAAAATACATCATGCACATTTACTAAACGTACCTTAAAAAAACATAAAAAATTAACCTCCACCCTCCACTCACGCTGGTCGATATATGGCATCTCCTAACAAGAACATGCCCTCAAGAGCTCAAAAGAACTCAAAGATTTCAAATATGAGTTACCATTTAGGAGTTATAAGTAATAGACAATAAAATATGTCTCACTTATTTATTTTAATTAAGGAAAAGAACTAACATCAACTATTAGCCCGTGTAGGCCAATGTTAGGATATTCCTAAGAGATGCAAAACATCCTGAGCTCAACAGTGGTCTCCAATTTCTAATATGAGTCACCCTTTGTGAGTTACAAGACTTTTATAAATAAAATAATTTTATTTAATTATTTTATTTACAGTTATTCCAAATTCATGTTTTCTGATTAGAGGCCTGTGGCGACTAAACATAGGTCACACCTAAGGTAATCTCGCTATCCTAAATGAAATTTTTCCCTAGGATTTCTGATCTGTGAACCCTCTTAATAGTTATTCTAATTTATTAGGAAAACACTCATGCATGCTATTTAAAGCTTAACATTTTTATATGGATAATTTTAGGCACTTCGAGCATCGGAATCGCATTATGCCTTAGCGCCAAGTCTCGATATAATAACACATAATTAAGAAAATACACATATATTTGGAGAAATTACATTCTCCCCACCTTAGGGATTTATTCCCTTGAAATCCAAAACAATGACTAATAAATCATGTGGGGTACTGAGCATGAATCTGAGCCTCCAAATCCCATGTTTTCTCTTGGAGATTTTTCTGTTGCCACCAAAAGTGCACCCAAGTAATCGACGGACCTCGAAATACCATCTCATGTCGATCCTCTATCTTCATAGGGAACTCCACAAACACCACCCCAACATCAACGTCCCGTTCCCCCGAGATGATGATGTTTGATTAGTCATGCATGTACTTCCTCAACTGCAAGATGGGAAATGCATCGTGCATCCAGTGCAACTGTGGTGGAAGGGCTAGGTGGTACATCACCTCACCCACTCTACCGAGGATATGAAAAGGCCCGATGAACCTCAGAGATAGATTCCAACCCCTACCAAATCATTACAATTCTTGTCGGGGTGAGACCTGAAGGAAAACATATTCTCCCTCCTCGAACGATAAGGGTCTCTATATCTTATCGTCATTAGACTTTTATCTGCTTGGTGCTATCCTAATCTACTCTTTCATGATCTGCACTTTCTCAGTGGTAGTCCATACCAAATTTGGACCCATGAGTACTGACTCCCCTGGGTCTGTCTAGTATAGAGGTAATCTTCATGGCCTCCCATAAAAAGACTCAAATGGTATCATGCCAATGGTGGAGTGAAATATATTATTGTACCAAATCTCCATTATTGGTAGGTGGTCCTCCCAACTACAACTGAAATCTAGGACACAAGAACATATCTTCTCTTCCAAGGTCTGTATGGTCTGCTCTGTCTGACCATCTATCTAGGTGTAAAAAGATGTTCTCATGCGCAGTTTACTCCTGAACGCCTCTGGAAAAACCCTACCACAACTGAGATGTAAAATGTGCATCACGGACTGAGCTGATTGTCATAGGCACCCTATGAAACCAAATTATCTTCAATATGTAGGGGCATCCCAATCCCTCTACCGATTCATGCTCCCGATGAGTAGGAATTGAGCAGACTTGGTGAGTTGGTCCACGATCACCCAGATAGAATCGTGGACCCTAGAATAGCATAGTAATCCCATCAAAAAGTCCATAAAGATACCATAACACTTACACAATGGTACCTCATGTGGTTGTGCCAAGATTATTGGATCCTGATACCCAGATTTCACTTACAGACAAGTGAGGCATCATGAAACAAATTATGAAACTGCTTTCTGCATCCCTAGATACGTGTACTAAAGTCAGATGTCCTGGAATATCCTCTCCACAATAGGATGTACTGGAGAAGGGTATTTATGTAATTCCCTCAACACCTCATCCCTTAACATCACTGTTACCATGGTGTGTCCTTAGAAAAGGAATATGTTTTTCCCCAACTATTGAAAATCCAATAGGAGCATGTACTAAGGATATATGAGCACGTTAGGTCTCATAGTCAACATCTGCAGGTTGTTCCTCCATAAGACACTGAGGGAGTTTGGATTGATAGTCATAGAATAGAGTTATGCTTCTCCATAATCATCCATGAAGGATATCTTCATCATGGATAGCTGCTTCATAACCTCACTCAACATATGTTAACTATTCTTCCTAGTGAGCATGTCAGCCACCTCATTTCACTTCATATGAGTATAAACTATCACAAAGTCATAGTCCTTGAAAACTCCAGCCATCACCAATGTATGAACTGTTAAAATTTTTATTGGAACCCTTCCAACCATGTGAAAGGTTAACCCCTTTAACCGATTTATGTACCAATCAACCCTTTTCTAGTGGGTACTCACTCTCCACGTCCACATGGCTAAAGTGTTGATAATTCCAACATAACGTCAAACAGTGGGTCTTATTAAGAATTTATTCTAAATTTCCCCCAACTATACTCACATCCCCCAGAGCTCCATGGGAGCTATAAGATATACATGTGTAGATATCTGTGTCATCTCGGGGAACAAGTCAAAGCAGAATTCCCTCTACCTATGGGGAGGTAATATTAAAAATATGTTTTGAAAGGTTTTTACCACACTCTCCCACTACTATTGAGAACTAAAATCACAAAACACCATCTTCTATATGGTTAAGGTAGTCCGAATCAAGAGTGATCGGATGCACCCTCCTCTACATGAGTTAATCCCATGTTTCCTGGGTTCCTTTTTCATTGAACAAGGATATCCCCATTCCAACATGATGGATATAAGGCATCCTTTTGTCTATGATAGTAAATATGATCTTGAAAACTTGATTACTAGTTCATTCCAAATCTACTATCGTAAGGCCTCGATGCTATAACCCAAAGTATCCAACGAAAACTCTCACCCCAAGGGTCTGATCACATCATCGACATAAGTGTTATTATTGAGTCTCCTCCCATAAGTATCTTCAGATGTAAGGATCAAGCCAACAGTTTAACCGGAAACTATAGTTATTGAACAAGATTCTTGATAAGAATAAATGATTAGTACACATATATATTAATAATTTTCCTAGTATTAGACACATACCGTACCTAGAATCATTCCTGGAGCCATTGGGTCATACTCCTTGACCCCATGTAGCTACTCCCTTCCCCTATCCTCCAGCTTCTGGAGCATGGTGGGGACCACATTGGTGTGGTGGTTGTAACATGTCAAAATGTATAGAACCTCCTACTACTCTCCTAGCATCTCTTCCACATATTCTACCCTATAGATTTTTCTTTACCATCACTTCCTCTTCCTGAATAATTTCCACACATCTATGTTTCTAAGACTAACATCAGTTTCATGCTTTCCCACTACTGAAATTCAGTAGTTTTATCAGCTCAGTCAAAGAACATTAACAAAAAATTCCCTATCTATCACCATAAAATAATTAAAAATTCACAAAGGAATGGTGCTAGATCTTATTTTTCCTATACACATCACACTCAGAGGGTTGATCCCTAAAGCACTAGCCATATCATATTCATCATGTACCTTGAATGGTTGGTATGCCTCAATGAATACTCATCTACCAACATTTCATACTTCCAAATGTGTAGAAGATCTTGGGAACACATATACCTTATTTTTCTATGGAAAGATATCAGTTCTCTAACAATGGTTATCATGCTCTGTATACAGAAAATTCACCTCATCATAAGATCTGGGTAATCTGAACCATGACACCACCCTACTGAGCCATGTAGACAGCCCACTGCTAGAACCTCCATCTAATATAATGGTGACCTATCTATATCTAAACTCTTTCACCACCTCATGTTTTTCTTTAGACTCCTATAATTCAGACTCTCCTCAGAACCTGAGGGGAATCCGTCCCGAAAACTCATGTATATCTTTGAGCCTACACGTTTCCTTTTTAGGTAGAGATCGTAGTATATGATTACCAACATAAAATGGTATTGTTGGTACACCGGACGAAGGTAACCTCTAAGGAAACTGTCCCTCCATGGAAGCCTCATCATTTTTTGGACCATCCTCATTGTCACACACTGCAATCATGTATGGTGGTCTGCATGGATGCATCTTGAATGTGAATCAAGATGAACCATAATCTATAAATTATTCTGGGTGAGATGACTCAAAATAGATGAAGAGAAAAACATTTCCCAAACACATAAAAATAGTTCTTTCATGTATCGAGATGGAAAAAGGAATTCATGGTATTGGTTTATGGATACATCAGATGCCTCACTAACACTGGACTCCCCAGACTGAAATCTAAACTCAATAAACATTACACTATTGCCCCCATGGAAATACAGACTCTTAGTTATTCTGTTAGGACCGACTACCCCTATGATAACACTTTTTCACAACCCGTACCCTAGGGCCCGTTCCGTGACTACCCTTATACCGCATTCTATAGGCCAAGGGCTGCTATCTAGCACTGAAATGGCATATCCTAAAAGGGGAGGCAATGCCTTTAGACCTGTACACACACATATAGGTAAAACTCCACAAATCCAACAATTCTGTAATGATATGTAATACAACCATGATAAAGTACCAAAACATTCTAGTAAATTGTGTAAAATAAATGTTAATGGGTCAGAATACAAACCCAACTGAATGGAAAGTACAACAAATGAAGTACTACCTATGGAGGTTATCCTCCATAGATCCTAACTAAATAGTAGGTACAACTCTCTTTAGTGTGTCACTAGAGGACACCACATCCATAGATCAACCTATGAGCACCATCTAGTATAAGATTTACAATGTCCCAGAAATATTTGTCCATTAGCAGCACAAGACAAAATAATTGTAGGCGAAGCCTGTGCATGGGTGAGTATAACAATACTCAATTGGGACTTGGAGACCCCTGAAGGTCTCTTAGTAATCCACAAAGGTAAACACCACAAAGGAAGTAACCTAGAGGTAATACCACCATGAAAGATCTCAAACACAGAACAGAAAGTAAATGATGCAACTCGCACTAGGTATAACTAAAATACATATGTTATGATGATTAGTCTTAAGGCTAGACCATTATATTCTATCGAAAGGCTCTACTATTGATCCACACAGAGTCACTAGGTCCTGACAGACCCAAGATCACTGGGTGCTGACCCACACAGGATCAGTATTTTTTGACCAACATAGGATCACTCAGTGCTAACCCACATAGGATCACTACATGATGAGCTACATAGGATAATAAGTTGCTGACCCGCACAAGATCACTATTCCTTCTCCACATCACAACCTTCCACTAGATACCCACACATAACACTCTTTATTCATGGAGGATAATCTACTCAATCCATCATACATACTTCAATCTCCAGGAATTCCCACATACAGTAGCCCCAAATAACTGTCTCATTGTAAGTGTCCCAATGCAATAGATGCAGCGTGAAACGAACGCCCAATATTTTAGATATTTCCTTTTTGTCAAAAAGGAAATGTTTAATTCAAGTCTAATCCAACTATGCCATATGCCAACATCCACCAAAACTAAAATATAGTATCTCATAAGAAACTCCTCGTCACAAAGGTCCCAATTCCATTGACGGCATGTCAATCGAATGCCTGATGTGAGAGATACATGTGTTCTAGTTATTTGGTATCGGTTGTATCTCAGAATGGTCAGACCTGGTCGGACTGACACAACCAACCTGGCCTAGAGTCCCACATACCGTGGTTTATCTCGACTGACTTGACCTGACCTAGTTAGGGTCTTGTTCAATCTTGTTCGACATGGCCAGTGGGCCAGTCCCAATGGACCTCGCTGGACCTGGCCCAGTTTGAAAGATAGTTCAGTCCACCGGGTTGCCTGGCGACCCAGTCTAGTCTGGCCTGACCCGAACGCCATGGGTATAGACTATGGGTGTAGTTTCGGTCCACTGGATGGGGGTACGGCCTGCCAGTCCGAAGCCAGGCCCGGGTGATGCAGGCATGTGGTGCACCATCTGAACGTGGCGCGGCTGGCTACAACATCTGGCCTCTACTAGATCCATAGACATGTGGGTCCCTCTTTCCACGGTCGAGTTTCATGTCTCCCCATTATCACTGGGGGACACCGATGGAAACTCCCCCTATGACTACTACTATCTAGGGGCATCCTCTTCACTACGAAGGTCTCAAACTCTCATTTCTATAGATTAAGACAAATCGTTCAGAAAGGGCGCACATGTTGAGGGGTTTGTGCCTTGTTTGTGTTGGTCTACACACTATGAATTAGAAATTATAACAATATAGTTGCTCGGGGATTATTTCTCATTCAATGTATAGTAAACTGACCTACTTAATACCTCTAAATAATAAATTAACCCCCTGTATAAATTCACAGTTTGAGGATCAACCTATTGGTGAGTTGATCAATATTCATTGTTTCTAGAATAATTACAGGGAAGAACATTTAAAAATTAAAACACTACCTCTATGATGTTCATTACCACATCATTACGTCCTTGAGGTTTCAAGACGTTGAAGGCATTTTCCACTTTTGACTCCATTCATTCTAGGTTCATCGATGTTTTTTTATGTTCATTTATGTTTTTCATTATTAGTGTGAGATGAATTCTATCGGAGGTTCGTCAGAGAATCCTCATAGTTTAATTCCTCCATCCACCAACACATTAGTTTAATAGAAGAAACATTTCACAAGATTTATGTTACTTTGTGACATTGCATCATGATGCTTCTTCATTAATAAAACATCCTAGAGGTTATGATTTCACAAAAATCTGTTAAAAGAAGTCCTTAATTATGCCTCATCGTCACCTAATCACTATAACACAACATCCTCATCCACCGCTCAATAGTGTGAATGTAAAATAAAATATCATTTTAATGTAATTTTATTAAGTCCCAAAAATAAACTCTTTCGTCCGACCTTTTTCGGTCAATGTTAAATACTTTCTAAGAGAATACCATGATTCTAAGGTCACATGTGCCATGGATTTTTTATCCGAGCACTAGTTTAAAAGTTAGAAAAAATCACACATGTACGTTTACTGAACGTAAATTAAAAAAAAGTTCAAAAATTAATGTTCACCCTTAACCCGTGCTGGCCGAGGGTAGGCTATGCCTAAGTGGAAAACGCCTTCACGAGCTCAACAGTACTATTAGATTTTCCATCCTAATTACTATTTTAGAGTTATAAGGATTTGAAAATAAAATAATTGTTACTTAGTTATTTTATTTAAGTCTAATAACTAATTTCCATTGTTGTCCTACGCCGTACAATGTTAGGATATGCCGATGAAAATAATACCCTCACAAGCTCACTAGTGGACTCAGATATTCAATATGAGTCACCATTCGTGAGTTACATGAATTTTAAAAATAAAACAATTTTATATAATTAATTTATTTATGTTTATGAGAATTTTGGGTTTTTAACTACAGTCCTGCACCGACTCAACTTAAGTCAGGTCGAAGTAAAAATCGCCATCCTGACCGTAACAGTGCAGTCATATTTCTGATATTTGAGCCTATGTAAGATTTTTTACCCTTTTTTTAGAAAATCCTCTCACTCATGCTATTAAAATATTAATAAAATTAAACATAACATTCTTGGCTCTTCAAGAAATGGAATTGCACACCGTCTCAGCACCGAGTTTTGAAATAATTCCATATAATATAAAAAATTACATGGATATTTCAAGACATTAGAATTTATCATTTTAATCCATCTATAATAATATATCTAGTTTATAATCCTCTGATCTCAATTATTTATCATAAGGCCTCCATTTGGATGGATTTTTATAAGTGAAATCACATGTTCACTTCAAGTGTATTTTTTTCTTATTTAATTCTTATTAATTTATGACATAAATTTAATTATATAAACCCATATAATATTAAATTAGTATTATTATTATACTATAATTTTATACTATATTATTTATACTATTATTCAATCCCTTCAATCGAAGAAAAAAACATCATCGATCGTGCGTACGTGTGTATTGTCATCTCATCAAAGTGATTTTGTTTGTTATTAATATATGTCATTCATGAATTTTAACAAGGATAAATTTGATGAGTTATTATATAGATTATTTCCAAAATAAAATCATTAAATGATAAAGTATCGTATACGTTTATTTCATCTTATTCATTGATAAATGGACATGTAAATTGTGTGTATCTACAAACTACAACATCCACTAATGATGCAATTCATATTTTATAAACACCCCATATGGATGGTTTTAATAATTATATAAATAAATATAAATATAATTTAGTAAATTTTTAGTACTTTAGATAATTTATAATAATATTTTATAAGTCATTTCATTACTCAATAATTCATCACAATATGCTCTTTGTTTGGGTTGGTTTTACCACAAACACAGTTAATGTTATAATTTTGATATATTCAATGACTAAGGGATAATATATAATTTTAATATATAGTAATATTAATAAATTTCATATTTTTAATGACTATATAATGTAATTATTAATATTTAATATCTTTATTAGATTACATTCTATTAATCGCTAAATACGGAAAAACTAGTTCACCCCAATTTCATTTTTCATGAACTATATCCATGTATTTCAACCAATGAAATGAAATGTATAGATTTTTTTTAAACAATAATTATCTTTTTACTAAACTAGGAATGTTGAACTTTTAATAAACAAGTGATGTTGGGCCCCATCACCATGAATATTTTATGAAACATTAAATGTAAAAATCGTAACATCCAGTAATGAAAATAAACCATAATCAAGTAAAATATTTTTGGTGGATATTTATAAATGATATGTACAAAAGGTAGTATATTTTGATATTTTTTTAATTTTATTGATTAATTTAGTTATTTTTATTAAATGGTATATCATCACATGTTCATTGAAGATGGAATAAAGGCAATGGTTTCTTGGAAAAAATATGAAATCCATGATATATGTTGGATTCGTTAGATAATTTTTTCAGATGGTCAGTATACAGAAAATTTGGGAGTACATGAATTCTATCTTATTCATGTTATAATATGTTCAATTTTAAGATCCCTATATATTGGTTTTTTGATTAAAATATTTCTCAAATTGCAAGGTTCTTGTTTCCAATATTATTTTTAAAATGTGGTTGTTTTTTAAACAAAATTATAATAATAAATTTTTATCATTTCTAATACCAAAAATAATTTTAATAGGTTATTCATGTGGTTTTAAAAGATACCCCAAAATTTCTTACCATTTTTTTATATTTTATATAATATATTTCAAATACATGAAATAAACCCTACATCTTAAATTTAGTATTGAGAATCCATTTTCCATTTTCATATTCATTCGATACATTTTTTAGTATTATTATATATACCAAAATAATTGATTAATTTTATTTTCTATCAATTTTAATTATTCAAAATATTTTATATATATTGTTTACATTTTATATAAGGGTATTATCTGTTAATATGTGAATAGAATATATTTTTATCATTTTTCCATGTGAAATCATATTTCCACCATTTTGCATATTTTATATTAATGCCTCTCTATAAATTAGAATTTACTAAAATAAAGTTTAATCATATGTTATTTATTAATATATATTTTTAAATATATATCTTATATGTCATTTATGTTCTTTATATCGAATGTGATTTTTCTAATCTTCCAAAAATGAGTTTTCCCATCAGCGACATCTTTTGTTCTATTATATGCTTGATCGGGGATATTATTTAAATTTTACTCTCCCCATTTTTCATTCTCTAGGTTTTGAAATATTTTATTCTATCAAAAGAATGATTAATCACTATATTTTTCTTTCTTAACCACTAAAGTTGAATATTAATATCCATTATTCCAATTCATTTCCTTTGTGCATACCCTATTTTATATTTCCTTGATTGAAGGGTGGTCACCTAGATTCCAAACATGGATTGATTTGGAACATTATTATCTAAAAATTATACTCATTATATATATATGGTGTAAATACTATATACATTATTGAATATTTCTTTCATACAGATTTATTTTGAATCATTAGATACACATTTATATTCTATGTGATTATCATCTATGTTAATGGAATTATTATAGTTTTCCTTATATAATTTTATTTTAAATCAATATGAGTACAATATTATTTTCATGTGTTATTTGTGATATAATGAATTATTGGTTTCATGTGTCACTATATGTATGGATACTGATAGGAAATCTCCAAAATTTCTATCTAATTCATTGGTAATTTTTTTATCCCATGATATAGTAAGAAATGACCATAATTAGTCTATTTAGATAGGAGAGGGGGTATTTAGATAGCTCAGATTTTGATGAAATATTATAATGAGTTTGATAGAAATGGAATAAGAAAAATAATTTTTCATGAAATATTTTTTATGATTATGGTTTTTCTAAATTTCTATTTTTATATTCCTTTCATGAAATGATACATTTCTATTTTATAAATCCTTACTATGATGATTCACTCATTTATTTTATAATCTATTGTTTGGGGATATTTTTTATCTATATAATACATGATATTATTATTTTTACTCTTTGATATGTATAAATTCAATGATATGTAAAGATATTAACCCTTGAATTAATATAAATTCTTTGTTTGGTAAAATTTTCTTATGTATCATTGTTATTTTAATATTATCATTGTATTCTCACATATGATATTATATAACTATCCATTATATTTATGCTTATTTTGTATCTGAAATCGCCCCTCTATGTTGTTCCCATTTCCCCTAGTTTTGTAGGAATTTATTATAAATGATATCTCATAAGATCATATTGTCTATCGAATTTATGAGAGATGTTAATTATTATGTATAGATTTATAATTTGTTTATATAGTGGTAAAATTCAAATTAGTTGAAAAAGGAAAAGGTTTTTTATTTCATGTTAATCCATAATTCAAGAAAAAATTATACTAAAATATTATTAAAATGTATTATTATGAAATATATTCTTAAATACATGTAGTTATCAAATATTAACATACTCAAGATGTCATAGTTGGTATTAGAGAAGGTATTATTTATGATTAATGGTCTGGATACTTGATAATGATAAATTATTATTAATAACATATGTTTTCTCATAATTGAAAATATATAAATAAACCTTATGGTAATTAGAGGTAATATTGAATATTTTTGGGACTAGGATAAGGTAAATTCATCAAAACATTATAGGGTATTTCAAAGGGATAATTATTAGTATAAGATAATATTCAAATGCTTTGGATACATTGAGATTGTGTGGTTCTCATAGCTGTTACATCTCTATCTATATATTGTAAAGTGTATTCTACTATGGAAAAAATTATATAAGAGAAATCACCCTGATAATTGATAGTTGATTATCAAATCAATATACACATTAGTACATGATGTGTGGGGCTATGATTATACATAATTCTGGACCCTCTATGTGGATATTCATTGGTATATCACATTCTCTTAAAATTATATTATTTATTATTTATTATGCTAGAAAGTATTGTTACAGAATATAAGGGAAACCATCTTAAAGAATACTATATTGAACTAAGAGATATATATGTTGAAAATAAGTATAATAAAATAATTTCATAGTGTTAGACATTGGGGGGTCTTGTAAATATCTATAAATAATTCACTTGTGGTGTCAATTTCTGATCAATACTAATTAAATCATTTTCGTTTAAATTTGTTTTAAATTTTTATGGTACCATATTAAAAATGGATTCCATGGAATGTGAAAATATTATCCAAATTAAATCCTTATTTTATAATATATTAAGAGATTAATAATGAGGTTATTCCCAATTATATATTATGAATTAGGTTTAACAATGCAGACATATTTTACACTAAAAATAAAATATTGATGTAATATCATAGAGGTTGAGGTGATGAAGATGATTAGGGAATGAATATTCAATTTCATTCAGGTTTAAAATGTGTAAATAATTACAATGGTGGTGACTTAAATAAACATAGATATATTTTATGTGTGGAAAGGGAGTTTCTAAAGAAACTAATTTTTTATAAAATGTTGTGTAATAAGTAGATATATGAAAAAAATGAGTTTATCCATAGATAACATTAATTGTTTAATATCATAAATCTGGGGAAATATTGTATTATCCATTATAACTATGTAATCTATGGGATGAAAAGGACGATATGAACCGATAAAAATTTTGGAAAGCTAAATCCACTAAAACCACAAAAACGGAAGTGTATAACAAAAATGTTAAGGAATTTGGTACAATAAAAACATAGAGATGAAATATTATAATGATATTCATATCTCTTTCAACCTAATCCTATATGCCTAGAATGTTTACCAAGTAGGTAAATTATATTCCTTCATAAATCGGGGTTGAATTATTAATTAAAAAACTCTATTAGTAATATTATTGTGTCCCATGAATAAAACATCTTTAAAATATATGTTTATAGAAATAGGCTTCCAGTAATGTCGTAGTGTCCTCCAATTAGTAATATTTTATGTTATTTCTAGTATGTATTCTCACTCTTGAAATAGAGGTTTATATAATTTCATTGTTAAGAAGATCTCATCCAAAAATCATACCTTGTCCACTAATTGGTATAAGGATAACTATAAAAAACAAATGGAATATTAATGTAATTAAATTGGTGGTAGATAGAGAAAATGGTTATTAGATATCTATTTGTTAGTGATATTCATGTTATAATGGGAAATATTCTATTCTTGAGTCATTCCATGGATATTGAGGATGAATCCACATTACATATTTATTCCAAACTCATGTATATTTCATGGAGACCCTTAACTATTATATTAGTTAAGAAAAAATTAAATTGTGAGAACAAAATTGGTTTATGGTGTGATAACATAACGTCATAAAATTTTTAAAAATACTTTTTTTCTCCAAATTAGTAATAAATTCGACAGTTGCTTCCACATGAAACATAGAACAATTAAAAATAGTGTTATTTTATTATAGAATTTATAAAATTAAATTTATCAATATTTTAATCAAACTAGTTAGCATAAAAGGATATTACTATGTAACAAAATCCACGAACAAAAATTAATTAAATGGAATCATGTATCCAATTTATACTTTATAAATTTAATTTGTATAAAATTTTGAAGTAGGTACTTTTCCTAAGGGTTCTCCCATGACTGGACTAATCTAAACTCCAATTATTATATAATCAGTGAAATCATGTGTATTATATGTTGATGCAATAAAATATTGCCACATGATCGATCCTAGTAGAGTCACAACCTATGACTCCCACCATAACTTATAATATAATTTAATATTACATAGGTATATTAAGAGGACATATAACTAACAAAATTATGATATAATCATGTAACTATTAATGGTATAATTTAATTTTCCAATGTATTTTTTTTTGAAAATAATGTTTATTTATTAATGCATTGAAAAAATTTAAAGAATCATTTAATTCATAAAAATGAAAATTTATAGGATTTAAATCAGATCTATCTTGACCTTACTCATTCTGTAAGAGAATATGTCACCTATAAGGATTAGAAGGTATTCTGAACATGGTTTCATCGGTCCTCAACAAACAACTCTAAGAATAATTCCATAAGATTCCATTCATCAATGAACTCCTAAACTACCTATGTGGAATATTTCAGTTCAGAGAATTGGAAACTAAATTCCCTATCCCTGCCATGTAGGCAAGTTTGAAATCAGATATTACAGGTACTCGGCACACCTACACTGCCTGAGATTCTAATATCTCTATGTGAAGATCTATTTCTAGCTCATGTGGTCTGTAAACACCACAAAGAACCCTCCAAATAAATAATTTCTCATACCACGTAAGTAATTCACAACTAAAGTGAGCTCAAGGTCATGAATTGGGTAATTCCACTCATGAATCATCAACTGACGAGAACCATATACAACGACTCGCTCATCTTGCATCAGATCTTATCCAAGACCGATACTGAATGTTTCTCAATAAACTATGAAAGCCTTTCCTGATTATGGTAGAATAATTAGCAGTGTTAAAGTATTCCATCCCTTCAACTCCTAAAAATATTCTTTACAAGATTCTAACCATACAAATTTCACACCCTTTTTCATAAAACCATATGCGGTTCTTAAGGGAATTATAAATAATGAATGAAAAGTCTTTAGTATCTAGTAACCACTATAAAGCTCTTGATATATATTATTTTATTGGGATAATCCCAAGAAAACATAGCCTCAATTTTTCTAGGACAAAAAAATTCAATCATCGAGATGATATGACCTAAGAAGTGGACTTTATCAATCCAGAAGTGGACATTATCAATCCAGAAGTAGAATTTACTAACCAGATCATAGTGCTAATGATCTCGAAATTTATTCTTCATGATCTCAATATTGAGTGTACTATATATTCTTGAGTGAGAATACACTATGTTATAGTGAATGATGAAAATCACATATGAATCCAGAAATCCGGGAAAACCCAATTCATATGATCCATAAAGATAACATGTGAGTTTGTGAGTCTAAATGGAATAACCAGGTACTCATAGAGGCCATAGCTACACCTAAATGTTGTGTGTTGTATGTCAAAAGTCCTAAAACACACAATATGGTATCCCACTCACAGATCTATATTTACAAACAACTAATATCCCCAAATCTGATCAAATAGGTCATCTATTATAGGAAAAGGATATTTTTCTTGATTTCAAGATGAATCTACCGACGATAATCCACTTAATGCCTAAGTTTACATTCATTGTTTCTATAAAAGAGGATAGGTGAACTTGAATGAGAAGTGGTTTGGGTGTATAAAACCTTTCAGCAACAGATCCTATAACTAATTTTTGAGTTCCATAAGCTCCTTAGGTGCCATCAAATATAAAGGAATGATCACAAGTGCTTCTCTTGGAACAATATCAATGGTTAACTCTACCACTCACAGTATAGATAGACTGTTAAAATTTTAATGGAAAATGTCTCTAAAATGCTCCACTACATGAATAAAAATGGTTGGTTTCGATCCGTGATCATCGGAGTAATGACTGGAAACCTGTGTCATAACTTTTGCCAACCTCTGCTACTCAGGACATTCTCATGTCACACAGACATCCAATTCTCCCTTATTCAAATTTGAAAGGCCCTTCAGTAATGTAAATATCGCCCTTATATGATAGTATTACATATGGTCTCTCTAGGTAATTAACCATTTCATTATAAGTATTACATCAAAACCGATCATATCAATAACACATAGGTCCCATTTAATATTGTAACCTCCTATCTCAAGGGGACAGTTATGAAAACATAGTATTCCATCTGAACTGATACCTAAGGGTTTATCTTACATTAGGATTCCATAATAATAATCAACGCCAAAGCCTGTACTCTTTGTGATAGTCTTAGTTAATAATGAGTGAGAATCACTTATATCAGAAAAATCATATTATATAGTAGAGGATACTAAAATAGTACCTCGTACAATAAATGATCTAGAACCCTATTCCTACAGCATAGGCAGGAAAACATGAAACTGGCCTATACCAAAACCCTAAGTCATTACCTCACATCCTTGTGTAGGACTGATCTACTGCTTCTATGAATCGTACACTAGATTTCCTCTTCCTCGAACACCACTTTGGGATGATAGACCAGAGATATTCTAGATTATTGAATTTCATGATCTTTCTAACCCCACTCCTAGTCAAAGAGTATAGGAAAATCAATGATCACTAATTACTAAAGGGAAAGTTCTATAGATATGGTGGAGATGACCCAACCCTCCCTAACTGCTTCATTAAACTGGATTACACATATACTAGAGCTTAAAATGTCTTCGAATTCCACATTGGTGAAAGATTGGAAAACCACTAGTAAAAGGTTCTCAAGCACCGCAAATCCCATGATACACTATCAAACATATATATTTCCCTGATGATTATCCACTAAAGTATTAAAATACCAAACCACAAAGTCATTTACCCCAATCATTTCTATGATTATACTATGTAATTACAGCCTAGTTGATAATATCATAAATAGTTTCCAACCTGAATATGTTCAACTACGACCGGAAAGCATAACATAGCCCATCATCAAATCATCTTGCAGCTATAAGAACATTATCAGCTTGAGAATGAGAAAAATGATGTATATCGGTGAAACATGGTGAGTACTAAATGAATAACATAGTCCCCTACTACAGATTCATGAACACTATAGCTCTATCATCCATTAGATTCTAGGAAAAGATGTTGTTGTAGAACAAATTTTGTAAGTCAACCCCAACTAGCTCTCTGTGTTTTTCTTTCTTGGGTGATGAAATCCCACCACATCCTGGCTAATTCTCATAACATGTAGGAAGCTATCTATTCCCTCTTCTCTGGAGGCTTATCTACCAGCTCGAAGATAAAAACGATTTCTTCGATCCAAAATTCCACAGAAAAAGGCATGACATCCCCTAAGAAAGTTGGAGGATTCTACGACTGAATATAAGAATTAACCTCTACCATGATTGGGGTTTTTCACACATCAACATACATATTATAAATCATAATTAAGAAGCCATCTCGAAACAATCAGTTTATGTATAATAGAAGTAACCACAAGTTTCTTTACTTGATGAACAAATGGTGGCTCATGTATTGCCAGCTCAGGAACATGGTCATTGCTACCTTGGGGGCATAGAACTGGAAGACATTGTGGTGGAATAATCCTACTATTCCAAATGTGTATATGAGAATATATTAAAGCAATTCAAGAGATTTATCTTTAAAAAATCCATTATAGATACTAAAACATTCATATTTGAATGAACACATCTCTATGCATTCATCTAGGGCTAGGACTAAACGATGGGATATACCATAAAAGACCTTAATTACAATGAAAACGCCATACTCATAACTAAGGTTGGGTTCAGTCTAGATTCTATGTTAGGCATGTGTGAAAAAATGGATGTTCTCAAATTATATGTCATTTTAAATAGTTGAATATAATGATATGTCATTTTCTGCCCTATAAGGGCCCATAAAACTTATGAGTCAGAAGATGACACTTACATTTATGTCATATTAATTTTAAATTGTGATTATGTGTGTGATTATGTCATTCCTAGAATTGTGGATCTAGTAATAATTCCATTTTTTGATCCATAAGGGTCTATACACCATATGAATTAAAGAGTGGAACCCACTGGTCATCCCAGAGAATGATCCAAAACCTAAAGAAAAGAGTCAGTACAATTGTATATACATAATGAGGAATATCAATATGAAACATGCAATGATCGATAAAAATTTAACCATGTCATGGGATAATGCATGGCCTATCCATATTGAACCTATTTTGATGCTTGTTTAATGCATAACCATCATCTCATCAGGTCGAACAATGAAATAAAAATTTTAGTATCACCAATATCAACAAAATCACAATAAATGTGATTAACCCAATGGTGAAATGATATTAATTATAATAGTAGAATCAATAACAGAAATGAGTAAGGAAACATGGCCTCAACCCTGTTCATGTGTTCACAAAGCCAAAGAATGGCTCATGACTAAGTCACTAGGAATTCCCAATATCTATTCCATTTTCACCAACTAGGAAAGAAATAAAGGAACTCCCTCTTATTCCATTTTGGGATGTCCTAGAACCGGCTTACACATTTCTTATACCCTGATCCTAGGTGGCCACATGACCCCTTGAACATATCCCAATAATCTAGGGTTCCAAATATCAGGGGGGGGGTTTAATAAAGAAATCAACAAGGAAACATTACTACCATGTCAGAGTGCACATCAAATTTATAAACAATTAGAAGTAGAGGAAGAATAATCAAAAGTAAAAATAAGTACAAAATTGAAGACAAATGAATAAATACAAGGTCCTCATAGGTAGTTTCTGATTTGAATATTCATTCATCGAATGATAGTAAAAAATTATAACAAAATCAAGTAATTGGATTACGTTGTACAGTACTAAAAAACAGAATAAAAATATATAAGCTTCTCCATAGCATCTCGATCCTAATATTGGTCGTCTAATCTTAAGCTCCATCAAATTTAGTAGATTCAAAAAAAATATTGGTGCTTTAAACTATTCATACCTATAGGAAAACAATCTACTCAAGTGCTTAAGGTAGCCCGAATAGGGTTTAAGACAAATCTCTGAAGGCCACCAACAATAGTATCTATGTTTAATCTGAGTGTAACACTTATGTTAAAAGTGTGGAGAAAATATATGTATTGTAAAAAATAATGAAATAATCTTTTACCCTCCTTCTCATTTTCAAATGACCACTTAGTGGGTCTTCCTATTTCAGTTCAGTTATAGAATTTATGAATAAATCACTATGTATATATCTATATAGAATTTATCATTGGAAAGCGGTAGGAATTCCTCTCATCAGTAACATATGTGTGTGGGGGGGGGTGTGGGTGAGTCTCTGTGTGTGTGTGTGTGAAATAGATGATATGGGATAATAATTCCTCTAATTTATATAATATACTTTCATGGGGTGTGAATTCCTCTCATTCAAACATAGGTCATAACTGGCATGGGGTTAGAAGGCCTCCCACCCAAAAGTTGATTTTAACTGGCACAGGTATTTATTTCCTCCCACCCATAAATACTGGATGGTTGAAATGGAATGGGGTAATAATTCCTCCAACCCATATATCTATAATGAGTTATGAGTTTAATGAAGAAATAATCATACACAATAAACTATGTGAGGCAAACCCTCTTGTGCCATTTCATGTGTAATAACCTAATCCATTTAATCAATGCCTTTATAAAAAAACTAAAGTCAAGGGAAATGCATTCCCTCCAATATGATCATTCCATTTGTGGCATTTAAATTTATGGGGTTCAATTCATCTCAACCCATCTAACCCATTCTCTCATCCAATCCTTTTTTCCGATCATAGAAAACCAATTACAAAGGAACAAGGTAAGGAAAAGGCCATATCATAATTTCATGGGGTCATATTACAAATTACATCCCTAAGAGTAACAAACATCAATGGTGTGTCTTGTAGTGTTAATATCACACAAATAACCATGGTCAAATAAATTAAATACCAACTGGGAAATTTAAATAATGATTTTACATTTTGGAAAATTAGGCTAAAATAGTTAATTTTGGTATAACACCACATGGGATACCCAAAAAACTAGGAAAATATAATAACCCCTAACTAGAATTCTATTAACCCCTGTCATCACACTATGGTCAATAATACATGATGAATTCAACAAAAAACTGGATATCAGCAAAGGTCGATTCCCATCAAAACATTATTTGTATAATAAAGTAAAAATTCAAATTGGAAATGATGTTACCACATACTTTAGAGTTTTTTTTATGACTCGTAGAGTATAGACCACATATTCAGAGTAGGATAGAGTAGGTCTATGTTTTCATCCAACACCCTAAAAATAGGGTGACAAACCCTACTCATAAAGACCACAATAGATTGTTAAATTTAACATAGAAATATGGGGCAATGAGTTTATCTTTACCCCTAGGCATCCAACACCATTGACAGACTAATGATTGGAAACCAGACGAAGGATCAAAAGACCATCAAATAAAGTGGGGTCCATTAGAGATCAAAATGAATGAAGGGTCAATTTTGTGAAAATGGGAGAAGAAAAGAATAATAATGATATAAAGGGATGTAGGATTAAATAGTAAATTTTTTCATAAAATTAGGTCACATGTTTTCTTCACACAGTTAGGTAAAATGTTCAAAAACAGTGTGCGTGTCACAGCATTTTTACAGCAGGTCTACATGTTCTATATTCACGGTTTCCCTAACTTTCTTCTTGTAATGAAACAAACTCTGTAATTTTCTATAACCCTCTTTAGTAAGTGGTATAGTCTTGTGCCTATGCCTTCACGGTGTATTCTAATTGTGCGTCATAGACCTCTTCCACTTTTTTTGGTGCTTTGGCCACCGAAAGTTCCCCAAAAAATCCCATAGCCTCATTTGATTGACTAAAATACTTCCTTTGGACTATTAAAGACATTAAAAATTATATTATATTTACCTTATTGAAATAGTAGGGTCGTTATAAGGTACTTACAAAATAATTTTCATTCATCCTGGAATTAAATATTTAAATTCATTATAAATAAGTAATGCAATAAGTGATAATTATAAAAAATATGAATTCAATAATAAGTGAATAATAACATTTCCAACGAAATTATAAATAAAATTCAAGTATCATTAATGTGAATATATGATATATTTATATTATGAAATAATTAAATAAATGCTTGGAAAATGATAAAATAAGTGTTTTATTAGATACAGAAATATTCAATTATAATTTTATAATTAATTTAATGATTTAAAAACAATTATGTTCCTAAAATAGTGTCATATGTTAATATTATATTTTATTAATATTATAAGTCAATATTAAAAGACCATGATTAATTTTTCATGGTGTTATAAAATCAGATATTGTTTTAAAAATTGAATTTATCAAATAAATTTTTATTTTAATTAATAATTAAAAATTTCATATTTCCACAATTATTTTCATAAAATTTATCTCATTTTGAAAATCTATATGTTGAAAGAAAAATTCAATGATTTATTTTTAATTTTTCATAAATACATGATTTTTTTGAATTGTGAAATATTGTAATTTACATTATTTATCAAATTAAAGAATTATTGACTCATATATGATATAAGGATGACATAATCTGACAATATAAAACTCTCCTTATTTATTCTAATATATTTTGTGATAATAATTAAACTATTCATAGAATGTTTTTGAAAATAATAAACCAATGAATATAATAATGAGAAACACCCCTATACTCTACTATAAATACCACCCCTCACCAACTCTTCTTTTCAAACATCAAATAATTTTAGCTTGATAAATTTCTACCCAATTCCCATCCCAAGAACCTTAAACATGTATATGACCTTCTAGTCTCATATGTAAGCCAAAGCCGAGTTCCATAAAGATTTTCCCAAGGAATAATATTCAGTAGGTAAAATCCAATTTATTTTTCTTTTATTTTAATTTTAATTTAATTTTTTTCTTATTATCTCATAACCTCAATATATAAATGTGGAACTAAAACCATATTTTCTTATATATATTTCTATTTTATCATGTATATGGAAAAATTCATGATCAAAATCCATATCTACTCACTCTTATTCTAAAAAAACATAGTTGACAATGTCATTCCATTTTTCATTACAGCCTTCTAGGATTTCCTTAAAACCATTATTATGGTTAAATTATATTTTATTATAAGTATTATATGTTATATTATGTTCTAGTAATAGTTTTTATACATTATGTTAATTAATAAAACAAAATTGGTTCGTAATGATCAAAATTCACAAAAATAAACTAACATACATCATTAGTGTTTTATCTAATGATTCATCCTCCAAACATTTAATAAATTCGTATATAAGAACATTAAATATTATGGTTTCTCATTAGTAAAATTTATATTTAATTATGTAAAAATATTCTAATATTAAGTGATTTTCCATTCATGTATACAGATAAATAGATTATAAAAACCAATGAAACAAAAACTCACATATGATATCATTTTAAATTATAACTCATAAAAATGGATAGAAATGGACCTAATAAAATTATACTAAATAAATTACATTTATAAAATGTTATATATTAATTAAATAATGGTCATAAATTTTTTACCAAGGAAATTAAGTTCACATGTAGAATACTTTCAGACATGCGGTTTGGGATTCTACGTGAACCTACCTTTTTCATTCTTGATAGACTTTCTCTCTCTTTACCCCAATTAAATACATAATTCATATTATGTAATTATAAAAAATCTGTTTAAATATTATATGTATATTTAACTAGTATAATAATTATTTATTGATGGGATGTTACATGTTTTATAATAATCCTTTCTCAATTTATCTTGATAAGAAATACCGATTTAAGAGAACATCCCGATTTATGACCCATTTTCAAGTGAAATTTGTAATCTATTTTTTAGACACCATTATTTTAGTAAAATAAGTTATGTTATCCAAGAAAACTATCAAGTTTAAATTTTTTTTTCCCACTTTTAGTAAGAAAATACCTAACGAACCAACCATGGAAACTATAATGTAATCTCACCTGAAACAATGAATTTAAAAACATATTTTAAATATATGTGTTGAATGTAGTAATGTGAATGTCATAAAAGTAATTATAAGTATGAATAAAGTTAAATAATATATTAAAAACACTCTATATAACATTATACCTGAGATTTGAACAGATTTTATGTATGATGATTATAAGGTAATGTTCATTTCTTTAAAAACCATTTTTTAAATTTTTATGTTTATAAAATTCCAAGGGAATATTTGTATGAAAGTATTATTATTTTATTATTATTTCTTTATTATTGGGAATTGTTTCTGATTACGGTTGTTACCTATACCTCCATAAAATAAATTTTTTATGTTTTTGTTGGAGTTTGACCATATAGTTACTCAATGTATGACCGTTAGGGTTAAATCATAAAATATTTATAATGGTTAAATTGTTAGGTATTTGTGAGGGTTACAAATCATAAGGTAGATATGAGGGTTACAACCATAAGTATGAAATTCCCCATGTTACCTTCATAGTTATATTTCGTTTATTCAATGTTTTATTGAAATGTATTATTCTCAAAAAGTCACATTATGATATTTGGGGCTAAGAAGAATGTCCCAATGAAAATGATTTCATATATTTATAATTATTCATTGAGTAAATATTTACTTCCTCTTTTATGATCTGTATTGAGATTTTTATGCCCAATTGATTTTTCAATTTTTTTCTCAAATGTTTTAATTATTGGTAAGAGAAAATTATTATCAAATATGAAGTTGTGATGAATTCATGTTTTATTAAAAACTTTTATATCTAAGAAGAAATTGATACTATTTTAGTGGTATTCATATTGTATGCATACGATTATTCATGACCAAATTATTTTAATTTCTAAACATTAATGATATTTTGGAAGGTAATAAGTGGATTCTAGTTTAATTAATTTGATTATATAATTTTTTAAGGCCATTTCCTTATAATAATTGTGTGAATTGAATAATTATATGAGAATCAACCTCATCTTCAGGTAACATGTACAGAATAAATAATCTGAAAAACTTAACATCTAATGGTAAAAAAAAACTATAATAAGATATTTTTTTATGAAAGCTGATCAAAATATCTACGAATTTGTAATAATACTAACTCTATTAAGTAATAAATTTACACTATAATATACTGATATTTTTTAAAGAAAATACTACAATTGATAGTGTATATGATACAAAACATCGATTTGAAATGAACAACTAACTATTATAATATAAATATTACTATTATATCCTAGCCATTAAATTGGATGGAGTAAAAAGAATTAAATAAATTATTTAATTAATATTTATTAATTAATATAAAATGTATTTTATTCTGTCCGACTCATTATAAATGAAAAAAATCCTTTTGAAAATAAAATGAAATATTTTCCTAAAAAACGATTTAAATGTACACAGATCTGTTTTGTACACATAGAAAAACCCACTTTTTATTATTATAATAATTAATTATATATATAATATTTTTATAATTTTTAAAAATCATACTATTTGATTTCTACACATGATGGAAAAATAAATACAATTTTATTCCTAAACGCATTATTTTCCTAAAATGTAGTTTGTTTCAGAACCAAAAATTAAAAATTTTAAAAATATTATTTTAAAAAATAATATCTATTTTTAAAATGGAAATTTCATAATTATATTTGGGTGATTTCATTGTTATTTTTCTGATAAGTTTAATTTTTTTGATGAATAGTGAAAATATTACATGTTAATATAAAAATGACTTTTAATCAATATAATTGATATTGATAAAATATTTTTAAAATTGGTTATAATGTAAAATTAGAATCATTATAAATCCATTAATTAAATTTTTTTCTTTTCAATCATTTTTATATTGAATATTGGTATAACAACATTTCATCTTTTTGGACATTTTCACTCTAAAAACTCGCTTTCTCATTCCTTATATGGTATTTCATATAAATTAATTTTAGCATCTTGTATATTTTAATTTATAAAAAATGGATTTAATATTTTAAATAAAAACTTCAAAATTTTTTAAATACTACCCTTTTATTTTTGGACAATGTGAATAGTAGATGTAGTAATTGGGTTACCACGGTTAAGGGTAAATTGGTTAATTAAGGGTACAAATAATATTACAAAGATTATGAAATTACATTGAGATGTTAAATAATATTACTTGATGAGTAATTTTAAATTAACATAATATTTGGGTTGATGTTATGACCACCTGGATACACATGGGTAACATGAAAAACCTTATAATATATAATTTTAATAAATGTCAAACTTATCACAACAATGTTTTTAGTAAGTCCTCAATTTTTATTATATAGTCATCCAAAAGATATAATTTACCATAAATTGTATTTTAAATAATAAAATATATCTCCTTATTAGGGATATTTGTTATAGAATAAATATTTACCTTAAAATCCTTAACATTGATGATACACTAATTATTATATAAAAATTTTAATAAATGATATTAAAAATATTATATAAAATATAATTTGAGATGAGTAATTTAATCCATGAATCTTTTGTTATGAATGTTATATATTGGGTATTTATTTACTTTTTTTCAAATATATATATTTATATTGTTATTTTTAGTAGTTAACACAATGAATTGGGTCAAAATTGACATTAATGATTTTTTAATATAAATAATATGCAATTAAATGATTTAAAATTTATAAAAACATAAAATTAGGAAAAATTATTTTGATAAGGTTGAAAATGTCAAAATTAATTTATTCAAGGGTTGGATTGAATTTTATTATAAATATATTTTCCTTCAATGATAAAAAGCTTATGTTGTCACGAAAAATGTTATATAGGTTTAATAAGGGTTAAAATGAAAAGATAAGGAATAAAAATTATTAAAAAATTATATTCCTCATTTGATCAAGCTTTTTCGACTCATAATAATCATTTATTATAAAAACATCATTTTGGATCTAGTTTTACTGTAATATTAATTTATATTAATTTAATATTTTTATAATTTCAAAGAGAGCACACCCCTCTCATATAAAATGGAACTTATTTTTCTAATTAATTCACAATTAAAAACCATTTTTGTTTATAATATCTTTAATAAAATACAATAATATTATAACTAAAAACATTATAGTTGTTTTGTCTTACGATAAACACAATAGTTGGTGGTATTAAGGTGTTAAAAAATAAATTAATTTAAAGAAATGGTATAGTTTTCAACTGCATGTTTTTGTTTTATTTATTCTTCAATCACATTAAAATATTATTCAACAATGATGAAATAAAAAATAAAGTATTATAAAAATAATAATATGTATTTATTTTAATTAAATATACCATATCCATCTCTTTATCCATCAAATGGAAAAATAATCAATCCTTCATGTGTGTGATGACCTACCACCTCATGAACTGATATAATTCGTTTTCCCTAACAATATATAAATATTATTTATAATTATAGTATTTATTATAATATATAATAGTCTTGGAATATATATAATTATAAAATCATAATATATTATTTATTTTCTTACCTTCCCATGCGTAGAAAAATTAAAACTTCTCTCGTTTCTTCGTGAGAATTATCACCACCACAAAGTGGTGTGATTTATTTTTTTCTTCACCACAGCACATGATTGAAGAAAATAATTATATTTAAATAATTAATAATATATTAATTATTTAATTTTAAAAATTGAATGATAATATAATAATTACCTTATTTCATTAATTATCATTGATAAAAAAATGTTACACTTGGATACAAACGTATTATTGTCTGCAAGATGGAAATATTGTTCTTTTTTATAAACATATTTAATCTATAGATATAAATGTATAATGGAAGTGTAAAAATTATAATTATTTAAATATAATTTTTATAGATATTATGGACTAATTACCACTTTCAATATGGATATTATACCAAAGTAATTTTGGACATTGCAACCAAATATCATCAAAACCTCCAATAGGAACTTAAATAATTATGTAATTGTTACAACATATGAATGAGTGAAAAAATATAAAACAACATAAAAAATATTCTCATGCTAGTATAAATAACGCTAAATTTATTATTATGTATGATAAATATGATATGTGATGATTCAAACTTATGATAATAGACACTTTAACTAAAACATGGTCTTATATTTTGTAATGATTTATTTACAAATTTTTATCTTTAGTATAAATTATTTTAAAAAAAAAATTATTTTATTTTTATGGAAATTAATGTTTTAGAATGTTTATTTTATAATTTTTATAAAAAAATTTCAAATATGAATCATATTAATGGGTGTCCTAGATAGCATCATGAAAACTAGTTTTAGCATAAGAAGTTGTGTCCCTAATAGCACCAAGAAATCCCATTATAAAATAATATAGGGTGGCACATATTGGATAAGGAAATACTATTACAGATTGAAATTGGGTGGACCAGATAGAACTATGTATTCCAGTAACAACTTAATCTATGGGTTCTCCTAGAAAACACTCTAATGCATTCGGTAATGAATGTTTTTAAGTACTACCAAGCATTTATTCCAATTAAATAGTTTTGAAATGGGTATGAAAATATGATGCTCTATTTCACCAAAAGTTTCTTTAATTTTGTGCTATGGGTTATAATTATTTTCATTGAGCAATATTTACATATTTTTTCTATTAAAATTTGTTATTTTTAATGATTAATGAACATTTAAGGGAAATAAAAATGTTATACAGTCATTCATGATGTTAAATTGAATATAAATTTTACATTTATATATACCTTATTGAGATTTTTGTTCTTAGATGACATTTTTAAATGTTTTTTACAATATTTGAATATAAAATGATGAATTAATGTTGAGATTGATGAATATTTTTCATGAAATAAATAACAAGTTGTTTTAAAATTATTTATATGGTAAAAAATTTGATAATGAATTTATTTTTTCTATTTTAATGTATTAGATTAAAGAATAATATTTTGAAATAATTCAATAAAACAATAAAGATAAATGAACGCTGAATGTGAATTCTATTTTAAAAAAACTAGAATATGTTAATTTTGAGTCACGGTCCTTACAATTTGTATCAAAGGGAGGTTTATATACCATTAAAAATTAGGATTCTTTTAGGTGAGGTTATATTAAGATTTATTAATACCATCATGGGATTATAATTTTATTTATTAAAATTGTATGTTTCTTAGAAACCCATTTGAGGCATTATGTAATGAAATTTTATACCGACTAACAATATTTTTGGAGTTGTTTATTTTTTAGGTAATTATGGGATACAAAATTTTGGGATGTAAAATGAATGGTATGAGATAACCATTGATGTTAAAACATTTTTTAAATGGTAAATATTATAAGGTTATTTTTTTATTAAATGTTAAATTATATTTTATGGATTTGTGATGATGACATTATTTGGGAATATACTTTTTCGAATGATCCATTGTGAGTGATTGATATAATTTAGAAGGCAATGTGGTCAAATCCATCTGATATCTGGACAATAATATTATTAAATAATATAATTTAAGAATTTTAAAGATAAATATTTTTCTATATTGATATTTGGTTGTCACTGTAGAATTCTATAGATTAAAGATGTTTTTATCAAATAATTGTTTATTCTATTTGTGAAATTATATAATCATATCATAATAATTATGGGTTTGGTTAATACCCAAACACAGATTTATTTTATTTTTTCTTTCATATATTTTTAAATCTGTAGAGGTTCATTCTAGTGCATCAGACATGAAAAATTCATTTTAAATACTCAATATTTAGACAAAAGGATGAAATTATGGAGAACATTTATTAAAGGATGAAACAATACGAGTCATGTATGTATATTTATTTATCATATTAGTATAAGTAGTTAAAGAATATATCAATATTTTTAAATTAATCATGAAAGAAAAACATTGCCTTTTAGAATTATTACTATGAAATCAATTCCCCTTAACCCATTAATGATTTGCGGTTTTTTATTTTTCACATTCTTAGGACCTTGTTCTCCATCACTCTCCATCAAAACATCACAGTTAGTTTTCTCATTCATATCCATTTTTCCAACATAGAATTATAGTATTTATTATATCTAGTGACCTTCATAAATTCATTTCAGAATTATCAAGTAGTTGTTTTATTAAAAATGTTTCCCATTTGGGATTTTAGTATAGGTATTTTGAAAAGTGAAAACATAAGTTTTTTAAACCATTATTAAATTGTAAGGAAATAATTTATTAGAAGGGGTATATTTTATTAATTTTTTAATAAGAAAATATTATGTTAAATAGAATAAATATTACACTACATTGACCTTAAATGAAGATCAAACTATTATTATTTAATTGATTCCATTATAACCTTTCTGTTAGAATTACGTGGATAAAAAATATTAAATAAATTATAAAAATATTATTTGTTAATGTATATATATAATATATTTTTTGGTATCCAATTAATTATAAAATATAATAAAACTCTTTTGAAAAATGAGAATCGTTGTTTAAAACAATTTAAATACAGAGAAGTGTGTTTTAAACCAATAAAATAAGAAATTTTATTTGTTCGATTAAATTAATGAATTATATAAATATTACTCAATGTAAATCTTTTACATTCAACCTTTATTTTTTCTACATATTATATATAAATATATATAATTCTTAGCATTAAAATTTTTTTCCCCACAAATGGCAGTTTTAACATTTCCGTTGAACACTTTTCTTAAAATAAATTTTGAATTTTTTATAAAATATGAAAAATCAAATTTTTATTCAAAATAAGAATTTGAAATATATATTAGTTTTATTTTTTTTATTTTTCTGAAAAGAAATGTTTTTTGTCTGTATAGTGACAAATAAAATATTTTATCTAAAAACATACTATTCATATACAAAATTTATAATTAGAATAATTTTTTAAAAATGGTTCCATATTAAAATTAGATATATTATTAATATATTAATTGAATTTAGGTTATTGGAAAAAAAATTATTTTGAATTTGGAGAAAAAAATATAGCAAAAGTTTGAACATTTTTACATTAAATAATTGTTTTCTCATCATGTATATTAGGTTAATATAAAATTATTTTTATCAACTTCAGTTTTTTCAATTTTGATTTTTTTTATTATTTTTAATAATAAGGTATAAATTTATTAAATAAAACCCTTTTAATTTTTAACAATATGAATAGTAAATTTAACTACTTTATTACCATGGTTAAGGAAAAATCATGTTATTAATGGTATAAATAGTATTACTAAAATAAAAATATACCTTAAACATTTCATTAATATATTTTATTATATGTGTTAATAAAAGATAATCCTTAAGTTAAATTGATGAAATTTTGGAGCCACATTCATTTATTTATTCCCCTCATAGTATTTTATTTAATAAAATCAATTTTATCACACTAATGTTTTAAATAAGTACATCATTTTTAATACATCGTAATCCAAAATATATGTTAATCATTAAAAATTGTATTCAAATATAAATTATTTATGCTCATATTGGTAAATTTTTTAAAAACATTTGGCAGGAGATAATTACATTTAGTGCATTCACAAATATGATAAAATAATTATTAAAATGATGGATCATAAAAAAATTAAAACTATTAAAATAATCATTATTTTAAATAATTAATGACATAAAATATTTTATATATTGACATGATATATTGGTGATATATTAAAAAAAATTTCTCAATGATATTATGTTGTTTTAATTTTTTAAATTGTTAATCTATACTAGTCTTAAAAACTTATAGATAAATGTTGGCCTGATAAGAGTTAATGAGCTTAAATAAGGGTTAAAACAAAACGATATTGATTACATGTAGTTAAACATTGCCAAATTTTAATATTATCAATTTATTTAGTCCTATAATCATCCTATATTTTAATTATATTAGTTTGGAGACATTTTAAAAAATTAATTAATTTATATAAATTAAATATTTTGAAAATTTTGAAGTAGGACCATCAACTCTCTTATAAAAGGGAACCACTTATTGTTATTTATTCAAATATAAACACCATTTTTTTGGAATTATCATTCCAAATAAATTTCTATAATCACTAAAAACATTAGACATGTCTTTTTTTACTCATTACTAAACTTTTATCAGTTATAAAGTATTAGTACAAGTATATTGTCTGAAGTATATGTATAATTTTCAAATGCACATTCTTGTTTTGTTTCATCATCCACCACCTTAAAATATAAATAACCCATGATGAAAAAATAAATTATGTATCCCTAATATACAAACATGTTTTTATGTTAATTTAATGATCCACATTCATATTTTTTTCCATTAAATATGATACATATTAAAGATTTTTTTGTAATGCGAACAACCACCTCATGAACCGATGTAATTCTTTTCCCATCACCACATCTAAAAATTTTCATTAAATAATATCAGTAATGTTTATATATTATTTTAATTACATATTTGTCATTATGAAAAGATAATATATAATTTATGTTCTTACCACTCAATGTATATAAAAATTATATTGTCGTTCGTGCGTATATGTTAATTATCACCTACATGAAGCGATGTGATTCATTTTTCATCACCAAATACCATTAATATTATATATAAGATTATATAAATGGTTAATATTATATTAATTATATTATTTTAATTATTTAGAGGTAAAATAAAAATTACCCTTTTCCATATTTCTCATTGATAAATTAATACATTACTCGGTATACGTATGGCATAGTGTATCCATTATTCTAATGTAGTTCATTTACGATATGCATATTTAATTGGATGATTTTAAAGAATAATTTACACCTAAAATTTTTTATTCATTCATTATAATTATTCATTAAAATGAGGAATAATTAACACTTTATCTATAGATGTCATACAAAAGTCATTTTGGACATAGATTCGAGATATCATCAAAACATATAATATCAACATAAATAATTATGTAATTGTTATAATAGTTAAATGACTAATATAAAAGGAATAATAATCATTAAAATGGTTTTCAATATATTATAAATTTATTTTATTTTATTCTTCAGGAAGATTAAGAGTGTACCTGATGAGTCAGACTAACAGTAAGAGACAATAATAAAACCACCATTTTGAATTTTATAATGATTTATTTTATAAATCATCATCTTCTATGAAAAGATTTTTGAAAATTTTATTTTTTGAATATATTTATAACTATTTTAAAGTTCTAAAAATGAAATTCTAATATTTTTCTAAAATATTTATAAATGGAATTGTTTTAATGTTTAAAGTAATGGAATTTCATTTTAATTTTTTTATTAATGTTTATTTTTATAATGTTAAAAATTTATATTTTTAAACATATATATAATGAGAGAATTTTACAAATATAATGACAATATAATGATTTGATGAATAAACTATATATTTTCATGGATATTTTCAAATAAAATTGTTTCATTTTTATGTCAATAATTTTGCAATTTTATTTTACATTTTCAAAAAGGAAAGGGTAATTTAATATACAAAATTCTTCTTCTTATGACTTTAAAAGTCTTTTTAAAAAATATTTGTTAAAAATATACACAATAATTAAAATGTTTTATTAATTATATGGTAGTTGTTATTTGAATATTTAGTGGAAAAGGATATCGTTGAAATACTATTACATCTTGACATGGGGTGGTCCATAATACACCAAGAAGTCATGTTATAAATAAATATACGATGAGCCAGATTTTATTGTAAAAGACCATTGAATATTAACATGGGTGGGAATATATATCACTATGTTCTTCTATTGTAGATTAACATTTGGTGGACCAACTTGCTATATGTAATCCCATAATATTTTAAAAGATTGGTGCACCCAGATATTTCTCTAATGAAATAGGTAATGAATAATTTGGAAGGTGGCCATATTGTTATTATGATTAAAAGGGTTTGAAATGGGTTTATGAATACAATTATCTATGTCAGCAAAAGAGGATTCAATTTTCCTGTTATGAGTTATAATGATAGTCTCTATGAAATATTTTTTATTCAATTGGAAATGTTTCACTTTATCTTCTCCAATAACATTAATAATAAAGGTAATCGTGATATATGTTTTCATGTTCTTAACAATACTAAAAAATTTATTTCTTTTATATGTTACGTAGATTATTGTGAGTATCCCAGATTTTTAAATGCCTTTTATAGGATTTGTATGCATATGTATAAAGTCATGTTTAGATTCATGCATATTTTTCATGAAACAAATAATGGTTTTATTAAATAGTTTCATATAGTGGAAAATGTAAATACTGAGTATAAGTGTCCACTTGTAATTTATGAGTCCAATTTGTAAGAGTTCATCCTAATTATATAATAATGGAAACTAATAATATCCCCAAATATGTATTCTTGTAAAAAAACACTAGAATATGTAATGTTTACATATGGGTCCTTACACACCGGAGTTGGACCATCACAGTACTGATGTGAAAAAATATAATGTATAGAAGTATAGTATATAAGAATACAAGACACATAACTGGTGTACAATGAGGAATAAATAAACACCCATATATCCATATAATCTATGTAAAACAATAAAAAATGTATATTAATAAAAGACCAACTGGTTGACATGTGACCAATGGTATCCTCCAAACCATCTTGAACTAAAGGCTCTAACAACAAGAGAAGAAAAATTCTATAATATTCACTTCCATTTATAATAATCATAAAATAAATCATCCACAACTGCCCAATAGAAAAATTACCAAATGATCACAATGCCTCGTATGATATCACCATAGATTCAATACATGTTCTAATATCAATAGTTCTATAGTGCAATATTTTAACATAAAACCAATTTTACAAATAATTTTCATAAATCAAAACTCATTTATTAATCATTTTTCCTTGGTCTTTCTAAAATCTATACATATTCCAAATTCATGAAATATGAAAATTATAAGTTACAAATTATGAATATGAATCCATACACCATAAGTTAAATAGGAAATTTCATATCCATAAAATAACCATTCATCAAAAACTATGTCATACAACCTCATGTGAATCAAAAATGTGGGCAACTATACATGAAAAAACATCACGAGAAAATTAATTGTAAAATAAATTGAACAGTATATTGGGACCTTTCCTTTGAGAATACGTACTATACATAAAAGAGACTAAACAAATAATTATTTTGAACCAACCAATATCGAGTCCTACCAAAATCGTCCAATATCACGAAGCATCCCCTGGTTTTTCCATACACAATAGGGGCACCTATTTCCCTTTCCTGATGAATCAAAGATTAAAAATGTGCCATGTTTTTTAAAACCATTTAAAACCCATGAACACAATTTATAAAAAAAATTAAATTCAATCCAATCAACATAGGTTTTAAAAAACCCATTTCAAAATCAAAATAATCCATAAAGCATTTAATCAAATGTTTGTGGGGGATAACAGTTTTTAAATACAACCCCTATTAAATACATGCATCATTACAACTATTACCTTCAAATGAAAAATCAATTCAACTAAATGAATAACTCAAATTAACATTAATATATGCATAATTATTTTCTAGAATAATCCTTTTTTATAGATACACCTACCTCAAATGTGGGTAGAACTGGTCACCTTCGACAACGGTGTCTAGTGAAGGTTATATTGTGTCCTCACGATTCTTGAACCTTAAGAAACAATGTTGATCCTCTGGAAAACCAATAAGATCTGGAATATTCATCCCATTTTTATTCCATAATATGGGAGGAGAAACTACTTATCAAGAATCTATAAAATTATGTTATCATGGATAAAACAACACAAAATACATCAGTGTGATTTTTCAAAAATTTAGGAATTCCACCTAGAATCTAAAGGGAGATAACTCTAATGCACTAGGAAAGAATAATGGAAAAGAAATATGATAGTAGGGGATGATGAGGATTTAATTGGATTATGTTAAAAATGTTAAAAGAATACTTTTTAATAGTTCCTATGGGGGTCACCTAGTTACCTAGGGAAAACCACGTGGTTAAAATAATCATGCTCTATAACTATGCACCCCTTCTTTCTATTATAACAAATATAAATAGTATTAAAATATTCCCCTTGGGATGTAACTAACATCATTATTATGTATTACGTTTATAGAAAACAGATACACTTCTTTTATTTTATTAGATCCTATAAGATTTAAAAGACCATTCAATGTCATTATTATTGATAAAATATTTTTTGACCAATGATCACATGTATAATATAAATATATGATTTTAATAAATCCAATTTACATAGAAAATGGAAGTGATGGATTCAACAAGAAATATCATACACTTTAAATTACATTTATCAAATCTTTCAAGGGGGATTTTATCATTGTTAATTTTCCTTGACCAATGCTAAAGATTAGATACAATAACCCAATCATGAATAAAACCTCATACGAGAGAAGATCAAGTTCATCAAGATCAAAACCCAAACCATGTATTCTGAACCACTAAAATAATGTTTCACTATCACACACCATACTCTTATAGAATTTTTTAGTGATTTAATGATATTTGTATCATTGTCCTATAAATATGATTTTTTACATTATTTTGTATAGTATAATTAATATATTTTCATCCTATTATTGTTACTTTATATCTGGTTTTTATTTTGATACAATAAAAAATATTTATTTTTTTAATATGAAATGTCTATTAAAGAAATTTATTTTTATTAATTACTATATTTTTTAAATAAATAATAATTCAATAAAATATTATTATTAAATAATATTTATAAAACTTAAATGATCATATAATTTTTATAAAGGAAATTGAATGTTTTATATGGGTTTTATAACTATTATTGTAAAAATACCTAGTATTTCCCAATATATGACAATTATTATTTTAAAATTATAAATTATCATTTTTATAAAATAATTATATAAAATGACTATTATTTTTGGAATCCTAATCTTATAATTTTTCAACGTTACATTTTTAATTACATTTTGAGAACGTGGAATTTTCATGTAATAATTAAATACAATATAAATATAAATTCTGTATTATGACATTATAATGACACAAAATTATATAATAAAAAATATAAATAGTATGTACTACCAAATATATGAATTCCCTTTAAAAAATTCATTTTTATGATTATTTGAAAAAATTTATAAAGCCTTAATGAATCCTCAAAAAAATAATAATTAATTTTATGTTTATAATATCATTTCCTTAGGAGTATAACCCACTTACAACTCATTAAAGGTATTATTTTGTTATGTCTAGACCATTTATTTATAAAATAATTAAAACCAAACCTCTATGGATGAAACCATGGGATAATAAAATGTGACGGTTTTTTGTTTTGTTTAATTAATTATAAAGAGTCCAAAACCTAATTTTGAGAAATAATAAATAATTAACCACTCATTTCATATATATACCCACACAAGATAATGTTTTTTGTCTCTTAGAATCAATGGATTATTACCACAATCTTCCCTCACATATATAATTTCCTCTCATGGTTCACAAATATCTCTAGAAGCACCTCCCTTGCATTTTGAGTCACACACTGAAGGGATCATTTTATTATCTCTTTAACTAAAAAATCATCATCATTTTATAACCCTTTTATTTTTAAATCATGATGATGGGGTGAGTTTTTACACATTCCCTATTTTGGAACCATGGTCTTCTTTGCATGATTTGGAGTATGGTTTGTTTTTGTTGTCAATCCTCAATGGATGTTCAGAATGTGTACCAACAAAGAGATCATACAGTTCAAGCAGACAATGGAGAAGAAATGTGGGAAACTTAAGGATGGTCGAGGATAAACTCTGAGAACTCCAAATATACAGTATTCTCTTGAAGTGTAATTTTTGTATCTGAGAGGTACGTTTTTATAGACCCGACATCTCATAATCTAGATTTTTAGTTGATCCAGTGATGGTTGAGGTGGCCTTTCTTGGGAGCTACCCAAGTGTGTCACCAGGTTGAGGAGTTCCATCGGATTGGCTGGGTTCTATTGAATAATTGTATCAAACATATCCAGAGTAGAATCACCCTCCAGAACATTGAGCAGTAAAGGGAATCCTTCTGTGTGGATAGAAAATTTACAACAGTGCTTTAAGGAGCTAAATTATAGGTCGATGAGCACTCCCATGTTAAGGTTACCAGAGGAGGGTGTTGATTATATAGAATTATCCAATGCATTAGGGGATAGACATGGTTGTTTTTTGATGTAGAGGTATGAATTTATTCTCTATGGTCCATGCAATTTGAGGACACATTAGTATAACATTACCACCGATGACTTTGAGTTACTAGCAATATCATTCAAATTGAATGTGTGGTGATACTACCTGATGGGTGAGAAACATGTCATATACTCTAAACACAATATATTAAATTATATATTCTCTCATATGGATATGAACTTGATGAAAAGGTTGTTTCTAGAGTTCCTACAGGACAATTAAATTTAGATTTTCTATAATCTTGGTATGGGTAACGTTGTATAGGATGATCTTATTAGAAGATCTAGTTAAAATTTGATGAACAAAGTGTTAGATAAGTTAGAATTATTGCAGTTATAATTTGTATATGGAGATGTTGAAGCTTACCCCTAGTTGATGGTTGTCACCCCTTCACTCTTATAGAGAGTCTTGGAGGCACAACATGGGGATACTGACTTTGACACCCAATATACTAGTATATCCACTTGACACACTCTTGAATTATTTTAAGAAGTTGGGATGCATTTCATTTTTTAGAGGATGCATGATGGTAACAGTGGAGTTGCTGGTGGAGGTTCTAAGAATGTTTTATGCAACTCCTTTAATGAGACATCTGGTTGTGTAAAGGATATACAAGGACCTCAAATTTTAGTTTTATTTTCCATGAATGTGGAAAGGATTTTCAGATTTTTTACATCAATGAATTACTTGTAAGCATGTGAAGGCTATAAAAAATCTACAATGTGTTTACCTCAACCCATGACAATGACAAAATTGATGTGGGATGGGATAAAAGTTTAATTCATGATGGTCTTACCATGTCTGTTTAGGGGACATGAAGCAATTTCGATGATCATAGAACAAATCACTAAGTCATAACATGTCATAGCTATCTAAGGTATTTGTTCAATATAAATCATGGTACACCTCTATGTTCATGATATAGTTCAAATCCATGGAATTCCATCAATGATTGCTTCATATTGTAATTATCTCTTTAAAAACAAGTTATTGAATAGATTTAAGGAGGCGTTTGGGACCTATTTATGTCTGATCAAAGTGTTCCACCCCCAAACTAATTGTTATATATGGAGGAAAATCCTTGTATTGGAGGAAAAGTTGTTAACATTTTTGTTGGACTTTTTCTATAGATTGGATTACCAATTATCCTTGATGGGGGTTTCCTACAAAAAAATGATACCATTACACCATTGGTATGGAATCATTCATGTATTTATATGGGAGACCCTATAAGTATCTAATTTTCTGGACTGACACATGAGAGTCATCACTCACTATCCTGGAGTTGGTGTGAGCTACAACGGATAATGTGAAAATCATCCTAGAGAAGATGATGATAGTGTAAGGAAATAATAATTCTTATTATTAATGGAGATATAAGCATTTGAAGTTTAATGAAGGATTTCATATATTCCTTTATGTTTCAACTCAATGGGGAATATATATATTTGGAAAACGTGGAAATCTATCTATGAGTTTTATTTGTCCTTGTCAAATACAACATAGACTAATAGTGGTTGGGTACAACTTATCTCTACCACTGCAGTTTGACAAGGTACATGAAATATTCCTCATATTGTGGAAAATGAGGTGTGTGCATGACACATATCACATTATCAATTAGGTCTACCTTGAAATCAAGGATGGAGAAACTATTTTTGAGTGCCCAATAGAGACCAATGATTTGTAGGAGGGGATTATTTATGGGTTATCGATTCCTTTGTTGTGTATCCAATAGAAACACCAAAATCTCCAAGAGAGGCCAAGGGATTGGCAGGCTCATATTCATGATCACTACAGACATACCTCTGTGTATCCATTGTTTTGGATTTTTAGAATGTAAATACCTATGGTGGTGAGAATGAAACAACTCGGATTTTATTTTTATTATTTTTAAAAATTATATCAATTACATTTGAGACTAAGAGCTGAGACTATGTGTGATTTCAAGGCCTAGTGCTCCTAAAAATTTGTTTTTTATATATATTATATAGCACACATGTTTAGTTTCCTAAAAAATTAATAACTCCTAAAATGTTGTCTGGTTAAGAAATTTGAGGGAACCACAGTGTTTAGAATGGTGGTTTTACCATTGGAATGACTTAACATTAGTCAGTGCAGGTCATTTTGGAGAATGTTGTCGTGGGTTGAAAATTAATAAAATTAAAAGAATCACAAATATATATTATTTAATTTTATTTTTAGTACATTGACCTAAATAATCTTTAAATATAGGTCTGTGGAAATTGTCTTGGGGTGGTCCTCTAATCCTAGGAGACAAATACTCTATTTGGAGAGATAGTTCTTGTAGAATAATGATATATCATAATCATATCATGGATTGTCGTGCCAATGGAATTAGAGGATCACTTCAATGATGGAAAAATAACAGTTATTCTTAAGAAAATTATACAAAATCTGAGTAGAATGATTTTTTTTATTTCTTACCCCTTATTGATTTCAATGATGAACGTAGATCAAACAACCAATTAATTGATCTATAGATCATCCATATTTGGTGTATAGGTTCATTGTGAGGTTTTTTTTTGGAGAATTGAATTTGGATATTGATATCTTCATTGTTTATCTTATTTAAAAAAATGTAGATTGATATAAAAAATTATTGTGGGTTTTTCCTCTCCTGTGCACATGTGATTATCTCCCTCAATTCATCATTTTCTCATTGGTGTTCTTCACTTTTCATGTGGCTCAACTATTCCCAATTAATCAATCATTATGAACATGATTATTTGATCAATGATCCATTACCATAGATTTGGGATATTCATGACATAATGGAGGAGTGAAGATTGAGACAGAGCGATCCAAATGATAAATGATCCATGAATTTTTGTTATTTAGGATTCATTAGTGAACATTAAAGAACAACAGTTTCATCTATTTTTTAAGAACGTATGATGAAATGATGAATTTTTTCAATGAAGAAGAGGCTTGGTCAAGCCTTGATCGTTGATTTCATGAATAATTGATCACTGTAATTATTTTTGGTGGCACTTGATTGATCTGAGTGGAAGAATATGGGATTTTGGAAAATTCCTCAGATCACAAAGTGTAATTTGGGATTACACATTGTGTGGAGACCTCTAGGTGGAGATATAGGGTTTGAATAGAGTTAAAGATCACCCAGCATGTGACCCTATCACATGGTGTGGGACCCTACCATGTTGACTCTTATTTTACTCTTAAGAGTACACTGACACGGGTTAGAGTACATGGGTACATACACATTTTGTACTCCCACACTGAAACATCAAGTCATTCACAGACCGGTACACAGACATGGCTTCCATACACAGACACAGATAGGCATCCCGATTAGGGTATTGGGTGCCTCTACTTTCCATGTGGACATTATATATGTTGGGTGTATGGAAACTACATTCTATTTAAGTCTCTCCAACATTGGATGGAATTGGGATTGTTAGACACGATGTGTACCCCTTGGGACACATCACGTATTCCCTTCAAGAGTGCTTAGGTCTCTTCATTTTTCTAGTCTGTATTATTAAATATTTAGAGTGATCCATTGGTCATTTCCTCGAGGGTACAATGTAGCCTTACATCAACATCACTATATTGTCATTCCCTCGAGAGTTCAAATATTAGGTAGAGATGTGTTGTCCCTCCATGATACTATAGTGTGATCCTCTATCAACATTGTTCTATTGATAGATTTTGTGGGATTAGGGAAACCTACGTGGGAAGGAAATTTAACCACCATCCTGAATGCCTTGCCATTAGGGTTTTTTGGAATCATTTTCTTACAATTCCCTATGTAGAGGGTTGACCATTATTAGATCCATGGTATCCGTTAGTTGTTCTAGGCCTAACCCCCAATATGTTTATCATAGTATTCTCAAACCAGTGCTTTCTCATTGGGTGGGGACCAAATGAGGTAGACCTATTAATTATGTTTCGATGATAATAGACGATCTCACAGAGTGAGATCTTTTGAAATGAGCGTTGATTTGTACAGAATCTTATGGCTGTAAGTTGGTTACGACAGCCTATCAGCATCGTGTGTCCCTTGATTATATCTTGGTACTTATTGTATATTTTATACATTTTTACATATTGTATTCAGCTGATTACACAAGGTGGTTGATGGTCAATGTTTCTGAGGCGCCCCCTTGAGTATTATTATAGTCACCCTTGTACGATCTTTCAATGCACGTGTAGTGTCTTCTACAGACGATGACCAATTTTGATGATGTCCAAGGAGGATAGTGAGTTCTTGGAGTTTTTTTTGGAGCTAGAAATACTATGGTGTTTACGAAGATCATGATTTTGTCTTAGTCCTCACCTTGGGGGTAGGTGTGAATTTTTACAGTTTCATTTGGACATGAGATACAACTAGTTTAGTGGGATTTTCATTGGCCCCATTAACCTACCTTAATTTCCTATTGCACTTTTTTTGTTGGATGATAGATGTATACATTCATTTATTCAGTTTTGATACATTTTATCATTGTCTTGATTAGTGATTTGTGCTTCTGTACATGTACTTTTTGTGAATTCTTCCCTATATATGAATACTTGGTTCTAGGAACCAGTCCCTAGACTATTGGAGGCGGGCTTAGGGTAGTCATGGAATGGGAGCCTCTGGGACGGGTTGTAAAAAATATCCTCTAATGTAAAAATGTGTCGAATTAGTAAAAATTAATTAATCATAAAATCATTAATGGATTCTTTGAATATTCACAAAATATTGAATCATAATTTTTAAAAAATCTCAAAATTCTAAAATACTTTTAAATGAAAATAGTTTAAATAAATTTCTAGAATAATCTTATATATAAAATCAGAATAATGCCTATCAAAATAGTACATCCATCCAATATTTTATCTTCAATTCATCATTATCTCTCAACATAATCTCAATTGAAAAATAAGTAATATAACTCAAATAACATCAAAAAATGATAACAATTCAACATTTAACATCCCAAAAAATGAAATTATAATTTAAATAGTCTTATAAAAACCAAAAATATCAGAATATTCTGAAATGTCATTTAATTATTAAAAATATTAACAACACTTCACAAAATACCAAAGAAAAATTCACATAACATTATAATCTTTCAATGTTATATACTATTATTTTATAATTTAATGAATTAAAATATAGCCAAATGGAAGTTTACAAAAAAAATATTCAAATGATCACCATCATATAACAATGAATTTTAATATTTCATAGTGGATAAAAAATACACTCCAATGAAAATATTTCAAATAATAAAAGAAATTTCCATAAATAAAAATTGGATAAAAGGCCCTTCAAAACATTATTTTTTTGAAAACAAAGATTCATAATATTTTAAACTCTCGAAATTCAATGTTATGTAAATAAGATGATTAAAACTTAATACCTTACAAATAATTAAAATTTTCTAAATATGAATCAAAACATCAAAAATGAAAAAACTCAGAATTTTATAAATATTAAAAACTCATAAAATATTATTAGATGAAAAACATTTTAAGTGACCAAAAAGAGAAAAAAATTAATATACAATTTGACACTAAAATAAATCATGAAAAATTAATTAAAATATTTCAATTATTCAAATAAAGTAAGCAATACAATCAAAAGATGAACATATAGATAGTGGATGAAAAACAAATTTAATATAAAAGAACCATAATATACATAAAATCATTTAAAACCTCAAAATTTCAAAAATACCCACTACTATATTCAATAAAAAATTGTCTAAATTCTTTTATCTATCGTCAAATAGAAAATTTCATAAAAATATTAAAAATCATCACAAACACATATAGGGGGAATTGAAAAAAATAAAATTTCTATATTATCGTCTTATAAATATAATTACGGAGACAAAAATATCTTTCTAAATATTATAAATATATAATGGTGAGTTTTGAAAACATTAAAAAAAATTAAAATTATATTACCTTTAAATATTAATGAAACATTAATATATTCTAAAATAAGAAATAACCCAAATTCACATTAAAACATTCAGACATCTTAATTTAGAATTTCAAATTCCTAAAAATTGTTTTCTTTACAATAAGATGAAAAATATAGCAAAAGTAAATAAACATTATCATATTAAAATGAAAAAAATAAACAACATTGAATCAACACATACCAAAAGAATATATAATATATATTATTTACCAAATATATAAAATACCATTACAGAAAATAATAGTTTATATTTGAATTAATTTCAATTAAAATAATACGAAAAAATTAATTCTTAAAATATTGAAAGTATTTTTGAACCGAATTTTTAAAACAATGTTAATTTCAATAATTGCCTGAAATTAAAATATAAATGGAATTAACAAAATGCCACAAAATAATAAAAACCTAAAAAACTATTCAAATAATAACAAAATCCATAAAAAATGTCACTAAATATTAATTAAAATTTTAAATAATATTACTGAAATAAAAAATAAATTAAATATGATTTGAATAAAATATCATTCTAAATATTAGAAACTATTGAATAAAATTTTGTAAATCTTCGAAATTTTTTAAAATACCCTAAAATGAAAAATTGGTAAAAGTGATAAAAATAACCATAAATTCCAAAAGATGAAAATAACATTAAAATTTAACAAAAATCCTATTTTTCATTTTGATAACCTAAAAAACCACAAAATCAACAACAAATATAAAATGAAAAAATAATCCTTCGAATCATTATAAAATCATGGTGAATTATTTGAAATACATAAAATATCCATAAATACACTAAAAATAAAATATTAAATTATAAAAAATAATATAAAATAAAAAAGTCATTAAAATCTTAAAAAATGGTAAAATATATTTCTATAACAATAAAAAAACAAACAAATTACATCAGATAAAAAAATGATTACAATTACAAAAATTAAACTCATTTTTGTAATTACTAAATTCCATATAAAATATTTTAATTTCTAATATATTAATTTCCAAAAAATTATAAAATTAATAAATACACATCCTTTACAAAATGAAATAATAATAAAAAACTATAAAGTTAAAAATAATAATTTTTTAACATTGAAAATCAAAATTATAGATTTATAAACAATAAAAAATAATTATAATAAAATATACTGTTAAAAATAATAAAATTCATATAACACATAAATAAATAACAATTAATATAAACTTCACCACATTTTATACATTATAATCAGTATGGTTTCAAATTTATGTTTTCTTATATATTTTATAAGGATGTCTATCAAATTGATTTTTTAATGTAATTTGACTATCTTGATTTGGAAAGGATTTTAGTGATTTTGAATTTTTTACATAATGTCTATTTATTTGATTAATTTTGTAAAAAAAGATATTTTTTTGGTTATGATTTATTTTTGTGGTAAAAAAAGGTCCTCAAAGGTTTTTAATTGTTCAGAGGCCCCCGGGCATGGTTTAATATATTTAATTTTTTCCCTATATTCGTTCTTATTTATAATGGATATGAATTAAGGTTGTTCTTTATTGAAGTCTCCTATAAAAATATTTTTAAATCAAATGATAGAACCATAATTTAGCATTGGGACCATATATCATTAAAAATATTGAGGGAGTTACATTTAGATTTCATGGTGGAAGTCATATATATTGGGAACTGATGACTTCTAGTATTCATCAATGGGCATTCAAATCCATTCATTGTTCTTTTGGTATTAAAACAATACATTATTTTCAATAACTTTTTTGATTAATCCTATAAGTATTTTTTATTGATCATACTTTTTTTGTATTTTGAGTAGTTTGCTATTTGATTCTCTAATTTATTACAAATGAGTTATGTTAAAATATAATTTTTATATTTATATGTTTCATAATGCAGTATATTGGTTGTAAATTTTACAGATGATTATAATACAAGTTTTTATTCATTACAAATGTTCAATATGGGTTTGCAATTCAGGGTATTTTCATTAGTTGATGGAATTTACTTTGTTAAGCCCTTGAATGTATTGGTTCTCTAATATGATGGAGTCATATGTATTATTATTAATTTTTGGTCCAATTTATCAATAATTAATATTTTATTCGGTTTTTGTCTATATTTTGTTCAAAGAATTAATTCTAAATGATTCAGGAGAATTATGATATAACATTATGTGTTTTGGAGGAAATGTTGGTTGGGGTGTCATTGTATATATCATTGTATATAATCACAAGGCAGTTGATATAGTTTTTAATTTTATTGAATATAGAATTACATAATAATCATGAAATCATTAATGATGTAACATGATCTCATTTATATGTTTTTCGATGAATTTTGATTTATAGATATGCAAATAAATAATATTTTCATCGTATTAGTTATTTTCTAGAAATGTTTTGTTTCATTTTTTAGTTTATATTGTTGGGGATATCTGATTTTTAATCGATCTATAAAATTTATTATTCTTTATGTAGTTTTTTTTAAATTGCATTATGTCTTATTAATACATATTTTAATGGGCTAGAGTTCATTTGGGACCACACACAACCTCATAGGTTCATGTCCTTATTTGTTTGTCATTTATTTCAATTTTTAATAGATTTATAGATTCAAGGCCTAAAATAAATAATTTTTAGAACAAATCAAAACAAAAAAAATTTCAACATATTAATGAATTTATATTGACTAATATACCAAAATTTCAATTTTTTTTCTAAAAAACATTTTAATTCACTAAAAAAGTTATTCTGAGCCATAAAAAATAATAAAAATAATTTCAGAAGAAAAAATATTCAATATTCTCTTATTAAAATTAAATATAATATGATGATTATATCATTAAATACATTATAATCCCTTAACATATAATTTAAAAACTTCTCCAATTCATTATTATCCCTTAGATAAATAAAAAAAGTGAAATAAATACCATATAATGCAAAATTACAGAAATATTTATTTGATCTCCAAGAATATGAAATAATTAATTCAGAAAACATTATAATCATCTAGAATAACATAAAATGTAAATGTGAATATAAATAATAAATTTTATAAAAAATTATATGTTTAATACCCCATTTATATCATCACCAAACATAAATATATTATATTTAACATTTCACATACTATGAAAAAAATATAAAATGTCACAATCTAAAATAAATATAAAAATAAAAAAATTAAATTTTATAATAAATATAAATTTAAATGAATAGATTAGAGGTCGTCACGGCCCTTAGAATTACATTTATTACTTTTACACTCGCACAGTGGTGTAGGTTCGATCCACAGAGAATGTAGGTGAGTGAATTCTATGGTTTTTGAATTTTAAACCCCCAATGATGTCAGCAGTGGGTAAAACATATTCATACTTTTTATATTTTTATTATTTATATGATGAAGTGGATACAGGATGAGGAAACATGATTTTTTTACAAAGAAACTAAATTTTACACTAAGTACTAAAAAAACTATAGAAATACAGTATACTAATATTTAGCACCAAGACAAAGAAGCGAGATCATCAAAGTATTCAGGAATTATAAACTGCTGGTACAAATGGATGCTCTCTCCATAGCTTACAATCGAATCACACATCAAGAAAGACTGAAGAATTTCTTTCTCTGGGAAACTCAAGAGGAAGGCGATTATGTCTTGTAGTTCGTCACACCAAAACATAATTGAACTGCAAGAATTTTTTAAAAGATAACATTTGGAAAATAACTCGCCATAAATTTCCAACATTTAAGATGTTTAAATTTGAAAAATGCATTCAAAATCAACCTCGACAGTCGATATTGAAATTTGAAATTGAAACATTGAGGTGTGAACGATCAAAAGATTAGAAACAGAATCAGTCTTGCCTCCTGATTCTAATTTCATAAAAAGATAACCTAATAGAAGATTATAGACCATAACCAGATGGTTTTAAAATTCCCGAGCGGAGAAAGTTCAACCGATGATCATATTGAAATCTAGCGTTGAAAACAATCGATTACAGAGTACTGTGAAATTAAGTATAAGAAGGGAAAATAACTCCCTTAGTGATGCTCTGTTCTCAGGCTCCTTCACATCCATGTCTTCTCTATCAATTCCGGGAGTCTTCACTAACAAACTTAGTGTGGTGTTGAATCAGAATAAGAGTCTATGCTCTCGTCTGATGTGATCATGGACTGAATGAGCATCCCCCCAAATTCTGCATCTTTCTCTACATTAAGTATCCATTGTCTTCTACTTCATGTCATCAGAACTCTTCACCGACTTGAATTCATGTTTAACTATTGCACCACATATGTGTGTTTTTGTGACCAGCACGTCGCACTTGTTTTGTCTCCATAACTAACTTCTGATGAGTTAGTTTTGTGAACCTGGATGTGTTTTCGACTTTGGTAAGATCCTACACATGTTATAAACAAAATAAAACAATTAAAACATGAAATTTAATTAATAATTTATAGATATAAATTTATGTTTACTGTTGTAATACTTATTAGAAAGTAATTAAAGTTAATAAAAAATATCTGAAAATCATTATTAAAAATTTATTAATTACTAAATATATAGTTATTAATTTATTATTTAATTTTTAATTAAATTAATTTATTAAGTTCTTAATTTTTTTATTATTCGTTAATTTATTTTATTAATATAAGTATTATTAATAAAAGGTGTGGCGTTCCGGCTCCGGCGGTATCCTCTTTTGGTCCGGTTAGATCTGAATTCCTTGGACAAAACTGCTTCATCCCTCTTACTTGTCCTCGACTCCTCCTCCTTCAGCGTCACATAGAAACAGACTACGGAGGAACTCCTCTTCGTGTGGCGCGTCATCGCGATGCAAAGCAGGTCTAGATTTGGTTGGTGCGCTTTCATGTGGTGATGTCGTGAAGCTCCAGATCAAGGTTGATGATACATGAATGATGGTTGATGTGCGCTTCAAAACCTTCGATTGTGGCTCCACCATCGCCTCGTCATCTATTTCTTCAGAGTGGGTGAAGGGGAAGCAAACGAAGGAAGTCCTAGCCATTAAAAACACGGAAATTGCAAAGCACAGAGGCCAAGCTTCTTTTTCAATGTGATCGATGCACATCAATGAGCTAGAGACCTTCTCCACGGTGGCACAAAGTGAGTGGGTTATGGTTCAGTGCAGCGAAACAGGGGTAACAGATTCTCCGATGGTATTAGATCTATGTTTAAACTTGATTTTTTTTTACTTTGAATCATGTTCTGGTTTAAATTGAGAGTCAATCGGCGTGAGTGAGTGAGGCTGGAGGAGGGACTAATAGGAAGAAGGAGATCAGTGACATTAGTACGTCGCGAGAGGCCGATGGTGTTTACAAAGTAATCGGTGAGTCACGACTCACCGATAAAATAGAAAACATTGGTGTCTCCAAATATCGGTGAGACAAAGGATCAGTGTGAAGAAGCATCTGTGTGACGACTCACTGATTGAACAAAATTAAAAATGTTAACAATAAAAAATTGATTTATAACAAATAATGAAATGATAAAACATTAATTAATTAACACAAAAGATAAATTAACTAAATTGATTACAATTAAATAATTAACTGTAAATAAAAACTGACCAAATTATTTAACAAACTAAAAATAAAATCAAATTATTTATTAACTAAGAAAATAAATGTTACTTTTAATTGAATTTATGTCTAAATTAATGCAGAACACCTACAAATAATTAACCGAAAACATAAAATTAAAATTATTATAATTAACTAAAGATATTAAACGAAAAAGTTAATTAGTTAGATGATAAAATGAAACTTAACATTAAAAACAGATTATTTAATTAAACTTTAACTTAAACTTATTTACTTAGAATAATAATTGAACCGATTAATATGTAAGGTTAATTTATTTAATTAAATCAGAATTAAATGGTAAAGTCTTAAATTAAAACTGTAATAGATTGTTGAAAATAAAAAAATGACATATAATTAAATAATAATCATTTAGAAATGTTAATAATAAAACAAATTATGATTATCAAACTAGAAAGTATGTTAATAAAATTGGAATAATTAGAAAGACTACAACAAAGGACTAAAAATATATTTAATTATAAAAAATGATTAATAAAGAGATGTAGTGATTAAAATAAAAAAGTGCCATTATTTATTAAAAAGCCTCAAATTAATTAATTAAATTGATAAAAATTAAATAAATGATGTGGAAAAATTATGTAAAAATAGAGCCACATAAAATTCCCCCGCACTTAATAATTGTTTTTCCTCAAACAATCACATTAATTATTTTCATTAAAAAATAGTAAATTGTATTTAGGATTAATATCACACTATAACATGTTGATCCATTTTAAAACAGAGGACAAAACATAACAGCAGGCTCTAAGAAAATGAAATACTAATATGAATATTTCCTATACCAAATACTCAAGAGCAATTAAGAAAACAAAGACCATCCATAAAATAAATTTTCATGCCTCATATGTGGTACAACTTAGTGACTAACTTCAATCTAGGATTAAGTTCATGTCCGAGAGTGAGAAAAGGTAAAATATCAATGGAATTAAGACCTAACAAAGGAACTTTGTACTTCGATTTTTCAACTATGTTCCAAAAAATAAATATATATTTTTTTATTCGCATTATTGATACAACTTAAATTATTTCCATATAATCCAATTGTCCCCTTATTAATTTAGTGTTCATTACTCCCATCACCTTAATGAACTCAATTTTGACCATATACACTTTATTTATTTTTCTCAATCCATGTTTCATTGTTCTAAACATTGTGAAAATGCACTGATTCGAAATGTATAGAGGGCTTAATGTTAACAGAAATGCACCCAACATATAGGGTCTCAGAGACTCACCGTGGGATCCCAGATGCCAAAATTACTCCAGTTTCGAAAATTTTATATAAAAACCATTTACGTTGACTCATTAAAGAAACTGCTTTAATAATTAAAAAAGTAATGAGGACCCTAGAATCAGAATCAAACTTCCAATTCCATGGTTATGATCATAACTCCACAACTTGTAACCCAAATCACTTTCAAAGGCAGACTCTAAATCCAGATATCCATTCAATCAGTAAGAAAGACCACTCAGAAATCATCCAACCTTATCGATTTCTGATTCTAAGTAGTTCTCAACAACTAGCAATGAACTTTTCTTAAGGCAAGACCCAATTGAGTACAGTGTAAAGCTAAAATTGTGCAAGAATTTTGAAAAAAATTTAACCATTCTTTGAAAAAATGTTGATTGTGGTGAAGTGGTAATTGACAAGCTTACATTAAAGCACAATTTATCACAGTAATTAATTGACCCCTCCACCACACTTAAAACCCAACTTTGTCCCCAAAGTTGACTTCTAAATATGGAGAAGAACAATTTGACAATTAAGGTTCAAAGCAGATTTTCAATTTAGCATATTAATAACATGTATAGAGGGTCTCAATGAAGTTCAAAAATGTTGTTTTCCACAATTAATAAATTAACTGCAGGTTCATATCCAGACACAAACATTAATATTTAAGTCCAGTGAAAAAGATTTTCAATATATCCGAAAAGTAGAATATAAGGAGTGAGTGCACAATTAATTGGCTATAAAGATTTTAACAAAGTATGATTCAAATGCATGTTCAATATAACAGAATGATGCATGCTAAACACCCTATAGTCTAATAGGTTCCAATGAAAAACACAACAACTAGCATCATGTACCCCCCACACTTAATTTCATGCAGTGAATGAGTTTTAAACAATGAATTTCAGTTCACAGCAACAGGCACATGCATATTTTTTTTAAATAATAACATACTTTTGTAGTGGAAGAAAACATGCAACAAATTTTTTTAAATAAGAAGAATTTATTTTAGAGCCACAAAATATAGAGAAGAATTTTTTATGAAAGACATGCAATAGATTTTTAATACAGTTCAATTCATGTAGCATAATTTTTAGTACCCAAAAAGTAGAATTTTTTCATAAAGCATTGATGAGAAGAATAATGAAATAAAAATTAACATAAAGATACTTCCCTGACTAAGTTATTGTCCAAAAATGATCATGGTAATTCCACTCCTTTATTGACACAAGCAGCAGTATCCTAAAAATATAGTGCATGAGAACCAAAACAACTAACCAGCAAAGATATCACATACAGAAAATGGAAAATCCTCGTTTTATTCAGTACAAAACAGTATTAAAATGGAAACAAAGAATGATCATGTTTTGACTCCCATAAATAAAAAAAATCACTTAAAAGAAACATGTCTTGTCCATTTGTTTTAGACAGCCTGACATATCCTTGATCCCATTCTTGACCCTATTCATCTTTATGTCCTGTGTAAAACATTTCAAAAACTTGGGATGAGCATAAAAAGCTCAGTAAGGGATATAAAAATATGGAAAGGAAACATGAGAACATGTATACATAAGAATCAATGAAATCATACTTTACTCATAAAACATAAGCACTTTAACATACCTCATCAAATCATGAACAAAACATAAAAATCATAAGGCATAAAGGTAACTTGAGGCATTCATAACATTCTTATGTAGGGAGTAACCCTCTTGGTTATGTTTGGAATACCCATCACAATATATTCTTTATATCTCTACGGAGAAACATTAACGTTTAACTCCTTCGCGTTACCCAATGCATTGGAGAGCTACATCGGGCTCACCCGCCCTTAGTTTATCACAGAACCACACGTCTTCATAAACAATGCCAAAGAACCATAACATAATCATAGCACATAACTTAAGCATAAAGGAATGATAACATTCCCACACTGTAATAACAATTTAACATTTTAAGATATTGAAATAATGAATCTATTCTAAAAACCATTTTCAAAGCCAGTTAAAAAATTTAATAAAGAGATTTTTGAATCAAAGTGTCCCATACCACTTTGAAGCTTTTAACATTTTAAACCATTAATATCCATATAAATAAATCCTTAAAACCATTTTGAAAACATGGATATTAACAAGAAATATTTATAAGAATAAATCATTAAAACCTTTAAAATGATATTTTAGTTAATGTGTTTTTATCAAAATGAGAGACACTTGAATACAATAATTGAGGAATAACATTTAATCAGAACTTTATAATATCATGAGAAAAAAAGGGATTCATGGTATAATACTCCAAAGGATAGTATATAAACCATATAAGAGTGAATTGGTGCATAACAACAATGAAGTCTCAATAGAAATGAAAAGTGAGATGAAATCCCTTATAAAGAAGGTATCCTTAAATTAAGGATAAATCATTCTCATAATTATGTGTGAAAAATATAAATACACCCAATATAAGTGGATATTAAGTGTAAAACAATAAAAGGTCAATCACACATATTCAAAGTATGACATATTCAATAACTACATGTTGAACCCAAATAAATCGAAATTGGGTTAAGAAGTTCCCTTGGTAAAATTCGACAGCCTAACGGCGTCACTTTAAAATTCATAAAATGAGTTGATGAGAGATAAAATGGGTATCTCATCACTTGGAGATAAAATTTACATCAATAAGGATATAGAAGAACATATCCCTACATAATAGTATGTGAATTAATATACATAACAAAAGAAGTCTTTTAAAAAGAGGAGGGTGAAAGGTTCCCTTATCGACTTGGAAAAAAATATTAGAATAATGGGTAGTACATATACCACTCAAAGGAAATGGTGGCAAATGTAGCATAAATCTCACGGGAATAAATGTGAGATGAAAAATCCCTTACGAAAACTCGACAGACTAACGACGCCACTTTGAACTTCCAAAAATGGATTGATGAGATCAAATAGGGTCTCTCATAATATTAAAATAAAATGTACAGAAAGAGGAATATAAAATAACATCCCCCAACATAACAAATAGGATCTTAGAATAAGTGATATAAAGGAGAGTACTTAAAAAGAAAGAGAGAGGTAGGATCTCTTATGAAAAATTCGGCAGCCTAACGGCGCCACTCAAAACTTCCAAAATGGATTGATGAGAGAAAATAGGGTCTCTCATCATATGAACATAAAAAGTACAGTAAGAGTAATATAAAATAATATCTCAATCATAATAAAGATGTTCTTAAAAGGAATGACATAAAAGAGTGTACGTAAAAAGAAAGAGAGGAGTAGGATCCCTTACCTCGTGTCCAACAAGACTCGATCGTTCTTTAATCTCTTGAATAATAAAATTTGGTCAATTAATAATTTATTAAGGACCTCATTTAAATATTATTATTCAGTTCATATCACATATTATAATGTTATAATAATTGGTTAATAAAGTGAGTTCATATCAGACATTTTTGTCGATGTTCGGTACATGATTACAAATTGAACTTGTTGGAAAATAAATTTCCATGTAGTTATAAGTAAATCATATACAGAATAGTATTGATGTTTTAAATATCATATATATCCAGTATATATTTATTTTATACTATTCCATAACATTTGGAGATAAAAAATTAAAAGCACCGTTCATGGAGACGGTAGGCCGTACGTACGCATGAACGCTACTTTCATTTCTTTTTTGTTTGTATTCAATGGAATGAAATAATAATTATATAAAGGTATATTATAATTACAGTATAATATCATATGTAATACCATTAATTCCATCCTTTATACGTCCCACATATGGCATTAACGAATCAAATCACTTTAAGGGGGTGGTAGTCCGCACTTCCTAAAATGATGATATCGTGTTTACCCATATTGAAAACCATAAAGGTATGCCATAAATAGAAAATACAGAAGCTTAAGAAAAACATAAACATATTATATATCATATATAAATATAGTGACATATTAATTTCCACCTTTGATGGTGTTAAAAGAATATTGAATAATCATCGTTTCGTGAGGCAGTAATTCGTCATCCACAAAAATAGAATGTTCTTTAACCATTAGATGGAGGTGTGTGAAATTGTAGCTCAAATCCTTCTTATAAAAACATCCTAGTATATTTAATATACTGGTTTTGTTACAAAAAAATGTAATAAAAAGAGTTTATGGGGTTGGATAAGAAAAATAAAACAAAAAAACACAAGTGAAGCCATTACCTTTAAATCGGGTAACTCCTCTTGGTTTGAACCAAAAGGGATTCTTGAAGAGCATTCTGCCAAAAGTGAGGCTTCAATGATGAATAGAGGGATGTGGAGAGATGAAATGGTCTGGGTTTGGATGATACAAAGGCTTGAGAGGTGTTTGTAAGGTGGTAGAGGTGGGGGCCTTTTATAAGAGGAGAGGAGGGGCACTCTTGGAAAGTTATAAAATATTACTTTATTATATAATGTTTTTCAGATTTTAAAGGTCCCAAAAGGATATATCTAAAGGATAAGGTGATAAAATTTTTAAATCCACACATCCAATAGGTTTGTGACAAGTTTATGTCTTATATTTTCATTATCCTTTCATTTTATTTAAATCCTTAAATAATGAGGTAATCGCTGCATCATCATGTTGTCATAAATAATTTAATTTATTTAGTGTTTAAAAATTATAAAAAAACTATCATGATTTAGGAAATATTTTTAGCTTTATAATGAATATTTATATTCAAAAATATGACTTGTATAACCCCATGTAAAAATTGTTTTAGTAAAACAACACATGTTTGTGACATTATAATTTTAACTTTAAATAAAAAGGTATTAATGTCATTTTCCTACCAAAGTGGCTCCATGGGGTCCCCAAGTTGACACATAGATTGTCATGGTCGTCCATGACTTATCCAATAATGGTAGGACATGTTTCAAGGTCATTTCATATTATTAAAACATTATTTTTACATTAAATTACACTAATTACCTCTAATCACGATTAAAACTTAAAAGTTACTATTCACCCAAAAATTATTTTGATCTCATTGAACCACATTTTACTTCCTAAGGACAACCATGTATGTCAGATGTTTGAAAATCAAAACACAGAAGTTGTAAAATTTCATTTAAACGAAAAATCAGTTTTTTAACTACCACTTAGTGGTTTCACTATTCATCAAAAATTGAAGATTTTCCGAAAAATACCAAAAATTCACCCTAAGCTATATTTGATATTCTGAATTAATAAATGATGTCTATTTTACCAAATTCAAAAGATACAAGTTAGATTAATTAATTTAATCATTAATTCCCGTTGTCAAAACAAATAGCATGTTTTTAAGAAACAATATCTATTAAAAGATTGACACTAGTTTAAGTCCAATTTCAATGTGAAATTAATTCCAATGAACTCTATTGGATTAAATGGTAAAAATATATTATAATTGGACTTTAAAACCAATTCAAAAGATAATATAATCATATAAATAAATTATATTAAAAAGATGTTTTGAATTAAAATACAACATTTTTCACTATTCATTAAAAAATGAACTTTATCGGAAAAATACCAAAAATTTACACAATGTAAATTTTGATGTCCCAATTATAAAAAATAATTTTATTTGGTCCAATTTAACATATGAAATTGTCAAAAAGTGGATTTAAAAATAGTTCACCACCAAAAGGTGGTTAATCGACTTTTTAAAGAATATTAGAATATTTACGCTTAATATTGGATTCATTCACATTTTAAGCCTCTAACATTTATTGGATAAAAGTAAAAATATTTTACAAACATATATAATCATTTTACAAACATATCCATTATGGTAATGTCACTTATTCTTAGATAATACCCTAACCTCTAAAGTTATCTAAACCGACCTTTGATACCAACTATAAGGACCCGACCTTAAACATTACTTATTATTGAATTAAATGAATAATTCTCATTGAGGATCTTTTCAGGTTTAGAGTTTTAGAGAATTAATACATAACTATTACATCTCAAAAGATTACAAAGTAGACACTTCTATTAAGTTTCCATAAATAAAAAAACCTCTTAAAAGAAATATGTCTAGTTCATTGTTTTAGACAGCCTGACATATCCTTGATCTCATCCTTGACCCTATTCATCTTTAAGTCCTGTGTAAAACATTTCAAAAACTTGGGATGAGCATAAAAAGCTCAGTAAGGGATATAAAAATATGGAAAGGAAACATGAGTACATGTATACATAAGAATCAATGAAATCATACTTTACTCATAAAACATAAGCACTTTAACATACCTCATCAAATCATGAACAAAACATAGAAATCATAAGGAATAAAGGTAACTTGAGGCATTCATAACATTCTTTCTTAGGGATTAACCCTCTTGGTTACGTTTGGAATACCCATCACAGTATATTCCCTAAATCTCTTCGGAGAAACCGTAATGTTTAACTCCTTCGCGTTACCCAATGAATTGGAGAGCTATATCGGGCTCACCCACCTTTAGTTTATTACGGAACCACCCGTCTCCATAAACAATTCTCAAGAACCATAACATAATCATAGCACATAACTTAATCATAAAGTAAAGATAACATTCCCAAACTGTAATAACAATATAACATTTTAAGATATTTAAATAATGAATCCATTCTAAAAACCATTTTCAAAACCAGTTAAAACATTTAATAAAGAGATTTTTGAATCAAAGTGTCCCATAACACTTTGAAGCTTTTAACATTTTAAAAAATTAATATCCATATAAATAAATCCTTAAAACCATTTTGAAAACATGGATATTAACGAGAAATATTTATAAGAATAAATCATTAAAACAATTAAAACGATATTTTAGTTAAAGGGTTTTTAACAAAATGAGAGACACTTGAATACAATAATTGAGGAATAACATTTAATCAGAACATTATAATATCATGAGAATAAAGGGATTCATGATATAATATTCCAAAGGATAGTATATAAACCATATAATATTTAATTGGTTCATAACAATAATGAAGTCTCAATAGAAATGAAAAGTGAGATGAATTCCCTTATAAAGAAGGTATCCTTAAATTAAGGATAAATCAATCTCATAATTTTGTGTGAAAAATATAAATACACCCAATATAAGTGGATATTAAGTGTAAAACAATCAAATTTCATTCACACAAATTCAAATTATGACATATTCAATAACTACATGTTGAACCCAAAGAAATCAAAATTGGGTTAAGAAGTTCCCTTGGAAAAATTCGACAGCATAACGACGTCACTTTAAAATTCATAAAATGAGTTGATGAGAGATAAAAATGGTATCTCATCACTTGGACATAAAATTTACATCAATAAGGATATATAAGAACATATCCCAACATAATATTATGTGAATTAAATGACATAACAAAAGAAGTCTTTTAAAAAGATGAGGGTGAAAGGTTCCCTTACTGACTTGGGTATCTTTCGAAACATACACCCCATGAAAGAAGGACAATACAACATTGATGTAAATACCCATAAAATAAAGTATATTACACAAAGAGTAGAATAATGTGCAGTACATATACCACTCAAAGGAAATGGTGGCAAATGTAGCATAAATCTCACGGGAATAAAAGTGAGATGAAAAATCACTTATGAAAACATGGAAACCTAACGTCACCACTTAAAACTTCCAAAAATGGATTGATGAGATCAAATAGGGTCTCTAATCATATTAAAATAAAATTTACAGAAATAGGAATATAAAATAACACCCCCCAACATAAAAAAGAGGATCTTAGAAGAAGTGATATAAATGATAGTACTTAAAAAGAAATAGAGAGGTAGGATCTCTTACGAAAAATTCGGTAGCCTAACGGCGCCACTCAAAACATCCAAAATGGATTAATGAGAGAAAATTGTCTCTCTCATCATATGAACATAAAACATACAGTAAGATTAACATAAAATAACATCCCAATCATAATAAATATGAGCTTAAAAGGAATGACATAAAAGTGTGTACTTAAAAAGAAAGAGAGGAGTATGATCCCTTAACTCGTGTCCGACATGACTCGATCGTTCTTTAATCTCATGAATAATAAAATTTGGTAAATTTATAATTTCTCAATGACCTCCATTAAAGATTATTATTCAGTTCATATCACATATTATAATGTTATAATAATTGGTTAATAAAGTGAGTTCATATCAGATGTTTTTGTCGATGTTCGGTACATGAGTAAAAATTGAACTTGTTGGAAAAGAATTTTCCATGTAGTTATAGGTACATCATATACAGAATAGTATTTATGCTTTAAATATCATATATATCCAGTATATATTCATTTTATACTATTCCATAACATTTGGAGATAAAAAATTAAAAGCATCGTTCCTGGAGACGGTAGGTCGTACGTACGCATGAACGCTACTTTCATTTCATTTTTTTTGTATTCAATGGAATGAAATAATAATGATATAAAGGTATATTATAATTTAAGTATGATATCACATGTAATAACATTAATTCCATCCTTTATACATCCCACACATGGCATTAATGAATGAAATCACTTTGAGGGGGCGGTAGTCCGCACTTCCTAAAATGAAGATATCGCGTTTACCCATAATGGAAACCATAAAGGTATGCCATAAATGAAAAATACAGAAGATTAAGAAAAACATAAACATATTATATATAATATATAAATATAGTGACATCTTAATGGCCACCTTTGAAGGTGTTAAAATAATATTGAACAATCATCGTTTCGTGAGATAGTAATTCGCCATCCACAGAAACAGTATGTTCCTTAACCATTAGATTGAGGTATGTTAAATTTTATATAGAATAATTATTATAAAAACATCCTAGTATATTTAAGATACTGGAGTTGTTACAAAAAAAAAGTAATAAAAAGAGTTTAGGGGGTTGGAGAAGCAAAATAAAACAAAAAAACACAAGTGAAGACATTACCTTTAAATCGGGTAACTTCTCTTGGATTGAACCAAAAGGGTTTCTTGAAGAGCATTCTGACAATGGTGAGGATTCAATGATGAAGAGAGGTATGTTTAGAGATGACATGGGAAGGGTTTGGCCGAACCAAAGGCTTGAGAGGTGTGTGTAAGGTGGTAGAGTTAGGGGCCTTTTATAAGAGGAGAGGAGGGGCACTCTTGGAAAGTTATAAAATATTACTTTATTATATAATGATTTTCAGATTTTAAAGGTCAAAAAAGGATATATCTCAAGTATAAGGTGATCATGTTTCTAAATCCACCCATACAATAGGTTTTTGATAAGTGTATGTCTTATATTTTACATTATCTTTTCATTTTATTTAAATCGTTAAATAATGAGGTAATCGCTTCATCATCATGGTGTCATAAATAATTTAATTTATTCAGTGTATAAAAATTGTAAAAAAACTACCATGATTTAGGAAATATTTTTATCTTTCTAATGAATATTTATAGTCAAACATATGACTTTTATAACCCCATGTAAAAATTGTTTTAGTAAAACAACACATGTTTGTGACATTTAAATTTTAACTTTAAATAAAAAAGTATTAATGTGATATTCCTACCAAAGTGGCTCCATGGGGTCCCCAAGTCGACCCATGGATTATATTAGTCGGCCATGACTCATCCAATAAGGGTAGGACATGTGTCAAGGTAATTTCATATTAGTAAAACATTATTTTTACCTTAAATTACACTAATTACCTCTAATCGCGATTAAAACTTAAAAGTTACTATTCATCTAAAAAATTATTTTAATCTCATTGAACCACATTTTACTTCATAATGACAACCATGTATGTTGGATTTTTGAAAATCAAAACACAGAAGCAGTAATGTTTCATTTAAACGAAAAATCAGTTTTTTAACTACCACTTAGTGGTTTCACTATTCATAAAAAATTGACATTTTTCAGAAAAATACAAAAAATTATCCCTAATCTATATTTGATATTCTGAATTCATAAATTATGTCTATTTTAAAAAATTCAATACATATAAGTTGCATTAATTAATTTAATAATTAATTCCTCCTGTTAAAACAAATAGCGTGTTTTTAAGAAACAATATCTATTAAAAGATTGACACTAGTTTAAGTCCAATTTGAAAGTGAAATTAATTCTTATGACTACTATTAGATTAAATGGTAAAAATATATTATAATTGTACTTTAAAACCTATTCAAAAGATAATCTATTCATATAAATAAATTAGATTAAAAAGAGGTTTTGAATTAAAATACAACATTTTCACTATTCATTAAAAATGAACTTTATCGGAAAAATACCAAAAATTTACACAATGTAAATTTTGATGTCCCGATTCTAAAGAAGAATTTTATTTGGTCCAATATAACATATGAAATTGTCAAAAAGTTGATTTAAAAAGCGTTCGCCATCAAAAGGTGGTTAATCGACCTTTTAATGAATATTACAATATTTATGCTTAAAATTGGATTCATTCCCATTTTAAGCCTCTAAAATTTATTGGATAAAAGTAAAAATATTTGACAAAAATATATAATCATTTTTTAGTTAGTTCCGTTCGTTCCCTCCATTACAACGGCTAGGCGTTAACTACCATTTAAAATAATATTATTTTATTATTAGAGTGCAACGTAAGATTTCAAAGAAACTCGTTGTAGCGAATTAGGTACGCCATCAAGCATAGAGTTACCTTTAAAGTAATATTAATATTTTATTCACAAATAGGGATAAATATAAAAATTTCATATTCTTTATTTACCTGGGGTGTTACACTGTCTCCCATGCAGTTCTAGGTTTAAAGTCCCCAACGAGACTCACCTAACAACTAACCCTAATCACTATGTGGATGTGGTTTCCTTAATCGGAACCACCACATGTGTTTGGCCCAATTCTTTTATACAGAATGATGATATTTGTGGGAAACAAGACTCAACACATCAATAATTGAATTCTCACAGCCTAAAATAACACCAATGTAGAACCCATTAATAGTTGTGGGTATAGTGTTGTCCAAATCCAATTTTGTTTCATATTTAACAATATTAACATTTTTGGGAAGTGGAAGCAATGTATTAGGTGATTCAAAGGGTATGAAAATTTCATCAGAGATATCTTCTTTAAATTCAGCACTAACATATTCACATTCAAGGGTGAAAATAGGTAAATTTTGATTAGTAGGTTCAAGAGGGAATTAAATTAAGTGTTGAACTGAATCATGGACAATGGAACATTAGTGTGATTCCCCCTTTGGATTACTATGAGTATCATGAAAAGGCTCATCACCCTTCACAGTTGAGGATGTAAGTGACTGACAGGGAAGAGAATTTATTTTGTCAATATTCAAAGATTCAGGCTTAATAATTTTGTAAATCTCTTCCAAAATATCCTCATCTGTTAAATCACACTGAAAATATACTACTTCTATCAACTCATTTCTACCTAATTCAAGTGTCTATTCAACCTCATCTTTTTGTTAATGTTCAAAAGGCTCACTTTCTAAAACCATGTAAATTTGGTGTTGCAATTAAATTTTAGGAGAAGAATTGTAAAATTCCGTTTCAATGAATTCAGTTTCCAGAAACCACAAATTAAGACAATTCTCCACATGTTGGTCAACACTAATTTTGAATTCATTGAAAAAAGATTCAGAAAGGTCATTACTATGAGAATATGGAAATGGAAACTCATAAGTTAGTCTTTCTTCAAAAATAATTCCCACATCCTCATTATCCAACAACATTTCAGAATTTATTGGGGTTACAAGATCAAAATATGAAAGAGAAGTGTCCAATTCAAGTTTAAAAATTTCAGATTCGATGTTTTCCAGCTTAAGGTTCTCTTCCAAAGTGTTCCCAATATTTTGTTCAGACTCATTATTCACAAATTCAGAAATTTTGGGTGAATATTTTTTAACATTCAAATTTTCATTCTCAAAAATCACTTCTACCAAAAGAAATTCCTTTTCAAAACTCCTTAAACAGTGATTTTTCTCTAATGAAGGGATGGTGAAAATAACTGGGCAATCTTTTTCAATCTATTTTAATTCATCTTCTGAATTGTCTAACTCAATGCCATTAATGCTCTTTATTGGATTTTCAATTATGTGTTCTTAACTCAGTGAGTTGGTTATTTCTAGATTTAGTTCAAAATAATCATATTTTTCAAAGAAAAAAGTTGCTTCCCAGTTTCACTATCCCTTTCCTCTTGAACAAGATCATCAAATAATTCATCACATTTTCTATTTCATTTTCTTCAAATTATTCTTTTTCTTTAACCATTTGTTGTAATTCCAAGATCATGTTTTCTAATCATTTCATTCATTCATATTTCTCTTGAGAATCTCTATGTTTGATTTTATGGGATTGGTTAAAACAGGTGTACCAATTATTCTCCCTAGTATCCAATTTGGCTTCAATTAAGTCACATTTCGCTAGGAATTCAACATTAGATTCAATGTTTTCATCTCCTTCAATGTAAACATCCAGTTGTGGAAGGTTGTAAATACACTTCTAGGAAGTGTGTCTATAACTGTCACAACAAACACAATAAGGTCCAGTGAAAAAGTTTGATCCTTCAATACAATCCATTTTTAAACTAAAAATAGGTAAGATTAAACACATAAATTTTAACAATTGATGCATAATTTTAATGAACAAAAAAGTAGTAGGTTCCAGTTCAAAGCAGTTTTTTAATCAGGTTTTTTAATATGATTTTTATGTTTTATTTAGTTTTTTAGATTTTATAAAACATAGATAAATAAATATGTGCCTTCCCCGGAAACAACTCCAAATTTTGAACAGACTGGAGGTCGTCACGGCCCTCAAAATTACATTTATTACTCTTATACAAGCACATTGGTGTAGGGTCGATCCACAGAGAAGGCAGGTGAGTGAATTCTACGGTTTTTGAATTTTAAACCCCCAATGTTGTCAGTTGTGGGGAAAACATCTTGTTACTTATTATATTTTTTTATTTATCTGATGACGTGGAAACATGATGAGGAAATGTGATTTTTTTACAAAGATAATAAAGATTAGACTAATTACTACAAAAACTAGAGAAATACATAATACTGAATTTTAGCAGCAATACAAATAAGTGAGATCAAAAAAGTACTCAGGAACTCTAAATATTGGTAAAAATGGATGTTCTCTCCATAGTTTACAATCAAATCAAAGATCAAGAAAGACTGAAGAATTTCCCTTGCCAGGAAACTCAACTGGTATAGTATTAAGACTTGGAGTTCACTACACCAAAAATAAATTGAACTGCAAGAATTTTTAAAAAGATAACATTTGGAAAAGAAATCACCATAAATTTCCAATGTTTAAGTTGATCAAGTTTTAAATATGCATTCAAAATCAAACGCAGCATTTGATATTGAAATTTTAAATTGAAACATTTATGTGTGAATGATCAAAAGATTAGAAATAGAATAAGTCTAACCAACTGATTATAATTTCATAAAAAGATAAGATAATGAAGGTAATAGATCATAACTAGAAGTTTTTAAAATTCCCGAGCTGAGAAAGTTCAACCTAGGATCATATTGAAATATAGCGTTGAAAATAATAGATTACAGAGTATTGTGAAATTATGTACAAGAAGGGAAAAGAACTCCCTTAGTGATGCTCTGTTCTCAGGCTCCTTCGCATCCATGTCTACTCTCTCATATCTTGGGAGTCTTCGCTCTCAAAGATGGTGTGGCGTGGAATCAGAATGAGAGAGTCTCCGTTCTCGTCGGATGAGATCATGGAATGATTGAGCATCCCCCCAAATTCTGCTACTTGCTTTTCTTTAAGTAGCCACTTTCTTCTACTACATGTAACCGAAACTCTTCACTGACTTGAATTCATCTTTAAATATTGCAGCGCATACGTGTGTGTTTTCATGACTGGTACGTCACACTAGTTTTTCCCTCATAACTAACTTCCGCTGAGTTAGTTTCATGAAAATGGACGTGTTTTCGACTTCAGTCAGAATCAACTCATGTTATAAACAGAATAAAAAAATTAAAAAATGATGAAAGTTAATTAATAGTTTATTGTTATTATTTTATGTTTACTATTGTAATACTTATTATAATGTTGTTAAATTTAATTAACAAATATATGAAAATCATAATTACAAATATATTAATTACTAAAACTATAGTTAATAATTTATTATATAATTTTTAATTAAATATAAATATTAAGTTCTTAATTTATTATTATTAATTAATTTATTTATTAATATATGTATTTTTAATAATTAGTGGACTCTAGAAGCATATGGTCTCCAGCTCCTCAGTAACGGTGACAGACTCCCCTATTTTGCAGCTGCATGTCGCCTCCGGTGTGGAAAGTTCAAGTTATAGCGGGTTATGGCTTCAGATAAGAGGCGTGACATCCTGACTCCAGCGGTGTCCTCTTTCTGTCTGGTTAGATCTAGATTGATTCAAGGTCACTCCTCCATAAATCTTACTCAGCCTTGAATCTTCCTCCTTCAGCACCGAAGGGCAACAAACTACGGAGGAACGTCTCTTCATGTGGCGCGTCATCGCGATGCAAAACAGATCTAAATTTGGTGGTGGCGCCGACATGTGGTCATGTCATGAAGCTCCAGATCATGGTTGATGATACATGAACGATCATTGATGCATTATTCAAACCCTTCGGTTGTGGCTCCGCCATCTCCACATCTTCTGTTGCTACTGAGTGGGTGAAAGGGAAGCAAACAAAGGAAGTCCTAGCCATAAAAACATTGAAATTTCAAAGCACAGAGGCCAATCTTCTTCTTCATTGTGATTGATGCAGGTCCCTGAGATAGAGAACTTCTCCATGGTGGCACAAATTGAATGGTTTGTGGTTCAGTGAAGTGAAATAGGGGCAACATATTCTACGATGGTATCAGATCTGAGTTTAAACTTGATTTTTTTTACTTTGAATCATGTTCTAGTTTAAATTTAGAGTCTTAATCGGCATGAGTGACTGAGGCTGGAGGAGGGAATGATGGGAGTAATGAGATCGGTGACAGACATAGGATAGGATCATCACCAAAGGGTGAGGCCAATACGGAGATAGCATCAGTGAGTCAGGAAGGAAAAAAATGTTGGAGTCACTGATAGATGAAATAAAATAGAGTCCGATTGTGAGAAATTAAATGTGAAATGAGTTTCAGTGCATCACACACCGATTTAATAAAATAACAACTCACCGATAATTAAAAATGATTCACCTTTAGTTAAGAAAAATGAGACACCATAAATTAAAAATGAGGAAAGGAAGCCGATGCGCAAAAGATACCGAAACTAGTGAAAGTATCGGCGTGTCGCAACATCGATGCGTCGTGAGAGACCGATGGTGTTTACGAAGTAATCGGCGAGTCACAAATCATCGATAAAATAAAAAACTTCAGTGTCTCAAAAGATTGGTGAGAAAAATGATTGGTTTGACAAAACATCTATGTGACGACTCACCGATAAATCAAAATTAAAAATGTTAACAATAAAAAATTAATTTATAAAAAATAATAAAATGATAAATCATTAATTAATTAACACATAAGTGAAATTAAATGAATTTATTAAAAATAAATAATTAACTATAACTAAAAACTAACCAAATTATTTAACAAACTAAAAATAAAAGCATCATAATTATTAACTAATAAAATAAATGTTAATTTTAATTAAATTTATGTCTAAATAAATGCAGAACACCTAAATATAAATAACTGCAAACATAAAATTTAAATAATTAGAATTAACTAAAGATATTAAACAAAAAATTTAATTAGTTAGATGATAAAACGAAACTTAACATTAAAAACACATTATTTTGTTAAACTTTAACTTAAACTTATTTACTTAGCAGAATAATTGAACCGGTTAATATGTAAGGATAATTTATTTAGTTAACTCAGAATTAAATAGTAATGTTTTAAATTAAAACTGAATCATATTGATGCAGAATAAAAATTGAAAAATAATTAAATAATAATCATTTAGAAATGTTAATAAGTAAAACAAATTAAGATTATCAAACTAAAAACTAAGTTAATAAATTTGGAATAATTAGAAAGACTATAAAAAAGGAAAAGACATATTTAATTATAAAAAATCATTAATTAAGAGATGTGGGGATTAAAATACAAAAGTTCCATTATTTATTAAAAAGCGTCAAAATAGTTAATTAAATTGATAAAAGTTAAATAAATGATGTGGCAAAATTATGTAAAAATAGATCGACATCATAAAACATTGCCAAAATTTAATGAATATTTATTACAAATTATAAAACATACAAAATATATTTTAATGAAAAAATAACATATATATTCTAATTGATTCATCAATAATCTTCCCCCATGATGGATATTCACTATGTGGTGTTGTTGGATACATTACCCTACCAACCTATATCGCGTGGGGAAGGGTTTTTCTACAAATTCATCTAGTTTTAGCCAACATTATACCATTTCAAAAATAATATTTTTCCCCAATTAACAATCATATTATTTATCCTAGTTCTATACATTTCAACTATGAGAATCAGGGATGTGGAAGCCCTCCTACAATGTAAATTAGTGGCGAGATTTGGAATAAATAAACTATCAATATCACTATTCATACAGTTCATTGAATTGTGGAGGTTTTTCTTTCTAGACATGGTATCATTGTTGAATCACTAGAATTATTGTATCATATTGGCCAATTGTAATGAATTTTAGATGGCATGGTGTAAACCCCCAGGATATATGGGTCACTCTAAGTTCAATCTCTTCTGATTGTCAACAGAAATTTACTCAATGAGAGAGTCCTCTCAAGAATCAATTTGGGAATCCCACCTTTGTTTACACCTCCCCATCATGAATGAGGGATTTCATCATAGTATTGGATACTTTTTAGGATCTCACAGGTGTATTGGTGAGAAAAACCTTCACATGGATGATACAATAGAACATCATGTGTTTGTTCCGATGAATGTTTCTCTCTCACTCCTGACTAGGTTTCTCTTCTGCTTTGAGGGGATGATAGTGTGGCCATAGGGTTGGGTATGTACAGTGCCGCAACAGTTCTTCCCAAATATTCATATATAGGGCCTCACATAGATTGTGTTTTTAAAATCTCAGATGTATAAGGAAGAAAGATCAATATTTTGTAACTACAAAAGTAAGGTGGATCTGACATTAATGGATAAGGATTTCAACCATTTTGGTTCGATCTAATCCGAGTTTGGGCAACCATGGTATTGTAAGGATTATCTTTTTCTCTCTATAACATATTTTTCATCATCCGAATAGAAGGAAGATATGGATCAAGTGGTGGGACATCAATTATCATCACAAGTTCTATTCAATCAGGAAGTAGGACCATCCACATGTCCCCACATTCTAGACTTGGGCCCCTCTAGTATGTAATATTCTCCTTCAACTATAAATTATAATGTATCATTCCATGACATTAAGTCTAATACATGAATTAATATGATAGAAATCCCCATAGATGAGTGTGATTCCAATGAATAGATGTATACCCCACTTCATTTTCATTGATATGATCTCTCTCGATGAGAGAGTTGTTCAATTTTCTAGCATGTGATCCTAGTTATAAGTTATCAAATGCTGTAAAATCATGGTATCTTACATCCATTAGTTAGAAGTCTCATCATGGACTATGGTATATGTCACAATATAAATCAACGGAGGACTCAATGTTGTTTCCTGAAATGCATGGTCGTGGATCTGTGGCCATAGCTAGACGAATAAATTTTCAATGATCAGGTTGCTCATATGGAATGTCTATTGGGGAACAAGGGTAAAAACATATTTTATTACTAACTAACATCAAATAAATTTTTTTTGTGTCGTTATAGTCTTTGAACCCGAATAATATGTGTGTTTGATAAAAGTCCATGCTCATTGAATAAGGGCGAATGGGTTCAACCATGGTAACCCTCACAACTATCATATATGGATATTCTATGAGACATTAGTTTTAATAAATATGATTTCATCTTCATGCCAGTTTTTGAAAACAATGATCACAATGGGGTCTTGTTTTTTTTTAATCAGTTGTTAATGTTTAATGAGACACACATGAATGGGAGTTCCTATTGTTGGATTTGAACTCCTTTCAACTTTGAGACACACCTTGGTTGGTAGAAGGGGAATTCAACAATATAGCACACTTGGTGGGGAAGAGAGGTGGACAAATCATTCCCATGATAGATAACCTATAATTTTTTAGTTCATGGTATGTAGTAAGATGATGGATACAAGTTTCATTAGAGATACATTTTCATTTTGAGTCAAAAAGAAAGGATATCTTCATACATCGTGTCTCCTTGATCAGTCACTAATGAATGTGGCATCCTTGTCCTCCTTATCAGACATAAAGATCCCCCATTTTACATGTATCCTATTATACCACACTCCACTATGTATCGCTTTGGCATCCTGTACTGTTATGGATGAGAGATTCTAGTTCCCTCCCATGGGGGTGGTGGAACCAGGGTTTCATGAAGTCATTCATGAGTCATAGTAAAAACCAGCTCATGGACACCCATGGATTATTCATAACTGTAAAATAATTCATCTTAGAGGTACAATTATATCATGATGAAATAATATCTAATCATCATACTTATGATATGGATGTGATCAATAGATATGTGCAACAGATGTAGGTGATTCTGAAAAATGAATGTGATGAATATTTATAAGTTGATATGGGAAGCAGAAAGAATGTACTGGGTGAGAATTTTGTGAAACATGATCGAATTTATCCAGAACAACTGAGGATCTAGTGTCATTCAGATGGTGATATCTATAGTAGATTGATCTATAGATGAATTAAAGAAAATCCATGAACCAGAAGTCTTAGAATATACATGGAATATGGTTCCTTATACAGAAACCTGGCTATGGTGGGAGTGATTATTATCTATAACTTTATGTCCATACAAGAAGGTCCAAATGAAAATTTTTTAGGATCTTGGTAGATATTTTTGATGTCATTTCTCATAGATATCAGAGGTGGATAATGAGAGGTAAAAGACAGTCACATATGTGAAGGAGGTCTATGATGTATTTTGGACTCCTAATCGAGAATGCTTGATAGGACCCGATTGTGTCTCATGATATTTCTACATGATCTATTGCGAGGTCATAAAGATGAAACTAATATATGTATTTTAATATTACATTCAAGGTGATATCATCTTAAATGTCATATGTGCCACAAATATATTCATTGTGATAATGGTGAAGGATTTTTAATCCCAAAATACCCTCCAATCAACATGTGTAATATAGAATATAAGGATCTTTCATAAATCCATAATAAAGAAATATCATCATAACATCTAGGATGCATTGATGAAGATAAAAACATGATCATAATATTATGAACAATTCAAGGGGTAAGTGGATTGGCTCCGGATGTGATTAATGAGATTAATCAGAAGTCTGTTTGGAGCAATGTAGCCATCAAGCTGGATGTGAACAAGGCTTATGTTTAGGTCGTTTGGATCTTGATAATAAGGTTCCTCTCATGCATGGGGATCCCCCCTGGGGTTATTGACCTCTTTGTTATATGTTTTGGCTTTTCCTATAAATTAATAGATGTCATGGTAAACAAATATGGTTTCTTCCTACCAGTCTGAGGTCTATGACAAGAAGATCCACTCTCTACGTATTTATTTATTATCACCAGGGATATGTTCACCCAATAAATCACCAATTTCATTTATTTGAGTGGAATTCACCCATACCACAATCAGTATTTTACTAGAGTAATCTCTCACCTATGTTTTGTAAATGATAAAATAGAAGTTTTTAATGGTAGTGAAATATCAATCTAGTGGATCAGCAAATCCTTGTAATGATATTGTACCTAGAGTGGGAATGTAATCCATCAGGACAAGAGTCACTTCTACACAGGCTAGTAAATTACTGAATATGTGGGATATAACCATTGAATATAGGCCATAAATACAAATTTGAACCTTTAAAATATATTATTTGGGAGCCCTGGTGTCCCCAGACAAAGTTCACATCCATCATTTTGATAATATTGCTGACTAAGTAATGGGTCATACCTCGAATTGGAAGAATAGTCTACTATCCTTTCATGGGATAATTACCGTTGTCAAACATGGTATCTCATAAATACCAAACCAGCTATTCTCTATTCTTAACGAGCACAAAAATGTGATTATCAATATAGGTAACCATATGGTCTTCTTATATAATGGAAACCAAATTGATGGTAATAATGATTGTGCATCTTGTAAGGGGTTGGAAACACCCCCATCTGAGGGCAGAATCTATGCTAGAAGAGGAGATGGCACAATACAAGGGGTATATGAAAAGAAATGATGTGAGGAAATTGATGGAATATCACTATGGATAAATGTGACGCCCCGACCCCGGTAGCCCGGTGCCGGTGCTTCGGTTATTGTGTGAAATTTATTTCGTATAAATGAAACAAATAAGCCACACATCATAACCCATCAGGAGGAACATTCTGGTTTAGATCCTAGAGAATCAGAGACAACAGCTTTGCTTCTTTATTTCTGATCTAAGAAAAAACATCCAAGTCTTGGAAAGGCTCTATCAACCTGTAAAAATTTAACAAAAAACATAGGGTGATCATTGAAATACTCAGTAAGGGGTTTTTGAAAATACATAAATACCGCTTTTGAAAACTACGTTGAGAATTACTTTTCCATACTTAGAAAAATTCTTAAAAGAAAAACTTCAAGACTAAACAAAGGTTGATACATCAGAGTTAAATTACTTCATACGTATGCACTAAAACACTTAGCGGTAACTCACTTAGAAAACAAGATAAGCATAATAATAAAAAGGCATGGGTTGCACGAAGTAAAGTGTCCATAAACAAGAAAAGTGTGTATGATCAATAAGATGAAAATTTCATTAGAGTCGCGCACAAGCGCATCATCTACTCAAAATATGCACATTATGACATGATAATTGAAATACAACATTTGAAATGATGTTCTGGAAAAGAAATTGGCCATGCATCAACATTGCCATATCATATGTCTTGTGTTTTTTTATATCTGATACTCATAGGTAAGGTTCTATAACCAAGGTTATTCCTCTAATCAGAATAAACACTAGGTTGGTCATAAATAAAGAAATGTATGCTGAAGAACTCATGGTCTCTGTGTCAAGGCCTTGTGCCATGACCTAAGGGTAAAAACCCAATCTAACTGTCTCGAGAACTATCGATGCATCGAGGAGCTTACTTTTACCGGTCTCCAACCTGGAGGGCTTACTTTAACCAGTCCCCAACCTGGAGGGTTTTCTTCTTACCGGACCCCATTCCGGGTAGTCCCATACATTTCTCACATGTTGATAGCGTCAGATATTCAAGGTGTCCCATACCACTTTGAATATTTAATTTTCATTTCATATTACCCAAGGTGTCCCATACCACTTTGGGTAATACCATTTTCATTTCTCATTACCCAAGGTGTCCCATACCACTTTGGGTAATTTTAGTTCTTAGTTCATTATCATGTTGAGTCATATGCATGAACAATATGAATAAGGCAACAATTATATAATTGGTTTACAAATACATGTTACGGCAGATAAAATGGAAAATATGGAATAAAAGAAGGCACGGTTAAGCAAGCATACTATGTGCATAGAACAATTATTTAAGCACATAAGATGATGAATGTGTGAGACTTGATCCCAAGGGGTATTAAATGATGAGTTTCTAAAATTCCAGTGCATGGAAAAGAACTACTTGGCATTAACTATTGTACTTCATAGGTCATAGTACTTGCAACAAATCTCCATCCTCTGTTAATTACTGCGGCATGCTTGGTATAAAAATGATAAACACTTGAAATCTTTAAAATTACAACACTCGGAAATAAACCACTTTAAAAATAATACCTGTCATTAATTATTATTCTTCACTGGTCATAGAATTTGCAGTTACACTCTGCTCACTAAAAATCATTGCAGCGAGTTTGGTATAAAAATAATAGAGGATTTCTACATATTAACACAACCCTTAAATCCATATCCTTTTCAAAAAAAAAAGTTTAAAACATTCATAAGCATATCCTTAAAAAAACAGACATGTCAGTTCAAGGGAGACATTAATCAAGTTCATTGGTGTATACTTAGACCCAAAAATATAAAACAGCATAGGCAAGCGCTAAAATTCTACATGCATAACCAATTCTTGAAACTAGGGTTTTCAGATGTTAATCTTAAAAATACATACATAAGGATATATATACACAAATTATATATATATATAGGTTTCCTCAAAAATTAAACATGGTACAATTAAAATCTTAATACCACTAACTACTTATCATTTATTCAGTTTGAAATTCAAAACCACGTGGGGGTTTAAATGTTCATGAAACTTTAAATACATAAACATGTAAAATCTTTGTTATTAACCATATCATAATTGTACTTAAACCAAAAACCATGTTCGCATAAAAAAAAATATTTTTCCAAAGATAACTATTCATCTCTTAAACATCAAAACTGAATTCCATTCCAACATATTACCTTACATAATAATATAGTTATATAAATATATACGGCTTACATAAAATCCAACCTGATCGGAATTGATTTTAGAAAAACCCTTTTTCAAAAGTATAATTCTTAGTATAAAAATACTGAATTATCTTGGATACCCTAAAAAAAATGGGTTTGAGTGATGTATATGCATATATATATATATATATATATTCAAAATCATAAAAAACACTATACACTTAAACTTGAGTTCTAGGTTTGTAAAATAGGATCATTAAAACTAACTTAAAAGTGATATCCCTTTTTATATCACGAAGGAAAAAACCCCTTGAAAATTGTTCAAAACCGAAGAGTATGAGTTGTATATACATATATATATATTCTGTATATATTGTGGGTATAATAGTTTAGGTTTCATACAACGTGAAAACACCCTTAGATTAGAGTACTCTTCTAAAACCGTGGGGTTTGCATGTTGAATATATGCGTATAACAATAAATCGGATATGTATATACATATATATATATATATATATACTGAGTATATATAACGTTCTATATAAAACCGAAAATCAATAAAACACCCTTACCGCTCAAGGGAGGAGCTCGCCGGAGGGAGGCTTGCTGGGTGGCCTGTGAACCAGGAGGAGCTTTGGTGGCCGGTGGCGAGGCGACGGCGAGGCGGCGGCGAGGCTGGTGTCGCGGTGGCGCGGGTTGGCTCCGGAGGTCCCGTTTTCACTGGGGTTTCTCAGTTCTTAAAGGGAGAAGATCCGGGGGAGGTTAGGCCGAGCCTACGGAGGTGGGTGCACGAGGTCAACGTGAGCAGTGGATAGGAGGCATCTCGGGCAAACCTGCTGCTGGTTCGCGGGTCCCTGGCACGAGGTAGAAGAAGACGGTGGGAGAAGCAGTAAAAAAAATCACGCGACGGCTGGGATCTGGCCTGAGAGATCGGACGGCTGCGGTTGGGGGCGCGAGATGGCCTGGGTTGCGTGATTGGGAAAAAAAATAGAAGAAAAACAGTATAATAAATGTTAAAACAATATTAAACCGGTACATTATAATTTGAAATTTTTATAAAACATAATAAGTACTTTTAACTCATAATTTTCAAATCCAAAAATCCCATTTTAGTTTAAGTAAACAAATGATACTATTTGATATATCTATTATTTTCTTTTAAAAAAATATATATATATTTTTAATACAACACTTTTATAATTACTAGGGTCTTATAACCATTAAAATCCAATTTATAACTTACTTCACCTGTTGATTTATAAAATTATGTTTAGAAGACACATAGTTTTTCTATAATTCAAAACACATAGTTTTAGAGATCCGAAAAAAATACATTTTTTTTCAATTATTGCTAATACCACTGTAGACTTGATGTTCGACCAAGTTTTCCATCATATAAATATCATCATGATCAAGATAGATTCATTCGCAAAAATATTATTTTATTTTTAATACTTGAAGATATAATTCTAATATTTTGTATTAAAAAAAATGAAATACCATAATATTATAAAAGCGTTACAAAGACAATTTTTTTATAAAATGGTGCACTTTATCCATTGGAACCCAATGGTCAAAAAAACGGTCATATTCCTTTTAGAGGTCCATTATAAAAGCAAGGGGTAGGATGTTTTATATTTTCAAAACACCGAACCCTTGGTGGATGTCTCTCCTCATACCTCTGGTGCTGAGTGCGTGCGCTGTGATTCTGGCTGTTATAATTTTCACACTGATGGATCCTAAAGATGACGACTATCCGATTGCCCGTGTTGTGGTTCTTTGTAGTCTTGTTGTGGCCGTGTTAGGTCTTGTTCAGGGTACCTTCAATTAGATGGGTCTTGTTGTAATGTATCTTTTAAATATATAATAGTTTATCGTATTCTTCATGTTTGATTTCTACTCGAATTCTTTATCAGCACACAAACCATAAAATAGAATAAACAAGAGACATCATTAACAAGCACAATATTGTTTACTTGAACCAGTTTATAAAACCTGGGGCGTTACATTATCCCCCTCTTAAAAGAATTGCGTCCCCGCAATTCGATCGGCGTACAAACACTGACTTACTCATACATCTTCTCTGACACCCTTGGTGATGTCCCTCTACCTCCAAGGCCCATGGAAGAAGTTACTATTCAACTCAATCCCCAGGGCTGAACAGAGCTTGTGGGTCTCCTCTTCCCAAATACATTTTTGGCAAAGTGGATCGTGGTTGAAGCCAATCTCCCGTTTGATACAGGTGGTTTTCCAGAGATGGGAACAAGTGACATCAAGCTTCGCGACATCCGCATGGATTTGGTTCCTGAAGATCTCTCGAACCACTTCATAATTGAAGGATTCTATGAAAGATCCAAAATCGCAGAGCTCCCCAAGCATGCTGAAGCAGAGGATTTGGTACATAAAGACTGCGCGGAAGTCCAACTGCTTTGTAGCTTCTCCAAATGCCGGGAAGGCCAACCATTTATTGTTCATGGTGAAACACAGGAAGAGTCCCTCATAGTACTTCCCTTTCTTTTTATAATTCTCAAAAAGTGCACTAGCCATTAGGTTATACACAACTTCTGACCCTCGGAATATTCGAAGGACATTCGAGCTTTTCGATATTTCATAGAGGGTTTTGCACGTGAGTCGTAAGTTAACAAAAGGTTGGTAACATGTTGAGCAGAATTTTGCTACAATAGTTTCTATGGTTTCTGTAGGGAGAGTCAAGAGTCTAGGAGTGGTTTGCTGTCTTGCCATCTGAGAAGTTTAAAAACAAACCCTACTTAGTAAAACATTATTAATGTTTTTGTGTTGTCCTAATTTTCCAAGGTTGCCTAAACCATTCCTCTGATACCAACTGTGATGCACCAACCCCGGTAGCCCGGTGCCGGTGCTTCGGTTATGGTGTGCAATTTATTTCGTACAAATGAAAAAAATAATCCACACATAATAACCCATCAGGAGGAACTTTCTGGTTTAGATCCTGGAGAATCAGAGACAACAGCTTTGCTTCTTTATTTCTGAGCTAAGAACAAATATCCAAGTCTTGGAAAGGCTCTATCAACCTGTAAAAATTTAACATAAAACACAGGGTGAGCATTGAAATACTCAGTAAGGGGTATTTGAAAATACTTAAATACTGCTTTTGAAAACTACGTTGAGAAATACTTTTCCATACTTAGAAAAATTCTTAAAAGAAAAACTTCAAGACTAAACAAAGGTTGATACATCAGAGTTAAATTACTTCATACGTATGCACTAAAACACTCAGCGGTAACTAACTTAGAAAACAAGATAAGAATAATAATAAAAAGGCATGGGTTGCACAAAGTAAAGTTTCCATAAACAAGAAAAGTGTGTATGATCAATAAGATGAAAATGTCATCAGAGTCGCGCACAAGCGCATCATCTACTCAAAATATGCACATCATGACATGATAATTGAAATTCAACATTTGAAATGAAGTTCTGGAAAAGAAATTGGTCATGCATCAACATTGCCATATCATATGTCTTGTGTTTGTTTTTTTTTATATCTGATACTCATAGGTAAGGTTCTATAACCAAGGTTATTCCTCTAATAGGAATAAACACTAGGTTGGTCATAAATAAAGAAATGTATACTGAAGGACTCATGGTCTCTGTGTCAAGGCCTTGTGCCATGACCTAAGGGTAAAAACCCAATCTGACTGTCTCGAGAACTATCGATGCATCGAGGAGCTTACTTTTACCGGTCTCCAACCCGGAGGCCTTACTTTAACCAGTCCCCAACCTGGAGGGTTTTCTTCTTACTGGACCCCATTCCGGGTAGTCCCATACATTTCTCACATGTTGATAGCGTTAGATATTCAAGGTGTCCCATACCACTTTGAATATTTAATTTTCATTTCATATTACCCAAGGTGTCCCATACCACTTTGGGTAATACCATTTTCATTTCTCATTACCCAAGGTGTCCCATACCACTTTGGGTAATTTTAGTTCTTAGTTCATTATCATGTTGAGTCATATGCATGAACAATATGAATAAGGAAGAAATTATATAATTGGTTTACAAATAAATGTTACGGAAGATAAAATGGAAAATATGGAATAAAAGCAGGCACGGTTAAGCAAGCATACTATGTGCATAGAACAATTATTTAAGCACATAAGATGATGAATGTGTGAGACTTGATCCCAAGGGGTATTAAATGATGAGTTTCTAAAATTCCAGTGAATGGAAAAGAACTACTTGGCATTAACTATTGTACTTCACAGGTCATAGTACTTGCAACAAATCTCCATCCGCTAATAATTACTGCGGCATGCTTGGTATAAAAATATTAAACACTTGCAATCTTTAAAATTCCGACACTCGGAAATAAACCACTTTAAAAATAATACCTGTCATTAATTATTATTCCTCACTGGTCATAGAATTTGCAGTTACACTCTGCTCACTAAAAATCATTGCAGCGAGTTTGGTATTAAAATAATAGAGGATTTCTACATATTAACACAACCCTTAAATCCATATCCTTTTCAAAAAAAAGTTTAAAACATGCATAAGCATATCCTTAAAAAAACACACATGTCAGTTCAAGGGCGACATTAATCAAGTTCATTGGTGTATACTTAGACCCAAAAATATAAAACAGCATAGGCAAGCGCTAAAATTCTACATGCATAAACATTTCTTGAAACTAGGGGTTTCAGATGTTAATCTTAAAAATACATACATAAGGATATATATACACAAATTATATATATATATAGGTTTCCTCATAAATTAAACATGGTACAATTAAAATCTTAATACCACTAACTACTTATCATTTATTCAGTTTGAAATTCAAAACCACATGGGGGTTTAAATGTTCATGAAACTTTAAATACATAAACATGTAAAAGCATTGTTATTAACCATATCATAATTGTACTTAAACCAAAAACCATGTTTGCATATAAAAAAGAATATTTTTCCAAAGATAACTATTCATCTCTTAAACATCAAAACTGAATTCCATTCCAACATATTACCTTACATAATAATATAGTTATATAAATATATACGGCTTACATAAAATCCAACCTGATAGGAATTGATTTTAGAAAAACCCTTTTTCAAAAGTATAATTCTTAGTATAAAAATACTGAATTATCTTGGATACCCTAAAAAAATGGGTTTGAGTGATGTATATGCATATATATATATATATATATGTATATATATTCAAAATCATAAAAAACACTATACACTTAAACTTGAGTTCTAGGTTTGTAAAATAGGATCATTAAAACTAACTTAAAAGTGATATCCCTTTTTATATCACGAAGGAAAACACCCCTTGAAAATTGTTCAAAACCGAAGAGTATGAGTTGTATATACATATATATATATATTCTGTATATATTGTGGGTATAATAGTTTAGGTTTCATACAACGTGAAAACACCCTTAGATTAGAGTACTCTTCTTAAACCGTGGGGTTTGCATGTTGAATATATGCGTATAACAATAAATCGGATATGTATATACATATATATATTTATACCGAGTATATATAACGTTCTATATTAAACCGAAAATCACTAAAACACCCTTACCGCTCAAGGGAGGAGCTCGCCGGAGGGAGGCTTGCTGGGTGGCTGTTGAACCAGGAGGAGCTTTGGTGGCCGGTGGCGAGGCGACGACGAGGCGGCGGCGAGGCTGGTGTCGCGGTGGCGCGGGTTGGCTCCGGAGGTCCCGTTTTCACTGGGGTTTCTCAGTTCTTAAAGGGAGAAGATCCGGGGGAGGTTAGGCTGAGCCTACGGAGGTGGGTGCGCGAGGTCAACGTGAGCAGTGGAGAGGAGGCGTCTCGGGCAAACCTGCTGCTGGTTCGCGGGTCCCTGGCGCGAGGTAGAAGAAGATGGTGGGAGAAGCAGTAAAAAAAAATCGCACGACGGCTGGGATCTGGCCTGAGAGATCAGACGGCTGCGGTTGGGGGTGCGAGATGGCCTGGGTTGCGTGATTGGGAAAAAAAATAGAAGAAAAACAGTATAATAAATGTTAAAACAATATTAAACCGGTACATTATAATTTGAAATTTTATAAAACATAATAAGTACTTTTAACTCATAATTTTCAAATCCAAAAATCCCATTTTAGTTTAAGTAAACAAATGATACTATTTGATATATCTATTATTTTCTTTTAAAAAAAATATATATATTTTTAATACAACACTTTTATAATTACTAGGGTCTTAAAACCATTAAAATACAATTTATAACTTACTTCACCTGTTAATTTATAAAATTATGTTTAGAAGACCCATAGTTTTTCTCTAATTCAAAACACATAGTTTTAGAGATCCGAAAAAAATACATTTTTTTCAATTATTGCTGATACCGCTGTAGACTTGATGTTCGACCAAGTTTTCCATCATATAAATATCATCATGATCAAGATAGATTCATTCACAAAAATATTATTTTATTTTTAATACTTGAAGATATAATTCTAATATTTTGTATTAAAAAAAATGAAATACCATAATATTATAAAAGCGTTATAAAGACAAATTTTTTTTATAAAATGGTGCACTTTATCCATTGGAACCCAACGGTCAAAAAAACGGTCATATTCCTTTTAGAGGTCCATTATAAAAGCAAGGGGTAGGATGTTTTATATTTTCAAAACACCGAACCCTTGGCAGATGGCTCTCCTCATACCTCTGGTGCTGAGTGCGTGCACGGTGATTCTGGCTGTTATACTTTTCACACTGATGGATCCTGAAGATGACGACTATCCGATTGCCAGTGTTGTGGTTCTTTGTAGTCTTGTTGTGGCCGTGTTAGGTCTTGTGCAGGGTACTTTCAATTAGACGGGTCTTGTTGTAATGTATCTTTTAAATATATAACAGTTTATCGTATTCTTCATGTTTGATTTCTACTCGAATTCTTTATCAGCACACAAACCATAAAATAGAATAAACAAGAGACATCATTAACAAGCACAACATTGTTTACTTGAACCAGTTTATAAAACCTGGGGCGTGACAATAAACACCTGAAGAAATATTATGGAAATGATGTAATCACATTGAGTGATATAAAACCATCCATATAGAATATTTTCTATCCATATATTGACTTAGTTCAGAAGCAGACCTAGTAGATTGTTTTTAATGGAGACATAATGTATTATAAGAATAATTGGGTGGAGCAGAAACATAGCTTTCTGGGGTTCCCAACTACAGATATAACATTCATATTGGCTAGTGAACACTTCATATTTTTATAATAAACACTCAATGAGAACCAATGGGATATTTTTATAGCATCTTGTTGAACAATTATTAGAAAAAATGGGTCTTCATGGGTTCCTCTTTATGAGTGTTCTTAGGTAGATATTTTCATTGATTGAAGGTGTGTAACGCCCCGACCCCAGAAGCCCAGAGTTGGTTCATTATTACATAACATTTGCATTATCACAAAAGATCATGTCTCGAAGGACCGATTAGTTTAGTAGCCTTGGAAACATTAGATATATTCATAGGTTTTTCATTACATCATAAAATGGAAATCTACAACAACATTGTTTCCAGAGACAAAATTGAGATCCTATAGGCTATCCCTGCAGGTAAGTCATAATATATTTTTTCGAATCGTTGAAAAAAAAACATAGAAAGGGGTGAGCACAGATGCTCAGTAAGGATAACAATATAGAGGAAACTTTCATATACAAGAATAAACATTTAAGGCTATGTATAACAAAAACAAAATCTTTTTAAACATGAACTTCAACATAATATGGAATAAATAAAATGAAATAATACAACTTACATAATCACATGGATATTCTACTAGTTGAATAATCACATGCAATATCAACAACAACTTTCATAATGATGGAATGCATAATGCCAGACTTTCATAACCACATAGTCAAGGCCTTGTGTCAAGAATACAAATAATATTTTGTCAAAGGATTTTTCCAAGACACTAGTTTGTCTCATGAGACCTACTTATGCATCGAGGAGCTATAGTGGGCTCCACCTGTCATTTACTATGTCCAATGCATTCCTCATATGAATAGGTTTAAACATAACATAAACATTCGTATTAAAACTAGCATACGAAATGTCAATACTTTCTCCATAAACCATGATTGGAATAAAAAAAACTCATCCATAGGAAACGATATCACAAAACCTTCAATACAATATTGATTTTTGTATCATAATAAATCAACTTCAAATATGCTTAAAATCCATCAAAGGATGATGAAATAGATGAAATCAAAACTATTTGAGAGAAATATCTCTTTTTTGAAATCTTTTAGAAGTCACAAAATTTTAAAAGAAAACATTTACTTTGAAAATATACTTAAATTCTTGTAAGGGAAGATTCGATGATTTTATAACGGTAGAAAATTTCCGCACCCACCGTATAAGTTAAAAAAAGACATTCTTACCTCAATTTTGTCGAAAAGGTTAAAAAGGACCTTGTTTGGAAAATGACAGAAATATTCCTTTATAAACATCATAAAAAAAGTCAAACAAGGGTATAAATGACTTTAACCCATGGTATATAAAATATTAAGAATGTTTTGAAATACATTTTTAAGAATCATGGATGTGGATGATAAAGAGGTTCCAGTAGATAATTACGTAAAAACAACCTCGAATAATGAATAGATTGTAAAATAAACCGTTTCCGTGTAATTTTCCATGTTCGATGGTAGGTTAACCTCCAGTATAATAGTTAAATAATTTTTATTAAATTATAAAACAATAATATACATTAATATGATATCATATATGATCTTATAACGTTGATTTGTTAATAATATCATACTATTATCGTTGTTTCAGGAGTTAACAAATTCATTTTATTTTATATACTTTGTTATGTGAGTCATATTTGTTATGGATGGGATGTATCTTTTTCATATCCAGAATTATTTTTAATCATTTAATAAAAGTTAGTCTTGAATGGATACGACGTGGAATGAATCTCATATCGTTCGTGGAGACGGTAATCCGTATGTATGCATGATCGACAATATCCTTATTTTGATATTAAAATAATATATAATTGGATGGTATATCATATATAAAGAATAATTATAATGTAATATTTATTATTTACATCAATTACACATCATTATTATACCCATCCAAATAATAATGTATTGAATAACAATTACACCACGACGTAGAGACGGTAAGCAGTACGTACACACGTATGGTAACATGTCATTCAAAGGATGTATAGAATAATAAATTTGGTTGTACAATATTTATAATAACATCACAGTATATATAATATAATGGAGTTATTATTTTATAATGGAAATTACAAAGAAAAATGAAGTGGAAGAAGAAAGGAACATGAAAGAGGTGGTGAGATATTTACCTCTTCTTCGGGTTCTTCCTTTTGATTTGATCAAAAGGGCTCCTTAAGTTAGATTTTTGACAAAAGTAAGGCCTCTAAGATGAAGTGAATGATGTTTATAGGATATTTGGGTTGGGGTTGGCTGAGCCAAAAGGCTTTGAAGGTCTGAATTTGAGAGAAAGGGAAGTTCCCTTTTATAAGAGGGGTGAGGTTCACCTTAGGAAAAAATAAAATATTATTTTATAATAAATTCATATTTAGTTTATAAGGGCCCAAATGTGTATTATTTAGAGTCTAGGGTGGGTAGGGGTCTAAATAAATTCAACAAATATCTTTTAGATAGGTTTAAGATACCATATTAACCTTATTATTTATATTTAACTCTTAGTTAAATATTTGGAAATTTACCATGTCTCTTTGTATTTTTATATTATATGGTTAATAAACATCCTATAACAAGACGAGAGAACCCCCAATGGTTCATTATTAATATATATAACCTTAAATAAGTCATTTGGATGAACCATAGATTTTTAGGAATAGAGTATCAATTAATAATTTAATATTTTTTTTAAAAACTCTTTTATGTCAATTTTGACACTATATGGTATATGGTTTTTAATTAAATTCATAATAGCATTATTACTTTTAAAAAAATTAATCTAACCAACCCTAAAATGTCAAATTAACCAATAAAATTAGTTGAATTCATAAAAAGTCTCAAATTACATTTATTGGTATATTTATAATATCAATTATTTTAATATCTCATTAATAAGGTAATTATTACATCATCATTGTGTCTTACATAAATTAAATTATTTAATGTCTAAAAATTATAAATAAAATACCATTATGTATGTATTCTTATTATATTTCTAATTAATTTTTATATTAAAATTTATCTTATGTATATCCCTATATTAAAAATGTTTTATTTATTAATCTTTGATTTAATCTCTTTTAACACTTCGTTAAATAAAATAATAATAAATGTCCTAATCAAATCCACATGGACCAAAGAGGTTCATATTTTATTCTTAAGGTATTTTTTGGTCGAATAACACTTATCCAATAGAAACAGGACATGTGTTAGGTTAATAATAATAACATTTTTACCCTAAATTACCTTATTTACTTTAAGCAGTGCTAAATAAAAGTAAAAAGTTACTATTCACGACAAATTATTTTCATCTTATTGAACCAGATTTTACAACCTGATAACAACTGTGTCTCTCGGATTTTTGAAATTAAACCTACAGAAGTGGTAAAATTATGTTATTTGTAAATTTACAAATGCTCCTTGAAGGTGGGTAAAAGATGGTAAAATTGCAATAAAATTTTTATATATTTAAACTTATTATAAAATGAATCCAATAAATTAAATTTAACTTATATAAGTATTACATATCTATTTTGAACTAAAATAAATTTAAATGAAATAAATAATTATTTAAATGAAAATATGGTTATAACCAACAACGTAATGTTTTTCACTATTTATCAACAATTGAATGTTTTCAGAAGCATACAAAAAATGACCCTAAACTAATTTTGATATTCGTAATTCAAAAATGAAATCTATTTTAACAAATTATAATCATAAAAATTTCATTTATTAATTTAATATTAATTTCCGTTGTCAAAACCAAAATGCGTATTTTTATGAAATACGAACTATGAAAAGATTGACATTTGTTTATATCCAATTTCAAAGTGAAACTACTTACAATGACCAGAATTGGATTAAATGGTAAAAATATAATATATTTATACTTATAAACCATTAAAATGAATAATTTAACTCTATAAATTATTTTGATTAAAAAAAGTTCTTTTGAGTTAAAATATAGTATTTTCACTATTCACCCAAATATGAAAGTTATCAGAAAACCCCAAAAATTTATTTAAACTAAATTCTTATGTCCCTATTCTAAAGAAGAAGTTTATTTTTTTCAAATTGAATATATAAATGTCTCAAAAATTGGGTTTAAAAATGGTTAACCATTAAAAGGTGGTAAAAGTGCATTTTTGAAAAATACTTCTTTTATCTGAATAAATGAATTTGAACTTACAATATGTCTAAGAAACTCATAATATGGAATCTAAAATTATAAGGACCACATAAAATTAAAAATTCAGTTAAAATTATTCATAACCTTTTTTGAACGGCGTGTTTTGAAAGTCGTGGTGTGCTTGAACTCAGTGTTGTGTGTAGTGCAAGTTGTTGAATTAATTTTAAAAAATAACGTACTATGAAATATTGGGGTGTTATATTCTTCCCTCCTTAAATAAATAGCATCCTCGTAATTTGAAATTGTTCTTATAAAATAAATGGTTGAAAATAGAAAATACCTTTGTGGAAAAACTCACATACGAAATTGGGTTTATAAAATTTAGTCTTAATAAGAGGAAAGGGTAATGAAAAAGACACCACCAAATTATGATCTTGATTAGGAGAAGATTGGGTGGAATTAGAGACACATAATTGAATAGAAAACATAAATATTTATAGGGAGTGATCGAGGTCATTAGTCACAAACAATTATAGAATTGAAGGCCTCAAAGCCATCAATCTATGATGATTTAAAATATCATCTGTTCAACAACACATAAGGTATTAGGATAACAAATTTTTAGTTTTAATATCCCTTACCTAAAGATTAAAAATTAATTTATTCATAGAATAAGAGCTGAAAAAAATATATCCTTGACATGTAGAGTTCCATCTATTAACTAATTTCTACCACAAAATCATCATTCACTCTTAAAGGTAATAGAACATAAAAAATATATTCAATTTATCCTATTCATATAGGGTTACAAAAAATGAATTTATAATTCATCTACCAGACCATTAAAAAAACTACATTATTCAATCCAGGACATCACATGGGCCAGTGGTAGGTGATCCATTCTTTGTCGCCTTTTGGTTGCCGGTTCAAGTCTCGTGGCCTTGTTGGACGCGATGGGTTGACGCCCGACCTCTGGGTCGTACATTTTATGGAAATAGACAAATAATATCAAACTAGAATTATCCAAAATAATTCTATCCAAACTCACCGTAAAAAATTTATAAGAAAGGCAAAAACAATGAAGATACTTTTTTCCATGTAATAACATGTGAACACCTTCATCATGTATTCTTTTAAAACACTACAACATACTGAATAACCATACAACCAAATTGATTACATTCATGCTCCCTTATTCCTTATAGAAAAATGGATATACTTCTTCTATCTAAAAATGTTGTAAACTCCAACAATGATAGAATATTCAAATCATTAATCAGTGTCAAGGTAGTCAAGATTATCCAATATTATTTATCCAAATCAATCATGTATTATCCCAAAATCCCTACCTCGGTATCAGAACCATATTATGGTTTATGTTTATCTCAATCATATATTTTCCAAAAATTTCACCTGCAATTGAGTCACTTTTCTTGGTTCCACACAATCTCATGTCCTTAATGAAATATTACTGCAGTACAATCCTTATATAATGTATAATTCTTATAACATGAACATCATTAATAAAATACTTAAATGAGACAATATTTAATAACAACGTAATAAATCGAATCATTCCTCTTCATATTTGGTAGTATCATAACTTTATTATTATTATTATCCCATAGCAGCATTTGAGGTATACTGTAATGATTTGGACATTGATTCGTGTAGTGTCCCAACTCCTTTCAGATGAAGCACTGTACATTTGAAACCTTTTTCTTACCCTTGCAATCACGTACTTGGTGTCCTTTTTCTCTACACTTATCACAAACTCTATTCTATTCAATCAATTAGCAAGGTGATTCTTTCCACTGCTATCACATATGGGAAAATCCTTCCTTTCCCTCCTCCCTTTATCGATCGATCTCTCTTTCACCCTTTTCTTCTCTTGATTCCATTCAAAGAAATAGGACTCAGATAATTATTTACTTATGTTATTAACGCATGATACTATTTCATCATATGTTGAGAATATATGGGAGACTATTTCCCTTCTAAATTGTGGATTAATACCATGAAAGATATGATCCTTCTTACTCTTTGGGTCATATGTATTTCTGGAGTTCACATTTCTTCTAATGGGTGCCAATTTTATACAATGGCATAAAGAATATTAGTTTATGAATCAAAATACATAATTAAAAACTTTTAAAACTCTTAACATAAATTGAACAATTTATGGATATAATACCTAATCATAAAAAATGTTTTCTTTTCGGATGTATACACTCATAAACCCTTCATAATGGTTTGCAAAGAAAATGAGAATTATCCAAAGCATATCCCCTGGGAGTGTCGTAACCAAGAGTGCAGCAAGGCCCATTATCGGGGACAAGTTCCGATTCGATTCTAGCACTAAGCGGTGTTTTCAGGTTTTACCCCTGGGTACATTTGTTCCAGAGCTGCCTCTACATGCTTGTATCCAGACAGGGTTGTATTGCTCGGAAAACTCACAAAATATCTACATTACCAAAATTATAGGAAGTTCTTCTATATTAATATTCAATTTCTATCTTAGGGTAATGTGCTCTAATCAGAGTTTATCTTAATCTAGCTTCCAATGTTTTTAATACACCTCCCTCAAATGGAAACTATAACGCCCCAACTATAGAAGCCCAGAGTCAGTGCATTATTACATAACATTGGAATTATCACAAAAGACCAAGTCTCAAAAGACTGATTAGTTTAGTAGCCTTGGAAACACTAAATACATTCATATGGTTTTCATTACATCATAAAATGTAAAACTAAAAAATCATTGATTCCAAAGACAAAACTGAGATCCCATAGGCTATCCCTATAGTTCATTCATAATATACTTCTTAGCATCCTGGAAAAAATAAGACATAAAAAAGGCGGAGCTCAGATGATCAGTAAGGACAAAAATATAGCAGAAAATTTCATAAATAATCATAAACATTTAAGGCAATGTATAACTAAAACAAAATCCTTTTAAACATGAACTTCAACATAATATGGAAAAAATAGAATTAAATAATTCCATTTAATTATTCACATGGATATTCTACTTGTTGAATAATCACATGCAATATCAATAACCACAATTATAATGATGGAATGCATAATTACAGACATTCAATACCACATAGTCAAGTCCTTGTGCCAATAATAAAAATAAGACTTTTTCAAGGAATTTTTCCACGACACTAGTTTGTCTCATGAGACCTTCTGATTCATTGAGGGGCTATAGTGGTCTCCACATGTCACTTTCTAAGTCCAATGCATTCCTCAGATGAACAAGTTTAAACATAAAGTAAACATTTGTATTAAAACTAGCATACACAATGTCAATAATTTCTCCATAAACCTTGAATGGTATAAAAATAACACATCCATAGTCAAACATATCTCAAAACCTTCAATACAATATGGATGTTTTGTATCATAATAAATCAACATTAAATAAACTTAAAATAAATCAAAGGATGTCGACATAGATGAAATCAGAACTATTTGAGAGAAATATATCTTTTTTAAAATAATTTAAATGTCTAATAATTATAATAGAAAAAATTTACATGGAATATATTCTTATAAGCTTGTAAGGGTAGCTTGTATGATTTTATAATGGCGGAAAATAGTCACACCCGCCGTATAAGGTGAAAAAAATACATTCTTACCATTATTTTGTCGAAAAGGATAAAAAGTACCTTGTTTGGAAAATGACAGAATGATTCCTTTATAAACATCTAATAAAAAGTAAAACAATGGTATAAATTACTTTAAACCATATTATATAAAATAGTAAGAATTTATTGAAATACATTTTTGAGAAACAGGGATGTGGATGATAAAGAGGTCCCAGTAGATAATTATATATAAACAACCTCGGATAATGAAGAGATTGTGAAATAATCACATACCTTGTACTTTTCCTTGGTTGAGGGTAGGTTAACCTCATGTATAATAGTTAAATAATTGTTATTAAATTATACAAGAAGCATATATATTAATATGATTTCATATATGATCTTTTAACATTTCTTTGTTAATAATATCTTAGTATTATCATTGTGTCGGGTGTTAACAGATTCGTTTTCCTTTATATTAATTGTTATGTGAGTCATATTTGTTATGGATGGGATGTATCTTAATCATATCCAGAATTATTTTTAATCATATAATGAATGTTAGTCTTGAATGGATACGACGGGGAATGAATCTCATCACGTTCATGGAGACGGTAGTCCGTATGTACGCACAAGTGACCATATCATTCGTTTGATAATTAAATAATATATAATTGGATGGTATATCATATATAAAGAATCATTATCATGTTATATTTATTATTTACATCAATTAAACATCATTATTATACTCATCCAAATAATATTGTTTTGAATAACAATTACACCACGATGTGGAGACGATAAGCTCTACGTACGCACGTATGGTGACATGTCAATCAAAAGATTGATAGAATAATGAATTTTTTTGTACCGTATTTATAATAACATCACAATATATAGAGAATACTGGTGTAATTATTTTATAAAGTAAAAAACAAAAAAAAAGGGGTGGAAGAAGAAAGGAACTTGAAAGAGGTGGTGAGATATTTACCTTTTCTTTGGGTTCTTCCTTTTGATTTGATCAAAAGGGTTATTTATGTTGGATTTTTGACTAAAGGAAGGCCTCTTGGATGAAATGAGGGAAGTTAAGAGGATATTTGGGCAGGGGTTCTCTGAGCCAAAAGGCTTTTATGGTGTGAATTTGAGTGAAGGGAAAGTGCCCTTTTATAAGAGGGGTGAGGGGCACCTTAGGAAAAACTTAAAATATTATTTTATAATAAATTCATATTCGATTTATAATGGCTCAAAAGTGACTTATTTAGAGGATAGGTTAGGGATGGGTCGAAATACTTTCAACCAATAGATTTTATATAGCTTAGGTCCCAATATTATCCTTATCATTTATATATAACTGTTAGTTAAATATTTTGACATTTTCCATGTCTCGTTGTACTTTCATATTATATGGTTAATAAACTTACTATAACACGCCAAAATAACCCCAAGTGGGTAATTATTAATATATAAAACCTTATATAAGTCATTTATTTGAACCCTATGTTTTTAGGAATATAATTTCAATTAATAATATAATATTTTTATTAAAAAAACTCTTTAATGTAAAGTTTGACACTTTTTGGTATTTTGTTTTTGTTAAATTCATAACAGCATTATTAATTCAAAAAAAACATCATCAAACCAACCCAGTCATGTCCTATTAACCTATATAATTAGTGGAATTCATAAAAATTCTCAAATTACATTTATTTTGATATTGATAATATCAATTATTTTAATATTTTATTAATTAGGTAATTACTGCATCATCATTGTGTTTTAAAAAAATTGAATGATTTAATGTCTACAAATTATAAATAGAATACCATTATGTAGGAAATATTTTTATCTTACTAATTAATATTTATAATTTAATTTATCTTATGTATAACCCTATATTAAAAAAATTAGTTATTAAACTTTGATTTTAAATCTTTTAACTCTTCTTTAAATAAAATAATAATAAATGTCCTAATCTAATCCAAGAGGACCAAAGAGGATCATATTATATTCCTAATGTTGTTTTTGGTCGAATAACACTTATTCAATAAAATTAGGACATGGGTAAGGGTAATAGTAATATCATTTTTACCCTTAATTACTGTATTTACTTTTAACCGTGGTAAATAAAAGTAAAAAGTTACTATTCACCAAAAATTATTTTCATCTTATTGAACCACATTTTAATTAATTAAATCAACTGGGTCTCTCAGATTTTTTAAATTCAACCTACAGAAGTGGTAAAATTATGTTTTATGTAAATTTGCAAATGCTTTAGGAGGTGGGAAAAATATGGTAAAATTTCAATAAAATTTTTATATATCTAAACATATTATAAAATGACTCCAATGAATTACGTTTCAATTATATAGGTATTATGTATCTATTTTGACCTAAAATAAAATTAAATGAAATAAATAATTATTTAAATGAAATGTTGGTTTTAACCAATAACGTAGTGTTTTTCACTATTCATAAAAAATTGAATGTTTTCAGAAACATACCAAAAATTACCCCTAAGATAATTTTGATATTCCGAATTCAAAAAATGAAGTCTATTATACCAAATTAAAAACATATAAATTTAATTTATTAATTAAAAATTAATTCTCGTAGTCAAAACAAAAGGCGTATTTTTAAGAATTAATAGCTATCAAAAGATTGACACTTCTTTATGTCCAATTTCAATGTGAAATTACTTACAATTACCAGCATTGGATTAAATGGTAAAAATATAATATATTTATACTTCCAATCCATTAAAATGTATAATTTAAAAATATAAATTATTTTTAAAAAAAAGTTGTTTTCAGATAAAATATAGTATTTTTCACTATTCACCCAAATATCAAAGTTTTCGGAAAAAGAACCAAAAATTTACTGAAACTAAATTCTTATCTCTTGATTCTAAAGAAGAAGTATATTTTGTCAAATTGAATATATAAAAGTTTAAAATATTGTATTTAGAAAGGGTTCACCATTAAAAGGTTGTAAAAGTGCATTTTTGAAAAATACTTCTTTTATCTGAAAAAAATGAATTTGTTCTTACATTATGTCTAAGAAACTCATAATATGGATTCTAAAATTATAAGGATTATATAAAGTTATAAATTCAGGTAATACTATTCATGAAAGCTTTTGAACGACAATTTTGGTAAGTCGTGGTGCGCTTGAACTCGGTGTTGCACGTATTGCAAGTTATTGAATTACATTGAAGAAATAACGTACTATGAAATATTGGGGTGTCACAAGGAGGATCTAAATAAATAGGATTATTGAGTGAATATGATATGGTGTGTGGATAACCTATCAAAATTTAACTTTTTTGTGGGGTGTTTGGAATAATAGAATACCGAACTGTGAGAATGTTTAGTGTATATGTGTTAATCTAGCTTCTAGGTGTCAAGATTATAATGACCAAAAAATAATTAATAAGAATTATTCATGGTTTATTTAAATATCATCTTATGGCTATGTAAAACATATGAACTTATTTGGTTTTATTTTTAGGATTTTAAATTACCGTTATGATTTGTGAGTGTGGAAAATATAGTCGTTGCATAGTGATCACATGATTAGTATAAATATAGGGCTTTAACAAATACAATTTACTCAGAAAAAGGAATCGATGGCCTCATCTAGTAGACATGCCATGCATGAATCCCATTTGTTGGATCTTGGAAAGAAGGTAGAATAATTGGGCTTTTCTCTTGACCAAGCCTAATCAAAGCATGAATAATGAATCTTTAACAGAACCGCCTACGGGGGAAGAGGATTTTGATTGAGATTATCGCTCGAGCGATGTTATCTAAGCCACCCCAATTGCTTGTCAGAATTGTTCACCTTTACCTTAGGTATTATGATTTTTTTTAAGGGGTTATGTAACAAGACCCTAGCATTATAATAATCTATATAATTTTGCTATATAATAAAAATATATACTTAAATTTAATTATTGTTACTTTGTGAATAGATTTAAAAGAAAAAATAGTGTTTTAGTTAATGTTCAACTAATGAATATATTTTTTAAATTAACAAAATTTTTAATTAAATAATATTTTAATACAATATTATTATTGTTAAATTAATTTTTATTAAGTATAAATTATTGTACAATTTTTATGACAACAATTGTAATTTTTATTAAGGTTTGAAAGCTATTTTTTGTCAAAACCCATGAATTTTCAATAAATGTATGTTATAATTTTAAAAGTAAAAATTACAATATTTAGAAAATTATTTGGATAAAATTAATATTATTTTTTGAATCACGACATTAAAGTTATCCAACGGTAAATTTTTACAATTTTCAGAGTGACTCAAATTTTTTGTTAAAAATTACATACCGTTTAAATATATAATGTGTTTTATAACATCATAATGAACTTATAGTGAAGTAAAAAATACTATAAACATTACGTTCATAAAATAAATGTTTTACCATTAAAATAATGTGATTTTAGGTTAGTTTTATTTATTTTACAAAGCGTTAGTGGGGCTTCAAAACTTATAAATAAATTTAACTTTTTAAATTTATTTCCTTGAGAGTGTGACTGACCTCCATATAAGAAACCCTATTATATTAAGAATTATATACGTTGGACTTATAAAATATTTTCATCCACTCCCCATTGGATGAAACCATTAAAATTAAACATGGTTTGGTTTTTGGTTTTGATTAGTTTAATGTGTGGTGTCCCAAACCTAAATAATTAAGAATTCACTCTCCTTTCCTATATAAATACACTCAAGATCGCACTTATTCTTCACTCAATTATGTGGGATTTCACCCAAACTCTACCATAATTTCTCTAGAATCCTCCCAATGTGGCCTAAGATCGCAAGAAGTATCTCTCAATCCCAACCCAAGCCTTTGGGACCACACTTACAAGTAAGGTATTTCTTCATTTTCATTATTGTCTCAATTTAATTATGTTGTTATACCCATTTACATTCAATTAAAAATGTTGGGGTATGATTTATCACCTCCCCCATACTGCACTATTTACTTTTGAATGATGGGATATCCCTTTCTATCTCATTAATTACTTCCATGTACACCATTTACTATGCCGAAATTCCATAAGGAATTTTTTCTCTCCTAGTTTACTTTCATGCAATGATTTTGTATTATGAATTTAAATTCCATTAAATATGTTGGGAAAAGTATCTATATAATCTATTAACTGTAAATTTCATTTAAATATGATGAGACTCTCTTCTTTCTATCATCAACCATTTTTAAGAATTATTACGTCACGTCATCATGCCGAAATTGCGCCGATTTTCCAAGCCAATGTCATTGTGTAGTGAATTCCATGTGAATTTCTCTATAAGGGGTATTCAACATTATAAAAATTTACTTATGGATTATAAATTTTCATGTATGTATTCCATATCCCTTTATCTTGGAATAAATTATGATGATTGATTCCATGTTTTATGATCAATGTGGCACACTTTTTCCAGAAATGAAATTTTTTTGAAGGGTGCACCCTAATAGTGATACAATTCATTGGGTAAAGTATAGTATCATTATAAATCATGTGCAATGTTTTTTTACTCATGATAATTCATGTGAAATGAGGTTTTTATCATGATTCATGTGCATGGAGGGTTTACTCATGCTCCAAATGCAATGAGCCTTAGCTTAAGCTAATATCATGTTAAATGTTGTTTCCACATCTCCATGTTACGATTGTAATTCTTTATCATGACTTTATGTTCATGTTTCTCTTATGATCCATTAATATTAATATTGTCTAACATGTATTGTATTCCTCATGTTATTTCATGTTTATTCCTTTACTGGGCTTTATAGATCACCATTTTTATGCTTTTCCTCATGTTATCAAATACATTACTATGTACAAGGGAATGAAGTGGTCGTGTAATGGATGTTTTCAATTAGATGTTTCATTTTATGTTTTAAGTTGTTATATAGTTTTCTTAATACCAAAATACAATATATCTCTTGATATTCTATATTGTACCTTCAAAATTATTTAAGTAATATATTTTGTTTAAGTGTAAAATAAAAGAAGAGTTGTTATAGTTGGCATCTGAAGATTGGTTTAGTAATTTTTGGGATTAGGATTAGAATAACCTAGTGAATAATTAGATACTATACTATGTTTATAAGTTTTTTTAGTATTGATTATGTATTTAATCTAGAAAATATATCCATGTCTTGATACAAGCAGGTACATGTGGCTCTGGCATAGATGTATCTAGCAGTAAAACTTTGAAAATTTTTTCGAGCATGACCTAGGGTATCATGGTACATGACAACGAGACATGATGTACTATTGTATATGAAGCTCCTAGGGGATAAGATTTGGTAAATTAACATGCTTAGTAAGATCCATTATTGAGGGAATTTAAAAAAATCCCCTAATAATACATGTTTGAAAGCAGATCATGGATAACAAAGATTGAAGCCTATAAATTCATAAGTTATGGAAATAAAATTTATTTATACGTCATCCATTTTGTACATGGATTAACCATTATGTGTTACACCTCAAATCTATTTCATTCCATAAAATGGCTTGTAAAAAGAGGACTCATGCTAACAACTGATGTGAAGATTAATGTGATCATTGTTCTAATGAGATACCCAATCCTATGGGGAAAGGTATCAAAATTTTTGACACGATACACTCTCATTTAAATCAATATTTGAATAGAAACATAGGCCAATAGATAGTTCCCATCCCCCCATGAAAGGAAAAGTGACTTTAAAGAGAATCAATAGAAAATGGCCTCCTATATTTAATGAATCTTATAATCCCTCAATATTCGAACAATGGATAATTCCATTGAAAATATCTTATCCATCCTTCAATGTTGAAAACAAGAGAATGTTTTCTCTAACATCTTTTCATATTGAGGGTGAAGCTAAACAATGGTGGACATTGATCAAAAATACGAAGCCAGAGGAGGGGATCAAGGTGTTGGAATGAAAGGACTTCTGAGAAATGTTTTTCTATAAATATTTTCCTCGAAGCCTTCGAATTAATATGGAAAGGGTATTCGTTTCCATTGAGAAAAATGGTGATGAATCCATTGGAGTGTACGAGGAAAACATCACCAGTGTTGCATGATATGCATCCGACATTTTCATTACCCAAGAATACACGATTGACCACTTCTTTTTTGGGGTAAAATGTTGCATGCATAAAAAACTTGTGATCCATGACATAGATTGCTATGAGGATATTTTATGATGTTCCCTCAAGGTCAAAATAAATATTGGATAATCGCAGGGGAATCAGGGTGATAAAAAGAGTAAGGCATACTTCAATTCTAGATGTCTGATGGATAAATCCAACGGTGCTAAAAAAATATAGCACCCCACTTTCTAGAGGTGTGTAATGAAGAACCCTATAAATTTACTGAAGGGGATGAGGAAATGTATTAGGTGTTGAATAGAATGGAACCTATGAATTAACTAGTGACAAGAGAAACTCACAGCTACAACAGAGGAATGGAATGCTTCATTTTACTCTCAAGGTTTTTTTCATTACACCATCTTAAAAGAACCTGGGCACCTTGAAAATCACTAACCTAAGACAAGGGGTTTCAGTGGCAACCATTAACCTCAAAGTCATCAAGGTTGAGATTTTTCAATTATTAATTCCGAACGTGAACTCCAACAACAATGTGGTTACATGTACACTCTTTATTACTTAAAAAATTAAAAAAATACTTTTTGAATCTTGTTCTAAACAATATTTTATATCCCGAATGTTTATTAGAACAATCCCAACACCACCACAAATCATGGATGTAAAGATGTTAGTGAGCACATAATGTGGGAAATCATTTCACCTCATGAATATAACTCATCCCCTGTCATAATTTTTTGATTGAACTTCCATGCTAACAATATCATTCTCCCGTTGGTGGAATTTGATGCATTTCTCGGCATGGATTGTCTTTCCTTATATAGAGCCAACATAAATTTTCTCGAGAGGGAGATCACTAAACCTGTGGAGAATCGATCCATGATTATGTACAAGTGCATGGAATAGGATAATTCTTTAGTACCATCATCACGACTGTGGATATTACGACCCTATGAGAATGCCTATATGGCTCAGATGCTTGAGTCTAAGGAAGCAACCATCCTTGAAGACATTCTTATTGTATGTAAATTCGTTGAAGTGTTATTCAAGGAGTTTCCTAGACATCCTCCTAGAAGTGATGTTGAATTCTCAGCTGAACTTATACCTGGGGTGTTTCCAATATACAAGAATACATATAGAATGGCTATTATAGAGCTTTATGAGATGATGAAATATCTACAGAAGAATCTGGATAAAGGGTTTATATGCACAAGTGCTTCACTATGGGGTGCACCAGTAATCTTCATCAAGAATATGGATGGGTTAATGCGCCTTTGCATTGATTATCATGAGCTCAACAAAATCAAGATAATGAACAAGTACCCCTACCAAAAATTGATGACTTTTTCGATCAGCTGCATAGAACACAATACTTCCCCAAGGTGGATTTGTAGTCTTGATATTATCAAGTAAGGGTGAAGAAGTAAGATATTTCCAAGACTATATTTTGTATAAGATATGGTCACTATGAGATCATATTAATGCGTTTAGGACTCAATAATTCTCTAATAATCATTATGGACTTCATGAATAGAGTCTATAGTGATTACCTTGAAAAATTTGTGGTAGACATTATAAATGATATTCTAATATAATCTAAAAACAAGGGCGATCTTGTGGAGTATCTAAGAACTGCACTAGAGACATTTCAAAAGGAAAATCTCTATATAAATTACAGAAATTGTGAGTTCTGGTTGAAGGAGGTATCATTATTGGGTCATATCATCACAAGTAATGGGATATCTATGGATCCGTCCAAGAAAGCTATAATCAAGGGATGGACGTGGCCAACATCAGTAACGGATATCCATAACTTCTTGGGGTTGGAAGTATATTATCATTGATTTTTCATAAACATTCCATGATTTTCCAACCCTATAACCAAGATTACTTTGAAGGGAGTAATGTTTCATGAAGTGATGAATGTGAAGAGAGATTTGAGGAGTAGAAAAAGAGGCTTATCACTATGCCTGTGCTCACATTAACAAGAAGTAGTGAATTTTTTGTGCTATATAGTGAAGATTCAAAGAATGTACTAGGTTGTGGGTTGATGGAGAATGATTAAGTGATATCCTACACTTTGAGGAAGCAGAAAATCCCTGAGCAAGACTATTTCACACATGATCTGGAGTTGGTTGACGTGATCTTTATGTGGAAAAACTCACGACATTATCTCTATGGGGGGAAGTGTGAGATATATACTGGTCACAGGACCCTCAATTGTAACACCCCAAGCTTCCTTGGTACCCTTCTCTTTGAATAATGAAATATCTTGCATTGTACGCAACGTCATGTTCTGACACACCACAACAAATCAAACTAGGCATTATGAATAGTAAAACCCAAAATTTAAAATATTATAATTTTTTTCTTTGAAAAAGGACTTTATTTTTGGATTCTAAATATCGAAATTATCCTACGGTGAATTTTTTGTATTTTTCTAAAAACATTCAATTTTTGATGAATAGTGAAAAACATTGAGTTATTGGTTAAAACTGAATTTTTATTTAAATAATTAGTTATTTTATTTAAATTTATTTTAGGTCAAAATAGATACATAATACCTATATAAGTTCAATTTAATTAATTTGAGTCATTTTATAATAGTTTAGATATATAAAAAATTTATTGTACTTTTCACCGTCTTTTACCCTCCTCCTAGGAGAATTTTCAAATTCACATAAAACATAATTTTATCGCTTCTGTGAGTGGAATTTCAAAAAATTGAGAGACACGGTTGACATCAATAAGTAAAATTTGGTTCAATAAGATGAAAATAATTTTTGGTGAATAGTAACTTTTTACTTTTATTTACCACGGTTAAAAGCAAATAGGGTTATTAAGGGTAAAAATGATATTATTTTTACCCTAACACATGTCATAATTCTATTGGATAAGTATAATTCGACCAAAAAAATATTAGGAATAAAATATGAACCTCTTTGGTCCACTTGGATTAGATTAGGACATTTATTATTATTTTATTTAAAGAACAGTTAAAAGAGTTAAAATGAATGTTTAATAACTAAAACATTTTTAATATAGGGTTATACATACGATATATTAGATTATAAATATTCAATTGAAAGATAAAATAATTTCCTACATAATGGTATTTTATTTATTATTTTTAAACATTAAATAATTTACTTTATTTATGACACAATAGTGATGCATTAATTTACTTATTAATGAAATATTAAAATAATTGGTATTATAAATATCCAAATTAATGTAATTTGAGACTTTTTAGGAATTCCACTAATTATATAGGTTAATATGACATGTTAGGATTGGTTACATTAATTTTTTTCTATGTAATAAATAATTTATAAAATTAGCCAAAACAAAATACCAAAAAGTATCAAAATTGACATAAAAGTGTTTTTAAAACAAATATTATATTATTAATTAATATTCTATTCCTAAAAATCTATGGTTCAGAAACAATACTTCTATAATTATAGGTGTATCATTAATTAACCACTTGGGGTTCTCTTTTAAGTATATAGTATGTTTATTTTCCATATAATATAAAAATATAAAGAGACATGGTAAATGTCAAACTATTTAACTAAGATTTAAATATAAAAGATATGTTTAATATAGTGACCCAAAACTGTCTAAAACTTATTGGTAGAGTGGTTTTCGACCCATCCCCCACATACACTTTAAATAATATAATTTTTATCCATTAGAAACTGAAAATTATTTTATTATAAAATAATATTTCTACATTTTCTTAAGGTGCCCCTCATTCCTTTTATAAAAGGGCAATCCACCTTCTCTCTAATTCACACTTTCAAATCCATTAGGATCGGCCAAAATTTCCCTCAATACCCTCTCAACTTACCTCACTTCATCTTATAGTCCTTACATTAGTCATAAAGCCAACATAAGAATCCCTTTTGATCAAATCAGATGGAAGAACCTGAAGAAGAGGTAAATACATCATCACCTCTTTCATGTTCTTTTCTTATTCCACTTATTCATTCCATGTTGTTTCTATTATATAATAATAACTCCAGTATATTCTACATACTATGATGATATTATTAATATGTTACAACTGTATTCATTATTCTATCCATCCTTTAAGTGACATGTCACCATACGTGCGTACGAACGGATTACTGTCTCCACGTTGTGGTGTAGTTGTTATTCAGTACATTAATATTTGGATGGGTATAATAATGTTTTATAATTGATGTAAATAATAAAAATAACATGATAATGAATCTGTATATATGATATACTATCCAATTATATAATATTTTAATATCAAAAGAATGATATTGTCGCTCGTGCGTACATACGGATTACCTTCTCCACGAACGCGATGAGATTTATTCCCCGTCGTATCCATTCAGGACTAATTTTAATTTGATGATTAAAAATAATGTTTAAAGACTTGATATCATTCTGGATATGAATAATATACAACATATCCATAACAAACACGGATTATGTAACAAAACATATAAAATAAAATGAGGAAGTGACCTACCGAAACAATGATAATACTAAAATATTGTTAACGAATAAATATTAGAAGATCGTATATGATATCATATTTATGTATATTTATCTTTTATAATTTAATAAAAAATATTTATTTATTATACCAAAGGTTAACCTACCCTGAACCAAGGAAAATTACAAGGTAATGGTTAATTCTACAATCTATTCATTATCCGAGATGTTTATACATATTTATCTATTGGGGCCTCTTTATCATCCACATCCATATTTCATAAAAATGTATTTCAAAACATTCATAAAATTTTATAAACAATATGTTAAAGTCATTTATACCATTATTTGACTTTTTATAATATATTTATAAAGGAATATTTCTGTATTTTTCCATGAAATGTTCGTTTTATCCTTTTCGACAGAATTAAGGTAAGAATGTTTTTTAAACTTATACGGCGGGTGCGGCTAGTTTACACCGTTATAACCTTGTCAAAGCTTAACTTACAAGATTATAATACTATTTTCAAAGTTAATGTTTTCTTTTAAAATTATGTGACTCTTAAATGATTTCAAAAAGAGATATTTCTCTCAAATAGTTTTTATTTTGTCTATGTCAACATCCTTTGATGGATTTTAAGCTAATTTGAAGTTGATTTATTATGATACAAAACATCCATATTGTATTGAAGGTTTTGTGATATGTTTGACTATGGATGTGTTATTTTTTGTACCATTCATGGTTTATATAGAATTTATTGACATTTTATATGCTAGTTTTAATATTAATGTTTATGTAATGCTTAAACCTGTTCATATGAGGAATGCACTGGACATAGTAAGTGGCGAGTGGAGCCCGTTGTAGCTCCTCGATGCATCGGTAGGTCACATGAGACAACCTAGTGTCTTGGTACAAGGACTTGACAAAATATTATTTGTATTCTTGGAAAAAAGCCTTGACTATGTGGTTATGAATGTCTGGCATTATGCATTCCATCATTTGAAAGTGGATATTGATTTTGCATGTGATTATTAGACTAGTAGAATATCCATGTGAGTAAGTAAATGACATTATTTGATCTTATCTTTTTCATATTATGATAAAGTTCATGTTTAAAAGGCTTTTGTTTTAATCTTATACATCTCCCTGAATGTTTTTTCTTGTTTATGAAAGTTTCCGCTATATTGATATCTTTATTGAGCATCCGTTCTCACCCCTTTCTATGTCATATTTTTCCCAGGATGTGAAGACGAATTTTATGTCTGACCTGCAGGGATAGTTTGAGGGGTTATGTTTGTGGACTGTGGAAACAATGTTGTTGTAGTGATCCATTTTATGATGTAATTTAATCCTTACAAATATATCTAGTACTTCCAAGGCTACTAAACTAATCGGTCTTTCGAGTCTTGATCTTTTGTGATCATTCCAATGTTAGGTAATAATGAACCAACTCTGGGTAACTAGGTTCAGGGCATTATAGATGGTATCATATGAAGTTTAGTACAAACCTTGGAAGCTAGATTTTTATAAACTCCGATTAGAGCACATTACCCTAAGATAAACTTCAAGGATTAGTATAGATGAACTTCCTAGAATATTGGTATTGTAGTGATTTTGTGATTTTTCCAAGCAATAAATCTCTGTCTAGATACGACCTGGTAGAGGTGGCTATGACACAGATGTACCTAGGGTTAAAACCCGAAACCACCGCTTTGAGATAGTCTCGAACGAGAACTAGTGCACGATAATGGGCCATGTTGCTCTCTTGGTTACAACACTCTTGGGGGATATGAAAAGGATAATTCTCATTTTCTTTACAATCCAATAGAATGGGTTATGAGTATATACTTCTTCAAAGATTTTTTTATGATTATGGATTATATCCATAAACTTTTCAGTTTATGTTAAGTGTTTTTCAAGTTGGGATTTATGTATTTCGATTCATAAACTATTCTAGTTTATGCCATTGTTTTGAAATGGATCCTAGTGGAAGGAATGGAAACAGTATCAATGCACACACTCCAAGTAGGGATTTCCCTCCAGCTCAAGATAATTATAGTAGAGTGGGTGATACAAATAGTGCTGATCAGCTTATCACTATATTGGGACAACTCACTCAGGTTATGAATAACAACCTTACTCGTATGGAGAACCCTGATCTACAGTGTGGAGGATCAATGTTAGATCGCTTTATGAGGAAAAAACCACCAACATTCAATGGGAGAACAAATCACCTAGTAGTAGGGAAATGGATAAATTCCTAAGAGAAAATATTCTATGTCGTGGGGTGTAGCGAAATGGAAAATGTTGTTATGGAAGTTTACCGCCTCATTAGAGATGCTGACCAATGGGGGTCATTGATTCAAAACACGAAGGAAGATGATGAATTATCAAATATTGAATGAAGAGAGTTTAAATAATTTTTCTTGGAAAAATACTTTCCTCGTGACCATTGAGCGGATATGGAAAGGCAATTTCTGCGTCTAAGGAAAAAGGGGGATGAGAATGTCACAAAGTATGAAGCTAAATGTACAAGGTTAGAGAGGCATGCTGCAGATTATATACATAACCCATGAAGTAAGATTGATCGTTTCTTTGATGGGTTAAAACCATTTTTCCATAGATCATTAGTCTCACAATCCTTATCGTCATACAGAGATATTGTCTCATGTGTTACCAAGACAAAAAATATTTCTCTATGTATTATGACTTTAAAGAAAAGAAAGAGAAGAAGAGATATTCTGAACACTCTAGAAAAGAAAATAAGGGGAAGAAGGGAATAGTTGAATATCCATCCTACAATAAATGTTGGAAGAAACACCCTGGTACTTGCTTGAAAGGAATGAGAGTCTGTTACAAGTGTTGTCAAAAAGGCCACCAAGCTCGTGATTGAAAGGAGAAAAAAGAAGTTTTCGATTTTGAATGCTATGATTGTAGAGAAAGGGGGAATTATGTGAATGAATGTCTTAAGATCCAAGGGAACATACCTCAGAAAAGTCCAAGGGATTAATTCTAAGATTATGCTTTCACTACTGTTGAGGTTAAAGCTCTGAAAGACATGGTGGTAGGTAATTTAATGGTTTTCTCAAGTTTATAAAATGCATTATTTAATTATTGATCATCAAATTGTTTCATATCTTACCACTTTGCTAAGAAAATTAGATATTTCCAATTTGATTTAACAAGGGAGTTGTTAGTCAAAACTCCTAAGGTAAGTATCATCACAACAAAGTTTTGTGAATCAGTTCCCATTAGAGCATATAAATGTTCTTTATCTTCTGATCTTATCGTCATACCCATGATTGAATTTGATATAATCCCCGGTATGGATTGGATTTTGGACAATGATGCAAAAATATATTGTACTAAGGAGGTTACAATTTTGGATGATGATAAAGAGTACCTTATCATTAGAGCAGAAACGTCATCACCTAATTCTTATCTAGATCTACCCTCAGTATCTCAACTAAATTAAATTATTGGGGAGGAAGAGAATGAAATAATTTTGGGTGAGGAAAGGGGTGTTCGAACAGATTATGTACCTATTATTCAAGAATATGTTGATGTTTTTTCAGAAGATTTACCTTGACCTCATCCAGAATGAGAAATTGAGTTTTCCATTGATTTAATTCATGGATAAAGGCCCATATCGAAGACCCCTTATAGAATGACCACTGTAGAATTAGTGGAACTAAAGAAATAACTAGAGGAATTGAGTAATAAAGGATTTATTCACCCTATTGTTTCTCTATGGGGAACCCCTGTTCTTTTTTTATTAAGAAAGATGGATTGATGAGGTTGTGCATTGACTTGAGGGAGATAAAAGCTATAATAATAAAGAAAAAGTATCCCATACTTCGCATTGATGATTTATTTTACCAACTACATGGAGGTAAAAGATTTTAAAATATTGAACTTTGATCTGAACACCATCAGTTATGCGTGAAGAAGGAAGACATTCTGAAGAGAGCATTTCGAACCTGTACAGGCATTATGAGTTTACAGTATTTCCTTTTGGGTTGACTAATGCACCCTTCATCTTCATGGATCTAATGAAGAGAGGTTTCAAGTAATATCTTGATGACTTTGTAGTGGTATTTATCGATGATATCTTGGTATACTCAAAAATCTACGAAGATCATGAAAATCACGTGCGCATTATCCTGAAGACTCTTAAATGACATTAATTATTTGGGATGTTTAGCAAGTGTGAATTCTGGATTCAAGATATTTTCATATATGGACATATTTTCTCTAAGGATGTAATCTCTATTGATCCTTCTAAGACAAGAGAAATCCAAGAATGGCCAGCACCAATGAGTATAACCGAGGTACACTGTTTTATTGGTTTAGTAGGTTATTATCGACGTTTTTTCCTAAATGTTGCCCGATTGGCTAACCCATTAACGATGCTCACACGTAAAGGGGTTAAATTTGTTTGGAAAAAAGAGTGTCAAGAATGCTTTGAGTAAATGTAGAGAATATTAGTCAAAAATCCTATATTGACCCTACCATCAGGGAATGATGGGTTTGTTATTTATAGTGATGCTTCAAAGAGAGGACTTGGTTGTGTCCTTATGCAGAATGATAGGGCTATTTCCTATGCATCACGACAGCTAAAAATATCATGAGAAAAACTATCCTACTCATTATCTTGAGTTAGCAGCTATAATATTTGCATTGATGATACAGATACATTATCTCTATGGTGTAAAATGTGGGATATATAATGATCACATGAGTTTGAATTATATTTTCTCATAGAAAGAACTCAATATGAGGAAAAAGAGATAGATTTAACTACTCAAGGATTATTATTGCACGATACACTACCACCCAGGGAAGGAAAATAATGTGGCATATGCCTTGAGTAGAAAAGATCATGAAGTTTTGATCAAAATGAGAGTTGAAAAGGATCCTATATACATGCATCTAGTAAAGATGGATATGGGAATAAACCTGGAAGGTGAATCATCAATTATTTTTCAAATGGTTTCCAAACCTTCCTTACTAGAAAAGATAAAGAGTTCTATGATCGATGATAAATACTTTCAAAAAAATATTAAAGCTGTGAATGATGGGATATTGAGTGAATTTTTGTATGAAGATGTAATATTGAAATTTGGGAAGAGAATTTGTGTTACTAATATACCTGATCTAAAAAGTGAATTGTTGGATGAATCTCATAGTTATAATTTCTCTATACACCCTGGGAGCACCAAAATGTATAGATATTTGAAGGAACATTTTTGGTGGGACTACATGAAGAGGGAGATTGCTAATTTTGTTTCAAGATGTATGGTTTGTCAACAAGTGAAAGCTGGAAGGAAACAACATATAGGATTCTTGCAACCAATTCTTATACCTAAGTGGAAATGGGATAATATTACGATGGACTTTTTCATGGGACTACCAAAGAATCCTAGAATGAACAATGCAATATGGGTCATTGTTGATCGTATTACCAAGTCCTCAAATTTTCTTGCTATAAGAGATGATTTACCACTTTAAAGTCTAGAAAGACTATATAATAATGAAGTTGTGAGACTTCATGGAGTACCCCTATTGATTGTTTCTAATCATGATCCATGTTTTACATCATGTTTCAAGAAAAGTCTTCAGAAATCCATGGATAATAAACTTCGTTTGAGCACTACCAACCACCCCCAAACTGATGGACAATTAGAACAGACTATTAAAACATTTGGGGACATGTTGAGATATTTCTCACTTGACATTCAAGGTATTTGGGATCAATATTTACATCTGGTAGAATTCTCCTATAACAATAGCTTCCATTCAAGTATTCAGATGGCACCATATGAAGCATTATATGGATAGAGATGTCGAACACCAACCTATTGGGATGATGTTGGTGAACGAAAACATGTAGGCCCAGAACTTGTGGAGGAAACAATAGAAAAGGTGAAGGTAATACAAAACCACATCAATGTAGCTCAAAGTAGACAGAAGATCTATGCCGATAATCAAAGGAAGGATTTGGAATTTCAGGTAGGAGATCATTTTTTCTTGAATTTATCTTCATGGAAGGGTGTTATACGTTTTGGTAATAAGGGTAAATTGAGTCCCAGGTACATCAGACCTTTCAAAATTCTAGAATGAATTGGGGTTGTAGGTTATCGTTTTGCAATGCCACAAAGTCTCTCCAAAGTTCAAGATATATTCCATGTATCACTATTGAGAAAATACATTCCTGACCCAACACATGTACTCACTTATGGGGAATTAGAATTGGAACCCGATTTGACATATTGCGAAGTGCCTATCAAGGTTCTTGATAAAAGAGAACAACTACTTAGAAACTGGATGAATCGACTGGTATAAGTTCTATGGGGAAACCATTAGATGGACGAGGCAATGTGGGATCCTGAGGAAATTATGATGAAGAACCACTATATTTTATTTATGTAGTAATATTCTAGAAATTTAGAGGATGGAATAATTTGAATGAGGGGAAAATTTAACCCCCCAACCTTCTATGGTACGCTTCTCTTTGAATAATGCAATAGTTTGCATTGTAGGAAACTTCAAGTTCTAACACACCATAACCAATCAAACTATCCATTATTAATAGTAATACCAATGTTTTAAAATTTTATAAATTTTATCATTCAAAATGGACTTCATTTTTTGATTCGGATTATCCAAATTAGCTTAGAGTGAATTTTTGGTATTTTTATGAAAATATTCAATTTTTGATGAATAGAGAAAAACACTGAGTTATCGGTTAAAATATAATTTTGATTTAAATAATTAGTTATTTTAATTAATTTTTTTATGTAAAAATAGATACCTAATACCTATATAAGTTCAATTTATTCATTGGAGTCATTTAATAATAAGTTTAGATATAAAAAAATTTTATTGAACTTTTCACTATCTTTTACCCACCTCCTAGGAGAATTTGAAAATTCACATAAAACATAACTTTACATATTCTGTGAGTATATATTCAAAAATCAGAGAGACACAGTTGATATCAGTAAGTAAAATTTGGTTCTATAAGATAAAAAATATTTTTTGGTGAATAGTAACTTTTTTCTTTTATTTACCACAGTTAAAATAAAATAGGGTAGTTAAGGGTAAAATTGGTATTTTTATTACCATAACACATGTCCTAATTCTATTAGATCAGTATAATTCGACCAAAAACAACATTAGGAATAAAATATAAACCTCTTTGGTCCACTTGGATTAGATTAGGACATTTATTATTATTTTATTTAAAGGAGAGTTAAAAGAGTTAAAATCATAGTTTAATAACTAAAATTTTTTTAATATAGTTTTATATATAAGATAAATCTGATTACAAATACTCATTAGAAATATGAAATTATTTCCTACATAAATATATTTTATTTCTAATTTTTATACATTAAATAATTTAATTAATTTATGACACAACGGTGATGCAATAATTACCTTATTATTGAAATATTAAAATAATTGATATTATAAATAACCAAATAAATGTAATTTGAGACTTTTTATGAATTATAATAATTTTATAGGTTAATATGACATTTTAGGGTGGGTTAAATTTATTTTTTTCGTAGTAATAATGCTGTTATAAATTTAGAAAAAACAAAATACCAAATAGTGTAAAAATTGACATAAAAGAGTTTTTAAAACAAATATTATATTATTAATTTATATTCATTTCCCAAAAATCTTAGGATTGTCCATAAGACTTATATAATTATATTTTTATCATTAATGAACCACTTGGGGTTCTCTTGGATGTATATTGTAAGTTTATTTACCATATAATATAAAAATAGAAAGAGACATGGTAAATGTCAAACTATTTAACTAAGAGTTAAATCTAAAAGATAAGGTTAATATAGTGCCCCAAACATGTATAAAAACTATTGGGTGAGTTTTTTAGACCCATAATTACCTCAGACTTTAAATAATTAACTTTGGAGACATTATAAAGTAAATTTTGTTTATTATTAATTAATATTTCTAGCTTTTTTTAAGGTGCCCCTCACTCCACTTATAAAAGTGAAATCCCCATTCTCTCTAATTCACACCATCAAAGCCATTTGGATCATCCAAACTCTGCCGAAATATTCTATCAACTTCCCTCACTTAATCCAAGAGGCCTTACTTTAGTCAGAAATCCAACTTAAGGATCCCTTTTGATCAAATCAAAAGGAAGAACCCAAAGAAGAGGTAAATAATTAATCACCTCATTCAAGTTTTTTTCTTCTTCCACATATTCTATCCTTTTTGATTCCATTATAAAATAATAACTCTAGTATATTCTATATAATGTGATGTTATTATAATTATGGTACACCCATATTCACTATTCTATCCATCCTTTTAATGACATGTCCCCATACGTGCGTACGTACGGCTTACCGTCTCCACGTTGTGGTGTAGTTGTTATTGAATACATTATTATTTTGATGGGTATTATAATGATTTACAATTGATGTAAATAATAAATATAACATGATAATGATTCTGTATATATGATATACCATCTAATTATATAAGATTTTAATATCAAAATAATTATATTGTTTCTCATGCGTACGAACGGATTACCGTCTCCACGAACGCCATGAGATTCATTCCCTATCGTATCCATTTAAGAATAATTTTAATTTTATGATTAAAAATAACGTTTATGGACTTGATATCATTCTGTATATTAATAATATACAACCTATCCATAACAAACACGACTTATGTAAAAAAACATATAAAAGAAAACGAGTAAGTTAACACCCAAAACGACGATAATACTAAAATATTATTAACAAAGAAATATTATAAAATCATATATGATCTAATATTTATGTATATGATTATTTTATGATTTAATAAAAATTATTTAACTATTCTACAAGTGGTTAACATACCCTTGACCAAGTAAAAGTACAAGGTAAGGGTTAATTCTACAATCTCTTCATTATATGAGGTTGTTTATACATAATTATCTACTAGGACCTGTTTATCATCAATATCCATGATTCATAAAAATGTATTTCAAAACATTATTAATATTTTATAGACTATGGGATAAATTAATTTATACCCTTGTTTAACTTTTTATAAGATTTTTATTATGTAATATTTCTTTCATTTTGCAAGCAAGGTCCTTTTTAACCTTTTCGACAAAATTAATGTAAGAATGTTTTTTATACTTATACGGTGGCTGCGGCTATTTTCCGCCATTATAACCTAGTTGAAGCTACCCTTATAATCTTATAAGAATATTTTTAAAGTAAATGTTTTCTTTTATAATTATGTGACTTTTAAATGATTTCAAAAACATATATTTCTCTCTAATAGTTTTTATTTCACCTATATCAACATCCTTTGATTGATTTTAAGCTTATTTGAAGTTAATCTATTATGATACAGAAAATCCATATTGTATTTATGGTTTTGTGATATGTTTGAATATGGATGTGTTATTTTTTATAAATTCATGTTTTATAGAGAATGTATTGACATTTCATATGATTGTTTTAATATGAATGTTTATGTCATGTTTAAACCTATTCATATGAGGAATGCATTGGACTTAGAAAGTGATTGGTGGAGCTCGCGGTAGCTCCTCGATGCGTCTGTAGGTCTCATGGGACAAACTAATGTCTTGTCACAAGGCCTTTACAAAATCGTATTTGTAGTCTTGGCATAAGGCCTTGACTATGTGGTTATGAAGGACTTTAATTATGCATTCCATCATTATGAAAGTGGCTATTGATATTTCATGTAATTATTAGACTATTATAATATCCATGTGAGTAAGTAAATGGAATTATTTGATTTCATAGTTGCCATATCATACTGAAGTTCATGTTTAACAGGCTTTTGTTTTAGTCTTATACATTTCCGTAAATATGTATTCTTATTTATGAAAGTTTCCGCTATATTGTTATCCTTACTGAGCATCTTAGCTCACCACATTCTATGTTTTATTTATCCTAGGATGCGAAGAATTATTTTACGACTGACATGAAGGGATAGTCTGAGAGGTTATGAGTGTGGCCTATGGAAACAATGATGTTTTAGTTTTCCATTTTATGAAGTAATGTAAAACTTACGAATGTATCTAGTACTTCCAAGGATACTAAACTAATCGGTGTTTCGAGACTTGATTTTTTTGTGATCATGCCAATGTTATGAAATAATTCACCATGTCTGGGTAACTAGGATGTACATGGGAATCATTAGGCGAGGAAAATCATCAATCCTTTCTCAAATTATTACTCAACCATCCCTCTTGGAGAAAATAAAATATTCTCAAATAACGGATGTGAAAATTCTGAAAAGGGTGGATGCTATCAGAAATGGGAAATCCTCAGAGTTTGTGGTCAACAAAGATAGATTTATTATATTTAGGTCACGATTATGTTTACTATATGATCCAGATATAAAAAGGTGCTTCTGAATGAAACACATAGGTCAATCTTCTCTATTAATCTTGGGAGCACAAATATGTATCAGATCTCCGAGAAAACTTTTTGTTGGACAATATGAAAATGGAGATTGCTAAATATTCCTAAAAGTGGCTGGTATGTCATCATGTGAATGAATAGAAGAAATATTATAAAGGGATGATGCAACCACTACCCATATCTAAATGGTAGTGGGAGAAAATTACCATGGATGTTTTCACTTGACATCCGAAGACATCCAATGGAAACAATGATATATGTGTCGTTGTGGATCAACTTATGAAGACAACTCACTTAATTGCTCTTCGGGAGGATTTATCATTAAATAAAATGTAATAGATATATATCAGGGATATCGTAAGGATCCATGGAGTACCACAATATACTCTATCTGATCGAGATCCATGATTAACCTCAATGTTTTGGAAGAGTCTTCAACATGCTCTGGATACTAAGATGAACATCAGTAAGACTTATCATCCTCAAACTGATGGCCATCTTGAGTGGACTATCCAAACACAAGAGTACATGTTGGGATAATGTTTAATTGAATTTAATGGATGATGAGATCCACATCTTCCTCTTATTGAGATCTCATACAATAACTGTTCCCACTCATGCCTCCAAATGGTTCCTTATGAATCCCTCTACAGGAAAAGGTACAGAACACTAGTGTTTGGGGATGATGTCGGTGAGCGTAAGCTACTATGACTTGAAATGGTCAGTGAAATGGTGGATAAGGTGAAATCTATTCAACTGCATATCAAAGAGTCCCAATGTTGAAAGAACAGTTATGAAGACAACCGTCTATGAGACATTTAATTCATAGTGGGAGATATGGTATTTCTACGCATATCTCTATGGAAGAAGGTCATGAGGTTTGGAAATAAAGGGAAGTTATGTCCTTCGTACATCGGCCCCTTCGAGACTCTGGATCATGTCGGGGTTGTGGTCTATCGACTAGTACTTCAACCTACCATGGACAAAGTACATTATGTGTTTCTGGTATCCCTCTTAAAGAGTTACATTTGAGACCATTCACATGTAATCTCTTCAAAAGATGTACAATTAGAGGACAATCATTATTACGAGGATCAACTTGTGAATATCATATATCATTGATAAAAACATCTAAAAAATAAGACAATTTCCCATGTCACGGTTTCGTAAAAAATCCACAAGTTTAAAGAAGTGGCATAGGAATCAGAGGAAGAGATTTGGCAGTGTTACCCACATCTGTTTTATCGTTGTAATAGGAAATTTTGACTATGAAATTTTATAAGGGGGAAGATTGTAAGGACCCAAAAATTCATTAATGAAAATGCATCTTTGTCTATCTGAATTTCATCTTATGGTTGTGAAAAATGTATGCATTTATTTGATTTTATGTTCTAGATTTTAAATTAACATTAAAAATTATGAATGTGGATAATATATCCATTTAATAGTGATCACAGGATTAGTATAAATATAGGGCTTTAACTAATCCAATTTACTCAAAAAAGGAATTCATGTCCTCATCCATCAGACATGCCCCATATGAACCCCATTTGTCATAGATCCAAAAGGTGGTGGTTTCATTTTTCTTTTTTCTTGACCAAGCCCAATCCGAGATTCAATACTTTAATCATGAGAAGAACTTCCTACGGGAGAAGTGGAAGTTAATATAGATTACCACATGAGTAATGTTATCGGGGAAACCCCTAGAGTCTGTAACCATTGTGTAGCTTACCATAAGGTCTTATGAGGGTGATTTATGTATTTATATAATAAGACCCTTGAATTATGATTATATTCATTATTTTTTATATAATAATGAAAACAATTTCATTTAATTATTGTTACATATTAAATAGTTTTTAAAGAAACAATATTATTTTTTAGTAAATGTTCAACTAAGGCATATATTTTGATAAATTAATTTATTTTTTAATTAAATAATAATCTAATGAAATATTATTATCTGTAAATTGATTTTTATTAAGTACAACGGATCACATAATTTTTATGAAAACAATTGTAATTTTATTAAGAGTTGAATGCTATTTTTGTTAAAACCCATGAAGTTTCGATAAATGTAATTTTTTATTTAAAAAGTGATAATTCAAATATTTGGAAAATATTTGGAAAAAATTAATATTATTTATGGAATCAGGAAATTGAAATTATCCAATGCTGAATTTTTCATGATTTTCAGAGAGTCGAATTTTTGGGTAATATATAAATAACGATTAAATATATTATGTGTTTTTGACATCATAATGACAAAAAGTGAAGTAATAAAATAAAATAAACATTATGATCGACCAATATATGTTTTACAATTAATATAATGTGATTTTAGGTTTGTTTTATTTATATTACCATGCTTTTGTAGACCCTTCATTACATACAAAATATTTTATCTTTTTAAATTGATTTCATCAAGAGTGTGACTCACATCAACATATGAAACCCTTTTATTTTAAAAATTTCTACCATTTTCCATATAAAATATTATTTTCCACTTCCCATTTCCAAAAATTGTGGAAAAAAATTGTGGGCTAGTTTGTGGTTTTGATTATTTTTATGTGTGGTTTCCCAAACCTAAATAATGAATAATTATATCTCCTTTCCTATATAAACCCACCCAAGCTCTCACTTTATCTTCACTCAAAGCCTATGGAGTTCTTCTAAACTTTTCCATTTTATCTATAGAATCCTCACAAGGCTCTCCATTCTTCCATGAAGTATCTCTCAAGCCCCACCCAAGCCTTTGGGAGGACACATCCAGGTAAAGGATTTATTCATTTTTATTTTTGTCTCAATTTCATTTTGTTGTTATATGCATTTACATTCATTTAAAAATGTTGAGGTATGATTTCTAAACTCCAACATACATCCCTCTTTCTATTTTAATTATGGTAGAACCTTTTCTCTCTCATTAATAACATTCATGAACACTCATTACTACTAAAAAATTACGAATGAAATTTTCTAACTCATCATTTAAATTCAAGAAATTCATTGGTATTATGAATCATAATTCCATTACATATTTTGTGAAATGTATCTATGTTACCCCTTATAGTACGTTTCATGTACATATGACGAGATACCCCTTTTTCACTCATCAATCATTTTTATGAATTCTTATGTCATGTCGTTACACTTGCAAAATTTCACCGATTTTCCAAGATAATGTCATTATGTAGTGAATACCCTTCCCATTTATCTATCAAGGGTATTAAAAATTATGAATATTTAATTATTTATTATTAATCGTCATTTATGTATTCTACATCTCTTTACTAAGGAATAATTGATGATGATTGATTCCATGTTTTATGATCCACGTGGCACACTTAGGCCTGAAATGAAATATTTATGAAGGGTGCGCCCTGATAGCACTTCATTGCATTGAGTAATGTATAGTATCATGATAAGTCATGTGCAATGAGTGTCAACTTAGGCTAATTCAATTGCAAATAGGGTTTACTCATTCTTCATGGGAAATGTTGGTTTACTCATACTCTATGTGCAATGAGCCTTGGCGCATGCTAATATCATGTTAAATATTATTGCCACATCTCCATGTTATGATTATCATTCTTTATCATGCCTTTATGTTCACGTTACTCTTGTTATCCATTGATATTCCTATTGTTTAACATGTATTTAACTCCTCATGGTATTCCATGTTTATTCCCTTACTAGGATTTATTTCTCACCCTTTTCTTGTGCATGTCTTCAGGATATCCAATGCAATGCTAAGTACGAGGGAATGTAGTGGTCATGTAAAAGAGGTTTTCAATAATATGTTGCATTTTTTTGTTTTAATTTGTTATGTAATGTTCCTAAGACCCAAATACACTATTCCTATCAATATTTTATGTGGCATCAAGTGATGGTTTTAGGAAATATATTATGATTATGTGTGAAATAAAAGTAAGGTTGTTATAATGATTCACTGAACCTAAATATGAAATTATTGGGAAACTATTTTTTAATTATGACTGGGAGATGGTGGTATGGAATGCATTCAGGGATTTCAAAATGAAGAGGGGATTTCAAGCAGTTCTTTTTTCCCTCCTTTAGTACTGATTCCAAGCAGTGGTATCTTCATGTATAGAAAGGAAGGGAAGAGAAATCATGCTTGCTTCAAGATTTGGGGAATTTCGACACTACAGAATGAACTATGTTATAAATAAATATATGTGAGGATAACATGTATCACCCCTAAAACAAGGAATCTTGTTTTGGCCATGGCCTAGCTATAAAAATACTGGGAGATAGTCACCTCTATTATACCTCTTCTACGCTATAGTTCATTCACCAAAATTGTCATCATACTGGTACATGTTTGGCGGGTTTGGTGTCAACAACCTGAAGAGGGTATAAAACATAACCCTGATGGGTCATGTCACATGGGGATCATTCAAGGAGTAGGGTCATAATGGGTAAGTGGGACTTCGTCCTGCCGGCCTTCCATGCATACTTAATAAGAGGTGACTCTCTCTATACAGAATCCTAGGCTATACTTCTGAGTCTACATTTTTGTATTCATAGAAACATCATATTTAATGTTACAGAGATATAATATTTTTCAATTTATAATGATATTATTGGTAAATGAACAATCACATGGTCCATTGAGTACTAAAAAAGATGGACCATGGAGTTTGTTAATAATAACATCAACATATCCTATACATGGCATGAAGATAATATTGTTGATGAATTCCATGTTTCTAAGGATACTCAAAATGAAAAAATATCCGATTTTTTTACGCCAAGGATCATTTTTCTAGAGGTATTATATTTTTTTATTTATGATTCTCTAGAACTACAAAATTACATACCATTGGGATGTTGGTTTCCCCTTGTTGTTTCTTCTTGTTCTTTATTGGATAATAAAATAAAAAATTTTGTGCTGATGTTAATTTTATTTCTATATATTTTATTATAGGTAAATAATAAAAGGAATTATTTCATCCTATAGCTCCATATAATGTAAAAAAGTGTATGTTTCTAACCACCATGTTCTATCAATATTGATTTAGGAATCTAAATAGTTTCATTATCTATATAAATTTTTATTTTTGTCCAAGTGTGAATACTAGTCATTATGTAACTGATTATGAAACTTTTAATTAGTCTACCACTTTCCTATAAAAAGGGAGATAATGAATAAAGTAGTCTTGAACTATGTTTGCGATGCAAAACTAATCCAAATTAAATTCATTAATCCACCATAAAATGGTAAGTATATAGTTGTGAGGATGGCTTCTATTAGGGTACATGTGGGGAGATGTTTCAAGAAGATGTAATGGTTGGGATCTTTATAGAAGATGATCCACATATTATCTAGAACTAGACACAACGAATTATTTTTATTTCCTAACCTCCAATGGGATAAAGGATTTCTTCATTGAGGTACGTTTCTAGTTTCATTCCATCTTGGATTGAGGGTTCTTGAATAACTTTCTACTAGAGGATATATGAGAAATCATAGGACTAGTTTTCTAATCTATAATGATATAATTTAACTATATATTATAACTTTAAGGGTTGATATTTTTGTGTATATGATATGTTTTAAAATATAATTGGATAATTTCTATGAGTTATTATGATCAGATATATGTGATATGGATTCTTCTGATTGATTGAAATAAAATATATTAAAATTTATAAATAATTATACAAGTATATGAATCCGCATATGAGAAATTAGGGAATTAGAACAGATGGGGGTTAATGGGGCCCGACGATGAAATAAATGGGTTAGAAAGAACAACATTAGACTATGTCAATAAAAAGATAAATAACAACAGTGATAATCATTCTACTTCTTGAGTGATAAAATACTATGTTTTAAAATATGAAATTAATTTTTTTAAATAGTGGTAAGAAAATCATAAATGGAATGGATCAAAAAAACCCATAAAAAATAATACATACTAGATCCATGAGTAATGAAATAGGATTTGATCAATGTAAATGATATCATAGATATGATAAATTTATTCTTAAGGAAAACAATCCTTCTCTAGAAGTTGAACATGATTAAAAGTGGGATAAAAAATTTTTTCCATATGTTTCATCAAATAAAATCAATGAACCCAAACCATATGACTATAAGGATTAGTTCAGATTGATTCAATAATTATTTTAGGATTTTGGAAAGATATTTAATGGGAATTTATATAGATACATATTGAAAATAGATAAATTAAAGGTACATCAATGTGACTGTATGGTCCTGAAAAATCCGCAAAGGAGAATGATGATCCCCTTTAACTCAAGGAAGATTCTACCCAACTCCCCCTCAAAGGGATGGGAAAATGTGGAAAGTACTCAAGGATGGAGAAGGAGGAACCGGTTCATGGACCCATTTAATGTTAACGACGCACAACCGGTTCTGTGAAGTGTCCATCCTCTACGGACCGTCATCGTTCACGAAACCGAGGTGGAAACCCTCCGCGGTCGTGAAGAAGGACAAGCACCAATCCGGTCCACCATTCTGGACTACCCCAGTCGTGAGCTGCGTCAGCCGGCGTGAACCACCTCCACTGTCGTTCGCGAAATGGAGGTGGAACCCTCCGCGGCCGCGAAGCACTCACCGAGTATGGTTCGTGGAGGAGGAGTGTTTAATGCCCACTACGAGTCACAGATTGACCAAGTCAGTCGTAAACCGGGTTTTTGGTCATGGGCCTCTGCAAAAGGTGCCACGTGACCACATATACATCTCTTTCCCCACACCATAAAAGGAGACTAAGGGGGAAAGGGAAAAGGATGGGGATTTAGAGGAAGGTAACGGAGAGGAGATCAGTCAGATTCGGGTGGAAGGATTTTGAAGGAAGGCTTAGGATTTCGAAAGTTCCATTTTGCGAACTAAAATAGGTAAACCTGGGATCGAACTAATAAGGAAATGAAAATGCATGATAATTTGGTGAACCGTGAACTTAAAATAACAAAAAAGAGAAAACCGCGAACCAGGGTCCCTCCGCATATGTACTCCCCACGGACCAGGGAGTTTATGCCTTTTTTCCGATCCGTCGCACCGCGTAGCACCCTCTTACGTGGGAAAAGCCTCGACCGACAAACCCCTGACCGGTGCCAACCTTGGCTGTCATTGCTCGCGTAGAACCCTCCGCGTACCAACCTTGTGTGCGGATCAAACCCGAAGCCTCGAACCCTCCGGGTTCACTGGATTACAATCAATCTGCAGACCCTCCTGGTTCGCGGACGGCCTCTCAGTCCGCAGACCACCCTGGTTCACGGACGACCTCTCAGTCCGCGGACCACCCTAGTTAGCGGACGACCTCTCAGCCTACGAACCACCCTGGTTTGAATACGACCTCTCCAGCCACGTAGCAATTCCCAAAGCGAAGGGCGCCCCCACCCATACCCTTGTGTGTCCTGGCAAAACCTTTGGAGTTCCCATTCCCCGAGACAGATAAAATCCCTCCAATCTAGCCTGATCTTCCGTGAATCCTTCACTGGCCTACTCATCGGCCTGGAGCTGAGGCCTCCACCAGAGCCACCAGTTCCGTGTGGTGTAACCCTCAGGCTCATCAGCACGCCATTTTGAGTTCACATACCCACAGTAAGTAGAGGCGAAGAGGTTGCCCTGACCCTTGAGCAGATTCTTGAAGCATTCATGGGTTCACATTCCCATGGTAATGTGGATTTTGAGCTCGGGAGTCCCCTTTTTTCCCCTCCACTTGTTTAGGGCTCCTTAGGGGTAGTAAAATACCAATCAGAAGGAAGCCCTCATGCACTGCAAGAGAGGACATGGGCACAGGAGAACCCCCTTTCCCTATCCCACTGGGCTTCATCACCATGGGCATCCATCTCAGAGTAAGCCTCGACTTTTTGGGCGTCCAACCTGGAGTAAGCCCTGACTTAATGAGCCTCCCTCTGGCGTAATCCCCACTCCACTTATCACGGATGCACCTTTGACGACGTGATCCCTTGGTCCTTGTTGCCTCTTGTTTCTCATATCGAGCATGACTCACGTGGGATTAGAGTGAGCATCGACCATGAAATCCTCTTATGGGCCTCCTTAGAGTGTAAGACTCAATCCATCACCCTGGGCCTCCTCAGAGTGTAAGCCCAAATCCATCATTCTGGGTTTCCTCAGAGTGTATGTCCCAAGACAATGCGAACTATGAAGACTTTGATTCCCTACCATAGGGATACGCAGGAAGCCTCCATGAGGTTCAAGCCCGATCACAATCGGACCCCTGGGTCCACCTGGGTGTCAATTCTCTGACACCCTGATTCGAACTACGTGGACTTTGATCCCCGCCTCATAGGCAGGGTATGTAGGAGTCCTCTATGAGGTTCAATCCCAACAACCGGTCGACCCGACTGTCCTCATAACGGTTCACCGCGCCACTCCCAGTGCCTCCTCAATGAGTTCTGACTCATCGGGGTCATTAATCCAACGAGGGATGGTAAATCTTGGGTATAAATGATTTTGAACCCCTGCGTTCACCTGACCATTGCCCGCCTGGAGAAATCTGTGGATACTATGATATGGTATAAACCAAAGTTTCGTGAACATATGAATACATCTTAAATCTATAAGAGATTCCCGGAACATGCAATAATTCCCCCCAAAAGGGTGCGATGAGCCCGACTTCCCATCCTCTTGACCAATGTGAGTTCTTAAGCATCACTGGACAAATTGCATGGAGAACTCTTGCCTTTGGAAAGCATGTCCATGAATCGTTAGATATAGAACCGTTGGGCGTTTTTATACTGACCCAAAACAAAAATGGTGATCCCGATGTGAATCTTTAACCAAGACTATAGTATTTAACCTAATACCACCATTTTCCCCCTTATACTCTCAATGAGGACCAAGAAAGGTCATTAAATACACATGGGATCATGAGATGCTACTTTGACGGGTTTGCTGTTTGTATTTGTTAAAATGTTTTACAGGTACCTTGAGAACTCCCTTGAATCCAATGGCGTCCCAAAGGAACTCACAAGCACATGATTCCAACAACGCAATGACCAGAAGTCCTCACCTACGGAGGACCCCGTCACCCACCCAGTGTCTGCAACGCTGGGTCTCAGATGCGCTGATCTGAGAGTACCATGTGAATGGTACTCTCCCAACGGTGAAGGCGGCCATGCAAGCTCTCCAATTCCCCATCACTCACTAGTCGCCTACCTAGAAGCAGCCATAAAGGCAGATCCAGATAGCCCATATCGTTGTCTCCAACCGTTTTGGGAGTCTATCCCCAGAACGGGACAATCTGTACCTCCCTTATCTTAGGGAGGAAAATGAGGTCGACATTTAGGACTTCATCCCCACCGAACGGGGGGCCCACTCCAAGTCCCCCTCCAGAAGACGTCATCGCGGTCACACTGCGATTCAACATCCTCGTGCCGAGGAGGATGTCTCCCCGAGGATTCAGGCCCACGCTCCCCGAGCTCCGGCCCCTCGGACCGCACGACGAGGGAGGCAGACGTACAATCAGGGATAGGTCATCACCCTGGTCTCTGAGGAGGAGCTCCACTACCCAGCCACAATTTCGTACCATGAACAAGAACCTACACCTGTTCGCTCCTCTCGAGACCGCCATCTAGACATGGCTGTATCATACAAGACGACACGCATCCCCGCAGAGATCCTTCAAGCCCTTCGCTCACACAGGACCTCACTTACCCAGAAGGCACCTCTCCCTGCCCAGGGTCGTGTAGCCCACCAACCTGACGTGGTGGCGACCCAGCGCCTCCAGGACCAGCTCCTAGTAGTTGCTTCTGATGCCCGCCATCCTGATATGGTGGCGATCAACAAAGCCCACCACCCAAATGTGGCGTCAAATCATAGGTGGGCACGTCTCCCCACCAACAAAGGCCACCAAATCAATATAGTGGGAAACCAATATATGTAGGGACAAATCCCTATGGATGCATGTAAATTCCTCCATCCCGATGTGGCAACCAACGGAGAGATAAACCGGTGTATCCCGGTACAGGGGAAGATTCGTTCACCTGCCCCGACACAGGAGAATTGTCAGTAACCACTGACTACCAGAGTACCAGAGCAGGATATTCCTACTATGATACCGGAATGGTCCTTCATACCCATTCTAGCCAAAGATGTCTCTCTACATATCCTGGCAATGATGGAGGAGCAGGTATCGATCCTACATCATATCTTGCAGACTTTCTAGAATGTAATTGCATCAGCAGCAACAGCAAGGACTCAGGATCCTGAGCCTATCTCTCCAATTGAGGCGACTCATCTACGAGATGAGATAGCCACCTCAGATCAGATCTCAATCCTTGCTTCTTCCCAGGAGGGTCACCGACCATATTCTGCGATGCAAGGGCAGCCGGATCGAGCAGCTTCACTCGTTCAAACTGGGGGACACGCGTCCATCACGATGGATGCTCCATATTAGGCATATATCCCTGCTAAAAGTCAAGATGTTCGTCGGCGTATCCCAGCAGCATCACGGGATCCAATTAGAAAGGGACCCAAAGGTGAAGGCCATTGTCAACAGCAGACAGTCCCCGCTGCCCGAAGAAGAGCACCCCAAATGCGCCAAAGGCAGCCATAAAATAAAGAGGGAGTTCATGAATCCTCTCTACAGGAAGCTAGGGTTTCCAACGCCTCTAAGAACGCATCACAGGCTCAGAACCCTGCTCACCTATTACCATATTATGGGAGTGGTAGTAGCTGTTGTGAAGGTCCTCCCTGCAATGTTGCTACCAGCAGCTCTAAAGGTCCTCCCCAGAGCACCCGTGGGGGCCTCCCCCGCGGGCATATAATGATCGATCACGAGAGATCCTCTTTTTATTCAAGTCACAGAAACCCTCCACGTGACCAGAAGATCGAGCAAAAAGAAGTTCCTCCACTTGCTACAGTCCACCCTGAAGGTCCTCCCCGAGGTATACACTGCAAACACTATCCATGCAGTGGGACCATATATTATGATAGTAGTTCTCGCTATTATAGTTCCAAATCCGGAGGTCCTCCCTACAGTGATGTATCATCACGACAAGAAGGTCTTCCCCTTGTCGTGGCATACCCGGGAGGTCCTCCCCAGGGGTTACGCTGTAATGAAACTCCACACAGTCGAGCATCAGATCACGATGGTAGTCCTCTCCACCCTGATAATGGATGTCCTCCCTGTAGAGACGTCAAGCAATGAGAAGGACCTCCCCTCATTGCGGTATATTCTGGAGGCCCTCCCCAGGATGTATCCCGAAGATATTCTCCCTACGACAGCAGTAATTGTTGTCCTCACCCTTGCTGCAGTTGTGATGGTATTCCTCACCACCATGGACTCCATTGCGAAGGCCCTCCCCCCATTGTCCCCAAGATACAAGAAGGTCCTCCCCTTATCACGGTGTGTCCTGAAGGTCCTCCCCAGGATGCACTTCGAACGTCAAGCCATGATGGACATCCACAACATGATGGTAGTTGCTGTGAAGGCCCTCCCCTTGACAAAGCTACACAGCCAGAAGGTCCTCCCCTTGCGGCGACATGCCTTGGAGGTCCTCCCCAGGGTGTTCACTGCAAAAGTCCTCTATACAGTGAAGCATCAAGCATTAATGGTAGTCCTTTATGTTACGACCGCCATTGCGGAGGCCCTCCCCGCGATAACATTTCATATCGATAGGAAGGTCCTCCCCCTTACGAATCTAGAAAAAAAAATCCCTCGTATGCTGAGGCACTCAAAAGGACAAGATCAAGCATGTCATATTCCCAGTCAGTCACTGACGACATGCTTCTTCAATCGGGAGACGGTCTAGGGCCGCTTTCATCCTCTAAACCACCTCAGAATCATCCACATAATGATTCAGCACCTATAGGTCCCACTTCCTACGACCACATTAGCAGTGAGCGTCTTAGTTGGGCTGACTAGGTAGAGGAGTCACTAGCGGAGGAATATGTTGATATGATGAACCTGAGGAAACGACTGGCCTGGGATGATATAAAAGCTATTTTTTGTCCTATGACCACCTCACAGTTTGACATACCCAGAGAGTTGTCGGAATAATGCATGCATGACATCCTCCATAATAAATGGACAACCCTTCGCCAACTGAAATCAAGCTTCCTACCCTACAACGGGTATGTAGACCACGTCAAGATGATAGGAGACCTCCTGTGTCACATCGACCTAGAGGCCCTTCCTTCGGCATGATGACAGCGACCCGAGAGGCGTAAAGGAAACCTAGAGATAGCATGCCTCTGTGCGCTGCACCTCCTGTGCCGCCTCATCAGTGACGCTTCGACATGAGTCCATATCAGGGGATGGGGGGGGAACACAGAGCTCTACATTTCACTCTGCTCCTGATCCAGAAGAACCCGTTCAGCATGGTGTCTTTCAACTTCATCACGTCATGATGACAATTGAGTGGTATCCCTGCTCAAGAAAGGAAACACACCCAACAGAGTCAAACCTTCAGTAAGTACCAGAAGCGTCAGGCCGGGTGGGAAGAATCCATTCAAGAATTCCCGAATCATGCCACCGAGAGCATACAACAGACCTATCGCCTAAGAGAGGCCAATCAACAATATTTTCCTGCCTCCCAAGAAGGGATCGATCTATAGGTGAATTTGGAACCAAATCTGGTTCACCCCCGAATGGGGGCACGCGAGATCAGGCAGGTCACGATAGCAACAACCATTGCCGCCATCCAGAGTCAACCCTAGCCTGCAAGGATAGGGGCATTTTTAACAAAAAATTCCCCCATAAGACCAATAAAATAGGGAAGAGACTCAATGTCCAAGGAATGGAGCCAACCCCATCCCTCAGGACTGGGGGCATTATTACCCCTTCAACAACAACCTCCCCCATGAGAGTCAATATTCTCTCGTTTAGGGAGCACAACCAGAAGTGGAGATTCCCGTCCTATCCCGTCATTTGAATCATCATCCCCTCCGAGAGGAAGGCGCACCGTAAGGTCGCATCAAAGAACTCTCCGCGTGACCCTTCGTCAAGAAGTCTGAAGGCAATCCCAGGTCACGAAAGGGAAGGACAGTAGAAGACGCGAGAGATCCTCTTCCCATTTAGAAGATGATGTCTTCTCCGCCCAGCAATACACATCTATCAAAGTCATAGATGTAAACCCCATGGGTGACACCAGAGATACTACAAATCAGGAGGTATCAGGAGACGATAGTTCCGGTTAGGCTGTGACTCACAATGAACCACCAAGTGTGCACACCCAGAACTAGAGGGCCGCCCTAAATATGGCCGTCCTTTCAGCCAACCCTCCTCCGCCTACCCATCGATCTTCCAATAAGGATAAGAATAAAGTATTGGTTACCCTTTACCCGCCTCCTTCTCTCGACAACAATGAGTCACTCACGCTCGAAGAGAGATTCGCTTGATAGGAAGAGGAGATGAAAGAATTGAGGTGGCTTAACGCCAAGCTACTCCATAGGAACCACATTATTGAAAGTGTGTCCCATGAGGAGACACATCATGCACTCCCAACAAGTGCACCTCAATGACTAAGGTTAACCCCGACAAATGAAACACGGTCAGGGCTCCCGTCCCACGAGGCGCCCGACCTGTCCAACTACCTAAAAATAGATTCAGATGAATACCAAGACTTCCCTCCACTCAGGAAGAAACCAGAGCGAGTATGCCTGAACCCTCTAAAGGTTCCACAAACGGCACACACACCCCTCGTGCCAGCCAATACGGATCCTCAGGCAATGCATCGGGCTACGCCTGCCCAGGACCGGGCCCAACAGGATGTAAACCGGGGTCTCACCAACACCATTAAGGCACTAACAGCTTGATTTGAAGCGATGTAAGGTCGACGCTCTCCGATATAGCTAGAGCGAAAACCCTACCCGGATTGGGTGAGCAACCCACCGCCTCCACCCAATTTTGGGAGCCCTGTATTCCCTATCTTCAATAGATTGGGCGATCCAGAATAGCATCAGATGCACTACGCATCCTATTGCGAACCAATTATGGGAACTCCAGAGCAACAAGAAGAAGTTAAACTCTGATGCTTCGTACAGACCTTGTAGTGATCCGCCTTTGTCAGGTACACGAATCTGCCAGCCCAGTCAATAAAGAGATGGGAGGACCTTTGATAACAATTCTTGTTCCACTTCAGCTCGACATTTCCTAAAACAACAGTCAAAAACCTCATGAACTGCAAATAGAGGGAGAATGAGAGGGTCTCAGATTTCATCGCCATATGGAAAGGTCTGACCTATTCCTTGAACAGGCCAATGCCTCAAGATGAGATGCTAGACATATGCATCGATAATCTTCAAGATGATCTGTGAACACCACTAATACCATTGGAGTGTACCAATGGCTTCCGTCATCTCTCGTCCATTGCCCAGAGAATTGAGGACTCCCTGTAGCTGACTAATTAGAAGTCTTGAATAGCCTCGAATGATCCTGAGAAAAGAGCTCCTAGAGCTGAAGCGTCCACTTTCACAGTCAAGCCGGACCCTGTGCCCGTTCCACTGCTCATGCCTCCACCAAATCGTCAAGGGCCTCATGCATATCAGCGGACACCTCCACCTAAACGGGACGATCAGAGAGGACCAAAGCAGAACCAGTTTGAGGAATGAGGACAAAAAGTATACTCATTCTGAGATGATCAAGTCTGTGACTACTTTATTGCCGCCATGAACTGCAACTTTCTCCGCCTCCTGGAGCTGAGGGAACCTGATGAAGTCGTCCACGATGACAGGCGAGACTACTATCCCTACCACCGAACGTTGGGGCACAATATCCGAGAATTCTTTGTCTTCAAAGACCTCCTACCGAGGATGGTAGACTTCGGAAAGGTCGACCTAAGACCACCCCTAGCACATGTGGCATGTATCTCTATCACCGACTCCAACAAAGAGGAGGGGTGGAAGAATGTCACCAACAAGAAGGGGAAGAAATTTGACAACTGTATGACTCAGAAGACTATCAACCGAGCCTAGGGCATACTCCGAGCTCAACTACAGCAACCGGTGTTTCCACCAACAGCCCCTGAAGCCGCAGAGCCGATGGTATCAACCTCACAACCCTCCATGATCTGGTCATCTAGGTGTAATCGAAGGAGGAAACAATCACAGGAGGAGCATTCCACGATGGGGCCAAAGTTAGTCCCGACCCTAGCAGATTATATGCCATCGAATTTGGCGCCACGGGCACCAACCCACCAAACAACACCATGAGGGACAACCGACCAGGTTGACCTGTCAGAGGATGAGGAGCCAATATTTGGTTCTATTAATGTCATCCATCTTATGGAATCATTCCATGATGAAGGGTATGGTTACGAACCCAAGTTCCCTGCACGAGGAGCCAGGAGGAGGAATCACAGAGGTAGGGGATACCAGGGGAGGCACAACCATGACCGAAACCAACCCTACGGTTGGACCCTGGACCAAACCGTTAGTATCATGGAAACCTATAGGAGATCCCTTCAACGGACTCCGCAGGAGAAAGAAGAACCCTCCACCTCCACAGGTAGCCACTCTGGCCCCGTTATTCTGCGATACCCACAAGAGGAGGAACAAGTGTATGGCCTCCTAGTGCGCACAAACAGACCGGTTGGGCCAAGTCCTCAAAACGTGGGAACACCATCGATGTCTGACCCCGCGGCCGGTCCCCCCTCTTCAAATGATCCAACCCCTAATGCACCCACTAAGACTCTCCCACCAACAGAGAAGCGTCGACTGCTGGAGCAGAAATATGACATCTTTAAGCAGCTGGCGTCAGTACTAACCAAGATGTCAATCCTTGATGCCCTAAGTCTGTCAGCAGACCTCAGGGAGGTGATTGTAAAAGCTATGATCAGCCCCAAGGAGTTTCAAGCCAAGGTAGCTGCCGCCAAAATTTACCGGACAGAAACTGACCCGGCTGAATGTAATGCAGTGATTTCATTCACCGATCAGAATGAAGATACAATCATGCAAGGACACATCAGATCACTGTATGTGTCCAACACACTAAATCATATTGAGATCCGGAAAGTCTTTATAGAAAATTTATCTCGAGTTAACCGCCTTCCCCTACGGAGACTCCTTAAGTTGGGCTACAGTGAGGATGACCTAATTCCCTTGGCCACAACTCTGTTGGGTTATGACAAGAGTGAGCAGAAACCAATGGGACAAATTAATCTAAAGTCCCATTTTGGTGACTTGGTAGCCTACACATAATTTCTTGTGGTCTGGAAGAGCACATTATTCAATGCCCTACTGGGAAGGCCATGGATCCATAAGCACATGGTCGTTCCTTCATCCTACCACCAGTGTATCAAGTACTGCGTCAATGGACAAAGTGGAACATTGCATGCCGACAAGGCCCCTTTTGAGCTCTCTGAGTCACATTAAATTGATGCTGGGTTCTACGAGAAAAAGAAAAATAAGCCTTTGGTCGATGGTATCGACTGGATCCCCACTCCAAACAGCCTGAAATGGTTCTTGATGACCCCCTCAGGCTGATTGGCAGAGATTATGTCCTGCCCATCAACCATGTTGAGAGTAGGAGTTCAAGTACGGACACACACTCAGATGTCCTCATGACTTCAGCCACGATGGGCGATCCCAACAATGATGGAACGTCCACCGACCCTCTATCTGAGGACGAATACTCAAGCGAGGATCCCAGATTCAACAAAGCGGGTTTGGGAATGATACATGTGTCCCTATAAAAGGCAGTCCTACCATATTCCTTCTTCCTATAAAAGGGATTTACAAATAATGAAACAGAATACCAAGCTCTCATTTCTGGCCTGGAACTCGCACTCCAGGCACAAGAACAACACCATAAGGAAAAAGGTGACTCAGAGCTGGTCATCAAGAAAGTCAATGGTGACCATGCTATTAAAAACGAGGAGATGATTCCCCTATTTGACCATGTACGAGGGTTAATTGCAGAGTTCTCCACAAAACCAACATGGATCTATATTTCACAGTCTCAGAACGCTCAGGATGATGCATTAGCCAATGCGGCCACAACCCTAGATGACCCAGGCAGGGATGAAACAGATATCAGTATTGCTCATCATCGAATGGTATTGCCATTTTTTCAAACCAAGATGGAAGAAATCCACGAAGTCAGTCCTATCTCCGAGCCATATGCTCCTCCCACCGGCTGGATGACCCCCATTGCAAACTACCTTCAACGGGGAGAAATTCCATCAGATAGGGCTGAATAATAGAAAATATGGAGAAGGGAAATCAACTTTGTCCTATATAGTGGTGCAGGTTAGCAAGAGGTCCTCTAAAAATGAGGCCTCGACGGAGTGCTCCTCAGATGAATTCACAGAAAGGAAACCGCCACCGTCATGACTGAAGTACATGCCGGAGTATGTGGAGCACATCACCCAGGGACCAAGCTTTCCCATCAGGATCGAAGGCTTGGGTACTACTGGCCCACAATGGCACGAGACTACCAGCATTTTACCGCAAAATTCCACTCATTCCCGATTCATGCCAACTTTATACACCAACCCTCGGAGTTACTTCATCAAGCCAAGTATTCCGGGCGATTTTCCATCTGGGGAATGGACATCGTGGGACCATATCCTCCCGCCAAGACCAAACAACTGAAGTATATCCTCATGGAAACAGAATTCCTTTCCAAATGGGCAGAAGCCATACCCCTCTAAGAATTCAGGGTAAGAAGCGTTTCAGCTTTGTGAAGACCAATATCATCACAAGATTTGGTGTCCCTCATACCATACTGACGGAAAATGACACCAAATTTTGCTCTGCTGAATTGGAGAAACTATACCATGAGTATGGTACCAAGGCTAACCACTCATCCCGCTACCATGCAGCAGCCAATAGACAGACAGAGACTTTCAACAAGACCATGTCCAACATTCTCCATTAAATGGTGGAAAAATACATGAAGTCTTGGCCGGATAAACTTTTCCATGTATTGTGGGATTATCGGACCACAATCTGCACCGTTACTCGGGCTACCCCGTACTCATTGGTGTATGACACAGAGGCGGTCCTGCCCATTGAACTCCAACTTCCCTCACTCCGTGTTGCCATCTGTGATAAATTATCCGATGATAAGCAGTCAGAAAAGTGTCTAGGTGAATTGGAATAACTGGACGAGAAGCGGCTGCACACTTTGCACCATCTAGAGGTATACCAGAACCGGATCGCACGAGCCTTCAATTAAAAGGTTCGTCTCCGGTCATTCTTTGAAGGAGAAATGGTATTAGTCCTCCGGACCCCAATGATACCTGGAAATAAGCCTCCAAAGAAGAAGCCCAAATGGTAGGGACTATACGTTTTACACAAGGTCTACTCCAATGGAGAATATACCTTGATCTCCATGGACGGACAATTAACAACCGCTCTTATAAAAGTGAGATTCTTGAAGAATTATTTCGGATAATAACTAAAAGCAGCTATCGTCTGAGCTTCCTGACGTTAAAATTCCAAGCATCCAATGGTCCAAACTCTTTGACCCTAAACTATGAGTATCACATCCTCACCACATGACGTTAAACTACACGGAATCAAATAATACCCCTCATCCTAACCACATGACGTTAAACTGTATGGCTTTCCTCCTTACCGCACGACGTTAAACTACACAGATAATAAAAGTTAAAAATGACTTCTGCTCCCATTTACAGACCAGACCTGCAAAGGGTGTTTTCCTCGTCCTTACCGCTTGACATTAAACTGCACAGATTTCAGAGAACTACATGCGTCTTGATTCCTACCCTTGCAGTATACGTAGTGACGACGGGATCCCCTATCCTAGCCCAGCCACTACGAAATAAAAGTTAAAAATGCCTTCTTACCCCCATGTATGGACCAGACCTGCACGGGGTGTATCCCTCTTCCTCACCGCACGAGGTTAAACTTCATGGACAAGAAGTTTTAACAATGCCCCTCTCCCCCCGTGTATAGACTAGACCTGCACAGGGTGTATCCCTCGTCCTCCCGAACGAAGTTAAACTGCATAGACAAGAAGTTTTAACAATTCCCCTCTCCCCCTATGTATGGACCAGACCTGCACAGGGTGTACTTCTTCCATAGAACTACATGCGGATTGATTCCTGCCCTCGCAGGGTATGTAGTGACACCAGGGTTCCCCGTCTTGGACCAGACCCCTGAATAAAAGATAAAAATGCCCTTTCCCCCCATGTACAGACCAGACAGGCATAGGGTGTACTTCTCATCCTTACCGCATGACGTAAAAATGCAAGGATAACAATATTTAAAAATGCTCCATTTTCCCCATGTATGGGATAGACCTGCATGGGGTGTATTTTTGCGTCCTTGTAGCACGACATTAAACTGCATGGATAATAATGTTAAAAATTCCCCCTTCCCTATGTACGGACTAGACCAGCACGAGGTGTGTACTTCGTCCTTACCGCATGATGTTAAACAGCACGGACCTCGTCCTCATCACATGACGTTAAACTGCACGAACCTCGTCCTGACCGCATGACGTTAAACTGCACGGACTTCGTCCTCACCGCATGACGTTAGACTCCACAGACTTCGTCGCAACCCACCCAAGACACATGGCGATACGAGATGGAGATACTCCTTGCACATTTGGATGCATCCTCTCCATACATCAGACTCCATGACCCGGATAATTCTGGATCTTCATAACCACTCTTGGCCATCGGAAGTGGAAAGTCATCGACCCCTGTACACCTTTGCATGACTATTCATACCATGCCCTCAATGGATCTGCATAATGATATCCCCTGGATAGTCTACCAAAGGAAATATTTCCATAGGCAACACTCTTCATAGCTCCGTATGCTTACCGGCCTCAGAGCCCCATACCATACCTCCTGATACAGATGTTTATGACAAAGTGGTTTACAAGTTCATTCCCCTTTTCACATCCAGGTGTCTCCAGTGTATCCCTATCTGGATAGACTATGTGTTCGCTGGTGGTTCACATACCGACCTGCATCAATGAACATCAAGCCAGGACTGGGCTACTTTGACTAAATGAACAATTATAGTGAATATGTTTCCTGTATAATCGGACACCATTATTCCCACGTGCCGAACTCTGCACTATGAGCTACCGCGGATCCTCATAATCATTCACGGCCATCGGAAGTGTAAAGTAATCGACCTAGGGACACCACTGTACGACTATACATACCATGCCCTCAGAGGTTCTGCATAATGATAGCCCCTGGCTCGTCCATCAAAGGCAAGATTTACTTGGGTGGTACTCTTCCTAGATCTATACGCTTACTAGCCTTAGAGCCCGCATGCCACACCTCCATATCTGGGAAAACTCAAAGTAGCAGTTTACAACCTTCATCCCCCACCTTCTTCCAAGTATATCAGAATATGTTGACTCAGTTATCCTTCGAGTGAATGCAGTAATAGTCACCTAATGGTCCGAGCTCTATGACCACAAAACTAGGAGTACCTCATCCTTACCACACGATGTTAAACTGCATGGAGTAAAGGTACACCCCCACGTGCAAAATAAATCAGCACAGGGAGCTCTCTAATCCTTAATAGCAACCAGGGCCGAGAATGTCCAACATGTTTAGACATTTCCTTCCCCGATGACAGAATTCGTGGCCCGGACAATTGCAGATCTTCATAACCATTCATGGCCATCGGAAGTGGAAAGTCATCAATCCGGAGACACCTTTGCATGACAATGCATTCGATTCCCTCAGTGGCTCTGCATATTGATCGCCCCTGACCCATCTACCAAAGTCAAGATTTCCCTAGGCGATACTCTTCCTATCTCCATACGATTACTGGCCCCAGAGCCTCCATGTCATCTCTCATGATCCAAAAAGCCCCGAAACCATGATTTACACCATCAACCCCCCCCCCCTCCACGTCTTGGACAAGCCAGGATAGTCAGGCCCGGTTAAATTTTAATCAAGAGAAACATTTTTAACTACGTCCTTACCACATGACGTTAAACTGCATGGTCAATCATCCTTGATGCATGACGTTAAACTGCACAACATTGGAAATGGAAAGAAAAAATTCCCCTAATCCTCACTACATGATGTTAAGATGCATAGCGTCCTTTAACAATGCTCTTCGTATTTATCGCATGATGCTAAACTGCACGGTAAAACCCGTTACGAGTTCAGTAAGGAATAGAGGCTTTTATCTGTCCTTCAGTGCATGGGTCGAACTGACACATGCCACCGTCTCACACTCACGTGAGAATGGTTTACTTAACCCATTCTCAGGAAGTCCAGTATAGATGTTCCCCCCATATCGAGGAACCCTCTCATCATAAACCATACTCAGAAAAAGCCAAACCCTTATAAGCCACCCCGGGTGGTCCCAAATATCAACTTCCCTGAAGTTTCTTGGCTATCGAAGGAATACAGTCATTAACCTAAGGAAACCTTTCCATGACTATGCATACCATGTCCTCAGCGGCTCTGCATAATGATCACCCTTGGCCTGTCTACCAAAGGCAATATTTCCTTAGGAAATGCCTCTATCTGTATGCCTCTTGGCCTCTGGGCCCCCATGTCTATCCCGGGATTCGGAAACCTTCTGAGTTACAGTTTACCAACTTCTTTCACAACCCTGCCTGAATATGGAAAAACATCTATGACATGATTACCGAGGACAGAGAGAAGTCGTTCCATTCTAGATTATGTCCTAGTTGCATGACTTTAAACTGCGCCACGCTCCAACCGTCCTTTACGCTAGATAAAGGCATAGGACATGAACCTTGATTCTACAATCCTGATTGATACAGATGTTCTCAAAACCTTTCAGATGTCACACACCCTTTTCAAGCCACCCCCGGTGGTTTTCATAATTCTCCAAGCCACCCACGGTGGTTTCCATAAGCTGGACTTTCATGAAGTCCTATGGCCATCAGAAATGGAGAGTCATTGACTTAAGGACACCTTTTCATGACTATGAATACCATGCCCTCAACGGCTCTGCATATTGATCACCCCTGGCTCGTCTACCAAAGGCAAGATCTCCTTAGGCAATGCTCTTCCTACCTCTGTACGCCAACGCGGCTCCCATGCCTTGAGACATGCCCTGCATGTCATTCAAATTTAAGCACACTCCCTACCAAATGCTCTTGAAGGACACCGAGACATCTTTTAATGAACCAAACCCCATTTGGGGCCTTTCCCCACAATATTTGGTCAAAACAGCTCGGCCTAAAACATCTGTAATTATAGTCTTGATGTCGGGACATTAAACCGCCCAAGAAAAGAGTCACAAAGCCTGTTAGGCCGAAAACCTGAAAAGGGCGACCTAAGCAAAAGTCAGGCCATACCCGCTGGGTTCACACTAAATGATCCCATGAAAAATGAGGGCTTTAAAAGAAATGAAAAAAAGTTTGTAGGGGTTTTCTACAAAACCCTAGCAATAGTCAAACTATGCTCGCTGGAGACCATGTTCTAGGCAAAAGTTATAGTTCGTTTTCCCGAGTTATGATTAATTCTGATTCAGTGAGTTGTTATTTACAAAAAAATTGTCCTAGTAACAGTAAAATTTTACCGTGACAAGTGATCGATAGATATTTTTTTTCATTCGAACAAAAAAAGGGAGGACGTCCATAAGTTGGGGTCTCTCCCTCACAAAAAAAGGGAGAGGGGTATGTAAAATAGAGAGTACAAGAGTGGCTCTGATAGTCATAAAAGAGCCTGAATCGCTCTCTCCACCAGATCAGCAACCATGTGGTGGAGGTCGTTACAAGACTGTTCCAACATGGCCTTCTCCCTAGGTTCATCCTCAGCCACCGGATGAGTATGCTCCACTATTGTTTGGAGATCGTTGATCCCTTTTCTGGTGGCTTCAAGACGACCAGTCACAGCTAACAAATGATTCCTCAGCATCACTTCCCTTTATTCACATTCATGTAACTCGGAGGATAGTACGGCTGCCTGATCTCGAGAGATCACCTCCTGTGCTATCAGGTGATGGAGCTGTATCGTGGCTTCTTCCAGGGCTCGAGTCCCGCGTTGAGTGGCAGAAAAGTGATCATGTTTGCGTTCACTAGTGGAATCTTCCTCTAAGGCCATGACGACATGGCAAGAAATAGAATGGAACTGCTGATAGTCAAATCCACCAGACCCCAAAACCAGGAAGAGATTTCGAAGAGCTTCTTTCTTATTTTCCATCTCATCTAGAGATGTTTTTGCAAAAATCTCGCAAATCTGAGGCCAGGCCCACCTGCGCACTGCTCGGTGGTCCGCCATGACATGAGGATCTTCGGTATCCTCGGTGGATAGCATGTGAACAAAATCTGGCATTCCAACCAGCGCATGCATGTGCTCGTTAGAATTTGGTTCCAAAGTTGGAATGTATGGAACCTCTAACCCCGGTTTAGTCTTGGGGATCAAGTTGCTAAGCCTGATATCAAATGGAAAAACATCCGGGATTGTCTCATTGGGCCCCGAAACCAAAGGGTCTTCCTCATCGACGTCCAAGAAGGATGAACCTGTATGAACTTCATCCACCACGGCACTGGGAGAGGAAAATCCCCTAAGCCGCTTTGATCGATGAGCCATCAATTGACCCACCCTTAGAGTTGATGAGGAAGGTGCGGTGGACGCAACAGCCGCAGTACCTCCTGATTTTGGAACCTGCCAGACGACCTTCCCTAGGATCCCATCGGGATAATATTTTTCCCACACCTTTGCATACTCCATGGAAAGGCCGGAGGCTGCCCCCACGACAGGTAGGGGAATGCTCGTGTCAGATCCCTCCCGCGTCAGCATCAGCCACCATTGACAAAGTATGGTTGGGTTCATTCCTCGAGCTTGAGGAGGGGGAAGGGAAACATGGACTTTCATCCACCCAAAATGGCGACAAAAATGGTACGGGACAAACATCTCGCAGAGAGAAACCCCATCGATCCGTGGAGATAGAAATCCAGCCCGCAGAGAGATTAGGTAAGAATGCTCCTCCAGGCTTCCACGACAGTTGTCAACTAAGACGCCAGAAGGGGTGGGGTATGGAAAAAATGAAAACTGGGAAAAGTCACTCAGAAGCTCGAGGACTTCACCAGGGCTGAGGGATTTCAACCGAACTCTAGCTATATTATGCAGGGTAGGCTGAAAAGTAGGAAGCAGGATGACCGTGTTTTGACGATACTCAAAACAGTTACAATGATCTACTACCCAGCCATTCAAAAATTGAAATGGCCCACTTAGACAGAAGGGTGAACCGCCCTTCAGCAGGTGACCCAACAATTCATAAATACGATACAATGTTGGCATGACCAAATTCACCAGGCGGCCCTCTACCAGCTCAACTGCCATCATCCGGGTGCAAGCCCTGACACCCGGATTAATATCCCGAGAAGGGAATAGCCACCTACTCTGGAACATAGAAAACAAACTTGCCAGCCAGAGCATAGGCGGCACACCAGGGCGCACCTCGTAACCCCATGAACGGTAGTCACCGGCCTCCAGAACCGCGTAGAATGAACCTGGGGAGGTTCATGACTATTGAGAAGGATGAGTCCTAGGGCGCTTGATCTTTGACATAGGACCAGTGGTGTTCAGAAATAACCATATCCAGGTACTATAGGGAATAAGAGAGCTGGAACACAAGGCCTGACCCAGTGATTTCTCCGCCATAACCGATAGATCTCTCACCAATAAAGGCACTTGTTCGACGTCATCCCATGCATCAGGGGTAGGCATAAATTTGACATACATTTCACCGATAACCGGGGGCCCACCCAATTGATGGATATCCCACAGACTAATGCCAGCTTCACCATGGGAAAGGTGGAAAGTATTAGTGCTTGAACACCAATGACTGAGTAAGTATGGCAGGACCAAGGATTGTGGGTAAATAAAAAATTGGGAAGACCACACTACGGAGTATAAATTGACTGCTTCTAGTGATTTAGGAGACTCCCGGTAGTGATGATGGACCCAGAAATCATAGGCCCAGTCATTTGAGAAGAGCCCGCTAGACCAAAGATCCCACCTAGGAATCCACCCTGTATTGGGATTTACTCGAGCAAGGATGATAATTGAAGGGTAACTCTTGAAGACAACTTCCTGAGAAATGTTTTGGGAGTGCTGATCACTTTGGGTCCAAACAGAGACTCTCAAAATGAAGGCATCTTTTCGGTTAGAGTCGGAAACCATCTCCCCCGATTGGGTAAGGTTCGCCTGAATACACTTGGACGATGCTTCCAAGAAATGAGAAGGAAGACCTGAGAAAGTGTGGGGAATAAGAACATCGTCTTGAAGACCGAATCCATAGAGCGAATGCCGATTTGATAGTGGATAATCCAGGAGCTCAGGAGGGAGAAAGTCTTTCAAGACACCATCGTCAGGAATGTTGGACCGATTAGGGTCCTTTTGGATGTTCTCTGCTCTGCGAATCATAGCTAAATGTCTCCCTGAACCAATTGGGAGAGGCTCTGCAGCGGGCCTCAGTTCAGAACAAGGGGGAACCATATTTTCTCCCTACACAACGAAATACAACAAATGGTTAGTCCAAAAACAATAAAACTTGAACAAAATACCAAATATATGGCTAGGTATCTGTTGATGAGCCTTCATAGCAAAGCCCAAAAGGAGGCCTCGAAGGATGGTTCATGATGATAGCATCTCGCAAACCAGCCCTTCACGAAAGTAGTTCGCGACACTATGGCCCGCGGAGCGTTGGACAGAAAACCGCGAACCAACCTTCTCTGTGGAATTTCAACCCCGAATTTAAGAGGTTAAGTTCTGAAGACATAGAAACTTTTAATGTTCAGAAGATTTTAGTCTTCGGAGCATCGAAACCAAGGAGCATCGAAACCGTGGGGCACCAAAACCACGAAGTGAGTTCCTACGTGGTTCGTCGTGGCTTACTTTTTAATTAATTAAAAGTGTAAGTTCATAGATAGGATGTTGATCTGCGGATGAAGAACAGCGCAAACGAGAAATGGTTCGCGGATGTAGCAGACGGTTCTCAGATGAATCTCTTCGTGAAGGAACAAGCACGCAGAGGCAGAAAAGAAAAAATTCCCTAGTTTCGCAAAGAATCTGGTAAATGAAAAAAGAAAGGGGCCCTCGGTATTTATAAGCGTGGTCCCCTATCGGGTCGACTCCCCTGCTACAACCCATCCGAGTTTCAGGACCACTCTACATCGAAATGGCCTCCTCTTCATTCTGATCGGACCCTATTCCGATGGGGGGAATTTGTAGGGTCTTGAAAAATATGAAAAGGAGAATGATGATCCCCTTTAACTCAAGGGAGATTCGACCCAACTCCCCCTCAAAGGGATGGGAAAATTTGGAAAATACTCAAGGATGGAGAAGGAGGAACCAATCCGTGGACCGGTTTAATGTTAACGATGCACGAACGGTTCCGTGAAGCTTCCCTCCTCCGCGGACCATCATCATTCACGAAATCAAGGCGGAAAACCTCCGCGGTCGTGAAGCAGGACATACGCCAACCCGGTCCACAATTCTGGACTGCCCCAGCCGCGAGCTGCATCAGCCGGCCCAAACTGCCTCCGCCTCCAGAAAAGGTGTCGTGTGACCACAAATACATCTCTTTCCCCACAGTATAAAAGGAGGCCGAGGGGGAAAGGGAAAAGGATGGGGATTCGGAGGAACGGAATGGAGAGGAGATCAGTCAGATTTGGGTGGAAGGATTTCAAAGGAAGGCATAGGATTTTGGATGTTCCAGTTTGAGAACCAGAGTAGGTAAAACTGGGAACAAAATAATAAGGAACCGAAAATGCATAATAACTTGGTGAACCACGAACTTAAACTAACAAAAAAGAGAAAACCGCGAACCAGGGTCCCTCCACAGATGTACTCCCCACGGACCAGGGAGTTTATGCATCTTTTCTGATCCGTCGCACCGGGTACCACCCTCCTACGTGGGCGAAGCCTCGACCAACGAACCCCCGGCCGGCGCCAACCTTGTCCACCGCTGCTCGCGTGGAACCTTCCGCATACCAACCTTGTGCGCGGACCTAACCCGAAGCTGCGAGCCCTCCTGGTTCGCAGGATTCCAATCAATCCGTGGACCCTCCGGGTTCGCAGACGACCTATCAGTCTGCGGACCACCCTTGTTCATGGACGACCTTTCTGTCCGCGAACCACCCTGGGTCATGGACGACCTCTTAGCCCGTGAACCACCCTGGTTCACAGACGACCTCTCCAGCCACGTAGCACTTCCCTACACAAAGCGCGCCACCACCCATACCACTGTGTGTCCTTCTAAAATATTTGTAGTTTCCATTCCCTGAGCCAGATAAAATATCTCTAATCCGGCCTGAGCCTCCGTGACTCCTTAACTGGCCTACTCGTCGGCCCTGAGACGAGGCCTCCACCAGAGCCACCAGATCCATGTGGTGTAACCCTCAGGTGCATCAGCGCGCCGTTTTGAGTTCACACACACCCACGATAAGTAGAGGTGAAGGGGTTTCCCCGACCCTTGAGAAGATTCCTGAAGCATTCCTGGGTTCACATTCCCATGGTAATGTGAAGATTGAGCTCGGGAGTCCCCTTTCTGCCCCTCCACTTGTTTAGGGCTCCTAAGGGTTAGTAAAAAACCCATTAGAAGGAAGCCCTCATGCACTGCAAGAGAGGAGATGGGCACAAGAGCACCCCCTTTCCCTCTCCCGCTGCGCTTCATCGCCTTGGGAATCCATCTCGGAGTAATCCCCGACTTTGTGGGCGTCCAACCCAGAGTAAGCCCCGACTTAATGGGCCTCCCTCCTGCGCAAGCCCCACTCCACTTCTCAAGGATGCAACTTTCGTGACGTGATCCTCTGGTCCCTGCTGCCTCTTATTTCTCACATCAAGAATGACTCACGTGGGCTTAGAGTAAGTATCGACCATGACATCCTCTTACGGACCTCCTCAGAGTGTAATCCCCAATCCATCACCCTGGCCCTCCTCAGAGTGTAAGCCCCAATCCATCATTCTGGGCTATCTAAGAGTGTAAGTACCAATCCAATGCGAACTATGAGGACTTTGATTCCCTAACACAGGGATACGTAGGAAGCCTCAATGAGGTTCAAGCCCGATCACAATCGGACCCCCAGCTCCACCTACACGCCGGTTCTCCGACACGCCGATTTGAACTACGTGGACTTTGATCCCTGCCTCCTTGGCAGGGTACGTAGGAAGCTTCCATGATGTTCAATCCCAACAACCAGTCGATCCGACTATCCTCATAACGGTTCACCATGCCACTCCTAGTTCCGCCTCAATGAGTTCCAACACCTCGGGGTCATTAATCCAACGAGGGATGGTAAACCTCCGGTATAAGTGATTCTAAACCCCTGCATTCAGCTGACCATTGCCCGCCATGATAAATCCATGGATACTATGCTTGGGTATAAACCAAAGATTCGCGAACATATGAATACGTCTTAAATCTATATTTGAGTCCCAGAATAGGCAATAATTCCACCCAAAAGGGTGAGATGAGCCTGACTTCCCATCCTCTCGACCAATGTGAGTTCTTAAGCATCGCTGGCCAAATCACCCGATGAACGCCAGCGTTTATAAAGCAGGTCCACACATCGTCGTATATAGAACCATTGGGTGTTCCAAGACCGACCCAAAATAGTGACCTAGTAAATATTTTAATTCTACTAATATATTATAAAGATAAAATATTAGAAGAGGTGGTGGATATCTATAGGTCATCATTAGAAATAGAAAAGTGTAAAATGGATTTAATGAACACCGTATTAGACTATAATAATTTATAATTACCAATTATAATATGTCACATTTAATCAATAAATAAACTAAATATAAAATTGACGAGATGGTTTTTTCCATTTAATGGTGATTACATTGGTTCAGTGACTATAACATGTCAATTGTTTTTTGTAAGGTTTTAGAGGAGTCATATCTAGAATAAATTCTATGTGTTTGTTGTTGTATGTTTTGGTTCCCACAAAACCATAAAAATAATCTTTTCATAATGGGGGAAATATTAATATAGAATTTTTTTTTTCCTAAATCACCCTTAAATGAAATTTGAAGAAAATACGATTAAAAATTTTACCATCACCATGAAAAATATATACATTAGTTAAAAAACTCCAAAAACATAATAAAAAGTAAAAATGACCAAAATTGATTACCATGTATCTTTAACCTATCTTCAATGATCAAATATAGAAAAATGACACCAAATAATCTAAGTTTCTCCCCGAGGTCAAGATGAGGAATGTTAAATAAAGAAAAAAATAAAACACCATGAAACTTTCTAATCATCATATAGTAGAATTACAAGACGTTTAATTCCATTACATGTAATGTAAATATTTTTAATGGATTATGATGAAAACCAAGGAGTCTGATGATTTTATCACAAGTAAAATATGACACAAAATGTTGTTGTTTTACATGATGTGTAAATTTTTTATAGATTGTTTTCAGTGGAAAAAGCGCACATAAAATATCATGATTCCTTCAGAGTCTTACAAAAAAATCGAACACTTTCCAGACCTATAATAATGAAGAATAATAAAAAATGAACATACTAAAAAAGAAAGAGATCTTAAAATATCCCCACCCTATAATAGCTCCTCATTTAGTTATACTCTCATGAAACTCTCAGAATACAATGTAAAATTGTTATTCCACAAAAACCTCATATCTACTTATATCTCTTGTGTTTTCCCATAAACATGAAAATGTTTCCACAATAGTAAAACAATAAAAATATTATTTTCCTAGATAAATTTATCATAGTGATCGATAACACGAATAATATTCTCCTTAGAGAATGTATGGGTCTCAAGCTCAACATCACCCAAATAGATCACATTACAATGGTTGGGTGATAGTTTTAAAGATGTCTCACATGAAAACATCAAACATAACACTATACAACTATGTAATAGACAATCAATACATCACCAACCAAATTCTATCCACAAACACAAAAGGTCTAACAGACTTGGGTTCTAACATACCCTCTCTATCTATCTTGTGGTGACACAATATATGAAACACAAGAAAAAAAAATACACTACAAAAACTATAATCTCTATGGGTCACCAGCGTCTATCAGCATATGAATGATGGATGATTTGTTTCATAGTTATATATGTCCAAATTAGGTTATCCTACTTTGATGTCACCTACATGAGATTGGTTTTCAGTATCTCTGACTCAACAACCTCCATCCACCATAGAGGTGACATACATGGACTACCATAAAGAGAATCATCTGGTTCCATATAATAATTATCTAATAATTGTTTTTATAGGAGAAATCAAAATGAACCAAGTAATTCTACCAAGACCCAAAAATGTAAATAATTTATTATAAAAGAATTCCTTAGTAAACATGCATTGTACATTCCAACATACCATCTTTCTAGGGGTGTAAATCCATTCATAGAATAACATGCATTACAAGATCCCTTTTCATGGCCTTCTAAAAGCATGAAGTGAAATGCGTGTCATTGTACGAAGCGATTATTTGTGGGTATTTGCACTAAGATACGATTTCCCAAACATACATGTCTCCCAAATGATCATGAAGAAGGTATCTCATATGAAAAAATGGTTCTATATTCATTAATCAATCTAAAACCACCCAAATAATGATATTCATCTAAGGCAACCTTGGAATAGCCACCATGATGTCCATAGAAAATTCATCCATATTCTGTTAATTAATTGAAAAAATATATGGTAAACCAATAAGTCATTGATTCTCATTCTTCACAGATTGATAGGTGTAACATCGTGTCACAAACCCTGAAATATTTTTTTTGATGCATGGCCACCAGTATTATCAAAAATTATCATGATGCATTTTGGTCAATCAAGGATGAACTGACAACTTTTAATTATGAAATTCATGTGTCAACTCATCTCATATACATTTATGAACAATAACATATCCCAAGACATATACGATCTCATCGTCATCAATAATCCTTTTGGAAGGTGACTCCCCGCCTTCAAGGATTTCACTCAAGGATAAGAACTCTGTATCTTCATTCTTAATCTCCCATATCAATCTCAAAATGGTGGAATCCATTGATTCTAATATATGATTCAGCTTTTCCTAGAACTTTGGGAGCAAAACATGCTTCTCAGCCAACAAATTCATCAACATCTATTCGTGGGTAGACTCCTGAACAGTAAGAGGTTTTGTTTCAAAACAAAATCATTTGGAAACACTAATTTTTTTCCTAGGTGTGTATTATAGCTTAGAATACAATGACTTTATAGACTTAAATTATATCAAATACTATATATTCAAATTCTATTGTGAAATTATATATATTATTCTCATGTGGTTAGTATACACTATAAAATTTTCACCAACCAAAAAAATCCAGCCAATACATAAAATCATAAACAATTTCATCTTTCTTTAGGTAATGTATCAGATATTTCTATTCATGTGGCCTCAAAATACATGAAAGATATTCTGAAAAATTATCTCCCTATATAAATAATACTATTATTCTTATCCTATAAGAGTCACACCTTATGTACTCCTAAAATGGATTTATTAGGATGTTGTTTGGAGTTTTAGTCAAGTGCATCACCCACTCTTGGAAATCTGTTTCACATGATCCTGACCATTCAATTATTCTCACATAATGGTCAATATTGGATGTGGATCTCTCATGTTTGAAAATTCATTAATGATTTTCCAATAATATCCCACTAATAATAGAAAATATGGATATCAAATACATTATTTATATGCACCCAATAAACCATTTTTGATTCTTCTCTAGGTCCATAGACACACCTTCCTCTAAGATGATGTAGAGAATGAAATATAACCGATCGATCTAGAATTGGAACTCATATATCTTGGCTTATAGATGATGCTCACTTAGTGAACTCAAGTTGATTTCAAGAATTAGGTAATGATCACAAAGTGTCTTGTAGTACACCAACATGCCATCATAAAAAACAACAACAAAATGATATAAGTCTAGGTTAATGATTTAATTCATCATGTCCATAAACACTAACAGAGAATTCATTAGAAAAAATGATATCATGATGAACTCATAAAGGCTATACCTACTTCTGAAATGAGTTTGAGTTATATCAATAGCTCGAAAAACTTTTCAATGATAACCGGATCTCAACTAAATAATTTAGAGCACACAATACCCTCATTATTGGTCAAAGGAATATTTTATCTATGGAAGAGGATATTATTTATTCACATTAATCTAGTTCAATTCATAATGTGAAGTCTACAATTACTCAATATTTCAAGGACTACACTCAAATGAAGCACATGCTCCTCCTTTTTTGGAGTAATCAAAAATAACATCCATAAAAGAATCAAGGTACTCATGGAATATGATATTACTCCAATCAATAAAGAGAAAATTAGCATTATTCAAAAGAAAGTGAATGAAATGATACAAAATGTGACCAGAAATTTTTCTAAAGGATGTATTTTGAATTTCGTATTATTTAATTCTCAACTTGTGATAACTAGACTGATGGTTAATCATTGAGAACCACATTTCCCCTTTAAACTAGTAATATAGACCATCAATCCATTTGAATTTATATTTTTTTCATTACCATAACTTGATTGAGTTTTTGATAGTCATCTTGGAGGATAATGTTATTTCATCTTTCATTAGAGAGAGATATGGTGTAGCCCTAGGTGAAATAATCATGAATATGAAGTATTTAAATAATAGTTCATAAAACTGAGTATTAAAAGAACTCATGTATAATGGTGTCATTTGATATGAATGAATAAATATAGGCTCAGTAACAATTACTCATTCAATATATAACTCTTCCTATCTTAATAGTTTTAGACCAGATAATCCATAAGAAAAAATAAGGGGAAACTCATTGTAGCTTGGAGGGACATCATCACTAAAAGATTATTGCTCCTAGTTAAAATTGAACAATGATATAACATAATCTAAATATAAGAAAGATGGTATAGGTTTACCAACCCTTAGGTCAAATTCTCCTTAAAATTCCTGGTACATCCCACTGGGAACTATAAAGTAGAATCGCTAAAGGAAGTAATGAATTCGGGCCACCTCAGTGATAAACCAATCCAACCAAAAAATAAATTCAATGGGTTTCATGTTGGGAACTTGAAATTATAGGAAATATGAATCAATGATAATTAAATTATACGTGAAGGAAAATGTATAAATTCTTCTACATCATTCCAAGGGGTATAGTAATATCACTCACAAATGATAAAACATCCCTATAGAGATTTAATAAGTTCAGAGTACGAGTCAATATGTATGAGTGAGATGAAATAGTATCAAATAATACACTCATTAATTATGAATCTATAGTGATGATACCTATCATGAAAACTGGAAGTATATTATCTTCCTCTGGATACTTTTATACAACATTATAATTTTTAGTTCTAGAAATTGTGGTTTGAACTCATTAGATCATGAATCATCTTATTACAATTCACTACTTTTTAGATTTTATGGGCACATACACTACAGATAGAATGAAAATAAGTGGAATAACATCTGTAGAATTCCTATGAGACCACAAGAAGTATAAATATTTTTCACCTCAATAAAAAACACATCTGAAATTCCCCACCATTCCTTATTGAATGTATGTCAGTGGGCCTCTACCATGTTCCTGAGTAGGTGTGGAAGACACCATCTATTTAGAAAAAAAAGAGACACATCACACATCCAATATACATTAACAGAACTCATAGAAAAATAATAGTGAGAAAAAGGAACTCCATTTAACCCTAATATACCATTTAGGTCATAGTCAAACATAAATTCCCTATCCAATAGAGCAGAATAAGAAGAATACTCTAGAAAGAAAGATAGATGTTAGATATAAAATTGAAGATCTATATCATATATGTATACCTCAAAAATAAAATTACTCAACATATAATGAGAAAACCGAACCATCCGAACAAATCCATTTTCATATTGATTTATTATTTTTTCACCTTGATTGACGTTGATAATATTGATCTATTTTTATAAGGATATATATTCCAAATTTAATTAGTTAGTAAAGATTAATGAAATTTATTTCCATTCACAACCCTATTGCTTCATCACTGTCACATTTGAATCCAATCATACTCTAATAAATCCTAATATATTAAATGAATTAAATTGAAACTTAATAGTTTTATGAGATTCTACGAACTGAAAGATAAAATGTCTCTTTTTTAACAAGTCCATGGCCTCTTAAGGATCATTACAGTATGGGAAACTGGGAGACATAGAGTGATAAAAATCATGAATATGATAATATGAATCAAATCGTTGGGTTTGCACTACCAGAGCTAAAACATCAATGAGTATTGGAACATTTACAAGAGAAGGGATAACCCACGACACCATATTGACCAAAATATTGTCCACTAGAGGATAGTCTTACTATGTTTAACAAATAAATTCCTCCTATAAACTATTAAAACAAATTGTATGATGCATGATTCTACAAAACATGAATTGAAAACAATGAATACATCAGAATGGGGACACAGATAAATGATTTAAGAATATAAATTCCATTGAAAATAAATCTATGATGGGTATTTCAATGTATTCAGAATAAAGTTAGAGAAAAGGCTAGAATCAGATTAAAAATCCTCAATGATACTTTTCCTAAACACATGTGGTGATGTTAGGCTCTTCACGATGAGATATGGGAAATAAATAACTCGTAACTACTAACCAAGTCCCATATTGACATCACATACATTATTGTGACATCAGAAAAATGTTCTTATCCTTAGCTTTGATATGAATTTGTTAGAGACAATCCTGAATAACAAGGTACATGCATACTAGATCTATCTCTCTTATATCTGTATTGTGTTTTTAGTCTCCATGGATTATCGACAGATGCTAAAAATCATACAAAAATCAAGATAGAATGAATTTTAAAAAATATCCAAAAATATATAAGATATAATTCAGTATTCACAAAACTGAAAATAGAGAATTTTACTAAAAAATGATAAATATTAACGAGAAAAAAAATAAACATCTAAAACAAAAAAACATCCACTAAACTAAATTCTCAATATATCATGAGTGACATGTTGACAACAACTCCACTGGTCACTGCCAACACTCAATATTCCCAAGGATCGATAATATCCACCATCTCCAAGTGTAGATTTTCTATTAATTAGACCTAAAATAATAATATCTATAAAACCTCAATGGATATTGAATGGTGGGATCTATAAATCCAAGTAGGGTATCACTATGATTCTTGATGTCAATTCTAAAAAATTTAACCAATGATGGTTCCCATTAAAATTAATCAGTAGATAGTTTATTAATCACATATTATACACTAATATATACATTCATTTCAAAATAGATGGAAGATATATCAAATTATTATTATTTTAATATTTTATATAAAAAAATTATATAAATTATATGTAATGGATAAAGTAGTTCAATAATAAATTTCATGTATATTTTTGTCAAAAAATTACACAAACATGTAAAAATATACATGGAGTGTTTTTTAGTTAATAGGATCCACACACATTTCATTTATGATCTCAGATCAAGATAGGTGTGCACACTAAAATCAATCTACAATCATTTGGGGAACCCTCTTGAAACTTATACACACCTAATGTAGAAACCTTATATGAATTAATGAAACAATAATCTTGTTATATTATTCATCATATATACATTTCAAGGTAGTTACAGTACAAGTTTTCTTTTGAATGATAAAATTAACTACAAATGACAACATGTTCATAAAAAATCGATAAATGAATCTTGTGAAAATAAATCAAATCAATTCAATTCATCTTATATTCACATAGTTTTACTTGTCAACATTCCTTTCTCATTTAAAACCCTAAATGGTGTCTTTAATCAGTTCATTCCATTTCAAATTAAAATTCACATTAAGAATTTTGTTTCAATGTTTGACATAAAATTAATTTATCAAATAAATTTCAAAACCATTCCATAATTTTTAAATAATCTAGACCACATTTCAATTCCATTAAAAGTGATGATTTTTACATAACTAGAAACCCATTTAAAATCACAAATACAATCCATTCAAATCAGTGTCTTCAAATTAATTTAACATATATTTCCTATAAATCATTAAATTTTAGGTTTAAATCATCAGGTAAGCCATTATGGAATGTCCTATAATCAAACCAATAGAAAACAATTCACTCATCCCACAGTAGTGAACACCAACATAGAACGAAGGAGAGAGGGATTAATAAATTGAACATAAAATCAAGATCCAATACTCACTATGGTATATAGATAGATAGATAATAATAAACCAAAAAATAGGATATATACTAACCCATAAGTGATCGAACAAAATCATTGATGATTTTATCATCCATGGAAAGTGCTTTGATGAGTGAAAATAGACTATTAGGGGCCTTCATTGAAAAAAATGTTATTGTTGAGATAGAGTGATTAAGGATTAAACCTAAGTTGTTAAAGATTTTAATAACTTTTTTGGGTAATTGAAACCTACATGAACATTTTTCAATGTTGGGTCATATGGTATGAAAACATGTTCACACTTACTATATTCCTCTACCATATGGGTGTGCAACATTTCTTCTAGTTGGGGAAACAATTTTTTAATCTATGTTTCCTCCGTGAAAATTCTCACTATCTGAGGGTTCATGGTGTAACAATCCATCAATAGAAGTCTAGAAAAATCACTCAAGGTGGTCTGCCACAATGTTTTCTATAATAATGATAATGGAAACAAGTCATGAATATAACAGAAAAAGATATATAACTAGATAATAGTGTAGAATAATGAGATACAATGAGATCTATAAAACCCAAGAAAACATGATAATTAAGAAAGGTATGACAATAAAGGACATTAAATTCTCTATTTGACCAACAATAACATCCAACGAATCCCTCTAAAAAATAAACAAATGAAAAATGATCATGGTATTCTACACAATTCTCTTACCATTCTCCGAGTCATGCAATACATGGTCATGAAACTCTCAAAATAAAAATTAGTGTGTGAACATAAATCACATTAGTATATAAAACTAGTATCTATATAATATCTAATATAAAAATATCACATGTTCAATATTTGAAGAAAAATCCGTCTTATAATTCATTTTTTATAAATTAAAAAATATGTAAACATTACCATTATTTCTATAAATTCATAATATTTTAAAAAATCCAAAAAAATAAATGGTATAGAATAAAAATTGTTAAATTGAACATGTGAGAGAATATCAATTAAATAATCCATCATAAGATAAACCAGTTATAAATGAAAAAACACCCCATTAGTACCTAGTATATTGGAATATATACTAGAGATAGTAGAAATCTAAACCATGAATTTGTTTGTTCCAACATATGTCAAGTCCTATAAAAATAATTTGTTTTCACAAAATAAAAATGTGGTCAATCCGCACACACAACAATCACCTATATCCATTTCTCAATGCACCCAAGGTTCCCAATGTGATATGTATGTTCAAAAAAATATTCCAAAACCATGATCACATTTAATTTAAACCATTTTTCCTTAATGAATACACAATTTCATGAACAACCAAAAGGAATCAATAAGAACACAATGATATTTTTAAATTTAAAACACATTCATATATCCAATTACATCAATAATGATATAAACATATCTTATATTGATAAATGTGATTGAAAAATAGTGGATCATTCTTCAAATGAAAAGGTATTTTAATAAAAAATAGCGAATCAATCAAAAATACTTATTGATCAAGATCATGAACACAAAAAAATCCAATTCTGCAATGATGAAAAATGGAAACAAAGAAGAAGAATTACTAATTACAATGGTTATACAATGCGGGGAGTATAATAATAATTAAATACTGAAGGATGTAATCTAAAAGTAGGGAGATATCAAAAAATATACCACAATTTTTGTAGGGTTCACATTGAATGCATGCATAATGAATGATATATATATCGGTGTATAGTGTGTCTAAAACCCCTAGATATGAAAAATTTATGTGTTGAATTACATTCATGTCTTGAAATATCACATATTAAAAATACACTGATAAATGCATTTACTTAGATTAAATTAAATATCAATTAATGTTTTCAATGAAAGTAACAAATTCATTGCCTGTAAAATTTTCATGCCCTTAAAAATATTTATGAAATATTCTATACAACTTATTCATTTAATATAACACATTCAAAATGTTAATGTGTCTATAAGGTTGTACCTAACCCAGTTCTCTATAGAAAACATCTGAATAAAATATAAGGCTCTATGGCGCCAATGAGAAAATTATAAATATATTTAATGTTTTATATCTGGACTACAATTATTCAACCAAACATATATTCACATATATTTTTTCATTTTATCATACAAGGGATCACTATTCTTTAGAATCTCACAATGAAGAAAAAAAGGTGAAACCATTAGAATATGACCAATAATAATAAATAGAATGTAATGCGAAAGTTAAAATTGACCTACAATAAATACTTTCTATAACCAGAAAGACATCAAGACACTAGACTCTCAAAAATTGATGGCGAGTATGACCTCATCAAAAATTCCAACTCCCATATATTTTATATACCCCATCTGTACTTCCATTAAACATGAACCAAATGAATAATTTTATTGTACATAACCTTCTATCAGTGATCCAAATTGTTAAATTGTTTCTCAAAAATAGTGATTTTGGGATCATGATCGACATCTGTCTATTGAATTTCATGGGAAGGATCTGGTCGACACCTTCTCAAATGGAAAATTAGAAATATGTCATAGATGGAAATCAAAAAAGACGATATATTAAAATGATATAACACATTTACAATTGGTGATATGTGTCTCATGTGAGGTGAAACTCTATAAATGACCTAATCCCTAACCTCAAACTCCTTCATATAGAAATGATGTCCTGTATAAGATTTCTAATGAATCTATTTCAGGATCAACATATTTTGTATCAACTACACTAATCTCTTTTATCTGGTGAAGAAGACTAATCCCAACTGAGGACCTCTTTGCCGACTCTACGCAGAACACGAGAGATTTATATGGACCAACATATAATGAAATAATGGTTTCCGTTTTTTTCATGTTCTGATAATAATATTTAGATGAATACATTACAAAAGGAAAATTTTTATCTAAGATAACCAAATATGAATCACATCAATCGAGGAGCATATCCTCAAGAACATGGATAGAATTATCTAGATGTCTATACGTCCATCGATGATTTGTTTAGTCTAATTACAATTTGGAACCCATGACATCATACTAAACATTTCTAGAACCTATATATAAACAATGATAACATATTAGAAAAAACCATAAATGAAACCCCACTGAATCTCATAATATATCATACATAAATGTCCCCATGATGTCTCACCTTCATCGAATTATTTATTTATAGTAAATGTTTTAATTTTTTGATTCAAACAAGTATAACACATACACGTCCTTCCCACATGGATTCAGTGGTAAAAAAAATGATAAAATCCATTGCAATCTCATCCAAATTTCATATGATAATGGCTAAGGGATACATTAAATAATATTGCCTCTAATATTTTGGCATAATTCAATGAATAATAAGACATTATGGTAAAAATATATTAAATCAACAATCACATCCCCGATCATCAATATTGAAATCTCAAATTTTGATAAATCATAATTGTAATTGGGTGTATAGACCAACAAGAATGATGTCCACTGTACATCAACTCCTACTGAAAGTAAAAACAATGAACTAAATTTATCTTTGGAATTCACAGAGCACCACTAGAAGGCAGAGACCACTCACATGAGGTGTCCCCACTACAATGGAATTTTCCAAATAATTAGACCTTGGGGTTAGAAATCTGTTCTAGATGAATCATCTCGTCAAAAAAGATTCAACTACATCGAATCTAGACACATACATCCACCAAATTCATCCATTCCCTATATAATATCAACAATTGAACTCATTAGTGACAAATATTCAACATATTTTGTCACTCCTCATGTATATAATATTCTAATCAACATATTAGTGACCACATTACAATTTCTAGGAGTATGAGAAATATCATAATCAAATGTTTGAAGATACATCACTCATAATGTCTCGCACATGTTCATATCCCACTGATTGAAAATATACCTCATTATTTTATTATTAGAATATCCCATGAATTTTTATCTATGGATTTAGTGAGATAATATCTTCAATTCAATCATAACTGCTACCGACTCAATATAATTGGTACAATTTTTCTTCTCCAAAGGAAAACATGGTCTATAGTTATAGGCTATCACCTTCCTCCCCTACCCCAATACAAAAAAAAAATTCAATTACAAATTAAAAACATTATAGCCCAAACCTAGTTCTATAAGAATCAATACCAGTGATAATTTCTATCTCAACTTCAGTTCCTAAAAAAATATTTGATAGTCACAAATACAAAGTATTATTTAATTATGATGAAATTGGCCATTGATTGTGAAAAAGTACTGACTATCAATGGACAATTAAATTCCATTGGATTTTATAAATACTATAATTGAACTGATATGGGGATCCATTAACAATACATCTAAAATTTCTGATGAAGGGATCATTTATATGTTGTTTTTATAGCACTGATAATGGACCCCCATTAATAGACCATTTAATTCGGGATGATAATTATCTCATTTATCAACACAACAAAAAGAAGTGATAAAGGGGGTCCTTTATCCATGCTATTAAATTTTATGATAAAGTATTCCATTTTTAGTGTATTTTGTAGGGATAATAATGATACCCCTTATCAACGCATCTAAAATCACTGATAAAAGGGGTATACTGTATTGTTCTACAAAATTTACAACACAACATTATAGTCGAAACAACATCCTAAAATTGATGAAAATAATTTTTTTATTAAATGAAATATTACATCACCAAAAGTGAAAAATATTATATAAGTTTCAAACATCGTAATTCAAAATTACATGCATAAGTAAAAATTATCAAAAAATAACTAAAAAACTAAAATTTTCCATTTTATATTACCCCAGACCCCCTAATAATAATTTTGAAAGAACCACCCCAGATCCACCAGAAGAATACACCGGTATATGAAGAAATGTCTTCCCCTAGTAATATAATAAAAAAATTTAAGCAGGAAGTTTCAATTTTATACAAAAGATTACGTCATACCAGGAACAACAAGTATTATATAGAGTTGATGTTGTTACCTACACATGAAACCATTTATTTTTTAACATTAATAATTTGTAAATTAATATTAACTAAAAAAGTATAAGATAAAATGGTAATGAAATTAAGAATGTAATTGAATATATACTGATGAGAAAACAATATGAGATTTTTTTATCAGTTTTGGCGATGTTATCCACATTTGAAACACAGATGGCACTCATATATACAAAATACACACTCCGAGTAATAATAAGCACATAATTTTCTAGATCAACCTTAAGTCATTTTTTATATGTCACAGATGAAATATGGATTATTTTCTACTGTATAAAAACAGTCTATATGTATTTTCAGATTTTTTAGTTTTTCGCATGATATTTGTAATAAAATGTAATTTTAAACTGTAAACACACCCTTTGATTCATATCATCACATCATGATTCATTTTGATGTGAAAATATTCAAAAACATAAAAATTTTCTTATGACTCATTTTCAATAATTATCATGTCAATATGATCATGTTTTCATTGATTAATGTGAGTGATCCATTTTGATCTAAAATGTAAATATTAAACTAATAATAGAAACTTTGGGTCATACCTGGAGAATCATGCTTCAGATTTTGGTGTGGATAATTTATATAAAATAAAATGATATGTGGATCATTTTTCTAATGTATGAATTTAATTTGAATGTGTTTTCTTGGTTTTGAGTATGTCAATTTTATTTTTTATCAAAATTAATTTCATTTTTAAATATTAAAACACACTATGAGACATAACAATCACACTGTGCATCTGATTTAGTTTTGTTTTATTTCTAAACATCAAAATTTACATGCCATTTATTTTCATAAATTATTAAATCAATATGAATTAGCTTTCTAAATTTTGAGTATGTCGATTTCCTTTCATTATTGAAATTCTATTTTAAACTAAAAACTCACAGTTTGAGTCATAGTGGTCACATCATGGGATATATTTACATCAGAATGGTCCAAACACATCCAAAATTTCCTATGAATCAGTTTTCAAAACTATTGGTATAATACTAACATTTTTTCTTGGTCTTTAGTTCATGGAACACTTTGGGAACTAAAATGAAAATTTTAAACTAATAATGGACACATTGACGTACACCATGCACAATGGGAATCATATTGAGGTTCAGCTAATTTATATAGAATATAAAGGGAATCATGATAATTTTATAATTGTACAAAAACAATAAGAATTAGTATTCTCGGATTGAGTATTTCAGTTGTCATTTTTACAAAAATAAATGTCAATTTTAATTAAAAATCACACATTGGGTGATACTGCAAACAATGTGTGTCCGATTGAGTTGAGGATAATTTTTAGAAATCAAAAAACACTTATGGAAAATTTTAACAAATTATAAAAACAATTCAAATCCATTTCGTTGTTTTGAGTATATCACCATTGTTTTTTTACTAGAATTAATATCAACGTTACATTTAAGGATGCACATAGACTCATACCAATCACATCATGAATCATATTGATTAGTGGTATATTTTAACACTTAAAAAAATGACTTAGGGATGATTTACATAATGTATGAAAACAGTCCAAATGTGTTAATTCCATTTTTAATATGTTACTTTTCTTTTTTTATTGATATTAATTACTATTTCAGATTAAATTAAAAACATAGAGTCATATTGGTTCTGCAATGTATCATATTTTTGCGCGGTTGATTTCTACACCTTGAAAATTATATATGGATGTTTTTCATAAAGAATCAAAAAATATTTTTTTTTTACACATTTTTTATTATGTCACATGTCTTTTAACTAATATGTCATTTTAAACTGGAAACATATACATTGAATCATATCAGCCAAATTGTGATTAATTTTTCATGAGGATGATTCCTACAAGACCTAAATGATTTATTAATCATTATGATAAATTATCTTGATTATATGACCATGTTTTCATAGCTTTTAATGGGGGACACAATTTCTAAAAAAACATTCATTTGAAATTGATAAAAAAAATTCAATCATATTAGGATCACTATGAATGAGATTGAAGTTCATGTTATATCTCTATGTTAGAAATGTATTATGGAACATTTTACTATGGTATCTAAAAAATATGATTTTTTCATTGTTTGGAGTATGTCAGTTTCCTTTTTTACCAAATTTAATGTCAATTTTAATTTAAAAGACACAAATAGAGTCGTATTAGGGACACTATGTATCATATTGAGGTGATATAGATTCCTACACATCAAAAATTACTTATGGAGAAATTTAATAATGTGTCAAAACAATCCTAATGTTTTTTATTAGTTTCTTGGATTTCAATTGTATTCTTTTTAAATTAAAGTAAATTATAAATAAAATGTCACAGATGGTGGAATATTGAAAAAAAAACATGAATCACATTGACATGCGGTAGATTCCTACATATCAAAAAGATAGTATGGATGGTTGTCATTATATATCAAAATAATCTGAATGTGATTTTCTTATTTTGAGTATGTGATTTTTTAAATATAAATGTATGTTATAAACTAAAAACATATAGTCCATGTCAAAACAAGCACATAGTATATCGGATTGAGGTGCATCATATAACGTCTGAACTAATGTGATGCACCTCATTTCCATGAACTGATATGATACATGAGCTCAAGTGCACCTCCCCATACACCAGAGGCAACATACTAGTAGAAAGGCTCCATATCGATCATGGGGAGACTAAACCCTCATTATCAAACTAGCACAATAGTGAAAATAAATAATAATAACCAATAATATAACCAATATCTAACAAAACTAAAATAAAATGATGGAAAAACATGAAACATAATATCCAAAATTGATGAGTAGATATCTCATTCCATGTTTATGTGAATTTTCATTTTGAAGACCCAATAACAAATTAAAACACTAAAAATTCATATGCGGGTCTCAAATCCATGTCTGATTCCATCATCCTTGATACATCCTCACAAATCTATCTTATATATTCTATTTTTCTTTAACATCTTTTTAATGATAAAATCTATTCAGGTACCGATCAGGCATCCCATGTAGGTTGTGATTAGAGATTAGTAGGGAACCACCAAGAGTGTCTCAAAAAATATCCAGTCAAAACAGTGTACAATGATATATATTGAATAAATACTAGATATAAATTAATTAATTTTTTCATTTTTTCAATTAAATGTTTATTATCCACATAATCAACTGGTTCCTAAGGACACTTGACCTCTCAAAACCCACTACAGCCCCTATCTAAGTCCACATTATCCCCACGAGATACCATATATATCTTAATTTCCATAGCTACCATTCTTTATCTCTATTCACATATGAATGTAATAGTTACAATTCATTATCTCAATTCAAAATAGAATTCCTTTATTACCATTCATTATCTCAACAAACATTAGAATTATATTGTAACCATTCATTGTATCAATACACATATGTATTCTATTGTTACTATTCATAATCTCAATTCACGATTGAATTTTATTCCTACCATTCATTGTCTCAATTCACATGTTAATTCTAGTTCTAAAATTTAATTTCTCAATTCACATATGAACTCTACTATTACCATTCATTTCATCATTTCACTTATGAATTCCATTATTAATATTAATTGTATGTATTCAAATATAAATTTAATTATTACTATTCATTATCTCAATTCACATATATCACAATATATTGATATCACATATATCACCAAAGAAAATTTAATTAATTATCCGATCAATTAATCCCATTAAATAATTTCATATTCATTTCATCCCTTAAATTAATTCAATAGTTAATTTATCACATCAACACCATTAATTAATCCAAAAATTTATTATTCACGTCAATTAAATTAATCAATTAATTAAATAAATAATCACATTAAATCCATTAATTAATTCAAAATGTAATTAAATACATCGATTCCACTATTAAATCATCAATTAATTAATTACATGAATTCCATTAATTAATTAAAAAATTAAGTATTCATATTCTATGATCCCAATATAAGCACAATTAATTCAGTCAATTAAATATACATAATTTCACAATCCCTCAATTAATTAATTTACCCCCTTAATTAATTAAATTTAAGAAATTATTTTTAAAATAATATAATAAATATTATACAATTACATAGATGAAATTAGAATCAATACATTTTCATTTGAATTATAGATCTATTACCTATATTCATTGACAAAGGCATGCTAATGGAAATCTAATATTTTTAATATAACAATAGTAAATAAGAGATCTATAATGGAAAACTAAAAAAATAAAATAAAATAATAAAGAGAAAAAACTCATATTTATTGATCAAACAATAATATATCTATATCCTACAAAAAATGTTAACAACCCTATAAAATATGAGGGAGAGATGAGATAGAAGATGGATACCACATAGGATAATGTTCATTTTTCAGGGTGGGAAGATATATTCAATTCTATTATTCAATCATGAAGAATATAGGTTGTGATCCCTAGGAATTAAATTGGAAGAATCCAAAAAATAATTGAAATCAATTATTTACATGTTACTGTCGATTTTTGTTAAAATGGGGTCTCGTGTTCAAAAATTTTAACCTATTTTTGGGTTAATAAAACTTTATTACACAGTTTCTTGTACATGGGAGAATGGTTTTCCAAATAGTGCCCCATAATAGTGTGGCTCTTCTAGGTAGTGAACTATTTAACATAAATGGGTGGAATATTTTTCAATCCATGCAGTAGCCATATGAATCTCCTCTATCTGGGGTTGCACGGTTTGTTGTGCCAGGTCGCACAGTTAGGGAAAACTGTGTGCCAATAATAAAATTTCCCCTTCCATTCAAATTTCTCAATTTTCATCAATAAAAAACCAATATAAAACCCAATAAATAAGTAATCAAGAAATAAAATATTATAACCAGAAAATTAGACACAAACATCTCCAAAAAAGGACTAGATCATACAATCTCCCGCCACATAATAGCTTCTCCTCATGAATTAATCCCAAGAATCTCTAGGATTTTGACTAAAAAATATCAGCCCAATGAGCTAAGACATCCTCTACCCTTTCTAATGTCTCTTCCTACAGAAACCCATTTTCCCACCATACATGAACTAACATCAATGTGTTTCCCTACAACACTTTCCACTACGATCAAACACATGAATCAGATGATCATCAAAGTACTTATCACTCCCATGAACAAAATCATCTACATCGATCACATGATAAGATTCGAGGTGATATAGCCAATGTTTTGACACTTGAAAAACAAATTCTATAGAATTGTATCACAATGGAAGACACAATCACTACGCCACAAGCTGTAATGTCTCAGATTTTTTCCAAGTATTATTTTTCAAATATTATATAGAATTATTTCGAGACCAGGCGTGAAGACATCACATCATTCTGTGGTCCAGTGAGCCCGGAATGGTGGTTTGAACTTTTTTATGTTAAGTGAGTCGACACTTGTGCGTGGTTGTGGCAGTTTCCAAACGGTTGCCCGGATTAAGAATTTGAGGGCACCGTTGCGTCCGGGGCGACGAATTTTCCTATGAACGAGCCTAACCATGACTGACGTGGGTCTAGGAAAAAAGTTAATTTTTTTGGATGTTTTTTGTAAAATGAAAATAAAATAAATTTCTAAATGTTTATTTTATTTTTATGGAAACATCTGCTGCATCGCATCGACAGAGCAGCTGTTTCAGTCATTAATGTCATGTCCCAATGACACAGAAATAGCAACGCTGTCTATTTAATATCGTAGCGTGTTTTTAATGTCAATATGTTTCCGTTTTTAATGGGTTAAGTGGTTGGTGGTCATTGATGAACTTTTGGGAAAATAGCTCGAGGATCCGCGGAGCGCTAGAGCGAACTCTCAATGGAGAAAGAAGATGGATCCGAGTTGAGAATCATTGGGCCAACAACATTGAAAGATCTCGACGACAGTGGCATCGTGACACCTTCTTAGTGACCGATTCCAGCTGAGGTAGGGGTTTGTTATTTGAATTCATTTTTCCATTTTTGATTTTAAACGATGAACGCGGATCAACCATGAACAAGTTGATTTGCAGATTCGTTCATTCTTGCGGGAGGGTTTTATCATAATGATTAGGGGAATTAATCCATGTTGTTTTTTTATTATTGATTCTTTCCCCGTTTATGATTTCTAATGGGAGCAGATCAATGCCGTGATGAACGACGGTAGGGGTTCGTTCCTCACTTTGTTTATTGGATTTCCACCCCCTTTCTTTTCTCGCGTGTTCTTCGTGTTCATCACGGGGTGATGAACAACGGATAGTTGCACATAAGTTCCGTGACACAACGATCCCAAATCGAAGGATCGACACCCCAACGACCTTGCAGAGGTGCGGTGACGATGGAGGACGACAAATCAGACCAGATCAGAAAAGGGTGTTCTTCCAGCGTTCTTTGCGCAGGAAGATCAAATCACGTTTTCAGAGCTGATCGGAGGTCCAAAAACATTAGGAGCAGCTTTGTGGTGTGGGGGCGGCAAAAACCTGTATGTTTCGCGGCAATCGGGCATCCGGATCGACGAACATATCTTCACCGGAGGCGCTACAGTGGAAGTCCTTGTTTATGGAAATTTCCAGAATACACAATGTATACTTCCGTAGAACACGCCATGTAGTACTGGCGACGGGTAGGGTTTCGGGGGTTATGGAGGAATCACACGGTGTGTGACCCTGGTCACACAACATGTTGTACTTTCCCCAAATACCGGAGTGTATTTTGGGAAGTAAACAGACATGATATGATCTACACATCTTCAGAACATGGTGTGTAAAGCATGACAGGAGCGGCTACACGGGACTCGGCGTGTATCCTGGGGATACACGGACACGGGTTAGAGTACACGGGCTAATAACCGTGTACGGGCACATGGACATCGTACATGGGGCCAACCCCAATCACTCGGACACGACATGTACATCGTACTACATGTAGTGTAATCGGTTTTTCTACATGACCATCCTATGACACGGGCCATTGTACACGGGCAGTACCTAGGGTCAGAAAACATGGTGTGTAACTTTCTACACACCATGTACTTTTTGGAAAACGACATGGTCCTATTGTTCACCGTATTTTGGACATATTTAGTTTGGGTTAGTGTCGCTTATTCTCGTTCCCCTGAAGGTCAGGCATCATTTCCTCACATAGGAGTATGATCCCTTCAGCAGGACTTTCAATGATAGAGTTAGAAATCCATCCCAGAGGCCCGGATCAAGATCCACTCTCCGTTCCGGACCCTAGGTAGAGTCAGGAATCGATGTGACAAACTCTACCAGGCGTTGATCCTCTACCTAGATGGTGTATGACCTAACTGGTGAGTCAGGATGAGTCACTGTATCCGCCATGCCCCTGGCAGTGATCCTCATCTGTGTATCGTGATCTTTCCCACTCAAGAGTGTGTATCCCGTAACGAGTTCTTCTATCTATCAAAAATCATCCCACTCAATAGTGTGTCTCCCGTAATGTAACAGCCGGAGATTTTATGAAAAATATTCTTTTTAATTTTATTAATGTTTTGTGTTGTACGCTACACCAAAAGGAGCTTGCACAACACACATCCTTGACTTGCCTTGTATTACACGCAATCACGACCTTCCTCGATAGCGTGTGTAGTACGCAATATCGAGTTTCACTAAACAATGATACGCTATTAAAATATTATTAAAACTAGCCGTTATGAATAGTAATAACCACCTTTTAAAATTTTAGAAATTTTATCTCTCAAAATGGACTTCATTTTTGGATTCGGAGTATCGAATTTAGCCTAAGGTGAAATTTTGGTACTTTTCGGATAACTTTCATATTATGATGAATAGTGAAAATTACTAAATTTTAATTAAAAACAACTTTTTAGTAGAAATAATTAATAGTGATAAATTGTTAATTTGAGTGTTTTTAAAGTATATTTAGAATATATTTTTACAATTCAATACAATGTTGGTCATTGGATGTAATTTCACATTTAAACCAGACATAAACAAGTGTCAATCTTTTGATAGATATTGTTTCTTAAAAACACGCTATTTGTTTTAACAGTGGGATTTAATTATAAAATTAATTAATGCAACTTATATGTTATGAATTTGGTAAAATAGACTTCATTTTTGAATTCAGAATATGAAATATAGCTTAGGATGAAATTTTGGCATTGTTCTGAAAAACATCATTTTTTGATGAATAGTGAAACCACTAAGTTGTAGTTAAAAAAAATGAATTTTTCATAAAACATAATTTTACCGCTTCTGTGAATGGAATTTAAAAAATCCGAGAGACACGGTTGATTTCAATAAGTAAAATGTGGTTCAATGAGATGAAAATAATTTTTGGTGAATAGTAACTTTTTACTTTTATTTACCACGGTTAAAAGTAAATAGGGTAATTAAGGGTAAAAATGATATTATTATTACCCTAACACATGTTCTAATTCTATTGGACAAGTGTAATTCGACCAAAAACAATCTTAGGAATAAAATATGACCACTTAGGCCCACTTGGATTAGATTAGGACATTTATTATTATTTAATTCAAAGAAGAGTTAAAAGAGATAAAATCAAAGTTTATTTACTAAAACATTTTTAATATGGGGTTATACATAAGATAAATTCGACTATAAATATTTATTAGAAAGATAAAAAGATTTCATACATAATGGTAATTTATTTGTAATTTTTAGACTTTAAATAATTTAATATATTTATGACACAACAATGATACAATAATTACCTTTTTAATAAAAATTAACATAATTGATGTTATAAATGCCCAAATAAATGTAATTTGAGACTTTTTATGACTTAAAATAATTTTATAGGTTATTATGACATGTTATTGGTGATTTAAGGAACTTGGTGTGAACTTATCATTCTATTATAAATTTCATAAAAATCATGTACCAAATAGTGTCAAAATTGACACAAATTAGTTTTTAAAACAAATATTATATTATCAATTTTTATTTAATTCCTAAAATTCTAATGTTCGGAAACATGACTTAGATAAGGATATATATATTAATAATAAACAACTGGGGGTTCGTTTGGCTTGTTATGGTAAGTTTATTAACCATATACTGTAAGAAAACAAAAAGACACGGTAAAAGTTAAATTATTAAACTTAGAGTTAAATCTAATTGATATGGTTAAAATAATAACCAAAACTTGTCTAAATCCTATTTTATGACAGTATTTCGACCCATCCCTACCTTATCCTCTAAATAAATCAATTTGGAGCTATTTAAAACCGAACTTGACTTTATAATAAAATAATATTTTTAGTTATTCCAAAGGTGCCCCTCTCCTCCCTTATAAAAGGGCACCTCCTACCTCTCTTCCTCACACAAATTTGAGCCTTCAAGATCGGCCAAACCCTGCAAAAATCTCTTCTCCACTTCTCTAGTATCATCCTAGAGGTCCTGGTATTCTTAAAAGACCAATTTTAGTGCCCTAAAAGGAGGTCTCAAAGAAGCACTTCAAAGAAGAGGTAATATCCATTACCGATCCTTTCCAATTTCTTTCTTCTTCATCTTCTTCTTCTTTAGTTGTTTCATTATAAAGTAATAACATCAGTATTTCTTATATACTGATATGTTATTATAAATATGAAACAACTCTAATTAACCTTCTATCCATCCTACGGAAAAAGGAAATCACCACGCGTGCGTATGTACGGAATACCGTCTCCACGCCGTGGTGTAATCTATTTTCCGCCACCACCTTAATTGGATGGTTATAATGGTGTAATGAGTAACTATATATGATTATTATAAAGTGATATTGATACTAAAATATTATACATACACTTTAACACAATTAAACGACCATGGGAACGATATCATCACTCGTGCGTACATACGGACTACCGTCTCCATGACGCGATGAGATTCATTCTCCACATTAACCATTCATGAATGATTATAAATAATAAATAATAAGTACTAATGAAATATATGACATAATAATGATACTGGATTTATGTATATTTATATGTATTTCATCTACTTAATTCCATTCAATTCAATAAGGAAACGAAAACAGTGTTCATGCGTACGTACGGACTACCGTCTCCATGAACGGTGTATTTCATTCCATTTATCAATATATTATATATATGTATATTCTGAATATATATTATATATAAATCATGTTTTAAATTCTGGATATAAGTAATCATGATCCAAGTAATCATATTAATAATTACAAGTTAAAAACACGAACGACAAATGTGACGATTTTTCCCAAAACGCTACTTTAACATGAATTTACAAAAGAACGGGTAATATAAAGTCATAAGTGGACCATATATGATATAATAACAATTAATATGATTCTGGAATAAGTCAATAACAAGATTTAAATCATTATACAGGAGGTTCGGACACGTACAAAGCAAGTCAGACCTAAGGTAAGGGAAATATCACAATCTCATTTTTATCCGAGATTGTTTATAATTTGGCATTTACTGGGGTGTATTTTATCATCCACATCCATGTTTCCTCAATATGTAATATTATTTCCATCCACCTACAATTGTTTAAATCCTATTTTACCCTTAGGTGAGTTTTTAGTAAAAGATATGAAAGGAATCTTTTGTCGTTTTTCGTACGAGGTACTTTTTTGACTTTTCCGACAAAAGTACGCGAAGAATGTTTTTTTAACATATACGACATGAATGGATTTTTAAAACATTATTTCCAAGAAGCTTCCTTTACAAGTTTTCAAGTTTATTTTTAATCAACTTCTTTTAGTTTAAATTTTTATGAAATGTTAAGAAAGGAAAAACGTTTTTGAAGAAGAAAGGATATTTTCCTCAAGAATGGAGTTTAACTGTTTTATCAAAATTATTTTACATTTAAGATAATAAAGGGTTCTGTTTTCATCCCTATTATTACATTGATTTGATTATGTTGTGATGGAATTATTTTTATGAATTCTTTTATCTTATATGAATTGTTTTATGATGTCATGATGTTTAAGAATCCCATTTTTATTACATGGGTTATGTAATGATGTATGATTTATGATTTTGTGGAACACATAAGAATGGTATCATTATGAGATGGGTGGGACCTATATCTCCCTCCAATGCATTGGGTAAAGATTTTATATCTCATGAGATAGACATGGATGGAATGGTAGGTTATACCGGTTCAATGAAACAGGACTGAAACGAGGGTGACTCGGTTCAGAAAGGGACTTTGTCCACTAAGATAGTCTTGGAAATGAGTCTTGACTAACAAGAAATGATTCTCTATGATTATTTGTGTATGCCACAAAGTTTCATGTTTTAATTTGTGATTATTGGGATTACATTTCACTTCTATGATTTATCCCATGTTATGATATTATGATCTCTTTTGCAGGTTAAGATTTCCAAAAGCTATGTTCTTATGTATATGATGTGATTGATATTTCTTTTGTTTACCCTTACTGAGCATTTGAGCTCACCCTTTTATGTTTTCTTTTCCCCAGGATATAAAGAAAGGTTTTAGGTAAAAAAGGAAGATCTTTATGGGAGATATTGAAGATCTTTTCACCACGATTAGAAGATTATATTCCGTGTTTCCAAAGACACTAAACTATTACGATCCTTGTGTCTGTATTTTTGTTATGTACTAAGTATTCCGCAAAAGTAATGTAATGTCCATGTACGTCAGGCTTCAGGTCTCTACATGTAATGAGTGTGACTACCTCTGTTGATGGTTCCCGATGAACGGTACTTCTCAGATGGACGTCATCAGATCTGTAAGGCTCGTGGAGTGTGTTCTCCCGGGATGAGTGCTTCGAAGAATCTTCGAACTGAATCCCTAATGTGGGTATGCGGTTGTGCGACTTTTCTCTAGACTACGGGTCTAGGTTTCTAGTTTATCTGGTTTGATCTATATGTTCTGTAGACATACACTGTGCATAGCTGATTGTACCTTTACTCTGTGTACTGTTTGTGGTTTTTGGGGTCCTCTACTGAGTATTATTATAATCACCACTGCACTAGTTTGCCCACATGTCTAGTGTCTCGTGCAGACAAGCATCCGTTTGACAGAGTCCAGGGTGGACATGAAAATACCGAGCTCTCTGACTTCCCTAGTGTCCGAGGCATTCTTACGACTATGAGCAATATTCCCAGTACCTTTTGTGCTTACAGCTTAAACTTAACAGTTTTCAAACTCTCTTGTTTTTAGTGGGCGTGTATTCTGGCCCAGTTTACTTTTTTTTGTACTCTATCTTTCGTCATACTCTGTTGGTTTGGTTTAGTTGTATGCATGCACTTTTTGTTCCTTAGTGGTTTTTACTTTTTAACATTGTGGGATTGGAGATGTGTGTGTGTGTACAGGTACATAGGCAATGCATCCAATGTTAGTAATATTCCTAATCGGTGCAAGTTACAAGCCCCTATCCTATTGGAAGCGGGCTTGGGAAGTCATGGCATGGGCCCCACTGTGATGGGTCGTGACAGAGTGGTATCAGAGGTGGTCGGTTCTACCATAGAACCAAGAGTCTCTGAGTTTGATTTGGGGCAACAGTGTTGAATGTTTTGGGTTTGGATTTCAGGCTAGAGACTCCAGTGTTGGTGCGGGGGATGACGTATCCATACAACAGGACTCTGATAACCTACTTTTTGACTCGGAACATGAAAACATGGGTTGCGGGGGAATAAAAGGTACATACATCATATAGTAATGGTTTGTTTTTTCAATGTCCTTTGTGTCAGCTATCCCGATATACTATTGACCATTGTACATCATTCTTCCTTACAGGATGCCTCCGCAATGCATACCCGCAAGGATTCAGCAGCACGTTCACAAGGATGACCCCCTCAGTGACGAGGCTTCGATACATGGACTAGTTCCTCAGGCATTTCCACCAGGTGGTGCACTGGTTATGCCACCACCAGTAGAGCATCCAGTGGTTCCTGCAATACCGACCGGCAAGGAGCACAGGCTTAGCGCACTCCATGAGTTCCAGAGACAGAGACCCCTCAGGTTATGAGGTGAGCCCGAACCTTAGGTGGCTGAGGACTGCCTTGAGGTGGTGACTAGATTTTTTAATCTAGTGAGGACACCAGCAGACCAGATGGTGATCCTCGGAGCAAGCCTTCTTCAGGGTTCGATGGGATGATGGTGGAGTCTGACCACACAGACTCGCGATGAGGAGACCCTTTCGTGGGCAGAGTTTGAGCGACTCTTTAGGGAGGAGTTCTCTCCATTTACACTGAGAGCTATACTCATCCAGTAGCTTCTTTAACTCCAGCAGGGATGAAGGATGGTAGCTGAATATTCATCGAGGTTCACGAACCTCGCCAGGTACTCGATGTATATGGTCAAGGATCTGTACATTAGAGCTCGAACCTTCGATCAAGGTCAAAGACAAGACATCTGAGATAGTGTCGTAACTCTATGAATATCAACTTATGATGTAGTGCTCTAGCAGGCCTTGGTGATCGAGAGCTTCTTGGGCGAGCAATGACAGCCACTGGCAGTCAGCAGCAGGCAGACCGGTGCAGAGACCCCGACAGTAGGGAGCTGACATCAGGCACAGGGGCCTGCACATAGAAAACGTCATAGGATGAACTAGGATAGGGGATTGATTATCCAGGTCTCTCACGATAGATCTAGTCAGCCTAGAGAGAAGTGATGCTACACATGCGACGGTAGGGGACATATCACAAGAGATTGACCGACCCGTTGAGCTGCTCACAGGGATGCAGTGGATGGACCAATGATGTAGAGGCAGAGAACTGAATAGGCAGACCCGAAAGGTGGAGGACGTGGAAGAGGATTATGGAGAGCTACAGGTGGTGGCTGACGCTTCGACCTACTTCCACCGCCACCCCCAGGAGGTCCGCACCAGTCTCAGGGAGCTGGGGGATCGGGGCAGCGACATCTGCATGCGGTCGAGGCATACGACCCAAGGAATCTAGTGTTGATTCAAGGTATGATCTGTGACTTCTATACCTTAGCTGTCGTTCTTATAGGAACAGGTTCTATTCATTCCATCAAAGCCACATGTCTTGCACAAAACCCCGAGATTCTGGTAGAACCGTTGACTCGATCCTTATGCTTGGAGACTCCTACGAGAGGAGACTCGACGATCACACACCTTTTCAAATAGTGTGATCTTACCCATGGAGGCGAGTGTTTCAGTTGGAACCTCTTAGTGGTAGTATCAAGGCCTTACGATGTCATTCTCGGTATGGATTGGTTATCTTCGGTCCATGCCCAGATTGACTGTTTTAGGCAAATAGTGTTGTGTTTCCACTGTGATGGAATGAGGATTTCCTTTGTCGGAGAGATGGAAACCCTGGCTGCACAATATGGACATAAGTACAGGAGGGTGCATCCAATCGCTCATGAGTTATCTAGCCTTTCCCTTAGAGCAGTGGATGTTGTGAGCCCCCAGTTCCCAGCAGTAGTGGAAGAGTACGAGGACATCTTTCACGAAGATGTTATAGGATTACCTCCCTGCTAGGAGATCAACTCAGCATTGACTTACACCTCTAGATGACACCAATTTCATCATCATCATATCGAATGGCTCCCGCAGAACTTCGAAAGTTGAGGGTGCAGTTAGAGGATTTTCAGAGAAAGGGTTTCGTGAGACCCAACGTCTGACCCTGGGAGGCCCATGTCTTGTTTGGCAATAAGGCAGATGGGAGTGTGAGGATGTGCGTGGATTACCGGTTCCTGATCCAGGGGACAGTGAAGAAAAAGTATCAACTGCTGGGAATCAATGACCTCTTCGATCATCTAAGAGAGGCACATAGGTTCTCGAAGGTTGACCTTCGATTAGGCTATCACCAGCTATGAGTGCGGGATGAGGATATACCGAAGACAGATTTCAGATGCCGCTACGGTCACTTTGAGTACTTGTGGATTCCTTTTGGCATGACGAATGCCCCCCCCCCCCCCCCCCCCCGCAGTGTTCATGGGACTGATGAACCAGATCTTCTAGGTACACTTGGACTGGTTCATAGTGGTCTTCATCAATGACATCCTTGTGTACTTGGCGTCAGAGGAGGAGCACACGAGATACTTGTAGATGGTTCTAGATGTACTCCGGTAGCACCAGCTTTAGGGGAATCTCTTGAAGTGCCAGTTTTGGATTTAGGAGATCCACATTCCAGGAAATGTCAACTCAGCAGATAGAGTAGCTATGGACCCAGCCTAGGTGGAGGCTATGTTAGCATGAGATCCACCTCGGAGCATGACGGAGGTGCAGAGCTTCCTTGGGTTGGCAGGATATTATCGGAGATTCATCTCTAATTTCTCCTGTATATCAGCACCAATGATGACCTTGACCAGGAAGGGGAAACCCTTCATATGGATGAAGAAGGACCAACAAGATTTTGACCAGATGAGACAGAGTTTGACGAGTGCCCCAATATTGAGATTTCCAGAGGAGGGTGTCGAGTACTTAGTTTTCTGTGATGCCTCAGGGACTGGGCTCGCCTGTGTCCTGATGCAGGGGAATGTAGTGTTTGGTTATGGTTCGCACTAGCTTAGGCCACATGATCAGAACTATGGGACCCAAGATCTTGAGTTGGCAGTGGTGGTCTTCGCATTGAAGATGTGGTGACTCTACATGATGGCTGAGTGGTTTATCGTCTACTCTGACCACAAGAGCCTCAGGTACATCTTTTCGCAAAAAGATCTAAATCTACGGAAGAGGAAATGGCTAGAGTTATTCCAGGACTATGATTTTGAGATCATCAATACTCCTAGAAAGGGGAACAAGGTGATGGATGCTCTTTGCAGAAGGTCGAGCACACAACTGTTGTGAGAGGTGACAAAGCAGTTAACCGTGTTGCAGTTATCTTTCATGTATTGAGAGGATACAGCTTACCTGCAGTCAAAGGTTGTCACCCCTCCACTCTTACAGTGAGTTAGGGAGGCACAACTTGGGGATGTCGACTGTATGGCTTTACATGCTCAGTTATCCATAGGACATGCTCCTGATAAATATTCACATGGTGGGGAGCACGTACTTATTTTCAGAGGATGCACTATGGTACCAGTGGTGTTGCAGGAGGAGGTCCTGGGGGAGTTTCATACATCTCTTTTGGCGGTACATCCTGGGGTGGAAATGCTGTACCAGGATCTCTGATGATAGTTCTGGTATTCAGGTATGAAGAAAGCAGTAGCGGAGTTCGTTTCTCAATGCCTCACATGCCAGCAGGTGAAGGCTGAGTACCATGTTCCAGGGGGTTAGCTCACCCCTGGAAGTTCCAGAGTGGAAGTGGGATGGAATATCGATGGAATTCGTGATAGTATTACCACGTACGTCCAAGGGGCATGATTCCATCTGGGTGATCGTTGACCGACTCACCAAGTCGTCCCACTTCCTAACTATCAGGGAGCAGAATTGCGTAGAGATCTTGGGATGCCTCTATGTTCAGGAGATAGTTCGGCTTCATGGCGTCCCCTCGACTATAGTCTTAGATCAAGATGACCATTTCACATCCCGGTTGTGGAATGGATTATAGGAGGATTTTGGGACTCATCTATCCTTGAGCACAATGTTTCATCCCCATACTAATGGTCAAATGGAGAGGACCATTAAGGTTCTGGAGGATATGTTACGAGATTTTATCTTGGACTTTGGTCATAGCTGGGAGGACCACCTACCGCTGTTGGAGTTTGCGTATAACAAAAGCTACCACTCCTCCATTGGAATGGCACCGTTCGAGGCCTTGTACGGGAGACCCTACCGGTCACCACTTTACTGGACCATCCCAAGAAAGTCATCACTCAAGGGTCCAGAGTTGGTGCGGGCTACCAAAGAGAAGGTTCAGATCATCCGAGAGAAGATGAGGACTGCACAGAGGTGGCAGAAGTCCTATGATGACAGGAGATGGAGGCCTCTATATTTCGAAGAGGGAGACCATGTCTTCCTTCGGGTCTCACCTCAAAGAGAGTTACAAAGATTTGGCCGAGGCGGCAAGCTATCTACGATGTTCATCGGACCCTTCCAGATATTGTGCAGAGTTGGCGAGGTGGCGTACTGCCTAGATCTATCACTGTAGTTGCATCGGGTACATGATGTATTCCACGTGTCGTAGTTGATGAGGTACGTTCATGACCTGTTTCACATCATCGACTAGGGAGAGCTAGACATCGTGGATGGAGTGTCCTTTTCGGAGTACCCGGTGGAGATCGAGGATCGGAAGGATAGGATCCATCATGGGTGATCAATTCCCTTAGTGCGCATCTAGTGGAAGAATGAGAATCTTTAGGATCTCACATGGGAGTGGGAGGCTCAGATCCGTGCCTAGTACCCTCATCTTTTTGAGTAGCCGTTGTTTTGGATTTTCGGGGACGTAAAGCCCAAAGGTGGGGAAAATGTAGTGTCTTGGGTTTTTTCAGTGTATTATTTTTTATATATTATATGGAATTATTTTGAGACTGGGTGTGAAGAAGGCACATCATTCTGTGGTCCAGGGAGCCCAGAATGATTGTTTGAACTTTTTTAAGTTAAGTGAGTCATCACTTGTGCGCGGTTGTGGCAGTTTCCAAATGGATGCCCGAATTAAAAATCTGAGGGCCCCATTGCGTCTGAGGCGACGACTTTACATAAGAACGAGCCTAACCTCGACTGGCGCGGGTCAAGGAAAAAAGTTAATTTTTTTTGGACATTTTTACTAAAAATTTAAATTTTATAAATTGCTAAATGTTTATTTTATTTTTATGGATACATCCGCTACAGCACAGCGACAGGTCAGCTATTTTAGTCATTAATGTCATGTCATAATGACTCAAAAACAGAAATGTTGTCTCTTTAAAATTGAAGCGTGTTTTGAATGTCAATATGTTTCCCTTTTTGATGGGTTAAGCGATTGTGGGTCAATGACTAACTATTGGGAAAAATCGATGGAGGATCCGCGGAGCGCTGAAGCGAACCCTAAATGGAGAACAACGACAGATCACAGTTGAGAATCGTTGCGCCAACAACATTGAAGGATATCGACGATGGCGGCAGCACAACTAATACCAGCTGAAGTAGGGTTTTTTATTTGTATTCTTTTCCCCATTTTTGATTTTAAATGTCGAACACGGATCAACCACGAACAAGTCGATCTGTAGATTCATTCATTCTTACTAGAGGGTTTTATCGGGATGATTTGGGGAATTGATCCATGTTGTTTTTTTATTGTTGAATATTTACCATTTTAAGCCTTCTAATGGTATTGGATCAACGCCATGAAGAACGAAGGCGAGGGTTTGTTCCTCACTTTGTTTATTGGATTTCCACCCCCTTTCATTTCTCGTGCGTTCTTCATGTTCTTCTTGGGGAAACGAACAACAGATCCTTGTGCTTCCGTTCCGCGATGCAACGATCCCAAATCGAAGGTTCTACACCGCAACGACCTTGCAGAGGTGTGGCGACAATGGTATACTATGATTCAGACTAGATCAGAATACGGCGTTCTTCAAGAATTCTTCACGTTAAAAGATAAAATCATGTTTTCGGAGCTGATCAAATGTTCGAAAACATCAGGAAAAGCTTCGTGTTGTTGGGTTGACAAAAAACTGGATGTTTTGAGGCGATCGGGCGGCCGGATAGACGAACAGATCATCATAGGAGGCATGACGGCAGAAGTCCGTGTTTCTGGAAATTTCCAAAATACACGGCGTGTACTTCCAAAGAACACGCCGTGTATTACTGGCGGCGTATAGGATTTTGGTGGTTAGAGAAGAATCACACAGCGTGTGATCCTGGTCACACGGTGTGTTGGACTTTCCCCGAAGCTCGGCATGTATTTTGGGAATTACACGGACACGAAATGATTTACACGGCTTCAGAACACGGCGTGTACATCATGACAGGAGCGGCAACGTGGGACTCAGTGTGTATCCCGGGGATACACTGACACAGGTTAGAGTACATGGGTTGATAACTGTGTACATGCACATGACCAGTGTACATGGGGCCAACCAAAATCACTCAGATACGACGTGTACATCATAATACATGCTGTGTACTTAGTTTTTCTACACGACCAGCCTACGACATAGGCTATTATACACGGGCAGTACCCGGGGTTAGACAACACGGTGTGTAACTTTCTTCACGCCGTGTACTTTTTGGAAAATGGCATGGTACTCTTGTTCACCATATTTTGGACTTCTTTCATTTGGGTTAGTTCCCTTTTCTATCGTTCCCTTGATGGTCAGTCATCATTTCCTCACACAGGAGTATGATCCATTCAGCATGACTTTCTGTGATAGAGTGAGGCATCCATCCGAGAGGCCCAGATCAAGGTCCTCTCTCCATTCCTGACCCTAGATAGAGTCAGGAATTGATGTGACCAACTCTACTAGGATTTTATCCTCTAGATAGATGGTGTATCACCTAACTGGCGAATCCTGATGAGTCGTGGTATCCTCCATGGCCCTGGCAGTGATCCTCAACTATGTATCATGATCTTTCCCACTCTGGAGTGTGTCTCCCATAATGAGTGCTTCTATCTATCAGAAATATTCCCACTCAGGACTGTGTCTCGCATAATGAGTGTTCCTACCTCTCATGATGGTTTCTGACGAACGGTACTTCTCGGACGGACGCCATCAGAGCTGTAAGGCTTGTGGTGTGTGTTCTCCAAGGATGAGTGCTTCGCGGAATCTTCGAACTGAATCCCTAATGGTGGTATGCAGTTGGGTGACTTGTCTCTAGACTACAAGTCTAGGTCTCTAGTATATCTAGTTTTTTCTATATGTTATTTATACATACAATGTGAATAGCTGACTATACCTTTACTTTGTGTACTTTTTTGTGGATTTAGGGGTCCCTTAATGATTATTGTTATACTCACCCCTACACAGGCTTTTCCCGCACGTCTGGTGTCTTGTGCAGACAAGCAGCCTTTTGATAGAGTCTATGGTGGACCAGGACAGGACCGAGAATTCTGAGTTCCCTATAGGCTGAGGCGTTCCTACGGCTATGAGCAGCAGTCCCATTACATTTTGTGCTTATAGGTTGGACCTAGCAGTTTTTAGACTCTCTTGTTTTTGGTGGGCTTGTATTGTATCCCAGTTTACTTTTTTTGTACTCTACCTTTCATCGTACTATGTTGGTTGGGTTTAGTTGTATGCATGCATTTTTGTTCCTAATTGGTTTTTACTTTTCAGCATTGTGGGCTTGGAGATGTGTGTGTGTGTACAGGTACATAGGCAATGCCTCCCATGTTAGTAATATGCCTACCTAGTGCTAGTCACCAGCCCCTGGCCAATTGGAGGCGGGCTTGGGGAGTCACGACATGAGCCCCACTGGGTTGGGTCGAGACACAAGCCTTGTTCTCTCGACAACCTCAAACATTCCAACAAAACAGGGTGCCAAAATCCCATGTCTCTATATCATGTGGTGACCCAATCTCGATGTGAATCTAAGGAATACATGATCTCATACTATAATATCTAGGGGTAATTTTATTCTATCAATATACAACCTCTATCAACATTGGGCGACATCCATACATTTTCTAATCAACATATCCTAATCCAAAGCCTCTTATACGAGACTCAGTCCCAATAACCCCAACTCACCTACCTCCATTTGGCATAGAGGTGATCTTCATGTCCTACTATAAAGAGACTCATTCAGATCCATATTAATAGTTTCCTAAATAATGTTGTTATAGAAGAACACAATCAATGCTAAGCGATTCTCCTAGGTTCCCCCAAATTCTAGGATACACTCTAGAAGCATATCTTCAAGAACCTATATCGTATGCTCCCACTACCCATCCATCTATGGATAGACATATGAAATCAGATAAACCCGTAATCCATGAGCCATCGGTAAGCCCTTCCAAAAGAACACCGAAAACCATCATTCATGGTCTTAATGATTAGTTTATAATACACCAAATAGATGAAAAATCTATTGAAAAAAAAATATTCTATCTTCTCTGCTGAGAAAGTATCCCATATCGACATGAAATGTGAAACCTTTTTTAACATGTCCACAATCACCCAGATAGTTTTATTCATTTGTGGAATAATTATGAGAAATTACATAAAGTCCATGTTAATTTCTTACCTCTTCCATTTTAGAATGGGAAAGGACTGTAGTATAAAACAAGGTCATTTTTTGATTTTCCTTCACATATTGATGGATGTAGCATCAGGTCAGGAACCATGTTATCTCCATTTTCATCCCAAGACACCCAAGCTACTGATATAGGTCATGATATATTTTGAAAACAACCGGATTCAAAACTGATATCAAGCAATAAAATTTCATCATAATCTCATCACACATACTCAATAGAACAACTATAAAATTCTTTACATAGCTTATCTTATAATCATCTATGGTCCAATAAAAATGTCAATCCCCAACATCAAGGAATTCCATAAAGGCCAAACCTACCATATCCTCATATTTTCTTTCTCTAATCCATACCAATTGTGTAGAATCCATCGAAACAGAAATGATAGTAATAATATATTAGTAACCTTAAACGACAATATGCCCCTCATCATGTAATGTCATCATATTCCACTCAGCACTAGACTTTTGAACTACCAGAGCCTATGATTTTCTTCTTAAAGAATCATCAACAGTGCTACCCTTCCAGGGAATATATATTATCTCAAAATTCAATTTCTGTATATAATATACACTTCTTAGGTACAGTAGATTCAATTATCAAACAAAAAAGTTATACATAATGTTATATTGATCTTTATATACTGTAAAATGTTCACCCAATATATAATGTAACCAAAAATTAAATCATAAACAACTGATTCTAACTATCATTCATTCATAAGGATGTTCCATTCAAGTTTCCTAAACAATCGAGACCCATACATAACAACTCGATCTCTCGAAATGTATACAACTTTGAGATAAATCCTAGATGTTTTTAAAAACACTATATACTCGTCACATGGATCCAGTAAGAACATGATCAGTTCTAATGTCAATCTATTCTTTACCTCATGGAAAATTTTCTAGAATTCTTTAGAATATTCAAAATTTACCCCCTACATGTTCAACCACTAAAGTTATGATACCAATCATTAGAAGTTCATGATGAACCTATAGTAATATCCCAAAAACCCCTAACATCAACATATATCAAAATAAAAATTTGGAGGATCCGTAGATAAAAATACTATCTTCTTCCCTAGTTTCACTAACCAACCTTCCTCCGAGATGATTTTACCTAAGAAGTTTACCAGGTCAATCCAAAACATACACATAGATATATTGGTGTATAGTGGATTCTCTATTAGTATAATCATCATGATGTAATCATGTTTGGAATGATCATCGTGATTCTTGAAGACAACCATGACTTCATCCAAAAACAATACAAATAATTTATCTCGGTATGGATATAATATTCGGTTCATCAAGGCATAAAAATTATAGGTTCATTTTTCAACCAAAATGGACTTATTGAAAACTCATAAGGGAAATGCCTTATCTTAAACATTGACATCAGTATATTAGATGTATGGACTCTCAACTTATGATACCATAAAAACCAATTCTATCATAGAGAAGGAACAAGATTCCCTTAATTGATCAAACAGATCCTTGATATGTCGAAGAGGATACCGGTTATTCATAGCCATCTGGTTCAACATATGGTAATCCAAAAAGAAGTGTAGATTCCTATAATTTTTTTATCAAAACTGGAGAACCCCATGCTGATTTACTTTGATTGATAAAACCCTAATCTATTAAATATTTTAGCTTAATCTTGACCTCTAAAATAACTATCTGTGCCATTCTATGTATTAGAATAGAAACTATCATAGCTCTCGGTGTAAGATCATTGATAAATTACACATATCTCTTAGGTGGGATCCCCGCTAATTCTTTTGGGAAAACAACCAAACAAATGTCCAAAATGGTGGAAATAAATCCTTCTATACACCTCTATCATCCAACAACATGATATAAACATGGGTGATGAAATCTCTTAGTTGCTGATAAGCTACCCATGCATGACCTTACATAATATCCATCTATTAAGGGAGAATATATTTGTGACTAATATGAGACATATAAGTCACTCTCATATAGTAACAATCAAGGTGGTACTGGAATTCCACAACCAAGTAATTAGGAATTATTAGTTCAATATCAAAAATTTAAATTATATAATTATCCCATGGAAAATTATAATTCCAATCCTCGATCGAACACAACTTTCTTAAATAAATTTATCTCAACCTTATTCGAAAAGGTGTATCTATCATTGTCTCCCAAATCAGGAAGTCCACCACTATGCTCTAAAAATTTAAATTATATGTAGATATAAAATAATTAGAGTCACCATTATAAAATAACACATAAACTAATTTATAAGTTACATGAATTTTATATCTCACCATTAATTGTCTTGCCTCACTATCATTTAGTGTAGTCTGATATGCATGTAATTGTATTATACCTCTACCATGTTATGTAGTTTGAGCTCCTGGAGATACCCCACTCTCCTAATGGGAGAAAAAATTCCCAAATATACCTTGTCTACTACCTCTAGATCCAGATCTAGTAGATCTTCAATAACCATACTGATATAGTGTAGAAGATCCCCTTCATGGACTGTAGTTTTCTATAGTTCCTCCATCACTATATGTCAATCACATTATCCTGTAGAACATTTTTATATATCCCATACTTCCTCCTAAAACACACTCTATATCAAGTCAAGGACAATACCTATGACAGTGTTCTGAACTACTGTAGTAGTAGTAGACAATTCATGTATGATCATAAGGAAGTGATCCTTCCCCCCAGAGAACTCTTCCGTATATCCAATTGTTTAAAAATCTCATTTTGATGATTCTTTATATCAATATTTGTACTTAATGATCATTTATAAAAAACCTTATATCATACACTTAAAGCCTCCTTCATGTTCCCCTCCCCGATAAGAGTTGGATCCCCACCTCATCGGACTTCTATATGAGAATGATGTAAACTTGGGCCTTACTCTCACATTTAATCCTGTGATAAACATGCCATCCCATAGATATCTCATCCCCTATATTAAATAAAGAAAATAACTGAACATTTGAAATGTGACCAGTATATTCCATCACATACATACCTCTACGATTCAACCATATGAACTCAAATTCACTCTATCACCATAGCAGCTCAAAATAAAAGTGTTCATGTAAAATATCCTAAATGTCCATCCTATCCATCCTATATTCCAACCCATTCTAAGAATGAACATCCCACTAGCTCTTCGCTTATCCTCACAACATGTAAGTAGCCTAATGGATTATAGTCTCAATAAGATACTCAAAATTGTTATTTATAAACTATATGGACTCTATCAATAACACTACTACATTTAGTAAAACCTTTAATGTAACCATTATAGAGTGTTATAAATTAAAATCCATTGTAATGTCATATACAATTTTAAAAAAATTCCATTGGACACTTTCTATAAATTATACGAAGCAAGAAGAAAACTCTCAGAACTACTCTGCCACTTCCCTATCTGATAATATCGGTGCCTTAGGTTCCACAGTCAAAGGAGAATCTCCATCCATGTCCTCCTTTCATGGTCTCGACAATAGTTACCAAATATGTATATCTCTATTATTCTAAAAACATATACAAGGATACATAGAAACACTTTAATACATTTATGTAAGTCAAAATCAACATATAGAATGACTAGGATTTCCCCAAACCTCACTAGACCGTCCAAACCGAGGTCCTATAACTACCCTTAACTATTATATGTCCAGGTCATGCATAACTAACAACAGAAATTATAAAATTCATTTTTATCATTTGACATCAATTTATTCACAATTTGAATCTTTTCAAAATTCACAATTTCACATTTTAATCAATTTTTAATTTCATTTTTAGAAGAAAATATATGAATTTCTGGGTCAATAACTTAGAAAAAACGTTTCTTCTCATGTGTTCATAAAATGATTCATGTCACAATATTATCATGACTACTATTAATTATGAATAAATTCTAAAATAACATTCCATTCTAAGCTAGAAGTCAATCCCGAAGGAATATCATAGTAAATAATCACATCTCCCAAAAATTTTATCACTTTACAGGAAACATTTTCAACTAAAATGACACATATCTATAACTAAAATACCATCCTTGGTACTTGGATTTTACCCACACACATGAGATATATACTACCATCAATGAGGTATTTATCATGTATTGACTCATAAAATTCTTATTTCTAACTTTCCAAAATAGTAAGTCAAAATTAAACAATGAAACACCCCTATGATTCCACTTTTTAATGTTCTAAACCAAGTGCCACACACCAATGACCTAATCTTGGTCTTCTACGCAACCTCATTCATGCCTCCCCATATGAAATATGCTATATAATAGTATTGAGGGTCAATATCGATTATATGGAGACTATAATTTCTTTATCAATGTAGAAAATCATTGGAAATAAATAAGAATATCCAATGATATAACCTATATCCAACCCAAGAGAATCAAATGTTTAAAAAATAGGAAATACAATATCAAAAACTGAAAAAAATTTATTTCATTCCTAGTAGGTATCAAATATCAATATGAAAAACCTAAAATAAATAATGAAACAATCAAATTACATGTGGGTCCCAAATCACTATATGGTTCCCCAATCCATGCTCTATCCCAACACAATTATCTTACACATGTACTTGGCCCTTATCCTTTCCTAAAACCAATAAATATAATGTGGTACCAATCAGGTATCCTGAGTAGAGTGTTAGTAAATATTATTTTTCAAAATAATATATATAGTTTTATAAATAATAAATAATATAAATAAATTAAATATATTACATTTATTCATTTACTTTTTTTAAAACTCAAAAACCCTTTTGTTCTTAAGGGTACCTAAACTCTAAATAACTACTCTCTTCCATGATACAGTCCTAACAATCCAGAAGGAAAAACATATATTTTAATACCATCTTAATCATTAATCATCCAAATTAACATACGAATTTTATTCTTACCATTATTATTCCCAATTCACATATGAATTATATTTATACCATTCAATGCCTTAATTCACATCTGAATCCCTTTTTTACCCTTCATTGTCTCAATTCACATATGAATTGAATTGTTACAATTCCTTGCATCAATTCACATATGAATTCGATTGTTAAAAATAATTTTCTCATATATGAATTACATTGTTACCATTCATTGCCTCAATTTACATATGTCTTCCATTATTACCATTCATTGTATAATTTCATAAATTAATTCCATTAATACAACAAATTTCATCAATTCACATATGAATTCCATTTTAAAAATTCATTTCCTCAATTTAGATATGAATTCCATTATTACCATTCATTGTCTCATTTCAAATATATCACCATATCATTCTATAAACTATATCACAATATATAAACCAATTAATTCAATTTTTAATTAATCCAATTGAAAAAAATTATATTCATATCATTCCAATAATTATTTTAAATATTAATTAATCACATCAAATTTATTAGTTAATCTGATGATTAATTATTCACATCAATTCTATTAATCAAATAATCAATTAAATAATCACATCAATTCTCTTAATTAATCACATCAATTAAACTGATTAAATAAAAAATTAATTAATCACATCATTACTTTTAATTAATTCAAAAAATAATTAATCCAATTCTAAAAACCCCAATATAACCACAATTACTTATTTCAATTAAATCAATTCAACAGCACCAATTTCACAATCAATCAATTAATTAAATGGAAATATTAATTAATTAAATTTTTGAATCCTAATTTCTAATCATAGAATATAAATTATAAAATTACATACATAAATTTCGAATCAATACTTTGGGATTTGAATTTTATACCACATACCACAATTCATTGGAAAATGATAACCAATGGAAATCACTAATTTCATACAGAATAATAGAGTAGAAAGAGATATAGAAATAAAACATAAAAAAATAAGATCCAAAAATAAAGATCCAAAAATTATATTTATAGATCTAATAAGACAATATCAGTATCCTAAAAAATAGAGGAAAACATTCATATAATATAAGATGGTGATATTATATGGAAGAAGAAAACAACATGGGATAATATCCACTTACCTAAATGGGTTAACATCTTCAATATTCCCTTAAAAACCGGATGAATAGAGGTTAGGTACCCTAGGAATTCATCTGAGAGCTTACAAACTTGAGAGGAATTGAATAGTATATAATTGGGTTCATATTTTTGTTTAAATGGTGGGGGTGGGGGAATGGGAAATTTAAATCTAATTTTTTGGTTCATTAAATAGCTACCCATGGTTTCTTGACAGGGGAGCACAATTTTACAAACTGTGATCCCTAAATGTGTTCTAATTGTATGAGGGTGCATGGTTTTTTCAAAAAGGTTGTATGATTAAAAACCCAAGTGAATCCCCTTTTTTAGGGTTGCATGGTTTTCTCTATATGGTCAAACATTTTGGGAAAACTATGAGCCAACCATGCACATTCCATCTTCCTTCCAAATATCTCAATTTTAATCCAAACTCACCCCAGGTATCATCCCAAACATAAAGAACTAAAAAAACGAGTATATAAAAACATGGTCCGTACATATCTAGTAAAGGTTGAGATCATACACACCAAATTGACCAATTTCCATGTTTTTGTTATCTTAGATGCAACCATGATGTCTAATATATTACATGAATTATCATCTTAGAAAGAACCCCCACAATGGTACAAAATGATTCCACCTATAGAGAAATACAATTAATATGTTAGTAGTACAATAAACCAGTTAATTAAATATAAACATGAAATAATACACTCACAAAATTTAATTTTCAACACAAACCACCCAATTTGAGCCCTATTTGGAACAAATTTATAGGTTTGAGTTATGATTGATTATGCCATTTCGTTTTATCCTACAGTGCATGAAACATTCTAGGTCATCTGACAATATGATAGATTGATATACAATAATTTTTATTACATTGGATAATATGTAAAATTTCAGCATGATGAGTCCCTCATCCTTGTTGAGTTCATGATCATAATATATCAGTCAATCATCATTTTTGATGAAGTTATTTCTTTTGGATCTCTGTGAACATTTTAAAAATATGAATTAGAAACAAATGGGGAGGAAATAATCCAAAAAAAAAGACAAAATTATCTTAAAATAAACTAAAAAGATGTTTTTTCGAATTATATATCATTAAACTAAAATGTAGTTATTCATGATCATATTAAATTAAAATACAAGAAATTTAGTCAATCTTACAAGACCCTAAATTAAAATACATTGGACTATCTAATGTAAAAATAAATTTACATTAGTGGTCCATACTACATTTCAAAAAATTGTATAAATACTAGCCAACAGAGATGATGATCACCAATATTATATTTCATTATTAGTGACTCTAAACTATAAGTCTCATAATAAAGGATACTTTTCACATTACATATTTTACATTAAAATATATTTCTTCATTCATCAAAACTTAAAATTATAACTCCCCTTTATAAAAGATAATTTTTATTCCCAGTCCCATTTGTTAAACTATTATTATACACTATAACATTTTTGATTCACCCAATGTGGATACATTTGATATATTTTATAATAAAAATACCAAAAACATTATATTTTTATCCACTTTACTGTAATATAAAATTGAAATATTACAAAAATTTACTATAAAAAGATTCATCCTTTGGGATTTGTGAAAAAAAATATTATAAAATTTTCTTACTAATATTATATCAAAAACTACCATAACACGTTATATATTTCTAGATTATACTAATCATTAGTTTATACCTTTATTTATTCCTAGAAAAAATTAACTATTATTTTAAACCTATTAGAGTTCATTGGTTTAGCTATAATAAATATTTAGATTTTATTTTCTCTGGGGAATATTAAAATATATCATTCTATTTCATCAACACTGTGAGTAAAAAACACAATGAAAAACTATTTACCATCTTTGATGAAAAATGATTCAGTGTTCCCCACTATGTATTTTCAGAAGTCCCAAAACCCTATTATAAACTGTTTACCCTTTTTGATAGTATTGAAAATATGTATAATCCATTATAAAATAGATATGAAACTAAATTCAAGGGAATCCATTATTTCTTCTAGTAATTTTCTATAGATTAAAATATACTTTTCAATATTCATAGTGATGATAAAATCTATCAAAAAACAACCTTATTATTTAATCAAAATAAGAACTTACCTATTATTTTGTATTGTTTTAAATGATGGTGAACTTTTTATTTGTGAACTTGTGAAAATAGATCATTTTACATAATTTATGTACACAAGAATATTACTGATAAACTGGTATAGTGTTTTATAGTGAGTTGGTGAATAAGTTTCATTATTCATAATAAGGATAGGTTAACACCTCTACCAATATAATTATTTCAAGATTCTATGTGATATAATGGTGGGATGATTTAATTTTACATCATGTGCATTCAGAATAAAAATTTTATTCAATCTATTTCATTAATTTAAACATTTTGTGTTACTTTTATAGATTTAACAAGCATTTGTTGAAAATATAAAAGAGTCTGAGCCTATAAAATAAAAAAAAACGATGATACAAAATTCAATCCTTTCGTTAAAAAAATAGATTTATTAAACAATGATCTATCGCATAAGAAATATAAAAATGGAATATGAAATAACATTAATAATAACATCATAATAATATAATTAAAAATATTTTAGCAAATTCAACATATCCTTTTACTATATTTTTGCACTATAATCAAAATTTGTTACTATAAAATAATAAAAAAATATTATTATAAATTTAATTAAATATTATCATTCTTATTTAATCAATATCATTATTGGAATATCTTTCTATAAGATGAGAATCAACTATAATTCTTTATAGCCTCAAAAAAAATAACCATTAATATTTTTTAAATGGTTAATAAAATAACAATTCATTATGATCTAAATAGTTATAAATATTGGAAAATATTAAAATATTACTACCATAAATCAATAAAATAATCTAAAAGTTTTTCCTTAACAACTAGAGGTTAAAAATAATATATCTATTTGTTAAAAATACAAAAATCCCAATCTATGAACCCCAGATTTTATGATTTAGTAATGTGATAAAAAATAAAACCCGAACAAATTTACACTATCATTCACACTCATGATTTCTTTTTTTCCTATAATTTTATACATAATCTTCCAATCATATGATACAATGGAATAAATCTCTATAGGCTTCACCACTATACACCAACATGGAAGTCCCACTTATATATTATAGGAACATATAATTGATTATCAAATGGCTAGAATAATTCCACCTTCCACCAACGTGAATCTACTATATTGTTATTTCTTTTATCATTTACCACCTCCCATGATGGAACCCTAGAAATGAAATTATTCTCAAATTATTCTACAAATGATGGGGAAATTCTGTAAAATAAATAGATAAAATTATGAGTAAATTCACTAAATATTAGTACCATTTCACATCTTCATGATGAAATTATACAATCAAACACCATGTATTCTTCTTGTTTATAAAAAACCATCTTTCATTCATTATACTTCACATTAATAAACATAACAAAAATAATTTATAATCATTCTAATACTAATTATTCACACCCGAAAAAAATTTCAATGGTAATTACCCATATTAGATCCCAGTCATACTCTGTAATGACCAAAATTTAATTTCCAAAAAATTCCAATACCCATTGAGATGCATACTCATCTCCAAAAAAATTAATTCTTCATTTTAGTATGAAGGTTTTTTCCAAATCACTGTAGTATTGGGAAAATATAGACAAAATTGCATAATATATATTTTTAAGAAATTTTAATTACCTCAAGAAATTTCCAATATGGGGAAATTGTCCTTTAATGGTTTATGATCACTCTCATAAATTTTGAAACAAAATATCCACAATAGTTTCCATTATAATAATTGGAACACAGTAGAAACAATTTCCAAGATAAGTAAATTGTTTTTAAATATGTTTTATATTGAAATATTTATAGATATTGATAAAATTTATTCCATTTGAATTAATCCCTGTAAATTTTATATTTATCCACTTACATAATTCCATGATTTATTCTATATTTTGATAGAACGCTATAATAAAAAATTACTTTTTAAGACATTTAATGAAACAAATAATTTTTTTTATATAAAAAATCTTGAATATAGTGTATTAGAAATTAACAATACTCTTCATGTCTAATTTGATTATTGTATATCCTTTAATTATATAAAAAAGAAATAAATATTTTTGGTGTCCATATTGAATGTGATTAAAATATAGTGCTTTCTAAATTAAAAATAATTAATTAATAAATAGAAATATATTTTATGTGATTAGATTTTATAGTTTCACACCTATTATTTAGACATAAAAATTTGTATGTAAGTAGTTATTTTTTCTCAAAAAAATTGTATATCTATTATTTATACTACAAATTTTTGTGTCCTCTAATTAAATATCTCACATATAAATGATATATGTATTAATGAATCAAAATTTTTATTCTAACGTTCATCCTAATACATATTAGTGATATAATATCCAATAAAGACTATGAATATTTATTTACATTAATGAACATGTAAGATCATTTTTTGGTGATACATACTTTGGAAATGTACCATATATATATATTCGCAAAAAAGACTCCCATCCATTCAAATTTGGGAATATAATATATACTATCATGACTAACTATGTCGATAACAGAAGTTACAAATATGACTTCCTCATATGGAATGTAATATATATTTGAATATTCAAATGTGGCCAATTCATGATTTTGTGATACTAATGAATGTTTAATTAGAATGGGTGGGGAGAATGTTCATCATAGAATGTCCTTTGGAGTTCTTGGTTTATTCACTATATTATCTTGATATTCACTTAAATTTCCTCATCTCATTATCTATCGATAATACCGTACATCACTTCAGCCATTTTTATCATTAAATGTTGTTGGGTTTTCATAATAAAACATCTGTTAAATACATACCTCATGTATCATTATAAGATTATATGAACATGCTATGAATGTTTCAATAGAGTTAGTGACCAGTATAATATCTAGATCATCAAATTTAACTGGAAAATCAATAGTCGGCTCTTGAACTACCTCAATCCCTACTATATTTTGAAATTTATTATGTTCATTGTTTTATATCTTGTCTCTTGGGATATTATACATCGTGAGCCCCACAATAAGGTGTTGTAGATTGTTGAAATATATGTATCACGTATAACATTACCCTTTATAATTTTTGCAATATAATGTTATAAAATGTTGTTTGATTCCCATTTAAGATATAGATAAATGAAATAAATGACTACCTTATGATAGTTATGTGGTTTAGGGGAATAACTTGCCTAAATGATAGTTTTTCATTTAGTTCTTCATTAGTAGATCGTTGTTGCACCCCTTTTTTGGTTTGACACTTTCTCATACAATAGTTTACTAATCCTAACTGAAAAATAACATCTTACAAAGAATCTATTTATGAATACCAAACATTCAGTATCTTATATGTACCTTCTCATTTTTTTTCTCAATATATTTTTTTAGGAGTCACTCGAAAACCTAATCCTCCAACTAAAAAATTTTGTTCGGGCTACATAAATGTTACTAAAAATATTTTTTCATTTTCTGTTGTTGGTACCAATTCTTATGTATAAAAAATATAAAAACATATGACCATATATAGAAATTTTATATAATACTATTATAAAGAGTAATAAATTACTTTTTTCATAATTACACATTTTCCCATACTTATTTTGTGTTTTCATAAAATATTTTTACCTAATTATTTATGTGTGGCCCCATTAATAAAACAAAATGCTTGGTTGAGATGGATTTAGATTTTTTCACCGATATATATAAAAATAAAGTATCATGTTTTGATTCATACCACATAAAAATTTAATTTACTATTTAAAATATATACCATTTTTATCTCTAATGAAACATACCCTATCCCTTCATTATGAAAGGGGTAGATTGGTTTGAATGATTTTTTTATAGTATTTAGTTACTGTTTCACAACTTATCAATTTTTAATCAAATTAGATAAAATAAAAAATTTAACATAATATTTTAAAAAATACAATGCACTGGAAATTAATTCTCATTGTAATTAATGATAAAATCATTCCATGTTTCCTATTTTATAATGTCGTAATAAGAAACATGTGGGTAAGGGTTTATTTTCCCCTCAACATCCTTCAGATAAAATTATGTATTAACAGTTCATAAGCCTATATAGGATTTTCTAATAGAAATTAAAAAATATTTCATAAACAATTGTCAAAAATAAAAACCTATGCAAGGAATAATGAATATTAAATCAAAATTTCATTATCTAATTTTTGGTGTAATAGATTAATGATTACATAGTATTTCCCTTATATATTTCCAAAGGGTTTTTGTTCTTTGGAATTGAAAATGCACCATGAATTGATATCCAACATTACATTCATCCTTGATTTAACCCCAACATTAATAATGATAATTGACTAATTAGGTCAAATAGGATTTCCTAGTTGTTCCATCCAACAAAAAATTTAATTCCCTTACATCATTCCCTGATAAATGTATTAAACAATGTGATGTTTATTCATTGTTTTTTCAGAAATATTTTTTGATCCCCTAATAATTATAAAATTTTAGTAACAACTGCCTATTCTTCCCTAATACTGTAATATCTTCATGTCTTGAATAAGTTTTTTATATGCGTAGTCATACCTTCAATTTATATTAATATTATATAGAATAGAACACACAATATTATAAAGAAAGGCATAGTATATTACAAACTCTTTAACCTTTTAAATTAAATCAAATTTTTAAATGCTCTACGAGATTTGGAACATCTATCGAGAACCAAAATCACATATTTGTGTTCCACTTTAACTTAAAAGATATTTTCTACATTTGTGCCTCCATGAACCAATTGAGATCATCAAAGGAAGTGGTTATCATCCATTGAATATTTTCTAATCATACAATTGTTTTAGTCACTGAATGTACAACTAAAAAATTATTGTATTTTGGATTTGAGACATAAAATTCATTCTCTACTAGTGATTCCATTATTAATGGGTCATTCCCTTCCTTGTAGTCATTAAAATTCATCTTTCTGAAGCCCATTTGATCAATTTTCACTGAAATCTTATTTTCAACCCATTGGAAATAGGTAATTTCCAATTTTAATGTTGAATAATCCAACCCATATATCTTTTTGATAATGTAGAAATGTGAAATATTAAAATAAAATAGATTTATATCATTGAAACCAGATATGTGAATTTCTTCTTCCATAGACATAACTCCACGATTTTTCATCGTAATATATTCATCATGTTCTTTTTTAGTCTCCATATCTTTTTATTACAAAACTAGTGTAACATAATACATTGTTTTGTTCCAATTGATATATTAAAAACTAATTCGTCAATTACATTCATATTTTCAGATAAATCCTTATAAATATGATCTCAAAACTATCTTATAAACTATTGATTATGTGAATATTATATCAATAGAATATCCCTTATTGGATAAAAATCACATTGAATTGATTTTTGTGATTCAATGTATGTATCAACATCTTCATTATTAAGTAAAATGTAAAGGTACACTTTCTCATAATCGATGATGGTAATTCTGACAACATCTATTCTAGAAATCACATCAACCATAAGGAATCAAATCTGATCATACATTTAGATACTAATAGTATCAACCTTTGATAGGTAATCGATATATATTTCAATATCCTTCTCAATAATATATCATTATTCAGTAAAAATATTTTTCACAGCTTAAATTCTAGACATAACATTTCAAAATAGTTAAATATATTTCTATGGGTAAATACCTCTATAATAAACAAGACCACATTGTTAAACCTCCCTTAATAAAAGAACCATTACATGGTGTATTATGTTAGTGAATTACGGTGGAATGAAAATCTATAATTTATATAATATGATCGAATCTCTCCTTTTCTTGATCAGAAACTTCATGGGGTCTATATGATTAATGCATATGGATTTGAAAAATAAGAAGATTCTAGTTAATGTAAGTTTCAAATTTTCAGAAATATTGTAACATAAATCCTCATGAATCAAATCATTCATAAAAAATGGAATTATTGTGATTTAATTCCCCATAACATCAACTTATTATTTTACCTCATAGAAAAAATACATTATGATTACCCCTCTAAAAGTTGTATTCCATTACATTAAATAAAATTTTACAAATTTTTCAATCAGGATATAGTGTATGTTGATGGGGGAAGAAATGTATTCCCATTAACCTTTACTAGTGAAAACTCATCCCTTATACCCATTCCCATCTTGTACAACCTAGCATTGATTCCATATTTTTATTTTCTAGGGACATTTTGTTTTGTGAATATAACACACTCAAATATATATTTTTCTAGATGAATGAAATCAAGAAAATTTCTAATGTACAGTGAATTCCAATACTATAATTCAATGTAAATTTTTCTCTCTTTCCAACCATCATATATACGATTTTTAAAGTTGGTTTTACAAAAATAGTGTCAATATATTTTTATTTTATAATAGTTTATCACCCATTAGTCGATATAGTGTTATAACATTTTTTTTATATTTCCACCATCAATTTTTATCTATGAATTTAATTTCTATAATTACAGATAAAATTTATGATTTATTAGAAACACAATATATAAAGAATGTATCAATGGGATTGTATGAAAGTTATTCAAAAAATGTAAGAAAAAAATTTATTTAGTGTTATAGCCTATCATATTTATATAAGTAATAATTTCCATTATCATTCCATAAAACATGGCTATCAATGTGAATTATTCACTTCTATGAGAATCATATATTTTAACACATGTATCAGACATAAATTTTGGATCTTCAATCAATAGATCAAAATAGATATAAATATCATTACTGGGTAGTTTTGGGATAGATATATGTAGAGAAGACATAATGTATTATCACATCATGCATAACTATGAAGAAAATTAATAATATACCAACATAATGTACCATGTAATATATGTATTAATATGTATAGGAAAAAAAATTTATTACATATGTAGATAATGTAAGACAAGTTTATGTCGAATAATTTCCATATTTTGGATAGTAATTATAAATTTTCTTTAACTAAGTGGAGTTTGCTGGATAATAGTAGTCCCCATCATTGATTATTATATCTGCATGCTAGGTCAATTATCTATACATTTCCTTCCATATATATAGTCTTATAAACCATGAAATGATTGGAAGGCACCATAAATATGTTGATGGACTTGATTCATTTCTTAATATCATTCAACACTACACTGGGGTATTTTTATAACTTCTTCTTGGTCCTTGAAAAATAATATGAAATCATTTTTGAAAAAAATATTTCTTTAGAGATCATTTAAATTGAATATAGAAATAATTTAGCCTCATATGTTCGATAAGGATGTTTATTTTCATCAGGAAATATATCATTCAAGAGACCAAGTAGTTCTCTAAAGGTGTTTTCTCTGCATCTGTTTCCACCGTTAAAATTATATAAAATCAATACATATTAAAATGTTTTTTATTTAGTAAAACTGGTATACACAGTTCTCCTAACACATATAGATTACTTATCAAACAACACATGAAAATAAATAATGAATTAATAAATTTACATTTTCATTTATTCCTTGTAACATCTATAATAATTTATAACATGATCCAAGGATCCATAAACTAGAATATAATCCCAAGCGGTGTTCATTCTGTTTTCCCATTTTTAGTTCAAAATATATAGCTATAATATAATCATTTATAAACAAAACTTTATTGAAAATCTTCCAAACTATTTTTTCTTTATTAAAAAAATTATACATGGAGAAATTATTTTATTGGAGTTATATGCTTTCTTTATTACATAATTTATGAACTCTTTAACTATATACTCATACAATTTTTTATATTATTATCATGTATTAAGTTTCTATTCATATAAATCCTTTAAGGTTAATAAAATATTCGTTTTTACATAATATAAATAAATACACTTATGATTTTCCTAATAAAAGGTGAATGTTATAGGAAATTATAATAATGGGATCAAGAAATGATTATCGATACCTAGAATGGGATGACTACTATATAGATTAGTTTAAGAAACATTTTTTCCTATATAGAATATATGGGGTATAGTCTTATTAAAAAAAGATATAATAACTATCCAAGAGATTATGTTAATGAGGATTATAGATGTCCCCTAAAATCCAAATACTCCAAGGATATTTGGAAAAGCACTATAAAAAAAATTCTTATCTAGATTCCACAATATGAAATGTTTCTCAACCACACAATGGTTTGACATATTATATTATCATACAATACATTTTAACATTTAAATTACTATTCATTCCCCTATACCTATTCCTAATGGGTTTGGATACAGTATCACCACAACTCTAGTGTACATGAAACAATATCCATTTAATATTAACATTATTGAAATATGACTACATTATACTCTTTTAGTGTAAAAAATGCACGATTTACCTTTCCCCCTTATTTTAAACACCATGGTGAGTAATCTAGTTTGTAAAAATGGAATTAAAAAACATATTATTGATAGTGATTCCTGATTTATATATCTATAGGATATATTACTTGTATCTTTACAATATATGATATAATGTAATTAATGTGGTATTGATTTTAGAGTGACCCATGCAATAGTGTTTTTCAATCTCAATAAGAGACCAATTATAAGGATGATACATTTTTAAATTTTTTCATTCAGCTAAGTAAAATCATATTATCATTCCATTAAGGGGCCCATTTGAATTCACATAACTCTAGTTCCCAAAAAATTGCTTTATCATCTAGTCATTAAAACAACAACAATATCAACATGGATTGGTGAGAAAGATAACCAAATATAATGTCAACATATCACAATAAGTATCTTATTTTATTTGAATTTTCCAGGTCCTATTAGAAAATAAATCACTCCTTTTTTTCATCAAACACATTTTTTTATAAAAAAACTCCAAATTCAATCTTAAAATGAAAAACTTTACAAAACATATTGTATTAGAGAAATTTTTTTAATTAAGACGTCTTAATTTGAAATTATAAATACAATCTAAAAAGTGAATTCAAATTTGAAAATGGTGCTTTATGAAATATTATAAGTCATCTGGAAATCATTTTTAAAATTCCCCCTAAAAATAAACAATAAATTAACGAATTAAACCCATTTACATAGAAATATGTACACTTTGAGTTGTTAAAAACATTATACATTCACACAAGAATCATTTCTGGAGATTCAAAACACTGAATCCATTTAATTCATTTTAAGGGAAGACCACGGTTTTCATTTAAAATCCCACATTAAAATTTAAAATAAATTTAAATTCTAAAAAAAGATTTAAATTAGGCATGAATGGAAAAATTTAATTATGAATTCATATATTCTAATTAAATTCATGATTATTAAATATTTCAAAAACAACTTATAAAACAAGCTTGAATAACAATTTATTCAAAATAAAAAAGTGTATTAAGAATATAAATCCTAGAACCATGGTAAATGATTTTTTAGTATTTTCAGGTAAATTATCAAGGCTTATCACACTCATAGTGATCATGGCTAACATGTGTGAACACTACCCTTGGGCTATAGGCACAGTGGGTAGGATTATACAACTATAATTTCCCCCTACCTCACAAATTTTTAGTTAGTGTTGTCATTATAAATTACATTATTGGGTTGATCAAAACATGCATAAAATTATTGTATTTGAATACCCACTTAAATATCAAGGTTAAAACAGTCTTCATTCATAATCAAATCAAACGACTATTAATTTATAAAAAACCATTTTCATAAAATATCACAAAATATGTGAAAGATCCAAGCATTCACTTGACAAACAATTTATTCAATTATCTATATCAAAAAGGTTCTAAAAATATTCATGACATTGAAATATATTTCCAAAAAGATCAAGATGTGTTAGATAGAGTAAATTTGTGATATCAGGATTAGGTATTATTTTAATTTATTTAATTGTGATTTTCATTTGAGGTACCATTGTAACCGTGGTTAGAGAATGATAAAGGATTGGGTTTTTGTTTAGAATGTTACCTACCATGATCTTACACCATGTATTGTGTTGGTAAAATATTGTGTGTGTTTGAAAGATCGAGGAATTATTTATGTTGTTTAGGAATTATGATAGAGTGATCATATAGTGCATCTATGGGTGGAACATAGAATTTGTAGTGAAAATGCATCAAGGGGAGGATCAAATAATGATTTTTCTTGAGATTAGATTTAGTGGGATGGAAACCACATCGCTCATGTTGTTTAGATTATATATTTAAGCAATTTAATTATTGAAAGTCTGTTAAATGTGTTTACCTTTTTTAAAAAAATTTATTCTATGAAATTATAGTTTGGACTTTTATTGTTTATTTATTTAGAAATATTTATTTATATATTTTCACATTTAGTAATTTTATAAGCTTGAAAACATTTTATGATCCATAAAAGAATGTAGTTATCTAACAGTTGGGTTAGAATGACTCACAATGTTTTGATAAAGTAACATTAATATTAACATTTATTAGGCCTTTGTTCCAGTAAAGAAATTACTATTAGGAACATATATATTTTTTGACATATTGATTACTTTTTATAAACATATATTTAGTCTTTAAAAAATATTTTAAATGGTATTTATATACTATTTTCGATATTCCCTTTTATAACTTATCTTGTATTATCATGATAATAATTTCCATTCACAATAACCTAAATGAATTATAATTCAATGAATAATACATAAACAATATTTAGTGATTGCATGAGTGATGAGATAATGGATGGGTTGATTTTGTGGAAAAGAATGATTTTATGAAAAATTCTTATGTATCATTAACTTGTTTTATTTTTGAAACTATACAAAAAGTTTTTACGTATAAAATAACCGAGTAATATTTAATTACCTTGTTCCACGCTATCTAGAATCTAGATATACTATACTTTTCACTAATCCAATATAACATATAGTTATGTAATGTACACATGATCAAGAATCCATGTGAGGAGGTCAGAGGGAAATTTAAATTCAATCTTATAGTAAGAAGAGCAATATGATACACCTCACATACAACAACCATTCATAGAAAACCAAATACAATGGGTGATCAATGAGGGTATCATGAGTTATAAATCCATTTTAATTTGCTACATTGGATATTAAAAAAAATCTAACTCAAGGTGCTAAGTTATTTTCCATTCATCTGAATTTCAAAATTTTCAATAGACTGAAATATTTAGAAACACAAACTTTTAAAATTTCAAACATTTCCTTAAAACATTATTTATTTCATTAAGAACAAAAAATGGCATAATTATTTAATTATTTTCATAAAAATCGACTTTAAATACCTCATATGAATATGATCAAACACTTTGCAGTATTAATAGTTAATTAAAAATAATTTAATTAAAATCCAAGGAAAACCCTTTATGAAATGCATTGAATTCGAACAAAATTTTTTCCAAATCAATTATAGACATTCAAAATATGAATAATCTAAAGAAAAAAGAATTTAAAATTTCTCGTGATTTCCAATATTTTTAAAACGATGGATAAGAAGTGAAAACATGCTCAATATATCAGAATAGATGTAGGAGACACCAAAATTAGACGGAAGAATGAGAGGATTTAAACCAGAAAATTGATGATATTTGAGGGAGGATACACCCAAATAAAATTAAGAGGATATGGAAATTCATTTAGGGTTCCAATGTGGTTTGATTTGGTATGATAAAAAAAGAGAAGAGAATATCCATGATAACACCGTATTACTGAAAATCACATATCGCAAATCAGAAATGAATGAAAGATGAAGAGAAAAAAAAACACAACATGGATTAGAGGCTTCATGAGTCTAAGAGAATGTGGATGTGGTTCTCTAATGGTAGTATATATTTTTGAAAGCTTGTAATTTTCTACAAAAATAATTTTGAATAGGGTTATATTAAATAGATCGGGAAGGATTTTATTTGCGCTTTCAGAAATGAACATATAAATATATATATTAATATGTTCTAAGGAAGCACTGATAAAATCCATCACTATCAGCACTGCAGATTTAGCACTAATTGATGATTTTTAATTATAATTATAAACAAAAATATTTGTAAATTAATATACATATGTTTATATAATTTTATCTATATATTAATATTAAATATATTCATTATTTAAATATATTTATTATAATTTTATAATTATTGAAATATATAATTATTTATTTTTAATTTTGTAAATACCTTTTAAAAAAATATAATATTTTTTAATTATAATTTTATTTATAATTATATCACTATATAAATGTATATATTTATATATTTATATTTTTTTAAAAAATTATATATATATATATATATTAAAAATATTCATTATTTAACTATATTTATTATAATTTCATTTTTTTAAATATATCTTTATCATTATATATCTTTATATGTATTTTTATAAATATATATATATATATATATATATATATATTAATATAAATTTAAATATAGTAAATATATTTATTTCTTTAATATGTTTATTATAATTTTAAAAATAGTAAAATTGAAAATAAACTATTAACATATCTAAAATTACTTTTTTAAAAATAATATTTATATATTTATATATTAATGTAATTATATATATATGTATTAAATATATATATAAAGTTAATATATATATTTTTTAAATGAAAATATTAATGTTTTATAATTATTTAAATATATATTTATATATATACAATGATATAAATACCTATTTAAATAATAATATTTTTTTATAATTATAAATTTATTAATTTATTAGCATAAAAAAGAAATTGTTAAATATATTAATGCTTAAATTTTTATTTATAAATATATTATTAATATTATTTGTCAATATATAATTTTAAATGCAGTCATGTTAAAAATAAGTGAAATTGAATAATTAAAAATTAAGACACTTTAAAATTTTGGGAAAATGAATAAGTAATGTTAATTGAGTTCGAATTATTAAATGAATCATGATATATATTGAAATAAAGATGATTCCATATTAGAAATTTTAAAACATTGTAAATGAATATATATAGACAAATATTATAAAATGATTAAATTTCTAGAAGATAAAAATATAATATATTAAAAAAATACATAACTCTAATAATATTAAAAATATTATATTTACCAATTCAAAAGTAAATTTTTTTAAATACACCATGTTACGAAATTTAATTTTAAAATTGGCACTAAAATTTTAATAAAATACATAATTATTATGTATATGTTTTTCTACATAAAATTTCATTAATTATGTAAATATTTGTGTGTGTGAATTGTATATAAAAATGAATCAATTACATATATGTATGTGTGACATCAATGTAAAAAGTGTTTGATATATGTTTAATTAAAAAATCAAATGTTATTAAATTAATATACAATAATAGATTTAAATATTATGATTTTTTAATTAATATTATTATTAAATTATAAACTTTTATTTACTAAATTAATGACTAATTTAGTATAAAATAATTATTTTAAATATTATATATCATATTTTAGTAAATATTATAGACATATATGAATATGTCGGAAAATATTTCTATATTAAATGTATTAAAAATTAATTATATTTAAAATCCATGAAAAATTACTAATAAATTAATATGTTTTTAAATATAATATTTTATTTATTTTCTATACTAACATATAATATATATTATTTATTACTATTTAAAATTTTTATTTATGTATATATTATCCTTATTCATTTTTTTAACAATTTTTTCATTAAGAAATGTTTTCTTAACATTGTAATTTATTATTTTATTAATTATTATTATTATTGCATTCTATTTATTTTTAAATTTTTTATTTTATTATTACAACTTATTAATTTAATATATTTAAATTTACTATATACTGTTGATTAATATTAATAATCTATATTTGTATATTAAATTAATTCATTATTTTCAATAAATATCAAATTAATATAATGTTTAATATTTTTTTCAATTTATTAATTTTTTTTTGTATATTTTTTACATTAATTGATTTTATATATCTATATTTAATAGATACAATTTATTAGTATTTATAATTAATATATATATATATATTAAATTTATTCATTCTTATAAAAAAATAAATAATTAATAAAAATTTCAATATATTTTAAATTTAAATATTTTTATTTTCTATTTTTATTTTCTATTTTTATTTTCTATTTTTATTTTATCAATTTATTTAACATAGATATATATTTTTGTTATATATTTTTTATTAATATTTATAATTTATATATATATATATATATTTATATTTATCAATAATTATTTAGATGAAAAAATTTCAATAATTTATTAATCATTAATTATTATTTCTTTAATTATTTCATTTATTTTAATATTTATAATACGTGTATTTTTTTATTGGTTTGTTTAAAAAGTTACTACGGACTAGGCATTGCCTTTTAGGGTCCGAATATGTTTACGGGAAGAGGGATGGGTAATGTTTACGGATTCTCATGGCCTGTGTGGGCCTATGTCAGGTCCATATGGGTATGTGCATTGTATGTGGGAGATCATCCACACAATAGGCTTATATAAATTAATCTGAGGGGAATGATATATAATTCATATCCCTTTAGTTTTCTATTTTGATGTGGGGTTTTCCTATCGATACATAACATTATCAACTCTAAAAAAGCACTGATAAAGGGTAAATTTTAGTGTTTTCTAAACTGAATAACGCAATATTTATCTTTGATTTTTTCAAGCATGGATAATGTCCATCACTATTGTATCAATTTTTTTTAGTGAGATGTCATTCTACTCAAAATTTAGACCCTTACAACATAAAGCTATCATCACATAAGAATTATTATAAAATATCTATAAAAACCGCTTGTAATAACCTGTTAACTAAAAGAAACATCAGATCTAGAACACATTTATGGGACCCTACTTGGTCATAACAACATGTATCTATTTATGATCTACGGTGACTATCATTTTAGGTATAACATGAACATAAAATTTAATTCAAGAACCCAAAACTCTCATTTGAAATGAATTCCAAACATATGTTGTTCTCTCAAAATAATAATAATGATATCCAAATAGTAAATTTGCTTCTCCTATGACATGGATTAAACCAAAATATCATACATGAACACCAAAAAAATAATCCAAGAACCGAAGAAGGAAATAGTTCTTCAAATCCATAAATATCATAAGAGCATTAGATAGTACAAATTACATAACAAGAATCATGAAATGCCCATACTAAATCTTAAACACAGTTATTGGTATAACCTCTTCTCTAACTCTCATCAGGTGGTACCCTAAACAGAAGTAAATCTTATTAGACCGACGATCCATCTCTGGTGATCACATAGATTATCGATTCACAAAAATTGATTTTTGTTCTTGATGGTCACTTGATTTAACATCTGATAGACCATACAAAGTAAGAGGCTCTCATCAACTATCTAAGAAATGAAAATAGGGGAATCCCATAATGTCATTATAGCATAATAAAATCCTTTAGCCTCAAGAACCGCAATCTGGATCATAATATCAACAAAATATGTATACATCATAATATAATACGTAAAATAAATGGTAATGATGCTAGATAGTAGGTCAATAGTAAAATCAATGTCTCCCTTGGGTGGTAAACCGTTACAATAATCGTGAAAGTCATTAGGGTATGCAGACACTACTATAGGTAGATAACTACCAAAATAAGGGTCAACAACATCAATAACCATCCATTAATAATAGTATTGAGATAATCCCAACATAAAGAACAATTGAACCCACCATTACCCATTCTGGAGTCCCACTCACCTATAGAGACATGAGTATCCCCACTGATATATATGAAGCAAACATAATTGTGATAAGTTTATATCTAGGAATTAACATAGATAATAAATTCCATACGAATAATTAATTCAATGATATCAAGATCAAATCCTAGGAATTCCCACTCTACCTCATAGTCTTTTATTATTGTTCGACATGTTGGGAACATTAAAACTTGTTCAGACCGCTTCCCCTAATGATAAAAAAATGTCAAACAATTAAGGGGGAATTGTCCCCCAATTTAATCCAACAAACAAACTATTATTGATTTTTTGAATTTTTTTTTGGAAAAAGAGGAAACTCATTACAATCCAGCACTATATAAGATGAAATAAACATAACACCTCTAATAGTTTTTTTCCTTACATAAAATTACGTTGGTTATTTATCCCCCACATAATTTCATGTAGTCTCAACTTTTATATGATCATTCATAGCCACATAAATGTCCCCCTTAGAATGGGGTTACGATCCACCACCACTAGAAGTATAGGAATGAACATACTATCCATAGTAAATATAGATCGATTATTAATTCCTTATGAGAAACAATCCAGAAAATAGTTTAGAAGGATTGATTTACCAAAATTATGATATGTCATGGGGCCTAAATATAATTAGGCATAGTACAACCTAGCATCCCACAATGATTGAAAACAACCTTCTCTTATCCAGATGAATCCCCTAAAACCGGTCGTGAAGAAAACTTGCTACCACTGCGCTTTCTTTTCTTGTGAGAAGATACACCACCAATAATGATAGTACCAACTAAATCTCAACCCAAACTATTTTTCCATCTATATAATCCTCTTCTAAATATACCTTATCAATAACCATAAAAAATTTCTTAATAAACATGATAATCAACATCGGCTGAATGTCGTTCCTCAAACCTAAACCAAGCATTCATGCATTCGAGTAATAATTAGAGAATATATCCTAGGCCATGTTCACCAACTAAAAAATTGATGGAATACCTGATAAAAATACACTACCATTACTCTAGGTTCAAAAATTCTCGAATATTTTACCTATGTAATTTCTTTGGATATAATTGATGTTTGAATATTTTTATCATTGAGGCCCACATAAGATCCTTGTGAAACTATTCTTGCACAATAGGGACCAAATATCCCTTTCTAGTCCATTCATGCTTATACATGGAAAAATCCAACATGTAGTCCTAAAAATCTTTTAGAAATTTAAATATTCTCTCCATCCTCAATATATGTTATTCTGATTCCTTCAATCCATTATAACCATTGGAGATGGTGTCTATTATTTTGTAAACTCTAATCCATTATCCACTTCTCAATATGGGTTCCCAACACCTTCCGGACCAAGAGTCTAAATATTTTATATTACAACATCTACTAATGAAGGAACCATCAGATGATTTTCTCATGGAACCATTCTCAATTTTTTCTTCAATCATATTTAGAAGAGATCTTCTATGAGTAATTTTATAACAATAATAATAAAAAAACATTCACTCATTAGAAGATTCTGAAAATCATATCACCATCATCATAAGTTAATATAAATGGTTAAAAATGATGGTAATTGAAATAAATTATGAATTATATGAAAATATAAGACACATTAAAAAACATTTCAATTTAAATAAAATCCCCACGAAATTCACTCAAATAACCTAAAACCCCATGTTTCAAATATAGTAAAACAAATCCTACTACCCATGGTAATTAGAGTATTGGAATGTATATAATATCATTATGAACCCTTTGGTACACAAAATCTACATTCCGATGGTCATACCCCTTTTCTTCAAAAAAAACCACACTCACGAAGTATTAACTCAAATTAGTATGAGAATTCCCATTGATATAAATTTGTAACTACCCAACATGTGTCTACCAAAAATTTTACACTATTTTGTCCACCACATGGGGATGTATAGTAGAGAAAATAGAAATATTTCTTTAATATACACCAAAAAGACATATAATTCTTGTAAAATGTAGGAAAAAAGATACTGAACGATCCATATAACCCAATCCAAACAGGATAAACCATAATTGTTTGACAAGACAAGACCAACATGTATCAATATAGCCAATTATAACCTCCAAACCATACATCTAAAATGGTAACATATAAAAGGATAACCAATCATGCTACATGGTTCCCTTAACAATATCTGAGTCCTATAAAACAATATCTACAAACACCCAATAGAATATTTATGGTGTGATAAAAAATCCTAATCAGATACCACTAATGAATCTATATAAGTTCAAAAATAAAAAATACACAAGTTCTATCATTGAATAAAAATAAAGTATTTAAAGTATTTTCAATAGTAAAACCAATTTTAAAAACTTAACTTTTTTCCATAAATTAACTCAATATTCCCTAAATCCATGAATATATCAGTTATAAATGGAAATTGAAAATTTTGACATGTGGTAAAATACTCATGAAATAATCCATATTGTGATTGAAATGTATAAAAAGATAAAGAATACCATTTGGGCCCAAGACTTTTAGAATATATATTAGATGTAACATATTCCTTAACATAGTATAATTTTGATAAAACTATTATTGAATTATCACATAATCAATCGATATAAAAAAAGCAACCCCTAGTGGAGTTAGACACACGTGGGTCACCAATATCCATTTCCCAACACACCCTTATTTCCAAATGTGATCTTACTATTCAACACCATTTCTCTATCTATGTATACATTTAAATATAGCCATTTTTTCATAAATTAAATCCATTTATATTAAAATCCAAAAGTAATTAACAATAACATATAGGAATTCATAAAATATAAACACTCTATGAGATCCAACAACCTCAATAATTATGTAATCCCATTTTCTGTCAACAATATAGATCTATGAATAACATATCATCCATCAATAGACAAGGAATGATTAGAAACTAAAATAGATAGATTGAAAAAAATCAATCATTAATATGAAAAACAAAAGAAAAAAATACATCCACAAAATTAAAATGAAATAATGAAGTATAAAAAACTCATACAAGTGATATGTGATGAAACCACATTAAAGTCAAACATAGAAACTTTATTATATTGAAGGATAGAGATCACAAAAAATAAATGTAGGGTTTAAGTGGAATTCTTGTGGACTGAATGAAATAATATCTTGCATGTAACACTCTTAAAACTGATATACCTGAGGTATTCATTTCATAAATCACATTCAGAGAGAGAAATATATTGTATGAACAAAAAAACTAAAAAACAATTTACCTAGAATAAATTAAATCCTAATTAATTTCTTCACATATTGTAATGGTTTCACAACATGTAATCTTATTATCCCCTGTAGGAGACTTTTGTAATCTACCCTATAACAGATTGATATTTTATAACCCATTCAAAGCATGAAGGTGTCTAGTAGGCAGTCATCTTCCCAATTATCTCTAGAAAAACATCTGAACCAAAATATAAGGATCAATGGTCCCAAGGATAACCTTCTTTAGATAATTTACACTTTTTGACCCATACTCCATTAATTCCAACCAAAACATACAACCCTAAACATTAGTTGATGTTTATAATCAATAACTCTCCATTACTATGAATCCTGCAATGATCTAAAATAGAAAATGTTAGTATAGAAAATGTTGTGGAATACTTTAATGAAGTTAATGGGTATTTACACATGGTTTGGATGGACATGCTTCACAGTTTACAAAAAACATGGACTTGTAGTGCAATTTGTGGTGTGGTTTCTGGTATCCTGGACATTTAGAACCTCATATAGTAATGAGGATCATTTAACCTATAAATAAAATCTAAAATAATACATCCATATGGTAGTAGGGAGTATCCAATTCAAATCATGGATTCATAGTGCAATTTGTGGTGCAATCAGTGGATACAATGAATCCCTAGGCGAAGTTAGATAAATAGATAAAAGTCTCCATGAAATATTGATATACATGGTCTTTATTATGAAAAAAAAACATTCATTACAGTTTCCATTATGTGGTGACTAAGGATTTTTATTGAGTAACATATCACAAGTCGTGTGAGCCACTAACACAATTTATGAGACAATGTTATAATACACATTGTAAACTAGGATTACACACCCAAGAATCCATAAAGTGAAAAAATCCATCTGGTGTTCTCAAATTTCATGCTACCCTTGGTGGATGGAACAATGTGTATAGGTTGTATATGACTATAAGGACATGTGCCGCCATAGGTCATTTCGTTCATGGAACACCACATATAAATCAAAATGTGCAAGGGAATGAGCATGGGAAGGACCTGTATACATGGAAATGAATAGTTTCTATGGGAATGATCATACTACATAGTAAGGAGATAAATTACATAGTTATTACCAAATGAAACATGTTGAGTTTTATCTAAACCTTTATATGTTGTGTGCCCTAGTGGATATGAAACGTATTTGGAGGAAGACATGTTAGGTGAGACAACAAGACACATGTATTAATAGAAATTTTGAGACACTCTATATACCCAATGGGACTCAACATTTATGTTTCAACTTGATAATTATTGACACATTTATTTTAAAATAAATTTTAATTTTTTCTATTTCGTCAATTTTACGAATTTACATGTTTAAATGAACCACAATCTGTTAATAAAATACTTTGTGAACATTATAAAAAATACATTAAATTTAGAAATTATGAGTATTAATAACTAAATTTTAATAAATTTTTAGATTACATGTATAGAATAAATAATTTTTAATAAATTACCTAGAAATGAAAAAAAATAATCACTTTAATGTAAAATAATATTTTTTCTTCAGACAAATAGTTCATTATAAGAACAATTTTTTCATTTTAATATTTATAGTTAATCACTATTGGTAAATTTTTAATGAAATAAATAAACTATAAATTGAATAAAAATTTTATCATTAATATTTTAATTTTTTTATGCATGAGATAAGAATAAATAAAATTTTATTCTTAAAACATTATTTTTTCTTAAAAGTAGTTTTATCATGTTTTGTGAACATGTATAAAATTAATTTATTCAAATTAAATATATTTAATTTTGAAATCATTTTTCCATATTTAGAATTGGTAGGTACACATTTTATAAAAATATTCATTTTTTATTTATCATTATGAAATGTAATAATTGTGAAATTTATCACCTCAATAATTGTTAAATTGGTTTAACCTAGGATTAAAATAAGAGTAGAGGGCACAATTTATTATGTTAATTCTTATTGGAAGAAAGGTATTATACCATTATCACCATAGAAGGTAAAAATAATTGTTTAAGGTACTCATTTCTATGAATTTGACCTATATAATATTTAATGTAGAGAAACATATTATGGTAACTATATTACTTTTATATATTTATTTTATGTTTACATAGAGACACATTAAAGTTGTGAAAAACCTATAATTTTTATTCTATAAATAATGAAATTATTTTCTTGATGTTAATGTATTTCAATTTTTATCCATTATATGGATAACCTAAGAGAACGCACAACACTGCCACAATATATATTGTTTTAATAGAAAAATAAAATAAATGAATATAAAATATTTTAATATTAATATAATTTGAGTTTATTATTGTGTTCAAAATTTTTATTGACGAATATAACATACTAGTTATGTTGTAATGGATTATATTAATGTTATATTTCAGTCATTATGTTTTTAAAGTAAAAGTTAATTACTAGATAAAAAATACATTTATAGTATTTTATGGAAAAACTATATTATTAAATTACATAACTATCATAAAAACATTTAAATGAAGAGAAGGGTGAAAATATATGGTCTATATTTCATCACTTTTGAATTTATGTATGAATTTATGCATTATTTGTAAAATTATAACTCATTATGATTGAAAATGTCAACCCTTGTTAATTTATGTGATCCATTTTAAGATATGATTTATATAGATGGTAATAATGGTATATTTAATAATTATATATGAAATATATGATATAATAATGATTCTAAGAAGTTGAATTATTTTTTACCTGTATTTATTTCCATCCATAAAAAAAATGAAAATAACTATCATGAAAATTTATGACATACCTTCTCTATGAATTGTGCATTCCATTTTTTAAATGTAAATTTAATGAAATAGAATAAATATTTTTACCATGAATTTATATAATAATTATATAGTGAATACAATTCTAGATATTATGTAACTATGATAAAATTATAAGGAAAAAATTACCAAAACAATACATTCAGGAAAAATGAAGTAGTTATCACCCAGAAATTATAATTTAGAAAAACATTTATAATAAATAACTGATAAAAGAATATAGTTAAATCATATATGGTATTATATTTATGAATATGGTTATTGAATATTTTTATAATTAATATAAATTTATTATATAGGATTTTGGAACACATACGATGGAATTCAGACATGACCTCTTAGATTATTTTAAAATCGCATCATTATTTGAGATAATTTATTTTTATATATATATTGGGGAATTATTTGAAATTTATATTTTAAAACCATTATATTTTTTATCCTATGATTATTTTTTTAAAGTAAAATTCATCCATTAATTTTAATCCCCTTAGGTACAAATGATATTTAAATAAAACATTATAGAAATTCGACCATGATTTTCTATTCAGTTGGGAATCATTTACATCAATGTCTACATTTTCAATTAAATGTATGAATTATTTTTCATAAAATTAACATGTTACGTAATAAATACCATTTACCCACATTTTAATTTTTAAAAAATTATTAAAAATTAATCTTGTTATTATTTTCTAAATGATGTCATTTTAGTATTTACGAAAAATGTTAGAAAAATATTTTTTAAATTATATAATGATTCCATCCACCATATTTATCTGTACGATTTATGATGCATTTACAACAGAAATTATTTATGTTATGTATTGTATTTATCCTCGTATGAATATTTATTAATTTGTAAGGAATGATGATTATGATGTACTATTTATTCATATGTTATGTATAATTCACTTACATTGGGATGGATGGGGAACAGAATTAAAAATCTCCTAGATTCGTGAATAGATCTCATGAGAAACAAATTGATTAATTTTTTGAAGAGCCCTTACCGATTTATGTTGATGTATTAGACCAGGGCCTTGACTATATTCTTTTCATGGCGCAAGGCCTCAATAGTATGCTTAAAAAAGTAGATGTTTTCTATTCCATTATTATGAAATATTTTATATATTAATATATGATTATTTTGAGTAGTTATGATATCAATGGAGAGGATTCATGCTCATGTGACTATTTAAATTTTATCATTTGACAATTATTTTTTCATCCCACATTGTTCATTACTTATTATCTTCCATTGTACACATAATTTTACTATGAATTTGAGTTTACCCCTTTCTTATGTTTCCTTTACCCACGATTCTATGAAGTTTATTATGACCTATATGAATTGATATGATAAAGGGATCAATGTTTTCCGCAAATTAAATACTATGCTTTATTTTATATTTTTAAATATAATGTGAGATTGAAGAACATATCTAGTTTTCAAAGACTAAAAAACTATTCAGTATGTTGGGATATGATCTATAATATCTATTGTCAATGTATTAATGTAACCATTAACTATATGTTACTAGTTTTGGGGCTTATAGTGTTTTTATTACGAAATTTCTAATAGGAACCTTTTGAAAATGATTTTTGATAACATAGTTTTGGGAAATAACCTTATGAAAGACTTTTAAGAAATTCATATAAAAATGATAACATCCAAATATTTTTTGTATGTAATAGATTATGTGTACATCCTATAAATACCACCCTATATTGATACTACATGTTGATGTGGTTATGAGATAGTTGAATCAATCTGTAATAACCCATAAAAGTGTTGTTTTAGTATATCTCAGAAACCATTCAAGTTCCCATTCACTATTACCTTATTAAAAACATGTTCTGGAACTACTAAGAAATATTCTCAGATAAATTCCAATTTTAATTACAAACCATTAAGAAATATTTGATGGTATTTTTTTTATTTGATAAAATTCGATGAAAACCATGTTTATTATTATTATATTAGCTAATCAAGAAATTTAAAATTATTATAATGTTTTCACAAGATTCAAAATTGTAAAATATGTTTTAGAATCATACGATCTAATATATTATATTACATCATATTGAAATGGATCCTAGTGGAAGGAATTGCAACTTTATCAATGAATTTTTTTTCATTATATTGGATAATTTCACTCATGTTTTGATTTATAGCCTAGGTCTGATAGAGAAACCTAATTATCTACAATGTGGTGTAACAATGTTATACAACATCATACTTTAGAAACATTAATCATTATATCAATGTACAAATTAATTCATAGCTACAATATCAATAGGTTTCATAGATTAAATATTTCTCTCAATAGGAATTAATTAAAGGGAGAAGGTTTTCATTGAATTTTACGATATCTCAGTGGATACAGATAAATGGTGGTCATTGTTTCAAAAAAACAATGTTTTAGAATGAAATAGAGGACATGGAATGGAATGATTTTATGGATTTTTCCTAGAATAATGATTTCATCATGAACTACAAGTATACATGGAGATGAAATTTATGAGTCTGAAGAAAAATAAAATTGAAAAATTTTATATGTATAATGCTTAAATTTCAAGGTTAGTAAGGCATTTTTAGGTCTATATATGTAACACAAATAGTATGATTAAAAGTTTTGTAGATGGGTAAAATATAATAACTTTATAATAATGATTATATAATATATTCTCATTATATAAGGATATATTATGATATGATATCAATATAGAGAAGTAATTATCCAAATCATGTATCATTAAAGGAATGAATGAGATGAAGATTATGGAGGAGAAAAAAAGATAATGAGAGGAAGAGAAAGTATAAATTTACTATATGTGACACTTTTGGAAGGAAACACCTTTATAAATGATTAAAAAGGAAAACATGTTTGTTTTTTTGTGAAAAAATTCCATTATGATAATGAATTATTTGGTAAGGGACACACATTCAATTTATATTAGTTTAATTGAATGTTTATGGTGGAATATTCATATCAATTACACAAAAATTATATGAACATACCTTAAAAAATACAAAGTGATAAGGCCAAGAATATTCAAATACTAAAGTTAAAGGGGAAGCTAGTAGAGATTGGTAAAATGTATAATTATAACCCACACCAAGATCTCAAATATTTTATTTCATTCTTTCTACAACAACTCATTTATATCAGAATAATTTTTAAAGTGAATCACATCACCACCTAAATGAATTGATATTTTGTTGGATTTGGAATCTATTAATTATAGAACAATAACTTCTTGTATATATAACTCCTTTTTGAAATATTTTTATGGAATTGATCTTCCTTTTAATCATTTCATTATCACCCTTGTTGAAATTTACAAAATTTGGGATATGGGATATCTCTTTTAATATAGAGAACATATCAATTTTCCATGAAGGGAACTTATATATGATATTCTGATTCAACCTTCAAAAAAATATCAATGTGAGGATAAACCCAAACACCTACTTTAATTTACATCCATAATTTTTGGTTTTCTACATATTTATGACGGATATTAATCTTAAATGGTTGAGGTGTAAATCAGAACTGAAAATGATCATACTCATCAAGAATATGATGATGTATTTCTTGAGTACTTTCTAAGTCTTCTGTTGAATCATGAAAATTGGTTTTCTATTGAACTCATACATCATGACATGCCTATTTAAAATTATCTATATAAAATTATCCTAATTGAGTTATTATAATTATATAATAAACAATATTAAAATAACTACAAGGGGTTCATTTAGCCTAGTGCTTCACCATGGGGTTCACTAGTTCTTTTTGGTATAGAGAATGATGTTTTAGTCCATCTCTGCATTTATTTTCAATTATATAATAATTTCCGTATTATGTACATGTATCTTATAATACATATCAATGATCTATTTGATCAATTATGAAGATATATAAAAATATATATTAAAAAGTTATATTTGATCAGGATATCATCATCTATGGATGAATAATTAGAGTATGCATAAGGCATCCTTCTATATGAGGCATATTCATTTTGAATTCATAATAATTCCATTAAAACATACCAATGATCTTGTTATATTATTGGATTTAATGATTATAATATTTATATAATACATTGATTAGTTTTTGGTTTTATTCATATAATATATAATTATATAACCAATGATAAAAAAAGTACATTATTGAAATTGAATAATTGTGCTAATGACCTCATGGAAGAATAATTTTTTAGAAAAACAAATAAATTGTGATTTTTCTTTAAAAGAATCATTATTTGTTTATATAATCTTAAGTGAGTGTATATTATTGGAAAATTTAATGATTGTAGTTATTAAGAAATGTCCTAGAAGAACCTTGGTATCTTATTTTAAAAATATTTATAGTTTGTATGGATACCGTTAAAATATATTTGAATAATTTATTATGAATATATAAAACACTCACCATATAGACTCGTATGAGAGATATATTCTAATTGATAAATGAATATGAGTAGTGTTTCATATAACTATAGATAAGGATGTTGATATATATAATTCTTAAACTACTATGCAGTTGAGAAGTGTTCATGATCAATATTGATACATCAAAAAAGGGACTAGTATTTGTTCAAATGTAGATTTATATTGTGATAGATTATACCTCATGATAACTAAAGCTTAAAGAGAAAAATTACCCAACTCAAGACTCAGAGTTGGTTGTGAATAATTTTACCTTAAAAATACGGAAGGATAATATTTATGAATAATGATGTGATATATATACTATTCATAAAATATTAAAGTATATATTTTCCCAAATGTATATAAATATGATCTAGATAATATGGTTGGAGTTGATCAATGATTTCACTCCTCATTACCTCCTTGTGAAAGAAAACAATGTGTCATATACTCTGCATAAAAAGTATCATTCTATCTTATATTTGATGGGGATAACAAGAGATTAAATACTTATATAGATGTAAAGGATGTATCTTACAATATTGAATTAATTGGATAAATAATATATTGGAAAATTGAGTTTTCAAACATCTATAAACTTGAGTGGTAATTGGGGGATGAGTTATGATGTAGAAAAATAAAACATGGTTCAAAATGTTCCTATGATTATAATTTATTTTGATAGAATGATAAATTTATTGAACCGTTTATTAGTTATATCCAAACCATATTTGAAGAAGGATACTATAGATGAATTTAATAATTAAAAATTTATGGTTTATAGACTAAAATATAAGGGAATGTTACAATAATTTCTCATTAAAGAGTAATTATTATAGAACATCACATGGATTTTTTCATCAGACTCATCAAAACATCAAAAGAAAAAAAATAATATATGGGTTATATTCAATCATCTGAAAAAGTCAGCACACATAATTACTATCATTTAATATTTATCTCATGATCATATTGATATAACATAAAATAAGAAACTGTTATGTTTTTATGGAGTACCACATTTTATTGCTTTTTATTAGGATATGTGGTTTAACTCAATTTTCTTGTAAAGCCGTCATCTTACTCTAGATATAGGTTAATGTTTTAATACTACTTATCATTTTCAGAAATATAGTTTTCCAAGAAGGACTATTCAAACCAAAGAGGATATGTAAAGATATTTTTCTATGGATATAAATTGTTGTAGAGATAAACACCAACCTCAAGCTGAGTTTTCATGCAACAATAACTTACACCCAAGAAATGAAGTGACCTCTACTGAATCACATTATGGGTTGAAGCATAGAACTCAAAAATATTGGGGTATATTTAGAGAAACAAATTCATTACGTCCTAATGTAGCTTAGGGGAAAAAGATAAAGTAATATCCATTAAACAACACATCAATGAAGCTTATAATCAATATAAATGTTTTTCTAATAGTCATCGGCTAGCTCTGTAGTATGAATTTAGTGAGAAGGTGATTCTGTAAATTTCTATGTAGAAGAGGGTTATTAGATTCAAATAGAACAAAATGTTGAGACTTAGGTATTCTCTACCCTTCATGATTGTGGATAAAGTAGGGATATAATCTTATTAGGTGTTTCTTACAAAGAATAACTCTCAAGTGGGTGATGTTTTCCATGTATCTCCCCTAAAAAAGTACATTTTAAATCAATCAGATTTATTGAAATCAATGGTTATACCACTCAAGAATGATATTTATTATGGTGAACAACCAATATAAATACACTATTATTTAGATAAAATGGTGTCGAACATGACAGAAAAATTGGTTATAGTTTTATTAGTGAATAATAAATTTGATGAATCTAAATAGGAGCTCAAGGATGTGATGAAATAGATATATACTAATTTTTATTAGGGTGATATAATTTTTAGGGGGAAATTAAATTTATTTTAGGTATAATATACCACCTATAGAGTATAGTATACATTTATTTTTAAATAAATGTAATATCATTAATAGTTCAAGTCACATGAAAAACTGATTTTAAAAGAAAAACTTTATATAATAAAATATTGTGTGATCTCTATAGTATAGACATTAATATAAGAGGGTATGAATAAAACTGACTAAATCAATAAACATTTTTATTTAATATGTAAACATTGAATATATTATTAATGATATTTACTAGAAATGAAAATAAAATTCTTTTGAATGTAATAAAAATGTTATTATGAAAAATATTTTTATTAACAGAATGTATTTTAATCACATTTTGTTAAATATATAACTAATGGTGATTGATTTTAAGGAAATTTATATATTATATATTCAATCATGTTTTTTGTAATTCATCCATTTTTTCAAATGAACCATAAAATAATATATCATGTTTTATGTTTAAAATCATATTTAAACAATAACAGTTGTTTCCTGTCATTTTCAGACTTATTTGTTTACATTACTTATTTTATTATGATTGAATTGTAAAACATTGATTCCTTCTTTTTAATGAGTATGTATAAATTTTTGTAATATGTATTTTTTTTCATGAATTTTAAATTGTAACTATTGTAAAAATTATCACCTCAGCAAAGGGAAAATAAGGTGAACATATGATAAAACTATTTTAAGGCCACCATGTTTAATATTAATTATTTTTAGATGAAGATAACATGAAAAATAACACCTTCTAATCTTTTTTTATTTAAGTTAATATATTATATTATCAAGACCAATATAAAATTTAGGATAATAATAAATACACAATGTCACTATGTTAAAATTAAATATATCTTATATGTTAATTTAATGAAACAAGATAGTTGTGAATTAATATTAATAATTATCTTCATAACAATCAATACTATTTTCATGATGATAATTTAATTATAATTATAATTTATTATATATTAAATTAAACTATTACAATACAATAACAATGTGTTTCTTATGTTAATAAGAATAATAAAATAACTGATTTAAAAAATATTTATATTATTATAATTTCTATTATTTGAGGTGGTCTATGGACTTTTATATTAATATTACATAATATTGATTATTTAAAGGATTTTATTATAAAAATATCTTTTTTCATGGTGATTTTTAATTTAAATTAAATGAATTGTGAAGAAATTGATATTAATTATATTGTATGGAAATAGTATTTCATTAATTTTTTTAAAAACAATAAATATTTAAATTCAGGACTAGGGGATCAGATATGGTCTAACATGTAATCCCTTTTGCATTTATTATCCAAATTGGATATTATAAGTAAAATTACAACCTTTTATGATTGAAAATTTATTTTCTGGATATAAGGTTAAAATTGGTTAACAAATGGGGTAATCAAAATGATAAGATTTAAAATGAAATAAATAATAATAAATTTATTTTTTGAATTATATTTAGAACTTATCATTTATTTAGTTGAATATCTAGAAATTCAGAAGAATTTATCTTTGAAATGAATTGGTAATATTTTAATTTTTTCATTAATAATGTGTTTATTCTTCCCCTAATAATAGTAATACCTTTCCCTCTCATCCTTACACAGTATTGGAAATTTTAGATCAATATATACCTTCTGATTTATTTTCCCAACAACTATAGAAATTTACTTAGGTTTTGTTCTTCCCAAAATATAATCCCTATGGACTTTAAGTGGAGACATAATGGATTTTTATTAAAAATATTGAGGTAATAACATAAACCAATCACATCATTTTTACAAACTATAAATAAGTGTTATTTATCATAAAATAATATATTAAATTCTATAATTATATTTAATTTTTTTTTTGATAAAACCATTATTATCCATCCTCTTTCCATCAAATGAACAATGATAATTTCCCTCTATCACACATGTTGGATACTCCCTCCAGGAAAAGATGGTATTTTTTTACATTTTTTCATTACATCAATTGTAATAATAGTGGACATAATAAAAATATATTTTTTTACATGATATAATATTTATTTTTTATTGGTGAATTATTATATACCTTTTTCATTGCATCTATTGAAAATTGAAAACATCATTAAAGCATACATATGACAAATTTTCTCCATGAACGATGTAGTATTTTCAATATATAACTTTTATCGATTACTCCAAATAAATATATACTGAATATATATGATAATTCTATCATGATTAAAATTCTAGATATTATGGAACCATTATAAAAATACCTATACTGAAACTACTGAATGAAACCATAATTGAAAAAAAGTAGTTATTACAAGGAATTCATGTTTAACATAAAAAATATAAATTAACTGGTGATAAAAAATTAAAGGAAATATGGTTTATTTTCTTCTGAAACAATATATTGTTTCATGTATGAGGTAGCAAGATAAATGTATTCATGAAGGGGATAATAACTCAGGGAATTTCCCTACATATATCTTGTAAAAACACAGTTTTTTTAATCAAAACATGATTTAGGAGGATGGGTAATATACCAAAGAAAAATATATGGTTGGTCATATTGATAATTTTAATATAAATCCCCATCTAGATTCATCCAATCTATTCATGGATGATGGATAACTGAGTGGCCCCACTGATTTTCTTGACACCCATCCAAGTTCAGTGTTTGAAGTAGTTAATAAACTCTAGAGGGATATCCCTAATGAGGAGGAAGATATGATGGATTTTTTGTTTCGTTAATCTTAAATGTGATCCTAGAAATAATTCATTTTCTACAATTTCTTAATTGTATTCATGGGTAATAGTTATGTAGAGTTTGAAGAAATGAAATATTTTTTTCAAGGTGGTAATCCTCTTAGATTGGAATGAGCTACTAAACTAGTTATGATGCCCATGGTCAAGGATCCTCACTCATTGATCCATTACAGGCCTATCTGTTTGTGTAATGATACATATACAGTCTTTTCAAGCATTATTAACATAATTCTTTATCCATTCCTCCCAAATTGGGTGACTGATGAGCAACCGTATTTTGTAAAAGGATTATTTTTTTAGGAAGTTGTGGCTATGGACTAGGAAGTTATAATTTATATCAACTTTATGATATATGGAAAGAATGTGGACATAAAATTATATATGATTAAATAAAATAAGATACTAGAACATAACATTATTATTAAGGTACATACAAGAATTAGTTTATCTGTTTGGGGGACTAACCTCTTGTTTCATTATATTAGACAACACTGGATGGTTGTATCTTTTACGGGAAATCAATTTTGATTCTATGAAATTTTTAGTGCTCCAATATAGGTGTATCCTCTCTCCAATTTTCTCTTTATCATGTATCTAGAAGTTCTAATATGTAATTTTATTCATTTTAATACATTGGGTAAGATACAACATTATCATTTTAAGCATGTTAATGGGACCATTTCTTATTACATGTTTGCTGATGAAGACATCCTTTTTTCCAATCTATGTAGAAGGTATATTCATGGTATTAATGTGGATTTATATAATTAATGTACTTTGATTCGAAAAGATGGAAAATGAGGAAAAGTAACTTCATTTTGTCTAAAAATTCTTGTTGAGAAAAAATCAATCATTAGAAGGAAATTAAGGCATGAAGAAAGGGTCCATTACAATTATTTACCCAGGTTCCCCTTTTCCCTTAATATCATACTCATCAGATAGATGGATATGATCTTTTATTGATATTTGTGTCACAAACTTAATTGTTAAAATATATAATTATCATTTGGATGAAGAATAACATTGATCAACACAATCCTATTTTGAATCCCCATGAAAATATTTCCCACTCATAATTTTTAAAAAAGGTTAACTTCCAACATTGATAGTACATTTTAAAAATCCTTTGCGACATTCACATTCACAGAAAGTGTCATTGGAATTCATGGAATAGGATTTATTAACCTGTTAAAAATGGTGGCCTCAACATAGGGACTATTTCGGTTACCTTGAATGGTGTTCTTGTTAAAAATTCATGAAATATAATTAATAGTTATTCCTTGTGGTAAAAAAAGTGTGATTAATGCCTATAGATTCTAATGGAACATGTAAATATTTAAACCCTATAAAATATATTGTTTTATCTAGTCTAATTTACCATTTCTTCATTGAAAAGCTCACCGGATTATTAGCATTGTTGACATCAGTTATTCATTTCACAACAATTCAAGGAAAATTATCAGGTTTTCAAGCTATCCTACCCCAAATATCATCTTTAAGGAGACAATTTACCACCCTAATATCATTCATCCCTCCTTGGAAAATTGACTGGATGAATTATTTGAGAAACTTGTGATGAACTATTACCAAGATAACTGTATTTTATAGGATGTTTGAATGGAACATTTTCCATAAATTCTTATCTTGATTTACTATCATTCGGTCATCCACATGACAATTGGGGTGAACCAATGTAGTACAAGGAAATTACTTAGAAGTTCCAATTTTAATGTGGCATGTCTATGAAAATGAATTATATTTATATGTTTGTATTCATTTTAGGGGGATAAGTATTTATCCACGTGTATCAACTGTAGGGAGCCATATATTGAATCTATAGAGCATCTTCTTTTCAAAAGAGACAATGCTAAGATTACTTGGAGATGGATTGTGATATTTACAATCTTGTCTAACTAGTCCCTTTACGTCAAGACTTTCCATTAGTGTTGGATTCATGGTATATATAGGTTGAACATACATTGAAGGGTTCAACTTGTGTATCTCACTATAGGATTGTAGATTATATGGTCATACACAAATGAAATTCGGTAACAACAACATGTTTTTTAGCTACTTTTATCCTTTTCAAAACCCAAAACATAATTCTGGGTATATAGAAGATTTTTGAATACTTGGTCTATTCACCCACCATATTACACATGGTTCCATATCATTCTTCTCTTAATAATAACCCTTATTCTTGGGGTTCAAGAATTAGATAGAGGCCTCCCACCATAGGGTACAATCTCAACAACATTTGATCTTGTTTTATGGTTATGATGCATAAAATTATAGTTTTCAGAGATTTTAGAGTATCAGTTATGGATGTAATTTCATATTTTATGGGGAGTGGTTATTCCCATCTTGAAGTGGAACATTTCATGTTAACAAACCAATACATAGGTAATAAGTGACACTTTCCCATTATAGAGTTTGAGACAGATTCATCTACATTTTACTATTCCTTGTCTGGTAAAGGTCTTACTCTTTAGTACATCAACTTTTTGGTCAGAAGATGTATGGGATTTATAAAAATATTATGTCCATCCTTCATACTTAGTTCAGGGGTAATGGGGTGGATGACTATCGCTCTTATAGGGAATCTCACCATGAAAGTCTTATCAATTTTTATATTATATGATACTTTCCAACGGAGCTTAATAACTATTTTATAGAAGATTCACTTGGGTTGTATTATTTTAGGCCAAATTAAATATTTTTGTTTGTAGTATTTTCAAACAATATCCCCTTATAATAAATAAATATTATTTTTTTGTGAGTCGAACCTGAGTTAAGGTTTTATTTCACAATTTCATAATTATTCAAGATTATTATGCTTAAGTATTCACTATGCGAATTATTTTAATTTTCTTTAAAAACTAAAAAATATATTATTATCCTCTGGTTATATTTTCAAATATTAATATTAATTTCATTTTACACTATTTTTATACATAGGACATCAATAAAATGTTTTTATGGAAAATATACCTTATTTTTCTATAGAGTCGAGAATTGTTCTCTTCACTGTATATAATTACCTAACCATTATAAATATAATTTTTTTAACATTTTCCAATAATATATTAAATACCATTTTTATAATTTTTTCTTAAACAATGCATTAAATTTTATTTCCTCTTTTTCTGAACAACGTGTTTTTAAAATTTTTACAGAAGTGTGAAGGGATTCTATTTAATTTATTTGAAATGAATGAAATTTACTTCCATCATGAAAACTCATTTCAATATTAAATATTCATGGGGATGAAAAATAAAAGGGAACTATTTACCATATTTCAAAATTTTGGTTTAAAATATTCTAAAACAATTTCAATATTAAATATCTATTTGTGTAAAAAAATTTAATATAATTTTATAAAAGGCTAGAAAAAACACTTTTTTTTAAATAATTATTTTATCTAAATATATTATCATATATAAAAGACATTATTATTTCTAATTCCAATAAAATAAATCATATTATTGAAAATATTAAAATAATCATATTTCACTTCAAAACTATATCCAAAATACAGTGGGACATCTAAATAAATAAATTTAATGAAAAGAAATGACTACATTCAAAAAATATTTACATCTTCAATATTAAGTGAAAAATTAATCTTTATATAAAAATACCAAAAACTCAAAATAAATTAAAATTTATAAGATGATTGAAAAATAATTTTTATTTTATAAAATATTTTACATAAATTAGATTTTTTTTATTTTCCCATAAAAATAAGTAAATATTTCTTATTGAGGAAAAAACATATAAAGACTTTACATAGATATGAGTACTAATTTTCTAATATATTTTATGCATATAAATATATAATATATAATTTTATGAATTTTATTATTTCTATTAAAAATACATATATAATGACTAGGTTATAAGGGAATACTATAATGTAGTTTATTTAGACATGTGATTATCTGTATAGTAAATTGTCATATTAATTATATTTATTTGTAGAGAAATATAATATAAAATATAATGGTTCTACAAGAATATTTTAGATCATGAATAGAATTTTCCATTAAATTAAGAGACTATATAGATTCATAAAATAAGGGAGAAATCTTTGATATTCTAAATTCACCTCTTCTAAGTCTACATTGGATAAATCACATGTTAGGGAAAGAAAGATGTAGGCGATGAAATATCTATTATAGAAAAATGTTTTCATATTTTTATTTATAATTTATATTATTTTCAACTTTTTATACACATTTAGTAATTTCGAATAAACATATATTGGAATTTTTTATTTTAAAATGAAATTTTATATAAATTAATTAAAAAGAATTAAAATACATTTTTATCATGTTATAAGATTTTTTAATTAATTTTTAATTGTAATGTTAAATATTGTGAATCATAGGATATCCCTCAAATCATTAGAGTATGAAACATGATCACCTAATGGGAGGCCACATGACATGAATCCCATATCGAATCTTGGATTCATTATGAAGTGTGGATGTGTGGAAACACATTGGAATAAGAGCACACTGAAGTATTAAATGAATATCTCTTCAGTTTTTGGAGGAGAGATTCATGAGAATTACGTGTCAAACAATGGAATTAAGGACCTTCACCACCATACATCATGGCTCCCTGCTACAACCATTATATTTTCTAATAGAACATCCACCTCAATGATATAACATTGTGGGAAGTGACTCTATGATATGGGTATTGTTCACTATTCAATGTGAAATCATATTGCTATATTCTTAGATGTATTCTTCATAAAATTAAATCTCACCAAGAAGGAAACTACTACTTTTTAATCTTATATGAATATCCAATGAATCTTATAAAACCCCTCTGTATGATCACAGATAGTGTAGAGGTGTGTAATTGTTTAAAATATTGGTTTCAATTTTTTTTATTTGATGTCAATTGTTTCCCATGTTTATGAGGGGCCTCAATGGTGTTTTTGGGGTTAGAAAAATGAACGAAAAATGAAAATTGGCCAATCTATACAAGGTGCATAGTTTGTGCATGGTTTGGTAAACCGTGCGGAATACCTAAGAAAATTGTGTATCATTAGATAATGGCATATCACACGGAAAGTAGATACTTTTTTCATACCATGAGACCAGCATAGAAAACCATGTGACAAAGCTCCCCTAGATAGTACCTTGAGTCTGGTTGGGAAAATTGTGTGGGTAAACCATGTGGCATATAATATATGGGAAAAATTACAAAATTTCCACAAAAAGATTTTTATTTTTTACCTTATTTTTAATTCCATTATATCCCTCTCAACCCTTGTGAAAATGTTATCCCCTAAAGGTCTTTTAAGGGTGATTATCATTCATATTTAGGTTGTTATGAGTGTCTTCAGTTTCGGATCAAAGCCTCAGGTAAGTAAAATCTCCACATTTATTATCTTTTTTGGACTAGGGTTTTCACATCGAGAGATCTTCTTTTGTATCCCAAAATCTATTATTTTTCTATCAAATGCGGTTTAAATCTTAAAGTGGTATTTTAATTTACGTATAATTCCATGTTTTCGTGTGTGTTCATTATCAAATTCCATGTAGGAGGTCTACAATATATATCCCCAAATTTCATTATAGATTTTTATATTTTCAGTTTTGTTAATGATTACCTTTTGTTTTGATTTTAACCCCTTTGATTAGGTTTGGGAAAATAGGTGTCAAAATAATGAATGTAAACTGTCATGGTCCCCATGGGATAAATCAAGGATTATTTGTACTATTATGTTCCACCAATGGGGTGTGTTGATATTCTCATACAAAAAAATTAGTTAGGTAAGTACACAATAATTATGTGAAAATGTAGATCTATTGTATAGTCTTTTTATGTGTTTAATGGAAGTGAAAATAGAAAATGGGTAAAGTTTAAATATTTCTTAATTACATAAATGTTTGATTTTAATTGGATTAAAATGGAAAAAATGAGTTAAATTATATTATGTTGAATTCTTAAAGGGTTTGGTTATAAATTCCTAAAAAGACTAGTGAATATGAAAGGGTGAGCTTGTAAATGGGTAATGGAATGAGAAAATAAAATATATTTTAAATGATATGTATTAATGGTATTGATGATTATAAATAAAGGGTTAATTCATGGTAATTATGGGGTATACATAAATGGTTGAATGCAATAAAGTGGTTGTGATATGAGATATTAGAATTTTACATGAAAATTATATGTGAGAAAATTCTTGGGAAATGATGAATGGGATAAATAGGACAATGTATTGTAATTGATGAAAATTGGATAATGTATTAATTTTTTTAATATACATAATGGGTTAATGACTATTAATGGGAAATCCTTTTAATAGAAAAGTAATATAAATAGAAAATGTGTTAATGAGTTATGAAATTATATTATTTATCATTTTTATTATTATTAATTAATATTGATATATGTATTGATTTATAATTGTTGGGATATGGTATGTGGGTTGTCATATTAAGGGCTGAGGCACCTCCCATGAGTATGGTGTGGAATGATCCTATAACCCCACCCTCATATGTGTGGGGAATGGATATATAAGCATGTTCAAATCGATTTAGGTGTGGAATAAAGGGCTGAGATTCTTATCATGGGTTGAGTTAGATTGACTCTATAAATCAACCACCAATGCATGGGGTTGGGAATCAAATACAACTTTATTCACAAATAGCTTCATTTCACCCGAATCGGGGCTTCGAGGTGAGGATAATGTATTTGTTGTATTTTGGTTATCCCTAATGATATCGGGACCTAACTTATTATCATGTTCATAATGATTGATTGGAATATTCCCTTGTATGGATTTTGTTATTAATTAACCCCTAGATCACATTAAGATGATGGATTAAGTGAATAATATTGATAAATAGTGAATATAAATGGTTAGAATAAACATTAGTAAATAATGGAATACAAGTTATTCATTGGTTTTCCTAGTCATTCAATTTTTACTTTCATGAACAATCTATTAGATTGGATATTTTTAGGAATCATTGGTGGTTGTGTACTATGTTTTATACTCACACCCTTCTCATGCCACCATTAGGTACCCAAACAGATATCATGGTTGGAGGTTATTAAATGTGAAAAGGAAAATTCTAGGATGTTGAGTTTTGATTAGGATATAGAAGGATAATGATTTAGACATGGAGTTAAGTCTTTTTTGGGCATTTAACTATATATCGTTATTTTGGATTTATATCACTTTTCCACAAGTATCATGTAATGATAAGGTTAATGTTGAATTTTGGTTTGTACTCCGATTTGGAAGATGTTTGGTTATGCATGTTTATTGGTTGTTTCATGTTTTTTTTTATAATAATCAATATAATTTTTTTCTCCTTCATTAAAGAGGGAATAGTATCCCCACAAGACTCTTAGCCCTTATCTGTGAGTCAGAATCCTCTAGAGTATCAGGATTCACGCTTGAGGTCATGTGGCGAACCATCTAGGGGCATCCTTTTAGTGTCTCCTAGGTCGAAGATGATACAAAGTGGTATCAGATCTAGGTAAATAATTGTGGATTGGTTATTTGAGATTGTAGATATCATATTAGTATGTGTCTGGTCTTGGTAATCAGCTTCTTATAGGGAGTATATAACCCATGTATGATGTAAAACCCCAGTCAACCATAGCTGTAATTATTATCCTTGGTGTGTTTTGTTATAGATTAATGATATTTAAGCATTTTTGATGCACATGTTGTGTGATTCCAATGATTTATGATTTATTTATCAAATACATAATGGAATGAGGTTGTGCATTCATGCATCATTATAGAATCCTATGTATATAGGTGGTATTAATAATGATAGGCACAAAGAAGATGGGTGTTTGGGGAATATATAATAAAATGTATTTTACATCCATGAATGATTTGATGAAAATGGTTCCAAATAATTTTAATTCAATTAGGTAAAACTATATAATTTAAATGAATAGTTTAGTAATATTGTGTATAAATAACTGTTATGGATGGGTTAAATTATTGTGTTGAGGTAATTGAAAATTGTTAATGGTATCATAAAGTGAAATATTTTCATAGTTATGGTAAAATGGTTAATGTGTATTTCCTAATAAAAGTTGTAAATGAGTTAAAATGATTATTGTAACTTGTTGTGAAATGAGGAATTTAACAATTATTAAATGGAATAATAAGGTCTTTAATGATGGAAATGTGACTAAGTAATTTTTTTCCCTATGTTTACCATGACACATAGTAGGGATACTATAGGGTATTGTTCTATGTGGGATTATGAGTGTGGTAATAATGTATATAGAGTGTTCTCTTTTGTGGTTGATGTTGAATGATCTTTTCTAAATGTGGTTTAATCCAATCATTCATTCTTCTAAGTAGTTGTTGTTGTAAATATTTTGAGTTATAGTGATGCAAAGGGTAGGGAAATTCGAATGCTGGGTGAATGAGGAGTTTAAATTGAGAATGGATGAGTCTAATGTGGTGAAGTACATTATAAAATTATGTTTGGCGATGAAACATTTGATTGAAGTGGGTAGTGGGTATTCATTGTGTTGTCGATTTTACACATGTAGGGGTGGTTTTGGGTAGATGGAGTTCCCTATTTTAAGAAAATTTATTTGTGTTGTGAGGACTTGATGATTATGATATGGTTGTTTTTTTGAACCCTTGGTCGGATGTGGAATTTTGGTCATGTAGAGTTTTTATGTAATGTTAGTGCAGAAACTCTATTGGTCGTGACCATACGGAGTTCATGTTGGACCTTAGGGACGATAACAGGGTTTCAATTAACATTTGTGTATAAACATGGTGATTATGTTTTTATCATATAGAGGATGTTTGGATCATACCGCTGATGATTGTGTATGGTCACTATTTTTCTAGATCCTAGAATAAATTTTCATTGGAGGACTCGACACACTGCATATCTTAATGTGGGTGAGAGTGATATTATTGATAATTCTTTGTTCATATTTTTATGTGTATAGATTGGAGAGAGGACCAATATATTTTTATTATTGTGCCTCTAATAGGGAAGATGGAATCATTTGAACTCAAATGTGATATATGATAGTGAATGGATGGGATTCTTAGTAATGTTGGGTTTGTTTCAAATAGGTGGATGTCTAGAATATGATATTGGTACACTCAAGATGTTTTATAGTGTATGTTTGTATTAGAGGGAAATGTGGTAACATTGATGGTCCATGATGTTACTAGAGTTTTGTTTAAACATTTATGATTTTATAGAATTCAAGGATGACCTTATAGATGGATAAATCAGTGAGTCAGTTGCCTTAAAATATGGAGAATGAGAGTTTCTTTAGAGGTTCAATAAAAGAATATTGAGTACCATCAGGTTTTGGTAAATAGTATGGATGTTCCCTGGCCTTTTCATATGGGGACATGAGTTTCTTATTAACGTTTGTAAGGCTTGTTTTAGAGAGTTCGATCATATGGATGCCTAAACCATCTATTTGGATAATGATCAATAGATATATGGATGTTGTTTTCAATTATAATTTACAAAAGTGATTGAATCTTGGTAAGATGAATTTGGTTTGATGTTGACATCTTAGGTGACAATGGTCCCATGTCTAATCTTGTTTGTATCAATGATTTTATTATTTGGTGAGAAGTAATGGATGCCATGGGGCTGATAAATATGACTAACCAAGCAATATAGTTAAGTGAGTTATTGGGTGTTAATCTATTCTCAGGTGGGGTTGGATTATGAGAGATTGATGGTTGTATTGGTGTGCTATAACATTGTGGTTTTGTTGATAATTTTTAGGGAAAGACCCAAATAACTTGGGTATAATGTTTGTATGAGCATCATAGTAAATTTTGGTTTGAGCCTTCAAGAGAGATAGTCATGGATTATGTGTGATTATTTGTTAGTAATCACATCTGAGTGGCGGTGGATAAGTGCAGATGAGATTTTTTCAACAAGTAATCCTACAATCCTTGGAAAATGAGTGTGTCCCTTAGTGGTTTGTGACATATATAATGGATATGTTAGAGGTGGGATTGTTCGATAACTTCTTAGAGTACATCATATTGTGATGATCATACCCAACATATTTATTTTTCCTCAGGTATGTTGAGTAGATCATGATTTATGCAGAGAGACTTGAAGTTATTTCTCTTGGGTGTGAAATATCAGGTATTTTAAACATAGGGGCCAGTACATATTTGGATAGATGATGGATGTTACACCATAAAAGGTATTGGGTGTGGTTGTTGGGATGAAAAAAGTGTCAATGAATTCCATTTTTTCCATTCACATAATCCAGGATTGGGAACTGGGTGATCCCCACATTCAATTTTGGGAAATTCTATACAGTAATGTATATGTTTTGGGTTTCAAATGGTGACCATGTGTGAGACATGTTAGTTGGAATCCCTCATGCAGAGTAATGTTCATGAGACACCTATGTTTGGGAGAGATAATTAATTTCTGGATGTGAAAGGAAGAACAAGGAGTTGATATTGGGTAATCCTAATGTCAATGAGGATCATGTGAGGTGTATGTTTGGTCTCTCATGGAGGTTGTATGGGGCATGATTATGGTGGATGGTTGAGCCATGTTATGGATTTGTGTTCAAGGTATTACCATATAAAACTTGAGATGCATGTGTTAATTCTATTTATGGGGGGTCGTAAGAAATGAAAATAGTTATAGAATGAGTGTTTGGGATTCTATAACTACAAAAAAGGAAGGGTAGACTTCACTAGGTATCATTGGGTGGAATTGGAATGTATTGATCTCTTAGGTCACATTGGACAATGGATTGAGTTTCATTCCAATGGTGAAGCCAAGAATTTCAGGATGAGCCAGTCATGGATATCCCAACATGGCTAGGAGTGAAGGAAATGTGTGGAAATATAGAAATAGAATTTTTTGGATCTTCGAGGTGAGAAGAATGTTTTATATTTTAGAATAGGTTAATTGAGAACATATCCATCTTAGTCAGTATATGAATATTATGAGTTGTTTTGAGGGGAATGCTAATGGGGATAGTGAAGCTTGATGATGGTTTCGTGGGTAGCGGTGCCTTGATGTTACCATTATTCCAGATTTTAGGGAACGACCTCAATAGGTGCTTTGGGAGATAGTGATGGGGTTCATGTAAGTAATCTTTTTTGGAAGGAGAAAAGGGTGAATCATGTCATTAGTGGAAGATGTTTGTTTTGGGACAAGCCAGTCAGGGTGTCCAAGATGATAGTGTAAACATGAATGGATGTGATGAATTATTAACCACCTCTAGTTTGATATTGTAGTGGAATGTGACTTTTGGGAATGATGTCATACTAATGTGAGTTCATGATGATATTATTATTAAAAAGGATAGTGCTAGAATGTACTTAATGGTGGATTCAATGTAAAGTATGGAGGTTATTACTGGGTGAGAACAATAGTAGGAATGTAGTAGGATGGTAACCTGGTTAGGGGTTCGAATTTGTGGGAATTGAGTGATCATTGTTCAGATGAGTTGGTCCTAATAGTGAAATATGGCATGAGTTTAACCTGGTGAGTTCCCTGATAAGTTTGGGTGATCTTGTATTTGTGGTTTTGGAATGGGATCATTAAGGCAAGAGTGGTGGATCTACATAATTTGGAAAATGTGGTTGGAAGGATCATGTGTTTTCCTCTAGGTAATATAGGGCATTGGTCACAATTATAGTTTTGAAAACATAGGAACGATGATGATAAGTGATTTGGGTCATGAGTTTTAAGAGGATATAACTGATGGAGAACAGATTGGTTCCTCTAATATTGTATTATATGTGTGCTTTAAAATAAGAATTTTATCCTATATTTTCCATATATTGTTCTAGTGGTTGATGTAGTTTTGATGTTTATGTGTCTCTTGAGGAGTATCCAGATCGTATTGTGGGTAGTGGGGAGGAAGTCTCACAGGACAAAATCATACCCTTCCATAAAATTATTTGGTAGCATGGAAATGATCTATATGAAACTCATGAGAGGGATTAGAATGTGTGGGATCAATGGCTAATTATTTTACCTTGGATTCTTAGTGATGCTCAGGATGAGTGGATTGAGGATGATCTGTTATAAAGTTGTGATTTTGAATGATCTCAACCATCATGAAGATATTCCCTTGTTTAATTTTATAATCAACTTTTTTTGGTAAATGAAACTTTTAAAAGTAATATGATGGGACTAATCGGTGTTTCGGGGGTTGGAATCACATATGTAATGGGAAAAATATAAATTCAGCTCCAGGGGTGTGATTTTTCCATGGTTAGTCATATCATGTGACATACCTAGGAATAATATGTAATCGTAGACAATAGAATATATGACATATACATCATATGGGAATTAAAACCAAGAAACATTCCTTGGTACTTGTGTGATCCATATTCACTTGGATTCAATGTTGTGAACAATTTTCACACATTTTGGAATAATTTTTAGGTAAACCATGCAACATAGTAATCATGAAAAAAATTATAAAATTTCAATTATAGTATTTTTATTTTCTACTTTAATTTCCCTCTCATTCTCTCAATATCAATCTTAGTGGTGAAAAATAACCCTAAAGGGATTACATGGGTTATTCTCCTTCATATATTGGTCTTTTGGAGTAACCTCTATTACAGATCAAAGCCTATATTTTGTTTAATATCCTCATTTCATATCTTTTTCAAATTAGGGTTTCCATCATGGGATATCTTCTTTCAAATCAATAAAACCATTTTTTAGTGAAATATAGGTTAAATATTAAAAAGGTGTTTGAATCTATATCTACTGCCATGTTTAGGTGTGTATTTTTCATAGGATTTGAGGCCAGTGGACTACAAGATATATCCCATAGTTTCATTGTAGATTTTTGGATGTTCAATTTTGTTCATGATTACCTATTGTTTTGATTTGGATACCTTTTGTGTGGTTTGGTAAAATGGTATTAAAAATGATGAATAGAAACCCTCATGGTCCCCATGGGATGAATCAATGATGATTTGACATATTTTTGGCTACTAATGCGTTGCATCGATATTCTCAGACATAGAAATTAATTATATATGTTAATGGTCTATGTGTGATAATGTAGATCCGTTGTAGAGTATGTGAATGTGTTTAATTGATGTAAAAACTAAAATTTGGTTTTGTGTATATATTTGGTAATGTTTTAGAGGGTGGTTTGTCATGATATGAAAATTATAATATTGGGTTAAATGAGATTATGTCTAATAATTAATGATTTTTTCTAGAAATGCCTAAGAAAATTAATGCATATGAAATTGTGACATGTAAATCGGCAATGGGATGATAAATAGATAATATGTTAAATGACATGTGAAAAAGAAATTTATGAAATTTTTTACAAGGTAAATGAAATGTAATTATGGGGTTTACATAAAAGGATGAATTAAATACAGTGGTTGTGAAATGTGATATAAGAATTACATATGAAATGAATAGGTTGGGAAATTAAAGTGATATGAGGAATGAGAAAATGGGAAAATTTATTCTAATTGATGATAATTGGATAATATATGTGAATTGATTAATTTACATAATGGGTTATGTCCCTTGAATGTTAATTGAAAAAAAACAAAGTCATATAAATGAAAGATTTGTTAATTTGCTTTGGACTAATATTATTTCCCATGTATATTTTATTGAATTATAATTGATATATGTATTGGTACTGTTTTATTATTATATGGTATGTGTGTGGTGTGATTAATGATATAGGATCCTCCCAAAGGTTGGGTTTGGATTGATTCTCTATCCCCAACCTATTATGTGTGGTGAATGGATATAAAAGCATGTGCACTGGGCTTAAGGTGTGGGATAAAGGACTAAGGCTCCTCTTACGGTTCAACATGGAATGACACTCTAAATCTACCCCCAATGCATGGGTTAAGGATGGTGACAATGATATATTTTCATAATAAATGCATTGCACCAAGACATGGGCTTCGATGTTAGAATAATGTGTTTGTTTTATTTTGTATAAAAATAGTGATATAGGGACTTGACTTATTCCATTACGCACAATGATTGATTTCCTTATACCCATGTATGGATGATGTAAAGCTTAAGCCATGGAAAACATGAAGATAATTGATTAAGGAATTAATATTGATAAATCTTGAATATAGTAATAATGAATGAAATGGTTTGAATACAGATTTTAAACTAATGTTTACTAAATGGATATTTGGTTTACATTTCCATTAATTTCATACTTTCCTGACCATTATATTATATTATATATTGTTTAGACACAATTGGTTGGGGACAATTTCATTCTACACTCAAACCTTTATCATGCTACTATGGGGTTCCTGAGAAGATTTCTTGGTTACAGGTTAGGACAAGGGAAATGGCCTTATACTAGGATTTTGAGCTTGTCTTGGGATATGCGTGGATGATGATCGGGACTTGTAGTTGGGACCTGCTTGTTTATTTTTATATTTTTTATTATTTTGGTGTTGTTTAAACTTATCACTATTATCATTTCATGACATGGTTAATGTTGAATTAGGGTTTAGAGATAGTTTTAGAATTTGTTTCTCTATGAATGTTTATAGGCGTTTTCTTGTAGTTTCATCTATTCTATCTGATTTATGCAGTGTATTACTCTAGTAATGAAGGTAATCTCTCCCCACATGACACATATTACCTCCATGATAGACACAAATCTATGGCGTATAGGGAGGAATGCATGAGGTCATGTAGTCATATGACATGGTGCCCTTATACATTCAGCATTTTTAATAATTTAATAGACCCCCTAATGATATAATAACTATGGGATGTGAATTTTCATATGGGTATTATGAACATACAAAAGTGACATTATATTTCCCTTTTATCAAATGTGTTCTTCCTCAGATTTATGTTACACTAATGACGACACCTGTTACCCCATAATATTCCATGGATGTCCAAAGCAATATTAATCACCTCTTTTAATTTATCCTACCCTATAATGAAACCATGGATATAAGATGTATTGGCCCTAGAATATCAAAATAATATTTATAGTCTACCATGAGGTGATGTTGTGAACCCCTATCAATTAATAACATATGTTTAATAATGTACATGGTTGCACCATTGTCCTACCACTACACTATATATGTTTATAAACATTGAATTTGAGATGTGGTAGTGAAGAATGTTATATATTTTTATTGTATTAATGAAGAGGAAAAAAATAATGAATAAGGATACAAGTTTGAGTTTCTAAATGATATTGGGAGGCCAAAATGTAATTATAAAGAAATATAGAAGAACAGAATTACACACAATCACCCATAAGAGACATTATACACATTAATTACCATACACATAGTAGATTAAATATATATCATATTGTCACTTTCCATACTATATGATTGATTACTTCTATGAAATTAAACTCCTAAAACCATATGGATATTCACATACTACATTCCATTTTGGGCTTGTATTTTAAACAAAACAACAACATGTGTCCATATTAACACATATGGAATTAAAATTTACCAGAAAATAAATTGGTCAAGGAGAAAGATAAAATATTTGAGGAGTAATCATAAATGGGTTTATGAAAAGTTCAATCTATAATAAAAACTAAAGAAGGAAATGAAGATTTAAACATGAAAGCATTAATTTTGGTGCTTCCACTGCGTATATATATAATGTGGAAGATATTGTTCAAGCAGAATTTTTTACTTGGTACTAGAACTTGTGACAAGATTGTGGACCTATATTTATAACTTACTATGGAGTTTGGATGTTTCATTTAAAACTATTTCATTTTCTATTACCCATATGACTATCATAAGGGGGTAATTATCCTCATATGAATCTATATAATGAATGGGGAGTGCACCTAGAGGTGGAAATTGTACTGGATAGAAATCTGTGATGTGTTTATTCATTTTCCTTCTAAATTTAGTATTAATATTCTCTCTCATATATGAATTTTTTTGTGAGGGGACTTTATTTATTATCGTTTATAGACTAGAAATTCTTTAACAACTAACAACCAATACATGTGTTTGAGGTAGATATGTTTAGACCTATTTTCAAACACATAACTATATAAAAAAAATGATTATCATAGTGGGTGTTTTCGATGCTTTCGTTGGGGCGCGTGCATCCGTCTGTGGTGGACGCACTGCTGTTGCCCCGCATTCCCGCTTTCCAAAGGCGGACAGAATTTGCTCCTTATTCAGGGACGTCTGCTCCTTGATCGAAATCGGGATGATGGGATGTCAGTTCTTCCTTCCGTGGATTCCTCCTTGGAACTTGTCACCTAGACCGGGTCTCCCTCATAGATTTCATATGTTGTTCGTGAAACTCTTCCCAGTGCCATGTTTCCATGGATGCCGGTTAATTACACTGCTTCTGTCAGGACATTCCAAAGGGTCCAATCAGAGAAGCAACCTTCAGTCGGGGGAGTAGTCATGTCGAGGCATTAGTAGCATGTCTGAACGCTGGGGAACTAGCGTGTCTGTCTTTTTACCCTTGTCATAGGTCTTCTTGAGGGCATGGAAGCCCGAGGAATCCCACATTGAGTGCGGGGAATCATATGCTATAGGAATGTATCTGAGGTTTTCCTCATCTTTCTATGTTTGACAGAGGGTATGCCGCAGGTTTAACGTCCAGTGGAGACGGTTATGCGAAGGGCGTGTCATCCGAGGTTTTCCTCAGGCATCTCATGTTTATCACGAGGTAGGCCGCGAGTTTAACGTCCATTGGAGATGGATATGCCTGATCAAAACACTAGTTGGAGTGGATCAGATCGATGAATTTTCCTTGTGGCGATGTTGATATCAGGGCTAACCCGTCGGCTGCTTCCTGAATGTTTTGAAGAGGAGCGGAACGGTATGATCTCATCGGGATATGGCGGTCCGGGTGAGAATCAGGGTGGATGATGGGTGGATGGATGAAGCAGAGACAGACTGATATGGGACTATATCAAGGGCGACAGTGAGATTGGGCTTGAGCCTCAAAGATACCTTCTATGTATCCACATGGTAGGGAATCAAAGTCCGTATAGTTTGGGATGGTGCCGGAGAGCTGACATGAAGATGGACCTTGGCCCGATGGGCATCGTCAGTGAACCAACGTGAAGGTGAACCCAGGGTCCACTGGTGGTGGGCTTGAACCTTGTGGAGTCTTCCTACGTACCAAGCCTTGACATGGATCAAAGTCCCCATAGTTCATGTGGAATGTGGAATATAGTTTAACGTCATGCCAGACGAGGGTGAACTGACGTGAGCGAGGTCGGAACGACCGGATGATGAGCTTGAACCTCATAGAGGCTTCCTACGTACCATGCCTTGACATGGATCAAAGACCACATAGTTCATAATGGTGTGTCGGCAAACCGACGCGAGTGAGGACCTTGGTCCGGATGGAGCGGGTCTTACGCACTAGGCTTCCCAGGTGCTGGTGACCTGACGTGAAGAAGGTCGGAGTGACCAAAAGGTGGTGAGATTGAACCTATGGTAGGCTTCCTACGTACCATTCCTTGACATGGATCAAAGACCTCGTAGTTCGAAGGGGCTTTGTCAGCGAACGGACGTGAAGGTGAACCCGGGGGTCCACTGGTGGTGGGCTTGAACCTCGTGAGGATTCCTATGTGCCATGCCTTGACATGGATCAAAGACCTCATAGTTCAAAAGGGCTTCATCAGAAAACTGACGTGAAAGTGAACCCGTGGGTGCACTGGTGGTGGGCTTGAACCTCGTGATGCTTCCTATGTGTCATGCCTTGACATGGATCAAAGTCCTTGTAGTTCAGGAATGGCGGTGGGTGTCGGTGAACTGACGTGAAGAAGGGACCTTGGAAGTGGGCATATATGGAGGTGTATGTGTTCTACCTTCCACAGGAGAGGATTGGGGCTTATACCAGGGTGGTTTACCTTCTTCTGTGGACATACACTACTATGAGAAGGAGGATATCATCCCATGTGAGGGTGATTCCATTCCCGTGGAGACGAGTGACGTAAAGAATGCCTGAGCTAGGGGGAACCTGCGTGCGAGGCACGGGGTCAGATCACAGTTTAACATCATGTGTTGAGGACGAGGTGCTTGGTAGTTCAACGTCCTATAGCTCGAATGAGGTGGGTTTAATCCACAACCCTAGGACTTACATGACTGGTACACTCTGCTCCTTGGGGGAGGGAAGGTACTAGCAAGGCCATGGTAAAGGGCGGTCATGGAGCCAACCATCGAGGGGTCCAAATTAGCGTGGATATGCGAAGAAGCAATAGCAGTTAGCGTGCATATGCGAAGAAGAATTAGGTGAAGCAACGCTATGGGTGGTGTTGTCCATGGGATTTTAAAATCACATCATGCAAACCTAGAGGGTCGCACGAGAAGAGGAATTTCCAAGCAAAGGAGTATTCTTCGCGAAGTGGAGTGCCTCGACCTTAGCATGGGGCAGGGGTGTGAATGGGAGGTGCTTTGCGAAGTGGAATAGTATTCGCGGAGCACTGCCTCGCGAAACAGAGGGGCCTGGTGAAGAAAGGTGTTGGGAAGTAGTGTGCTTCGCGATGTACAGCGACCCCACCTTGGCATGTGGATCACTAGTACATGATGGGTGTTTTGCGAAGCATAAATGCTCCGCAGCTGCCCGGGTTCCCTTGGGAATCCCCTTCCTTTGTGAATTCCCGTAGGCTTGGGGAAGGGCATCCCTCTCGGGAGAGGGGATCAAGACAAGAAAAGGCGAAGGAATCTCGCGAAGTAGAAGTACCTCGCCGAGCTCATGATTCCTGGGGGAAAAGGGTGCTTCACGATTCGGGAGTTGAGAAGCCGAAAGGTTGGATCATCCGTCCTCTGTACTCAGGGGGAACCACGTATTTATAGGCAAGGGGCGCCACGGAGTATAACTAACGCGGCACGAAGGGGTGGCGGGTGCTTTGCGGTGGGCTCGCGAACGTCAGGGCGTTCGCGGAGCGGTACTTCCTCCCGGTCTTCGCAGCGGGCTCGCGAACGTCAAGGCCTTCGTGGAGCGGTACCAACTCCTATGCTACGTGGTGGCTGTGATGCTCAGGGGGGTGCTTCACGTCGGAGCTTCACGAGGCAGCGTGCATGACTTCTTTTTCGTCCCTTTTTTTTATGCAATATTTTTGCACCAATAGATGGAAAATGGGTTAATATAAATTGGAGGGTGTGTACTCAGTAAGGATTCTAAATATAGCTCAATTCTGAAAAAAAGATACATATCATTTCCACTTCACTAAGTGCATGATTCTAAATTTATAGAAGCTTGATATGCTCATATAATTTGTAAAAACCAAATATCATTAAATATTCTATTATTTTTAATCTTATCCATTGTTTTCTATGTAATTTTTATACATTATCTATCTGATGGACCTCAAATTCCACTTTACAATATTTCAAATTTTACTAACATAATTTGAAATTTAAAAAAAAAAATTTGTATTCCCCTTAGAATTAATGACAGATTTAGGGTTATCAACAATCACCCTTTTCCCAGAATTGTGATTTTAAATTAATTTATATATTTTATTTTTTAATTTTCTCTCTTCTTCACATTTTCTCTTTTTACACGTGGATTTTTGATAATTTAGTTTCATGTATCACATCCTCACACGATAACTCAACTATGAAAAAACAAAAATAAGCAGAACAAGAATTTGATATTTAGATTAAAATGACCAAATGAATACAGATTGAGAACACGCAAAAACAAGTCATCGTTTTAAGATAACAAAGAAAAAGAGTTCTCCAAGAAGAATATAAAGAATTTCAATTATGGAACGTTAGTCTGAACACTATAATCTAGTATTTAAGACCCTCAAACACGTGGTTTAATCCACACAATCTCATTCAAACATTCATTGTTCGAAATTTAATGGGTAATTCAATGATCATAATTATTATAACACATTTTATTCAATTAATATGGCTACCACGTAATGGAACAAACTCACACATATGGATTTTCATAATGATTTAAAACCCTCCCCAATTCAATAATGTTTCAAGAAAAACAGTTACTCAATGCATCTTCTTCTTTTCCATCAATGATAAATCTCAGGATTGGATATATATTTGGTCCCCACATTAAATCACTAATTGGAAGGAATTTGAAAGCTTATTATACCATAATATATCCCTTATTTTATATGTATATATATGTAATAATTCGTTACATTGATCAAATAAATAACGAATCACACTACAATACAACAAAATGATTTAAAAGTTTAAATATAATATTCAATTATCATTTAAAATATACATGATTGTCAATTAAAATTTATTATGGGGTTCTATCATATGGTAACTATTAAATTGTTGATGCTTATGCTATAGTATCACTTTTAAAGAGGTCACCCAAAGAGACCAATGAATTTCATAGTGAAATGTATCTGATATTTTCTAATGGAAAATAGATAGAGGGCGAACAAAATTATTAAATATTTCAAAAAATAAGTGGGTTTATACTAAAATGAATTACATATAATGATAAATGATGCAATTATGGAAGCATAACATCACCATGGTGTGACTTATGCTAATTTAAATAATCCATAATATAAACATTATAATTATGTGATGGTAAGGAATCTGCAACAAAAAAACATAATAAAATTATTGGACAAGTATATCAACCAAAAAATCGATAACCTATTTCAAGGATCAATTTGATTTTGTCCTAGAATTTAATTAATTCTCAAAATGCACAAGATATTCAATGATGAATATCTAAATTCTACTAGTAAAGATTTATACTCAATATAAGGAAAGGCCTATGAAAAGTTGCCTGGAGATACAGATGGTATAATAAATAGAAAATTGATTGAAATTTAATTGAGTATAGAAAAAAAAATTAGTGATGAAAAAGTGGGAAGACATACTAAAGAACATACTTTTAATGAAAGGAAATAACTATAAGGAAATAAGGAAAATGATAATGAGTTTGATATTAATGTTAGAGATGATGAAATAAAACAAATATCAGTCCCTATTCAATTTTGAGGATAGATAAGGGAATATCATTTTTGATTAAAATACTGAATAGTTTCTAGTAATGTATAGAAAACATCAAAAGAACATTCCACATACTGAATATATAGAATACATTCTCTCCTACTGAATGTTTTTTTAAAACATTAGTGTCAAATAAGAGAATGTAAAATAAATTTGCATCATACCATTGATGGGTAAAAAGTGAGATGTGGTAAAATGAATAATATAAATAAAAACTGTTATCCCAATAGCATTATTATTAGAAATCATATTATATATAATGATATTTATAAGTATTTATGTTATTTATGTGAGAAAATAATTTCATACACTACAATAAAAATATTTGGATTGAGAATGATGAATCTAACTCGAGTAATGCTTCCAATTTTAGATAAAATATTTTGATATACCTAATGTATATTTGATGATGCTATTATATTTGATGATAATTTATACTTTCTATTAGACATTCTTATGATATAAATTAATCAAGTGAATATAATGTTAATTTGAGGTGGAAAATTCGTAGAAGTTGGAAGGGACGTTATTGATGTTCAATTTGGGAAATTATATTTAAGATTTATTTGAGTATATGTGATGTTCACAATACATAATACAATAAATAATATAGATGATAATGGTTATGATTTTGGAGATGATATGTTTTATGAAATTGAAGAATTTATTTTCATTCAATTGATAGATGATGTTGATACTCTATATTAAAAACATAAATGTGAAAAAGTGGAATGTAACTGTATAAATATTATAGAAAAAGATAGATATAGAGGATGTAATTATTTCTATAATGAGATCTTCTATGGAAAATAGGTTTTGTAAATCTCTTATCAACCCTTTGATTTTTTAATTGGGATTAATCCTTTAGGTATTTGTCTCATGGTGGTATAAAAATTACTACCTTTAGTAAATGTTTTTTTGTTTCTCAAAATGGAAGAGGTATCATATACATGGAGGAACAAAATCATTTTCCTTTAAAAGATATGGGATTCATAACCTAATTATTAACCTTAATCACATAACATCAAGATAAAATGTCAATATAAACAACCAAAAAAATGTGATTTTAAGTGAAATCCGACATTTTAGCTTTAGGATATAAGGATTGAATATTTTTATAATTATATTAATGAACAAGATTATGGGTGTATTGATTTTGTTTTTGTAAATTTCATGTGAATGTTCATTTAAATCAATTTTTGTAGTCGATTTTCCGACCCATTATGATTCTTGGTATGATGAAAAATGGGAGAAGTAATGGTAAAAAAAATAATTTCATAATGAAAAAGGGTAGTATGATTTAAAATTTAGCATTAATTAATACATACATGTTTACAAATTTTGTTTTGATATAAAATAATGAAAATATAAATGTCCACACTTAGATTAGTTATACTTTTATCAATGAAACATAAAATTTTATGGAACACCAGTAATCCATGTTTTAATTATCATTTCAATGTATTTGAATATATTCTATTGGATGATTTATTGATTATTGTAATTCATATTAATTTGGATTCACAAAACTGGTTTTGAGTCATAATCAGATGACCATTTCTCTTAAATTATATGTGCATTGTATTTTAGAAGTGCTTTTAAATTAATATTCCATTATTACACATTACAAGAGTTATTTTCTGGTATTATATGATCTCACTACTCAGTGGATTATATAAATAAATTATAATCAGTAACTATAAATTTCATAATGGAACATGGGTCATGTTAGAAAATAAATAATTCATTAATTATTTCCAAATCTATGATTATGAAATCAAAAAATTCTATATGATTTTGTAATATTTATTAATTTATTTATTTTCCTTAATACCATCATTACATTTATCCCACATTTATCTCTTAGAGATCATTAATAGAATTTTATATGAATGAGACACATTACAATTAATTTTTTTATTACAACCCATGACATAATATTTACATGATTATCAATGTTCATGTGGTTGGGGAGAGGGAATACTTGGTAAAAAGTGATGTAATCTTTTAAGAGGGAATTGTTTTGAAAATTAATAGGATATTTCATGGAATGTTTCATATTTATTTTGAACCCATTTATTATTACCCCTCTATTAATTTAAAAGGAAAATAGGGTTTAATATGGGATGGTAAGAAATCTACCTCACAAGACCTAAGTGTTTTATATTTTGGAGTTCAATGGTGGATATTGAACATTCCCAAGAAGAATTTCAGAAAAATTGAAATAAATAAAAAATAAATAAATTGAAAAAATCAATATAGGAAATTCATTATAATTTCATTATTCATCTCCCTACATTGAGATTGGGGATGTGAGAGATTAGATTTTTTGAAAACAATAATGTCATATGACTTTTTGTAGATTTTCATGCCTAATATAGAGAGAGAATTATTATTTATTATACTTAATTTTATTATTACTAAATTACTTGTCATCCATTATCCTCATAGTCATATGATCAATATATTCAATAAACTCAAGATATTTAAATTATATTTTCTACCAATTTGAGAATGTTGGTTATTTTTATGTTCATTGTTTTCTATATCATGGATTGTATGAAGAAAATATCATAAATTTTTTTCCTTGACTGATGATAGAAAAAAAATATTTGATGTTGGTCAAAAAATTATATGTTGAATAATTAATAATTAAGAGTATAGATAGATGAAGTGAGAGGATAGATAATTTTTCTTGGGAAATAGAAAATATATTTGTCTAGTGGAATGATGGAATAAGTTTTCCCATGTGACCATTGAAAATTATTTCATCCACATTAATAATGTTTAGTATAAAAAATTTAATAATAAGTATTGATTGGACTGTGTTATACTTTTTTAATTTTTTTATTAAAAATTTTCCTAATGGAATCATGAATTATTTATTGGGATTTTATCATCATGATATTATACATAAATTTTTGAAATTTAAAATGATATATAAAATTTTTAAAATTTACTATAGCCATTGATATATTTTCAACAATTATTTATTGTATTTTTATATTTTTGAATGAATTTTTCAAAAAAATTGAAAAAATTTAAATATATGATTTATCTAATTTTAAATTTTTTACGTATTTTTTATATATTTAGGAAAGAAATTGGGAAACATAGTAATACCCTCAACCAATGAATAAAAGTAATATGGATACCCCATGATGGGAATCAATAAATGAAACTAGAAAGGAAGGTCAACTGCATGTAGAATAGAATATCACGCGTAGTGCACATGAATAAAAGCACACTATCATGTGGGATGAATTCATGTGCAAAGGTGAGAGGATAGCACCTCTGGTGTGGGTTGGTTCACAACTATTTTGGGATTCTAATGAACACCATAAGATTTTATTCCCCACATCAACCCTGAGATTATATATATAGGAGCAGTCCCATCGATATAATCATTATGTTACATTGATTTTAAAGTTTGGTCATCTTCACATACCATGGTGAAGTTTCCCTATCTGTATCTCATGAATCTTCATTGTTGAATAGATATTATTCTACATATGATATTTTTAATATTGAAATCCTCAATGGATAACAAGGAGAGTGTAACACCCCAAGATTTTATAGTGTGTTATTTCTTCAAAATAATTCAATAACTTTCACTACACGCAACACCGAGTTCAATTGCACCATGACTTACCAAAAAAAAAGCCATTAAAAGAGGTCATGAATAGCATTAACTATATTTTTAACTTTACATAATCCTTATAATTTTAGAATCCATATTATGAGTTTCTTAGTCATAATGCAAGAACAGATTCATTTTCAGTATTGCACTTTTATCAACTTTTGATAGTGAAACCTTTTTAAATAAAATATTTTAAACTTTTTGACTAAATGGAGACATCAAAAAATTTAAAATGAAACATCCCAAGCTTCCACGGTACGCTTTCCTTTGAATAAAACAGTAGCGTGTGTTGTACGCAACGTCGAGTTTTAACACACACCACAACCGATCAAACTAGCCGTTATGAATAGTAATACCTAAATTTTGAAATTATATATATTTTATATTTTGAAATGGACTTCATTTTTGGATTCGGAATATCGAATTTAGCCTCAGGTGAAATTTTGGTACTTTTCGGATAACTTTCATGTTTTGATGAATAGTGAAAATTACTAAATTTTAATTAAAAACAACTTTTTTAATCAAAATAATTAATAGTGATAAATTATTAATTTGAGAGTTTTTAAAGTATATTTAGAATATGTTTTTACCATTTAATATAATTTTGGTCATTGGACATAATTTTACAATTAAACCGAACATAAACAAGTGTCAATCTTTTGATAGTTATTATCTCTTAAAAACACGCTTTTTGTTTTGACAGCGGGAATTAATTTTAAATTAATTTCTGCCACTTCTGTATTTTGAATTTAGGAAAATGGATTCCATATTTGGAATCAGGATGTTCAAATTGTGTAAATAGGTAACTTTTATTTTTAGACATTTTGAATAATTACTGCGGTAAATATTTAATTTACCATGGTTAAGGGTAAATCCGGTAAATAAGGGTTAAAAAATAATATTATAATAATACTAAATTACCCGAAAACGTGTCTTAACCCTATTTTTTGATACATGGTCGACCATGGGAATCTTTGGGTCTATTTTGGGACCCCATGGATCCACATGTAAGTGATAATGACACTTTATTTTAATTAAGTTAAAATGAATACAAAAATGACACAAGCATATATCGTTTAGAAAAACAATTGTTACATAGGGTTATGAATGTTGGATTTTAGATTATAAATATTAATTAGAAAGATAAAAAGATTTCCTACATAATGATAATTTATTTATAATTTTTAGACATTAAATAATTTATTTTATTTATGACACAATGATGATGCAGTAATTACTATAATAGTGAAAAATTAAAATAATTGATATTATAAATACCCAAATAAATATAATATGAAACTTTTAATGAATTAAACTAATTTTCTAGGATAATATGATATATTAGGATTGATTTAATTGACTTTTTTTGAAGTAATCAATCTGTTATGAGTTTCACAAAAATCAACTATTGAATAGTGTCAAAATTGACATAAAAGAGTTCTTAAAACAAATATTATATTCTTAATTGATATTAAATTCCTAAAAATCTAAGGTTCGGCCAAGAGACTTATATCATGATAGGTCCATCATTAATGTACCACTTGGGGGTCGTTTGGATGTATATAGTAAGTTTATTAACCATATTATATAAAAATACAAAGAGACATTGTAAAAGTGAAACTAATTAACTTAGAGTTAATACTTAAAGATAAGGTTAATATAAGTACCCAAACCTGTCTAAATTCTATTGGTTGAGTGGTTTTCGACCTATCCCCACCTTAAACTTTGAATAATAAGCTTTGGAGCCATTAGAAACCGAATATGAATTTATTATAAATTAATATTTCTAGCTTTTCCAAAGGTGCCCCTCACCCCTCTTATAAAGGGCACTCCTCCTTCTCATTTCTTCACACCTTCAAAGCCTTTTGGTTCGGCCAAACTCTGCCCAAATACTCTCCCAAAATCCCTCAATACAACCTAGAGGCCTTAGTTGGATCAGAAATCCAACCTAAGGAGCCCTTTTGATCAAATCAAAAGGAAGAACCCGAAGAAGAGGTAATGATTTCACCACCCTTCTCCAAGTTCATTTCTTCTTCCACTTCTTCTTCCTTTGTTCTTACCATTCTAAAATAATAACTCCAGTATCTCACATATACTGTGATGTTATTATAAATATGGTACAACCATATTCAGTATTCTATCCACCCTTTTAATAACATGTCACCATACGTGCGTACGTACGGACTACCGTCTCCACGTCGTGGTGTAATTGTTATTCAATATAATATTATTTGGATGGGTATAATAATGATGTGTAACTCATGTAAATAATAAATATAACATGTTAATGATTCTGTATATATGATATACCATCCATTTATATATTATTTTAATATCAAAAGAATGATATTGTAGCTCGTGCGTACGTACGGACTACCGTCTCCACGAACGCGATGAGATTCATTCTCCATCGTATCCATTCAAGTATAATTATCATTTGATGATTTAAAAATGATGTTTAATGACTAGATATCATTCTGGATATGAATAAGATACAACAACCATGGCTTATGTAACAAAACATATAAAAGAAAATGAGTAAGTTAACTCCCGAAATGACGATAATTCTAAGATATTATTAACAAATCAATGTTAAAAGATCATATATGATATCATATTATTATATATGATTCTTGTATAATTTAATAACAACTACTTCACCATTATACAGGAGGTTAACCTACCCCAACCAAGGAAAAGTACAAGGTAAGGGTTATTTCACAATCTCTTCATTATCTGAGGTTGTTTATATGTAATAATCTACTGGGATCTCTTTATCATCCACATCCATGTTTCTTAAAAATGAATTTCAAAACATTTTTACTATTTACTAGAATATGAGTTAAAGTCATTTATACCCTTTTTATGACTTTTATAAGTGGTTTATAAAGGAATCTTTCCGTTGTTTTCAAAACAAGGTCCCTTTTAACCTTTTCGACAGAATTAAGGTAAGAATGTTTTTTTAACTTATACGGCAGGAGCGGCTAATTTCAGCCGTTATAAAATCTTCAAAACTTCCCTTACAAGCTTATAAGAACATTTTCAAGAAAATGTTTTATTTTATATGGCTCTTAAATGGTTTCAAAAATAGAAAGAGATATTTCTCTAAAAAGTGTTTTGATTTCATCTATGTCAACATCCTTTGACGGATTTTACGCTTATTTGAAGTTGATTTATTATGATACAAAACTTCTATATTGTATTGAAGGTTTTGTGATATGTTTGACTGTGGATGTGCTATTTTTATACCATTCATAGTTTATGGTGAAAGTATTGAAATTTCGTATGCTATTTTTAATACGAATGTTTATGTTATGTATAAACCTTTTCATATGGGAATGCATTGGACTTAATAAGTGACGGGTGGAGCCCGCTATAGCTCCTCGATGCATCGGTAGGTCTCATGAGACAAACTAGTGTCTTGGCACAAGGCCTTGACAAAATCTTATTTATAGTCTTGGCACGAGGCCTTGACTATGTGGTTATGATAGTCTGGCATTATGCATTCCAACATTATGAAAGTGGTTTTTGATTTTTTCATGTGATTATTCGATTATTAGAATATCCATGTGAATAAGTAAATGGCATTATTTCATTTTACTTTTCCATACTATGTTTAAGTTCAAGATTAAAAGGCTTTTCTTTTAGTAATGCATTGCCTTAAATGTTTATGCTTATTTTGAATGTTCCTCTATATTGTTATCCTTACTGGGCATTTGAGCTCACCCCTTTTCTATGTTTTATTTTTTCCAGGAAGTGAAGATGTAAGTTATGAATGACCTGCAGGGATATTATGAGGGGATTATAGTGTGGACTGTGGAAACATTATGTTGCTGTAGTAGTTTTTCATTTTATGATGTAATGTAAAACTTATGAATATATCTAGTGTTTCCAAGGCTACTAAACCAATCGGTCTTTCGAGATTTGATCTTTCTTGTGATCATGCCAATGTAATGTAATAATGCACCGACTCTGGGTAACTGGGGTCGGGGCGTTACAGTTGGTATCAGAGGAAGTTTAGTACAAACCTTGGAAACTAGATTTAGATAAACTCTGATTAGATCACGTAGACCTAAGATGAACTTTGAGGATTAGTATAGAAGAACTTCCTAGAATTTTGGTATTGTGGAGATTTTGTGAGTTTTCCGAGCAATACATCCCTGTCTGGATACGAGCAGGTAGAGGCGGCTCTGGCACAGATGTACCTAGGGGTAAAACCCAAAAACACCGCTTTGAGCTAGACTCGAACGGGAACTGGTGCACGACAACGGGCCTTCCTGCACTCTTGGTTACGACACTCCTGGGGGATATGCTTAGGATAACTCTCATTTTCTTTACAAATCATTATGAAGGGTTTATGAGTATATACTTCCTCAAAGAAAACATTTTTATGATTATGGATTATATCCATAAATAGTTCAATTTATGTTAAGAGTTTTATAAGTATGGGATTATGTATTTTGATTCATAAACTGATCTAGTTTATCCCATTGTTTAGAAATGGCGCCCAGTAGAAGGAATGAGAACTCCAGAAATACACATGATTCAAAGAGAAGGAAGGATCATATCTTTCATGGTCTTAAGCTAGAATTTATAAGAGAAATAGTCTCCCATGTATTATCATCATATGAAGAAATAATATCATGTGTTGATAAGATAAGTAAAGAGTTTACTGAGTCCTATGGCTTTGAAGGGAAGCAAGAGAAGAAAAGGATAGAAGATAGAAATATGGATAAAGGGAAGAGGGAAAAGAAGAATTTTCCCATATGTGGTAACTGTGGAAAGAAACACCCTGGAACTTTCCTGAAAGGAATGAGAGTTTTTTATAAGTGTGGAGGAAAAGGGCACAAAGTACGTGACTGCAAGGGTAAGAAAATGGTTTCAAATGTACAATGCTTCATTTGCAAGGAGTTTGGACACTACACGAACCTATGTCCCAGTCATCAGACTATGCCGCAAATGATGTTATTGGATAATAATCAAGTTATGATACTACCACATATGAAGAGGAATGATTAGAGTTCTTATGTTGATTATGTCAATTGAGTGTTGTATCAACAATGTACTTGTTATAATAATTATGGAGTATATAAGGATTGTACTGCAGTACTATTTCATTAAGGACTTGAGATTGTGTGTAACAAAGAAAAGTGACTCAATAGCAGGATAAATTTTTGGAAAATATATGGTTGAGAGAATGATAAATCATAATATAGTTCTGATACTGAGGTAGTGATTTTGGAATAATATGTGATTTTTTTGGATAAATTATATTGGATATTCTTGACTACCTTGGAACTGATTAATGATTTGTATATTCCATCATTGTTGGGGTTTAAAACATTTTTGGATTAATGAAGTATATCCAGCATTCTATATGGAATAAGAGAGCATGAATGTAATCAATAAGGAATATGGTAATACATGATGAAGGTATTAATATGCTATTACGGGGTAAAAAGGATCTATATTATGTTTACCTAACTTATAAATGTTAGACTGTGAGTTTGGATTGAAGTATATTGGATAGTTCTAGTTTGGATTATTTTGGATTGCCATAAAAGGACAACCCGGAGGTCGGGCGGCAACCCGTCACGTCCGGCAAGGCTGCAAGACTTGAACCCACAACCGAAGGGAGACAAGGGTGTATCATCTACCACTGGCCCACGAGATGTCCTGGATTAAATAATGTAGTTTTTATTAAAAGATCTTGTAGATTAATTATAAATTCGTTTATTTTGGAACCCTATACGAATAGTGTAAATAGATTTTTTACATTCTATTATCTTTTAGAGTGAAAGATGAGTTTGTAGTAGAAATTTATTAATGGATAAAACTCTAATTATAATGTAAGTATATCTCCTTATGATCTTAGCCAATCTCATAAATAAATTCCTCAACATTAAGAAAAGCAACTTAGAACAAAAATGTTTTCCTAGATGGTACCTTAAATCATCACTAATTTATGGCTTTGGGACTGTTGGCCTTTTCATAGCCATGTTCTCTACCACTCTCCATCAGATAATTGATGGTTAGATTTTTCTTCCATATCCATATTTTCCTACATGGAACCCTAGTATGTGTTATTTTCGGTAATCTTCATACTTTCGACTCTTTATTTTAAATAGAGGCCTCGTTAATTCATTTTTCGATGTGGGATTTGAACTAAGATATTTTGAAACGTCAAAAATGTGTTATCCCAATACCCTATATTTTGTTGAACCGATGGTACTTCAAATCATCATAGATTGATGAGTTTAAGGGCCTCAATTATACACTTGTTTGTGATTGATGACCTCAATCACTACCTATAAATATTTACGTTTTTCCTCCGATTATATGTCTCTAATTGCCACCAATGTTCTCCTAATCAAGATCATAATTTGGTGGTGACCCTTTCATTTCTCTTTTCCACATATTAAGACTAAATTTTAGTAACCCAATTTCCGATGTGGGTTTTCCCACAAATATATTATCTATTTTCAACCTTTTATTTTCGAAGAACAATTTCAAATTGCGAGGATGCAATTTATTGAAGGAGGGGAGAATGTAACACCCCAAGATTTTATAGTGTGTTATTTCTTCAAAATAATTCAATAACTTTCACTACACGCAACACCGAGTTCAATTGCACCATGACTTACCAAAAAAAAATCCATTAAAAGAGGTCATGAATAGCATTAACTACATTTTTAACTTTATATAATCCTTATAATTTTAGAATCCATATTATGAGTTTCTTAGTCATAATGCAAGAACAGATTCATTTTCAGTATTGCACTTTTATCAACTTTTGATAGTGAAACCTTTTTAAATACAATATTTTAAACTTTTTTACCAAATGGAGACATCAAAAAATTTAAAATGAAACATCCCAAGCTTCCACGGTACGCTTTCCTTTGAATAAAACAGTAGCGTGTGTTGTACGCAACGTCGAGTTTTAACACACACCACAACCGATCAAACTAGCCTTTATGAATAGTAATACCTAAATTTTGAAATTATATATATTTTATATTTTTAAATGGACTTCATTTTTGGATTCGGAATATCGAATTTAGCCTAAGGTGAAATTTTGGTACTTTTCGGATAACTTTCATATTTTGATGAATAGTGAAAATTACTAAATTTTAATTAAAAACAACTTTTTTAATAAAAATAATTAATAGTGATAAATTATGAATTTGAGAGGTTTTAAAGTATATTTAGAATATATTTTTACCATTTAATATAATGTTGGTCATTGGACATAATTTTACAATTAAACCGAACATAAACAAGTGTCAATCTTTTGATAGTTATTATCTCTTAAAAACACGTTTTTTGTTTTGACAGCGGGAATTAATTTTAAATTAATTTCTGCCACTTTTGTGTTTTGAATTTAGGAAAATGTATTCCATATTTGGAATCAGGATGTTCAAATTGTGTAAATAGGTAACTTTTATTTTTAGACATTTTGAATAATTACTGCGGTAAATATTTTATTTACCAAGGTTAAGGGTAAATCCGGTAAATAAGGGTTAAAAAATAATATTATAATAATACTAAATTACCCTAAAACGTGTCTTAACCCTATTGGTTGATACATGGTCGACCATGGGAATCTTTGGGTCTATTTTGGGACCCCATGGATCCACTTGTAAGTGATAATGACACTTTATTTTAATTAAGTTAAAATGAATACAAAAATGACACAAGCATATATCTTTTAGAAAAACAATGGTTACATAGGGTTAAATATGTTGGATTTTAGATTATAAATATTCATTAGAAAGCTAAAAAGATTTCCTACACAATGATAATTTATTTATAATTTTTAGACATTAAATAATTTATTTTATTTATGACACAATGATGATGCAGTAATTACTATAATAGTGAAAAATTAAAATAATTGATATTATAAATACCCAAATAAATATAATATGATACTTTTAATGAATTAAACTAATTTTCTAGGATAATAGGATATATTAGGATTGAGTTAATTGACTTTTTTCGAAGTAATAAATCTGTTATGAGTTTCACAAAAATCAACTATTGAATAGTGTCAAAATTGACATAAAAGAGTTCTTAAAACAAATATTATATTCTTAATTGATATTAAATTCCTAAAAATCTAAGGTTCGGCCAAGAGACTTATATCATGATAGGGCCATCATTAATGTACCACTTGGGGGTCTCTTGGATGTATATAGTAAGTTTATTAACCATATTATATAAAAATACAAAGAGACATTGTAAAAGTGAAACTAATTAACTTAGAGTTAGTTCTTAAAGATAAGGTTAATATAAGTACCCAAACCTGTCTAAATTCTATTGGTTGAGTGTTTTTCTACCTATACCCACCTTAACCTTTGAATAATAAGCTTTGGAGCCATTAGAAACCGAATATGAATTTATTATAAATTAATATTTCTAGCTTTTCCAAAGGTGCCCCTCACCCCTCTTATAAAAGGGCACTCCTCCTTATCATTTCTTCACACCTTAAAAGCCTTTTTGTTCGGCCAAACTCTTCCCAAATACTCTCCCAACATCCCTCACTACAACCTAGAGGCCTTAGATTGATCATAAATTCAACCTAAGGAGCCGTTTTGATCAAATCAAAAGGAAGAACCCGAAGAAGAGGTAATGATTTCACCACCCTTCTCCAAGTTCATTTCTTCTTCCACTTCTTCTTCCTTTGTTCTTACCATTCTAAAATAATAACTCCAGTATCTCACATATACTGTGATGTTATTATAAATATGGTACAACCATATTCAGTATTCTATCCACCCTTTGAATAACATGTCACCATACGTGCGTACGTACGGACTACCGTCTCCACGTCGTGGTGTAATTGTTATTCAATATAATATTATTTGGATGGGTATAATAATGATGTGTAACTCATGTAAATAATAAATATAACATGTTAATGATTCTGTATATATGATATACCATCCGTTTATATATTATTTTAATATCAAAAGAATGATATTGTCGCTCGTGCGTACGTACGGACTACCGTCTCCACGAACGCGATGAGATTCATTCTCCATCGTATCCATTCAAGTATAATTATCATTTGATGATTTAAAAATGATGTTTAAGGACTAGATATCATTATGGATATGAATAAGATACAACAACCATGGCTTATGTAACAAAACATATAAAAGAAAATGAGTAAGTTAACTCCCGAAACGACGATAATTCTAAGATATTATTAACAAATCAATGTTAAAAGATCATATATGATATCATATTATTATATATGATTCTTGTATAATTTAATAACAACTATTTCACCATTATACAGGAGGTTAACCTACCCCAACCAAGTAAAAGTACAAGTTAAGGGTTATTTCACAATCTCTTCATTATCTGAGGTTGTTTATATGTAATAATCTACTGGGATCTCTTTATCATCCACATCCATGTTTCTTAAAAATGAATTTCAAAACATTTTTACTATTTACTAGAATATGAGTTAAAGTCATTTATACCCTTTTTTTGACTTTTATAAGTGGTTTATAAAGGAATCTTTCCGTCGTTTTCAAAACAAGGTCCCTTTTAACCTTTTCGACAGAATTAAGGTAAGAATGTTTTTTTAACTTATACGGCAGGAGCGGCTAATTTCCGCCGTTATAAAATCTTCAAAACTTCCCTTACAAGCTTATAAGAACATTTTCATGAAAATGTTTTATTTTATATGGCTCTTAAATGGTTTCAAAAATAGAAAGAGATATTTCTCTAAAAAGTGTTTTGATTTCATCTATGTCAACATCCTTTGACGGATTTTACGCTTATTTGAAGTTGATTTATTATGATACAAAACTTCTATATTGTATTGAAGGTTTTGTGATATGTTTGACTGTGGATGTGCTATTTTTATACCATTCATAGTTTATGGTGAAAGTATTGACATTTCGTATGCTATTTTTAATACGAATGTTTATGTTATGTATAAACCTTTTCATATGGGAATGCATTGGACTTAATAAGTGACGGGTGGAGCCCGCTATAGCTCCTCGATGCATCGGTAGGTCTCATGAGACAAACTAGTGTCTTGGCACAAGGCCTTGACAAAATCTTATTTATAGTCTTGGCACGAGGCCTTGACTATGTGGTTATGATAGTCTGGAATTATGCATTCCAACATTATGAAAGTGGTTTTTGATTTTTGCATGTGATTATTCGATTATTAGAATATCCATGTGAATAAGTAAATGACATTATTTCATTTTACTTTTCCATACTATGTTGAAGTTCAAGATTAAAAGGCTTTTGTTTTAGTAATTCATTGCCTTAAATGTTTATGCTTATTTTGAATGTTCCGCTATATTGTTATCCTTACTGGGCATTTGAGCTCACCCCTTTTCTATGTTTTATTTTTCCCAGGAAGTGAAGATGTAAGTTATGAATGACCTGCAGGGATATTATGAGGGTATTATAGTGTGGACTGTGGAAACATTATGTTGCTGTAGTAGTTTTTCATTTTATGATGTAATGTAAAACTTATGAATATATCTAGTGTTTCCAAGGCTACTAAACCAATCGGTCTTTCGAGATTTGATCTTTCTTGTGATCATGCCAATGTAATGTAATAATGCACCGACTCTGGGTAACTGGGGTCGGGGCGTTACAGAGAGTTTGGGTAAAAACTATAAAATCATGTTATTCTATGTAGCATATAGTGACCCTACTTTTTCATACATAACTATTAAATCATTTTATTGATAATCAATGTGAAGACATCATAATCTAGGTTAAATGTTATATGGTCTTGAGAAAATTAAAACCATACATCAAATATTCATAATAAAACATTTTTTATCTAAAAACTTTTTTTTATCCTTATAAAACTCACAATCTCCATAGTACATGTAGTCACCCAGGAATATAAATCCATGAAAGGGGATAGCTAAAATCTCAGTAAGAGGATATATAAGGACATGATTCAAAATAATATTTGTGATAAAATTATCACATAAATAATATAATCATAGGTATATCATCATTATCATGGGATGAATCACTAGTTAAATGCATGGAATCTGGTAATACATAAAAATGAAACATATTATCTTAGGGGTAAAATAAACCACATTTTTTCAAAACAAATATAATCATTTCTATTAATAACATATGTATATAATCAAAACACCATAATTGTGAAAAAAATATTTCATAATGTTCAAACATATTTCACATAATCTCATGAGATATATCACATTACCCATGGAATTTGAGAACTATATAATATTGAGTGCACCCATCACATCATGAAATTCACATTATCATTAATTCCACATTGTACACATATCAATAAAATCTATAATGTAATCCATATAATGGAATTGGTTTTATAAGTTTTTCATAAATCAATAATAAACTTTGTGTTATCTGGTGAATAGAAAAAGACATATTTGGTATAACATTCATCATTATTGAGTGAAGAAGAAAAAACTCAAGAGGAATAAAAAAGTTTATCGAAAGAATAATTATTTAGGAAAATCATTGTATTTTTCAAAAAATAATATTAGAAACACGTATATTTGTGAAAAAGAAAAAGTAATGTAAATGATGTTATATATTTGGAATAAAAATATAATAATCCCAATGAAATTTTTCATGGAATAGGACTAACACAAGGGAACAAATTTGGGTGCAAGAATCCCCTTACCTTATATATGAATAATTTACCCACTTTGATATCAAAGATAATAAAATCTGGATCATAAATTAAAAAAATATTGAAAAACTTATATATTTATTTGATTTATTATTATTTTATTATTTTATGTCCATTCTGATGAGTTATATAGTTCAATTTCATAGTTATAGAGTGTCTATTTTCAATGTTTTCATGATATATTTATTGATATATGAATAATGAATTTCATATAAAATAGGAATAATTATCAATATGTGAAATTAAATTGTAATAATGACCTTTATAAATCTAAATGTCCTTATATAACATTTGGTTTTAGGTATTAATGAATATTAATTATATAAAATGCTAATGAAAAAGATTTTCGTTATTTTTTATAAAGATCAAGAACTTGTATCATTATTTTTAATAACATGTTTATATATTGGTTATATTAAATTATATAACTTTAATATTTATAATAAAATATTATTTTCTAAAAATATTTGGTTTATGTCTATTCATTTTTATAGGAATATAAAAGTAAATATCGTCATCGATGAATGCGGTGAATCGACACATCACTGATGATGTTTAAATTTTAAGAATAAAAGGAGGAGAGAAGATTTTTTATGATGTGTTTTTTAATTAGACCGATAAAACTATAGTATATATAAGATACTAGATCTATGATCCCTAAATGATTTAGGTCTGTTATTATAGGATAATAAAATAACAAAATTTAAAAAGAAATTAAAGATGATGAAAGATGATTTTACCTCATGAATTTCTTCTCCTACAGAACCTCCCTAAGGAACATGGGTTTTCTATTTTCTTGAGAAAATAATATCCTAGATATTGGGGAGAGGCTTTGGGAATAGTATTATGGTGAATTTATTCTATATTATAGATTTATATGGTTTGATATGAAGAGATGGTAATGGTTGTAATTTATAGTGGAGGAGAGGGGCGTTTTTTATCGATTGGTTTATTATTTTAGATTATGACTATAAATAAGGTCGATTCTATTTAATAAACATAGTAAAACATTTACCTTTTTTATAACTAGTTTATTCCTAACTCATCCAACATCCAGGACTAAATAATTCATTTATTTATCTAATATCATAAATAATCGTATTTCTCCATTCGACAAAAACTTAAATATTTCAGAAAAGTATGGAAAATTCAATTAGAAATTTTTATGATGTATATAAATAAAAAAATAATAACCATTATATATATATAATTTCAAATATTTGGGAAATTTATACTTTAAATAAAATAATCATTCACTCTAAAAATATCCATTTAAATATTACAATTGATTTACGACACATTGAATATTTAATTACAGTCTCTTAAAATTATCTTATACTGATATGTAAATAATATATTACTTTATGAATATATTTTAAGAAAATAAATTTTATTTCAAATTATTATATTATTTATAAAATTATAAATAATCATTTATGTTTTACAAAAAATAGCAATGTTTAATTTATAATTTTTAAAATATTTATCTACTTATACTATTATATAATTATATCATATTAACATTTATAAGATACATAAATTATAATTATAAATTCATAGATGGCGTTACTATTCTATTGGATGGATTAAAATTCATAATTTTTGTGTTACTATTCAAATAGTTAGGTAACTATCACATCTATATAGGTTCATTAACTTCTTATAATATTACTTATTTATTTCTTCATTTATGAGAATGATTTTTTTGGATTTATATAAAATATATGAATTTATACCATATAAAATAATTATTATATGAAATGATATTAAATTTTTAAATGTTTGGGTCGTTATATTCTTACCCTAATTTGAAATTTCCCCCTAGCAATTTATTATCTATATAATAAGGGGAGAATAGATGAGGGTACATATCTATTATTTCTTCCTCTCATTCCCATATCAACACTTCATTCTTATTATTCCTCCACAACACATTGACAACATTAGTTGTCTTATTATGTAGGAATTTATCTCTAAGGTATAATATCTTTACTAGTTCTCATTATATGAGAGGTCTTTCTCCAGTTGTACAACCACCGGATTTAGTACATTTGAGGGTTCAAGTATGTACATCCTCGTGAGTAATAACTGGAACATGTTATGATCTTGGTCCTTATTTGGTGGATGTGTTGAATGATATGCCACTACTCCTTTGTGATCAAGGATAAAAAGAATTTTATTTACCTTTTTCTAAGTTCCAATTTCATTCCAAACCACTTCACTATCTACCATGGCGATATTCAATAGAAAACGTTGTCTCAAACATCTAACTCTAGGTCCATTTGATGGTTGTAAACATATCAATTTTTCATAATTTTAGCATATTTTATGTGTTTTTGTGTGGCTTAAACCTTTTCGGTCATATCTTACACAAAATCATATCTATATATCTTTTTTATCAAACTTCATCCCAACATGTTGGAGCTCCACATCAGTTTTCATAAATAATGTCATATGGATCCCTCTCAAAACTCATGTTTGAGCTGTTATTGTTTGAGAACATAACCAATTAGAGATGAAAATTTCATCCACATTTTAATTCCATTGAGAAGTCACATATCATTTCCTTTATATCCATAATTGTCCTTATATATTGGTTATGAATTTGGGGGTGATAATCTTTATGAAATTCAATTTAGTACTCAAATCATGTTGAGGACTGCACTATAATTTAAATTTCAACCATGGATCACAATAAGAGATGATTAAAATTGCTACATCATACAACCTCACCACATCCTTCACACATATCTTGGATATATTTCCAATTGGTAAATCTTTATGAATAAATTTAAAGTTGAAAGTATTACTGAGTCAATCCACAACATCCCTTGTCAAATTGTTTTCATTGGATGTTTTCAGGATAATAGTGAAAAATTACAGAGTGACATCCTCATATTTCCATGTGAATATATTCAATGGTTTCACCATATCTTTCAACTTCTTTCACACATATTTAAATTGATGACATATCAATCACCTTGAGGTATATTTCATAATCTCTATCCTCATGTTTTTCCATTGGATATGTTCTCGATGATCCTGTTACATCTTGGTACTCCATCAATGGATCGATAAAGGTGATCTATGTGGACTGACCAATACATACTTTATCAACATAAGCAATTAAGGTAATTATATCCTTGTTCTATACCAAATCACATCACCATCATCGACAGGTAACTCTTGGAGATTCCCTTCCATTATTGCTTTCACCTTCTTTTGAAACTAGGGATCCTACCGTCGTGCCACCATAATCTCTTCCTAGATTGATGTTTCAGAATTTTCTTTGGAATTTTAAGATATATTCCATTCAATTATGATTTCAAAATATATAGTATTCATATTCACAAAGATAGTGTCTTTCGTAATATGCATCGTTGATAGTGTAGTAGGTTTTTTTACGACGTGAATTAACTACTTTTTTTATTCCTTAATTGTACTAACTAGAGAAGTCATGGACCATGAATATCTCTAACCATCTTATTTAATTCATGTGGAGTTCCTTCTATGTGAATATATACATTACATTCTAATGATTGGTATAGATGTCACATTCCTTGCTATAGTGGTAGTGCAACCAATTCATCATGGGGAATATCACATCTAGTAACTTCTAATCTTGCTTAAAGTCAGTTTACTCATTTTTCATCAACTATCGTGAGGCCTATTAAATCACATAATAATTTTTCATGATTACACAACATAATACATTTTTATAATCAGTATTTTATATCTTAAATCATTCTACACATGTGGGTAATGTGAGTATAGGTGCGGTGATCTTCATCTTCTTAAGATCAATAAACAAATCCACTAATTCTTCCATATATACACACATTACCCTTTTATTAATCATCATAGTTATCAGGGAGGAAAATCAGGATAAAATTCTCACAAAACATCGATAGTACCTAGAAAGTCAATGAAAACTTTGGATTTCCATGACACTTGTGGGTTTAGATCATTCCTATACTGTATTTTTTTATAGGGCCACAAAATTTATGCCAGATGATATCATGTGTCCAATGAATGATAATTTTACCATACAAAAGTCACAATTTCATAAAATGTCATAAAATAAAACATTTTAAAATTTTTGGAGTAAAATCCTTAGAGGTTTTTCAAATTCCTCCTTTCTCTTTGAGTAGATGATAATATCATCAAAAAACAGTACCAAAAAAATTTCACAGTATTGTCTAAATACCATTTTTATCAAATGAATAAAGATATTAGATTCGTTAGTATGTCTTAAGTGAATCCATAAAAACTCATAGTTCCCAAACCATGTATGGAGAGGAGACTTATAAATATCTTCCTTCTTATCATTCAGTTCATTATATCAAGAATATCTATCCACCATTAGGAAGTATTGATATACTCATGATAGATTAAAAAATTCATCAATCAATGGAAGAGGATACATGTTATTTATAGTGATCTTGATGAGTTACTTGTAATTGATACAAAGCCACACTGATCCCCCATTTTTCATTATAAAGAGAACTACCCACCCCAATGTGATGTAATATGGTGTACGAACCCTTTTTACAAATACCCTTGTAGGTGATTCTTTATCATGTCTAGTTCAATTGAGGCAATCCTATAGGTACATTTTGGGAAAATAATATCTTTGGGTATGAGTTCTATTGTGAAATATTCCTCACGTTATAAGGGCCATCTAAGAAACTCTCTAGGAAATACATCATTTTATCACCTCACAATGAGAATTTACTCAATGTTAATACTTTCCTTTGACACAACCATTTCAGTGATGTATGTTTATTCACATGGCATCAAAACCCAAAACATAAAGGTATATTCAAAAAGAGATTTTTGAACCTCCAATCATTTTTAAAGGACAATGTGATGGTTTTGAATTTGAAAAGATATATATGTTTCCAAAAAGTTGGTGTGTGTTTTTGTTTAATAAGATCTAATAAATGCCTAGAATAGCATTGAATTCCACAAAGGGATGTATCACAATATTTTCTAAAATAATCTTTATTCATAAACCAGAAGGAGAAGATTACAACAGTTGGGTTTCAATGATAGAAGATTTTTTTACAGATATCTATACATCATGGTTTTAGGGATTCAATTCAATTTTTCTACAAAAATTTCCAAATATAATTGAATTCTTAGGACCATAATCAAATAAGCCTTTTTTAATTCATGAGATAATTTGAATTTTACATTTTATGAATTCATATTATTTCTCTATATTATTAGTAATTATGGAAATATATTTATATTTCCCCTTTGGATATGTTGATTACTGATGCTAATTATTCTTTTTGACTCATGTTTTACGGAATTATATTTCATAATTACCTTTATCCCTACATTTTCTGTTTGAACCATGGTTGGTTTTCTCAATTCCACAATCATTTAGAATGGATTATTTATGTCTCTTCAACATTCATGAGTTCGGTGGCCATCTATCGCACACTTGAATAATTTTTCCATTCCAATTGAGGCAATTCCCAGGATGTTTATTCCAAAAATACTTACATGTGGGAGGTTGGATCCCATTTCCTCCTCATTCATTTGATCCAATGACTTGAAAATCCATTATTCTCATACCATCTTCATAATGATGGGACCATTCTCTAAACTCCATCTGCATTTTGAGATAAAATCAAACCACTTATTCAAAACACATGAACTCCTTAAATTTTAGAGCCCTTTGATGATTTGGTTTTAACCCAATAAACGATCTATGTATTTATTCATCAGTATCGATAAAAAAACTACAGGCATGAAATGAATTCATTTTTAATTATTCAATGTAATCCATGAAATATTCACCATTATTTTTCTTTATCTCTTGGAATTAAATTTCTATATTTTAATAAAGATTTACTAGGAAATAATTATTAATAAATATTTTCTTATAATATTTACACTCTATATATTCTATTTCATCCTGTGGTATGGTGTTCATAATCAATTCCAACTAGTTCATATCCTCTCAATATAAATGATAGATGACTAAAGACATGTTCTCATTCTCAAGAAAGGGGAGAACATAAAATATCATATCTATTGAGTTATCCCACAATTCTATAATAAGTGTATGGGAATATCCACTAATTTTGTTGGTCATTTCTATATAAAATATTCTAAATCTAGTTTCTTCCTCTTGTGTGAAGGTGGATGTTCAACATTATTAATGTTATTTTTCATAGACTAAGATATCTATGAATTAATCTCCATTATATTTTGAACTCCACATCTAATGGCATTGGGGATGAAGTTCAGGAAATCACGAAATATTTTATCATGTGTTTTTTTCCTTTTTCTCATGGTTCCCATCAATTTTTCAAATAGATAATTCTTAATAAAATACTAGTCAACAAGTCATTAATAATTAATCTAAAATTATGTGAAATTAACTCTCAAGGAATATCTTCTGGGATCCCTATATTGAAAATTTTCCCCAAAAATTAATATTATATTATTACATATAAATTTTCCCATACTAATGTTTTCACTAATTATCACTAATTCCACTTCTAAAATTAACTATAAAGTTCTTGGGTACCAGTTATAGTGTCACAGATTTTCAAACATAACTATTACATCATTTATAATATAAAGATAATAATAGTGTTACAATCTAGTATCAACGGTTTATCATATTGTCAAAATAAGTACTATACATCATATATGTATAATAAAATAGAAAGAAAAAACTTATTTTCCCAGCAATAGATCTTGATCTCCTTAGTATGTGTAGTCAGTTGAGGACATTCATCAAATAATGTAAAGATCTAAAATCCCATTAACAAGATATATAAGGCCATGAATCAGTATATCATGGGTGATAATAATAATAATCATCAAAATATAATAATATGGAAAACATAATAATCATTATAGGAAGAATTATGGAATGCTTCGTAATTTGGAAATTCATTAAAATGAAACATTATTTCTTTGTGGTTAAATACCTCACAATGTCATGAATACACATAACATCACGTCTACACATAAAATATTTGTTTAATCATAGAATCAGTATTTCTAAAAAATATAGCATCACGATCATGAATATTTCACATCATCTCATGAGTTGCATCAAATTACCTAATGTGCAGGAGCACTATATAATTACAGACGCACACATCACATCTTAACATTTACACAATCATGTATTCCACATATAACATATATAAATCAATGTCATCAATTAAACCATATAGATAAATGTTTTTTCATAATTACATAATCTATAATGAACAATATTTTTTCCCTAAAATGAAAAGGGAAAAACATATTTTCTATAAGATTCATCATTTTTAGCAAAGAATAAACAACTCAATATGATTAAAAATGTTTTCAGGAAAGAAGAATTATTTGGAAAAATCATATATTTTTTCATAATATTGGATTGATAACATGTATATCATATAAAATATGTGTCAATTTTAATTTTATTATATTTTAGGAATATTAAAAAACATTTAACACAAATATTTCTCATGAAATACGAATAACCCATAGAAAAATATTTGGGGTTGAGAGTCCCCATACATTATGTCTGAATTCCTTCTTCACATTAATAACCTAGGTAATGAAATATGATTCATTAATTACTATATAAAATAAAAACATATATATGTGTTTTATTTTTTATGATTTTATTAAGTTTATTTTTTTCCATTTTAAGGGTTATAGAGTTCATTTTCTTCATAATGGGATTGTTTGTTTCATGTTTTACATATTTTATTCATTTGTATAAAAGTACAAAAGATCATCTAAAATGATAATATTTCTATAAAAGAAAATTTATTTGTTTTTAATGATATTACAAAAATATATATAGTCTAATATATTATTTGATTATCTGTATAAGTATGATTTTTTAAATAAGACATAAATGGAAATGAATTAATTTATATGGTAATTTTTATGAGCATCATGAACATGTATACATTTATTTAATATCATGTTTATATATTGGTTACAGAAAATTATATAACTTATAATATGAATAAGAGAATGTTATCTAACAATAAAAATCGTTTTATGATAATCCATGAAGACAATAATAGAAAATAAAAATTTCCATCCATGATGGAAATTAATTGACATATCATTTATGATGTTTATATATTTAGAACCAAAGTAGGAGAAAAGTGATTTGATAATGGAGTATTCTATTAACATAGTAAAATTATATAATATATAACATAATTAATTTATCTTTACACTATGGGATACATAGGTTTTCATTGGATAATGAAAACAAATTGGAATGATATTAAAAGATAATTAAAAAGGAATTTAACTCTTGAATGTGTTCTCTTTGAAAACATACTTAATTCCCCTAGGGTTGGCCTTTTTCTGAGTCCTGAAGCTCTTAGATATAAAGGATAGGGTTGGGACAAGTATTACGAATAATTTAAAAAATATCAATGTATTCTATGGTTTGAAGAGAACGGGTGATAAGGGTTGGTATTTATAAGGTAGAAGATGTGTGTTTTTTGATAATTTAATACATTTTATTATTAGTGTGCCTCATGACTATCAGTTATAACAACCCTTCTCTTTTATTAGCACTAATAATTGATTTATTACATATAAGTACACATATTATATCCTAAAACATTGATAATTATATTTTATTTTGTAATTAGTTACACAACATAACATATTGAACATGGGGTGAAAAAACATTATTAAAAATCTATTCAACATGATTCTAAAATTCCATATCATTTACAACTACATGGGTTAACTTGGGGACTAACATAATAAAAGGGTGATCTATAAATAAAATTAGGGGAATAAACATGGCATGGCATGAAAAAGATAATTCATGTTATACAATAGGCATATCAATGAGGCACAATAAGATTATGGATCAAAAAAAATGACAGTGAGACATGATATTCCATGGTAATCATAACATGGGAAATGTGGAAACAAATTAAAACATTGAATCATAAAAATAGGTCATTGGTAAAACTACCAAGTCATTATGTTAGAAATGGTACCATAATGGAATCAGGTTCACTCCCATTCCCATAATGAAATATCATGATAATAAAAATTAACCAACGACTAGGAGTGCTACCTGAGTGCACCCATCATATTCATTTTATTCTCATTACCAAGTGTTCCAAATATATCATAAAAAATGGATTCATATATCATCATAATTTATTCATAAAAAAATATGTATAAGTGATCAATCAAAATGTATATGTTCATAAATGTGAACACTCTTGAGAGAAAATGGTTATGGTATTCACTGCAAAAACTTTTTGGCATGAAGCTCATAGTAAAATTTCGGCATCATAACGACATCACAATATAATTGATAGAAATTGGTATATGAGAAATTAAAGTGTACCTAATAACATAGAAATTGGTATATAATATGGAAATGGAAATTCATACCCCATCATTCTAAATTTACTTCTAAAAGGCCTGAGGTAATGAGGAATCATGATTATATAAAAGAATCCTAACTATTTTTCGACAAGGAAATGGTCATACATAAAAGATCATGGGAGAAATAATGAGAGGTAGAGGGGAAATAATCATTTATAAATTTAATGGATAGTAAGGAGAATTTGTAAGAACATATTACAACATAATATAATTAAATTTAATATACATAACTTTGAAGAAGTGCTTGAATTAAAATGAGTTGAGGGAATCCCCATAAGAAATTTTAGCATCGTAACAGTTGTAAATAATGAATCCTGAGAGTATTAATGAGATAGAATGGGGTATATAATATTTTCAACATCAAAAGGTATTTATTTGGGCTATGGAAAACATATTAAATGATGAATAAATAGAAATTATGAATCATGACATAATCAATTTTCATGAATAAAACAGAGTGTGGAAGATTACTTAAATGAGTCTGGGACTCCAAATTCATGGGAGGTACTAATTGAGAGGTTGGGGTACCTTTTTAGGAAAATAGATAATGTAGGTCCAATTATAGATGTTCTCTAATAATTTTTAGTTAAGAGAAATGTGTCCTTTAGTGAGTTAATATTGGGAAAAGGTGGATTTCTTATTTATGTTTGGGACGCTATATAATAAAATATTAAAAACCACAAAACATCATAAGGATTTTTTCCATAGATTATTCAAAATGTGAGTGATTTTTATTATTAAATAAGTACAGGGGCATAAATTATTAAAATAATCTACCTTCTTATGTGTAGGGTAGTCACACTATAAATGAAATGATTTTAAAAGCATAAAATATTTTATAGGTATTTTATGATTCATCATGGTTTATAAAAATAATTAAACTAAAAATATAATAAAATAATTTTAAATGTAAAACATTGATTTTTTTATGTATCCCATTTATAATAATTATTATATCACCTTTGGGTTATTATGATGCCATGAAAAATAAAATATTTTTATTAGATGTTTAATTTTTACCAAAAAAATTAAACTCTGAAAAATGGTAAATATTTTTTCTGTTGCATAATTTCAATGTTGTGATCCAAACAATTATATTCATTTTACCTAATGAATTTTCTAAATATTTTAATATTCACATTGAAAATAAAATCAATATTTATTAAGAATTGAGGGATTTGTTTGCAATAACATTTTTCTAACAGTTATAAAAATTACATATGACATCAAAAAAATTATATGAACATTTATTTTTGATAGAAAATATTTATTAATATTAAAATATTATATATTTAAAATATAATTAAATCCATAAGTTTATTAATTTTATTCAAATATTAACCAAAAATAATATTTTTTAATTTTATCTATATAAAAATCATTTACAAAGACACAATAAAAGGATGACAATATATTTATTATTCTATTAATAATTATATACATATTTAAATTTCAATGATCTTGATACATATCCTTTTAATTAACCAAAAAATTCCCTATGAGTAAGGTTTACGATGGAGGACTTTCATGGGGTGGTTTATCCAGCATGGTTTGGTGTCATGATCTATATGAGCATGAAGTGATCCCATAAACAGTTTTCTCATGATTATGTTGTTTGAATCATCTTGGGAATCATCAATTGAAAATCCAAAAAATTATATCTCCCCTATATGATCTAACAAATAGGATTCATAGTGTATGATCCTACTGGTTGATTCCATCAATTTCTATTTTCGTGTCAATTGGATATGATGAAACCCTATATTTATAATAATATTTTGATCACTATTTAAGGTCTATATTATCAATGGTAAAGACATTTAATGGTATTTTATGTCAAATTTTATGAAAATAAAAAAAATGAAATGTGTTATTTATAACCATATTTTATGATAATATATTTAATTAAATAAAAGTGAAAATTATCATTATAAGAGTTATGTTTGTCACAATCTTCCCCCCTTATGAAATTTCACCTTAAAATTTTTCATTTCCTACATAAAACAGATGTGAGGAACTATACCTCATCACCTCCTCTGGTTCCCAAATAGTGTCTTCAGACATGTGGTTTCTCAACAACACATTGAGAAGGTGAATTGTATTATATCAGGAACCGTTTCCCTATGATGTGAGATCATAACTCACTTAACATCATATGAAATATAATTATCTAATGGTACCACCTCTATATTGATAAAATGAGAGGGATCAAATATGTACTTCCTCCCGAGGGATACATGGAATACATCATTACATGAGTAAGGGTTTTGGTGGGAGTTCTGGTTGATAGGACACCACTCTAATGTGATAAAGGATCTAAAAAGGGCCAACATAATTTGGAATATTATTTCCCTCATTCCCAAATCTCATCTATTTCATCCATGTAAATATGTGTCAGAACACTATGTCACTTACATAAAACTCTAAGTATCATCAACGATTTTTAGCATTTTTCTTTTTTTGACTCTGAGCGGACTTGACGTGAAACTGGGTGGTATTAAAATTTCCACCATTTTCATGACCATCATAGAAACTATATGTTTTCATTCCCTAAATTAATCCCAGCATGAATGCATTACAAACCTCTTCATATAAATAACTTTATAGGGACCCATTTGGATGCTTGAGTAGAAACTATTATTATGAGAGAAATCAACTAGAGGAAAAATTTTGTCCAATACTCATTTGAATTCAATTTAGAAGGCTCTTAACATGTCCTCAAGTGACTGGATATCATTATTATATTGGACATCATTTTGATGGGGAAAATTCATGATAAAGTTCAATCTTTTTTTCAGAGCATGTTGGAGACTCTTCCAAAATATATAGGTGAATCATGGATCATGATTGGATACAATTGATAGTGGTACTCCATATAGCCTGGACACTTTTCTATGGTATATCCATGCAAGTTATTGTAGGGGAAATTCTCTCGAATTTTGATAATGTGAGTTTTCATTTTATAATGATCCATAACAACCGATATCATATTATGTCCACAATATTTCTTCAAATGTATGGTGAATTATTATATGGTGATTTTCTCCCATTTCTTTATGTGTATGGGTAATGATTGAATCATCCCATTTTTTCTACACTTCTATAACTTGATGGAATACATTAAATCATTATGTAAAGTCTGTTATCGCATACTTCATATTTTCCCACCAAAATATTTTTTAGATATCTCAATACATCATTGTTCTTCCTGGGTGGATGGAGAAGGTTTACCTAAGTCCATCATAAAATAACTCCTTCTTTTACATGTAATATTATGGTACACATGGTCTTGTCCCAAATTTCACAACTCCAAAATCCTTAACATTGAATTTCAATAATTTTCATTTCTTATATATTTCACATTCCCCTGAATATCCAAATCATCCCTTCGGACATTTTAAAACTCTATATAATGGATGTTTGAGCAATTATTTATGATTTTACTAATGATATAACTTTTTTTATGATTCCCATTTACATCGTTTATATTTATAATATGATCAGATCCATCCCATTTCTCATTAGAGATAGTATTTCTAATTAAATTATGCTTAAATCATCCTACTCATTATTCTATTTATCATGATGGTAGTGGAATGAGTATTCATAGTACTTTACAAGATCTACCAATATCTATAATTTCATATTATATTATTTATGTCTGAATATATACTTGAGGATTATATAATCTTTATATATTTCTCACTTCCCTCAAAAGATATTATGTCACAATATTTTTAATTAAAATATCACTTCATAAAATTATGAATTATACATTGGTCAGTTCTTTTCTTAAACATTAAACATCAATGAATCATAGGCTATGGTTTTTACATTATGTATTAACACACAACCCATGCCCCTCTTTGATCCATCATTGAATACTATGAAAGCCTCTCCACTTATGAATTCCTTGATCCCATGTGCAGTGATAATCCCCATTTTCAATTTAGTGATGTTCTCTTCACATTTATCATTCAATGAAATCCGGAATCCCTTTCTATTTTTCTTTTTTATAGTATTTTATTATCTTGAAAACATTATCACAACAAAATTATAGTACCCATCTACTACAAGGAATCTATTGAAATCTATCGTGGATGTTGGTCTCAAAAAACCTTCAATTACTTTCACTCATTTTAGGATCCATAGATATCCCATTTATAGTTATTATATTCTCCATCAATGGGAATTTCTTCAACCAAAACTCAGTTTTTCTATATATTCCAGGAAGCTTCTCCTTTCAAAATGTCATTATCCCACTTTTCAGAAGCTCCACATGACCCCCCTTTGTTTTTTGTGTATAATAATATCATCTATAGATACTAATAAATTTTTTTCAGGGTTTACCTCAAAATAATCTATTAATAAATTATATTTTGATTTTATGAGCATTTGATAGACCAAAAAGAATCACTATAAACTCATAGTGCATGTACCATGTATAAAAACCTATCATGTGGTACATTCCTTCTTAACCCAATCTTGGTAATATACCAACTGTTGATCCACCATAGAGAGTTATTGTGTTCCAATTAACTAATCGTATATTCCTTCAATATAAGGAAGAAGATACTTTCTTTATCGTGATCTTTTTGGGGAAAAAATATTGAATATAATAGAGCATTGAGTAATCAATCTTCTTGATGAATTGGGCTGGCGCATCCCTTGGTGATGCACATGGCTATAAAAACATTTTATCTACATTATACTGAATTTTTTTCTTCATGTCCTCATGTTCTAAAAACTATTTTATATATAGATTCATATATATTTTTAATACCCTAGGTATTATCATAATTGAAAATTCAGCCTCTCGTGCTAGAAAAATTCCATTAAATTACTGAAGAAACAAATTTGTGTATTCCACCACAATGGGAATGTAATCAAGGATGATTCATTCCTTATTTTTAGTCATTTTTTATAAATATGTGTGATTATATACAAATAATATAAATTATTTCAATATTCCTTATAAAGAATAATTATCTACCTCATAGCACTAGTTTTCAATCGAGGGTTGATTCACAATATGGAGAGTGATTTAATTATCATGGATATTTATATTGGATCTATATAGGTAAATCAAATCCATTCCATAATTGTGCCATATTCCACCAAATTATGTATTAAAAGGTATTGTTAGAAGCATGTCCCAAAAATTGTGATAGGGGAGTGATTATATACTTCAGAAGAAATAATTTCCCAATTTTCTATTCTTACTAAAATCTATATATTAATGCTTTATGGTGGTGTTGGAATATTTCAACTAAACATTCATGATATGAAGGAATTAATAGGAGCATAATAAAAAATAATGTCTTCTATTACTGAATGAATAACTAGCATACAGGTAACCACTTATTTTTCAAGATCCACCATAGTGATAGTTATGTAAAAAGCTCTCCCTTGTGGCCTTGGATGTTTTTTGTTCTCCTCCAAACCCCTGTTCTTAAGGATTTATTATGAAAATTTACCTAATTCATTGTAGTTTAATAAATGAAAAATTAACTAAGGGCTGACTGGGGAATTTTAGTCATATATAGCATTTCTAGGTTTCCTTTTTCAGTTATTTCATGATAGGTTTCCATCCTTCAAGCTTCTAATGAATTTCATCATTCCTCTTATGTAATTTCCATAGTACTTCCCACACTTTCCACAAGTGGTATGTTAAAATTTCATGGATCCATTATATTTATCCATCAAACAAATATATTTAAACTCATATTTTTGTTATGTATCTCTAGGATACCCTTCAGATTCAAAGATCTCCATTTCAACTTTGAGGGCACAACAGACACTGTTTTCAAAGCTATAAATGTCATGGATTACCAGAAATTTTCGTAGAAAAGGATTTATTACACCAAAGACGTAGTCAACATAACATTAAGTGGTAATAAAAAATTCATAATCACATCATTCATGTCTTGTGAAATTTTCCACATTATACCCACAATATTCATTATATATTTTGATTGAGGGCAGGGAAATCCAATTCCATTATTCATTGGATGGTGTGGAGAAAAATATTTATCAAAAAACATTTTCCAAAATTCATTACACTCCATAACATCAATATCTTCCTCAGGCATCACATTATTGATCAATTTCCACCACTTATAAAATTCTACATCCATAGGAGAAACACCTAATAAAACAGTCACATGATTATTACATTGAATGATAGTGAAGATCTTATCAGTGTATTTCATCCATTATTCCATGATTATGGGATCAAATTATCCATCGAAATTCAGAGGCCATTTTCCCATAATGGTTTTTATTTCTTCCAGAAATGGTAATGGCCTTTCTTTTTTAAGGTTCAAAATTTCCAATCGTTTTCCAGCGGGATTATTCGTGGAACTGGAAACACCAAATGAATCTATATCAATTTGGACCAACTTTCCATAGGTAGGTTCTCATTAGTTGTGGACCGATGAGGCTTAAAAATTTGCATTGGTTGAGAGGATGGGTGGACAACCTCATCACACCTTTGGATGGGGGTGGGAGAATTATTGCCTACTCTAGTACTCTCTTATAGTATTAAGTTATGTTGTTAAATCCATATTAATTCACCAAGCATAAAAATGAGTTTTCATTTATATTTGGAAATCCATGATTTATATGTATGGGATTCAGAGAATCTTGTATATGTATTTGAGGTTCTTCATTTGATAGAGAATCATCCATATGTACTAGATTTTCTTAGTCAATGGTTTACTTCAATACAATATATTGAAATCTCTTGGTCATTATGTTGACCATACTAGTTTTAAAGCCACTCAGTGGGGCACTTGAATTTTATTATCCTTCAGAAAGACATAGATTATTTCAGTGTTGGGATCGTACACACAAATGGCTACCAACATATCCTCATTTATAAAAAATGAATCAGAACCCATGTATTTTTATAAGAAGGATATTTTTTAACATCATATGGGACGGAAAAGAATTAATGAATTATGGGCTTGAACCTTAGAAACGCTTCTTACGTAATCTACTTTTAAGGTAGAGATTAAAGTCCACATAGTTCAGGTAAGGAAATATGGGACTTATACATGGTTAATGGACCAAAAGGGATGTCATGATTACCTTTACACTCTATGCTCACTTGAGTCATGCTTGGTGTGAGAAACAAGATGTATCAATAAACCTGACGATTGTGCCACGAAAGATGTAGTCACAAGAAATGATGTGGGGCTTACGTATGTATGACTGCCCAAGTAAATGAATACCTAGACTTTATTCAAGAAAGAATCTTAAGAGCAGGTCCCATAAAGGTATTTGTATTTTAGGGAGATTTGTAGTTTTACCCCGAGGATTACTCCTAAGGAGGATTCCCAAATTAAAGGGGACTTATGATTGGGGCTCATTCCGGAGAAGGAGGCCCAAATCAAAAGAAATTTATGATTGGGGCTTACTCCATAGATGGAGGCCTAGGTTAAGGGGACTTGTAACTTGGGATTACCCCTGATATGGAGGCCCAGGTTAAGGGGACTTATAACTTGGGGCTTACTCTTGAGAAGGAGGCCCAAAATCAAAAGATCTTATCATTATAAAGGATGAGGTTAGATAGGAAACCTCTAACCGTGGTGACATAAAGCATTTAAGTCACAAGGTTTTGGGAGAGGTTCTCACAAAATTCCTTTTAGATAAGGAATCCAATAAAGGAACCATTCCATAAATGGCTTTTAAAATGAGTTCTAGGGCTAATATCTTGAATAAGAGAGGTGAACGAGAGAGAGGCACACAAATAAAGTTGGCGCACAAGTATGGCTGTGAAAATCATTTGGCGCACAAGTCTTGTCCACGAAAGTGTACTTGCACGACATGGGTTCACCTGGGCGACGATGAATCTATTGGATGATACTTGGGTGCGACTTAACTCAAGCGTTTAGTATTATCCTAAGATGTTTCCAAAAGGGCAATGCATAAGTTTCATTGAAAGGGTAGGGTGGAGTGGAAGTGCTTCCATCTTTAAGGAGGTCTGGACACTTAGGTGCGCAAGTGTTGATGAATTATAAACACTTAGACCCTATCATACTCTTTAAAGTCTTTCATTCTAGGTAAAAAGTTACCTTAGATGCCTTCGAAAGAGTTGAGTTGAAGACTTGGGCGGCCAGAGATCAATTTTATCTTTTTTAAAATCCGTCCCTCAAATTGGGGGCCCACAGTGGCTATTTATAGGCCACCGGGAACCTTGGGTGAAAAAAATAATAGGGTATCCAGGTGACTTGTGCAACCCATAGGTGGCGTGCAAGTGATTTTTCCGGCACGCAGGAAACTTTTGAGACTCCCTCCAAATGGGTTCCTAGTCCATGACTTTGTCATTTTTTGATGTACTTAAAAGGGTGACCCTATTCTTGCTTAAGGTATTCCACTTTTCCATTCATTTGATTCTGTGATGGAAATAAGTGTCAACAAAAGTCCCCCTTTAGAGTTGGACCCGAAAATAAAAGACGATCCGACTCTAACGTAAAGCCGGAGAACCAAGGGTATGTGCCGCGCATGTTCGGTGCAAAGATGCTGGGGTGCACATGTATAGCACGCAGGTGGTCTGTATCACCTATATATACATGCTCACTCCCATGCGAACTCATTAAACATCCAAAAACTCAATCTCTCATCATATAGGTGCTTAGTTTTTTGGTCTTTGGTCTTCTAGATTTTTGTCGTGCTTCTGCAGAAGGTATTTGAATTTCATATCATGACTAGGGCGGCAAAACATGTGTGACCAGATTGATTTGCGTGCAATATTGGGACATGCACTCCTTAATTACTTTGACATATGTTTGATTTCCTTCAAAAATATTTCACAAAACAAACTTACTTATGGTTCGTTTGGTTGATCTTATTGTAGATTCAATGGCTCCCAAAAGAATTGGATCAGTTGATGAGTTGGCTAGAAAAAGAATAGATGTCATGATGAATGTTGTCATCCATGATAATTATGTCATCTGAGACAGTACTCTCTCATATTTAGCTATGTACTTGACGAAATATCTTGTGAATTTCCCACATAGCCTCTACTTTCTTTATATGGTCATGGTCATCTACAAGGAGTGAACGTTCCAGAGGAAAAGAATTATATTCCTCATTCCTAGTTTCATATTTACACCAATTATTCTTTGGAAAATGTCACAGTTGTAGGGTCATTTTCCAATACTAGAACAGTGGAGAAGGAATTCATAATGCATTATGTCCCATGTGCTCCAGATCTGAATCCTCACAATCCCCAGAGCTGCCCCCACATTAATATCCCTCTATTTTACAAAATTCTCAGATGGACCAATCCAAGATATGGGAAAAAAGTTAGGATTTCTATCCTGGAGGAGGTGTGAAGCCGACTTGGATGTGGGAATATTGGGTGCGAAAAACTTGTTCAATGTTGATCGATGATCTGAAGGGAGCTGTAATATATGAAGCTGTCTAGGTTGGGCAGATGTATGTCTACAAGAATGAAAATTTCATGCCAGAGTAAATCAGCCGCTGGAGCCCGAAAATGAATTATTTCCATCTGACTCATGGAGAATTATGCATCCATTTTTGGGATGTCTACAAGATTTCAAGGGATCCAATTTTGGGAGACATGTATGATGAATTCTTCCCCCCAAGGTGACCTGGAATGATTCAGAGAAGACTTCAGCTTTGTCTTGAGATTTAATGAAAATTTTCCAAAGCATTCAGAATACCAACACCACAAAAAGTCACTCTAGAAAATATATCCATCAAGAGGAGTGGATGGATGTGTTTATTATTAAGAATAAAGAGGAGGGACCTTCCTAAACTCACCCTACTCATTGCCCAAGATCAGTAAAGAGGGGTTCCCTGGGCACATTTTGGCCAATTTTGGAAGTAGGAGAGTTTGATAGGTGGGGGATGAATTGAACATGAAAATTCCAGAGAAAAATTTTATGGCAGGAGTTTTGGCTTTGTGCCTCAGTGTTTAACTTTTATCAGATTAGGATTTTAAAGGAGGCAAGAGGCTTGGGACCATTTTCGTTGTAGCCAATCTTACTGAAAAGAAGATGGTTTGGTTGTCCACCCCAGTTTTGGAAAAGATTCATATGACCTTACTTAATGTTTATATGGGTACGTCTCCTCTAAGAATAGGGGGACCATTCCATGTTTTATGAGGATGTATCACCACTCACTTTAGGACATATACTGTACAAGGTGGGGTACAAGTTCCTTGAAATTCTTTTCCGTCGTCTGTTAAAGCCTTTTTTGGAATTTTTTCTTTTATCCCTCAATGATTATGATATCAAAATAAGGATGAGAATGTTCAAGGAGCTTCACTTCTTTCCATATGGAAATCTTCCAACAGAGTGATTTGTTGATGATGGAACATCCAACCTGGATTTAAGGGCATAAATACTGGCATGTAGAGATGGTACACTGGCCCTGTGGATTGATGGAGAAATTATATCTGAGACATATGATCCATATAGATTCGTACATAAATTCAAATGTCTACAATAAATTATCGTATCCCCTATGGTGCATGTCAGGTTATAGATCATCTGATGGATGCTCCTCAACTATGGTTGTAGACATCTATAGGGAAGACTGGGGGAGAGTTTGAACTACTAGCTATTGTAGAGGCAAGTCGATTGACTACATGGTATGCTGAGAGTTGGGTAGCATCATACCCTGAAGGGGTACTGAATCAGCTGGTCCCTCGGGTGGGGACTAAGAAGAGAACCATTAGGAAGGATGCTTTTCATTTGGAAGGTGATTCTTCCTCACCTAGAGCTAATTCACCAGGTTTCTCACCCGGAGCTGATTCACTGGATTCCCAGGATGGGGATGATGAGGCATGTATTGCATCAAAGAAGCATCGTGCCAGATATAATCTGCCTTCCAGAGTCAAGGGACCTACACCATTGACTTCTGGTGAGTTACATTATTGAGGCATTTTAGTCTCCATTATTTTAAAGAGAAACAAGATTCATTTTCTAATCATTTATCTATGATTGTAGGAGCTGGGAAGAAGTTGAAGTCCTAGATTGTAGGACCCTCCTCATAGCCTTCTGGTGCATGTTCTGAATATTTACGACCAGAGGCTGTCCGGACATGGAAGAGTTTATATTGTGATGCTGAAATAGCCAGGATGGAATTATGCGAAGGGCTGCATATCCCAGGAGTGGGGAATCTCTGGGCTTCCACTGACATCCATTTTGAGGAAAAACTCAATAAAGTGAGGGTTTACATCAAATATTTGGAAACTCTCATATATTCCACTGATAAGTCAGTTCTTGTCACCAAACGGGTGAAGGAAATGATGGAATGTAGTACCACTGAGGGGACTGGTCCTTCATTAGACGAACAGTGGCGTGATTATGTGGCTCTTGAAGATGTAATATTTCCTTTTCCTCATATTTCTATTTTATTTTCATTTTGAATTTAATCAAAGATTTTTTATTTAAAGAAATAAGATTTTTCATTCTGCAGCTTTTATAGGAAAGAACCATTGAAATCCCTTCATCATGGTATAGCCCTAGTGGCACTACTCATGGAGAGACTGAATCTACTCTTGAGCCGCAATGTATCTCCAGTCCATCAAGACATGGGTAAAGAGTTAGAAATGGTGTTGTTGTCTCCGATACCTATTTTTGGATATGATGATTCCAGTACACCCAAAAAGTCCAATAAGCAAAATCATTGAGGAAATAAGAACATGTCCAAATGCATTATCAGTAATGGTAATTATTTCTGGTATTCATGAATCTTAACTTATGAAAAATTGCTCAAACTTATCAAGATTATAGGGGATTCATAAGTTTTCCCTTTAAAATAAAGGACTGAAAATCCTCATAGTTCAACTGAAGATGTTGGAAAACATTCACAAGTTCCTGATGAAACGATTGTTCTTGAAGAAATACTGAGAGCGGATGAGTCGACATCTATTTCCAACACCACTCCTATTTCTGATGCTAGGAGAGAAAATAAATCTTTTAAATTAAAAATACTTCATAGAACCTCAAATGACACAACAAATGACTTTATTTCTATGATGTTTTAGGTTCAACACATACACCGGGACATTTGGAAACTACCGCAGCTAACCCCACAACTATCTATGAATACGCTATCTAGGGTTAGATATTTCCAGATGAAAGTCATGAAGAAGACATGTTGAGTGCTCCCACTGGTGAGACTAACGTAGGATATGGGACATCATTGGTAAACTGATGAAACTCGGAATGTCCTTTGAAGAATATTAAATCATGTTAAATTACCATGTGATTTAGAAGATTTTGGAGATCTAGTTATATTATAAACTGGACGCGAGTTTCATCATTTATCATTTTAATCTTCTCATGATTACACTTCTAACCCTATTTGTTTAAAAATGTGCGGTTCCTTCTAAAGATACTGTTGAGACAACAACGCTTGAAAGGAGTGTAGACAATGATGGAAACCCTATTATTCTAGAAATACTGGCTCAGGTGGAACTTAACACAGCCAACCCTCCTAAAACCCATCTTTAAAATCCAGTTGAAGCTAGGAAATATGGGGAGGAGTCCTCCCATGTTGATGATATACTGTTAGGTAGATGATGATGTTATTTGTGGCTTACATAATTTTTAATAAAATCAATAAAATTTTACTGTCCTTTGAAACTAACCATACTTTCAATTGACCAAAGAAGGATGTCAACTTGAATGGGTAGATCTGGAGGTGAAGCCTCTGCCTCAGCCCAAAAAGTAATAGAAAGTGAAGAAACCAAGGTCAGGGAAGGAGCAGAACATGACACTTCCTTAAGTGAATTAATCTCGGACTATGTTCCTCCATGTGATAGCGATGTTGAATCAAACCCAGAGGTGTAATAGGTTCTCTAATTATGACTTCAAAAGCCATGGAAAAATATATAGAAGATAATATCTGAGGTTCAACTTGAAAATTTTCCTTCAAAATTCCATGACTTACATCTCCATTCATCATGCTGGGACATGGTGGTTTTGGATATCACGAAATCCATGTCGTAGTGAAACAAGTCATTCGAAGGATGGAGAAAGAGAAAGTGTGCCATAAAGACCTGATCAGAGCTATATTGTTGTTCAATATTGGTGAATTTCAGGTTGTAGTGTCCCGAGCTGAGGATGATCATTATTCAAAGATGAAGAACTGAAGAAAAAGATCAAGGAGAAGATTGTCCAGCAGTTGCACCTTTATAAAGAGTTATATGTTGTTACTGGGGAGCTTGGCCAGCTTCATAATTATTTGGAAGAAGTCCAATAGGATGGTATAAAATCCACCAAAGATGCCAAAGAAGTACTTCGACGAGATGAAGAGAGTGAATCTGGTCGGGTAAATGAACTTCAAGTGGGTGCAGACAAATCTCGGGATGTTATGAAACAGATGAGAACTCTTGATGAAAGTATTATTTAATTTCTGAAATAAAAGTGGAGAGACTCCAATCTGTGGATGTTCTTCTAATCTTGTTCATCAATGAAAAACAAATCATCTTCAATCATGATAATTTCTCTTTATATTTACATAATCCAATGGGCCCGGTTAACATAGTTGTATTTTTACTAGGGTTATATAAAACTACCCAAAAAATTATCTTTTAATTTCTAAATATTGTATAAATCATACAAAATGTATGTCCAGCTAGCTCAGACTCAATTTTTTTAGAGTACCCTTTATAGGTTCCCAATTTAATGAGGACCATGTCTTTGTTATTGGAAGTTTAATGTCAGACATGTTGGACTATAAAAAGGATAATATTTAAGGTCGATTATCTTTGACCAAATGGATGATATTGACTCAATTATTGATAATTTATTTTCAAAAATATTACCATATTCAAGTTTGGAGGGGGAAATTGCAAACTGTGACATGAGAAATTTTGAATCTGTGGAATGACAAGGGAAAAGAGCTAAAAGGCATTAGAGGAATCTTTTATAAGAACAAAGTTACCACTACTTGAATAACCCGTTATGGGGGCTGAATGATGCAGGACCAACTGGGGCATAAGCTGCATAGTCAAATAGAAGCATCTTTTGATGATAGGTCTATTATGTAGACAACTTATGCAAGACCACGTAAGGTAATGTGTTGCATAGTTGGGAAAATGAACTCTCAGAAATTTAACTTTATATTGCTAAAAGATGAATATAGTTTAATCGAAATTCAAATTTTCCAAAGAACATAGTTTTCTTCATGGAGAAAGTTACATTAACATGGAGAGGATATTTCCAATCAAAATTGTCCAAGAATTAGAGGATTCTGACTTTTTCAAATGTCTGACCCAAAAGTACGAAAAAAGGTATATATGGTTTTAAATATTATTAATACAACCAGGTATAGAAACATTATACACCATAATATTATAAGACCATGTAAAATATTATGGAAAAATATATTAAGGATGTCAGTTTTTTTTCAGATCCCTATATATAGTTGTTATGTCCAATAGGGATAAAAGAGGCTTCTCCTAAGAATGATGTTACCACTACTTGAAAAACATGTTATGGAGGTTGAATTATGCAGGGCCAACTGGGGCCTAACCTTCATAGTCAAATAATAGAATCTTTTGGGCTGATAGGTTCGTTGTTTAGACAACTTATGAAAGGCCAACTAAGGGTACATGCTGCATATTCAGGGAAAAGAATTTTCAAGTATCAGACAATTTGCGACCATAAGTCCGGAAGAGGGTTATTGAGATCATGAATATTATTTGTATAATGTTGTGGCTGGGTCCTGAATTGAGATTCTTTATGTCACTACATATCTCACTAGGATGATAATCAAGCCATACGTAGTTCTTGATATACATTTTAACGTCTTACAGGACGAAACCATGGATGATCTTAGTTTAGTTTTGTAGAGCTCAGACCATTGTGAGGGAGACACATCGTACATTTGTTATAAATCGAATGCGAATAAAGACCAAGGTGTTTCACATCACACCCTGTGCTCCTTGGTGGACTTTTTAGCCAAGGGACTGAATGTGGAGTTTGGGGTTAGGCCCAAAGGCTCAGGGCTAGACTCGAGGAATTATCGAGCATTACTAATTATCCCATGAAGAAGGGAATCAAGCTGCACATAGTTCTTGAAATACCCTTTGTAAATATTTGGTTCGTACATATGAGGGGTAAAGAGGACATTATTGCAATTTTGGTTGGACCTAAGATTAATGACTTGGTTGTCACTACGTATCTCATAATAATGAGAATCGAGCTAAACAAAGTTCTTGAAATATGACATGGTTGGTGACCATGTCAATGATGATTCTTCTCAAGTGAGGGTATCAGGGATTGTTGCAGTTTATTATCACAGATGAAAAAAGTGAAAATAGTTTAAGGTCATATGTATGGACCAGTGCTATTAAATTTAGTGTCTTGCTGGAAGGAAAATGGGTGACTCTATAGTTTAACATCATATATCGTGGATGATGGGACATATGCAGTTTAACATCATGTAGGACAAAAGTGAACCGATAAAAATAAGATAGTGGACGAGGGCTTCACGGATCAACTCCATATGAAATGGATGTTAATCGATGTGAAGAATGTGGTTTTGAGATTGGCCCTCAATATGTTTCCTTTGTAAACGACCTTGGAGTCAAGGATCAAAGTCCACATAGTTCAATTGAGAGGGATTCAGCAATCGTGGTGTACTAGAGGACAACGACCCAAAGATGATGATGGGTCTTAAGCGTGGTTAGGGGCCCAGAGAAGATGTCATGGCTGAAGATTACTCTAAGCTCACGTGAGTGATTCTCAGTGTGAGAAACAAGATGCATCAACATACCTGATGATCGTGTCACGAAAGATGTGACCACGAAGGTTGGTGTAGCTCTTATTCATGCTTAGCTGCTCGGGGCACGTGAGACAATAGAGTTTAAAAGACAATTGTTCATGCGACGATCACAGTTTAATGTCACGTGTCACTGACATGGGGTGCTTGGAATTTTAATGTCCTACAGATCAGATGATACATAGTTTAATGTCATGTAGGACAGTAGAGGGGACACAGTTTAACATCATGTTGGACAATATAGGTGGTCATGTAGTTTAATGTCCTGCAGTAAGGATAAGGGGTGTATTTGTGTTACACAATATACTTCTTCAAAAATCATGCATTGGATGGAGTTGTAATGAGTTCTCCATCCATTGAGATTAAAGAATAAGCTCCATTGGGGTAGACCCTATGTATTTATTAAGGTGCTTCCCACTTTGGATCAAGTTTTGGAGGCTTCTTTCCTGGTATCAGTGGAGTTTGAGCACCAAACCTAATTATCCTTGAATGAATGAGAGAAGAAAAACTTATTTATTTGAATGATTATTCTATTCTATTCTGATAGACTTCTAAATGGTGCAGTGTGCACAATAATTTTTCATCTAGGAGTTCCAATTCGTCCAATCGCTTTTGAGATTTTTCATCTTTAGATAACTGATCACAAATGAAAACTCTAAGCGAAGGTAATTGGACTTCAATAGGCAAGACTGCTTCCGTTCCTTATACCAATGAATATGGAGTTGATCGTGTAGCAGTGTAGGAGGTAGTCCGATAAGCACATAGAGCATGATAAAGTTTATCAAGACAAGAATTATTATCTTTATCCACCATCATTTGATGTATGTTGGAAAGAGTCTTATTAAAAGCCTCTTCTTGATCATTAACCACTCAATGATACAAAGATGAATGGTTGGATGTGATATTGTTTTCTTGATAAAATTTTCTTACCTCGGATGAACAAAATCTTGTGCCATTATCCGTCAATATGGTATGAGGAACACAAAATATAGTAATTATGTTAGACTTGACAAAGCTAACAATGCTTTTATAACCGACTTCATTGAGAGTTATTGCCTCTACCCAAATGGAAAATATGTCAGTAGCAGTAAGAATATACTAAAACTGCTTGGTTGTAGCCAAAGGATAATGTCCTACTACATCCATTCCCCATGTAGCAAACAACAAAGAGTATTTAGCCGTATGAAGTAAATATGGGGGTTAATGAATGAAGTTGGAAAATACATAGTAATAATGCCACTTATTGTCACGAACCAACCCAGGTCGACCATGAACCAGTCACCTGAGCCGGCCCGCAACATGGCCCGAGGGGCATTCCCAATCCCCACGGGTGGGCAACTAGTGCCTGGTATCAAAATTTAACAGGTGGTAACTATTTAGCCCAAAAGAAAACAAACTGAGCAGTGGAAAAAATAAATAGAATAGAAGAAAATAAATAAAGAGAAACCAACAACGCTACTAACCTGACCAAGACCAAAACTCCAGGTGACCCTGTGGGTAACTCTCCAATACCACAAACAACATTTCTCAAGGTGAACAACTGAAGCTGGAACCTACAACAGAACTAAAAACAAGAAAAAACTATAGGTATGAGTATTAAAACTCAGTAGGTAGGCCAGACTAATTCTATTCTCAATGCACATACCATTAAACAAAGAATTTATCAGTTCCATGTTTGCACTAAATTATATAATATATAGTTTCCACACACACTTTCATTTCTAAACCAAGTAACAGTATATTTCCCTTTTTAATTTAGAACAAGTTTAATGTTGAAAGGAATATGTGCATTGAATTTTTAAAAAATTTTGTGAACTATTTAGAAATCCAAACTTTAGATGTTAGTCAAAAGGAAAATCACACACAACACCCAACACACACCAAGGGAAATGGAAAAAAGAGGCACACAGGGGTCAGCAACTGAACTCAACCTCTCAATCGTCCGCCACATACAAATAAACACTAAAAGAATCATGGGTCAAACCTAGGAGATCGTGAAAAATATAGAACATACTATAAATGTGACTCATCCTGAAGGCATGCCCTAACTCGATGACGTCATAACGCCCTAACACTCGGCATATCCCTACATGGCCTAACCGAGGGGCCCAATCCCCATAGCATCAATAACTCAGTATTCCCCTGCTATGGGGCCACTAGCCAATGCATATTCTAAACTAGTGCAACAATAGTTCTCAGAAGATTCACTCAATATGCCAGGCTCCCAAGTCAACACATACAATAAAAAGGGGGTGCGTCCACAATGTAAATTAATCAGTCACAATGCACAAACATCGCATAGATCTCATGCAATCAACGCACACCAAAGATCACCCCCGAGTGGGTTTTCCAAAATAATTTATTTTATTAAAGTTCCAAAAGGGCCTTCACCAATTTTAAGGAAATACCTCATTTATCGAGAAAACCCAAAAAAATTGATCATAAGAAATCATTAATCTTTAAAACTAGAACTACATTTGAAATTCCATGAATTTTGTTTAAAGACCAAATGAGTATTCCTTCAATACTGGTTGTACGCTCATCAGGAAAATGTTTCAAGTGTCATGTATAAAATAAATGTCTCTTTTACACAAAATAATCATTTTGAAATTAATTATCTTATATTATTTTCCATTCATTAAAAATTAATAATATAACAGGGAATTAATAAATTCTAAATCTAAAGGTAAGTGCAGTGGGGGACCTACATCAGCTCTCTGTCCAAACACAAGGGCGCGACATGCCTCGCGCAGGAGTACATGCAAGCACAAGCTGATGAAAAAAATATTTTTGGGGCTACATTGCGAATGCGCTGGAATAAATGTATAAAACCAAAATCACACAAAGACAGACTTAAAACAAACCAAACAGACAGTCAACATGGAAGAACCACCTCTATATGTTTTCAACACACAAAACGCACCAACAACACTCTTTACTAAATACCTTTAAAAAAATCCACAGTGTTTAGAAAAACCACACAACGTCAAAATAACTCACTAATCATTTTAAAGAGCCAACCGGACATATTTGACTAAAACATGGTGCAAAAAACTTAGAAAAACAAAACACACATCGAGGTCCAATTTTGAAATAAAGAGCTCCTTAAAAGAATATCTAGAACATGTTTCACATTATTAATATTATTTAATAAACAATAAAAAGGATTATAAAAACAATTTTAAGGAATAACCCACAACTTTTCAGACACACCAAAATCACTCAAAAACCCCTTTTACGGTCAAACACACACCCGCAATGTATTAAAACAGGAAATGTACCAATTGCATGATTAAAATAACAAATTTCACAATTTAACAAAACTATTAAACAGTATATAATTGATTTCCATCAAAACACATCTCATTTCAAAAGAAAAAATTTATTCTAAAAATTTTGTGTATCTAAAATAACAATCAAGAAATGTGTAGACATCAAGGAATCGATGAAATCTAAATTTAGAGAAAAAGCGCAAAGGGTTCCTACATCAATTCCAATGAGGAATAAAAACGCACGCCCGAGACCGGTGCTTGATCTCATTCGCACCAAAACTGCATGCTTAAAAAGCATAAACAAGCCCTGTGCCATCAAAACAAATCCTAAAACAATGACCCGAACCAAAAATATCTATGTCGGACCTCAAACAACTCAAATCCCACAAATCAAAACTCAAAGAACAAAGACAAACCCAAGAAAAGAGGAGAAAAAAATACCAAAGAGGGGGGCTGCTGGAGATGTGAAACCAGACAGGGGTTGTGAGCATCAGAGGGAAAAAGGGGTCGTGGGTCATGGGTGGTAGGAGGCTAGAGCACGAGTAGGACAGTGGTACTACTGCGGAGGCGAGGAGGGAATAGTGTGGGAAAATATGATATACAGGCCGAAGGCATGGGACGCGCGCACTATCGATGTATGAGGGTGTTGGGAGAGAATAGGCCAAGGTGCAGGAGGAAATCCTGGAGGTGAGTTGATGTTGGGTGCTGGGGGCGGAGCAGCTGCGGGATGGCGAGGGAGGTGGCGGCCGATGGGCTGGTGCAAGAGCCGTGGAGGGGGCGGCTCATGCAGGTGGAGGGCGAGGGAAAAGGTAGCGCCACACGGGGTGAAGGGGGGGGGGGGGGTGCGTACGAAGGTGGTGTGAGCGGGAGCCTGCAGCGGCGAGAGGAGGCAGCAAGCGGTGCTGGGTGCGGAGGCCAGGGCGCGAGTAGTGGAACCAGGGAGGGAGTGGGGTTGCGGCTGTGGCGCCACACACATGAGAGGGAAAGGGTAGGGAGTGCAGGCCATAGTGCAAACCGGAAGGGGGGATTAGGGTTAGAAAAAAACATTTTATTATATAATAATAATAATATTAGTAATAATCATAATCATAATTATATAATTAATAATTATAAAAAATAAAAATAATAAAAATAATAATAATATAAAACCAAAATAATAATAATAAAAATAAATAACAATAATAAAATAATAATAATAACAATAATAACATCTCATTAATAATAAAATTATCAATTACATAATAATAATATTATTATTACAACATAAACATTTAGCCCAATTTATTTACATAAATCCTTATTTATTTTTATAGTTAGACGGTTGCACGACACCCAAGCTGACCACGCGGCCACCGCCCACCGTGCAGTGACTGCGCACGGTCCGAAACCCACCAAAATTATTAAATGGTAAAAATTTAAAATAGGGACCCATAATTAATAAAATAAAAATAAATTAAAAAGTCCAGGGCTGACAATTCTCCCCACCACAGACACTTTCTGCCCCCAGAAATTCTTCAAACCGAACAATAGGCAAAATAAGAAACCATGCCCGATTGAAACAGAAGGAAACCACAACACAAGAGAACGGGAGAACACGAGAGGGTTCTCCCCACCACAAGGGCTCAAATAATGCGGAAATTTAACACCCAACTATAGCACCCTGGGAAGGGGGGGACACGAGAACCCCCAACCGATCCAGACTAACCTCTATAGCATGAGCGAAACAACACCTTCGTTAAAACATGGAACTGTCGTCATAGACCAAAATCCCCAAACACTATGGAGAAACTTCGGAGAAGAACATAACCCACGAAGTAAACCCAAGAATTCCCACAACTTCGTTTCTCCCAAAGACACTTACATCTCTAAACGAACACAGTCAAACCGAGATCAACTCCTGCAAGATCCAAACACACCTTTAAGAAAACGTACGATTCAAAGAATCATAATTCAGACAAACCAGACTGTTTGGATTACAACGAACACGTCCATCCCAACTTCACGATGAAAAAATGGACCCACGACAATGCAAAAACATTAACAGTGGAAGAAAGAGAATAGAAGGACTTTAAATGTTTCGTTTCCAACACGGAACATGAAACCTGAATTGAGGCGTCACACCCCTGACAACTTCTGACTGCGTACGTGCTTCACCCCAAGACATATGGCTGGGGATCTGATGGGTGAAGCATATCCTACCTCACAGTCAGGCAATGGAATTCTTCAGTCACAACATCTTTTTCAAGAGACGCTTCCTACAAAACTTCTCTAGATGACCTAGAAAACTGCAATGATGGAACGTCTTCGGAGGGGTGTGACATGACAGCTTGTATGCCCTAAACGTCCATACTGAAGGTACACCATTAGAAGATCCAACGAACTGGAAGTTAGAGCCACTTTAGAGAACTCTTTAGAAACAAATTCATCTATCACACTCTGCTCACCAGATGGGGGGACCCTCACAAGCCACTGGATACGGTGGATCGCCAACCGTTTGCACTCCAGAGATAGACTCAGCTATGAACACCCCATGCACCAACTTCTCAAAAGTGATGCTCCCAAAAAGATAGGACTCACTCCTTGATCTCTGGATGAAGACCCCTGAGGAAGGGAGAAGTCTTTATCCAGTCCTGCGACACTACCCCCGGAAAAGGAGACACAAGATCCTTGAAATGGTCAACATATGCTTTCACCATTTGCTGGCCATGTTGAACACGCATGATCTCTCCCATTTTCTTCTTCTTCACCTCCAAAAGTATAAACCATTGAATGAAGATGATTTTGAAGACATACCACATCATCCCAACTTTCAGCAATGGCGGGGTGAACAACTCTTACTCGTCCAGATATGGACCTTTGAATAGACCCAAGACTGCATGCACTCTAACAGTTTTGGGATTTCCCAATAACATGAAGATGCTCTCTACCTCTTCAAGCCACTTCACTATCTCTAATAGACTCCAATCACTATGAAGGTCATACAACATCAGAGAAAGACCAAAAAAACTGGTCATGACTCATCAAAACTCTAGGGGCCATTCTGGGCGGCATTTCTGAACAGGATATATAACACCAAGCATAAACCAATATCAATCGAAGCAACATAAAAGAAAGTGGCTTCATCCAAAACAACCATCTCAAAAGAATCAAAAAACCGCAAACACAACCCAAAATTCCGTATTCAAAATTCCCATTTCATTTTAGATTCCAAAATCACCCCTTTTTTTCAAAACCTCTTTCTTTCAAGACCACTTTACAAATACCAAATCCACTTTTAAAACCAAAATCACTTTCTAAAACCATTTTCCTCTTTAAAAGCCAATTTATAAAACAAGGTCAAGCCTTTAATTTCAAACACACTCAGGTAATCATATGAACCATTGCACATGTCTTCATCCACTTTCATTAATACACACCAACACGCACTTTCCACGCATCCTCTCACATGTGAAAATGTTCATAAGGAGTACCTAAGGTTTCACCCCAAACCATTATCAACCAATTTCCAAGCAAACACTAGTTTTTCAAACCAATGGATTTCTGTTTTAAAACCCATTTCATAAATTTAAATTCATTTAAAAGAATTTAGTCCCATTTTCAAACCCCCTTTTTCATTTACAAAAACGCACTTACACCAACCAGAATGAAAACGACACTCAACTTTCATCAAACCACAAGAGTGAGGGACTAGTAGTCATACATAACATGGCGACATGGTAGTGGTCCATGCACCAAGTAATCATAAATGACTAGGAGGAATTCAAATCGTGTACCTGGACTCCACATGGGTTACTACTCCATGTGAGATTACGATGTAACATCGGTTTACCTCTGTTGTCATCCCTCAATCCAAAATAAACTAGAACGAAACAAAGACTCAATTCCCGGACTATCCCTAGCGACTCGAGGTGCGGAACGGGCGAGGGTTCATAACGTCCTTCCTGTACCTACCTCTCGAGTCCCGAAAATCCTAATCTCCATCTACCAAACACCCCAAATAACAAGTTCCTCCTCTGATACCATTTTGTCATGAACCAACCAGGGTTGACCTGAAACCTGTCACCCGAGCCGGCCCGCGACATCGCCTAAGGGGCGTTTCGAATCCCCACGGGATGGAAACTAGTGCCGAGCATCAAAATTTAACAGATGGGAATGATTTGGCCCAAAAGAAAACAAACTGAGCCGCAAAAAAAAAGAACATAAGCAAATAAATAAAGAGAAACCAACAACGCTACTAACCTGACCATGACCAAAACTCCAGGTGACCCTGTGGGTCACTCTCCAATACCACAACTAACATTGCTCAAGGAGAACAACTGGTGCTAAACCTACAACAAAACTAAAAACAAGAAAACACTATAGGCACGAGTATTAAACCTTAGTAGGTAGGCCCAAATAATTCTATTTCCAATGCACATACCATTAAACAAAGAATTTATCAATTCTAGGTTTTCACTAAATTATATAAAATATGGTTTCCATGCACACTTTCATTTCTAAAACAAGTAAAAGTCTATTACCCTTTTAAATTTAGAACAAGTTTAATGTTGAAAGGAACATGTGCATTGCATTTTTAAAACACTTTGCGAACAATTTAGGAATCAAAACATTATATGTTAGTCAAAAAAATCACACAAAACACACAACACACACTAAGGGCAATGGGAAAAAGTGGCACACAGGGGTCAGCAACTGAACTCGACCTCCCAGTCGTCTTCCAAATACAAATAAACAATAAAAGAAACATGGATCGAACCTAGGAGATCATGAACAATCTAGAACATACTATACATGCGACTCATCCTGAAGGTATGCCCTAGCTCAATGATGTCATAACGCCCTAATGCTCGGTATAGCCCTACATGGCCTAACCGAGGGGCCCAATCCCCATAGCAGCAATAACTCAGTATTCCCCTGATATGGGGCCTCTAGCCAGTGCATATTCTATACTAGTGCAGCAATCATTCTCAAAAGATTCACTTAATATGCCAGGATCCCATGTCAACAAATACAATAAAAAGGGGGTGCATCCAAAATGTAAATTAATCAGTCACAATGCACAAACATCGCATACATCTCATGCAATCAACGCACACCAAAGATCACCCCCTTGTGGGTTTTCCAAAAAAAATCTATTTTATTAATGTGCCAAATGGGCCTTCACAAATTTTAAGGAAAGACCTCATTTCTAGAGAAAACCCAAAACACTTGATCAGAAGAAATCATTTATCTTTAAAACTAGAAATACATTTGAAATTCCATTAATTAAGTTTAAATTCCAAATGAGAATTTTTTCAATACTAGTTGTCCGCTCGTCAGGAAAATGTTTCAAGTGTCGTGTATAAAATAAACGTATCTTTTACAAGAAATAATCATTTATAAATTAATTATCTTATATTATTTTTCATTCATTAAAAATTAATAAAACAATAAGAAATTAATAAATTCTAAATCTAAAGGTAAGTGCAGTGGGGGACCTACATCGGCTCACTGTCCAAACACAAGGGCGCGACATGCGTCGCACAGGCGTACAAGCAAGCGCAAGCTGATAACAGCAATATCGCGGGGCTACCTTGCGAACGCACTGAAATAAATGCATAAAACCAAAATTACACAAAAACGGACATAAAACAAATCAAACAAACAAAAAAAGAAGAATAACCACCTCGACATGTTTTCAACACAAAAAACACACCAACACCACTATTTACTAAATACCTTTAAAAAAATCAATAGTGTTTAGAAAAACCACACTACGTTAAAATAACTCACTAATCATTTTAAAGAGCCAACTGGACAAATTTTGACTAAAACATGGTGTGCACAAATTATAAAAACACAACACACATCAAGGTCCAATTTTTAAATCAAGCGCTCCTCAAAAGAATTTTCAGAACATGCTTCGCATTATTAATATTATTTAATAAACCATAAAAAGGATTATAAAAACAATTTTAAGGAATAACACACAACTTTTCAGACACACCAAAGTCGCTAAAAAACCCCTTTTATGGTCAAACGCACACCCGCAGCATACCAAAATAGGAAACATACCAATTGCATGATTAAAATCACAAATTGCACAATTTAACAAAACTATTAAACAGTATATAATTGAATTCTATCAAAACACATATCATTTAAAAAAAATTATTCTAACAATATCGATTGTCCAAAATAACAATCAAGAAAGGTGTAGACATCAAGCAATTGATGAAATTTAAATTTAGAGAAAATGCGCAAAGGGTTCCTACCTCAATTCCAATGAGGCATAAAAATGCACTCCCAAGACCGATGCGCGATCTCATTCGCACGTCAACTGCATGCTTCGAAAGCATAAACAAACCCTGCGCCATCAAAAAAAATCCTAAAACAATTACCCAAACCAAAAATATCAAGGTCGGACCTCAAACAACTCAAATCCCGCAAATCAAAACTCAAAGAACAAAGACAAACCCAAGCAAGGAAGGAGAAAAAAAATACCAAAGAGGGGGGGCTGCCGGAGATGTGAAATCAGATAGGGGTTGTGAGCGCCGAAGGGAAAAAGGGGTCGCGGGTCGTGGGTGGAAGGAGGCTGGAGCATGAGAAAGACAACGTGACTAATACGGAGGCCGGGATGGAAAAGCAGTGGCAAATCTGAGATACAGGCCGGAGGCATGGGACGAGCGCACTATCGCTGGATGAGGGTGTTGGGAGAGCAAAGGGAAAGGCGCAGGAGGAAATCCTGGAGGCGAGTTGATGTTGGGCACTGGGAGTGGAGCGGCTGTAGGATGGAGAGGGCGGCGGTGGCCACTGGGCTGGTGCAAGAGCCGTGGAGGGGGCAGCTCGCGCAGGTGGAGGCCGAGGGGAAAGGGAGCGTCGCACTGGGTGAAAGAGGGGGGGGGGGGGTGCGTGCGGAGGTGGTGTGTGCGGGATCCGGCGGCGGTGAGAGGAGGCGGCGAGCGGTGCTGGGAGTAAAGGCCGGGGCACGAGCAGGGGAACCAAGGAGGGAGGGGGGTCACAGCTGCGGCACTGTGTGCATGAGAGGGAAAGGGAATGGAGTGTAGGCTATGTCACAAACAGGAAGGGAGGATTAGGGTTAGAAACAAAAAACATTTTATGATATAATAATAATAATGATAATAATAATAATAATAATAATAATAATAATCATCATAATAATAATAATAATATAATTAATAATTAAAAAAATATAAATAAAAATAAAAATAAAAAAAACAAAATAATAAAAATAAAAATAAATAACAATAATAATAATAAAAATAATAACAATAATAAAATCTCATTAATAATAAAACTATAAATTACATAATAATAATATTATTATTACAAAATAAACATTTAACCCAATTTATTTACCTAAATCCTTATTTATTTTTATCGTTATACAGTTGCGCGGCACCCAAGCTGACCACGCGGCTACCGCCCACAGTGCGGTGACCGCGCACGGTCCAAAATCCAAAAAAATTATTAGACGGTAAAAATTTAAAACAGGGACCCATAATTAATAAAATAATAATAAATTTAAAAGTAAATGTGTGACACTTACTATTGAAATCAACACAATCTTTCATCATTAAAGGCTAGAACTATCTAGCCCTTTGAATTTGACCATAAAGTCTATGTCTAGACTGGAGGGCACCACAAACTCATGCATGTACTTCATTCATGATAGTCATTGTCTCTTCACCATCAATACAATTGAAGATAATTCCATCAAAACCTCACTTGTAAAGAATTTTTTGGTGATCTGGGCTATCATAAAGAGTAAAATTTACCACACGTTAGATGACTTGTTCTTTCCTAGCTCTATCAGGTGAGAGTGTTCCATTTTGAAGTTATTCACTAATCGGTGTCATATATCCTATAGAACAACCATATTTTTTAGAAATGGTACTCATTTTATTTATTTCTTCTTTTCCGATTTCAAACAAAGGTAGAACTATAGAACGGTGGGAAATACTGATGATTGTTTCGTCCCAATTTGGATCTTCTAGGGCTGTGGCTACATTAGCCAGTCGATCAGCTTGGGCATTTTGTGATCGCGAGACATAAGAAAATTTCAGTTCTAAGGAAAATTCCTCCATTAACTCTCTGATGTAATCATACAAAGGAATCAACTCTTCCTCTCTGAGGGTATTAACCCCATTGATTTGTTTGATTACAAAATCTGAATCACCTTTTACCTTCATGTGATTCACCTATGCCTGAAGCGCCAATTCCAAGCTTACGATGAGAGCTTGATATTGTGCATCATTTTTTGTAGCACCTTCCGAAAATAAGAAGGAATAGGGTTGCACTACCTTTTATGGAGAAATAAGAATGATTCCTAACCCAACATTTTTGAATTTGGAATCTTCCATTTTCTTCCCTGTTGGACTTCTGGAGGCCCCATCAAAGTACATTTCCCATGTTTGATGATTATCTTGAATAGAGAAGAATTAATCATCAGGAAATTCAATGTTTAAAGATGTATCTTCTACAGATGGGTGTTTAGCATGGATATCTACCAAATCATAGCACTTTATTACTTTTTGAGACACATATTTGATATCAAACTGCTGCAAAATTACTACCCACCTTGGCAAACATCCTGTAAGCATTGGATGACTAAGGATAAATTTAAGAGGGTTATTCTGAGATACGAATTCGACCTCATGATGATTTAGGAATTTTCTCAATTTATGAACTACAAATATTAATTCTAGGCAGCACTTTTCAATATTTGAATGTCAAGTGTCTTTCTCATACATAGTCCGACTGAGGTGGTAAAGTCTATTTTCGTTCCTAGTAACATTCATTTGGGTATGTAAAGTACCCAATGACTGCTCTAAAGTTGTCACGTAGAGATTAAGTGGTCTTCCTCCAACATGTTGAATTAATACCAGTGAACACAAGATATATTTCTTAAGTATATTGAATGCTTTTTGTCATTCTTCAGTCGACTGGTAGGTGACTCCCTTCTTCATTAATCTGGTGAATGGAGAACACTTTTCTGCCTAATTGGTAATTAAATGATAAATATAGGCCATGTTTCTTTGAAGTCCTCCTAACCCATTCAAATTTCTAGGAGATGACATATCAAGGATTTATTTTTTCTTCTCAGGATTAACTTCGATACCATGATGGAATACAACATAGTCAAGAATGTTTCCTGAGGTTACCCCCAAAAGCACATTTCAATGGGTTCATCTTAAAATTATATTGTCAATGTTTTTTGAATATGATTTTTAGATTGTCGAAGTGATCATAAAATTGTATGGATTTAACCACAAAATCATCCACATAACATTCAACAAATTTCCTGAAAAAGGGATTGAAGATATGGTGCATGGAACGTTGATAAATTGCACCTTCATTCTTCAGGGAAAAGGGAATTACCCAATAGAAAAACACACCATTAAGAGATTTGAAGGTTGTACACTCCTCATCTTCTAGGGCCATTCATATTTGATTGTACCCAGAGTAACCATCCATGAAGGAAATATCTACATAACCATCTGTTGCATCAATTACAAGTTTTGTGATTGGAACAGGAAGAGAAACCTTGGGACAATGCTAATTTAGATCTATAAAGTCAATTAAAACACTAATTTGTCCATTATTCTTTTTCACAGGGACAATATTATCCATCCATTTGGGATATTGAACTTCTCATATGAAATTTTCCTTGATAATCTTATCAACATCATCTTCAATTTTGGATGCATAAGTTGGGTGTGTTCTTCTTGCTACACGCTTGAATCCTCGATATTCTTTTGTCAAACCCAAATGATGAGTGGAAACTTCAGGATCAATGAGTAGAATTTCTATATAATTCCAAGAAAATACAGATCAATTTTACTTTAGAAATGAAGTATACTTTCTTTCTCTTCAAGAGACCTGGCTACACTAATTAAAGTGGGGCGTGGATCTTCTTTTGTACCCAGATTTAGTTCTTGAAGTTCATCCACAATTGTAGAGATACCCTCTTCAAATACTGGAGGATCCTCCCTGAGATATTCCTCTTCTTCTTCAATATGTCCAACTTCTTTTGAATCTACATGCATAATAGATGACGAAGTATAATTTCCATGGTCAGGAGATAAGTTAAAATTTGAATATCATAAAGAAGAGGCTTCCATTTCTGACCTTATTGATAATGATGGGTCTTCCTGGGGTGATAAAGAGGAGATGATGGATTGTGAATTGGAATCATTGTTTTCCTCTAGTATTGTTGTATCTTTTCTTGGACTTTTTGATAAAGTATAGAATTGTTGGATTTCAATGGATGAAATGAAGACATCTCCATTTATGGTTTCATCACTTCCTGGAAAAACAACAATTTCCCCCATGTTGTCTAGCTTGGTAGCCGTAATTGACATTATAAAAGTTTCTATAAGAGTGTTTGGATTTAGGTCTATCTTGTCAATTCTACTGATAGGAAAAACATAATATGTACTCAAATATTTGATTGGGTTTACTGTAATCTTTCCCAAACATTTGGAGAATTAGTTTTTATGACCTTATTTATAGTGGATTTTTTATTTCCCTCCATGTGACAAAATTCTGCCTCAATATATTGATATTGACACATTTTGAATGGGGCCTTGTCACCATACAATGTCCACATTTGACCATTGGAACAATATTTGAGACATTGATGGTATGGAGAAGGTACGACCACATGTTGATGTAGCCAAGGTCTTCCAATAAAAATGTTGAAGGTTGTTTCCTGATGAACAACAATGAAATCTGAATTAGACAGAAGGTCTCCACACTGAATTCTGAGTGTAATTTCACCCAAAGGATCTTATTCATTCTTATCATATCCTTGCAACATCAAAGTAGAAGGAGATAAATCAGATTTTGTGAGACCCAATAGACAAAATGTATGAATAGGAATGAGGTTTACTCTTGAGCCATTATCAATGATAGTTCGTCAGATGTCTATGTCATTGAATTTTCTAGATAAATAAAAAGGTCTGATATTTACATGTACAACATCATATTCATCTTCATCTATAAAAGATATTAATCCATGGAATTTTGCAGGATCATTCTCCATATGTTAGATCTCAGCCTCATCAATTTCAGTTTTTTAATTCTTGAGGACTTGACAAAGCCTCCATAAGCGCCTCTCGAAGATCTTTTCCTTGATTCAAGGAATCTAGAATTCGTAACTTGGCTGGTACATGGGACAAATGTTTCAAGTCATCATACTTTTGGTCCAATGGTTTGTGTTTTACATCAATAAAATGAGGTTTTTTTAGGTGCCTTAGAAGTTGATGCTTTAGCAGTAGATGCATCTCTTATTGGGGTGGGAATTGGAAACACTCTCGGCATTGGTAGATTATACCGACTAGGTATATCTATTTTATGAGAGGAAGTAGTTGTAACATCTAATCGTTCCTCCAAAATAACCATGTCAGAACTGAATCTAACAGGTGTGGAAGAACTTTCTTGTTCTTGTTGAGCCCACTGATGGGCTTTGCCATGAGTTTCGGCTGCATATACAGTTCTAGTAGGGGAAGGAATAAAATACTGGCTTTTGGAACATCCATGACTTCCCCTATATCTTAGGCTTATGTACCTTTCTTTAATTCCTCTGTTAGATACAGGGAACTCGGTCACATCATGATCGAAGTAATCATTGGCATGGGATCTGTTAAATAAATCATGTTAACAGAACCAAAGAAAAATTCTTCATCTGATGAAGATTCTACATGATGAACCAGTTTATGCTCTGCCATTTGGTGGGGTGGTTCCCATTATTTTGAAGAATATGGCATAAAATACACCAGAGTAAAAGACAACTTAGGCTTTGACACAAGCTCATATTCTTATGAATGCTCTTCTTTCTTCAAATTATTCCGCTTCTTTGAGGATTTTACTTATGATGAAGGGGGATTTGTTGTGGAAGAAAAAGGAGAATACACAATTTGATGATTCAATTTTATTCATAAAATGGCTTGAGTTCGGTAGATCATTTTCCTGACCATCAAATCATCATATTTCTGTGCATTTTTTCTTTTGACTTCAAGACACTTGCCTTCTTTCTCTGGATCTATAGAAGTAAAACACGCTACCTGGGCTAAAGAACCATTCAGTTTTACTTGTACAGAGTCGTACATCTTTTGCAGGAGGTCTTTGAAGAAAAAACACTCTTGAATGGGATGAACCAACATCTGATGAAATGGGAAATAGTTGGGTAGGTCTTCATCTCTTTTCTTATTTGGCCTTTTGGGCCTTGGCAACTGAACCAGATTGTTTTCCAAAGCCATGATGAAGTAACTAGGAAATTAGTCATTCTGGAAATAATAAACATTGTTCTTTAAATCCTCAAACTCTTTTCTCCATTGATCTTTTTGATCATCATGATCCGGTGGCCATTTTTTATGACACTTAGGAGGTGGATCCCTTCGATATGATGAAGGGTTTGAAGTGGAAGCAGGTACATGTGCTTTAAGTGTTACTGTAGCAGTATCTGTTTCCCTATTCTCCTTCCTGGAACAGATTGAATTACATGATTTTTAGCATTACTCTTTATAAGAGAGTCTTCTATATGTTGAGTGATTGGAGTAAGGTCTCGAAACCCTCTTGTGTATTTTATAGTGATCAATGGTGTGCGTAATTCATCATGTAGATTTTCCACACATATTGGAAGAAACTTTTTTTGAGGGAGTACTGAACTTAAGGAATAAGTTAATCCCTTACAGCAAGCAATGAAATCTAAAAGTCTTTCATTTTCTCTTTTCATACAATTGGTAAGATAAAAAACTGTCGTCTTTGGTAGAGTTGAGATAAATTGAAGAATGAGTTCTTTAAAGAGATCTTCCCACCCAGTAGTTGACTGAAATTGCAAAATTGTATACCAGAAAAAGAAGGTCCTTGTAATGAATGCACAAAACACCTAAGCTTAACTGATTCTTGTTGTTGAGGAGTTCCCATCATAGGATCACAATGAGAAACAAAATGTGTTATGTGTTGTTCTGGATCTTTCGATCCAATAAAAACTGGGAATATGGTACTCACAAAATTTGATGGGGAAGGAATTGCATCCAGCAATTCCGGGTAAGCTCTTTTCTCCAGTAGAACCGGTGCATGTCGTTCTTCCATAGCTTCCAACCAAACTGTTAATGAATAAATGGTAGTGATTAATTTTTGAGAAACATCTTATTGAACTAGATTCTATGTAGGTGCAATAACTAGAGTTTGGATGGGTGTGGCGACCAGTATTGTCACTAATGGTAGTATTGTTGGTTGTTGTCACATATGACCCATAGGATTAGAGCTGTGAGGGTGTATTTGTAAAGGGGATATTCTTGATCCATCCAAATAGCTGCAAAAAATTCCCTTGATATGTTAACTTCAGCATTCTTAGGAGGAAGACTACCTTGAAGTAGTTCTGCATTTAACATCCTTCTTTCATTTCTTCTTCTTGTTGTGAGAATGTTTCTTCTAATGAGAGTTATTGGACTTCTCCATAGGTAGTTTGGAATGTAACCTGATTTTTTTCCTTTCCCCTTGATGGATTCCTTTTGGTGAGGGTGGAGTTGGTTATTTGATGGAATATCTAGATTCTGGGTAATCCTTTGATTTCGGGTACGACCACCATCTTCACATGTTTCAACTTATATAGCCTCTTGAACATGAACTTCTTCATCTAATTCCTCTAAGTGAGCCTCATGTTCTGGGGGATTAGTGAAAATGGAATTGATGAAATTTATTGATTCATAATGCATTCCATCCCTTCTATCAGCGTTTCTATGATATTGTCTTCTCCCATTTTCTTTATGAGACATTGTCTTTTTTTAGTTGATCCCTTGGGAACTTCACAATGAACCATAATTTTAAGGGAATTTACTGATAATTCGGCTCTGCATTCCTCTTATGGATTCTTCCCTAATCGAGAGAAGACTGACTTTTTCTATGGAAGAGATTGAGAATTTGAAAAAGTACCCAGTATGGTGTACTGGGGCTATTCCTTTTTTTCCTACTCAACACCTCAAATCCTATCAGTTGATCCAGATGTCTGGATTAAAAGAGTCCCCATCCTGGCAATATGAGGTGGCTCTTGATCGTCTACATATGAAACATTCTTAAAATATCTCCTAATTTTGTGGATTTTTGTCTGGAAATTGGTCGGATGCATCATCTTACATCCACTCAAATCTCCTGGCTCAGATTACTGGTGGATTATTTCTGACACTTCTGTTACATGATGATGGGTATGCTCTAAATGAGAATATTTTTCTATATTCTCATTTTCCTGATGCAAGAGTAATTCGAATTTTTTTTCTTTATATGCCTGAATTTGGGAAGAACTAGTTGAGGCATGTTCTTGAGGAATCCTTTGATTACACACAAAAACTAGTTAGATGTGGCCATCCAAGGGAAATAACATTGCATGACACCATTTTTGTGGGATTTTTTGACTTGACAACACAGTGAAATGCAATGCTCAATAAACACCCCATCCTCTGATATGAATACCAGATTTGGAATTGGTAATTAACTAGCGCACCCTTTCTAATGTTCCAAGGCATGCACGTTGATGGGTTATTTTCTTCTTTTCAACCTTTAGATGTCAGGAATATGAGAGAGATGCCAAGTCAATTTGGCATTGCAAACCATCTATTACCTTAACATTATTTTTATATTCATCATAAGGTAATATTTTCTTTTTTAATTGACAAAGAGTTTTCCACATGTTGAGAAGAATATCGTGAATACAATCTTCTGTCAACGTTTCTAGAATATCATAATGAGAGTCAGCCAAAGGCCAAAACATGACCGATATTTTACCTTTTTCCAATTGTTTTATCATATTTATCACTTCCTCTATGTCATTTGATGAAGATTCTACTACCTAATTAGACCAAAGCTAGTGATTCTTTGTTTCTCCCTCAGATTCAACAAGATTGGTAGAGAATTCATTTGTCAAATTAGAAGATGAATGACCTAGGGCTGGTTCAGAGAATGATCTACACCCCGAAATATCTTCTGATTGAGAAAGTATTTCACCTAATAATGGTAAGGAATCAGACATGACTGTCTTCTCATTTGAACGTTCCTCAAGAAAAGAGGGCTTTCTCATTACTGCATTTCCCATTAAATAATTTTCAAGGCAATGCGAATTACTACTGTAGATAGAACATTCAAATATAAATTCATGATCATGGGGAGGACCACCATGGTGGGTTACAACAAAATATGAAACCTTTTATCTTTGGTCTTCTCTCCATGGAGAGGGTTATCATGGATCTCATCTGAAGATGATGCTTTGAGATTGACTGAATTTTCATGAAGCAAGACTTCATGAGGAATTGTCTGATGAAGACCTTCAGAATTATTGTTTTTATTTCTAGAATTTGGAAATGAGAGAGTATAATATTGAGATGTAATAGATAATTGTCTGAGAGCTCCAAGAAATCTGGCATTAAGAAAGGCTTTATTGCAGATTGGCTCTTAATTTTTTAACTATGCTGGATGTGTCTTTTTCTTGGATGCCTTCTTACTCACTTTGGAATCCACTTGATGATGAAAGTGGTTATTATGGCCAGGTGTATGTGCCTACTCAAGAGAAATGGTCAGGTTATGATGACTATCTCCATTTATATCGGGTGTATATGCACGACTTTATTGTCTGTATGACATTGGAAAGTATGCCCCATGACCCTCTTGGACTAGAAAAGAGGTGTGTGTCTACTATGAGGTGACATGTGGATGAGTAACTCCACTAATAAGGATATATTTGTGTTTCTTTCAATGTGATGTCACCGGAGTTGTTATAATATTTTGGCAGGTATCCAGAATATGGGTAGGGATTTCCTTCTTCACTTTCACCATTGTCAGAATGTGCTTAGTGACTTCAGATGCCAGAACTGGAATATAGGTCCATTCTGTGTTTGGAGTAGGTGTGTGTTCATGCTCCTGTCCACCTTTTCCTGTCAGGGAATTCTAACATTACTCATGTGTGTGGGAAAAAAGTTGTGTCTTCCTCCTGTTACTCATTGGAACATTCCAACTGACAACTCCGGGTGCTACCAATTGACACTATTGGTTATCTTGATGAATTTCAGGTGTATATGTCTGCTTATTGTTCTCCACCGAATATGATTGATTAACATCCATCAATATTGGAAGACAAGAATACTGTCATAATTGATGCATGTGAGTCGGTGTATGTGCATGTTTACTGGTTTTCGCCACGTTTGGTAGGAGAGCTGCTTTCGATGCAGTCAAATGAGCCTGCTGACTAGCTGATGATTTATAAATAGGTCTATGTGCCTGCCTATAATACTCCACCAGAATTTACTGGTGGGATTGATGTGTTACTGTAAGACGAGTTTGCTGGGTAATGAATGTAGGATGGATGGGTGTATATGCCCGTTCATTTCTTGCCATCAAGTTAGGTTGATGGACTTCTTCTTAGGGGGCATAGGTAAGAACATACTCCATGTGGGCCAGATTTCACCTCTTACTGTTCATCTTGAATTCTCGGGTATGAGGAACCTAATCCGAATTCCTAGAGGAGATACCCTCATCATATTTAGGGTGCACTACCGCACGAGTCTGGTGGCGATTGATGGTTGGAGTCATCAGGAAGGACTCATGTATTCTTTAAATGGGGCCTTGAGTGACCTATTCATTCACTTCCAGGTAATATGTGAGGGACTGGTTTTTGCGTTCAAGGGATAACGACCCAAAATGGTTGAAGATGGTGGTTAGCACCACCTGCTTCTTTACCACTGGTTGTCACCATCCATACAACTAGTGTGAGTTGTTAACTTGTAGGGCTTATCAAGCAGCCTCCAGAGTCCGGATTGTACCATGTTGATAGTATTCCCTCACTAATGCATTTGAGACCCAACGTTGAAGATGCTGAGTAGGTGATGTCATCCTAAAAGCGGACGAGGATCCCGCAGGAGCATAGGCCGAGGAATTGAAAGGTGTGAACCATAAAGAATGTATATTGTGATGTAGAGAGATCTTGAAAAATCGTGTCTGTTTGATATAGCAGACATAATCAATATAAGTCTATCCAGACTACATCTTTTGGATGAGAACATATGTTATTTATTACTTTGTTGTACCTCATATTGAATTTAATAGGGGCCTAACAAATAAGTAAAACATCATTTAACTTGGTTTAGGATTCGGTCTGTGTTCAGCATTTTATGTTTCTTCTAGAAATGGGAATGACCTTGTTTGTTTAAGGTTCAAACTTTCCAATAGGTTTCTAATGGGTTTATTCATAGAGTCGGAAACACCAAATGATTATATAACCATTTGAACATACTTTCCAAAGGTAGGTGCCCATTAGTTGTGGACTGATGAGGCTTAAGAATTTACATTGGTCTAGAGGATGGGAGGTCAGGCTCATCACACCTTGGGGGGGGGGATTATTGCCCACTATGGGACTCTCTTATAGATTTATGTTCTGTTCATGAATGCTTATTAATTCACCAACCATAAAAATGGGTTTTACTTTAGATTTGGCAATCGATTATTGATATGTATGGGTTTATAGATTCTTTTATAAGTATTCAAGGTTCTTCATTTGATAGATAATCATATGTATGTACTAGATATTCTTAAACAATGGTATCCTTTAATACATTATATAGAAATCTATTGGTCATTATGATGACTATACGAGTTTTAAAGCCACTTAGTGGGGCACTTGATGTTTATTGTCCTTCAAAAATATTGAGATTATTTCAGAGTTGGGATCGTACCCACAGATGATCTACCTATGTATCCTTGTTTAAACAAAAGGAATCAGAATCCATGTTGTTTGATAAGAATTATATAATTTAACATCATATGGATAGAAATTAATTAATTAATTATGGGGTTAAAAATTCGAAAGGCTTCATACGTACTCTAATTTTAAGGAAGAGATCAATGTCCACGTAGTTTGGGTAAGGAAATATGGGACTTATGCATGGTTAACGGCCCAAAAGAGATGTTGTGATTTCCTTTACACTCTAAGCTCACGTGATTCATGCTCAATGTGAGAAACAAGAGGTACCAGTAAACCTAACAATTGTGCCACGAATGTGGAAGTCACAAGAAATGATGTGGGGCTTACGTATGTATGACTGCCCAAGTAATTGAAGACCAGGACTTACATCATGATAGAAGCCCATTAGCAGGGTCCATAAAAATATTTGTATTTTATGGAGATTTGGAGTTTTGACACGAGGCTTACTCCTAAGGAGGATTCCCAAATTAATGTGGACTTATGATTGGGGCTTATTATTGGGAAGGAGGCCCAAATCAAAAGAAAATTATGACTGGTGCTTAATCCTGAGAAGGAGGCCCGGGTTAAAAGGGACTTGTGACTGGGGATTACTCCTGAGAAGGAGGCCCAGGAAATGGGGACTTATAACATGGAGCTTACTCCTGAGGAGGAGGCCCAAAATCAAGAAGTCTTATAATCTTAAAGGACAATGTTATATAGGACACCTCTATCTGTGGTGACATAAAGCTTGTCAGTCACAAGGTTTTGGAAGAGGTTCTCACACAATTCCTTTTCGATAAGGAATCCAACAAAGGAACCATCCCATAAATGGCATTGAAAAGGTGATTGAGGGATAATATCTTGAAGATGAGAGGTGAACGATAGAGAGGTACACAAATAAATTTGGCGCGCAAATATGGATGCACAAATCATTTGGTGTGCAAGTCTTGGCCCCGTAAGTGTACCAGCGCCGCATGGGTTCACCTGGGTGATGAAGAATAAATAGGTTAATACTGGGGCGAGACAGAACTCTAGCCTTTAGTATTATCCTAAGATTTTTCCAAAAGGGAGGCACATAAGTTTCATCGAAAGGGTAGGGTGTCACAGAAGTGTTTCTATCTTTAAGAAGGTCTCGACACAAAGGCGAGCAAGTGACTTGTGAGACCCATATATGGAGGGCAAGTGATTTGCGTGGAGTACATGAAACTTGTGAGACTCCCTCTAAATGGGATCCTAGATCATGCATTTGTCAATTTTTGATGTTCTTCAATGGGTGACCTTCTTTATGCTTAAGGTATTACCTTTTTCCATTCATTATATTCGTTGACGGAAAGGAGTGTCAATAGTCTCAATCACAAATTTTTCTCTGTTAGGGGGATTTGAGAACTCCTCTTAGTCAAAGATTCTATTAAGAACATGAGTGAGAAAAGATATTATAAACATGATGTTTACAATTCTCACACCCATTGTGTTGGACATCTCATTGGTGAAGTCATCAAATTTCTCTTTGGATTGACTTTTTACATGATTCCTCATATATCTAGGCTTTGGGTTGAATAATGTGAAAATTATGGATGATTATTTAAAAACTATTATTCTCATAAAGGGGGAATCAAATTACATTAAAGGTAGACCATTAAAACGTATATTTATTTCACTAACTAATGAATTTATTGGCTCCAAACTATGTTATATGTGATCTATTTCGCAACATATAATCATATTGGATTTTTATTATGTTAATAACGATTTTTAATGATTTTGTTAAAATACCAAAAAAATATCTTATGATTGTCTCTCTAGGTGCATAAAGAAGCCAATTTTCATGTACTAGGTTAATAAGAATCATGCCTGAAACTCCATTTTAGAGTTGTTACCCCTATGTACATCTGTTCTAGAACCAAATCATGTTTTTTATATATACATGGAATAATTTTTCATAATAAACCACATACTCTATAATTTCCAAATATTTGGATGTTTTTTTATTCATAGTATAATACCTTTTTCATTATATGGACTTTTAAAATAATAATCCCAAAAATAAGTAAACATTTCCCTTAATTAAGAAACATATCAACCCTTCTCTTAATATCAAATTAATACATGATTTATTAAATAAAATGTATAATAATAAAACAAAAATGATTAATATGTATAGTGTATGTTGGAATTATTTACCTAGAATGGAATCTTGAAGATAGGATATACCAAAAATATTAAAAACTTACTTAACATGATTCTAAATTTCCATGGATTTTTAAACTGTATGGGATAACCTCATGACAATAATAAGAAAGGGGTGAGAAATAAATCCAAAAAAGGGAATTAACATAGAATAACATGAAAAATATATTACATGTTAGAAGATAAGCTTATCAATAGGGTGTAATAATAGTAGGGATCACAAACATGATAATAAGGCAAGATATAACATGATTATCATAACATGGGAAAAAATGTAAACAAATTAAAATATTGAATCATAATCAATGTTCAAGGATGAAACCACCAAGACATAATGAAGGAAAATGTCCTATGATGTAATTAGGTTATCACTCTATCCCATCATGACATATCATGATACATGTATTACCTAATACATTACAATGATATTTGTGTGCATTAATCATATTCATTACATTCCCATGATTAAGTATTCCACATAGATCATAAAAAATACATTCCTTCATCATCATAATTAATTACAAGGATAAATATAAAGAAAGAAATACATGCATGTCCCCAATCATTTTAGATATGTTAATTTTTGTGTAGAACCATGATTGGAAATCTATTTGGTATTCACCGTGAAATTGTTTTTGTATGTAATACTTCGGTGAAATTTATTAGTATAACGATGGAATATATAGATTCATAAAAATAGTTTAATGGAAGTTAAATGGATCCGTAATCACATTTAAAAAAATGGTAACTAATAGAGACATAGAAAATCATATCCCACATTAGAAATTTGGAATATAAAGCATAAAGTAAAGAATAAACATGAATAGGGAAAAAACCCATACTACATTTCTACTTTGTTATGAGTGCATATAAAGGATAATAAGTGGATTAATGAGAGGGAAAGGGTATCTCAAAATTTATAAATTTAATGTAAATTAAATGGAATATAGAAAAAAATATTACAACATAATAAAATGTAATTTATGATAGATAACATAAAATAAGATCTTGAATGGAAATGTGAGGAAAGAAATCCCTTATGAAATTTCTACATGGTAATAGTTGAACATAAAGGATCATTATAGGATTTATTATAGGGAATGGACCATATCATCATGTATAAATAAAAATCACAATATGTTAAATATGTAATAACATATCCAAACAAGGAAAAATAGAAATTAATAAGTATAACATAAATAATTACCTGAATAAAAATAGATAGTGGAAGATCCATTACATGAGTGCATACTAGAAATTCATGGGAGGGGATTCATAAGTTATTGGGAGAACCTATAGGGGACTCTATGGAGTGGAGTTCAAAGTATTTACATGCTCAAAAGAGTTCTAGTTAAGATAAATGGGTTCTTGGGAGGGTTTAAATATGAAAGTGTGAGGATTTTAATATTATTTAGCTTTTGGACTCATAATAATAAAATATTTTAAAAATAAATCATCCCATTGGTTTTAACTATGTTTTATACCAAATGGGATTGTCTTTTTTACTTTATATTCCCATGGTTTGATATTTTTAATATAATTCCATTTCTTATGTGGATGTGATTTGAACTCATAAAAATGATTTTAAAATGTAAAAATATATTATATGATTTTGAAGATTCATAATGAATATTAATAAATAATAAAATAAACAAATAACCACATTATTTTAAACCTAACACAATTATTCGGAATACAATTCCATTCATTTTATTTATTAAATAACCTCTGTTCATTATGTTGTCATAAAACAGAATGTATATTTATATGATATTTAATTTTTTCCGGATAATTGTACTATCTTAGAAAATTATAAAAAATCACCATTACATAAATTCAAAATTAATATTATAAATATTTTATTAATTTAATATAAATATTTATTAAAATATGTTATTTTTTACTTTTGATATATAATCTACAGTTATTAATAAATGATGGATTTTTTGATAAGAATAGTTTTCTATCCTTGAAAAGAATTACATATGACATCATCAATACTACTTGATAATTTATATATGAAAATTTATTTAATTATATAAAAATATTATTCATTTAAATGGTTCATTAATTCAGAAATCATTAATTGATTTTGAATATTATCCAAAAACATAATTTGTTTCATCTTTGTATCGAAATAAAAATCATTAACAAATTAATAATAATAAGATGAAAATTTATTCAATATTATATAAAATATTTAAATATTCATATTTATAGGGTCATAAAAATATATTATTAATTCACTAGAAAATTCCATAACAGTATGTTGCACGATTGTGGGACATTCATGCGGCAGTTCGACGAAAATAGTTTAGGTCATTCTCTCGATGAGATTGAATTTCTCTCATATAAGGTTTCCCTCATTATTATGGTATAATATCTTAATTGGGTCTTGTTAAACGTAAATTAATTGAATTTATATCTCCTTCATATGCTTCAATAAGTGGGCTTCATAGGGTATGCCCTTTCTGGTTGATGTAATCACATCCTTTTTCTGGGTAAATTATATTTTTTAAATCCCTATGTCAAAACCAATTATGTTATCACTTTTAAATGACCATATTATCAATGGTGAAGACAAATAATGTTCATTTATATAAAATTAGATATAAATAAAATATATTTATGTTTTTTCTATAACCACATTAAATAATAATATATTTAATTAAATAAAAATGTATATTTTTATTTATAATAGTTTCTGTTGTTACCTCAATAAATTTGATTATTGTAAAAAAATACAGTCCAATGGTTCTGGTGAATGAAAACCAATGGTAGATTACCTTATCCATGAGTAAAAAATTAATGTTCATGTCTTATATCTTATATAATCATATTTCACTGCTTAAAAAAAATTGAATTTTAAAATAGAAAGAAATTCATCTTAAAAATCTTTTAATTTGTTGAATTATAAAGATAACTCTATGTTATGGAAATAATTTTCTATAAATGATAAAACTAAATTTTTAAATAAAATCATCATATATTAAAAAAATTCACATGTAAATATTATAATTGATTTTACTGCACATTGAAATATTATTTAATTTCTCATTAAATTATCATATATTCATAAGTAAAAAAATAATAACTTATGAATCCATTTATTTAAAATAAAATTTCTCCTTAATCATTATATTAATTATAAAATTTTAAATTAATATTTTTTTTCTACCAAATTACAAACACATAGTATTTTATTTCTACAAAATTTACATACTTATACTATGATATAATTATATCATATTTTCATTTAAAAGTTAAAAAAATATTATTTACTATTTCATAAATGAGGTTATTATTCAATTATATAGATTAATATTTCTAATGGACACGTTACTATTCCAAAAGATGGGTTCCTATTCCCTAGGTATAGGTTCATTAATATCTATAAAAAATACTTATTTCACTATTCATTTATGAGAATGATTTTTTATGGGGATATATATTATATTTATATTTTTTATACCATAGGAAATAATTATAAGAATGGAATATTTCCATTGATCAAATGTTGGTTTGTTTCACTACATATAAAGACTGATATATTTTAAACATAATTATTAGAACGTAATTGATGATAATCAATATAAAACATTATATTTTATTCCAAAACCAAAACGTTTTAGTGCCTTCTAAGACTAGATATATAAAAATATTATTTAGGTTCATTACTCAAGATATATCATCATGTTCATCACACATTGTACCCTTCCTGAAATACCCTATATCAAAACATTCTGTATAACCTGGGAGAATGAATATATTAACTTTTGAGCTCTGATTCCCATTAAGGGTAAACATTTTATATATCAGTGATGTAACATAAGATTGAGTTAAATAATGAGAACATAAATTATATATGATCATATAAAAAACCAATTTACCATACCATAATGGATTAGGTATCATCTCATGTTACCTATAGTGCATTAGTAAGACCCACATGTTTCCTATACTATATATTGTGTCCCTATCTATTTCCCATAGTGATTTGTGCCCATAAACTCCCATCACATCATTACGTCATGAGATATAATAGTTTAACCAATGAATTTGATGGATATATATTTCCAAGACCCCCAATCTCATAATAAAACCTAAAAATGAGTGTTCTAAATGATCATAAAATATTAATCATAACATAATTACGTAATCCATGGAAACTAAATAGGTTTTATTATAATTGAATAATTTAATAATTTAATAAGTCATGCAATATAAATAGTTTTCATAAAAATATCATTATCATAAACATAAAAAGTAAAAATAAAGAATGAGGATGATATCATTACTTCATACCCCTGTAGTGAATAATTAAAATCCATATATGTTTTGATGGATGTAAATTCTTTTAAGTGTTCAGTGGAATACTTGTTAAGGAATATAAAATATTACTTTTAAAATAACAGATTTAAAATAAAAATATACCTATAATACTAAAGAAAATATTTTCTTATAAATTAACCATTTAAATATATAAATGAGGACTCAGGACATTGTGTGGTCGTAATGGTAGAAAATTTTATTCAAGTTGTGTATGAAAAAAAATTCATTTAATTCATCAGAAAAAATATAAAAATTACATACCTTAGAAAATCACAATAATAATCAATATAATTTTTTTGAAAACATTATTCAAGAGAATAAATGATTTTAAACCATAAAGATGAATTATAAAAAATTATTTAATTTTTTTAATGAAAACATCGATATAGATTATAATGATTCCAAATCAAAGAGTAAATGAAGTCTGTTCTTCCTAAAAAATATTCCTATTAATTTTAATTAACATATACATTTAATATATATAAATACTAACGAGATATGAAACTGAAAGGGGTTTTATAATATAAGGAGCATATAATTTCCCTATCATATACTCAAGAACAGGAAATCTCAGATAAAATGGGATTGAAAGATAAATACCTTACAGCATTGGTAATATCCATATGAAAACATCATGACAGATATACAAAATGATAGATGCTTAAAAAAAACTAAATTTAATGAAAAAATCATAAAATAAAATAATGTGTAGTGTATTTTACACATAATGTCTACCAATGTTGAATATGAATGAAGTCTCAGTAAAATTAAAGTGATATGATAGACCCATACCTCATGAGTGAATTTGATTGAAATATCTCTAAACTATGGAATAATAAATTAAATTACATTATACATATAAAAAAAGTAAATAAATATATTATAATATAATATATTATCCAATTATAACCTTTATTGTCCATTTATTAATAAATAATCATTAAATTTATTATTTCTATATGTTAACAATTTCAATTTTATTGGATTTTTTGTATACTAGATCTAGACCATGAAAATTAATGATGGTTCTTTAATATATAAAATTTTCACCATGATATTGGTATTATATATATATTAATTATATATATTTTTAGATACATCCATAAATTATTTTGGAAAAAAATTTATTACATTGTTTATAAGGACGATAAGTCATACGTTTGCGTGAACATTTTTTTTATTTTTTGATAGATGGATAAAATGAAGGTAAATAACAATTAAAATTCTCATTAAACCTATTTTTCAATATTTATCTTATATATTCATTAAAATTTCCTCAATACCATCCATGTAAAATGGAATTGAAAAATGAATCACATCACTTTATGGTGGTTATAGAGTTCACATGTTCACGAGAAACATTGTTGTTATCCAATAGATGGGAAGAAGGTGGAAAATGGTTATTACATAATCCTAATTACATGTAATAATATTTAATATTATAAATTTAATATTATAAAAACTATAACATATATTTAGAGTAGTAATAATAATAAATAAAATGGAAATACTCGTTTATGAGTTATACCTCTTCATTGAGAAACAAATGTTTTTTAAAACCTATTCCCTTAAAAGATGGAACTCTAGAATTATCGTAACCTATTAACCATGTTTAAGGAAATAATAATGATATTTGGAAATTAAATGAATGATAAAGAAGGTTTGACACATTTTGAATAGTGGAGGAGATGAGGTTCCCTATTATAGTTGTGTGGATGGGAACTTGTTGAATTACTTAAAGTCTTAAATTTACATAAATTAGTTTTCCAAAAAAATGGACCCAGATTGATATATTTATAATATAATATTTTTATGAGACTATATAATCTCCAATAATATCCATTTAAAATTTTTTGGTTATATATTTACATTTATCTTCTAATTATATCACTCCATTAACACTTTTCAAAATTAAAATGGTATCAATGTTTTTTAAAAATTAGGGGTCAATAAAGTCACCATAAGAATAGAATAAAAAATTAAATTTACCATGGTTTATATTTTAAACCCTATCCCTTTCACATGTATAGTGATTAATTTATTTTAAATTTTTAATCATTCAATAAAATATAATTTGTTATAAAATATCACTAATGACATTTCAATTGAAATACCTGAAATATGATATTATAATGTGTTTCTATCTAACGTAAAATGGTTAAAAAAATTAATTTATTAAATATTATATAATTTGAAAACATTATATAATCCTACAACATAGTTTTTACATGTATATATATCATTTTAGATATTAACTTTTGTTTTGACCGCTTGGTTCACAATATTTAACATTGTCCACAGTAATGTCTCATTTATTATTTAATGGTTCTAATTTTACCTATAAAGTAACTATTATCTCATAAAATATAAAGCTTCGGAATTTTAATGTAACTATTCGCTCTGTATTTCAACTAATCCCTAGAAAATAAATCTTTTTGAACATAAAAAAATAATCCCCCTATTTTAATTCTAATAGTTTACAAAAAAACTATTATTATTTTTATCAAATATTTTTTTATATTTATATAAATTATATATAATATTTTCTAAAAAACTAAATAAATAAAATTTTTTTGATTTATTATTTGAAGATTAAAATTATTTCATATTTAATTGAGTATTTATTTCCAAATAAATTTTTTATAAATTATTATTGACTATGATCATTATATATTGATAAGTCTTAATTTGGATGCTTATATTATAAATTTGCAATTCAACATTTATGCTATATTCATCATAAAATAATACTATTTCATTGTATATTAAATAATAGAGTTCCATGATGTATACTCTATCGAAGATAATGCTATTTCAAATTCATAGGGTGCTACATGCTCCCCAATTTATTAATTTTATTCCTTAATGTCAAAAAATGTTCTTGTAAATTTGGTTATTGATATTTAATAATTTTTTTAAACCCCACATCTTAAAAATGATTGATAAAAGTTTCTCATGAAAAGAGGGAAATAGAAATATGAAGGTTATCTACAATAACACATAACATGGGTTAAAAATATGATAATATTAGTGATATATTAGAATATATAAATGAAAAAAATAATAATGTTTAAATAATGATAAATAATCACATAAAACATTGATAATATGAATGTGAATGATCATAAAATAGTTAATGATCAAAAAAACATAAACCAATGAGTTTTGAAAGTAGACAATATTTTATTAGAGATGAATATAATATGCTAACATGTTTATGTCAAAATAAAATTCATAGTGTAGATGAATTCTATAATATTCTAGACCATGAATATATGGTAATATGCTTACATGACTAGTAGAATATCATCCTTTAATAAATATCAAACAAAATATCTTTTTTTTTCAAGTAATGAGTTTTCCTGATTCTATTATTTTATGTACGAAGCCTTAAAATATTACTAAAATGGATCACAAAATCCAAAAATGGATAATAAGATATTACATCTATCATAAAATTATAAACATAATCGAAATTGTATGTATATGTTAAGATAACATATAAGAGGAAAAATCCTTTATTTAATGGAATAATACATATTTTTTCTATAATTTTCAGATGAAAACCAAATGTTTGACCTAGATATGTCAAAAAAACATAAAACTATATCCCAATTAAAATAAATAAAATTGATGTTAAATAAATTTTTAACCTCAATGGTTATATCATTCCTTTAAAAATAAAACCAAAAAATATAACAATATTCCTCCCAAAAAATATTTCATGTCAAAATTATTTTTAATCATAGGTGTTGAATATACAATAAACTAATGAAACATATACCAAAATATTATTAACAACATCACAAAATATTATTAATCACTATGAAATATTACTATATAATCTTATAATGTATGGTACTTCCCAAAAATTTGATGAATCAAATATAGACACTATCCTAAAATTTAATGTATGTCATAACCATAAATATATCTAAAAATACATCCAATTAAATGAATCACTTTTCAACCATCATGATTATCAAAATTCCACTATATAGTATAACATAATTAACATACCGTAAAATTATATACTATCCCATATGGTTATTTAATATTAAATATATTATTGTTCTTATAACCCAACACATATTTCACATAACCACAAAATACCATCACATAAAAACAAAATGAAAAAATAAATGATTTCAAACATTCCAATGAGCTCCATAAATACAAATATAAAGGAATATATATAAAAGATAACATAAATAACAATTTTTTCAAATAAAAAATGACTTAAAAGGTCATATAAACTATCTAATTTAATTCATAATCTATTTATCCAATATAAAAATTATTAACTCAACATCAATCACATATTAAGGTTTAACTTTCCTACTGTCATGTTTCTCCGAATAATATCCCTTATCCTCAAATATGTTTTCAAATCAATAAAAAATATTATGGATCTGTAGTTAAATGTTTCATGAATCTGAAATTCATAATATATTTGATATAAAACATCTACAAAATAATTTTTAAATCCAAATACAATATCAAATAAATCTGTTCACTTCAATAATTGGAATATAAATTGTGATTACTTTTTGTTGGATGTTAACCTTTGTATTGGGTGATTGTCTCGGATAATACCCATACTCCCCACACATAAGACTTTGAAATATAAATGGTATGTTATTTTGAAACTCATTTACCTCTATTAAAAAATAAATTTCTCCTTAATATTTACATTTTCATTACTATTTTCTTCAATATTGAAAACATAATTTCGTTCCTTTGATACATTACCTTGATTTATTACTCATACATTCTGAACATGTAGGAAGATGAATCTTCTTTCCTGAATACAAATTATGAATCTCTATCACCCTCTTTTTAGGTGTGCCAAGAATCTCTCTCATGTTGTTGTTATAAATAATATAGCAGGATAGACGAATAAGAATAATCAAAGATTTTTTTTCAAATTCCAATTTATTTTAGTTACTCTTGAGTTAAATCATTTAATTTTCTATCGCATTTAGTTTTAATATGTATAATCATGGTTTTTGACATTTACTAATAATAATTAGTATTATGTGAGAAACATTAGACATAGAGATGAATCATATAATCATTAAAAATCATTAATTTGACATAAAAAATATGATACCCAATTTTCAATTTTGTACACCTAATCATTAATGTAGGAACTACATGGATTTGAACTAAATATATATATCATTGTGGTTAATAATTTGAGTTATCCAAACAACATCCATTTAGAGTTTCAAACTATGTGCACAATAAGGGATAACTAACATTTCACCACAATGATGGCCTATATATATTTAAAACAACAATTTTTATCATAATTACATTTATATACCAGTGATACAAAACCAGTTCAATTAATCATTTCCAAATAGGGATTTATTTCAAGGAAAATCATATAATTTCATCCTCATTGAAACATTAGGTGATAATCCTATATATAGACTTATCCCAATTATTTTCACTAAATTAAGATATTCCAAAATCAAAATAGTGGCTAAAACCATCTATGATAAAATCCATAGAGAACCAATAATTTTACACATAAATATGAAATTTAAATATATGAATATTCAATATATAATATTAATATACATGCCAAAACTATAAAGATTTAGTTTCTTCTGAGACTATATTCATGAACATATCATTTATATCCATTCCTCATCAACTCTCAACAATTAATTCTCAATTCGGAACATTTCATACATTAAACTAATAAAATATTTATTCATTTGTTGTTAAAGAAAATATAAGTAATAATGAGCTCATATACTCAGTAGGGGTATACAACGAAGATATCAATCAATTATTATAAGCAACCACAATAAAATAAAATGTGTGTGAGTTAATACTCATAATATTAAATATTAATAATACATATTTCATGGATTATAGTCATCAGTAATGGTATAAAAATTTATCATTTCAATATACATGGATCAAAAGAGTGATATAAAATCATAAATCAATCCTGAATTATAGGATTGGATCATAATCATGTCTAAATTGAGTGGAACAACCACTAATATAGAAATTATTTTATATGTTGAGGTTAACTTCTGAGACCATAAAATTATAGCAGATCAAGATGTGAAAAATGATTCTAAAAAAATAATAAATATTGCATTATCACCTATTTTATATTGTAGATAAATAATTACAACATGTTTCTGATAATAGACCAAGCATCCTTAACTATTTATCTTAATGTATGGAGCACACCCACTTTAATCTTATAATTATATTATAATATAAAAACCCCATTGATTTGGAGGTGTATATTATTCTAGACCCACTTATCATTTTATTAAAACTAAAAATATGCTTCCTATAAGGTCATAAAATATTTAAAAAAATATTATAAAATAACCCAAATAAAGAAAATCGGGATTAAAAACATTTCATCATTTCATAATAAAAAAACATGTAGAAAATAAATAGGTTTCATAATCATATATTTGAGATAATCATAAACCATATAGATAAAAAATAATTATTTTCACATTAAGATATATCCCCAATAAATCATAATTATCAACAAATTATGTTATAATTACGAACATTCCTTTAAAAGATAACTGGAATATTTCTAAAGTAATGTTACGTTTTTTATTGATATCACTTATTGAAAATAAAAATATTTAAAAACGATTATGGAGTTTTTTTCTTGAAATTGATAATGGATATGTAAGAAAAATATGAAAAACATATAGTCTCTATGATGATAGGGCATCTTTTACATTTTCTGTATGATAAAACAAATACTAATTTTACTATTATAGTAAAAAGTAAAAAAATACATCATTCAAAAAAAAGTTGGAATATTAATTTCAAATAATATTTTAAAAACTAAATCAAGGGTAAAATGACATTAAATTAATAATAATGAATATATAAATATTCCTAAAAAATGTTTAATAAATATAAGTACATTGATGAAAATGATTCAGGAAGAAAGATGAAATAAAAGTTATTTTTATTACAAAACATTTTGTGGATCATTTTATTTACCAAAGAGAAAAAATGGTAATATAACATGAAAAGTAAAAGAATATCCATGTATAATATAAATAATCTGTATTTATAATTCATGTATCAGATAATATCCTAAATAGATATTCAATAATCGAAAATGCAGATTAAAATCTTATTGAAATATAAATTCCTTGCTACTTTGGTAATCATTTTATAAAAACCTCAAGATAGGGAGAACCGTATATGGATTTTTAAATACTGATAATTTTAATGAGTATATAATAAAACTCATTTGGGTTAATTTTATATAGAATGTAAAACAATTTTTTTTTTAATATATCGAATGTCTCACAATCATATAAGTGAGTGGAGAAACCCTTACCTCAAGTTCGTATTACTACGAAAGAACTATAAATTAATCTATAATTAATTTAATTTTAATATATTTCTATAGAATAATAGTTTACATAATTATAACATCATACAAGATCCACATATAACATTTCAACTCCCATTTATTAAAAATTACTTTTTGAAATCATAGTTTTAAAGTATTAGTTATTCTATTTTACATGAGGGTTTTATTTTGGTAGTTTCGATCATTGTTCTTTGATCATAATTCGATCATATTTGGAATGATAACTATGAAAAGGAATTCATATATTTTATATAAATATATATTTATAGTATTCCATGAAATATTGATATAGAAAAATTAATTATATCATTTATGAATATGGTAAGCATTATGTACACATTAATGCTATTTTTATTTTATTGGTTAAATAAAAGAAATTTCTATAATAATTCACCACATTAGAATCAATATTATATCCTATATATAAATAAATTTATTTAAATTATCCTTTTTATCATCCATGTTAATAAATATTGATAAAAATTCAAATCACTTTGTGGAAGTGGTAGTCCACATGTACAAACAAGAGACATTATGATTTTTCAACTGATGTTAGAAAAGGGGATAATGGTTATATATATAATGGTCTTTTTCCCTAACACCTTCATTGGATACTAAAATAATATATTTACATTTTTGGATTTTATATTGATAAGAATGACCATATTTTTAACCTTCTAACATATAACATTGAAATGAAATATTGGATAACTAACATAATCAAGAAATATTTCGGTTTAGAGATTTATAGAGTCATGATAAGAAAGTTAATAACATTATTCATTTATTCAAATGAGTAAACGTCACACTACACCCAAAATTTAATATTTCAAAATATTCTTTCAAAATGGACTACAAAATTATCCAATGTTAAAATGATTCAAGAAAAAAATTAATTTAAAATAATTATTCACAACATAGGGAAAATGGAAAATAATAAGTGTGAGATGAAATGCTCATTAAGGGTAAAAATATGTATTTTAAAATTAATTGCAACCATGATAATTAAATGTGAATATTGGAATGATGAAGAATTAAAATTTTTTTTATAATAGAAGATAATTCAGACCAGTCAAAACATGGATCACTAAAAATATTATATGGAATAATACATTAGAAAAGGATAGGGTTAAATAAATGAATAATTGAAATCCATGTGTTTCAAAATAAGATGAAAGGAAGAATTTATATCCCTTATATATATAATAATTAAAATTAGAGTCTATATTTTAACATTATGTTCATTGACTGTGTTCACTCATGTAAGAAATAAATAGAGTACAGTTAAATCCGGAGTAGAAACCTCCCATGTTAACTCACATAATCATTTTATTAAAGATAAGGATCATTACCAAATGAGTAATGAAAACTAATGGGGCTCATCCATCATATAATATGTATTGGGATAATCTGTAACAACTCGTATATTTAGCTCACCCATCATCGTCATTATTGTCAATGTACAACTATTAGATAATCTTCTATTATTTCAATTTTCAACTGAACACCCTAATAAGCAACCGACATTCATATATATCATGTAAAATATAGAAAAGAAGTTATAATTCATGAAAATATATTCAAACTAGTCATATGAATCCATATTGAGAATGATGATGTATTATCTCATATGATCATATTCCATGTTCTATATGAGAATCATTAATGTATGTTATCATATATGAAAATACCATTTACATAATAATTAAATTATTTATCTTAATGTAGAAAAAAATTACATTTTGGTACATTTATAAATTGTTATCTACCAAATACTGGGAATATAAGATTCATTGAAACAAACCTATGAATATTATAAAATATTTTTAAAAATAATATTTCTTCCATTGTGGCAAGAATATAATTTCTTGTCATAACCATTAAAAAAATAATTCTCAGACATTTTTAATGACTGTAAAAAGAGCCGAATGTGGAATATGTTAAGAAATTTCTGTTCAAATTTGTTTTAAATTAAGTTAATATATATTGTAAAATAACATTATAATATCATTTCTGTTCAAAAAAAAACATTCTTGAAAACATTTTATAAAACAAGGAAATTAATGAGAATGATTTTTATTATAATAGATGATAAAATATCGATATCATTTATAAACAACATTCATGATGCCTCATTTATAAATAAATAAATAACTAAAATCTAAACTAATAAAACAAAATCATATCAAAAGAAAAAATAATGATATATATATTTTTTGAAAACTATTTTATATTACTTCCTCTAATGAAACCATGAACATATGAAATCATGAAAAAATGTTATTGTATTATAATGCCTTTACTATTTTGGTATCATTAAAATAAAAATTAATTAAAAGAAATATTTTAATATGGATATTGAAAAACCATTAATTTAATTATAAAATAAGTAAAAAATAATTAATAAGGTAGTAATAACCTCACCAAAAGAAATCTTGGTGTATGAAATGAAACATGTCTCAAGAAAATATAATTGAGACAATGAATAACCCTCTAATTATAATAACATTTGATGTGAAAATTAGTAAATGAAATGACTATATTCACTTATTCAAAATACATATATATATATATAATAAAATAATAATATATTAATTCCCTGAAAATGATGGAATAAAAAATTCCATGAAGTATAAGTATATCACAATAATTGTTGTTTGAGTTGAGAAACCCCTTACAAGTTGGAATGTTTTTTTGTCTAATCATATTGGTTGAATTAATTTTAATTGATACAACAAAAATCATGAATTATAAAGTATCCATGGTATAATAATTAAAATTTTCATTTTATACACCATCTTACAGAAATTATATTCCTATAATTAAATTATGCCTCAATAAAGGAAAGTTGAGACAAAATCCCTTACCACAAGTACAAACATTCCAAGTAGCTTCATTAAATCATATGTAATAAATATATATGAATTATTTTATTTAATTAAAAACTTTTAAAAATGCAATTCTATATACATAAATAGTTTATTTCATTTATTTAAATTATATATTTAACTACATGGGTTAATTAGTTCATGTTTTACTTTTTAGGGATTCAATTCATCATTGCAAAATGACTTTGATATGATGATTATAGCCAAAGTGGTAATTATTTTTTAATATATATAATTGAAATCATGAAATAATTCTTATTCAATATAAAATTATAATTTTATAACAAATAAGTCATTATGGTTATGAAAAATAAACTTCTATAAAGTCATAGAGATAGTAGGACATACTTACACGTGAGTAATTTTTCAATAATTAAATTAACATGATTGAAATAAGATAAAAATTATTTTTTATTACCTTATTTATAATTACATAATCAATATTTAGTTATATCATTAAGTAAACTTATATATATTATGAAGTTTATGTGGATATGAAAAATGAATCAAATATGTATTTAGAGGTGGTAATCCACACGTACACACAAATGATGTTTTAATTTTTCAATGGGTAGAATGGTAATAAAATGGATGTTATAGTATATTTATATATATATAATTTTCTCAAGGATAACATATATTTATATTAAATAATTTATTATAAATAATCATGAGTGGTGGTGATGGAAAACAAATTACATGAGTTCGTGAGTTGGTAGTCCACAATTCTGGAAAACACAATTTTTTTATTCCCATTGCAATGAATTTTATATAGATATAAGTTTTTACATTAATATATATATATATATATATATATATGCAATATATATTTTTCTTATAAAATTAATTCTAAGTATGATTTTGTCAATTTAGAATAAGAAATATATTTAAAACACTTAGTTAAGAACCATACCTCTTCTTTGAACAACAAAATTTACCTTCCTCCTTTCAGTCTATAATGTTGGAATTATCCCCCATGTAATATATATATATAATGTGAGGCGGGATCATGGAAGTGGTTTTTGTTTGATAATGGCTATCCCAAATGGATCTATATTTTTAAAAAATAAGATTATATGAGTTCACATTCATATGTGAGGTGACAATAATTGTTGGAATTTTATAAATTATTATAAATTAATTTTCCAAAAAAATTGAAACCAGATAGATCTAATTAAAAAATATGATCATTATGAGAATAAATAATGTCACCAACAAAATCTGGACCTGTTTTACGAAAATTTTAACCCTTTATCTAATTATTTAGCACCTCATTTACCGTTTTGATAATTGAAACAATATCAATGTTTTCTACTCATTAATGGTCTAAATAGTTACTATAATAGAATAGTGGTACATAAGTGGACTGTGTATTATATTTCGAACAATATTAATTTTTTATTAATTTTAATTCTTTTAAAAAACTCTTTTTATAGAAAATATTATTACTATTTTTTGGAAACACATATAATGCTCTGAAGTTATATGTGTCTAACTAACGTAAGGGGAATATAAAATTACTTGGAAAAAAATAAATGTAGAAAATAGTCTAAATATAATAATAAAATAATAATTTTGGTGCTTTAGATATGATTTAAAATAATATATTTCTGTTTAACTGCTTAGTTAATGAATTTAGATTAATCGTTGTAATGACTTTTCCCATATTAATGTGTAATTATTTTACATATTAGGTTAAAAATGGATAAAAAATTTCTAACTGATGTAATTTATACACTTCATCATATTAATAATTAACTTTAATTAATTTTATGGTTTTATAATAATTTATTAAATTAATATTTAACATAAAACATCATTAATGTCATTTTTACACTGATCTCATCATTTGATTTTTAAAACAACAAAGCAGTAATGTAATTTGATCTTAAAACATTAATATATCTAATATTTGTTAAATTTATCTAAAAAATATCACATATAATTTATGTCACCCAAAAATAAATATTTAGTTTTACAATTTATTTAATTTATTTTTTCAATGGATTACACATGCAATGTGTCAGCGATTTTTCGGCATTTAATATAATTATATAATCACAAAAATTTAATAATAGATTTCCATGATAAGAAAAATAATTTATCTCTAAAATAGTTTAACAAATAAATATATGTTTTTATCATTAACTCTAAATAATATTTACTTGAAACGATATCGAGTGGAATTTTTTATATTATATTTAATTAAAATATTATAACAGTGATACTTAAATAATGGTCATAATTAATTGACACATTTAAGAATATTTAATGGTAATATAATAAAAATAGTTATCAAATAATATAAATCCATGTTCTTGAGATGGTTTCATGATTTTTATGATTATATTTAAGTTTAATCACCTCAATTACCTTTACAGAGGTGGCACATACTTTCTGCGATTAAAATTCATAATGAACAAAAATAAAAGGGATATATTCAATAAATATTGACCATCTAATTTAAAATACTGAATATATTATTTGATATAAAATTTTTCATGTTTAACAACTTAATTTAAGACTAATACGCAATGTATAATGACAAAAAATTTATAAAATCAATTTACACATAAAAATTTACTTGTAAAAAAATAAGTGTAATGAAAATCCAAATATAACTAATTAATTAATATGTAAATAAATAAATCTTATGTCACTTTTTAATCATATTGAAATAATAATATAAATTTTAAATTACATAATTGAATTAAAATAAATAACTGTTTCACAAAAATAGTTATGTCTCATTATTCACTAATACATTACTATTTTCATAAGAATCATAATATATAATGAATGTATACATTTTATATTATGATTTCTAAAATTATGTAAAACATGAAAATAAAATTTCTTAAAATTTTAGATTCTAATTTTAATTTTCATAAAGAAATTATAATAAAAACAATTTTTGAGGAAAACATAACATTTAAGAATAAAATGATTGAAAAATTACATAAATATTCTTATAAATTAGTTATAACATTGATATAGGAATCAAAATTTATACATATAATTGATAATGTGTTTACTTCTAATTTTACCCTATAATTTCTAAAATTGGTAAGAATTATTCTATTAAAATCATATTATTTAATGGTTAATTTATGATCACCATTTCATGTTGTATAAGTTATCAAATATAGTGTCATTTTAAAATACTAGAATATTAAATTATCTCACATTTAATAAATTATACCCTCATAATTTTATCTATAGATTTGTATTCAACATTTTTACATTTGGTAAAAACATTTTTAAAAACACATATCATAAATGTGTTAAAAACACCTAATCTTGAATATTTTGAATTGATTTATGAAGGTCATACTAAATAAAACATAACTTCATTAAAAAATTCATGATCAACAGTGGGATGTGAAAATTTTTAAATGAAATAGCATAATAATGTCCGAATAATAATACTGACATACAGATAAAATTGATCGCAACAAATTCAATGATCATGAGAATGTTAATGACCCCAAAACAATAAAATAAAATGATGTGAAATATCACTTTAATTCTATATAAATAGTTTTATTTTTACAACTTTTTTTCATAGTGATCATTTTCTTATTTTTGAGGAATTATTTTTCCATCTATATAAATAAAATATAGAATTATACTTACATAATATGTATAATTTCATCTTTTAAAAAATGTTCATGATAACATCAAATTTTTATCTAAGATATATTTATTATACATGAATTTATTTTTGGGCCTGATGTTCTAAAATCAATATCTAATGGACCACATAATTCTAATAATGGATAGAAATCTATCTCATATATCATAAGACATTATCAAAAACCAAAATGGTTATAATAACTTATGATAATACCCAAAATTAATATTTATTTATATGAATAATTAAAAATCTAATCTCCAATATTCAACAGTAACCAAATTGGTTCGTCTAGAGTGTTTCATTAAATAAATTACCGTAAATCAAGATTTGCCTCAAAAACCTCCTAATTAAAGTATTTTTAATTATAATCGTTATATAATACCCTTCAAAATATATATCCATAAATATAATAGCATTTATATGAAATAATAAATCATGAAAACTCAAAGGATTACATATAAATCACCCCACTATAACACCCCATAAAATATCATTATTTTCCCTCAAAATCCATATACATAAAACCTAAAGCTTGATTTTTTTCATTAAACTCCAGATCTACCTAAAAAAATTAATACCAGTTGGTAATACCTAATTATAAAGTTAACAAAAGATAAAAAATGACAGATATCCAAAGTTATTTAAATCATAATTATAATACAATCTATTATAGCCTCGAACCTACATTATTAGATCCAGTCCTTATATATCACCTTTATATTTCAATTATTGATATTGATAAACCCAAATGAATTTTGTGACATTAAAATATATGAAATCAAACAAATAAATTTTATCTCATACATAAAAAAGTAAAATTTATGTTTATAGGTTTATCTAATTTTGAAAAACACTTACATTACGATCCCAATGTGTTCAATAGGGTATTTTTTCCAATAAACCCATAATTTCTTATTTTACTATAATTCTCCATAGTATCACATAAAGTAATCAACAAATTAATTCTTTTTAAAATAAAATTAAATAATATAATTCATCATAAAATTGAAAAAGGAAACACATGAAGGTTGATATTAAATAAACTGTACGGTTAAACATAAGCATTGATAATTGAATGCCGTTAGTGATACTATAATGAGAATAAGGATATGAAGTCATAATACTCATTAATGGCCATATAATAAGATAATTAAAATGAATCAATACATATATAATTAAACATGTGACATTACATAAACCACTAAGAATTTAAAAAGTCATATGGATCAATAATCATGAGACATGTAAAGTTAATATTGAATAATAAATACATTTATAACTCAAATAAATAATAAATTAAACATGATGGTATGTAAAACATTATATTTATAACTGTTTTCCACCCATGTATAAAATTACAGCAGCATAGTCAAATCCATATGAGAAACTTACACTCTTAACACACCCATTCTATCCTTTAGAGAAAAATAACATTTACCAATGCAATAGAGATAAATAATAGGGCTCGCCCAGGATAACTGCTATATCTAGGTGACCCCCCATATAAATTGTATCTATCTTATCTATCGTCATATATGATATAGGATTACCATTTTTGAATAAAACATTTTAAAGCTTGTAGATTTCAACATAACAACCATTAAAACAATAATCATTCCTTTATATATTGTTTTACACATTGGAATGAACTAGTTTTTAGAAAACATCATTCAATTGTATCCATTGAATATATTTAAAATGGGTTTAATTTGATCTTTTTGTTACCATTTATGTTGATGAATTATTAAAGGATTTTTACAGAGATAAAATTACTTTAAAATAAAATTTAATATAAATTCATAAAAAATATAAGATAATACCCTATTCCATTAGTACCATTAATAAATTAAACTCCAAAAAACCAAGAAAAAATTTTTATTTGAAATTTATCTTGTAAAATTGTAATATTATCTATAAATAAATTAGTAGTAACGTTGGATGGAAAATGAATTACTGTCATAAATGTTAAAATCAACAAAATCCTTTCAAAAATTTGTAATGATAGTCAAAAAATACCTAGTGAGAAAAATTTAAATATATTTACTGTTAAATTTTATAAAATATGGTAAATTATCATGTAAAATTACATTTTCAAATCATATGTATCAAGAAATAATCATTCATGATAAAATTTTAGAAAACATTAATATGAAAGTTAATGTATAACGATCTAAATTAAGATATCAGATAAGTATCACTTAAAAACTATTCATGATGATTCATTATTATATTATGGGGTAAATAAAAAAATAAACCATTTAAAAACATTAATAAATAGATTATAATAAATTACATGGGGTTCAGAAAATTAAGAGTATATGATTTCCTCCAATGCGACCTTGAACATAAATAATTTTGAAAATAATATATAGTGTAACAAATATCGTTTACTTATAATTTATCATTCAAAAAAATTAGTTGAATGAAAAATTTTGTGATGTATTTAAAAATAAAATTAGTTAAATTACCTAATATAAAAAAATTAATTCATTATGAATTGATTACATTATATAACGATGTCATGTTGAACTATATTAAACATTTCTCAAGAAAATGATAATGAGAGAAATAAAACCCTTCAATAGATCATAACCTTTGACGTGATAATTAACATGTGATGTGGTTATATCATATATGTAAATAAACATAGAAGGAATAGGAATGTAAAATAAAAAAATTCATAGATCAATTCACACAAAATCATTGAATAACAATGTTAGTGAAATAGATGTATAACACGATCAATGGAATTTGATTTATGAATCCCATTACCACATGGAAGCTTATCTATCACAATTTATTAGATGAGATAATATAAATTGATGCTAAAAATGTCAATGATTTTTAATGACTCATGAAATAAAATTTATAATAGGTATTATATAAACTACATAAATTAAATTGTGTTTATAACATTGAAATATTCCCTAAATGATTGAATGTTTAGATGAAATCCTTTTCCTAAAGTCATAACATTCAATGTGTGTCCATAAAATAATTTATAAGAAAATTATTTCAATAGTTTTATTTCGTTGTAAACATTTAAATATTTAATACCTTATACTTAATATGTTCTTTCATTTAGTTTACTCGTATATTTTGCTAAATAATTGGTTATGTCCATATCATGTGTCTTGAGTGAATTTAGTTCATAGTTTCAATATGTCATCAATATAGGGACAATGATAAAAGTGTTAATTTTTAAAAAAAAATTATAGAATATTAATCATTAAATAATATTCATATTTATTTATCTGATATACATATAAAATCCAACAATGAAATTTTCTTTGAAAAAATGAAATATGTTACAATCTTCCAGATGGTAGGTCTGGCATATTCATGAGTATCATTTCTATTTCACAGTGAACAATATACAAAGAAGTTAAGTATTGCTTCATACTTATATAATTTTTATTGTTATATAAATATCATATAATGACATTAAATACACTTAAAAATAGCATCCAATTGAATTGGTTATGAAAACAGAATCCCATCTCTTCCTGGAGGTCGAAATACACACATGCTCGCGAACTGAATTATTATTTTTTAATGGATGAAAAGAAACTACAAATGATGATATATGTCATTTTAAAAATGATAATTATGTAATTTAAATCATATATATTTTTATATTGAATAAATTATTATAACTTACTGTATTAAGAGATTACGGAAAATTAATTGCACTGGTTCGCTAAGAGGTAGTATGTTGTACCCACATGCAATAAGTTCATTTCCAAATTTAGAGAATAAGATATAGATATATGTTATTTCATTAGTATAATATATATATATATATATAATGTACTATTATTAGTTCATCATTATTGAACAATTTTTTTTTGAGTTAAAAAAATATCAAATTAAAATGCTCGGTTGTGAACTGTACAACTTCTTCAGACAAACTTTTTTAAATACATGTTAATCATAATAATGATGTTATTATGAATAAAATAATATCACTACTATTTGAGTAATGATTTATGGGACTTATTTAGTCAGAAATTTGTTGAATGAATTTTTTCTTGAACATTGGATAAAAGGGGAGATTAAATTTCCTTTTTTATGTGTGTGGATAGGCATTCATAGATTTTTCTGACGTTTTATATTAATATAGACCAATTTTTTCTGAGAAATATCCCCAAAATGATATAATGAGAATCTATGATTTTTATGAGTAGAAATGATAACATCCAATGATATTTGTAAATATTTTGGTAATTGTTTCACCATTATTTCTTTGTATCAACCCCATGACATCCTTTGTGATAATTGTGTTGATATCATTGTTTAAACTATTTAGCAGTCAAAATTATACAATAAAAGGACATGTCACCCAAAAATATATCATGGTTTAAATTTTAAATAATATAATTTTCACTGGGTCATTGATTTTTTTACAACTTTTAGATATTGTAATACATTATTTTATTTAAAAATATAATCAAGGACAATTTTGGAAATATAAAAAATATTTTAATATAATTTTTCACTAAACAATGTAAAATGGTGGAAAAAATTATATTTATTCAAATTTAATAAATATATTATATTAATATAGTAATACTTTTGGAAAATTTATTTTCTCATAATCTTATAAATTATATAATTAATTTTAATCCCTTGGTTAAAAAAATTTACCATTAATCATGATAATGAATTTTTCAATATTAAATTATTATAATTTATATTGAATGGTTAAAATTTCATTATAAAGTTCAAGGAGATAAAATAATAGACTAATATATATTCCTAATATACTCTTCCATGTTATTTTTATTTTTAAAAAATTTAATAAAATATTAGATGATATAAAATATCATTATTGTCATTTTTACCACTACTCACATATTGTGACATTGAAAACCACATTACAACAACTTAATAAATATATATATTTAAATTATATATAATATGTTATATTTACATTTAAAATTCATGGGAGACATTAACTCATCAAACATAATAATTTTAATATTTTTTATATTATTTAATTGGTTTTTCTACATCCTTCACAAACACTCTGTCGACATTATAATAGAGTTTTTGAAATAATATCATTACTTAAAATTAAAAATAAATTTAATTAATAAAAATAAATTTATTTATAGAACTCAAATTTAAAACCAAACAAAGGTAGTTTTTATCATAGTAAAAATATATTATATATATTTATAGAAAAAGTTTGACATTTTTTCCTTAAATTTTATTAAAAAAATAATTATCGTATCTCGATAATGCATCTAGATAATTATACATTTTCAAATCATGCTTGGAAAATATAAAAAAAAAACATATATGGTAAAATAAATACATGTTTTAGGAATATTTATAGGGTTAGCCTATTATTTTTGAACATAAATTTTCAATTTACCCATACCAAGGTGAAAAATGATTAATAATATTTTAATTTATTATAAAAAATATATAAAAGGGGTCTATTAAAAATATTTGAACCTCCAATTTAAAAACAAGGAATCATTATATAAGATTCAATTTACAGAAGTGGAAAAAATAAATTTAAGAGTATGATAGAAAATTCAGTGAAAAACAACTATTAAAAAAAGAGATTTAACTGAAAAAATAATTAATTTTTTTGTATAAATATGATTAAAAATTATCTCTTTTAATTATATATGGGAAAATAATACTTATTTTACTTAGAAATATAATTTAGATTATAATATTTCTTTTCAATTACCTATTTTAATATTAAAAAAATTTTGTTTTAGAAAAATTAATATTTTTTACAATTCATGCAAAATAATAATTTCATAAATAACCAAAGATTACAATCAAAAATAATTTTAACGATAATAAAACTAAATAAATAGTGTCAAATAAGACCATTAATTAATCAGGATTTAATGTTAGAGGAATGATTTTAGGATTTAAGTTACTTTTATAGTCTTTAATATTTAATTTAACAATGATAATAAAAATAGAAGGATATATTTGTAATTTATATATATATAATTTCATATTTTATCTATTTCTGACACAATCTCTTCTTTTTCTCCAAACTATGAGTATTAATAATGATTTTTTCCTTCCTGGAGCACATAAAAATAATATGCATCAAATTTTACAAAAAATAACAAAAATATATTCCTCGTGTTATAAATCATTTACCAAAATATTAATTTTTAATACAATGTTATATAATATAAAAAATGTAAAACAACTATATGAATAAATAATATCATTTTCACCAAAATTTCCACAATAACCCCAAATGTTCAAAATATATTATTCCTTAAATAAATATCCAAACATATACATTATCCTTGATAACTTATTTTTTAAAGAAGTTTTAATCCTAAGAGTTTTTCTAATTTATTTTAACATGCATCCCCCAAAAAATAATTATATTGTTCCAAAATTATATTCAATGGTAAACAAAAAGATTTCAAAGACCCAGAAATTCTGTGAGATTTTTTTTTCATAAATACATTGGAATTATACGAGTCTACAAAAACTAACGGTGTGTAATTCTGAGGCACAATGTACCTAGAATCAATTTCTGAAGTTTTGTTCGGGTATGTTTAGTAATCATTCGAGTGGGTTTTTATAACTTTTGAATCAGTGCTCAGAACTGACATCTGAGGGCACTGTTGAACTCGCAGCTCTGGTATTCACTTAAGAAGAATTTAACCTCGACGACTGATGGTCGAGAATAAAAGTTAGTTTTTAGATTTTTATAAAAAATCATAAAATAAAGTGTGCAACAACTTTAATTTCTTTTAGCCGCCTTTGGGTGTGTGGTGGTTAAAACCTCCAAGAGGATGTTGGAGGTGGGGGACAACACACCATAACCTCCCATGATAGGTTATGGTGGTAGGTCCAACCCCAACTCAACCTCCCATGGGAGGATAAATGAGGTGGGGTCCACCAAAATGTTAACCCCTTAAAACTCTTCATTAAGTGGGGATAACCCTTCAACTCACAACTTAATGTAACCACCACCCTTGGAGCCCTTCCACCTTCCCATTTGTTTAAATGGATGCAGCGCATTTAATTAAATAGAGCCATCCCCTTTAGTTAATGTGCCAAATTCTCGTAGATTAATTAGGGGAGCCTATGTATTTTATTTTTCCTTTTTGAATTGTTGTGAAAACGTAATATTAGACTACTCAATATAATATTATTTTCACTTGGAATTTTGGTGGAACTTGAGAAAAAGGAATGCTCGGGAGAATAGTTCTTCTAATGATGAACGCTCCTCCCAATGAAGAATGAAAAATGCGACGAACGCCAAGGACAATCTTCGACTTCTTCCTCAGACTTCCTCCCTTGAATCCTACCAACGTCGAGCATCTTCCACAACCATCATGAGACGTCTTCCTTACACAACGTCATCAGTAGATAGATGACCGTCTCCTGGAACCAGCGTCGACAAACATCGAGCTCGGTAGGGGTTATTTCAATTTGGTGCTTTCCGTTTCTTTTCACCTCTTAGGTGAAAATAATCGATGTGATGTTTTATAAATGATTGAAGTTCAACTTCCTTCCACTTTGTTGAACAATTATTATCAACCCTAAATGCGGAGGGTGTGGGCCAACTAACATGGCCCAACTCCCTTCGTCGATCCTTTTTGTGACGTTCATTCGGCATGGTGAAAAAGTTTTGGCGACGAAGGCGACAACGACAAAGGCAACGCTACCCTTGGCCTCAGCGAATCGTGCTACCCCCGCGGCGCACCGGGGCTCCCGGCCGAACACCATAGCCCGAGGGGCGCACGACCCACCTACATGTGACCTCCCGAAGCCCTGGACGGCGGGTGCCCCGTCCGAACTCGTGGCCTCCCCAGACTCGATGGTGCCCCCGCGCCGCGCCCTGCGCCCCCGTGCCCTTTCCGGCACCCCCGTGCCCTTCTCAGTGCCCCTGCGCCCAACCCGGCACCATGCGCCTTGATCGGCGCCCCCGATGCCCTTTTGTACCTTGCCTGGTGCCCCATGCACCCTACTATGCTCTGCCCAATGCCGTTCCCGGCGCCCCCATGGTATCTTGACTCCCTCGTGGCTACCCGACCAAGCCGGTGTCCCGGCCCTCCTTGCGATGCCCAGGCTTAACCGTGCCATCCCCAACCTCTGGGCTGAGCCGTTCCGGGCCATGCCCTTACAATGCTCTGGGCCGAACTGGCCCCGACATTCGGGTCGATTCGCCTTTGTGGAGACCTCTGGGTCGAACCTCCCTTGTTTTCTATTGTGTCGGGCCCAGCGGACTGGGCCGAACTTAATGGGACGGGTCAGCCCAGACTGGGTTGGGCCGAGTCGTTCAGACCGGGTCAGACTGAAACACGGCCCATTTCTATCCCCTTACCTTCTTGGTGTTGAAATAGTGGGTGCCCTAGACCCAACTATTATGTGCTTTTGATTACCATATCGTGTATAGAGTTAACTATGTATGATGTCATCTTACCATTATAGTGTAGACTTTTCTGCGTCCACTATTGAAATGGTAATGTCCAAAGATTAATTGTCGTATCGAAAGGTTATAGCAGTTCCCAGGCTATAATGAGAACCTCTAGATACTATGACATTAATCTTAAATATATGTTCTATGGTCTAGATACATCTTACTAATTGGACATAGTAGATGTCTGACCATCAGGTGCTGGGGGCTCATAAGCATTGAGACTTCTTCTCATGAAGTTCGCACTTGGTGATCTCTAGTAGTGAGATCATGAGGACGGACCCGCCAATAGGAACACCACATGTTTCAGGTGTCATTGGATGTTCCTATCTACAATCATGTGTAATGGTCTCCTGACTTGAGATCATTACCAATGTATGTCATTTGATCGCGTACTTTGATGAAATACGAAAACCATGGCAATAAAGTCGTGGCGAGGTAGTTTGTGTCGGGTGCGTCATTAGTGGCGTGTCATTAGTTGAATGGTCAAGAAAGGATTTATCGCTTCCAGGTTATGGAAGTAATATATCTCTGGCCATGTTGATATGGATGGCAGTACCTTTATAAGACCATGGCCATGGCAGTCGAGGGTAAATCCATCCAGTTACATCAACAAAAAATAAAGCAAGAAAAGGGCGATGACACAAGAGTGCGTCCTGCTTTATGAAATATTATAGACAAAGAGATTATATTCCATAGTGCATGTTCGTAGGTTGGTTGTCGCTACTGTGAAAATCCTTATTTCTTCAGGGGCCATGATGGGTTGCTAGATCCCGCTCTTGTTCTGTGAATACTATTCACGGCTATCGAAATAAGGGCCTAGAGGGTCACACACAATAGCGTATTCAAGAATCTTCCCTATTCAGTTGAATAGGAGTATTGGACATAGTGGGCCCCGCCCTAGGGGTCCGGGAATTGTCCAAAGTTAAACGATCACCAATGCGATAAATAAATTCATATTATTCGAGTTTTGAATAATGAGTATTGAATTTATTTATTAAATGTATTTACGAGTTTTAAGTAAATACATGAAAAATATTAATTGACGAATATTAAATTATTCAAGGTTCAATTAATATTTATGGGAGCGACGAGTCGGGTTAATGACTTAATTATTATCATGTAATATATATATTACAAGTGAATGATAATAATATTTATGGCTCAGTTTAGTAGTCATAAAATGTCGTTAATAGTGCGTTAAGTATTTGGGGCAGGCGAGGCGATACCGGGTATTTTAATTGAGAACTATAAATACAAGAGGAGGGGAATTTGCCAAAGACTATTCATGGAGTTTATCTCTCCTCTCCTCTCTCCCACATTCTAGATAGAGATGCTCTGGATCCAAGGAGCTCGGATGGAGCTCTCTCTCGGGCATCGCTAGAGAAGCGATGCGGTGGTCGTTGGAGAATCGAAGGCATCGTCGCAGATCCGCGCTAGCACCCAGATTACGACGAACGGCGCTCCCGCAGATTCCTTGAAGCGCGTGTGGACGATCTAGAGGAATTCGGCTTCGGATTCTTCGAGCAGCGATCGCCAACGACAAGCAGACGTCGTGCGCGGCTTTGGATTCAAACCAGGTATTTTACAGTTTAATTTTGTGCTTAAAATCCTCCACGGTGGTCCTCGGCTTTCACCGGGCTGCCCTTCACCGACGTCAGCAAGTTTACGGCGAACGTCGGTGGAAATTTTTTAAAAAACCCACCTATTTGGGGCTTCTGCTGCACGCCCGGTTCCAACACTTGGGCCATATCATTGGCACCGGACGTCCATTTGACGAACTGTTAGCGGCACCAATTTTCCTGGAATGAAGCCTTCCCATTAAGAATACCCCACTGAAGTTCGGGGTATGTTTGAGATATGGTTAGGTTGGATCGTACACAAATCCAAACGGGCCCCCTGAGACTAAAAAGATAATAACTAACAGACCGAGCATCTGATTGACGTGCCATCTATTGTGTTAAGACCCCTATGACGTGGCATACCTTTGAGAAGCTTATTTGTGGCACTTCGTGATAGTTGGAGTATTTCCCAGTAGCTCATGGAGAGGATCCTTGCAGTGACCAGTAAGTACAGTGCAGAGACCTAGTAGATGGTAGACCTGACGACTGCTTGACCGATTCGACTCAGAGTGATTCGTCCAGCCCAGTGGGGACCGCCTGGTAGTTGGCGGCAGACCCACGACGGAGGAGCGCCTTATAGTTGGCGGCAGAACTGCAGTACTCGGAAATAGGAGTACTTCTACAGGCTATTAAGGGGGGCGCCTGGTAGTTGGCGGCAGACCCACAACAGAGGAGCGCCTGGTAGTTGGCAGCTGACCCGCGATACTCGAGAGGAGGAGTACCTCAGCAGTCCAAGGTTAGTGAGATGCTCCTCGGGGCTGCGACAAGCCCACTGTACTCGACAGAGGGGGAGTTCTCTAGTAGCCATGGTTTCGATAATGAAAATCCTGGTTTGAGCTTAGTCAATGACTTTTGTTTTTTCCTCATGATTGATATGGGTCACTATATAACATAGGTATATGTATGGGAATATACCTAAGTAATGGTTATCCATTTATTTCATACCTTATGTATTATCCTTATTGGATTTTTTGAGACCTTAAGGGTCTCGGGGTCCCTGCTGAGTATCGTTATACTCACCCCTGCATAGGCTATGCCCACAACTTGTTTTGTTGGTTGCAGACGATGAACAATGCAGACTGGGTAAAAGAGTAGCAGGATTGGACGGTACCTAGAGGTGGACCACTCTGTGTGACGGTACATGGAGGAGACGAATGGACATGGAGTGTTGAGGAGGTCATCTATATCTACCCTTCAGGTAGGAACGTTGGAGGATGGCCTAGTAGCTTCATTACGTTTCTTCAGTTGTACTTGTTATTTCTTTTTGGGCTTGTATTTTTGGCCCCTTTTACATTCCAACACTTCTTTTGTATACATTTTTTACTTAGTGTTTTGCATCCGGTTGTTTACGTTGTTGTGTTCTTTTAATGTTATAAATGAAATTCCTTCCCAGTTTGGGAATTTATGCCTTTGGTACAAGTAGTCAGCCCCTGGTCTATGAAAGGCGGGATTGGGATAGTCACGATACGGGCCCCAGGGGACAGGTCATCACAAATTGGTATCAGAGGAGTCAGTTCTACCGTAGAACATAGAACTTAGATAATTCCTTTCTGTGAAGAAATATCATTAAGGGTACTAAGTGTGCTTTTCAGTTTAGGGTGTAAAATGTTGGTGGGGGTGGCCAACCTATCCATATATGAGGACCCTAACTTCTGATGTCTGACTCAGTGCACAAGAACATTGATTGCGTCCATGTTTTCAAAAGTTTTCTTTAAGTTATATCAACCAGGTCAGCTCACTAGGTATAGTATTTTGACAGTGTCACATCTATTTCTATCAGGATGCCTCCTCACGGACGACTAGTTAGAGCCATGAGAGTCGTACGTACTAACAGCCCACCGAGCGACGAGGCCTCGGTGATGGGCCCTTTACCAGTGGAGGCACCAGCGGTACTACAACCTGTTGGGCCACCGATTCCATCAGACCCAGGAGCAGATGACGCATGCCACTTGAGTGTGTTCCATGAGTTACAATTCCAGATGCCACCTAGGTTCAGTGGAGAGATAGGCCATCAAGTGGCTGAGGATCAGATGTTGGTTGTGGTGAGAGTCTTTAGACTGGTAGGGACACCAGACGACTTCATGGTGATCCTTTCTGCTAGCCTCCTTTACTCAGCAACAAGAAGCAACAGGCATATGGTGGGGCCTGATTCTCCAGGTGCATAACGAGGAGAAGCTACTTTGGACAGACTTCGAGAGCCTGAAATGGGTGGAGTTTGTCCCATACACCCTTCGACCGGTGCGGATACTGGTGCCACTGCATCTACAGCAGGGTAGGATTACTGTAGCTCAGTACTCAGTGAGGTTCCCCGACCTCTCGCGCTACTCCACCGATATGGTACAATACCCATTTTCATGGCCCAGACCTTCGATCTGGGACCCATGCGAGAGATCATAGATATGATGATCTCACATAGAATCCCGACGCAGGCGAGGGTGCTATAGAGAGCCCTCCTACTGGAGAGTTTCCTTGCTGAGCAGTCTCCAATAGTGAGACCCACTACAAGCCGACACGTAGTGGAGTTTTCTACAGCTGGAGGTAGATAGATGTCATAGAGGTCCAAGAGGACCAGACCTACAGGTGGTCAACCGCATAACTCAGGATCTGTTGTGCATGGCACCAAATGTGGAGACAGATCCAGACAAGCTAGGAGCGGACAATGTTACTCATGTTGTGGGCTTGGTCACATGGCTCATGACTGTCCAACCAGTCATTCTAATGATCAGCTAAAAATTGAATGGCCTCCCAGGCAGAGGCATATGATTGATCGAGGAAGTCCGCAGGGAGGAGGCAGACGTGGCAGAGGAGCTAGACGTGTAGTTGGCGATAGATGACGTTTCGAGGTGTTGCACCTCCATCGACAGGAGGTCCACCCTAACTACAGGGAGCAGGTGGATATGGGAGATCTCAGCTACAAGCAATTGAGAATTATGATCACGGGGCTTCGAAGATGATAGGAGGTACTATCTGTGTCTATTCCACCTTAGCTGCAGTTCTTATTGACGTAGGTTCCAGTCACACTTTTATTTACAAATCCCTCGTTTAGATCTCGGAGATTCCGAAGGAGGCATTGGCTCGATCCTTATAGCTATAGACTCTTACGGGATCTGATTTTACAATTACGCACTGGTTCCGGTAGTTCGAGCTTACTCTAGGAGGTGATAGATTTGGCTGGGATATCCTAGTAGCGGCGTCGAGGCCTTAAGTCATCATCATTGGTGTGGAATGGTTATCTATACTCCATGCTCATATCGACTATATTAGGTCAATGGTGTGGTGTTTCTGCACGGATGGGATGAGGTCTACCTTCAATAGCATGAAGGGAACCTTTGTAGCGCAAGACAGACTTACTCAGAGAAGGGTGAAGCCGATCACTCACCAGTTGTCTTTTCTTACCCTCTGAGTAGTTGATGGGGAGAGTCCGACTTATCCTGTAGTGGTGGACCAGTGCACGGATGTTTTCCCTGATGATGTTCAGGACTAAATCATCACAGAGAGGTGGAATTCTACATTGACCAGTACCTTGGGATGACACCGATATCTACTCCAGCATATCAGATGGCTCCTGCAGAGCTTCATGAGCTGCTGGTACAGCTGGAGGACTTGCAGGGGAAGGGATTCATCCAGCCCAGTGTTTCACCCTGGGAAGCCCCTATTCTGTTCACCAAGAAGGTGGATGGGAGCTTAAGGCTCGGTGTCGATTACTGTCTCCTGAACCAGGTGATCGTACAGAAAAAGTACCCACTCCTGAGGATTGACAACATCTTTGATCAGTTGAAGGGAGCACAGTGATTCTTGAAGATAGACCTCATATCAGGGTATCACCACCATAGAGTTCGAGATGAGGATGTGTAGAAGATGGCCTTAAAGTTTCATTATAGTCACTAAGAGTTCTTGGGAATTCCCTTCGGCATATCCAATGCTCTAGAAGTGTTCATGAGTCTCATGAACAGGTTCTTGCATACTGACCTCGATCTCATTGTTGTATTTTACATCGACGAAATTCTGATCTACTAGAGTACTGAGGAGGAGCATGCCCACCATTTTTAGGTAGTACTGGACACACTCCAAGAGAAATAGCTTTATGATAAGCTCTCGATGTGCCAGTTTTGGATTTGATAGGTTCACTTCATGGGACATTTCATCATGGAGGATGGAGGGGCAGTGGATCCAACAAAGATTAAGGCGATACTTTCTTGGGAGCCACCCAGGAGTGTGACGGAGGTATGGAGTTTCATGGGTTTGGTTGGGTACTACCATAGGTTCATTCCAGACTTCTCTAGAGTTGAGTCACCACTATATTAATTTAAAAGAAGGGGAGACACTTAGTGTGGTTGGAAATACACCATCAGAGCTTTCATGAGCTGAGGCAGAGGCTGACTACTTCCCCCATCTTAAGGATTTCGGAGGAGGGCATATGGTATGTAGTTTACTATGACACATCAGGGACCAGACTCAGGTGTGTCCTAATGCCTGAGTGAATAGTGATCTAATATGGTTCTCGATAGCTGAGACAACATGAGAAGAATTACTCTACCCATGACTGGGAGTTAAAAGTAATGGTATTCGCCTTCAAGATGTGGCTGCACTATCAGATGGGAGAATGTTTTACCATGTACTATGATCACAAGAGTCTCAGTTATATCTTCTATCAAAAGGACCAGAACTTGAGACATCGATGTTAGCCTGATTTCCTCTAGGACTATGACATAGAGATAGTCTATAATCCTAGTAAGGTGAACATTGTTGCAGATGAGCTCAGTTGGAGGACTAATATACGGATTATAGGAGAGAAGACAGAGTAGATGGCTACTTTACAGATATCCTTTGTCGATAGAGATAGAGAAACCTATATATAGTCTCTTACATTCACTCCCATACTTCTTTAGTGATCCAGGGAGGCACATCGTGGGGATTCTAATTGTGATACACGACGTGCTCAAGTTTCCATAGGGAAATCCCTTGAAGGATTTTCTAAATGTGGGGAGCACATCATCCTCTTCAGAGGATGTACCTTGGTGCTAGTGTCAGTTCATGAAGAATTGTTTAGAGAGTTTCACATGTCCCTTTTTTGCGGTACATCCAGGAGTGGAGAAGCTGTACCAGGAACTTCGACGACAACACTGGTGGACAGGTATGAAAAAGCAGTAGCAATGTTTGTCTCATGGTGCCTCAATTGTCAGCAAGTGATGGGAGAGCACCAGGTACCATTAGGGTTGGTTCAGCCCTTTGAGGTCTCGGAGTGGAAGTGTTATGGGATATCTATGGACTTCGTGATGGGTCTTCCACGTACATCCTGGGGTCATGACTCGATTTGGGTGATCATTGACTGACTCACCAAGTCGACCCACTTCCTACCGATCAGAGAGCATGGTTCAGTAGAGAGCTTTATACGCCTCTATGTGATGGAGATTATGAATTTACATGGAGTTCCATCTTCTATTGTCTCCAACCGTGATGCACAATTTACTTCTTTGCCATGGAAGTGGTTGTAGGAACCACTCGGGACGTAGCTCGTCTGAGCTCCACCTTCCATCCTCAGACAGATGGTCAGACTGAGCGGACCATTCAGACCCTTGAAGACATTCAACATGCATGTGTCCTCGACATTGGTCATAGCTAGGAGTATCACATTCCTTTGGTAGAGTTTGTGTATAAAAATAGATATCACTCCACCATATGGATGGCACCTTTTGACGTGTTGTACGAGCGACCTTCCAGATCACCCTTGTGCTAGACTGACCCTGGGGAGTCAGCACTAGTTGGACCAGATATGGTATGGGCTAACACAGAGAATGTCCAAATCATCCAAGAGCTAATGAAGGCTGGATAGAGTAGATAGAAGTCTTATGATGACATGAGATGGAGACCTTTGGAGTTCGAGGATGGCGACCACCTATTTCAATAGGTATCACCATGATGAGGTCTTTGGTGGTTTAGTCGAGGCGGAAAGTTATTTTCGTGGTTCATCAGACCTTTCTAGGTCCAAAGTACAATATGCGAGGTGGATTACCTCTTAGCACTTCCACCTCAGTTGCATCAGGTGAATGACGTCTTCCATGCATCTCAGCTGGGGAGATACATGCACAACCCTTCCCACATCATCCACCATTGAATGTTGGAAGTCGACGATGGGGTGACTTTTATGGAGGTTCTAGTAGAGATTGAGGATCGATAGCATCAAGTCCTATGTGGACGGTTGATACCTCTAGTGTGTGTTGGCTGATAACATGGGATCCTCCAAGAGAGCACATGGGAGCAGGAGGAATAGATGCGTGCTCAGTTCCCACATTTGTTCCCATAGATTGAGTTATAGCTTACTAGGACTTAAATCCCTGAGGTGGGGAGATTATAAATACCCTGAAATTCTGTGGAAATGTCTTTTTCATAAATATGAGGGAATTTTACATAACGGCAAAAATAGACGGTGGGTTATTCCGAGACCCGGTGTGCCTGAAATCAATTTCTGAAGTTTTGTTCGGGTACATTCAGTAAACATATGAGCACGTTTTTATAACTTTTAAACTGGTCCTCAGAACTAAAATACAAGGGCTCTGTTAAACTCGCAACGCCGTTATTCTCTTAATAAAACTTTTAACTCGATAGCCGATGGTCGAGAATAAAAGTTAGTATTTGTTTTTTTATAAAAAAATTATAAAATAAAGTGTGAAACATCATTATATTATTTGAGTCGCATTTGGGTGTGTGGAGGTTAAAACCTAGAAGAGGAGGTTGTAGGTGGGGGACACCACACCTTAACCTCCCACGGGAGGTTATGGTGGTGGGGCCATCCTGAACTCAACCTCCCATGGGAGGATAAATGAGGTGGGGACCACCCAACCATTAACCCCATGAAACTCTTCATTATGTGGGGTGAAACCTTGAACACCCACTTAATGGTGCCACCACCCTTGGGACCTCTCCCCCTTCCCATTTAATTAAATGGACCCAACCCCTTTAATTAATGTGCTAACCTCTCGTGGATTAATTAGGGGAGATAACGTAATTTATTTCTCCATTTTGAATTGTTGTGCCAATGTAATATTAGATATCTCAATAAAATATTATTTTCAATTTGAATTTTGGTGGAAGATGAGAAGAGTAAAGTTTGGGAGAAAAGTTCTTCCAATGAAGAACGCTACTCCCAACGAAGGATGAAGAACGAGAAGAATGCCAAGGACATTCTTTTTCTTCTTCCTCATACTTCCTCCCTCGATTCCTACCGATGTGGAGTGTCTTCCACATCCATCGTGAGATGTCTTCCTTTCGCAACACCGTCAATAGATCGACGACCGTCTCCTAGCACATACGTCAACAATCATCGAGCGAGGTAGGGGTTATTCAAAGATAGTTCTTTCCTTTTCATTTCTCCTATTCGTTCAAAAGAATCAATGTGAAGTATTCTAAATGATTGAAGATCAACTTTATTTCTATTTTTTAACAATTTTTATCACCCCTCAAAATGGAGGGTGCGGGCCAACTTACATGGCCCGAATCCCTCCGTCGATCCTTTTTTTGATGTTCCTTAGGCAGTGTGATTAAGTGACGGCGACGAAGTCAGCAATGACGAAGGTCACGCTACCCGCGTCCTCGACAAATCGTGCTGCCCCCGCGGTGCCCCAGTGCTCCCGACTGCTCACTGTTGGCCGAGCGGCACCCGACCCACCTACCCGCGGCCTCATGATGCCCTGCCCGACGCATGGCCCGGCCGATCCCCAGGCCAGCCACGCGGCCTGCCCGGCCTTGTAGGCACACTTTCTGGCACCCTCGAACCCTACTAGGCACCCCCTCGCACTTCACGGGCCCTCACGCCCTGCCCAGCGCCCCCGAAGCCCTACACAGTGCCCTCGACGCCATGCATCTCCCAGCCTGGGGCCCCCGGTGCCCTGCCGCACCCAGCACCCTGCCGCTCCGGGTGCGGCTCCCCTAGCGCCCTGCTGCGCCCTACCTGGCGCCCCTGGGTCTCTGATGCACCCTGCCCGGTGCCCCTGGTTCCATGCTCCGCCCTGCTCGGCACCCCCGTGCCCTGACCAGCACCCTCATGGAATCCCGGCTCCCTCACAGCCACCTGGCTGAGCTAGTGTCTCAGACCCCTTCCCAGTGCCCTGGACGAACCGACCTAGCTGCTACCTCTCGTACGAGTCATGTCGGGCCGCGCCCTCTCAACGCTTCGGGACGAACTGGTCCTGGCCTTCGAGCCGAGTTTCCTATGTGGCGACCTCCGGGTCGAACCGCCCTCATAGTTCACTGGGCATGGTTGAGCGATATTGGATGGGCCCAGCGGACCTGGCCAGGTTAGATCCAGCGGGTCTGACTAGGTCAGCCAAGACGGGGTTGGGCCGAGTCGGTCTGACCGGGTCAGACATGACCCATGCCCATTACTGACCCATTACCTTATTGGTCCATATCTTTGTCACCAGACATTCGTTCGAAGAACCTTCAGCGCCGCCTGTTTTCATGGAACGAAGTCATCTCATTGAGAATACCCTTCTAGAGTTTGGGGTATGTTTGAGTTACGATCAGGGTGGATCATACACGAATCCAACTGGCCCCCCGGGTCTAAAAAGATAATAACTAACAGACCGGGGGTCTGATTGACATGCCGTCTATTGCGTTGAGTCCCATATGATGTGGTGGACCTTTAAGATAATTTTTCATGCCACTTCGTGATAGTTGGAGTATTTCCCAGTAGCTCATGGAGTGGATCCTTCCAGTGACAAGCTGGAAGTGTGCGGAGACCTAGTAGCTAGCAGAAATGACGAATGCTTGACCGATTCGACTCAGAGTTATTCGACAATCCCAGTGGGTAGCGCTTGGTATTTGGAGGTAGAGCCACGGTAGAGGAGTGCCAAGTAGTTGGCGGCAGACCCACGGTACTCGAAAGGATAATTACTTCCTCAAGCTATTAGGGGGAGCGTGTGGTAGTTTGTAGCAGACCCACAACAGAGGAATGCATGGTAGTTGGCAGCAGACTCGCGGTACTCGATAGGAGGAGTACCTCTGCAGTCCAAGGATAGTTTGAAGTGCCTCAGTGTCATGACAAGCCCGATGTACTCGACAAGGGAGGAGTTCTCCATCATCGATGGTTTCGATAATGAAAATATTGGTTTGAGATGAGTCAATGACTTTGGTTTTTTTCTCATGATTGAGATGGGTCACTAGATTACTTAGGTATATGTATGGGCATATTCCTATGTAGTTTTTATCCGTTGATTTCATACTTTTTGGTTTATTCTTTTTTCATTTTGTGATACCTTGAGGGTCTCGGGGTCCCTACTGATTATCGTTATACTATCCCCTGCACGGATTATGCCCACACACCGTTGTGTCGGTTGAAGACCACAGACAGTGCAGACTGAGGCAGAGAGTAGCCGGACTGGATGGTACCCAGAGGTGGAACACTTGTTGTGATGGTACACAGAGGAGACAGACGGGCATGGAGTGTTGTGGAGGTCATCTGTACCTACCCTTCAGGTATGAACCCCAGAGGAAAATCCAGTAGGTATAACCTTATAGTGAAGGAATTGTTTCAGTTCAATTACACAAATAGGTATTACCTCATCAAAATGACCAACACATTTTCTATCATGACACCCACCAATGTACCAAAGGGATATATAATTTTGAGTCCCACCCATCACGTAATAAGTGAAATTAATTCAGTATAAAAATAAAAAATACCAGTTAATCAACATTCCTTAAAAAATAAATTCCCATATCTGAGGAACCAATATACCGAATGTTATTACTTTCCCTTATCATACTATTTAAAACCATACAAATTTTTATGATGGTTTTATTATACAATATTCTAAATAAATATTAATATTTAAAAAATAATATAGATATAGATGATAATAATTTAAAAATATTCTATGAAAATTTATTTAGGAAAAAAAATTATCACTATCATGAATACCAATATAATTGAATGAAACATTTTAAACATGGTAATGAATCATTATATCATTGTTTTATCATAATTAGATGAAATTGTTCTCATTACATGAACGTTAAAAACTAATGCTTTCACATTTTTAGTAAAAATTCAAAAGTTCCATGTTTTGAAAATATCAACATGAATGTTTTAAAATATATAAAATCATTTCAAGCTTGGTTAAATATTCCTTTAATAAATCATTGGATATTATTAAAAAAATTTAATGAAATATTCTATGGAATTTAGGTACAATGTAAAAAAATATTCCATGCCAATTATAAAAACAAATTTAGTCTCTCTTATAACCTATAATACGGTATCTAGAGTACTACAAGAGAATAAAATAGAATGAAATCATGTAATTTATTTATATATATATATGTTACTAAAATATGTCTGATTGTAAATATAAAAACAAATAAATTTCTGCATGAGTGATACAGACATAAATAATCGTTGTGAAAGATAATATTGTGAAACAAACCATTACCGCATTTATAAATTTTGAATCGTAACCCCTATCGAAGAAATAACATAAAATAAATCATTAACTTCATTGAATATAAATAGAATAATTATATAGAGTATAAAAATAATATTATATAAAAGACATGAGATAAATAAGTGTTGAATATAGCATAAGTCTCACAAAAATAGAAGATTAGAGACAAACCCTTAATAAAGGCACAAATTAATTAATAAGTTACTTTTACCTATAGTGTAATAAACATATATTTATTATAATTATATGACATATTCATATTCATTCTTATAATGTAACACCCATAAAAATTAATCTCGCAACATTTTATTCGACTGTGTGTTTGAAACACTACACTAAGTGCGTAAGGGAATACAATATGGAGAGAATTTATAAAAAAATTTAATAATTAACAAAAATTTAATATATTTTATATTTTGGAATAAATGTGAGACTGGGTTAGTATAGATTTCACACTACAATGAGTTTCATGGATGATATTCATTATATGTAATAGTAGGTTGTATTGAACAACAATAAAATATTACAATATTGCAATTTAATATAATAATATATAACCTTTTGGTTAAAATATATATTGTGATTATGATTATATAACTTATGAAAATATATGGTTTACACAAATATAAAATTAAAACATTATTTACAAATTGATTATAAATGAATAAAATATCCAATTAAATATAAAGTAAATATAATTCATAAAATCATATTCTTATGAACCCAAAGATGTTTTAACTTAATAAATTAAATTAATTACTATCAGTGGATGATTTATATTATATATATATATTATTATTATTATTTTAAACCAAATATTTGTTTATTCATTTAATAGATTTCATAAACATAATATAAGAACACCAACAATATTATAATGAAAAAATAGTATTTTGATTATGTCAATTTTACAGCCCTATAATATAGAAGAGATTTTAAATACAATATCCAAACATTAATATTATATATATGTCAAAAAAACGAAATAATTTAAATAAAAACATAAAATTTAGTTTATTGTGATTTTTTTGTATTTTTATTGTAAGATTCACTTTTTAATTAATAGAGAAAATACTAAATTTTAATTCAAAACTTCTATTACATCTATTATATTAATATAGATATATTATATTATTAGTTGGATTTAAATTTAAATTATATTAAATTTACATTAATTAATTTATATTTGGTCATTTTAATCAACATTACTTTGACATTTGGAATAAAAACATAGAAAACCCTTAGAATATTTTTATTTAAAAACCAACATTGTCTTCCTGTCTGCGGGATTAATTTCCAATTATTTTTGGAATATCTGTGATTCAAATTTCAAAAAGTGAATTCAAAATTTTTAGTAATAATAATTTAAAATTTATAAAATTTTTATTTTTTTAAAAAATTATTGATATTAATTGGAATTAATTGCAATGTTTAAGGTTAAACTATGCTTAAAAATGGAATAAATTGTAATCTTATAAGCCCAAAAGACCTAGAAACTTGTAAAAATCCATTTATGAATATATTACGAGCCAATAACACCTTATATCTAATTTTTACCATTATTTTATCCACATTAAAGGGGAAAAACATGGGTGGAATTCAATTTCTAAAATTTACAAGATTTGCACTCTTTCTCCACTATAAAAGGCCTCCTCTCCTCCCACATCCTCACACCACTCCAGACGCATTGGAATAACTCGTGTTGGCTAAAATATATCATCAAAATAACTCACTTATTTATTTAAAGAACTCCTTGGGGATAATTTCTTCTATATAATCCCTTTGGTGAAAACTAAAAGCATTTTCCCAAAGAAGAGAGATGATCTTTCCTCAATATATTTAGTATTAATCCGTTTCTTCACCCCATTAGACTCCATATTCCATAATAATAAAACAAAAACTATATTCTACATTAATTTATTTTTTTATGTTATGGTTTCAACCAACACTAATACACACTTCCATCTAATGGGTAATAAACATACTCTTTATGTATACGGAGAATTACCTCCTCATGAAATGAGGTTGTTCATTTTTTTTGTACATCCCCATTAATGGATGGTAATTTTAATGTAAATTTCATTTATATATTATATATATGATATTTATTATGTCATTATTATTATGTAAATAATTTATAACCCATACCCTTATTCCTTCCATTTTTTGTATATAAAATAACATCATTTGGGAATGTGTGGACTACCTCCTCCTCTATATAATGTGATTTGTTCACAGTATACATGGAATTTATAAATGATGTTTTGAATTAAAAACATATAATATATGTGTGTTTTTTATTCATTAAAAAATTTCGATTCTATGAATGAAATATATGTTTTTATTTATTTCACTTTTCACACATTAAGCGATTAGGTTGGGCATGGATGTGTTGAATAATGCCTCCTCAACATTATTTGATTCCTTTTATGAAAAAATAATCCTATGTGTAAGTGTATATTATTAAATAACATGATATTTATGTTATAATGATCATTCAAGAATGATATAGTGTTACTTACCTTATTTACATAATGATCACTGAAAAGTTGAGTTGTTAACTAAGCGTATGTACGACCTACAATCCCCATGATTGTAAAATCAATCATTTTTCGTAAAAAACATTAACTATATTTCTGAAAAATATAATTTATATATAAATATTATACATATTTATTTATTAATTATTTTGATATTTTTATATAATGACCCATTTGACAATACTCTATCTACCAGTCACTTTTTTTACACCTAAACCAAATATGGTCAAAACAGCTAATGTGAACATAGATAATGAAGTAGTTGTTTAAAACATTATAATAATGTAATTAATATGTATAATAAATGTGAAAAATATTCTCAAACATTTAAAAATTAACATGAGTTTATTATTATTTAATTTATAAACTCACATGACTAGTTAGACTCAAGGTATGGTATCTCATCTCAATTCAAATTCCATTGAGGTTTACATGTCATTATGCACCAATTCACATTTATATGGTCTATATACCACCATTTTGACAAGTTATATCATGAATTCCCTTGATTCTATTATATTATAAGTTTCATTTTATGTTATTATTTCATCAGGATTATGATTCAAATTTTTTAATACGGTATGGGAGACTATGTATTGTTTAGTGATTATTTTACACATGAATGTTTTAATGATCATTCAATGTTATTTCCATTCATCAACGACAATAACTATTGTTATTACTTATACTGCATTGGGGAAATTATAGATCAATCTATATCCCTTATTAAATATATATATATATTAATAAGGAACACTTTTTGTTAATTAAATTTATTTTTAACAATAATAGGGAATGCTTCGGAAATGATGATATAGGAAGGGACCAATTATAGATATACCCTTGTTGAACCGGTAGTCTCCTAAGATGAGTTAGTAAGAAAAATCAGAATTTCCTAAACTATTTGGAGAATAGATCATGATAGTATTATGGTTAATGTTCTAAATATATGATGTCCAATATTAAATAGTTACTTTCATTTTAGTTATCATTTTCACCCACGAGGGTTTGCATAAACATATTTATGGTTGTATTAATTTAAATTTTAATTAATTAAATAGAATTTGTTTTAGTTTCATACCTTCCTATATTTATTTTTCATTATCTAGTTATTTGAAAGACATGTGTTATAAGTTATTTACTTTAAAATGTTAAATTTTATCACCAGTACAATATTTCTTCCTCTTTAAATACCCTTTTTGAGAATTTAAGATCACCCTTATTATGTTTCATTTCCCTAGTTTCTGATGAATAAATAATAAAATAAGCAATCAAGGATGAATTTTTTTATATTTAATTATTTATCATGTTGTTTTTTCTATTTCTCAATGTAATAGGGTATGGAGTTTATAATCTTGTTTTTAAAGTCTACTAAATGATTTGGTCAATTATGATTTGAATATGGTATATATTCTAATGGAACATATAATGCACCAGATATAGAATTTTGGGGTCAGGATACTAGAGTTGGTATCATTGGATGTTTAGAAACAACCATATAAATTGGATTTAGAAAACATATATTACGGAATATAAACCAATGATATACTTTGAGGGTAATTTTATAATAAAACCCAAAAATATTTGTTATGTTATATATTGTGTGGGTATTCCTAGAAACACTAACATGTTGGGATACTATTAATATATATTATTCTTGCACAAATGTACTGAGGGGTAACAACTCTAACAAGGTTTGTTGGGCCGAACTCATCATAACATGGTACATTACAAGGATACTTATAGCACTTCTGGTTTGAATCACTCATGGGATACTCTTAGGATAATTAATATTCTCATTATAAAACATTATAATGGATTTTTACAACAATAATCCTATGTTTAATGAAAGGGGGTTTATATTAAAGACAATTTTTCACTATATAGATATCATAAAAATGATTATAGTGTCTTCTAAAATATTTAAATTTATTCTCACGCTATGGTTTTTGGTTTTATGAAATTACATCCCCTATATGATAAACTCTAGACCAATAAAGAACATATTTAGAAATAAAATAGATAATTTATTTATGTAGTATGGTTGTATTTAAAAACTTATATCAAATGATACAAAGTGATTAATATTATTTCATGTATTTTCATTATATTATTTTAAAAATTATATTATTATGGTTGTAAAAAATCACAAAATTTATATTGGGGGACAAATAATAAATATCATAAAGGTTGCAAGTCTTGAACACATGACTGATGAAAGAAAAGGGTTTCACAATAGCCACTGAACTAAGTAATTTTCTGGTTTAATATGTCATTGTTTTTAGTTTAAAATTTTGATAAAGAAAGTCAAATTTTTTACTAAGAAGTTCAAAATTTAAGTTTTTTTAGAGTAATTGAGTAACCATAATAACATTGGAAAATAGTTAGAGGCATATATTTACACTTGACACTACTTTATATGCCTTATGATCCATTAAAAGTTTATACATTTTGTTGATGGATTAAAAGTTAATTTTTGCATATATATTTCATGGATTAATTTATGAATTATATGTTTATCAAATAAAAAACCTAATATAGAATTTTTCATATGAATTAAAATTGTATCATGTGAATAAATTTCCATATAATCGTTATAAGTTAAATAATTACTCAATATTAGAACAACAGTTAAAAAACAAATTTTCATAATACTTTAATTTTTATTGAACTAATTGTTTTCTAAAAATTGATATATTTTTGGGTTTGAAGCCATAAAATATCATTTGACAAATAACTTGATTTTTATTGATGACTTCAATCACTCTATAAAAATATTTATTCTTTTCCTCAATGTATGTATTTCAACATTCAACAAATGATCTCATATATAGAGACCTAGTTATATGTTATTCCATGTGAACATTGTACTTCCCATTCTCTCTTTTCTATAGTATTTCATTTGAAACATTCTCCGAATATGGTATTTTAGACATAGGAAAACGAAAAATATATATTACAATGATCAAGTTTAAATTCTGATGATACAATTGAATTTTTGGGGGAGAATATAATGCCCAGAAAATATAATGTAAGAACATTGTATTTGATAGTGTGTTTGACACAAGAAAGCAATAATATAAGGAAATATAATATTACAAGGATATATAATATATTTTTTATTTCAAATAAATTGAATAAATTTTATTGGTTTAAATTCATGTGAAACTAAGTGATCATATGTCAAATGCAACAGTGAGTTTCTTTGATGGCTTTCATTACACACAAGACTCATTTTAACCAAACAACATTATATTATTAAAATTATATTTAATAATTTAATAAGGTTTAAATAATCATTAAATTAGATTATATGGATAGTATTAACTATATTATGAATTTATATGGTTTAAAAAAATATTAAATTAATTCATTATTATAAATTATTTAGAAATTTCTATAAGAAACCAATAAATATAAAAGAATTTTTTTCATAAAAAGTTATTTTTTATCCCAATTATTTTTAACATCATAAATTAAATTAGTTCCTATCATATTATTATTTTAATTAAATATATACATATTATATATCAAGTTATTTTTTTCTACAAATCTAATTTATTTGATAGTCTTTAGATAATGACCAACACAATTTTATGCAAAAAAATTATTTTTTTTAAGAATCATTTATTACATTATAGTGGGTGAACCATTTTAAATTCAATTTTTCACTTTTATATAATATATTAGTATTACTAAAATTCATAATTGAAATAGAAATGGAAATATATTCTTTTTTTGTGTTATTTTTTAAGTTTCACATTTTAATGAATAGTGAAAATACTGAATTTTAATTCATGAAATCTTCTTTATATAATATACTTATAGGGATAGAAGATATTTTAAATTAATTTTAATGTTTAATTATTTTAAATTATTATTAATTAATAATATTTAGGAAATTTTAATCAATTACATTTGTTTATTTTTTATAAAAACATAGAAGACTTTTGGACATTTTTACTTTAACAACCATCATTGTCTTCCCATCTACGATATGAATTTTAAATTAATTTCTAACAATTATTTGATTTGAATTTCAAAAAATAGATTCCATATGTGAAATTATAAAAATAAAATGTTGATAATATATTCAATATGTATTTTTAATAAATATAGTAGTGAATGTAATTAAAATTAATTATAATGATTGAGGTGAAATTAAGCTTAACAAAGAACTAATACTTAATCTTAAGGTGCCAAATAACCTAAAAACATGTAAATATACATTTAATGGAAATATATAGATATTATAATACATTTTATATAACATTAATCAATATTTTACACACATTAAATGGAGAAATAGTGGGTGGAATTCATTTTCCATGATTTACAAGAGTGTCACTCCTACTCAACTATAAAAGGCCTCTTATTCTCCCACTTTTTGGAACCCATAAAACCAAATTAGATAGAAAAATATAGAAACAAGTATCCCCTAAAAATAAATATCATAATACTATAACCATCCCCTTGGAGAGAAATCCATCCTAGGGTTCCCATTGATGTAAACCAAATGGAGTTACACAAAAAAGAGGTTACATTATTTCTCATGTTCTTTATATTTATTAATTTTCTTCACCCCATAAAATCACCTTTTTATATTAAATATAATTCTAAATATACTTTTTCATTTTATGTTATTTTTTATACCTACACTTATACAGACTTCCTTCTAATTCCTAACAATCTTACCGTTCGTGAGAACGGTGAATTACCAAATCATGAAATAATGTTATTTATTTCTCCATTACCAGCATTCATAGATGAGAATTATGATTGATACACTATTCATATATCATATATATTATAATTATTATGTCTTAATAATTCTTAAATTCATATATAACATGTACCCTTATACATTCCTTTTTATGTATATAAGAAAAAATCATTTGTTGAAGTGTGGACTATTGCCTCCTCAATATGATTTGATTCCTTCACACTATACATGTAATTTATAAAGGATGGATTTTATTCAAAATATGAAAAATTAATTAAATATATATTAAATTAATACCATAATTAACTTTCTATTGAAATAACATATCATTTTCAATATTACCCTTTTAACATTCAAAAAGGTTATAATATCGATCGTGGAGTTGTGGTCTATATCCTCCCTGACACGATATGATTCCTTTTACACCAAAATAATCTGATGTATATGAAAATATGATTAAATAAATTTTTTATTATTAAATTCTCATTTTGAAAATATATTTTGTTACAATCCTTTGTTAATACAATCACTGAAAAATGGGAATGTTACTCATTCGTACATGTGTACTACCATCTCCATGATTGTAACATCAGTGAATTTTCCATATCAAGAATTAGTGATTTGTTTTAAAAGAATAATTTACATATAAATATGATAATTATGACATTATTATTATTCTTGATATGTTTATATATGGCTCCATTGAGCATATTTTATCTATTGAATGCTTTTTTGACTCATAAACCGAATATTGTCAAAACAACCAATGTAAACATAGTTGTCTACGTAGTTGTTTTCAATATTGTAATAATTAAATTAAAAGTAATAATAAATATGAAAAAGATTCTGAAAAAAGAAAATAATTAACAAATGTTTATTATTCCAGAATATATAGACCCATCAGATATGTCAAAATCAATGTAAGGTATCTCATCCCAATTTACATTCCAATATTACTTATTTGTTTTTAAAAACCAATTTTCATTTATATGGTGCATATAATACCCTTTTGACATTTAAAATCATGAACATCATTATATTAATGATTTTATATGTTTAATTTAACGTTATTACTTCGTGGGAATTGTGATTCTGATGTATCAAAGTGGTACAGAACACATTGGAATGTTTAAGGGTTATTTTCCTCAATAATATTTTTATGACAATTCAATTTAATTTCCAATCGTCGTTGTCAAAAACACTTATAATTAATTATCCCCCATTAGAGAATATATTAATAAATATTAATAAATTATTTAATAAATAGATTTAGTGACATGGAACACTATTTAATATTTAATTTGATTATTTTATATATGAGGAATGCCTTGGACTAATTGATATAATTGGGCCCAATTATAGATAACCCCATGAAGAATCAGTAATCTCATTATATGAGTCAGTAGGAAAAATCATAATTGTTTAAACTATATTCAGAATATAACATGACAATATGTTAGTTCATGTGCCTGATATAGGAATTCCAATATTAAATCATTTCCTTTGATTCTATAATATTTTTTTATCCATTTTGTGATAAGGTGTCTGTTGGTGCATTGCATTCTCAGTTCATTAAATAAATTTTGGGCATTTTAGTTTCATTCTATTAGATATTTATTATTTTCTTATATATTTATTTGAATGGAATGTGTTATATTTATTTACTATGCCATGTTGATTATTATCATTTTTACAAATTTCTTCCTCTTTACTTTCCCTTACTGGGCATTTTAGATAACCTTAATATGTATTTTACTATGTCATGAAGAATAAAAAATTGAATAATATTTCATGGATGATATTCCATTTATTTTATGATTTATCATGTTTTTTTATATATCCTAATGTAATATGGGTATGGGGTATATTATCTTGTTTTAAAATACTGCTATGTTGTTTTTTCCCTTGGGATTTGAAGCTTGTATCTATGCCAATTTAATCTGTAATACACCTGCACTAGGATTTATGGGGTAAGAGTTCTACATATAATATCTAATTTGAATAATATACAATATTTCAATGACACATTATTAATAATTATTTATTGAAATCATTGTTTCATGGTATTATCTAACATGTTTTTCATTTATGTTTTTGTTTGAATGTTCTAGTCATCATATATTCATCATGAATCGATAATTTATAGTACTATAATAATTATATTAGTATCTTATATATTTATTATATACATATTTATTATCATCATTTATAGTTATAAATAGAAAATTATATACACTGTTAATAAAGATGTTAGGTTGTATTTACGCACGATAGTTGCTTTCACTTTTCTACATAAGGAATGAAAGAATAGTAAATAATAATTCACTATTAAAAGTAATTATTTTATCATATATATCATATATATTCATTAAATATATCCATATTACCATCCAAGTAAATAATAAATGAATTATAGACCCCATCACTTCGTGGAGTTGGATGTCCACACGTATGCACAAATTACATTTTAATTTTCCTACAGATTGGTAGGTAAGAAGGTATATTTGAAATTATAATTACTTAAGAAAAATTAATTTATAAATTTCATATTTATTATTTATCTCCATAATTATAATCATCCACGGAATGTGGTGATGAAAGATTATTTATAGCGCTACATTTATACAAAATTTCATGTGTAAGAACATGTATTATTTTTTCTTATCATATGTTAAAGAAGATATTGGAAATGTATTTAAAAATATAATAATAATAGTACAATATATTTTTCATATCATTCATATTATTTCATTTGGTATTTAATCAGTTTTGATGATAAAATTTTAATGATTTGGTAAGGTTGATTACCACCTCTTTGGTTGAATTTAGATATATTATTTCTTAAGGACCCTTGGAATGGTCTCTTAATAATACCATTCTCTCGAATCATAAGATAGGATAATTTATAAGAAAAATTGGTAGGGATTGGAAGATCTTGATGTCTTTGGGTAGTGTAATGAACTGATAGAATGTGGTGTCCTTTAATAAGGAAGGGAATTTCCACATATGAAATTTCTAGAAGATTAAAATATATTTAAATAATTCTAAATAAGAATGATTATATATGGAAAAGAATCAAATAAAAATACATTAATGTCTAAATATCATAATACAATAAAATTTAGATTGTATTTGTGTCATTTCTTAACTTATTGTTTGGTTCAACCATGTTGTGAAACAAATTTAATCACAAATTGGGAAAGGGAATTTAAATAATAAGATGTTATAATTTTACAAATAAGGTAATAGTGGGATAATAAATGATCATGAAATTAAATTCTAAGAAATTTAATGTAATATTTATAATGTTTTATGATCTTTAAAATATTTTAATTATTTCTCAAAATATTTCTAACATAAATTAATATTAATAAAATTTTATAAACTAATCAAAAAATTTGACATTGAAATCAATTTTACAATAATGAAATTTTTATATAGACATTTCATATAACACTAAAATGTTATTATTATCTATTAAATTCATTGATCACAATAATTAACAGAAATTTTATTATGTATAATAATTTTAAAATCAATGATTTTATTTTTAATTTATGTATTAAAAACTATATCATTATTGCGTAAAAATTTATTATAATCTAATTATCATTAAAAAAATATAAATAAATTAAGATAATAAAATATTAATTTATCCTTAAAATAAAAATTTATAACAAAACTTGTCCTCTTTCTATCCCATAGAATAAAATTAGACATATTAAATTCAAGAGATTATGAATTTGTTACTAATTCATCCATTAAATTAATATGAACATCATAACTAATGGAAAAAAGAACCAATTAGAAATATATTCAATAAATTGATGTAAATGTCTAGAATTCACCCTTATATTAGTATGAAGGGATCTATTTTTTAATATTGTGACATTATCTTGTATTTTAACCCAAATTTAATTATTTCACCCTTACATATGAAATAAATATTTACCATAGTTACAATTCATAAGGAAAAAAAATATTAAATATTTTAACAAAAATGAACATCCTAATTTTAAATACTATATCATTTTTTTCTAATTCAATATCTATAAGTTTAAGAAATAGATTTATGATAACAACTAAAATTACAATAGAAACCAATTTTAAAGAAAAATTCCATTTTAAGTATATATTTTTTATAAAAATTGAACAATAACATTGATAATAATGGACATAATTTTATTATTAATAATAGAAGTGATAAATTTTAATTTTAAAATGATTTAAAAGTAAATTAAATTATTAAAATTGTTGATAAAAAATTACAGCTTTCCATATAAAATCAATGTTTTTTCCATAATCACTAGAAAATAATATTTCTCAGAAAAATCTAAGAAATTTAACCTAAGAGAATTTTTTTATGATAATTTCAAATTTTATTTTTTTTATCATGTAAATTATTTATGATCCCAATAAATTATTTATAAGATATTCTCTCAAGAAAATATATAACATATTTTTAAAGGTAATTTAATTTGAAGAATCAAATGTATTTACTTAAAATGGAATTCCTATTTCCTAATAAAATATCATGAAATTTATATTAACTAGGTCCTTTATATATATTTCAAAAATAATTTAGCCTTATTCATTCCTCCAATTGAACATCATTTCATTAAAAATAATATTAAAATTATAAAATTTTATTTCTTTTTCAAGTATGTTGTTGTGTGTGGTATACACTATTTAACATAATGTTGTTTTAAAATATGTCGGTGTTAAAAATTAATTATCGATTACTATATAATAAATAATTATTTAAATTTATTAAAGATATAATTTTAAAATTTTATCTCCTTTTATAGTTTAATATCATTTTCTTCCACTAAAAGTAATCTTATAACGTAGACAATAACATTAGTTATAGAAATGTTTTCATAACAATCATGATATATCTTTATTTTTGTTGAGGGATATATATTCCCAATTTTATATGGATATATTCATAAATATAATGCAGTCATATGAAAAATAGTATATCATATTTTTCATGGTTGGGATCTCATGTGTTTATGACTATGAAATAAGGTTTATATATTTCTTGAATTATTCCACTAATATCGTGGTTATTCATTATTAGTTATCTAGATAAATTTAGGATAAAGACTTAATATGGAATTATTTTATAGGATTATCATATTCATCATATTTTATAGATATTATTAGTGTATTATTTTATAATATTCTAATATTTTATAGATTATTCTTACATGGATGTCAAGGAAACGTCCATACGATCTATATAACTACATCAGTTAGTCTATGATTATGTAACAGAAATAATTACATTTAAAAAAATTCTCTTTCATGAGTAATGATATGTTAAAAAGAATTATTATGATTCATTATTTCATTCCCTTTGCACATTTTAATAACAATAATTAGGGTTGTATATTTTGAATCTAACTCATTATGGTTTCAGTAATATAATTGGGTGTTTCATGTTATTATGAAATAACGACTTATGATTTCCAATAATATATACACACATAATATACATGGGGAATTCTATCTGGTCATCCATGACCACAATATCACTTTTCATATATTCTCATAAATGTATTTTACCATTAGTATGATGTGTTGTCTATGAATCCTATATTATTATAGTATTGAAATTTCAATAAACATTGATGTAAAAATATATGAAATTATGGATTTTATGCTACCTAGGAAACATTAGTAGTGGAGGATGATAAAACAAAATAAATTATTTTCTTATTTGTATATGGTTAGTGATAGAGTATTACTATATATACTAAAAAGGAATTTTATTTTGGTTTGATAAGTCAAACGTTATTATATCTGAGACCACAATATTGGCATTATAAATTTTTACATTACTATAGTAGTAGTTCTTAAAATTTCTATAAGTTATGGGTAATATCACATATTTCTTCATAGGAATATTTATATTTATCAAAAAATTCATGTTTCATTATATGAATTTGGTTTATCTGAGTGATTTCAGACTATGTTGTGTATTTTAAATAGTTATTATTCCATAAATTATATTTTAATGTGTCATGGGATAAATAAATCAGTTCCAACACTTATATCTAGATATCATTCATGTTACAAGAGAAAAATTAGCATCATGTCTTTAAAGATCCAATAGAGAAATTGAATAATCAATACCATATGTTTGGTGATGATTAAAAATAATGTCAGAACAAATTTTTTTTATATATCTAAAGGGTATGGTTATAATTATTTCATAGTTATTAAATATTATAAATTAATTAAATTATTACTAGTATAAGAATAATTCATGATATACGGCTTATTGAGATAACATATGAATGATGTGGTGAAGATATATTGATTTTTGAGGACTATTACATTGAAAAAATTTCCTTGGATGAAAAAGTATTTTTAATTATGAATATAACATAACATTGTTAAATAATTATAATTAATTTTTCATCTCAGGTTCTTTACATTATAAAACTTCTATGTATGAAGTGTTCAGCGAGGTCAGGGTAACTCATTTCAAGAGTTTTTAAAAATCCAGTTTTCCCAATGGTGAATGAGGGATGTTACATCGAGATGGTAGATAGTAATAGAAAATTTCATCGATAGGTCTCTAGTGGTGAGTCGGGGTTGTAGATCGCAATGGTTTTGTCAAGACCGGTGACTCGTCCACTTGTAACATGGAATGGAGAGTCTTTCACTAGTGACTCTGAATTCTATATCATCCAATAGTACATTTGAATGATGAGTTTTCCACTGGTAGCTCTGAATAGTGATTTTTCCACCAATATCCTGGAATGGTGAGTCACTCACTGTTAGCTCTGACTGGTGAGTCATCCACTGGTATCTCAAAATGATGATTCTTCCACTGGTAGCTCATAACAATGAGTCTTCCATGTGTAGATCACATCTGGTAGTCATGAATAGTGTGTCATAATGGTGACTCTCACCAGTAGATCACACTGGTGACTCACCTAACAGTGAGTCATTTCCAATTGTTTTTAAAAAATCTAGATTGAACTAGTTCATCTAGTTTCACCACATTAATGATTTATTTGATGTAAAATTAGGATAATACCATATTAAATGGTTTGGAGATGTTTCAAATTTTGTCTATCTTCTATAAACCTGAAGCTTCCCTTGATTTCTAAACAGCATGGTCATGGTCATGATCCACCTATAATATCATTTAAAAACATTTCATTATTTATAATGGATCTGGTTTTTCTAAATTCAGGATCTAATCATCCTATTCTGTTTCCCATTCTCATATTGATTCTCCAATCCATTCATCATCAAGGAGTCGTGAACTTCTGGTCTATACTTTGAATCATATTTTCCCAAATGTTTCTTCATGCTATATGCAAACCCCAATTTTGGTGAAATAAGGAATTGTAGATCATATTTTCTTCAAGGTAGGGATTCCTTCAACTCTCCTTTATTCATGTATCTTCTGGTGGTGTGAATATCTCTATTATGAAAATATAAGAATACCAAATAAATAATTATAATTGAATCGATTTAATATTATTATTTAGGGATGAAAAAATGACTTATGTTCAACTTTTATATCTTCAAATATTGTAAATTGTATGAACTATATGCTTACAAAATATCATGGTCGTTGGTGGTCCTTAATTGTGAACAAAATTTTACTGAATTCTTTTTTTCTTATTCCTATTATCTAAATTCATGGAATCAGTTAATCATGTATATTTAGAAAAATTAAAATTATTCCCTAGTATCTATTTAAATTTTTAATTACACCATTGATTTAGAATTTTAAATTTAACAATATCCACCTTTGTGAAAACAAAATCTGTTGTGTTATTTTTGTGATGTGCGAGTTGATATGGGTTTCATGTTTTGGGAAATCTAGATGGCTGTGTTATACACTCAGGTTGTGATTGGTATGAGTGGTTATATATTGATGGGTGATGTGTGGTTATGATGTGGGCCTACCGATAATTGTTGTAAAGTGGTGTGTTTATGGGTTTTTATATAAGTTGTGTGTTTTTTAATGATAGGATGGATTTGTTAGCCTGAATTTGAATAATGGTGATGAATTTTGTTGGTATGGGTAATCTGCCCGATGATACTTCTTGATATTCATGCCCAAATCATCACTCTGTATACCAAGATTTGTTTTCTAGGACATGAATGGGTTTCAAATTTAGAGGAAATGTGAAGTGGGTAATGTACATTGGATCTTTTCCCTTCATGTGTCATTTCCCATGTGGATTGTTATGCGATGTTCTTGATAATTTTCATGATAATAATGAAATATATGAATTATTTAGTAATGAATTATATTTCATTAAATGAATTGGGTGGGGCATGATTTGACTACTTTCTTGTTGTGCGGTTGTGCGTTTAGAGTGTTTAGCTAGGATGACAGTTTTATATGATGGTTTTTTGTTGAGAACACGTAGGTTGGGATGATTGATTGGTATCTATATGTTTTAAATTTATTATTTTATTTCTATATATATCAAACACTTTTTGATAACTAGTGCTAAACACCCCCATCATCATGATGGAGGGTTCCTTTTCGAAACATCTCGGGGGGAGGATGGATGGATGACCACCAGCATTTCCCTACTGCTTCTTCCATGCAATGAGAACCCAAGAATCGTAAGTTATGTTTTGGTTGTGAGGCCTAGCTGTCTTCGGGTGAGTTGTGCTTTCCCTGGTATCTTTGGGATGAGAAGTATTGTACATTCCAAAATGTCTTTGGATGAGGTGTTTTTTGTGTCCAAGGATTCTATGGGAGGGATTTGAGGTGGTATGTGGTCCAGTTGTCTGTGGGTAGGATGTGTCATGGTTTTTGACCCAATAGTCTATTGGTAGGGTGTGATATGGTTGTGAGGACCTAATGTGTGTGTGTGGGATATGATGATCTTCATTTAACAAAGTGATGGGACAAGTTTTGAGGCCCAATCGAGAATTGTGGGGGGGGGGGTTGTGACATGGTACTTTTGGAAGAGGTGGGAGTGCCAGTGAATATTCCATTAGGGTGTGAGAGGGGATAATCAGCAGAGAAGTGGTATGAGGTAAACATTCGCAATGTAATTAATATAATACATTACATGACTTGTGTTACTTGATGACTGTGTCATTGTGAGGGGGGATGGGTTGTAAGCCTTTTTTATGTGATGCTGGTTCTATAATTTGTTCAGATGATTATTAGTATACATCTCTCACATGTGTAGGAGAGACTTTGTTTTCTACAACTAAGTATACCAATATTCTCATCCAACGTATGTCAAACTACATTTAGATTTCCTATAGGAATATGTAGATCATGTTGGGCATTACTAGCTCAGAATTTTGGTCAACTGATCTATCGCTTCTTAGCCTTTCTTTTGGTATTGACATTTTATTTTACTTGTATTTTTTTAGTTAAATTTTAATCATGCATGTAGGATGGATTTTTGGATTCTTTTACACATATATGTATTAGAGTTGTTTATGGTTGAACCATATTATCTCCCATTCTTTATTTTCTATAAAGGGAAATGCTTCCCATTTTGTGAGATTGTATACCCTTGGTTCTAGTCTCCAAATTGGGGTCTACTGTAGGCGACACATGGAGGTTCATTATCTCTCTACATTCATTGCCAACTAAGTAGGGATATATTTATAGGGAGGGGGTGATGAAAAAATGGAATCATTTCACGATGCAGGTCTTGACAACAATTAAAATGAAAATAATGTTCCACCCATTAATGAATTGTTAAATTGTGACCATAAATTATTAATTATATGACATCTCATGAGTGACAATTTAGAACTGTGGGGACCATGTGTTGGTAATTAGTCACTAAAAATCATTATTATACTTACCAAAAAACATCAAATATTATAATAAACCCAACTGAGTAACATTAGATGATTTACATTTTAGAGATAGTAATCGTTGGAAAAAAATTCAAGCGGGTTTGGTAATGTTGTTACTGATTAATGGAGACTTTATTATCCTTTTATAGGATATGCATAAATCAAATATAATAAAAAGACTATGAAACCTAAAGAAAATTATTTATTTAGAGATATTTTATTTAAATATTCTAAATATAATTGTACAATGTTTTTTTTGTATTAATATTTTGTTGATGTGTTTGAGATATTTCAGTGTTTTCGTACTAATTTGTGATATTTAATATATTTAATACTTCCACAATGGCTAGATAGTTTTTGAATGTCTTCCATATATTAAAATTTATAAATTACTTTATTATGAATCTCACATGATAGATTTTGTTGATAATTATATAAATATATATGTCACATTCATTTAATGTCTAGTTGAAATATAAATAGAATAAAAAATGTAATTCCCAAAACAGTCCTTACAATTGTTTGTGATTTTTTAGAAACATTTTATTTTGTAGGGACATGAGTTTTTTAAAAATTCACATATAATATTTCATTAAAAATATATTTTTTAATTAATACATTTATATTATTCATAAGTAGTGTATTTTCTACTATTTTAAATTATTTATTATGGATGAGATTTTTGGGGATAAAGAATTTGTTTTTATTTTTTTGGTAGATTTATCATTATTTTATGTGTTTATACAATTTAATAAACAAATATGTCATTAATATATATATATATATATATTATAAGATAATATTTTACATTTAATTTCCTTTTTAATTTTTCTATTTAATATAAATGTAGATGAAAATGATGGGAAAAATATTTTAAATCATTTGACCCCACATTAAATAAAATAAACCAAAATTAAAAACATGTCCTTGTTAGTTCTTATAATTTGTAATTCAATTATGTTTTATTGTAATGGTAAATATTATTAATTCTAACTACACATACATCAAAATCATATAATCATTTTCATAACCATGTTTTGGTTTATTAATGTATAAAATTGTTTATTGGTGTGGATTAACAATGATTAGATAACAATACTAGATTTTAAAAAGTTAAAAAATGATGCATTGCGTTAAAAAGTTTATTTTTTTTATTTTAGTCATATTACTTTAATATATTGTTATAAATAGAAAGAAATATTAGCATGAAATTATTTTATATAATGGTTTTCTTGGATTTAGATAAAACTATATGGTTATTTTTTCCATGTCATGTTGGAAATAAAAAAATATTATAATTGAAAGGAATTAATATTATTGATTTTAAGGGATATATTTACATCATAATATCATTTTTATTAAAGATGTGAAAAATTTAAATATGGAATAATTTATGGGGATACATCATGGTTCTATTAGGATAATTTTGGAAATTACATAAAAATATATAAAAAATATGACTTATATTATTAGATTTCATCATAATAGAAACAATACATATTATGAAATGAAGGATATATAAAATATTCTATGTGATTCATTGATATATTTCTTCATTAACCTAAAAAAATTGTGTATTGAATCAATTTTATGTGATATTCATGTATTATATTTTGCTAGTTCATAGGATTTCAAATTTTTCAACATTTTAATTTAGATTTTATTAAGATGGATTAGTCATGGTATTTTTTAGGGATATATATTCATTTATTTTGATATTTATGTTGAAGGAAAAAAAATTGATAGGAAAACCTATTATTATTTATAGTTATATTAGATTTTAAATTATTAGTAGTTTTGTGGTATTAATTGTTTTTTCAATGTTGATATAGGTAATTTAAAATAGTAACATGATAAAAAACATAGAAAAATACAATTGATGAGAAATTTATAAGATTTTAAAATCTAATAAAAATTGGATAATAATTTTTTTTAAGGATTAAAATCATTAAATATAATAAAATTTAATTTTAAATGTATAATAATTATAATAATAAAAAAATGATGTTATTTTTATAATTTTCATTTTATAGAGTTGATTGCGTTTTGTACTAATTATAAAGAGTGGTTTTTAAAATTTTATAATTTCAATAGTTAATTATTTTTTAAAACATGGTAACTATGTTTTATCATTTTATATTCAATGGTATGACATATGTTAATGATTTGGATGGGTATGATATACAAGATTTGGAATCTTTCATAGTAATGAATAATTTAATATGTTTTCCTAGTCATATATTACAGTACATTTTAGAAGAGTATATTTGGAATAGTTTTGGTTGTTGTAGATAAGGTGATATTATTCTTATTTTCATTAGACAATCTTCTATATATTTTTCATGAGGTTAATTTTAATATATATTTTAAAATTGTATAATGATTTTCTATTTTATGATCTTTCATGGAAGGATCATGATTTTTTGTTGGTATAATGTTTTATTAAATTATATTAATACGATTAAAAGAATTGTATATCATATTTGGTAAATAAAAATGTGGGATGTGAGATTCTAACCATAGAAATAATTTTAATTCTTTAAATAACATAGTATTAAAATTGTTTTTATATAAATATTTTAAAATTATCATTGAAATATAGTTTTTGCAGATTTTTTATCACTTAATTGTGAATGTATATATAAGATGTACTGGTTCAAGTAATTTTTGTATGTGGTGTGGTGGATTTTGATGCTATATGTTGACTACTGGACAAAAATATATTATATTTTATTATAATAATTTTACCTATTTTAGTTATTCATAATTTTCTAAAATACATATATATTATATAATTAAGATATCAGTGCCAATCCATTTGAAAGATGATAGGTAAATGTTATGACCAAATATGCATATTTAAACCAATTAATTTTCATTATTTTCTAAACATATACAACAATTTCAATAATTATAATGAAAAATCGTCATTCTAGAAATATGAGATATATATATATATATATATGAGTAAGAGTTGTCATGAATTAAAATTTTCCTTTGATTACATTGGGTTTTTTGGTTCTATATGTCTATATTACTCAGGAATATATTCATATTGAGTTTTTAGGTCAAGTAATTTATCAATGGTATTGTTTCTTATTATTTATTTTATATAAATGGTATTCATATAATAATTACTTTTCCTATCATTAATGTTAGTCACCATCCTATTACCTTTTAGTAGTGGGTTTATGGGGTTTATTGTTTTCCCTTATCATTATTAGGTGGAGTTATGGTAATGTCAACATGTTATATGTCTACAAATGAATTAATAGAATGACCAGAATACCCTCAAATGAAAATGAATTAAATATTCATGAAAACATAAGAAAATCGCAATGAAGAAATTTCTAATATTCTAAATATCATAAAATATATTGAAATAAAAAACAGAAAGAAAAAAATATGATAAATTGAAAATTAAAAATACCCATTAAATATGATGATAAATTAAAAGGTTGAATTTCATAATTTTTTTGTCTAAGAAATTACCATCAAATTTAAAAATTAATAATTTAAGAAATGTAACCTTAAATTAAATAGCCAAATAAACAATAAATAAATAAAAAATAGTGAAGTATCATTTCTAAGACATTAGATACTTTTGTAATAAACTCAAAAAATAATTTAAATTAATATATGCCACAAAAAAAAATATGTGTATTGTTTTCTAAAACATCAAAAGATACCAATTTACCATATATACTTATGTTATCATATACATGAAATTATATATGTTATTACATTCCTAATGAATTCATGGACATAATCCATGTCATAACAATTACCACTAAGGGTCCCACAAAAACATGTAAGTGAAAAATTTCATCAACAATATATTAGATAATAAAAGATATATGGTATAATCATCCCTATTGATGTGTAATATGAGAGTTAAAAAGTTGTATACTAAATTTTTATATTACAATATGGTGTAATATACAACAATATATTATATTAAATTAATGATAAATCATATATGTCATACATTACAAAAGAGATCCGTGATTTTTTAATGAAATGTATATATACAAAATAAAAAACTTATATGAATAGAAAACATTATTGAAAGTCCCTAACCATTAAATAAAGTAGACTCGATCCCCATCATGATATTTTTGTAAAGTTTCTTATGATATGAAACATTTCTGGAAATATATTAGAAAAAAATATATCAGATGAGGTTAATTTGAAGGTATTGAGCATAAATCCTAGTAGAAAATTTCCAATGTGACCAAAATAATATCCAATATATATGTGTGCATCTAAAATATTAATTCATAGTGATAGATATCTATCTTTTATGATTATTTATAAAATAAAATGATTAGTAAAAACCCCATATAGTTAATGAAACCATATTTGGACTATACTAATATATTCAACATGGAATCTCAAGCTTTGATCATAGTATCATGTTAATATTTGCACTTAATGGATAGTCCTCATAATGGGAAGTTAACCCTATATTCTCCACATATATTTATAATCAGGATAATTGTATTGTAATATTAGTTATATAAAGATTTATTACTTATTATTTTGAAAAAAATATAATTATATGAATGAAATACTATCTTAAAGAGAGTCCAATGCTCTAAATGATATTATTCTAAGATGTACACATAAGATACTAGTTTACATTGTTTTATACTCTATAACTATTAATTGACATAGATAAATGATCAATATAATAGGGAAAAATTGTTTTCCTATAAAAACCTAAATGGTATTTGACCTAACATCGTTACAATGTTTTTTTAATTTCTAATTTTTGAAATTATAATAGGATTTTATATCACCTTAGGATACTATGTGAAATGCATTTTACATGTCTAATAAATAAAATATTAAAATATAGTCTAATTTAAGAAACCATATTTATAAGGGGAAAATATCAATTTCTGTCTCTGGGGAAGAATAGTATAGTCCTACAAATCCTGTTGATATCTACTATACCTAAAAATCCTAATTTGTTTAGTGTATGAGAAATCACAATATTAAGTTAAAATTTCCTGATAAAACTATATTCAAGAGATCACACATCCCATCATTATACCATCATCTAAATATTATCACAACTTATCATTATAATATTAAAAAATATATATCTTTTAGATTAGTACATCACTCACTCATCACAATGACATCCAATTTATATTTTTTGTTCACATTCCTATAATATTGACCATAGGTTACCATTACAGAGACCCAACCACTTTTCAAATAGATATTTCAACTTATTAGTTAAATATTCAATACATAACATTAAGAATCATTGTGTAAATATAATGTATTAGTATTATTAAAAAATATATAGATATAATTTTTATTCTTTGAAATATATTCAACATCACCACTAATGATATTATCAAATAGTACTCTTCTCGCAGAATCCCTATATAAAATAATTCTTCATTACTCAGTGAAATGAATGATAATAATGAGTGATATTTGATACTAAATAAGGTTAAACATGAGATATATCAATAAAATATCATCAGTAATCATAATATATGGAAAGGGGTATTAGAAAATAATCCTAAAATATGATAATGACACTGAATCATTTAATTATAAATGTCCAAAATCATGATATATGGCGTTATCATTACAAAATAAAAAAAATCATAAGAATAAAAAATAAGGAATAATAAATAATAATCTATGATAAAACATCAAAATAATAATAGATATTTTTTTATAAACATAAAAATACGAAATCATTTCATTATCCACAAATAATTTAAAATACTATCATAGTTGATTTAGTCCACTCCCTATTCGATCATATCCTTAATACTATGTCACTCCCTAGACTATCATAGACGATAGAGTCCCTTAATTTTCTTACATCACTCCCAGTTCATTCTATAACTATCTCATTAGATATCCATCATTGCAAAATTCAATTAAGGTATATATAATAATGGGATAATAATTCACATAATCAAAAACCATTCATATGGGTTCTACAGGATCATAAAATAAACCTTAAATCATCATATAATAAACCATGGAATGGATACAGGATTCATAAAAATTTCATCATCATAATCATAAAAAATCTAGAGAAATAGTGAGTATGTTATCATTATATCATATCCCTATTAAATAAAAATTAACAAAAAATGATGTTATATTAGATGAAAAGATCATTTAAAAGATCATTATAATATTTATTAATGAAATCTTTTGTTTACCATTTAAATAACATATTTAAAAAATACATATTTCTAAACTAACAAGAAAATAATTCTCTATGAATATTACTATAGAAATTTGAAATAGAATATTCAAATCCTCGAGCAGTCATGATTGTGGAAAATTATAGTCATGCAATATTTTGATAAAATAATAACTAAAAATCCTATCCCCAAATACCCATAATCAATGGTTACATAATTAAATTGTTACTACATACATGTTATTATATACCAAATGAGAAAATATTTTAGTATTCCTTGAAAACTACATATATACTTGTACCTCATATTACATCTAAAAACATAAAATGAAACATTGTATTTTCTTTGAGAAAAAAACTATTCCCTTTATTAAACTATAACATATGAATCATAAAACACATTAAATAATACTTGGGAATTGAAACATATGAAAAGGGTGATCTTATATGATCTAAAAGTGTATGCATACAGTGGAATCAAATAATTCCAAATAACTAATCAAATTATATAAAGACATTTCCATGGATATCATATCCATAAAAATAATCATACCATAATAATTATCTACTTTCATTATAATGGAGTTCATAATACCATACGTATGAAACATTCGATTGATTTCATATAAAAAGAAATCTAAATCATCTAATCAAGGCATTTTTAAATGACATATTACAGAAAAGGTTAAGGCCACAAGCAAATAAAAAAATTATTTTATGTTAGTATAGAAAATGATTCATCAATTATCTATGTAATTCTAGTCCCCAAATGTCTCTTAAAAATTTTAAATGCATTCATTATACGAATAAAAAAACACCATAATCATGCTTCCTTAAAAATAAATAACTTCCCATGTTATAATAACTAGAATAAAAATTATCAGTACATTACCCTAGAAAATTTATCATAAACAATACATAAAAAATATTGGATGGTATAAATAGAGTATTTCATTAGTAATTTAAAATTTTAAATTAAATTAGTTAAAATAGATCAAAATACTCTAATAATATACAAGGGAGTTTTCATGAGAAAAATATAATTTTTCACATTGAAATAACAAATTTAAAATCCAAAAATATTGAATGTATTGAAGAAAAAAATTACATTAAATATAACCTTGTATATGATTAAAGTAAAAATAAAATAATTGAATTTCCATAACCATGTAAAATCCTTCTCTTTTAATATATATTAAATAAATATTTCTTTTAGAGTTTTGAAAAATATTAAACATACCATTATTAGAAATACACAAGAATATTCATTTTAAAAATTTCAATAACATATAATAAAATTGTTATAAATTATAGAAAGCTTCATATGATAATATCAAAAACATTTTTTTTAATATTATGGAATATATGGGCATTAAATATAATGATTTCCAACCAATTATAATAACTCAAGTAGTTTTCTATAAAAACATATGTCTATTTATTTCATAATTGCAATAAAATGAATGAATAAAATAAAATTTATATAAATAAATATATGATAATAAAAAAATTCCAATTATAAAATTAAAATCAAATAATTCACCAATGAAATACATAATTATATAAAATCATTAATAATGATGAAATTGATATATAAACCCTTACCTCATGTCTTCCTTCCAAAATAAGTGTTCTAAAACCGGATTTAATAAATATACATGTATTATAAATTTATTGAGTAATCATAAACTTATATATCATAATATATATTACATACTTGTAACATTTTATCCCCCATTTGTTAAAAATAATTTCATTAAATCAATTTTTATGAAATAATGACTTCATATTTCATATATGTTTTAGCTCGGTATATTCGATCATTTTAAATTTATCTTATTTACATGTTATTCATAATTTTAATAATTATATAATTTTCATATATATTCAATAAATAAATAAATAAATAAATATATATATATATATATATATATTAAAACAATATTTGTTATCATCGATGTAATGTAAAAATAAAAAATTAATCACATCACTTTAGGAATGGTACTCCACACATATACTCGGGAGACATTATCATTTTTCATTTGATAGAGAAGAGGAAGGATAAAAATGGTTTCATAATAATTAAAAAATTTCAATATATAAATAATAATTAATATATTATTTATTACAAAACCAATATATTTATAGGTTGGTAAATAAAAAATAAATAATTTAGTTATCGGTTAAATAGATTACAACTTATTTGTAATACCTCCTTTAGATCTAATATTAAAGACCCTAGATTGAGTATTTTGAAAACACGAGAACCTCTACAATGTGGTATTAGATGATTAGAAGTGAAATGGGGAATGTTTTGGTTGATAAAGGACTCTGATATTAGAGTATATAATATAAGGATGTGGTTACATTTTATAAGTAAGGGAAATGAAACACATAGAATTACTAAAAAATAAAATATATTTAATTCATTATAATTCCAAATGAGTTCTAAGGAAAATATATGAGGAAAATATATTTATATGAAAAATAAATAAAAGGGAAACTCTAAAAATATTTATAAATTATAATTTTATATTTATAATTAATAATATTAGTTTTAAATTAAAATGGTTTTAGAAAATATTTTATTCTTACAACAAAAATTGCATAAAAATCATTTTTTTTCAAAAATACTTTATTTTAAGATAAAAAATAATTAAACCAGAAATAATTCATTAAATAAATGTGAAATAAAATTTTATATAATATAATAATTATATTTTAAATTTTTTATCATGCAATAACAGAATTTATTCTTCCAACCATTCTGGAAAATGTAAAGACCATAAATTGTTTTTAATTTCAATAAGATATAACTTATCTTCATAAAAGTATGTCATGTGTCCCAAAATTAAAAATAAATTTTTATAATAAAATATTTATATTTTTATACATATATTGTATCCAAAAACACCCATAAAATTAGATAATGGTATGTTTTATAGAGATTTTAACATAATACCAAATTATTTTAAGAAATTTTTTACTCTTTATCTAATAGGAAATGTAACTACTATTTTTAATATTCATAATGAAATAAAATTATATTAAATATATTATAGAATATTAACCGTTATTAATTATAATATGGAATAAAATATATCAAATTAAATTCTCATTGGTGTAATAATTTGATTTAAAATTAAACCTTTAAACCCGATGAAATGTTTTTTCAGTAAAAATGGATTATTATGTAGAAAAATTTTATAACCAAATCGTGCATGAAATTAATTTTTATTACCATAATTAAATTATTAATAATATTAATGAATCAATGCTAAATTTAACCCATTTTGAAGTAAAATTAATCTTTATAAATTCTGGAAATAAAAAGATTGTTTTCTATAAAAATATATATTTTTAACTATTCACTATAAAATTAATCATTCAGAAAGGTCAATAAATTTCAAACTATTTTAATTTTGATATTATGATTTCAAAATGATAACTATTTTATAAAATAAAATTTTCTAAATTGGTATAAATTAATTACAAAACAATCTTTAATAATTCAATAAAAACAATTATTAAAGAAAATATAATTTTGAACCATAAAAAAATTTTCCACAAAATTGAGTACATTTATGTTAAAAAATTTACATTATATAAAAAATTTATAAAAAAAATTTAAAATTGATTTATTTCTATTCATATCCCCAATTTTAATTACTAGTTTATGATGATCCATATTAAAAAATTAAAAATCCATCGTAGTTCATTTAAGCTCCACGTTTGTTGAAATTAATGATATCACAAAAATATTAAACAATTAAAGAGAAATGTATCATAAAAAAATTAGGTTGATTAATTAAACCTAACTTATTGGAATATTTACTATGAAATTATATCACTTCTATAAAAAAAAGTTTCGGATACTTCTACCTCATCACAAACCTTGGTTCACACACAACTTCTAGTAATATTTGGTGTTACCATAATAATGTAACAAAGTTGGTAGCCTTATATTTTAGTACTTTTTATCTTTGATAAAACATCAACATAATATTTTCCTCATAGGATACTTCATGTTCTATTGGTGTGACCATAGTGTTTAGTACATTTGAAGTATCAGTAATGTACATCCATTGAAGAGGTAAATAGAACAAAATGTGAAATTGACAGATATGTAATTGAGGTTCCAAATAAAAATATGTTATTCCAATAAGATCAAAAATTGTAAATAGATATATACATATATACATTATATATTTATCTTATTTCCAAATCTCATAAAATTATTCCATGGAGATATTAATAGGACTACCGAGTCACCTAATTCAAACTACAGATGACATCAATGATTTTCATCAAAAACATCCTATCAGATCTATAATATCATTATAAGTTGGAAAATAAATGTAATATTATATAGATCTTCCTCTACTAAATAGGATCATAACATATTTATTTTACCCTAATTATCATATTGTGTTGGTTTTTTTCACTTCCTTCTGTAGAATACTTCACAAGGATCCATTTTAATTCCTTAGTGAAATTTATAGTTATAAGAAAATTACACCAACAGAATTTATTGGTCCCAAAAAAAATTAAATCTATATAGATTTAACTAAAAATATTATCTATTATTTTACTATTAAACTCAAAATGACTGAATTTATCATAGTGATAATAATTACAAAAACATAAATACTTATCCAATGCTTGATGAAGAGTTTTCTAGATCAATTAGGTATACCTTGGATCACAATCAAATATAATAAAAAAATTATCCATGTAACATTAGAACATCTTTAATTTATATCCTTAAAATATGATAAAGAGATAAATTATTTCTAATGGAAGTGATGTGTGATGAATTTTTTTGGAGATCGACAACAACCCAAATTCTGTTATATCCTTTAGATGTTCTCATAATTCTATAAACAAATCCAATGTGATTTCTTGATTTCATTTTTGGTATGTGTAATAGTATTAATTTCCCCATACATTTTATTCTCTTAGCCATAACTTGTTGACCTACAATGCAATGAGATATATACTCTTCAATATCTATCTTTATGTAATCCAAACAAAAATAGACATCAATATATCTATACGTCATTATTCATATAGGATGAATAAAGAAAGTTGAATAATTAGAATTATTCTATAGCTACATAATCAGATTTAGAGTTGAATATACATTTAATCAGTTCTTATAACAGATATTTCAATCATAATCATGGTGTAATTTAGGAAAAGTTTTCTCTTACTTATGCAGTTCCACATCCTGCTTATTCACCACATTAATCAAAACCGGGATGGATGATTGAACATTTCACTAAAAAATATATTATATATACCCCAACAAAATAATATCAAGATCCATCTACGATATATACATAAATATTACACCTTTTTGAATCTTCATCATATTAAAACAATACTATTCCTTTAGACTTATATACTAAGAGATATTGTTTTATTTACTAGGGTGGAAATGTATTTATCATTCGTAATCATTTTTCATCAATCAAAATATAATTTTTCACACATTAAATAGTTTCATCATGAATATATAATTTTATCATTTATTATGAGTATATTTTGAACAAATTCCACTATAAATATAATTCCCCCATATATACAATAAAAAAATTATTACCCCAAAACAAAATATTATTCAATTAATTTTGATCATGTGATTTTAGTACGTAGGAGGCATAATATTTCAACATTTTTTATGAGGACCAATCCTAGTACATTATTTTATGCATGAAAAAAATATTACAAACCTCATCCCTATTTTGGGGTAATGTATGTATTTGTGCATAGAGAAACCATCTTTTAGAATACTTGAATTTTTCATCAAATTCATCTATCGAAAATAACTTTCTTCCCTTCCAACTCAAAGTGTTTATTAGATTATATATACATGTGAAATATCTCCCAAATCATCGGTAATAAACTTAGAAAAAATGAAAATAGTGTATTGTAGTTATCAAGGTTGGTTTGGAATATTTTTCCATAACATCGATCTTCACGGGATACAATAATATAACATCACATGAGATTATAAGACCCATGACTGTTATTTTCAATAGACAATACTCATAATTGTTAAATTTATCATAAAACATATCCTTCCTCAATGCCTTCAAATAAATCGTCTAATTTTTTTAAGTTGGTACTTTTTCTTATAATATATAATAATATTTTATATTAATCCTATGAAAAACTAATCATGTATTTTTCTAAAGATACTACTCATTATATACATAAATATATTAGGGGAATTGGTATATCTAAGTGGAATTAATATATATTCAGAATTACAATAACTTATACAGAGGGTTTTCTTAGGTATAAACACAATATTTAAATTTAATTCATGACATATAAAATAAATGTTAATCATGGATGAGTATTTAGATCCTCGTTATTGATAAAAAAATTATTTAAGGTTGTTTATGACACTTTCATTAGGGCGCGTGGGTCCGTCTGCGGAGGGCGCACAGTTGTGGCCCTGCATTTCCACGTTCCAATGGCGAGTGACATCTGTTCCTCGATCAAGGATGTTTTCTCCTTGATCTAAATGGGATGATGAGATTTTGGTTCCTCTTTCTGGGGATTCCTCCTCGGATCTCGTCTCCTAGTTTGGGTCTCTCTTATAGACTAAGATGTTATTCGTGAAACTCATCCATGTTCTATGTCTTCATTGATGATATCTAATTACACTACTTCTATCAGGATATTCCAAGGGTTTTGGATAGGGAAGAAACCTTCAGTCGGGGTAGTTGTCACATTGGACTTCTCTGGTGTGTCTGGACACTAGGACACTTGCTCTTCTGGGGTTCTTCCCCTTATTTTAGGGTTTCTTGAGGGCGTAGAAGCCTATGGAATCCCATGTCAAATGTGAGAAATTATATTTAATAGGCATGTATCTGAGATTTTCCTCATCTTCCAATGTTTAACATAGGGTATTCCACATGTTTAACGTCTACCGAAGATAGATAAGACTGATTGGAAAACTGACTAGTGTGGATCAAATGGGTGCAACCCCTAGAGGGAACACTGATGTTTGGGCTAATTCCTAGTTAGCTACCTGATTATTGTTAAAGGGAATGGGGGAATGATGTGCATGATCCCACTAGGATGCAGCGGCCTGGGTAAGAATCAAGATGTATAATTGATGTTTAAGTGAGAATGATGGATAATGTTATGAAGTCGACTCAAGGATGACAGTGGTTTTTGGGAATGATCCTCAAAGAGACCTCCTACGTATCTTCGTGGTAGGGAATCAAAGTCCGCTCAGTTCGGTGGGATGATGGGACACCTGATGATGTGTCCCATGGGAATGGATGCATGTATGGGATCTAAAAGAAATAGAACCACCCAGTTAGGTCATGACCGTCTTGAAACACATGGACTCAAGGGAGAGATCCGGATGAGACATGAGTGATGTGCTTGAACATCGGTAAGGTTTCCTACATATCCCCGTGACATGGAATCATTTTCATCGTAGTTCATCTGAAGACGGATTAAAATTGAATGGGGAATTCAACGTCTTACTACCGAATAAGTATGAAAATGTCTTTCCACATGATGGTGTGGACAACTGCTTCCCGCTAGATTGGGTTTTCAATGGCTTACCGCTGGATGGGGATGAAAATGGCTTACCATCTGATGGGGTTGACAATGACTTACCACTGGATGGGGTTGACAACGGCTTACCGCTAAATGGGGTTGACAATGTATTTCCATTGGATGGGGTTGACAATGACTTACTGTTGGATGGGGTTGAATATCAGGGAGGCTTCCTAGGTACCTTATCCAAGAGACATTGATCAAATCCCACATCATTCGAATGGGTATAGTTTAGCATCTTGCAGGATGAAAAGTGGGCAAATAGTATAACGTCATGCATAACCGAGGTGGACCGATGTTAAGTGTTCAGGACCAATGGGAGTTGGTCTTGAACCTCATGGAGGATTCCTACGTTTCTTACCTTGGAAAGGATTAAAGTCCACATTTTTTATGAGGATATGGAAATGATGTGAATGGGGTCAAAACAAATGGATGGTAGGCTTTATCTCAAGGAGGATTCTTATGTACCTTGCCTTGGTAAGGATCAAAATCTACGTAGTTTCAGTGGAGTGGGAACCAATGTGAAGCGAGTCGGAACTAATGGATGCTGTGATTGAACCTCAATGGGGATTCCTAGTAACCTATCTTTCACAAGGATCAAAGTCCATGTAGATCAGGTTTAGTGGGAACCAACATGAAAGGGGTCAGAACCAATGGATGGTGGTCCTGAAGCTCACAGAGTGATCCTATGCTCATTTCCTTGGAAATGATCAAAGTACATTTAGTTTAGGTGGAGTGGGAATCAATGTGAAATGGGTTGGAACCAATGGATGGAGGGCTTGAACCTTAGGGAGTCTTCCTTCGTACCTTACCTTGTCAAGGATCAAAGTCCACATAGTTCGGGATGTGATTGGTAAACCGACGTGAATAGAGTCAGGACCAATAGATGGTGGGCTTGAACCTTAGTGAGGCTTCCTACGTATCTTGCCTTGGAAAGGATCAATGTCTACATTGTTCAAAAGGGTGGTGTGGGTCTTGCACTCTCGGATGCCTAGAGACGATGTCATGGTCGATGCTAACTCTAAGCCCACATTATTCATGCTCGGTGTGAGAAACCAGAGGTAAAAAATACCTGAAGATCACGTTGAGAAAGGTGAGTCTTTGGGAAGTGGAATGGGTGGGGGTACACATGGTTAGCACCCCAAAGAATAAACAGGGGCATACGCATGGTCCACAGCCCGAAGAGGAAGTAGGGGATAACACATGGTTTTCCAGCCTGGTATGAAAGAGATTGGGACATACTCTAGGAAGGAGGCTCATTGGAAACAATTTCTAGAGGGAGAGGTATTTGGCACCGAGGAAGAGATGAGTTGTGGGGATACTACTTCCTACAAAAAAATCTAGGGACTTACACCAAGGTGGTTTCCTATTCCCCATGGATAGACACTGTAACACCCCAGGTAAATAAAGAATATGTCATCTTTATATTTATACATATTTGTGAATAAAATATTTAAATGAATTTAAAGGGGACGCTATGCTCGATGGCGTACCCAACACGCAACAACGAGTTTCTTAGGAATCTTACGTTGCACACAAGTAATAAAATAATATTATTTTAAATGTCAGTTAACGAGTAGCCATTGTACTAGCGGGAATGGATAGAAATAACTAAAATATTATTATATATGTTTTTAAATGTTTTTAAATTTACCCAATAAAAGATAATGGCTTAAAATACGGAAAGAATTCAATTTTTGGCGTATATGCCCTAGTTTTCACTAAAGGTCCACTTATCGCCTTTTAATGGAGAACTGTCATTAAATATAGTTTGGATCACTCTTATAAATTCTTTTGGACCAAATAAAACTCTTATTAAGAATCGGGACATCAAATTTTACTTTGTGTAATTTTTTGGTATTTTTTTCGATAAAGTTCATTTTTTAATGAATAGTGTAAAATGTTGTGTTTTAATTCAAAACCACTTTTTAATATAATTTATTTATATGATTAGATAATATTTTGAATTGGTTTTAAAGTGAAATTAGAAAATATTTTTACCATTAAATCTAATAGTGGTCGTTGGAAGTAATTTCACTTTGAAATCAGACTTAAACTAGTGTCAATCTTTTGATACTTATTGTTTTATAAAAACACGCTATTTGCTCTGACAGCGGGAATTAATTATTAAATTAATTAATGTGATTAATATGTTTTGAATTTTTTAAAACGGACTTCATTTTTGAATTCGGAATATCAAATATAGCTTATAGTGAATTTTTGGTAATTTTCTGAAAAACTTCAATTTTTGATGAATAGTGAAACCACTAAGTGGTACTTATAAAGACTGATTTTCCGTTTAAATGAAATTTTGCCATCATTGTGTTTTGAATTTTAAAAATCCGACATACATGGTTGTAATTAAGAAGTAAAATGTGGTTCAATGAGATTATAATAATTTTTTGGTGAATAGTAACTTATTAAGTTCTTAATCGCGATTAGAGGTAATTAGTGTAATTTAAGGTAAAAATGATATTATACGAATGTGAAAACACCATGACACTTGTCCTACACCTATTGGGTGAGTCACGGACGACCAAGACAAGCCATGGGCCAACTTCGGGACCCCATGGAGACACTTTGGTTGGGAAATGACATAAATAACTTTTTATTTAATGTTAAAATTAAATTGACACAAACATGAGTTGTTTTACTAAAACAGTTTTTAAGTGGGGTTACACAAGTCCAAATTTTGATTATAAATAATACTTGGAAAGCTAAAAAGATTTCCTAAATCATAGTGATTTTTTTATAATTTTTAGACATTAAATAAAATATATTATTTATGACATAATAATGATGCAGCGATGACATCATTATTTGACGATTTAAATAAAATGGAAAGATAATGTAAACTATATGGACTAAACATGTCCAAAACTTATTGGATGGGTGGATTTAGAACCCTTATCACCTTAGCCACGAATTATATCAATTTGGGACCTTTTAAAACCGAAACACATTTTCAAATAAAGTAATATTTCTTACTTTCCAAAAGTGGCCCGCCTCTCCTCTTATAAAAGGCCCCCACCTCTACCTCATTTCACACACTACTCAAGCCTTTGGCTCGGCCAAACCCTGCCCATTTACTCTCTCCACATCCCTCTCCTCATCCTAGAGGATTCCATTTGGGCAGAATCCTTTCAAAGGAAGCCTTTAGGCTCAAATCAAAAGGAGTTACACTTTTAAAGGTAATTCATTCTCTCTTGTTCATTTGTTTTATTTTGCTTCTCCAACCCTCTAAACTCTTTTTATTTACTTCTTCTGTAACAACAACAGTATATTCAATATACTAGGATGTCGTTATAATATTTATTCAAGCTACACTCTAACACAACTACATAAAATGGTTAAAGAACATACGGTTTCCGTGGATGGCGAAATTCTGCCTCCCGAAACGATGATTATTCAATACTCATTTAACACCTTCAAAGGTGGCCATTATGATGTCACTATTTTTATATATGATATATAATATGTTTTTTTTTTCTTTAAGCTTCTTTATTTTTCATTTTGGGCATACCTTTATGGTTTCCATTATGGGTAAACACGATATCTTCATTTAAGGAAGTGCGGACGACCGCCCCCTCAAAGTGATGTGATTCGTTAATGCCATATGTGGGACATGCAAAGGATGGATTTAAAGTTATTATATATGATGTTATACTGGAATTATAATATACCTCTATATCATTATTATTTATTTCCATTAAAGTATGAGATAGAAATGAAAGTAGCGTTCATGTGTACGTACGGCTTACCGTCTCCATGAACGGTGCATTTCATTTCTTATCCCCAAATGTAATGTACTATTAAAAGTATATGTATATAATGGATATATATAATGAATGATACATATAAATGATGAATATAATTCTGGAATTAAAATATACATACCTCTCATTTAATTTTAATTCCATTAATATGAGAAAGAAATGAAAGTAGCGTTCATGCGTACGTACGGCTTACCGTCTCCATGAACGGTGCATTTCATTTCTTACCTCTAAATGATTATTTAATATTATAAATACATGTATATGCTGGATATATATGATATATATGATATCCAAATCAGGAATTTCATTCTGGATATAAAGAACCTTTGACCACACGAACAACATGTAATTGTAAGAAGTCCACTTTCGACTTAAGAACCTAATATCGACAAAACAAACATTATTAACTTAACTGGTTACATAATGTTTATAACATGGAAATAAGTGATATAAAAGGAATAATGAAATCTAAAAAGGTTCTTAATAAAGTACAAATTAACTCAAGTTTATTACTCAGGACGTTAAAGAACGATCGAGTCAAGTCGGACCTGAGGTAAGGGATCCTACACCTCTCTTTCTTTTTAAGTACACTCTTTTATGTCATTCCTTTTAAAGCTCATATTTATTGTTATTGGGATGTTCTTTTGTATTAATCATACTGTAATTTTTATGTTCATGTGATGAGATACACTATTCTCTCTCATCAATCTATTTTGGATGTTTTGAGTGGCACCGATAAGCTGTCGAATTTTCGTAAGAGATCTAACCTCTCTCTTTCTTTTTAAGTACTCTCCTTTATGTCACTTCTTTTAAACTCCTCCTTGTAATGTTGGGGGATGTTATTTTATATTCCTATTTATGTAAATTTTATTTTAATGTGATGAGATACCCTATTTGATCTCATCAATCAATATTCGGAAGTTTTATGTGGCGCCGTTAGGCTGCCGAGTTTTCGTAAGGGATTTTTCATCTCACTTTTATTCCCGTGAGATTTATGCTACATTTGTCACAAATTCCATTGATTGGTGTATGTACTGCCCATTATTCTACTCTTTCTGTAATATAATTTCGTTTATGAGTATTTACATCAATGATCTATTGTCTTTCTTTCATGGGGTGTATGTTTTGAAAGATACCCAAGTCGGTAAGGGAACCTTTCACCCTCCTCTTTTTTAAAAGACTTATTTTATTGGGTCTTTTAATTTACATATTGTTATGTTGGGATATGTTATCATATATCCTTATTGATGTAAATTATATGTCCAAGTGATGAGATACACTTTTTATCTCTCATCAACTCATTTTGATGTGACGCCGTTAGGCTGTCAAGGGAACTTTTTAACCCAATTTCGATTTCTTTGGGTTCAACATGTAGTCATTGAATATGTCATCCATTGAATATGTGTGAATGACATTTTATTGTTTTACACTTAATATACACTTATATTGGGTGTATTTATATTTGGCACACATATTTTTGAGATTTATTTGTCCTTAATTTAAGGATACCTTCTTTATAAGGGATTTCATCACATTTGACATTTCTATTGAGGGTTCATTGTTGTTATGCACCAATTCACTCTTATATGGTGTATATACTGTCCTTTGGAATATTATATCATGAGTCCATTTATTGTCATGATATTATAAAGTTCTGACTAAATGTTATTCCTCAATTATTGTATTCAAGTGTCTCTAATTTTGGTAAAACCCCTTTAACCAAAATGTCATTTTAAATGTTTTAATTATTTGTTCTTATTAATATCCATGTTTTGAAAATGGTTTTAAGGATTTATTTATATGGATATTAATGGTTTAAAATTTTAAGCTTCAAGGTGGTATGGGACACTTTGATTCAAAAATCTCTTAATTAAATGTTTTAAATGGTTTTGAAAATGGTTTTGATAAAGGATTCTTTTATGATATATTGTGATGTGGAAATGTTATCATTCCTTTATATTGGTTTTATGTTTTATGATTTTATATTGGAACTTGGAAATTTTAACGGGTGGTTACGTTATAAACCATATGACGGGTGGTGCCGTGAATACCAGGATGGGTGGTTACGTTATAACCTCCAATGCATTGGGTATGGAAGTCGGCCGTATGGAGATTCCATTAAGTATGTATGGAAATTGGCCGTATGGCTATTCCATTAAGTGATATGTGTGGAAGTCGACCGTATGGTTATTCCACTTAAGTAAGTTTATGTCCCAAGTTACCTTTATATATGTTATGTGTTCTTTTTATGGGTTTTATGGTAATCCTTTGGTTACAAAAAGGTAAGTAATGATATTTTTTTTTCAGTGAAGAGTTTTTACTACTTAATAAAGGTGAAAAGTATTACCTTGATAAAATATACATGGTTTACTATTTGTTTTGATAAACTAACAATATTTTTTCTTTGTGTATCCCTTACTGAGTTTTTATGCTCATCCCAAGTTTTTGAAATGTTTTCACAGGACTTAGGATGGAATAGTGTCAAGGATGGGATCAAGGGAAAGTCATGCTACCTAAAACATGAAACTAGACATGTTTCTTTTTAAGAATTTTTATTTTATGGAAATTTAGTAGAAGAGACTACTTTGTAATCTTTTGAGATGTAATAGTTATGTCCTAATTCTCTAAAACTCTAAACCTGAAAAGATCCTCAATGTGAATTATTCAATTAATTCAATTTTAAGTAAGGTATAAGGTTGGGGCCTTATAGTTGGTATCAAAGGTCGGTTTAGATAACTTTAGAGGTTAGGGTATTCTTTAAGCATAAGTGACATTACCATAATGGTTAGGATTTCAGAAAGAGTCCTAGTTTTAGATAAAGTGAATGAGTAAGTGTATCTTAGTGTTTACCTTCCTCATTAGTACATGATGGTTTTGTTGATATACTCACATTGACATTTCTATTTTTAGTGAATGGATGGATCTAGCAGGCACCAAAGAGACAACAGGTTTGAAGGAAACTGTGGTGGTTCTCTGATTAAGATACTAGATAAAATGGAGGATTCAATGAGGAAACTCGTGGTTGTTCTAAACCAAATATCAAGGAGTCATGATCAACCACTTCAACCTTGGTGAGTTCTCTAATGCATCATGTATGAGATGGCCAACCCGATGTGGAAATTCAGGTAATAATTATTATGGTAACCATTAGGGTTTATATGATACTTAATTTTTAGGTAATTATGGGTTACTCTATGATATGATGGAAAATGAAAGGAATGAGATAAACTTGAGGTTAAAATATGTTATGATTATTCATGAAGATTTTATCTCATTTTGAGGAATGTTTTAAGAATTATATAGTTTTGGAAAAAGGACAACACGTAGACCGTGTGACATCCTGTCGCGTCGAACAAAGCTGCGGGAATCGAACCCACAACCAATGTGCGACTGGTATTTATCACCTACCACTGGACTACGTGAAGTCCCTAGTTAGTTTGACTGATTCATTCTAGTTATATGATTTTATGAATTAATAGTATGTTGATTTTGGGTTATTTATGAAAATGATTAACCTATCATGGAGGATATGTGATTAGGTTAATTACTTTTCAAAACGAGACTTTAGGAGCAACTGATATTGTTTGGAGATAAATGTTACGATTTATCTTGGAAGACTATGCGACTAAATCCTTCAAATATTTGGGTTTCAATCTTATATTCGTTTACTTTGAAGAATTTTATGGACAAATTGATTATAGAATGGTCCTCGTTGAACTTTGGGTTTTGTTGGACAAATTTTGGAGATTAAGAATAGATTTTCTTTTTATAAAGGGTTATCCTTTTCTGGATTATCTGATCTTGTACTAGCCTTTTTGGTTTTGGTTTTGGTTAAATTCTAAAGACATGGGAAGTATATAGTTCTATTTTGTGGATTAGGTGATTCTCTAGAAGTTGATTATAGTACTCTTAATGTGAACAAGTCTTCCTAAATACTCTTCTTTTTGAGAAAATATGAGTTTGTGTAAGGAATCTAATAAAAGTAGAAAGTCAATATGATAAGTGATTATGTTTCCTTATGAATAAATTCCTCAATAAAAAGTAACTTAAAACAAAAATGTTGTCTATTGACTTCTCCTACTGGGGAATCGAATACCGTTTAACCCATCACAAGTTTGTGATTCTCTCACGGTTAACTTTCTCCTAAACATGTTTTCTATCACTCTCCATTAGAACATGACCCTAAGTTTTCTCCTCCATGTCCGTGTTTTCATACTTGGAATCCTAGTATGGGTTAACTCGGGTGACCTTTGTACTTATCTTTCTTTATTTTAAAGTGATTGTTTTACCGATCCTTGTTCCGATGTGGGACTTTCAAGGATGTTTCCAAGCCCAATTTTAAAATTGCGAGGACGCAATTCCCAAAAGGGGGGAAGGATGTAACACCCCAGGTAAATAAAGAATATGTCATATTTATATTTATACATATTTTTGAATAAAATATTTAAATGACTTTAAAGGGGACGCTATGATCGATGGCGTACCCAACATGCAACAACGAGTTTCTTGGGAATCTTACGTTGCACACAAGTAAAAAAATATTATTATTTTAAATGTCAGTTAACGAGTAGCCGTTGTACTGGCGGGAATGGATAGAAATAACTAAAATATGATTATATATGTTTTTAAATGTTTTTACATTTACCCAATAAAAGATAAAGGCTTAAAATACGGAAAGAATTCAATTTTAGGCGTATATGCCCTAGTTTTCACTAAAGGTTCACTTATTGCCTTTTAATGGAGAACTGTCATTAAATATAGTTTTTATCACTCTTATACATTCTTTTGGACCAAATAAAACTCTTATTAAGAATCTTGACATCAAATTTTACTTTGTGTAATTTTTTGGTATTTTTTTCCATAAAGTTCATTTTTTAATGAATAGTGTAAAATGTTGTGTTTTAATTCAAAACCTATTTTTAATATAATTTATTTATATGATTAGATAATATTTTTAATTTGTTTTAAAGTGAAATTAGAAAATATTTTTACCATTAAATCCAATAGTGGTCGTTGGAATTAATTTCACTTTGAAATCAGACTTAAACTAGTGTCAATCTTTTGATACTTATTGTTTTATAAAAACACGCTATTTGCTCTGACAGGGGGAATTAATTATTAAATTAATTAATGTGATTAATATGTTTTGAATTTTTTAAAACGGACTTCATTTTTTAATTCGGAATATCAAATATAGCTTATGGTGAATTTTTGGTAATTTTCTGAAAAACTTCAATTTTTGATGAATAGTGAAACCACTAAGTGGTACTTATAAAGACTGATTTTCCGTTTAAATGAAAATTTTGCCATCATTGTGTTTTGAATTTCAAAAATCCGACATACATGGTTCTAATTAAGAAGTAAATTGTGGTTCAATGAGATTATAATAATTTTTTGGTGAATAGTAACTTATTAAGTTCTTAATCGCGATTAGAGTAATTAGTGTAATTTAAGGTAAAAATGATATTATAAGAATGTGAAAAAACCATGACACTTGTGCTACACCTATTGGGTGAGTCATGGCCGACCAAGACAAGCCATGGGCCAACTTGGGGACCCCATGGAGACACTTTGGTTGGGAAATGACATAAATAACTTTTTATTTAATGTTAAAATTAAATTGACACAAACATGAGTTGTTTTACTAAAACAGTTTTTAAGTGGGGTTACACAAGTCCTAATTTTTATTATAAATAGTCATTGAAAATCTAAAAAGATTTCCTAAATCATAGTTATTTTTTTATAATTTTTAGACATTAAATAAAATAAATTATTTATGACATAATAATGATGCAGTGATGACATTATTATTTGACGATTTAAATAAAATGGAAAGATAATGTAAAATCTATGGACTACACATGTCCAAAACTTATTGGATGGGTGGATTTCGAACCCTTATCACCTTATCCACGAATTATATCAATGTGGGACCTTATAAAATCGAAAAACATTTTCAAATAAAGTAATATTTCTTACTTTCCAAAAGTGCCCCTCCTCTCCTCTTATAAAAGTCCCCCACCTCTACCTCATTTCACACACTAATCAAGCCTTTGGATCGGCCAACCCCTGCCCATTTACTCTCTCCACATCCCTCTACTCATCATAGAGGATTCCCTTTGGGCATAATCCTTTCAAAGGAAGCCTTTAGGCTCAAATCAAAAGGAGTTACACTTTTAAAGGTAATTCATTCTCTCTTGTTCATTTGTTTTATTTTGCTTCTCCAACCCTCTAAACTCTTTTTATTTACTTCTTTTGTAACAAAAAAAGTGTCTTCAATATACTAGGATGTTGTTATAAGATTTATTCGAGCTACACTCTCACAAAACTACATCAAATGGTTAAAGAACATACGGTTTCCGTGGATGGAGAAATTCTACCTCCCGAAACGATGATTGTTCAATACTCATTTAACACCTTCAAAGGTGGCCATTATGATGTCACTATTTTTATATCTGATATATAATATGTTTATTTTTCCTTTAAGCTTCTGTATTTTTCATTTTGGGCATACCTTTATGGTTTCCATTATTGGTAAACACGATATCTTCATTTAAGGAAGTGCGGACTACCGCCCCCTCAAAGTGATGTGATTCGTTAATGCCATATGTGGGACATGTAAAGGATGGATTTAAAGTTATTATATATGATGTTATACTGGAATTATAATATACCTCTATATCATTATTATTTCTTTCCATTAAATTATGAGATAGAAATGAAAGTAGCGTTCATGCGTACGTACGACTTACCGTCTCCATGAACGGTGCATTTCATTTCTTATCCCCAAATATAATGTAATATTAAAAGTATATGTATATAATGGATATATGTAATGAATGATAAATCTAAATGATTAATATAATTCTGGAATTAAAATACACATACCTATCATTTAATTTTAATTCCATTAATATGAGAAAGAAATGAAAGTAGCATTCATGCGTACGTACGGCTTACCGTCTCCATGAACAGTGCATTTCATTTCTTACCTCTAAATGATTATGTAATATTATAAATACATGTATATGCTGGATATATATGATATATATGATATCCAAATGAGGAATTTCATTCTGGATATAAAGAACCTTTGACCACACGAACAACATGTAATTGTAAGAAGTCCACTTTCGACTTAAGAACCAAATATCGACAAAACAAACATTATTAACTTAACTGGTTACATAATGATTATAAAATGGAAATAAGTGATATAAAAGTAATAATGAACTATAAAAAGGTTCTTAATCAAGTAGAAATTAACTCAAGTTTATTACTCAGGACGTTAAAGAAAGATCGAGTCAAGTCGGACCCGAGGTAAGGGATCCTACACCTCTCTTTCTTTTTAAGTACACTCTTTTATGTCATTCCTTTTAAAGCTCATATTTATTGTTATTGGGATGTTATTTTATATTAATCTTACTGTAATTTTTACGTTCATGTGATGAGATACCCTATTCTCTCTCATCAATCCATTTTGGAAGTTTTGAGTGGCACCGATAGGCTGTCGAATTTTCGTAAGAGATCTAACCTCTCTCTTTCTTTTTAAGTACACTCCTTTATGTAACTTATTTTAAACTCCTCCTTGTAATGTTGGGGGATGTTCTTTTATATTCCTCTTTCTGTAAATTTTATTTTAAGGTGATGACATACCCTATTTGATCTCATCAATCCATATTCGGAAGTTTTATGTGGCGCCGTTAGGCTGCCGAGTTTTCGTAAGGGATTTTTCATCTCACTTTTATTCCCGTGAGATTTATGCTACATTTGCCACAAATTCCATTGAGTGGTGTATGTACTTCCCATTATTCTACTCTTTGTGTAATATACTTTCGTTTATGAGTATTTACATCAATTCTCTATTGTCTTTCTTTCATGGGGTGTATGTTTTGAAAGATACCCAAGTCGGTAAGGGAACCTTTCACCCTCCTCTTTTTTAAAAGACTTCTTTTATTGGGTCTTTTAATTTACATATTTTTATGTTGGGATATGTTCTCATATATCCTTATTGATGTAAATTTTATGTCCATGTGATGAGATACACTTTTTATCTCTCATCAACTCATTTTGATGTGACGCCGTTAGGCTGTCAAGGGAACTTTTTAACCCAATTTCGATTTCTTTGGGTTCAACATGTAGTCATTGAATATGTCATCCATTGAATATGTGTGAATGACCTTTTATTGTTTTACACTTAATATACACTTATATTGGGTGTATTTATATTTTTCACACATATTTTTGAGATTTATTTGTCCTTAATTTAAGGATACCTTCTTTATAAGGGATTTCATCACATTTGACATTTCTATTGAGGGTTCATTGTTGTTATGCACCAATTAACTCTTATATGGTGTATATACTTTCCTTTGGAATATTATATAATGAATCCATTTATTCTCATGATATTATAAAGTTCTGACTAAATGTTATTCCTCAATTATTGTATTCAAGTGTCTCTAATTTTGGTAAAACCCCTTTAACCAAAATGCCATTTTAAAGGTTTTAATTATTTGTTCTTATTAATATCCATGTTTTGAAAATGGTTTTAAGGATTTATTTATATGGATATTAATGGTTTAAAATTTTAAGCATCAAGGTGGTATGGGACACTTTTATTCAAAAATCTCTTTATTAAATGTTTTAAATGGTTTTGAAAATGGTTTTGATAAAGGATTCTATTATGATATATTGTGATGTGGAAATGTTATCATTCCTTTATATTGGTTTTATGTTTTATGATTTTATATTGGTACTTAGACATTTTAACGCGTGGTTACGTTATAAACCATATGAAGGGTGGTGCCGTGAATACCAGGATGGGTGGTTACGTTATAACCTCCAATGAATTGGGTATGGAAGTCGGCCGTATGGCTATTCCATTAAGTATATATGGAAATTGGCCGTATGGCTATTCCATTAAGTGATATGTGTGGAAGTCTACCGTATGGTTATTCCACTTAAGTAAGTTTATGTCCCAAGTTACCTTTATATATGTTATGTGTTCTTTTTATGGGTTTTATGGTAATCCGTTGGTTACAAAAAGGTATGTAATGATATTTTTTTTCAGTGAAGAGTTTTTAATACTTCATAAAGGTGAAAAGTATTACCTTGATAAAGTATACATGGTTTACTATTTGTTTTGATAAACTAACAGTTTTTATTCTTTGTGTATCCCTTACTGAGTTTTTATGCTCATCCCAAGTTTTTGAAATGTTTTCACAGGACTTAGCATGGAATAGTGTCAAGGATGGTATCATGGGAAAGTCATGCTACCCAAAACATGAAACTAGACATGTTTCTTTTTAAGAATTTTTATTTTATGGAAATTTAGTAGAAGAGACTACTTTGTAATCTTTTGAGATGTAATAGTTATGTCCTAATTCTCTAAAACTCTAAACCTGAAAAGATCCTCAATGTGAATTATTCATTTAATTCAATTTTAAGTAAGGTTTAAGGTTGGGGCCTTATAGACACCGTTCTGATAAAGAGGATTTAATTCCACCTGATGAATGATCTCACTATCATGGATACCAGTCGGTATAGTGAAGTTTCATGATGGGTAACCCCACATATAATTCAAGGGGGCGATGCCACAGTTTAGCATCATGTGATGTGGATGATGGCGCCTTGCAGTTTAACGTCCTGCTGCTCGGACGAGGCGGGTTCTCTCCACACCCCTAGGACATATATGACTGATACCTCATGCCCCTTGGGTAAGGGAAGGCATCATAAATGACATGGTGAGGGGGCGTTATGGAGTGATCCATTTGGGGTCCACGTTAGTGTGGCTATGCGAAGTATAAATATCAATTACTGAGCCTATGCGAAGAAGCATGAGGCGAAGAAACACAATGTGAGGCACCACCCATGGGACTTTGAAGTTACTTCGTATGATCTTAGAGGGTTGTATGACAGAAAGGTGTGTAATATAGATTCATAGGGTATAAGAAGTGATCAAAGATGATTTCTGGAAGAGGAAGATCAAACATGTGCGAAATAGTATGCACAAGGAGGGTGGCATGCACTCAAATGGAGTAGTTGCGCAGAAAAGGCTGGGGTTGGTGGACTGGGATGTTTGGGAACAATTGGATGGGTTTCCAAGAAATCGGTAGAGAATTGGGATAATTTCATGGGAATGAAACGGTGTTCACTCAATTGGAGGGGTAATGTGAAAAGGGGAGCTGAGGCATTGCACACAAATTGAACAAATTGCATGAAAGGACGGACACACAAGTCAGAGCGGTTGCACACAAATACTGCCTGGGGTTTTCTGCACAGGAAGAATGGATTGGGTGAAAACCCCCGACCATAAGGGACTTAGGAAGGGTCTAGCTAGAGTGGTCCCATGTGAAGGCAGGTCCCTGGGAGAACTTTTACAAAAAATCCCATGCCTGAAAGCCATATTTTACTCCTGTGGGAGACGAATTGCACGCCGGGAAGATGGTTGGGATTCTTCATCCGTTCGAAGCTGAATGGGAGGTCTTCTATTTGTAGGCACTCTAGGCCATCGATTCTGTGTGGAAGTCAATCGGTGAGAATGATTCCGTACCCGGCGGTGGCAGCGTGAAGGATTCCGCACCAAGTGCTAGTTGGGCATAGGTTTCCACACCCGGTGTCGGCTGCACGAAAGATTACGTGCCTGCATGGAAAACCCCTTACATCTTACGGTTTTCCATGGATAGGAGATGATTTTGATGAAACATTTGAATATTTTGCATGGCCCTTCCATTCCTCCAGGAATTGATCACCAGGTTGGAATATACCTTCTCTTTATCTGTAAATACCTTCTTTCGGCTTTGATCATTTTTCGGCATCTACAAATGCACCCCTCGGAATCGGATCGGCGAGGGAACACAAAGGTATGATTCCAAGGGAAACACTGATATATCTATCCTCCTGGGGTCGGCTCGAGGGAAAACCGTTGTATTTGTGCATAAAACTATGATTGTGAACGTAAAAAGTAAAGTTAAATGTAATGCTCTTTTACCACACATGAGAACCCTATTATATGCCTATATAAACTCTCATTTGACCCTCAGTTCATAAAGATTTTCCCGCGTGATAATTTTCTCAGCTCTGATTTCCAAAAACCCTTCCTTGTTTTGTGCGTAATCACACGTCCATTGCATGAAATTCCCATAGTTCATCCATGATTTTACAAGTAGAATCAGGGTTTTTCATGCCACTGCCTCTGTTTTTTGTGCCGAGTCCGGATTTTTCACGCACCTTACAGGTCCTTCCATGAAGACTCTTTTGGACCTCACTAAAAATATGTGGTTGCTAATCAGGAAGACGCGGAGTGAGAACATGCGCACGCTGCTCAAATAGCTGAGATGGTTGTGAACCCTGATTTTTATAGAGCCCAAAGAGTTTTGTCTAACATCTCAACTCTTTTGAACATGTTTACTCTTGACCAGAAGGAGTATGTGTTTTCTGGAAACCATGCGATATGAGATTTTAGTATTTTCGAGTAAGTGTTTGTGCCATGATTTGAAGTCAATACCCCATGGTTATGGGTGACCTGTGAAGATGACCTTCCTCTGTATAATATCACTAACAATGTCCAACCTTCCAATGAAACCAGAAACATGGATGTTTAAGTCCTCAACCCCAAGACTAGAACCATATTGGGTATTGATCTGGTCGGAGAGGATTATCCGGACTATTATGCATGTACATTCCAACAAAGTATCACTAATGACTCTAAAATATGGTTGTGGGATTGGGACACGATTCTTTTAGGCAATTTCAGATGTGAGTGGCCCTAGGTGTATTGTGTACGCCAAATGTACGACCAGTTTGAGGACGAAATGCAGCACATTGGGTTGTTTGAGGTAGTATGGACATCGCAGTTCAACATCTTCCACCATCTTGAACATGGGCCTGAGCTATTTACCTGGTGGTTCCCTGATACCAATACCTTTATTCTAAACTATGGGGAGGTCGGTGTCACCCTTTGGGACGTTCATTTCATCTGGGGTATCCCTTTGGATGGGCACCAGTATGATGAATTCCTTATGAAGAGAAACTTCTACGAAGACATATCACATACTCCCATACTAACATGGCATCTAATAGAGTTGGCCTATGAAAGGATGGTAGTAAAAGACGTTCTGAAGGAAATTTCCTATAAAAAATGCTTTAGCTTGTTATTTCAAAGAGTTCTGGAAGTCCTGATTCCGGGGTGAGGATGACGGTGTCCTTCCCTGGCATAGAAGAGAAAAAGCAGATCATTCTGTAGGATCCTAGAGGCAGGGGAATATCAATCATGGGTCTTTAGTATAGATGAGAGTTGGGATCTGAATTTACTATACACTGGATTTATTGCAACCTTCCAATGTGGGTGGGTCTTTCTAGTGAGGGATACAAGAATAGGAGTTCATCTAGCACCATTGGTGATGGCAGGCATCAAGGGGGATCTGTGGCCATTTCCAAATCCTTCACAAATTGGATTTTGGAACACGGTGGATGGTACGCCTTCCCAAATTCCATTTGTCCCCTAGGTAATGGTTTAAACCTGTCCTTGTTGAATACTGCCGAGGTCATTCCATCAACGCTCAATAAAGAGGGGATAACGATTTGTATCAACAATCATGCAAATTTTAACTTTAGTCAGTTCCCTAATCTGACTGACCAAATGATTGACAATGGGAAATGTTTTCTAGAGAAATGGAAATACTTCCTAATCATCATAGGTGGGGTACTTGTGGCCCAGATTGATGGGAAGATCTTTTGCGATCCCTATGTGCCATCTATATTTTCGAGGATGTTCGAATTATTCTGAAGGATACCAAAGAAGGTGTATAGAGAGGTTTGGGAGGAGAGGCACCATTGTGTTCTTTTCCAAATTTTGTTGGTGTTTATGGCTTACGGTATTGGCGAAGTTGTTACCCCCCCAGGATTTGAGGCTGGACTTTGGATTAATTAAGCCGAACATTGGGATGTGGCATAACCTGATGGGCTTCTACGGAAGTGGGTCCAACTGCTTGAGGTGGCCAGTGAAGGGCCTGGGTAGTTAGAGAGAAAAAATAGAGCTGTTTGCGAGAAAAGGTATAAAGATATTCAAGTGACTGGGCCAGGGCGAATCGAGGCTACAGAAGCGGGAACATCACATGGTTTGGTTTTTCCTTCGATTTCTGGGGGAAGAGGGGCTCGCGAAAAAACCTCACAGATCAGTTAGGGAGCTTCATGGGAACTAGATAAGGTACATGATTCATCCTTTTGATGATTAAATCTACCATGTGTTGTGATTGGCATGGTTGACCCTATGAAATTCTATGGGCACCTAATCTCTCTAGAAAAATATTGTATTAGATAGAATCTAGTTGATAGAGGTCAGACTCGTTTGAATTAAGGACAAGGGTAACATCCCTTATCAGCATGCATACTGAAAATCCATTGGTGTGTATCCACACCAGCGGGGTAGGTGTGAGTAACCACCCTTCTTGGTCAAGGTAATGCTCATCCAAGAGCATTATCCAAACAAAATTGTCATCCGAGGATGATGATAGTGAAGAGGAGCATGAGGGCCGTGATTAAAAAGATGAGGAGGGAGAAGGAGAGGGGGAAGGAGAAGGATACGAAGTGGGGGAAGCTAAAGAGGAGATCGAAGGTGGAGGGTCTCATGGGAAGGACAAATAATAGATCCTTCAAAATAGTGGAAAGATTGTTGGAAATGGTGAAGACATAACTGAGATACATGAGGTATGAATCAGCCCTTATCAATCCTCCCCCCTTCGTAATCCTCTATCAGATTTCTTTATCCTACTCAAGTGCATATTGGTGTTGACCAAGAAGATCTATCTGTAAGGGGGATGAGGTTCCAATAGAACAAGGTAGGGAGACGACACCCATTATTGAGATAACGAGTGCTGAGGGATCCCCTACGATGATAACTTCTGTAGAGACTGGAACATTGGAGGCTGATGCTTTGGGAACTTGTAAGTTCATCACTTATACACCGATATTTTTCATTGGATAGATCTTATGAACAAGGTATTCATTGTTTGTGCATTAATCCCTACCTTGGAGGCTCATCATGCTACTAAATATAGGTCATCCATGGATTCCTTGATTGCGAGCTCATCGACCCACTCATGACCCACTCCTCAAGCCGAACTGTCCTGAAAACCTAGTGATAAAGGAGCTATGGCTACTAGTGATATCAATGTGGGAGCGAGGTTCAATGTTGGGGTGGGAGATGCTGCTAGGGCGGAGGTGAGATAGGAAGGCCTCCCACATGTCGAGTTTCATAATATCTCAGGAGTAATGGAAATAGACACTACTACTGATCTCTTGGCTAATTTCCCCAACTATCGACCTGCAGACACATAGGATATGAATGACTCTAATTCAGAAGTAGATGATGAGAGATAGATGACACGGTGTAAGGGGTGGAAGTGCAAAAAACACTTCCTCATCTATCTACAGGTAGAATAGATAAAGCAGATGGAATCACTCAGCACCTGGTTGCGCTTCCTCTGTACTGGAGGGGTTGATGCTCATCGTCCTCATTTAACAATCCATGAATACATGGCCAAGAAGCTATGTGAGAGGAACCAATGTTAAAACATCGCCCAATTCCAGAACGAGTTAGGGAAGGCCAAGGCATTTTTTAAGATGGAGTAGGAGGTTCAACACTATGAAGAACAGACAAAGGAAAGAGTGGCATTCATTGAAAACTGATCTGAGCTTATTAAGCAATTGAAGGCCCATATTATAGACTCCCAAGATTAGATAGTGGAAGTGAGCCACCAAATTACTCAACATCAGACTAAAAATGCGTGAGCATAGGCTAGGGACAATAAGTTTTTCTCTATAACCATTGAACAAGAGAGGTTTCTGAGGGGACAGATAGTGATGTTGGTGGCCACAAACCATAAGTTGGCAACATTGGAGAAATTCATCCAAAATTATGATCCTTAAGAGTCATGTCTTGTTCAAACTCATAAACATAATTCTCATTAATATCGCTTGTTCTGAACTACATTTATAAAAATATTATTTACTTGTTTTTTTTCTTTAATGTGTTCAACCACATTCCTGAAATAAATAACAATTCATTCAAATACTCTTGTGGGTTGTACCTGATGGGAGAAATAAGGGATGATCACAATATTACATCATGTGAATGTAGGAGTGCCAAATAAGTTTTAGGCAGCTGAGGTTCGAACAACCAATAATGATTTTCAGGAAGAAAATGGAGAGGCATGATTAGAGGATGAAGGCCTCAAAACAATCAATGTTCCATCTTCCTAATTTTATCTAGTTCACATGAGTGATAATGGCAGATGATTTTGAAATTAATCCAAACATAGGGGAGTGGAAGGTGTGAATCATGATACCCAAAATCCGGAACACTGTATGGATGGTTTGACAATGAAGGATAATGGTTGACCATGTTCAAAACAAAGTATCCTTATTGGTGTTAGCCTGAAATGGGGATAAAAATGATGGCTTACCGCTGACCATGTTCAAAACATGGGGCTCGACCCAAAATTTCATCAATTAATCTTCCATAACATTGGCCATGGACAGTAGGCGAGCCATAGGCTGAGTATCCATACTATTAGGGGTTCCTTTATATGTGAAATAGGACGAGGGTCCGAATAAAGGGTAAACAAAGCGTAAAGTGTGGCATGCTGGGTTGTTCGAATGGAGTGCAACAATCATGAAATTACACCACCATGGTGAAGGCACGTTAGGTGGGTGAATTAGTATGATATCTGATCATACCTACTTCCAATAAAGTACTACCTAGTTATGGACCTGGAATGACACGTAGTTTTATGTCATACAGTGAGGACGATGCACATACTTTAATGGTCATACTTTGTAGACCATGGTTAATGGTTTAAAGTCATAGTACATGGATTGTATCCCCCTAGTTTAAGATCATAGAGACTGGACCATGATCGGGGAAGAAGGTCCATGAGAGTTAATGAACCTAGGGCTAGGCCCGAGGTGGATTTCTTGGGCTTCGCTACATATCCCATAATGATGAGAATCAAGCCAAATGTAGTTCTTAAGCATGGTGTGGCCAGAGGCCAACAATGGTAGGGGAAATAATCTATGTCAAGGGATTTGGTGCATCCCATGACTAACATGGGAAATACTAAAATTATTCTTGGTAGAACCACAGTTTAGTTTCATACATCAGGGAATTGTGGGCACATGCAGTTTAACATCATACTGTAGGACAAAGGGTGAAACCGGAAATCCCACGAAGGGAGTAAGTGGTGTGGTAGCTATAAACCTGATGTGAATGAAGACATAAGAAGTATCCACCACACCACTTATGTCACATACATGTCTTATTTTAATGTTAAATTTCATTTAATTTCCATTTATTCTTTGTTTTTAGGGTTTCTTAAGATTTTATGGTAGAATGGGTGAGTTTTGGTGAATTGGGCCAAACCGTGATCCCAATTCCAGATTTAAAAATACATTTTGTTACTTTTATAACCTTTTCATTTTATTATATTTCTCACCCAATCATATTTATAAATGGTATCCCCTAAAATATTAACACCACCATTGTATTTTGGAGCCGTTAGAAATCCATAACCAAGGTGTATATGTGTTTTTATTCAAGGGATGAGGCATGCCTGAAAGCCCAATTCCATTTTTAAAAATTCAATTTGATTAATTAATAACAAAAACAATTTTAAGTATTTTTCAGTGATCCTAGTCCTCAAACACGCCCATTGAATCCAGACGATCTCCCAACCTCTCTCTCCCCTTTTTGGAGCTCTTCTTCATCATTATTGTGTGCTGAACTTCTTAGGGTTTCTAAAATTGGGCAGATTTGAAGAGGTAACTTCTTTCCATCATAACTCACTCAATTCTTACTATTTATTCAGTATTAAAATTTATACTTGGTCTCCTTATCCTTTTTCAATCCTTACTTAAATTTATGGCTATCTTCAAATTCATCTACACATGCATGTGAGGCGATTTCTAAAAGATCCCTGAAGTAAGTTGATATTCTTCATTCTTCATTCAATTGGCTTAGGGTTACATTCGATGTGATTAGGATTTCATACATAATCCAAAAGGTTCCTAATATCCAGATGTTAGGGATCAAACATAGGGTTTGATTTCTTGTCTTTTGGGTGAAATGTTTTTGTTTTAGTTTGGTTATCCCTTACTTGAGCTGCGACGGTGGTGTGGTTTAAGTTTCACACCATGTTTTGAGTGTTTTGACATGAAAGGTAGGTGATTCCATGTATAACCATTTTATGATTAGTTAGTTTGCTTGGTTTATTAATTTAGTATTTTTTAAATTTTTTTTTTGGTTCAAACACTATTTTTTGATGGATTAGGTTAAGTGTTTAATTTTGTATCTTCATTTTATCTTGTAATTTGGGTGCTTTTCATGTGTGGATCATGGGGGAATGTTTGGTTATATTTTATAACATATGAAAGTGATTTATTAGTGTTTAAAGGGGATGAAAATTTCGGTTTGATGATTCATTAATGTCATGTGGGCCTTGTAATGGGTTTTTTGAATGGTTTTAATGTTTGAAACCATGTTGTACTTCTTGTACGTGATTTATGAAAATTTGTGTTTTTCATGTCTACCTTTTGGGGTATTGTTTGAGGTATTTGTATAAAACATGGGGGTGGATTAATAAATGTTTCTAGGGAATCCAATTCTTCTTTTGGATTGTTATTGGTAATTTTTTTGTCTTGAATTATGGTTTTGAAATGTGTTTTGTATGCAAACCATGGTTGCACCTCTTGGGTTGGTTTTATGAAAATTGTAAATGATTTAATAAGTTAAATAAAGTGTGAAATAGTTTCTTATGTACTGTTTTGGTGATAGTATGTTCCTAAAATGAGTCTTTGAAACATAAAGTGGTCAGTTATGTTGTAAAACATTTTGGTAATGTTTTGTAATTTATCGAGGTGATTTATGAAATTTGGATGTGGGTGTGAAATGTGTTTATGTGCTGTTTTGCGTTAGTGTGATGTGGAAAATGGACTTTGTTTATGAAAAAGGTATTATGTAATATGTTAGTGGGCTGTTATGTGATGTTTATCATCTTGGGAAAGATATTATAAAATTGTTAACAGATTTATTGAATTGTAAATGATGTGCAAAATGCGTTGTGGGATATTTTTGGTGTGAGTATGATTTTAAAATTCATTTGAATGAAAAAGTGGATTTTTAGACTTGTGTGGAATACATGTGGGCTGTTTGGTGAACCTGTGATGTTAAAATGATATTTTCATGTGCAAAGTATATTTATTGACTTGTTGAACTTGTATGAGCACAAGGTGGAAACCTGGGTATCTAGGTCAGTGGACGTGTACTAGTATGCTAGTGAATCTGTGGGGTTTGGCCTCAGTTTCACATAGCAAGAATGACACTTAAAACTCTATCTAAACTATGATTATGATGATTGGGGAACACTAGGTTATGGGTATGTTCCTTAATATTGGATCTTTCACGAGAATGGATATTGTGATGGTTACTCTCACCGAGATACGAGGTACCTGGACCCACAACGAGCTAGGTCCTAGGGGTTATTTCCTATTGGTTGTGCTCATTAAAATGATATTTTCATAAATAGAATAGATATTGTGATGGTTACTCTCACCAAGATACAAGGTACCTGGGATCCATAATGAGCTAGTGCCAAGGGGTTATTTCATATTGCTTGTGCTCAATTGTTACTTTGTGCTTAACATCGGCATATGGTATGGTTGTCTGGAAAATTCATTAGGTTCAACATTATTTTTAAAAGTGTTGATTCTTAATTATATCTCACTTGAAAACTATTTTACTTTTTTAAAATTTCATATTTTATAAATTGTAACTAGCATTTTCTGTTTATGAAAACTTGCAAGATTTTTTGTCTTTGAATTTTTATCACGTAGAATCTCTAAGTGGTGGTATCATACTGATCATTTTTTCACACCCTACTTACACCCTTGGGTGTAAGTATATGTGGTTATTTTGTTGTTGCAGTTTTGGATACCGTTTTTAGTTCCATTGGTTCGGGTTTCTAGCAGGTCCTCGGTGGTGAAGTCTTGTGGAGATGGCTTGAGAGCTGTGCCCATTGCCATGAGTCTTCTTGGGCTATTTCATTTTTATTTTGTACCTTTTTTATAGTATTTTTGTGTTGTTTTAAAACATGTAATTTAGTTCTGAATTTTGTAGAAAATGGTTTTATTTGAAAAATCCAAATTCGTTTTATTGTGTTTGTTTGTTGTTTAATGTTTATAAACACGCGTAAATCGTTCCCAAAAATCATTTTATGATACCCATGCACTTATTTCAGACCATGTGGATCAGAACTACCCTTCGGGCCTTGTCACAGGTTGGGTTTGGTGCCAGTTTTGATATCCACTAGATTTGGTTCATGACAAAATGGTATCAAATGAGGTTCGCTCTCTTTGGGTTAAGTTATTTGGGGAACAGTAGGGATAGTCTAGAGTTAGGATTGTCGGGACTTGGTGTTCTAGTTATGAGTAATGTGGCTGATCACCAATCCTCATGATAGGATTCAAGTCTCCATGGAATGTCAGGATTTATATGAGTCCTTTGGATTTCATGGATTGACGATGATTAGGGGAAATGAAAATAGAGTTGGGTTACTGGTCTCGGTGAGCTCACAGGGTCTGGCAAGCCATGTGGAGCCGGAGATATTTACTTAGAACACACTCTGTTATGGTGAAGTTATTGTAATACGACTTCCAACCATATGTCTAAGTCACCCACTGAAACTAGTTTCCTCTCGCATTGTCTTATATTCTATTGTTTGGAAATCATGGATCATTGGTTTTAAAGTGACTTGGTTTTAAGAAGTGTAAAGTTTTTGTGAAATGATTATCTATTAAAGAAGTAATGGATTGATTTTTAAAAATAGAGAACTGAATTTTCAAAATTTTATTGGAATGGAAAATAGTGTGTTAGCACCTATTTTGAATTTATGAACTATGTTAATGTTGGTTTTGAAAATGTGTTTCCAATAGAGTTTTCTAAACTATTGAAAGGTGTTTTATTGGTATGGGAGGTTTTGAAATTAATGTCTATGAATTGGAAGTGAGTTATCATTTAAATGATTATTCCTTTATGAAAATACTTTTATGATGTAATTTGGGTTTGATTTCGTGGTTAGAGTTTTTGAGAAAAAGGATGTATTGGTTGATTATTTTGGTTTTGAAAAGTGGAAAGATTTTTTTATCTTATCCTTTGGTATTTAAATGAGCGACCACAAGCATGGGGATATAATGGATGGTGGATGGTTAATGGATTGGATGGATGAGTTCTGGGATAGATATGAGCAGGGTGACCATTATGGCATAGAAACACGCATGTTTAAGGCCCATAGGGAACCATTGGTAGATATGCTAACCACTGAATATTTTATTTTCAAAATGATTATTTTAAATGATAAACATGATATATTTTTGAATTTTTTGGGATGGTGTGTATTATGTGTTTTCTTAATGTGGATGTTTTGGGATTTTTTGAGTCCATGAACCCTTCCTGTTTCTTTTGTGTTTTGGGTTTCTGTTTGGTCAGTAAGCTGTGTTGAAGGGACGGTTAGTTGTCTCTTTTAAGAAATGTTTTGGGATGCTTTTATGGGGTTTCCTTCCATGAGTTTGGATCTGGTTTGTTGTATATCTTGACCAATGGACCATATTTATTGGGTCCTTAGGATTAATCTTTGGATAAGGTATGCCCCAATAAGGATTATTGCACAACTGAAGTGCAACCCAGGTTGTTTCTCCATTCAAAGACCCCCAGTTGATCAATATAAGGAATTGTTTTCTTGAGATTTATATATTGAGCCTACATACATTACCTTATTGGTTTTGAGTATCCTATTGTAGTGGGATAGTGATCATGGAAGGTTTAAAGAGACCTTAGCCTCTTATGTTTCCTGCGTCCTTCCCATATCTTAAAAAAAAATGGGTCTTTTTGTGTCGGCCAATGCTGGTAGGTTAAGATGGTTGGTTCTTATGGTTGGGAGACCCACTATCATTATCATGTACATTCTTTCATAAACTATGAATTGAATTCTAACCTTTGTATTAGGGATTATGTTCAGGCCTCCCTTTTTTAGTGTCTTGATTATGTCTCAGAAAATAATATAGGTTTCCTCTTATTTTGGGGTGCCTATTTCTATCCCCCTATACCAATACCTCAGATTTATCCATGGTCTTGGTTTGGTGGTTGGTAGACTCATTCGGAACATTCTAGATACCAAAATCTTCCTTGAGTAAATATTCTGATTGGAGAGCTACCAATGGTTTAGTTAATGTTAGGTAAGTGTAACCTTGTTCGAAATTGTTGTTCGTTTGGGTGAATTTCTTGAGTCTTATTCGGACAGTGTTTGAGGAGTTTTTTTGGGATAAAGTATGAATATGATTGATCATTTTAGGGAAGTGGTGTAAGTTTGGGTTGTGAGATTATTCATCCTTTAATTGATCAATGGATGTGTTTTGGACCTTTGGGGAGAGGCTTGAAAAAAAAAAGTTCATCTTTGTTTGTCGGTTGGGTTTCGTTTTCATATCTGGCCTTACTATAGGTTTCTAGGGACAGACTTTTTTTATGGTGGAGAGAATTGTCACATACATGCATTATTTTAGAGTTAAATCTCATTTAATTTCCATTTAGGATTTTTTTTGGGGTTTCTCAATCTTTTATGGTGGAATTGGCGAGTTTTCGTGAATTGGGCCAAACCATGAGCCCAATTCCAGATTTAAAAATAAATTTTGTTTCTTTTATAAATAGTTCATTTTTTTTATATTTTACATCCATTAAAATTCCTAAATGGTCTCCCCTGACATATTAACACCACCATTGTATTTTGGAGCCTTTAGAAATCCATAACCAAGGTGTATATGGGTTTTTATTTAAGAGATTGGGCCTGACCGAAAGCCCAATTCCAGTTTTAAAAATTTAATTTGATTAATTAATAACTTATACAATTTTATGTCTTTTTTATTCATTCAAAGCCTCAAACACGCCCATTGAACCCATCCTCACTGCCAACCTCTCTCTACCCTCATTGGAGCTATTCTTCTTCTTGATTGTGTGGTTAACTTTGTAGGGTTTATAAAATCAGGAAGATTTGAAGAGTTAAGTTCTTTCCATCATTAATATCTCAATTGTTACTCTTCTTTCACCATTAAAATTCATACACTATCTCCCTATACTTTTTCAAACCTCCCTTAAATTTTTGGTTGTCTTAAAATTCAGCTACTGGTGTGTGTGAGTTGATTTCTACAAGATCCCTAAAGTAAGTTGGTCTTCTTCATTCTTCTTCCAAACTTCTTAGGGTTACATTCAATGTGATTAGGTTTTCATACATAATTCATAAGGTTAATAATATCCAGAAGTTAGAGGTCAAACCTAGTGTTTGATTTCTTGACTTTTGGGTGAAACCTTCTGGTTTTAGGTTGGATTTCACTTCCTTGAGGAGCGGCGGTGGTCTTATTTATGTATCACACCATGTTTTGAGTGATTCGACATAAAAGGTAGGTGATTCCATGTATAACCATTTTACGATAAGTTATTTTTCTTGGTTTATTAGTTTAGTATGTTTAAAATCTGTTTTGTGTGGTGAAAAAACTATTTTTTCATGGGTTTGGTTAAGTGTTTAATTTTTTAGTTGCATTTTGCTTAGAATTGGGTGCTTTTCATGCGTGGATCTTGTGGAAATGTTTCGGTGTATTTTAAAACATATGAAAGTGATTTGTTAGTGTTGAAAGGGGATGAAAATTCTGGTTTTTAATTCATTAATGTCATTTGGTCATTGTAATGGGGTTTCTGAATGGTTTTAATGTGTGAAACCATCTTGTACTTCTTGAACGTGATTTGTAAAAATATGTGTTTTTCATGTGTACCTTTTGTGGTATTTTTGGAGGTATTTGTATAAAACAAGGGGGTGGTTTAATAAATATATTTAGGCTCTAAAATTCTGATTTGGATTGTTATTGGTATTTTTTTGGTCTTGAATTAGGGTTTTGAAATGGGTTTTTATGCAAACAATGGTTGCACCTCATGTGTTGGTTTTATGAAAATTGTAAATGTTTTAATGAGTTAAAAAAGTGTGAAATGGTTTCTTATGTACTGTTTTGGTGAGAGTATGTTCCTAAAATGAGTTTTTGAAACATAAAGTGTTCAGTTATGTTGTAAAACATTTTGGTAATGTTTTGTAATTTGTCTAGGTGATTTATGAAATTGGGATGTCGGTGTGAAACGTGTTTTCGGGCTGTTTTGCGTGATTGTGATGTGGAAAATGGAATTTGTTTATGAAAAGGGTATTATGTAATATTTGAGAGGGCTGTTATGTGATGTTTAGCATATTGGGAAATTTTTTATAAAATTGTTAACGGATTTGTTGAATTGTGAAAGATGTGCAAAATGTCTTGTGGGATTTTTTTTGGTGTCAGTATGATTTTAAAATTAATTATAATGAAAAAGTGTATTTTTACACTTTTGTGGAATACATGTGGGCTGTTTGGTGAACTTTTGATGTGAAAATGATATTTTCATGTGCGAAGTATATTTATTTACTTGTGGAACTTGTTTGAGCACAAGGGAAAAAACTGGGTATCTAGGTGGGTGGACGTGTACTAGTATGCTAGTGAATCCGTGGGGTTTGGCCTCTGTTTCACTTTGCAATATTGACACTTACAACTCTAACTAAATCATGATGATGATGATTGGGGACCACTAGGTTTTGTGTATGTTCTTTAATAGTGTCTCGTGCATGAGAATGGATATTGTGATGGTTACTCTCACCGAGATACGAGGTACCTGGGATCCACAACGAGCTAGTGCCTAGGGGTTATTTCATATTGCTTGTGCTCATTTGTTACTTTGTGCTTACCATCGACATATGGTATGGTTGGTTGGAAAATTTAGTAGGGTCGAAAATATTTTTAAATGTGTTGATTCTTAATGATATCCCACTTGAAAACTGTTTTAATTTTTTTTAATTTCATATTTTAGAAATTGTAACTAGCATTTTCTGTTTACGAAAACTTGAAAGATTTTTTTCTTTGAATGTTTATCACATGAAATCTCATGGTGGTGGTATCCTACTGGGCATTGGCTCACACCCTAATTACACCCTTGGGTGTATGTAGACTTGGTTAGTTTTTTTGTTATAGGTTTGGATACAGTTTTTAGTTCCAGTGGTTCGGGTTTCTAGCAGGTCCTTGGTGGTGAAGTCTTGTGGAAATGGCTTCAGGGCGGTGCCCCTTTCCATGAAAGTTATTGGGATGTTTCATTTTTATTTTGTACATTTTTTATAGTCTTGTGGAGTTGTTTTAAAACATGTAATTCAGTTCTAAATTTTGGAAAAAATGGTTTTAGTTGAAAAATCCAGATTCGTTTAATTGAGTTTGTTTGTTGTTTAATGTTTATAAACTCAAGTAAATTGTTCCCAAACTTTATTTTATGATACCCCGGCACTTGTTCCAGACCATGGGGATCGGGAAAACCCTTCAGGGCTAGTCACATGCTTGGTTTGTGGCCGGTTTTGATGACCACCAGATTCAGATCGTGAAAACGTATCCCCAGAGGAAGTTCTTTAGATCAAGGGAACATAAGTGAATGTTGGGCTGGGCCCAAGGCATCATGCCCGGGAATTATTTCATACCCCATGAGAATGTAAATCATGCAACACGTAGTTTTGATGGCGCAGTTTAACATCATACTGGATGATGAAATGCATGTGTGGTATGGTTGCGCTATTACACATCTTACTAGAACAACTTAGCCCACATGAGTTGTGGTTGATGTGGGAAACAAGGAGTAGTGAAGGGTCATTCCTAGAATAGGAAGGTACATGTTAAGGGAAATGGAACACTAGGTGAATGGTGTCCCGATGATGCTGATCTGATTATTTAACACATCTAGACATGCACTGGAGTAAAGCTAAGTTTGTCGGAATTCCACTTGAATATAAGGATGTGGAAATATGTGAATCATGATGCTCGATATCTGGACCCCAATTATGGTGGCATAGTGATAGGGGATAACTATTGAACATTCTTGAGACAAAGTATCTAGTTTTTGTTAGACTTTAATGGGTATAGACAAACGAGGGTTGGTCGCTGACCATGTTCGAAACACGAGACTTGTCGCAAATGTCATCTGAGGTCCTTAGGGACATTGGCCCAAGTCGGTAGGTAAGATAATGTGTCATGCGACCCGGCCATAAATGGGTTCCTTCATATGTGGAAGAAGATGAGGATCCAAATAATGGGATCACGAATCTTATACATAGAATGAGGGAATGTTCTTGTAAAAATTCAACACTTCGAACACTGCCACAATGCACCTGAGTACGAAAAAAAGTCATATCTAATAGAGGTTGTTGAGTCCCCCTCCATGGAAAAGGGTCATGAGGTTTCATTATTCCAACACCATGGTCATAGGATGGGCTATTATGGGGGGCTTGATTTAATGTATTGTGAACAGGTTGGTGAAGTGACCAAACAGGGAACACAGTTCCCATAGGGAGATATTATATTAGGGTCATAGAACTCGGACCACGTTGGGAAAAGAAATGGGGGGAACACAGTATGGCTATTGCGAAACCTGACGTGAATGAGAACCCATGAGGTACTCACCACACAACATGTTCCCAAAAGGGGTCAGGCCTAGGGGATGAAAGAGAGAGGTTAATATTATAGATTCCAAGGGCTTGACCTAGAGAGTGGATTTCTGGGTGTTCCTACGTATCCCATGATGATAGGAATCAATCCGTACATAGTTCTGAAAGATGTTGTGATGTTTAACGTCTTGAAGCAAGGATGCGTAGTGATCATTGATTAAGGTCATAGAGCTCAGACCAGAGATGGAAGGGGATGTGTGAGTCCTATGGTGAATGAGGACCTGGATTCTAGATCACCATGTGTTCCTTGGAGAGGTTTTTGGTTAAGGGACCAAAAATGAATGACACGATGGGAAATAGAAAAAGTGCATGGGCATTCCTACATATCCCATGAGAATTATAATCAATCCATACATAGTTATAGGGATGACACAATAATATTCTAGAGCCATAGATAATTAGGTTGTGCGGGTATGGCCCTTAAACCAAAAGAAGCAGCATTTGGTAGATCGTGTCTGTCCTTTAGGATAAATGATTATTTTTTTGTGAAGTGAAATAAATAGGATAGAAAGTATAGGAATTTCCACAAGGATCAAGTCATGTGCATGCATTAACAAATGGTATTGTGTGTTACTGATACCAACCATGATGTCCCCTCGAATGAGGACACCACAATGTAGTGATGTTCTTTCATCGTGTGGCCATGATGATAATGTTACAGTTTATGGAATTTTTATAGGACCAACCATGAATTTTAACAGCGTGAAGTATAGAAAAAATAGTGTAAATTCATGTAGAACAATGTAGCATAGATTAATGTCATATGACACAGACATATACAGAAAAATTATGTTCAAAAATAAATATGCACGACATGATAAATAACACCCGACGTTAATGAGGATGAGGTACACAACCCATCGTGAACGATTCAAAGAATGAAACCTCGGGCCAAGGTACCCGGTGAAGGTTAAATAATATGGGGTTGGAGATAAGAGGGACTAGCTCCTCGAAAGGGGAGTACATGATGCTGAAATTGTAAACCCGACATGAACAAAGACAAAAGACCACACACGCCACATCGTTCAGTCCTATATGAACCAGAGCCTAGAAGGATTAATAAAAGAGATAAATTAATGGTACTCGAGCTGAACCCAAATATGAGATGTCTGGGAGTTCTTACGCATCCCATGGGAATGAGAATCAAGTCATACATAGTTCTCAAAGTGATCTTAATTTTAGGTCTTAGAGCTCGGACCATGGAGATGTGGAATCCTTCTCTGTAAGCACAGACCTCAATCTAATTCTAAATCCCACATGAGTGAAACATAGTGTGGGAAACAAGGGAAAAATAAGTTTTATCAAAATCAATAATGCACTCCAAACGGAAGTCAGTGCGGATCCCTGAATGATACTTATCATGGCTTTGTCCTCCTAACGTGCAAATGCACGCTGAGGGATAGTACTAGGAGTGTCAGAATTACACATGGGAATGAACGGGTGGAAGATAATGTGAATCATGTAACCAACATTAAAGGATTGAAGGGGTTGATGTGACAATGGAGGATAACTATTGACTATGTTCGAAACACAACATCCATATCGTGGGGCCTAAAATGGGAACAATAAACGAGTGTCGACCACTGACCATATTTGTAACGTGGGACATGTATCGATTTTTAGTCAAAAATCCTCATAGACATTGGATGGTAATGGTAGGAGAGCCCTTACTCCTATAATCTATGTCATTTGGGGGTCCCTTCTGAAGATAAAGTTAATGGTTTCCCAAATTACTGGGAACATGATGCCTAAAAAATGTGTGAAAGCATTTCCAACAAGAATCTATCACTCTAGGTTCTAGACCAGAGAAATCATGGGACAATTGGTTAATCACTGAAGAGGGTCGAGGAACCTGACTTAAGGGAAACCCACATAATGTGATGATAATAGGGAAAGGGATAGAAGGCCTCTCAAAAGAGAGAGGTATGAGGCGTGGTTGTTATAAACCCAAAATTAATTGGGACATAAACTAATACCACACCATATACCCCAATTCTGTAAGAATTCAGGCCAAGGGGCCAAAATGATAGGGAGGATTCTTAGAGATGGGGCTGGACCTGAAGACTAGACGTTCGGTTGGTCCTACGTATCCTATGAGGATGGGAATCAAGACACACATAGTTTTAGAAGAAAGGATGATGCAAATAAGGTCCATATTCCCCAATTAGGGTTGTGTACAGCACAAAGAGTAACCCAACTTGAAAGAGGACATAATCCCACACCACACCATACAACCCTAAGTGATAACTTGGGTCAGGGGCCCGAAATGGCCGAGGGGCCTGAGGTTGGGCCACTGACAGAATGTCACAGCAAACTTATAGTTTAACATCTTGCAGTGAGGATGAAGGTGATATTTGTTTAGGGTCATAGAGCTCAGACCACATATACCTTGTTTAATGTCATATTGGGGGAAAGAGAGGCAGAATCATCATCCCTGTGGAAGACCACAAAGAAGAAATGCTGATAGAGGCAATTGTAGACCAGGTTCACAACACATTATCCACCCTTGTGTGACCTGAATTCGGGGAAAAAAAATGAGCATCGACGGTTGACCATATTCGAAGCCAGTGATGAGAGCCTGATACTCTGCCTCATTGTTTATGCAGCCTTCTGAAAATAGGAATGAATATAGGAGAATGTATTTTTCTGGGGTAATGAAGAAGATACCCAGGCCTACTCTGTTGAGAATGGGGTCATTGATCCCTCTGCCAGTGGGGCTTTTGGAAGATCTATCGATGCAAATTTTACATCATGAGATAGCATGGATTTTCGAGAGGATTGACCTATCAAGAGAATCAAGGTCCTGGGACTAGTCCGCGTGAGATGGATGGGGAGCAAGGATGTCTGCCAATTCTTTCCCCTTAATAGCCTTCTAAGGGAAGAAAACTAATGTCTAACTGCTGAAGAGTCAATAGCCACCGGGCTAGATGGCCTATCAGCATGGGGGTGGTTCAGGATTTATTTCATTAGATCTACTCAGGACACTAGATGTACCTTGTGGTGCTGCAAGTAATGTCGCAACTTCTGTACTGCAAAAATGAGATCAAGGTAGCTCTTCTCGATAGGGGAGTATCTGGTCACTGTATCGAGGAGCATGCAGCTAAGGTAGAACAGGCTATTCCATGTTCCATCATTATTCTTTTGAGAGATAAGGGTGCCGAGAGATCGATCCAGGGTGGTCACTTAACGGACCAACGGATTTTTGAAGACAGGTGCCATTAAGACCGATGGTTGGGGCCGATATGACTTGATTTCCTCAAAATCAGTCTAGAATTATTCATCCCACTCATATACGTTTATTTTCTTCTTAAACAGAGATAAAGGCATACACCTTCTAGCCAAATTCATGATGAATCAGTGTATGTAAGCTAAGTAGACTTTGAAGCCTCGAAGCTCCCAAATGTTTCTGGGAGGAGACATATAGATGATGGCCTTGATATTTTTTTGGGTTGATCTCAATTTCATTATATCTTACAATGAAGCCGAGAAACATTCCAGAGGTGATCCCGAAGGCACACTTTAATGGATTCATCTTCAGGTGACGGGAACAGAGGATGCCGAACACTTTCTCAAGGAATTTGAGATGGTCTTGACATAGCCAATATTTTACCACCAGGTCTTCCACCTAACATTCCATCAATTTTCCGAGGATTAGCTTAAATCTAAGATGCATAGCCTGCTAATAGTTGGCACCCACATTCTTAAAATTGAAGGGAATGACTTGGTTTCAAAATGTACCTTGTGGTTCCATGAAAGATGTAGAATCTACATACACGGGATCCATTCAGATATGGTTATACCTGGAGTAACCATCCATGATGGATAGGGCTTGGAAACCAGCTATAGCGTCGATCAGTAATTCCTTCACAGGAGGGGGAAATCATCCTTCGGGAGGTGACAATTGAGATCACAAAAGTCGATCCGGACTTTGATCTGTCTGTTCTTCTTCCTTACCGGCAGAATGTTGGGTAGCCACATGGGGTAATGGACCTACTTAATGAAATTGGATCTGATGAGATAATCATATTTACCTCAACCATGGAACCGGGATAAGGGTACATCTTTCTGGGTGCCACTTGATGCTGCAATGATTTTCCAGGAGATCGAGGCGGTGGACAGCTACCAGAGGATCTAGTCCTGCAATCTCTTCATAACTCCAGGAGAATACTTCACGGAGATTTTTAAGGAATTTTATGTACTATTTTTTCTTGTAGAGGGGCATAGAGGCCCTAAACAACGTGGGTTTCGAGTCTACCTCGCTACCAAGATTCACCTGTACCGAGTAGTCAACTGTGGGAGATACTCCATCTTCAAAGACTAGATGAGCATCCACTAAATTCTCTTCTTCACATATGGATGGAAAATACTCAGTAGGATTAGATTCTTCGGTGATGGAAGGTCCCGATTGGAGGCTAGTGTTGGATCTGAATCTATAGATTATACAAAAGAGGGGGGGGGGGGGTGAATTGTGTCTTTTGAAATTTTTCGATAACTCTTCTCTTGAACGAGTTCTGTCCTTTATACTTTATCAGATTTTATCTGTAACACCCCAATATTTCATAGTGTGTTATTTCTTCAAAATAATTCAATAACTTGCACTACCCGCAACACCGAGTTCAATCACACCATGACTTACAAAAAAAAGCCATTCAAAAGAGGTTATGAATAGTATTAACTAAAATTTTGACTTTATATAATCCTTATAATTTTAGAATCCATATTATGATTTTCTTAGACATAATGCAAGATCAGATTCATTTTCAGTATTGCACTTTTATCAACTTTTAATAGTGAAACATTTTTAAATAAAATATTTTAAACATTTTGACTAAATGAGGACATCAAAAAAATTTAAAATGAAACATCCCAAGCTTCCACAGTACGCTTTCCTTTGAATAATACAGTAGCGTGTGTTGTACGCAACTTCGAGTTCTAACACACCACAACCAATCAAACTAGCCGTTATGAATAGTAATACCTACCTTTTAAAATTTTAGAAATTTTATCTCTCAAAATGGACTTCATTTTTCGATTCGGAGTATCGAATTTAGTCTAAGGTGAAATTTTTGTACTTTTCGGATAACTTTCATATTTTGATGAATAGTGCAAATTACTAAATTTTAATTAAAAACAACTTTTTTAATCAAAATAATTAATAGTGATAAATTATGAATTTGAGTGGTTTTAAAGTATATTTAGAATATATTTTTACCATTTAATATAATGTTGGTCATTGAACATAATTTTACAATTAAACCGAACATAAACAAGTGTCAATCTTTTGATAGTTATTATCTCTTAAAAACACGCTTTTTGTTTTGACAGCGGGAATTAATTTTAAATTAATTTCTGCCACTTAGGTGTTTTGAATTTAGAAAAATGGATTCCATATTTGGAATCAGGATGTTCAAATTATGTAAATAGGTAACTTTTATTTTTAGACATTTTGAATAATTACTGCGGTAAATATTTTATTTACCATGGTTAAGGGTAAATCCGGTAAATAAGGGTTAAAAAATAATATTATAATAATAATAAATTACCCTAAAACGTGTCCTAGCCTTATTGGTTGATACACGTTCGACCATAGGCATCTCTGGGTCTATTTGGGGACCCCATGGTGCCACTTGTAGGTGATAGGGACACTTTATCTTAATTAAGTTAAATTGAATACAAAAATGACACAAGCATATATCTTTTAGAAAATTAATTTTTACATAGGGTTATATATGTTGGATATTCGACTATAAATATTCATTAGAAAGATGAACATATTTCCTACATGATGATATTTTATTCCCAATTTTTAGAGATTAAATAATTTAATTTATTTATGACACAATGATGATGCAGTAATTATCATAATAGTGAAAAATTAAAATAATAGATATTATAAATACCCAAATCAACATAATATTAAACTTTTAATGAATTAAAATAATTTTCTAGGATAATATGATATATTAGGATTTATTTAATTGACTTTTTTCTAAATAATCAATCTTTTATGAGTTTCAAAAAAATCAACTATTGAATAGTGTCAAAATTGACATAAAAGAGTTCGTAAAACAAATATTATATTATTAATTGATATTAAATTCCTAAAAATCTAAGGTTCGTCCAAGAGACTTATATAATGGTAGGTTAATCATTAATGGACCACTTGGGAGTCGATTGGATGTATATAAAAAGATTATTAACCATATTATATAAAAATACAAAGAGACATTGTAAAAGTGAAACTAATTAACTTAGAGTTAATATTTAAAGATAAGGTTAATATAAGTACCCAAACCTGTCTAAATTCTATTGGTTGAGTTTTTTTCGACCTATCCCCACCTTAAAATTTAAATAATAAACTTTTGAGCCATTAGAAACCGAATATGAATTTATTATAAATTAATACTTCTAGCTTTTCCAAAGGTGCCCCTCACCCCTCTTATAAAAGGGAACTCCTCCTTCTCATTTCTTCACACCTTCAAAGCCTTCTGGTTCGTCAAAACTCTACCCAAATACTCTCCCAACTTTTTTCACTACAACTTAGAGTCCTTAGTTTGATCAGAAAGCCAACCTAAGGAGCCCTTTTGATCAAATCAAAAGGAAGAACTCGAAAAAGAGGTAATGATTTCACCACCCTTTTCCAAGTTCCTTTCTTCTTCCACTTCTTCTTCCTCTGTTGTTACCATTGTAAAATAATAACTCCAGTATCATATATATACTGTGATGTTATTATAAATATGGTACAACCATATTCAGTATTCTATCCACCCTTTGAATAACATGTCACCATACGTGCGTACGTACGGCTTACCGTCTCCACGTCGTGGTGTAATTGTTATTCAATATAATATTATTTGGATGGGTATAATAATGATCTTTAACTCATGTAAATAATAAATATAACATGTTAATGATTCTGTATATATGATATACCATCCATTTATATATTATTTTAATATCAAAAGAATGATATTGTCGCTCGTGCGTACGTACGGACTACCGTCTCCACGAACGCGATGAGATTCATTCTCCATCATATCTATTCAAGTATAATTATCATTTGATGATTTAAAAAATGATGTTTATGGACTTGATATCATTATGGATATGAATAATATACAACCTATCATTTACCATCATTTCTTACGTAACAAAACATATAAAATAAAACAAGTAAGTTAACACCCAAAACAACGATAATACTAAGATATTATTATCAAATCCATATTAAAAGATCATATATGATATCATATGATTCTTGTATAATTTAATAACAATTATTTCACCATTATAAAGGAGGTTAACCTACCCCAACCAAGGAAAAGAACAAGGTAAGGGTTATTTCACAATCTTTTCATTATCCGAGGTTGTTTTTATGTAATAATCTACTGGGATCTCTTTATCATCCACATCCATGTTTTCTTAAAAATGTATTTCAAAACATTCTTATTATTTACAAGAATATGGGTTAAAGTCATTTTATACCCTTTTTTGACTTTTTATAAGAGTAATCTTTTCGTCGTTTTCAAAACAAAGTCCTTTTTAACCTTTTCGACAGAATTAAGGTAAGAATGTTTTTTTTAACTTATACGGCGGGTGCGGTTATTGTACACCGTTATAAAATCTTCAAAATCTTTCCTTACAAGCATATAAGAATATTTTCAAAGAAAATGTTTTATTTTATGTGGCTCTTAAATGATTTCAAAAATAGAAAGATTTATTTCTCAAAAAAGTGTTTTGATTTCATCTATGTCAACATCCTTTGATGGATTTTACGCTTATTTGAAGTTGATTTATTATGATACAAAACATCTATATTGTATTGAATGTTTTGTGATATGTTTGACTGTGGATGTGCTATTTTTATAGCATTCATAGTTTATGGTGAAATTATTGACATTTCGTATGCTAGATTTAATACGAATGTTTATGTTATGTTTAAACCTTCTCATATGGGAATGCATTGGACTTAATATGTGACGGGTGGAGCCCGCTATAGCTCCTCGATGCATCGGTATGTCTCATGGGACAAACTAGTGTCTTGGAACAAGGCCTTGACAAAATCTTATTTGTAGTCTTGGCACGAGGCCTTGGCTATGTGTTTATGATAGTCTGTCATTATACATTCCATCATTATGAAAGTGGTTATTGATTTTGCATGTGATTATTCGATTAGTAAAATATCCATGTGAATAAGTAAATGGAATTATTTCATTTTATTTATGCCATACCATGTTTAAAGTTCAATTTTGAAAGGATTTTGTTTTAGTCATACATTGCCTTAAATGTTTATTCTTATTTATGAAAGTTTCCTCTATATTGTTATCCTTACTGGGCATTTGAGCTCACCCCTTTTCTATGTTTTATTTTTCCCAGGAAGTGAAGAAGTAAATTATGAATGACCTTCAGGGATATTATGTGGGGATATGAGTGTGGATTATGGAGACAATATGTTGTTGTAGTAGTTTTTCATTTTATGATGTAATGTAAGACTTATGAATATATCTAGTGTTTCCAAGGCTACTAAACCAATCGTTCTTTTGAGATTTGATCTTTCTTGTGATCATGCCAATGTTATCTAATAATGCACTGACTCTGGGAAACTATGGTCAGGGCGTTACAGTTGGTATCAGAGGAAGTTTAGTAAAAACCTTGGAAGCTAGATTTAGATAAACTCTGATTAGAGCACATAGATTTAAGATGAATTTTGAGGATTAGTATAGAAGAACTTCCTAGAATTTTGGTATTGTAGAGATTTTGTGAGTTTTCCGAGCAATACATCCCTGTCTGGATTCGAGCAGGTAGAGGCAGCTCTGGCACATATGTACCTAGGGGTAAAACCCAAAAACACCTCTTTGATCTAGACTCGAATGGGAACTGGTGCACGACAACGGACCTTGCTGCACTCTTGGCTACGACACTCCCGGGGGATATTCTTAGGATAACTCTCATTTTATTTACAAATCATTATGAAGGGTTTATGAGTATATACTTCCTCAAAGGAGACATTTTTATGATTATGGATTATATCCATAAACTATTTAATTTATGTTATGTGTTTTACAAGTTTGGGATTAGGTATTGTTATTCATAAACTAATTTAATGTATGCCATTGTTTAGAAATGGCGCCCAGTAGAAGGAATGAGAACTCTAGCAATGCACATGATACAAAGAGAAAGAAGGATCATATATTTTATGGTCTTAAGCCAGAATTTACAAGAGAAATAGTCTCACATGTATTATCATCATATGAAGAAATAATATCATGTGTTGATAAGATATGTAAATAGTTTACTGAGTCCTATGGCTTTGAAGGGAAGCAAGAGAAGAAAAGGATGGAAGAGAGAAATATGGATAAAGGGAAGAGGGAAAAGAATAATTTTCCCACATGTGGTAACTGTGGAAAGAATCACCCTGGAACTTGCCTGAAAGGAATGGGAGTTTGTTATAAGTGTGGAGGAAAAGGGCACAAAGTACGTGACTGCAAGGGTAAGAAAATGGTTTCAAATGTACAATGCTTCATTTGTAAGGAGTTTGGACACTATGCGAACCTATGTCCTAGTCATCAGACTATGCCGCAAATGATGCTATTGGATAATAATCAAGTTATGATACAACCACAGATGAAGAGGAATGATTAGAGTTCTTATGTTGATTATGTCAATTGAGTGTTGTATCAACAATGTACTTGTTATAATAATTATGGAGTATATAAGGATTTTACTCCAGTACTATTTCATTAAGGACTTGAGATTGTGTGGAACAAAGAAAAGTGACTCAATAGCAGGATAAATTTTTGGAAAATATATGGTTGAGAGAATGATAAACCATAATAAAGTTATGATACTAAGGTAGTGATTTTGGAATAATACATGATTGTTTTGGATAAATTATATTGGATATTATTGACTACCTTGGAACTGATTAATGATTTGTATATTCCATCATTGTTGGGGTTTAAAACATTTTTGGATTGATGAAGTATATCCAGCATTCTATATGGAATAAGGGAGCATGAATGTAATCAATAAGGAATATGGTAATTCAGGATGTTTCAGTGTATTAAAAGAATACATGATGAAGGTATTCATATGCTATTACGGGGTAAAAAGGATCTACATTATGTTTACCTTCCTTATAAATGTTGGACTGTGTGTTTGGACAGAAGTATTTTGGATAGTTCTAGTTTGGATTATTTTGGATTTCCATAAAAGGACAACCCGGAGGTCGGGCGGCAACCCATCGCGTCCGGCAAGGCTGTGAGACTTGAACCCGCAACCGAAGGGCGACAAGGGTGTATCACCTACCACTGGCCCACGAGATGTCCTGGATTAAATAATATAGTTTTTTTAAAAGATCTGGTAGATGAATTATAAATTCATTTATTTTGGAACCCTGTATGAATAGTATAAATAGAAATTTTTTTTACATTCTACTATCTTTTAGAGTGAAAGATGAGTTTGTGGTAGAAATTTATTAATGGATAAAACTCTATTTATAAAGTAAGTATATCTCCTTATGATCTTATCTAATCTCATAAATAAATTCCTCAACATTAATAAAAGGAACTTAGAACAAAAATGTTGTCCTAGATGGTACCTTAAATCATCACTAATTTATGGCTTTGGGATTGTTGTCCTTTTCATAGCCATGTTCTCTACCACTCTCCATCAGATAATTAATGGTTAGATTTATCTTCCATATCCATATTTTCCTACATGGAACCCTAGTATGTGTTATTTTCGGTAATCTTCATACTTTCCACTCTTTATTTTAAATAGAGGCCTCATTAATTCATTTTTCGATGTGGGATTTCAATTAAGATATTTTGAAACGTCAAAAATGTGTTATCCCAATACCCTATGTTTTTTTGAACTGATGGTATTTCAAATCATCATAGATTGATGAGTTTATGGACCTCAATTTTATACTTGTTTGTTATTGATGACCTCAATCACTACCTATAAATATTTACATTTTTCTCCAATTATATGTCTCTAATTTACACCAATGTTCTCCTAATCGAGATCATAATTTGGTGATGACCCTTTCATTTATCTTTTCCTCATATTAAGACTAAATTTTAGTAACCCAATTTCCGATGTGGGTTTTCCCACAAATATATTTCCTATTTTCAACCATTTATTTTCGAATAACAATTTCAAATTGTGAGGACGCAATTTATTGAAGGAGGGGAGAATGTAACACCCCAAGATTTCATAGTGTGTTATTTCTTCAAAATAATTCAATAACTTTCACTACACGCAACACCGAGTTCAATCACACCATGACTTAAAAAAAAGACATTCAAAAGAGGTTATGAATATTATTAACTAAATTTTTAACTTTATATAATCCTTATAATTTTAGAATCCATATTATGAGTTTCATAGACATAATGCAAGAACAGATTCATTTTCAGTATTGCACTTTTATCAACTTTTAATAGTGAAAAATTTTTAAATACAATATTTTAAACTTTTTGAATAAATGAGGACATCAAAAAAATTTAAAATGAAACATCCCAAGCTTCCATGGTACGCTTTCCTTTGAATAATACAGTAGCGTATGTTGTACGCAACTTCGAGTTCTAACACACCACAACCAATCAAACTAGCCGTTATGAATAGTAATACCTACCTTTCAAAATTTGAGAAATTTTATCTCTCAAAATGGACTTCATTTTTCGATTCAGAGTATCAAATTTAGCCTAAGGTGAAATTTTGGTACTTTTCAGATAACTTTCATATTTTGATGAATAGTGAAAATTACTAAATTTTAATTAAAAACAACTTTTTTAATAAAAATAATTAATAGTGATAAATTATGAATTTGAGTGGTTTTAAAGTATATTTAGAATATATTTTTACCATTTAATATAATGTTGTTTATTGCGCATAATTTTACAATTAAACCGAACATAAACAAGTGTCAATCTTTTGATAGTTATTATCTCTTAAAAACACGCTTTTTGTTTTGACAGCGGGAATTAATTTTAAATTAATTTCTGCCACTTATGTGTTTTGAATTTAGATAAATGGATTCCATATTTGGAATCAGGATGTTAAAATTATGTAAATAGGTAACTTTTAGTTTTAGACATTTTGAATAATTACTGCGGTAAATATTTTATTTACCATGGTTAAGGGTAAATCCCGTAAATAAGGGTTAAAAAATAATATTATAATAATACTAAATTACCCTAAAACGTGTCCTAGCCTTATTTGTTGATACATGTTCTACCATAGGCATCTTTGGGTCAATTTTGGGACCCCATGGTGCCACTTGTAGGTGATAGGGACACTTTATTTTAATTAAGTTAAAATAAATACAAAAATGACACAAGCATATATCTTTTAGAAAAATACTTTTTACATAGGGTTATATATGTTGGATATTCGACTATAAATATTCATTAAAAAGATAAAAAGATTTCATACATGATGATATTTTATTTTAAATTTTTAGAGATTAAATAATTTAATTTATTTATGACACAATGATGATGCAATAATTATCATAATAGTGAAAAATTAAAATAATTAAAATTATAAATACCCAAATCAATATAATATGAAACTTTTAATGAATTAAACTACTTTTATAAGATAATATGATATATTAGAATTGAATTAATAGACTTTTTTGAAGTAATCAATCTGTTATGAGTTTCACAAAAATCAACTATTGAATAGTGTCAAAATTGACATAAAAGTGTTATGAAAACAAATATTATATTATTCATTGATATTAAATTCCTAAAAATTTAAGGATCGGCCAAGAGTCATATATCATGATATTTTAATCATTAATGGACCACTTGGGAGTCGCTTGGATGTATATAGTAAGTTCATTAACCATATTATATAAAAATACAAAGAGACATTGTAAAAGTGAAACTAATTAACATAGAGTTAATACATAAAGATAAGGTTAATATAAGTACCCAAACCTGTCTAAATTCTATTGGTTGAGTTTTTCTCGACCTATCCCCACCTTAAAATTTAAATAATAAACTTTGTATCCATTAGAAACCGAATATAAATTTATTATAAATTAATATTTCTAGCTTTTCCAAAGGTGCCCCTCACCCCTCTTATAAAAGGGCACTCCTCCTTCTCATTTCTTCACACCTTCAAAGCCTTTTGGTTAGGCCAAACTCTGCCCAAATACTCTCCCAACTTCCCTCACTACAACCTAGAGGCCTTATTTTGATGATAAAGCCAACCTAAGGAGCCCTTTTGATCAAATCAAAAGGAAGAACCTCAAGAAGAGGTAATGATTTCACCACCCTTTTCCAAGTTCCTTTCTTCTTCCACTTCTTCTTCCTTTGTTGTTACCATTATAAAAAAATAACTCCAGTATCATATATATACTGTGATGTTATTATAAATATGGTACAACCATATTTAGTATTCTATCCACCTTTTGAATAACATGTCACCATACGTGCGTACGTACGACTTACCGTCTCCACGTCGTGGTGTAATTGTTATTCAATATAATATTATTTGGATGGGTATAATAATGATTTGTAACTCATGTAAATAATAAATATAACATGTTAATGATTCTGTATATATGATATACCATCCATTTATATATTATTTTAATATCAAATGAATGATATTGTCGCTCGTGCGTACGTACGGACTACCGTCTCCACGAACGCGATGAGATTCATTCTCCATCGTATCCATTCAAGTATAATTATCATTTGATGATTTAAAAAATGATGTTTAAGGACTTTATATAATTCTGGATATGAATAATATACAACCTATCCTTTACAATCATGTCTTACGTAACAAAACATATAAAATAAAACAAGTAAGTTAACACCCGAAACAACGATAATACTAAGATATTATTATCAAATCAATATTAAAAGATCATATATGATATCATATGATTCTTGTATAATTTAATAACAATTATTTCACCATTATACAGGAGGTTAACCTACCCCAACCAAGGAAAATTACAAGGTAAGGGTTATTTCACAATCTCTTCATTATCCGAGGTTGTTTATATGTAATAATCTACTGGGATCTCTTTATCATCCACATCCATGTTTTCTTAAAAATGTATTTCAAAAAAATTTTATTATTTACAAGAATATGGGTTAAAGTCATTTATACCGTTGTTTGACTTTTTATAAGAGTAATCTTTCCGTCGTTTTCAAAACAAAGTCTTTTTTAACCTTTTCGACAGAATTATGGTAAGAATGTTTTTTTTAACTTATACGGTGGGTGCGGTTATTTTCCGCCATTATAAAATCTTCAAAAGCTTTCCTTACAAGATTATAAGAATATTTTCAAAGAAAATGTTTTATTTTATATGGCTCTTAAATGATTTCAAAAATAGAAAGAGATATTTCTATAAAAAGTTTTTTGATTTCATCTATGTCAACATCCTTTGATGGATTTTACGCTTATTTGAAGTTGATTTATTATGATACAAAACTTATATATTGTATTGAAGGTTTTGTGATATGTTTGATTGTGGATGTGCTATTTTTATACCATTCATAGTTTATGGTGAAATTATTGACATTTCGTATGCTAGTTTTAATAAAAATGTTTATGTTATGTTTAAACCTTTTCATATGGGAATGCATTGGACTTAATATGTGACGGGTGGAGCCCGCTATAGCTCATCGATGCATCGGTAGGTCTCATGGGACAAACTAGTGTCTTGGCACAAGGCCTTGACAAAATCTTATTTGTAGTCTTGGCACGAGGCCTTGGCCATGTGGTTATGATAGTGTGGCATTATGCATTCCATCATTATGAAAGTGGTTATTGATTTTGCATGTGATTATTCAATTAGTAGAATATCCATGTGAATAAGTAAATGGAATTATTTCATTTTATTTATGCCATACCATGTTGAAAGTTCAAGTTTGAAAGGATTTTGTTTTAGTTATACATTGCCTTAAATATTTATTCTTATTTATGAAAGTTTTCGCTATATTGTTATCCTTACTGGGCATTTGAGCTCACCCCTTTTCTATGTTTTATTTTTCCCAGGAAGTGAAAAAGTAAATTATGAATGACCTGCAGGGATATTATGTAGGGATATGAGTGTGGATTATGGAGACAATATGTTGTTGTAGTATTTTTTCATTTTATGATGTAATGTAAGACTTATGAATATATCTAGTGTTTCCAAGGCTACTAAACCAATCGGTCTTTCGAGATTTGATCTTTCTTGTGATCATTCCAATGTTATGTAATAATGCACCGACTCTGGGTAACTAGGGTCGGGGCGTTACATTATCGTGAAGTGGAAAATGTAAAATTAAGAACACAAAGATGTATAGTGGTTCGGGGAACAGAAAGCCCCTAGTCCACTCCACCAATGCTCTACTCCACGAGCTTGGTGATTTTCACTATCTGGTCCTCTTTTCCACAGAACGATTCACAACTGAGTACAGGCAGTTGACACCTTTACAATCCAAGTCAAAACAAAGCCTTCTGGTTCAAACACGAACCTACAAAACATAGAACGAGAATCTGGTTACTCAAGAATAAAAAAAAATTTCAGAATGCAATTTCCAGTTGATCTTCACAATTGCAACAAAATGCAATTGACAATAGATGGATCGAAGTCTCTAAAAATATTGATCCTCAAGACGAAGCAGTTCTGAGTTGATCTAGTTGTATTAGATATAGTGATATAGTTCAAAAACTCAGCAGTAGTAGATCCACAGTATATATTCGATGCAGAACTTGTGAATCTTCTATCGAGTGTCTTATTCTTGAATAAACAGAGCTTTTACGCTCCTGTTGAATCAGCAGATCAATCATGAATAGTTGAAATATCTGTTTTCCACCTTTTTCAATAATAGATCGATCACATCCTCTTGTACCTGGTGTTTCAGAGAGAACATATATAAAAAAAATATCTTGCATAATTAGATCCATAAAAGTCACCTTCTGATTCGCGATATTCAAATATTTGAATTTACAGAGACGTTGTAACTTCCCTTAAGAATCGGCATAAAAAGATCCTTTCAATTTGATATTAAATCCATTAATAAAATGGATTTGAATCAGTAAAAGTCGTAATTTAAAGACGACTATAAATCCGGCTTGAAATCCGCCCATAAATCAGCTTACAGATCATTGCACATAAATATCGTCTGTCAAACGTTCCGACACCAAACGTAAGGTTGATGACGTGGCCTCCAAACATAGAGTTAATAACATTGTCTTCAAATGTAGGGATGACAACGTAAGGTTGACCACAAACGTAGGGCTGATCATCCATACTTTTTCTTCAACATTCAAACATACTGTAAAAGATCCATACTTTTACATGATCCATACTTTTCCAAGAACATATGGTTGTTCACAAAAGTAAGGTTGATGAAACATACTTTTGAGAAATAAACGTAACATTTAGAATTTACGTACGGTTCTCCTTCCATACTTTGCTGATAACCAAAATGTAGGGTTCCTTCCTAACGTAAGGTTCTTCTTCCATACTTTGATGAAAACGTATGGTTGTTTAACCATACTTTTCTCTTATCTCAAAATGTATACATGCTTTTAATCCTCACGCTACGTTTATCCACATAGGGTATGAACAGTGATTCCAGAACGTGCTAAAATAGATTCCGCGCTATATTCATCTACGTAAGATGTGAACAGTGATTCCAGAATGTGCTAAAATAGATTCTGTGCTAAGTAACAAATTCTCATTATTTCAAGAGTAAAATAAATTAATAAACTCTTGCAAAATACTAAATAAAATCATTAGAAAATAACTAAGGGTATTTGTGAGCATCAAAATTAGCATAATGAGACTGAGTATTATTTTCAATAATCTCCCCCTTTAAATAAAATTAATATGTATTGTTGAAAACAATACTTTTCTCAACAATATCCCACTTTTTGATGATCACAAAACCCATAAAATAATTAAAATTACTTAAACAAAATTAACTTTCAAAAATCATTATAAAGTTTTAAATAAAAACTTCTCCACCAAAAAGATAATTATAAATCCAAATGTCTCATTTAATATTCTCCCTTAATAAAATGAATTCTCCCCCGAAATAAAATGTCAGTTTTGATGTTGGGTTTATCCAAATTCTCCCCCTTTTTGTGATATAAAAAAGAATGAAAAATCATGGATTTTAACACTTTTAATATTGCACTGAACTGTTAGTATATGATATTATGTATTGTTTATCAATAATTAAATCTGGAGTATTGGAATATTAAAAAAACAATGAAGGAAAATTGTCATTCAAAAACAGTAGTATATACATGACAATGATATACACATGAATCAAGGTTTGGGTAAGATAGGTAATAGGGTCTATCTCCTCTGGATTGCATACATGATTTTTGTAAATTATTCCCGAAGTCTCTTCATCATCCCATCTCCAAGCATGATAATAAGCTCCATGTTCTCTTGAGTCATATGAATATCCTCAATTAAATTGACTCTGAAAAACTCTTGCATCCTTTCCTATTTTTCAATAAATACTGAGAGCTTCTCTGTTAACTGATCTAACAAAATTATGATTGATGGCTCACTAGATGTTAGTTGATCCACTATGAATTTTTGATTGTCCAGCAACACTGAAAAAGGAGAACTATTACATTGAATATCTTGTATCCTGTCATTCATATTTCTCAACGCAGCTGTGATAGCCTGAAACCTTCTGATTAAATCAGGTGAAGTACCTGATCCACTAACAGCATTATTTGCAAATGATGCAAATTGGTTCTCCATAAACAACTTCAGATATGATAAATATGACTTCATAAATATTTCATATTTTAATTGTGTAACAGCAGTAAGCATATACTATTTAAACATTTCAACTTCTTGCCTTGAAACTGTACACTCCATCTTTTGAAACATAAAATGTTCTATGTCTAAGGCATTTCTCATAGAAGCATTCTCATATTCCAACTGAGATACATTTCTGTACAGTTCTTTAACATCTTCTTTCCTTGAATAAGATTCACCCTGTTCTTGATTCACATTCTCAGGTTGATGCAGAAATACCAAAGGTAATGATTCAGCATCTGAATTTTCTTTTTCTTTGTCCTGAGAAGGTTGGTCCATAGATCTTTCCTTAGATTTTTCAAACTCCTCCATAGAAAAATACTCTTTAAGTACCTCTGTTTGAGCTTCAAAAGCATGCTCATCACATTTATCTGCATCTTTTTCTTCCTCTAGAATTTCAAGAAAAATATTTTCAGAAGTTTCCTGAGGTCTGGCCACTTCTTCACCAGGCACTGCCTCCATCTCCTGTTCCTTTTGAAGTGCATCTTCATCATCAACAACAATCAGTTCCTTATTTTCCCTTTGATCTTCTTCTTGAGCTCTTGATTTCTCTACTTAATTCATTCTCTCAGTAACATCTTCCATGGTTTTATCATAAATAGCTTCTCTCACAAAAGAATAAGAAAATAATGGTTCTGTTGGAGTTTCCAAAGCAGTGGAAGTGACTTCCACATTTACTGGTCTTTTTCTTCTTGATCGAAGTCCCTCCTAGCTTCTATCTTCCTCAGCATCTGCCACTTCAATGAAAATCCTTCTTGCTACATTGCTGACTCTAGATTCAGTTTGTCCCTCCTTGGACTTAGCAGGTTGAGCATGAGCACTCTCTGAGTCTTCCTCAGCTTCTACAGGCAATAGTTTTCCTTTAATTGTGCTCCAGAAATATCCAACTTTCCTCAAAGTTCCAGCATTAAACGTATTACTGTGATGATAGTTAACTCTATAATCCACTAATCTCACCATGTCTTTCTTAAATAGCAGCTTAGAAATAAATCTACCAAAGGGGTAGAAATTCATCCTGGCCTTGCTTTGACAGTAGTAACTGAGATACCTTATCATGTATCTTGGATATTTTAACTTAATATCACTTAACATAATAAACATTATATACATATTAGGGTACAAAATCTTTTCCATTTCTCTCATCCGTGGAGCTATTCCGGTCTGAATAAATTTGACCAAAATCTATTGATCAGGCTCCAAATCTTTAACAAACATTTTCTCTATTGTCTTGGTACCGAAAAGAAAAGACATAATGTCTTTGGATTTATACACAGAATCTCCATTATTTTTCAAGTCAAAATGAAAAACTCCCTCATGAGGGCAGTTGAGAATCTGAATAATCTCTACTGAAGAGATTGAGAAATCCCTATCCTCTATTTTAGACATCATACTGTCCAATGTATCTCCCAGACTAAACTGTAGAGATTTTTAGAAGTATCTATGTTTTACTACATACAAAAATTCCGTATTTTCACTGTTCAACATCTGTTCAAGATTCTGAAATGACAACGCTTGCTTCAACAATGGATTTGTTTGAAATAACCAGCCGAGATCGATTACCTTGCCCTGTAAGATTTTTCTTCCCTCTGTGCATTGTCTCTTTTCATTTCTCGGCTTGGCCTCACTGGCTCTTTTAGTCCTTACCATTTCCACGAGAGTCTCTGAAGGTTTGAAGGTTAGGGTTTCAGAAGTTCGAAGGTTTGGGTTTCAAAAGAGGAAGTGCGATTTTCGGATTTCGAAAGGGTTTCGATAGAAGTGAAAGGGTTTAGAAGACGAAAAGGCTCTGACAGCCTTGATTCCCGTGTAATCACTCATCATTACATATATTTAAAAACAAATAAATTTTTCATACGACGAAAGAAATAAAAACATAAACTGTATTCAACAAAATTTATATAAATAAATAAATAAATTTAAAAAATTATTTAAAATTAAAAAAACCGAGCTCCCCCTTAATAAAATAAAACCTTGCAGTGGGAAGCGGTTTAGTAAAAGTATATGCTAATTGAATTTTAGTATTTATAAATTCTAAAAATATATCTTTTTTAAAAACATGATATCTTAAAAAGTGATGCCTTATATCAATGTGCTTAGTTCTAGAATGACTAATAGGATTTTTTGAAATATTAATTACAATCGTATTATCACATAAAATAGGTGTATTATTAAAATTCAATCCAAATTCCATAAGAGTGTTTTTCATCCACAACACTTGTGCACAATAACTGCCAGAAGAAACATATTTTGCCTCAGCTGTTGATAGGGCTACTGAATGTTGTTTCTTACTAGACCATGATACTAAGGAAATTCTAAAAAAGTTACATGTACCTTATATACTTTTTCTATCTAATCAACAACTTCCAAAGTCAGCATATGAATATGAAATAAAATTAAAATCATAAGTTTTAGGATAAAGAAGATATTGAAAACAGTTCCTTTTAAATATCAAAAAATTCTTTTAACAGCTGTTAGATGGGATTCTTTAGGATTTGATTGAAATCTAGCACAAAGTCATACTAAATATATTATATCTAGCCTGCTAGCAGTATGATATAACAGACTACCAATCATACCTCTATATAACTTATTTTCAACTGACTTTCCAGTTTCATCCAAATCAAGTTTTATATTAGTACACATAGGAGTTGTAAATGTCTTGTTGTTCTCTAGTCCAAATTTCTTAAGTAAATAAGTAATGTATTTTCTTTGATTCAAAACATTTCCAAAATCTTTTTGAAATATTTGAAGACCCAAAAAGAAATTTAATTGTCCCATCATACTCATTTCAAATTCTTCTTGTATTAATTTTGAAAATTCATGACAATGAGTTTTATTTGTTGATCCAAGGATTACATCATCAATATAAATTTGAACCAATAAAACATTATTTTTCACAGTTTTCTTAAAGAGTGTTGGGTCTGCCATTCCAACAATAAAATAATTTTTCAAAAGAAAAGAACTTAATCTTCAATACCAAGATCTAGGTGCTTATTTAAGTCCATAAAAAGATTTAGTAAGTTTAAAAACAGAATCATGTTTTTGAGAGTTTTCAAAACCAGGAGGTTTCTCAACATAAACATCCTCCATTAAATAAATATTTAAAAAGGCAGATTTAACATCGATCTAAAATAATTTAAAATTCATATAAGATGCAGAGGCTAAAAGGATTCTAATGGCTTATAACCTTGCTACAGGTTCAAAAGTCTCATCATAATCTACTCCCTCTTCTTGATTATATGATTTAGCTTCTAATCTTTCTTTATTTCTAGTTATTGTGCCTTGATCATCCTGTTTATTTCTAAAGACCCATTTGGATCCTATTATAGGATAATTCTTAGGTTTTTCCACTAAATCCCAAACTTCATTTCTTTTAAACTAGTTTAATTCATCTTGCATTGCTATTACCTAGCTTTCATCATCTAAAGCTTCTTCTATATTCTTGGGTTCTTGTTGAGATAGGAAGGTAGAGAATTCCACTAGGTTTCCTAAGTTTATTCTAGTTTGAACACCAGTTTCTAGGTCACCTATTACAGTTTCTAAAGGGTGATTCTTTAGTGTTCTAGTATGTCTAGGTAATATATTTTAAGGTTCTTTAGTATCATGTTCCTCTAAACTAGACTGAATTTCTTTTATATCATTTTCAAAATTATTCTTTAAATTCTCTTGTCTCATGTTATCATTAGAGTCATGTTCATCCATTTGTTCTGTCCTTTTCTCAAAAGGATCAGATTCATCAAATTTCACATGAACTGATTCTTCAACAATCCTTGACTTCTTATTATAAACTCTCTAAGCTTTGGAGGTAGCAGAATATCCTATGAAAATACCTTAATCAGATTTTGGATCAAATTTACCAAGATTATCCTTGGTGTTTAAGATATAAACCTTGCATCCAAAAACATTAAAGTAATTTACTATAGGTTTTCTGTTATTCTATAGTTCATAGGGTGTCCTTTTCAAAATAGGTCTAATTAAAACACTATTAATTATATTACAAGCTGTATTCACAGCTTCTTCCCAGAAATATATAGGTAGGGTATATTCATTTAACATAGTTCTAGCCATTTCTTGAATTGTTCTATTTCATCTTTCTAAAATCCCATTCTATTGAGGTGTTCTGGGTGAAGAAAAGTTGTGTTTAATACCCATATTTGAGAAAAAGGAATTAAATTACAGATTCTCAAATTCTCCACCATGATCACTTCTCAATGAAATTATATTGAAACATTTTTCATTTTAAACAGATTTCTAGAACCTTTCAAATAAAGTAAAAAATTCATTTTTAAATTTCAAAAAGAAAATCCATGTAAATCTTGAATAGTCATCAACTAAAACATATACATATAATTTTCAAACTATTCTTGCTACTCTTGAAGGTCCAAACAAATCCATATGTATAAGTTCTATAGGTTTATATGTAGCAAACTTATTAACAGATTTTAAGGATGATTTGTGTTTCTTTCCAAGTTGACATGCATCACAAAATCTGTCACTTTCAAATTTGAGACAAGGTAAATTAGAAACTAAATGTTTCTTGGATAACTTATATAAGACATATACATTTCAATGACCAAGTCTTCTATGCTAGATCTAGGATTCACTTACTTTAGAAGTCAAGCAGTTTACTTATTGTTTACACAAGTAATTTAAATCCAAAGTATAGACATTTTCAGTTCTTGTTGCTTTAAATTTAAACAGTTAATCTTTAGAAAATTACAACAATTGTTAGTAAAATCAAAAGTATATCCATCATCACAATGTTTAGAGATACTTATCAGATTGTGTTTTAGTCCTTGTACATAAAGTACTTTGTTGATTGAGACAATTTTTGGATCTCCAACAGTTCCAATGCCAATGATTTTTCCTTTGGCATTATCACCGAATGTGAAAAGTCCCCCTTCCTTTAGAGTGAGTGAAGAAAAATTCAATGAGTTTCCACTCATATGTCTTGAGCAGCCACTGTCCATGTACCATATATTTTTTTTTCTATGGTGACCTACTACCTGCAAATAAATTCAAACAAATTTCTTTGGTACCCATATTTTGTTTGGTCCAGGAGTGTTAGCTAGCAATGATCTGGGTATCCCGATTTTATTTGTTCTTTTAAAATTAGCTGAATCATATAAGTCTTCTGAAACATCGGATTTCTTAATACCACAAATTTGAGGATTTCGTAAGAAATAGTTTTTAGCTACATGTCCCTTTTACCCACAAAAATTACAATTAAGTTTTTTAGAGCTCGGAACAAAATAATTTTTATATAGATTTGGTTTTTCTCCTTTACTTCCAATTCTAAATCTCTCATTTTTAATGACAGTTTTTACAGGAATTTAATTTAATGAATTCTCTCCTTTTGTAAAAACCAATGCATCCTGTTTGTACGATTCTACTTCATTCTGTAGTGATTTTAGTCTTCATTCAAAATTAATTTAGTTAGTATTAATCGAATTGTATTTATCAGTTAATTATTTATGTTGTTTCATAATTGTGTCTTTTTCATCTGAAATGGCTTTATGTATATTTTTTAGTGACTTATGTTTCTTAAATAGCGAGTCATATTTTTCTTCAAGCATATTGCAGTAGGCTGCAAGTTTTTCTTTTGCGTATATTGATTCAGAATTTGATTCAGAGGAGTAATATGAGTGTACCTCATTGGTTTCTTCCACGAAACACATGTTTCTCTTTAGATTGAATTCTTCTTTCTCTGAGCTTGATTCAGAAGAGCTACTAGAGTCTTCAGATACACTTCAAGTGGCCTTTATAGCTTTCTTGTCTTGCTTCTCAATGTCATTTCTTTTGATGAATTTCTTCTTTTTTGCATCCTTCAATTATGGGAATTCTGGTCTGATATGTCCCATCTTTTTGCATTCATAACATTTCACTTCCTTATTATCTCCCTTAAATGATTTTTTGAAGCCTTTTTTCTTGTTGTAGAATTTTCTAAATTTTCTGGCTAGTTGAGCCAGTTCTTCATCTGAGTTGTATGAGTCAGAGCTATCTGATTTAGCTTTGAATTCTTTTCTCTTCATCTTTCTATTCTTTTGTAGTGAAGTTACCTTCAAGGTAGTATCTTCTATTTTGATAAGAACTTTATGTTCATTAGATTTATCTTGCATTTCAGCTTCATACATCATTAGTGTACCAATAGGCTCTCCCATAGTTAGATATTTGACAGGTGTTGATTGTCTGATTGCAGAAGAAATACCATTCCATCTAGTAGGAAGTACTCTCAGTACTTTTAATTATTGATGATCCTGCATGATAGGTTCTCCTAGAGCAGTTATGTTATTGAAAATTTATGTCAATCTCCCATTCATTTGGGTAATTCTTTCACCTTAAATCATTCTGAAAGTATCAAATTTCAGTTTTTCAGTTGCATATCTCATTTTCCTTACATTATCCATTCCTTCATATACCATAGCTATTGTTTGCCACATCTCATATGCTATCGGGCACTGAGATACTCAGTTAAATTACTCTGGTCCTAGACCGCAGATAATTACATTCATAGCCTTCGAGTTCATATCATACTCTGCCTATATAGAAGCACTCCATGCCTCAGGTTATTCAGGAATTTCATAAGGAGTTAGAATCTTTGAAAGACTCTATATTCGATGTTTTTCAGATATATTATCATGCATGATTTACAGCAACCATAATTGTCTCTATTAAAACATGGTGCTTTAACCAGCGAAATCCCTTCTCTTGTATCAGTCATGATTCTCTGTTGTATAATACTTAAATCCTTCTATCTTTCTAAGGCTCTATAGGAAGCTCCTCCTTTGATACCAATTGTTGGATTTGAATCTACAGATTATACACAAGAGGGGGGTGAATTGTGTCTTTTTGAATTTTTTGATAACACTTCTCTTGAACGAGTTATGTCATTTATACTTTATCAGATTTGATCATGTATCAGAAAAAGTAAAATTAAGAACACAAATATGTATAGTGGTTCAGGGAACAGAAAGACCCTAGTCCACTCTACCAATGCTCTACTCCACAAGCCTGGTGATTTTCACTTTCTGGTCCTCTTTTCCACACACCGATTCACAAGTGAGTACAGGCAGTTGACACCTTTACAATCAAAGTCAAAACAAATCCTTCTGGTTCAAAAACAAACCTAAACAGCTTAGAATGAGATTCTAGTTAGTCAAGAATAAAAAATAATTTCAGAACAAAATTTTTAGTTGATCTTCACAATTGCAACAGAATGCAATTGATAGCAGATGGATCGAAGTCTCTAGAAATATTGATCTTAAAGACGAAGTAGTTCTGAGTTGATCCAGTTTTAGTAGATATAGAGATATAGTTCACAACCACAGCAGTAGTAGATCCAAAGTAGATATTCGATGTAGAACAGGTGAATCTTTTATCAAGTTCATTCTTATTGAACGAACAGATATTTTACGCTCCTGTTGAATCATCAAATCAATCGTGAATAGTTGCAATATTATTTTTCCACCTTTTTCAATAATAGATCAATGACATCCTATTGTACATGGTTTTTCATAGAGAACATATAAAATAAAACATATCTCTTGCATAATTAGATCCATATAAGTCGCATTCTGATTCTGAATAATCAAAAATATGAATTTACAGAGAAGTCGTAACTTCCCTTAAGACTCAGCATAAAAAGCTCATTTTAATTCGATCTTAAATCCATTAATAAAATAGCATTGAATTAGTCAAAGTCATAATTTAAAAACGACTATAAATCCGGCTTGAAATCCGCCCATAAATCAGCTTACTGATCGTTGCCCATAAATATCTTCTGTCAAAAGTTCTGATGCCAAACGTAAGGTTGATGACGTGGCCTCCAAATATAGGGTTAATAACATAGTCTTCAAACGTAGGGTTGCCACATAAGGTTGAACAAAAACGTTGGGTTGATCATCCATATTTTTCTTCAACATTCAAACGTATGATAAAAGATTCATACTTTTACTTGATCCATACTTTTCCAAGAACGTATGGTTGTTGACAAAAGAAATCTTTAGGGACCATACTTTTGAGAAATAAACGTAACGTTTAGAATGTACATACAGTTCTCCTTCCATACTTTTCTGATAACCAAAACGTAGGGTTCCTTTCTAACGTAAGGTTCTTCTTCCATACTTTGCTGAAAACGTATGGATGTTTAACCATACTTTTCTCTTATCTCAAAAAATATACATGATTTTCATCCTTACGCTACGTTTATCCACGTAGGGTATGAATAGTGATTCCAGAATGCGCTATAATAGATTTTGCGCTATATTCATCTACATAAGATGTGAACAGTGATTCCAGAAGGCGCTAAAACAGATTCCACACTATGTAATAAATTCTCTTTATTTCAAGAGTAAAATAAATTAATAAACTCCTGCAAAATACTAAATAAAATCCTTAGAAAATAACTATGGGTATTTGTGAGAATCAAAATTATCATAAAGAGACAGAGTATTATTTTAAATAATCTCCCCCTTTAAATAACATTAATACGTATTGTTGAAAACAATACTTTTCTCAACAACTAGTACTAGCCTGAGTGTTAGTGCACACTACTTCGGGGAACCCATGTGCTAGCATAACAATAACGATGATTGATGTTGATCTAATCCCATATGGCCTTCATCCCAAGGGGCCACGCTTGATGATATCGAAGAAATAGTGGCGTGACAACTTGAGTAGGTTAATCCCAGCCCATCAGAATAATAAATCATGACATATTTCCATTTTCATGGGGAGGACATCCCGATACCTTATAGAAGTAGGAGGCTCTGAGGTCCCCTGATCTTGGTTTTTCTAGGAGTATGAGGTAATCTTCCAGCATCTCTTAGACTTAGGAATTTCATCCCCCTTAATTACAGAAACAAAGAAACATTTCCCCATGTCCTTCGATGTAGCCTTTAATCGATGGACTGGAACGACCATTGCAATATCTATATCTTCCCACAGGTCAGTCGGAGATGTAGCATGCTCTAACTCATTTGTCTGAATCTGCCGGTCCATGCTTTTGTAGTTTTTAGCATCTAGATAGCAGGCTTCACAAGAGTAAAAGGGAGATAATTCACCTTGAATCACTACCACCCGACCATTAAGGGTGTACATGAGGCACTGGTGATATGATGAGGGAACCACCACATTTTGGTGGATCCCTAGCCTTCCCATCAATGCATTATAGGTAGTGTCTGAGGAGACAACCATAAATATGGTGATGTCATGTTGGCCACAAAAATGGCTCTTAAAATAGATCTTGCAGACCAGTGTCTATTTTGTCCTATCATATCCTTAGATTCATAGGTCACTGGGACTCAAATCATCCTCAGACAATCCCAGTTTTCGCATTGTCCGAGTCAGGACTAGGTTGATTCTAGAGCCCATGTCAAAAAGACAACGACTAACCTCCACACCATTGAACAGTCTGATGATGTACAATTGGTGGATGTTCTCTTATATGGGAGAGCCTTCATCTTCTCTAGAGGATGAGATAACAACCTGACATTCAACACTCTCAACCACCTCCGCATGAAAGTGTTCAGCGGCTGCTACCTTTGTCTCAAAATGGAGGGGGCTTCTGAATTCCTCATCGAGGGACTCACACATATATGATGACACGCAAAGGGACTCCAGGATGGAGTGGTTTTATTGAATTCTAGAAATATGATTGATAAAATCATACATTTGGGTCATTCACGAACATATTCTTACATGAGGTCTCTCTATGATAGGAGGTATGGTGGGCCCTGCTAGCTTGGCAGGTGGCTGACTAGTGCTTGAATATCCCACTACTCACTAGTTGAAGCCTACAGAGTGACTACCGGATGATGTCCAGATGACTAATACCAGCCTGTAGAAAAGTGTAGATGGTCAGGATGTGGTCGAGGTGTCTCTTCCCTCTCCAACAGCACGAACGACGACGAATGCGGGCCTGATGTCACCAAATGAGATGGCTACGTTTATTGAGCTCTGCACTGGGCATGCTGCCTGGTTTCATCTATGTGCATAGCCTGGCTGGAAGTACTAAACATGGCACTGGGATGACTTATATTTCCATGGCTCCATCGATGCTGACGATGACTATAGATTTTAGGAGAATTCTTCTAGCACTCCCCATCGTTAGGAATCATGTTGGAAATTACCAGCTATACGGTATTAAATGAGGCGTACCCTTGACCGTAACTTGAAGATTCAGCCGCTAATGAATAGATTTTTGGTGGGATAACCCTCTCTAGGTACATGAATTCACTAATAGTACGGGATGACAACTGCATTGGTGGGGTCATTGCTTTCCCTTACGCCACCGATGTTTGTTCTTTTGGGAGGAAGATGTCTGAGACAACGATGTAGAAGTAGTTGTTTTGGCTTCTGAAGGCTCTGGCTGATTCAAGTGTTCATATAAAACACCATGGAAAAGGATTACTATTTTACGAGCCATCCATTCATCATACTATTGGGAACCCTATGTAGAAACATAATTCCACTTGCCTTTGCTGTCGCTGCTGTTGTTTGGCCTCACGACGATGCATTCCACATGTGTCGGAGCTGTTCCCAATCGGAATATGTTGTTATAAACCTGGTCTTGAATCTATTATTTGAACATATAGAACTATTTGTAGTTTTTCCCCACAATATGGTGGTAGGGGAAGTAATTTGGGCAATTCAGTGAGGTTTTCCTCTTCCGACCTCCTACACTCAAGCAAACGTATAATTTCCTTCTCTTAGCACATCCAAAATAACCTGGGAATTGTGCCTCGGTGAATTAGTATGTCTAGTTCCTCCTATCCATGAAGGGGTCCCTCGAATACTGGTCCTAATAAGGGGCTAGAGGAGCCTCCTATGGTGGTGGATATTGGTTATCTCGCCTAGTTGGAGGCGGTGAATTGCGTGGGGGCACCTGCCGATTCTGAGGCGGGTGCGGGTGGGTCAGAAGTTATGCCTGAGGTGGAGGGCCTCTACGAGGCTATGGAGGTGCTCCACTAGTAACAATCTAGTTGCTTGGGGGCCTATATTTGACCCACTGTGGTGGGCTTGGCCATGGAGTCCCTTCTCGTAGGTATTACAGGAGGCAATGGACATGCCTTCATAGTTTGCAGCAAAGATTCCTCTAGGCATTAGGCCTTATTAGATATGACTCAGAATACCTCAGGGTAGTTCTGGGTAATCAAAGAGGGGACCAGTTCCATATTTCCATTCTCTATGAACATCGTCAATAATTTCTCTAGAGTCAGTGGAATGTCAAGAGAGTATGTGAGTCCTTCCCAACAAGCATGAAAGATAGAAAATCTCTCATCGGGCCCCTTTTTGAACATGAATAGGTCTGTCATACTAATCTTTTGAGTTGTGGAACTAAACTTGTTGAGGAATTTCTTGTGTAGGTCATTCTATCCGGCCACTAAACCAATGGGAATCTTGTTATATGAGACAAACACCAACCCTTACAATGTCTATATGAATCAACAGAGATTGGTGGCTTCCTAATGTAGAGGAGTTCCCAATAAAGGGCCACACCTTGAGATAATGTGGGCCAGGTGCTATGGCGATTCCACCACCCCATTAAAGGGTGGGAAATGTGGAATTTCTGAAACCCAGTGGTGATATCATATCATCCACCCATGTCAGGTATGGCTTTCCATCAGGTGGAATTTCCATGTGTTGTGTCTCTAATGCCTCCCGGTGCATGATGAGTTCTGCCATTGGATCATCTGGGAAGGTGTCTTTATCTTGATGGTGTTCCCTGACCATCAGTGTGTTGGGGGGTTCGTCAACATGATAAGCAGGCCCAGTGGTGCATGGAACAGCTAGTTGAATGACCTGTGGGTGTAGTTGGGGGAACCTGAGTTGGGTCCCAAGGAGTTTCATGTCGTTCAAGAGGATTTTTCGAAACATTCCTCACCCTCTGGACCTATGTTCCGGCCCCAACCATGTCTGCATGGGCCGGATGGTCAGGGTCACTTGGGGGAAGTTCGCCAAGGGGATGTTATATCTACCACATCTTCCCTTGTCTAGGATCACCGTAGTCTGGTCATCGATTCACATCGTATTAAGCAAGGAGTTCATCATCCACCTTATTTTTTTTCAGCAAGTTGCTAAAGCAATACAACTTTTTTGGGATTGTCTTCTTCCATCTGCACTGAGCTACACAGGTCATAGGGTTTGAGATCTCCAAGGTGTTCTTTGCCTTTGTTGGGATTCCAGCTGAGGACTAGAGCCTCGATGGTCATGGGAATACCCAGTAGATACCTCTATTGATGAGTAATCCTTCATGATGAATAAAATAAGTGTGAAAATTCCTCGATCGTAGATCCTCTCCAATAAGTTCTACCTCATTATCACCCGATGTTAGGTCGGCCATGTTAACTATGACCCTACCTTGAGGAATATCCTCTATGTTGTCCGGAAAATCAGGCTGATGCTGGATAGGACTAAAGTGAAGGGAAGCATAGCGCCCCAAACCCCAGATCTTTACCTGGGGATAAGCATATTTGATGATCCTGTAGAGTACCCTAAAACTTTGATCGCACTATTGATGGAGGGCCCTAAGGTGACCTGGTGACTTTGGTTATTGTCCCACAGGGTGTGCGGCCACATCAACAAGACGACATTGTTCGTTAGTATCCTTGAAATGTGATTGGATCATAAGGTAAGAGACTCTCAGATGAAAAAGATGAAAATGCGTCTCTCGAGGGTCTGGTGGAAACACTAAACTTTCTCTTGAGTGAGGGATTTTGGCACACAAAAATTCAGCACTCCAACGGGCCAAAACATCATATGGAAGTGGTCCATTGTGAGGATATACCATAAGCTCCTGGGATCCGATTCAGTTTCTGGCCCTTCATTTCCCCACTCGTCAACCATAGGTGGCTTGGGAACCTGTAGTGGTACCGAAGCATACTGCTGGGATGGTAGGCTGGCCGGTGGAGAATAAGACGATCAAGCTGACAAACCGCCACATATCATGCTATCCTATGAAGAGTGTAGTGACTTATCCACCACATAGCGATAAAACTGGATGACGACCATAGTTTCTGGTGTAGTGACTATGACTGTTGGCAGTGGGTTATGCTGCTACTCTTCCCCAATTGGTCCCTAGAATTTCTCTCAGTGATCTCTAGTCGAGGTAGAGAGTGATTCTGGTGACAGTGGTGATTCCATAGTAGTAAATTGTAGATTTTCAAAATTTTAGTCCTCCTGGATATACCTACGGAGGGATGTGGGAATCTGATGGACCTCACATTCTGGAAGTATTAGATTGATGCACCTTGTTCCTGCCCTGACACATAACACGAAGGATCCAAGAGAGGGTTCCATCGTAGTGTTGTTTTCTGATACGGAATCTGAGAAGTAATCTATTTTGAACTCATTTTATATCTTCTAAGTTTTCTTCTTTATGGTGGCGAAGACCTACCCACCTACCATGGGATTTCTTTTCATGACAAAGTAGATTTCCATCACGAGGAGGACTTTCGGTTGTACCGGTAATAGGGCAGAGAGGATTCCCCCATGTGTAAGCTGGGGTGAGAGGATCATCAGGACAAATATCAAATGAGAGATAGTGAGGACCTTTGTGGGAAGTTTTGGAGCTAGTAAAACCTCTCACAGAGCCGATAGAATCATGGGTAGGACCTCTATGATGGTTTCCCCTGATGAAATCATTACAATGAGGGTCCTCATGCTAGTCAAGCCAAAAATGGGTAGGACCTCCGTGCTGGGTGCTGGTGATGTGAAGCTGACCTTCACTCCACTGATTTCTAGGGAAAAGTGGACCTTCTCTAGCTAATATAAGAACATGGGGGGACCCCATGATGAAGACTGAGTTAATGTATAAAATTCCCACAATAGAAAAATTCTGTAGGAGGAACAACTCCATACCAAATGTAGTGACCCTGTGAGAGACTCTCATACTGAGTGTTGTTGCCGTAAGAAGGAACCTTGTTTAGATTAAAGGTGGCATGGGGCAGACCTCCATGACAATCATGGAAGTGGGGAGGTCCCGCGTTCCCCATGGTGGTGGTGCAGGGAGGACCTTTATACTGGTGGTAGCCAATATCTGTGCCGGCGGCCGAGGGAGTCAACCCAGCCTGCTCGTAGTGCAGTTGAGGCATCAATATGGTTCGGGTATACCAGTCCCCTTACTCAACATACAAAGGCGTTTGATGATACATGTCGGAAGTGGCTCGAGTCATAGTATTATTTGATGTTGATTCCCCATGGAGGGCACCCTCCTTGGCATGTGCCTGATGCTGGTATCGGGTAAAACTGACTGGTGCTAGTGGAGTAGGCTCATGGATTACCTGCTCTGTGACCTTTGAGAGCATATGGTGGCACCAGAACAACCTAATTAGATCTCTCAATGGGCCCTCTGAAATAAAATCCTGAACAGGCTGGCGCAAACATCCCCTACCTCATCGGCGTAGGGGATAGAGTTATCGAGACGTTCTTGGAAGAGATTCCCAAAATGATTAGATGTCGGGGTGGGGATTTGTGGCTCCCTATGCGGCCCTTACGGGTGGCAGTGGTGATGAGGAACAAAAACCTCTAGATCCTAGTGGTCCATATCCGATGTCGGGATAATCCTATATTCCTCGTACCAGCATACGAGGTCATTTAACACCCTCCACTGAATGAATTTATATGGGGAGATGGGGCGTGGGCACCCGACATTTGTAGATGTAGAGATTTTCGTGAAAGCTGTGGAGTCGCGCGGGACTGAAAATTAGTATTGCCCATACCCCTGCTTTGGTGGACGGGGGGTGACAAGATTTCTGCCACAGCTTGGTTCATCAAAAGCAGGGAGATTATGATATTAGCGATGAATCAAAGAAATTGGCATCCAGTACCCCAGTGCCATTCCGTCTCACATGGCTCGTCAGATGGATCCATGATGACAATGTCGTAGATCAGGATTTCAATGCTTTGACTACCCCAACATCTGGAAAGTTTCACGATAGGCCTTCTATTAGCATGATGGGACCCATCGCTAGATAACATGATCTGGTGACTTGCTAATCCAATTATTTCTTGAATGCCACTAATCTCCAAACTAAGGAGAAGAAACTCACGTCGTGTTCACCATTCATGTTTTATATGCTTTCCTCAGGGCGCGTGCGTCCATCCGTGGATGGCGCGCAACTGTAGCCCTTCATTCCCTCTTTCCAAAGGCGAGAGACATCTGTTCCTAGTTCAGGGATGTTTTCTCCGTGATTGAAATGGGAGGATAGAACTTTGGTTCCTCCATCCTGGAATTCATCCTCAGAACTCATCACCTAGTATGGGTCTTCATTATAGACTAAGTCATTGTTCATGAAACTCTGCCATGTTCCATGTCTTCATCGAACCCGGTTAATTACGTTGCTTCTATTGGGACATTCCAAGGGGTCCAGTCTGGGGATCAACCTTCTGTTTGGGGAGTATTCACGTTGGACATCACTGGCATGGGTGGATGCTGGAACACTGGTGCGTCTGGGTTTCTTCCCCTTATTATAGGGCCTCTTTTGGGCACTGATGCCCAAGGAATCGCCCTTAGAATGTGTAGAATTATATGTCATAATAAAGTATCTGAGGTTTTCATTAGCTCCCCATGATTAACACAGGGTATGCTGCAGGTTTAACGTCTAACGGAGATAGATCAGACTGATCAAAACACTAACTTGAGTAAATCAAATGGGTGTAATCCATGGAGGGAACACTGATGTTGGGGATAACACATGGTTAGCTACCTTATTGTTGTTAAAGGGAATGAGGAAATGAGGTGTCATGATTCATCTTGGATGCGGTGGCCCGGGTAAGAATCATGATGGATAATGGAAGATTAAGTGAAAAGGATGGATAATGAGATGAAGTCAACTCAAGGTAGATGGTGGTTTTTGGGAATGGGCCTCAAAATAACTCCTATGTATCATCGTGGTAGGGAATCAATGTCTGCCTAGTTTGGTGGGATAATGGGACACCTGATTAGGCGACCCATGGGAATGGATGTATGGATGAGATCTGGAAGAAATAAAACCTCTAGGTTTGGTAAGGACCTTTGGAAAATACATGGACTCGATGGGGAGATCATTATGAGACATGAGTGATGGTCTAGAACCTCGAGGAGGCTTCCTACGTATCTTTTTGATAGGGAATAAAACTCCATGAAGTCATCTGAAGACGACTTACCGTCCAATGGGGACTTCAACGGATTATCGTCGGATGAGGATGATTGCGGCTTACCGCCAGATGGGGTTTACAAAGGCTTACTATTCGATGGGTTTGACAACAGGTGACCACCAGATGGGGCTGAAAACGAAATAGAGCCAGATGGGGTTGACAACGTCTTACTGCTATATGGGGTTGACAACGGTTTACCGTTGTATTGGGCTTACAATGACACTTCTCTATATTGGGATGAACCTCAAGGGGGATTCATATGTACTGTATTTAGGAGAAAAGGATAAAAGCTCACATTGTTTGAACGGGTACAGTTTAGCATCTTGAATGATGAAAAGGGTCTTACAGTTTAACGTCATGTAGGAACAATATGGGATGAGATGATGTGGTTTGGACTAATGGGTGTTGGTATTGAACCTCAGGTAGGCTTTCTGTGCACCTTGCCTTGGAAAAGATCAAAGTCCACGTAGTTCAGGTGGAGTGGGATCTGACATGAAGGTGGTCGAAACCGATGGATTGTGGGCTTGACTCTCAAGGAGGCTTCCTACATACCTTTCCATACCAAGGATCAAAGTACACGTATTTCATGTGGAGTGGGAACTGACGTGAAGGGGGTCAGAACCAATGGATGGTGGGCTTGAGCCTCAAGGAGGTTTCTTGCATATCTTTCCTAGGTAAGGATCAAATTCCACATAGTTCAGGTGGAGTGGGAAGCAACATGAAGTGGGTCATAACCAATGGAGGGAGGGATTGAACCACAAAGAGGTTTACTACATACCTTTCCATGGTAAGGATCTAAGTCCACATAGTCCATGTGTAGTGGAAACCAATGTGAAGGGGGTTGGAACCAATGGATGGTGGGCTTGAACCTCAGGGAGGCTTCCTACGTACCTTTCCATGGCAAAGATCAATGTCCATATAGTTCAGGATGGGTTTCTAAACCGACATGAATGGTGTTGGGACCAGTATATTATGGTGTTGAACCTCAGAGAGGCTTCCTACGTACATTTCTTGGGCTAGGATCAAAGTCCACGTTGTTCAGAAGGGTGGTTTGGGTCATACTATCTAGGCTACCCAGAGAGGATTTCATGGGTGATGCTTACTCCAACCCACATGAGACATGCTCGGTGTGGGAAATATGAGGCAGCAAAGATCTGACGATCACATCACAAAAGGTGTTTCCATGGGAAGTGGAATGGGGGCTTACACATGGTAAACAACCCAAAGAAGAAACATGGGTTTACAGTCGGTCCGTATCCCTAAGAGGAAGTAAGGGTTTACACATGGTTAGTAACCCAGGGTGATGGATATTTGGACTTACTCCCGGTAGGAGGCCCATTGGAGAAAAAGACCAGAGGGAGAGGGATTTGGAACTGAGGCAGAGAGGAGTAGGGATCCTACATCCTTTAGGAAAAGATAGGGGCTTACACCAAGGTGGTTTCCCTTTCCCCGCAGACAGACGCTTCTTCGATAAAGACTATCTCATTCCATGTGATGAATGATCTCACTCTCGTGGAGACCAGTGGGTGTAGAGAATGTCTGATATGGGGAACACTGCGTATAATTCATGGGGGAGAGGCCACGGTTTAATGTCATGTGCTGAGGATGATGGTTCTTGGCAATTTAACTACCTACAGCTCTGACGATTTGGGTTCTCTCTGCACCCCTTAGACAGACATGAATGATACCTCAGGTCCCTTGGGGAAGGGAAGGCATCAACAATATCGTGGTGTGGGGGTGTTATGGAGTGATCTATTAAGGGGTCACATTAGCATGGATTTTCAAAAAAGTAATAGTCATTCTCTTGACTATGCGAAGAAACATGAGTCGAATCAACACAATTTGAGGCACTGCCCAAGGGACATTGAAGATACTTCTTATGAGCTTAGAGGGTCATACGAGATAAGGGATTGTAATATAGATTCATTGGGAATATGAAGCGCTGGAATATGATTCCTGGAGGAGGGACATATAACACGTGAGAAAGAGTAATCACAATGATGATAGGATGCGTGCAAATGGAGAAGTTGTGCGAAAAATTCCGGGGTGGGTGGACCTATAGGTTTGTACGCAATTGGATGGGTTTGCCTATAATCAGTGTGCAATTCGAACAATTATGCTAGAAAGACCAGGTGTACGTGCAATTGGAGTGGTTGAGCGCAAAGGAGAGGAGATGTTTTGCACACGAATTGAAGGTATTGCGCGGAAGGATGGGTGCTCAAGTCAGAGCAGTTGTGCACAAAGAATACTTGGGTTTTTTGGCACAAGAGGAAGGGATTGAAAGAAAAAGCCCCAACATTATGGGACTTGGTATAGGGTCAAGCCCGAGTAGTCCTGTACAACGGCAAACCCCTGGGATACATATCGTGAACAACCCCATACATGAAAGCCATATTTTGCGCGCAGGGGAGATGAATTGCACCCGAGGGAGCCGGTGCGTATTCTTAAGTCACCTGAAGTTGAAGGGGATGCCTTCTATTTATAGGCAATAGGGGATATCAGGCCATGCTGAAGTCAGTCTGCCTGAAGGATTCCATTCCCGAGGGTGGCGACGCGAAGGATTCCACACTGGTTGCTAGCTGCGCATAGGTTTCCATGCCTACGCAGAAACCCCTTTTAGATCACACGGTTTTCTGCACGTAGGATAAGTTTTTCATGCACCATTTGAATCTTTTGCGCACCCCTTCCATTCCACTTGGAATTGATGTATGAGTCGAAATATGTCATATCTTTATCCAAAAAAACCCTCTTTTGGTTTTGTTCATTTTTCAGCATCTACAAACGTAGATGATACATTTTCTTCATATGGATCATTAAATGTTCATGATAATGATTTAAATAATGCATTGAACTATAATTATTATTAATAAAAGTATTTATTGTGACCCATAATGGGATACTCAAAAGTATGAATCCCTTTTCATGATTTACATACATTTTCTTTTCAAATTCATGAAACTAAAATGTGTTCATCATACATGGGGGCTTTGATATAGTTGTATCACCAGATATGAAATATACTAAAAACTAAAATTCAGTATTAAAGGTATCACATGGAATATATTCTTTAAATACATTATCACAGTCATGATAAATTGTAATTTTTTAATATTCAGTTTCTCTCCAACTATTAGAGATATAAATGCCTCACTAATAGTCATTAAGACCCAAAAAAATGGAGGAAACATCATTTGGAATTTCATATTTATCCTCCAATTATATAAGGATCATGGGTTGGTTCGGAATATCAATTATGAGTATCATGTCATTAAAATTGTTATATGTTATGTATAGATAAAAATTCCCATCTTAATATGAAATCAAATTAAACTATGGGATGAATAAAAATATTTTCCAAAAAACATTCCCAAAAAATTGATGGATAGATAATTAAACATTATATGTTATCATAACAACATTAAATTTTCTAACTACTGACTAGAAATATTATTTTTGAGGATAACAATGAACATTACTATATTGTTTTTTAGATATAATGAAAATTATAAGACTATGTTTGTATAATATACCTCAATTGTTTTGTGATATTATCACTAGTGAAAAATAAAATTATGTATTCATTTAATTTATAAATCTAGAACATTTAGCATGAAAATGAAATATATTAATGAAATATCTTAAAAACTAAACAATAGGATGTCTAAATAATAACCCTATATTTTCATTCTATAACACCTTCTGTTTAAACAAGGTCAATCATGATCATAATCAATTCAATCCTTCATAGTTATTTATAATTAAAATTTGAATTATCTTAATAATATCCCATATAGTTTCATTCTATGTCTATAGTATGGTTGCATCCACCATTCACCATAATTTTGGTTGTTATATAATGGACAACATATATACGAGTTATTAACCAATATATGAATAAATAAATAAAATTTTCCATAAGTATTTTTCTAGAAAGGTATATATTTATAGTAAAACCACATAATATATCTATCAATTAAACATTAGGATGTTATCATATATATGGACATATCTATAGGGTTATTTATAATGATCACTAAACCCAATGTACATGGATTAACTGAAGCCTTCTTTGATACCAATAATATCTACCCACAATTTTGTCAAATATATTTTTCATTTTATAAGATGAATATTTGTTAAATAGTTTAATTTTTCTTTCTTGAATTGTAATGTATTATCGTTTTTGGAGACTAGATACTCAATCCATATATTTTGGGAAATATTTTCAATATCACCAATAGGTATATTCCCATATAATACACTTCTTAGATAGAGAATCTATAAAAAAATTATTTATATCCTAAGGAAATTAAAGATAATAAATGGTCATATCACATAAATAGTAAAGAGAATCAAAAGTTATATCAATAAATGATCATATGCGAGAAAAATTTGGGAATAATATTCAGAGAACATGATCACAACCTCCACTAAACAAACATAATAAGTCATATATACTTAATCATAAATCATAGAATAATGATTTTTCATAACAAAATAAAAAGTAATAATTGTGTGAAATAATAAATCATAAATCATAAACGATTTAAAAAAATAACATGTATAAGACATATTTAATTTCTATTCAGATAAAAATTTAAAAAATTTACATTTTTCAAGGATTATGCCAATACTGTCATAATGGAATGGGTTCACTCCCCATTCGATCGTATACTTATTCACGGGTCACTCCCAAGATTTTCATAGTTGACAATGTTCCTTACAGAATTATGTTCACTACATATTATTATTATAGTTATCTCATGATATATCCATCATAACCGAATTTATTGAAGGGATATATAATTTTTTCTCAATGGTCACATTACCATAAACCATTCATATGTTTCTGATAAGGTCCTAGAATCCAATCATATCATTATATAATAAACCATGTAATAGAAATCTGTTTCATAAACATTTCATCATCATTTTTATAAACCATTTATTGAAATAGTAATGATGGTTTAATTTACCAGACATCATTGGTCCATTACACTGTCGAAATCTGGTGATTAGGGTGTTTTTGTAGGCCAAGGAGACTTATTTCCAACACATTTCCAAATTTCGAGTTCTACAGTGTTTCCAGACATGTGATATTTTCAGACCGGTGATGTTTCTAGACCAGTGAGGTACCACCTATAGACCTATTTGAATAGTGTCACTAGTAGATTCATGTGAATAGTTCTAATGGTAGCCTTCTATGATCAATGTCATCAGTAGACTTATGTGAATAGTTCTAATAGTAGCCCACTATGAATAGTGTCATCTGTAGGCTCGTGTGAACAGTTACAATGGTAGCTTTATGTGAACAGTGCCATCGATAGCCTTATGTGAATTGTGTTTCTAGAATTGTAAGGTTTCAATGGTAGCCTTTATTTCCATTTCCAATCTTCATGATCATGAACAATGTTTCCAGAACGGTGACGTTCTAACGATAGCCTCTATTTCCATTGCCAAATTTCGAGTTCATGAACATTGTTTTGAGAACTGTGAGGTTCCAATGGTAGAATATATTTCTTTTTCCAAGTTTTGAGTTCATGAACAGGGATTCCAGAATGCTGAGGTTCCAACTATAGCCTCTATATTCATTTCTAAATTTCATGTTCATGAACAATGGTTTTATAACTGTGAGGTTATAATGGTAGCCTTTATTTCCTTCTCCAAATTTCATGTTTAGGAACACTGTTTCTAGAATGATGTGGTTCCAGCATTAGCCACTATTTTCATTTCCAAATATCAAGTTCATGAATAGTATTTCCATAACGGTGAGGTTCTAATGGTAGAATCATTTTTCTTTTCCATATTTCAAGTTCAGGAACATTGTTTCCAGAACTATAAGGATCCAAATATCAAGTCCATGAACAGTGTTTCCAAAATAATGAGGTTCCAATGGTAGCATCATTTTCCTTTTCCAAAATTTGATTTTATGGATAGTTTTTCTAGAACTGTGAGGATCCAATGATAGCTTTTATTTCCATTTCCAAAATTTTGAGTTCACAAATAGTGTTTCTAGATTCCTACAGTTTCACCACTTTGACATTTCCATTGATGTAAAATGCATTTAAATCCTCATTTTATGGAATGTAAGGCTGATTCAAATACCATAACTCCTATATTAATTTTTCTATGGCTTGGGATGTTTTTATTTGGTCAAACTGCATAGTTTAATGTCATATAATTTTAATGGAAAATACAGTGTATCTCAACCACTGCTCCATTAAATATTCTAATGGGATAATATATCTTCATACCTAGTTCCTCCTTATTCTCTGGTGTGAGATGTTCAAACATTCCAATCCTTCTCGTAGAAGTTTTGCGGTAAAACATTCTTCCATGGATTGGTTCCCCTCTCTTTTTGATGCAACCACGTAGTATCAATCAATAATTGATATAAGGTATGATATATTGTCATTCTTTTGGGTTGATATCATTATGTTTCTACTTTATCTTTTATAGGATTATCTCTCCTTGTTCCTAATATACTCTTCATTGATGTTTATATGTGTGGTGGTTTATCTGCATCCTCATGTGGATATAGTTGTCATAGGGGCTGGAGAACGTAACCCATTGTGTGAATCACTCTCATATAAAGAACATTAATAATCATTTGAGGAAGGGGATTGATTTCTTCTCTATTATTTTTTGTGAAATTATAGAGTATGCGTGTTTCAGCCCACTGGATCACAATGTAACTAACATATTAAATATTTGAACTGGATATGTAAATTGATAGTGATCTTATGTTATTGCCTCCTATTTTTCTAGATAGTATGATATCTATGATTTATTTGTTAACTTTTTTTATGATGAAAATTGGTACTAAATGTAAAGCTTAAATTAATTGATAAATTTATGGATAAGGATAAAGAGGCACGTAAATGAATCTGGTTGATGTTGTTGTTGTAATTTGATGTTAATCAAACTGATGTAGTAAGAATGTTAAATCAGTTGTTATATAATGCTGTTTATGTTTCCTGACGTTGGAACCTATGAATAATAAATCGATTAATCCATGATGGATTAAATAACATGTTGATTGATAAATGATAATTTCTTTTAGGGTTTTGAGTTTCCCTCTTGCTTATAAAAGGTCCAAGAGCCTAATTGATATGATGTTTGTTTTACTAATACTTGTGTTGTGAGGATATCCTAGAAGGCTATTGTGATACGTTGGGGAAGTGAGGCCTATTGGATGTGGTAGTAGTTGATACCTAGAGTGGAGAGGTGCATTAATTTATGGATGTTTGTGTCAGGGAGGAAACTAGAGATGATGGAATGGGTTGGAAGTGACAGTTTGTATGCTTGATGATCCTTGTTTTTTGTTTATCTTCTTTATTTTCCCTAGGGCTCAAGGGAGCTGGATTTCTTTCCCTCCATTATAAATAGGTGAAGACACATGGGGTACACCCCATAAGTTCTATGTTTTGATTCATGATGAAGGATGTGTCTACGCTCTAACTATTAGTGGCAAAGACTCGGCGAGTAGTTCATCTACTCGCCATATTGATCCCCCTTGTGCTTAGTAAATTATAATGTTATTCTAAAATATTTGGGAATATGGGAAAGTAATAATGTTGTTAATAAATTGTTGAATAAATTATGTAAACCCATGGGGTTGGATCTTGCTGGGATGCAACCCTGATGTTACAATTTTAAAGGAATAGTGGACATTGGGTGTGATGCTAATGAAATATAATGTGTAAATTGTTAATAGATAATTATTGGTTAATTAATTAATTAATTTAATGTTCAACTGATAAAAATTTAATGAAGGAATGTAATAAATATCTTTAAATGGTTGTGTGCTTATAGGATACCTAGTCTTAGAAGTGGCAGTCAGGAGTCCGAGAGATGTATGCTACAGTTGATTCTAAAACTAGGTTATTCCCATAGTGTGGTTGTGAGATATTGTATATTTTAATATTTTTGTGATTCTATATGCTACTCCATCATGTCTATAAGGGAAACTGACTCCCCGTGGATTCCTAGCCCTAGGGTGGGGGTGTTTTCCCCAAAATTCCAAAGGGAGGATGCATGGATGACTACTGCCTTTGACCCCATGCTTGTATATTTGTAGTGACTTGTGCTGGTAGGTAGAATGGATAGATTTCCACATATATGTGTTTAGAGGGCAATAAAATATTTTTGTTACTGCAAAACATATATTATGAATATTTTTCCTATGGACTACTATAGGTGTAACGTGTATAGGCTGTGATGGATTTAGGATCCTTTCTCAGTGTGTGGGTTGTAATGGCTTGAGGTATAATGTATCTCGTATGATATACGTTATGTGAGATATGGTGGATCAAGGAATGTAATTGGATACATTTCTTACACGGGCTTGATCGTTTTGTTTCACTAGGAGAATGTTTTTATGCTTCTCCCTGGTGTCACCGAGTAAAATAATTTTGGAGGGAGATGCTTAGTACATGCGACGTTGGGGAAAAGAAGAAAACAAGTTGGGATGTAGTAGTGGGGTAACCTTGATATTATTTAATATATTATACACTCTTGTTTGTATTACTTGGTGGGTGTATCTATGGTTTGGCTGGGAGCATATTATACCTGTTTAGGTGACGAGTTAGTTTCAGTTGTTGTTCAATGTGCTTTAGCATGCTTTTTTTACCTTTGCATGAGAGGGTCCAGGGAGGATCCTACCGAGTATGTTGTTATACTCACCCTATGTATAAATAAACTGTTTTTCATTTCACTTGGTGATGTTTGGTGATTAATATGGTTTCTACTATCATGGGGTTGCATGAGCTTTTTGGGATTGTGATTACTGCTATTTTTACATACTTTAGGGTATTTGATTTTTTCCCCTTTCAGTTTTAGTATTTCTGCATGAAATTACATATGTGTACATGGAATTGATTTTATATTTCTGTCTGTATTAGAGTTAGTTTTTGGATTCCTTATCTCTATATTTCGCATGTGTTCTCTTAGATAGTAAAGCCTCCCGATGTTTTGTTCACTATACCCTCAATGCTAGTCACCAACCCAGGGCCAACTGGAGGCGGGACTCAGGGGTCATTATCTCTTATCTCACATTTCTGGCATAGGATGGGTACACCTTGTGGGGAGGTGGTAATGAAAGACTGGTATTCGAGGGTGGTTGGGGGATAGGATAGAGTTTGGTTTTAGGCACTGGTGAGGTTGCATTGGTTGGTAGGTAAATTGTGCTTGTCAAGTTTAGAAAGAGAAGTAAACACTACATACATGTTGAGACATTGGCATTTAGGGCCCCCTATAATCGGATGCACGAACCATTAGGTTTACAATGGATACTAAATGAGGTGATACTAGTTTTAGGGTAGAGACCTAGGAATGGATCATTGATCATTTATCTTTATTCCTATATTTGAATGGGTAGACCATGGGATAGGTTAACCAACAAAAAATAAAAGAAACAAAATTAAATAATTATTGTTCAGTCTTCCATATTCTAGGTTTATGGGATAAATCTGTTTTTTATTTAATAGGTATGGCTCCAGGTCAAAATCCCCATCAGTATATCATAGAAGATGTCAAGAAGGTAGTGCCAGTAGATAGCTTCTCTATAGAGGTTGATGATGACAACACTTGGAGGAGGACACTCCGAGAGTTCTAGCACCAAAGTCTGCAGAAGAACAAGGACTCTATTTTATATTCAACTACAGAAGACTGGTTGGAGGAGGTTGAGATAGTCATTAGAGTGATCTGTTCTGAGTAGCATCACTGGGTGACTTTAGTAGTTGGCATTTCTAAGGGTCATATAAGAGTACCGTGATGTCTTTCCAGAAGAGGTTTTATCATTACCCCCTCGACAAGAGATCAAGTGTGAGATCAAGACACAACCAAGAGTGTCTCCTTTCTCTATGTATCCATATCAGATGGCCACATATTAGTTAATAGAGATACGTAAATAGCTTGATGGTCTGTTATGGTATGGTTTTGTTCGACTGAGTGTGTCACCATGGGGTGCACCAGTTTATCTCGTTAAGAAGGTTGATGGATGTTTGTGGTTGTGTATCAATTTTCATCACATAAAAATAGTGACAGTGAAGAATCACTATCCTATTCCATTGATTGACGATTTATTATATCCTCTAAAAGGTAAAAGTTTGTTATTAAAGATTGACTTGTTGTCAGGATATCATCAGATTCATGTGAAGAATAAGGATATGTAGAAGACTTCTTTCCATTGTCGTCATGGGCATTATGAGTTTATAGAAATGTCGTTCGAGGTGAAGAATACTCCAGCTATGTTCATGGGACTGATGAATGTGGTGTTATGTGAGTTCCTGGATATGTTTGTGATGGTTTTAATCGATGACATCCTTGTGTACTCCATGTCTTAGGGGGAGCATGCCGAGCATCTACCCGCCGTTTTGGCAGTTCTTATTCAACACCTTCTATTTGAGAGGTTATAAAAGTGTTAGTTTTGGGCTCAAGAAGTCCATTTCTTCAGGAATATTGTGTCTTAGCAAGGAGTATCTATGCATCCATCAAATATAGTAGAAGTTTTGTCTTGGTCATCCCCCAGGATACTTGCATAGATGCAAATTTTCTATGGTCTTGTAGGGTACTACAAGTTATTCATGGATAATTTCTTTCAGGTTGGAACTCCTCGGACAACATTGCACAGGAAGGATCAGACATTCATGTGTACCTATAAGTGTTAGGTATCATTTGAGTATCAAAATGAGAATTTAGTAAGTGCTCTGGTTCTTTTTCTTCTGACAGGTGGAGTTTAGTTTGATGTTTTCTGTGATGATTTGCATGTGGGGTTAGGGTGTATTTTGAGGTAGTAGAGATCAACTATTTCTTATGGTTCTGTACAATTGCATATCCATGAACGTTAATTTTCCACCCATGATCTTGAGTTGGCAGTCGTTACATTTTATTTGATGGTGTGGAGACATTACCTCAATGGAGAGCAAATTGTGGTTTACACCGATCATAAGAGCGTGAGGTATGTTTTCTCCTATTGTGACTTAAACACGTGACATCATCGATCGATGGTGTTCTAACATGAATACGTCTTCCAAATATATTATACCCCAAGTATAGGGAATATTGTAGCTGATGCACTGAGAAGAAAATCACTAAGTGATGAACATTGTGAATCTCATGATTCCTAGAGTGTTATTGAAGTACTTTTAGCTTTACATCTGGATTTGGGAGATGTTGAGGGAATATGTTGTCTTTTTCAGATGATGGTGAAGACATCCATGGTGTTGTAGCTGGATGAGTCCTTGTTGGGGGATCATGAGGTGGAGGTCTAGAGGGAAATATTCTCTTGTGGCGAGGCCCATAATGGTTATTCAGGGGATGAACAACACTGATTATTGTATCATGGAAGGATATTTGTTCCATTGGAAATACATGAGATAGTTATCATATAGTTTAATTGTTCTCATTTAGTGGTGCATCCGGGTGTGATAATGATGCACCGAGCCTTGAGGAGTTAGTTTTGGTGTCCTGGGATGTAGCGTGCAGTTGTAGAGATTGTATCTCGATTGTTGGTCTTTTAGAAGGTCAAGGCTGAGCACCGTGTCCCTAGTGGTTGTCTCCAACCATTATATAAACCTTATTAGAAGTGGGAGGACATATCAATTGACATTGTTACTGGTTTACCTCGATGTCTAGTTTGAAATGATGCTATTTGGGGGGATGTGGATCGTTTAAAAAAAATCACCCCACTTCATTTTGATCTAGGAGTCATGATCAGCGGATTTTTTTTCATTCCAGTATCTGGATGAGATGGTAGGACTTTATTGAGTCCCATGGATGATCATTTCGGATCAAGATACTCATTTTATCTATAGGGTGTGGAGAGGAATCTAGAATGATTTTGATTCTAATATATGCCTTAACACTTCTTTTCATCCGCCAATGGACAGTTAGACATAGAAAACCATACAAACTCTTGAAGACATGTTCAGCTCTTGTTTCCTAGATTTTGGAGGTTCGTGGATGAGGCACATACACTTGGGGAGTTTTCTTAAAACAATATATTTTGCTCCACCATTGGTATGGCTCTGATTGAATCCTTGTATGTCCAACCTTGCCATTACCTGTTTTATTGGAATGTGGTCGGAGATTCAGTAATTCTCAGACCAAAAATAGTGCATAATAAAATATAGATGGATCATGTGATTCCAGAGAGTATGAAGATAGCATAAGATCATCAGAAATCATATGCCGATCAAAGGAGGATACCTTTGGAGTTTGATTTTGGGGATCACATGTTTATTATGGTGACTCCCCATCATGGGAAGTGAAGGTTTTGTCGTCAGAGTAAGATTTATCCCTAGTTTGTTGGGCCTTTTGAGGTGTTGTCTCATGTTGGAGATGTGGTGTATCAAGTAGAACATCCCCCACAGATGAGTTGGATAAATGATGTTTTTCATGTTTCATTACTATGAAATTATCTTCATGATTAATCTGCCATCATTGATTGGAGAGAGATCGATGTTGATGAGGATGCAGCCTTCTAGGAGTAGCTGGTAGTGATCCATGATTGCAGAGAGATGGTGCTACCTGTTTGTTCGATCCCCATGGTTTGTGTTTTGAGGTGACATAGTGTAATGGGGGAGAGTACCCTGGAATGTGAGTTGTAGATACGTGCTCATTACCCAGAGTGTTTCGATTTTTAAGTCATTTAATGTAAAAAAAACATTATCTTTGTGGTTGTAGACCATTCATGTTTATGAGATAGCTTTCTTTATTAGCATCTTTTTGCTTGTTCTCTATTGAGAGGAATCTCGATGGGTGGTTTTTTGGACCCTATTTTTGTTTCCCTTTATGTGGGTTTTGAATTCACGAGCGCAAGAATTTTTTTGAGTGGTATCTGATGTTATGGATCAGACCTCTTGAGTTCATTACGTTGCCTAAATATAGTGTAGGAGATGTTTTGGGAGGTTAAGGTGACTTATTCCCAACACTTGTCCAAATTTTGAGTTCTACAGTTTTTCTAAACCTGTGAGGTTTCATGACTGGTGATTTTTTCCGACCAGTGAAGTTCCACCATTAGTCTTATATGAATAGTTCCATCAGTAGGATTTTTTAGACACTTCCAACAGTATCCTTTTATGAAAAATATCATTGGTAGGCTTATGTGAAGTGTTCCAATGGTAGCCTTATGTGAACAATGTCATTTGTAGTCTTGTGTGAACAGTTCTAATAGTAGACTTATCTGAATATTGTAATTAGTAGGCTTTTATGAATACTTGCAATGGTGGCCTTATGTGAATAGTGTCACCAGTAGCCTTATGTGAATAGTGTTTTCAGAATGCTGAGGTTCCTAATTTTTCCTCTAATTCATTTTCCCAATGTAGAATTCATGAATAGTGTTTCTAGAATGGTGAGGTTCTAATGGGAGCCTCTATTTCCTTTGAAGAATATCATGTTCATGAATAGTGTTTCCAAAACAGTGAGGATCCAATGGTACCCTCTATTTTCTTTGCCAAATATCGATATCATGAATAGTGTTTCCAGAATGGTGAGGTTGCAACGATAGCCTCTATTTCCTTTTCTAAATTTCGAGTTCATGAATAGTGTTTCCAGCTTCCTACAGTTTTGCTGCATGGACGTTTTCTTTGATGTAAAATTCATATAATGCATCGTTTTAAGGACTCTAAGGCCGATTCAATGTCCATAACTCCTATATTAATTTTACTGGGGCTTGGGATATTTTGACACGTTCAAACCGTGTGGTTTAATTCAACCCTCTTTTAATGGAAAATACAGTGTATCTTAACTGCTGCATCATTAAATCTTCTAATGGGATGAGATATCTTCCTTCATAGGAATTCCTCTTTGTTCTATAGTGTGAGATTCTCGATCCTCCCATTCCTTCTCGTACGAGTTCTGTTTCCAAACATTCTCCCTTGTGTTGGTTCCCCTATATTTTTTTGCAACTAGGTTTTTTTGATCAATTGTTGAAATGAGGTATGAACTATCTCCATTTTTTTGGGTTCATCCCCTTTGGTTTCTCATTTCTCATTTATGGGATTATCTCACCATTTTCCTAATGGACCATTCTTTGGTGTAGACTACTGTGGTGGTGTCTCTGTATCCTTGTGTGGATACATTTATCATGGGGGGATGGGGGGTGGGGGAGGGGGTAACATAACCCGTTTTGTGACTCATTATCATATAAATAAAGTCAGGAACTGTTTGAGGTAGTGGATTCATTGATTATATATTATTTTACATGAAAATGTAGTGTTTGAATGTTTTATCCCACTAGATCACAATGGAATTAACATATAAAATATTTGAACTAGTTAAACAAATTGATATCGATCATATGTTATTACCTTTTATTTTTTCTAGATAGTGTGATATATATGATTTCTTTGATATATTTTTGTTCTTGATGGAAATTTTTAATGAACGTAAAGTTGTTATTAATTGATAATTGTTTGGAAAAATATAAAGAGTCATGTAAATGAATTTGGTTGGGGTTGATGAAATATTTTGTTAATCAAATTGATGAAGTAAGCATGTTTAGTAATTACGATAGATTGTTGGTTAGGTTTCCCGTAGTTGGAAACTACAAATAATAAATCACTTACTCAAAGTTGGATTAATGAACTAGTTGTTGGAAAAAAGATAATTACTAGTAGGGTTCTGAGTTACCCTTGTGCCTGTTTAAGGTCCAAGAGCACAATTGATAAGATGTTTTTTTCCTTCTGTTGTTATTATAATGTGATCCTGGAATGTTATTGGGATATGTGGGGTGTAGGTAGGATTATTGGTTGTGGCAGTAGTTGACACCTATACGAGAAATATGTACTGGTTTATTTATGTTTGTGTTGCGGTGGACACCTGGGATTATGGAATGAAATAGATGTGAATGTTTGGATACTTTCAATTTCATTGTTGTTGTTTATCTTCTTTACATTCTCCACTAATCAAGGATGATGGATTTCTTACCATCTTTTCGAAAGGGGTGAATATGCATGGGGTATGAAGGGTAGTTTATGTGTTTAGATTCATGAGGGAGGATGGTTTTACACTCATACTATACGTGGAAAAGACTCAATGGGAAGTTCATCTACTCACTGTGTTAATACCCCTTTTTTTAGTATCATATAATGTTTTTCTTGAATTCTATCAAATATGGGAAGGTAATAATGTTCTTAATAAATGATTGAATAAATGATGTTATCCCAAGGGTTTTATCATGCTGGGATTCAATGTCGAGGAAGAAATTTTAAAGGAACAGTGGACTTTGGGTGTTATTCTGATGAAATATAATGTGGAAACTGGTAATTGAAAAGTAATGTTTAAATAATTAATAAACATAAAGTAAAAAAGATAAAAATGGAAATACGGAATGAAATAAATCTATTTAAATGGTTAGTTGCAGTTGAGTCTATGTATAGGTTATGCCCATAGTATAGATGTGATCTATTGTATATTCTATACATTTAGTGTTTATATACACTACTCCACCACATCAATAAGGGAAACTGACACCTTGAGGATTCTGATCCTTGGGGGGAGTTTTCCCCATCATTCTAGTTGGAGGATGGACGAATGACTACCCCCTTTGACCCCGCTCACTTCTCTTGGTTGTTACTGGAGCTTGTTTGCAAAATAGTTAGTTTTCCCAATATGTATTTATAGATGAATGTAAAGGATTTTTTTAATTCACACACATGTATTTTGATATATTTTCATATGGACTACTAAAGGCATAACGTGTATAGGTTGTGATGGATTGAGGATTGTTACTCGGTGTGTGGGTTGTATTGGCATGAGGAATAACGCCCGACGTATAATACGCGTCATGAGAGCTGTGCTGGCTCTTGAAAACTACCTTGTTACATTTTTTTTACATGAATATGGTGGTTTTTTTGCAAGAGATACATGTTTTAGTTCTTCTTATAGGTTTTTTCTAGAATTTTTTTTGGAGATAGATGCTTTGAACTTGCGACATATAGGAAAAGAAAAAAACTAGTGAGGAATTAGTATCAGGTTAGCCACAATATTTTTTATTATACTATAAGTGCTTTTAATCATTACATGGTGGGAGTATCCACGGTGATGCTGGGGACATAGTATACTTATTTTGGTGTTGAGTTAGTTTCACTTGTTGTTCACTGTGATTTAGCATGCTTTCATTACCTTTGAACGAGATGCTATGGGGAGGATCCAACTGAGTATACTGTTATTCTCAACCTATGTATACGTGAATTTTTTTCGTGACACTTGGAAAATATTGGAGATCAATCTGGTTTCTACAATCTTAGGCTTGTAAGAGTGGTTCAGGCTTGTGGTTGCTTTAGTTTTTGGGTATTTGTTGTTTTTTCCATTCAGTGGTAGTAGTTTTTCATGATAATACACATAGGTCCTTGGGATATCTTTTATATTTCTATCTATGTTTGTATTGGATGGTGTCTGGCTTATATCTCTATTTCGAAGGGGTTCTCTTAGAGGGTATTACCACTTACTTGTGTGATCAACATACCATCAGTTCTATTCTCCAAACTAGGGCCTACTAGAGGTGGGTCTCGGGGGTCATTATCTCCATTCACACATTGTCGGCCAAGGAGGGGTACACGTTGTGGAGAGTGGGTCGTGATAGATGTAATCATTATATCATATCCATAATAAAACAAAATTACAATGAAATGATGTTATCATATAAAAAAATTTACATTAATATTTATTTGGAATACTTATTGAGGAAAATATAATTTTATTTTTAAAATCACATATTTAACATCCCAATATTTGGAAAATATTATGAAATTCATTTTCATTTAGTATTACCATTGATATATTTAAATAAATATTCAAATCATTAAGTGGGAGTGATGATGAAAAAATCAATTCATGCTATTTTAATTAAAATAAATATTATTTAAGGAAAATGACCCTTGTATCCTATATTTGTTTCTTACATTTTTAAATTTATATTATATACATGTGATTATATCCCAATGTACCTAATTGTTTAGGAGTCATGGAAAAAGACATACATACTTGAACTCCCCAGTATATTTCAAAATATAAAATATATTCCAGTAGTTATTTAAGAACAACATTATTCCAATTAGTAATCCCTTTCTTATCAATCATAATGAAATTTTAGGCTTCCTTAGGAAATAAAAAATAATATATTGAGGATATTATATGCTCTGTGTGGGTATGTGTATAGTGGAAACTAATAAGTCACTCATAATGAGATAGAAAATAAATGGAAACCAAATAACTTAAAATAATAATAAAATGAGATAAAAACATATAAATGGATATAAAAACTATAAAATTAATCACATAATCATAAATAACTAATTTCATAATTATTGAATGTATAATACCAGACACCTAAAGTCTGCCATTGTGTTCTCCTGATATGAACTCTATTACACTATGTCAAGGCCTCATGCTAATACTACTTACATAAATGAATAAGGACAAAAACTAATACCAAATTTAGATTATATTGTGAGACCTACCAATGTATCTAGGATTTATGTAATTCCAAGACACTCATTTCACTTTATAATTTTAATGATAGATTCATATAAATAAACAACACAACTTAATCCACATGATGTAAAAATAAATAATTGAACATATTAGAGGAACTAACATAAAATATATCAAGACATTACCTAGTTAAAGTGATCATAAACCATCCATAAAAATGCATGGATGGTATCATTAATTTATATACATAGTATTCTGGACAATTCAATCATGGATGTCGGAATGGTTGAAAATGAATTCAAATGATCCGTGGAATATTTCATGAGGAAAATATCGTTTTAATATTGAAATGAAATAGTTAAAATCTAATAATATCAATATTATTTACAAAAAACATTATTTTAAAAATTAATATTGTAAAAATATAAATAAATATTTAAATAATTGATTTCTTATGATAGTGGTTATTTTTACCATGTATTATAATTAAAAAAACATTCCTTTCATAGTTTTGAAAAAATTCAGAAACTAACCCATTTTTTAAAATAGAGTAAGAATAATTTTTAAAAAATTCATAAAAAAGAAATCAATGGTAAAAATTAACTCATAAATAATTAGATAATATTTAAAATATACTTTTTTTTAATATTCCATATAATATGTAAATATAGGATGATGATTATCCAACAAGTAGGAATATAAGGTTATCATTCCATAATTGTATTTCATATCAAGAGTAATTAAAAGGAGTAATATTAAAGAAAAACTATTAATTTATATAAATAACCAAAAATAAGAAAATATATTAGTGTGAATATATATGTATCATGTAATTACACCAATAGACACTAAAACATAAAAAATCCTTAATAATAAAGAGATTGATAAATGAACCTATAACTTATGTTTGACTTCCATTATACATTTTCTAAAATAAAAATTTAATAAATATATATTTATTATAAGTCAATTAAATAAAAAATAATTTTTATATCATAACATATATGACTCAATGATAACCATTTTGTCCCATTTCTTAACAATTATTTTTTGAAATCACTATTTTGTGTAACAACGACTTCGTAGATCAAATATATTTTAGTTTGGTTGTTTGATCCTTTTACCTTGATCTCTTTTCCAACAACTGAATAATTTGTATCATGATATATATATATAATATTTATTTTTAATAATATATAATTTTTATTGATATGAAATTGAATTACACTATTCATGGTGATAGTAGGTCAAACGTACATATAAACATGGTTTTAACATTTTGAAATATGTTACAAAGGAAATTTTAGTTGTAAATAAAAAATACAATAATATTCAATATATATTATATATCATGAATTTTTATTAATCATATATGTATTACTATCCTTGTAAAATTGAAAAAAAAATTGAATCACATATCTTTGTTGTTGTGCTAGACTGCACGTATGCACACACAACATTCTGAGTTTTCATTTGATAGAAAAGAGGGAAAATAATAGTAGTTATATAAGAATAATAACATTCAAATAAATTGTAAATATTTAATTTATTATTTTGTGACAAAAAAATAGATTAGAAGTTATAATGGAATTCATAAAAAATAGATTAATCCATTAACGAGATTACATATTATTTGAAATATCACCTATTGATATCCTCTCAAGGACCTTTGGAATTGTATTTTAGAAAAACAGTCACCTCTAGATTTTGGAAAATTATTTTTTGAAGAGAAATGTTTGGGTTTTGGTATATCATAGTTTCTCATGGCAGTGTAGATAATAGAGGGATGTTGGGTCATTTTATAATGGAGGGAAAATAAACACATTGAATTACTAATAATATTTAGATATAACAAGTAAATTACCACTAAAGATTATTCATCATGACAATATATTTGAATTAAAAGGGCATGATGCCAAAATATGATCATTAAATCAATTTTATATATGTTTTTGAGTCATTTAAAACCATATCATTTTAAGCACCTTAAAACCCAATTTTTACCTTAATAATGGTAACACCTTTTTTCACATGAAATGGTTATAATTTGACATATAATATGAAATTGGCTCATAAATGGCCATGGGATGAAGTTTTTGACCAATTCATATCTATATTTTCCTCATCAAATATTTTAATTTTTGGTAAATAATTTATTAAAATATTATTTTCAAAAAGTATAAATAAAATAAATTTTTACCCTCTTCATTTAATTTGATATTAAAGTCACACAGCCAAAGATGTAATTAAAATATAACAAATTAAAAAGAAATTAAGATTTTATATTCATATTTAAAAATAATAAAATGCTATAAATCTATAAAATAATGTGAATTTTATTATTTTTAATTTCATTTATTCTAATATTTTATTAATTGTTGAAACATTGTGTCGTCATGGTATAAACATTTAAGGTAATTATATAACCACTAAAATTTTTAAATAAATGGTCAAAATTAATATAATTTTATTATTCTAAAAATAACCATAAATATTTATTAACATCATTCTTTTTTAACTATGTGGACACATAATAGATTGGAAAGGGAAATCTAGTGACATTTTTTATTTCATTTTTTCTATAAATATTTTAAATGTTATATTTATGGAAAATTGTCCCTTTATTAAATATATTTAAAGCCTAAGGTGATAATTTTTTTAATTACATTCATTTAATGATAAATAATATTAAAAAACGATGGTTATACCACTTAGTCATACTACTGGTTGACCCGATTTACCATTTTCAAAGATGATAAATTTTACCACGGTTATAAAATATAATCCCTAAAAAATGTGTCTGTTACCAAATTGGAAACATTTCATTTCAAATATGGAAATTTTTTTTGATATTAAATATATATATTTCAAATAAATTAATTATAAAATACATGTGGAAAAGGTGATGAAAAAAGTTTTTCAGAACAATATTGTTTTGTTCATAAATCTATATTTATTTGTATTCCATGCATAAAAATAATAATAGATTCATGTTAAAAATTTTAATTTAATATATAATATATAAATTTCTAAAAAATCATTCTTTAATAGTGACTGATTTGACTATCATTAATACATATTTCCTAATTAAAATAGTTTTTTTGAAAAACATTTCGTTTATAACAAAACGTTTTTCTATTCATTTCTAATCAACAGATAAAAATGAATTTATTGTAAAAAATTGATAATATAGTTATTCATTTTAATACCAGTAAATACAATATCTTAGAAATTACTACCACTACAAATTATAATATTTAAATATTATATCATAGTTATTTTGAACATGTTGTTTCATTTATCACAAATTATCAATGAAAATAAATTTACATAAAATGTAATATGTCAAAGAATATCATTTTATTACATTCTACCCCCAACAAAATAACTTCTAAAACAAAATTACCTCACAATTAAAGAAAAATTGATGATATATATATATATATATCATATATCATTGGGTTCACTAATAGCTTCTTCAAATTTTTTATTAATCAATAGAACATTAACTCATTGAGTAGTCCTTTTCAATTTCACATTATCATTGTGATCTAAGATTTAAATAGTTTGTTCTTTATAAGAATGATTATTATATATTATTCAATCTTTTGAGTTCCTTACACATGATGGATCATGTATATACTTTCTCTAGAAATATTCATAGAACTGGTAATGAACATATAAGAGTTTCAGTGGAATCCCCAAGAGATAATATAAATTTTCTACTTAATCATGAATTAATAAATAGAAAATAAATATGAGGCTCTGATTAAAAATAATTATGAATATCATTGCATTATTACCTGAAAAAACTAGTTGAAATAACTTCTGAACAACTTCAAATTCTATAACTTGTCAAAGATTATTGGCATAACTTTACTATTGATTCTAATCCATCATTATGCGTGGTTGAATGGTTTTGACATTCTATACTCTTTACCCAACATTCATAATTACAAATATATTTTATTACATAAATTCATCCTATAATGTTTGAGTAACACATGTATTTTTATAGAGGGGTTCACAAGAATCTATTTTAATGCATGATTGAATGTTTTTTTGTATGAAAAATTTACATGATTAAATTGTATATCCCAACAATATTTTATGTCCACAGAGATAGATATTAGAATATATTATAGATTTTTAATTTTTCTATCTTACTGGCCATCATATTATGGATGATATTCTATTATTAAACTCAAATAAGTATCCAGAGTTGGCTTAACAATTCTATAGAACTTCAAGGTAAACCTCTTATCCATATCAGATATAATAGAATATGGTACTCAATGAAAACTTACCACTTATTTAATATATATTATGTAATGATGATCATGATAGAAATCATATCCATAGTAATAAGTTATAATGAAATTTTTAGGTGATCGTATATATCCCTAATAGATTTATGAACTTTTTTGGTACTCCAATAATGAAATCTCGAGTGATGTTTTCTAATTTACATTCTAGTATTGGTATTATTAGTAACACCACCTTACACATATATATATAACCCTTGATATTAAAATATACCAATAACCGATATTAAAACACACAAATAACTATCTTTATTTTTTATATAACACCCCAACATATTATGATGTTTTTTTCAAATATATTTAATTTCATCGATATCTTTCATTCAATAGAACATCCCGTTTAAATGAATCGTGATATATTATTAAAATATTATTATTTAATGTGATATGTATAATTAAACCTTTAAATATGTAATAATTAAAAGGTATAAATAATATTTAAAATTAATATTCTTTAAACCTATATAAATAAATTCATTAGTTTTTACTTATTACAAATTAAAATAGAAATCATTTGAAAAAAGTCATATTTTTCTAAAAAATTCATTTTCATACACCAAATTTTTTATCATAATAAATTAAATTAATCATCCATGGGGAATCAATTTAATGAAATTTATATTTAATATACTTAATAAAAATATCTACCGATCATCTCGTATTTTTCTAGGCATATGATAACAATAGACAAATTGTTATTCTTAAAAATAATATTTATTCTAAAAAGGGTGTTCAACATGTTTTTCACATTTATTTTAGTATTATTTTTCCACACATTTTGAAATTATATTTATTAAAATAATTTTCATGTTTGAAAAAATCATATCAATGGTATAACTCCCTAGAGATATCTATATACGATTTTTGGAGGAAGAAACTCTTTGTTATTTAAAAATTCCTGAAACGACCCATTAGATTACTCAAATGACCTCAGAGGTGTCACTATCATAAACTATGAAGAATGAAACTCATAATAGACAACCCATAGGTATAGATATTACTCATGGGAAAAAATATTTGAATTCCCCTCAAAGGGTACCAATTGCGTATTACACGTTGTGTATACTCAGTACTTGATGTGTACTCCCAAATCTCCACGTGGGCATGTACTCTAGTCAGAAGTGTGATGTAATATCTCAATGGAATTGAAAAATAATATTTTAAATGGGTTATAACCGACAAGGGTTACTTTAATATGTACATCACATGGACTATCCATGAACTTCACCAGGCCGTGTAGCTCTACACAACATGTAATCCACATGGGGTCCGGTCGTGTGCTCTATAAAACCGTGTACCCCTAAACGATATGTCTGTCCAGGTACTCAATTATATATATAACTCTTAATTACATGTTTGTATACCACTTTCATAGAATTTACTTATAAAAATATTAACTTCTCTAATAGGGTGAACACGCATTTGGGTGTTCCTGAACTACATGACATGTAATTGGGATTTCCAAATGAGAATCCCATCAAAATGCATGAAGCCCTAGTTTTCTCCTCAAAAAATATATAATGTCCCAAAATTGGTCATATATAGCCATAAAATAATTTTAAAACTGTAAAATGATATATTTTGATAGATTTATGTAAAAATGACCAATATTGGGTTGGAGTCTGTGAAATCATCTATGAGTTTCTATAGTCCACAGCTTCTACAAGACAATCTAGCTCATCATGATCTCCATTGAGGTGCCTCTCTAATTACCTCGCTATATTTCTATATCCATATAACTTTAAAATATTATTCATGTCATAAAGTAAACCCATAAAGGTTTTATTTCAGAATTCAATGGACAAAGAAAAAAAGAGAATGTAAAGAAAGGAAGGAAATGAAAATGAAAAAGGGGCTCTGCCCCCGCCCTAGTACCCAAACGCTATTTATGCCTCACTTAGAAGAAATCACCATTTCAAAATCAATGGTGGTGTTGGAATCCTAATATGAATATTTTTTCAAAACATATGCCTTAATGAACCACATGAATAAATTAATATCTAATTAACAAGAATTTTTATATTTGTTAATCCGCTAAAACATAAAGGGCTCCAAATTATAATAACCACCTATCATAGTGAAAATCTCTTTAGGAAAAAATGTAGTGATCATAAAAATTATCCAATATTATATTCTAGATTAAAATAATCAATTTACACCTTATATGAATCAAAATTCAAAAGAATGTAAAATTTACTGAAAACATTAGTTCAGAAAAACATGGGTAGTTACAACCTTTCCACCAATGAACTTCTCATCCAAAATAAGACTTCATGGTCAGAAATAATCGATCTATTAACCCCATAAATATTTCAAAAAATGATATTTTGATTTTACAATTACATGTCTCATAGCATCAACAACTCTTACATAAAGAACGACATTTAACTACAACTGATCTGGTACTCCCCCACCATAGGAATACACATGTGGTTTCCTCAAAGCCAATACCCGAGCTTAATGGCACAAGAAAAAAAAATAATTATAATATAAAATGAGGGGTAACGACAAAAAATTGACTATGATGCACTCACACAATAATTCATAACTTATAATTCTCATTGAGTGTAATCTAAATAGGTTCCATCATCAAGACATTAATGATATTTTATAATAGAAGAATCATGGTGTAGAGATAATTCTCTCTTATCATATAAAATATGATTACAATATCCATATTGATCATCTCTAACTATAAGTACACTATGTTCCCATCAAAAGGTAGGTACATCACCCTCGATCCATGGTCACATAAAATATGATGCACTTTATTAAATCAAACTCTTGACACCACTAATCCAAACTTTTTTTGGTGAAGTCTATACATTGTTCCAAAATATCATGGAACCTAATTTATCCTCTATTTATCATATCACATAGAGGTAAATTTCGCATTTAACCACAACTCCTAGAATACTATTCCCATGGATTGCCTTAAAATCATCATTCTCAGCTCAGACATAGAAAATTTCCAATTTATAAGTAAATCTGGACCAAACAAAACATGCGTTTACCTTTATCACTATACTAAAACTCATGTGAGTTATTTATCACAAATATATGATGAATTTTACACAAGGAACATTATATTTAACAATCTTAGATCTCCATTGAAATTCATCATTAAAATTGGATCTTAACCTATGCCATGATATATTCGATAGTATTCCATCACACATATTCATTTCATTAATGTTTAATTATCCCCACACTAAATATATTAGAATAAATTGAATGACTAGTCAACAGAGACATTCCCACAAGTATTCCTTCTTATCAAAAACTTTATTGATACACAAACACCAAAGGTTCTTCAAAAATATCAGACGATATCAACATGACTATATCAAAAAAAAGAAAAAGAAAATATGAATCATCCTCAAACACTACAAAAAAACCCGGGTTTAGCGGCCGTTTTGTGGCGGCGGTTCACAAAACCGCTGCTAAACGTTTTCAGTGAAAGGTTCCGCAGTGGTTTTTAATAAACCACCGCAAAACCCCTTTTTTTAAAAAAACCGCAACCCTTTCCCCCACCCCTGTCGTTTACCCCACAAACCCTCTCCCCTCTTCCCCGATCCCCCCCCCCCCCGACGACCCCCACACCCCCCGCGCCCTCCGGAAACCCCCGCACCCCCTGTGGCCTCCGGCGACCCCTGCACCCCCGGTGCCCCCCGCGACCCCCTTCGGTTTTTGTAAATTTTAGTTATTTATTGGTTTGGTAGTGTTGTGTGATATGGTTTCGATGGTTTCATAAATAATATGTGTTATCAATCAATCCATTGTGGTTTTCCCTCATTCCTTTTCTATTTGAGGAATATCTGCTTGTTTCCAATTTATGTTGTCAAAGGATATTAGGTTCCTTATGTTTATAAGGTAGGTGTATCTATACAAGTGGTTATAATTTAAAATTTCCTTATATTCTTATTAATTTATTTGGCTTGTTTCATGAAATTTATGGATTTAAATGGATTTTATGGAAGATATACATGTTTTTAAAGAGGTCTTTCTTCAAAAATGGGTTTTCTCACGAAAAGTGGTTGACTAAATTCTTTAAAGGGTGGATTTGTTTTTAAAATGGGTTTTCAAGCTTGAAGTCGAAAGGATTTATTATTAAAATTGTTTTATTATATGTGATCATGGTTTCTAAAAAGATTTTGAAAAACTTGGAACATTAGGTGTCCTTGGATGCATTGGAAATATACTTCTCACTCTTTTTTATGTAATTCCCCAAGAGGTTTTATGACACTTTTTTGTGTGTAATTCCACTAGAGGTTATATTAGTTGAATCCACCTTAATCATGGATTGGGGATTCTCTTTCATGTCTATAACGTAAACCCATAGTTTGGATCCCAAATTGTGGGTTTTTTCATTGATTATTTGTTTATAACGTGATGGTATTTTCATGGTTACTTGCTCACACAGTTATATTATAGTGTATCTATGGTTGGGTTTTTCTATGACTACCCGATTTCCATTATTCTTAACATATTCCTAGATTTTTTGTATATGGTTTTTTATGAAAATCGAAGGATTATTTTAAAAAATTGTTTTATTTTATGAAAAATATATGTAAACTGGATTTATTTTAAAGATAGAGATATTGAATTTTTGATATTAGAACTTGTAATTTTCTCTTTTTGTTTACTATCTTTGTATAAAGATGGTTTGGTGGTGATAGATGGTCACATAGAGATGATAGTATTGTCTATTTTATCTTTATGGTTTGGCCTATTTAGATTGAATTTTTTATACTAATAGATGTTTATCTTTATTTTTTATTTTAATTTGGTTTCATAACATTATTTTCTAAAACAAGATACTACTTTCATGTCTCTTTATTACACATCTCCATGTATAATACCCTCTTGGGAGACTTGCCTAGTTTTCCCTAGTCTGTTCATTATAAATTGATATCAAAAGGAATATTGAGCCTGGAATGTTACGACACTTCATAGTTTTGGTTTAGTGTCATTGGTAGACTAGATTTAATAGCACTAAAATTTAGTTAATATGTGTGGGATGGTGCCTAGACATCTCACCTCCATGTATGAATTCAAGTTACTATGGGTGGTTAGTTATTTTTTAAAATATTGTCACTTGGTCTTTGTGGTTGATTGAATAAACTAGATTTGGTGTCTATTAAAAAAAACTATTCCTTTCTTATGTTTTATATTTCATTAATAGAATTCCTAAAATCATAAAATTATTATTATTTTAAATCATTAATATGGATTATGGAAGTTTTTCTATGATTTAGAAATTTTCTCATGACTAAAGGGGTTTTCATCTTGTATTTGTTAGATGATTCGTACTAGAAGAGGTCTTATGAATCTAAGTGATGGATTTGTGAGACGGGTTTAATAGGAGAATCCCTTAGTGGTATCTTCGTTAGTAGAAGTTATAATATGCACTATTCATACTTTTGTTATGAAGGTATTAAAAACCCAAGAGGAGTAGTGGATCATGACTCATAATTTACTAACAAGAATCCACCTATCTTTCATGGTGATAATGGAATCTAGAAATATGAGGAGAGGATTGAGTAGATTGTTAGGAGATTTAAAATTCATTAGATTCCCAAAGAATCTAATGGGTGGGGGTCAATATATATTCTTGATGGATTGGGAAGGAAATGGTGAGACTCAGTTGTGCATGCTATATTTCATGAGTGGACCAATGTATCTCATTAATGTAGTGGGGATAGAAATTGTTTGAGGCAAAATAAATGTGTGATTGACAGTGTTATGATAATTGTGTATCCCAATATTCTTATTGCTCCTCAATGAGGTGTTCACGCTGTCTCCTAAGGACCAGACTTGTTTGGTTTGTCTGGGCATGCTAAGTAAGTGGTAAATGTGATCAATGAATCATCTTTATTATATTATGCATACTTTATGATCAATTGGTCATCTTTATTATATTATTATTCTGCAATCTTACACAATCATATATTTTGTGTAGGAACATTGTGATATACATGGATAAAATCTAGATCACATTATCGAGGAACACACCTCAGTATGTTAAGGGTTTGAATGAGTTAATAGATTTTGCGATTTATAATCGATCCGTTGAAGGGAGAATAAGATGTCCATGTCCTAAATGTAAATTTAGAACATGGTTGAAGAGAGATGAAGTTTATGAACATTTAATACTGAAGCAATTCCCTGGTCAATATTTGTGTTGGAATTGGCATGGAGAATCGAACAATACAGAAAGATTGAGCACTGATGTTAATCCACAAAATGAGGTCCCAAGTTTGTCGATAATGGAAAATGAAATGGAAAACCTCATAAATGATGCATTCGGCATTGCAAGACACCACTATCAACATCAAAACATATTAGAACAACCAGAAGAGGGTGCTACAAATTGCAACCTGAGAAGTGATGTTTTTGAGACTGTAACACAAGTAGATCAAGATTGGAACATATCATTGGATCCTCCTCTTGATTCTGTAGAGCCAAATGTAACGGAAAACTTCACTGATAAAAATTCATTTCATGATTTAGTTGACGATGGAAATCAAGAGTTGTATAGTGGGTGTTTGAAATATTCAAAGCTTTTATTTCTGATGAAGTTGTTCCATATCAAATGTCTATGTGGAATTACAAATATGGCAATGTCCATGATATTGGAATTGATTCGTAATGAATTTCCTGTAGCAAAAATCCCAGAATCTTTTTATGATATGAAAAAAGTTGTTAACAATCTTGGTCTGAATTATATAAAAATAGATGTGTGTCCCAATGATTGTATGGTTTATTGGGGAGAGGATTCAAGTAGACAGAATTGCAAGAAATGTTCTTCTTCTAGATGGTAGTCAAAGGGTGATGTTGGATGTCTGACTGAACATAATTTCATGAAGAAGAAGAAAATGAACACACCTGCAAAGGTTTTTCATTACTTTCCTTTGAAGCCGCGATTGCAATGATTATTCATGTCATCAAAAACTGCCGAACACATGAAGTGGAATTCTATAGATAATAACAATGATGGGTTAATGAGACATCCACGAGATTCCCAATCATGGAAGACATTTGATTCATTACATCCAGATTTCTCAGCTGATCCTAGGAATGTTCGATTGGGATTGGCTGCCGATGGATTCAACCCATTTGGGACTTTGAGTACAAGTTATTGAATTTGGCCAGTTGTTTTGATCCATTATAATCTGCCTCTGTGGATGTGTATGCAACAATCATCTTTTATCATTTCAATGATTATTCTTGGAAAAAAAATTCCTGGAAATGATATTGATGTATACTTGCAGCCTTTGATTGAAGAATTGCAGGAGTTATGGAGTAACGGTGTTGAGACATTTGATGTTTGTTCTAAAAAAATGTTCAAAATGCATGCTGCTTTACTGTGGACCATTAGTGACTTCCCTGGGCTTGGGAATTTATCTGGTTGGAACACTTATACGGGTTTGTCTTGTCCCGTTTGTAACTTTGATTTTGATCCCAAACGGCTACCTCACAGTAGAAAATGGTGCTTCTTATGCCATCGAAGATTTCTCGATGCATCTCATAGATTTCGGCTGAACAAATCAAAATTTAATGGTTTCACTGATCGTAGATCACCAACAAAGTTGTTAACCAGTTCTAAAATATTTACATAGCTTGAAAATGTTGAAACAAAATTTGGGAAGGTTCATCATTTGAATGATAGTGGAAAACGGGTCCGAAGTGCATCGTCAAGTGAAATCAGAATGCAACAATGGAAGAAAAAAATTATATTCCTTAAACTTTCTTATTGGGAATTTAATTTGTTGCGCCACAATCTTGATGTGATGCATATTGAGAAGAATGTCTGTGATAATTTGATTTTCACATTACTTAATGATCATGGAAATTCGAAGGATCATCTTAATGCTCGCAAAGACTTACGAGTAATGAACATAAAACATGATCTTTGGCCAGATGATAATGAAAAGTATGCTCCGACCATTTTCGCAATGAAAAATTGGGATAAAGATACGTTCCTTCGAATTTTAAAGAAAGTGAAGGTATCTGATGGTTATTCGAGTAACATCTCGAGGTGTGTTGACTTGAAGAATCATAAGTTACATGGATTGAAAAGTCACGATTCACATATTTTGTTACAGCAGTTACTACCATTGGCATTGCGTACATTATTACCTGAAAAAGTTACTGCTGTTGTACTCCAATTCTGCATATTTTTCAGGCAATTATGTGAGAAATTTGTACATCCATTTCAGCTTGACAACCTCCCAGAGAGGTTTGTATTGACTCTTTGTGCAATGGAGATGATCTTTCCTCCATCGTTTTTTACTATCATGATGCATTTAACTGTGCATTTGGTTGAAGAAGTTAAATTAGGAGGCCCCGTTCATTATTGATGGATGTATCCAATTGAGAGGTATTTTATTTATATTTTTTCCAGTTAAGTAAACATTTTTGTCATTTAAATTAATGCATAATATTATTATTTTATTTCACAGATATCTTGGGCATTTGAAATCATACGTGAGAAATAAAGCTCTACCAGAAGTCTCTATTGCTGAAGTCTATTTGGCCGAGGAATGTCTAACCTTTTGTTCCAGGTATTTATATGATATTGAGACAAGATTTAATCGAGTTGGACATGTTGACGACACATCAACTCAATCTCAAATGCATCAGAAATCAAAAATATTTCCTACAATTGGCCGATCAGTTGGGAGAACCTCAAATGTGACACTGACAGAATTGGAATTATTACAGGCACATAGATATGTGATGGTGAATAGTGAAATTGCATATCCATTTATTGAAGATTTGAGGATACAAACAAAGAGATGAATAAGTGGCCGAACATGAAATGATAAAGATATAACGAAAGCTGTGAATAAAGAGCTTGTAGAATGGTTTGTACGACGTGTAAGTTCATAAATATTGAAATAAATAAGAATATTAGTTTGACACATACAATTTGTAAATCTATTAAATTATATTTCTTTTTTCAGATAATGAATACTGATACTCGAGCAGACTTGTCAAAAGATTTGAAGTTTCTTGCTAGAGGTCCTATAAAGACAGTTAGAAAGTTCTACGGTTATAATGTGAATGGCTTTAGATTTCATATAGTTGATTGAGAAGTGTGTTTGAAAACACAAAATAGTGGTATATTTACATTTTCTGAAGTGGGATACTATGGAAAGCTGCATGATATTATTGAATTAAACCACGATGGACATTTTTCTGTTGTTTTATTCAAATGAAAATGGGTCGATATTATCAGAGGTGTTAAAAGAGATTCATTGCAATTTACTTCTGTGAACTTCTCTCACTTGATGGGTGTTGGTGATCGTGAAATGCATGATCCATATATCTTAGCATCGCAAGAAAAAATGGTATATTATGTGAATGATGTTGTGGATGAAGGGTTAAGTGTAGTTACTCGCGTAATACAAAGAGATTTGTATGATATGGGTGATGAAGTGGAAGATTTGACCTCTGAAGTTGAATGTCATCAACAACAAGAAGCAGAATTATTTTTCCATCATGATATTGAAAATATTAGTCTTGCAAGGATGAATGAAGTGTATGAAGCAATGGAGCAGGAAACCAACATTATTGAATTGGAAAATGATTGTATGTACAATTATTCATTCATGCAGCAACCACTTGTTTCATTTCTGCAGTCATTCACTATCATTGTTATATATATTTGGTTTGTTAGTACTGGGCATCTATTATCATTTTTAATTTTTTTTCTGCATAATTTTTTTGAAATATATATTCTTAACTTAATTTTATTTGATTAAATGACAATAATGCCAAGGAGGAAGCGGTATACTATTTCTTCTAGTTCTGCGACGGATGCCGATCCATCTGAGGCACCAGCTGCCTACACCCCCTCACCATCTCCTACTGCACCATCTCTCACACCATCAGAGAGCCTCCCTTTAGAGGCTGATTCGTCGACTCCCCCTACAGGTGCCTCATCAGTTGGGCGACGATAGACCCCTTCCAGTTCATCCCGAACACACTGGAGGGTCACAGTCATAGGTATAAATTTTAATTAAATAAATTTATTGCATTTTGTTTATAATAATTCTTTGCTCATTGAAGATGACAAAAATAAAACCGTGGATAAACACTTAAAAAGCTCAGATGTTTGGAACATGAATGGAGAAATGATAGTCGTGCCATTTGATTCTTATGGGGTCCCTGCGGATGATGCTGTGGGGTTACATGGCCAGATTATAGGTCAGTTGGCAGTGGATCCCATTTCCCTTCCCATTTCATATGATGATTGGAGACATATGCCTCCAAACTGGAAAAATAAAGTTTTCGATTCTCAAATAAAGGTAATTGTATTACATTATGGTTTAATTGAATGTCATGTTACTAATATGTTCAAAATGAATTTCTGTATACAGATGTTCTTCCACTTCACAGTTGCTGATGTGATAGCACGAAAGTGGACTTTGAAAAATCTCGGTAAAAAATGGAAAGATTTAAAATGGATATTGTGGTGTGATGTCAACGATACTTCATTGACCTTGGAACAAATGTATGACAAGCTACCTAGTGGGGTACTGAAAGAGCAGTGGAAAGTTTTTGTTGACAGACATCGTGATGAGAAGTGGATGGTATTGAAATATATATTATTATATTATCCTCATTTTACATTAATAAATGTATATGAAGAGGAGATGACATTGGATACATTATTGTTAAATTTCATTTTATTTATTTCAGGATCTTTCATGACAGAATGCATCAAACAGGGCGAAGCAAGTCATCCCTCACACGGCGGGCTCAAAAAGATTTTCTAGAAGCCGAATGTCATTGGTAATATTTTAAATAGTTTAAATATTTATATTAAAATATTATCTATTTAATATATTGAATTTTTGATTTATCTTTGGTTAATGCAGTCACATAATTTAGGGCACGAAGCCTCCCATACTGAACTGTGGTTGGATGTTCACAGAAAATCAGATGGCTCTTTTGTTAATGAGCCTACCAAAGAAGTTGGGGTATGAAGTCAAATTTTTAACTTATTATTAGTTTTTACTGTGTTAATATGTATTGTTATTTGATTTATAGGTAAAAATTAAGGAACTATGGGATGCCAGTCCTGGGTAGTCCTACTCAGTCTCCCAGGATGACCTAGTTGCTCAAGCCCTTGGGAAGGAGCATCCTGGTAGAGTGTGCGGGATGGGTTTGGGACCCGTACCATATGAGGTCTTTAGCAGGCCATCAGGGATTCCAGACGCATCTACTCCTGGTTATGATCAGCCCATACCTGAAGATTCTCAGAGGGAGATTTCTTCTCTACGAGCCACAGTTCAAGACCAAGGGGCTCAGATATCCACTATGCAGAAAGCGTTGACTGATTTATATCAGCAGATGAGAAGATATTCCCCTAGTGGTAGTGCACCGAGTGGTGGTGAGAAGGTAAATCACAAAAAATTACAATCATTTTGTTTGCAAACTTTTATTGGTTTTAAGTTTAATTATAAATATGCAACAATATTTAATTTTCAATATAATGTTCTTACAGGTGGCAGCAGGAGATGGAGGTGGAGAGGGTGACGATGCATCATCGGAACATGAGTAGTATTGTTGATGTGATCAAAAGATGTTTTATGGGTTATGTGACTTTCGTGACCTAGAATGGATCATGTGGTCCACATAATGTTTTCCATGTTATGAACTTATTTTGTTTGATTAGCACAACTGGTTCTCTCTTAATAGTTACTTATCTTCTAATATATTCTCTATTCTCTTTAAATATATCCTCTATTTCTAAAATGTCTTCTTATGTGGTAGACTGGAGAGACCTTATTTCCTGGAACCATAATGTCAATCATCGATATAAAGTATTTTATAATAATAATGTTTTAAAGGTTCTTATTCTGACTGAACATCAACCCATTTAATCCTCGTTCCTCATCCTTATAGGACAAACGACTAGTAGTGATACCTCCCCTCTCTTCATTGGAACATTTTGATCCATACACTTTAATCCTTTATGGAATCAAATATTTTCAATTAATATAAGTGGATAATTGTGTTTGGGAACCCTGGTCCCCATAGAAGGTATACCCATTAGAAACCATATTTTCATAAAAACATTCCATATTAATTTCTTACTCTACTACGGGTTTTGTATATTTTGATTCCTAACATTACCACAAGGTCCCCCTTGTTCCATATTAATTTCTTACTCTAATAAGGGTTTTGTGTGGGGATAACCACGATTAGTAAAAATGATATGTGATAATTCCCATGAATATTCATTGAAGTCGTTATTTGTGATGTTGTGGATAATTCATCTTATTGTGTTTCACTATAAGGTTTAGGAAGTTGTATAGTGATTCTATTGACCAGATTGGATGTGTAGTACAAGGGGATGTGATTCTTTGGTCGATTTTCATTTATGTGATTTTTGTAGTAGTGAAATGTTCTATGAAGAGGTTGTGGTACATGGTTATGGGGTCATGGATGTGGTGTAGGGGTTGTAGAATAATGTTTTTGTAGCAGATTCGTTGATTTGGTATGTGGTGATAGAGTTTCATGATGGTTTTAAGGAGTATTTGATTTTGTGGTATGGGTTGGGCCATGTGGTGTGGAAACAATGGTGGATATGTGGTGTTTTGGTGATAGTTTTGTGAGTTTAATTAGTTGTAGCATGGAGTGGATATGTCAGTTTCTCGGTTATCCATGAGATGAACTATGTTGATAATGTAAATGATATAGGTTAGTAAATAAAAAATATTTATTGGAAATAGATATGTTATAAATTAATCAAATGAAAATGTAATGTTTTATGTGAATTGTAATGGATAAAAAATAAAGGTGGTGAAACATGTATGTGGAAAGTGGAATGTTGTGTTGATAGTGTTGTGATTGTCTTGGGTGATTCAAATAGTGATTTAATTGGTGGTGATTATTGATTTGTGTTATGGTGTGGTGATCTAATAAGCTCAAGTGTAGTTTATGTGGACACATAGGTTTGGTATCATGGGATATCTATATACCATGAATGTTTCTATTATTTTATACACCAAGCATAATTTATATAAAATTTCCACTACTCAAAGGTTTATAGTTTTAGGTATTTTCACCAATAAATATGATGGTGGTGAAATTTAGGCATGGGTTCACACACATCCTCTCACTTCATTCAGAATTAGTGACACATGTAGGTCTTGGAGAATTCATAGAAACGATGTCATGTCCATGGTGCCTTCCGGTGGGAATTGATCTATTAGACCCAATTTCTATGAGTGATAAGTTATTTGTTTTTATGTGATATATTGTGGGGTAATTCATGGTAGGAGGAGGGGACAATGATTATGTCCATCACATTCATGATACCTTAAGACTCTTGTTCTATTTTGGATGCCATTTGACAGAATATGTGTCCGTGGGTGGGAAGAGATGTTAGGTGGTAGTGTATTTGTCTACAAGTATGATTTATTGTGAAGTGATGGACTATTTGTCTACTGGTGGTATGTGATGTGATGTGATGGCCTAGGTGACTGCTGTTGGGATGTGGTGTGATGCGATAACCCATTTGTATACGGGAAGGATTTGATGTGATGTGACGTGGTTTGTTTGGATGGGATGAGAGCATTCCTAATTAGATATAAGGTTGTGAGAGTGGAAAAGTAATGTTTAATCTATAGTGGGGTTACATTAATTTTTTGTTGAACACAGTTCCATATGATAATATTGGATCAATTATTTGATGAGTAATCCATGGTCTACAAAGGATTATTTACATGAAATGTATGGGGTTATATGGTTTATTCTATTTGATGGCCAGCACATTAACAGACAATTTTCACCTAAAATCGAAGACTTCATTAAGACCTAGATGATTATATCTTTTTTTTCTCGCACTACATATATATTATAGTTTTCAGGATACAAGAATAACTTTGGAGACTAAACTGGACATTACCAATTCAAATAGTATTCATGTTACTTAACTGGATTTCAATTATCATTTGGAACATTGGGATACTTTTATGGAATCAATTATTTTCAATTTTGATCATCTGTAAACTGTAAGTATAAATCCATGTGACCCCAATCTCTTATTTCATTTGATGTTATCTTGTATTTCATTCTAAATCCATAATTTTAGGTATTTTGTATGCTTTAGGTATTCTTATTGAATTGGATCTACTTTTTCATCAATATTAAATGAAAGGGTGTTCATGAATATTTCATAGGTGGTGCATAAATTTTGTCCTTATTATATATATATTGTATGTGTTGTTTGGTTTGTTTTCCAGGGCAGTGGTTGAGTATAAACAAAAATGCATTTTTTTTCCGGGTCAGCATTTCGCGGCGGTTTTAACCGCTGCTACTATTTTACCATTTATACATTTAGCGGCAGTTTAAACCACCGCTAAATGTATTCAGAAGACTGTTTAGCGGTGGTTAGAACCGCCACGAAATCACATCGGAAATTGCGGAGGTTTTAACCGCTGCTAAGAAGGCGACTGGCACGCCTGAGTTTCGCGGTGATTATAGCCACCGCTAATTAAATAGCCCTTAAAACCGCTGCTAAATTTACCAAAAAATGCCGCGAAATGAGGTACTATGACTCTTTTGTTTGACCACCGTGAAATGCATAAAACCACCGCTAATAGATTATCGACGCCAAGTTTAGCGGCGGTTTCTATAAACTGCCGCTATATGGGAAAAAACCGCCGGTAAGAGGTGGTTTTCCAGTAGTGAAATGAGTGTGTAATGAATCTCAATGAAATAAATGGAATCTTAAAAACATAGTCCAAAAAACTTATTCAGGTTTCCCTTGATCAAAAATAATGTTGGCTTACATGGGTCTATGTCAAAACTAACGGCTTATATGTCTCCCAATGAACCATATTGATCTTGTATCACAATTGGGTCACTAAGTTTAACCACCTATCCTAAATATCAAATCTATACTATTAATGTAGATATAATACCGACCTATAATGGTCAAAACAATAAAAATTGGCTGAATAGGGTCATAATCCTCTCCAATAATCCTCATATCGAACAACTCTATGGTGGTCGTGATATGAGTGATGAAGATAAATTAAACTAAAGCTCATCGAGAATCCATTTACAATATTCCTCTTCATTTTTTAGTTTCTGAGAAATATTCTAATACCTAATCTCATCATACTCATTGAACTGATTAGATAACCACAATCTAATGGCGATTAACAAAATATTCATTCCCTGATATGTTAGAAAACTATATATAGATTAATATTGACACCTTAAGTAACTGAACCGAAGAAAAAATTATCAAAATGTGGTCCAACATTGGGGCTTCACATGCCATATCATCCAACATGTGTCCCTACACCCCATATGCATGAGGACTAATTCATTAGATTCCTCATCAAATGTCTCAACATAAATAAACATCACCTTCATGCAAAAGTAAATTTGTATACAATTTAACTCAATTGTTTTCAATAACACTAAAAACCAATATGGGAAATCACAATTAAGGTTTTTGTTGACACTTTAAATAACTGGCCACTTTTATTCAGAATCATCAAACACTATAAGTATTATAACATATTAATCCCATGTCCCAGGTATAATCCATGACATGACTCTTTCCTTTTACAAGAATATTTTAAAATCAATTTAATGGACTCTTTTCAAAGGTATAAGAGAAAAAAATCCAAAATAAATCATAAAATCCAAAAAATTGAGTTTTTCAAAATAAATTAATATACAACTATAACATAACAATTCATAATGAAAATTCCCTAACCTCAAAAACATTTACTTCTTACTGGAAAAAGTTCACTTGAAACTCTAGTATGATATCCTTCATAGGTTACAATGCAATCCTAATACTCTTGTATACTATATCCCAAATAGTAAATAAAAATTAAATGAACACCTATTATAATTTTTTTAATTTAATAGAATGGATTCCAATTATATGGTTCTCTAAGACGGTTCACCATTGGGCCTCATTCCCACCTCCCTAAAAACCATAGGCAACTGACAAGAAATTAGAATATAATGGTGGTATTATTGGGAGTTGATAACCATATATTAGAGTACATCTAGTGGAAAAAAATAGATATCACAAATGGAATTAAATGAATTGAGTGCGAAAACACTATGTAAAATGAAATATAACAAGTTATAATAATAAATTAAATTTTATACATGCCCGAATAACCATGTCATATGTTGAACATGAGTCTCCCAATTGGTCGACCATACATGCATGATTACATACTAAAAAAACTAAATAAAAGTAAATTACTTTACTACTAACTCTGATATAGAACACATAAGTGATCTCCATGAAACATTCAAGCTGCTCCAACCCAGTCATAAGGATCTACATGAGAAGATTCACCCGATCATGCAACCCAATTCCTTAATCCTATACATAATTTATATATTCTCAATAAGAAAATTAGACATTATGTCAACAAAGAAATCAATTTTGATTAAAAAATGTGAAAAATAATCTAATTAGGGTACCCAATTGATGAACCTATAAATCATCTATATTAACACCTAGACCTGGGATCCACATTAGTTGTACCACACGTTAGGGGGTCACAGGTCCTCTAGCATGCCTCCTAGTATGCTAGGAGGCTTCTGACTAGAAGAAAGGGTGTATAGTTTTATAATTTGGACACTATAACCAAATATTACTGTGGAACAATAGATAATGATAAATAATAATACTATATATAGAGTAATAATTTGAATAATCCACAGGTCACCAGAAATAAAAATTTTAACATCAGGACTGGAAACCATCTATAGAAAAAGCATGATATAACAAAATGACCCAGTGAAGCAATTATAATAACTTGTGGATGCATAAATAATTAATTAATATAAATATTATCAAAATACAATGTTTGAGTCATATACATTAGGTTTCCATGGAATGATGAAATAAAAAAATGGGAAATATGGGACATGTGTATTCAATAATTATTAAAATATACCAAAAAGGATAATTGAATACAAACCTAGCTTATCAAGAATATGCTTGGACCTCTACTAACATTCTCCATGTAATAACTAATACAATCAATCTTATATATCTGAGTGATTTCACTTATCTATACCTATAGAAATGCAATTTACTTAAGTGCCAATGGTGGATCGTGTATGATGTGAGATAAAATATCAGTAGTCTACCACCAATGGTTTTCATAAATAATCAAGGTTGTGTACATAGAACCATAAATGTGCATGTATACAGAATAATAAAACAGATGAATAAATAAAAACCTGCTGAATTGGGTTCATATAAAACACCGAGGTGGCTCTAGCAGCTTCAATACAAGATGGTCGATGTTTCTTACCATTTACCATGTTCATGTGTATTAATAATATATATATTATGGTTATATGATATAAAATCTTATATATGTTATGTTTGTGTGTATATAAGTAGGAATATTCATGGATACATGTTTTTGGCTGGACCAAAAGTATATCTTAGGTGTCCATAACCATTCTAATGTACTATTGGTTCTTGAAAAGGGTACATTTTGTAAGATCCATCATGAATGTGGGATGTTATTCTCATCACATGATACCAGGGGTGATTGTTCATTCTCAAAACACTATATAGAGAAACATCAAATGTCATCTCCATCACCAAATTAAAATTATAAGGGCTATAGGTGTCTACCATAACACACTATGTACGGGAGAGTGAAATATTATGCTCAATGAGCCACTTAACCATCGTTCGATATCCAACTACAATGGATCAATCATAATAATAATTTCCATGAGGGAGCAACTCTAATACATGTATTTTATCATGATCAATACAAATTTGGTGCCATAATTTATGTACCCAATATATATAAGAGAATACATCACAAGGAGTGTCCTTTCAATCCATTTCCATTTAATTAAAATTATAAATTTCATTTTATTTTGAATTGAAATTTAAAACCAAGGAAATAAAATCATGTAGAAAGTGATTTATCCACCTAGGAAATTATACAAAAAATTAATTTCTATTTTTAAGAAATTTCGAAATCTTATAATGTGTTTGGTACATATAAATAGTCCCATAATAGTAGGAAAATTAATTATGACACCCAAGTGGGTGGAAGTCAAGAGGATGATATCAATTAATAGATTATCAATTTCTCATGAGTGTAAAAATACGGTTCAATTAATTTTAAATGAGTGAATGTGTTATAATTAAATGTGATACAATGTTTTTTTTGTGGAAGAATAGATGATTTATTAAATCAAATTGAATTTAAGGTTAAAAACAAGAGCACCTACCTTATGTATGTAGATTGCTTTTCATCCAACAACAACTTAAAATTGAATGTAGGTCGAATGATAAATATTGAACTATTTAATTACCTAAAATTTGGTGATGGAGAAAACACTGATATATTTAAAGATCTGTGAATAGAAACTGATATAGGGAGAAATATTTTTCATGTTCATACTGATGTCGATCCAAATAATCCATCGACATATGATTTGGATTCTAGATGAGATACTAACCAAGATTCCAAGCATAGAAAAAGGGATAGCCTAAGGGAGAGAGAAAGATGATTCATCAACTAGAAATGAGTGAATGATTCAATGGGTAATGAGTTTAATTAATTTTTCAGATATTTGAAATTTTACCCACAGAATTGGTGATGTATGTTTTTTTCATATAATTTGGAGAAACCCTGTGCAAGCCATGATTCATCCATTGTCTATGGAGGGACCCCGCATGTGATAGGCCCAAAATTGGGATAATATTTCCCAATATGTGTATAATCTTCTAAAAAACATTATAAAACTCATACATCCAAGAAAATAGGCTTGAATGGTTTTATATAATCTATGCATCCTCTTACTAAATAATGTGTGACCTACACAGTTATGCATCATCATTATTATTAACTATACGTAAAATATGAACCCAATTTTTCTTCCCAAATTATTGGAGCTATAGGATCTAAACATTTCTCGGATGTTCATGGAACATGAATTAGTTTATAGAAAACATATACAAATGTTAACAAGGATTTAAACTCAAAACATGATTCAAACCTCTAAGAATAGTCTTTTCATTAAGACTTCCCATCCTTATAGAGACTCATACCTAAGTTGAATATAGGATGTTAAAGAGATAAAAAATGAGAAATGATCAAGAAACCATGGTCATATTTCAGAATAATTCTCCCAATGTCTCGCCTTGTAATCAATTGTGCTTCCACAAAACCCATAATGAGGAAAATGGAAAGCCTTGAGTGTCGTCATTCTCTAACAGGTGATATTAACTAGATAATTTGTGAAGAAAAAGATACATATCTAATTTATCTTCACCATGATGTAGTACATTAAATCGGTCGGGACAATATCGAAGAAGCCGAGATATGTAAAAGACATCATATTTAGACATGCATCTCTAAGGAATTTCTATCAGGTAAACCACTAGTGGGATTTGTTAGAAAACCTCAAAGGGTCCAATGAATTGAGTCCAATGCACACCCTACCTCCAAATACATTGATGGACCATCATGGGTGGAACTCTCAAGAACACTCAATCTCAGACCATGAACTCAAGTGGTCATAAAATATAGTTATCATACATCTTCTGTTTTTTAATAGGATTTCAAAATGTGAATTATGAACTATTGGTCCTGTTCTGAAGTCTCATAAATGGAACATGCTATATGAAAATCTACCTCCCATACCTCTAACCATCATAGATGTGATAAAAAAGGCCTACCATATAACCCGATATAAGAAGCCATATTATTAGTAGTATTAAAGTTATATTTTAAATGAAAACACAAAATTGGGTATGTTTTTATCCTATGAACTATTAATTACAAGGACACATTCATGAAAAATTTCATCTAACACCCTATGAATTAAAACAAACCTATCATATAGTATCCCTATCCCATGTACCCAGAATGTCACTTGAATAGGTAATAAATGTGATACCTTCATGAAATGATCAATGAAACCCCAACATATATCATTTACGAGATGTGATCTGGGTATCCCATTCAAAAAATCCATAAAAACATCCTCCCATTTATACTCAAGAATGGATAGTGATTATAAGGGTCAAATCGATCACTAATTTTATTCCTTCACCTGTTGATATGTGGAACACTATGTGGTAAGGCTGACAATCTCATGATTCATGGAAGGCCACCAATACTGGTGATGTATGTATCAATACATATTGGTGACTTTGGGATGTATAACTCACACCAATCCATGAAATTATTGCATTAATTTCTCTATGATGTATAAAATGAACCTAATACTACCATGAGTGAATAAGGTCTCATGTTCATCCACATTCCAAACAGAATATGAATAATCATCTGAGATAATTTCAATTAGCTCTATCCCTATAGATATTGTATTTTCCTCATTAAAAATCATTTCAAAAGGATATAGAAAACAACTAATGATGAGTGGATTGTCTATCCATAGTCATCCAGAAATTCAAAATGTATCTTTGAAATCAAGTACATGAACTACGATTGAAAAATGTCCTCCTAAATATCTTGTGTCTAAGTCCTCCAACTCAATGTATCGGCTACCACATTTCCATTTCTATGAGCATAGGGAAGGTTGGAATTGAATTATTATAGTAACTCTACCCATATGTGATGTATGAGTTTATGATGACACTGTGCAATAATGTACATGAGGATTTTTGGATCATAGAATTCCCAAAACATATCACCAATTAATTTGTGTATCCAACTTGATAATGAAAGAACATCTATAAATAGATCGACCATGTGTGCTAGGAAATTCTGATCATTAATATTTAACGGATGATACCCATTCACTATGATGTAGTCATCATATATCAAAATATCTCCCAGCTAGATACCTAATTTGTTTTGAATAAATAGTGTAGTTTCTTCCCAGATCCAAAAGAATCAGGATCAATGTTGAGGTCAATCTTCCCTTCCACTCCTGAATGGTTCCTTCATAATATTTTGAACAAAAAAATTTCACACCCTTTGTAGTGAATCCCATAAGTAGGACATTAAGACAATATAAACCATGGATGAGGTTTTAATAACATCTTACTATCACTAACAAACTTTTTTTATCAACGATGTTCTTAGAGAACATCAAATAAAAACAACTCTCATTTTCATAGGGTCTAAAGAAATATCTAACTGTGAGATGATATGACCTAAGATGTGTAATTTATTAATCCAAATGTGATATTTTATGAGATTATCATAATGTTTACACTCTATTAGTGTATTAAGAATTATCATTTGATAGTTTTCGTGGTCAAGTCAACAATGTGAATACACATAGATTTATTCATTAAAAACTACCATTAAAAAATCATGAATACTAAATGGAAACATGATTCAATAAGGCCATGAAGAAATAAGGATCATTCATGAGGATTTAATGACAATATTATATACTCATAGGGACCATAATCTCCCCTAAATCTTGTGAAATCTTGGTTTGGAGTCCTGGTACAGATCTTATGATATCATTACCTCAAATAAATCACTTAAAACACACTCTCTCCACAGAGTTGATTGATGAATTTTTCTATTTGAGGATGTGGATAATTGTTCTTTATTGTATTATGTGTTAATATATTGTAATACAAACAATGATTAAGGATACCTCACATTTTCTTTGAAAAAAATCACTGGGGGAACCCAATGATTTGTACTGCGGTGTATAAATATTGGTCCTCCAGATCCTCCAACTATTTCATGAGCTCCATATTCTCTATATGTGACATCATTTATGATGAAATTTTCCTCATGATCATATTAGGACCAGCTCAATATTGAATCCTACCTCTTGTACTTGAGGAATCCTGGATAACACAGTAGTGATGACGTCCATAAATGATCCACTATAAGAAGGAAAATTGTGGGTTGTAACCCATGATTATCCCGTAAGATACTAGAAATATTGGTTGTCACAATTCCCAACCCCAGATTCTTAGATCCCGATAACATAACATGGATATCCTATTATCCCTTATAAATGTTTCTACTCATCTCTAGGGATGTAAATGTCATCCTCAAGCAATAAAAAACAATATGAGACTGATTCTGAACTAACAAGTCTGTAATAACCATGTTATTCAGTAAAAATTCATACATGACTTAGTACATAAATGTACAAATAATACAACACCCAACATTGATAATTCGGTTACCTTTTGGAATTACATTCATATCATAACATCCTGTACATGGGATATAACAATGTTATTGAAAACATATATAATATTCTTTTAAAATTCCATAGATTCTAAAACTACATGGGATAACCTGGTGACAAACATAATAAATTAGTGAACTATAAGTTCTAGTAAGGGAATAATCATTGAATAAGGTGATACATGTTAGAAAAATGGAATATTGAGGAGAATAATAATAGTATTAATCATAAACATGAAATTTTACATGATATAGTATGGTAATCCAAACATGGTAAATGTTGCAACAACTTAATACACAACATAATCAATGTAGATCAATGATAAACTACTATAAAATAATGTTGTTAATCTCCCATAAAGGTGTATGGTTATCTCCATATCCTAGCATGACATGTCATGAGACTAAACCTTGCTTAATATAATGGAATCCTATATAACTCTGGGCACACCCATCACCATCATTTTATTTTTATTCTTATGTGTTCCAAATCGATCATTCAAAATGGATTAATTCATCATAACATTTTTTTCCATGACCATAGAGTTTGTAATAAATAAACATAAGTACCATTTTCAAATGGTATAAGTGTATAAATTCATATACCCTTGATAGGAAATGGGTATGGTATTTGCTAAAAAAATTTCTTCCATGGAAAACTAAAGTAAAATTTTCGATGCAAAATGATGTGACATAAATATTAATAAAATGTGTTTGTGAGAGATAAATATGGACTATAACCATTTATATATAAACTGGATAGTAATGGGGATATGTATTAATATATCCCATCATATGGGAATTCATAAAAATACATAACATAAAAAAGATACTTGAGTAAAAAGAAGAAATAAAAAGATCACATACATTAATGTGTTACTACAAAGGCTTTGGAGGGGGTTCTTGAGAACATGGGGGAAACATTGTACAACTATATAGAGTGAAGGGATTATTATTTACATGATTCAAGGAGTTTCAGTGAAGAGAAGTTTTAGTTTGAATGGGTTTATATATAAAAAGGGGGGCGAGGTTAATTATTAATTAGGCTTTTCACTCTAAATAATAAAATAACCAAAACCAAAAACCATCCAATGTTTTATGACAAATGGATGTTTTTACTAGTAAATTTTATGTAAAAATTCTAAAAATAAAGAATATATTGCCCTTTCTTATGTGTAGGTGATTCAAACTCTTATTGAAATGGTTTTAAAACCATAAAATATATTAATGGTTTTAGAGGATTCATGTGGGATTTGAAATATTAACCAAATAAACATAAAATAAAATTATTCAAAAAAATATATATTTGGACATTTATACACTTTATAGTGTTTATTTATTCACTTGTTTTCATTCTAATATCTTTATACACAATGTATTTTTATATGGTATTTAATTTTTACCCGAAAGTTTTACTATCTCTAAAAAATAATCAAAACTAATGATTAGATTATTTAAAAAATCATATTAAAAATATTAAAAGACATTATACCTAATTAAATATATATATATTTTTTCATTCTCTGTCAAAATAGTAAACCTCATTTATTGATAAATTGAAGGGTTTTATACCATAATAGTTTTTGAACACTTATGAAAATTTCATTTGATTTCAAAGAAATTATATGAGAATATATATTTCATAAAAATTATTTATGAATAAATTTTTATTAAAAAGTTATTTCTTCTAATAATCTATTAATTCCTAAAAATGAATTATTTACGTAAATTTGAATCTTACCCCAAAATATAATTTGTGTTCAATTATATCAAAATTAAAAAATTTACAATGTAACCATAATAAGATGAAAATATATTCATTATTATAGAAAAAGTAATTTACATACTCATATTTCAAGGGTCATGATACATATCCATTTAATACACAATTAAACTTTCTAAGAGTAAGGTGTTCAAAAGTTAGTCTTTCAGGGTGTGTTTTTTCGTACATTATTTGGGTCATGATAACATTGAGATTGAACTTCTCCAATTACAATTTTCATAAATACGTATGTTATTTGATCTCATATTGGGTTTTGGTCATGTGTAAATCCCAATTATGATTCCTCTTTCATAAGATTTTTTAAATTGGAATCATGGGATTTGATCCAACTTGTTGCGGCCATCACTTCATTTTTTTGTGTTAATGGGTTTTTTAAAACCTAATATTTATAAAAATCATGGGATCACTATTCATAAGGTATATAATCAATGGTATGGATACTTAACATTCATTTAAATATGATAAGATATTTTAAAACCAAATATTTTCATGTGTTTTATATAACCATATTGCATAATAATATATTTTATTATGTTTCTATGGGATTTTATTTATAATAATTCATGTTATTACATATTCTAACACAATAATTACATCCAAATTATCATTTTTAGTATGAGAATGTGTCAAATGAAAATACATCCACCTATCTCAAGGTTACTATTTTTAAAATGTTGTACACTCTGTAATTTAATTCATAATCGGGTATCAAGCATCATCATGCCACAAAATTTTTCTATCCTAAGGATTATACTCTCCCTGATGGCCTTAGATATAAAAGTGTGTGATGATATTTTTTCAAACAAAGTATAAACTAAATGATATGCTAATAGAATAGTAACATGAATAGTAGAAGGACCAGTGTTATGATCCATCGACATAGGTTGCACTATATGTAACTTGTTCATATCATAGACCTAATTGATGGCCTACATGCCATGAATTGTCATGATCTATTATCACAGATAATCATGAGTCTGATTAAATCTTCCTCAACAACAGCTTTGGCATGAGTAGATGGTGGTATTTCGCTACATGCCCAATGAGATACAACTGGCCCCACTCTGGAGTGTAGAGTTAGTGTAGATCCTTGATCACTAGTAATTGATTAAAATGTCCTGAATAATCATTGGATATAACCCATCCTACCAAATCCTAATCATTCCATTACATTTTAAATATAGTGTAGTTTTGTATTCCCTAGTTTCACAAACTACTGAAAGATATATAAATTTTTAGTCTGATATACCATCCTACTTATAACCCCACAAGAAACTTCAAAGTGATGATTTCACCTACTATACGAAGCACTAGTTGGTCTAGGTGATATACCAACTAGGTTATCTCTATTTTAATCCCTCATATTCCATTTGGTAAAAATGGTTGGTTGACTAACTCAAGAATAGTAGTTATCCTAAAACACTGATACTCAATTGGATTTCATATACTAGCCCATCCTCATATTTTTTGGGGGTTATAATATCATCATGTGTCGTAGTTAGTATGAAACACTATATCTTTGTAATGAAATTATAATACTCCATGGAAGTCATTTATCCCAACAACTAAATCTTAAACTCTCTTTCCCAATCTTCCCTTAGAGTCTATGGAAGTAAATAATCATAAAATATCTTCTAGAAATATATAAAAATTATATATTTGTATTTATATTATTGGTTAATTACATCCCACGATAACATAGAAGAATAAGATAATATATAATTAGTGAGTCTGTTACTCTCCTCTGGAGTCATCTTTAGATACTCCAAAATAGAAGGTGTGTCCCCCTTCCATGAATCAGTAGCATGATATCCATCATCCCACAAAATGTTGGGAGGATGCAGCTATTGAAACTCATGATTCATCTCTTCCATAATTTTGGTAGGCCTAGTAGACCATTTTATATATTTCATTATACAATCTGATATTCATTAAACTAATAATCAATTTTCATTTAAGGTATAATAGGTTGAAACATCCCTTGATCTGGAACCGTCTCATGTACACAAAAAAAGGTGGTTATAATACCTCAAGAATGACTCCACATGTGCTAAATAATTATGACTAGTAGTTGGGTTTGATATGTATTGTGTGTGGATTCTATACCTTGTTATAGAGTTAAAAACAATGGAACAATGATATAAAAATAAGAAATAAATATTAGAGCTCAAAATAATGGAAATAATATAATTCACTTGAAAACCAAAAATGAAATCCAATTAAATAATCCATTAAATAATAAAATTATGAAATAATGATGTGCCCAAATGTACTAAATTCAATACATGAAATAATACATGTAAAAGATAATAATACTCAAATAAATACTCAAAATTCCCTATTCCTAAAACCCATATCAGTCTTATAACCAATATTTTAATAATATAGAATAAAATAATCAATGGTTATTTCCTTTCCCCTTTTGCGATATTACATCCTAGTCATCCACTCATTTACCATACTTTGGCCTGAGTAGGGTGTCATTATATCCCATTAGTTCAACACCACATTGTGTAATCATAATTATTCTAATAATAAGTGCATGAAATAATTTAATAAACATTGGTATTAATTAATAAAACTATTAAATTAATAGCACATTAAAATGTATTATCCCCTTTATGGAATATATGTGAGAATTTAACACAGTCATGCCATCCAAAACCAAATAACCATGGTAAATATTAAACAAGTATGGTTTAAACCATACCATATATGAATTTCTATATTTAATCAAGGTTGAGACCAGTATATAATAATTCATATATGTTTCAAGGCTGAGACCAATATATAATCAGTTCATCGTATCTCATGGACATGATCAATATATAATAATTTCAGGATTTATCACTATAAATTGCATGACATATAATAATTTTATCATGTCTTAGGGAATTTCTTAGTATATAATCATTTTATCATATAAACTAGTGGGTTTCTCTATATAAGAAAAATAATGTAGGAAACACAACAAATATTATAGGAATAATAATACCCACAATAACATCATAAGGCTCAATGTTAAATTATGAAAATTACTACTCATCAATCAATTACACATTACATTAATCCTTTTGTCATATACCAATAACTACTCAATAATTTCAATTGTCGAGCTAGGACAAGGTGAATCTATATCAATAAAACAACCAAATTCAATTTCATGTTAAACATATATCAATACATTTGTCAATTAAATTAAACAAAAGTTCTTTTACTTGAATAGTAGAAACACATCATACAAGAAACAATTAGATCCAACGAGGTTCCAAAAAATAATCCATTTAAACATTTAATTATATAGGTGCATGTACTTTTGGTGAGACAGAAATATTGCACATTCTTGACAGTGATCAATCCACATGGTTATAGTTAATTCCACTACCATTAATTGATTATCAACCAATACATCCAACATGATTCTTCAACAAGAACTATGGTACAGATGATCCCATAAAGGACACCACTGATCAAGATAAAAATAAAAAATGATCACATTAGTGAATTAAGATGAAATGAATATAGAATAATGGTAGAGAATGAAAAACATAACAAAAAAATTTATATGTTTAATATGTGTGATCAAGACATAGATAATCAATAGAGGTGATCCAATATCTCATAAAATCCACCTTATATTTGAGAGTAACAGTATGTCAGATGGAATGAGAAAAAAATTATATAAACAAATCCTTTAAAATTATTACCCATGGAATTACATGAAATTTAATTCTATTATATGTCATGTAACTATTTTTTGTGGGATATTATTAAAAATCCATCACCTCGAGTGAATTTTTTTAACACCCAAACATTACTTAATGTGTAATGCAGTCATGTTGTGTATTAATTTCACACCATGAATCAAGATGATGGGTTTTTCTTGGAAATTTTAACATTTAATATAACTTCATTACAAGCCATGTGATTTCTCTATAGATAGACTTATACCTATTATTTATGGAAGAAACCACAACTAAAAAATCATCTCACGATATTGAAATCCCTTGTAACCCAACTTAACATAATTAAACATGGAAAACATTAAATAATTAAAACAAAAATCCCCAAATACTAGTTCATTTTTCCATCAAATTATCTATGTATCCAGACAACACTTCCTCAAAATGGGTCAAATGAATAACATATAGTGGGTGTTCCTAAAAAAAGTATGGATCTTAAAAACACCCAACCATATAACAGATCATCCATGATTTTCTCCCATCACCATTTTGGTTCCTTGATAAGAAATGTTTCGTGCTATGCTTGCAAATCAGATTCCCCCTCCAATGCCTATTATTAAATTCATGTATCCAACAATTACATGTGAACAAAACAAATCACTTTTCTGTGGAGATTGTTATCAAGTAAGAAGTGTTTCAATAATATCTCTGAATATAAAACAAGTAAAAAATGTTTTCCATGGAATTGGATAACTTTGGAAGGGATAATCGGTATGTCAACGAACCAGACCTATCCATTATCTAAAATGGCTCGACAAACATTTGATCTAACTTTGATTATTTTGGTATACAATGATTCACCAACCAAGTAAAAACAGAAAGGAAAACAAGATGGCAAACCTTGAACTATATATTTGATCTTTAATGGTCAATGCATGATTTCTTCTTGTTATGTATCCTTTCCAAAAACTATTTAATCAACTGAACCTCCTCAGATGTCCCCTAATGAGAGTAGGAGAAACATGAACTGACCCAACTACCTCCAACCAAAAAATTGGTTAATGAAATTTCATTCAATAAAAATAATCAAATGTATCTATTTGGATAGATTCGTTGAATATATTATTAAAATAAATCCATTAAGTTCTATATATGACTCCCATTAATCCCCAAAATCTCAAACATATGCTCAAAACATATACCCTACTACTTGAATATTTCTCTTAGTTGGACCATCAGTATATGGTTTATTTGTCATACTCAAAATAACATGTTATCCCAAATACATCTTAATACAATACTATAACCCTGAAATGAAATGAGTATCACTTTTGGAAATGATACTTATAGGAACATCATGAAGCTGAACTACCTCACACATGTCAATATGACCGAGATCATCAACTTTGAAGGTATCCTATATAGGTTAAAATGTAGGATACCATATTTAGTTGATCCTCAATCCCCCAGAGTGCATAATTCATACATGATATACTATTTAATACTATCATAAATCAATAGTAAATGTTTCCCGTTTATAATCCTAAATTGGTAATGTTTTCAAAAGCCTATTTGTCCTCTACTACTCAGCTTTCACCTATTGACAGGCGAAACATTTCTCCCAAAATCCAACTACCCCTTACTCATTCATGACCTATAGCACTTTATATAATGATCATGATAAATATATGTCAAACCAATATATACCAGACATCGAAAATCATGAATATCCCTCATCAAATTATTGTGTAATCTTGTACGAACACATACACATCCACTAAAAAGAAGAGAAACATCGCTTGAGGGAGACCATCCCAATAGTTTCTCCACACCATATACGTTTACTCTTTAAACTATGATCTCCTAATTAGATAACTTCATAGTCTTGATCATTTCAATAATCATGGTTATCACATCTATTGAAGCCATAGATACTCATCCCTAATCATCCTAATCATATGGATGCATTCCTACAAAGAGGGACATTATCCACCACCAATTTCTAAACTCCCACAATACCTATATCTCTGCATTCTAACTAAATGAATTTGATTTTCTTTTTTCCATGACTAGTTTATAATTAATATCACTATTCAAATATTTTATATATTTTACCCAACTTGTCTACTGAAGTATATGGTCCTTCTATGAAAAGATGTAGAAGATTCTCTGGTGGTATGTGTATACAGAAAAACCTCTCTGTAATGAGATAATGTCTCCATTATCTCTAGGAATGTACCACCACTACTAAAAAAAAATTATGAGTATGGTAATTACTTTTTTGAGGCCTCATCATTCTAAATCTAATGAATCAACTTAATCCACTTTCATCATAATTTCTATGAGTCCAATGCTGGATGCATCACATTACATGGTATATGATTTACCTCACATAGGTAGAGTGTGGATGGTATCTAAAGTTATCATGGGTTTCTGCTATAAAAATCTCTCTCAAAATCATTTTACCAAACAAAATTCACTTCATTCTTGGTCATCCCTTACCACAATTCTTTATAATGGTTGGTGTCTTAAATAAAGAGTAAATAATAACCTTATAAACTACAAAGCTCATAATATTGATTATATTCATGGGATGCATAAAAGGAGACACATATAAAACATTTTATGTGGCCATAGAAACTCCTTCATCTAAGATGAGATGGCCTAATATGTGAATTTAATAAATAAGAAAACTATAAATGGTTCACTTTTCATAATATTGATGCTCTCTCTTTATGTAACTAGGATGATGTCAAGATATTTGGAATTATATTCTACTCAATATCGTTTCACTAATAATTCATTGAAAATAATCACCACAAATTGATCGAGAAAAAACGATGAATAATCCTATTCATTAAGGCTGTGAAAACATCATATGATATTTTCAATACAAATAGCTTCAAAATGAACTCATTCAATCAATACATACTCTTAAAAATAGTATGTGGTGTATTAAATAGTCTCACTATCAACTTATGGCATCATTATATCATATAGATCATGAATATGTTCTTAGAACCTCTCATCTATTTAAAGATACTTTCAATATTTGAAAGAGGATACCAGTTCATGGTGATTATCTAGTTCAATCTCCGACAATCCACATATAAGGGAAACCTCCCTTCAGACGTCTTGATGAATTGAATTAGAGAACCCGAATTGGATTTACTAGGACATATGAATTATTTAGTTTCTATATATTCTAACAAAACATTCAACCCCAAATCGATGCTATTTTTTTATATTATGGTATAGGAACTGGCTCTAATCCACACAAAAAATGTATAATATACTCATTATCATGCTGAATTGGTATTCAATAGAATAGGTTATGATAAAAATCCTAAAATTATCTACCACTAGAGGAAAATAATACTACATTATTCCACCATCATTTGGAGAAATCCATGTTATCTGAGCCATGGGACAATAAAATTTCCATATTATTTTTCTTGTATGACCAACCTAAATATCCCGATCACCATAGTGAGAATTGATTACACGTTCTATTGAAAGAATGGAAACACTCCTATTGTAACATTTTATATTATCAGGGTCTTGAAATGACCAACCCATACAAAGAATCAAATAGAAGTAAGTCATTTCGATAGTAAATAGTTCCCAATAAATGGTAACCACCATTCCCTAGAAAACACTCCTTAAAACTTATGATATTTCTTTCCACACTCCCAAATATGTGATGATGTTCAATACACCATAATTTATTTAAACATCCAATCCCATCCTTTTTATAGAAATAGTGTATAAAATGGAATAAGATTATCCAATATCAACAAAATATACATGTAAGGGAAAAATATTCAAGAATCATGCCACTGATAGTATATGTCCATGCATAAATATTATCTAGAGTATCCAATATAAAATGCATCAAATCATTACATTTTCTTGGGTTTCAAGCCTAAATTCTTTGAGATATAACCCCTTCCAGGAATTTCCATTCCTTCTTAATATTACCACGTCCCATGCCTAAATTAGAACATTAAGTAGTAATCAATAAACCTATTTATGGTGGAACAGTTGAGTGCTTACCAATCTATGGTAATAGTCTGTGTCCCATGCCATTGTTATTCTTTTATTTTACCATACAAAACCAATTTCTTTGTACCAATTTATTATATGTAGTACAATAAAATGGAAGTTATAGAACCTGATGTTATTTATGGCTCATATTTCAACACTAATAACATTGAAATAGAACATGGTATTGATTTGGAGTCCCAATTCCATGACTACTCAGACTACTTCATTCATAGAAGAAAAAAACTCATATAGAATCTTCATTCCACTAGAGATATATTTCACATTTTTCATTATAGAAACTTTATGGCCACTACACGAGGCATCTCTCACATTACCTTCCATGATTAGTTCTTGGTACAGAATGTCTGAAAAACTACTCTTATAATAAATGTTATCTTGATATTTGATCTCCTATAGAAGACCATCCAAAAAATATCTCCTTCTATATCTCATCATCTGTAATGGATGGATCAAAGTGATACAGGTTGGTGAAATTTTCATCAAAGTCCATCTGTAGCCTTCCATCCTATGTCTAGTGGATGAACTGATGAGACTTCTCATCCGTCATGTTCTATGGATATAAAGGGATTTGTAATTCAATATCAAATATATTTTATTATTACTCATCCTACTACCATGACTTCTAAATAATGTCCCACCAATGCTTTTAAGGCCTATAAAGATTATATACCACAAGATTATCCCTCTTATATGTAAGAGTTTAAATATGCTTAATGATCATCTATACTGACTCAATCCATATATTGGCTACCCGGGCGAATCTATATCCATATTTTATAGGTAGATAATATAGCTGAAACTCCCACATCAACTCTAACATCAATGGAATGGTGCTAAAAATATCTCTTTTTTGGGATATCATGACCCTCATGAAACTATAATGATGTTCCTCATCCATCAGATCCCCAAAAGCTACGATAATATCTATTTTATCTATAATGCACAAATACTGATTTCTAATCTTCTAATGTTCAACTAATGATGATGAGGACTTATTTTCACTAAAATAAAAACACACACCTTATAACTCTGTCTAAAAAAATGTTATCATCAATAAGTGTGAACAACATTGAACCATTGACTCCTGGTCTCTCTAAACATGGATTTGATGTGTTTTAGGATGGTATAAAAGTTTCATTTGATTTATTTCTTAGATAATACTAGTATTTTATATCATAGTTCAAAAAATCATATATATATCTCACATGCAATGGATTTGTCCCTATTATGAAAATATTAATGTCAATATATATCCCAATGTACGTATTATGATACATGAATAATACTCCCACAAAAAAACTTTGTAATGAGTATAAATATCAAGAACTATTAAAAAAAATGAAATAATAACCTCATACAACTTGTTAATCGCTTAGGGAGAAATAATATCACATGTAAAAAGAAAACAATTTAATCAACAATCCACCCCTACGAACTAGAATTTTCTTCTGTCCATTGATTAGCTAAACCAATGAATAATCTCATTATAAATTCCCATATATCATTGTATCCATTATACATTTTATAAATTTTTAATAAATAAAATAGAAACCTGGGGTCCTTTGATTTAACATTGTAATGTTCCCCAATCTATTAGTCTCTCATGTGGCCGAAACGGTTTGGTTATGAGCTTGCATTATTGCATCCTCATATGAAAGAGTGTATCAACTAGAAATAGGGGTCTGATATGTATAGTTTATAGACTATACTCCTTAGTTACAGATTTAAAAAAAATGTGTAATAATCATATATCAATAATAAGTAAATATCATTGTGTTGAAATAATTGAAACCTTATAATATGGAGGAAACCCAATAGTGAAACACAACTAAATAATCAAATAAATAGTAAATGAATAATCTTATGATACACTAGATGATACCAAATTCCATGTATGAAATAATACAAATAATGGATTATAAGACTCAAATAGTGTCTCAAAATTCACCATTCTCGAACCCCATGTCGGTCTTATCTCTAAAATCCATCCCAATCTGTGAGAAATCACCCATAGTAGTGTCATTTTTCATTTTTTAGTGCAGTATGCAATTAATTTTCTCAAGTACAAAATAGTAGCCTGAGTAGCATCTATGTATAACATGGTATGTTTCTACCAACATTTATAATCATAACAAGTCCGATATTATGTGCATGAAATAATGAAACAAACATGTGTATTGATTAACTAAATAATTAAATTCCTACCATATCAACCTACATTGACCTTATCACGGAATGTTTATAAGCCTGTCTCAAACCCATGCTAACAGAAACCATAAAGCTATATTCAAACATACCCAAAATCCAAAATAAGACGTAATTTCCTTAAGCATGTCTCACAACCATACAAACCAAATCCTTATAAACAAGGTATAAATTAAAAAAATCTAGGTCAAAACCCACTATATGAGAAATTATGTATTTAATTCCAGACATAACTAATATATAATCCCTTCATAATGTATTGGGGACAATCTGAATATATAATAATTTCATTATATTTTAATTCCAATCCCAATATATAATCTTTTCTATATGTATCATTATTAGTAACTTGTATTATAATCAATTCAGCACGACTCCTAGAATATCCTGGTATATTTTCACTTAAGAATTTATATTTGGAAAAAATCCCCATATAATTATTTCAAAAATAAAATTGGGAGAACTCCCCATAAATTAATTTCAACATAAAAAAACACATGTTATAGTAAAAATGATATCACACAATCACATAATAAAGTTCCATTATTGATTATTCAAATTACCATTTATCGTTCAATAAAAAATTTCATTTAACCTTTGGCCATAATCCAATAATAGGCCAATTATTTCAATTATCATTCCCAAAAAATGTGAATCTATATCTTGTAAACTCCCCAATTCTATGACATTCTAAACACACATTAATGCTTGGGTCAATTTTTAAATCAAATGTTCTTTGACCTAAATGGTAGCCAAAGTATATGAATATAAAAAATTTGGTAAATTGGGATTCCATGGAATTATTCAGTGGATCATTTAATTAATTTAGGAACATATTAATTTGGTGAAATGTAATTATTTCACATACCTTACAAATATCAAACCATCGGGTTTTTGTTTATGCCCCCACCATTACCTAATGTTCAACCAAAACATCCAGAAAGATTATATAATAGTAACAACGTTTTTGATGATCATAAGATAGTTCTAATATCATAAATTTTCAATATCGAATCCAAAAATTCTCATAATCAATTGATTACACCACAATAGCTATAGAATAAAGGGATATAAGGGAAAACCAAACCAAAATGATTACCGAAGATCATAATTATGATTAGCCATCTAAAACCAATTAAGGTAATCCAAAGTCACGTGGAAACTGGATTATCCTTTAGAGGAAGACATTTAAAAATGAAGTGAGAAAAAAATCATCCACATGGAACCATTAGAATTTATACTTGGGAAAAATTTATTTCATGTAATTTAGTTACATGTATGGTATTTTTTTAGAGGGATACGCTAAAAATATCATTTCTTTTGGTGATTTTTAACAACTCATGAACATTAAATGAGTATAATCCTTCATATTGTGTATTCTTTTCATTTTAGGAACCTTGCACATGTTTTATTCCAAAAATAAGTTACATGTCATGTATCATTATTACAATATGTGTTATTTATTTTCATATTTCCCTAAGCCTGTTACCCAAGGAATGAAACTGAATTACCAATGCATATCATAACAATGAAATCAATTATAACAACATTTAACAAATTTATATGACAAATACATTTACTCCAAAACATAAATCTTCATAAATAAATACATTTTCCCAAGAAAGGATCTTGATATCCTAACAAGACTCTTCCACCAAGGATGAAACAAAAAAACTCAAAGAGGGATGTACCAGGAAAAAGAGTCGATCTTACATCGATAGATCCATTTGTGGCATTATGGTAGTATCATTGATAGCTTAGGGCCCACCACCTATGGGTAATGTTCATGAAAACCTTTGGGGTGTACAAATTCAGGCTATCATGGTGGGATAATTCTGTAATACCAATCTCATAACTCGAAAGAGATATAAAAATTCTAAAAAATTATAGACAAATAACTAGGATAGCTACATGGAATTTTTATGGAAAGATCACATCTATCTTCCTCATCCAACATCAAAGACTAAGTGGTAATACAAACACATAACATGATATAAGAACAAAATAGTATCTCATATACCCACTACTACGGTTATGCCTGGGTCTAAGTATCATCCCATAGTATGAGTTCTGTTATATGGAGTGTTTGATGCATAGTATCGAGAAAAAAAATCATACATTGAAATTTGAATCCCATTTAAAAGTAACCATTTTATATTAAGAGCTTAAAATTAATTTATGTTCATAATTTTTTTATATAATGTAAATATATTAAGGTATTGAAATAATAGATACATATACCAAATTACACATTAATGTTCTAATTAAGGTTTTATCACCAATCAATGCTGTAAATCACCATTTAGATTAATGTGTACACGATAATTATTCTAATTAAATTCTCTTAGAAAATAGTTTCTCTAAATTTCTATATATAATAATTATGAACAAACAATATGAAACATGAAGATGCAGGCAAAATTAGATGTGTCCTGGAAAAATTCATGGCATACTAGTCCTATTGTTCCCAAAATGATGCATTAAATGACACACCATCATTCTATCAGGCATAAGTAAATGAAATATCATTGGAATAACACCAATGATAATAACATAATAATATATAATTTTCAGCCAATGATTAATTAGTATTAACTATAACATCCATAATACAATAACAGAAATAGCCCATCCCAGGTAATTTGGGGTTTTCACTATACATAGGTTTTTAATGCCTTGGAATAAGCTCATCCCTAAATTGGATAATCTCCAAGACTCGTTTATAATTCCCAAAATGTAAGACAACTATAAATTGTCTCTTTTATTCCATATTGTAATATCCCACCCTGGGATTTACTAAACTAGTGCCCCGAGTTGGTGGGACTCATAGACTCATCCATGCCTCCACGTACACCATAGTCTTTCAATTATAAGAAAGGGTCAAATTTGGTAAATTGGGGTGAATTTTTTCGTATGTCAATGTGGTACATTAGATAATGATAGATAAAAAAACTAAAGATATACAAATCGTATTAACAACTAACAACGCAAAGAAAGAAGACATTATAACATCAGGACTAGTAACCCTCCCTAGAACAAGAACGATACAACATAACGACATAACTAAAAAAATATATAAAAAGGGGAATCATAATTGACCAAATTACAATAATAATATGAAAATAATAATGGTTAGGTCATATATATGATGATTTCGTGGAATGATGATATAAAATTAAAGGAAATAAGAGGGATATGAATATAAAACATTCTTTAAAAAATACCATAAAGTAAAAGTGATGGATCCACTAGAGTAGTGAGCATAAGCTCAATACTCTTCTATTATTATTCATAAGATAACTATAAGAATCAATCATCGATTTCATGGAACATTCACTTATCAATACCTATTGAAAAGTAATCTACCCAGGTACCAAAAGTGGCCCAAGTAGGGTGTGAGAAAAAATATATGTAGCCCACCACCAATGGTTCTTAAAAATAAGACATCCTATATACACATAAGCTTCATTGTGAAAGTATAAAAATAATAAAAAAATCAAAATAATTAAATATTAGCCACTCGGGTTCCTACGGGGAAAATATCATTCATTACCTAGTTTGACATTGGCTGGTTGAAGTTCTTGATTGGTATCAATATTTATATATTGTAATGATATATATAATATGTTTATATATAATATAAACTTATATGAACCATATAACTTAGGGAGTAAGTAGGAGTATACATGGACACTAGGCACTGGATAGACCTTGGCTGTAACTCATGTATCAATAACATGTCTAACAAGATTTATGCTGACACAAGGGGTGCATTTTTGAAGTTTCATCAGAAATGTGAGAAGTCATTATCATCACTCAATATGTGTGGGTTAGTAATCATGCTATGAAACTCAAGATAGATGAATTTGTAATTTCATTCCCATCACATAATTAACAATATAATAGTGGGAGACATCTTTCTCAACACTTGATGTAATGTAGAGTGAAACGTCATTCTCAATGATTCGATTAACTATCATTCTACATCAAATGGAAGTGGTTTAATCATAGAAATAATAACCATGAGGGTTCACCTCTAACACTTTTATATTCATCATGATCAATACAACCAAGGATCAAAAATTCATATAACAACTATATAATGATGAACGTAAAACAAATGGGGTACCCTTGAAACCCATTTATATATCATTTAAAAATTCCTTTCATTTAATAAATAATATCAGTTTACGACAAAAAAAAATTAAAAAAGGTTCTTTAATCAAGTGGGACATTACACACCATGGGAAGTTGCGTTTACATGTCATATAGAAAATTTAAAATGTGTTTCATCCATTTAAATAAATATATAATAGTTGTAAAATGAATTAGCACAGCCTAATTGGTGAAAAATAAAGAGGTCCATATAATCTAATATCTTAACAATAGTCCATGAGAGTGTAAAAACATAATTCAATTAATTGGAAATGGAAGAACACATTTTAATGGATAATATCGAAATAGAGAGCATGTGGAACAATACAATGTATATGAAATCAACACAACATTTACAGAAAACAACTAAACCAACTACCTTAGCTCTGTATATGAATACTTATCCAATATCCTCTCCAGATTTGATGCAGATCCGACGAAAAAAAATTATTGGCCAAACACCCAAAAAATGGGTTGAATGAGGTCACATGTAAACAACCCATAATCTATGAAGATAAAATGATATTATAATAAATTAGAATGAAGATAATATTGATGCTGATAAAAAAAATCTGATGGACATGATTTCTAATTAGGAAGAGGGGGTAACTATGAATCCACGGTTATGAAAAGGGATAACCCAATAAGATATGGAATGAGGCTTCATCCATTAGAAATGAGAGATATACGAAAGGGGAGATGTGCTTAATTAAATTAAGGGGAAAATACTTCCCCCAAAAATGGTTGACATTGATTGGTTAAACAATGTGAAAACATGTTCCCACTACAGTCTAATGTGGGAACCCACATGGGACAAGCACATAGATAGGATAACTAAGACCAATCCATGAATAAGTCACTATCACAAACCCCCTCAAACCATCAAAGGCACAATTATAGGCACACATAGTTATAGAAAAGCATTGTGCCCTCCTATGGGATACTGTGTTCCCCGCATGGTTTCACTGTATAGTTAGAACTTACTAGGTGCTAACCATGTTGTCTAATCTATTACCCCAATTCTCAGACATCTAGGAACTAAACAATCCATTAACACTATATGATACTTTTATAGGCCATACAACATTCTCACATGGTTTAAAAATGTATATAAATAGAAATAATGATCAATGAAGTTGATAAAATAAGGGTCGTTGCATCTATCGTAAGTGACTTCTAAAGAAATATTCTTAGTCTAGCTAAGACACAACTTAAAAGATAAAACCAAAAAACTAAAGTGTTGTGACAGACGATAACTAGGTCCATCAACCCAGTCAACTGGTAAATGTTCTATCAGGTATATTTATATTTAATTCTATATATATATATACAAATTTATATATATATATATATACATAAATTAATACTAATATACATGAAAATTTTGAAATAAATAACATGAAAAACAATAGTCGATTCATAGTTATGGAATCTAGATTGTTTTGACATCCTATTAAAACGAATCTAATCTTGATGTTTTACCACTCAAGCTATGTATAATTATGTCAATATATTAGTCTTAAATCCAAATCAACAATATCTTCCTTAGAATATGCTAAAATTGTATCTATGTAAGCTAAATCACTTTAGACGGATACATGTAAAAGTCTTCGGTTCACCAATAGTCACATTAAATCACTATTCTAAATGATTTCATATACTGACTGAAACTCTTATAAATAGGGTACTAATCTCGATGTCATGCCATAGTTTCAACGCAAATATAATCTAATGACTGTGCTCTATCTACTAATCCATAAGTGGTCTTGACATTTCCACTAAAAATATCTCAAAGTGTCTAACACTTAGGTGATGTATAATGAGTGATCATTGATGAGACACCATTCCCACCCAACAATGTAACTAATCCAGGATATAATAACAATAAAAATCACAAAGGAGTTAATATTAATCCATGATTCTAAGTCACATCAACAATGAGGAGAACCAAGTCAAACAATATGATATAGTTATGGATATGGGATAGGGTAATCATCCTATTGACTCCAAATATGACAAGAATCCATGAGTACATATCAGTGATGTGGAATGTCATGTCCAAAAACATCATCTGATAGTTTTTATGGGAGATCATAATCAACCTCATCAATCTAGAGAGAATAATTATCCATGATTATCATTAGTTGGGTTGCCATGTCTGAGTATCATATACAAAGGGATATCACACCAAACATGAAAAACCCAAGGACTTCATGAAAAAATATTTTAAAGATAAACCAAAATAGTATATAGTAGGGAATAATTCTCAGAATCCCAAAATAAAAAGAATTTATTAGAACAATGAACTAAGGAAACAAAATTGGGAATCCCAATTTGGAAAACACAACACATCACGCATAATAGCCACAAACCTGGATGACCATTTGGAAATTACAGCTATGTCAACAATAAAAATGTGTTTGTTTAATAAAATAATGATGTAGAAGAATGTCTAACCCCCCTTACAATTATTCGATAACCTTGTGACATGGATATTCGGTATGGTTTCTATGGTAACAACTGCTACCATCACTACCCAATAACGACATACAAGATCTGGATCAATCAAACATTGGGGAAACCATTGGTTCCCCCATGTTATAAAATTTTTTAGGTTGCATACTTATCATCCCCATATTATATGAATATTAAAAGGAATCCTACTATTTCTCCGTAGATATGAAATAAAAATTGATAAATCCTACATAATAAAATTGATAATAAGTAAATAGATATATCTTATATGTTATCCTCGGAATTGTCCTTAGTAATCGGCATCCATCATGGGTCCCATAAAATTAGCATATATAATAAGGATTAGAATCATATGTAGGACTATTTTTATGAGTAAATGGTGAATGGATCATACAAGGGGTTACTTTGGTTATATATAAGTGAAATCATCCCACAAGGACCAACCATAATATTAAGAAGATAGATATATTTGACACAATATCCTCTTGGTCAAAAACGTAAGTAGATACCTCCTACAATATACGCTAAAAACATTTAGATGTCAAATAAATTATAAATAGGGTCCATTATGTCCAATTATAAGATAGACTATTGGACATAATGGTAAATTAGTTGAATATATGTCTAGATATATGGCTCAATACTGACCTCAAATCCAGGGTCTCACTTTCCAGAGTTATCAAGATTTTATTATTATAGGATGAAATTCTCTATTTATTGACAACTACAAAAACGTATCCTAGGAGACATCAAACTACCTAAATGTGTTCTACCCCATGATCTATATAGAATATTTCTCAAAATGGATGATCATAGGGAATAATTATGACTCTAGGGTGTAAATATAAGAAAACCCCTCCAAGGGTACCATCGGATGTACCAGACATGAATACATAGTACACAATATGTACACTCAATGATTCACCATGTTGTGTACTCTATCTGAAAATGGTGTGAAATAACCTAAGAATATTGTTTGTGTATCATGTGAAAAGAATGTACCCTATATGGGGAACCAACATATGTACATCAAATGGAATGTCCATGTGCTTCTACTCATTGTGTACCCTTATGTGGTGTGACGTTCCCATGGGGTCAAGTCATGTACTCTAAATTACCATGTTCCCCTACATTGACCGTCTCACCAGGTACATTGATACAAGGATTAGTTCATGTACACTATTTATATAACCCATATGTGGCATTTAATTATAGAAATATCATCACACACGAATGGAAAGAACACAAATTGCATGTTCATGAACTACGCACTGTGTGATATGAATTTCAAAATGTGAACCACATTAGAATGCCCGATACCCCTATGTTGATGCATAACTCGTCCTATGAATTCATTATAAGGCATTTAAATTTAAAATAGTAAATCTATCGGTATTTAAAATAAAAAAAATAACTTTAATTTGGGTAGAATATTCCAAAGGACCATCCTTTTCTATAGTCCATAGCTACATCACGAGGATCTACCACCCCCTGTGTTCGACGGTGAAGCCTGCCTTAATCTATCTATTTATTTATATCTAAAACTCACCACTATCTCTCAGTCGCATAAAGAATGAATCCCATGAAAGTGATTGTGTACAAGAGATTCCAATGGGAATGAAGAAAATTCTATATAAAAATAAAATAAATAAAATATAAACAAAAAATAAAAAGGGGCCTTGGCCCATGCATAGTGCCCAACCTGAGTTTGTGCCCCGCTTATGAAAACATCCCCACTATTGAATCAACAATATATACGGAATCATTATCCCATGATATATTCCTAAGTTATTTTGAAACATAAATACATGAATAAATTCATATTTACTTAACTAATTATTTAATATTAGTTATTCTTCTAAATTTTGAATGAACAGAAGTTATACCAAGCTCTTATCCTAATGTAAACACCCTATATTAGGATAAACCGAGTTGTCAAAAAATATATCCAAGATCGTATTCTAGTTGAAAAGGACCACATCCCACATTACATGAATACGAATAAAAAAATTAAAATATATTCTCAAATTTCATATCCAAAAAAAGATGGGTTATTATAATAATATTAAAATATTATTATTTAATGTGAGAGTTATTACCTAGTTATTAAATTGAAGTGTATGAATATGACTAAATAAATTATTAAATTCAAATGTTCTAAACCTGTGGACATAAATTCAATATTTATCAATTTATTAGAAATAAAAATTAAAATTATTACAGTGAAAAATAAAATTTATATCTTCTGAAAATATATTTTAATTTGAATACAGTTTATCTAGATAAATTATGTTAATCACTTATGTTGAATGAATTTCATAAAATTTATATATATTATATTGAAAATATATTTTTCTTTCATTAATATTTTTTATATACTTGTGATTATATTAATCAAATATTAATTCTACACCGCGTATTTTTTTCCGCAAAAGCTGTTTTGTTATGTTTTTTTCACAATTATTTTAAAATTTATATTTTCATCAATACAAATATTATTTCAAATAATAAAAATAATTTTTTATATTAATATTTTAATATTATATTTGACATATATTTCTAAAATTTTTATAAAATGATTAATGTTTTAATGAACAGTGAAAAATATTGAGTTTTATTGAAAATTTCTATTTTGTTTAAAACATTTGAGTTGTTTGAAGCGGTTTTAAAAGTATTTTTAAATTTTAATCAAGTATATTATTATTATTCCATTTTATATATGTCGAATAATTTTATTAATATATTCAAGTAATTTTGTTTGTACTTATGAAAACCATTATTTGGAAAAAAAAATATTTTCATCACGTGTAACAACCCAAGCCTCCACAGTACGATTCTCATTAAATAATACAATAGCGTGCGATGTACGCAACACCGAGTTCAATCGCACCATGAATTATAAATATACCCATTTAGAAAGTTATTATGAATACAAGTAACCAAATTTGTAATTTTATATATATCCCATATAATTTTAACATTCATATTATGTTTTGTTTAGAAATAATTTAAGGACAAAATTAATTTTTCAGATAAAAGAAGTATTTTCAGTAAAAATTATTTTTTTACTCTTTTTAATGGAGAACCCTTTCTAAATCAAATATTTTACACTTTAATATTTAAAATTTTGTTAAATTAAATTCTCCTTAAATAGTGAGACCTAAAAATTTATATTGGATAATTTTTTTCTGATAACATTAATATTTTGATGAATTGTGAATGATATTAAATTTAAATTGAAAACATATTTTTTTATTAAAAATAATTTATAGTGTTAAATTCAAAATTTTAATGGTTTAGAATTATAATTAGATAATATTTTAATAATTTTATCCAATGTTTCTCATGGGAAATAATATCAGTTTTGAACCGGATATAAACACATATAAATCTCTTGATAGTTTTTATTTCTAAAAAACCCTCTTTCTGGTTTTGACAATGGGAATTAATTTAAAATTAATTAATACAACTTATCTATTTTGAATTTTATTAAATAGTAATAATATTTGGATTATTAATATCATTATTATGTTAGGGTAAAATTTCGGTATTTTTTTGACAACATTCAATTTTTTATGAATAGTTAAAAACACTTCGTTATAGTTTAAAAACTATGTTTTTATTTAAATAATTATTTATTTTATTTAAAATAATTTTCATTCAAAATAGATAAATTATATCTATTTTTTCAATGTAATTCATTTGTGTCATTTTATAATAAAATTATATGTATAAAATTTTATTTAATTTTTTTTTCATTTTTTACCCACCTTCTAGGCACGTTAGAATATTTATGCAAAACTTGTTTTACCACTTCTATGAATTGAATTTCAAAAATATGTGATACACGGTAAACATATCTAAGTAAAATGTAGTTCAATTAGATGAAAATATGTTTTGAGAATAGTAACTTTTGACTTTTATTTATCACGCTCAAAATTATGTAGGGTAATTAAAGGTAAAAATGATTTTATTATTACCCTAACACAAGTCCTAATATTATTGGATATGTTTTTAGACCAAAATAAAAATTTGGAGTAAAATATGATTCTTTTTGGTCCACTTGGTTTAGATTAGGATATTTATTTATATTTTATTGAAAGAAGAGTTAAAAGTTTAAAATTAGTATTTTCATAACTAAAATATTTTTAATATAGGGTAATACATAATAAAATTTCGACTATAAATATTCATTAAAAATAAAAAAAATATCCGACATCGTGATATTTTATTTTTAATTTTTAGACATTAAATAATAAAATTTATTTATGATAAAATGATGATGGAGTAATTACCTTATCAATAAAGGATTAAAATAATTGATATTATAAATATAAAATTAATTTTAAACTGAAACTTTTGTTGCAATAAAAGAATTTCCAAGATTAATATGACATGTTAGGGTTGATTTAATGACTTTTTATCGAAGTAATCATGTTGTTATGACTATAACAAAACCAAAATACTAAATAGTGTCAAAATTGACATAAATGAGTTTTTAAAAACAAATATTATATTATTCAATGATATAATATTCATAAAATATAAGGATAGATCAAAAGACTTATATAATGATATATATATGATTAATTAAACACATGAGGTTTTCTTGGTAGTTTATTGTAAGATTATTAACCATATATTGTAAGAACACAAGAAGACATGGTAAGAGTTAATCTAATTAATTAAGAGTTCAATCTAAAATATAAGGTTAAAATGCTGTCCTAAACATGTCTAAAAACTATTGGAAGAATTTTATATGATCCATCCCCACCTTTGACTCGAAATAAATTCATTTGGAGCCATTATAAATATAAAATGATTATATAATAAACAAATATTTCAAAAGTTTCCTAAAATGTCCAGCACCTCTCTTATAAAAAAGTACTACCCATTCTATTAATTTTGCACCAACATTTCCATTTGGATTGGACAATACCTTCTCCAATATACTCCCAACTACCCCCAATTAAACATAAAGGCCTTAATTTTATAATAAATCCAACCTATGGATTCATTTTGATCAAATCAAAGGTAATGTCCTGAAGAAGAGATAATAATTTAACCACCTATTTCAATGTTCATTTCTTCTTCCACTTTCTCATTCACTGTCGGTTCCATACTAAAATAATAACTCTAGTACCTTCTAAATACTATGATGTTATTAAAATATGGTACAATTTTATTCATTATTCTACACATCCTATGAATGACAAAGTCACCATACCTGCGTACGTACGTATTACCATCTCCATGTTGTGGTGTAGTTTGTTATTCAACACAACATTTTGTGGATGGGTACAATAATGAGTATAAATTATTTAAATAATGAAAAAACATGTTAAGGATTATGTATATATGATATACCATCTAATTACATATGATTTTACCATCAATTGAATGATATTTTCGCTCATGCGTATGTACGGATTACCACCTCCTCAAACGCGATAAGATTAATTCCCCATTGTACCCATTCCAGAATAATTTTCCATTAATGATTTAAAAATAATGTTTATGAAAATAATATCGTTATGGATATGAATCTAATAGATTCTATATATAACAACCATGACTTATGTAAAAAACATATAAAGGAAAAAAATCAGTTAACACCCAAACAATGATACTACTAAAATATCATTAACAATGAAATATTATAAGATCATATACATGATATAATATTTATGTATTTGGTAATTTTATAATTTTATTACAACTATTTAAACATTATACAAGTGTTTAACTTATCTTATACTAAGAAATGTACAATGTAAGGGGTTCCGTATCTCACTTTTAATTTTGTGAGATTTCCATTGTTCGCCACTTATGTATTGAATGTGGAGTATTGTGTTCTTCCATTTGATATATATTATGATGATTATTTTTATATTAATGGTATTATATGATTCAATTTTTGTTTATTAACTTTTGGTCTTAAGACTCGATAGATTACATCGTGTTAAGGGGTTTTCATCACACTTCTTTTTCCAGTGAGATTCATGCTACATTTGCCACTATTTCCATTTGTGTGGTGTATGTATATTCCCTAGTTTTTTTCTTAGTGTAATATACTTCAATTTATGTGTATTTAAAACTTTATTGTATGATCCATATTTCATGGGGTTTATGTTTCCAATGATTCCAAATTGGTAAGGGAATTCTTAATTTTGATTTCCAATAATTGGGTTTTACACAATCTTCATTGATTATTTTATACCAATATTATGTGTGAAATCACTATTTATTTAATTATGTAGTAATTTCCACTCCCCTTTTTGTTGATATACTTTTGATACACATAATAACTCCATTGATAAATTCTCAGGTCATCTATATGAACTTGATAATAGCAATCTTTACTCAATTTCTATTCATTGAGTTAAACATCCATGTCATTCGTGTTGTTTTTACAAGAATATGTGTGAGTTCCCATTTATTGAGTTACACTAAATGTATAATAATATTGAATGTATTTATATTTTTCACACATAATTATTTCATATATTTATTCTTAACCTAAGGATATAGTCTTTATAAGCAATTTCTTCTGAATTAACATTCCATTGAGACTTCTTTGTTGTTAAACGCCAATTCACTTTTATATGGTGAACATAATATACTTTGGAATAGAATATAAGTAATACCTTTATTATCATGATATTATATAGTTTTTATTACCTCAATTATTTGTATTCAAGCATCTCCCATTTGGTTTGGAACACTAACTAAAATATAATTTTAAATGTTTTCAATATTTATTCTTCTAAATCATTCTCCTTATTGTCCGTGTTTTAAAAATGGTTTTATGTATTTATTTATATTGACATGAATGTTTTTAAATTAATATTCATTTTAAATGTATTAATATGGTATGGGACACTTTTATTCAAAAATCGATTTTAATAGCATCTTGATAAATAGTGATACTTTTAAATGTTTTCATGAAAAAGTCATATTTATCTCAAATAGTATTACTTATTATTTTCATCTATGTCAATATCATTTATTATTCATTATTTTGGCTGATTTATTATAATTAAATCTTCTATATTATATTGAATGAGTAATATTTTACTGTGGATGTGTTATTTTTATATGATTAATGGTTTTTGGTAAAAATATTGACATTTTTTATGCTATTTTTAATAAAAATATTTAGATTATGTTTCAACATTTTTATATGAGGAATGCATTGGACATAGTAAATAATGGGTGGAGCCCTCTATAGATCCTCGATGCATCAGTAGGTCTCATGAGACAAACTACTACCTTGGAAAAAGGCCTTTTATTATTTTTATTCATGGAATAAGGCCATGACTATGTGGTTCTTATGTTCATCATTATGAATTCCATAATTATAAAATTAGATATTGATATTACATTTAATTATTCAACTAGTAGAATATCTATGTGAATAATTAAATAGCATTATTGGATTTACATTTTCCATTTTATGCTGATGTTTTTGTTTAAAAGTAATGTGTTTTAATCTTATACATTGCCTTAAATGTTTATGATTATTTATGAATGTTTTCACTATATTGTTATCCTTACTTGGAATCTGATATCACCCATTTCGATGTTTTATTATTCCTAGGATGTGAAGAAATATATAATGATTAACCTGTAATAATAGGCTATGGGATATGAGTGTCTTAAAAAATGACAAAATGTGGTTTTTCAATATTTCATGATGTAATGTAAAACAAATGTATGAATCTAGTACTTCCAAGGCTACTAAAATTATTTGTCTCTCAGGACTTGATCTCTTGTAATCAGGCCAATGATATGTAATAATGCACTGACTCTAGGTAACTGGGGTCGGGGCGTTACAGTTGGAATAAGAGAATGTTTAGTACAATCCTTGGAAACTTGATTTAGAAAATAATTGAAAAGAGAACATTACCCTATGATAGATTATGGGGATTAGTATGGAAGAACACCAAAAGTTTTTGTTAATGTAAATATTATGTGGGGTTTCCAATTATATATTCCTTTCTAGATACGAGTTGGTTGAGGAAGCTCTGACACAGATGTAACTAGGGGTAATACCTGAAAACAGTGCTTGAAACATGACTCGAACAAGAACTGGTAAACGACAACGGGCCTTGTGGCACTCTTGGTTATGACACTCCCGGGGGGTATTCTTAGGATAATTCACATTTTATATACAAACTGATTTTTAGGATTTTAATATAAGAAGAGAATAAATAGCCTTGGTTAATCTTAAGAAGTTTTAGATTAAACAGAATTTGTAATAATATTCTCTAAATTGTTTTATGAATATTGTTACTCTAAAAATGCATTCTAGTAATAGCCAATGGCTGGAATCAATGGAAGTCATAGTAACATTTAACATAATGTATAAGGATGATTCTGGATCTATGTTGAATCTGATCAAAGCCAGGGATTTCGAAGAACCCCAGGGATTGAAGAAGGCGGGATTATCTTTCGCGGATTCCCTTTCAGGATCCAAAGAGCCTACCCAGGATGCTTCGAATAAATCAATCAATGTCACGCGACAAGAGAATGGTGATTTTCTCTATTGTGTCAGATCGGTAAGCCCTTCCCCAAAGGATTAATCTTTGTATGTTTTAAATTTTAGGATGTGTGATCTACTCAAAGGGTGACAGACCCTGGTCGTATCCTGAACATATGAATCGTATTTCTCATTACTAGGGAAAAAGCTATTAGAGGTTAATTCCCATTGGGAGTGTTTTTTTTTCATATTATTTTTCAATCCACGGAGGATTTTAATTAAGTATTGAATGTCTGAAATTTTCTGTTGAATCCTATAATTCTTAGGCTATCTTAATGGGATGTTAACATCAATCCCTTTAATCTCAAGCAATATAATACTCAGATTTGGATTAGGTTGCATGTTCTGAATTGGGTATATTGGCATCCAAGGATTCTGAATCATATAGCCTCTTATATTGGTACTCCGATCATATTGGATCAAAGGACCATTGATGGATAACTTGGCTTCATTGCTCATATGCTTGTGGATGTAAATCTAGAATTAAAGCGTCTTAAAATTATATCTTTTCTTGCTAAGGGATACAAAATAGAGGTGAAAGTTTAATGTGAAAATGTTCCTCCTTTTTGAGAGGATTTCAAGATGGTGGGTCACTCTATTACCAATTACGTAGTTCTACAATAGATGGTTACTATCCCTAAGGCCTCGGAATGGAATGATATCAACATGAGTAATGTATTGAAAAATGTTGTTGTTGACAAGACATGAGTCATAAAGGATCAAGATACTCCTTCACAGGTATTTGAAAGAACTCCATCAGTTATTTCTACTATCAATCATGACCAGATACAACCTGTTATCTCTGTAATGTAGCGTACTGGATAACCCATCAAGACGCAGTGCTGGGCTGATATAGTTGAAGAGGAGGTGGCCAAAGATACTTTACCAGTTTTAGATTCTGATATTTCAAATGACATTTTAAATTTGTCTCTGAAATGGAAACAAGAACTAGAGGATAAATTCATTTCTCTGGAAATGATTAATGGAATATATAACCTGGTCTACTCTTTTAGAGATGTTCATAATCCAACTGATGAAGCACAAAAGTAAACTCTTTACTTGGATGTCCCAATTGATGTTGGTGACACTCCCCATTCTGGAAAAATTTCCCAGGGAATTTATCTACCATTTAATTATTCTGTTTCCAAGGCCTCAAATTCTAGCAATATTATAGATATTACAGGCATATTAACTCATTGTTGCGCTATCACTGATTCAAACATGGAGACAAAAGATCTTTTTGGGAAGAAAGTTAATGGATCTGAATCTATAGGAAATAGGGAATCTACTAATATAGTTGGATCTCATTTGGATAGTGTCGATCAAATTAGAATTGGTAATGAGGGGAGTGATGTTATTACCAATTCTACTGAGGAAAACCAGACAGATATGAGTAAATAAAAACTGAATGCAAAAGGAAAAGTTGTGTTGAACAACACAGTTAATGCAATGGATATATTAGAAGGATCCATAGTTACCAAAAAGAAGGATGGTCGGCCACCGAAGAATCTAAGGAACTTGAGGGGCCCTAGCCTTGAAGTTCGTTTCAAATGAAGATACTTTTTTGGAATTGATAAGGCCTTGCTAACATGGAAACCACCAGATCCATTAAGTTGTTCATTCAGAGGCAAAACTTGTTCTAATAGGTCTATCCGAACCTAAAATGATATTTCTTCTTAATATTGGAAAATTTCAGGATTTAGGTTTCTCTTTAATTGACACCAATATGTGTTCAAATGATGTCAAAAGGATATGGGTCTTGGCTCATTATTCTCTGACCAGTACATCCATGGTTGTTTCAAGTGAGCAGCATGTCACCTGCTCCTTCAATTATCTAGGATCTGATTTTGATTGTACCTTTGTATATTCCAACAACTTTTATTTGGATCATAGGAATTTATGGGTGGAAATGGGGTCATTGAAATCTGGAATTTCTAGTCCTTGGATAATTCTGGGGGATTTTAATTCAATAGTTAATCCGGATGAATAAATTGGAGTTGTCAGTAATTCCATCTCTTCGAGCGAATTCAGAACATGCATTGATCAAAATGACATGGTTGAGGTTAATATTGTAGGTCTTAAATATACTTGGCAGAGGAGGCATCTCGATAGTTATATGACTAGAAAAAATGATAGGGCTTTCATCAACGACGCTTCTATGGATAAATGGGGTTCAATATCCTATTCAACTTGGGCTAGAATTAATTTGGATCAGCATACAATTATTTTGGACCATGAAAACAAAGAACCTAAGCTCCCCATCCCATTTAGGTTAAATAAAGCTTGGGAAACTCATAAAGATTGCAGGAATATCATTCAACACACATAGGATTCTGTAAATTGCAAGAATGATGCTTTTTCTTACATCATCAAGCTCAAAATCCCCAAATGAAATATGAAACTTTTGAGCAAGGATCAATTCAGCTCTCTTGATTTAGATATTTCTTCTCTTAAGGCATCTCTTCAGAACATCCAAGAGATCAATTCACATAATGATTTTTTCTATGGGTGCTTGGATGAATTTGAGAAAATTCTAAAGCTCAACAATCTCCTCAAACATAAGGATTCCTTGTAAAAGGATTCCTCTAAGACTAAATGGTTAAAGTATGGTGATAGAAACTATAAATTTTTTAATGCTCTTCAGAAAATTCAAAGGTTCTCTAATCCTCTTTCTTTAATCCAAAAATAGGACAGTCTTATTGATAATATAAAGGATCTAGTGGATCACATAATCACTTACTTCAATGAGCATTTAAATGGGCCACATTGCAAGATTAATCCTTCGGAGGGGTTGATTCCCAGGCCTATGACTCAAGAGGATAATCTCAATCTCATTTCTATTCCTCTTGAGCCCGAAATCAAGGAGGCTGTGTTCAGCCTCAACTCTGAATGTTCTCCAGGCCTAGTTGGCTTTGTTAATTTATTTTTTCAATATTTTTGGGATATAATTCCTGAAGAAGTTTACAGGTTAGTTATTAAAGTTTTCAAAGGTGGGATCCTTCCATATAGATTGAATGCGCAGTTCCTTGTCCTTATTCCGAAAGTGGAAAATTCAATTGAAATTCATTTATTCTAGACAGTTTCCTTAGTCAAAACGGTTCACAAAATCATTCGCAAAATTATTTCTAGTAGGCTATCACACATTGCTTGAAAGATTGTTTCTTCCAATCAGTTTGGCTTTATCAAGGGTTGATCGATCCAAGATTGTCTCATAACTGCCTCAGAATGTGTGAATCTCTTAAAAAATCCCATCAGAGGTGGTAACATTTCCCTCAAACTAGACATCAAAGAGGCTTTTGATACAATGGAATGGGGATTCATATGCAAGATTTTTGTTATGTATATAATTAATGATGTTTTGATTAATTGGATGAAATTTATTTTGGTCTCAGCTCACATTTCAGTTATTATAAATTGATCCCCTGAAGGATACTTTGATTGTTCAAGTGGTGTTAGGCAAGGTGACCCTTTATCAGCAATAATTTTCTCTATTTCCGAGGATTATCTCAGCAGGTTCCTATCTATCATGGTTGGCAATGGAAAGTTGAAAACCATTCATGTTGGTAGAGGGTTGGTTGCTCAATCGCATCTCCATTATGATGATTGTATCATCCTCTTCACTAGACGTGACAGAGGTAAAATAAAGAACATAATGAAATATATTTTCATTGTGAGATGGTTTCAGGACAGGTGGTTAGATGGAAAAAAATCCATTGGTTACTATGGATGGAACTTTTCAACCAATAGAAATAATGAAGAAATCAGAAAGCTAGGTATTTGAGAAGGAGTTGTGCCATTCAATTACTTGGGGGTGCCTTTATTTTGTGGGAGACCGAAGGCTTTTTGTTTTTGCAGCATTTTTGGACTGATTAAAAGACAACTTTCTTCTTGGAAGGGTAAACCTTTATCCATTGCTGGTAGAGTATTCCATGTAAAGTCTATCATCATCTATAAATTCGTCTATTCGTTCATGGTTTATAAATGGATTATTTACTTAATCAAGAGCATCAAAGTCTCCATCAAGAACTTCAGTTGGAGTGGAAGTGTCACTGAAAAGGGGCTTGAAATGGTCCCTTGGAATTCTGTGTGCAAACCATATGATGATGGTGGTTTGGGTATCAAAAATATTGTTTATTTTAATGATTCTCTGCAAGTAGGATTTATATGGATACTTATCAACATGAAATCTGATGCTCTCTCTTTTCTTAGGGAATGATTTTTAATAGATTCAAATCTGGAAATCTTAATTTTCTTAATTCCCCTTGTATGGCCTTATTTCAAGAACTTCGTTCTCATAATTGATGCAGATTCTCGTTGGTTGGTTTCAAAGTAATCCTCCCTTCATTTTTGAAAATATAATTTGACAGGTATATGCTTATAAGTCCTGGTTCTTGATGATAATCGTAATCTTGATTTTGATCTGTCAATTAAAGATCAAATCAGTTGCATGGAAGGTCTTCCGAATCAGGTTATTTTTATTGTCAGGAAGTACTTCTTCTATTCAAGGAGATATTTCTGGGTATGGGTGATAGATTTCAATGGGATCCTTTCCACTAAAGGTTTCTATAAAACTTCATTTGGAAATGCTTCTGGTTCTCAGTGGATGGGTTTTTTGAACAGGGGATTCTTAAAACCATATCAGGATACCATTTCTTGAGAGTAGAACACAAGAGGCTTCCAACCGAAGATAATCTTCAAACATGTGGGATCTCTCTCTATTCTAGGTTTTTCCTGTTTCATAAGCATAGGTAAGAGACTGATCACCTTTTCCTTAGCCGCGCTGCTGCTTTAGCTATGTGGGCGGCGTCCTCCAGTATTTTTGAAGTTCATGTGCCGCGGATGAATTCGAAAGCTTCGTTTATGAAAATTTGTCCTAACATTAATCTCTCAGCGTAGATCTTCTCTCTTTTTCTCATTGGTAAGGGGATATTTCGTGAGGCTACCATTCCAAAAGGAATATTCTGTAGTAATTCCTTCCATGATTTGTCTATTTTAAATAGGGTGAATGTCAAGGGAAATTTTACTTTACCTCTTGGCACAATTGAAGTGTTTTGGTAGGCACCTTTTCATGGCTGGATCAAGGTTAATTCATATGGTGCTTAGCATGGTAATCCGAGTGATTCATGTTTGTTTTTGGTCTTCCAAGATCATCAAGGATGTGTTATTGGTTGTCTTTATGGCTCATGTGGTTTTGCATCTGCTCTTGAAGTAGAGATGCGTGATGTTATTGAGGCGGTTGATCAGGCTTATAGAAGAGGGTGGAATAAATTATGGATCGAATGTGATTCCACACACTTGGTGTTAGATCTCAGGACATTTTCTCATCATCTATCTTGGAAGTTTACTAACAGATGGATTAAATGTTTACATCTTCTTTATTTAAAGGAACAGATTATTACTCATGTGTATAGAGAAGAAAATGCACTAGCAGATGGTCTTTCCAGCAAAGGTGTTAGTAGCTATGACTTTCCTTGGGGTGATCAAGTGCCTAGTGATCATCTTCCTATTATGAGTAGGGATCAAGGTAAACATTCTACATTCATACTGTTGTGAGTTTTTTATTTCTTTTTTCTAATAAAGGGATATTTCTTTTCTGGGCAAGGTCTCAGTTTACCAGAAAAAAAGTACATAAAGGTGGTGAAGGATAAGAGTTACAACAGTGGAGACCATGGATAAATGAAAGGTCAATTTCCATCTTGCAGGAAATGTGGAAGGATACACCTAGTAAAGTTTCCCAATGGAATAAAGAAATGATTTATGTGTGGGAAATGAGGACATGAAGTAAATAATTTCCGAGGAAAAATGAAGATTACTATGGAAGAAAACAAAAATGATCCCAAGAATCCATTTACAGTCATTTTCTATAATTGTAAGGGAGCTTGGAATTACCCAAGTGATTGAAAAATAATATATAGAATAACAACATGTTTAAGGAAGAGCCTTTGTTTAAATAAATGGATGAAAAATGTTTAAAACTATTAATGCTCTTTATTAACAAGATTTTATTGGAAGACTTTTCTCCTATATGAGTAAGCCTCAATTTTATTATGTGAAAAATCAATTTGTGGTTGAATAATATTTTTGTTGTTGATATATTTATAAAAAATCATTTGGGTTTATATGATCATTGAATTTGATGTAATTACAAGTTATAAATTTTTATGGTAAAAATGTGAGTTATGAGATAAAATTGGTGGTTAAATTATGTTATTGTTATTTTGAGGAATTTATCTTATTTTGGTAATGTTATAAAATTTTTTTTTTGAAAAAGGACAACATACATACCGTGTGACATCCCGTCACGTCAGACATAGCTGTGAGAATCAAACACACAACCAAAGTGAAACTGGGATTTATCACCTACCACTAGATTATCTGAAGTCTCGGGTTAGTGTCACTAATTATTTTTATTTAAATGACTTTTTTAATAAATATTAATTTTATTTGGGATATTATTTTTATCAAATGTATATCTTTATTATAGAAAAATGATTTTCTGATTATGTTATAAATGTTATTTGGTTAGACGTTTTCTCTGTTGGGAACACTATATGACTATGGAAAATAGAATACTATGATATTTCATTTTATGATTAATGGTGTACTTTTCCCTATGTTTTTATTGGTTACTTATAGTGATTTAGGTTCTTTCTGGAAATTATTAAACTATCATAGAGAATATGTTATTAGTTCAATAACTTTTATATATGTGACTTTAAGAGTATTCGATGTTATTTCGAGATACAATTTAACGTGGAAGACTATATAATCAAATTCTTCTATGTTTTGGGATTCAATCATAGTTTGGATTATATATAATGATTATAAGGAAAATATTTTATTAAATGGTATTTATTGAACTTTGGGTATTATAGATTTAATTTTAGAAAATAATATTAGTATTTCACTCTCTAAAGGGTTATTGTTTTTAGGGATCATCTTATCATGTACTAACCATTTTGGTTTTGAATAATCTATAAAGACAGGGAAAATATATAATTTATTCTTTGTGGATTATGTGATTCTCTGTAAATTGATTCTAGCACTTTATGTGTGACCAAGTCATCTAGAACAATCATCGTTTGGAGTGAAAGATGAGTTTGTGGAAGAATTTAGTTGTGGGATGGAACTCTATATATCATATATTTTTTCTATTTCTCTAAAGAAATTAATTATTAAACATTAGGGAAAGGATATTAAACACAAACATGCATTCTCCTAATACATTACGTTATTCATCATAAATTTATGGCTTTGAGGCCCTCAATTTTCCATTTACATTATTTATTGAGGAACACAATAACTCTTTATAAATATTTACATTTATCATAAATTATAATTTCCACCAATGTTATTCTATTTGAAATAATAATTTGATGGCGACTTTTTCATTTCCCTTTCCCTCTTATTAAGTATAAATTTTATTAACCCCATTTCTATTGTATGTTTTCCACAAAGGTATTTTCTATTATTTTACCATTTATATCAGAAGACAATTTTCAAATTATGAGGAATCAATTTTTTGAACGAAAGAAGAATGTTACACCCCAAGCTTCTATGATACGCTTCCATTTGAATAATACAATAGTGTGCAATATAAGCAACACCGAGTTAAAGCACCATGACTTATCAAAGAATCCATTTAGAAAGAGATTTTGAATATTAATAACCACATTGTGAATTTTAGATATATCCCATATAATTTTAAAACTCATCTTGTGTGTTTCCTATACATAATATAAGGGAAAATATACTTTTTTAGATAAAAAGATTTTTTTTTAAATTTTTTTTAATTTTTTCCACCTTTTAATGGGGAACCAATTCTAAATCAAATATATGACACTTTTTTATATTCAATTTGAAGAAATTTAATTCATATTTATAAGCGGTACATAAAAATTGAGTTTGAATAAATATTTTTTTTATTATAAATTTCATATATTGATGAAAACTAAAAATATTAAATTTTGATTGAAAATAACTTTTTTAATAAAAATAATTTATAGTGTTAAACTATAAATTTTAATGGTTTTGAAGTATAATTAGATTATATTTTTATAATTTAATCCAATGTTAATCATTGGACGTAATTCCACTTTAAAGATAACATAAACATATATCTATCTTTTGATAGTTTTTACTTTCAAAAACCAGCTCTCATATTTTGACAATGAGTATTAATTATAAATTAATAAATACAAATTATATGTTTCAAATTTGGTATAATAGTCATCATTTTCAGATTCGAAATATCAGAATCTTCTTAGGGGGAATTTTTGGTATTTTTTTAACCTCATTGAATTTTTGATGAATAGTGAAAAACACAATGTTATTATTTAAAACCCCACTTTTTATATAAATATATATTTATTATATATAAATTAATTTGAAGTCAATATTTATAAATAATATCTATATTAGTTCAATGTAATTCATTGGAGTCATTTTATAATAAAATTAGATGTATAAAATTTTATTGATTTTTTTAACATTTTTTACACTCCTTTTATGCACATTCTCAAATTTGCATAAAATGTAATTTTACAGCTTCTGTGAATTAAATTTAAAAAATTTGAGAGACAAAATTTACATTATTATGTAAAATGTATTAAATAAGATGAATATAATATTGGGTGAATAATTACATTTTACATTTGTTTACCACGGTTAAAAGTAAGTAGGGTAATTAAAGATAAAAATGATATTATAATTACCCTAACACATGTCCAAATTATATTAGATAAGTGTTTTTAGATTATAATCAACCATTGGAATAAAATATGATCCAATTTGGTCAACATGTATTAGACTAATAAATTTATTATTATTTTAATTAAAGAAGAGTTAAAAGTGTTAAATTGAAATTTTTCATAACAAATTTTTTTTGATACAGGTTTATATATAAGTCAAATTTGACTATAACTATTCATTATAAGGATAAAAAAATTTCTGACATAATGAAATTTTACTAAAAAATTTATACATTAAATAATTAAATTTATTTATGACATAATGACGATGTAATAATTACCATATTAATGTACTATTAAAATATTCAACATTATAAATATAAAAATAAATTTAAATTGATACTTTTGATGAATTTCTATAAATTTTTATATTAATATGAAATTTAGTGTTTATTCAATGGTTTTTTTCGAAGTTATCATGCTGGTATTATTTTCAAAAAACCAAAATACTAAATAGAGTCAAAATTTACTTTAATGAGTTTTTAAAACAAATATTATATTATTAAATGTTATAATATTCATAACAATATACAGTTCAGACAAAGGACTTAAATAATGATAGATATATCATTAATGAACCACTTTATGTTATCTTGATAGTTTATGGTATGATTATTAACCATACTGTGTAAGAATGCAAGAAGGCATGGTAAATGATAATGTAATTAACTAAGAGTTAAAATTAAAAGATAAGTTTAATATGTTGACCGAAACATGTCTAAAATATATTGGTTGAAGGTACTGAGACCCATACCCACCTTATCATCAAAATAAATCCATTTTAAGCCATTATAAACTGAAAATTATTATATAATAAATTAATATTTAAATCATTTTCTAAAGTGACCCTCACATATCTTATAAAAGGGTGCATCCCCTTCTCTTAATTTCACTCCTCGAAACCATTTTTCTCAGCCAATCCTTGCTCAAATATCCTCACAACTACCTTCAATTCATCCTATAGGCCATTCAATGATCCAAAATCTATCCTATGAAACCCTTTGGTCAAATCAAAAGGAAGGACCTGAAGAAGAGGTAAATTTTTCACCACATATTTCTATGTTTTTCTTTTTCCACATACTCTTTCTTTGTTGTTTCCATAAAAAAATAATAACTCCAGTTCCTTCTATATACTTTTATGTTATTATAAATATGGTACAAAAATAGTCATTATTTTATCCATCATAAGAATGAAAAAGTCACTATACATGCGTACATATGGCTTATCTTCTCCATGTCATGGAGTAGTATGTTATTCAAAACATAATTATTTTATGGGGTATAAAAATGTGTAAAATTGTGGTAAATAATCAATAAAACATGTTAATTATTCTTTATATATAATATACCATCCAATTACATTCGATTTTACCATCAATTGAATGATATTGTTGCCCGTGCATATATATGGATTACCGTCTCCAAAAACGACATAAGATTATTTCCACATCGTAACCATTCCAGAATAATTTTTATTTGATGATTTAAAAATAATGTTTAAGAAAATAATATAATCATATACATGAATTAAATACATCCTACACATAACAAAATTGACTTACGTTACAAAACATATAAAGGAAAACAAATCATATAACACCCAAAACAATGATACTACTGAAATATTATTAACAAATCAATATTAGAAGATAATATATGATATAATATTTATGTATTTGGTTATTTTATAATTTAATAACAATTATTTTACCATTATATAGGTGTTTAAACTACACCATACTAATTAAAGGTACAAGGTAAGGGAGTTCTAATCTCACTTTTAATTTCATGATATTTCCATTGTTCACCACTTATTTATTGCATGTACTATATTTTGTTTTGACTTTTGATATATATTATCATGAGTATATTTATATTAATGGTATTATGTGTCTCATTTGTTGGTTATTATCTTTCGGTATTATGACTCAATTGATTACAACATGGTAAGGTGTTTTCATCTCACTTCTTATTCTCATGAGATTCGTGCTATATTTGCCGTTATTTCCTTTTGTGTAGTGTATGTACTGTCCATGATTATGTTCTTTGTGTAGTACAATTTTTTTATGTTAATTTACAACTTCATTGTATGATCCTTCATTTTTGGGGTTTTTTTCGTAATTTACCAAATCGTTAAAGGAATAACTAATTTTGATTTCCATTCATTGGGTTTTACGCAGACATCATTGATTACATTACTCCATGATTATGTGTGAAATCTCTATTTATTTAATTATCTTGTAATTTACACTCCCCTTTGTGTGTATATACTTTTTATAGATATAATAACTCCATTGATAAATTCTAATGTCATCTATATGAACTTGATAAGAGTAATCTTAACCCAATTTCTATTCATTGACTTAAACATCCATGCCATTGGTATTGTTTTTACACGAATATATGTGAATGTGATTTGATTTATTTACAATTAATAACAAATAATATTGAGTGTATTTATATTTTTCACACATAATTATGTCATTGATTTCTCTTTAACCTAAGGATACAGTCTTTATAATGGATTTTATGTCAATTAAAATTCCATTGAGAGTTCGCTGTTATTATACGCCAATTCACTGTTATATGGTGTACATACTATACTTTGACATAGTATATCATGAATCCCATTATTCTAATGATATGATAATGTTTTTATTATCTTAATTATTTTTATTCAAATATATTTCATTTGGTAAGAAATTATAACATAAATATCTTTTTAAATGTTTTCAAGAATTATTATTCAAAAAATTTCTCATTAATGTCCTAGTTTTAAAAATATTTTTAAGGACTTATTTTTATGGACATAATTGATTTGAAATTTAAATTACTTTTAAATGTTTCAAAGTGGTTTAGGAAACTTTTATTCAAAAATCTATTTTTAACAGCTTCTTCATAAATATTAATACTTTTAAATGTTTTAAAAAAATGTGATATTTCTCTCAAACAGTTTTAATGATTATTTTCATCTATGTCAGTGTCCTTCATTATTTTTGATTGAGGATGATTTATTATTATAAAATATTATATATTTTTTTGAATGATTTATTCTGACTGTGGATGGAGTATTTTTATACCATTCATGGATTTAGTTAAAATATTGACATTTTGTATGCTCGTTTTAATACGAATGTTTAGATTATGTTTCAAACTTTTCATATGAGCAATGAATTGGAGTTAGTTAGTGATGGGTGGAGACTGTTATAGCTCTTATTTTAATTAGTAGGTCTCATAAGACAAACTTGTTTCTTGGTACAAGGCCTTGTAATTATTCATATTCTTGGAATGAGGCCCTGACTATGGGGTTATGATGTCCGACATTATAAAATCTATCATTGTAAAATTAGATATTGAAATTAGATGCGATTATTTTACTAGTATAATATCTATGTGAATATGTAAATGGATTTATTTTATTCATATTTTTTATATTATGCTGATGTTTAAGTTTAAATGTCTTTTGTTTTAGTCTTATACATTTCCTTACACATTTATGCTAATTTATGAACGTTTCTGATATATTTTTATCTTTACTGAGCATCTAAGCTCACCCCATTCTATGAATTATTTTTTTCTTGGATGTGAAGATGTATATCATGATTAACCTGTAATAATATGATAAGGGATATGAGTGTGTTCAAAGGGGACCCAATGTTGTTTTCCTTTATTTCATGATGTAATGTAAAACATTTGTATGTATGTACTAAATACAAGGATACTAAACAAATCGGTCATTCATGAGATGATCTCTTATGATCATGCAAATGATATATAATAATGCACAAATTCTGGGTAACCAGGGTTGGGGTGTTATATCACGCTTTCATGATTAATTTAAAATTAAATAAAGGCCATCCCTTTAATTAAATTCGGTATAATTGATTAAATATATGGAATTAGAGTAATTAATATTAGTAAATTTTTTCAATTTTATTTTTTTCATATGTAATAGTGAAAATTAGAAAACATTAATTACTATGATTAAGGTTTCAAAAGGGTTTTGTGTATTATATGCGGATGTGATATAATTAATCTTCCACACACATTGAATTTTTATTTAAACATTTTAATATAATATTCATAATAAATGGGTTATAATTATATAATATGGAAAATATTACTTTTTAATCCTAAAGGATAGTTTTTTATGTAAAGAAATAGACAAACTTGTTAATGTTGTGAAAACTAATATTGTAAGAGTAAGTTGACATAGAGGATAAGGGAATAACATGTTAAAAAAGTATATTATTATTTTTAGAGTTTTTATCAATATGATAATCAATAAAAATAAATAAATATTAAATTTTTATGTCAATTGTATTTAGAGTGACTACCCATTATTGAATCGATTTGGGAATTTAAAAAAATTTACAATCCTTCTGAATTATAAAAGTGAACATCCTTCCATCACTCCCATAGAACACTTCATCTAGTTTGGTAACTAAATTCGTTAAAATTTGTACCCAAAACCTTATAAAATGATATATATATTATTTTCATCATGAAATTCTAACCCTATGATTCTTTATATGTGATCCAAAGGACATTTTTCCAAGAAAATGTATTTTTCTTCACTAAAGTATTTGTTTTTTACTTCTTATCTTAAAATTTTAATTCATGTATTAATAATTCCATTATAATTACATTAGTATTTACCAAATAAAGGTATTTTATTATTTTTATGGTGTAATCTACATATTTCGTCTCTATCATCAAATGGGAAATGAAACTGTCTACCATGTGTTTATCGGACTACCGCCACATGAACCAATGTTATTTATTTTCCATAACCACCTATCAAGGATGGAGATAATGAAAAATATTTTATTTATAGAAAATTTATTACATAATTTATCCATTTAATTTTATAATATAAAATCTACATTCTTACCTTCCAATCTATTATAATACGATATTTTCACTCATTGATATGTATGTGTGGACTACCACCTCTATTAAGTGGTGTGACTCGTTCTTCATTTTTATTTTACATGGATGGAAATAATGGATGTTTTAATAGATAAAATATATATATATATATATGAAATTTAAATATTTTTAAATTGTGAAAAATTATTTAACTTTCCATTTGTCCATCTGTTTAAAATAGAAACAATGTTCATGCATACATATAACCTACCATCTCCAGGTATAGTGTAATTTATTCTTATATATCAAAATTCAATTTATGAATATAAATACTTATACAATTATTATTTATAAATTTTTTATCATTATATAAATTATTTATATTATGGAACTTTGCTCAATGCATAATGAAAAAAATTACTACGAAAAAACAAAACTAAAAAAACATTTATTACTTGAAACGACTATTTTACAGAAGAAATGTTAGAAAATGGATGGTGAAAGGTTATAAATAAATAATATATAGTGTGATATAGACAAATATTATATCTTTGGATAAATGTGGGAATGGTTATGTAATATATTTATAATTAAAAAATATTTAGTATACACGAGCTTCAAATACTTGCAATGGAAGTCGGGATTGAGGTATGATATTTTCTTTTAACATTTGTTTCTGTGAGAAACATATAATATTAAATAGCATTATCTTTTGTTTTGTTTATATAATTCTAAAAATTTATTTTATGATGATTCATATAATTTTTATTGGTATTTAAATATTAGTATATGGTTCATTCCATCATGGGTATTATGATTCAAATGTTACCAGAAGAACCATTTTATATAAAAATATCATTGTTTATTAGGATTTTTTATGATTACAATTTTTATGAAGAGAAAATATTATATATGTTTCATGAAATACACGAATTTTATTATATACTAGTTATTTTTGGAAAATACATTATTTCCTTTCATTATCGACTATTATTGTACTCATGTTTAGAAAACAAAATTTAAGGTAAACAAACATTATTTATCTCTTCAGTAAATAATCATTTTTTATAAAAATGCATGTATTCTAAAAATGTTTTAATTTTTATTATTATTTAAATATGATTTCTTAAATCCATTTTCACCCATTCTTTAAATTTTATAGAGTGGTTTAAATGGACTCTTACGGTAATTGTTTGAATGAGTCCATTTTTTATTTTTCCAAAATTATGAATGGATTCATTATTTTAAGACCAAAAATGGATGAAACCTTCCATATTTATAAACACTAAATTAATTTCAAAATAATTTATATAATTTCACGGTTTTTTTCAAGGGAAATTGTTTTTTTAATATTTGATAATTTTTTTAGATATGTGATTTTGATGTTGAAATCAATGTTTTCTTATGAAATATTCTTGTTGAGCTTTAAAATTCATATACTATTTATCATGAAATACTTTAATGTTACTTAATATTTAATAGGGATATAATCGAATTATATCATAATTATTATATATCTATATGGTTTATTTTTAGTTTGATTATTTTTTTATGAAATGTGTTCTTTTTCTACAAGTTATCCTTGAAGAATTGGTGAAATGATTATGAATCTTGTTTCTCTTCTATGCATTCTGCAAGGAATAAATGCTTTTGAATCAAATTTCCATTATATGTATTATTTAATGATGAATGATTTATGATCCTATATAAAACATATATAGGATCATCATTATGTGATAGGTGGGCATGAAATTATATATCTCTCTAGTGAATTGGTTAAAAAATTTTAGAACATGATTAATAATGTTATTAATGATCTTGATTTCATGTTCATGCACGGACTAAGTATTTGTGTCAATAAGATTATGTGTGTGATTATTTTTCATGTATATACGTTCATGAATTTACCTAATTTAATTTCCATTTGATTATGCATGGACCTAGTTTTTCACGTTCAATAAGTTTGTGTGCGGGCATGAATTCAGGTACATAAACTAATGACTATTCTGGTTTCTATTTAAACAAGATCACAATGTTATATACTACGGTTTATCAACATTAATGCATATATATTATGATATCATGGTTTATTTTATTTGATTACTTTGTCAATCATGTCTTATAAACATCCTCTATTTATTCAATGACTCAATATTATGATCTTTCTTACATACGATATGGTTGTAAAATGTTAAGATCGTGATCTCATAACCATATGATCTAGTAATTCATATGTGATCATAGATATCTCTATTATTTACCTTTATTTATCATTTCAGATCACTATATCTTCTATTTCATTTCCAAATGTTATGAATAATGAATTTATTTAAGGTATACCTAAGAAGAGTACTATGTGGGATGATCATTTTTTTAGATGTTGAAGATATTTCTATAAATAAAAAGATTGAGTATCTTTTCTATAAATAGACTATTAATTTATGTTACTTGATGGTGTATTTATTCAATTTATTGAAGAATAACCCAAATAATAATGTATTTATGTATTAGTAAACCAGGATGCTATATTTTCCAACCATAAATACTCATTTAGATCCATATAAATCTTTATACTACTAATAATAACAGAGAATTGTGAACTATGTGCCTCACCCCATAGATCCTTCATCAAATATTGTATAGATAAAATACATACACTTTTACTAAGCCTTATAATTCTATCACAATCAACCTTAATAAAGTGATCATTTTTTACGTTATTCTATAGTTCCAAATCTCACTTTTACACCTCATTAATCCTCATATTGATTGGTGATTTAATATTAATATGATATTGATAATATTAATACTTTTACTTTTATATTTAAATATCTATCCTTTGAAAATATAGAAATAGTGGATCCATTGTGAACATTTTCCAAGATAGTCTATCATGGTTCTCTAGACTGAGGATGTCTACCACATTGTTTTATTTCCCATGGATGTAATTTATTTACTAGTACTTATTTTTAATAAAATGTCACTATATTATCCGGTTCATATTTATATCTTTTGGAATGAATATATACTATAAAATCTTAATGATCAATATATATTTCATATTATTCCCCAAAATTATAAAGGATCAATATGATTAATGAAAAGTTAACATAGATAACTTGATATCATTTTTTTCGTTAATTTTTCTTATGAACATTCAATTTCTAGGAGGAACAAGCAATAAATAATCATTCTATATGACAATGAATTCTAGTCCCCTCTTCGATGCAACATTGTAGATTATGAACTCTTCTGAGCTATTGGGTAATGTAATTATGCATTTACAAACTAACATTTTATTTTGTTCATTTCAAATCTATTCACATTCATATATCCTAAATAACATAAAACCATTCTGAGTCAACCTATTAAGTTGATTAGATAGTCATGGTAAATATTTTTCAAGGAATCAATATTATTTGAATAATTCAAGAAAACAATAGATTTTATTTATTGTTATTTATCAAGGATGTTGTTGAATTACAACATTTTTTTCTGGGATCCACCGATACACAGTCAGTTGAGAATATCTTAAACATGAATGAAACATTATGAAACCAAAATTAATAATTTTTAAAATTACCATCAATCTTCACCTTCCATAGGGTCTTCTAAACAATTCTCAAATTTTCATCATGCTCTCCATTGTCTTTGAATATATAATTATAAATTCTATCAAGGCTAAAAAAACATGGGAAACTAATCTATAAATACTTTATTCATTAAATTATTAAATTTTTAAGGAATATTGGTAAGTCAAAATATAATTAATATAAATTCAAAATGATCAAACCACATATGGATGGTTATCAAGGGTATATCAATGATCTTGATCCTAAACATAGGATATCCATATCAAAGATAAATCATAGAAAAATATAGGGATTCATACTGTTAATAAATTAATCAAGGAATATGATACTTATTCTCAAAATTTACCATGTTATGTTCCCTATAATCAATGTAGAGATGCATTAATCCTTCATTCTTCTTAAAAAATGAAAATTTACAAACCAATGAGAATTAGTATGCCAAATTAAAAACATATCAATATTCTCTTGGATTTTATTCATTAATGACAATTAACAAATTAGGGATATTCTATAAACTATTTTTGACGTTTTTGTATCACAATGTATTAGTTCTATTAAACAATCAACATCATGATTTGAAAAAAATTAGGCATTTACACAAAAAATAAATCACTATATTACCAAAAAATAGGAACACAATAAATATTTATTTTATCCAAAGAAATTTGAGATAAATATAAATCACGAATAGGTAGAAAACCATATATTTTTTGTGAAATTTTTACTTCTTATAATATATAATATTGTGTTCACAAATCAAATATAACTTTCCTTCTCTAAAAATTGATAAATTCTCTCAAGTGAGGGTGAATGTCCATACCAAAAATTATATAATTTAATCTATATGAATAATAACAATATTCACTAGAAAAATATCACCACATATATATGTCAAATATGAGTTATAAACTTCAGATTCATTCATCTTAAAACTATGAGTTTTCACCACCAACTTAATATCTTATCGTTGTGGGGTGATGAAATACTCCTAGAAAATTACACATATATAAAAACATGTGTAGAACAAAAATAAAATAAATTATATATAATCATGGTGTGTATGGAAAGTGTAACTTTTCCTACAATTCTAGAAAAATTTATATTTGATGTTTTATTATCATAAAGGCGTGATTCTCTCTTTGGAATATTTTGTGGTATTTTACCTAAATGTTTACAGAAATGGATGTAAAATGTGTCTCATCTTGTTAAATTTGACGAAATATACTCTAATGTCTTATCATTTTCAATTAATTCTTGACAATGATGTTTTTTCTTCACAACAGATGATAAATAATTTTACTTTTAATCACATACCATGTTTCTTCCATCAATAATTATCAAATGTTAGAAAATTTCTTTTTCTCTTCACCCACTTATCAATTCATCTATATCATTAACTTTTATTGTATTTATTTCCATTGAAGATATATTACTTTGATAATAATTATCCTATATATATAGAATAAGATATTACATCTAGATATGATTAGAACTATTTGGGGACTAGTGACCTTTTAATTATTCACATTAAACCATCAAATTAAATGATAATAATAGTATTTTGTTGTGATATCGGGTATATTAAATGAATTTATAATAATGTGAAGTTCTCTTCATTCATTCATATATATATATATATATATATTTCCTTTGAATTTCTAAGACACAAAAAATTTTTATTCATAGAATCTCATTGTTATGAAGTAATATATCATCCAATTAAAATCACCTTAAAAATTTTCCATTCAATTATCATTATTTCCTCCAAATACATAATTTTTTGAATCAATATCCACCATTTATCGTCATTAAATGAGATAATATATTTTTACATGATAAAATTATAACTTTCCTTGCTACCAAATATGAGAAATATATTCTCTTATGAAATTATCCATTTGTGAGCTAAACATTTATTTTTAGTCCCATAGAACGATGAAGGATTATAATATAAGAATCAATATAACATTATTACATTACATGGTGTATAAATAGGATGTTCCATATGATAAAAAATGTTGTACATAACATAATTTTATTAGAACAATATAGAGATAATTTATTCAATCCATACTATAGCTCCAGCTCTATCTTGATAGCATTTATTGGGAGGGAAATCCCAACATGGATTATTTGCATTAATGAAGTTCACATTCCTTTCAAAATGATCCATTTATTAAAAAAATTCATAAATTATATTATTTCATAATATTTTGAAACATAATTTATAATTTTGAAACTTGTGAAACATATAGAAAAAATGTAAAAAATAGTTATAACTAATATTAAAATCAAAATCATTGTTTTTTGGGAATATTTACAATCATAAAGATAATTTCAAATATTTCATAATATTATATAAAAAATTATTATTTAATATAATTATATCCTCCAATATTTTCAAATAATGTGAATAATAAGGGTACACTCACCATGCTCTAGAATGATCATTGAGATATACTCAACCAATTACATTCAAGGTTATTACCTCTCAATATAGATTTTCTAAAACCCCAAGTAGTTTTAGAATACATATTTGGATGTATTTATATAAAAAAATCATAATATCTAATTTAAAAAACCATTGGTTATTATCCTATTCTTATGAATATCGTCAATGTTAGTCATAAGGTAATATTTATTAAAATATGTTTTCTTAAATCTAGTCCCTTGGGTTTCTACTATTCTTTATCTAATACCAAATCTTAAGACCCCGAAAAAAATATCCTAGAGACATTAGTTACACTATTACCTTGGTACTATATACATTTGGAAACATGCCAATATAATTAATAACATTCTAGTTTTCGAAAATAATATACAATCAAATATCTCACATGATATCCAAAAACACAGAAATGGAACAACTATTTTCAATAAGAACACAATAATTTCATTTTTTCTAAATCTATTAATATCAATCACAATAAATATGATGTAATCCTAAGGAATGTAAACATAATGTATTAGTGTGTTTAGATTCTTGAAATGGTTAGGCATAGAATAAGTTAATAGGATATGAATGATATTGATGGTAATAGTAATGATCAAACAATTATATATAAATAATAAAATTAGGTACAAATATATCCATAGACATCATAAATATTAAAATAATATCCTGTTTATCAATAAAAATGCTCTTAATTATGGTATGAATAGTGTTAGACACATGAAACATATCATTGATGCCTTTTTTCGTTATTTCTAATGAATTTCATCCATGGAACATTAAATGTCCTCATAAATTAATGGATAACACCTCATCCAATTATCAAAACTATTTTATATCATGTTTACTATTGATGCATCTTGAAAAAATGTAATTTTGGTCCCCAACCATAAATTAATATGTATAATTAATTTAAATTATGAATAAATATCACAACATAATCAATATTCCTTATAATTCATTAAATTTTCATAATGTAAGAACTATCATAAAAATATCAAATCATTAAATTTTAAAACTAATCATAAACTATCAATTGAAGTATGGAGGAATGTATCATTAGATTATGTCCTCTATAAATAAAAAGATACAGTAAATGGATGTCAACATAGATGAAAATACAATCAAAATATCATGAGAAAATATCTTAAATAAAAATATTTTTATCCACTATGTAATAACTTTTATAAATACTAAATTTTTTTCCAATATTGAGGAAATAATTTTATTATAAAATAATATTGTAAAATATCATTTTTTTATTATGGAAATTAATTTTCATGATACAATATAATTCATTTCATTCTATATAAGTTAAAATCATTCCTTTCCTATATTTTAAAAGGGTTAAAAATCATGCCATTTAGAAAATGATAAATACATTCCCTTTAAACCATTCTATAAAAAGTTAAAATTGGTAAAATTTTATTTCAAAAATAATTTTATAAATGTAAATATATTATTCAATATGTATTGAGAAATATATGTACATGGTAGAGAATAATTTCCAACAGATTATAAAGACAATGTCAGTTTTAATTAAAATAACAATTTTAGTATATTGAGTACCTAAATATTATAAAATGAATCATAAAAATTTAATTATAAAAATTTAATTATAAAAAATGATCATATTATATTATAATAGATTGGGTTTAGGATATAATAGTCATTCAATTCCCCCATCATATTCTTATTCATAAACACTCTCAAATAAAAATGACATTGCAATATAAACTCATACCATAGGCAGGACTTCCATTATACGTGTTTGAAAATCCTGTGTAATCAATAAAAATTTATTATACATATATTATGTAAAATAATCATATATATCATTATGTGTATAATTTAAATATAATATTCTATCAATATTTAATTAATAAATCATTGTTAAAATCAATGTTTCGTGTATTTTTTTTGTATTCAATGAATCTTTTTGTATGGTAGTTTAAGTCCATTTACATTGATAAAGGTTCCATAATATTCAGAGTTTTATTAATGATTTAAATATCATATATATTCCTAATATTTTATTTATATAAATCCATAAAATTTAAATATATTAAAATTAATTACACTGTTTATGGAGATGAAAGACTATATGTACACATGAATGATGTTTTTACTTTTTAAGGTATGAAAATATGAAATATAAACAATAAATAAAAATTATAATATAATTATTATATCTTATGTATCATATATATTTATAATATATCCCTTTACTTCGAAATATGAAAATGATAAATTAATAATTAATAATATCACTTCGTGGAGGTGGTGGTCCACAGATATGAAAAGGTGATGTTGTTATTTTTCATTTGTTGTCAAAAGGGGAATAATTGGGTTCCAATAGTAAAAATGAAATTTAATTAAATTTATGATACTAAATTATTTATTTTATTATAAATAAAAAATATATAGAGGAGGAAAAATAGTAAGTAAAAATAAATTTATTGGTTAAAAATATTTACTCTTCTCTAAAAAATCCTTTATATCCTCTCTTAAAAACACTAGTGATGTTATTTTAGGAAGAACAGAACCTATAGAATTTGAAATAATTTTGGTAAGATAAATTATTAGGGGTAGGATTAGTTATTTTTCTCTATGTGGTGTCATGAAGAAAGGGTAGTGGTGTCTTGTTCTTAGCGTGAAAAGGACACTCATAAAATTAAGATATTGATTAAAATATAATTAATTCATTCTCAGGATAATTAATTAAAAATGGAAACATATTTGAATAAAATGATTATACGGTTGAAATATCATCATATAAGAATATTTAGGTAGGTTTTGGTGTCATTTTAATCCTTATCATAAGACTTAACCCCTTCTTTAACCAATTTGTTATTAAATAAGGTTTCACATTTTTAAATTTAAAAATGTTATAATTTTAAATTTAATTTTAAAATTAGATAATAAATGGACACACATTGAATTTTAAACCACATTGAATCCACCTCTTCCTCTCTTGTTATTTTTAGGTTTTTTAATTAATTTAAAAAAAACATAAAATATCAATAATATTATTTTTGAAATTTATCATTTCATTGAATTTAAAGAAACCATGTCAAGGATGGAAATCAAATATAATCACACAACATATAAATATTATTTTATATCCATCTACCAAATTCATTTAACACAATAAATAAATGATATTTTATTACCATTAATATTATATTAATCATATATATATTCAATTAATTGATTGAATATTTTGTCGGAATTGCATATGAATTTATATTAATTATTTCATAAATAAAAATCAAAAATAAAATACAATCCTAAATATAAAACCAGTACTCTAAAAAATATCATTACAATCAATTGACATTTTTCTTTTATCCTTATATGAACACATTAGAGATATTTAATATAAGCGAGTGAAATTGTGTATTTTTTATTATGTTAAATATTATATAGGTCATTTTTATGAAAAATAATCCCTTTAATGACTAAATTTTGACAATAATTTGATAAGGAACTAATTATAACAATCCAGTAATAATTAATATGGATGAAAAATTACCATAACACTTACTATTTACATAGATTAACCCAATTTACCATTTATCAATGTGATAAATTTTACCACAATTGTTATTAAAAATGCATAAAAATAATATGATCCTATTTAACAAATTTTACCCTTATAATTCCAAATATGGAATCCATTTTTAAATTAAATATTTATTATTTATTGAAATTAATTTTAAAATGTCTCTATGAAACATGATAAAAATAACTTTTTAGAAAAATATAGTTATGAAGCATAAAACTGGATCAATTTTTCTTATTTTCCATGAAAAAAAATTATATTAATTTTAAAACATTTTATTAAATATATAATATATAAATTTCATTAAAATATATTTTCAAGTGTTATTAATTTAATTAATATAACAACTCACTAGTGATAAAAAATATTTTCATGGGATAAAAAAATAATTTAATTTAAAATGATTCTTTTTTTATTTTTATCAATTAATCACTAATTAATCCTATGTAAGCTACACAATTTTTATAATTTAATTTGTCATATTCTTGCATTCCAATCCAATCAAAATGTATAAATTACCATACAATATAAATTATTATTTAAAAGTATATCATAATACCATTAAAATTTGTGGTGTGTGTATAAAAAACTATTAAAAATAAACATTATTGAAATAAATATATCCTAAAAACTAAACGTGTTACATAATATGTTCATAGAACTGGTAAAATGTTCATATTTCTTAAAATGACATAAAAATTAATTAAAAACCATTTTGACAAAAACCAATCATGTGTAGAAATGACTTTTAAAATCATTAAATAATATCAAAAAACATTCGTGAAATCATTTTAGAACACAAGTATATGGAAATATTATTATTTATGTCCAATTGTGGAGATATAATATTGTTTTTTCTAGAAACCATTTTTTATCCATTTAAAATTACACATTTAGGAAAATTTAATATTTTAAAGATATAAAACAAAAGATATGATAATAAAATTAGAAGCGTTTTATTAGATAAGAATAACGTAGCTTCTTAAATAGAAATTCAACAATAAATAATATCGAATAATATTTTATTGATACATAAATCCATTACCACTTTGGTAACATTTGTATCTTAATCCCTATTAATGAATAACATTAAATGAATCTCTAAATATCATGAACATAGTTAGATTCATGGTATAACTTGTTAAAGCTGCAGTATATAGAACTAAAAAAATAATATAGGATAATTACAAAACATATGTTCTATGGAATACCATTTGAGGCAGTAAAACCATAATCAAGTATCAAATTTATTCATACATGTTTGGGCCTCCACATTCTTGAGAAACCAATAATTTATTCCACAATATGACTTTAGAGGATAGTGATTTATAATGAATTTTTTTTCTAGTAAATGTGTAAGGATCGTTTGTAGAAATTATAGTAGTTATTTTTGTAGATAGATGACTCATTAAGTGTGCAGAAGATATGAGATATGGTATGATTATATATGGGTGGTATAAGACACACAATATATTAGATAAAATATTGATAATATATATCATAATCATTTAATGTCGAACCAAGTAACACATAATTCAATGTTATGATGTTATAAGGTTGTAAAAAACTCATTAAATAACATTTGGAATAGTCTAGGATGAATTTTAATCCTTACCTCCAATTTATAAAACTATAAATTCATTTTTTACTTTACTATGAAATCCCTAATTTTAGACATAATCACATTTTTATATTACAAAAAGTAAAGGGGCATTATAATATTATTTGGAAATTATGGTTCCAATTTTGGAATCCATTTTATCAGTTACAATTCCAATGGTGGTGAAATTACATTCATTCTAAAAACACAAAAGAGATGAAATATTGTTTTCTATAAATATATATAATTTTAAGAGTGAAAATAATTTCATCATGATATATAATAATAAATTTTTTATAGGGCTTTTTGTTAATAAATAAACAAAAGAATGTTATTATACATTTGGAGAAATATAAAAATGAATTAAATTAAAAAACAATGTTATTGAATGTAATGACCAAAATGTGTCTTTTAATTGGAATAAAATATAACATATCTTTACAAAAATCCATGATTGGGAACCAAAATTCAAAATTCTATACAAATATACATTAATTAACTAATTAAAAATATATTTGGTTAATAAAATCCTATTCAATATGTTAACATAATGTGTTCGTGATATTTTAATTCTCAATGCATTGGTTTTATCCCAAATTTACCTCATCTCACAAGGTAGAAAATATTTACAATGGTTATTATTAAAAATTATTAATAATTAAGTTTAACTTATTAAATTATGTTAATTTTTCTAACAAAAAAAGTAATCCATTTTATCATAATCATTTAACGTAAATGTATGAGCTTACTTTATAATGAAACTGAAAAAAAACATCAAAATGTTGTTTTCAAGAAACAAACATTCATCTTATATATAAATATTTTATTTCAAGAAAAAATTTAATGTATTAAAATTATGTTAATTATATTATTCATGACATAAATTAACTATGGTTAAATGGATACCATTTTTCAAAAGAAAATTATCATTGAAAATGATGAAATAAAAATATATGATTTTAATAAAAAATAGATATTTTTAAAAATTCAATACGAAATAAATATTTTAAGAATATTTCGTGAATTGCCATCTATGATAATTTGGATATAATGTATTGAATATTATTTATTTTTTGTCAAATATATTTTTTAAATCTGTTATTAATTTTTTTGTGATATTTTCTTATAAGAAGACAAAAATCCATTGTTGAATAAAATTTATTTGTAATGAATAAATTTATTTTATTAAAAATTAAGTACATATTTCTTAATGAATTTAAATTTTATAAATCCTTCCAAGATACTTTTTTAAAATTATTTTATTTGTTTTTCTCCCACAAATATTAAATTCTATATTATAATTATCATATTAAAATAATTATATTTATATCAAGGTTTTTCATAACTCAAAATTGTGTATATATAATCCTATGAAGAGGAATAAAATTTATTTAATGAGTATTACATACTATAATTTAAAGGAGTTATAATAATTAAAAATTCAAATCAATATTACCCCAATATTATCAGAACATCTATCAATAAACATAATACATGCCAATCGACTTTTTCTATTTCGAATTTATAATAGATGAATCTTGGTATATATCATTACAATTTTCAATGCTACCTGTATCCTGTAAGATTATTACTCTAACACAGTTGATTCTTAATTGAATTAGTTAAAAAAATTGGGGGAGATTTTTTGAAAATTATTATCATAATAGTTTATCCATAATAATACGACATGTTAATGCCAAAAACACACACCAAAAATGATCTTATAAAAAGGATAGATTAATTATATAAATTATAGGAAAGGGATATATTTTCTTGAATATATATTTATGTCATTGAAGATTTTAATATTATGTGAAATTATAAAAGTTCAATAAATTTAAATGTTTTTAAAAAATATATTGAGGAACTACATTATAGCCCACTACTATAAGGGTGCCATATATTTTGTTAGATGATCATTACATTGAGGCATAGGTTAATAAATACCCCAGGTTTTTCTAATTAAATTTAGGTTATTATATAATTATATTCAATATTTTAGTGATGTGAGAGGCTTCATCTCGCGTGACATCAATATATATTATCGTCACATAGAAAAATAAATATATTAAATAGTCATGTAGGTGAGAAATTATATTAATAAAAACATGTTAGTCCTTTATTACATTCTATAGTATATTAAATTTATTAAGAATATATATTAAATTGTTATAAATTTTTACCCAAATTAAAAATAATCATGCATGTCATAGAGACACACAAAACCTCTATTTAATAAATCATCACACCTAATGATGTTGTGTACCATTCATCATACATAAAATAATGAATATTGGGGGAACATTTGACATGTATCGTCTAAATATAATCCATTTTTAAAAATAATATGCATGAAACTTGATTCATGAAATTTCACCCCACCAGCCCTTTGCATCATGAATCAGTTATGAAACAACCATGCCTTTGTCTCATTCGAATAGGTCAGGGTAAATCCATCCACGTTCCCCTCAATAATGGATATATAAAATCCATACCAAAAATTAAACTATTTAATTAGTTATTTTGATCAATACATCCTAATGTTTAAGACACTCCCTATCCCATAATGTTTTAACTTTCATGACATCATATTCCTTAACATGTGATGCAAAATTTCATAGACTTTTCATTCTCAATGACAGTAATATATATTTCATAAAATAAATAGGAATTTTTCTTATCCCAAAAGGATGTGATGTATTCTTCATTGATCATAAATCCAAACACCCAAAAAAATATACAATCTAATATTCTTTTCGAGAGATAGTTAATTCCATATTGTCATAGATGACACCAATCCCTTTAGGGAGTCCTCACAAAAATTTAAACCATGAACTCTATTCTAAGATGATCTTAATATGGTCATTAATCATCTTTATTAAATGATAAACTAATCACCCATTTTATAGAGCTTAAATTATGATCATCTTCCAACTATGTGATGACAATAAAGGTACCCCTTATATCCTTATGTGACCAGAATATTGAGCCTTAGGTAATGATTATATGATTTCAAGTATGATTTCAATAATATGGATCATGTGATTAGAATAGAGAGCCCTATATTATTAGTGTGAGTATCCATAGGTAATTGTAAAATTATTAAATCTATTAAGAACACATGATTCCTTATATTCTAATATAAAATAACTACATGGTCAAACATAAGGATGACAAAAAACTATAAGACTGGATCAAAACTGTGGAATCATATATTATTCTATGGGAAAATAATATGATTTCTTAATTGATAGATTAGAAGAATAAAAATAATGAAACAAACGTGTTGGGAAACCAGTTCTATGTAATCAAATAAAATTTATGGTTTTCCCCTATGAATCCATCATTTTAAATAATTATATGATGACTACATAATGAAACATGATGAAAGTGGTAATGATAATTACCTAAATATATGAGGGATTCCTATAATTGGAACAAATATCCTCAATGTAATGTGTAGATATATTATACCCCCAAAACATTCAAGGGGAATTTATTTTTATCCCGTTGAAGATATTATACTATCCATTAGAAATCATAAAAGAGGGATCAATATCATGACTATCTATGGAGTAGTTAGAAACCGTGTACAAATATAAATTATTAGAACAAAAAATTGTTTCGAAATTTCAATACCATATAATCATTTTAAAACCCACATTTGGAATAAGTTACATAAATCATCAGGATCTATAGTGACCCTTAAACGATGAGTATCTATTTTTAAATATCAATATCATTATACATGTGGACATATCTGAGAAACCCATTAAAGGATCACCTTATTGGCTCTACATAAATCATTGATGTAGTGTTTTGAAGAGTCGTGAAATTATTTCTTAGTAAAGAAAAATGTCTTGGGTTCGATTGTTGAATGTATATTATAAGCTATTAAGATGAGAAGTCATGTGTTTCTTTAAAAATAAAAAGAACAACCACCCAAGACATCATCCTCTAGTGAACCACGTCCACCCTTTTTGTTGGCTATTTTCCTTGTTGAAAAAAGTTTTTGGGACACCACTTGAAGTTACCTAGTTCCAACTATACATTAATATACCATCCAGATATTCCCCTTAATAATCCTTTTATAGAAAGTAATATAGGAAAGAAAAATATTGACCATGTGAGGTTGTTTGATGTGATTAACCTCCTTGATAAAATACTATGTTGGATCATAATTATTGATGTTCTCTTCATATAAAAAAACTATTTTTAAAGGGACGCATTGAGGACAAAATTTTTCCTATGGATTCAAACAATGAATTGGTTTTCACTCATTCATACCATTGATTACTATGAGAGAATATGGATTGATAAATTTTCATAATATTCTCTACTGACAACGGTAGAACAACCCTATATGGCCACATATTCCCTCTCTTCCACCTAAGAAGTATCAATTATGGTAAAATCTACCAGCACATGGTTACAACTATAATTATGATCAATGTCTTCCAATGTTGATCTAAATGAATGATATATTACATAGATATTAATATATCCATATCTAATAAGATTATTTTAGAATATCATAAGAGAGAATGAAATATTCATATAAAAATATGATATAAAAGAAATTATTGGTGATTTAGTAACCAATAAAAAAAATTTATTTATATTATAATACAATAATTTAACTCCTTACGGATAAGTATCAAGCCCCTCTAGTGTGTAGTAAACCACACAACATATTATTAATAACTCAAATACTCCATTACTTGAAAAGAAGATGTGATCAACAATAATCAAACCCCTTTCAAGTCATGTGATGGATTATAAATTTAATTATTGAATTATAGAAGTGATTTATTATATCCCTAGGTAAAATGTTTCTAGTATTTATATTTTCTATATGGCATGAAATAAACCATGATGAATCCCTTTTACATCTAGAATATTGGTTTTTCATTTTCGATACAATATTTGGAAAAACAACTTCAGACATCAGGAAACCTTTTATATTTTAGGAAAAAGGTTGTTTTCATAAATCAACATCTACTCATGTGATGAAATAGTGAATCCCATTTCATGGAAGCACCCTAGAATTTCTTCTTGAGATAATATACATATTACCATAAATTGGTTCCTCACAAGTGTATACTGGATATTATATCTAGAAAATTAGAGTTATATGAAATTGTAAAATTCTAATCAAGTTGGATGACTACATTATAAAAAACCTCATAGTAAATGATCTATGACTTAAATTAATATATTTTCAAAAAAAATAACACTATGAATATTATTATAATGTTTCAAAAAAAATATGTTTATGTGACTATATAGAAGCTTATTCTTGAGAATACATCTTTCCCCTCAAGTGATCTGGCTCCTGAGGAATAGAACATGGATGAGTTCCGTAAAATATTTAATAATGGCTACTCTAAGATGATTTACAAACTGATGTAGTTAAGCCCCATTATGGAGGAATATTTTTGTCTAATATTGATTAGATTTACCGTTATTACTATTGAAAATTGGTTTTATGTTGTGTTATTAATGGAACAAACTAATATATTTTCATAGAGATACACAAAAGAAAACATGGCTAAATAATATGAAATCATTCAATTACATGGAAGTCATTTTTTTCACCATATATTTAAATATGGAAACACTGGAATGAATCCTAATCATGGTTTCATATATGGGATTTAATTTAACAATATAAATGTATAGAATTCCATAAAAAGGGTATAACACCAAATGTTACTAGGTTAAATCACCGTATTATGGAATAATAATGGCCATATTAGAGATAATATCATCTTCTAGTATTTCAAAAATAATTTAATAAAGGAATATATCCCCATGAAGATTATATAATTATTGATTGAAGAAATTAGTAACATTAATTATATCTCCATTATAGACAGGAACTCAAGATATATTCAAATTTATTAATCCTATTAGTAATAGGCTACCAATACATTCAAGGCACCCCATGGAAACAAATTTTCCTTAGTGATAGCATTCAACATAAATAATGATAGAGAAATTGTCAAGTGGGTATTTTATATCATTACCACGCCCCTCCAAGGAATTATTGTCATGTAATACATGGAATATTTTTGATAAAATTCCACCTATGGAATAACCATCTCAATAATCTTGAAAATGTGTTTTTCAAACTTCAGACCAACAATATAATGATAAACTGCTAGATTTTTTAATTTAGGATCAATTATAGAAATAAAAATTTATTTCCATTATCAATTACAGTTGAATTAATACAAATATAAATATCATCAACTCCATCACCAAAATACCTCATTTATATAATAATTGGGAGTTTATTGGAATTCATGACAATCCATACTACATAATGTTACAATTTCTAGATAGTACTTACTAGGGGACCATAAAAATTGTGATTAAAATTGTATGGGGGTTTATTCTTGTTCTAGAGGCATAAGTACAAAAACACATTGTAGTTAAATATGAAAATTCCAAACACCTTATAGTCACGACCCCTTTAAAAGTATGCAAATCCCATAAGATCCTAAATGGAACAAACCCCTCAATAGTGTCCTCAAAGGGTATTGAAAATGACTACACATTTTTGATGATCAAAATAGAAAAATTTAGGTTCCAAGATGGAAATTAATCTAACAAAACACTTATGTGATGATGGGATGAAAAATGGAACATATTTAATATGTATAATTGGTCACATTCAATTATTAAGTTATGGGAATTAATAGACTTGAGTGATGAGTATAGGATTCATTGTGTGTTGACAATATGCTACTCCATTAATTAGAATAAGGAGCCTCACAGGAGAAGTAAATATAGCCTAATGTGATGGTCATGTGATTTCATTTGTATAGGAAACATGATTTCTTATGTCAAGAGCTTAATCTATATTCTTGGTATAACATGAGGAATCAAAAATATACTTCCCATCTTTCTATAAACATAGAAAAATTACTTTACATGTGTGATGATAAATTAAAGAACACATTTAATGAATTTATGAATATAAGAAATGTAATACCCAACATGACATAAAACTCATTTCTCCATCTGATGGTGTCCACTCAGAAAAGGTTTTATGTGATATAATTAATTGATGTCTATGTTAATATGTCATAATGAATCAGATTTATGGAAATTTAATAAATCTATAGGGGATAACTACACTGTAAAATAGTGTCTTTGGTGGATAGATTCAGTATCCATACTCCCATTCGAAGAAGGGTGACATCATCATCATTTTAGTTAGGAAAGGCTACCTAATTTTTGAATATAGTAAGGAAAGAACTAGATTGTATCCATTCATAATGTAATCTGATGTATATTAATTCTACAAGAAATTTGGGAATGTAATTATTATCCCAATATGAATACCTTTTCCATAAATATTTAGAGGAGGGGCAATGATGGACATAATCACAGTCATTCATCACTAGTGTTGATCATGTTGGGAATATATATCACAAGAAATGTAATATTGGTTGAAATTATTTATATGATTACTATTTTACCCAAAACGTCCATGTGAGATTTTCCCATTACTACCAATATTTATATGGAAAATATAATTTCACAAATTTATTTTAGAACCCACGAGTTCTCACATGTGGTAATCCCACTCACCTATGCCCATGCGATGATAAACTCATCTCACCCAACTACATATTACTATATCCAAAATATCCTAAAAGATATCATACATAGATGGTTATTAAAATCACTAATCCACTAGTATCAAAGATAGTGAATCCAACCAAAAAAATATTTTTTTCAAGAGGATTATGATTATATGGTTTAGCACAATCAACCCCATAAATAAAGATCATAATTTGGATATCACCTGAGGTCACCTCAAAAATTACCTTTGAGTGCTATTCCATTAAGTGAACTTATGATTAATTTTAAATTATGATGGGGCTGGATGAGTTATATATAATTATGATGCCACATATAACCCAATAACCACTTTGGAGTTCTCCTGCTAACTGATTTCATAGCCAGTATAGGGCCACCCAACAAGTAGATAAGCTGGTAGAGCTAACAACTATTATAATTTCCTTAGTTCAGACTTTTGGGCAGCCATTTAAATTTAAGAGAAACAATATTTCCATACATGATTATTAACATATAGGAAGAATCATATCTCCCATTTCACTGACTAATATATAGTGGCACCTCATAATTAGAATCATATTCGAAAAATATCATCCTACCATACAGGAAAGACCAATGGTATCTACAACATTTACAACTAATGTCACTTGTCAATGTCCTACTCATTTTGATGAAGTGTACAATAGAGATCCTCCACAAGATACACATATATTATGGTGTTACTCATGGAATTGAGGTTATATACACATACTTCCAACCTATAAAACTGATAACCCTAGAGTTCCACCTGAGAATGTAGAAGTTTACCACATATATAATTCTCATGATAAATATTTGTTCCCCGATGGTCCTCTATACAATACCAACAACTATGGGGGTTCACCCTATGGATTATAAGTGTAATATGGAGGTCATCCACATGATTCTATGAATCATAATTGTACTCTTCATGGAGATGTTGAGTATTATCTAGGTCCTATGAATGAAATTAGACACCAAATTGGTCTAAACTATTGTGACGAAGATTACCATGGATGAACTCCATGTGATATAATCAACTATGGTTTTCCTCCCCTGTGAGAAGTAATATATCAGGTATTTACACCCCATGATTCATAAAACTACCATAATAGTCCCTAACATGATATATAAGTGATCAAAAGATTTCCTTTTAGATATATCACCATACGTCACATAGGTCCTCCCTATAAAGAAAAAATATTGAATTGATGTCCTCCCGATAATACTACTAACAACACAGATACTCTACATGGTGAGTAATATTATCACACATATCCCCCTCATGAAATTATAATCAACAACATTGAAAAGGCTCCATGTGACTCATAAAGTCTCACCAAAATATAAAATATAGAATACCTAAAAAGGAAAACATTGGATAATAAATAATGGTCAACATGGGTCATTTAATATTATAGGTTTTATTGGTTTTGGAAAAGTTGATTATTCCCCCACCAATATAAAACCCTATGGAAATAACACTAGAAATAAAGATATTCATTCTATTAGATTTCATGCATCTTATATAAAAATACCTTCCAGAATATATATGAATTAATGATGTGTTGGATTCATACAAAGGGTTGTGCAAGACACAATAACGAGTGTCATCAATTTCCCTTCATTATTCATCTACACAAAAGAAGGGGAAAACATTTTTATCACCCCTAGAAAAGTTTAATGAGGAACAATATTTAGATAATCCATGTAAATAATAAATAACCATGAAAATTTGGTCTCTAACGCCATATTTTATATTGATGTTATCTGAAATATGGAGATAACTAAGTGGGAAACATTCTAATATTAGGGTTGGGAGTCCCAAATGATAGTATTTCACCATGAGGATCTATAAAAATGGAATCATGAATTTATATATTAATTTAAATCACACCATCCTAGATCTTTAGATAAGGAATATTACTTTGAGTATTCATGTTTTATAATATGGAGATCCCACACATCCTCATAATAGTCTTACAAGTTAAAACCCATGAAATATAAAAGTGGAAGAATTTTTATAAAATGATAATCCACATAAAAATCCTTCCATTTACATATAATGAATTATTCTATTACCTATATTACCTCACCAAAAATGTATTATTATTAAATTTATAGTGTTTATAGTAGATAATCATCCATAATATTATAGAAACTATCAGAATAGATCACATGTGTGTACATAATGTACTATAGTTCTCTAATGGATTATTGAATATAAATATCCATTGACCCTGTTAGAGTAAGTAAGTATTATACTACTCCCTTATTTAGTCACCTCTAGAAATAATTTTATATTCTTAGACCTTATGGATCGAATAATACTAAAACATTCCATCATTAACCATTGGCATAATGAATTCAATAACGTAGATCTACCTAAATATAAGATTTTTTATTCTAGTAATTATACACTCATAAAGTATTTAACCCTGACATGGTTATCCACACTTGGTAAAACCTAAAATAGGTGATCAATCCCATCATATATTATATTATAGGCAGACTGAAAGTATTATTTTCTATCCAATTATGATCACCCAATAAAAACTCAACTATAGAAATAGCTTATCTAAATCATTTGGTATGATATAATCCACCATGATAAAAAAAGGATAGTTATTGTATCACTAAATTAACATAGAGATATTTTTCATTTAAAAATCACATCACATATATTTTCTATATATACCACATTGATCATGGGGATGTGCAGGTGGAACTTTTGAACTCCCAATACAACATTGATAACTGAAATTTCATGTCCAATCGACCAAAAATTTCGATAGTAACTATAGAAATAGAAAATAATTTTTAATAATCCCTATATCTCACACTCTAGTAAATTGTTTTTCCATCCCATAGAAGGAATATAACAGCTTCACATTATGAGTTAGTCCACTACCATGGAGATGGACATATACTGAATCACCCCATGATAAGGTCATAAGGGAACTTTCCACTATTTAATCATATAAAAATGTAATGTTCTTTTTTGAAACCCAAATTGAAACCAAAACATGACTAGGTGTACCATGTTCCCCACTATCCAAAATTTGATATTTGAGTATCACATCCTCTAATGGTAGATTTTACAATGATAAAATTCATTATAACATTTCAACCGACGGTGTCCAGGTACAATAACCCTAATGAAATAATATGTGGAAAACATAAACGACATAAATTAGATATTATATGGTCCTTTTATTATTTGGTATATAAATTTAGCCACAAAATCTACCACCAAAATTCATTATATTCATAAAAATAACTCTGTTAGTTTACCTCTACAATGTACATAGTGAATATAACTAACCAATTCAAGTTAAAATATTAAGAGAATGATCATGTAGATTACATCATCACTTAATATAATGTCCTAACATAAAATCATGAGAATAAAATTCTATTAAATAATTATTTTGGGGTGTGAGTGGAGAACATCAGTGATAATTGTTTTCACTATTCTAGTCTTCTTTAAATTAACTATGTAGATTGTGACATCATTCTAAAGAGGATATTGACAAGTTGAATCTATGAATCATACTAAGAATCATTATTATCTAACATATATCCCTATTCTGGGAGAGAATAATTGGTTGTTATTATATATGAACTAGAACCTGAACTAAATTGGATCTATGAAAACTAATATAAAAACCAATTCTAGGAAAACATTAACACTGAAAATGTTGGATAGGGTCTACGTCTTGGGAGTGATTCTAGAACCTCCATTGAAAAGAAAAGGAAAATTTATTATCATTCATGTATTCTTTGTTTATTATTATTCATCTACTACATGGAGAATAACATTCTCATGATTAAACAATTAATAAATCTTGGCATTTTTTTATTGATAAAATATCTAATATCTCTCCTCAACTATATTTTTCATTTAAAAAATAATACAAATGTTTTTTTCATGATATAATAGATCCAAGGAATGATATATAATTAAATTTTCAAATGAGGTGATCCTCGACCATATATCATATGTTTTCCTCCACCACCAATGATGATTAAGATTCTGAGGGAATGAATTTTGTTTACGAAAAAGTGACATAACATTTTGATTACTTGATTGTCTAAAAGATGATCACCTGAACACGTTGGAGTATTCATGAATGGATTAATTAATTTAAATTATCCAAATATATATCATCCTCTCTATAAACATCATCATATTCACAACCCTCCAAATCAAAAATGAATTGGTTTGGAATCGCAAGGATGATCTAGAGCCCTTACATGTGATAAATCAGGTTTGAATCCATATGAACATCAAAAAAATATATATGACCTATCTAACTGTGTAGGAGTACACTAATGTTGAATAATATTTATTCCATAGTTAACATCATTAGAATGGTAGATCACTATAATGATCCATGATATAAATAATATCATTCCACTCCGATAACATTACTCTAATGGTTTTTTATCCAAGAGAATGAATTTCCTAGGAAAACATAATGAATGGGGTTCAATACAAAAAAAATAACTACACTACACAAGAAAATAATGAATGTATTTCATTAATAATAGTTCCAATAACCTTTCTGGATATCATCCAATAATTATGATCCATGACATATTTGGTTGGTTAGTTGTAAGGATGAATTTAAACATTACATCAATTAATTGATCCTCGTTAGTTCTAACTAAGTACCCATGATTCAACCACCACATAAATTCGCACAAATAGATAGAGATATACCCCTTGGGATAAAAATAATTCTCTGGTGTAGAATTATGAAATTTGAATAAAACATACCAATAACATAGCCCGGTTTCACATCTTTGACATAATCTTATAGTCTAAGGAACTTTTATTCTCTCTAATAAGAGATTAATAGTGGCATATATTGTAAATAATTATCGTGTGGGGAACATATTAAAAATATCTTATATTTATTAATATTATATTATAGGAATGATGATGAAACAATACTACCTATCTATACATTCCCACTCTACCTATTAGGGTATCTTAATATCATTTACATCCATCATTGTCTTTATGATAATGTATCTAAGATCAATGGAACCCTAGCCTGAAATCATTACAATCAAGATTACATAGAGATCAATCAAGACTTTTATAATCTTATGATCCTTGTATATGAAAATTTAAAATAAAAGACACTCCGAAAGATCTAATTCATGGGATAATTGTTTTGTATGGTATCCAATACTGATATCATGGTTTTCCAAAAAGATGATGCTTTCAAACTATTACTAGCAAGGTCATGGATCCACATACATATAATAGTCCTAGTTTTATAATATAAATGCATAGTTTACTCATTTAATGGAAGAATTGGTGTGATATATTATGATGTTGACCCATTTGACTCATGTGATACCCAATAAATTGACAATATGTATCATAAGATTGATTGAAACAAACATCATATCAAAAGAGAAGAGTTCCTCATCCCTTATAATTACTTTAATATATCCTTATAATATCCCTATTTTGACAAATTTTTTATTTTTATGTTTCTTTTCACCATATTGTAGAAAAAACTGCAGACCATGTGCACCATTTAACCATGTTATAAATGAATAAATGCACATTGATCACCTAGTAATAATTTGAAGGGTAGGTGTATCTGAAGCCAAGGACTCCCTCTTCTATTTCCCATCAAACAGTTCACTATATAATAATCCCGTAGTGTATCATTGTATTATACCACTGATTACATATAATCAAATAATGAGATGAATGAACTATATTTTTTGATATGCTTGGGATACCATGTTTCAGATGATCACTTATTATAAAATGCATGGCCTCATTCAATAAGATCTATGTTAAAAAAACGGGAATATATTTTTTATTATTCTTCCCAAAAATGGGATTATAATTCCACCATATAAACAAGCATTTCTGTGTAGACATCACCCACCTCAAATCCCCACAATTATGATGAATAAAAATTGGACAAATACCCTCACTGTATTGAGGGAGGTTTTTCCACCACCATTTATAAGATAACATTGATGATCCTTAGTGGTGTAGTCTAACCAATGTCATCATTGATCATTTTTATTATCCCTCTAAATGAACATGAAATATAGGTTGTGTTTATAAAAGACATTATGAAAAATTTGTATGAAACAACAAAAGGATACTAGGAATGGATTACTATGTGTCTATTCCCTGGATTTTCCTTCCTACTAGTCACTATATTTATAAATATAAACCTAAATGAAATATTTAATCTCATAGTTACATTGTAAATGAAATTATTTATCGTTTTTAAAATTAAAAATCATGTATGAGGATTATAACCTCAGGAGGCCAGCTATAATCATATGATTTTAATAAAAGAACAATAATTTTAGATTTAATTTTCTCTTTGATGACATATAAAACTATTAAACAAATGAAGTTGTCCTATTTTTGTCTCCGATTTAATTATTGAATAAAAATAGTCTCCTAAGACCTCACCATAATTGATAGGTACTATTGATACAGTAATATCCATATGCCCCGTGATAATGGCCAAGAAACATCATTTTGGGATTTTCTCGTGGTTAACTTTCTCCTAATAATGTTTTCTATCACTCTCCCTTAGAACGGACCCTTGGTTTTTTCCACCATATCCATGTATTCTTATATGGGATCCTAGTCTGGGTTAACTCGGGTGACCTTTGTACTTCCCTTTCTTTCTTTTAAAGTAATAGTTTTACTGACTCCTTTTCCGATGTGGGACTTTAAATAAAATTTCAAAACCCAATTTTAATAATTGCGAGGACGCAATTTCTTAGTGGGGGAAGATTGCAACGACCCGAAATTTTGAATAAATCTTGTTTCCTAATTTTTTGTGTTGTTTTATTTTATTTTTATACTCAACAAAAATGTTTCATTTGATAACATGAGTATAATTAAAATAAGACCATTGGGTTTCGACTGTTATATGAACATTGGTCAATATGACCGCTGTAAACTAAACGTTTCGATTATTGTCTCTAAATACAAGTCATCTTGGTTAATCAATATAGAAAGAATATTCGATGGCCTCACCCTGTAGTCTTGGACCGACCGAAGCCCATATAAAAGCACTTGGGAAGGAGGTAGCAGCACTAGGCTTTGCTCAGGACCAAACCCAAGCTGAACTTCATCGTGTGAAGCTAGAACGGGATCACCTTTGCGAGAAGTTTAAACTGATAGAAATTACTACTCGTGCGATGTTGGCCGAGCCTCCCTCAGATTCTCTCACCTTAGCACACCTTACACTTAGGTCCTATGTTGGTGTTATAAGGGGCTATGTGACGAGACCGTAGCTTCTTTGTGTAATCCTTTGGGATGAATAAATTATGATTTCTTCCTTTAGTGATGTTTGTGAAATTTCAAATGTCCGGATAATTTTAGGATGTATTTTATTGATGAATATGGGAAAAAATGATATTTTAAAATATTTAAGTAAACCTTAAATAATTAATGATGTGTAATGATTTTTAAAAAATGTTCTTCTACAATTATGTTCAGTACAAAATTTAGAGTCTAATAAGATCAACTTGATTTTTGATGAATAGTAAATTATGAATAGTGATTTTATGAATAGTATTAGTAATTTGTCCAAATGGATTAGTAATCTCACTTAATGAAAGTATTAATATAATCTAGGCACCTTGATTAAGTAACGTGATTCAATAAAATGGTTAAATAACGGTTTCATAAATTATTATTCAAGTATTAGTTTTTTCAGGTGAATAGTGTTTTTTAATTGAAAATTAAATTAAAAATATTTAGAAAATTATTTTTATAAAATTGATTGCATTTTTGAAGTCAGAGCATCGATATTATGTTAAGGTAAATTTTGGGGTTTTTTCTAAAAAAAATGAATTTTTGGTGAATAGTGTATTTATTTAAAAAATAAATTAAAAATATTTAGAAAATTATTTTTATAAAATGGAGTGCATTTTTGAAATTAGAGAATTGATATTTGGTTAAGGGGAAATTTTGGGATTTTTTTGAGAAAGTTGAATTTTCACTGAATAATAAAAATACAGTTTTAGGGTTTTGGTATGTTTAATGACATCATAACTATGTCATGATGATGTCATGAGATATTTTATGGGTTGGAAGAACAAAGGTGGTGAATTATTCTATTGGGGGCCCCATGTTTCCTACCTTCATGGGAAATATCTTGGGAGAGCACATGGTTTTGAGAAACCCACTTATGAGGTGTCTCTTGGCCATTAATGCCTTGTCCCCTCACTTTCCCTATAAATACCAAGCCATGCTCTCATCCTTTGGACTCCAAAATCATTCAAAACGAAGTTATGGTCTCCTTAACTCTCAATGAGTCCTCACAAGGTGACCTAAAGCTCTCAAGGTCCAAACCATTGAGTTTTAAGTGTTGCATTTTAAGGTAAGGGATCTGACCCCCTCTCTATCTTTTCAAGTGATCTCTTTTATGTCATATATTTTATGATCCATGTTCTTGTGTTGGAGGATGTTATTATATATTAATTATAATTTTTTTTTATTTTCAAATGATGAGATACCCCCTCTTACTCTCATCATTTCATTTTATGAAAGTTTAAGTGGCGCCGTTAGGCTGCCGAAATTTTTGTAACAGATTCTTTCACCATTCTCATTTTCAAGTTCTATTTTTTTGTCAAGTCTTTCAAGTTCTTTTTTTATTATATTGGGGTATGATATATTTATCTATCATACTGATCTTTTATTATCATATGATGATAGACCCCAGTTGATCTCTTCAATTCGGTATTTTGAAGTTTTAAATCGCACCGTTAGGCTGTCGAATTTTTAAGTGGTTCTTTCACCCTCCACATTTTTTTGAAGTTCTATTTTCATGTCAATTATTTAAAGTTATTTTGTATTATGTTAGGGTATGATCTCTATATATATCATACAGATCATTTATGATCATATGATGAGAGACCCAATTTGATCTCTTCAATTCATTATTTTGAAGTTTAAGTGGGGCCGTTAGGCTGCCGAATTTTAAAGGGATTCGTTCACCTTTCTCATTTTTCAAAGTTCTACTTTCATGTAAGTCTTTCAAGTTCATTTTTATTATGTTGGGGTATTATATCTATATATATCATACTTATATTTTATTTTCATATGATTAGAGACCCTATTTGATCTCATCGATTCATTTTCTCAAGTTTAAGTGATGCCTTTAGGCTGCTGAATTTTCATAAGAGAAATCTTATTTTTGTCTTCCTTTCATGTTCTTAATTTCAAATGGTACATCTTTCAAATTTCATAACCATTGTCATATGTACTTCATATTCTTTCCCTCTACTGTTTATGGGTCATTTATGAATGTTTGACCCATGTCCTCTCTCTTTTCAATGTTTTCTAAAACCTCGAAACGTAGCCGTTATGCTGCAGAATTTTCGTCTCAAAATGCATCTCTCTTTTCTCAAAATTATTTTATGTTATAATGTGAATACTAAAATATCTTATTTATACAGGGGTATTCGCATATATATCAAAATGTTCTATTTTAAATTCATGGATTTACATACATGAGACTCGCTCTACCCTTCCGTGGGTTTAAAGTGACGTAAAGATCCTGTCTTTAAAGCAGTTTTTAAAATGTTATGATTATGAAATGAAACCCATTTATTTTATGGTATATGGGTTATTTATGAAATATTTGATGATGATATATGTGGATCACATGATAATAAAGGCAAATTTAATGGTGCACCCTGATAGCGCTCCAATGCATTGGGTAATGATGTAACCACTAGAGATTAAAATTTTCATGATACCTTGGTGAATAACCGTGGTAATTTTCAAATGACACCTTGGGGATGGACCTTGGTGATATGTTCACGATTGTATATGTTAAATTATGTAGCCACATCTTAAAGTTATGAAAAATGTTATTTTTATTATCATATGCCTCATGATTTCTTTCTCATTCCTTAAAGTTCTTTTTCATGACATTGTTGATGTATCTCAAGTTCACATGTTAGATGGTTCCCCTTGTTTCCATTACTGGGCCTTCTGCTCACCCTTTCTTTTGATGTATGTCCCCTGGTTATGAGATACAGTAATTAACCTAGGATGAACATAAGGAGAATCCTTTCAAGTGTTTAAGAAGAATGTTTTTTTTTGTTTCATGTATTAAGTTCCTAGTTTCCAAGACACTAAACCTTAAAGATCCTCAGTTTTGTATAATGTAATGAAAGTTTATGTGACAAAAAATGTGGGATTCTATAGTCATACCATGTTTTTCAGATGGGGGGAGAATGATCTTAGTATTTTAGTATGATATGGAGATTAAATCATTGAGTGTTGTTCATCCCCTGGTTTTTTTTCATGTTCCCAAATCTGTTTTCATTTGAATTTTATGGATTAAAACATGCTTGAGACATAGAGTTTTCTATTAATTTTGTACTCGGTACCAAGCCTATATTTAGTCTCACTTATAATATGATACACGTTCAAGGTCTCTATGTATATAATGAAGACAGAAGACGGGGTGTGGATTGAGTCCTTTTAAAAATCATCACAACTTTGAAATGCCCCTCTTGAAATGAAGTGATACTTTTATTATCACTAATTTCAAGTGAGAAATATAAATAAATAAAGGAAATGATCATAATAATTTATAGTTGATCAAGGCATAAAAATCCCCTAGCCCACAACTCCAATGCTATAATCCATGAGCATAGTGATTTACAATAGTTGTTACTCTTATCATAAGACCTTCCAAAGATGACTATATGATATTGACACCCTATAAGGATTTTACATGGCCTTATGGTTCATTTATAGGGAACCAAAATATCCATAGCATATTTAGAGAAGCTAAAACTCCACCAAGACAGAGTTCGAGCGCTGACGCTCAAATAAATCAAAAGATATTGATTTATTGATTGTACAAGTGGAAATTCACAGTTGTAGAATTAATAGAAAAATGAAATCAAATATCCAATATAGAACATAAATATCAATAAAATAATCTCCAATGTTGATAAAAATTATTCATATTTAAATTGTATCAAATAGATCAAAAAATTCTTGTGAAATTTTCCTTCATCATTACACAGTGAGAGAATATGAATGAACAATGAAATATTTCTCTCTTCAAAAGTTTCGAGATTTAATATGAATATTTGCAGCACCTTCCTTTTAAAAGATTATTCACCTCTCTTATTTTCTTTTTTATGTATTTTCATTTCCTTCTACAGAGATATATATATATATAATAAATATCCATAAGTTGTAACAATAGTCCTATTCCTTAGGATACTCAAAATAAATATAGTTGATATCCTTCATAAATATACAAATGAATAGGGTATTTCTATTGGCTCTTGATTTCTGTATAATAAATCTCTAATAAATGCATTCAAAATAATATTAATAACTACTCTAATAATATCTCTATTATAATATCATTGTTTAACAATTTAAAAAATATATTTGAATCCATTAAAATCACATTAAATAAATTCAAAATAGTTCCTTAAAGAATAACCACACAATTTATAATGAATATTTGAAATAAAAGTCTGTCATATATAGTTTTAACGTACCTTGTAAATAAGATCCCTTGCATGAGAGCCTTCGAATAATTTGAAAAATATATTTATAATGATCTTTAATACTAAGAAGTCCATTGATGAAATTGTAGAAAATATCATGAATATAAAATAACATCATTGAATAGTTGATTGTAGGGTTTCTTCATGTAAAAAAACACCAAATGTAGGGTCCAACTATGTAATATATTGTTCTATTATGTAGCGTAGGGTTAATTTTGATACTGTAATGTTACTTATCCATAAATTCATCTCTACACAATGCAGGGATAAAAAATAAATTGTAGGGATGATGATCCATATGTTAATCCTTTCTAGTATAAAATCCTGAAAAAATAGATATTAACCATATATTCAACTTTCTCGAACGTTGGGTTACAAAGAGTTTTTCCTGATACTAATGTTGGGTTTCTGATAGATATTAAATTTTTTTAGCATTGTGTAGGGTTGATTCCTTACATTACTTTCATTAGTGTAGGGTGAGAACATTACTTCCCAATAATGTAAATATCCTAACCTCATACATCACAGACATTTTTTATCCCTTTATTAAGAAGATTCAACCTTAATCCCACTACACATATTTTTAGTAAATATCCATATCTTTATAATGATTAAAGAATCAAATAAATCTGACCTCTACAACTCCAACTATCTTTGAAAAATTGAGGTAATAAAATTTTGGGAAAATTGCTGCTGGAAAATTTCATTCCCAATTTTAAGATAATTTATTGACCTTCCAAGTGACCTTTGTAGCTCTAAATGTAAACTGAACTAATAAAGATAAAAATGTATTATTTCTCTATAATTATGTTTTTAGTTATTTAGAAATGTATATAAGTTGCAGAAATATAAATAATATTTGATTTAAAATATGTTCACTAGATAGTAAAAAATTGCTTTAGATATTTTAGTGAATTTTAAGTGTATCGAAAAATCCTTTTCAGACATCCACAAAATAAAATTATATTTATATAAACTCTTTATATATCTAATGGTAAATTTTTTTTAAAAATCCCTTCAATGAATCTTTTGATATCATCAAAATTCTAAATTCAAATTATGTTAAAAACGACAATATCACTTTTTACAACTTTTAACAACTTTAGTGAATTTTTTCACGTCTAAAACATATGAATAGGTTTTAGAGGTAAAACCGATGAAATGAAGATAATATTAATATTTTTCCATAAGAATAAAATCTAAAATAATCTGATCAATTTTTCTTCATATATAAAATAAATACATTAAAGTAATAAATCTGAAACACATAACAAATTAACTAAAAAACAAATATTTTCAGGTTGAAGTAATTATCAAAATTAAATCAAAATTTTAATGACAATGATTCACTCAACAATCAACCAATTTTTTAGAATTAAAAAACTCTAACTTACTAAAAACCATTTCTGACGCTTTTTTTAATGATAAAAAAAATATTATCTTGAGTAAATGAAATAATACAATATATTACCCTTTTAATAATGAATTTAAGTACGAGATTTTTGTAAAAAAAAATAAATAAATAAAAATAAAATATAATTGGGAAAACTAAATTATCCTCTAAATTTTTCAAATACGTCCTCCGTGAATAAATAATTTTTTTAAACATATATAATATTTGATAAATAAATTTTTCAAAAACATTTTATGTTTTAAAATCTTCTTTTTGTAATTAAAATTTGAAAAATATTTTTTTTATGTTTTTAAAAATTAAAAATATATTTTTCTATGTAATTTAATATTTAAAAAATTAATTTTTTTATGTATTTTAAAAATTAAAAATTAAATTTATATGTACTTTAATATTAAAAAAATAATATTTTTTAGGTATTTTAAAATTTATAAAATAATTTTTTTAAGTATTTGAATTTTTGGAAATTAATTATTTTAACTATTTAAAACATGAAATATATTTATATTTATATAAATATATAAAAAAATATTTAAAATTTGAAAATGTGAAAATAATTAAAATTTGAATAATTTTTTTAAACATTATAAACATGGGGTATTTCATATTATGTTCCACATTCATACAACAATATTAAATCCCCCTAAATTTTATCTTCCATCAAAAAGATAAAAAAATATATTCAAGGTGCCATCAAATCATATATAATGTTTTTAAATGAATATGAGGGGATTGAAATTAATGCATTAAAACATTTTATTTGTACCATAATAATGAAATATTTAAACACGTGCTAAATATTTATAATAACTCCCCCTAAAACCATGAGTAAATATTTTTATAATTTAATGAATTTAGATAAATGATTTTCAAATAATTCATGTAAAATAATTTTAAATAATAAATAAATAAATACAATAATAAAAATAATAAAGCATTTAAAATCTATTTAATTGAAGTAATTTCAAAAAAATTAATTAAATGTTTTTCAATTATTTTTAATAAAATTTTACATATTCTATAAATGACCAAAACATTTTAATCTTATGATATAATACTTTATCAGAAACATTAAGAGATTAATTTAGCACATGCAATTAATTTAAATATTCAGTCCTTAAAAACATGTTTACACACAGGATAAATATTTATATAAAATCATAATTTCACATTTTATGAGCATTTATATCATAATTAAACGTAGATGAATAAAAGATAAAACATTTTAAAAAAAATTGCAACCCTATATAAAATATTTATTAAATTTAAATAGAATATGAAATTTGAAAATAAGAAACTTTTAGGATTAAGAGAACCATATCTAATGATTTTTCTATTCCATATAAAATGAAATAAGAATATAATATAATAAAATTATTTTCATGAAAACCACTTAATGATGTAATAATTATGTTCAGTGATGCATACTTGCAATGTATCAAATATAGTGAATTTAGGGACACATGTACTTTTGGGTCCAGTAGTGTTAGAAATTAATGATTTAGGTAACCCAATAGGTTTATTTTGGTCAACAATGTTACAATTAAATCTAGTTAATGCTTTTGATTAATGAACGTGCTTGAACCCAAAAAAAATTTGGTTTTATAAAATAATAGTCATTAGCATAACGTCCAGTAATACCCCAATAAGAAAATATAATTGTACAATATCTTTTCTTATTTGAACCAGGAACAAAATAGATTTTATACAATTTGGTCATTTCTTCATTACCTCCAATACCAAATTTTCCTTGGTGAGTTTTATTTTTTCCAAGAATTTGGTTCAAATAATCATCTACCATAATATGCATGATGGAATATTACTTTAAATTTTAAAAAACATCACAAAAATCGTTAATTATATTGTAATGAAGAGCATATGAAATTTTGGATGAATTTGACCTCAAATCAACATTCTGTTTTGATGAAATTTAATTATCAATTGAAATATAATCATATGACTTTGTAAGATTTATATTCTCTATTATTAAAAATTAAAATGTCTCTTGAAGCATAATGAAAATACTATAAAGTTAATATTAATAAAAAAAATTCACAATTAGATATTTCGGAGAATGAAGATCATACCTCATCAACATGAGCCATATGACATAGATTAACATTTTGATTTCCTTGCTCATCTTCTGAATGTGTAGTAGATTCATCACATGAATCTTCATATGCATTATTAGTAGCCTTCAGGGATTTCTTTCCTTTGTGTTTACATTCTTCTTTCCTTTGAGCCTTATGAAATTCAAAATCATGTCTCAAATAACCTTTATTTTTACACACATAACATCTGTCTTATTTCTCTTTATTCAACATCAATTTATCTTTTCTGCTTTTATATATCATGCCTAATTTTTTTTCAATATGTGGTATATCCACACTTGAATCCAAATGGATAAAATATGAATCATAAATTTCATACATTGAATCTTTGAGTGATGTTGTTACCATTTGTTAGAAATAAGATTTCCATCTTCTACTTACATCTCTACTTTATACATCATCATGGGTCCGATCAGTTATTACATCATTAATTCTTATAAGACTAGGGATTGTCGAGTAGTAGATAAAATATAATTCCACATATAAGGTAAAACTATAAGTACAATTAACTTCTGGTCTGGTTCTGGAATTGGAGTTCTCAAGGAAACAACATCATTAACCACTTATGTTAATCTTCAATTCATCTGACTTGTGCTCTAATATCCCTAAATCCTAAATGCGTCAATTTTTTTTTTCCATTATTGTAACTTAGTTGTCTGATTCTATCATTTCTATCATAGACTACTATAATAGTTTTCCACATCTCATCGACATTATAAAATAGAGAACAATGGTTAAATTCATCAGGACCAAGACCACATATAATTTCTTTTATGGATTTTGAATTAATCTCATACCCATCTTCCTTAGAAGCATCCCACTTTTTTTGTTCTCTATGGATTTCTTAAGATTTGAAAATCATCATATAAACATTGATAACTAGATTCATTAAATATATAGTTATTCATGATTTCCAACATCCATATTTATCATCATTAAAATAGAAAACATGTGTCATCGACATACCTTCTCTAAAATTTTCCATTTAGATTTGTCTTTTTGTGATGATTTAACATAGGCTTGTTAGAGCCAACCGAAATCAGTAGAGCCCTGCCTTTGATATGAACATTTAGGTTGTGATTTCTATAATGAAGACAAAATATGGGGTTAATTGAGAAATTTTAAAAATCTTTTATATATTAAAACATCCCTCTTTAAATAAAGTGATCATCTCTTTCTCTATTAATGTCATGAAAGTAGCAGAAATAAATAAAGGAGAACACAAGGATATATAGTGGTTCCTAGATTATAAATACCATTGTACACTCCACTAATTATCTACTCCAAGATCTTGGTTTTTTACTACTTGGTCATAACATCAGAAGTCCTTCCACAAATGAGTATAGGTCGTAGACACATTACAAGGATTTTACAGGGCCTTCTGGTTATTTTATAGGGAACCTAAATATCCATAAATTAGTCTATGAATCTCTCATTTCACCATGACTGATTCTGAGAAACCGGTAATTAAATAATTCAAAATATATTGATTTGTTTATGGTATAGGTTTAACTTCACAGTTTTAGCAGCGACTGAAATATAAAATCAAATCATTAATAAAGCTCACCAGTAGCAAGAAAATAATATTAAATGTAGATCATGATTCTTCAGCTTTAGAAAGTATAAAATATGTCAAATAATGTTTCTGAGACCTTCCATGTTGGTTACACCATGATGGAATAGTAATGAATAAATAATTATTTCTCTATTAAAAATCATTGTTCTTTAATGTGAATATTTTCATTATCCTCTTTTTAACAAAGTATTCACTTCTCCTCTATTAATCATTGTGTATTTTATTTTCCTACCAGATTGAGATAAATATATAGAATAAATATCCAGTGGTTGTAAGAGCATTTCTCCCTATTTGGATACTATAAATAAGTAGATTTACTATCCTTCATAAATTTCCCCATGAATATCATAACACCATTGCCACTTTATTCCTATAGAATAAATGACTAATAAATTAATTCAAAATAAATTAAATAACTTATAAAATTATATCTCTATAATAATAAAATCATTGAAAAATTTAAAAAATACATTAAATATTATTCAATCTAATTTAAATATATTTGATATACTTCTTGAAAAAATAGCTGCACAATAAATCATAAATATTTGAAATTAAAATTATTCGAAGATATTAGTAATATCCATTGTAAATTGTAATGAATTAATCTATACCATGTGAGAATTTTAATAGGTCATATAATAGATTTATAACAATCACTAATACAATTAATAACATTACAAATAATAGGTTAAACTATAATGTATATAAAACATCATCGTTCAAAATTCAAACATAGTGTTTATTCATGTAATGAAAAATATCAAATGTAGGGTTAAAATACATAATGTATGGTTCCTTTTAATAGTGTATGGTTTCTCTGTGTAGTGTAGGTTTCCTTATCCATATGTTCATATAAACATAATGTAGGGATCAAAAAGTAACATATGGATGCTGATCTATACGTTAATCCATGAATGAATAAAAACTAGAAAGTAACATTGATTAACCAAAAATTCAACATCCTGAACATTGGGTTGAAAACAATTATTCTAAATTCCAATGTAGGTTTTAGGATTCATATAAAAAAAGTTCAGCACAACTTAGGTTTGATTCTTTATGTTATGTTTATCATCATATGGTATGAACAATGTTTCCAGAAAATGTAAACATCTTAACTGCATACGCCACTCAAATTTTTTAGACCTTTATCCTTTGATTCAGAAATAATCCTACAAGACATATATTACTAAAATATCACAACATTAAAAAGAATTAATTATTCGAATCAATCTTATTTCTACGACTCATAATATCTTCTAAAAATATAATCAGTAACATTCTTGAAAACTGCAGCGGGAAAACTCCATTCCTAGTCATCAGATAATTTATTGACCATCCAAACAACTTTTTTAGAATTATATGTAAAATGATGAAATCAAGATAATCTAATATTATTTCCCTCACCTTACGTTACATGAAATTATGACATATGTAGATGTTTTATAAAAATAAATAGTATAAGATTTCAAATTATTTCAATGTACATTAGAAAAAATGCTTTAGAAATTTCAGTAATTTTTAGAGTATCAAAACATCCTTATTAGACTTCCACATAAACAAAAAGTTTTTAGATAAACTTTTTATATATCCAACAGTATAATGAAAATGTAAATCCATCCAATTTATCTTGATATATCAACATAATTCTAAATTGACTTTTAGATGAAAACTGAAATATCACACGAACAAATTGTGACAACATCAATAAATTTGTTCACTTACAAATGAATTTAATTGAATTTTGACATAAACAGATGAAATGAAGATAATATTAATATCTCTTAAATAGAATAGAAACCATAAGAATCCAATCTATATTTATTCAGATATAAAATAAAAACTTCAAAGTAATAAATCTGAAACAGATAGCAATTTTATTAGAAAAAAATTTACAAGTTGATGTAATTATAAAAAATAAATCAAAATTAGAATGACACATATCGATGGAAAAAATAGTATAACTATTTATTTTAAGACTCTATTTGATTTTTTTGGATAAAGGATTTATTTAATTGAGTTTTTTCTATATGAAGCGGCTATTATTCTTGAAAATAATGTTGATAGTTAACATTTGTTTCCATTTATTAGAGAATAATCAAATGATTTATGATAAATATTAAGTACTTATTTCCATGGATTGATTATATATTTGAGTATTTAAAAGGGTTTGAGTTGTACATAATGATTGATGTTCAGTCTAGTTATCAATGAATGAAAATGAAACTATCTAATATCTTAACGACTTCTTAAAAGAGTAGGTATGTCCAATTTGAGTACCTTGTTAAGAATTTTGGTCTAAATAATGGTTTGATAGTGTCTATGGAACTATATAATATGATATTACATGATTACTTTAACTCCATCCTTGTAGTGTTTGTTGATAAAATCCGGGTTTACTCTAAAACTGAGGAGGATTATGTGTATCATCTATGAGAAGTTGATAATGATTTTATGGATAACCTAATTTTTCCTAGCTATAAAAATTGTTTTTTTGACTGAAAAAGTGAATTTATTTGGACATTTGGTCTCATCTTATGGTATTTAAATCCACCATTGAAAGGTTTAGTTTTTTATGAAATTTTAATAAAAAATTAATGAATTTGTGATTCAATGAATCTTATTTTAATTAGGGTATTCCCGCTAGTTCATCACAGATTTCATGAATTCATATTTTCCAATTATTTCTTTTAATCCTATGGGAATAATTCTCATGTTGGATATTAAATTTCACAATTCTATTGCTGATTTCTTTCACCATTAACATCAATTCCACTATTGACTTTTTTACTAGATAGGGATGAATATGTGGTCTTTTATGATGCATTGGGTTTGTGTTTTGGTTGAATTATTATTCCGGGATATCACAAATTGGTATATGTTTCTATATATTTTTTTCTACACAAGACATAATATACTAATAATGATATTTTAATCATAGTTATGATTCATTACCCTTATATTTTCCACATTATATTTCATAAAAATTGATTTCCATCTATTCTGATGAAAATGTATTGAGTTACATCATCTATCTAATAGATTTGATTCTTTGTCACAGATTATGGGAAGAGTACCTGTAATCTTTTTTTCTGTAGGTTCCCTAAACCTCTAACCAATAGAATTTTTTTTAATCCTTGGGATTGAAACTTTCTATTCATTCAATGAAACAACCATTAGAATAGTGGATCATGATATATCACTTTTATTGAATGCATTTGGTAGTCTGAGGGGATGAGACATTGATTTTTTTGAAACATGTTTTGTTGACCTCATTTATCCTCCAAAAATTCATCTCAATCAGTAGATCAATGATTCATTTAATGATATTATAGATTACCTTTATGGCGGGGACACCATTAGGGAGTTGTCTTAATCTCATGGGGGATAATTGTTTATGAAACATGTAGGTCATATCTTCCCCTCTGAGAAAAGGTGTGGTGGGGGATATCATAATTTCTAGTGGGAGGTACATCTTGGAACCATGAATATGTTATATAACATAAATTTAGTATTATAGTGGACATGATTAAGATGAAAAATTTATAATTATGTTTTTAATTGTTATACCAATCAGTGGGTCATGGTCGAGCACCAAAAACCTACGGGTCTTCCTTATCCTCTTCCTTGGACGACATAGTGGTGGGTGGTGATTTCTATGTATCTCATCGCAGGGATTTTGCATTACCCATTAAAGAAAAATGTGATATGTGTCTTTATATATTGGTTAATATGATCCCCAGTAGTGATAGAAACAAATTTCAGGACTTGGGAAGCCTATATTCACATAGTATCATTAGGTTTTATAGACTTCCATATATTATAGTCTAGGATTTTGATTAGTGTTTCACTTCATGTTTATGGGGAGGCCTCCAAGAGGATTTTGGATCACATATTATTTTCATCAATTATTATCATTCATATATGGATAGATATATAAAATGATCTATGATTATTCTATTATATATTCAATGTTCTTTCATTTTTCTTTTTTTTGGAGCTTGTGGAATCCAATTCGGACAAGTTGATTTTTCCTGAAATAATTATTTCCAGTCATCCATCATGACAAAAACCTATGAAGGATTATTTTTTCATTCCATTAAAACATTATTTTTTATTGAGAATGGTGAGAATTCTATGGATATGATTATTTTTTAACAATAGAAGTCTTCTATGTATCGGTTGACTAATCAGAGAGTGAAGATGTGTCAAAGATGAAAATTTTATTATGACAATCATCATTGATTTCAATTTCATTTTTAGATGGTAAAAAACTATTTTTGAGAGTTTCACATATTTTTTGTCATTGAGTAATGTAAAACATGAATTTTTTTACAATCATACATGGGACCACTTGAGGTTGTTTATAAAATTGGTCTGGTGCCTTACTGTTAGTATTTATTACATCAGTTTACATTGATTGAAAATGTGATTCATGAGTGAGAACTCCTACATTTTCTCTCTGAAAACTTTCATGTATTTAGTTGGAATGACATTTATATAGAACATGATTTATCCCTCAATGAAAATCAACAACATATTTTTTATTTTAAGATGAAGTTTCTTCATGAAATATCCACACCAAGGGTCTGTTTGTTCTAGCATTAGGTTTTTTTATTCACATGAGACCTGTAAGTGTGAGGGACTAATGAGAGAAATGTAACACATATAATTTTTATGGAGTCTTATTGATGCTATTTTTGTTGTAATAAATCATTTATGGTGAGGATGTTATAACATATTATTACTCAATATACTGTAATTTTGGACCCTGTTTGGATGATCAATTGAATGGTTTTTGTTTCAAGTCATTTTTAGAGACATTTTAAAAAATTGGATTTTTGGGGAGACTTGTATTGTTATAACATGGTTTTGGAAAACTATGTGGTTTCCCCAAGTTAACTATGTTCTCTATTAAATTGTCATATAGGGTATTTCATGGTTAGTGCTTGGTTTTCCAAAACAACATTTCCTCCCATCCAAACCATGTGTCGTTGGGTATTGGTATTTTACTTGGTGGTAACATTTTTTGATTAACCATGTCTCTAAACGATTAACCCATTATAGATTCCATGTGATGGCTAGAAATTATACATGAAAATAAAACTAACCATATCAATTAACCAATAATCCTATGGTAATTAGTTTTCAACCCAAATTGTTCTAACAATAATCATATCCCCATGTTATATATCCAGAAAAAATAATAATTAACCTTAATATAAATAATTTTATTTTGGAGACTCTCAAGAGGTTAATTTATGTTAGATTGAAATTTTGATGTAGATGCTAAATTACAAGAGGGGGTGAATTGTATGATTTAAAAATTTTATTTTAACATTATGGAAAAAAAATGTTTAATCAAGATAAACTATGTAAATTCAAAAAGACTCATTTAGTTCAAATAAAAAAACTTTCTAGGTTCAAGAAATATTGTTCCAGAAATGATTCTTAAAGAATGTTTACAAGGAAAAGATTCTACCTTAGCATGTATAATCTTATTTATCAAAGTACACAATATAATGAATATGTATAAGAATGATATAATTTCTTTCTTTATCAAATTACAGCGGAAATAAACATGAAAAAAACTGGTAACAAGTATGAAATCTTCTAAGACAAAGATTAAGGTATTTGACCACCTTGGATAATGGTCCATTGATTTATTCATTTTTGTAAGTCTACCTTACCCACACAAGGGTAAGCCCCTCAATAGAAATATCAAAGTATTTCCTGTTATCCCTGCAAGCCCTTGGATATTTGGGTAGTTGCCACATCGGTCTTTCTATCCCTAGTTTCTGTTGAATATTAAGTTATTCGGCACCTCAGTCTTCTTATCCATGGAAGCCCTCAATTTTACTCATCAACAATCCATGATGCACAAAGAATGTTGAATAAGGTGTTAAGTAAGTACAAAACATGAGTTTCACTCTCTATATATAACTTCAGCAGTATGTAATCTCTATAGTGATGGAATATATGATTATTAGTAGTGATCCTACTCAAATGACCACCTATTTATTGGAAATTATCCAATGGTTGACTTCCTCCTCCAATGGTCATTTTTTTCTCTTGAATCTCTATGAGACCTACACACATTTTACTCAAATGAAGGTTAGTTATAAACGGATTGTAAGACATCGTTTCATAACAAGTGTAAAGAAAATGAACTTACATAGACAATTCTATTTTTCCAAATCTAAGGGAAAATAGAATTCGAAATAAAAAATTTGATGAATTTAGAGTCTGAATTTTTTTGAATTCAGAGTATAATTCTGAGAAATTCAGTGTTGGAGTTTTATGGAATTTGATGTTAGATTAATAAGGAATTCAGAGTCATAATTATGAGGAAATTAGAGTATGAATTTCAGAGAATTTGGATTCCAGATTTTATATTATTCAGATTCTGATTTTAATAGAATTAAGTGTCTTGATTTAAGAAAATTCAAAGCCTGAATTTCAGTGATTTAAGAGTCTGGGTTTCAGAGAATTCAGAGTTTAAATTTATGAGAATTACGAACCATATTTTCATGGAATTTTGAATCATAATTTCAAGGAATTCTGAACATGAAAATAGAATAATATATGTCTATGAATATATAAAATTATGAAGTTTTATATGTGTAACTGAATTTTAGAATTCATAATAAAATGTGTTAGATTTAGAAATAATATAAAAAGAATAATGAAAACATTGGTAATGATTAAAATTTACTTAGAGAAGATGAATTTTCCTTATAAAAATAATCTTGAGAGAAAAACAATTTTCCTTAAGATAAATAGTTTGTGATTTTCCAAACATAGAGTAATAGAAATGTTATAAGGAAACCATATTGACTCAATAATCTCCCCCTTTTTGGAAATCGCAATCATCCTTATGAAAAATAATGTAAGTTCTAATATTTTTTCTTTATGAACACATAAGTAAAACATATCTCCCTTTACATATGAATCATGGTGAATATAACTAACTCCCCTTTGGTTTTGAAATCTCTAAGGATCGTATTCTTGACATCCATAAAGATATTTTACTTTTTATTTCATAAGTAAATCTTCTTAGATAACCCCCCCTTTTATAGAATCCCCCTTACATATGGAATTTTCTTCTTTACAAAGTATTATTTTAATCATTCCTTTCTCCCCCTATGCAATTTTCAAAAAGGGAAAAAGGAAATTGAAAAGAATACGGTACCTAAAATATTAGTACTATAAACAAATTATGAAGAAATTTTTTTTTATTACGATTGAAAGAATATCTACAAAAAAAGAAACAAAAAAATGATCGTATTAGAAAATAAATTCATATTTCTTTATACTTTATTATTAAAATCTTCACGGTGGTTTTCAGCTTCTTAATCTCTTTCTGATCTTCTTCAAAGTGCTTGAAAAACTGTTCCTAATCCACATTTTTCTTCTCCAAAACATTAATTTTTTATTCACGAGCCTTAAGAATTTCTATATGAGTCATCAACAGTTCTTCTTTCTTACTAAGCTTTTATTAGAACTCAATTCGATGATCTCTTTCCATATTCAGATTCAAAGCCACAGAATAATGATTCCCATTTACATCCTTGTCTTCCTATATCTGAACTATTTCTTTATGACTAATCTTCGCATCAAAACATGAATTATAGTCTTTGATCTTGACATATTAGGTATCAAAATAATCCTTGGCATTGTCTTGAAAGTCCTCAAATATTGTTTAAAATTCAATTGTCTTCCTTCAACACTTTGTGATTTCCTTGCACAACCTTGTATGGGTATAATACTCAATAAAGAATGTTTTGGAATCAGGTTCAGGCTTAACATACTAATCCATAATCAAGGAAACAAAATCTAATTTCTGATTTAATGGGTGCTGAAGCATCTTGTACCTTTATTTTATAATTGGAAACAAAGGAATGATATCAACCAACTTCTTTAATTATTAGACCACAATTTCATGTCCATTATAAGAATATTCTGAATCAGATTATCTAGATGGTGAGGATTTTTTCTCTATCACTTCATCTATTCAATTTGACAAACCACTAACATTGTTATTTTCCACCACGTCTTTTCCCGTTGTATCAACCAACACGTGTTTTCCATTTTCAGTTCATGGAATGATCTCTGTTCCTTTTAGTGATTCATGTTCACTATCTGATATTTGAACCATTTTTTCATCCTCATCATTTTTTTCTTATCATATTCCACAATGTAATATTGTTGTAAAAATTTATGATTTTTATTCTATTATTTAGTCAGTTTTTTACTTCTTCATGACCCTCTTCTTCTTTCCTTGACGTTGAATGTTTTGAGTATTTTTTTTGAGAAGCATGGATTTATAATTCCATTGAAGACTATCCTTCTAATGATATACATAATCCTACCTTATGACATCAATTGTGTCATCTCATTCCTCCTTTCCTTCTCCTTCTTCTTCAACATTCTCTTCCTGCACAATTTATTCATCATGATCATGTTCTAGAATCACTATTTTCTTTCTTGGAGTCTCCACAGGTACTGGTTCATTGAGAAAGGATTCTGGTTCTAGAAGCTACCCAAAAGCATTCTCAGTATCATTGAGAAGATATTGAATAACCTCATCTTCATACATTTTATTCTTTTGCTTATTCTCTAATTAATTCTTCTAAAATTCCTCAGCATTCTTGACTTATAATGCTTTTACCTTAGTAGGATCCAAGCCAAATCTAGGATACCCTTCCATCTTATTCGTCTAATATTCTCCCCACTTGGTAAACACTTCTCTGTGTTGATATTTGCCTTTATGTATTTTGGATGTGGGGATTGGGTTTCCTGAACTATAGGTGTTTTTTATTTCACTTTAGGTTCCTTATCAATTCTCCTCTTCCCACCTTTCATGGAATTCTTAGCCACATCCATTTTCATTGATAATGAATCTATTTTAGATTTTGATAAATAATTTAATTCTCCGGATTCATAATTGAGTCCAACAAATATTCTTCTCATGGTATCATCACTAAGCAACATAACATTAAAATTTATTGGCTTAGAGCTACACATAATTTTGAACGAATCATGACAATGAACTATGAGCTTGGAAAGAATAGTCGGACACATAATAATCTGATACTTCTTATTTATGTACTTGATATTTTAAAATGTAAAAATCATAAACTAGACAAGGCTAATATTCATATGGTTTACCAAAAAACCCATAAGATAAATTTTGCTCTTCTTCAGGGTGTCCTTATCCCATTTTCATAGAATGATAAACCCCTAAACCCATAACTCTACAATTCTAAATTTTGTATAAATGTGGTTGATATTCAGTGTCTTTACCCTTGAAAAACCATGTAAATATATAGACTTATCATTACCAAACATCATGTTATATCTGGTAGCTTATGGGTGATAAATTCAGGTTCTCCCTCATAAAAAACACTTATGATATTAGCTGTAAAACTGAAAGAAAGAGATTATTTTTTCACATAACTCTTAAAATAATACATATATTTTCAATATTGAAAAATAAATATGCAGTCTCATAAAATTCTAGGAGAAACTATGGATACATCGGATCATATCCCTTTGGTTATCATACACCCAGACTCTCCTATCTATTCAACTTGATATTTTTTAAATAAGAGAATCATAATTGGAAAAGAACATCAGATCAACTAACCTTTCCCTATAGATTTGACATGCACATATTTTATTTATAGTTGATATTTTATTTAGTGAGGATGAATCCAAAGGAATTCGGATTTGAGAAATAAAAAACATCAGAACAATCCTTCAGTAAAGTAGTAGAGATCCAATACACTAAAAAATGATAACTGATGTGGGATGACTATCTAGGGGTCCTTTATATAGGTTTTTGAGGTTATAGTTTATATTACCATAAAGATCCAATAGCTGAATTATGTTTTATCCGATCTGATAGTTGATCCAAAGAATGATTTTTTTATGTTCAGATCTTTTGTGGTTTTTAAGATAAAGACTCTTATAAAAGGAATATGAATTTTGCAAAAAAAATTATAAAATAAGAGGTAAATATCAACAATTATAATTTGAATAGAAAAAATTATTTAAGGAAACATACCATCTGGAGTGCTAGGAATATTATCAGTAATAAGAAAAAATCATTTTGAATAACATTACATTTCAAAATTTTCAAAGGATATTTTATTACAAAATAGAAATTGATTCTGAAAAATTTGGACTTTGAAATTTTGTTGAGTAAAAAAAAATTTTTACTATGAAATATTTAGACTTTGAAATAATTTTATTTCACTTTTTTTTACTAAGGATACATTTGACTTTGAAAATTTTGACTACAAAAAATTTTGATTAATAAACTTTTTTACTTTAAAAATTTATGACTAAAACAAATTTTTACTATGAAAAATTTTCATTTTGAAATGTTTTTACTAATAAGAAAATTTACTCCCCCTTTTAAAATGAGTTTCTAACTATAAGGAGATGGGTTTAAAAAAATTATATTGAATATTCCCTTAAAATTATAATTCTTAAATTTTGTTTGCTGTATTTAAATCTACAACATGGTAAGCATTTTTTGAAAATATCTACATGTTGATCTTGGGTTCTGATAAACTAACAAATTATATCCCTTTATTGTGTGTGATCCCTGAGAAAGTGATACCAAATATCAATTTTTTTGTAAGAGAGTAATGCTCATGGTTTTTTATTATGTAATGGAACTATTGTTATCACACAAAATCTGTGTTTGGGGAAAAATCATTCCATAGTATGTGAGTGTGTGTTTCATCCACAACACTTGGGCACAACAACTTCCAACTGCTACATATTGAGCTTCAGTAGTGGAAAGTGTTACTCAGTGTTTCATTTTGAATTTCCCAGATACTAATGAATCTCTTAATAATTGACTAGTTATTGATGTACTTTTCAAATCCATTCTACATCCACCAAAATTAGAAACCAATTTTTTTCAAAGATATAATAATTTTTAGAAGTGTAAAAGTGTACAATATATGTGGATCCCTATAAATAGAAAAATATTCTTTTCCCATCTTTTATAAGAGATTCCAATGGATTAGATTGATATCTATCACCTAATAATTATAAAAATATTAATTCTTGATTACTAGCTGTCATGTATATTATACATCTCTTCATACCTCTAATTTATGTTTGATCTACTAGTTTCTCAGATTCATCAAGATCAAGAGAATTTGAAGTACCAATGAGAGTATTTATACTCTTAGTGTTGTCATCTCTATAATTTTTAATAAGATATTAATATAATTATGTTGAGATATATATGTTCTGTCTGGTATTTGTGAAATTTGAAAACCAAGGAAAAATAAAAACTCACCCATCATACTCATTTCAAACTCATATTTCATTATATTTTCAAATGAATCAGTTAAAGACTTTGGAGTTGAACCAAATATAATGCCATCAACATAAATTTGAATAATCAAAACATTTTTCTTATCATTCTTTAAAAAAAGTTTTGGTTTATCATTTCCCTTATCATAATTGTTTTGTAACAAAAAACATGCATGTCTATCATACTAGGCTTAAGGGGATTTTTTAAGTCCACATAATGATTTGGTCTATTTGAAAACATGTTCAGGATGTTTTGTGTTTTCAATATCAAGAGGTTGTTCAACAAAAACGTCTTCTTGAACATATTAGTTATGAAAATCACATTTCACATCCATTTTAAAAACAATGAAATTAAAGAATGCTTCAAAGGAATGTAAAATATGAATAAATTCAAGTCAATATACTGGAGCATAGGTTTTTTTGGAGTCTATTTCTTCTATTTGATTATATAATTTATCAACTTATCTAGATTTATTTCTCACAATGATTCAATTTTAATCTCATTTATGTTTAAAAACCCATTTTACTCCAACTATAGAAGTTTCCATGGGTCTGTTAATCACAGTCCAGACATTGTTCCTCTCAAATTCATTTAGCTAATCCTGTAATGATTTTATCCAATAATCATCACTAAAAGCTTCATTGGTTCTTTTTTGTTCAAACTTGAAAAGTAATGCTAGATGTTATTCTTCATTTCATAAGGAGATTTTAGTCCTTACTTGTTGATTTACATCACCAATGATATTATCACATGGATGATTCTTAAGGAATAATTGATTTGGATTTTTAACACCTTTTCATCAATATATGGTAGGAAATATTATAGGGTAAATGCTTTAAATATATTTCGTTGAACATTTTCTTAATCACAATAATCTTATATCAAGTGTTGATAATCGTTTTTTAAAAACACATCCTAAGATGTTGGTTGAGGTTTTTTAAAAACCAAAGGATCAGTTTCACCGAATTTAACATAAACTATTTCTACAATAATACATGTATTTTTATTAAAAATACTATAAGATATATAAGTTGTGGAGTAGCCTAGGAAGATTTCATTATCATATTTGGGTGAGCATTTATAGAAATTATCTTTTGTATTCAGAATGAATATATTTCAACCAAATACATTGAATTATGAAAGTCTAGGTTTTCTACTATTCCACAATTCATAAAAAGTTTTGTTATAAAAAGTTCTAATCAAAACATTATTTATAGTATAGCATGCAATAAATACAGCTTCAATTAAAAAAAATTTCAATAGAGATTATTTACTCAACATGGTTATTGTTATAACTTGGGTAATTACATTTCCACATTCAACAACTCCATTCTAATGAGGGGCTCTTGGTGCTGAGAAATTATGAGTAATCACTTTTTTGTACTAAAAACAGTTTCAAAATCAGAATTTTGTAATTCTCCTCCTTGATCACTATGAATTGTTATCAATGGAAGGTTTATATCATTTTTAACATGGGATCTAAATGTTTTGAAATTAGAATATGATTCAGACACATTTTCTAGAAAATAGACCCACATAAATCTATTGTAATCATCTACTATAAAATATACGTAATATTTTCCACCAATTCTTCCAGTTTTTTTAGAACAAAAAGATACATATGCACTAATTATAATGTAATAGAAGTTTAGAATTCACCAATTGATTTAAAATTTGATTTATGTTTCTTTCCAGGTTGACAAGGATCAGATACTTTTGAAGAATCAAATCTAAGATCTGGTAGATCCTTAAAAAGTCTTTACACTGAGATTTTTCATTGGTTAAAAAGTTTACAATTTTATAACTATGTATTCCATAACCAGGATTTATATTCCATTGAACTAAGGAAAGGTAGATCATGGCTCATAAGGCCTTCAATTTTTACTGTGTATTCATTCTCTGGACTATGGTCAGAAAGAATAAGCACATCCATGGAATTGTGTACTAAGCATTTTTCATTCCAAAAATTAACAAGAAATCATTCATAAAATAATTTACATAGGCTAATGAGGCTGCGATTATGACCTTTAAGAAATAATATATTTTAAATTAATTTTTTTCCTAGAAGAACGATGTTACATATTCCCACAATTTCTCTATAAGCATTATCTTTGAAAGTTAATTTTCCCCCTTTCATCATGATAATCATTTCAATGAAATTTTTTATAACTATTCATATGATGGGGACATTCATGATCCATATACCATTTAATTCAGTTGTACCATTATTTATTTTCTTTTTCCATTACAAAATGACTTTCAATTGGTAGATTGGAAAGTAGACATAGATTCTTCTGTTTAGAAGATCCATACTTTGAGGATTAATCTGAAAAGTCACCACCACTGTCACATCAGGTTCCATTATCCTTCAAAACATTCTTATAATTTTCCTTATAATACTTCTTTATAATCCTCTCAGAATTCATTTCTATTATATCTTTTTTCTTCAAAATAGAGTACTCTATCCATATATGTCCTGCTTTTTTTCATTCATAGCAAGTGACTTCTAAGTCATTCTATTATTTTCATTTTTTCTTCTTATATCTATACTGTAATTATTTTATTCCATCTATCGTGCTCATCCTTAAAGAAATATTAGCTAGCTCATTCTTAGAATGTTCACTATCACTAGATTTAGATAACATAATGACATTATAGGACTTAGATATTTTAACCCTTTCTAGAGTCTGGTATTTAGTAGTAGTAAAGGCTAAAATTCCATTTCTATTATTATTCTTATACATATCGTCATCTCTTTCCATTCTTGTCTCATGATGAAGAAGTTTTCCAAAAAGCCTATCAAGATTATTTTGGGAATCATTCCTATTCTCCCTAATAGTTGTTCTTCTGGATTCCCACTCATTTGGCATAATGTCAATAATCTTGTCCAAACAGCTTCATTGTCAAGTCCTTTCTCACCCATATATTGTAAAATATTAAAAAAATTCATAAATTTTTTTTGTACCTTGCATACGGGTTCTCCATAGGGAAATATAAATACAGGTTATTCTGCTCTAAGCATAGCTATTCAAGTTTCTATGACTTTGGATGTACCAAAATGTGTAACTTCCAACTTCATCCAGATAAAATTAGTATCTTCATAAGAATAAATTTGACTATATATATTCCTGGTCATGGAAAACAAAAATGTCTTTTGTTAATTTTAATTTAGTTGATATTATGACTTTTCGTGATTGATGAAGGTTTTGACTTCCTTTTCAAGAATTTTTTAATCTCTAATAAGATTGAAAAATTTTCCAGTACAGTATTAAAAAGAAAAATAGTCATTCGATCCCCCTAAAAACATAATCATTCCCATAAAAAATTGGTGGTATAGATGTATTGAGATTGTAAATCGAACCACCATTCATTCTTACCATTCTATAAAAAATAACTATCCACAAAAACATGTTAATTGAAAAGGTTTGTAAGAAAAGATAAAAAAATTCCTAAGAAATAGAAAATTTAGAACAATGAAAACATGAGAAATAAATCTTATATGTGAATATAAGTAATTAAAATACCTCCAATGATACCAATTGTACGATCTAAATAGGTATGTTGATGCTCAATTACAAGAGGGTGGTGAATTGTAAGTTTAAAAAAAAATTGCTTTAATCCTTAAGGAATACAATGTCTAATAATGTTATGTAATGTAAATTCACAAAGCCACTTTTAGTTCTTATAATCCAAAATGCTAGGTTCTTGAAATATGGTTCTGGAAATGAAACATAAGAAAATTTTACAAGGAAAAGATTCTACTATAAGTGTATGGAATATTATTTATCCGAGTACATAAAAGAATGGGAATTTATATGAAAGTTATAATTTATTTCATTTTAAAAATATATCAGAAATAAACTTTAAACAAAACAAGTGTCATGTATGAAATATTTTATCCCAAAGTTGATGGTATCCAAAAACCATGGATAAAGTTCCCATGATTTATACATTCAAGAAATTCTGTCTCCACCACACCAAGATAATCCCATAATAATAATATCAAAATCTTACTTGCTACCCCCACAAGCCCTCAAACATTAAGGTAGTCAAAAAATCTGTATTCCTATCCCCAGAAGTACTAAAACATTAAGGTAGTTGGAATGTCTATCTTCATATACCCAAAATGCCTTGATTTTACTTCGCAATAATCAGAGTCACACGAAGCCACTAGAACAAGGCGTTCAAAGCACACAAAGCGTGAGAGTCCCTCTATCTAGAAATAAAATCAGTAGTATGAAATATATATAGTGATGGATAATATGATTTTCAGTATTGATCTCATCCAAATGAGATATTATTTATAGGCACTTCTCCAATGGTCAACATCCTCCTCCAACAGTCAATTTGTTCCATGAATATCAGAGGGTCCTATACTTGTGTCACTCAATAAATGGTTCGTAAGAAACAGATTGTACGACAATGTTTCATAACAAGTGTATGGAAAAGAAAGTTTCATATAAAAGACTATTTTCCAGATTCTATGGAAAAAAATGTTCAGAATCTAAATTATGATCAATTGGGAGTCTGAATTATTTTAAATCTAGAGTCTGCATTTTGAGGAATACAAAGTCTAAACTCTGAAGAATTCACAACATGTTTTATTAGGAATTCAGAGTCTTAATTATGAGGAATTAAGTTTCTTAATTCTGAGGAATTATGATTTCCAATTCCAAGGATTTCATTGTTTGAATTCTATAGAGTTATGTGACTAAATATTATAGAATTAAGAGTCATAATTTCAAAGAATTTGGAGCCTGAATTTATGTGATTTCCATGTTTGAATTTTAGAGAATTTGGAACCTGGTTTTTAGAAAAATTAGAGTCTAAATGTTAGATAATTTAGAGTAGGTATTTAAGAGAAATGGGAACCTGAATTTCATGGAATTCATAACCTTAATTTCAAAGAATTCAGAACCTAATAATAGAATACACTATCTACAAGAATTTATAGGATTCTGAAGTTTTAGGTGTGAAATAGAATATTAGATTTAGAAAGAAAATGATTTATATTTATATAAACTATAACAATAATAATGAAACCATAGGTAATGATAAAAATTTCTTTAGACAAGGGAAATTGTCCTTATGAAAAAAATATTTAGAGAAAATAATCATCTAATTGATAAAGTTTTTGCGTTTTTCAAAACATAGAGGAATAGAAATGTCCTAAGTAAACCTTTTTGAATCAACAATTAACCCCTAAAATCCCTGTTTCTCTTGAATAGATGCGTTGTTGGATTCATTTGATCTCTCTCTCTCAAGTAAGTGATCTCTCATAAATCAATAGTTCCCATTTCATATTTTCTCTCCTCCCCTACAAGTGATGGTTAATTTTTAATGGACTGGATCATTTTTTTATGGATTTCAACCATATATATTCTTATTTTATCTTCATCACCCTAAACCCTCCTTTGGTTATTCATGTATTGGACAAATAATTGATTGTTTTAATGATTAGTGGTGGGTGGTTCAATAAGGATTTAAAAAAATGGAAACCATGATTTATTTTCGTGAATTGAAATGACTTTTAATTTTTTTCTAAAAAATAATTTTGATTATATTTTTCATTGATTTAAGAATAATTGGATTCGTGAAATAAAACAATTTTTTAAGGATTTCATAATTTTTTTGAATTTTATTAATGATAGTTTTACCTGAGAATTGATAGGATGAAATTATTTGATGATGATGTTCATGAAATTTGGAAATGAAAGAAATATGACTTACACATGAATTATATTGATGAAATCCCATTACCTGAATTTGAAATTCAAATGGCATTTTTAAACATGAAATTGGGAATTTGAAATGGTATTGATGAATTAAATTGAATTGAATTATTTTTTCCCATGATTTATTGATTGAAATCACATGTAGGCCTTGGTAGTTTTTGGGTGAATGTGATGGAAATCTAGGGCACTGACTCCATTGGAAACGGATTGAAGATGATTTCTCTATATAAACCAAATTTAGAATGATTTCCACAATTGAGTATTGATTGATTTTCCTGATGGCCTATGTTTTAGGGTTGTGTTCGCATGCTTTATCTGTGATGATTTACTGAGAATTGTGAGAATCATACAACCCAAAACTACCTTATCTAAAAGAATATGAAATTTTGTGTAGTTTTTATTGGATTACTTAATTCCAATTTTAATTGAACTATTTTACTCATAACCGTCTATTTTATATAAAATTTTTATTGATGTGTATTTATATATACAAAAAATCGTCATATTTTAAAAAAAATTGATTTCAAAATGTGAACTGGCATTATATGCCTTATCTATTTTGAAATTAAATCAAATTTTTTTATTCAAATTACTTATGGAAAAATTAGTGGGTCCCTGACATTCTGTTTAGACCATACTATACATTTTGATTTAGTTATTTAAAATTATTTTATCTCAGGAATAGGAAACGGTAATATGCTATATGTAGGTGGAAGATGAGCTGGAATACGATACCTTGGTTGATGTTGATGACCAGAATAGTCTTTTTTCACCTATTAATTTTTTTTCAATTTTTCTTTAATAAATGATGCCTTGTATTTTTATTATGTTTTAAATTGTGATGTTTATCAAACTGTATGTGGTAAATTTCCCTTGGAAGAGTGTTTTTTATGCTAATTTTTTATTGTTTTATCTTCAATTACTATATCTTATAGATTGTTCATTGAGAAAAAATATTCTATTTAATATTTTAATGGATGCCAAAAAAATAGTCACCAACCCAAGGGGATCGGGATGCCATTCTTGCTATGTTAGGATTGGCTCGGGTATCATTACACCAGGAGTTTTTGGTTGGTTCATAAATCATGTTCACAATTAAATAGTTTATGGTTTTGATAATTATATCTCTAATAAATTAATTAACATGTTTGATAAAAAGTTGATTAAATAAGTCATAATATATCAATAATTCCAGTGAGGTGTAAATATCCCAACATTGGATGGATATATATAAATATTTAATACTAGATAAAATGTATCAAGTACATTAATCAATGTTATATAGTCCATGTTAAAAAAATATTGTGGCACTAAATAATATTTACCTTCATCGACGCTGAGTAGCCCATGAATTAAAACAAAAATGATCACCATCACTCATTCTATCAACATAATTATCAATGTAAAATATATATCTAATAATATCATGAATAAAACAACATAAAAGGAAACACGAAGATAATTATTGAATGATTAATGAATGAATGATGGGGTGCCTAATATAATTGAGAATATATAAAACTTATGATGTGGAATTTGTCAGAACATAGTAAAATTCTTTTGTGTAAAATGTTACAAATGTATCATACACCATATTCTGAATTTTATCAAATCCATTGAATCACCATCGCATCATCTTCATCTTCTATCATATTATGAGGGTATTTTTACATGGTTTATTTCATACCACAACATCCATCATCAATCGTATCATGAATTTTTTTGATATTTAGATGATGTGTTCGTGAACCTTCATGAATATATTCTACTCTTTTCATGAATCAATCAGATCAATTATGAATGTACTGTTGGCATAAAACTATTATTACAACCTGAAATTCATTCATTCAAGTCAAGAATTAGATTAATGTTATAAAACTATGATTTAAATGATTATTTTCACATTCACATGAGTCCATTATTACAGAAGAAAGAGGTGTGTATTTTAAGGTATAAAATGGAATGATTTTCAATGTTTTAAATTTCAATTAATTAAGGAATAATTAAAGGGTTTAAATTATTTTTTGACATGATAGAATAATACCATATTCAAGGTGGTGAAATATTATGTCTTAGGTGGTGGATCCTTTATATAAATACATGATCAAGACTAGGATGTTATTTGATGGGATTTCGAGAAGCATACATTGGGATTTCACTATATTTTTTCATAGAACATCCCTTAAAGATCTATTAAGAAAAAAAATCGGATTGACGGTCTTGTGTGACTTTATTTTCTATAAATTAATGTCACTAAATTGTTCATCATTTCATCAGTTTCCATAATCTATGTAATGATCAGTTATATGCTATAATTTTATATTTATTTAATAATATATCCTCACAAACTCATCCAATAAAAATGAGAATAATGATATATTGAACAATATAGCACGCTAATCAGCATTATGTTAGTGGATTAAATTCAATTTTTTGATTAAATAGATAAAATATAATGCTACAATACATTGAATAAGATGAAAAAAATTGATGTGATTAGACATGATTGATAACTTATACTCTTAGTGTATGTTTTCATTCTTCGAAGGAAGAAAAAAATTCATGAATTGGGGAGATGAACTAGGATATGCAAGAAGTACATAAATGCATAATCACAAAAGAACCATAAAATATTTTTTATAATTTTAAATATTAACTCTTTGGAATAATATAAAACCACAAATTGGAACATATAATATTTCATGATGAGATAAAATTAATGAGATAAAAGAATACCCATGAATATATTATAAAAATATATGATTATGTACTTAGGTTTAATCAAATATGAACCATAAATTATTAAATTTTATCATGAGGTTCACATAAATATAATGTTTAATTAATAATTATATTGAACAAATATTTTTAATGACAATTGTTTCATAATTTAATTTTGGAATATAATAACTGGGTTTGAGACCGTAATTATCAAGACGAGAAAATTCTTTTTTGATTATTTCACTAAAATAGGAAGGACCTACCATTCACGATAGATAAAAAGTTTCAAAGAAAGAATGAAAAACATTTTAAATATCTTTTCATGTTCTTTAATATGTGTCCATGAGACATCCAGTTGATCTATCAATCTCATGGAATAATATCATCGTCATGTGGTGTTAAAGAAAATGGAGGATATATATATGTTAAAATAAATATATAAAAACAAGATTATGAAGATTTTGATTTGGGTTAATAACCATTCACTAAATAATATATTTTAATTGGGATATATTACTAGGTTCCATATAATTTCCTTTGGAGTGTCTATCCAACTACATTTATAAACACTTTTGAATATAGTGGAGAATCCATGTTTAGTTGTCTAAAAAACATTGTAAAAAGTATGCCCTTAAAATATTAATTATAAATACTTTGTGATGATGTCACTTTTATTACTACAATACATGAGGTGAGTAAATGGTTTATTTAATGAGAGGATCAAAAATATTGTCAATTTTGAGAGGTAGGATTAATAGAAAATAATTCGTTAAAGTAAACCACTGATTAACCATGAAAATGATAAATATGGCATGGGGCTCTACAAAACCTAAATAGAATGGCCCGGTAACCATTCACTTGGTTTAATCTATTATTTTGTGCTCATTGAAAACGATGGATAATGAGTCAAATATACCATAATTCAATGTGGGGTTTTAGGAGATGTGTGTCACATAATGTCATGTCAGGATCCAATTATTTATCACACAACATTAAACATCACAAGATATGTCCTTTCCCAATGAAATTAAATTATTCAACATGAGTCATGGAAATAACATGTTTAAATGTATATCAATTTGTTCCATATCAAATTCATTATAATTTGAAATAATGAGATCCTTGTTGAATGACTTAAAACTAAAAAACATATATCCCTTATTGAATGATATTAAACCATAAGTGATGAGTTCTATTTTTATGAATCTAAACATCAATAAGCCCAACAATAATCTATATGAAAATAGACTTCTTAGAATACTTCTTCACTCTATGGAATTATTGGACATAATCTTGGTCCCCTTTATATAAATTGAATTTGAATACTTAATATATTCCTATATTGTGATTCAAAGACATAGATACATTAGAGTTCTCACTTATGATGTCACCCCCTTTATGTGATGTTGTTTATATACAACAATATCTAATGAGCTATGTAAAACATGATTCATATTTTGGGGAGATTTAGTGATTCCATGATTCTATAAACTATGAAAATCAATACGTTATACCCTCAATCCATTTTAGAGTTTGAGATTCTCAATGGACTCCTGTTAACCCCCTTACTATCTCAACCATATGACACTTCCCCATTCCATGTGTATGTTATAGAGGTACACATAATATTTTTCTTTATCATCCACCAGTTTTTATTATTATACTAATCCACATATTTTTTTAGCTCTCCAATATAACTTGAGTGTGAATAGTGTATAACCCATTACGTTGGATTTTAGTTAGATAATTTTATATATTTCAACCTAAGAACTACATAAGGATTAGTTCTTATATCATCTGTTCTTTTAGGATTCTTGGATCACCAATATCAAGACCAACTATAAATTACTCACATCCCAATCTCATTTTGAATATTTATTATCCCACTAGGTTTCATTTTCCAACTTATCTTTTAGATGAGACTAATCTACAATGGTATGTTCCAATAATAACAACCCTAAACAAGTTACTATGGAATATTTTTTAGGTTTTTTGTATAATCATTTTGGATTGTAATGAAAAAATTGTTATCAATTTTCACCCATCTCCTATAATAATACCTCAATCCATATTGTGAACCTAAAAATATTATTTTAAATGGTATATCACATCATCATCACCACATAACATAAATATTTTTTTACTTGGTTCTTAATAAATAACTCAACGAGGAACCTAAATAGACCTACACATCATGTCCTTATGTTGTGTATATATTCATTTGATGATATTAGTCTTTATTTTTGGATAACAATTTAATTTCAGATTTAAACTTCACTCACATCTTTATACGGAGTATATTATGATGTAAATTTTCTAAGAATCAAAACAATTTACTATGAGAACACATTTTGTAGGTTTCATATGTTAGAATTGGGAAATTAATTTTCTATAGATTGTTCAACTGTGATACATATATAGACAAGCATATAAACACATTACTATAATTACTATAGAATTAAATGATATGCTTCACAATATTAGATAGTGTATAATATCATTGGCTTCCAATTCCCATAACATATGCTTCACTATATCAAAATAGACCAACTCACTCATGTGTAAAAATTTTGCAGCCTTAAACATCCATAAAAATTATTTATATTATATGACCATGGACACTAGTTACCCTCTCCATCTGAGAAACGTAAACAAAAAATAAGAATGATATGATGTTCTATACTTCAGGGAAATACACTATAAATAATCAATCATCATACTGACCTCGCTATGTCATGATCCAATAATATTCTGGTTCCATTTAATTTTGTCTCCATTCATGCCCATATAGAAATCACATGATCCCATATTCCATTACATCAAAATTGTTATGAAACATCAATATGTATAATTATTTTTGTTGTGTCACTAAAATTGATTAACAATATAACCATCACCTTCTTTCCATTAACCTACACAAATTTTTCATTAAGAGTTTAAATCTAAATTTAAATTTAATTTCAAGTGGAATTTCCTATATTGATCACGTTCACTGACATCTTAGTCACACAATAATATATAAGGTGCACATTCTAGAACATACATTCTTGTTAGTAACGTGATGGATACTGCTCTTTAGATTTTCATGGAATCCAACCATATTTATCCTTACCTATGTTGTTCATTTTTTAGTAGTGGATGAAACCCTTAAAGATATCATAGATGTCATCCTCAACAGACATTTAACTCCCAAATTTGATTGAAATCATGGAAATGAAAATTAATCTCAACTTTTCCCAAATTTCTTCCCTGAAACCACTATCACACTCACAGTTACCATATCATAATCCATTTCATATCTATGTAAGGAATAATTCTCATAAAATTATAACAAAATAAAATTCCCCAGACCCTCCTAATCCATTATTTTTCCTATTTATAAGCATCAGGGTGTCCTAGACACCATCGATGAGTAACAAGGTTTTCGGTGTCAGTGGAAATGTGTCACCTTGGTGTCACCTCTCGGTTCCACTGATCGGTCTCCCAAATTGGTTCCACTCATTAGTCTCACGAATCTGTTTCTCTGCATAAGTTTCAATGATAAGTATCACTGATAATATTTAAAGATTAGTGTCTCACTGATCATCTTCACCGACCATCTACAATGATCATTTTCATTGATCTGTTTCACTGATTGTCTTCACAGATCAGCTGCATGGATCAACATCGCATATTTGTTTCACTAATAAACATCAACAATAAACTTCATGGATAATCTTCACAGATCAGCTTCATAAATCAGTTTCACTGATCAAATTAATCTTCACAGATCTAATTCAATATTTGGATTCACTTATCAGCTTCCTTAATTAGTTTTACCAATCATCATCACAAATCAGCTTCAATGATCATCTTCAACGATTAGCATCACTGATCAACTTCACTGATCAACTACATTGATCCACATCACTAATTAGCTTCATCAATCCACATCACATATCCACATCACTAATCTGCTTCACTGATAAGCATCACATATCAGCTTCACTGATCCATTTCATCGATCAGGTTCACCAATCGACTTCAGCGATTAGCATCACCGATCAGATTCACTGATTGGATACACTGACCAGCTTCAGTGATCAACTTCACATATCCACTCTACTGATTTTCTACACTGATTAGCTCAACAGACAAGCTTCACAGATCGACCACAATGGGGTGTCAAGGTTTCCTTCCCCAAGTTTCATGTAACGCCTCATTTCAGTATTATTACCCTTTTAATGTCGTTCAAGGATGATTTAAGCCCATAAATGATTTCTTAAAGACCCTAAGAGTAGGGAGACACATTAAATACCAAAACATGTGTATTTTTAATCGTTTTTACACCTTATTTAGGTTTTAAAGCCTCCCATGATTTACATTCTCTCCCATGTTACGTGTTATACTAGTTTGAAGTAAATCAATCTACTCAAATCTATTATCCCATCCATCTCCAAGAAGAATTATTATATTCCAATTATTTTTAATTTGTGAATCTACCTATCTGTGTGGTTAAAATACTATCCTTTTTTTAGAACATTGAGATTTCAAGGCCTATAACACTAGGATCGAGCCTTTTAACACACTGAGATCTTCATATTTCTTGGTACGTTTGGTTTCCATGGTGCACATAGAGTGTCTCTTATTGAGATTTACCATGATCCCATGTTGGATCTCTTCCTACACATCGCTGGAGTCCATGGAGTTCTTCCTCTGCATGTCGCACATCCCTAGTTCTTCGTGCTAGGAGAAAACATCGATCACATCTCATACCTATAGAGATTATTCCTTTTTCTCTCATTCATAAGATTCATGTGGGTGGGTGTGATAATGTTCTCTTGGGACATAGATGCACCTACATTAAAAAATATAATAAAAAAACTAATGAACAAAGTGGTGGGAATTATGATGATGTTGTTTTGTAATTTTTACCTTATTTTTATGTTGTAAATTTTATCGACTCATGTCCACTAAATTTTTTTTCCATTGGTGTACCTTTATTGCACACTAATAAAGCCCTATTTTTCTTGATAATCTTGTGAATGAATGGTTTTATCATGGAAACTAGTTAATCACATAAATATGGTTGATTAAATGGATTCCCAATGAATAAGAATCCTTTCATTAACCTCAGATAACCATATGGGATGAAGGAATTTAATGAATGGTGTGGTTAAATCTGAACACATCATTACTCTATTTAAGTGATATGTGATGTTTCTCTGTTTGATGTTGTGTTGGGTGACATGGATGGGAATCAAACCTCTGGTTGAAGGGTTGTAGTTTTTTAAATCTGAGGCCATGTTGAGGGGGTATGATGGTCTTGGTTTGTCACTAGTACTTCTAGGGATCTCACATATCCCTTATGTTATTGTGACATTACAAGAAAACTAGGTGTGACTGTTTAAAAACATGTTTGAATATTTTCTTCCTTGTGGTTTTTTTGTCTTGTGGTTATACAAGATTAGTTACCCAATAGAGAATGATTATTTTAAATGATAATTACATGGACATGTTAAATGAGAACTGGTACATTGGAGGAATAGTATTAAAGGAATTGGTTGTGCTCTATTTATGGTAGTTGTGTATTTTTTCATGTGAGGATAGCAGGAAGTGTGGTTGTGTATGGGATGGTTGTCCACTTCGTAACCCTTAGGATAGGATGAGTGTTTGATTTTCTTATATGAATAATTTTTTGTTCTTTTTTTCTCATACGCACCCCACCCATGTTGATCACTTTGTGCTAAACTCCCCCATTTCACAGGGGAGGTTGATTTCCCAACATTCGTTTGAGTGGTTTGTTTTAATCTCTTTTAATGCTCCCTCTCATATGTAACTCAAGATTATTCAGGAAGTTTGTGATAGCCTAAGTATTATAATTGACCATGAATCTTCGAGAAGGGTTTAGTTGTGGTGGTTGGATTAGCTATTAGTGGGAAAGTTGTTTTCCCACATTTCTTTGGGATAACACCTAGGTGTGTTCATGTGTTCTAGTAGTTGTTATATATCATTTATGTTAGGGATTGGTGGTGGTTGTCATGGAATAGGTGTCTTCGGGCTAGGATATGTGTGGTTTTGGTGGCCAAGGTGTTTGCAAGAGGGATGTACGTATGGTTGGGATGGACCATGTGGTTGTTGTTTGGGGCGGTAGTGGGACAACAGTGGGATCTGTAGGGGAGTTCCAATTTATAGGATGTCTTAAATAACCAGTGGGAAAGTGGGGTGGGTTACCCAAATACCAATGTTCAATTACTATTAATTTACATGACTTGTGTTGTTTGAGGAGCATTCCTTGTTGAGGTGGGTGGATTTTTTCCTTATTAGGGTTTTTGGTTGCCTCTATGTTTTCACAGGGTATTATATTGTCTCCCCACTTGTGTGAAATAGATCTCGGTCTTCCCTACAGAGTATACTTGTATTTTTACCCTACGTATTTTTAAATTGTTTTTCAGTTCACATAGAGCAGGATAGAGATCAGGCTGGTAACTACTAGCTGGGGTTGCAGGAGTTGTTTGGGATTCGTGGTTGCTATTGTTTATCATTTTTTTGATGTGTTCCTTATGAATATTCATGTATTTGGTAACACTTTTCATTGAACATGCATGTGGGAATGGATTTTCTTTCTTTACTATTACATTCATTTTTGGATTTTTTTTATGTTTTACCATCTTATCCCATGATATTTTTCAATAAAAAGGGTAATGAGGTCTGTTTTACATTTTATTATATACCCATGGTGCTTCTCACACTTCGATTCCTATGGAATACATGAATCGGTGTTCATTATCTATCATTTAACATGAATGAGGAACGGTCTGGCAGTTTGTTGTCCTTTTTCGTATCATGGTGATGTAGAGTCCTGACAGAATGCTATCAATGGATATGGTTTATGGATATGATAGAGTTTGGGGTTAGGCACAATAAGGATTTCATGGGATGGTATGGAAACAGTGTTTGGAAATCTTGGTGCATGAAAAAATCTATGGATGACAGTCTAGAACATGGGATTTTAGGCCCCTTGATCTGATGCAAGGACTCTGGGCCTACCGAACTAGAAGGTGATACTACACTGATTGTAGGGTAGATAAACATGGAATTGTAAATTAATAACAATGACTTTTGTTCCAATGCATCTTGGGGGTTTTTTTTAATTTTAAAAACCATTTTAGAAAAATTTAAGATAATTCTCTATAATACTCGGGCTTAGACATTCCTCTTATACCCTACCACTATGGAACCCAGATGAAATCCACAAGTATTAAGGGAGATCGAGGAACATCATGCTAATTTGGATGATTATAGGAGGACTGATCAAGATTAGGAGGATGACTAGTGGTAGAAAATGGTTTTTTCCCATTAATGAGAGTCCTTTAGAAAATAAAAGGAATCATCTCGGAATTGGAGACATATAGATTGATTAAGGAGCTGACAACCACCATACCTGAGGGATTACTATGATACATTGGTAGTTATTCATATTATGGGAGAAGTGCATCAACAGTGGATGCTCTACCTTGGATAGATGATGAAGGCTGAGGATTACTAGGCTGACTAATAGAATGAGTTCCGAGCGGAATTCCATTACTCTAAAATGATGTTTGAGAAGAGGCAAGAGCTTCTCTCCATATAGAAAGGGATAATGATGGTAAGAGAGGTGGTAACAAGTTCAAGGATCTTTTTCTCTTCATTCCTGGCCTTTTTATAGATGATGAGTCTTGGGTGAGATGTTATGTAGAGGTACTTCGACCTTCCCTGTAGTACAATGTTACACCCTTCACTAAACTGGCATACATGGAGGTCGAGAAGATGAATGAGGTAGTAGTGATGATGAAATAACTGGGAGGTGTGAAATGAGAGGGGAGCCAGCAAGGTTTGATTAAGGTTAAGGTTGTTAGCAGCAGGCCTCTAGCATCATCACCTCCCTGGTTTTTTCCTACGGGGAGCAGGCCTTTGCAGTTTCGGTTTTGATATCCCAGACTATACCATTTATCTATGATCCTAGAAAAGAGTTGATTTATCTATGGAAGCCATGGGAACATTTGGAATTAGTTCTAGAATGCATGCAGTATGATGGGGGTGTGCATGTTCAGTGCCATCCACAGTTGAACCAGTTTCCAGCCAGACCTTTTCAGCAGTAGTAGTAGTTACAGTGAGCTCTCAATCCTTTGTGGGTAGACATTGCAGAAGGAGTTTGATCTCAGAGCACTCATCAGAGACCTCTCCTATGGCAAGGTCTGGGAGGTGGTCGATAGACGAGGGGTAGAGGAGATGTGTGTTGGAAGTTACTCCAGACAAAGGTAGCGGTCCCAGTAGGGTTGGCGGTCGTTCGAGGTACGCTCAGTTTGTTTAGTACACTTGTATGTGCGTTGTTTGATTATGGAGCTTCGTATTCCTTTGTTGAAACTATTATAGCCCATGATATGGGTATAGACATATAAAGACTCTCAATTCCATTAATGTTGAGTACGCTAATTATAGTTCAAACCAGCATGTTTGATGTTTGTCGACGATGCAAACTGATGATGGGGTCGCATAAGTTTAGTAGGGATCTTTTTCTGCTACAAATGCAGCCATACAATGTCATCCTAAGAATCAAATAGATATTTTCCATACATTCTATTATCAAATTCTTCCATATAATGGTCATATTCTCAAATATGGGAGTCCATCATGTAGCTTTTGTGGGCATGCGAGGTTTCAAGGAAGGAAGCCAGTGCGTGGAGCCCCACTATTCTTTGTTTACTGATGTTTATGAAGCTTTCTTTGGGGCGTGCGCATTCATCTTTTTGAGTACAAAAGGCATATTTTAGTTTCCCCACATTCCCGATTTCCAAAGGCAGGTGATATATGTTCCTAGTTTAGGGATATTTTCTCCTTAATCAAAACTGGATGAAGGGATTCCAGTTCTTCCTTTAATGGAGTTCTCCTCAGAAATCATCACCTTGTCCGGGTCTCCCTTATAGATTTAAGATAGTGTTCGTGGAAATCATCCTAGTGCCATATCTTTATGGAAACGTGTTAATTACACTACTTTTGTTGGGACATTTCAAAGGGTTCGGTCAGTGAATCCACCTTTGGTTAGGGGAGTAGTCATGTTGGACATCACTAGCGGGTCTGGACTCTGGGACACTGGCACTTCTGGGTTTCGTCTCCTTATTATAGGGCATCTCGATGGCACAGACGCCTGAGGCATCCCACATCAAACTTGGGGAATCATATGACATAGGCATGAATATGAGGTTTCATCAACTTCCCATGATTAGCACAGGGTATGCCCCATGTTTAACGTCTGGATGAGATGGATGATACTGATCAGAACACTTATTAAAGTAGATCAGATGTGTGCAACCTCTCTAGGGAACACTAATGTTGCAGCCAATGGGTGGTTATCTTCTCAATTGTCGTTGAGGGGAATGGGGAATGATGTGGCATAATCCCATCATAATGTGGTGGCTCGGGTAAGAATCAGGATGGATGATGGAGTGTTGAATGTAGTGGATGGTGAATGGGATGGAACCTCCACAAGGATAATGATGAATTAGGTCTTGAGCCTCAAAAAGGCTTACAACGTATCCCTGTGGTAGGGAATGAAAGTCCTCGTTGTTTATCTGATGATGGATTACCACTGATTAGGGACCTCAACGGCTTACCACTGGATGGGGATGTTGATGACTTACTATTGGAGAGGGTTGCAACGACATACCATTGAATGGGGTCACAATGGCATACCACTGAATGGAGATGACAAAGGATTACTACTGAATGGAGTTGCAATGGCTTATCGCTAGACAGGGTTGAACCTTTGGGAGGATTCCTACGTACCTTATCTTTGAGATAGGGATCAAACCCACTTATTTCCTGTGGGATGAGGGTTAGTGAAATGACTTAGAGGAGGACCTGGGGTCCAATGGTTGTTGGGATCATGCCTCAGGGAGGTGTCCTACATACCTTTCCATGGCAAGGATCATAGTCTGTGTAATTCGAGTGGGTGCAACGGCATACACCTGACTGGGTGAAAATGGCTTACCGCTGATCGGGGGAGATAACGACTTACCTCTAATTTAGGTTAACAGATTATTGTCATGCAGGACAGAGGTGAGTCAATTTGAAGGAGGACCTGGGGCCCAAATATATGGTGGGATTGAACCTCGTGGAGGCTTCATACATACCTTTCCTTGGTAAGGATCAAGGTACTTTTAGTTCATGTGGTGTGGGAACTGATGTGAAGGGGGTCAGAATGACTAGGTGTTGGGATTGAACCTCGTGGAGGCTTATGATGTACCCAACCTTGTCAAGGATCAATGAACACAAAGTTCATGTTGTCTGGGAATCTACTTTACGGGGGTCAGAACGACTGGGTGTTGGGATTGAACCACATGAAGGCTTTCTATGTACCTTTCCTTAGCAAGGATCATAGACCTCGTAGTTTATGTGTGGTTTGGGGATTATACTCTAGGCTTTCTGGAGAGGATTTCATGGATGATGCTTGTTCTAAGCCCATGTGAGTCATGATCAATGTGAGAAATAAGAGATATCAATGGCCTGACAATCATGCTGTGAAAGGTGCATCCGTGGGAAGTAGACTGGGGCTACACGTAGTTGGTGGACAAAAGAGGAAACATGGGATTATATGTGGTTAGGAGCCCAAGGTGATGGGGACTGGGACTTACTCTAGGAGGGAGTCCAAAGTGGTGAAAAATCCTAGTGGGAGAGGGATTTGGCACCCAGGATGAGAGGAAAAGAAGGGGTTTTTCCTCCTACAAGGAAAGCTAGGGGCTTACACCATGGTGGTTGCCCTTTCCCCGTGGATAGACACAGCTCCGATGAAGATGATTTAATTCCATGTGAGTAATGATTTCACTCTCATGGAGACCAGTGGGTGTGAATAATGTCTAAGGTGGGGGAACCCCACGTCCAACACATGTAGGACGAGGCTTGGTCACAGTTTAATGTCATGTGCTGCGGAAAAAGGTGGTTGGCAGTATACCATCATGCAGCCTGGACGGGGTGGGTTTACTTTGCACCCCTATGACATACAAAACCAGCACCCTATACACCTTGGTGAAGAGAAGGGATAGGTAACTCCATTTTTGTGGGTGTTATGGAGTTAACCATTGGGGTTTCCACATTAGCGTGGCTATGAGAATAAGCAATCATTGTTAGCGTGCATATGCGAAGGAGCAAGAGTCGAGGTGACTCAACTGGAAGTATTGTCAATGGGACATTGAAATTACTCTGTGAAAACCTGAGGGGCCACATGGGAAAAGAGAGCGTGTCCTAGGTGTGTCCCTCTTATGAAAGGCTCGAACAAGGTGCCTCAAGGCGAGGGCAGCACATGGAGTGGGTGTAAGAGAATGGGTCAGGGCATGATAGGAAGTCCATGCACAAGAGACAAGGTTTGCGTGAAAGATGAAGTGGTTGCACGCAAAAGGTAAAGGTAGTGTTCAAGGGGTACGGGTTAGGCGCAAGATGTAAAGGTGATGCGCAAGAGGTACGGGTGGTGCACAAGATGGAGGGGTTGTGCAAAAAAACAGAGGGGTTGCGTGCATGTTGGAACGGTAGTGTGCAAGCCCAAGGGGTTGCGTGTGATATGGGAGGTTTGCACACAGTTTGTGGCACACAAGAATACCTGACGTATAGGGAACTTGCCCGCAAGATGGGTCACCTTGGGCGCAAATAAATTCGAGAGGAAATGAAATTCACAAGGATCTGAGGGCCCCTCCAAACGTGCCCCAGGGATCCTATCACGCAACAACCAAAACCTGATGGCCTTGTGTTTTTCATGATTTCATGGAAGACGGTGTTTTCACACAGTAGAGCTTTGCTTCATCTTCGGTTACCGTCCCTGAAGAATGGGGATATAGTCTGTTTTATGGGTGGAAGGCTCAGAGTGGCGTGCAAGAGCCTGATGCGCAAACTCTGGTTAGTCGTCAGCTTATGCGCACGGTGGAAGACGAGCTTGAAAATGGTCATTCATCATCGCCTTGTGCCTGGAAATGGGGTCGAGCATGAAAACAGTCGTTTGTCGTCGGCTTGTGCGTGCGGTGGCAGCCAGGTGCGCAAATGGCCATTCGTCATCTCCTTGGGTGAGAAAACGGATCCATGTAAGAAAAAGAGCATTAGAAATTGCCTTGGGTGAGGAAACGGGGCCACACATGAAAATAGGCATTCAACGTTTCCTTAGGTGCAGAATCGGGGCTGAGCGTGTAAACTTTAGTTCGTCATCACCTTGGGTGTCGAAACAGGGATGTGTGCTCAAAATGGCCATTGAAATCAGCTTGGCCATAGAAACAGGGTCGGGGCAGCCAGTCATGGAGGATGGAGTGTCGGGAACGAATGGGAAGGCTGGCATGCAACCGTTTGCGCGTCAGAAGTCCTCTTCTGCATACCTTCCAAATCTTGCATGTGCCCGCCTCCCAGACCCCAGGATCTCCATTTTTTCATCCCATATTCCTTCGTTGCTCTTTTATCCACCTGATGTGGTCCTTCTCCAAATTTTAGTGTAAAAAATTCCCCCCCCCCCTCAGAATAGAATCCAAAATGGAACCCGAAGGTCAGATTTTGAGGGTACGCTGAAAAATAGAAACGATTTCCTCAGCGGCACACAAAAATGCATTTTGTGCAAGAGAGAGTGTTGCGAGGCCGCAAAAGATGCGTCAGTGCTTTATAAATAGGTTGAGGGCCCCTAGGCCCTACTTTTACTTTTCCCACGTGACATTATTTCTTTCTCTCGTGCACGAAAATGGTATTGATTCACCCGTAAGCTTCCCCCACAGACCCCGAGTTATGTGCGCTACCTTTTTTTTATGCACATGTCAACACACTTTCACACCACCACCTCTTGTATACAAAGAATATATTTTATTTCATGCCGCCAATGCTTTTGTGATTCGAGTCTTCCTTCATTTACGTCGACCCCTTTAGACTTCTTAAAATGGCTGCTCAACAGACCGATGCTGGGAGAGAAGTTGTCACTACAGTAAGAATAAACCAAATGATCGCAAACCCACAGATTCTACACACGACGAGGGTCGTGTTTGATAACAAAATTCTTTTTTTCATGCTTACGCAAGCTCAAAAGGATTACATCTTGAGAGGTAGCCTGCCACTATGGAACATCGGCCTTCTGGAAGAGGTGCTGAGGCCAGGTTTCGAGACGGACACACCGCAGTTGGGGGTGACCCGCGAGGATAGTCTTCCAAAATTCCAAATTTCCAACAATGACCATCCTACTATGGAAACATAGAACACATCCATCTATGACCTAAATATGAAGACCAGGATGGTTGCGGGATGTGATCCAGTTCCTGAGGAATCTTCCTCTATTAATGCATGTACTTTCAGAAGCTGCATTATTGACAAGACAACGGGCTGTCATGAGTGGGATTTCAGATCCCAGGGAAACGTTACCAATGAATGGGAATGGGAATAATAGGTATGTCAGACTTGCGAGGAATTCGGGCTAGAGATTTGAGGCATTGGGATTCTTGAGTCCATTTGGATGTCTCAATTAATCTTCTATCAACAACAGGACATGGTAGTAGAGTTGTTCAGTCACTGGTCACATGATACCAACACTTTTCACCTACATCATGGGGAGGTGGGCATCAGTATGTGGTATTTACATTATATTTGGGGAATCTTCTTGGAGTGATATCAGTATGATGAGTTCCTCTCGATGGATAATGACTGGGGGGGATAGGACTTGCACCCCATTCCTATCATGGCACATACTGGAGCTGGCAAAAGTGGAACTGAAGAAAAAAAATCCTAAAGTACATATAATATTTAGAGTGGTTTAGTCTATTCCTAACCAAGGACACCTCCATGAATATACCAGGCTGAGGGAAGCAATGTACGAACACACGTTAGAGGGAAAAATCAGGATCATATTGGATGATTTTGGAGATGGGGGAGTATCGATCATGGGGCTTTGTAATCAAGGAATATCGACACCCCAATGTGCGATATTCTAGGTTCCTCTCCACATTCTTGAGAGGCTGTTTGTTACATGTGAGGGACATGATTATGGGAGTCCGCCTGGGGATGCTAGTGGTGTTCGAGATTATGGCATCAAAGAGAAAGGTTAACCTTGGGGTTCCAGTGTTGTCTTGGATATACAGTATCCTAGGGAAACATTCGAGGGGATGTATGCCCATGTGGATTTGCAGGACATTCCAAATCCTCTATGGATGGGTCACAACCCATTGTGGTGGGTAAATATTCTCGAACACCATCTGCCACCCCTCCCCCAGGTAACAGTATGCAGCCATCCCTATTGAACATCGCTCGGATCCTCCCATTGACACACAGGGAAGACAGAGCCCAGCTCAAGATCATAATCCACACTCCCTTAGACTTCCCCCCATTTTTTACCCCAGTTTCACAAATGGTAGATGATGGGTGGGGTCCACTAGAGCAGAGGGACTACCTACAGAGCATCCAGGACGTTGTGTTGGTGGCCTGAATTGATGGAATAATCTTTTACAAACCCTATATTCTGACTAGGTTTTCTAGGCAGTTTGGGTGCATGAAACAGATTCCCAAGATAGTATATATAGAGGTACAAGAAGAGCATCATCCCTGCATTCTCCCCCATTTGTGGGTTATGATCACGATGACAGGCCTGAGAAAAAGCATTAATCTTCCCCCACCGATGTCAGTACCAGACTGTCAATAGAGTATGTTGAACACTGGACAAGAACATACCCCAATGAAATTATTTGGAAACACGTTCGGAAAATCAATGTGACTAGTGCAGAGCCCAAAGAGCATGAAGGTAGGTGAGGTGCCTCAAGGGAAGTGGGGAAAAGAATGGGATGGGGGGCTAGTGCAATGTGTTCTAACATTTCATCAGTAGGGCAACGCAAACCAAGAATGTGCCTCTTCCATATAAGGAAGGGTGGTCATGTGCATGGCCTCAGTGTTTAATAAGGGACCTCCCGTGAAAGAATCTCAGGTATCTCCTAATGTCATCCGCCATTTCTATCTTCCCTTCTTTGTGGTATGCTTGGAGAATATTGTGAAAGTCCATGTTTACCGAAGAGTTGTGGAAGAGGTTGATGTTAATCAGGATTGATCTGGCAGACATAGGGCACATCCGGATACTGGATAATGTAAACATTCATCACTAACATGCATACCTAACATCCATGGACATGGATGAATTCTAGGGGGCGATATGAAGAACTGCATATCCTGGTAAAAGTAATGCTTTATCGTGAGCGGGACCCAGGGATGATACCATCCGAGGATGGAAGTGTCGGGGAGGAGGAAGAAGAATAATAAGGAGGAGGAGGAGGAGGAGGATGAAAAAGAGGAGAAGGAGGACTGGAAGAAGAGGACCATGTTGAGGGACTTGGTGGTGAGGGGCCTTCAGAAGCTCCCACTCACCAATGGAGTTCTTAGGAGAGTGGCGAAATTGTTGTCTCCAATGTAGAACCGGCAGAGCAGCATGAGGAAAGGTTTAAACCATATACCGGCCTTCATCTTTTCATAGTCTTGATCTATCAAACAAACCCTGTACTATTCTGGAACTAGTGGGAGAGGGTCCCCAAGAAGCCTTCCCTACTGGGGGCGCAGGTACGCCTATTTAGACTTGGGAGCATCCATGGAGGGAAGTCCTCAGGATCGGGCATAATGGAGCACTTATTCCAGCTAGACTAAGCGATAATGAGCTGGAAGGATATCCACCTTCCATCCTCAATTTCCAGGAGGATCTGACACCGGTAATCGTGTTGAAAAGCGCCCAAGAATCTCCCGTGGTGGGGGCCCCGCTATGAAACAAGAATTGGACACCACTGCACCTGGAACCTGTAAGTCCATTCTCATTTGTTTCCATCATTGTTGTAGAATTTATCTAATCAAGATACTAATTCCTGATGTAGTGATCGCAAGGTTGGAGGCAGGAAAAACCGTCTAGTTTGGGACATCTGTAGGAGCGGAATGGGTAGTGACTGCATCTGCCATTGACGTAGATGCCATTCTGGGAAACTCTACACCAATACATGGTAATCCGGAGATAGAAATGAGAGATGGTAATGCTGGCAAGGTGAAACTCCAGCCCGACTAGAGCGAAGTCGCTGATGATGTGGAGGTTCCCTAAGAAGACCTTGCGGCTGAACTCCTCACTGCTTTCCCCAACTATAGGCATGTGGATCCTAAAGAGATAGATGATTTTGATTCGGAGATGGCTGATGAGATCCGTATGATGCAGAACAAAGGGTGGAAGTGTATCATGCGCTTTCATGATCAGCCTCAGACATAATGGCTAAAGTGGATGGGATCACTCCATACCTGGATACGCATTCTCTATGCTGGATGGGTGGATGCTTAACATCTTCATTCGACAGTCTGTGTCTACACGGCCGAGAATTTGTGCCAGAGTAAATGATGCTCCGATGTTTCTCGATGTCAAGAAGAGTTGTGGAGTACCCAAGCATTCCTAAATGCAGAAAAGAGGTATGACGCCTCAAATAATAGATGAAAGAGACCGAGGTATTCATTAGAAACTATTCCAATCTTGTGGAGAAATTGAGGGCCCAACTGGAGGACACCCAAGAGTAGCTAGTAGAAGCGGGTCACTGAATGACTGCACTCCAAACATAATAGGCGCAAGAATATGCTTGGGTTAGTGAATTGCACCCTATGGCCGCAGATGAAGAGATGGTTCTCAGGGGGCAGGAGGAAATCTTGGAGGCCACAAGCTAAAAGGTAGCATTGCTAGATTGATTTTTCCCTGATGATTATCCTTAAGGGCCATGTTTTGGTCAAACTCATAAACACACTTCTCCTTACATCCTTTTGTTCTGAAGTTCATGTATGGATAGATTTATTTACTTGTTCATTTGTATAAATATCCTCCAACCTCAATCCTGAAATAAATAGAAATTCATTCTTATGCTCATGTGGTTCGTACCCGATGTGAGAAACAAGGGATGCTCAAATAATTACTTCTTTTGAATGTAGTACTACCAACAAATATTCGAGCACCCGAGGTTCAAAAAACCAATCTGTATTCCCTAGATGTGAAGGGAGAGTCCCGATTAGGGGATGAGTACATCAGAACTATTGATGTTTTTCCTTCCCAATGTGATCTAGTGAACGAGTGAGGTAATGACAGGGGCGTCTAAAATCAACCTGAACATAAGGGATTGGAAAGTGTGAATAAAAAAACCCCATATTAGCAACACTATGAGGGGGTGGTGTGACAAAATAGGATAACTTTTGACAGTGTTATAAACATAGTATCTAAATGGTATTATCCAAAAATGGGGATGTCAAACAAGGGTCGACCACTGACCATGTTCAAAACATGGGGTCAGACTCTTAATTTCATCCACTAGTCTTCTAGAACATTGGTCCAGGATAGTAGGAGAGCCATAGGTTGAACATCTATACTATTAGTGGATTCATTTAGATGTGAAAGGGGACAAGGTTCAGAATAGCAGGAATGGAAAGCGTGGATGGTGGGTTGGTGGGTTTTTCAAATGTAATCCAACACACATGGAATTACACCACCTTGGAGAGAACACATTAGGTGGGTGAACCGGCCTGATCATGGATCATTAATTATTCTAAATAGGACCTATCTGAGGATGAATCTATCGCCTCACAATGTCATCGTGGGGAATCCCAAAAATTTTCAGGGTAAAGCTGCAATTTCATGGTTCCTCAAAAGAGCTTAGGTCAAGGGACCAAAAAAAGATGGTGCAACGAGAATTATAATTCATAGGGCTAGACCTAGAGACATGATTTTTGGGGGGTTCTTATGTATCCCATGAAAATGGGAATAAATCCAAAACGTAGTTCTTGGGGAACAATGTGGCCAGAGACCAATAATGGTAAGAAGAATTCTCTTTAGATAGTAAACTGACACATCCCATGATTAACATAGGGCATCCCGAACCTGTTTAGGGTAGAACCATAGTTTAGTGTTATGAGTTGATGTCATATGGACACATGCAGTTTAATGTCATGCGATAGGACGTCATGTGAATGGGAAGAGCCTAGGACATGAGTATGTGGTGCAGTAGATATAATGTTGATGTGAATGAGGACTGAAGGACTGGACCACACCATGTATACCTAGAGGAAACTCCTCAGGTTAATGGATAAAATGTGAAAATTAGGTTGGGCCCGCATCAAAGTGGATGGGTGTTCCTACATACACTGTGAGGATGGGAATCAAGTCTTACTTAGTTATGAGAGCACAATTTAATGTCATACGGGACGAGGAAACATACGTGTGGCATGGCTGTGCTAGTACACATCCTACCTGATCTACTAAGCCCACATGAGTCCTTCTTGATGTCTGAAAAATGAAGTAGTGATGGGACTTTCCTAGAACAGGGTGACACATGTTAGGGACATTGGGACACTTGGTGAAGGACGTCTCACTGATTCTATTTGGAATTCCACTTGAACATAAGGAAGTGGAAATGTGTGAATCATGATGCTCGATATTTGAACCAGAAGGATGGTGGCGTGATGATAGGGGATAGTTTTTGACCATGTTCGAAACAAAATATCTATATCACATTAGCTTGGAATAGGGATAGACAATGATGGATGACGATGGACCATGTTTGAAACACGATACCTTTCACAAATGGCATCCGAGATCTTTAGGGGCGTTGGCCCGAAAATGTAGGTGAGCTGAGGCGGTATGAGAGCAGGCTGTGATGGGGGTGCCTTTAGATGTGAAAGAGGATTAGAATCCAAAAAACAGGCTCAAAAATCTCGGACTGGAATGAGGGGAATGTCCCCGTGAAAATTCCACACTTCAGGTTCTTTTTCAGAACGCATCTGAGTACGCCAATGATACACATCATATAGAGGGATTCGAGTCCCTTACCAAGGACAAGGGTCCTGGGGTCACATTCTTTCAACATAAGTTCTTAGGTTCGACCAGTATAGGGGGATTGATTTAATGGAATGTGCATATGGTGGCAAAATTGCCAAACGTAACACCCAATTACCATAGGAAGATATTAGTTTTGGGTCATAGAACTCGTACCATGATGGGAAAAGATATGGGAAGCACATGGCGAGACTATTAAAAAACCAGATGTGAATGAGAACCTAAGAGGTACTCGATACACCACCAGTTTCCATATGAGTGTCTGCCAAGGGGTCGAAAGAGAAGGAACATGATTTGTTGATTACTAGGGCTAGACCTAGAGAAAAAAAATTCCATGGTATTCTTACGTACCGCAAGAGGATGGGAATTGAGCTAAACATAGTTCTAGATGATGTAGTGTAGTTTAAAATCATGTGGAAAGGATGTGGAGTGGTCTTAGTTTATGGTCATAGGTCATGGACAAAGAATCGTAATAAATGAAAGACACCCAGTTATTTAATTACTAGACCCAACGTGAATGAGGACATGGTCCGGATCACCATGCACTTATTGGGGGATGTTTCAGGTCGAGGGACTGAAAATGTAAGTAAGGCTAGGAACGATGCAATGTAAATGGTTGTTCTTACGTATCCCATGTGGGTGGGAATCTAGCCACACGTGGAATGAAAAGGTCATGTGGGTCTGGCCCTTGCACCGAAATAAGCGGTATTTGATAGATCATGTTTTTCCTGTAGGATGAATTAGTGTTTTCTTGGGAAGTGATGGACATATGATAGAATGTATAGTAATTGCCAAAAAAATAAAATCATGTGAAAGTGTTGAAAAATGGTATGGTGTTTGACAAAAACCAATCATGATGCCTCCACAAGTGAGGGTATCATGGTGCAGTGTCGTTTTTCGTTGTGCAACCTGGAACATAATATCATAGTTTAGGGTCATGTGATGGGACCAACTGTAACACCCCGAAAATTTATGAAAAATATTCTTTTTAATTTCATTAATGTCTTGTGTTGTACGCTACACCAAAAGAAGCTTTCACAACACACATCCTTGACTTGCCTTCCATTACACGCAATCGCGACCTTCCTCAATAGCGTGTGTAGTACACAATAACGAGTTTCACTAAACAGCAATATGCTATTAAAATATTATTAAAACTAGCCATTATGAATAGTAATAACCAATTTTTTAAATTTTTTAAATTTTATTTTTTCGAAATGGAATTTATTTTTGGATTCGTAATATCGAAATTATCTTAGGGTGAAATTTTGGTACTTTTCGGATAACTTTCATTTTCTCATGAATAGTGAAAATTACTAAATTTTAATTAAAAACAAATTTTTTAATCGAAATAATTAATAGTGATAAATTATTAATTTGAGTGTTTTTAAAGTATATTTAGAATATATTTTTACAATTCAATACAATGATTGTCATTGGATGTAATTTCACATTTACACCAGACATAAACAAGTGTTAATCTTTTGATAGTTATTATCTCTTAAAAAAACGCTATTTGTTGTGACAGTAGAAATTAATTATAAAATTAATTAATGAAACTTATATTTTGGGAATTTTGTAAAATAGAAATAATTTTTGAATTCGGAATATCAATTATATCTTAGGGTGAAATTTTGGCATTTTTCTGAAAAACTTCAATTTTTTATGGATAGTGAAACTACTAAGTGGTAGTTAAAAAAATTAATTTTTTCATAAATCTTAATTTTACAGCTTCTGTGAATGGAATTTCAAAAATACGAGAGACACAGTTGATATCAGTAAGTAAAATGAGGTTCAACGAGTTGAAAATAATTTTTGGTGAATAGTAACTTTTTACTTTTATTTACCACGGTTAAAAGTAAATAGGGTAATTAAGGGTAAAAATGATATTAATATTACGCTAACACATGTACTAATCCTATTGGACAAGTGTAGCTCGACCAAAAAAAACCTTAAGTGTAAAATATTATCATTTAGGCCCACTTGGATTAGATTAGGACATTTATTATTATTTAAATCAAAGAAGAGTTAAAAGAGTTAAAATCAACGTTTATTTACTAAAACATTTTTAATATAGGGTTATACATAATATAATTTAGACTATAAATATTCATTAGAAAGCTAAAACGATTTCCTACATAATGGTAGTTTATTTGTAATTTTTATACTTTAAATAATTTAATTTATTTATGACACAACGATGATGCAGTAATTACATTTTTAAGAAAATATTAACATAATTGATGTTATAAATGCCCAAATAAATGTAATTTGAGACTTTTTATGACTTACACTAATTTAATAGGTTAATATGACATGTTATTGTTGATTTAAGTAACTTGGTTAGAACTTATCATTATGTTAGAAATTTCATAAAAATAATGTACCAAATAGTGTCAAAATTGACATAAATTAGTTTTTAAAACAAATATTATATTATTAATTGTTATTTAATTCCTAAAAATCTACGGTTCGGCCAAATGACTTAGATAAGGATAGATATATTAATAGTAAACAATTTGGGGTTAGTTTGGCCTGATATAGTAAGTTTATTAACCATATAGTGTAAGAAAACAAAAAGACACGGTAAAAGTTAAATTATTTAACTTAGAGTTAAATCTAACTGATAAGGTTAAAATAATAACCTTAACTTGTCTAAATCCTATTGGATGAGATTATGTCGACCCATACCCACTTTAGCTTCGAAATAATACCATTTGGAACCATTATAAACCGAATTTGACCTTAATATAAAATAATATTTTGAGATTTTCCTAAGATGCCCCTCTCCTCCCTTATAAAAGGGCACCTCCTCCCTCTCCTCCTCACACCAATTTGAGCATTCATGCTCGGCCAAACCCTGCCAAAATCTCTTCTCCACTTCCCTAGTATCATACTAGAGGTCCTGGTCTTCTTCAATGACCATCCTAAGTTCTTTAAGTGGAGGTTAAGTGAAGGCGTGTCAAAAAGAGGTAATATCCATTACCGATCTTATTCAATTTCTTTCTTCTTCAACTTATTCTTCATTAGTTGTTTCATGATAAAGTAATAACATCAGTATTTTTTATATACTTATATGTTATTATAAATATGAAACAACTCTAATTAACATTATATCCATCCTACGGAAAAATGAAATCACCCCGCGTGCGTACGTACGGAATACCGTCTCCACGCTGTGGTGTAATCTATTTTCCGCCACCACCTTAATTGGATGGGTATAATGGTGTAATGAGTAACTATATATGATTATTATAAAGTGATATTGATACTGAAATAGTATACATACACTTCAACACAATTCCATGACCATGGGAACGATATCATCGCTCGTGCGTACGTACGGACTACCGTCTCCACGACGCGATGAGATTCATTCTCAATGATTAACCATTCATGAATGATTATAAAGTATATATAATAAGTACTAATGATATATATTCCATAAAAATGATACTGTATTTATTTATATTTATATGTATGTCATCTACTTAATTCCATTCAATTCAAAAAGGAAACGAAAACAGCGTTCATGTGTACGTACGGACTACCGTCTCCATGAACGGTGTATTTCTTTCCATTTATTGATTTATTATATATATGTATATTCTGAATATTTATATATAAATCATGTTTTATATTCTGGAATTAAGTAATCATGATCTAAGTAATCATATGAATAGTTACAAGTCAAAACACGGACGACAAATGAAACAATTTTACACAAAACGTTCTTTAACATGGAATTTACAAAAGGACGGGTAATATAAAGTCATAATTGAACCATTTATGATTTCATAACAATGAATATGATTCTTTAATAAGTCAATGAAATTATTTAAATCATTATACAGGAGGTTAGGACACTTACGAAGCAAATCGGACCTAAGGTAAGGGAAAATATCACAATCTCATTTTTATCCGAGATTGTTTTTACTTTGGAATTTACTGGGGTGTATTTTATCATCCACATCCATGTTCCCTAAATATTTAATATTGATTCCATCCACATACAATATTTTAAATCCAATTTTACCCTTCGGTGAATTTTTAGTAAAGAATATGAAAGGAATCTTTTGTCGTTTTTCATACGAGGTACTTTTTGACTTTTCCGACAAAAGTATGAAGAATGTTTTTTTAACTTATATGGAATGAATGGATTTTTAAAACATTATTTCCAAGAAGATTCCCTCACAAGTTTTCAAGTTTATTTTTAATAAAATTCTTTTATTTCAGAATTGTATGACATGTTAAGAAAGGAAAAGTGTTTTTGAAGTAGAAATGATATTTTCCTCAAGAATGGAGTTTAAGTGTTTTATCAAAATTATTTTCCATCTAAGATAATAAAGGGTTCTATTTTTATCCCTATTATTAAATTGATTTGATTATGTTGTGATGGAATTATTTTTTTATGAATTTCTTTATCTTATATGAAATGTTTTATGATGTCATGATGTTTAAGATTCCCATTTTTATTACATGGGTTATGCAATGATGTATGATTTATGATTTTGTGGCACACATAAGAATGGTATCATTATGAGATGTGTGGGACCAATATCTCCCTCAAATCCATTGGGTAAAGATTTTATATCTCATGAGATAGACATGGCTGGAATGGTAAGTTATACCGGTTCAGTGAAACAGGACTGAAACGAGGGTGACTCGATTCAGAAATGGACTTTGTCCACTAAGATAGTCTTGGCAATGAGTCTTGACTAACAAGAAATGATTCTTTATTATTATGTGTGTATGACAAAAAGTTTCATGTTTTAAGTTATGATTATTGGTATTACATTTCACTACTATGATTTATCCCATGTTATTAAATTATGATCTCTTTTTTGCAGGTTAAGATTTCCAAAAGATATGCTCTTATGAATATGATGTGATTGATATTTCTTTTTTTTACACTTACTGAGCATTTGAGCTCACCGTTTTATGTTTTCTTTTCCCCAGGATATAAAGAAAGGTTTTAGGTAAAAAAAAGGAAGATCTTTATGGGAGATGTTGAAGATCTTTCACCACGATTAGAAGATTATTTTCCGAGTTTCCAAAGACACTAAACTATTACGATCCTTGTGTGTGTGTTTTTGTTATGTACTAAGTATTCCGCAAAAGTAATGTAATGTTCATGTACGTTAAGCTTCGGGTCTCTACAGTTGGTATTAGAGGAAAGGTTTAGTCAACCTTTGGAAACATGGATGTGAGAACTTTAGTGAGATCCCTATAGATATTTATAAGGTATGTCTAGGGATGTCCCTAAGGATATGTATATGTATAGGATACAGTCATAGAACTATGGTAAAGATCATAGAATTTAACCTAAGATGTTAGATATTGAGGATACTCCACCTTTATTATATTGTTTTCCCTAGCATGATTTTTGCCTCTCACACTATTCACTTTTGGGTTTTAGAAAATGGCTGGAAACAAGATTATTCATGATAATGGAGGATATGATGGACAATGTAATGATATTCTTCATAATAAAATGGGATTTGGAAGTCCAAACATCATTATTATGCCGAATCAGCAATCTCATAATATGTTCAATAAAGTAAAATTTGGTAAGTTTCCTGACTCGGCTAATAAGAGAAAGATGGAGTTTCATGATGATCATAGAGGAAAGAAAGTTCAATTTCCCCTATGTAAATCATGTGGGAAGAGGCATCAAGGAGAATGTTTCAAAGGAACTAGAAGATGCTTTGGGTGTGGAAAAGAAGGACACAAAGCAAGTAAGTGCAAAGGAAAAGGTTCATTTAACACCATGGATGAGGATAATGGTATTGCTATGACATCAACAATGGTTAAATGTTTTAAATGTGGAATGTACGGGCATTATGAAAACCAATGCCCTAAGGGAAAGTCTCATGAAGAGAATCAGTATGGTCGTATGGGAAGTATTTATGTTGATGATGATGAAGAGACTACAAATGATATGTGAGATGAAAGAATTGTTGAAGCTCGGTCAATTTTTTAAGAAGGTAGCGGAATGATTACATGTTTATCAAGTGTAATGTTGTATAAGTAATCTCATGGTACTATGGAATAAAGAGGCATATAAGGATTGTTACACTATTGTCTTTCCTAAGTTTTTAAAGTGTATGATTAATGGTACTCGTATCCATGAAATGTTATTCAGATATTTTTTGGAAAGTAGATGATATGCGCATAATGAAGGAATAATAAGATAATGAGGTGTTTGATTGTATTCATGAGCTCATGACTGATATAAGGAGAAGGTTATATCATGGTTTGAGTATATAGAATTTTTGGATTTTGGTATGTGGAAAGGGTTAACTTTTAACTGCATTAATGTTTTCACTAAGGTTCAATGGGTATTCAAGAGAATACATGATTAAGGCCTTTGAATGTTTGGAATGTGACCAACAAGACATATCTTATGATATATGGGGATCAACAACAGTATTAAATCTTTGGTAATCGTTTTTACTATATTATGAGAGTGGACTGCAGTATTATGGATAAGCCTAAAGATTAGAATGGATTATGTTGGACATAAGTTAGTATTGTTTAAGGATAGAAGATTTTCGATATTATCTATGGGATGTTATAGTAATGTAGTTTTAGAAAAAGGACAACCTACAAGACGGGAGACAACCCATCGCGTCGGACAAGGATGTGAGAATTGAACCCACAATCGAAGTGCGACTGGCCTTTATCTCCTACCACTGGCCTACAGGAAGTCCCTGTTTAGTAGAAACTAGTTTTATTATATTAAGTAGTATGATATATGAAGTATAAGTCCATTTTAGGAACCATATATGATTAATCTCACTATAGATCGACTTATGTATATAATTTTTGCTAACCTTTTGTTTGAGACAGATGGAATGACCTGTCATTCTATCACATGATCTGCTAACACTTCACGAATAACAAATTCAACTTCATGTATTTAAGAGATGAAGTGGAAATTGTTCAAGGCACGAACAACAGTGAGATGGTACCAAAATAAAGTAAGTATTTATTCTAATTCAAATTTTCAACTTTAGGGAAATGATCTTGAAAACCAAAAATGTTGTCCTAGTGCCCTTATATCCGATGAATCAGATGGTACCCTAGATCGTCACAAATTTATGGCTTTGTGGTTGCTGGCTTTTCCATAGCCATGTTCTCTACCACCCTCCATCAGAACTTGATGGTTAGATATCTCTTCCATATCCATATTTTCAAATATGTGGAAACCCAGTGATTAGTTTATTTGGGTAACCGTTACATTTCATACTTTTGTTTTTAAAGATTTGTTTTGGTATTCCCTTTTACGATGTGGGTTTCTATTAAAGAAACTTTTGAATAGTAAACCATTTATAACCCCGACGAATTTCGAGGGAGAAATTCATTTTAAGGGGGGTAGAATGTAACACCCCGAAATTTTATGAAAAATATTCTTTTTAATTTCATTAATGTCTTGTGTTGTACGCTACACCAAAAGAAGATTTCACAACACACATCATTGACTTTCCTTCCATTACACGCAATCGCGACCTTCCTCGATAGCGTGTGTAGTACACAATAACGAGTTTCACTAAACAGCAATATGCTATTAAAATATTATTAAAATTAGCCGTTATGAATAGTAATAACCACTTTATTAAATTTTTTAAATTTTGTTTTTTTAAAATGGAATTTATTTTTTGATTCGTAATATCGAAATTAGCTTAGGGTGAAATTTTGGTACTTTTCGGATAACTTTCATTTTCTGATGAATAGTGAAAATTACTAAATTTTAATTAAAAAAACTTTTTTAATCAAAATAATTAATAGTGATAAATTATTAATTTGAGTGGTTTTGAAGTATATTTAGAATATATTTTTACAATTCAATACAATGTTGGTCATTGGATGTAATTTCACATTTACACCAGACATAAACAAGTGTTAATCTTTTGATAGTTATTATCTCTTAAAACCACGCTATTTGTTGTGACAGCGGAAATTAATTATAAAATTAATTAATGCAACTTATATGTTGGGAATTTTGTAAAATAGAAATCATTTTTTAATTCAGAATATCAATTATATCTTAGCGTGAAATTTTGGCATTTTTCTGAAAAACTTCAATTTTTGATGAATAGTGAAACTACTAAGTGGTAGTTAAAAAAATTAATTTTTTCATAAATCTTAATTTTACCGCTTCTGTGAATAGAATTTCAAAAATCCAAGAGACACGGTTGATGTCAGTATGTAAAATGTGGTTCAATGAGATGAAAATAATTTTTGGTGAATAGTAACTGTTTACTTTTATTTACCACGGTTAAAAGTAAATAGGGTAATTAAGGGTAAAAATGATATTAATATTACCCTAACACATGTCCTAATCCTATTGGACCAGTGTATCTCGACCAAAAAAAACCTTAAGTGTAAAATATTATCATTTAGGCCCACTTGGATTAGATTAGGACATTTATTATTATTTAATTCAAAGAAGAGTTAAAAGAGTTAAAATCAAAGTTTATTTATTAAAATATTTTTAATATAGGGTTATACATAATATAATTTCGACTATAAATATTCATTAGAAATCTAAAACGATTTCCTACATAATGGTATTTTATTTGTAATTTTTATACTTTAAATAATTTAATTTATTTATGACACAACGATGATGCAGTAATTGCCTTTTTAAGAAAATATTAACATAATTGATGTTATAAATGCCCAAATAAATGTAATTTGAGGCTTTTTATGACTTACACTAATTTTATTGGTTAATATGACATGTTATGGTTGATTTAAGTAACTTGGTTCGAACTTATCATTCTGTTAGAAATTTCATAAAAATCTTGTACCAAATAGTGTCAAAATTGACATAAATTAGTTTTTAAAACAAATATTATATTATTAATTGTTATTTAATTCTTAAAAATATAAGGTTCAACAAAATGACTTATATAAGGATAGATATATTAATAATAAACAACTTGGGGTTCGTTTAGCTTGATATAGTAAGTTTATTAACCATATAGTGTAAAAACCAAAAAGACACGGTAAACGTTAAATTATTTAACTTAGAGTTAAATCTAACTGATAAGGTTAAAATAATAACCTAAACTTTTCTAACTCCCATTGTATGAGAGAATTTCGACCCATCCCCACTTTATCTTCGAAATAAGACCATTTTGAACCATTATAAACCGAATTTGACCTTAATATAAAATAATATTTTGAGATTTTCCTAAGATGCCCCTCTCCTCCCTTATAAAACGGCACATCCTCCCTCTCCTCCTCACACCAATTTGAGCATTCAAGCTCGGCCAAACCCGGCCAAAATCTCTTCTCCACTTCCCTAGTATCATCCTAGAGGTCCTGGTCCTCTTCAATGACCATCCTTAGTTCTTCAAGTGGAGGTTAAGTGAAGGCGCGTCAAAAAGAGGTAATATCCATTACCGATCTTTTTCAATTTCTTTCTTCTTCAACTTCTTCTTCTTTAGATGTTTCATGATAAATTAATAACATCAGTATTTCTTATATACTGATATGTTATTATAAATATGAAAAAACTCTAATTAACCTTCTATCCATCCTACGGAAAAAGGAAATCATCGCGGGTGCGTACGTACGGAATACCGTCTCCATGCCGTGGTGTAATCTATTTTCCGCCACCACCTTAATTGGATGGGTATAATGGTATAATGAGTAACTATATATTATTATTATAAAGTAATATTGATACTGAAATAGTATACATACACATCAACACAATTCCACGACCATGGGAACGATATCATCGCTCGTGCGTACGTACGGACTACCGTCTCCACGACGCGATAAGATTCATTCTCAATGATTAACCATTCATGAATGATTATAAAGTATATATAATAAGTACTAATGAAATATATGACATTATAATGATACTGGATTTATGTATATTTATATGTATTTCATCTACTTAATTCCATTCAATTCAATAAGGAAACGAAAACAGCGTTCATGTGTACGTACGGACTACCGTCTCCATGAACGGTGTATTTCTTTCCATTTACTGATTTATTATATATATGTATATTCTAAATATATATATAAATAATGTTTTATATTCTGGAATTAAGTAATCATGATCTCGGTAATCATATGAATAATTACAAGTCAAAACACGGACGACAAATGAAACTATTTTACCCAAAATGCTCTTTAACATGGAATTTACAAAAGGAAGGGTAATATAAAGTCATAAGTGAACCATATATGATATCATAACAATTAATATGATTCTGTAATAAGTAAATGACATTATTTAAATCATTATACAGGAGGTTCGGACACTTACGAAGCAAATCGGACCTAAGGTAAGGGAAAATATCACAATCTCATTTTTATCAGAGATTGTTTTTACTTAGGCATTTACTGGGGTGTATTTTATCATCCACATCCATGTTCCCTCAATATGTAATATTGTATTCATCCACTTACAATAGTTTAAATCCAATTTTACCCTTCGGTGAGTTTTTAGTAAAGAATATGAAAGGAATCTTTTTTCGTTTTTCGTACGAGGTACTTTTTGACTTTTTCGACAAAAGTACGAAGATTGTTTTTTTTAACTTATATGGCATGAATGGATTTTTAAAAAATTATTTCCAAGAATATTCCCTCACAAGTTTTGTGGTTTATTTATAATAAACTTCTTTTATTTTAGAATTGTATGACATGTTAAGAAAGGAAAAGTGTTTTTGAAGTAGAAAGGATATTTTCCTCAAGAATGGAGTTCAAGTGTTTTATCAAAATTATTTTACATCGAAGATAATAAAGGGTTCTATTTTTATCCCTATTATTAAATTGATTTGATTATTTTGTGATGGAATTATTTTTTTATGAATTCCTTTATCTTATATGAAATGTTTTATGATGTCACGATGTTTAAGATTCCCATTTTTATTACATGGGTTATGCAATGATGTATGATTTATGATTTTGTGGCACACATAAGAATGGTATCATTATGAGATGGGTGGGACCTATATCTCCCTCCAATGCATTGGGTAAAGATTTTATATCTCATGAGATAGACATGGCTGGAACGGTAGGTTATACCGGTTCAGTGAAGCAGGACTGAAACGAGGGTGACTCGGTTCAGAAATGGACTTTTCCACTAAGATAGTCTAGGAAATGAGTCTTGACTAACAAGAAATGATTCTCTATGATTATGTGTGTATGCCACAAAGTTTCATGTTTTCAGTTATGATTATTGGGATTACATTTCACTACTATGATTTATCCCATGTTATGAAATTGTGATCTCTTTTTGTAGGTTATGATTTCCAAAAGATATGGTCTTATGAATATGTTGTGATTGATATTTCTTTTGTTTACCCATACTGAGCATTTGAGCTCACCCTTTTATGTTTTCTTTACCCTAGGATATAAAGAAATTTTTTAGGTAAAAAAAGGATGATCTTTATGGGAGATGTTGAAGATCTTTCACCACGATTAGAAGATTATCTTCCGAGTTTCCAAAGACACTAAACTATTACTATCCTTGTGTGTGTGTTTTTGTTATGTACTAAGTATTCCGAAAAAGTAATTTAATGTTCATGTACATTAAGCTTCGGGTCTCTACACCAACAATGCATTTTAACGTCGAGATGGATAGACGAAATAGTTTAATGTCATGTGGCACTAAGCATCATAGTTGAAGTTTACATGGATGAGAAATATACATGAGATATAAGGTTCCATATGGGATGTACATGGTGTGATAAAGCATAACCGATGTGAATGACGATGAGTTCCACACCATACCGTGCGTGATTCCAAGGAGGGAACCTAGTGATGAGTGTACAGAAAGTGTTAGATGATAAGGGCTAGGATAAAATAGCTTCCAATTGAGCTAGAACCGAAGACGATATGTCTGGGTGTTCCTATGTATCGCATGAGAATGAGAATCGAGCAACCCGTAGTTTATGAAGGTAATTTTTAATTTAGTGTGGGACAACATACAGTTTAATGTCTTGTGGGACAGGATGTAGGGGATAAATCCAAGAAAGGTGAGTATGTAGTGTGGCTAATGAAAACCTGCCGTGAATGAGGACATAATCTCATACCATGCCACATAGTCATGTAAGAGTTAAATTGATGAAGGAAGAACATAAGAGATAATTTAGTGGAACATGAGATGGAACCAAAGACAATAGTCTAGGAATTCCTACGTATCCCATGGGAATGGGAATCAAGCTGTACATAGTTCTAAAAAAGAACATTGATTATGGTTTTAGAGCTCAGACCAAAGAGGAGAAAAATCCTTCCAAGTCAGTGCATACCTCAGCCTAACCCCTAAACCCACGTGAGTCAAACTCGGTGTGGGATACAAGGGAAGAAGAGATTTTTGCAATTCCTAGAATGCACACCAAAGGGAAGTCAGTGCAGAGCCCCAAATTAATCCATTACCATGTCTTTTGTCCCCTTAATGTGCTAATGCACACTGAGGGATAGTTCCAGGAGTTTTGAAATTCCATTGGGACATGATGGGGTTGAAAATAACGTGATCCATGTAACCAACATTCAATGCTTAAACGGGATATCATGACAGTTCAGGATAACTGCTGACCATGATCGAAACACATCATCTCAATTGAGTTAACCTAAAATGGGGATAACAAATGAGCATCGACCGCTAACCATATTCGCAACACAGGACTTGTATCGATTTGTTGTCGGAAAACCTCGACGAAGTTAGCCCATAATGGTAGGAGTACCCTTAGTCCTAGCATCCATTCCATTTGGGGGTCACTTTGGTTGTGCAAGATTATGGATGCCAAAATGAATGGGAACACGAAGCCTGGTAGGTGGTGGGAAAATGTCCAAGAAATATCCGAAACACCAGACACTAAACTGGAGTACTCTAGGGCACATTAGTGAATCACTGAAGAGGTTCGAGTGGCTAAACCTAAGAGTGGCCGATTTGAAAAGATGTGTATAAAACAAGGTGATATAAAACTCTCAGGAGAAAGAGGTACATGGAATGGTTGTTAAAAACCTATTGTGAAATATGAAAAAATCTCGCACCACGCAATATACCCCTCTCCATGGGAAAGTGCAGGGCATGAGGACAAGGTTTAGGGGAGATTTCTATGATATTGGGCTAGACCCGATGTCTAGATATTCATGATGTCCTGTGTATCCCATTAGGATGGAAATCAAGCCACAAGTAGTTCTAGAACTGGGTAATGTGTGGTTTATCGTCATGAAATAAGGACCCAAATGGATAAAATACTCTACACAAAGGAGGTGTACGGTGTGGAGAGTAACCCAACGTGAATAAGAACATAATATCATACCACACCATACAATACTGAGTGAAGACTTGGGCAGGGGGCCTAAGAAGGAAATTGGGCCTGAGGCTGGGCATCAGACTGAAATTCCCAACTGGTGTGTTGTTTAACATCTTGTAGTGAGGACAAAGGATGGGGTAAGGTATCTCATTCAGGGATGTGTATGGACGGGAGAGAAAACTGACATGAATGGGGACAAGATCCTGCACCACATCGTACAACCCTATGTGAGGACATGGGCCAGGGGCCCGAAAAGGCAAAGAGGCCTGAAGCTGGCCCATGGACGGAAAGTCCAAACCATTCTTTAGTTTAAACTCTTGCTGTGAGGATGAAGGTGATCTTAGTTAAGGTCCATAGAGCTCAGAACATGTATGCCTAGTTTAATTTTATATGCATGGGATAGGGAGGGTGAATCATCACTCTTATCAATGACCACAAAGCAGTAACAATAATTGTGGGAAACTATTGACCAGGTTCGCAACACAATATCTACCCTTTTTGTGACCGGAGGCCAGGGAAAACAATTGAGCATTCACCGCTGACCGTATTCGTGACATGGTACTTGTATCAATTTTCTCTTTCAATCCTCGAGGGTGTTAGATCGTAATGGTAGGAGATCCCTTGGGTAGAGTATCCATGCCATTCGGGGGCCCATATGGATATATTGGGTGACAGAAACCCAAATGATGGTTCATGAAAAGCATGGAAGGGCATGTGCTCAGGGAACAAATGATAAATGAATGAAGGGATTTTTCAAGGGGATATGTGTGGCATGGATAAATAGCCCAATGTGAATGATGACATGAGTTTGCATCACACCACACAATCATAAATGAGAACATGGGTGAGGGGCCGAAAGGGGTCGATGGACATGTGGCTGGGTGTCTCAGCCAACTGTATCCATATGACCTCTTGTGTGGTTACCGCCTCATCGTAGCTCTGAATCCCGCATGATCTGTGCTCGGTGTGGGAAACAACGATCTGGATTCATCTTTCACTATCATATAAGGGTCAGATAGCTGGCATCGCCCAAAGGGATTCATAACTCAAAGATACTGGGGGCAGGATTAACCACCACACTAAATGTTTGGTATCTATGGGGTGGTCACAATGAAAAAGGATAGAAACTAACCATCTTTGAAAGACAACTTCGTTATAGTGTGACCTGAAATGGGAACAACAAATGAGCATAAACTGTTGACCATATTTTCAATGCGGGACATGTATCAATTTTATTCTCAACATCATCATGGGAATTTCCCTAAAGTGGTAGGAGAGACCATGTGCCAAGCATCCATTCCAGTCGGGAGTCATTTTTGACATGAAAGATGATGGAGTTACATTCAATGGAGTGGTTGAAACATAGTTATGCCCAGGGATTTTAATTTCAAGAAGGGCGGTGAGAGTAATGGACATCTCTGGGGAGTGGTATTTATGGCGGGATCGTGATGAGCATGATGGGAATTGAGAAAAAATCCTATACCAACATATGCCCCGACCTGAGGTTGGATTCGGATGTTTAAGCAGGGCCAACAGAAAAAATGTTCGGGCATTCATACGTATCACTTGAGGATGGGAATCATGACGTACGTAGTTCTTAAAGGCCATGTTGTTTAACGTCATGTGGTGAGGATGTGGGGGATAGAAGAATAGGGAGGGGGAACTTGGTGTGACAGTCATAATTTTAATATGAGTGGAGTTAACGAAATGTTCACTACACAGTGTAAGGATCCTTCAAGAGGTCAACCCCCAGGGGGGATAGTCAATGATGAGATTTTGGGGCAGGAATTAGGACTGAGAATCTGAGCATTCCTACGTATCACATAAGGATGGGAATCAAGCCTTACATAGTTCTAGAGAACCCATACTATTTAAAATCCTACAAAACGATGAATAGTATAACATCATGTGGGACGAAGCAATTCAGGGTCATGCAGGACATGACATTTTAGGGTCATGTAGGACTAGCTAGCTTTGGAAAAGTATTGCTTGAGAATATTGGTATTGGTGGGAGGAGTTATATTCTCACCATCCATGGTTACCAGTGAGTACCCACCATTGGGGTATACCTTTTTAACAACAATATTTCCTTCCATTTGGGATCCAACATAGGTGGTTTCATGCCAGGTATCATTGGTTTTTTAAGGGCCAAAACCAAATCACCATTGGGGAAACTGCGGAGGTGAAACTTTTTGATGAAGGCTCTAGATATTTTATATTGATGCATGTCCATATTGTAAAGGGAATGAAGCCTATTATAATCAAGTTCTTCTAATTCATCCAGAAAAATTTCAACTACCTTATCTGGTGCCTACTAGTCATAGACAACTATGCGTAATGAATGCAACTAAATCTCGATGGACAGGAAGACCTCAGTTCTGTACACTTGGGATTATGGGGTCACATGGGTGGAATTACGAGTCATTGTCCGATAATCCCATAGGGTGTTTGGGAGCTTTTCCAGCCAAATATTCTTATTCTGACCAACCATTTTCAGCAAAATGTTAGAGAGGGTTTTATAGAATGCCTCGATCAGCCCATTTTCTTGACCGTGATAGTGGGAGGTATGATTAGAGAGCATTTTGTACTTGGCGTAAAACTTCTTCAACTCAGCTGCATGGAATTTCTTGTCATTATCTTTGAGGATGACATGATGGAATCCAAACCAGTTAATGGTATTCGGTCCTATGTAGTCAAAAAAATAATATTCCTTAACTTCCTTGAGAAGAACTACCTCTGCACACTTGGAAAATAAATTTTTAGCAGTCAGGATGAACCGACATTTGAGAGCTGTCACCGGCAGATATGGTCCGAAAAAATCCAGTCCCTAGACATCAAACGGCCAAGAGTACTTGGTAGTGTAGAGAGTCTCCAGTGGACGATGCATGAATATTCCATGAATTTAACACGAATGAAATCTCTTGGTGAACAAGATGCAATCATGAATCATGGAGGGCCAAAACTACCACAGTATCTAGATCTGGTGAGATAGCTTTGGCCTAGTCTAGTGGGATCCAAATGAACTTGAATGAACCTCATGCATGACATAAGAAATCTCAACTCCTTGAATGCAACAGAAGTGAACACCATATAACCCATACCTGTAGAAGATCTACTCAAGACTCAGACCACTCTGGAGGGTAAACTACTTTGTGCGGCATTAGATTCGCTCGCGCTAGGCCTGATCTGCTGGGAGATTACCATGTTGGAGGTACTCAACCAATGTCAACCTCTAATCAGAAGCTACTTCAATTGCTGCAGCTGAGGGACCTAGGGGTACTATCATGGAAGCTTCGGTGTTACGATGGATCACTTGCAGGTTGACTTCATCACATGGGGAGACAGAAGCAATGACTTTCCGATGTGCCACATGGATAATCAGGTCATCCTGCTTGGGCTCTGCAAGTGATGCAACCAGGCCGGCCAGGGCTTCAACTCGATGGTTCTGAGATCAAAGGACACGAGTAACTACCAAAAAGTTTGGGAAATGGGCCATTAGCTGGAGAGTTAACTCCAACAATGGAATGTGATCCATCATTCTAATGACACAATCGCCATTAATTTGTTTGATGACTTGTTCAAAATTCCCATTCACATGCAGATACGACATGCCAATCGCAATGGCCAGTTCGAGGCCAGTGATGACTGCTTAATACTCTGCCTCAATGTTGGTGCAACCTTTAGACAACATTAATGAGTATGGTAGAATGGGTTGTGTTGGGGTAATAAAGATGATACCCAAGCCTACCCTATTGAGCTTCGGATTAGTGAACCTCCTGCCAGAGGGACTTCAGGAAGCACTATCAATTTGAATCTTTAAGCATGACAAGGACTATTCTACCGAGAGGATCACCTCATCAAAGAAATCGATATCCATGTATTGGAAAACATGATCTAGATGGGAAGAAGGGAAGTCTGCCAATGCTTTCCCTATAATATTTTTTGAGGGTCAAACCTGATATTGAACTACTGGAGAATCACTGCCCACCGAGTGAGACGGTCTGTCCACATGGGGCGCTTCATAATGTACTTCAGTGGGTCTACCCAAGACACCAGATGTACATTTTTATGTTGCAAGTAATGTCACAATTTCTGTACTGCAAATACCAGGGCAAGGTATCTCTTTTTGATGGGGGAGAATATGGTCTCTATATTGAGGTACATGCGGCTGAGGTAGTAAAGGATATTCTCCATCCCATCATTGTTCTTATAGGCAAAGAGGGTACCAATATATTGTTATAGGGTAGTCATGTAAAGGATCAGCGGTTTTATGGAGACGGGTGGCATTATGACCCAAGGCTAGAGCAAATACTGCATGACTTCCTCGAGCACGGTTAGGCACTCTTCGTCCCATACATAGGCGGTGTCTTTATTCATTAGCCAAGAAAAGGGCTTACATTTCCTGGCCAGATTCACAATGAATTAGAGTATGTAGGCTAAGTGGCCTTGAAAACCTCGATGCTCCCAAATTTTTCTCTGGGGAGGCATCTGGCTGATGGCCTTGATCTTCTCTAGGTCGATCATGATGCCCCGGTACCTAACAACAAAGCCGAGGAACATCCCAGAGGTGACCTAAAAGGCCCGTTTAAATGGTTTTATCTTCATGTTGCAGGAACTGAGGAATCCGAACTCTTTCTCATGGTCCTTGAGATGGTCCTGGTGCTGCAAGATTTCATCACCAAATCGTCCACATAGCATTCCACCAATGTCATAAGGAATGGCTTGAATATGTGATGTATGGCCCGCTTATAGGTGGCACATGCATTATTTAAGTAGAAAGTCCTGACCTGGTAACAAAATGTACCTTGTGGTTCCTTGAAGGATATAGAATCCTCTTCTGCGGGTTCAATCTGAATCATATTGTATCCAAAGTAACCATCCATAAAGTGGAGGGCTTGGAACCCAGCCATAACATAGATCAAAAATTTCATCACATGAAGGGGGAAATCATCCTCTGGACAGTGACAACTGAGATCCCATAAGTCAATGCAGACTCTAATCTGTCTATTATTATTCTTGAGTAGTATGATGATGGCCATCGATTTGGGGTATTGGACCTCCTTAAAAAAACCGGATCTGTTGAGATTATCAACTTCCGCCACTACTATGGCACTGTGAGAAGGGTGCATCTTCTTGGGAGGTTTTTTGAACCCGAAATGATTTGCAGGGAGGCCAAGACAGTGGATGGATACCTAAGGGTCTAGTCTTGGAATCTCATCATAACTCCAGGTGAATACATCCCGGTGTTGTTTCATGACGTCTACGTACCGTTGTTGCTACTCGAGGGACATGGAATCACTAATAATGTAGGTCTCAGGTATACCTTGCTACCGAGTTTAACCTGTACTAGTTTATTGACTGTGGCAGAGACTCCATCTTCAAAAAGGTTGGATCATCCTAAAAAACAACTTCTTCGCTTGAGAAAGAGGGATCCCTAGCAATAGGATCTTCTTCTAGGACGACCGATCCTGAAAAGAGGCTGGTACTAGCCTAGGCGGTAGTGGTCCCTGCATCGAGGGATTTCGGTGCTGTTGAAACCATAATAATGAGGGCTATTGATCTGATCCTATCTGGATTCAGCCCATGGGGCCACACTTGATGATATCAAAGCTATAATGGCGTGTCGGCTTGAGCCGGATAATTCCAACCCGGAAGAAGAAGCTAGTATGACGTATTGTCATTGCCATGGTGTAGACATCCCGATACTTTATGGGAGTAGGGATCTCATAGATCACCATGGCTTGATTCATATAATAATATGAATTGATCTCCTGATGTCTCTTGGACCTATGAATATGCATCCCCCTTATAATAGAGACAACAAAACATTTCCCCATATCGGGGGTTGTGGAATCCAATCGATGGATATGGAAGACATGGGCGTCATCTAGACCTTCCCAAGGGTTGGTTGCAACTACAAAGGGTTCAACCTCACTGGACTGAATCTGCTTGTCTGTGATCTTGTAATAGTCATCATCTAGGTAGCAGGCTTTACAAGAATAAAAATGAGATGCATCACCTTGGAGCATGCCCACTGGAACATTGAGGGAATAATTGAGGCACTCATGGTACGATGAGGAAACCGCCGTGTGGAGGTGTATCCATGGTCCTCTCATAAATTCATTATATGCAGAGTCTTGGGAGACAACAATAAACTTAGTACTAGAATCTAGGACACTGAACTATGCCTTTAAACCAATCCGGTCGACCGGGGTCTGCTCTGTCCTATCGTATCCAGGGATTTCTAGGTCTTAGGGAGTCAAGTAATATTTAGATAACCCTAGCATCAACATTGTACATTTTGGGATAAGTTTAATACCATAGTTAGTGTCAACAATACAGCGGAAAATCTCCACACCATTGAAATGGATGGTGATGTATAGTAAGAGAATATTCCCCTATATGGGAGAACCATCATCTTCTCTAGAGAATGAGCTAATGGCCTGGAATATAGAATTCTCTATTGCTTCCACATGAAATTCCTCTACAGATGCTACCTCCATCTCAAACTAGTGGGAGTTATTAAAGCCTCATCGAGTGCCTCACGCTTATCTGGCGATAGGCGAAGGCCCTCAATGATGGAAAGCCATGCTGGGATGCTAGAAAAGTTCTAGAGAACATCATAATTCAGCACTAGGCATGAACCTCTACTACCATGAGGCTCCTCTATGATAGGCGGTATAGAGGCCACTGTCGACTGAGCCGGTGGATGACTGGTGCTGTGCATATCCCGCTGACCACTAGTCGAAGCCCGTAGAGTGGCTACCGGATGGGGGCCGAGCGATTGATACCATCCAGTAGCAGGGCGTGGATGGTTGTGGCATAGTTGATGTGGAACTGCATGATCAAGTAGCATAAACAGCGGTGTAGTCAGGCCTGATGACAAAAGATGAGTAGGTTGTGCGTGATGTGCTCTGCGTTGGTCCTGCTATCTAGTCTCAGTGGCATGCATGGCCTAGCTGGAAGTGCCAATTGATGTGACTCGACAACCCATATATCTACGGCTCCTCCGACGTTGTCATTAGCTAGGGACACGGGGTATATCCACCTAGCTCTTCCCATTGTCGGGAGTCATGTAGTGGTTTACCAGCACCACGAAATTTACTGATGTGTACCCATTACGGTCACTCGAAGATTCTTCCAATACTAGGTAGATCCTGGGAGGAATCCCCATCTCTGGGGGCATGATGTCATAGAGGGTATGAGATAATTATGGCATTGGCAGGGCGTGTTGCTTTCCCATGTGTCGCTGTTGTTTCCTCTTCAGGGAAGAGGCAGGTGGAGATGACGATGCAGAAGTGGTGGTCGTAGCTTCTAATGGATTTTGATAATTCAGGCGTGCACAGGTGAAACCATGGGAACGAGAAACCATTTTTTGAGCAATACAGTCCTCATATTTCATTGATCTGCTACTGGAATCCTGATTCCACTCACCCTCACTATCGTTGCTGCTGTTTGGCCCCACAAAGCCGCATGCTACATGCATCGGGGCTAGGCCCAATCTGAATATGTTTTAATTTACCTGGACATGGAACTGGCCATTGGACACATAGCACTTCTTGAGAGTGTTCCTTCGGATATTCTGACAAGGGTAGTAGTCGGGGAGATCATTGAGGTTCACCTATTCTGGCCTTATGTACTTAGGCTAACACACAATCCTCTTTTCCAAGGCACTTCAAAAATATCTAAGAACCAGATTCTCATTAAATGAGTAGGTATGGTTTCTTCTATCTTGAGAGGGGGGCCTTGAAGATTGGCCTTGATGAGGAGCTGGAGGAGCCTATCAAGGAGGTGGGACTAATTGTCCCACCTATGTAGTGGCATCACATTATGGGGGGGAACCTTCCGATTGTGAGAAGGCCGCTGCTGGGTTGGAGGTTGCGCCCGTGGTGGTGGGGATCTGCGTGGTTTCAGAGGCGGCACCACTGGTAATAATCTCAAACTTCCTTGGAGCCTCTATTAGGGCCAATAATAAGGGCTCATCTCTAGAGGCCCTCCTTGCAGGAATTATAGGGGGCAACAGACATGCCTGGATGGCCTGTTGTAGGGTTTCTTCCAGGAGTTAGGCCTTATTAGAGAAGTCTCAAAATCCTCTAAGGTAATTCGGGGTGATTAGAGAGGGATCCAGTTCTGTCTTAACATTTCCCACACACATTGTCAGTAATTTCTCCGGATTCAGTGGCATGTCAAAGAAGTATGTGAGTCATTTACACCAGGCGATAAAGTCCAAAACACCCTCATCAGGCCTCTGTTTTCACATGAAGAGGTCTGCGATGCTTATTTTCCACATGGTGGAGCTGAACTGGTAGAGGAATTTCTTATGGAGGTCCTCTCAGTTGGTCGCTAATGTGATTGGGAGCTGGATGTACCCGAAAAACGTAGCCCCTCCATGGTCTACACAACAATTAGAGCACGGTGGCCTCCTGCTGTGCTGGAGTCTCTAACATGGGCCCACACCTTGAGGTGATGTGGGACAGATGTTGTGGCAGGTCCCATGACCCATTGAAGGGTTAAATGGTGGGATTCCTGAATCCCAGAGGTGCTGGCATATCAACCACCCAAGCTGGATATGGATTGCCATCAGGTGGGAGTTCCACCTGTTGCGCTTCCAATTCCACAAAGTGGGCAATGAGTGCCTCCATTGGATCATCTAGTTGTGGGGGGGGGGTCCCTCTCATGATGGGGATCCCTAAACACGAGTGCATTGGAGGGTTCTACAACATTGTAAAGTGTCTCAGCGGCACGTGGCCTGGCTGGTGGGGCGAACTGTGTGGCAGCTGGTGGAACCTGAGATGGGTTCCTAGGATTGGTGTGCTGTTCCGGAGGGTGTGGAAAGATATACCACACCCCCTTTCAGTATGTCCCGGCCTCAACCCCATCTGCATGGGTAGGATGGTTAGGGTTTCCGAGAGGTAGCTTTCCATGGGTGAGTGGTTCCTACCCCTACTGTCCTGGCCTAGGATTGTTGTAGTCTGGTCGTCACTCTGTAGTGCGTTTAGCGAGGAGTTCATCGACCAACATCTTTTGTTCGTAAAGTTGTTGGAGCAACATAGCCTTCTCAGGGTTCTCCTCCTTCTTCGGCACTGAGGTGGATGGGTCAGAGTGTTTTGCAGCTTCAAGGTGCTCTTTACCCTTACCATGATTTTGGTTAAGCACTAGTTCCTCGGTAGGCGCAGGGAGACATAGTAGATTCCTCTGTGGGTGAGTAAGTCATCCTGATGGATGCAATAGTGGTGGAACACCCTCAGGGGGATAAGTCCCCAACAGGAATCTCTAGCTCATTCTCTTTGTCCACTATGTCAGCCATGTTGACCATGACGCTTCCTGAGGGCATGTCTTCAATATGGGCCAGTGAGTCGGGCTACCATCAGATAAGAATGAAGAGGAGGGAATCATACGTCCCCTAGACATGTATTTTTACATGGGGGAAGCCTCCTTGATAACCATGTAGGGTACCTTGAAACTGTGAACGCATTGTTGTTGGAGGGCCTTATGACGACTTAGTGACTCGGGGCCTTGGGACACAGGGAGTGCGGCCAAATCAACTAGAAGACATTGTTCGACAATGTCTTAAAAATTCATTTGGATCCTAGGATAAACCACCCGCTGATGATGAAGGCAGATGTGTTTCACCCAGAGGGTTTGGCAGAAACACTCCACTTTCTCTAGGGTGAGGGATTCTGGCTCGTAGAAATTCAGTGCTGCCACATGACAGAACATCCCGGGGAAGTGGTCCACTGTGAGGATATTACATATGATCCTTAGCATGGAATCAAGGCCTGGACCATGATTTCCCCATTCATCAAATGGTGGTGGATGAGGAACTAAAAACAGTACTGAGGTAGACCGCTGGGTTGGCAGGCTGGCCGGTGGGGAATACGACGAACGGGCTGACTGGCCGCCGAATCTCAGGCTGCTGTCCAAAGAGTGTAGCAACTCATCCACCACATCACTGTTAGAAGGTCTGACAACCGCAGTTCTTGGAACAAAGGTATTAGGCTACTGGCGATAGGATACCCTACTGCTCCCCCACTATTGGTCCCCGGAATATCTCTCGGTGATATTTAGTCGAGGTAGAGAGTAATTCTGGTGACGATGCTGGTGATTACACGACTGTAACCTATGGGGTTTCCAAATATTCATCCTCTATTATATACCTACGTAGGGAAGAATTAATCCAATGGACCTCACATTCTAGGAGTACTAGGTTGATGTGCCTGGTTCCTGCACCAGCCATTGACTCAGATGAATGAGGGGAGGGTTCTCATGATGATTCATATTCTTCTTTGGAGTCTGAGAAGCAAAATGGTTTGATCTCTGTCTGGAACTTCTAGGAAACCTTCTTATGGTGGTTAAAATCTGCCTTCCTACCCCTGGATGGCTCTTCTGGACATGGCAGATTTCTGACATGAGGAGTTCCTTCGGCCATACCGGTTTTGGGGCGGGGAGGACTTTCACCCGAGATAGCCGAGGTGTGAGGAGCACTGAGGTAGATATAAAAAGGGATATGAGGAGTACCTCTATGCTAAATTCTAGAGTGGTTTGGGCCTTCGCTCAAGCACAAAGGATCAGGAGTGGGACCCCCATGCTTGTTCCCTCTGATGACCTTAGTGCGGGGATGGTCCTCGTACTGGTCGAGCCGAACACGAGTAGGACCTCCATGCAGGGCATTGGTGAAGTGGAGGCAGCACTCACTCCCCTGATTGCTTAGGTAAGGAGGACCTTCTCTAGCTACTATGAAGACACATCAAGGGTTCCTGTATTTAAGGGTGACCAGATGTGCAATGTCCCCATACCTGTGATCTATGGAGGGAGGAATAAATCCATATCCAGTGTATTCGGAACGAAAGAGACTTCTGTAGTGAGCATCACTGCCATGTGGAGGACCCTCATTTGAACTGATGGTGTCATAGGGTAGAACTCTATGCCGAGCCTCAAAGTGGGGAAGGCCTACATTCTCCATGTTATCTGTATGGGGAGGACCTCCGTACTGGGTGGCATTGCAGCGGGTATGTCCCCGGCGGCCACTGCCAGTGCTGACAACAAAGTAAGTCGACCGGGCCTACCCGAGGGGCTGTTGGGCCTTGATATAGGTATATCATATAAATTCCCCTGCTCACCATATATAGGGATCTGGTTATATTCTTCGGCGGTGGATCGGGCCAGTGTAGCCACTAACATTGACGCCCCATGGAAGGCGTTCTCTTCAGCTTGCGCCCGACAATTGCGTCGGGTCAGACGGACAGGAGCTGGTGGTGCAGGTAAATGGATTACCTCCTCCTCGGCATGTATGACTGGGTGGCGGTGTTGATGTGTCTAGGTGGGAGCCCTTTCTAGGAGCCCCTGGAATAGTATCCTGGCAGGGATAACCTAGATATCCCTGACCTCGTCGGCGTAAGGCAGGGAGTCGTTGAGAGGTTCTGAGGAGAGGCTCCCGAAATGGTTAAATGTTGGACTGGGGAGCAGTGGCTCCCTGTGTGAGCCTCGAGGGCGGTGTTGATGATGAGGCACATATACCTCCAAATCCAAAAAATTCACATCCTGAGTCGGGATAATTCCCTCCTCATACTGGCATATGAGGTCATTGATCACCCTTTGTTGGATGACCTCGAATGGGTAGATGGGACGTGGGCACCCCTTGATCATGGATGTAGAGGCCATTTCTGAAGAGGAGGAGCTACACAAGGCTACCACATTGGTACAACCCCAACCCCTGCATCTATGGACAGGAGGTGACCGAGTTCTGGGTGCATCAGGTTGGTTTTTGAAAATAGGGAAATTAACTCATCAGTGCGGAAAGAAAAAAAGACATCGACGACCAGTGCCACAATGCCATCCCATTTTCCATGACTGTTAATAGGGTTCCACGCAGAAAACTTCATAGACTAGGGCATCAAATGGTCTACTTCCCCATCTTTTTTGTGAATTTCATGCCAGGCCTGCTATTTTCTTGGTGGGACCCGGCGCCGGATATCTAGATCCAGTGACACGCTAATCCCTGATGTCTCAAACACAACTAATCTATATATTGAGGAGAATACCCTCATTTAAGTTTCACCATTTTTATTTTTGATGCTTTTTTAAGGCGCACGTGTCTGTCTTCTTGAGTACAAAAGGCACGATTTCATAGCCATGCATTCCTGTTTTCTGATGGAGAGTGACATTCATTCCTTGTTCAGGTATGGTTTCTCATTGATCTAAACGGGATTATGGGATGTCAGTTCTTCATTTCTTGGATTCCTACTTGGAAATCATCACCTAGTTCAGGTATCCCTTATATATTTAAGATGTTGTTCAAGAAACTCTTCCTAGTTCCATATGTTCATGGTCACCATTTAATTATACTGCTTCTGTCAGGACATTCTAAAGGGTTCAGTCAGGGCAGCAACCTTCGGTCAAGGAAGTAGTCATGTTGTTCCTCACTGGAGTGTCTGGACGCTGGGACACTTGCATGTCTAGGTTTCTTCCCCTTATTATCGGGCTCCTTGAGGTCACAGAATACTGAGAAAACCCATTTTGATCACGGGGAATCATATTCCATAGGCATGTATCTGAGGTTTTCCTCAACTTCCCATTTTTTACATAGGCTATAATGCATGTTTAATGTCTGGAGGAGATGGATCAGACTGATCAGAACACTGATTAAAGTGGATCAGATGGGTGAAACCTCTGGAGGGAACACTGATGTTGGGGCCAACGTGTGGTTAGATTTCCAATTGTTGTTTAGGGGAATGGGGAATGTGGTGGCAAGATCCCATTGGGATGTGGCGGCCCGGGTAAGAATTGGTATGGATTATAGAGTTATGAATGAAGTGGATGATGAATGAGATGGAACTACTATGAGTATGGTAATGAATTTGGGCTTGATCCTCAAAGAGGTTTCCAACGTATCCCCATGGTAGAGAATCAAATTCCTCATAGTTCAACTGATGAAAGATTACCACCGATTGGGGATTTCAACGGCTTACAGCTGAATGGGGAAGTATACAACTTGCCACTGGATAAAGTCACGATGACTTAATGCTGAATGGGGTCACAACGACATACTATTGGATAGAGTTGACAATGACTTATCGCTGAATGGCGTCGCAAAGGCTTACCGCTAGATGGGGTCGAACATCGGGGAGGCTTCCCATGTACCTTATCTTGGATACAAGGAACAAACCCACGTAGTTCCTGTGGGATGGTGGTAAGTGTGTCGGCATGGAGGATGACTTGGGGTCTAATGGATGTTGTGATTGAGCCTTAGGGAGTGGTCCTATGTACCTTACCTTGGCAAAGATCAATGTTCATGTATTTCGGCTAGGTGCAATGGCATACTGCGGACTGGGGTAAACAACGACTTACAACTAATTGGGGGAGATAATGGCTTACTACTAATTGTGGTTCATAGTTTAACGTCATGTGGGATGAGGGTGAATCGACGTGATGGAGGACCTGGGGCCCATATATATGGGGGCCAAGAACCTTGTGTAGGCTTCTTTCATACCTTTCCATAGCAAGGATCAATGACCTCGTAGTTCAGTTGGTTTGGGACCGACATGAAGGGGGTCAGAACAACAGGGTGTTGGGCTAGAACCTTGTGGAGGATTCGTATGTACCATTTATAGAGCTGATATTTTCAATATAGTTTATCTAAATTTCAATGATTTAATCCTCACCAATGTGTCATTATATGTTAAGTTGCATCATTTTTGGAATATTGTTGTATTTTGAGCTAAATTGTGAAAATGCCATAATTCTGGATTTTAAGCAGTTTTTGACTTGTCGGAGTATTTGGTCATATCAGTTTAACTACATATCCAATTCGACTGATTCGTCTTTTTTAGGAACCCTTGGAATGTGATCTTCATATATGTAAACTGGATCAAGATCTAAATCGTCCATCTAGGGGTCCAAATAAATCACTCTTTTGGAATAGTTTTCATGTTCGGATGTGTGGATCCCACCTCAATAAATGGAGCATAACATAGGATAAATGTTTCCAATGTCATTAATTCTAACTAGGAGTGCAATAGGACTCCAAGGCGCGCCATCATGTTTAATTTCAAGGTCAACCTAGATCATTAGTGCACACTATGATCGAGTAAAACAAGTAGGAGATGAAAGGTCTGCTCGGGCAGAGAAATAGGTGTGGCGTAATTAATTCATACCTTTTTCAACATGACTCCAAAGAGGCTTAAATTTTGTGGACCGATAGAGAACCTAATTTTACACAACTCTATATAAGGGTCTAGAGGATGATTCGGCCGGGAGTTATTCCAAACAGAAGCATATTTCTGGCGGATAGAATCTGGATAGAAGATTTCCAGCCCTCCTCCCCTATTCTCCCTGTCTCTTCATTCATTTCAAATGGGGGTTGGATTTGTGGATACAATGATGAAGATGGTGTACACTCTTTCTGGAATGGAGGTGATGCAGGCTGATCAAGTGATGTGAGGCTAAACACCAAGTGGTTGCGGACGACGACAACCGACGGACACTCCCTTCCGAGTTTTGATCTTCATGTGTAATCTCTATTGCATCTCCTTTGAATTTATATTTCTTGAATGACAGCGGTTGTTTTCTTTCTTGAATATATTTTCAACTTATTTGTTCTGGATGGTTTCCCAATCTATAATGTAAAATAGTCGATTTCACTATTTAAATTTTTTCGGTGAGGTCTTGCCGTTGAGTATAGTGATTTCGGTTAGGATTTGTTATTTGAAGGTCTTAAAATAATTAGATCACTTCTATAGGAGGGGAAACAATCATATTGAGGTCTTAATATGATATATTTTCCAAATATGGTGTTTACCCAGATTTATTTGGGTAGGCATTGAGAGATTCATTAGAGATATAATTTTAATAAAGGAAGAGGGGAGTGTCCGGGAGGTTAAAGCTTATCCGTAACAACTGTTTTGATTCTGGTTTAAAACCCATTTTATTTCCAATAAATTTTCTATCTCATTCTCCAATTTTTCTTTCTCTTTAGTTTTTATTTATTTTATGTTCTTGAGTCTTTAATCAAATCCCCAATTTTCCATTTCATGTGAAAACAGACCAACAAAAAAGTGACAGTTTGGCAACTCAAATTGCAACCTCCTCGAGAGACAATCCAGGGACTGCTATATTGCATTGTTTTTGGAGAAAAAATAATTGATTGAAGATTTCGCAAAAAATAATCCTTACATCAACTATCACCATTGTCGGGGAGGTTTCTTGAGTTGATTTGTGTGAAAATTGTTTTTGCATGACCCGAAATTCTAACCCAAATTTGTTCCCATTGGATTCTGAAATTGATGGAACTTTTTACTCTAGGGATAGAGCTACTAGAAATCTCCTTGTACCAAGTTGTGAATCTTCTAATAACGCACTTAGAAGAAACCTGGTTGAAATTGAAATTCCAATGTCTGAAAATATAACCTTGAAAGAATTGGATTCATCTTATGATGCAAATCAAGAAAATTCTTTTGAATATCCTGATGCACCTGCTGGGTTTGAAATTAAATCTTGTTTCATTCACCAACTTCAAAAATTTAATGGTTTTCCTAGGGAATATCCACATAAACACCTTCGGGAATTTAGTTATCTTTGTGTCAATATGAAACCCCAGGGCATTGATGCAAATCAAATGAAATTGGGGTCTTTTCCTTTTTTGTCAGAATGAGTTGCCAAAGAATGGTTTTTCTATTCACATTCTACTTTGAATAGGGATTGGAATGAATTGAAAAAACTTTTCCTTGAAAATTTTTTCCGTGCTTCTAGAACTGCTTCCATTAGAAAGGAGATTTGTGGAATTAGGCAAACTCAAGGTGAAACTTTGCATGAGTATTGGGAAAGATTCAAAAGACTTTGTTTCAGTTGCCCCCACCATCAAATTAGTGACCAACTTTTGATTCAATATTTTTATGAGGGATTGTGTCTTACTGATAGAAGCATGATTGATGCTGCTGCAGGAGGGGCTCTAGTTGACAAAACACCAACTGCTTCAAGGACATTAATTGAAAATATGACCCAAAATGCTCAACAGTTTGGAACAAGAGGCCTTATTCATGTGAAATCTCCCCAAGAGTTCCCCATTGCTAGTCCTGAAAACAATATGATTGCGAGTCAACTTTCTGATCTTACCACCACGGTGAGGTCAATGATGTTATCCAATACCCCACCAACTCCACCCAAACCTGAAGCAACATTTCAAATGAAAGTCTACTGTGGAATTTGTTCTTCCAATGACCATTTTATTGACCAATGACCTCAAATGCAGGAACCTTATAAAAATTGCAATTCTGTTTTTCCTGGAAAACCCTTTCAATCAAACCAACAAAGGCCATTTCAATCAAATCAAAATTTCAATCAAGGCTGGAAGAACCACTCTAATGAAATATTTCGACAGCCTGAACAACCTAGAGACTTCTTCCAAGTACAATCAAGCAATTCACAACCAAGATATTTCAATGAGAAAGCCAATGCTCATTCTGGAAGAATCTTTCAGGCTTCCCCTCCCACTCAAAATTCAGAGAGTAATATTGAAGATGCAATGAGGAAACAATATGAGGCAATGAAACAAACACAAGACCGACAAAAAAACATGTTGAATACCCTAATGACTCAAATGGGTCAACTTGCCTCTGATCTTAGTTGCATAAAAAATCAAATTAGTGGAGGTTTTCCCTCACAACCCCAAGTGAATCCAAGAGATAAAGGGAAGGAAAATGTGAGTGCAATTGAACTTAGGAGTGGAAAACAATTGAATACCCTTCAAATGGAGAAACAAAAACCTGTTGTTGAAATTGCTGTTGAGAATCCCACCACTGATGGAAATGCTGAAAATTATAAATGTTCTTTGAAGGGAAACACAATTTCAAGAGAAGAAATGTTGCTTGAAAGAACAAAGAGGGATTGGAAGAGGATGTATGGACCTTTGTTTCTCAAAGAAGTGCTCAAAATACCCTTGAAACAACGAAACCACCATTTCCTTACCCTAGGAGTGAACCACCAGTGAAGTCGAGTGCTGAGAAAGAGTTGGATAAGGAGGTTTTGGAGACTTTTAGGAAATTTCAAGTCAATATACCTTTGCTTGATGCTGTGAAACAAATTCCAAGGTATGAAATGTTTTTGAAAGAAATGTGTACCCATAAGAGGAAATTCAAAGTAGGTGAAAAGGTCATCTTAGGGAGGAATGTTTCATCCATGATCCAACATGCTTTTCCTATCAAATGTAAAGACCCAGGAACTTTTACCATTCCTTGCACCATTGGGAAATGTAAATTCAAGGATGTTATGCTTGATTTGGGGGCCTCCATCAATGTTATGCCACATTATGTTTACTTATCTCTTCATGTTGGAGAATTGAAACCCTCTGGGATCATCATTCAACTTGCTAACTGAAGTTACCACCCTTTTAGCTGCTGGAATTATTTTTCTCATCTCTGATAGTCAATGGGTGAGTCCAATCCATGTAGTTCCCAAAAAAGGTGGCTTCATAATCTCAAAGAATGAATTTGGTGAGGTTGTTCCTGTTAGGATTCCAAGTAAATGGATAATGTGCATTGATTACAGGAAGCTCAATCTGGCTACGAGGAAAGACCACATTCCACTTCCATTTCTTGATCAGGTCCTTGAAATACTGGCTGGAAAAACCCATTATTTTTTTCTGGATGGATTCTCTGGTTATTTCCAAATTCATATTGCACTGGAGGATCAAGAAAAAACCACATTCACATGCCCATTAGGAACATTTTCCTATATAAGGATGCCCTTTGGTTTGTGCAATGCTCCTGGAACTTTTCAAAGGTGTATGATGTGTATTTTCTCTGATTTTCTTGAAATATGCATGGAAGTTCTTATGGATGACTTCACTGTTTATGGATCATCATTTGAAAGTTGTTTGGAAGGTCTGGCTCATGTTCTTGAAAGGGGCATTGATAAGAACCTTGTTCTTAATTACGAAAAATGTCATTTCTTGGTGGGTAAAGGGATTGTTCTTGGACATGTTGTATCTTTGGATGAAATTCAAGTTTATAAGTCCAAAGTTGAGGTCATTTCTTCATTGCCATACCCAAAAACAGTCAGATATGTGAGATCTTTTCTTGGTCATGCTGGTTTTTATAGGAGATTCATTACGGATTTCAGTAAGGTTTCACTTCCATTGTCTATATTTATCTAGAAAGACACCCCATTTGTCTTTGATGAAAATTGTAAACAAGCCTTTGGGTAGCTGAAACCAAAATTGATTACTCATCCCATTGTTCAACCTCCCAAATGGGAATTTCCTTTTGAGATCATGACTGATGTATCTGACTTTTCTCTTGGGGCTATTTTAAGTAAAAGGTTGGAAAAGAAATATCATGTGATTGCCTATGCCTCTAGAACATTAGATCAGGCCCAATCAAACTATACAACAACTGAGAAAGAGCTGTTTGCTGTTGTCTTTGCTTTGGACAAATTTAGATGTTATCTTCTGGGATCTAAGGTGATTGTTTTCACTGATCATTCTGCAATAAATTTTTGATGAAGAAACATGATGCAAAACCAAGACATTGGAGATGGATTTTGTTGTTAAAAGAGTTTGATGTTGAAATACAGGACAAGAAGGAAAGTGAAAATCATTCTGCTAATCATTTGAGTAGGATACCGTCTATTTGGAATGGGGATCATCAGACCTATCTTCCAATTAAAGAAACTTTTCCAGATCAGGAGTTGTATGCTTGTCAAACTAAAAGGCCATGGTTTTCTAATATGGTGAATTATTTATCTTCTGATGATGTTCCCCACTGGTTTTCCAAGAATCAATTTTCTAAACTTTTGAGTGATTCAAAGCATTATATTTGGGATGATCCTTACTTGTGGCATGTTGGTAGTGATCAAATGATTAGGAGATGCATTCCAAATTCTGAATTCCAATCTTTCCTAAACTTTTGTCACACATTGAGCTGTGGAGGACACTTTGGGCCTCAAAGAACTACAAGAAAGGTGCTGGATTCTGTTTTGTATTGGCCAACCATTTTTAGAGATTCTTTTGATTTCTGCAGGACATATAGAAATTGCCATTTTCAAGGGGGCATTTCCAAAAGGAATGAGATTCCAAAACAACCTCTATTGTTTTGTGATGTATTTTATGTTTGGGGTATGGATTTCATGGGACCTTTTCCCAATTTATTTGGATATATTTACATTTTACTTGCTGTTGATTATTTATCCAAGTGGGTAGAAGCTATTCCCACAAGAGCTGATGATGCCAAAACTTTGTCCAAGTTTGTGAAGGGAAATATATTTTCAAGGTTTGGATTCCCAAAGTTATTGATTACGGATCAAGGTACTAATTTTTTGTAACAAGACTTTGGAATAACTATTGAAGAAGTATGGAGTTCATCATAGGGTCTCTTCAACCTATCACCCCCAAACAAATGGAATGGCTGAGTTGTCCAATAGAGAAATGAAACAAATTCTGGAAAAAACTGTGAACCCAAATAGAAAGGATTGGTGTTTGAGACTTGATGATGCACTCTGGGCTTATAGGACTGCATTCAAAACCCCAATTTCCATGTCACCATTTATATTAGTCTATGAAAAGGCTTGTCACCTTCCGGTTGAGTTAGAATAAAAATATTTTTGGGCTGTTAAAACATGTAACATGAATCTGTTTTCTACTAGGGAAGAAAGAATTTTTTTTGCAGGAGCTGGAGGAGATCAGAAAGAATGCATATGAAAGTTATAGGCTATACAAGGAAAGAACCAAATCATTTCATGATGATATGATTCTCAAAAAAAACTTCAAGGAAGGAGAAAAAGTGTTGCTGTTTGATTCTAGATTGAAGCTGTTCCTGGGTAAATTTCATTCCAAATGGTCTGGTCCATTCATTTTTACTCATGTTTTTCCTTTTGGTGCAATCCAGATTAAAGAACCAAGAAAAGGGACACCATTCACAGTCAATGGGCACAGGTTGGAGCTGTTTAGAGAGAATGTTCACGATCCTCCGGGGGAGGAGATCCATCTTCATGAAGCAGAATACAATTGATGCCTGGTTGTGTTTTTCCTTCTCACTTTTTTTTTTGTAATGTCTTTGATTTCTTGAATTTCATATTCATATATATTTTTTTTACACAATGAGAACATTTCATAAAATATGTGTGGGGGAGGAACATGCTGGGTAGATTAGGATTTTGTGTTCTTTCATTTCATTTTTTCCTTTTCTTTTCTCTCTCTTTCAATTTTTGGTGTGTTCTTTTATTTTTCAAACTTTGTGTGTTTTATTTAAAATTTTGAAAAACATTTGAGCTTACATGATGATATTTTAAAACCCTATCAATGAGTGAACCAATTGGTCCCCTGAATCTGGTTATAAATGAATGCTGAAAAAGACACTATTTCAAGTTCCAAAATTTTGAAAAAACAATTGAATTTTGAATTCCATTTCATGAATGCTGCCTAATATTGAAAACCACTTGCCCGTGAGTATTTTGAACACATTTTTCATCTTCTTCACATCCATCCTACTTCTTGAGTGAACCAAATAATTCTTGTTTGATTGAACCAAAACATGATCTTTTTCTATCAAAACATGAGGGCTAAGGTGAGTGTGATTGAAATGATTGCGGCAATTTGTTTGTGATTGAAAGCCCCTTTTTCACGATTATCCCTTTTATTATGGCCCACCTTTTACATTTTATCTTTCTTGAGCCCTTAGTTTCCATGTACTGCCTTATAGATAGCCACATTACAAGCCATTTTCCCTTTCCAACCTTCTCTGGAAGTACAAATGCCTGATCTAGTTGAACTCAAGTGTGGGGGAGATGACTTGTGGTGTGATACATCATCTGGTGTTTCCTTGCGTGGTTATCTAAACAATGAGGAGATGTTTTTGCTGCTAAAAGTTGTTTGATTTCTGAGAGCTTTGCCTGTCTGGAGCTCTTAAAGGAAGAGAGTTGTGCCTATCTGGAACTCTCAATTGAAGAGAGTTGTGCCTGTCTGGAGCTCTTGATGGAAGAGAGTTGTTCCTATCTGGAGCTCTTGATGGAAGAAAGTTGTGCCCAATCTGGAGCTTTTGAAAAAAAAGAAGAAGAGAAATGTATCTGTTTCTACTGAAATTTGGAAGAGAGCCGAGGTGAAAAATATATTCTCAGGGATTCTCAAACATGAATTTCATTAGAGGAGAGTAAGGAGGATTCCCCACATGAGTGAAGATTAGATTCATGTATTTTTTTGCTTCCAAAATGAGCCAAACCCTCCTTATTCGGCTTCAGAATTTTGAACATTTGATACCCACCCACCTTTATCCACATAACATCCTTGAAAATCCCTCAAGATGATGAAATTTTTTTAGCTCACATTAGGTGGAGATTTAGAAATTTTTCAAGCCTATGATTATTCTTGCATGTTTTCTTGAGAGAAGCATTGTTGGAAATCAATATTTGTGTTGAGAAAAAAATTTTGTGAGGTGACTGTGTTAAGTGAATGAGAGGAGAAAATGAGATGAAATGGATTTAATGAACTGAATTTAAAACTTGAATCATTTTTTATGAGGCATGATATCATTTTATTCTTGGTTGTTGATTGGTGAACCTCATTGGTTTGTAATTTGAATATGCACTGATTTGGTTTTAATGATCACTTGTCCAGGAGACCAAGTTGTAAGTGTGGGGTGATTGATAGAGCTTATATTTTCAATATATTTTATCTACATTTCAATAATTTAATCCTCACCAATGTGTCATTACCAGTTAAGTTGCATCATTTTTGGAATATTGTTGTATTTTGAGCTAAATTGTGAAAATTCCTTAATTCTAGATTTTAAGCAGTTTTTGACTTGTCTGAGTATTTGGTCAAATATTTTTAACTACTTATCCAATTTGACTGATTAGTTTTTTTAGGAACCACTGGAATGTGATCTTCATATATGTAAACTGGACCAAGATCTAAATCGTCCATCTATGGGTCTAAATAAATCATTATTTGGGAATAGTTTTCATGTTCAGATGTGTGGAGCCCACCTCAATAAATGAAGAATAACATAGGATAAATGTTTCCAATGTCATTATTTCCAACTGGGCGTGCAATAGAACTCCAAGTCTCGCCACCATTATTAATTTCAAAGTCATCCTCGATCATTAGGGAACACTATGATCGAGTAAAACAAGTGGGAGATGAAAGGTCTCCTCGGGCATAGAAAGAGTCGTGGATTAATTAATTCATAACGTTTTCACCACATCTCAAAAGAGGCTGAAATGTTGTGGACCGACAGAGAACCTATGTTTAAACAACTCTTTAGAAGGGTCCAGAGGTTTATTAGGCCGGGATGTATTCCAAACAGAATCATATTTCGGGCGGACAGAATCTGGAAAGAAGATTTCCCGCCCTCCTTTCCTATTCTCCCTATCTCTTCATTCATTTCAAGGGGGGTTGGTTTTGTGGAGACAATGATGAAGATGGTGTAAAATCTTGCTGGAATGGAGGTGATGTTGGCTGATCAAGTGATGCGAGGCTAAACACCAATTGGTTGCGGACGGCGACAACCGACGGACACTCCCTTCCGAGTTTTGATCTTCATGTGTAATCTCTGTTGCATCTCCTTTGAATTTATATTTCTTGAAGGATAGTGGTTGTTTTATTTCTTGAATATATTTTCAACTTGTTTGTTCTTTAAGGTTTCCAAATCTATAAAGTAAAATAGTCGATTTCACTATTTAAATTTCTTCGGTGAGGTCTTGCCGTTGAGTATAGTAATTTCGGTTAGGTTTTGTTATTTGAAGGTCTTCAAATAATTCGATCACTTCTATAGGAGGGGAAACAATAATATTAAGGTCTTAATATTATATCCTTGGAAAATAAGTTGTTTATATAGAGGTATTTGGGTAGGCATTGAGAGATTCATTAGAGATATATTTTTAAACAAGGAAGAGTGGAGTGTCCGGGAGGTTAAAGCTTGTCCGTAACCACTGTTCTGATTCTGGTTTGAAACCCATTTTATTTCCAATAAATTTTCTAGCTCATTCTCAAATTTTTCTTTCTCATTATTTTTTATTTATTATCTGTTCTTGAGTCTTTAATCAAATCCCCAATTTTCCATTTCATGTGAAAACAAACCAACAAAAAATTGACAGTTTGGAAACTCAAATTGCAACCTCCTCGAGAAACAATCCAGGGACTGCTATATTGCATTGTTTTTGGGGAAAATATAATTGATTGAGGATTTTGCAACAAATAATACTTGCATCAACCACACCTAGTAAAGGATCAAATACCTCATAGTTCATGTTGTGTGGGAACCGACGTGAAGGGGGTCGGAATGACTGGGTGTTGGGATTGAACCTTGTGGAGGCTTTCAACACACCCTGCCTTAGCAAGGATCAAAACGTTGTAGTTCATGTGTGGTTTGGGGATTAAACTCTAGGATTCCTAGAGAAGATGTCATGGTTTATTCTTACACTAAGGCCATGGGATTCATGCTTGGTGTGAGGAATATGTGACATCAAATTCTTGATGATCACGTCCTAATAGGCACGTCTCTAAGAAGTAGACTGTGGCTACATGTAGTTGGCGACCCAAAGAGGAAACATGGACTTACACGTGGTTAGAATCCCAAGGTGATAGAGACATGGACTTACTGTAGGAGTGATGCCCAAGTGGTGAAAATTCCCAGTTGGAGAGGGATTTCTCACCCAGGAAGAGAGGAGGAGTAAGGGTGTTGCCTCCTGCAAGGAATGATAGGGGCTTACACTTGGGTGGTTGACCTTTCCCCATGAATATACGTCACTCTGTTGAAGAGGATTTCATTCTATGTGAGGAATGATATCACTCTTGTGGAGACTAGTGGGTGTGCAGAATGTCCTAGGTGGGGGAACCCCATGTCTGACACATGGGTCACAGGGAATGGTCACTGTTTAACATCATGTGCTTAGGATGAAGGTGAATGGAAGTTTAATGTCCTGTAGCCCGGACAGGGTGGGTTTACTCCGCACCCATAAAACATACATAACCGGAACCCTCTACACATCGGTGAAGACAATGGACAGGAAAATACATGGATGGGGGTTTTTATCGAGCTTGAGGTGAAGCAATTAAATGGGCAGTATCATCCAAGGGACTTTTAAATTTCTTTGTGCAAACCTGAGGGTCCAAATAGGAAAATAGAATGTGAAAAAGGTGTATCACCCATATGTAAAGGCTCGAACATGGTTCCTAAAGGTGAGTAGAGTTCATTGAGTGTGCGTAAAAGAATGGGTCAGGGTAATATAGTAAGTCTGCATGCAAGACACATGGTTTTCATGCAAGGCAAAGAGGTTGCATGCAAAAGGTATGGGTTGTGTGAAAGAGGTATGGGTTTCACGCAAGAGGTATGGGTGGCGCGCAAGAGGTATGAGTGGCGTGAAAGATGGAGGGGTTGCACAAAAATTGGAGGGGTTGTGCGCATGTTGGACTGGTGGTGCGCATTCCCAAGGGGTTGCGTGTGAGACGGGAGGTTTGCACATAGTTTTTGGCATGAAAAAACACCTAACGTATAGGGAACATGCAAGCAATATCAGACCCCTTGCATGAAAATAACTTCGGGAAGAAATGAAAATCACGAAATCATGAGGATCCGAGGGCCCGTCCATAGGTTCCCCCAATGAACCAATCACGCAACAACCAATACCTAAAGGCCATGGTATTTTCATGCGGTCGCGGAAGACGATTTTTGATAATAGAAGGGCTTCACTTCGTCTTCGGTTACCATCCCTGAAGAGAAGGGATATGGTTTTTTTTATAGCTAGAGGCCTCGGAGTGGTGTTCAAGAGCATGGAACACAAACTCCGGTCAGTCGTTGGCTTGTGAGAACATTGGTGGTCGGGCACACAAATGACCATTCATCATTGCATTGGGCGCAGAAATTGGGTCGGGCGTGCCAACAGCCGTTCATCGGCATCTTGTGCACACAGTGAAGGCTCGATGCGCAAATGGCCATTTTTCATTTCCTTCAGCGCAACAACGGGGAAACACATGAAAACAGGCATTCAACATCACCTTGGGTACGAAAATGGGGCCACATGCATAATCGAGCTTTCAAAGTCGCCTTGGGTACGTAATTTGGTTCGGGTGCACAAACTACCGTTCATTGTCACCTTGGGTGCAGGAATGGGGCCGCATGTGCAAATGGGTGTTCTAGGGATCCTTGGGTGTGGAAATAGGTCCAGGTCAGCTAGTCATGGAGGGCGGAGTTTCAGGGGCAGAAGGGAAGGCCGGTGCACAGTGGTTTGCACGCCGGAAGTCCTCTTATGCACACCTTACAAATCTTGTATGTGCCCACCTCCCGGGCCCTGGGATCTCCTATTTTTATTTTGGATTTCTCTGTTTTTGTTTTATCCAACCAATGTGGCCCTTCTCCAAATTTCGGAATCAATAGTAGAGCTATCTGTGGAATCATCAGACTCACAGATGATGGATGTTCATGGAGTTGTCAATGAGTTCCTTGAAATTTTTAATAATGATGTTGTAACTCTACCCACTCAATGTGACGTTGAGTTTGGGATTACGTACATCCCAGTTCCCATTTGATTTGGATGGCTCTTTGTCATATGGAACCTTTAGAGTTGTTGGTGTTTTAGATTCAGAATGATGATCTGATGAAGATCAGTTTTATCGGGCTATGTGTTTCATTGTGGGGTGATCATGTCTTATTTGAAAACAAAGAATATGGTGGTCTCAGACTATACATACACAAACAAAAACAGAATTGATTAATGGTCAATGATCGTTACCCTATATCAAGGATGGAGGATCTCTTAGACAAGCTGAGGGGAGTAGGTTGGTTCTCTAGGATCGATCATCAGTCTGGGTATCACCAGTTAAGGGTGAAAGATGGTGATATCCTGGAGACTAATTTCAGGTGAATTTATAGTCACTTAGATATTGTAGTCACGCCGTTCGGTGTTACGAACACAACTGTTGTGATTATGGGGCTCATGAAATCTTTTTTCTATGAGTTACTGGACCGGTTCGTCATTGTTTTCATCAATGACATCCTGATCAACATTGGATAATAGGAGGTTCACAATGATCACCACATGATGGTATTGGAGAACCTTTGACACCACCCGATCTATGTAATGTGGTCCAACTGCATGTTCTGGACACAAAAAGCTCACAATCATTTTCATGTGGTGTCTCATCAAGGGGGTTTAGTGGATTTTTCAATGATTGAAGTGATTGTTTCTAGGGAATCACCCATGAACATGATGTAGGTTCATATTTTTATGTTACATTCATGATATTATCGGAGGATCATACCTTAATTCTCTTCAGTTATAGCTTCTTTGATATTTTTTACTAGAAAGGACCAGGGCTTCATGTTGAGTGAGCAGTGTTGTGCCGTTTTTTTCTACTTTAAGGAAAGGCTGCTCTGTGCTCTAGTGCTCCGGACAGAAGGGGAGGGGGCATTGTTTGAGGTTTTTTTATGATTCCAATCTTGGATTGGGGTGTGCACTAATAAAAAATTAGGGATTGATCACTTATGGTTCTGGGAAGTTATGTCCTCATGATTAGAACTATGCCAACCATGACCATGATCTTGCATCAGTAGTGTTCATGTTAAAGTTATTGAGTCATTACCTCATCGGTGAGGACTTTGTGGTCTTCACAGATCACAGGTGATTGAGGCGTATATTTACCCTGCATGACACGATCTTGTGATAGTGAAGGTGGGTGGTGTTTCATCAGGACTACGACTTCGTGATCTCTTACACTAGAGGTATGTAGAATGTTGTCGCTGATTCCTTGAGTCGGATGTCGTAGAAGAAATTTGATCAAGAATATGTGGCTACATGGAAGTAGATGGAGGTGTTGGCTTCCATACACATGGATGCAAGGGTGGATAGACATAGAGGATTTCTGTTTCATAGCACAGTGTATTCCTCTCTATTTTATCTTGTGGAGGAGTCTCAATGGGGACACCGAAACAGTGATGTGATGCACAATTGGGTTGACAAGGGCGATTACTCAGAAGGGTGGTGGGAGGATGGTCAGAAGTAGATGATTTTCAACGTGATGTTTTTCTCTAGAGATGATGTGTGAGGGAGTTCTCTGTGTGTAATATAACTCACCCATATTATTACACTGAGGAGTTTCCAAGATGTACTAAGGCATGAGGGAATAGTTTTGGTGGCTTGGGACGAAACATGCAGTGGTGGAGTTTGTTACTACGAGCAATGTGTGTTAGCAGGTGAAGGTTGAACAATGTATATGAGGAGGTTTGTTTCATCCTTTATATGTCCTTTAGTAGGAGTGGGATGACAAATCCAAATATTTCATGGCATGACAACCAAGGGCTCAAGGAGTATGTGAAACTATCTAGGTAGTGGTAGTTCGGCTAAAGGAATCAGCTCAAATCATAGAGATCAAGGAGTCGACTGTGGTATATGACTTAGAATGAAGATACATTTTTGATGTGGTTTTGTTTCATGGTGTTTTGAGATCCATAGTCTCAAATCGGGATGCACGGTTTACCTGATGAGTCTGGAGGGGAAGGCAGCATGCTTTTGGCACCATGGTACACCTTAGCACAACTTTCCACCCCCATACAGATGGGCAGACAGAGAGGACCAACCCAATGTTTTAGGTTAGGCTACGAGCTTCTATTTTGCACTTAATCAAATCATGGGTACGAAATTTTCCCATAGTAGAGTTTACATTCTATAATAGGAATCACTAATGTATTAGAATTGCACAATTTTAAGCCTTGTGTGGGTGGTTGTTTTGTTCGCCCGTGTGTCGGACCGAGGTTGGGGAGGTAGTTTTTCATGGCCCAGAGGTAGTGCAGAGTACAACGGAGATGGTTCAACTGGTGCGTCAAAGGATGAAGGCTTCCCAAGACCCAAATAAGTCGTATGATGATCATAGGAGGAGGCCCTCCGAGTTCTAGGTTGGATTCCATGTATTCTTGAAGGATTACCCTCGACGTCAGTGGTGAAGGTTAGACAAGTGGAGAAAGATCTCTCTTCAGTTTAACGGGCCTTTCTATTTGTTTGGGAATGTTGGTGAGGTTGAATATTAGCTGGCATTTCCACCTCAGTTGGAATAGATGCACAATGTTTTCATTGTCTCGTAACTTCATCAATATCTACATGATGATTGTCATGTCATTTATTGGGGAGAGTTGGATATTGGGGATGACACTGCGTTCGTGGATTGACCAATAAGGATCGTGGATCGAATGGAAAAGGTTCTTCGTGGACATACCATACTGTTTGTTGGTGTGTTATGGAGACATTATGGCCTTAAGGGGAGTACTTGGGAGTGAGAATCTCAAATGCACACCCAGTACCCAAATATGTTTTGAGTTTATATTCTTAGCCTTCCTATATGTATTAGTTATTTATGACTTTCATTGATGTAATAGAGACCATTTTTCATTATGAGATGAGTTTTTTCCTTTACTTTGTTAATGTTTATGAAATTTCATGATGTTTGGAGAATGAATAACCTGATTCCTACTCAAGATAAATAAGCACTGATGTAATTAAACTCATTCAGGTGAGTTAGTTCTACCAAAAGTGGATAGTATCTTGACATAGATAAAGGAACTCCATGATCCCTATGTTTGGACAATGTGATCCTTAGAGTTCGTATGGTTATTTGGCGTTGTTTTCCCCGGAGATGTATCTTACTAGCTGGGTGTTCGAAACCCTCTCTTTTATTTGGTTTACTATTGAATTATCAAGGATGAAAATAGTTTGAGAGTTATCTGATGTAATGGAAAGGACCCTCCTGGTCCATTAGTTTTCCAATTTCTGAGTGTTGTGGTATCTTGGACACCATCAGTGAGTCCCAAGGATGTCATTGTCAGTAGAGACGCATCACTGTGGTGTCACCTATCGGTGCCACTGGTCATTCACACCGATCATTTCCACTCATCAGTCTCTCTGATCTGTGTCTCATTGATCAGTTTCACCGATCAGCTTCACTGATCTGCTTCCTAGATCCGCTTCACAGATCCACTTCATGGACTAGATTCACTGATCTGTTTCACATATCATCTTCACAGATCAGCTTCCCTGATAGGCTTCTCCTATCATCTTCACCAATCAGATTCATAGATCAACCTCACATATCATCTTCACTGATCAACTTCACAGATCCACTTCACTGATCAACTTCACAAATCACCTACACTGATCACCTTCACTGATCTGGTTCACTGATCATCTTCACTGATCAGCTTCACTAATCATCTTCACTAATCACATTCACAGATCTAAATAATAGATTAGCTTCACTGATTATATTCATAGATCAACTTCACTAATCATCTTCAATGATCTGCTTCTCTAATCAACTTCACCGATCAGCTTCACAGATCAGCTTCACTGATCAGCTTCCCCGATTAGCTTCATCGATCATCTTCACTGATCAACATCACTGACCAGATTCTCTGATCATCGTCACTTGTCTCATTGATCGGTTCCACCCACTGATTTAACCAATTAGTGGCTCACCAATCTGTCTCATTGATCGGCTTCACAGATCCACTTCACCGATCAGCTTCACTGATTTGTTTCGCCAATCTACTTCACTGGTCAGCTTCAGAGATTAGCTTAACTAATATATTTTACTGATAATATTCACAAAACATATTCACTAATCATATTCATTTATTATCTTCACTGATCATCATCGCATATGAGGTTCCTTGATCATCTTCACATTCTAGCTTCACCAATTAGCTTGACTAATCATCTTCACTAATTAGCTTTACTGATCACATTCACTAAACGTCTACAACAATCCTCTTCAGCGATCGACATCACCAATCGGCTTTATTGATCACTCCATTGATCAACTTCACCCATCGACTATAGAGGGGTGTCGAGGTTTCCTTTTCCAATTTCCCCATAATGCCTCTTTAAAGTATTCTTAGCCTTTTAATGTTTTTCAAAATTGTTATTAAGCCCATAAATAGAGTATTAAATACTATAAGATCATGGAGACCCCTGACCTACCAAACCATGTGTATTTTTAACCATTTTCACAGGATGTCATGTTTTCCAGCCTCTCGTTGTTTCCATTGTCACCCTTAAAATGTTTCTTCCCAGTTTGATGAAAATCTATTAAATCACAACCATTATATCCACCATCATCATGGATAATTATTAAATTTCAATTAATTCAAAAATACAGAACCACCCAGCTGCGTTGTTAGACCATGAAACTTTTTTTAGAATTTTGATATTTCATGTCTCGTAACTCTAGGATCAGGCCTTTTAACACATATAGATATTCTTCTTCCTCGGCCCCTTTCTTTTCATGGTTCTCTTAGAGTCCCTCTATTGGAGTCAAATCGTGTGCCCGTGCTAGAGACCTTTCCGCTATGCCTTGGAGTTCCTGGGGTTCTTGCAATTCGTGTCATGCATTCCATGTTCTTGGTTCCAGGTGAAAACATCAATCCTTGAACATCCATGTTGGGATTATTCCTGCATCTCTATTTTTTATACAACATGTGAGGTGGGAATGATGACATTCCATCGGGACATAAATGAACCATCATTAAAGAATATAATAAATATAATTTAAATGAATGAAGGGGGGATTTTTGATGATGATGTTGTGTGTTTTTTATATTTGTTTTTATGGTTTGAATTGTATAGACTCATGTCCACTAAAAATTGTGGTCGTTGGTGGTCCTTTATTGCATAATAATGAAGCCCTTTATTTGGATATACATTTTATTGAATGATGGTATCATGGAAAATAGTTAATCAAATAAAATCTAATTATTAAATGGATTCCCAATGAATAATAATCCTTGTGTGACCACCTTCGATAGAAAAATGGAATGATGTTATTTAATGAATGGTGTGGTTAAATCCTAAAACATCCTTTCTTTGTTCTTGTGATATATGTGGTGGAAATGTTTGATACCATGTGGGGTTATGTTTATGGGAATAGAACCTCTGGTTGAAGGGTTTTTGGTTTGTGAACTTGAGGTTGTGTGGAGTGGGTATGTTGGAGATTGGTTTGGTTTGGGTAATTTGAGGGATCTCATGATTCCATTTGGCTGTGGTGACATAACAAGAGAACTGTGTGTGAATGCTTAAAAACAAGCATGCATGTTTTGTTTCATTTGTTGTTTTGGCTTGTGGTTAGGTCTTATTAGTTTCCCAGTAGTGAAAAATTATTTTAAATTAAAATCACTTGAAAATGTTAAATGAGAACTGTTACAATGGGGGAACTATTTTCCAGGAATGGGTTCTGCACTTGTTATGGTTGTTTTGTATTTGTGCATGTAAGGATAGTATACAGTGTGTTTTTTATGGTATGGTTGTCTGCTTCGGAAACCTGAGCTATTATGGTGATTTAATTTCATATATTTATAAATTTTAGTACTTATATTTATCCTATGAACCCCCACCCATGTAGAGAAATTTGTGGCAGATAACCCCATTTCACAGGGGAGGGTGTTTTCCCCAACATTCCAATGAGTGGCTGGTTATTAACTCCTTCTCTATTCCCTCTCCCTGGTAGCCCAAGATTCTTCGGGCAAGCTATGATGGGATAAAGATTATTATGGCCCAAGACTCTTCAGGTAGGTGTGTATTGTGGTGGTTTGCCCAGGTGTTTGTCTATAGGTTTTTTTTCAAATTGCCTTAGGGATGAGTCCCAGGAGTCTTTGGGTGTGGCGGTAGACATTCTAGCCCACGATTCTTCATGTGTAGTGGTGGTTGTTTTTTCCGTGTGTCTGTGGACATGGTTATGTGTGTTTGTGACGTCCCAAGTATTTGTGAGTGGGATGAATGTATGTTTGGGATGTCCCATATCGTTTTTGTTTGGTGTGGAAGTGGGACATCAGTGGAATCTGTGGGGATGTTTGATTCATTGAATTTCTTAAATAACTAGTGGGAACGTGGTATGGGGTACCCAAATATTGATTTTCTATTACTATTACTTTACCTGGATTGTGTTATTTGTGGACTGTTCCATGGTGAGGCGGGGTGGATATTTTTATTTTTGGGTGTTTGGGTTATCTATATTTTCTCATGGTACATTAGATTGTCTCCACACTTGTGGAATGGTGCTATTGGTATTCCCTTCTAAGAATACCTTAATAGTCACCAAGTGTATTTATAAACTATTTTCCGGTCACATAGAGGAGGGTGGACATTAGGCATTTTACTACTAGATTGGGGTTGTAAGAGCTACTTGGGTTTAGTGGTTGCAATAATATTTCCATTCCTTTGGTACTTACAATGGAGTTTTCTTGTATTTTTTGGCGCTTTACATTGAACATACATGTGGGATTCTTATTTTGGCTTTACTCTTACTTTACATTTTAGATTTTTTGGGGGTTTTCTATCGTATCTCCCAGTATTTCTCTATAAAAAGTGTAATGCCTTCCAAATTATGTGTCATTCTATACCATTGGTGCTATTCTCCACTCTATGGCCTATTGGAGGCGAGACTCGGGAGGGTCATTATATCTCTATCAACATGAAGAAGTAGTGGTCTAACAATTTTGTGTCCCCTCCCTCATCATGACGATGGTGGGTCGTGGAACAACATTTTCCACCATATTTCTGGGCTTACTTGGATAGATGCTAGATTCTGGTTTTGAGAATACTTCTTTATATAGTATGATCATGTGTTATGAATAATCATACATTTCCCTTGATGATTCATATAGTCAATGAATTTATAATATTTATAGGTTTTTTTAGTTTATTCCTTAAAAATATTTGGATTCACTAAAAAAACTAAATGATATGATACCATCACAATAGAAAAATGTTAAAATGAATTTCCCCTATTTTAATGTATGACTAAATATAAATATTATATTCATTTTTTTACAATTAAATATTTTTTTATGTTGTTTGTTCAATGTATTATTTATTAACATTAAACTCCACATTAATAATCCCAATTGAATTATGTTAAACTATATTATTAACAAAGTTTTTATATTACATTAGTGAATATTGTATTATCCCTATTACATGGATTAAATGTGTGTGTTTCTTTAGTCCTTTTTTGAGAAGACAACTTCTTCATAGTATCACATATCACCTACTATAGCAATCTCTCAAACGTTTTGGGAATTTATTCCCCATCATATGATAGGTATTGAAATGTAAATTCATTGTCCTAGGCTCAACCACAAGGTGGATAAGAATTCCCCCTACCACATGAGTTAAAATCCGTAAGATTCAACATCTATTTGGGCCCAAATCGTTTCCTCACTTAAATTTCAATATATCATTTTCCCTTTTGGGGTTTTATATAAATTAGTAGAGAAAAATCCTTCCTCAAGAAATTTTTTTGTATTGTTTCCCATATCATAGGATTTGTATTGACTTGTAATTCTTATATCTTAGTTCCATCTATAAGTCATATGATTGTTATAGTAACCATGTTCTATAAAAAAAATTATCTATAATAACATTGAATTAGGATCATTCGTAAAAAAATCTACCATTATTCTAGTGTATTTTTCTATATTAGTATAGGTAAAAATCATGTTGACATTTTATTATTCATATATATATGGAATACCCCATCCCGTGTTCATCACATCATGAAAATAAAAAATATTAATTTCTCCCCGGGTTTTCTCTATATTATAGTTTGAAATGATGTTCATGATGGGTATAATCAACTATTATTGCTACAAATAATATCTCACAACAATGTTCCTTGATAAATGACCCAAGCATTGAACAAACCAATAAACCAGATTCAATGTCCTTAAAATAATAAATAACTCATAATTGAAGCTATATGAATTTATAATTTAGTTAACTTATTGTCCAAGATGAATGATCATAATCTCTAGCCTTATGGGAAATACATAATGACTATATTATGTCTTTATACACCCAATAGGCTTCAAATATTATCATGTCAGCTTCATATTCATGTTGGATTTACCTATACACTATTAAAATATTATCAACCTCAAATCTATGGTCAATGTTATGCGACCATAAACCATTTACCATAATTATATAAATCAATATAACAATAATATCCATTTCATGAAATATCATATTGGTCTCCTCCACCAAGGATGGTAATATAAAATTTTCCAAAATCTCAATGTGATATAAAATTAGTTTAGCCCACTCCACCCACATTTTATCCATCTACTATGGTATACAATATCAATATACTCAATGTGCAATAGTGTAAGCATATGTGTGGTCAAAAACATCATGATAATCCCTCTATTGTATAAGGACACATTTATTTCATCAATTTTGATCAAAATACTACAACAAAAGAGTGAAACAATTATGGCTATTATATATTTCCTCATAAAAATCCTATCATCCAAGGCACAAATACCATATAATTCACTCTTATGATTTCCAAATAGACTCTAATATAGTAATGGAATTATTCCCCCTTTCCCACCAATTTTAAAGGGTATATTGATAGGAGGAATAATCCTTGACAATATGTTCTGGAAATAAATATTTTCAAACTGGTCAGTTTTCCTTGTTAATGTATCTAAAATTTATATATATTGTACCATAACATACAACAAAGAACATTAATTTCTCCCTCACCCATTTTTATCATGTAGAATTCCAATGACTGTTGTGTAGAAGACATGTGATTCTATGAACGTTGAGAGGGATAATGACAATTTTTTAATCACATTAACTTAGATAATTGAATATATTTGGGTTACATCATAAATGGAGACACAACATACATACCATAACCCATACACCCATATTGCACACCCTCATGTAGAATTGAAAATCTAATGTCATATTCTATCTTCACATTCCATGAATGAATGGAAAGGTATTATAGATTTTAGTTCATCATTCAAATAATGTGATTTCACAGTAGGAATGACGATAGTAAACCAAAAAACTAGTACATTTTATTACATGGTATAAATATTATGATGGGCACCCACAATCATTGGTTTTTTTTGAAAACCTGTTGGAATACAGATACATTTAAGCCATCAATTCATGTTTTTCATCTCATCACCTATTTTAAAACATTTAACACCATGATATTTCTCGGTGAATTTTACACTATATAAACACTTTTTAATATCCCTTTTCAAATTAAACATTTAAAAAATGAAAAGAAATACATCTTGTTGAGATATTGGGACAACACACATATTATTCATAATTCATCACATATATGGTTAATTATAATTCATGACTATCAATATATCAGGGAATATTTTTTTATTCTATACCTAAAAAAATATTAAAATATTAATTTCATAGTAATTTTAAAATTAAATTTATTATTTTTAAATCATGAAATAAAATATTTTTTGTTTAAAGATTAAATATATTTTCATAATATGATTATTAGTTCGTTCTTATTAAATAATTATATAATTATTTGTTATTATAAATTTATAATTATGTTATTTATATTTATTTACTTTTATATTTATTAATTTAAATTATTGAATTATGGAATGAAATAAGAATAACGTTTTTTATTTGAAAAAATAATAGTTTTTATAGTTGTATGTACTATATGATTTTATATAAACGAATAATTTCTTATTTTTTAAATTTTAATTTGATAAAATTAATAGTATCTTTAAATTCATAATATAATAATTATCATAGGTTGAATTTTTTAAATTCTTATGAAGAAATTGATTTTTAGGAGAATAATTTTTTTACTAATGATGTAAAATTCACTACACATCATGACATTAAAATTTTATGAAGCACAATGATCGATAAAAATTTATTTTCAGAGTAATATATTTCATATAAAAAGAATATATTCAATTTATAATATTATCATTTTTAAATTTTGATTCATTAGTTGGCTTTTTCTAATTAAAAAACCTTTTGCCTCTTCCATCAAATAATTATTCTGATAATTTCAATCTATTTTAGCATTATTATAAATCAAAACATACATAATTAAATTAATTATAACTCAATATATTTAATGTGATTCAATAATATTCATTATATTTGGACTATAAATTCATAAATTCATTTTTATTTGTTAAAATACATGTTTTAAAAATATTGTTTCATCATTATGTGTCCTTATATTATAAAAATAATTATCAATGTAAATTTAATCTTGTAAAGTGATATTCAAATTTGGAATCATCATTTAATTTTTTTTAAAATATGTTTAGTTTTATTTTTTTCTTCCCAATAATTTTCCATGTTGTAAGTAATTAACCATAGTAATTTCTTGTATGATGTAAAATGGTTAAAATAAAGGATATGATTCTAGATTACTTAAACAACTTATCAATAATTTTATTGAAGAGGTATTAAATGAAATCCCACCAATAAACCTTTAATAATTATTAATTTTGGATCTACATTGTTAGAATATTCAATTATTTTAATATTAATAAATGAGTATTTATAAATGTTTCACCTCTCTAAAATAATAAAGTATACATATTATTCAATCAATAATGAAAAAAATTCTTTCAAACTTTTATTTTTTCAATACTGATTGTCTCTCCCTTACATGCCTCCCTCACATTGAGGAACTTTTAGATCGATGATGGACTAGAAAACACATCTCTTATAAGCGAAAATCTTAAAGGATATTAAATTATTAAACCTAATTTTTATCCAATATTTTTTCTTTATTACTTATCATCTTCCTCAAAAATTACATGATAATAAATTATGATAATAAAAAATGTTGTTAAAAGATTTAATTATATTTAATAGTGATACTATTACAATAAGATACAATAATCTTTATAATTATGTTCATATTTGGGATAGTTATACTTCCTAAAAAATTGATGTTATAATATTTACTACATTAATGACAATGAAAACATAATTACTGGTAATATTAGGTCATATATCATAATTATTTTTATTTTATTAAATACGATATATATATATATATTAATCAATAAAATTGATTCTTTTAATTAATCAAAATTTCCAAAAATTTATTTTAAGCATTCTATGAAAACCATTACCATGAGTTATATAATGTGATCATGGTAACCATGATCCATGATAAAAAAATTATATCATAAACATAGATATTTTTTAGGTTATATAAATATGACCAAAAAGAGTGGATTATAACCACCAAATTGAATTAGCCTTGTCAATACAAAATAGTTTACACCAAAATATTTATATTAATAATAAATAATTAATATATAGGTAATAGGTAATGATAAATGAATTTTATTTTCTAAACACATTTAATATGTTTCTTAAATAGATAAATAAAAACCATAATAAAATTATATTGGTAGTTAGATGACATCGAACCATGAAGAGGTCTTGGGTTATGGCATTTCATCTCAGATAACCTCCCTAATACATGTTTCAAACTATGATAATATTTTCATTTATGTACTTTATATACATAAAATTCAACATATTTTATATTTATTATATTTTATATATTGAATTTATATTCCATTTGAAATTATACCATTCAATGGATTTGGAATCAAATGACAACAAAATTATAACGGTTTTCTTGCATAAATTTCTATTCAATATGATATGTTCAATATTAACTAAAAAAATATTTCATGTGATGTATATAATTACCTTAGATATGAATCTCCATATTTTTATGTAATTCATTTGGATTTAAAATCCCATATATGGTTCTCCATATCACAATTTTACAGACAAAATATTATAAAATTCAAAAGGGTTGTTTCATTATAACTATTACATTAAATGTAATGATTTATTTATCTAAACATTATTCACCAATCACATGATCATTATATAATTTTATTTATGTTACTAACTTTAACTCAAATATATCATAAAATAATTTTCTATGGGATCTGAAATGTTTTTTAAAATCTTAAAACATCTTTTTTTTAATGTTTTTGGTTATTAGTCTCTATCATTAAAGTGGTTGCATGATATAAAATTTTGATTTTTTTTATAAAATAATTTGCATTACTTCATTCCCATTCATATTGATGATGCATCATATTTTATCATGTTTTCAAAAAAATATATTCTAACTATTTTAATATTTATGTGTATTTCCACATTTTTTTAATAATATAAACTGATCTATTTAGTGAATAAAATATTTTTTCAAATGTATAAAATTAATTTTTCATCATCTATGTAAACATACATCAATTTGTTTATTAATAATTGGCGATATTATCTAAGAATATTATTCTCCTTCTTGATATACTTATACCATGTTCATGATATATTGAATTTCTCATCAAAAAAATTTATTTACAATGATTTATTTTTCATAAGATGTATTTTTGATTTTTTTCATGTTATTGTGGCACTGATATGTATTGTTTATGATTATTATTTTACTAATAACTTTTATATACATGAAATGATTTTGGTAAAAATATTTTCATGTTATGAGGAAATTATGTTGTCACTAGAAACGATTCTTATTTTTATAAATCTTGTCTGGAAATTATTTTTATTCTCACATATCATGTTTTTATATTATTATCATTCACAAATATCATGCATCTATTTTTTTTAATTTCATAACTCAATTTATAGAAATTGTAGTGATGTTTAAAACACATTACATGGAAATTATTATTATGTTCATGGGCTTACAAGTGCACTCAATTATGGATATATATATTCTAAATGATATGATCTTGTATGTTTATTTATTTAGCACATATCCTATGTTATCTCAAAATCATTATATTATGTATCAGTAATTTTGATATATATAGATTTTGGTGTTATTCTCTATTTTTGACTCTAATATTGTGATCTTAAATGAACATGATCATATTATTATCATTAATTCACATTGATTGATATCACTTATGAATGCACTAATTGAGAATCTAACCTAATAATTTACTTATGATTTCATTTACTTTGTTATCAAGAATTATATTACATGGGATGTGTAGAAATTGGTTTCATATGAGAATAATACTTTTAGGAAATTTCTAAGACATATTACAAAATAAGAAGATAATGTAGCTAATATTAAATGAAACTAAACCATTGGATTCTAGGATTGAGGATTTATTTTGTTGGATAAAATTTTACATTGTGGTAATGCATTAAAATATATTTTTGTTACCCTAAAATCACTTTTCATGGTATTAGAGAATATCTGTAATGGTTTTTTTTGGAAATGGACATAGGGTTGATGGTTTGGCGAATATTCTATTCAAATTATATTATTTTCTATTTATTTTTAGAGGATTAAGGGATAAATAATTAAAGGATATAATTTAATTTGAACTACCTTAAAAATAAAAGTGATGTAGGATAAAACTTTTTCATCATATGTTGAAATTAATTTTATTATAGGATTTGATATCATTGGATTTTTTTTATATTCTTATATTTTTTTTACTTTGATTTTATATGATATTACAATAAATACATTTTCTGTGTAATTCCATTGTAAAAAGGGTTATGAAAATGAATATATAAATTTTATTCCCAGAGAATCTCTAGCATATAATAACCCACTAAGGATAGAAATTTTTTAAAAATGTTTTTGATAGATTAAAATATCAATATAAGAATTTTACAATGGATGATTTTAATTTTCATGATATTTAATATATTTTAAGGATACATTATCATTATAGGTTATCTATATAGTCTAAAATATATTAGGATAACCACGAACTATTTCTATAAATTGAAAGTAATTAATATTCGAGGAAATAATTTATTTAAGGTATTAAAGTGTAACACCATGGGAATTTTTAATGAATTTACATTTATATAAATACTATGTTTCATAGTCTTCATGATCTGTTATATCAAACTAAAATGAACAGAACAACATTTAATTTAGGTAATTTGGAAACCAATGTACTTTTAATAATACATATATGTAATGTTGTATTAATATTCCAAAATATTTATATATATTCATACTATTTATCAAATTATATTATAAATTCTATTATATACGAGTTTTGAATTTTTTTTTTATTCATCCTAATTTTTTTAAATGTTAAAAATATTTCCCAAAAATGATATGTATTTAAATAAAAATTTTTAATCATCTAACCCATAGATTTTTTATAAATTTATAATTAATATAATTATTTGGATTAAAATCATTTTTAATAATTAAAAATATTTTACAATTTTCTAAATTAATAATTTGCGTCATCATTTGAGAGTAGTGTTGTTGTTTCTGTTTTATAATGAACTATATGGTTTTATTTTGAGGTAAAATTTATAAAAATTAGTAGATGAAATTGAAAAAATGAAAATTATTTTGGGATTAATATTGTCACTATTTTTTAAGAGTATGTTTTTTGGATTTTTCTAAAAAAATACATATTTTTAGCTGAATAGTAAAAATGACTCCTTTTATAAGTATTGATTCTTTTTGGACATAATAATTATATAAATATAAAAAAATAAAGAAACTCATTTTTATAAATACATTTTATATTGAATATAATAATATATTTAAAATTTATTCTAAATTTAGAAACATATTTTTTATTTTTTGAAAAATAAAATATATTTTATTCAAATATAATATTTCACTTGATTCATTTCCATTAATTAAATATTCATATGATTACATTGAGTGTCGGTTTTTTTAAAACAAAGCAGTCTTACATTGTTCAATAAAAAACCAATAAATTTTAGGGTAATGGATACTATGGTTAATTATTTTTGAAAATAAGTATGAATTCCTTATAATATGTAAAATAAGTATTTAATATTTTTTAATCTATTATGAATTTTTTTCAAATTAATTTTTAACACCTTTTATATTCGAATCCATTTAAAGTGCATTAACACTTATATTTATCATTTTTAATTTTCTAATATGGATAATTTAAATTTTTTTCAATAAATAATTTTCCTTTTTAAAAGTGATTCACTATAGTAAAAAATGAAATAATTAGAAAGAATTTAAATAATAGATAATATAACGAATGATAGAAAATAATATATATATATATATATATAATTAGTTGCATAGGTAATTATCTACTAACACTAGAATTATCCCCATTTAATGTCTATTTTTGATCCATATTCAACTATTATGATATTTCATATGTATTAATAAATTCGTATTTATAAAAAATATTCACCACTCGCATCATTAAAAGGATACCTCCACATTACACATAAGAAATATTTAGTTTGAAATTTTATTCAATAAATGATAATATTATCTCCCACTCAATACTCCCTTGTGTTTTGGAACCATTGGTCCCATGAAGTATTCCTGGACCCTTCATTTCTATAAGGCTTTCAAAAAGGTTATTCAACTCTTCAACATAAATGTTATCCACTTCATGGCCATTCAATTTTTTTTTCTTTTTTTATGACCTTGTAAATATTATTTTACATATTAAAAACATTTTTTAATAATATTATTTTAAAAGGATATTAATAAAATAAATGAATCAGTTGTTTTTCCATTTATTCATTGTAACATTTTCATGTTTGGGTCAGTTTTACCACATACATACATGGTTTTATAATGTTTAACCCATTAGTTCCTAAGAATAAATTAATAGTGTCTATATTAAATAATAATTATTAATATAATATGTTTTATAGATAATTAATTGTAATATAATTACATATATTCCTAAATATAATTAAATTATTTTTGTGAAACAAACGTCATAAAAATATTAATTTTTAAAGATTACATGAAATATGTCATCATCAGTTCCATAAAAGCATCACATTACTCGTGAAATATTTCATACACATGAATTATATCATCAAATAAATTATATTTGTGATCCAATTGTGACCCTAAGAGAAGAATAAGAATCACAGAACTGTAAAAATCAAGGGAAAATAAAACAGCTAACACACAAATTAAAATCATAACAATAAATAATTAAAATTTGTGTATAAATGAATAAATAAGATATTATGGAAATAAACTATGAATAATGTGTTTATTATAAATAAAAATAAACTTAAAAATATTATATATGTTGACAGATCATGTATAATCATGTAGAAGTGTAAGATAAATTTTTTTCATCCCAAATACTATTTTTATGGAACCTCTTATATTATGCACATAATATAATTTATATGGTGTATATACAACCTTGTAGAAAAATTATATCATTTTTATCTTCATATTCGGATTATTTAATGTCCCATTTATAGTTTTTTTCTTTCATATTACATTTATCCAATGGTTACAATATCTTTAAGGGGTTTCTCATGTCAATTTATCATTCATTATGATATCTTCTATATTATCCTCTATATTTTGATTCCTGTATAAACTAATAATGTATTAATTACAAAATAATTTTAAATAAATTCAATTTTTTTAAAAATTAATCATATTTTTTGTCTTCTTATTTTTTTTATTTAAAATTTACAAAATCCGTACGTGATTCTTATTTTAAAACAATACCTTATATGTTATATATTTTTATCTCAAAATTATTCAATATTTATGTATTATTTATATTTTGATAAATATTATCATACATAAAATTTAATGATTTATTATGTTATTTTTTATACATTCTTTTACTTCTATTAGAAAATATTAATGGTAATGTTTTATCATTTTTTCAAAATTGTGTGTATAAAAAAACTGTTAAAAGAATTTATTTTTTAATGACTTCCTAGTTTTCAAATTTTATAGTATTTATAACTATTTTTTATTATAATGAATCATATTAAAATTTATAGAGTTCTCAAATTTAATGAATTCTACAAATTTTTTAAAATAAAAATACGTTGAAATTTTTCATAATAAAAGAATATGTCTTGTTGTTTTTTAATATGTTTTTTTAAATATTAATTTCCTATAGTTGAACATGTTCAAGGTTTTGTATGCCTCAATGGAGATATAATCTAATGAAACCATCTAACTTATTTATTTATATTTCTTATGATCATGTTATGTTGAATTTATAATGTAACATATTCCATTCCCATGGTTCAAATATGATATGATGGAATTAAAAATGTTTTGATATTCATATTTTACACATATATAAAAGTTGTGTTTATATGTTGTGTTTGATATATTGTATACATCTAATGAATTGGGTAAATATTTATTTCTCATGAATTAATTAATTTCACAAACATAAACCTATATTGTTTTAAATAACTATTTAGTTATATTTTAATATATATATATATGTATCGTGTATTTTTTTGTATTTATGTTTTATTTTTATAAAATTAAGAATTTTATATTATCACAAAAGGTTAGCTCTCGCCATTAAGTTATAATATAAAATTTATATGTTCCATTGTTCATTAGTTGTTTATTTTTTCTCAATGGTTAGGAAAAACCAGGTTGGTGTCTAGGTATGCCTTATGAAATGGGAATAGATGTTCATGGTATAGTAAACCATGCAGCGACCATCTGATTTAAAAAATTTAACAATTAGAAATTATAAACTCAATGACATACACAATGGAAACACAATATTCATTTTGATATTCCTTTGCGAGTTTTAGTTGATTCCATGGATTCCCAAGAACTACTTTATTATTTTTTAACATATCATTTTCATTAATTGTTATTACAACATCATTGGGTATTTTTTTTGTTTTATTCCTTCTTCTCATACTATTTATTCTTTTTCCTATTCATTCATGATTTTTACTCTCTCAACCTAACAAGAAGACACACTGCCCCAATACCTAATTTTTATTAGTTATTTATTTCACATGGATTTTGATTTTAGGGTGTGATAATCATTACATGATACATTCTTTCTTGATATTCCAGGATTTCACTTACAGCATGCTCAATTGTGGTATGTACTCCTCATGTATTTTCTTTTAATAATGGAATAGTTGGATTCATATTTTACTACAATTTTTTATTTTTAAAATAAATATATTTAGTATTTTTTATGGAGTTTCTACAGAGGTTATTAGGTTTCATTTTTGTTTTCATAGAATTCAAGGATTATTTTATTTTTTTAAGTTAGTTCAATATTGATTTTCTCTATTTATAAACAAACTCCTAATGAATAATTGAAATTTTATATTAAAAAATATATATTCTAAATTATATATGGGTTTTGATTGTTCTTATAATTTATTCGGATTACATACATGATTTTTTATTTTAGTTAATGGGTTTAAATATTTATTTTTTTTGAGATTCCTTCATTGGTATATTCTATTTGGGTTACTTTTCCAAAAGTATGCTAGTACCAAATAATAAATGTAAATTTATTTAATGCTATATTTTGTATACACATATATTTTTGTATATATATATATATTCACATACTGACAATTAAATTTGAGATATATGAATTATGATAGAGGTGTGTAAATATATGAACATTTGTGTGGCAATTAAAAGGAGAGGCCAAAAAATTTATATCTTATATTTTATATTCACTTCCTTTCAAAAAAATTTAAGGGGATATCAATTATTTATTTAAATATCTTTGTTGAAGGCCTATTTAGTTATTTTTAGAGATATTTCTAAATGATTTCATTATTATTAGTATTTTTATTTTTATTATTATTAATATTAACTTTACTATTATTGATATCTTCGATATTTAATTATATTCTTTATTATCATAATAACCATTATTATAATTATTTAAAAAGGATTCAAAATAAATAAATAAATAAATAATTCTAAAAATCTAATTAAATAAAATACTATACCAACTCAAAATCCCTACATCAAACCAAAGACCATGTTAAAATTAAAACCAAAATTTTCAATGATCCCCAAATAGTGGGTCGAGCTAGATTGAATAATTTTTTATGAGAATTTACCAAACATAATATTGTTATTATAGTCAATGATTATAGTTGAAAAATTTAATGACATAATGTGTGACCATATTCAATAATTGATATCATTTAAAAATAATACGGTATGTACAAAAAACATTTGTTTTACAAACTCACAGTGAAACCAACATGTGGCTAAATGAAATTTGAATCATATTTTAATCGGATCCATAGATATCAATCTCACACAAAATTGACTCCACCACTAATCCTTGATTCTTCGACCCTGTAATTTTCCTAGTATAATCTTCCCTAAATGATTTACCAAATTAGATATCTTTTTACACACCATTTAACATAAGAATTAATTTTAGATAAATTAATAGGCAAAAAATGACCTCCATAACAAAAAGATCTATGTTCTAATTTCAACTTCAGTCAATGATTTTATAGATTCATGATATCATAAATATATTATCAGAATAAATAAAAAACCCATATTTTCAATCTGCATAATAGGAAGTTAGTTGTAGTTCATCAATCATTCATTTCCAGACACAATTATTGATCATCACATCAATGATTTTCCCATTTAGATTGATGATTCTTGAATATAAATTTCTTATTTGATCAAGTTTTATTGACTTGGATTGAAATTTTATCATCTACTCCATGCATAGAGACATCATATTAAAAAGGATTTTGTCTTTAACATACATCATTGGTGTTCACGATTACTAGTATAGGGGAACTCATAATCTTTTTCCGGCACCATCCATATAGGAAGACCTTGAACCATCCTCATCTATTGATAACATTAATCAATTTCCACGATGTTTGTTAGTCTTGTTTAAGTTGTCAATTCAATTTGGGGATTCTAGTTAACATGTTTAGTAGGATTTAAAATGTTCATCTACACTGAATCGGCTATAATATTAGATGAATAATCCATCTCTATCCACTTGATATTGGACTCAGTCTATAGATTCAGCTCGTTCAGTGGGAAATGGTATAGGTTCATATTATTGAAAGATGGGTGAAATCAGGTATGTGTATTCACATAACATATTTAAAATGTTATGTGTATTTTTGAAAATTGGATATGTGAAACCTAGAATAGAAAAATGATTATTTTCTTCTAAAATATTCAACATCATGAGTTGTGAATAAATATTCTACATTACACACTTTTTGAAATTTTATATAGGGATTCTCGTTCCTAGTCATTGTATATTTTCAAGAAAAAACTTTTCTAGCAACCATACTAAAAATGAAATCATTGGACAAAAAAACAAAAAAAATAATATAATGATAAAAATTAAAAATAAATAAAAACAATTCTCATTACAAAATGTAATTCATTAATTAACAAATGATAATAAAAATTCAGTAATAAAAGAAACTATAAATTAATATTTCAAAAGATAAAACAATTTAATGGATGAGATAAAAAATAAAATTAAACATTTATTTACTAATCAATTTAAAAATAATGAAAATATAAAATATTGTACAAAAATCAAAATTAAATATTGGAAATTCCAAATAAATATTTTAAAAGATACTTATAAATTAATGAACAAACAATTCACTCAATATGAAATTTTAAAAACCAAAATTTAAAATAAAATTCATCAATTTAACAATTATAAAAAAAATCACCCCACACTAAAATTAATAAAATAAAAACAAAAAAAATTAAATATTAATAAAATATCCAAAATGAATGTGGAAAAACAAATAAAATAAGGGAAAAATTAAATTACCATACACATAATGTATATTTTATCCTCAAGTATTCTATAGTCACATTTAATAGTAGAGAATATATCTCAAAATAAACTAGATGTGATTTCAAAAAGGATAAATTTTCATATATATTTTTCATCATGGATTCATTGATGTTAAAAATTTTGTTTTCTCAATAAAATTAATCTTTTCCATGAAATATTATATGATATTATATAAAAATTATTAAGATTAAAAAAATTAAATAGATTTTCATAAGGGTCAATTTTCATCTTTATAATAGTCCAAACATCTATTTACAACACGGATAACAGAATCCAATAATTTTAGAACTCATCATAATTAGGGAAAATATTGAATTGGGTGTATTAGAATTTTTTGTTGAATAAATTGAAAATACCATAGTTGGTGACTAATGAATGAAAAATTAAAAGAATGACTTTAACCTGAATTTTTATTTTCATTACACAATTCATTTGGATTCATATCATATGAGATAAATACTAATAAAAAATTTCATCATGAATGAGGATTACATAACATTTTTCAAATGATTAAAATGATCCATTTATAAAATAGGATAAGAAAAATGATATACTCAACTATATTATTGTGTTATTAATGATCATCATCTTCAAATTCACATATGAAACATAAAATTTGGGATTTATTTTGTTAAAATAATAATTCCTTAGTGAGTATCATAAACATAAAATTTCAAATAAATTCATTTTTAATGGTATAATTATGAATTTAAAATTATAATATTTAAATACCTCTCCCCAACACATAAAACACAACAATGTTTTTCATTTTTCAATGAAATATTTTGAAGGAAAAATTTGATATTGTATGATTGAGTTTTTTGAAAAATCATTATTTAAATGTATTATGAGGTTAAAAATATAAAGAAGAAAACATCCTCACAATAAACATGAACCACATGCACAATATATTCCCATTGGTTACTACAAAAATAACATCATCACAAATACAAGTTTCTCAAATATGTTTTATTTTATCATTTTATGTATAACAATAATTTTCTTGAAACTGTTAAAATAATAATCCACACCATGATTTAAATGAACATTATTAGTAAAAAAGAAAACACTAAACTAAAAAAATTCCAACATGCAATGTCAGTAAAATATCATATTTTTATTATGTAGTTCAACCAAAACATCACGAAATTGATTTTAATTCAAATAAATATATCCATCATTAAATTGTATGCTTAATAATATTATTTTCCAAGAATGAATATTAAACATTATATGATATAAATTAGAGCACAAAAATTTTATAAAATTAACTATGTCCAATTTTTATACAAATTCATGCACCAAAAAATGTAAAATAGTAAGAAATGAATTCCTATATTTAATATTAAAAATAATACAATATAATGTACAAAATTTAACAATACAAGAGTAAAAGAGTATAGATATAGTTTCATGTTTCCCTAACTTGTTAAAATTTTAATTTTTTAAAATAATTTATTTTCTACTTACATAATATATAATATTATTCAGACCACAATATTAAAAATATACATCCAAATTTTAAACATTTATTCTTTATGCAATGTGAAATTGAATTAAAATAAAATTGAGTAACAGAACATGTATGAAAATAAATTCAGTAATCAGAAACACCCAATAAAATGAATAGATGAGAATATAAAGAAATAGATAGTTACTCCTCCTCACACATTAATTAAAATATATAATATTAATTGAAAATCTTAACTTTTATGGTGGAATCACACAACCTGGAAGCACGATTGACAAGTAAGATGTTACCCAATATTGGTTGTCAGATTGTGGGATGTATTTCATTCTTATTTTTCTTTAACAAAATCTAAAATAATATTATTATATAAATATATCTATAAAATAATTAATTTATAATATATATATATATTGTTATTAATCCCCAACCCATAATCTGTTATTTATTTTTATTATCCATAGGTGTAGATCCTTTATTTGATCATCTTTTACTTAGTGGGTGTGGTTTCATTCTTAGGAACCACTACATTTGTTTCATACTTGTGTGCTTCAATGTAATTTAGTTCATAAACATTATGAGAAAATATTCTTTTTTGAATCCATATTTATCAATATAAACTTCTATATCATCCTCCTATTTTAAAAAAATTACATAATTAAATTTAATGGAATTTGAGAGTAAGGTTTGAAGAACCTCCACCAAAAACAAATTATGTAACCTTTATTTAACTATTAAATAATATATTCATATTTCATAATTAGAATTATTATATATGTATGGAAAACATAGAGAAAAAACCATTTATCTCAAGCACTACATTTTCACTATACACCACACTGTAGCCAAAATCACTTATTTTTTCAGAAACCAAAAAATTGTGATATTCAATAAGATATATTAGCCTAAAGATTCACCAATGAAAAAAGCCCCAAATTAATATTTAACCTATTTTTTCAAACATGATTTAGCTAAAACATCAATATATATATATAGAAATTTCTAATAAAATATGAATGAAAATTTAAAAATTAAAAATTGAACATACATTCTTTCAAAAAGTAATAAACACCATAAAACAGTTCCTCCAGTTAATCATCAAATGAATATAGAACCCATGAGAAAATGTATGACCCAAGTGAGTTCAAGTAATCTTACTTTATTTTCTCTTTATAATAAAACACCACATCAATGGTGAATTTAATTGAAAAATAGATTGTGTTTTGAGATGGTTTGTCTGATAAAATGGTTAAATATTTATTAGAAAGAAAAAAATGAGATCATTACTAAAACATCAAATTTTGATTGCTCCCCATAATTTTCTTAGATTATTCAAATTAAATAGGTTCAGTAAACTTCTAACCCTATAAAAAATTATCTACATGGGCGGTTTTCCTATCATTTCATTAACCCTCTCACCCCCACCAAAACAAGGTGATGGATGAGTTATTTCACTTGAATCTATCATATATAAAACATAGGAAATATGTTTGGAAAAAATTATAATTACTCTTCAATGGGTTAATTAGTAGGTATCCTAAAGTCATTATAATCCTCAATAATAATAAATAAATATTATTCATACAGAATTTAAAATTGTTCCTTTTCATTATAGGTTTGAACCCATGCCATGTATCTTGACCATTTAGGAGGATTCAATTATAAATGTTTTATTTTTCCAAATTAAAAAGGTAAATGAATTAATACAATGTACCACATAAAAATATGAAAAAAATTTCATATCCTTTGGATTGAACTATCAATGATATATTTATATTTCTCATAGACATATAATAGTTGATTTCCTATGGGCCTATCTAAAATAAGATATTTTTTCTTCTACCTTATTCCCTCATAATAGTTTTGTATTTTTTTTCCAATTTCAAAAGTAGTTGAGAATCATTAAAAAAATTTATTAATGGAAAAAGTTGATGATTAAAATGAATTAGACATATGAACAAGAAAAATAATGAAAAATAGGAAATGATAGTTGATATGAAAAGTTCCCAATTTCTAAAGAAGTTCTAGATTAGCTAACCTCTCTACTACATGTCACTAACCTAATTGTCTATAAAAAATTCAACCTCACACAATGTGTTCTTGATATCATTATTAAAAAAATGCATATTCCTAAATTGTGAAAAATATTTCACATGATGTATTCATATACATCAGTTTTATTTTCATTTGAAAAGTAATATAAGGTCAGTAAACCATCTAACAGAATGTCATCCCTATATAGGGGGCCATCATGGGATCATTAAAACATTGAACCTATCTTTAGATTTATTAATCATAATCTAATAGAATAAGAGGATAAATAATATATGACAATATATAGAAAACCATTTATGAAAATGAGTCGACAGTCACATCTTCCCAAATCTCATTAGTAATTGACCAAGTGTGAATAAAAAACAAATGTTTGAATATATAATAAGCATTGTGGAATATTTGATCTACTCTTCTTATAACTATATCTGAAAATTATCCCTACATGTATAGAGGCCTGAGATCACACACTAATATGGAGAATAAAAAACAATAATATTTTTTTACAATATGGAATTATATTATACAGAATTAGAAAAAGAAAATAGATAGAGAGTTAATATAATTATAGGCATCACACAACTAAATATTATCAGAACCTATTTAACGACAAAAAATGATAATATTTAAAATAATTGTTAATGAGAAATATGTTCAACATAGAACTGTTCATTATTCCAAATCATCCAATTTGTTACATGAAAAATATTCTTACATAATTATTGATTTCTAATTCTAGACATAATTAACATATCTATCGAGCTGCCCAAAGTATTCATAGTATCCTAAAATTTTCAACTACATTTAAAAAAATATAACTTTATTTAGATATAATGTTAACTCCATCATTTCCCTTGATGTCCAGGATTCCAACATCATTAATTTTTTAAAATAATCATAAATGGACTTTTCGTAAACATATATAATTATTATATCTAATAAAATGTCATGTGTTCTTTGACTATTTTTGAAAACATAAACTAAATTTCAGTTTTTCACAACTAAATTAAATGATACTTTTGAAAAACATAGAAAAAATACATCACACAATAAACTAAAAATCTATACATCATGCATAATCCCATGTAAAAACATAACCCCAAAGATCAACATTCTCTAAATCTTGGGACAAATTTTAATGACAAATTGTATGAGATAATGTGTCAAACACATAATATGCTTTAAATCCAAAACTCACAGCTGAAAGAATCATGTAAACAAATCCCTATATTCATCTCTGGATTATATCCATAAAAATGTCTAGAAATCAAAACATATTTACCGCAAAATCTCAAAAAGTTTCCATAAAAATCAAAAATGATCTTAAAATCATCTGGTCATCCTCTATACATAAATTTTCCTCAAATAAAATGGAACCCTTCATGCATCCATGAATATTCAATCACAGAATCAACATGATCCAATCAAATCAACTAGTTTTGACAGAGATTAATGATTTTATTTTATCTTCTAAACTCGTGCTTCTATTCTCTGTCAACTTCATAGATTATAAATGGCTTCAACATTTTCTTATCTACATTTTAACAACAATATTGGCCTAAATTTTTTTTATATTTATGAGATATTCAAACCATAATTCCAGTAAAATCAACACCCAAAATTCAAAATCATTCCCTTAAGTTATTGGTTTAGATTATTTAGTCATCGATATCGATACCTAATGATTGATAATATTATGAGATTTTCCAAATTTAATTCAAGAAATCATGATTAGAATTATATTAATGAATCATAAATCATTTAATGGGATATAAATCACATAATATTTGGTGAGCATTGTTGTTTCATGATCAGAGGGATTCACATTTCAATAGTCATAAAAATGTACTTTACTATCAGTATAAGAGAAACCATATTCTTTACTAAAATCCTTTCAAATCTATAATCTTTGAGCAATCATTTTAACTCAATATCTTGAATTGGATTTGGCATTGATTAAAAATCTAGAATTATTATCCATTTCAGGTTCAATATGTAGTTATGTACACTCGATAGGTTTTATAATGGGAATTTACACCATCTACATCTGTATCTTATATGAATAACTCATCACCATTGATCTTAGCCTCATGCATTGGCTTCAACTGGTATGGTGTCATAATATTTGTGTTCATATCCTATTAAGAAGGGGAAAATAATGTACGTGTATTCAAAAAATACCATTAGAAAGGAAACATGAATTCCTTGGAATTAGATACTTGAAACCCAACATATAAATCAGTTAAATCACTATGAAAAAATGTTCTACATTGTGAACAGTAAATAAATTGAATAAATTTACTATAAAAACAATCCCATGTCAACCAGACAAGCCATCTGAACCTGTACACCATGTAACATATATAAAATAAGAAAACATAAAATAGTCTATAATTATATAAAAACAACACATATATGTAGTTTAAAAAGTGGATGACTAAGGAGATACCACAAAAAAAAAGAAAATCTGATATAAAATATGATATACTAGAATGTATTTGACATCCCCACGTGATCCAAAAATACATAAAAATCACCAAAAACTAAACTTTCTATAGTAAGATAAGTCATTATTATATAAAAATATTTTCCCTTTATTTACATCCTAAAATATGATAGATAAAATTTAAAAAATGTACAAGTAGATTTTTTACAAAATCCAATATGGATACCACCAAATATTTTGTATATTTACTAATATCAAGAATGAAAATATGATATCAATAAAAAATAGTATTGCGAAGTATTTTCTTAAATTAAATCTATTAATAAATTATTTTCCATTTTTTTATAAAATTCATTCTTAATCTCAGAATAGAAATATGAAAAATATAAGGGATAATATTGGAATGTTAAGCCATATATTAAGAGGAAAATAGAAAAATACATATCCATGAATCAACATATCATTTGAATCATTGTGATATATCCTTATATAAAAAATAATGCATGTTAAAAAAATTTATTTTATAAATTACAATAAAAACTAGAGAACCTCAAATTTGGGCTTTATTCAATGGGACACTATGTAACAGACACTAGAAATCCTAAACATGAATAATAATTTATCAAACTGAATATCAACTACTTTCAATGAATATCACTAATGTTTACATCATAGTGGTTTCATACACACACTAAGGATACCTGTGTTTCATTACCGACACACCCAATGTTACCAATATGCAATTTGATGAATTCTTTTCAAAATCCTGCTCACAATTTTATAAAACATTTTAAAATAAAATCTAATATACATCAGAGTCTGAAACCCCATTTCCAAATAATTTATATCATTTTAAAAATTAAACCACCCATTTAAAAAATCATTCTATGAAATCCTTTAGAACAACATATCACATATAATCAATGAATAAAAATAGTAATTTATCATTAACAACTTGTAATTCATTAAAAATACACATTTTATTGAAACAAGTACCTAAACATAGTGGAAACATAGATTCCTTGGACAAATGTGACCAAAACCTAAGAGAACGACCTTTAAAAGGTATGAAATTCAATGAATCATTAAAGGATGGATAGAAATAACTCTATAATAAAACCCCCATGTAAAACTGTGGCCAATACCATATCCATAATCAATGAAAAAGATGAACCAGGATGGTATCATACTCGTAATGAAAGAACCTAACTGCAATGGTGATCAATTGTTGATCCAAGAAAATCCAAAGGGATAGAATCACCCAAATTTGTATAATGAGAGCCACTAAATACTAAAAAAGAAGCCATGCAATGAATGTAATAAAAAAATTGTGACATCATAAAAGAATAAATTGTGCCATTTACAAGTCAGGTAATATCTTTATATAGTGTGTAATCTATAAAGGTTGAGTACCATGAAAACTCTCCACAATTTTTTTAAACACTAGATATTTTTTAGTATGCATCATGAACCTCTTATATGGTGTATAAATCCTTCACTCCCAATATCTATTCATGTCATTAGTAAGTAAATTTATATACATCATGTAACATCCATACATGGTGTGAAATTCTTTAGAGACTATAAAATCTATAGTGTTAAAAAAAGAACCTGATGACCAGACTGTGATCATTCTCTGAACATAGGAGGAACCCCTATAAGATATTGAGACATTTATACCCAAATTACATTAATTAAAATTAACATATATCCTTTAAATTTAGGTAATTTTACCTAGATATTTATATCCATCCTAGAGAATCCTACAAATTCACACAAACAATATCAACTAAAAAATCCTAAAAAGGGAGTGCCCATAAATCATGACATGGTGTTACAATCTCTACACAATAAATTATTTATATCCCTAGAAATCCCTTATGATCCATGATCCACAAAAGGGGAGGTCATTTTTGCATCATCAATGATTCATACTCACAAATAATATGGCAATCATGTTCACCCATCCATGTTTCCTAGATCAGAATAATTTTTTTTATCAAGTAACACTTTATCATGGTGATCGAAAATATAAACTGGATACTGAAACATGGTTTTTTATAGATCAATAAAAACACTCGGTCTCCTAAAAATATTGGATGGATATGGTATATACATCATCATATTGGAAACATGTAACTATTAATGGGTAGAAATCAAACAAAATTGGACATCCAACTAATATGCTTTCCTCCTCAGTCATCCAACAATCTGAAATGGACTACAACCATCGGTACCACCTTATCCTCCTTATACAACTGGTGATCTACCATGTGAGATTATAATCTACAAATAACTCTATCTCCAATATCAAACTCCAAGGGCCTCTAAAAAGTGTCTAAATATTATTATTAATGATTATATTGCATGATCAATCTAATCTGGGTAAACAATAACATCTTAATCATGTCCAGGACATGTATTGGCCCATCTTTGGGCCCATATCCCATGTCTACCGAGCATAAGCATTATCTACGTAGATACCAATAAAATTAATTAAAGGTATCCAATTTTTTGGATTAATAATAACTATTTATTTATGATAATTCAACTAAAGTCTATTTTTGTTCCCAAGATCCTCTAAAATCAAGAAGACAATCTCAGATCATATATGTGGGATCCTTGACAGCAGTCACCATCTATTCATCCATCATTAGGTGATGAGTTATTAATTATTTAATATACAACACATAGAAACTTGTAAAACATTCTAAAAACTCTAAATGGTCTATAGTTCCCCACAAAAAATTGCTACATAGGTAACCCCATGAAGATTCACAATATATCAAACAAAAAATCCCCCAATTTATTCAACATTCATCATCTCTGATATTGGTTGGAAATGTCATCATTTCATGAGTCGATCAATTTTTACCCAAATAACACCCTTTCTAATAAGAGGTTTTGGATAAACAACAATTAAATCTCTGAAAATATCATCCCACTTTGATACCAGAATTGGACCGGGTTACAAAAACCACTGAGTTCTATAGAGATCCACCTTATTTTTTTGGAATGTACGAAACCGTGATAATAATTCTTATGTGAATTACATAATCCCCTTACACTACTATCAATGTCTCACATCATGATACATCTTGGTTATACCTGGGTTCCCTGACCAATAGAAATGGTGTGAAATTTCTATCAACTCACATTGTAGGAAAAATGGAATAACCAACTAGCTATGGTTGGATAATTCCCAATTGGGAGGCCCAGACCACTCACCATAGGTCACCACAACATATAGGATTTTAGAAAATAATTATAATTTAGTGTCTACCACTTTACCTAGTCCAACTCACTCATAAAATATGAGTCAATGTTAATCGAAGAGAAGAATATTTTTCCACGTTTCTTTTCAACTAACATGATCATCTCAACAATCAAACTCTTCAAAGACCAATCCTCAATTGATTACCTCACTACTTATGATGGTAAATTTATACTCAACTCATTGGAAACCAAATCCACTTTCCCAATGTTATATGAAATATCAAAAACAAATTTCGAAAGATACTCTAACATATATCTATATAAAAAATATAGACCTCTCTATGGAAAAATATATTTCATACTCTAATGATCTTAATATATTGTATAATTCTTCACAAAGAGATAGTTTCACAATGTTATCAGTGAATGAATAACCACATCCATAATAGTATTATGGGTATGGTAGTTCATATCATTATGGCATAACAAGATTTACCCATAATCCACAACATTCTACCCAAGCATTATGATATATCCCAAAACCAAATCAGATGAATTGAAGAGAAAATAATAACCCAATACAATTACTATATGAATAAGAACTAGCTTTTCCCTCTTCATCTTCATCTCCTAAAAAATATTTGAAATTTTTTATTAAATTATAATTTTACAACTTTATATGATAAATTATTCATTAAAGATGTGATATTTGATAATTCATAAACAAACTGTCTATAGCAACCATCCAAAACCATGAATATTAGGTTCTCATACACATTTTTGGAATGATCTTTGTACGATACTACACATAAATTTCCTAGATCTACTAATAGATACCTATTAGATATCACAATCCATAGATACATCAATTTCTGGATCCGTAACTCAAATTTATAATGATTATCATACTGGTGTTGTATCATTAATGTTTGATGAAATTTATCCAAATGGTCTATTTGTGCCTAATCTAACCGAGAGTATATCAAAATATCATCAACGAAAAAATCAATAAATGTATCCAAATAATTAATTAAATATCTAGGTCATCAACTCTATAAAAACTACCTGAAAATTAGTTTGACTGAATGGTATAAATTGAATCATAAAATTCCTATATTGACTATAAAATTATGTCTTAGGTATATCCTATTCTCATACACTCTATATGTGGTTCCCTTGATTTTTTTCTATCATATAAATAAAATAATCCCCTATTAGATTATTGAAGAGACCATCAATCGATAGAAAATAATGGTTTTTATTAATGGTCACTTGATTCAACTTTTAGAAAAAAAATCATTATGGCTCTTATCAACCTTCATAGAAAATATGAATGGTGAAGCCCGAGGTGAAACACTAGGAAAATAAATAATTTATCCTCTATGTTCTCAAGATTGACAGTACGTTCAATCAATTAAAAAGGTTCCATATGGTATTATTTTATATGGACGTGAATCATACCCTGATGAATATATATTGTAATATTATTCTCTCTCACAGGTGGAAGAAATGAAAAATTATACAGCTAGACCGTGTGGTACATACACACCGCTATAGGATGTTAACCACCCAAAAAAAAGACAACAACATCAGGAAATAAATTTCAAAAATAGATTTATATTACCACATAATATGGAAAAATAGTCTCTTCCTTTCATGATCTAGACTCGAACTCACCCAAGAATACATGAATGACCCAATCAACATATAAAAACTTAACTCAAAAGTGAGAGCAGTCTATGTGGGCCTTAACACTAATCACCCAATCAATTCCAATAATCATGTTGAATATGTCAATATTAATAACCAAAAATTCCCACTCCACCTAAAATTCTACTATCATTACCCAACACATTGGACATTTGAATCCTTTTAAGAACATATTTCTCAATAATGTTGAAGGATCCAAAAAATGTCATAACATCCAAATGAAAATCCATTGCATCAACTAAAATTCATGATATAGAATAATCTTTAGAATATATATCAATAAAATCTAGAAACATATAATATGAAATAACTTTTTTACTTATAAAAGTATCTAGGCCTACTTCAAATTCCATTGGACAAAACCCCACTACATTAAATCCTCTTCTTTTACCCACTTGAACGTATACCATGTGATTGGGATTATACCCACCACACATGGATGCATCTGTTGAAATATACAATGCCTTATTGAGAGTAGACATATCCCAACATCCCTAAGACATCATCTCACATATAATGATATAAATTTCCACATCACATAAAAAAATGAAAAGTCTTTGGGACCAATGCATAATTAGTCTTGGTATGTCCTCACCTTCCACACATGTATTATAAATTTTATTTCTTCACTATCAAATCCTCTAAAAATGGTCTAGAAGAAAAGTTACCACTCATATCCTTCAATTTATGACCATAATTCACACACTCGATAACTACTAAACCCACTAATTTTCAACCCATCCCTTTCATCCTAGATATGTATTCCTCCTCCAAAGAAACCGTGTCGATTGTCTGTATAATGGTCAAAAGGAACATAACTATCGACATTGAAAAAATATAATTCCTTAGTCCATATAGAAACCTCCAAGACATTAGTTACTTAGTAGTTAATAGTTTTACTTTCATATGCACAAACTCATCCAAATAGGTAGAAGACACTATAACAATACGCTTCCACTTCTCTAATGTCACAAATTCTGGGGTCTACTATACACACAATTTAACTGGTAAAACTTTGGATTAGATATTTTCACGAAGGAATAAAATGTATAATCCTCATCAATCATATCTTGCACACTAGGGTCCCACAATCTCTTACCTAGTCCCCAGATAATATATGCCCATGATACCACCTCAGATTATAAAGGATTCATAAAAAAGATGAAGAACCTCTCTATACACTGAGGAATATCCTAGAATTCCTAGGGACATATGTCCCCATTAATGATGGGATGATGTTTTTTAGTAACTTAAAAATCTTGATCAACCACATGTATGAGGTTCTTATCCCTCATATGCCCTAGAGTCTAAATAACGTGGTAAAAAACTTCTACCAATGTTGGGTCAACAATAGTGTTCAACAACTGAGCTAATCATGAAGATTAACCTCTCATAATTATAAAATATCTCCTTAGATGAATTTTCTAGAAGAAGTCAAAACAAATAAAATGTGAGAAACATATAAAATTAAATGACCAAAATTTATGTATTTATAAAAATTATTTAAAACATCTCGAATTTTAAGCTACCATGAAAGACATTAATTAATAAGTAAAATGGTCAATGTAAAAAAGTTTCCTATAATGTTCATTGAATTAACCATAAACTCCATGACTGACAGAATGTAAAATTTCATTAACACTGATGGTGACGCAGGTTCTGTCATGGTTGTGAGCTGGCCAAGACCATTTTCAAGGTATACAATCATAATTCTCATGATCCTACCACTTTTCTACCCCAAAAAACAGAAACAAAATTAGGTAGCATTAAAAAAATGTAGGCTTAGAATTTCAATGACACACAATTTAATGGAACCAACTGGGATTAAAAAGGCATGCCACCCAAACCATCCCATTATGTAATATTAGAAAAATAGGAAAACAGAAACCACTCATGAATATAAGAAGAAAATACTTACAACCTAAGTAAATTTTGTATTAAAATGAGATACCACACTTACATAAAATCCAAATGATAAATAGTCTAAAATATAATGTATATCAAATAATCATGTGATATATAGTCACCTCTAGAACAATAGGAACTAAAATAAAATTCTAAATGATAAGTTGTCATTTTAAAATATTTTCATCCATTTATCTAAATCCAACGATAAATCATTTACAATTTCACAAAGGAATGATAAGGGTTTAGGACAATGCTTAAGCTACCACAGTATATATACCAGTCCTATTATCAATAATTTAAAAATTAATGCTTTTAAACGAAAACTGTTTTATAATGTATTTTCATAATTTATATCCATTTGTAAATAATTTCCAATTTCATTATTAAAAAATCATTTCATATTACCAAAAAAGATAAATGAAATGTAGAAGTTATAAAATAGGAATTTATATCCATAGATCAGGAGGTGAAAAGGTGAACACATATCCATGAAACAACAAATTATTTTTAGTTATGTGATATATCCTCATATAAAAACTATTGAGAAAGAATACATGATAAAAAATCATGTGATAAATAAATATAAATGATAATGAACATCATATTTTTATCTAAAATATGGGACACTACAAATATGACAATAAATTTCCTAAACACGAATAACATTAGATAAAACAAATATTGAGCCTTGACAATTTATATCCTAAATGGATTCCTCCAAAATATTCCATCTACCCAGTAATGAGACCCATGTCTCTTTCTCGATACACCCATGGATAATGATGGGTAGTTTTTCATAATAAAATCAAAATAATCATAATAATTTATTAAAACTTTATAAATCAACTCCAATCCACTTTGCAGTTTGAAGACCCTTTTCCAAATAAACCAAATCTATTTTCAAAGTATAACCCTATTAAAATAATTTTTATTCATGGAAATTCATTCAAACCACATATTCATTTTAATAAATTATGTCCCCTTTGGAATTTATCTTGAAAAAAAATCATCAAATTAATCAATTTTATAGAAGAATCTACCTCAAAATGGTAGAAACCTCTCCACCTTTGTCAATTGTGACTAAAATCTAAGAGGATGGGCATCGAAATATAAGGCACACCAAAACATTGAAATCTATCGATATAAATTATTGTCAAATCACAAATATGTACACAATTTCATCCAAAATTGCAGCTGAAACCTAATCCCATGAATAATGAGAAGGAATACGTACCCATAGAGAACTAATCCAACCACTATAGTTACAAATCTCTAAATAAAGACACCCAGAATGGAGGAAAACATGAAAAATTGTTTAATGGGATCATCTAGGTTGAGGGATGGGAAGCCTTAATGATTGAAATAATAATGCTCAAATGAAGAATCCTATAAGCCTAAATATTGACTATTTAATGATGTGTAATTCCATTATAGGGCATGTAATCTAGGAAGCTCAAGCACAATTAAAGTCCTAATTTTATTTTATTAAACCCTGATGTTTTCCATTATACGACGTGAATCAATTACATCGTGCATAAATCCTGCACACCCTATAATAGTTCATGAGTTTTTGTATGTGGTGGATAATCATTGTGTAAACTATTAGAACAACATTTAAATCCTTAGAAGACTATAAAAACTGCACATTTAATAAGAAAAAACAAAATACCATACTAGGATTATTTTATGAACATGTTAAGTACCAATATGTATCTTTAACATGTAGATACAAAGAATAAATTAATTTAAATAAAAATACCACCTTGGAGATTAGGTCCTTTTCCCAAAAAAATGATATCAATCCTAAAGAATCCTGCAAATTCTCCAAAAAAAGATGAAAATAATATATAAACAAGGGAGTACATGTATAGAATAATTGGGTGCTACATCACCCCCTTTTGGATGAGGGATATGTCTATTCTACTACATGGACATTGTGGAATTTAGAGAATAAAAATTCTGATTTACCCAATCAAACCATAAAATCATTGAATAAAAAATTAATCAAAAAAATAAAAATCTTCAACCAATATAATTAATATAAAAAATAAATCATAAAAAATTCAAGTTCCACTACATAATTAGTTAGTTAATTAAACAAATATACATAAAAATTAATTAAGAAATCAATTGCAATGTAATGTGAAAAATTATAAAACCATGTGAATCATTAGATATATAATTAAATTTAACAGTTATTAAATATTTAATTATTAAAAATATAATTTTATTAAAAATATATTTTCATAATAAAAAAATAAAAAATGACATTCTAAAATTAAAATATTAAAATAATGTTTTATATTAATGAATATACACTAAACACAAACCAATTAAAAAGTAAACATAACCTAAAAATAGAAATCATTATTTTAAAAATCAGAAAACAAAAGGAAGACACCAATATAATTTTAAAAAATTATCACACAAAACAACATGAAATATATATTCCTTAAAAATGGATTTGAATAAAAATATTAATAAAATTACTCTTAAAATTTCCACACACTATAACAATTTATAGTCTTATATAAATATAGAGTAACATTAAATTGTATAAATATGTATGCTTATTAAATTGTTGTAATTCCAGAAAGAACATACTTCACAAAATAAATTTCCATCATTGATTATTTAAAGAAAAAAATAAATTCCATCCCCAAAAAATTTAACAATGAGAAATCTGTTATTGTTTTACCAAAATGATTTATATTGAAAGCTTAAAATATAATGTTACAAATATCAATTTTTATCCATATGAAATTAATAATGTATCATTACTTATAGTAGAACAAACTAACGTTATTTTAGAAATAAAAATAATTATTCCCATTTTTTAATGGTGTGGAGTCATAAATTATTAGTAAAATAAGCATCTAATAGTTGATGGTTAAGAAATGAGAAGAATTGAAGAATTATTCAACTTGGATTAATATTTTCATTTCATCATTCCATTAAATTCATATCTTATAAGATAAATTTTAATTAAAAAATTAAACTGAATGATTATTTTATAAATAATTCTAATATTTATATAGTCAAATTTTTTAAGAGAGAATAAAAAAATATTAAATATAAGTGGTATTAAATATTAACTTCTTAAAATTCCCATCACAACAATAAAATTTGTCAAAATATTTCATAGAATAAATTTTTTAAATGAATCACATTTTAAAAAAAAAATGGTTTGATGATTGGATCATAATGAAGTATAGTTAACCACATTTAATGTCTCCTCCCTAACATATTAAACCCATGAGTTTCCTCATTGTAAAATGAAATAGTGTGATAAATTCATTTCACTGTTTATGTTTGGAAATATTTTAAGAATTGTCATGGAAAAGAATGTGTAGGGGTCACAAGTATTATGAAAAGAATTTCCAAATAATAACAATGAACTGCATGAAAAAAAATTTCCCACTCGTTACTACATAATCAAAATTAGGTAAATTTTAATATTTACAAAGTATATGCATGTTAAAATTTAATATACAATATTGATTTTAAAAAAAATGTGATAAAATATAAATGCATAGTAATCATTCACTTGAAAATTGAAGTAAAAATATAGAAGAAAAAATATATTAAAACAAATAATATCATTAGGAAAACTAACAAAAATATAAACTATTAAGAATTTTATTTCTCCCCAATAGAATGATAAAAATATAAAATTATCATGAAGATGATTAGAATCATATTTTAGAATTTGAAATAATCATCCTGAATATACTAATAAAAAATTGAGGTTCATCATGAAATAAAATTCAATTTTAACATTATTAAGATACACTAGTGATATATTTCATAATAATAAAAATGGAAGGAGATAATAAACAAATTCCTTAAAATAATTTTCAAAACACACTAAACCAAATAATGTGTTTAAAGTGATTTATTCCCGTTTCTCTAATTTGTAGGACTTATTATCATTGAAATTAATGGAATTTATATTTCAAAAAGTTGTAATATTTTTTCAACATGCTAAAATAGATATACTATAAAATTTGTGTACATTTATTTTTATGTAAGAGAAAATATATTTTTAATAAAATTCAGTAATGAAACAAATTTTAAAATTTATTCTATAATAAAAAACAATTAAAAAATAAAATACAATAGAAACCCAAAAGTTAAAAACTATTCCTCTCATAGACTTTATTTACAACATCTAATAAGAATTAATACTCTTTGAAAGTTTAGGGATGGTGGAAAAAACATTAATCATGGTCAATAAGAAATATATTACTAAAAATAGGTTGTAACATATTAGAATAATGTGCCTTATTAGTTTCTAAAAAAAACATACAAAAAAAATTATTTAAGGAAATATAATTAAAAACAATACCTAAAAGTTTTAAAATATAATATTTTGTTTAATCCTCAAAATGGTGTGGAATTTATACTATCAAAAATTTCATAACCATTAATTCATCCCCTATCACATGGTTATTTTGAATTTAATCTAAGAAACCACCACATATTCTTCTACCAAGTGTGTTTCCTCCCACAATAGTTATAAAAACTAGTGAAAAAATATCCATGATTTAATCCCTCATCATAAATTTAAAATTTTGTCCCCTCCACATTTTTTAGTAGATTACATTACTGATATGCAAGGAAGGTTACAAAAGTGTTGAGAAAACTCTACCTTAAATAAACAATGAAATCTATATTTAATAATTACAACAAATAATCCTATTTACAAATTATTATTATAATATGGATTGAAGTTAAATATAGGGGACATCCCATTTTAATGGTGGACAGCATTGTAAATATATGATACATCAGTTTTTTAATTAATATATTTATTTTTAGAAGCCACAAAATTAATATTTTTATTGATTTTCATGGTCCTGAGAATTTCCACAATAGTTGAAGGTGAAAATACTACATAACCCTCCAATATAAAAAAACATTATTTGAATCTTCAATATCTGAAAATATAGATGTAAAAAAGGATCAAAAAAATTATATAATTTAAATCGAATTTCTAATTTTCCAAAAAGTTAGAAGCCCCAATTTGTTTTTCAAAAAATGACTATTGGTACATTAACATGATTTCTAAGTCATTATTTTGGTATTAAACATCCACTAGGATATCTTTATAATAACAAACCACAATAATTGTGTCTTTCATAGTAAAATATATTGTATTATGAGATGGTTGGGCCTATTAAATGATGGAAGAATTAATAGAAATAAACAAATAAATAAGATAAAAACAAAAAAATATTTTGTAGGATCTTACAAAAATTTGATTGGTTATTCAAATTTAACTAGTAGTACCTCCTTTCAGTCCTAAAATAAATTCCCAGAACTAGGATTTTGGTTTCCCATCCTTGTTTTAACCTCCCCAACCTCCACTAAAAAATTTGTAGGTCTGATTTCTACAATATGAATCAAAACTATATAAAAAAGTGAGAAAATGTATGATTTTTTTTAATTATTTTTCTAGTCATCCATTATAGGTCACTTAAACACTTTATAATCTTTGTTAATTTTAATTAAATCTTCTGTAAATAGAATATAAAATTTTTTCCCAATATTACAGGTAAGAAATCCTACCATGACTACTAATAGTATAATATGATTCCTTTTTTATTATGATTATATATATATTGGAAATTATAAAATTAAAATAAGGAATCTATAAAAAAATTCACCTCTCTAAAAATGATTCTCATCTTTGATAGATTGTAATTTGAAATATCTAATAAAATATTTTATTTTCACTTGATATAGATGGGTTCATAACCAAGGTGTAGTATCAAGGTGGAAATGTGTTCATATAGGCGATTATTATAAAATATATATATTTTATAATTTCGAATGTAGTGTAGGAATATTGAAAAAAATGATCACGAATTGAAGAATCGATGAAAAAGATGAATTGAATATGAGAATTAAAAATATAATTATATACATTTAAACTATTTATTGTGAATAAAACTAATAAATAATAAAACATGATCCATAATAGTTTACATCTCATCTTCTTATCATTGGAAAAAAGGGTTATATCAAAAAACTATTCCTAATACAATTCGTTCTTGATATGTTGACATAATCACCTATGAATATTACTAATCACGGTATAACCATGCAAGAAATTTTGGCATGTAGACACATTCTCCCATAATTTTGAAAACACTGAATAGTTCAAACTAGATTCTCAAAATATGTATTCCATGTAATGGTGATAATCACAATGTCATAAAAAAAACTCATTATATTCACATTCAGTCATCTAGAATAATATGAAGATAAATTAAAGTGAATAGAGAAGTAGAAAATCATTCCTATAATTTTGTTTGTTGTTAAAGATCCTCATTTTTTTCTATAATTTAGAAAATTAAAATAATGAATATGAACTATGAAAAGATATTTACCTTTCAGCTATCATTGTTTTCATCCTAAATGATGTAGCTCTGAAAATTACGCATCCAATGTTTTGGGGTGGGGTATCATACACCATGGAGTTGAATGAACACCATTGGTTTTTATTTACAAAACAGAATTGAAATATATATAAGGATAATAATAAATTGACGGTAGAAAAAGAGAAATAAAAATTTGAGATTTACTATGAATATGTATCTCAATAACATATTTAGAGATATAATATGATGAAAGAACTTATATGGATAGTTAATTATAAAAACATTCAATGTTTCTCTATTCATTGTGTTGCATACAATAATATGTGACATTATAAATACTCATCCAAAGTCACAAAAATATGATTATGGAAATGATTCATAACTCTATAGAGGCTTATATAGGTTTCCTAATTTTTTTCAAACTTTTATATCCATTACATCAAAATATATTCAATTGGGATGAATTTAACTACTATCATTTCCCATATATTCATTATGGTCAACATCATCGTTGTTATAAAATTTTGATGCCTAAAACATTCATTGAAATGATTTTTGATTACAATATCCAAAAAAAAAGTTTTACCTATTTCATAACTATTCTAAAAAACATATAGTATCTTTATGCTGATCACAACCTATTCTAATGAACCTTTTGCAAACCAGAATAATAACAAAACACTCAAAAAACAAAAAAAAAGCAGGAATCAAACAATTAAATTAGAGAAATAGAACCCAATAGCTTCATCCTTCTCAAAATCTCCAGATAATCTCAAAAGATAATTTTTTTAAGATAATGTGTTAAACACATCTTTATCATTAAATCCCGAACGCACAACCAAAACATACAATGAAATGAATCCCAACAGTGTTCTATAATTTACATCATTCACAATGGGTGTTTTTTTAATAAATAAAATGTTTCCAATATGAAAATATTTTTTTCAATAATTTTTTGAAATGAAACAACCCCACTATTGTCGTTTGATTTAGTCAGAATGAATCTGTGGGGTTTCTGGATTTCAGTTAAGTTGAAAGGTGGAAGTGGCACTTCCTCTTTTCACCTAAAAAATATAAAATATAAAACATAATTTTTTATATATTTATTATTTTTTTATTTTGTTTATATATATATAAATAAAACATATTTTTTAGAATAATGTGTCTCTTGTTTAATATCAACCAGGAATACGATTAAAATAGTATTAATTTTGACAGAAACTCTCACCCATTTCTCCTTTTTTAAGAGGTAATTCCCTAGATGTTATTCTATATTTCTGATATGGGATTCATGTTCTCCCATTCCTATAGAAAACATTATTCATTTCTAACGTCAGATTGTGTTTCATGTATGTGTCTTTGAAATAAATTAAAATAGAAAATTTATGACCAATATAAATTAAACAAAAAAATTGATTAAAAATATAAAAAACAATTTAAAATTAAAAATAATTACTAAAAAAATCGTGATTAAAAATACTTTTTAAGATATAAAAATTACCTACATGAGACATAAATATATTTCATGTCTATGGTATTGAAAGAAAATAAAATATAAAATATAATACCAATATAAATGAATCATTAAACATCAATTAAACATATAATAAATAGTCCAAAATAAAAATAATTTTGAAAATTTTGTTGATGAAAAATAAGTTATAAGACTTACCAACCACCTAATTAATATATCAAAATGATTCATGAATATGACTTTTAAGTAATATAAACTATTAAATATAAGATTAATATAAATTAAACATAAATTTTTTATTAAAAATATAATAAATAGTCAAAATTAAATGAATTTTATAAAAAATATTGATTGAAAATAATTTATATTCATTCAAATACTCTAATATGAATCATGAAAATGTTTCATTTATGTGACATAAAAATACTATAAAATATAAACTATATTTCAATTATATATTAAAAATATAAATTGGATTTAACATATAATAAATAGTTGATATAAAAAGTAATTACAAAAAATTATTTATATGATTTCAAAACCACCTACTTGAAACATAAAAATGTTTCATGTACGTGGAATTGAAAGACTATAAAATATAAACTATAATAATTATATGTTATTATATTTATAAATATATAGATTGTTATATTATGATATATATATATATATATATTGTTTGTTTGTTTATTTATTATTATGTTAATTACATTTGAATGTGAAAATGATATTTTTTAAGGAATAGATTTTGATTGACTCAAATTTGAGTCATTTTTAAGAACTAATTATGGGTTCTAGTGGGTATTCAAGTTGACATCAATATCAATAGTTTAATATTTTTTTTAATAGAGAAATGGTCATGGATTTTAATGTGAATATATATAGAGAAATTCTATTTACAAAAGAGATTAAATAATAATTAGCCATTAAATACCATGAAATTTTTTCATCTTGGACAACCACCCGGATCGTGATCAAAATTTGGTTTTCTCATCTATGACAGGTGGAGTTAGGTAGTTCTTTTGGATCATTTCACCACTACCAAATTTCAATGGGAATTTTTTATTACACAGTCATTCTCTATATTTTCATTGATATTAATTGATCTTTTTTTCTTTAGATCCTCATCTGCATTCTTTATTTTTTATGTCACATTTGAGTAACCATAGAGTGACATCAGAGTACCTTTAATTTCATCCACATAAGAGAATTTGAATGACAAAAAGTGGAGATTATCTCACTTCTCCATCATCCTAAATGTGATCTCATGTCAATGTACATTTTTGATAGAGATAGAGTTCTCATCTTCAGCGTGTAGTGTTTTATATGCATTTATCAAATCCAGAACCTGTTGTCGGTAAGGAGTATCATTATGAAGACATTAATTTTTTAGGTTATAACATTTGTGGTGCTTGAATTTGTGATATTTTTAAGAACTATGTATGGGTTCTACTTGATATTCATGTTTATATAAATAGTATTGGGTGAAATTGGTTCATTAAGAGAGAAATTTCCATGGAAGAGAAAATGGTCTTTTAGTTGGGATCATTATATAAGGTTAGTGTTAATGTAAAATGTTCCAAAATCATAAATATTTTATTAAAAATTAAATTTTAGTAATTATTTAAACCATTAAAATGATATTTATACTCTTTTACATTCCTTCCATTTTCATTTATTTATATCATTTATGAAACTCATTTTATATTCGAAAAATTTATTATATGATTGTGAAATATTTTAAATTTTATTTACATTGTCTATATACTGTATATTTTACAATATTTTGTAGATACATATGTTAAATTTAATAAATATTTAAATGTTGAATGTAGTATAATTTGAAATGGCATAAATTATAAATTGTGCTATAGAATATTAAACTCTTTCTAATATATTAATATTAACTAAAACACTAGATAAACATGTCAAATTGGCAGATAGTAATAATAGTATCATGATTTCAACAGTCATAAAACATATTCATAAACAACTACAATCAATATATATGTCCACATCTATGGGGGATTCTATCTCACATGGGGGAATGTGAAGGGGACACCATAATAAGGATTTTCAAACACCATATTGGGGTGGAGTCTCATGACCTGGAGAGGGCTAATCATGAGGCACTAGAATTTATAACATCACATAATCCAATTATATTTTAGTGGGAGGAGGTTTCAACTACATGTCATACTACCCTTTCTATCCTTCTCCCACTTGGGTAGGGAAGGACCTCCATAATCGCAATTCGGAACCAAGCCTAAGATGGATTTGGAACCCAAGGCTACAGTGGTTCTATAACCCAGGTATGGGATTGATATAACCCCTATTTTGGAGAGAACATATGATATCCTTTCAAGAAATATAGATCCCATGTCTCTAAGGCACTTCCTCAATCGAATTAGTCTAGACTACTAGAGTGTAACCTCTGAAATAGGTGAGGCCTCACATGTAGCACATCCTTGTCAACATCATCTTCATATTGTCTTGTTAACCCCATCCTATACTGGAAGATGGTTTTTTGGGGGAATAACCTCCTCTATAGAGGTTGTGCACTTGAAAAATCTCTTGAAAAGAACACGATAGGATGACCTCATCTCTAGTGCTTTATCATGGAGCACTACCCAGCATAATACCCCCTCCTCGTCATCATCAATCAAGTGAACAACATCCTCTGAGTGAGTACACAATAAATATATTCAAAATTAATTAGAAACTATTTTTACAAAAAATATAATATAAATTTTGTGAACTTACAGTAATATGAATCTGTCTATGTTGTTGAGTAAGATATAGTATACACTTCAGTCTATACCAGGGCTCATACATGACCTACTATGAAATAAAGAATAGAGTCTTATGTACACCCAAGATACGATAGATTTAATTTCTTTTCTATCAGTTGAAATAGTTGTCATGAACTCTGCACCAGACCACATCCTGCCTCCCTATCAGCTTCACTTCATAAAGATTCTCTGTCTATCTCAGTGGCTATGGAATTCACTAAACATTAAAAAAAAGGTTCCCAACACTATCAGGCAACAACCACTAAATAATATGGATGTGAATGAGGTGCACTACAACCATAGAATCATCATGTCCAATAGTGAAAAATGGTGGAAACTAGTCTAGTATAGTTTAGTATGGGATCCCTATAATCTGAATGAACATGAAACCTTTGTCAAAAAAGAATCATACTAAAAACCAAAATTTATTTTAATATTATATACTTTATATAGTGAAAGATTTTATATATATACCTGGTGGGGTAAAATATCTTACAATATGAGGGATTTGTGCCCAAATGGTATGTCAGAACCATGTGGAAATTGTTACTCTCAAACCACCTATAAAATAGAACATCAAAAGATAAAAATAATGAGAAATTTTATACCTTAACTCTTAGTAGAATAAGAATCAAATAAAGAAGAGTGATCATACCAATGTCTATGTGGAGCTTCATGCAACGCCTCCATAGTGAGGGGAAGACCAGCATGATGGGGGTAGAATGTGGAGATTGACTCTCATTCCCACTATAAGGCCCCGACCTTAAACCTTACTTAATATTTAATTAAATGAATAATTTACATTGGGGATCTTTTCAGGTTTAGAGTTTTAGAGAATTAGATCATAAATCATGAATTACATTCCACGTTTAAACAAAGTGGTTAAATAAAAGATAGTACTCATTTTTCCCCATTAATAGAAACATATTTAAAATAAAACATGGATTCTTTCTTCAAACTTCCTTGACACTATCATCATATCATGTACCTTTCCCTTGACCTGTGAAAAACATTTCAAAAATGTGGGATGAGCATAAAAATCTCAGTAAGGGATATAAAAATATAGAAAGGAAACATGAGTACATGTATACATAAGAATGAAATCATACTTTACCCATAAAACATAAGCACTTTAACATACCCCATAAAATCATGAATAAATCACAGAAATCATAAGACATAAAGGTAACTTGAGGCATTCATAACATTCGTACGTAGGGAGTAACCCTCTTGGTTACGTTTGGAATACCCATCACAGTATAATCCCTAAATCTCTTCAGAGAAACCTTAAATTTTAACCCCTTTCTGTTACCCAATGCATTGGAGAGCTATATCGGGCTCACCCTCCCTTAGTTTTCCACGGAACCACCCATCTTCATAATAATGCCCAAGAACCATAACATAATCGTATCACATAAAACATGCATAAAGGTAACATAACATTTCCACTTTTCAATCACAAGATATCAATACAACACATTGATATAAAAACGTTATGAAAACCATTTTAATATAAAAATTAAAGAAAATAAAAACATGGTATTTATTTTTCTTTTAAAAAAAGGTATGTCTTGTAGAGGAAGCCGAAACTCAAATAATAGTCACGGTGACGGAGAAGTCATTGTCACCGCATACGTACGAAAAAAACATTCCCTTTTGTCATTTAGTAAAATAATTCGTATAAAAAGGATTCCTTTTAGATAAATGTAAAATTAAAAGGGGTTTATACTCCATATAAAAGAAGGTTTTGTATAAAACAAAATATGCCTCAGTGAATGGAGATCGAGACGAAGTCCCTTACAAAGACGGTATCTTTGGATTAAGGATAAATCAATTACATAATTATGTATGAAAAACTAATACACCAAATATAAGTAGATATTAAGTGTAAAAAAATCAGAGATTATTCACACATATTCATAGAACGACATATTCAAGGAGTACAATCTTATCCCAAAGAATCAAAATTGGGTTAAGAAGTTCCCTTGCAAAAATTTGACAGCCTAACGGCGTCACTACAAAATTCGGAAAATGAGTCGATGAGAGATAAAAAGGGTATGTAATCAATTGGACATAAAATTTAAATCAATAATGATATAGAAGAACATATCCAAACATAATATTATTTTAATTAAAATACATAACAAAATAAGTCATTTAAAAAAGATGAGGGTGAAAGGTTCCCTTACCGACATGGGTATCTTTCGAACCATACACCCCGTGAAAGAAGGACAATAAAACATTGATGTAAATACTAATAAATGAAATTATATTACACAATGAGTAAAATAATGGGTAGTACATACACCAGTCAAAGGAAATTGTGGAAAATCTAGCATAAATATCACGGGAATAAAAGTGAGATGAAAAATCCCTTACGAAAACTCGGCATCCTAACGGCGCCACTTAAAACACACAAAAAATGGATTAATGAGATCAAATAGGGTCTATCATCATATTAAAATAATGTTTAAATCACGATGAATATAAAAGAACATCCCCAAACATTACAAAGAGGAGCTTAAAAAAAGTGACATAAAGGAGAGTACCTAAAAAGAAAGAGAGAGGTTAGATCTCTTACGAAAATTCGGCAACCTAACAGCGCCACTCAAAACATCCAAATTGGATTTATGAGAGAGAGAGTAGTGTCTCTAATCATATGAAAATAAAAATTACAGTAAGAGTAATATAAAATATCATCCCAATCACAAGAAATATGAGCTTAAAAGGTATGACATAAAAGAGTGTACTTAAAAAGAAAGAGAGGAGTAGGATCCCTTCCTTAAGTCCGAATTGTCTTGTTCGTTTCTTTATATTCCTGAATAATAAACTCTTGTCAATTTATAATTGCCTAAGGACCTCCTTTAAATATTATTATTCAGTTAATATAACATATTATATTGTTATAATAATTGTTTAATAATGTTAGTTCATATCAGACGTTTTTTCCGATGTTTGGTACATGAGTCAAAAATGAACTTGTTTGAAAAATGATTGCCCATGTATTTATAAGTAAATAATTTATAGAATAGTATTAATTATTAAAATATCATATATATAAAGTAAATATTCAATTTATACTATTCCCTATCATTTGGAGATAAAAAACGAAAAGCACCGTTCATGGAGACGGTAGGCCGTACGTACGCATGAATGCTACTTTCATTTTTTTGTCTTATTAATGGAATTAAAAATAAGTGCTATATATATATATTATAATTACAGTATAATATATTTGTTATATAGGTCACATATGTTCATTAATTTAATTCTTTATACATTCCATGTATTGCATGTACGAGTCACATCAGTTGAGGGGGCGGTAGTCCACACTTCCTCATATGAAATTATCGCATTTTCACAACATGAAAAGAATAAAGGTATGTTTTAAATATAAAATACAGAAACATATAGTAAAACTAAATACCATATATATCATTTATAAAATGAAGTGATATCATAATGGCCACCTTTAAAGGTATTAAAAGAATATTGAACAATCATCGTTTCGTGAGGCAAAAAATCGCCAACCACAGAAACAATATGTTCTTTAACCATTAGATGAAGGTGTGCGTAAGTGTAGCTCGAATACTTCACATAAAAAAATCCTAGTATATTGAATTTACTGGTGTTATTATAAAATAAAATAATAAAAAGAGTTTAGGGGGTTGCATAAACAAAATAAAACATAAGAACACAAAAGAAAACACTACTTTTAAAACGGGTAACTCTATTTGATTTATGCTCAAAGGCATCCTTGGAAAGGATTCTGCCCAAATTGAGGCTTTAATGATGAAGAGAGGTATGTGGAGAGATGAAATGGTCAGGGTTTGGCCGAGCCAAAGGATTTAGAGGTGTGTTTAAGGTGGTAGAGGTGGTGGCCTTTTATAAGAGGAGAGGAGGGGCACTCTTGGAAAGTGAAGAAATGTTACTTTATTTTAAAATGAGTTTCAGATTTAAAAGGTCCCACATTAATATAATTCTAGGATAAGGTGATAAGGGTTCGAAATATACCCATCCAATAGGTTTTTGAGAAGTGTAGGTCTTAGATTCTACATTATCTTTTCATTTTATATAAATCGTTAAATAATGAGATAATCGATGCATCATCATGATGTCATAAATAATTTATTTTATTTAATGTCTAAAAATTATACAAAAAACTACTATTATGTGGGAAAGATTTTTAGCTTTCGAATTACTATTTATAGTAAAAAATCTGATGTGTATATCCCCATTTAAAAATTTTTATAGTTAAGGAACTCATGTTTGTGTTATTTTTACTTTTACATTTAATAAATAGATATTTATGTAATTTTCCTTCCAAAGTGGCTCAATGGGGTCCCCAAGTTGACCCATGGATTTTCGTGGTCGGCTATGACACATCCAATAAGGGCAGGAAATGTTTCAAGCTCATCTCATATTATTAAAAAATTATTTTTATCTTAGACTACACTAATTACCTCTAATCGCGATTAAAAACATAAAAGTTACTATTCACCAAAAAAAATATTATAATCCCATTGAACCGCATTTTACTTCTTAATGACAACCATGTATGTCAGATTTTTGAAATTTAAAACATAGAGGTGGTAAAATTTCATTTAAATGAAAAATCACTTTTTTAAGTACAACTTAGTGGTTTCACTATTCATCAAAAATTGAAGTTTTTCCGAAAAATACCAAAACTTCACCCTATGCTATATTTGATATTCCGAATTCAAAAATGAAGTCTATTTTAAAAAATTCAAGAAATATATGTTTCAATATTTAATTTAATAATTAATTCCCACTGTTAGAGCAAATAGCGTGTTTTTATGAAACAATAAGTATCAAAAGATTGACACTAGTTTAAGTCCAATTTCAAAGTGAAATTAATTCCAACGACCACTATTGGATTAAATGGTAAAAATATATTCTAATTTTACTTTAAAAAAAATTCATAAGATAATATAATAATATAAATAAATTGGATTAAAAATAGGTTTTGAATTAAAATACAACATTTTTTCACTATTCATTAAAAAAATGAACTTTATCGGAAAGATACCAAAAATTTAAACAAAGTATATTTTGATGTCCCAATTCTAAATAAGAATTTTATTTTGTCAAATATAATACATAAAATTTTCAAAAAGTGGATTTAAAAGATGTTCTCCATCAAAAGGCGGTTAATCGACCTTTTAAAGAATATTATAATGTTTACGCTTAAAATTGGATTCATTCGCATTTTTAATCCTCTAACAATTATTGTAAAGAGTAAAAATATTTGACAAACATATATAATCATTTTTTAGTTAGTTCTGTTCATTCCCACCATTACAAAGGCTATGTGTTAACTACCATTTAAAATAATATTATTTTATTATTAGAGTGCAACGTAAGATTCCCAAGAAACTCATTGTTGCGTATTGGGTGCGCCATCGAGCATAGCGTCCCCTTTAAAGTAATATTAATATTTTATTCACAAATATGGATAAATATAAAAATGTCATATTCTTTATTTACCTGGGGTGTTACATCCTTCCCCCCTTTTGGGAATTGCGTTCTCGCAATTTTAAAATTGGGCTTGGAAACATCCTTGAAAGTCCCACATTGGAACAAGAGTCGGTAATACAATCACATTAAAATAAAGAAATATAAGTATAGAGGTCACCTGTGATAACCCATACAAGGATTCCATATAAGAAAACATGGACATGGAGGAGAAAACATAGGGTCATGTTCTGATGGAGAGTGATAGAAAACATGTTTAGGAGATAGTTAACTACAAGAAAATCATAAACATGTGATGGGTTAAATGGTATTCAATTCCACAGTAGGAAAATTTAATAGACAACATTTTTGTTTTAAGTTTCTTTTTATTTAAGAATTTATTCATAAGGAAACATAATCACTTATCATGTTGACTATCAACTTTTATTATATTTCTTACACAAACTCATATTTTCTCCAAAAGATGAGTATTTAGGAAGACTTGTTCACATTAAGAGTACTATTATCAACTTCTAGAGAATCACCTAATACACAAAAGAGAACTATATACTTCCCATGTATTTAGACTTTAACCAAACCAAAACTAAAAAGGTTAGTACAAGATCAAATAATCCAAAAAAGGATAACCCTTTACAAAAAGAAAATCTATTCTCAATCTCCAAAATTTGCCCAACAAAACCCAAAGTTCAACAAGGACCATTCGATAAAAAAATTTGTCCATAAAATTATTCAAAGTAAAGAAAACTAAGATTGAAACCCAAATATTTGACGGATTTAGTCACATAGTCTTCCAAGTTAAATCGTAACATTTATCTCCAAACAACATCAGTTGCTCTTAAAGTCTCGTATTGAGAAGTAATTAACCTAATCACATATCCTCCATGATAGGTTAATAAATTTCCATAGATAAACCAAAATCAAGTTACTATTAATTCAAAAAATCATCTAACTAAAAAGAATCAGTCAAACTAACCAGGGACTTCACGTAGTCCAGTGGTAGGCGATAAATACCAGTTGCACTTTGGTTGTGGGTTCGATTCCCGCAGCTTTTTCTGACGCGACGGGTTGTCACACGGTCTGTGTGTTGTCCTTTTTATAAAACTCCAAAAATAACCCTAACATGTTTTAATCTCAATATTTTCCTTATACCTTTAATTTTCATCCAAATTCTTTACGATCTCAGCATCTTAATTCTTGAAATCTTATTTCACCACCATAAGATAAAATAAAATGATTACCAAAATGAATAACATCATACATTGATCATGGAGTCCACTCAGTTTCATCATCATCTTTCTCACGTAGGTAGAAGTCCCATGCATTACAAAAATAATTTATAGATCCTTCAAAATCATTTTCTTCCTCCATCCAAATGCACCTTTTACAACATGGGTCATATGGGTGTTCACAGAAAAACAGTTTTGGAAAATAATCATGTATGACATATAATTACAAAACATCTGATAAAACATGATTTCTAATAAATAGTCTATTATAATTTGAGTTGAAACTATCTATTATTGGTCCTTTTAAAATACCATAAGTATGTGCTGAGAGACTATATTTAAAAAAATATATAAATAGGTTGTGCAATGGTCTCCTTCCTCAGCACCATTTTTAAAATCATAATATGCTTCAAATTCTTGTGATAAGGTAAAATATTTGAAAATACCTTTATAATATTTACCTTTATTGAAAATATGACAATATTGTGAAAATAGTATTTGTCTAAATACAACCCATGATCCACGATGATAACGAGGTATAGTGGAGGTTTTTTATATCTCAAACAACTGCTTTCAAGTGAGTAGTATGCTATAAAGAGTTTCACAATCATCCGAACATGAATATGCAATAATTATTGAAAGCATGTCATCAGGAAGAGATAGGAATGTCGTTTGAGATCCTTCTCCTTCCATTCAAAACCGACTTTACTTGATGTGAAAAAAGTTATAAAACAAGGATTTAACTGAAATAATAGATATAGGGACTAATCATGTGTCTAACAAAAACTCATAATCCCTAAAGATGTCTAAACCGACCTCTGATACCAACTATAAGGCCCCAGCCTAAAACCTTACTTAATATTGAATTAAATGAATAATTCGCATTGAGGATCTTTTCTGGTTTAGAGTTTTAGAGAATTAAATCATAAATCATGAATTACATTCCACATTTAAACAAAGTGGTTTCATAAAAGATAGTACTCATTTTTCCCCATTAACGGAAACATATTTAAAATAAAACATGGATTCTTTCTTGACACTTCCTTGACACTATAATCATATCATGTACCTTTCCCTTGACCTGTGAAAAACATTTTAAAAACTTGGGAAGAGCATAAAAAGCTCAGTAAGGGATATAAAAATATGGAAATGAAACATGAGTACATGTATACATAAGAATGAAATCATACTTTACCCATAAAACATAAGCACTTTAACATACCCCATAATATCATAAATAAATCATAGAAATCATAAGACATAAAGGTAACTTGAGGCATTCATAACCTTCTTACGTAGGGAGTAACCCTCTAGGTTACGTTTGGAATACCCATCACAGTATATTCCCTAAATCTCTTCAGAGAAACCTTAAATTTTAACCCCTTCACGTTACCCAATGCATTGGAGAGCTATATCGGGATCACCTGCCCTTAGTTTTTCATGGCACCACCCGTCTTTATAATAATTCCCAAGAACCATAACATAATCGTATCACATAAAACATGCATAAAGGAAACATAACCTTTCCACTTTTCAATCACAAGATATCAATACAACACATTGATATATAATCATTATGAAAACCATTTTCAATACCAAAATAAAAGTAAAGAAAAACATGGTATTTATTTTTTATTAAAAAAAATGTATGGCTTGTAGAGGAAGCCGAAACTGAAATAATGGTCACGACGGCGGAGAAGTCGTTGTCACCACATACGTACGACAAAAACATTCCCTTTTTTTGTTTAGTAAAATGCTTCGTATAAAAAAGATTCCTTTAGGATAAATGTAAAATTCAAAGGGGGTTTTACACCATATAAAAGAAGGTTGTGTATAAAATAAAATATGCCTCAATTACTGGAGATTGAGACGAAGTCCCTTACAAAGACGGTATCTTTGGATTAAGGATAAATCAATTACATAATTATGTGTGACAAACTAATACACCAAATATCAGTGGATATTAAGTGTAAAATAATAAGAGGTTATTCACACATATTCACAGAACTACATATTCAAGGAGTAGAAGCTTATCCCAAAGAATCAAAATTGGGTTTAGAAGTTTCCTTGCAAAAATTTGACAGCCTAACGGTGTCACTAAAAATTTCAAAAATGAGTTGATGAAAGTTAAAAAGGGTATATCATCACTTGGACATAAAATTTAAATCAATAAGGATATAGAAGAACATATCCCAACATAATATTATGTGAATTAAAAGACATAACAAAATAAGTCTTTTAAAAAAGAGGAGGGTGAAAGGTTCCCTTACCGACATGGGTATCTTTCGAAACATACACCTTGTGAAGGAAGGACAATAAAACATTGATGTAAATACTCATAAATGAAATTATATTACACAATGAGTAAAATAATGGGCAGTACATATACCACTCAAAGGAAATTGTGGCAAATGTAGCATAAATCTCACGGGAATAAAAGTGAGATGAAAAATCCCTTACGAAAACTCGGCAGCCTAACGGTGCCACTTAAAACATACAAAAAATGGATTGATGAGATCAAATAGGGTCTCTCATCATATTAAAATAAAGTTTACAGCAAGAGGAATATAAAAGAACATCCCCCAACATAAAAATGAGGAGCTTAAAATAAGTGACATAAAGGAGAGTACTTAAAAATAAAGAGAGAGGTTAGATCTCTTACGAAAATTCGGCAGCCTAACGGCGCCACTCAAAACATCCAAAATGGATTGATGAGAGAGATTAGGGTCTCTCATCATATGAACATAAAAAATACAGTAAGATTAATATAAAATAACATCCCAATCACAAGAATGATGAGCGTAAAAGGTATGACATAAAAGAGTGTACTTAAAAAGAAAAAGCGGAGTAGGATCACTTACCTTAAGTCCGACTTGTCTTGTCCATTTATTTATATTCCTGAATAATAAACTTTGGTCAATTTTTAATTTCCTAAGGACCTCCTTTAAATTTTATTATTCAGTTCATATCACATATTATAATGTTATAATAATTGTTTAATAATGTTAGTTCATATCAGATGTTTTTGCCGATGTTTGGTACATGAGTCAAAAATGAACTTGTTTGAAAAATGATTGCCCATGTAGTTATAAGTAAATAATTTATAGAATAGTATTAATGAATAAAATATCATATATATACAGTTCATATTCATTTTATACTATTCCATATCATTTGGATATAAAAAACGAAAAGCATCGTTCAAGGAGATGGTAGGCCGTACGTACGCATGAACACTACTTTCATTTTTTGTCATATTAATGGAATTAAAAATAAATGATTTATATATATATATATATTATAATTCCATAATAATATATATGTTATATAGGTCACATATTTTAATTAATTTAATTCTTTATACATTCCATGTATTGTATGTATGAGTCACATCACTTGAGGGGGCGGTAGTCAACACTTCCTCATATGAAATTATCCCATTTGCACAACATGAAAAGAATAATGTTAGGTTTTGAATATAAAATATAGAAGCATATAGTAAACATAAATACCATATATATCATAAATAAAATACATTGACATCATAATGGCCCCCTTTAAAGGTGTTAAATGAATATTGAACAATCATTGTTTTGTGAGGCAGAAAATCACCAACCACAAAAACAGTGTGTTCTTTAACCATTAGAAGAAGGTGTGTGTAAGTGTAGCTCGAATACTTCACATAAAAAAATATTAGTATATTGAAGATACTGGTTTTGTTATAAAAGAAAATAATAAAAAGAGTTTAGGGGGTTGTAGATACAAAATAAAACATAAGAACACAAGAGAAAACACTACCTTTAAAACGGGTAACTCTCTTTGATTTAAGCTCAAAGGCTTCTTTGGAAAGGATTCTGCCCAATGTGAGGCTTAAATGATGAAGAGAGGGATTTTTAGAGATGAAATGGTCAGGGGTTCGCCGAGACAAAGGCTTGAGAGGTGAGTGTAAGGTGGTAGAGGTGGTGGCCTTTTATACGAGGAGAGGAGGGGCACTCTTGGAAAGTAAAGAAATGTTACTTTATTTTAAAATGCGTTTTGGATTTAAAAGGTACCACATTGATATAATTCTAGGATAAGGTTATAAGGGTTCGAAATATACCCATCCAATAGGTTTTTGACAAGTGTAGGTGTTAGATTCTACATTATATTTTCATTTTATATAAATCGTTAAATAATGAGGTAATCGCTGCATCATCATGATGTCATAAATAATTTATTTTATTTAATGTCTAAAAATTATACAAAAAACTAATATGATGTGGGAATGCTTTTTATCTTTCTAATTACTATTTATAGTAAAAAATATGATATGTATATCCCCATTTAAAAATTGTTATAGTAAAAGAACTCATGTTTGTGTCATTTTTACTTTTACCTTAATTAAAAAGATATTAATGTCATTTTCCTTCCAAAGTGGCTCAATGGGGTCCCCATGTTGACCCATGGATTTTCTTGGTAGTACATGACACATCCAATAAGGGTAGGACATGTGTAAAGCTCATCTCATATTATTAAAATATTATTTTTACCTTAAACTACACTAATTACCTCTAATCGCGATTAAAAACTTAAAAGTTACTATTCACAAAAAAAATATTATAATCCCATTGAACCACATTTTACTTCTTAATGAAAACCATGTATGTCGGATTTTTGAAATTAAAAACCTAGAGGTGGTAAAATTTCATTTAAACGAAAAATCACTTTTTTAAGTACCACTTAGTGGTTTCACTATTCATCAAAAATTGAAGTTTTTCAGAAAAATACCAAAACTTCACCCTATGCTATAATTGATATTCCTAATTAAAAAACGAAGTCTATTTTATAAAATTCAAGACATATAAGTTTCATTAATTAATTTAATAATTAATTCCCGCTGTTAGAGCAAATACGTGTTTTTATGAAACAATAAGTATCAAAAGATTGACACTAGTTTAAGTCAAATTTCAAAGTGAAATTAATTCCAACAACCACTATTGGATTAAATGGTAAAAATATATTCTAATTTTACTTTAAAAACAATTAAAAATATAATCTAATCATATAAATAAATTAGATTAAAAAGTGGTTTTGAATTAAATTACAACATTTTTTCACTATTCATTAAAAAATGAACTTTATCGGAAAGATACAAAAAATTTACACAAAGTATATTTTGATGTCCCGATTCTAAATAAGAATTTTATTTTGTCAAATATAACACATAAAATTGTCAAAAAGTGGATTTAAAAGAGTTTCTCCATCAAAAGGCGGTTAATCGACCTTTTAATGAATATTAGAAAGTTTACGCTTAAAATTGGATTCATTCGCATTTTTAATCATCTAAAATTTATTGTAAAGAGTAATTTTTTTTGACAAACATATATAATCATTTTTTAGTTAGTTCTATTCATTCCCTCCATTACAACGACTATGCGTTAACTACCATTTAAAATAATATTATTTTATTATTAGAGTGCAACATAAGATTCCCAAGAAACTCGTTGTTGCGTATTGGGTACGCCATCGAGCATAGCATCCCCTTTAAAGTAATATTAATATTTTATTTAAAAATATGGATAAATATAAAAATTTTATATTCTTTATTTACCTGGGGTGTTACACCCACATTTGAAGAAGCAAGACAAGTCCCCCGAGATCATTGCAGTCACTAGAGGATACCCTGCACAATGCTCTCTATGGTTATTCTTAGAAGGTTGATCCCCAACTATACATCACATAATAATCAAAGTCCCCCAGTAGTTATAGATAAATCATGTTTATATGCATCCTTGAGTGAAAAATAGATAGGGTCCCTCCAATGAGTCATAATTTATATGAACGTGCATTACCGATGACAGCCTGCACGTCAGTGTCATCAGGTAAATGTGGAATCTGGTCCTCCATCAAAGTAATTGTTTTCGAATGGGAATCTATATCCGTAATGTTGGCAAATATGTTGATGCCTTACAATAAACGAGAAAGGTCAGGCCATGATCCACAAGTGGTACCAATAATGGAATCTCATAGATAAGAAGACTGATAAGCACTGCCACATCTTAGAGGGTGATATTCATCTCTCCATTAGGAAGGTAGAATGTGTGTTTCTCTAGTCTCCACCTCTCCATGAGGGAAGAAAACAGGTGATGATTGAAATCTATGAAATATAATACGACAATGTCATAGAGGCCAGCAATATCCCTGTATGGTCTAATGGAATGTGGGGGTCCCTATAATGAAAATTTTACACTCTAGCCACCCTAATCGGTAAACCTGCACCACCATATAACATGACCTGGGAAACATGACTATATTGCTCAGTGAGTATTATCATATCATCCATCTTTATATAAAAAAATTAAATGAGATGAATGCTTAAAATTTAAATATAATGTTATGGTCAACAGAATGTTATGACTTGTAGAATGTAAGATATTACATTCTTATTCACAATTTTTTTTATTTTTTCCCGACCAAAACAAATGGTCATGTCTTCTTGTTTTCAAATAATATTACAAAAGTGTTTTTTAGATATTCCTTTACCTAGAAAAGGGTGTTTTATATATTTATATATATATATAAACATTATTTCATTTTTATCTAAAATTCTATTATAAAATTATGTGCTTTCTAATTCATATATTATTTTTCATATGATGGTATGTTTAATGATTATTTTCTCACATGTATCCTTTATAGTTTAGCCATTTATAGATTGATTATGCGTTAATGTCACCACAAATGCACTTTTCAAGATAAATTTATTATGATTGTAAAAGGATTGTATTTATTTGATAGTAATAGTATTTATAGATGTTATAAATTTATAAGAAATGAAGAATATTTTTCATATATGCACATTCTGTGATGCTGATAAAATATAAGAAAAAGGAATGTATTGAAATTGAGAAAGGACCTTCGTATAGTACAAAACTAACAATAGTGGTTAATATAACTAATTCTATAACATTATGTGAACATCAAAAACCAAATCATGTTAAATGAACCATAGTTTATGGGGAACTATGACAAAGATGATGGTCAGGGATTGGGTTGACATCATTACCATCATCATTGTCATCGTTCCTCAAGAACTGTGGTTCATTTGGAAATATATTTTCCCTTGATGTTCATTTTGAGTTATAGAATAAATTAATATTACCACTTTTTTTGGGATTGTGAAATAAGAATATCATTTATCAGTTTGTATAACCACCCCATAGTAGTACACACAGAGAAAACATGACTCTCTATGTAAAACATGGTTTCGATCATGATTCTGATAGTGTAACTATGATTAAAAAAGATTCTTGGTCATATAATCTTTATTATACTGAAATTTTAAATTGTATTTTTAGACCCTAATATTCAATTCTATTGTTTCATTAGATAAATGATTTTTTGAATATCAGACAAAGAATATTTTGGAAACTGAGGTAAAAAAGAAGAGATAACCATATATAATTTACAATATGAGAATATCACAATAATGATAGTACATCACTGTGGCTAATAGTGTGAAATCTACCCAACAATGTTATAGAATCATTTCCGGTTATAACATTCTCGAAGACATATGGTCTATCTCAAAAAATTTCCTTGTTATTAAGGCCGGTCCATCTCATTTTGCATCTTGCTAGCCTTTGGTCTCCTATGGGTACACAGCCTGTTGACGTCAGGTATCACAATCTTTTGGACTTCTGAAATTAGAAAATAATAAAACTTCCCAATTTGGCCTCCATGGTGCAGCATAATTGTTCGAAATTGTTTCCATCAAATAAAGTTTATCAACCTATGAATCCCATGATATATATTCATAGATTCACTTATTGTGATGGTGTGTGGACATGGAAATTATATGGCCTAAATGTATTCACATTGAAAATGCCTCACTTCCAGTAATACCCCTATTTTTTCACCGATGCTATTTGTAATGGGGTATGGATGCTCTTGAACATTAAATTGATAGTATTCTCTGGAAAAAAAGTATGACATGATAGTAAGATGATTCATAAATGTTCTTTTTAATGTATCGTGAAATGTTTTTTTCGTACCATAGTCCCTACTGAATTCCATCCAAGGTTCATGTTTTTCTATCAACAATGTAATTCAAGTTACGATATAAAATGTCTTAAACCCGGGACATTATAGTTAAATTTAAAATACTTTTAATGTTATAATTTAAGCACTCTATAATGATTGTGTTCATGTGTCCATACCTCATCCCCCATTTATATACCCATGTCTATTTTTCTATCATAATATGCATCTTAAAATCATACACTTCTTGATTAGCCATGAAAAATTGTTCAAAACATTTTCAATCCATCACTGATGTGGCTCATATTCTACACAGAAGTGATGATATTTTACAAAAATTGATTTTATCTTTATGTTGAAATAATAAAAAATAAAAAATTTATTGCATACCTATCCTTGTGACTACCCTCTTCATAGGTCCAATATGGAATGTCTTCCTAACATTTCTAGAAATGTTTCAAATGAAGAAATGAAGATATCCGTTTGGGGGTGTCCATGTATCAGAATTTTCATTGATTACCTCATTTATTTCCCAATGCTAATCATATATCAAATAGACACCTTGAATTAGGGTGAAATGGTTACTCATACATAACCAAAAAAGTACATGATTAATTATTTTTCTTCACCCCAATGGAAAAGGAAAAAATAAGAGAAGAATGGTTTCCATCCTATATTTCTAAAATAAAAAATACACCCTTTTTTATATATAAATGTTCCATAAATATGAATTTATTATTTTTGGAAACATAATGAGGAGATTTTAGAGAGGAATGTGCAGAATAAGTGATGAAATCTAACACGAGATGGATCAAGTCTGTTATCTTGAGACACATGTTTGTTTTTACCAATATGGATGACCACATAGTTATGGTTCCTTAATATGTCTAGAAATTGAGGAAACATCTGATACGAGCCACCCCAATTACCACAAGCCTTCACAATTACCTTAGATTTATCCATCCATTACAAATTATAAGAAAACTTATAATCGAAGTTTTTCTGAATCCTCTCCTACACAAGGGAAATAGAAACATCTTGGAATTTCTTAAACATCTTAATAACAATGGATAATACAAATTAAAAATCTAATGAGGTATGATTATATCTTAGGCTTTGATGAACTCAATTATGATCTCCCTCAATCCTCAAGATTCCCCAAACTCCAAATTCAATGTATGGAATCTCCCTCATGTGGAGTCTACAATCATCCCCATACTTCTCACAACATATGAGATATTTACTACAGAATGTTTCAAAAACTATATATTTTCAGTTCATCTTAATATCAAATAACTCTATCATCTTTTTAATTCTTATTTATGTAGAAACATTCATCTAAAATATACTCTTTTTTCAAACTCACTATACCATTCACATATAATTCCAAGAAACTCTGTTGCAGGTGTGAGAACATTGAAGTCGAATTCCGGAACACATCTCATTTCTTCTGACCAAGACGCAAAGATTGCTGGATGATTTATTTTGGGGTATAGGTTGTTGTACAACTAAGGCATTTCTAGAAATTTCCTCCCTAGCTTTTTCAACTCCCTTTTCATCAGCACTGTTTTCTCGATCTATTTAATAAATAAAAAATTATTAATCAGAATTTGGATAGACATTTATTTCAAGGATATCATCTAGGTTGTCATCTTCTACATCATTTGGAATATGTTAAGCTTCATGGGGAGACCAATCTTCAACAACTCTTTTAATTATATGTATTTTTACAATTGGAAATTATTGTCATACTCTAGAAATATCAACATATAAATCCATCATGGTACTATCTGACCAATGATAAAATAAATTTATTTCGTGGACCGATAGTGCTTTATAAACCAATGAAAAATCTAAATGCCAAAATGTTTCTTGTAATTGAAGTTGTTTATTAATTATTGACCTAATCTATTATTCTTGTACCAGATTTAATGAATTATGAATTTTTTCATGAAGGTCACATAGGGATACAACATCAGCTTTACAAACTAATATTGTTTGTTGTGTACTATAATAATCTATTTGAACTGTTTGAATATCCTCCTCATGGTAGTACACATAGGTAAACATGACTCTCTGAGTCAATTTTTTTATGATCAATATTACAATACTGTAACTAATATTAACAATGATGGTTGACCATATATTATTTACTTGAATGTGATTTTTGTATGAATTTTAAGACCCAAAAATATAATAGTAATGTATCATTGTATAAATGTTTTTTTAGAATATATGTAAAAGAATGTTTTGAAAATGAGGTAAAAGATGAGGAAACATCAAATTAGATTATTTATCATTTATAAAATGAAAATTAGGATCTTATAAACTGAAATAGAGAAGAAAAAAACTATAACTAACATATTAATTCTTTAAAACATTAATGAAATACCTTAAAAATTTTAATACATTGTGGTTAGGATGAGATGAACCTCACATCGCACGTGAAGTAGAATCCATATTATTTTCACAAAGTACATCAATATCATCTTCTAAAGGTATTTATTTAACATTAGAAATTTTAAAATATTTCAGCATTCTAATAACATATCGTAGATGTTATCAAAGATGTTATTAATAGGCTGATTGATTTTAAAAATTCCAAAGTTAAATACATATCATTTGAATGTGTTATTAAGCTAAAAATTGATAATAAGTTGGATTTTACATCATATCTGATGTGAGACACTTCTCATCAAAGCCAAATTTTATTAAAAATTTCAAGGTATTTCATTGTCTCTTATAATGCATTCATGTATTATTTAATGTTTTTTTCATCACCATTTCACATTATAAGAACTTAAGTATCATTTTATAATAATTATATATTTTTTATTTTCTAATTACATGTTATTCATTAATTAATATATAAATAATCATTTCAGATTAAAAAACTATTTCTAACCTATATAATCACCTGGAAACTAAAAAAAATTTAATCTAATTTTTTTTATTAATTTATATTAATCACTCCTTATTCAATCATAAATCATATGATATTCATTAGTTAACTATTATTAGCTAATAATTATATAAATTTTTTTAATCCAAAGTTATTCATTAATTTAAATATTCCTAATCATTAGTAATAATAAAAATAATATCTAAACTATATATATAACTAAGAAAATTAATAAATAACATCATTGAAACAACCTAAAAGGAATTCAACTCATGATAATCACATTAAAAATTTAATGATTTTGTCCTTGTCCATTTATTTTTATATCATCATAATTTTCCATTTTTTAGTAATAAATATAATCATTTGATTTTTATTTTTTAGGTATTTTTGTGGTTTATAAAGAATATATGAATAATTTAATGAAAATCCCTTTGGGGTGTCAATCCAGTAGTGTAACAAGATCCGTTTTTGTGAACAAGTTCCCATTCGAGTCTAGCTCAAACTGTTGTTTTCAGGTTTTACCCTGATGTACATCTTTATTAGAGCCACATCCATTAGTTTTTATCTAAAAGAAGATTTTATTTCACAGATAACCACATAATCAATATGCCACCACTATTTTAGAACATTTAATCCTATGTTATTCTATAGTTTATATATACTTAATCAGTAGAAATAATATATATTATTTCAAAATATATCTAACTAATAAATTATTTAATAAAAAAATATTTTGAACTAGAATAAAATAATGACATATTTTCAATTAAAAATAACATAATAATTAAATAAATAACTTTAAAATAAATAAATAAATAACTCTAAATGATGATTTTCAAAAACATAGGGCTTGTTTTAGACCATTGAATCCAAAAAATGTGAAGAGGACAATTTTTAGAGAGAGAGGCAATGCAATTAAGAGATATCGGGGAAAATAGATGTGAGAATAACGTGGTGGTGACCTTTATATGGTGTTGAGGAAAAGGCGGTAGTGGGGGTGCTGCATTTCGCCTATGGTAAAGGTGAATAGTGATACCCTTACTGCAACTTTTCTACTAACATAAAGGTGAAATGAATTACCCCCTTATGCCTTTCCCATGACATTAATATATGCCAAAAGTAGTGGGGGGGATGGACATTGCACCGCTACCTCCATTCAAACATATTTTTTTTAAAAAAAATAACCAGGACAAATTTAGAAAAATCAAAAACACATTTGAAAAATCTACATAATAATGAAAATAAATTAAAACATCATTGCCTCAAATACTCAAAATATAACCAACAACAACCCAAATTAATAATTACTGATCTTGTGGATTAGACATCATTGACTATGCCTAAAAACTCAACTACATTAGTGATAAAACCATTATAAAATTTGATGGGATTAAGGCATTAATAGACATCAATAGTTTATTAGGGTATTGGTGCAGGTGAAATAAATATTCTTCATAAAACACCATATAGTTCAAGAACCCTAAAATGGTCATTGTCCTTTTATGGATTCCATCAGATTTTTCCTAGTTTGGAAATATAGTCTCATCGGAAAGTTAGAGATTGAGATCCAGTTCGATAAACTCTGTATTAAATTTCATTTCCATAATCACCATCATGTTCATGGTGTAAGATGAATAATATATCTAAATCTATTCATTATCATCCCCGTTCATTGGCTTCAACATGTTTTATGTTTTAATGTTTGTGTTTATCTCATTTGAGAAAGCGAGAAATCATGTATTTATATTCATGTTGCCTATTTAAATGAATATTTTATTTCAATGAATATGTGAATCTATAATATAAATGTACTAAGTCATTACTCAATATTTCTACAATAATAGCAATGAATAAATTTGATACATACCACAAATTTGAAAATTTTATTTGTGGATTCTCTAAGGTAGCCATTAATGAAATTCCACAATGAAACTATAATTGTAAAAAACGTAGAAATAATAACAATGATTTAAAAATTATTCGAAAATGAAAATTGAAAAATAAGAATAATAAAATTAAAAATTAAAAATTAAAAATAGATTAAATAATCATAATTAATTAATTAGTTAATTAATTTAAAATATAAAATGATAAAAAACTAATAATGAAATAATCTAAAAATTAATGTTTCTAATTATAAAACCATATTTGGAATGAGATAAAAAATTAAATTAAACTTTTATTAACTAATTTATTATGAAATAAATGAGTAAAAATTAATGTGCTGAATCCAAAAATAAAAAATAGCATTTGAATATTAATATTTAAAAAGAAACTTCTAAATTAAATAATAAACAATTCATATGATATAAAACTAATGTAAAACACCCAAAAATAAATTAACTGTATAATTAATTTATTTATGAACTAAACAACCAAATAAAAAACACAAAATATCCAAATAGAAATAGAAAATTACATTAAATATACAAAAAATAAAAGGAAATGTAAGGGAAAAATACATGAAATAAATTCCACCTCAGATAACCAAGATTATACTATGTCCATTCTACTAATTACGATGTATATATGACTAGTGTCATTGTTTTGTTGCCATTAAACATTGTCAATGATGAATATATAAACTAACCAGATATAAGAGTATAAATCTATTTCACTAATTGGTAGTTTCCCTAATTCATGATGAATAATCTCTTGGTGTATCTAGACTTGGTGACATTATTATATATTATCCATGATGCCAATCAGATTTTACTAAATTTATGATTTTATATTTTACATTCCTTTTTTACGTTATTATAATATAAATAGAAACAAACTTTACATTTCCTTCATGTTTTTTATTTTGGTTTTTTATTTTTTTATTGTCTATAATTTTATAACTTTTATTAATCTTGGTCGATCCAAATGATTCTGTGTAATTTATATCAATATTCATGTTTCTCTATTTATTAGTTTAGTTATTTAAATATTTTCTATAGAATACATTTAAAAATTGGGGTTTTAAAATATTATTTTAAATGAAATATTTAATGGATGATTTCTATGATTCCTAATATTGTTTTTTGTATTTAAAATGTGTCTTGTAAAATGATTATGATTTCTCTTTCATAAGTAAATAAAACCATTTTTTAAATATTATACTTAAACATAGAATCAAAAAAATTCTTTCATTATATGATAATCATGTGGAAATGTTAGTTTTTACCTACATTACCTTTTATAATCACATTTTCATTATTTCAATTTTAGGATTCACTTCATCATATGTAAAATAATAGAACATTTATCACCCATAATCGTCATAGTAACTCATAAAAATCTAAGGTGGATAGATTGTTAGTTTTATTATAGTTTCTATTATCACATTTATAGAAACTATAGACCTTTACAAAAAAAATTAAATTATTTTATGTATAATTATACATAAGAGTAAAATCAAGGGACAGTGATATAAGGATCCAGCCTTAAAACATTACATAATCATGAATTAAATTGATAATTCACAATGAGGATCTTTTCAGGTTTAGAGTTTTAGAGAATTAGGATAAAACTATTACATTACATCTGAAATATTACAATATAGACACTTCTATTCACTTTTCATTCTATCATAATATAATAACTCTTGAAAAAAAGTGTCATGTCTAGTACTATGTTTTCGACAACATGAATTTTACATGATCCCATCCATGACCCTATTCCTCTATATGTCCTGTAAAAAACATTTCAAAACTTGGGATGAGAATAAAAATCTCAGTAAGGGTTATAAAAAAAGAGAGAAATCATTAGTTGATCAATACATACATAAAAAAATCTCTTTAACATACCTCATGAAATGATAAGATTTATGAATATCAAATAGTAATCACAAATCATAAACATAAATTGTGGCATCAATAACATACTTACGTTATAGCTTTCACAACTATGTAGGGAGTTACATTTTGAATACCGATCATAGTATATTCCCTAAATCTATTAGAAGAAACATTCACATTTACCACTGTCACGTAACCCAATTAATTAAAGAGATATCTCAAGCTCACCTGCCCATGGTTTCTCAAATAATAACTCATATGGGTAAACAATGTCCAAGAACCATAACATAATCATAACATATAAAATAAACATTAAGGAAAGATAACATTTCCATATGTCAATCACAATATATAATTTAAATATATTTACATAACCAATCCATTATCAAAACAATATTCAATAAAAAATATGTAATAGAGTATATGGTATTTCTTTTTCATTTAAAAACATTACGACATGTTAACGAAGCCAAATATGATATAATACTTGTGGCGTTGGAAAATGATGTTATCACCACTTACATTAAAAAGAAACATTATTTTTTTTCATTTAGTAAAACACCTCATAGAAAAATATTCTCTTTGAATTAAATGAAATGATATAGGTTTTTATACACTATATTAAAGAAAATCATCTATAAAACAAAATACGACGAAATGAAAGGAGATTGAGACCAAGTCCATTCCCTCATGTCTGACTTGAATCGTTCATTCTTTAATCTACTGAATAAATAACTAATGTTAATTTATACATTATTAAGAATCTTTTTCAAGATTATTACTCCTTTTTATCACTTATTACCATGTTTTAAACATTATTTAATCATTTAAGTTATTATTGGTCATTTTTTCTGTGTTTGGTATTTGAGTAAAAATGAACACCTTATAATTACAAGTTATCCATGTGGTAAAAAGTACATTATCTCTAGAATGATATTCATGATATAGATATCATATTTATCATATATATATATTCAGTATATATATTTATTTGTAATAGTACATTACATTTGGAGATAAGAAATGAAATGCACCGTTCATGGATTCGGTAAGCTGTATATAAGAATGAACTCTACTTAAATTTTATTTCATATTCAATGGAATAAAAACATAAATATACATAGGTATTTTATGGCATGAATGAGTCATATAACTTTGAGGGGGCAGTAGTCTGCACTTCCTCAAATGAAATTGTCATATTTATCCATTATGGAAAACAAAATTTTATTCCATAAATGAAAGATATAAAAGCATTGAAAAAATATATATATAAAATATATCACATATAAATATTGTTCAATCTTAATGGACACCATAAGAGGAGGTAGGAGATGATTCAACAATCATTATTTCGTGAGGAAGTAGTTCGTCGTCCACAGAAACAGTATGTTATTTAACAATTAGTTGGGGGCGTGTTTAACTGTAGTACGAATCGTAATCATAAAAAATAATATATTGAAAAAATTGGTGTTGTTATCAAATAAATGAATAAAAAGAGTTTATGGTGTGAGATATGTAAAATAAATGAAAAAAACTTATGAGAATATGTTAACTTAAAATCGGGTATTTCCCAATGGTTTGAACCAAAAGGATTACATGAATTTTATTCAGCCTTGTGAAATGAATATAGGATGAAGAGAGGGATGTAGCTTCTTAATAGGGAAGAGGTTTGAAGAGTCAAAGAGCATTAGAGGTGTGAGTAATGGGATAGTGGTGATGTATTTTTATAAGGGGGAGGAGGGGCTCTTTAGGAAAGATTAAAAATATTATTTTATTATATAGTGATTCTCGATTTCTGAAGGTCTAAAAATTATTAAAGATGAAGAGAATATTAATCATTTTCAAAATAATATCATCCAATTAGAATTGGACTGGTTTTGTAGATTTTTTTTATGTTTTATAATTATATTTATTTAAATTATTCATTATTGTGGTAAAAATTACATCATTATTGTGCCATAAATAATTTTATTTATTTTATGTCTAAAAAATTATAAAAAAATACCATGATGTAGGAAATAATTTTTGATTTGAAATTAAAATTTATAGTCAAAGAGATAACTTGTATTACCCAATTTAATAATTTATTTACTAAAATATATATGTTTATGTTATTTATGTCTTTACTTTAAATTAATTAATATAATGTGTCATTATTAATCCCATTTGGCTCCAAGGGGTCTCAAAATCAACCCAGAGATTCACATGGTCAGACATGTATCAACCAATTGTATTAGGACTCATGCTAGGGTAATTTAATATAATTATTATATTTTTTTACCCTTATTTGCCAGATTTACCCTTTAACCATGGTAAATAAAATATTTACTGATGTAAATATTCATAAGGTCTACAAAAATCTACCTATGTACATAATTTCGAGCACATGATTCCAAATATAGAATCCATTTTTTCAAATTCTATTCAGAGAAGATGTTGAAATTAGTTTAAAATTAATTCCCTATATCAAAATAGAAAGAATTTTTTTAATAAATAATAATTATCAAAAGATTGACACTTGTTTGTGTCTAGATACAAAGTGAATTTAATTCCAACAAACAAAATTGTATTAAAGGGTAAAAATATTATAATTACACTTTATAAATAATTAAAAATAAAATATAACCAAAAAATAAAATAGATTAAAAGGTATTTTTGAATAAAAATATAGTATTTTTCATTATTCATTAAAAAATATTTTTATCAGAAAAATACACAAATTTACCGATTTTTTGTAATATTCTGATTCTAAAGAAAAATTCAAATTTTTTAAACAAAACATATAGATGTGACAAAAAATATATTTAGAAAGGGTTCTGTATCAAAAGGCTGTGACTTGACCTTTTAAAGAATATTAGTGTATTTATTATTAAAATTGGATTCTTAATTATTTTAAGTCTCTAAAATATATCAAATAAATGTAAAGACATTCAACAGACATGTATATTCATATTGTAGTCATTTCTTCTGATTCCATCCAATTCAACAAATATGCATTAAATACCATTTAAAATAATAGTATATTATTATTTTTCAGTATGACCCAACATTGCGCGAAACAAAAGATTTCAAGCAAACTCGTTGTTGCATATCGGGTACGCCATCAAACATTGAATCCCATTTAAAGTAAAATTTATTTTCAATTCACAATAATTAATAAATATAAAAATATTATATTATTTATTTTCCTGGGATGTCACAGCCTTCCCCCTTTTGGGAATTGTGTCTCTGAAATTCTATTCACATATCAAATAAGTGGGGGCATTTATCCCTCATAGAATTTCTAGATTCCCATGATTCCTCTTCAACTATATGGTTATTCATAAATCATTTACCTGATAAATTACCTTATTCTACAACACTATCACTCTTAGTTCAGGAATCTCGATTGTTTTATCCTCAAAAGAGAGATTCTTTTCCAACTGAACTACCACTAGGCTCAAAACACGAGATTGATCCAGCATATACATTCATATCATTGAAAAATGAAAAACATTGATTACCATTGATAAAAATGAAGCTAACACCACTCTGTAGGAAACATATCCAACTTCCTCCATGATCTCATAAGGTCCAATGAACCTCTAACTCATCTTTCCCCTCTTTCCAAAACACATCACACTTTTCTATAGAGATACATTGAAAAGGATGTTATCACCAACCTCAAAAAAGATCCTTCCTTCGGTTATCCGGATAAAATTTCTTCTAGCTCTAAGCTATTATCATGTGCTTTTTAATCAACTGAAATTTTTCTTCCATCACTTCTACCAATTCTGGTCACATTAGTTTCCTTTCACCTACTTCATCCCAAAAAACTGGAGTTCGACACCACTTCCAATATAATGGCTAAAATAGATCCATCTTTATACTGGAATGAAAAGTTTTATTATAAAAAAATTCAACCAATAAAATATGTGGGTCTGAAATTCAATGGAAATATATCGATCAAGCAGGTAACATATCCTTCAAGGTATGAATTGTTCATTTTGACTACCCATCTGATTGAGGATGAAAATCTATAATAAAAATTATTTCAGTGCCCAACGACTTCTGAAGACTTTTCCAAAATTTATAAGTAATCCTGGGATCATGATCATATACAATGGAGAGGGGAACTGCATGAAACTTGACTATATTTTTAACATACAATTGTGAAAGTTGATCGAGGGAAAAATTATCTCTAATTGAAATGAAATGAAAATTTTTAGCCAATTGCTCAATCATATCCCAGATTTCATTATTACCCCTTGATGTCTTTGGAAACCCTACAACAAAGTCAATTGATATATTTACCCATTTAAAATCTGGCACTGGTAAATACCGAATCAGTCCTTTCTGTAACAACCGCTCTATATTAAAGTGTTGACAACTCAAACACCTCACAATAAAATCAGCAATATCTTTTTTCCTTCCATCCAACTAGTAATACTTATGATGATTTTTATACATTTTAGTACTGCGAGGATGAACTGAAAACAGAGAACTATGATCATCACATAACAACTCGTTCTTCAATTGTGAATCACAAGTCACGCATTGTAACATCTCAGATAAATTAAGAATATGACATTTTCATATTTATTAATATTTGTGAATTAAATATTAATTTTACTTTAAAGGAGTTGCTATGTTCGATAGCGTACCTGATACGCAACAATGAGTTTTTTTTAAATCTTACATTGCACACTAATAATATAATATTATTATTCTAAAGTGTAGTTAACTCCTAGATGTTGTATTGGTGGGAATGGAAAAAACTAACTATAATATGATTATACATGATTGTTAAATGTATTTACTTTTATCCAATAAAAGTTAGAGGCTTAAAATGTGAATGAATCTAATTTTAAGCATAATTTACAATAAAAGGCCAATTTACCGCCTTTAAATGGAGAAACCTAATTAAATATAGTTTTGGTAACATTAATACATTCTAATTGACCAAATAAAATCCTTTTTTAGAGTGGGAAATCAAATTTTACATTTGGTAATTTTTTTGGTATTTTTCTGATAAAGTACATTTTTTAATAAATAGTGAAAATATATATTTTAATTCAAAAGTCCCTTTTAATATAATTTCTTTATATGGTTAGATTATATTTTTAATTTGTTTTAAATTGTAATCATAAAATATTTTTACCATTTAATCAAATGTTGGTCGTTGTAATTAATTTCACTTTGAATGTGGACATAAACAAGTGTCAATTTATTGATAGTTGTTGTTTCTTAAAAACACACTATTTGTTTTGATAACGGAAATTTATTTTACAATCTATTAATTACACTTATATATTTAGAATTTGGTGAACCAGAAATCATTTTTGAATTCTGAATATCATATAGAGCTTAGGTTGAAGTTTTGGTATTTTTTAGAAAAACATCAATTTTTGATGAATAGTGTAACCACTTAGTAGTAGTTCAAAAACTGAGATTTTCATTTAAATGAAATTTTACAGCTTCTGTGAATTGAATTTCAAAAATCCAACATACATGGTTGTTATCAAAAAGTAAAATGTGGTTCAATAAGATGAAAATAACATTTGGTGAATAGTAACTTTTGGCTTTTATTTACCGCGGTTAATGGTAAATAAGGTAATTCATGGTTAAAAGAAATTTATAATAATTCAAAATTACCATATAACTTGTCATAACCTTATTTGATGACTAATGTCCGACCATGGGCATATTTGGGTCTATTTTGGGACTACATGGAGCCACTTATAAAATATAATGTCACTTTAGATTAATTAATTTATTTTAAAGGAAAAAATGACATAACGAATCATTTAGTAAATTAATTTTTATATGCTGTTATATAAATTATATTTCCAACTATAAATATTAATTGTAAAGATAAAAATATTTCCTACATCATGGTATTTTTTTATAAATTTTAGACATCACATAAATTAAATTATTTATGACACAATAATGATGTAGTATTTACCTCTTTAATAAAATATTTAAATAAATAATATTATAAATATTAAAATAACATCCAAAACCTACCCAATTCATATTGTATGATATTATGTAGACTATTAGCCATCTAATATTCTATGTTAATGATTTTTGGACCTTTAGAAACCGAATATAATTATATAATAAAAATAATATTACCACACTTTTCTAAAGAGCCCCTCCTCTCCCTTATAAAAGGAGACCACTATTAACCAATTGTACACACCTATCAAGCCTTTTGGATCGTAGAAAATATGCCCAATTAAGCTCCTTTAATCACTATAATCATACAATAAGCCTTACTATTTGAAGAAGGCTCTTCAAGAAGTCCTTTGGTTCAAACCAAAGGGTGTTAACCAAATTAAAGGAAACCATTTCTCTTAAATTGTTTTATTTTATTTTACTTCTCCAACCCCTAAACACTATTTATTCTTTTATTTTGTAAAAACAACAGTATACGAAATATACTAGTATGTTGTTATGAAATGTATTAGAACTAAACATACACATACCTCCATCTAATGGTTAAATAACATAATGGTTCTGTGGATCAAAAATTAACGCCTCAAGAAACGATGATTGTTCAAATATGTCCAGCCACATCTCATGGTGGACATTATGATGGAAATGTGTTTATATATGATATATATTATTTTTATGTTTTTTTATTCTTCTGTAGTTTTCAATTTGTATAAATACTTTATGGTATCCATAGTGGGTAAATACGATAATCTCATTAGAGGAAGTGCGGACTACCGCCCCCTCAGAGTGATATGACTCGTTAATACCATATGTGGGTCTTATAAAGGATGGAGTTAATAATATTGTATATGATATTATATTGTGATTATAATATAACTATGTATAATTATGTTTCTATTTCAATTAAAATAATAAATTGAAATGGAAGTAGCGTTCATGCATACGTACTGCTTACCATCTCCATGAACGGTGCATTTCATTTCTTACCTCTAAATGTTATGTACTATTATAAATACATGTATATACGGGATATATAAGATATATATGATATATAATTACTTAATATCATTATAAACTCAATTGATATCTTAACACATTAACAACATGTAATTATAATGTGTTCATTTTTTTACTCAAGTACCAAATATCGACAAAACGACTGTTAGTAACTTAAATGATTACATAATGTTTATAACATGGTAATAAGTAATATAAAAGGAATAATTAATTTTAAAAATGTTCTTATGAATGTATAAATGTACATTAATTTATTATTCAGGAGATTAAAGAACCAACAGGTCAAGTTGGACAACGAGGTAGGGGATTTTCTTATCCCACATTTAATTAGGTGAGATTTCCATTGTTCGCCACTTATTAATTGCATGTGGTGTATTGTGTACTTCCATTTTTGTAACTTCCCAAGTAAATAATGAATAATATATATTTTTATCTATGTCTATTAATGAATTAGATTGTGTTTTAGAGGCTTAAAATGAAAATAAATCAAATCTTAAGCATGGAATACACTAATATTTTTAAAAGATTGTTTTACTGCCTTTTAATGGAAAACCATTTTTAAATCTATCCTTTTACAATTTTATAATCTATTTTTGTCAAAATAAACTCATTATTTATGATTGGTACATCAAAATTTACTTTGTGTGAATTTTTTGTATTTTTCCGATAATGTTCATTTTTTTAATGAATAGTGAAAAATGATTTATTTTATTTCAAAACCTCCTTTTAATATAATTTATTTATACTATTAGATTATATTTGGAATTTGTTTTAAAGTTAAATTAGAATATATTTTTACCATATAATCTAATAGTGGTCGTTGGAATTAATTTCACTTTGAAATTAGACTTAAACTATTGTCAATCTTTTGATACTTATTGTTTCATAAAAACACGCTATTTGCTCTGACAGCGGGAATTAATTATTAAATTAATTAATGTAACTTATATGTTTTTAATTTTTTAAAATAGAAATACTTTTTGAATTCAGAATATCAAATATATCTTAGAGTGAAGTTTTGGTATTTTTCTAAAAAACTTCAATTTTTGATGAATCGTGAAACCACTAAGTGGTAGTTAAAGAAACTGATTTTTCATATAAAGGAAACATTTCCACTTCTGTGATTTGATTTTCAAAAATCCGACATACATGGTTTTCATTAATAAGTAAAATGTGGTTCAATGAGATTAAAATAATTTTTTTTTGAATAGTATCTTTTAAGTTCTTAATCGCAATTAGAGGTAATTAGTGTAATTTGAGGTAAGAATAATGTTTTAATAATATAAAATGACCTAGAAAGATGTCCTACCCTTATTGGATGTGTCATGGCTGACCAAGAAAATCCATGGGTCAACTTGGGGACCCCATGGAGCCACTTTGGAATGAAAATGACATTAATATTTTTTAATTTAATGTTAAATTAAAAATGTCACAAACATGAGTTATTTTACTAAAACAATTTTTAATGGGGTTATACAAGTTAGATTTTTGACTATTAATAGTCATTGGAAAGATAAAAAGATTTTCGAAATCATAGTAATTTTTTTATAATTTTTATATATTAAAGAAAATAAATTATTTATGACACCATGATGATGCAGCGATTACCTCATTATTTAACAATTTAAATAAAATGAAAAGATAATGTAAAATATAAGAACTAAACTTGTCAAAAACCTATTGGTTGGGTATATTTAGAACCCTTATCACCTTATCCTCGAATTATATTAATGTGGGAACTTTTAAATCTGAATATCATTTAAAAATAAAGTAACATTTCATTACTTTCCAAGAGTGCCCCTCCTCTCCTCTTATAAAAGGCCCCCACCTCTACCACCTTACCCACACTTCCAAAGCCTTTGGCTTGGCCAAACCCTGCCCATTTTGACTCTCCACATCTCTATATAACTCTTAGAAGCCTAACTTTGGGCAGAACTCTTCCCAAGGAAGCCTTTGAGCTCAAACCAAAGGGAGTTATCCGATTTTAAGGTAATGTCTTCACTTGAGTCCTTTTGTTTTATTTTTCTTCTCCAACCCACTAAACTCTTTTTATTAATTTATTTTGAAAAAAATACAGTATCTTCAATATACTAGGATGTTGTTTTAAGAAATATTCGAGCTACACTTACACACACCTATATATAATGGCGAAAGAACATACTGTTTCCGTGGATGGCGAATTTCTGCCTCCCGAAACGATGATTGTTCAACATTCTTTTAACACCTTCAAAGGTGGCCATTAAGATGTAACTATATTTATATATGATATATATTGTTTTTATGTTTTCCTTAAGCTTCTGTATTTTTCATTTAGGGAATACCTTTATGGTTTCCATTATGGGTAAAGGCGATATCTTCATTTAAGGAAGTGCGGTCTACCGCCCCCTCAAAGTGATTTGATTCGTTAATGCCATATGTGGGACGTATAAAGGATGTAATTAATGATTTTATATATGATATTATACTGGAATTATAATATACCATTATATAATTATGATTCCATTTCATAAAATACGAAATATAAATGAAAGTAGCGTTCGTGCGTACGTACGGATTACCGTCTCCATGAACGGTGCATTTCATTTCTTACCTCTAAACATTATGTAATATTATAAATGCATGTATATACTAGATATATATGATATATATGATATCTACATCATAAGTATAACTCTGGATATAATGGATACATGAACGAATTGTAATTATAAAGAGTTTATTTTTGACTCAAGTACCAATGATCGTTAAAACGACCGTTAATAACTTAAATAATTACATAGTGTTCATGACATGGTAATAAGTGATATAAAAGGATCAATGAACTTGAAAAAGGTTCTTAATCAATTATAAATTAACTCAAGTTTATTATTCAGGAGGTTAAAGAACGATCGAGTCAAGTCGGACCCGAGGTAAGGGACTTCGTCTCAATCTCCTTTCATTGAGGCATATTTTGTTTTATACACAACCTTATTTTGTACAGTGTATAAACCCCTTTGACTTTTACGTTTATTCCAAAGGAATATTTTTTATATGAATCATTTACTAAACGACAAAAGGGAATGTTTTTGTCGCACGTATGCGGCGACAATGACTTCTCCGCCGCCGTGACCATTATTTGAGTTTCGACTTCCTCTACAAGCCATACAGTTTTTTTAAAAAGAAAAATAAATACCCTTTTTTACTTTTCTTTTATTTTGGTATTGAAAATGGTTTTCAAATTTTTTTTATTATATCAATGTGTTTTATTGATATCTTATGATTGAAATGTGGAAATTTTATGTTTCCTTTATGTATGTTTTATGTGATACGATTATGTTATGGTTCTTGGGAATTATTATAAAGACGGGTGGTTCCGTGATAAACTAAGGGAGGGTGAGCCCGATATAGCTCTCTAATGCGTTGGGTAACACGAAGGAGTGAAACGTTAAGTTTTCTATTAAGAGATTTAGGGAATATACTGTGATGAGTATTCCAAACGTAACCAAGAGGGTTACTCCCTACGTAAGAATGTTATGAATGCCTCATGTTACCTTTATGTCTTATGATTTCTATGATTTATTCATGATTTGATGAGGTATGTCAAAGTGCTAATCTTTTATGGGTAAAGTATGATTTCATTCTTATCTATATATGTACCCATGTTTCCTTTCTATATTTTTATATCCCTTACTGAGCTTTTTATGCTCATCCCAAGTTTTTGAAATGTTATTCACAGGTCAAGGGAAAAGTACATGATATGATGATAGTGTCAAGGAAGTGTCAAGAAAGAATCCATGTTTTATTTTAAATATGTTTCCATTGATGGTAAAAATTAATACTATCTTTTATGTAACCACTTTGTTTAAATGTGGAATGTAATGCATGTTTTATGATCTAATTCTATAAAACTCTAATCCTAAAAAGATCCTCAAGGTGTAATCTTGTAATAACTCAAGATTAAGTAATGTTTAAGGCTGGGGCCATATAGTTGGTATCAAAGGTCGGTTTAGATAACTTTAGTAGTTAGAATTATATTAAATGATTATCCAAAAAAATTTATGGTCAAATTGAAATGATATAGCATTTGAAGATTACCATGTTGCTTCATCTAAGACATGTTTGTTAAGAATGTTTTCCCATAGAGGAAATAGGGAAGCAGTGCTAGGAAGGAATACAGAAGAAAATAACCTTCTGAATCTACATCCTGAGATGGTCGGAATTGGAACTGAACAGTTTGTTGCAGTAATGGCGCAGTTGACTCAAGCGATAAATGGTGGTGGTATCCATGCACGAGATCAGCCAGTTCAACCCCAGAGGAACTTGTCAATGGTGGAACATTTCATGAGGCAACATCCCCCATCATTCAAAGGATCATCTGACTCTGTGCTAGTTGAAGGGTGGATTAAAGCACTGGAGAAGATTTTCGATGTCATGGGGTGTTCAGACAATCAAAATGTTAGTCTTGCTATTTACCATTTGGAGGGTGAAGCAGATCAGTGGTGGTCGATGGCTAAAAATATCAGGGATGCTGATGAGATTGATGCTCTCAACTGGGAAGAATTTAATGTTATGTTTCTTGACAAGTATTTTCCTAAGCCAATTTCAAAAACCCCTTATCGAATGGCTCAAATTGAACTTTTAGAGTTGAAGGAGAAATTGCAAGATTTATTAGAGAAAGGTTTCATTAAACCTATAAAATCACCATGGGGTGCTCCTGTTTTATTTGTTAAAAATAAAGATAGTTCAATGATACTTTGCATTGATTATATAGTGTTAAATAACATCACTATTAAGAACAAATATCATTTGCCTCATATCGATGATTTGTTTGATCAGCTCGAGGGAGCTCAATATTTTTCAAAGATTGACTTGAGATCGGGGTACCATCAGCTGAAGGTTAAGGAAGCAGATGTTCCGAAGACTGTGTTTCGTACAAGATATGGCCATTATGAATTTGTAGTAATGCCTTTTTGGCTAACCAATTCACCTTCTATATTCATGGACTTAATGAATAGAATTTTCCATGAGTTCTTTGATAAGTTTGTGGTGGTTTTAATTGATGATATTTTGGTGTTTTCTAAAAGTAAAGATGAACGTGAAAGACATTTAAGGGTTATTTTGAAAACCTTAAAAGAAAATAAATTGTATGGGAAATTCAGTAAGTGTGGGTTTTGGTTGCAGCAAATTTCTTTCCTTGCTCACATTGTTTCTAAAGAAGGGATAACTGTTGATCCTGCAAAAACAATGGTTGTTGAAGAATGGCCAAGACCCACAAATGTAACCGAGATTTTTAGTTTCCTTGGTTTGGCAGGCTATTACCGAAGGTTTGATATAAATTTTTCATGGTTATCTAGTCCAATGACTAAGATAACTCGGAAGGGTGTTAAATATTTCTGGACAAAAGAATGTGATGATTCTTTTCAGGAATTGAAAAAAAGATTGGTGAATGATCCGTTTTGGCACTACCTTCGAGGAATGAGGAGTTTGTTATCTACAGTGATGCTTCATTGAAAGGACATGGATGCGTCTTAATGCAGAATGATCAGGTAATTGCTTATGCTTCACGACAGTTGAAAAATCATGAGGTAAATTACCCTACACATGATTTGGAATTAGCTGCTTTAGTTTTCACTCTAAAAATTTGGAGGAATCATTTGTATGGAGTAAAGTGTGAAATATATACTGATCAAAAAAATTTAAAGTATATGTTTACTCAGAAATAATTGGACATGAGACAGAGGAGATGGCTAAAATTAATCAAGTATTATGATTGTACAATTCATTACCATCTGGGAAAAGCAAATAAAGTGGCTGATGTTTTGAGTCAAAAAAATAATTCTTCATTAACAATGTTGTGTTAGGAACGTGATCCTTTGGTTATGGATTTGATGAACTTTGGAATATATGTTGTTGGTGCCGGAAGTTCTTCTTTTTTGTTTCAGGTATCAGTAAGATCATCTCTATCAGACAGAATTAAGCAAGCACAGAAGCAAGACAGCGAGTTGCAGAAAAAGGTAGAGCTGGTTCAGAAGGGTAAGTTTCCTGAATTCAATATTGATATTGATTGTGTTTGGAGATTTGGGAAGATATTGTGTGTTCCTTTTGATTCACAGTTGAAGATAAATTTGTTATGTGAAGCTCATAATTCTCCTTTTTCAGTTCATCCTGGAAGTACTAAGATGTATAGAGATCTGTGGGAGTATTACTGGTGGGATGGAATGAAAAGAGATATTGCTGATTTTACAGTGAAGTATTTGACTTGTGAACAGGTTAAAGCTGAGCGGTAGCTACCAAAAGGGATGCTTTAGCCTTTACCAGTACCAGAATGGAAATGGGAGAATATATCCATGGACTTCGTTGTAGGATTGCCGAAGACACCTTGAGGTAATAATGCAATCTGGGTTATTGTTGATCGCTTGATTGAATCTTCTCATTTCCTTTCCATACAAGATAATGATTCCCTAGATAAACTTTCCCATCTGTATCTTAAAGAGATAGTCAGGTGACATGGAGTTTCTCTCTCAATTGTATCTGATCGTGATCCCAGTTTCACTTCTAACTTTTGGAAAGGCCTTCAGAAGTCGTTGGGTACTGAATTAAATTTTAGTACAACTTTTCATCCTCAAACAGATGGGAAGTCAGAACGAACAATTCAGAATTTGGAGGATATGCTACGTTCTTGTTCGATAGATTATTAGGGAAGTTGGGACCAACATATTTCTTTGGTTGAGTTTTCTTATAATAACAGTTTTCATTCTAGTATACAGATGGCACCGTTTGAGGCATTATATGGGAAGCGGTGTGGAACTACAACTTTTTTGGTATGAGGTTGGTGAAAGGAAGCTAATGGGACCAGAATTGGTAGACGAGTTGGAAGAAAAAGTTCAGATGATACAGAAACACATGAGAACAGCTCAGAGAAGGAAGAATAGTTATGCGGATAACTGGAGGAAGGATCTATCTTTTGAGGTAGGTGATCATGTTTTTCTCAAAGTCTCACCATGGAAAAGTCTGATGTGATTTGGTAAGAAAGTAAATCTGAGTCCAAGGTTCATTGGACCATATGAAATTCTGGAGAGAGTTGGATCAGTTGCATACCGAGTGGATTTACCTCCGAGTTTATCTCAGGTACACAATGTTTTTCATGTTTCGATACTGAGAAAGTACATGCTAGATCCATCTCATGTTTTGAGTCCAGAGGTAGTTCAGCTGGAAGAGAACCTATCTTATGAGGAACAACCGTTCTAGATTCTTGACCACAGGTATAAAGTGTAACAGAATAAGGTGATTAATCGGGTAAAGGTTTTGTGGAAAAACCCACATGATTGAAGAGGCAACATGGGAATCTGAAAATGCAATGAGGGATAAATACCCCCACTTATTCGATAAATAAATAAATTGTGGGGATGCAATTTTATAAAGGGGGGAAGGATGTAACATCCCATGTAAGTAATGAATAATAGATATTTTAATCTATGTCTATTAATGAATTAGATAGTGTTTTAGAGGCTTACAATGAAAATAAATCAAATCTTAAGCATGGAATACACTAATATTTTTAAAAGATGGTTTTACTGCCTCTTAATGGAAAACCATTTTTAAATATATCTTTTGACTATTTGATAAGATATTTTGTGAAAATAAACTTATTATTTATGATCGGGACATCAAAATTTACTCTGTGTGAATTTTTCCTATTTTTCCGATAAAGTTCATTTTTTAATGAATAGTGAAAAATGTTGTATTTTAATTCAAAACCACCTTTTAATCTAATTTGTTATTATGATTAGATTATATTTTGAATTGGTTTTAAACTGAAATTATAATATATTTTTACCATATAATCTAATATTTGTCGTTGGAATTAATTTAACTTTGAAATTAGACTTAAACTAGTGTCAATCTTTTGATACTTATTGTTTCATAAAAACACGCTATTTTCTCTGACAGCGGGAATTAATTTTTAAATTAATTAATGTAACTTATATGTTTTGAATTTTGTAAAATATACATCCTTTTTGAATTCAGAATATCAAATATAGCTTAGGGTGAAGTTTTGGTATTGTTCTGAAAATCTTCAATTTTTGATGAATCGTGAAACCACTAAGTGGTAGTTAAAGAATGGATTTTTCATTTAAATGAATCCTTGCCACTTCTGTGATTTGATTTTAAAAAATCCGACATACATGGTTGTCTCTATGAAGTAAAATGTGGTTTAATGAGATTAAAATAATTTTTTTGATGAATAGTAACTTTTAAGTTCTTAATCGCGATTAGAGGTAATTAGTGTAATTTAAGGTAAGAATAATGTTTTAATAATATAAAATGACCTAGACATATGTCCTACCCTTATTGGATGTGTTATGGCCGACCAAGAAAATACATGGGTCAACTTGGGGACCCCATGGATCCACTTTGGAACGAAAATGACATTAATATCTTTTAATTTAATGTTAAAGTAAAAATGTCACAAACATGAGTTATTTTACTAAAAAAAATTTACATGCGGATATACAAGTTATATTTTTGACTATAAAAATTCATTGGAAAGATAAAAATATTTCCTACATCATAGTATTTTTTTATAATTTTTAGATATTAAATAAATTAAATTATTTATGACTGCATGATGATGCAACGATTGCCTCATTATTTAACGATTTAAATAAAATGAAAAGATAATGAAACATCTAAGACCTAAACTTGTCAAAAACCTATTGGTTGGGTATATTTCGAACCCTTATCACCTTATCCTATAATTATATCAATGTGGGATATTTTAAATCCGAAACACATTTTAAAATAAAGTAACATTTCTTTACTTTCCAAGAGTTCCCCTCCTCTCCTCTGATAAAAGGCCCCCACCTCTACCACCTTACCCACACTTCCAATGCCTTTGGTAGGGCCAAAACCTGCCCATTTTGTCTCTCCACATCCCTCTATAACTCATAGAATCCTCACATTGGGTAGATGGCTTCCCAAGGAAGCCTTTGAGCTCAAACCAAAGGGAGTTACCCGATTTTAAGGTAATGTCTTCACTTGAGTCCTTTTGTTTTATTTTGCTTCTCCAACCCCCTAAACTCTTTTTATTCATTTCTTTTGTAACAAATCCAGTATCTTAAATATACTAGGATGTTGTTATAAGAAATATTCGAGCTACACTTACACACACCTACATCTAATGGCTAAAGAACTTACTGTTTCTGTGGATGGCGAATTTCTGCCTCCCGAAACGATGATTGTTTTGCATTGTTTTAACACCTTCAAAGGTGGCCATTAAGATGTCACTATATTTATATATGATATATAATATGTTTATGTTCTCCTTAAGATTCTGTATTTTTAATTTTGTGCACACCTTTATGGTTTCCATTATGGGTAAACACGATATCTTAATTTAAGGAAGTGCGGACTACCACCCCCTCAAAGTGATTGGATTCGTTAATGCAATATGTGGGATGTATAAAGGATGTAATTAATGATTTTATATATTATATTATATTGGAATTATAACATACCATTATATCATTATTATTCCATTTCATAAAATACGAAATATAAATGAAAGTAGCGTTCATGCGTACGTACGGCTTACCGTCTCCATGAACGGTGCATTTCATTTCATACCTCTAAAAGTTATGTAATATTATAAATGCATGTATATACTGGATATATATGAGATATATGATATGTACATCATTATTATAACTTTTGATATAGTGGATACATGAACAACTTGTAATTATAAAGAGTTTATTGTTGACTCAAGTACCGATGATAATTAAAACGACTGTTAATAACTTAAATAATTACATAGTGTTCATGACATGGTAATAAGTGATATAAAAATAATAATGAACTCAAAAAAGGTTCTTAAGCAAGTATAAATTAACTCAAGTTTATTATTTAGTAGGTTAAAGAACGATCGAGTAAAGTCGGACCCGAGGTAAGGGACTTTGTCTCAATCTCCTTTCATTCAGGCATATTTTGTTTTATACACAACCTTATTTTATACGGTGTATAAACCCATTTGACTTTTACGTTTATTCAAAAGGAATATTTTTTATATGAAGCGTTTACTAAAAGAAAAAAGGGAAGGTTTTTGTCGTACGTATGTGGCGACAACGACTTCTCCGCCGCCGTGACCATTATTTGAGTTTCAACTTCCTCTACAAGCCATACCGTTTTTGTTAAAAGAAAAATAAATACCCTATTTTACATTTATTTTATTTTGGTATTGAAAATAGTTTTCATAATTTTTTTATTATATCAATGTGTTTTATTGATATCTTGTGATTTAAATGTGGAAATGTTATGATTCCTTTATGTATGTTTTATGTGATATGATTATGTTATAGTTCTTGGGCATTATTATGAAGACGGGTGGTTCCGTGATAAACTAAGGGCATGTGGGCCCGCTATATCTCTCCAATGCATTGGGTAATGTGAAGGAGTGAAACGTTAAGGTTTCTCCAAAGAGATTTAAGGAATATACTATGATGGGTATTCCAAACGTAACCAAGAGGGTTACTCCCTACGTAAGAATGTTATGAATGCCTCAAGTTACCTTTAGGTCTTATGATTTTTATGATTTATTAATGATTTAATGACGTATGTTAAAGTACTTATGTTTTATGGGTAATGTATGATATCATTCTTATGTATATATGTACCCATGTTTCCTTTCCATATTTTTATATCCCTTACGGAGCTTTTTATGCTCATCCCAAGTTTTTGAAATGTTTTTCACAGGTCAAGGGAAAGGTACATGATATGATGATAGTGTCAAGGAAGTGTCAAGAAAGAATCCAAGTTTTATTTTAAATATGTTTCCATTGATGGAAAAAATTAATACTATCTTTTACGTAATGACTTTGTTTAAATGTGGAATGTAATGCATGTTTTATGATCTAATTCTCTAAAACTCTAAACCTGAAAAGATCTTCAAGGTGTAATCTTGTAATAACTCAGGATTAAGTAATGTTTAAGGATGGGGCCTTATAATTTTTTATATATATTATTATTTTTATTTTATTCATGGTATTCTGTGATTAATTTTAGGGTTATTAACTTTTGGTCATACGACTCAGTTGACTACAACGTGGTAAAGGGTTTCATCTCATTTTTTTCCCGTTAGAATCATGCTATATTTTCCACTATTTTCTTTTGTGTGGTGTATGTACTACCTAGGATTGTACTACTTGTATAATATATCTTAATTTATTAGTATTTACATCTTCATTGTATGATCCTTCTTTCATTTGTATTCTATTTTGTAAATTACCAAATTGGTAAGGGAACCTTTCACCCTCCTCTTTTTAAAAGACTTCTTTTTGTTGTGTCTTTTAATTTACATCTTATAATTTTGTGATATGTTATTATATATCCTTATTGATGTAAACTTTATTTATAAGTGATTAGATACCCTTTTTTTCTCATAAACTCATTTTATGAAATTTAATGTGACGCCGTTAGGCTATCGAATTCTTACAAGGGATATTCTTAACCCAATTTTGATTCATTGGGTTCAACTTGTACTTATTGAATATGCCATCCTATGAATATGTGTGAATGAACGCTGATTGTTAAACATTTAATATCCACTTATATTGGGTGTATTTATATTTTTCACACATAACTATGAGATTTATTTATCCTTAATTTAGGGATACCAGCTTTATAATGGGATTTCATATCAATTTACATTTCCATTGAGACTTCATTGTTGTTATACACCAATTCACTATTATATGGTGTATATACTATCCTTTTACATATTATATCATTAATTACATTCTTCTCATGATATTATAAAGTTCTGAATAAATTTTATTCCTCAATTATTTTTATTCAATAGTCTCTCATTTTGTTAGTAACTCTTTAACTAAAATGTCATTTTAAATGTTTTAAATATTTATTATTCTAAATAATTATATTTAATGTCCATGTTTCAAAAATGGTTTATAGAATTTATTTATATGGACATTAATGTTTTGAAATTATTATTCCATTAAAATCATCAAAGTGGTCTGAGACACTTTTATTTAGAAATCTATTTTTAAATGGTTTATGAAAATGGATTGATTATTTCAATATTCTGAAATTACTTATTGTGACTAAAAATGAAATGTTATTACTGAAATGTTTGTATAAGCAATATTTTATGTGATGTGATGGTAAATGGACATTTGATGGGTGGTTACGTGATAAACCACATGACAGGAGGTGCTGTGAAAACCAGGAAAGGTGGTTACGTTATAACCACTAATGCATTGGGTATGGAAGTCGGCCGTATGGCTATTCCATTTTGTGGTATGTGTGGAAGCCGACCATATAGTTATTACATTTTATGTATGTTTATGTCCCAAGTTACCTTTATATGTTATGTGTTCTTTTTATGAGTTTTATGGTAATATTTTGATTAGAAAAGGGTAAGTAGTGATATTTTATTTAGTGAAGAGTATTTACTACTTCATAAAGGTGAAAAGTATTACTTATGTTAAAGAATTCATGGTTTACATGTTGTTTTGAAAAATGAATAGTTTTACTTCTTTGTGTATCCCATACTTAGCTTTTTATTCTCATACTAGGTTTTTGAAATGTTTTACTTTGAACATAATGTAAAATAGGGTCAAGGATGGGATCAAGGAAAATTCATGCTATCTTAAACATGGAACTAGACATGACACTTTTTTTCAAGAGTTTGTGTTTTGAAAAAAAATGGAAACTCTGTAGAAGTTTCTACTTTGTTATATTTAGATATATAATAGTTATGTCCTAATTCTATAAAACTCTAAACCTCAAAAGATCCTCAATGTGAATTTTTGATTTAATTCAATATTATGCAAGGTTTACGGTCAGGTCATTATACACATATTCACTTCCCAAACCTAAAAACACTATCATTAACAATGATAATATCTGGAAATTTACCCTTCTGAACCAACACTACATTTTTCTGCAACTCACTATCTTCATTTTGTGCTTCCTTAATTTTTTCTGATAGAGATGATTTCACTGACACATAAAACAAAACAGAGTAATTTCCTGCACCAACAACTTCTATTCCAATGTTCATCAAATCCAAAACCAAAGGATCACCTTCCAAATGTAACATGGTTACTATAGAATTACATTTTTGACTCAATGAATCAGTTACTTTATTTTTCTTCGCTGGATGGTAATGAATATTGAAATCATAATCCTTGATAAATCCATCCATTTTATATGTCTCATGGTCAATTAATTCCGAGTGAATATATACATCAAACATTTTCAATCACTATATATTTCACATTTTACTCCATAAATATTATTCTTCTTAATTGTTTATGAAAAAAACAACAATAGTTAATTCCAAACCATGTGTAGGTTATTTTATCTCATGAGGATTCAATTGAAAAGAAGCATAAGAAATTATCTAATAATTCTTCATTAGGACACAACCAATTCCTTTCAATAAAGCATCACTGTAGATAAAAAACTCACCATTTTGAGAATGTAGATCCAAAATAGGATTATTCACCAATCTCAATTTCAATTTCGGAAACCAATCAACACATTCTTTTGTCTTATTGAACTTAACACCTTTTCGAGATAACATAGTCATCATGCCTGATAACCGTAAAAAAATTTCAACAAACCTATTGTAACAACCCGTTAATCCAATAAAACTACAAATCTCAATTATATATGTGGTTCTTAGATATTCTTCAACAACTTTTCTTTCATATGGATCAACAGTTATTCCATTTTATGAAACAATGTGACCAAGGAATGAAATTTGTTATAACCACAACTCACACTTGATGAATTTCATATACTATTTCTTTTCTTTTAATGATTTCAAGGAAACCCTTAAACGAAATTCATTATCCTCTTTACTTTTAGAATAAACTAAAATTTCATCAATGAACACAACCAAAAACATATCCAAGAACTCACAGAAAATTCTATTCATAATATCCATGAATTCAGTAGGTGCATTGGTTAACCAAAAAGGCATAAATACAAATTCATAATTTCTATATCTAGTATGATATGTAGTATTCATTATGTGTGCTACCATTACATTCAACTAATTATACCCTTACATAAAATAAATCTTCGAAAAATACGGATCATCTTGGAGCTGATCAAAAAAATCATCAATATGAGGAAAATGATACTTGTTATTAACGGTGATGTTATTAACTTCTCTATAATCAATGAAAAGTATCCTTAAACCATATTTATTTTTAACAAAGAAGGCAGGATCACCCTATGGTGATTTTCTAGGTCGAATGAAACCATAATCTAATAATTTATGAAATTGATTATTTTACTCTAAAAGTTCAATTTGGTCAATTCAATAAGGGGTTTTTGGTATTGGATTAGCATTAGGAACTAAGTATACAGTTAATTCGAATTCCGGATATGATATAATTCCAAAAAATTCATCTGAAAAAACATTAAGGTACTCATTTTCCACTAGAACATCATTAATATGAAAAGCTCCTTTGTTTTCAAAAATATGTGCAAGGTAACATTAATTTCCATATTTTACTAGTATCTCAGCATCCTATTACGTTATTAAATGTAAGAGTTCATTCTTGTAAAAAAATTGAAAATCATTTAAAAAAGAAACCTCTTTTGCTATGTAGAAATCTTAGAATGAGAAACGGAGTGCAAATCAATACACAAAATAACATCAAACTCTACTAGAAAAAAAATAAGGTTTCCAGGAAGAATATTTCCACAAACAATGACAATATGGTTCTTATAATTTAAATTTGTCTCAAAAAATTTCCCTGCTGTTTTGATCATATGTTCACGATTAATATCTTGATATGGGATTCCAAATTTACTAGAAAACTTATTATAAATTAAGGAGTGTGTAGACATTGAATCAAAAAACACATTGGAATAATCTGAAAAAACAAATAGTGTACCTGATTCTATTTCATTTGATGTCCCAACATCGTCTGATGTAGTTGCAAAGGATTTCACCACCATTTTCTACATCTAGTCAGGCTACATTCTCTCTGTAGATTTCTTCGTTGGACACTTGCATAATGACCAATTTCATTACACATAAAACATATTACTATCTGTAAATTAGATTTTTTTCTTACCATTACCCTTATCTTTTTCGGTGCAATTATGATCATTATATCTCATTTACCACATCAGTAGCACATATTGAAATTCAAAAGACATTCCCTAGTATTATTTTTACCACAAATTTTACAAACTATAAACTTAACTTTCTGAACATGAAATGTTTTTTAAAAGTTTTTCCCTTTCATCCACCACATCGACCTCTTATATTGTGGTTTTTCAAAAATGACACGATCATCAACAAACTCCATTTCCTCCTTCTCCACACATATAACATGATTTTCATAAATTTTGTACTAATGAGAAGGTAAATCCCTTCAATACTTTGGAAGTAATGCTGAGTAAAAATGGTTGATTTTACTATCAATATCATATATTTAATTTGGAACATACTTTTCCAGTCGAGTGATTTTTTCGTCATAACCAGCCACTAAAGTATCCTCATACCTCAATTCTAGGAATTCTTCTTCCATCATATGACGAACCCCCTTAAGTAAATATTTCTCAAAAAGCATACCTTTACATTCATCCAAAGCAAGAGAATCAATTTTCTTCACTATCCCTGATACTTTTCACCATCGACCACCACTGATCAGCTTCACCTTCAAAATGGTAAATATCAAGACAAACCTTTTGATTTTATAGACACCCCATGAAATCAAAAATCTTCTCTAGTGCTTTAATCAACCCTTCAGCTTGCACAGGGTCAGATGATCCTCTGAATGATGGGGGATGCTGCCTCATGAAAAGATTCACTATTAACATGTTCCTTTTTGGTTGATCTGGAAGATCTCATGCATGTATACCACCACTAAATATTTCCTATGTCAATCATTCCACCACTACAACAAACAGTTCAGTTCTGATTCCGACCATCTTTGGTAGCTGATTTGGAAGGTTGTATTCCTTTTTTTGTCATCCCATCATTGCTGCCATATTTCCTCTATTGAAAACCATTCTGAACATAGAAATATCTTAGGCAAAGAAACATGGTAAGGTGTATATTATATATCATTTCAATAATACCATAAAATAATTTATGGACATTAATTTAACAATATTCTCTCACCTAATGGTGTCTAAACCAATATTTGGTACAAACTATAAGGACCCAGCCTTAAAACATTACATAATCTTGAATTAAATGGATAATTCACATTGAGGATCTTTTCAAGATTATTGTTTTAGAGAATTAAGACATAACAATTACATTAAATCTCAAAAATTACAATGTAGAAACTTCTACTAAGTGTCCAATTTTTCAAAAAATAAAAAATCATGAAAAAAGGGTCATGTCTCCATCCATGTATTAGACCAGATGACTTTTTATGGATCCCATCATTTAACCTATTCACATTTTACATCCAGCGAAAAACATTTCAAAACATGGGATGATCATAAAAAGCTCAGTAAGGGTTATAAAATAAAGAGGTAAAACATTATTTCATCAATACATACATACCATAAGCTCTCTAACATGCCTCATGAATTCATAAGATATATGAACATCACAAAGTAATCAAAAATCATAAAAGTTACTTGTAGCATCCATAACATACAAACATTATAGCATTCAGAGCTACATAGGGAGATACATTTGGAATACCCATCACAGTATATTCCCTAAATATCTTTGGAGAAACATTCAAGTTTACCTCTGTCATGTTACCCAATGCATTAGAGACCTCTCTCGGGCTCACCCACCCTAGTATTATCATAGAACCACCCATATTCATAATCAATTCCCTAGAAACATAATGTAATCATAACACATAAAATAAACATAAAGTAATCATAACATTTCCACATTTCAATCACAATATATCATTTAAATATATTAACAGAACCAATCCATTATCAAAACCATTTAAAATAATACATTTCATAAAAGTGTATATGGTATTTATTTTCCATTTAAAAACATTACTTCTTGTTATGGAATCGAAAGATCAAATAATACATGCGGCGGTGGAAAAGGTAGTTGTCACCACTTATGTTAAAAAGAGATATTCATTTTTTTCGTTTAGTAAAATCACTCGTAGAATCAGATTCCCTTTTAATTAAATTAAAATTAATTGGGTTTTATACACTTTATAAAGAATGTTGTGTATAAAACAAAATATGCCTCTATGAAATGAGATTGAGATGATGTCCCTTACCTCGTATATGACATCACCTGTTCGTTCTTTAATCTGATGAATAATAAAATAATGCTAATTTATGTTTTCTTTTTATTTTTTTTCTAGTTTACTATTCCTTTTATATCACTTATTACAATGATATAACATTATTTAATCATTTAATTTATTAATGTTTTTTTTGTCGATGTTTGTTACTTGAGTCAAAAAATGAACTCCTTATAATTACAAGTTGTCCTTGTAGTCCAAATTACATTATATCGAGGAAGATATTCCGGATTTAGAAATCATATATATCATATATATCTAGTATATATATTTATTTATAATAGTACATAATATTTTGACATAAGAAATGAAATACATCGTTCATGGAGTTGGTATGTCGTATGCACGCATGAATGCTACTTTCATTTCTATTACATATTTAATGGAATGAAAACACAATGATAAATACATATATTATGATTCCAGTATAATATCATATATTATTTCATTACCTCTATCCTTGATAGGTTCCACATATGGCACGAACGAATCATATCATTGTGAGGGGGCAGTAGTCCGCACATCCTCAATTGAAATTATTGTATTTACTCACTATGGAAACCATAATGTTATTATATAAATGAAAAATTACAGAAGAATATAAACAATATAAATATAATATATATCACATATAAATATAATTCCATCTTAATGACCACCATAAGAGGTGGTTGGAGAATATTGAACAATCATCGTTTCGTGAGGCATTAGTTCGATGTCCACAGAAACAGTATGTTCATTATCCCTCAGATGGAGGTGTGTGTAAGTTTCAGTCAAATAAATATTATTACAATAACCTAGAATATCAAGGATACTTTTTTTTGAAAATAATGAAATAAAATGATTTCGGGGATTGGATATGTAAAATAAAAAAACCATATAAAAGATGTTACCTTTAAATCAGGTATCTCTTTTTGGTTTGAACCAAAAGGTTTGCATGAATTACCTTTTGGATAGGTGATGGATTCTAGGAGAAATAGAGTAGTGTAGGGAGATTAATTGAGAAGAGTCTGGTAGTGCCAGGGGTCTTGATAGGTGTGAGTAATGGGTCAGATGTGAGGGCTTTTTATATGGGGGAGAAGGGGCTCTTTAGGTATGTTTAAGAATATTTGTTTATTATATAATAAATATTGGGTTTTAAAGGAACAAAACTTATTATAGTCGAAGATAAGATGGATAATTTTTGAAATAAAATCATTCAATAATAATTTCATAGGTTTTGGATAATTTCTTTAAGTTTTATAATCTAATTTTGATAAATCATTCATTAATGAGGTAATCACCGAATCATTATTTTTTCCTAAGTAATATTATTTATTTGATGTTTAAAAAATTATAATAAATATAACATGATGTATTATATATTTTTATATTTCAAATGAATATTTATAGTCGAAGGGTTAAATTATATAACCCCATGTAATAATTTATTTAATAAAGATATATGTTTATATCATTTTTGTCTTTACATTAAATTAATTAATATTATGTGTCTTTATCACTCCCATTTGGCTTCATGGGGTCCCAATATAGACCCAAAGATTCCCATGGTCTGAAATATATCAACTGATATGATTAGGACACATGTTAGGGTAATTTAATAAAATAATAATAATTTTTACCCTTACCAGATGTACCCTTTAACCTTGGTAAATAAAATATTTACTAAAGTAAATATTCACAATGCCTAAAAATAAAAGTTTCTGATTTACACAATTTCGATCTCGTAATTCAAAATATGGAATCCATTTTTTCAAATTCAAAATAAATAATTAGAAGAAATTAATTTAAAAATAATTCCTCTGGTCAAATCAAAATGCGTGTTTTTAATAAATAATAACTATCTAAATATTGACATTCTTTTATGTTCAATTTCAAAGTAAAATTATAACCAACAACCAGTAATGGATTAAATGGTACAAATAATAATCTAATTACACTTTAAACAAATTAAAATGACAATCTAACCATATATATATATTATATTAAATGGCAGCTTTGAATAAAAATACAGTATTTTTCACTATTCATTATAAACTGAATCTTATCAGAAAAATACCAAAAATAAACCCAATGTATATTTTGGTGCCCCATTTTAAATTAGAACATTATTTTTTAAAATTGAAAATATTGATGTGTACAAAAAAATATTTTAATATGGTTCTCCATCTAAAAACGGTAAATCGTCCTATTAAAAAATATTATAGTAATTTTTCTTCATATTGGATTCTTTTTTATGTTAAGCCTCTAAAAATTATTAGATAAATATAAAAACATTTAATAAACCTGTATATTAATATTTTATTAAGTTCTGTCCATTTCCACCAACACAACGACTAAGAGATAAATACCATTTAAAATAATATTATATTATTATTTTTCATTATGACCCAATGTAGTGTGTAATGTAAGATTTCAAAGAAAATCATTGTTGTGTATCTGGTACGCCATCGAATAGAGAATACCTATTAAAGTAAATTTAATATTTAATTGAAAAATATTAATAAATATGAAAATGTTATATTCTTTATTTACCTGGTATGTTACAAGTGGATTCTAGTGTCTTGGAAGAGTATGTACATAAAAAAGAAAACATGGAACTAAATAAAACATTTCATTATTTAATCTACAAATTGATCTCCTATCATCCAATGTGCTCAAACATCTCTATAGGGTAGCCAAGGGAACATATGAACAAATGGATTGGCTAAATTTCTCAGTAAGGGAATAACCATAAGAACAAGCCATCATCACAAGGGATAGAAGGCATGTCATTATGATATAAAAAGGCATTTAACATATGGAATCAAAACATATAAACATGGAATAATATAAACATGGATTAATAATAATATTCTAGAAATATAATATATGAATTTATCATGATTAAATTATAACCACCAACACCCTTGTACATAGTATAACAATCAAAGGCTAACTGCCAAGACTGTCGAATATGGTAGCACAAGACAAGGATAACCCCAAAGATTGTTTAACATAATGTCTCATGAGACTAAACTATACAAAATGAATTGGAGTTATATCTAGGTGCACCCATATTAACAAGTTCATGTATATGTTTTCCATATTAATAATCATATATAATTAATTATTCATAAACATAAGGGTACCCATGGAATAAAATGGGTATCATAATCAAATCATAATGCCAAATGAATAGCCGTACCATAAATGTGTCCGTGAAAGAAAATAATTGAATCATACATAGAAATTCATAAGTTAAAATATTTATATATAACTTATTCTTATGTGAAATATAATTGAAAACATGTTAGTAGTGTCTTTATGAAATTTTAGCATTAAAATATTTTAGTGATGTTTATGGAAAATACTAAAATGAATTTAAATTGAAAAGGGTTTAATATATTCTATAAAAACTGAAATAAAAGAAGAACATTTTTATAATAAAAAATTATATCATAAAAACAATGGTGTCTTAAAACATATAGTTGACTTTACTTTATGTTGGTTTTGAATTCAGGAAGATCATTTAAACGGTTTTGCTTATCGGAAAGTATTGAGGAGGGAATCACTTAAATTCATGTATATCCCCATTAAAATAATTGATATTGATATTAATACTTTATTATATAAATATATACAGATTTTATAATATTTACATAAATATAATATATCTTTTAATTGTGTTAAAAAAATATTATGAATAAACTAAATAAATAATGGAGGTTCGGTTATAATTCATTAAAAATTATCGGCATGATATCAGGTGTATATAAGAGGGATTAATGATATAGAAATGGGAATCTCATCATAGATAAAACATTATTAATATATAGGGGATTTGTGAAATCATACCCCATCTTTAGGGATTACACATAAAATGGAATAACATAGAAGACATTCTTAAATAAAAGTGAAAATATAGAGGATCACATATCTTAAGTTTGATGGTGTTCTACACTTTATATTAATGATATGAATAATCAAATTAGATTTATTAATTAATAATAATAGAACCAATTATATATATTAATGATTTATTATATCTTTTATATGTTCATTGATGACTATTTTAAATGGTTTAGTGGTATAATTTCATTGTTCGGGGACGTTTTTTTCTTTGTTTTTACGACCTGTTTACTTATTTTCATGTATGAATAATCATGTAAAATGGGGATGGTTTTCTATAATTAGAGTTATATATTATTATTATAAATATATATGGTTACATGGATATAAATTTAATATGGTCACTTAGAGTTACGTTGAATCATTATATTAAGCTTTAGTGAGAACTTTTTGGGTTTATTGGGTCGTTTTGACCACCAAGAACACATTTTTCCTTTTAATTTAATATCATGTGTAAAAAAAGATTATAGAACCTTACATAGTACATATTACATAATAATATGGTTCAACCATTAAATAAATGGTTTCAGGTCCATTACAAGAGATGGTAATAGAAATTTATAACTTATTGTCAATGAGTGTGATAAATTAACACATCTCGAATAGGGTTTTAGTTTCATTCATATAAAAGAATTTTAAAGGGGAGATGATAATATTTTATCCCATTAGAATAAAATATTTCTAGTACATGTATGATACTGAATATTTCATACCATTTGGGTAAGGATAGGTATGTATAGAAAATAAAACAAATGAACTTAAAAAGATAGAAAAATAACTGAAAATAGGAATTTACCTCTTGAATCAATCTTCCATTAGAGTCTCTTAATGGGAGAGGATTTGGATTTCTGAAAATACTAAGGGATTTCGGGCGTGGGGTAAGATCTTGTAGAGTGATTTGGGAAGAATTTTGGCAAGAAACAAGGCTTTAGAAGATTTAAGAGAAGAGGTTATTAGGGGGTATTTATAGTGGAGGGGAGAGGGGTTTTCCAATAATATATTCATTAATTTGTTATTTCTACACATGGAAAGTAATAGTGATGATTCCATCACCATGAATAGTAATAAGTTCATATGTATTTGATATGTTGGTGATTACATCACTTATGATGTCAGGAATAGTGTATTTAAATTATAATGTATTTGTATGATAAATTAATGCATTTTACTACATACCAAAAATTCATTTTTTTTAGAAATAAATATCAAAAATTCACCACAACAATTTATGGGCCTCTATAATACAAAAATGAACTCCATTATTCCAAAAACAATTATAATTATAATTAATTTAATTTATAATTGTAATTATAATTTACTTGAAAAATACCTATTTTAAAACTATAACTGATATTATAATGTTTCCAAAAATAGCATAAGGTAATATAAAATTATATTAAATATAGAGGATGTAAAATTTTATTTTATATAATAATTTTAAGAATATACATTTTCTTTTAAATTAATTAATTAATAGTATATAATTATTTATGATATAATAAAATTCCAATTCATTACTATGGTTATATTATCTCTTATAATATGCCTAAATTTTATTTATAAATTCATGGTTGAGGTTACTATTATTTTAAATAATTTAATATTCATATTTGTCATATTAATATTCAAAACGGTAACATTACTATTCATAAGAGAAATATACTATTCACAAAAAATTAATTTTTTCATATCGGACAATAAACATCTTATTGATCACAACCGTGTATGTTATATTTTTGAAATTCGAAGTGCATTAGTGATAATTTAATGTGTAAAAGTCACATAGTACTTATTAGTTCATGGTGTTGTGATTTCAAGTGATTATATGTAATAATTATAAAAATCTAATTTTGTTGATATGAAATTTGGTCATTACATTATTCCCCCCCTTATGAAAATTTTCCCTTGAAATTTTGTTTTTCATTCTAATCCATAAATATGTGTGGGTACTTTTCCTTCAATACCTCCTCCAGTTCGCATGTTGCATTTTGATACGTCTGGTTCTACCATACAACATTGACCATGTGAGATGTCTTGTTACGTAGAAAATTATCTCTACGATCCAAGATTTCCACCAGCTACACCTCATAAGAATTATCGTTATCCAACTGTATCACCAATAAAGAGTGTACATGTGAAGGTTTTATTATTTACTTCAATAAAAGAGATTCATTGAAGAAATCATGTACTTTCGACATCATAGGTGTAAGTGTCAGTCAATAGGCCTTTTCCCAAACATGATCAAGAATCTCCAAGGGGTTGATATACCTAGGAATTAGCATCCCTTTCTTCCAAATCCTTACTACCTTCTTCAATGGAGATATGCATAGAAATACCATGTCTCCAGCATTTAATCGAAGATTTTCTACTTAACACTTTTGTCAAATTTGGGATACCATGATATGTTGTTGAATGGTATTCACCTTCTACTAAATTTATTCGACAATTACAAGTCCTATTAGCGAAATTTCACTGACTTCATCCCAACACCACAGTGTTCTTCATCTTCTCCTATAAAGGGTTTCGGTTGGTGGCATTTATATGGTTGAGTGGAAACTATTGTTGTATGAGGATTCAACCATTGAAGGGTGTTGGTCCCATCATCGTTTGATGTTCATCAAAAATTTCATCAACATAACTTCTATTTTATAGATAGTTTTCTTAGATTAGTCATTTGTAAGAGGATGATAGGATGTAATAAAGTCCATTTTTGTGCATAGAGCATGTTGGATACTTTTCAAGAACATTAAGGTGATTCTCAGATCTATATCAGATATAATATATTATGGTACACCATGCAGACATACAACCTCTTTGATATATATATCCATGGAATATAATGCAATGATAAGTCCTCTCAAATCACAATATAGAATTTTTCCTACTGTATGTCCTTGGATTTAGCAGGAAAAATTCCATGGTGATGTTCTCCCACTTCCATGTTGGTATGAGTAGGGGTTTCATCATCCACTAATGCATTTTTCTTTTATCCATCACTTGTTGAAATACTCGAAAAATTGATGTATACACAAAAATATCCTCCTTCATACTTTCCCTCCAAATATTTTGTTGGAGAACTTGATATATTTTGTTCTTTGTGGGTGAATAGAGAATTTTGATCTATTCCCATCATTAAAAAGATCCTTTATTATATATGGATCAGACGATACAAATAATGATTACCCAAATCATTAAACACCTTCCTCATCAATCATAAACGTAGAGGATTTTCCATTTTTAATTTACTTTACCTTTTTCTAGATTTCCACATATTTTTGGAGCATCCTTTATTTTCTCCATGAGGTATGATTGAGCAATCATTTTAGAAATAATTTTTGACCTTCCACCCTTTATGATTCCCATTTCCAACCTCTAAAAATCTGTATAGATTGAATCATTTTCAATTCTCATCCGGGATAAAGATGCATGATCCATTCTACTTATAGAATTTTCCACCTTATTCTCTTTACATGGACGAGAGTGGATTGATTAGTCATAATAATTGATGATCTCTATCCATCTTCACTGGTTCATATTAAGCTCTTTTTGTGTGAATATATATTTTAGAATCTTATGATTAGTATATATCTCTAAAATTTCCCCATAGAGATAATTCTAAAATATTTTATAGCGAGGATTATAGATTCCAACTCCACATCATGCGTAGGATAGTTTTTCTCATGAATTTTCAGCTTTTTTGAGATGTTGGCTATTAATTTAACTTTTTTCATCAGTAGACATCCTCTGACCTTTTTGGAAGCACCATCGTACACTACAAAGAGTTCTTCACTTCTTGTGAGTGTGAGTACTAGTATAGTGATTTTCCTCTTTCTAAACTTTTAATGGATGTGTCACATTCTTGAGTCCAAGTAAACATTACTCTCTTCCATTCCAGCGTAGTCACTGGGTTTGAAAATTGTGAAATGTTCATCACAAATCATCTGTAACACCCAGCTAGACCCATAATGTTTCAGATACCCATAATAGTAGTTGGACTATGGCACTATTGATTCACCTTTTTCTTATAGGGGTCTACAAATATCCATTTTCTGTTGATAACATTTCTCAATCATGATACCTTCTCCAACTAGAACACACATTGGAAATAGTTTTCAAACTACATCTCCCATCGTAATGTCATTAACATTTTATTAAAATTCTCTTCATGTTCTTCATTTTTTATAGTATATTAGAACATCATCAATAAGGACTACCACAAATTTGATGCGACAATCCCTAAAAAATCTATTCATAAAATCCCTGAAAATTTCTTGATCATTAGTGATTCTGAATGGAATCACCATAAACTCATCATGTATGCACCTAGTTCATGATGTAGTGTTCAGAATATCTTCCTTCCTCACCATTAATTGGTGATATCCAATGTCAACCTTAGATAAGTAACTGGCCCCACAAAAATGATCAAACAATTCATCTATATGTGGTAGGAAAAACGTTTTTTATCTCGTTTTTATTGACTTCAAAATAATAAATACATAAGTACATTTCTACATCCTTCTTTGTGATAAAGAGAATAGGCACACCCCATGGTGAAGCACTCAGTCTTATAAAACCCTTCTTCATATTCTCTTGTAATGACTTATTCATCTCTTCCAGATTTACAATTTATTTATAGAAGGTGTCTTAGATATTGGAAGAGATCTTGGAATAAGTTAAATTGATAACTCATCCTCTCAATCATTTGGATGACTAGGAAACTCATTAGGCAACCCCTCAGTCTAATCACTCATGATATGCATATCATAGGGAAATAATATCTCCTTTTCTCAATCATTTTATCTATAATTGTTCGATTATAAGGAATTAATAACCACACATGAGACAATGATTCTAAAGGATAATCATAGTCTTCTTTACACTTGTAAAAAAATTCGATAATGATTCCATATTTGAATAGTGATATCCCATTCCCAAAAGTTGATTTTGGATTTGGATAATGTTATCCAATCCATGCCCAAGATAACATCTAACTCCACAAAATAAATTATGATGTGATTTTCTAGGAGGTTTAGTCCACAAACATTTACTAGGGAGGAGTTGTAAACCTTGGACGCAATAATTTCTCAAGTTTTTTGTTCTCATGGATAAAATATCCTATAAAATTTAGGTGATGTTAAAATAGTTCTACTAAACATGCATGATACAAAATAATGCATAGAATCAGAATCAAATTGTATGTTTTGTATTCTTGTGTTAATAACTAGCATACCATTCACCACATCATTTGTTGGCTCCACCTCACTAATAGTGATATCATATGCCCTTCCTTGTTGACTTTAAGGTTTTTATTTATTTCTTCTGACAACCCTTGGCTTAGATAAATTGTTCGAATAATTCCCATGATCATTAGATATTTAAAACTACAGTACATGCTGATTTTTGATCTGAAACATCCTTTTGTCTTCCACATTTGTGGGATTATTCATATCTCTTTGGTACTTTTTTGCTATATGTCCCAACTTTCCACATTTGAATAAAATCCTTGTTCCCTATAGCCAGTTCCCACGATACTTCATCCCAATATTTTTACACATTGGATGATCAAGATTTATTCCATAATGGAATTTATTTTCAAGACCATCGCCATTATATTCCATTTTCCTCGTCTTCTCAATGGTCTCACGATAACACATAGATTATCTAATCTTAATTTAACCCATGAGGGAACAATGAACAATATCTTCATAACTATCAATGTCTCGAATCACCAAAATAAAATTAGACAAATCTATAGACTTATAAAGAACTTATCAAAATTGCTTTCAGTGTTGAAGAAAAATCCATAGGCGTCCCTTCCATTCCTTTTGATGTTTGCTTCATATTCTCTGATGGACTCATCTTCCATCTTCACGAGTCAGAAGAACAATCTTTTCATCTTGAGACTGAGGGTTTGGTGAAAATATATATGATAAATCATTTTAATAATTTCATCATGTTACTTGGAATAAATTTCTATATGGAGCTTCGTATTCTTGATTAGTTTCCACCACTGATATGCTTCCCCTTCAAAACAATAGAATGCAACAACGAAATTCTCTACTTCTATGAACATGAGTACTGAGAATTTATTTTCCATGGAGTTAATCAATTTCTTTTCCAGGATGTGATCAGAAGATCTAACAAACATGGGATGATTTTTCTTCCTAAAGGATTAAATGACAACTTTCACTTTTATTGGTGGAGGAGGGAGTACAACATGATTCAAGTAATTATTCATAACTTTATCTAGTAGAGAAAGTATTGTAATGAGTTTCTGAGAACTGTTTCCCATCATATCACGCATATTACTAGGTATATCGTCATATTATCTATAAATTTTTTTTGTTGGAATGTGCTCATATATTTCTATCCATTAACTATGAAAAATAACATACAATTATTGGGCTTGAATACCTAACTATTGAGAATAAGAAGAAAACATTTAAAATAAAAGGATAGTCTTTTAAAGGGAAAGTATATACTAACTTGTTACTCCCTATGTTTCAATATACATTATACAAGAAATATTTCATATGATATATTCAAATAGTATTTTTTTAATTCCCTTAATAACAGTTTCTACCATGCTAATTAATTTACCGAAGAATATCTCTTGGGAGCGTCAATCAAAGAGCGTAGAAAGACCTATTGTCGTGTACTAGTTCTCATTTGAGTCTTGCTCAAAGCAGTGTTTTATGGTATTACCATGAGATACATATATTCTAGTGCCACCTCTGGATATTTTTATCCATGTTGGCATGTATTTTCATGATACAGTATTTGCTCTATAAGTACATAAATTTATCGGTGTTTTCATATACTTTTTCTCATTATTAATGTTCTCACTAAAGTGCTTTAATCATAATCTTCAAAAATAACTAGACCATCATATGATAGAAACTATAGTGAAACTATCCTTTTAAAAATAACATTACATGACTTTAAGAACAATTATACATCAGAGTACAAGCCATGGATCATGAATTCTTGTGTCTTGGAAGACAAAGTTCATACAACTGAAAACATAGAATAAAAGAAGTCATTTATTTGTTTAATATTACAATTGAGCTCATATCATCAATTGTGCTAAAAAAACTACTTATGGTACTTTAGGGAACATAGGAACAATGGGATGATCTAAATAGACCAGTAAGGGAAAAACTATAAGAACAAATCATTAGCACATGGGATAAAAGGCATGACATATTGATATATAAAGGAATGTAACATATGGAATCAAATAATATAAACATGTAATCATATAAACATGGGACCATATAATGATGAAGTCATAAAAATTTGGAAAAAATATAAAACATTACTTTATCATGAGTAAAGGCTAACAACCAGTACCCTTTCAAATCATACCACATGCCAAGGCTAACCTCCAAGACCATCACATATGGTAGCACAAGCCATGGCTCACCGCTAAGACTGTGACACAAAAAATTTCATGAGACTCAACATTAACAAATGATTTGAAGCATTATCTAGGTGAAAATATAATATAATATACATTAATATGTTTTCAACATTAATAATCAAGCATAACCAATCATAAATAAACATAAGGGCACCCATTGAAAGAAATGGGTAATGTTATCATCTCATAAACCGTAATGAATGAGTGTATTAAAAAGTGTCCATGAACGAAATGAATAAAAAAATACATTGAAATTCATAAGACAAAATGAGTATATATCAAGGTATGTGATTTCAAAATGAATTGAAAACATATAAGAAAAGTATTTAATAAATTTTAGCATTAAAACATTTTGGGTGGGTTTTAAGGAAAATATTAACAACTAACTAAAATATAATAGAGAATAATATTTTATATAAAAACAATATTTAAAAAAGAATATTTTCATGATAATTAAGAAAACATTTGTTTAAAATTCATGTGGTTGATTGCACGTGAAACTATGTACGAATTCATGAAGTTTCCATAAAAAGGGATTTCTTATTGGGAATTATTAATGAGGGAATCACATAAAAGAATTTATATCACTAAAACAGAATGGATATTGGATATTGATAAATTATTTTATACCTATAAATAAAAATTATAATATGTATATAAAAAGTGTATCGGATTTCATTTGGTTAATAATAGAGTAAGAATAACATAAAGGAATAATAGAGGTTGGGGTAGAATCACTTACTGGTTATCATCATATTATCAGGTGTACATAAGAGGGATTAATGAAAGAGATTTTCGTTTATAATATCATATACATCATTTTTAATGTATTGGGGAGGTGCGAAATCATAACTCATTTATAGGGATTACAAATAAATGGGCATAACATAGAGGATATTCTTGAATAAAAGTTAAAATAGAAAGGATCCATTACCTTAAGATCAATTGTGTTCTCTGATTGATATTAATGACATGAATAACCAAATTAGGTTCATTAATTAATAATTACAGAAACTATTCTATATTAATATGATTTATTATAACATTTTTAAGTTCATTCATTTCCTTTTTTTAGGTTAAGGGGATCAATTTCATTGTTCATGTCTGTTTATTTTCTTGGTTTTTTCAATCAGATAATGTGTTTTCATGAATGAAATATCATGTAAAAAGGGGATTTTATTATAGAATTAGAGTTATTTTTCATCAATTTACAACCATAAGGTTACATGTTTTTAAATTTAATTTGGCTACTTGGAGTGAATTTTAATTATTATATTAATATTTATTGGTTATCATTTGGGTTTGTTGACTAGTTTTGATCACCAAAAACTCATTTTGTATTATAATTTAATATCATGTGTATAAAAATATTAAAGAAAAATACATATGATATATCAAATAATAATCTATATCAACCATATATAATGTGGTTTCATGACTAGAATAGAATATTATAAATGAAACAGATAACTGATCACCCTTGAATGTGAAAATTTGCACATCTTGGAAGATTCATTTTATTCTTTCAAATAAAAATGGTGGAAGGTAATATTACAATGAAATATCCCATTAGAAATAAAAAATTCTAGTTCATGTAAGGTAATGTATTTTCATACCATTTGGGTGAGGATAGGTAAGGATAGAAAAGAAAAACTTGAACTTTGGAAGAATGTTAAAATTTTGAAAAGAGAATTTCCCTATAGAATAAGTCTTCCATGAGAGCCTCCTAAGGGTAGATGATATAGTCTTATGAAGATGATAAGGGATATTTTATATGGAGGAGGTTCTTGGGGAGATATTTGGGTATAATTGAGGTAAGGAACAAGGCTTGAGAGGAGTGAAGAGAATTGGTAAGGAGGGGTGGTATTTATAGTCTAGGGGAGATGGGTTTTCTCAATAATATATTAATTAATTTATTATTTCTCCACAATATATGTAATAGGGATGATTCGATGACAAAAATAGTAATATGTTCATGGGAGTTAAAGATTTGGGTACTTATATCAATTATGATTTCGGGAATAGTTGAATTAAATTATAATATATTTACACGGTAAATTAATGTATTTTACTAAGCACCAAAAAGTCTGGTATCTCAGATAAAATCCCAAAAATTAACACGAACCATAAATTGATATTTAGAATCCAAAAGATGAACTCCATTTTTCAAAAATAATTTTTAAATATTATTATTTATATTACTAATTAAAATCATATTTTACATAAAAAATAAAGACGTTTAATCTTTACCTCATTTCTTAATATTTTTAAAAAAATTATAATTTCTTATAAAATTATCTTGAAACAAGAAGCCATAAAATAGTAAATTTATGAAAACCTTTTAAGAAAATACAATTTATTTTAAATTTTTTAATTAATTGTAAATAATTATTTTTGACCTACAAAAATAAAAATACATTACATATAGTCATATAATAATTTACAAGATGACTATATTTTATTTATACGTTCATGGGTGATATTACCATTATTTTGGAAAAATTAACATTCATAAGGGTAATAATTATATTCATAAGTGTAACATTACTATTTATAAGGGAAAATTAATATTCACAAAAAAGATATGTTTGACTTATGAGACTCTAAACATCTTACTGATCGCAACCGTGTATGTAAGATCATCAAAATTCAAATAACAGAAGTGAAAATATTATTTGTTGTTGTCACATAGTACCTAAAAGTTCATTGTGTTTATATTTCATTTTATTATATGACATAATTATATGATGGTAATTTCCATTGATAAAACATTGGGTCATTAGAACATTGGCCAAATAAATCGTTATTGGATTTATTTTTATTATTATGTGGTAATATATATATATATATATATAAGGTGAGGGATATAATGGGATATTTATATGGTGTGATTTTGAGGTAATCTGATAGTGTATTATTTTCGAGATATATATTTAATTATCATACTTTTTTTTAAATTTTATTGTGAATTATTATTTAATTTTTGATGTCGAAATCCCACACATGGATGTGTAATTCCTGAATTTATTGTAAATTATATTACTATTATAATTAGTTTTCATTGCGTGATATAATCTATAACTAATATATTTGTTGAACATGACACCTTTCATTAGATTTTGGGGATTGGTGACACACTTCATGTATGTTGAAGCCCATATTTAGGGAAAACGTCATTGGAAAGTAGAGATGGTTTATGAAAAAAATTGTCTCAATGCCATAATTTAAGATTGGGAAAAGGTATTAGACCATTGTTTGCTATTTAAGATTTCTAATATATGGGGGATGATACTATTTCATCACATAAGTTTGTTCTTGAATGGGATCATAATCCCCACCACTCATGAAAAACCCAAGTGCCACGAGATGTCAGATTTTGAGTTTTGAATAATGAATTTCTATTATTTATTTTTTGTATATGGGACTTTTTAATGGATTTATGTATCTAATGGATGACTATGGGAGTTGAAAAAACAACATTTGGTGACCTTTATCTACTTAAAAAATCAGGTGAAATATAATTTTTTTCTATATGTATCTGAGTGCTTGATGAGTGAATTGAACTAGTTCTGATAAACCATTGAGACGGTCCTTTCATAATGACTATTCTATATAAAGGATGTTTTTTGTATTTTTTGATTTTACTGATTGATTTTGGTTGGAATTTATCAATACAACACTTGATTTTAATGGAATTTTTTTAAATATATAAAAAATATTTTTTTCAGAAGTCATTTTCAAAATGGTTTTATTAATGATAATTAATTTTTAGGTAACATTTTTGAATATAAATAATTTATTTTAAGAGGATAAAATAATTTTGAAATGAATTTTCATGATTTGGAAATTAATATTTTATTAAGAAACTAAAGTATTTATATTTAAAACAATTTTTCTGATATGTTTTAACAATGGAATATTTATAATTTCAAATTTATTTCCAAATAATATTTTTTAGGTTTAAAAAAGATAGTATGTAATTTTTATATTTCTTGGTGATTGGATGGGTTGTTCTTATTTAAAAATTATTATTATTTTCTATAGTCATGATCACTTTTTTGGATCCCTTGTGATTTATGTTCATTTCTTATTTAAATATTAACATCAATATGTTTCTAATGTTTGTGTTTTTATATATTTTCTACACTAATAAGTTGGGGTTATGGTTCTGGTTTTGTTATGGGGACTTCTTTTAGTATCATTTCCTTGATGATCCACATTTCTCATAGAAACATTAAATGGTGGGTAGACCCATTATGAATCACTATCACTTTCCATTTGTAATTAATATGTTCACACATGACTGTTATTTAGACATAGAATTATGTGTGGAGGTTTAATTATTTTGATGTTGTTTAGAGCCCATTTGATATTTGGTGCCTTCTTTATAATTTATGTTTCTTGGGTTATCGATCTTGAAATCACTAGATTTTATGAGAAGAATCATATTTACAGGGGATAATTGTCCCACCATGACCTAAATATTTTTATTTATTTATTTATTTTTATTTTAAATCATGAAAAAAATTATTTTTTATTTTTTATTTTTTAATGATTTCATCATGTCTCATGGTTAACGAATGGTTATGGCTAACCATGTGAAAACCATGAAGTAGGGTTACATAAATTAATATATTTATTTTTCATTAATTGTGTATGGTTTTCCAAATTTTTTGGCAAGAATATATGATTTTCCTCTTATGCCCACTGAAGCATTAATGTTTGTCAAACTATTTAGTAAACCATTGAGAATCCAAGGGATGTACCTAGTTTTTTAAAAAATTGGAAAATACATATAATCCCCTTCCCTAAATTTATCTCCCAAAACCATCCATATAATATGCATTAGACCCGAACCTAGGGGGATACAATTGTGATTGACCCTATCAGTCCATCTATTTTTTCTATATTATTCTTATGATTTATATGTATATTCTTAAATTTCATTCCTTATTCCCATGTTATTTCTACTAATTATTCCCTTTTTCTTTTAAAAATCTTTGAATACTTTTTTCACCCTTCGCCCTTAGTATTCAATGATTTTTCTTCATATTTACTCGATTGAGGATTTTCCTGGTTGCATAACTATAAATTTTGGGACCATTGATTTATTACATTTTATATTAATTTTTATGATTCCAAATGAAATTATTTGGAGATTTTATGAAGATCCTTTTAAGGAAATCAGATTTCAATCATGTTTCCTTTGATAGTAAAGAATATTTTATAATATAGTTTTTTCTCAGACTATATTTTCTAAATATATGTCACCCAAAATTAAAAATGAATCTATTTTTTGACTTATAAATTTTATTGTGATATAATTTATATAATTTAGACCATATTTATAAAATTTTAAGAGTACAATTATGATTCTTTCTATTGTTTGTGGGTTTATAAGGTTGTCTTTATTTATCGTTCCTTGTTTTTAAGTTTTATTTAGTTTAGTTTCCAAGTAATTACATTTTTACATATTATTTATGTATGAATATTTCATTTTATGTTTATTTCATATCTACATATTCATGGGTATATAATCTCCAAATTTTTATATAATCAAATGTACATGGGAATATGTGAAAATGTGTATTGGGGAAGAATTATATATATATATATATATAACGATTTGGGGATAACAATAAAAAATAAATTTCTTAAAAATTTAAATATGATATAGGACATTCATTACTATTCACATAAGTCTTTAAGGGATATTATATTATTTATTTATATATAAAAGTTTTTGTCATGTTTGGTAAATTTTGATGAAATCTATCAATGTTATCATTATTGTTACTATTTAATGTATATTTTTTTATTCATGTAATTAATAATAATAATAATATTATTATTATTTTAATTGTTATTATAATTATCATCATTATTATTTCACTTCAATTTTTGGAATGATGGTAGTCTCGATTACTTCATTCACATTTTATTGTCCTTAGACAATAGATAATGAGGGAAGAAATTGTTTTTACTATTTATTGAAGGTTCCCTCCACCACATCTAGATGGCTAGAAATTGCCGAATGATTGAGGCATCCAAACCCTATATAAAAATTAAATTAAATGTCTCTTATAGGATGATTTAATGACCTCTAATATATAACAGGGAAAGAATAAAAATATAATGGTGGATTTTATTATTATAAAAATTGTAATATGTTTATATTGTGTCTCATATACCCATGAATCCAAAATTTGTTTGGAATATTCCACCACCCCCTCTTGAAAAAAATATAATGTTTATAGTGATTCTCATATTGATCTAGGTCTTTCATGATGTGGTGGGATACTGAGAACATGAGAGTGTTTCATCAAAGGATTTTTCCATCTATTCATTTGGACCATAATTTCCCGTAAGGATGTCCTCATGGTGGATATAAATATATCCAAAAAACCAATAAACATTGAGAAAATGAAATTTATAATGAAATTGAATCAATTTTTTTGTTTTTATTATATTTTAAAAGTCCACTATGGACCCTTGGACTCTCTTTAGTATGTAGATGGATTTTCTTAGAGAAATAGAGAGGATTTAAATAGTGGATAATCAAATATATATAGAAGAAATCCTAGTAAAATATTAATTTTCAATGATTTTAGTGGGGAATATATGATATTTCTTGTAATTATTTATCAATGATGCATTTTTGAACCATTATTATTCTAATGCGAGGTTTGACATATACTCTATTTTTTCAACCTTTCTTCTTTTCAAATACATTAATTTAAAATAAATTTGTGGGTATCTATACCCAAGCCTAAAGTATTGACATTCAAGTATTATATGTAATTTTTTGGGTTTCTTTTTTATCTTTATCATTATTTTTAAAAACTATATTAATAAAATTTTAATAAAGAAATACTATATTTTAAATGTATTGAAGATTTTTCTATAAAATAAATTGTTCATATACTATATAATGAAATTCTATTTTTGATACATTTTTCATGTTTTCTAAATGTAGTATGAATTATATGGTACTTGGGTAAGCTAACCTATATTACATATGTTCTATTATAGAAGTTACATAATTTCCATAACTACTGACATGGTTATGTTCCAATTTTTATCACGTAGTGATTTTTGAATTCCACTGGTATAATATAGTAATACATTTTAATTACACTAATTAACGTTCTCTATAACTATGGATATATAATTTAATGGTTCCCATCTCCATTGCAACTCTAGTGTTTCTTTTATCCATGAAGCATGTTTTAAATTAAAAATTTAATGGGGATCCTATTAAATATTCATTATTTTGTAATATTATGATTATGTATTTATATATACAGATTACTTCACCGTTTATTTTCAATATCTATTAGTGATTTTTCAATAGTATGTATAATCATAATAAGTATTTTAAATATTTTTCATTCCTACTACTTTGTTCAAAATTATAGCACGTGGTTTAGTAGTCTTATTTTGTTAGTTAGTGTAATATTTTTTTCCCATTTTTAGTAATTGCTATTACATTATTTAAAAATTTGGAATTTAGTATGTACAATTTAAATTATCATTTTAATGAATTTTTTATATGTTTATTTTGATTACGTCATCATTTTTTTTAAAATAGTATATTACATTTAGTTCTCATACGAATATAATGAAAACTAAAATTTGATATTATATAAATAAATCATTATTTAAAATGTTTATTTATTAAATGATAATTATGATGCTAGGTGGGTGGAAATATATTTGTTATTTTACTCTCATTCATTTATTACTTCTGATTCATGTTCTAGTTTTATATAACGTCATATAATGAGAGATTATCTTTTCAAGTATGGAAGGACAATAAATGTGTTAAATAGTTGTTAGTATTTTAGGTTTATTTTATTTTCCAGTATTGGATCTTACAAATTACTATTTCCTAATCTTATTTACCATTATAGGTGATAATATATATATATATATATAGTAACTGGGTGATATATCTCAAGGGATGTTTCTATAGATGTAATTCAAGCCCATCAAATAGAATTTATATTGCATGATATATATATTTTTATAATACTCCAATTTTATTGTTTATTGAAATTTCTTTTAGGATTTTTAATCTGGATGTCAAATTCCTGAATAGTTATTTTAAAAACATTTGATAATTTATACCTCTATATTTCATTATTTTATTTTATGTAAATTATACTCTAATGAATATATTTTACGTTAATTAAACATTCTTCTAGAATAAGGTGTTCGAGGAATCCCCCTGAGTTTATTCTAAATCTGATTAGCTGCAAGTTTGATGGGGACTAAAGATGGTCCCCGAAAATGATTTTTGTATAATGTTTTAAAATGAATAACACATCAATAAATTTAGTTTAAAAACAACATCTTTTTAAATTATTATTATGAATACTAGTCATTTTTGTGATTTTTGTTAATTAAAAACTCATACATGGACAATTTAATTATTTTTTTAACTCTTTCATGGCTAGTTTTTTTATGTTTTCCAGTCAAGGTGTTGATATTATAATTATGTTTTGAATTATATGTGGGAATTTTTTTTAATTTTGAAAACTTTTTGGGTACACATGATAATAATAGCTATGATTATTTTTTTTGGTCTCAAATGTCTGTTGTTATCACATGTCGTATGGTAGTCTAAAATCATTATTATATCACACATAAATTATGAAATATTTTTTCTTGCCAATAATTCTCTATTTTAATGAATGATGATTATGTTCTCACACAGAGAAAGTATTATCTTATTATCACATATGAAATTCAATTAACATAATCGGAAAGCATAGGGCAGAGCACTATTTATTAAAATAAAATAAAGATGCCCTTTTTAACTAGGAAAGGATAACCCATTACATGCCTAAGGCAAAAGGAAATCAACCACCAGCAAATCAATTCCAACAGCCATGTCCCATAGAAACAAAAACCAAACCCTAGACGCTTCCATGGCAGCCAGAATACCAGCCCCCAAGGAGAGCCGTTGATAGCCACCACAAAGCCTGCAGGAATCAGCCCGTCGCACCGCCGCAAAGTCGTCGCACCGCCGCGAATCCGTCGCACCGTCGCGAAGTCGTCGCCGCAACGATTCACACCCAAAAACTCATCCGCAGTCCAGATCTGTCACGAAGAAGAAAGATCTGACCCCACGCTATCACAATGACTGAAATGACGTCAATGAATGAAGTAAGCCATCAACAAATCCCAAGCCATCGCGGTTGAGGACGGTCGACATCTGATCGACTGCCCCCAAGTCGTCGTGGATAAAGATGGACACCACCCGATGATCGAAGACCAAGCACGCTGCCGCAGTACGCAGCTGAACCACAAACACTTCGCTGCCTTCAAAACCACACTCTGCGGCCAGATCCTACCGACGCAACCAGACCGCAGAATCGTGCCAGCATCCAGGCCGCAGCAGCAGAAAACACAGGTCTGCTTTTGCCGCAGGAGACGTCACATGCCACGAATTCACCATCCCAAATCGTCTACAGGAGTCCGAGCCACAGCGGGGAGAAGAAGGCGGTGGCAGGGTAGAAAACCCTAGTGCGGAGCCCCTTACGGGTGCATCAAAATCTTATATTTCACCCGAATTCCATTAAAATAACTTATTGTTAACCATAGAAGTCTTTTAGTGCTCGATGTATGTTTTATAAGAGTTAATTTTTTTTATATTTTTTCAAAAAAAAAATTTAAAAATACAACGTGGTCTAAAATATTTTTTTTTACATCCTAAAGGCAGCACACCATGTGCCGCCTTCGGTTCGGTTTTCACCGGGCCAAAGGCGGTTCTCCAGGAACCGCCTTGCGCCATTGGGGAAATGAAAGGCGGCACACCAGTTCCCGCCTTTCGATATTGTTTCTGCGAAAGGCGGCATTGGAAGAGCCGCCTTTCATGTTTTAAATGGCCGCGGGCGGCTTCCCAGTTGCCGCATTCGCCAAACATATCCCTATAAAAGGGAGCCACCCCACCCACCCTTCCTCACTCACAAATCCCTCTTCTCTCTAAAATTTTGAGAGAACCTCTCTCTAAGTTGAGTTTTTCTTCGTGGTGCTTCCGGAGACGCAAGGAGTACAAGATTTTTGTGTCAAGCTTCATTTAGAGGTATTTTTTTTTTATTTTAAAGTTATTTATTTATTTATTTGTAATTAGTTAATTTTAAATATTTATTATGTAGTAGTAGTTATTTAAAGAAAAGAAATAAATAGTTATATTATTAATGTTTTAATTAGTTAATATTTAATGTTAGATTAAGGTATATGTAATTTAATATTATTAATGAATGATGATGAGGGATAAATTATTTAATGTTAAATTAATGTATGTATAATATAATATTATTAATTAATGATAATTAGGGATAATAATAATTTATTAATATTTTAGAGATAATCATAGACTAATTAGATGATGATTAAGGAATAATTAAGCCATGATTAAAGGGGTAATTAACCATGGATGATTAATTAAGGAATGTTTAAGGGGTGATTAAGTGATGATTAAGGGATGATTAAGGGGTCATTAAGGTAATTAAGGAATGATTAATTGATGATTAAGGGGTAATTAAGGAGTGATTAAGGGGTGATTAACTAATGATTAAGGGGTAATTAAGTAATGATTAAGTGATGATTAAGGGGTAATTAAAGAGTGATTAAGGGGTGATTAAGGGGTAATTAAGGAATGTTTAAGGGGCGATTAAGTAACAATTAAGGGGTGATTAACTAACGATTATGTGGTGATTAAGTTGTCATTAACTAATGATTAAGGAATGATTAGGGGATGGTTAAGGGGTAATTAAGGAATGTTTAAGGGGTGATTAACTAACGATTAAGGGGGTGATTAAGGGTTCATTAACTAATTAAGGGGTAATTAAGGAATGAAGGGGTAATTAAGGAGTGATTAAGGGGTTAAGGGGATGATAAAGGGTTAATTAAGGAATGATTAAGTGATGATTAAGTGGAAATTAAGGAATGTTTAAGGGGTGATTAAGGGGTAATAAAGGAATGTTTAAGGGGTGATTAACTAATGATTAAGGGGTAAATAAGGAGTGATTAAGGGGTGATTAAGGGGTCATTAACTAATGATTAAGGAGTGATTAAGGGGTGATTAAGGGGTAATTAAGGAATGTTTTAGGGGTGATTAAGTAACGATTAAGGGGTGATTAACTAACGATTAAGGGGTGATTAAGGGGTCATTAACTAATGATTAAGGAATGGTTAAGGGATGGTTAAGGGGTAATTAAATAATGTTTACATGATGATTAAGGGGTAATTAAGGAATGTTTAAGGGGTGATTAACTAACGATTAAGGAATGATTAGGGGATGATTAAGGGGTAATTAAGGAATGTTTAAGGGGTGATTAACTAACGATTAATGGGTGAATAAGGGGTGATTAACTAGGGATGATTAGGGGATGATTAAGGGTTCATTAACTAACGATTAAGGGGTCATTAACTAACGATTAACAGATGATTAAGGGGTCATTAAGTAAAGATTGAGGTATGATTAAGTGGTGAATGACCAACTCCTAACTGATTAACCAGCACTTAAGTAGTTATTAACCATCACTTAAGTAGTGATTAACCAGCACTTAAGTAGTGATTAACCAGCACTTAAGTAGTGACCGACACTTATGTAGTGATTAACCATCACTGTAATTAATATTATTTTTTAGAGATCATTGAACATATCTTTAGGAAAGTTAAAAATTATTCTACAAAACATTAGTGGCTTAGTTTAGGAAGGTTTTAAAATTTTGCTGTCATGAAATTTTATGTCGTTATCTAAGAAATTAAATCCATGTCTGGATACTACAAGTGGATGTGGCTCTGGAACAGCTGTACCTAGGGGTGAAAGCCCCGAAAAGGAGTTTCGGGCCTGACCCGGGGTATCCTGGTACACGAAAATGGGCCTTGCTGCACTCCTGGTTTGACAGTCCCGGGGGATATGTTTTAGATGATTGATATTTACTTCATGAAGTACTAAAATACCTTTAAGAAGATAAAATTTTTTATTTAACACGTAAAAAACATTATTGACATATTCAGTGATCAGTAAACATTTTTCATGTAGAGAGACATGTTTGCTTGTGTTTACTGCTATGGAAAGGTTATTCAAACCGAGCAAGGAGCTTCTTATAGTATACAACCAACATCTATGGTTAACACATCTGATTGTTTTACATTAACTGATCTTCAAGATAGAATTTATGGTTGCTTAAATCTCGGTCCTCATCAAGAGATAAAGTCTATTAGTCATAGACATTTGCAATTCCCTACCACGTTATGGCATCTTGCTTGTCCATTGGCTGCTGATGAGCACTGGGTCCAAGCGGGAACTTTATTTTCCCAACGGTCTGATGGGGCAATGATGGAGTTATATGTTGAAGTTTCTAATGTACAACAACATCAAAATGTTCGAAGTCGTAGACATGCACAAATAGTTGTTGAAGAAGCTTCATCCCAAGAAATTGAGGATGTTCTCCCTGTTGTGGAGGATGACAACTTAGATGATCTGCTAGATTTACATATAAATCATTCTTCAGATGAGGAATTTAATAATGATGGAACAGACGGAGAAGACAATGATGATGGGGAGGGAGCTGGAGATGGGGAGGGAGTTGGAGAAGATAAGGTAGTAGTTTCTCGAAGTAGAGTAGTTCAAGAACATTTTCGACCAACATTAAATCATCCACCACCCTTTGAATCTTGGTCCGAAGCAATGGAACGTGTACCTGAATTTGACAACAATGTTCTGACACCTGAAACAGAGTTTCCTAGAGTTATAGTGGACAGGTTTAGTGAGTTGGACAAAACATTATATAATGGAAGGGATTTTCCAAGTAAGGATGCGTTGAAGAGCTTCTTAAAAAGATTTCATATTGAGAGGAATTGTAGATATTTAGTTGAGGCATCATGTCGAAAAAAATACGTTATACGGTGTGATAAATTTGATGAAGACTGTAGATTCCGGTTCAGGGCGATTCCAGACATTGCATTTGGTGGATGGAGAATTTCAAAGATTGAGGCAGCTCATTCTTGTGTTCAGCAAAACATGACACAAGATCACACTGCTTTGAATGCTGAATTTGTGTCAAATGTTATCATTGAGATGATTAGGACCTGTCAAGATGTTCCTATAGCCCTTGTGCAAGAGAGGATTCTTCAAACTTTCGGTTATAAGATTTCTTATAACAAGGCATGGATAGCGAAACAGAAGGCAATTGTGAAGGTCTACGGTGATTGGGATGACTCGTATTGGGTGTTTCCACAATTATTACCCATGCTGAGCCAAAACAACCAAGTTGTCTACCATATAAATACGAAGGAACATGTGTTTTAAGATAATCGATTGGATCAATCTCGTGTTCAATTTCATCGGTTATTCTGGGCATTCCTCCAATGTATTTCCGCATTTCGTTTCAGTAAACATTTCATACAAATTGATGGAAAATTTATATCTGGAAAGTATAAGGGCGTATTGTTGATTGCGGCAACCCAAGATGGGAACCGTTCACCACTTCCGCTTGCATTTGCAATAGTGGAGAAGGAAAACTATAAATCTTAGAGCTGGTTTTTGGCATGCATCAGCAACCATTTCACACGCATTCGAGGTGTCTCTTTGATATCTCGTCAACATAGGGCAATCAATGAGGCAATCAATGCGGATCCTGATTCATGGAGGCCCCCAAATGCACATCATCGATACTGCATCAGACACATTGCTAGTAACGTGCACAAAATCTTCCATAATGAGGCTCTGAAGAATGCAATCACGAGGCTTGGTAAGTAATGTTGTCATTGATGTTTACTATTTTAATATAAATATAAATATATTTTCTATGACCTGTGATCATATTTATGTAGCATATGATCCAGATCAACGAAGGTTTGAGGAGCGTTACGTTGAAATCCACAAGGCTAACCAAGAAGTGTATGATTATATGATGAAGATTCCAAAAGAGAAATGGACACTGGCCTATGACGGGGGGAAGAGGTATGGACACATGACCACAAACATTGTGGAGTGTATAAATGGCATCTTCAAAGGGCTTCGCAAGATACCAATTACTAACCTAGTTCAGGAGACATTTTATCGTTCTGTCAAGTACTTCGTTGATAGACAAAAACTGGCCTCAGATGGGATTCAGCAGGGGCTATGATTTGGAAAAAACGTTCAATGAGATATTGACAAGAACATTGAAGAAGCTTCCAGTTATCGAGTGTGTCTATTCCGTCGGGAAGACTCGGCATTTGAAGTTCAAGAGTGTTATAACCCCATTACAGGTAACAGCGGTGAAAAATTAGTGGTACTTCTAGAAGCAAAACAATGTCAGTGTGGAAAGTTTCAAGCATTAAGGTTTCCATGCGCACATGCCATCGCAGCATGTGCGTTTGTGAATGTATCATGGGAAGCTTATGTTGATCCAGTTTACTGATTGGAGGCCATTGCTAACTGTTATGCTGCGCCATGGACGCCTGTTGGGGAGTTTCGATATTTCCCAATGCCTGAAGACCAGCCCATACTGATTCCTGACATTAGTATATTACGACCACGGGGAAGACCGAAGACCAATAGGATACGAAATGAGATGGATTGGCCTCAAGAACAAGGGAAAAGGTTGAGATGACGTCTATGTCATCAAGAAGGGCATAACCGGAAACGATGTCCTAACATTGCTGGATCGAGTTCACACACTCAACTACAATGATGCGTTGTATCCAACATGATCTTTTCATGTAGTCAGTTATATGTTGTTAATATCAGAGATGAACTTTTTAAGAATTGTTTCACATTTCAACTAAGTAACTTCTCTCCTTCCAATAACGAACCTCTGTATTCAATACTTTTAAATCCATTAATCTGGACGTAATCTTAGAGAACAAAAACATTATTAAAAAAAGGTTATTTGTCATCGAAGACAAAAAATTATTAAAACATTTATCATAAAGGATCTTCATAAATCATACATAAACCGGATAAAATGTTTATATATATAAATGTATGACACCATATCTTAAAAAACATAATTTTCATGGTAAAAACATATATGAAGACACGATAGATAAATGTTCTCCAAAATATGATGACATTCCCTTAATGTTTTCTAAAAAAACATCACATATTGTTCATTATACCAATCATAACATTCTATTAAATTTAACATTATATTTATATTTTATATTGAAGACTAATTTCCTTTTCTGGCTTCCAGATGGATGATATTCCACTCCTCACCGAGCAGCATAGGCATGTTTCTCGTGATGTGATAGAGGATCGGGATGTTCGATGGATTAGGGTGCGGCGAGCACACCATTTTCGACACATGGCGCCTCCAGATACTATTATACCAAACTTACATCGTGCTGGCTTCTACGGCATTGTCGTTTCTGATTTCACTTACACTGGTCATCCCATTCTTGCTGCCTTGGTCGAGAGATGGAGACCAGAGACTCACACATTCCACTTGCCAGAGGGAGAGATGACTATCACCTTAGAGGATGTGGCAGTGCTGCTCGGTCTTCCTATTCAGGGAGGTGTAGTTACTGGACCCACCATCGGGGATTGGGCTGAGCTGGCACAGAGATTATTAGGTGTCGATATTTTGGCTGATCATACTACTACAGATGGTGGGTCCATATCTATGCCTTGGCTTGCTTTGCAGTTTGCACATTTACCTACTGATGTTGATGATCAGACCATAATGTGTTATGCCCGGGCATATATCTTATGACTTATTGGAGGTACATTGTGTTCAGATCACTCGGGTGTGCATGTGCACATAATGTATCTTAGTTTACTGGAGGACTTTGATCAGATCGGGAGATACAGTTGGGGATCTGCATGTTTGGCCTACACTTATAGAGCATTATGTACGACATGCCACTCAGATCACACAGATCTTGGAGGATGTGTCGTCCTTATACAGTTGTGGGCATGGGAGCACATCCCTGTCCTCGCCCTTGTTACTGTTGGTCAGAGGCTTCCTATAGATGTGCTATAGGACGCTCCATGTGGACGATGGTATGATCCGTCATATTTATTTGTTTCTGATTGTATTATGATTTATTATATTTAATTTCTGATTATTTATCACTTTCAATGTTGTATTTGATAGGTGGAGTCAGGCACATCGTTTCATCGATGCTCCAACCCACAATTTGGCTGCATATCATCTCATGTTGGACAATTTACTACCTGATAACGTAAGTATATATCATCATTTTTGTTTTTTGTTAACAAATTTCTCTGATGAAATGTCACATGTCATTACAGATTCATTGGATGCCATACTGGAGTCTGGTTCAGGACTTACCTACATACTGTACTGCTACACTTCATGAGGTTATGGTTGTAGTTCCACTCATTCACTTTCATATTATTGAGTGGCACCAACCTGATAGAGTTATTCGTCAGTTTTGCTGTGTTCAGCTGATTCCACCTGCACCACGACAGTTACCAGCGCTTCATGGCTTGAAGCTCACGGGGAGACAACATGTCGATTGGCGATGACGACATGCCCAATATGTCGCCATCTGGGACAATCGAGCAGATCATCGTATCATAGGTGTATGTACGATGAGATTCTACCTATCAGATCAGGTAGAGTATGATCCATTGTATAGAATGAAGTCTATATTGTATCTGACTCAGCACGAGAGAGGGATTCAGGATCTGGTAAGTCAATAAATTTCACATAATATATTTATTATGCTATTTTATAATTCATTTTGAATCTCTGTACAACATACCAGACTACGACGACTATGTCGCATGACTGATCCAGAGGTGGAGGAGGTTGCTAGTTTATCTGTGATCCATGCTGCTTTGTAGGAGACGATTCCAATTTATCGATCTATTCATGAAAGTATCATCCATCCTAGACCCCATAGACATGATGTTCCTGCTCAGGAACATGATGCTCCTATCCCAGGAGATGAGGGTCCTACTCAGGAACCTGCAGCAGCAGCTGGTGCTGTTCCCCAGCGACGATAACAGTGACAGAGACCGCGTCCTACTGCACGTGAGCCCTCACCTGTTCTAGAGGGACAAGTCGGTTCTCTATCAGTCCAGCCTGACCCGTCTGGGTTTGTGCAGTAGGATGCAGCATGGGATCCATCTTTTTTGACCGGATATCCACAGTATTCTCCAGATATTTATTTTCCAGGGATTTATCAGGGGTCATCTCCCATGCCTCCATCTTTCATACCAGATCCTTCACAGCCTATATGGTTTCTCGAGGGTATGATGACAGCCCCTTCTACTTACGTAGTGGGAGAAGGATCTCGTGCACACGATGACATCCCTCTGAAACCTCCTTCCATGAAAACTATGACATAAGATCCCGTGATTGATGTTCCAGTGCCCGAAGATCATCCCTCTCCAGGTCATCATACTCCATCCCAGCATGGAACACATCGCTCTCGATATGGACGTACCATTCACACACCACCTTGTGGGACAGAGCCTCACCATAGACACTGAAATTACTTCTTCATGTACGGTGAGATGAGAAGGGAGGTATTATACCATCAGGAAGAGAGATTCTAGAAATGTGCAATGTTATGACAAACCTTTAGATGAAATGTGTCATATCCCCGCTAGATGTGCATGTTCCTTCAAAATTTTCAGGCTGGAGATAATCCACATTAAGTTTCACATAGCCTTATGTCTTCCATGGATTAATGTCAAACACATCAACCAATTTGTTTACTTTATGGGGAAGTAAAACCTCATTCCTTTGAATATGCACATTACCATGAACATATAAAATCATCATTTTGCAAGAAAAACTACTAATCTCATGTTCACTGAAATACCCCTTAACGTAAGAATGATACAAAAAGTGTAAGTACCTAATAGCCAGATTCCAATCCATTTTGACTAGGCTATGTGGAATCATTGGTGTTTTCATCTGATTAATAATTTAAAAGGATTCAAAACCAACTTTATGAAACCCAAAAATAATTCAAGTATGTGACTTTGATAGCCTATAAAATATAAACCATAAGATCTATTGAAATGAAACTTAAAACATGGATTAAACATATAATAAGTAATTTAAAATAAAAACCATTTCTTAAAAATTTCTGATGAAATAGAATTATAATCTTTCAAAAACACTTCTTTCAACTCAAAAGTTATTCAGATATGAGAATTTGAAAGCCTATAAAATATAAACTTAAAGACTCATATAAATGAAACTTAGAACACAGATTAAACATATAAGAAGTATTAGAAAAGTAATTAGTTAATTATAGTGAGGGGGAAAACTGTTAGACCCTGGAATTGAAGGATAATGAGGATGACAAGGAAACATCAACCCCCACTCCCACCCCTTCCACCCATTCAACAAACTTCGGTAACTCCTATAAAAGTAGTTTTTCAAAAAAATGAAATGTCACACCACCACAGCTTCCTACATTCATATTAACCCCCCCAATTCAGTTTCATTAAATGTGGACAGTCCCCATTTTTACCAAAGTCAATGATGCACTATTAAACCATCAATTTTCAACCCCCGCCTTAATAATACAAAATGATTTGAGGGATGATAAATGATTCAGTGCATTTTAGAACATTGAAATGCGTCGAATCATTTCTCATCCCTCAAAGCATTTTTTATTTTTGAGGCGAGGGTTGAAAGTGGTGGTTTAATAGTGCATCATTAACTTTGGTAAAAATGGGGGTTGTCCACATTTAATGAAACTGAATTGGGGGGGTTAATATGGATGTAGGAAGCTGTGGTGGGGTGACATTTCCTTTTTTTTTGAAAAGCTACTTCTATAGGAGTTACCGAAGTTGGTTGAATGGGTGGAAGGGGTGGGTGTGGGGGTTGATGTTTCCTTGTCATCCCCATTATCCTTCAATTCCAGGGTCTAACAGTTTTCCACCTCACCAGAATTAACTAATTACTTTTCTACTACTTCTTATATGTTTAATCTATGTTCTAAGTTTCATTTATATGAGTCATTAAGTTTATATTTTATAGGCTTTCAAAGTATCATATCTAAAATATTTTTGAGTTTAAAGAAGTGTTTTTGAAAACTTATAATTGTATTTCTTCATCAATTTTTAAGAAATGGTTTTTATTTTCAATTACTTATTATATGTTTAATCCATGTTTTAAGTTTCATTTCAATAGATCTTATGGTTTATATTTTATAGGATTTCAAAGTCACTTACTTGAAACAGTTTTGAGTTTCAGAAAGGTGGTTTTGAAACCATTTAAATTATTAATCAGATGAAAACACCAATGATTCCACATAGCCCAGTCAAAATGGATTGGAATCTTGCTATTGGGTACTTACACTATTTGTATCATTCTTACGTTAAGGGGTATTTCAGTGAACATGAGATTAGTAGATTTTCTTGCAAAATGATGATTTTATATGTTCATGGTAATGTGCATATTCAAAGGAATGAGGTTTTACTTCCCCATAAAGTAAACAAATTGGTTGAAGTGTTTGACATTAATACATGGAAGAGATAAGGCTATGTGAAACTTAAGGTGGATTATCTCCAGCCTGAAAATTTTGAAGGAACATGCACATCTAGAGGGGAACTGACACATTTCATCTAATGGTTTGTCATAGCATTGCACATTTCTAGAATCTCTCTTCATAATGGTATAATACCTCCCTTCTCATCTCACCTTACCAAGAAAAATTATCTAGAGCTTTTGAGGTTGATTTATACTCAGGGGCATGATAAAATTGGAAAGATTTTTCTATTGTGTGTAAAGCACATAAGCTGGTTGAGGTTTTAATTTTTGGAATGCATCTGAATGATATGAAAAAGTTAGAAGGACTAAGTTAAAATTAAAAAATTTATTAATTTCTTATATATTTAATCAATGTTTAAAGTTTCATTTATATTGGTCTTATAGTCTATGTTTTATATTCTTTCAAATTCTTGTACTTGAAACATTTTTATGTTTCAAGTAGAATGTTTTGAGAGATTATAAATTAATTTTTATTGACATTTTTTAGGAAGTTTTTGTTTTTTTCAACTATTTCTTATATGGTTAATAAATGTTTAATGTTTCATTACTATTGGTCTTATACTTTATGTTTTACAGTCTTTCAAAGTCGGAAACTTGAAACATTTTTAAATTTCATGTTGATGGTTTTAAAAGCTTATAAATTGTTTTAGGTGAACATTTTTTATGAAATTAATTTTTTTTTCAAATATTTATTATATTTTTAATCAATTTTTAATGTTTCATTTGTATTTGTTTTATAATTTATCTTTTATAAGATTTCAAAGTCACATACTTGAAATATGTTTAAGTTTCAAGTAGGTGGTTTTGAAAGCTTATAAATTAATCTGTATAAACATTTTTTATGAAATTATTTTTGTTTTAAACTATTTCTTATATGTTTAATCAGTGTTTAAAGTTTAATTTTTATTGGTCTAATGGTTTATCTTTTATAGTCTTTTGAAGTCGCGTACTTGAAACAGAATCACACATCGGAAATGCAGAATGTACTGTGCAGGAAAAGGAGAACTAGAATCCCACATCGGAAATGCAGTATTGTTTTCAGGACAAACCCCCTTATAAAAGGGAGTCCTGGGTGAGGGTATCAGTCAGAATCCAGACTACTGTAATGGCAGAACCGCTGGATATTAAATAGCAGAAAAATTCTGCTGAAATTTTTTGTTATATATATATATATATATAAAATAAATTAAAAATAAATATTTTAAAAAAAAATTTAGCAAAGGAGGCACCTGGTGTGCCGCCTTTGCGGTTATTTTTTGGGCAAAGGCGGCACCTGGTAAAAAAATAAATTTTTTAACCTAGATGTATTTTCAATATTTTTTAAAAAAAATGTATATAAAAAAAACTCGTTTTATAAAGTTTCTCATGGTTAATTAGTATGAGAATAAATTATTAATATAGATTAAATATTTATCCTAGTGTGATTATATATTAATTTAAGTGTAATGATTGATGAAGAATAGTACATTTAGAAATAATTTTTGTGTTTATGTTTAATGACATAAGAAAAATTATCATTATATTAACTCATTCTATTCTATATATTTTTATTATTCTTTATAATTGAAGAACATAAAAATACATTTAAATTTTGTAAGAAATTTACACGTCATACATAGATATTCAATTATTAAATGAGGAATTGTAAATGGATATACCTATTTATGTATATTATATTCATAAAAAATACTCCAATGGATTGAAATCAAATAATATGATCACCCCATCCATAAAAATGATAAAAATAAATTGAAGACTTATAAAAATATATATATATTTTTAAATGATGTGTAAAAACATTAATAAGTGTTGTTGAAATGGATTTACAGATATTTATGTAGTATTTAGAGAGAAATAATAATATTTGGAATGAGGAACGTTTATAAATATGGTTGATGGGGATTATGAGCATTAATAAATAAGAGAGTTGGTCATTATTATTATTGTTGGGGCAATAATGTGATTGTTGGTATTGTTTTATAATTTTTTGGAAACTAGAAGAATATTTTAATTTCAGATAAAATAATTATTTATGATTAATATATATGTTAAAAAAACATTTTCAATGAATTTTCATAAAAATCAATTTTATATGATAAAAAATAAATGAATCCCTATGTAAATTCTATATTGACCTGACGGTTTGTTATATCATTAAAGATAGTTCATTTTCAATAAATGAGTTATTTTTAAAGTTAAATTTATTGGATAATAATTTGGATAAAATAAATTTTTTTTTGGATTTAGTACAATGAAATTAGATTAGTGTGAATTTACAGTAGTTTTCAAATTTTTTTGGTGATAAAAATAAAAATAATATTTTTTTATGAAATATTTTAACTATTATATTATAAATAGAGAATGATCATGATTTAAAATTTATTAATCATCATTATTAAAAAAATTATTAACTTATCAATATTGTTCATAATATATTACTTTTTCAAACACATGCTTATCATTTTAGAAACCAATAGTTTTATCTTGTCTAAAAAACTATTATTGTTAGTTATATGAATATTATATTAGAATAAATTTTTATTACTTTTATATGTTTAATTAATTAAAATATTTTGAACATTTGGAAGTAGAAGATCCAAATTATGTAATAATGATAATTTCTTTTTTAGACATAAATATATTAAAATTTGAAAAAAAATTTGATGTACTATTACTAATATAATATTTATTATTAAAGTAAAATTTTAAAAGATTAAAATCGCAAAAAATTAAATATTAAATCGGTGGAAGAATTTTTGTAAGGCCATAACAAGCCCTAAAAAATTAATTTTCAATGAAATCATGTAAATTATGTCCACCCAATTGTGGTAGGCCTTAAATAAAAAAACCAATATTAAATGACATAAAGACAACCATTCATAAGAATAAATACCCCATACCTCCCACAATATCCAATACAATTCCCTTAATAACTATTTTCTAGTCATTTTATCTATAATATAATACCTCTAGGGTTCCATCAAGGTCAGAATCACTCATCCTAATTTTTAAGATGAAAAAACTAAATAAATGGGAATTTTTTTTCTTCGTGTTTTTCATCCATGTCCCCCTTTTTTGTATATCTTGTAAATTTCCATCAAATTTCTTAGCATAAACTTTTTATATTTCTATTACAAAAAACATTATTATTTCTTCAATTTCAGTCCTATGTTCTCACAAATTAGTCTATATTTATAAGCTATAATGTATACTTTCAGGTTGCTAAATTCATTTCCTAAATTTCACATTTCTACATGAGAAATAATTGTACAGTGAATACATAATCCTATTGTACTTTATGGGTATCCACCAAAATATATACCTGTATTTTTTTATTTTGGATTTACATTAATTATACCCATATTTTCTTCCATGGGTAAAAAATATGTTATATTCCTATAATTAATAAATTTGTATGCAATCATTTTGATATGCAACAAAACCCTTTTTCCAGGGGTTATGAATGAAAATTATTTGTTCTAAAATTAATGAAGGAATATTATATGTGCACCCTAATATCACTCCAATACATTAGGTATTAAATTAATCTCTATCAAGGACATTTTTTATGATATCATGGTTTATAAACATGGTATTTATGATTTATGACACCCCTAAGATACGAATATTGAAATTGTTATGAGTGAATCATTTTTATGTTTGGTACACATTTAAATGTTATGATTAATAAACTTTTTATTATTACATTCATCATGTTTATATGATATTATTCTGTTAATATTCCCTTTTCTCAAATGATAAGGATTTATATTGTTTATTCCAGTGATAGTATTTGTAATCACTCATTTCATTGATGTATCTCCCCCAGATTTGAGATATTGAAAAAGTAACATAAGAAGTTCCTATGAAGAATTATATCTAGTGTATTAGAAGATTTTTTAATGATTATTTTGATATATTATTTTTCCATGAAAATAATTTTCAAAATATTATATATATTGATAAATCATTTACAATGTAATAAACTGTTTATTAAACAAAATGTCCGGTCACCATAGTTAGTACCAAGGGGTTATTTAGTTATTTTTGGAAATTATGACATAGAAATAATAATATCAATATTAATGATAATTTTCAATATTAAGAAACATCCTTGTATTTTGGAAATTTACTATCATGATGGTTTCCAATAAAATGTATGAATTTATGGATACTACCAATTTATGGGGCTCTGACATTGTTGTACCTAGGGGTAATAACCCAGAAATGGAACATTGTGCTAGACATAACCATCTCCATGGGAATGAATGTAGGCCTTGAAGGACACCAAGTTCGAAAAAACTAAGGGATATTCTTAGATCAATTAAATGCTCAAATAGACAATTATGATTGATATATGGATAATGATATACTTTTATTAATATTGTATAATATCATAATAGATTCATGATATTTAAAAAAATAGTAACAATAATTTTATTATAATTGTTATTATAATATTCCCAATATTAATAAATTTATAACATAGGTTATCTCATTCTTGTAATAACAGCATTGAAATTAAAGGGCTTGTGAAAACAATATATGTAGTAAAAATTTTATGGTGACCTTCCCAATGTAGGGGAACTTAAGTTAAGAACAAGTTGATGATGATGAATTAGCTAACCTAAGTTATTAAAGAAATTGAAACTATGTGGAGGATATAAATTCACCAAGGAAGGAATAAATGTCAGTTGGATCCATCATTCATCAATGATATAATGTTTTTATTAGAACCTATAATTCACATTTTCATAATTATTATTAATATTGGAATGATATTCTCTAGAATCCAGTTTTTAACATGAAAAAGTTATGATAGAGATATATTTCTCAGAAGAAGAAATCGATCACTGGTGAAAACTGATCAAGAACACAAAGCCAAGTGATGATGTGGACTCTATGGGATGGGAAGACATAAAAAAGGACTTGATCATCAAATATTTTCCTTAATTCATAATGAAAAATATATATAAGGAATTCACCAAGCCAAAAAACTAAAAAACGAATCAGTCAGGAATTATGAGATGAAAATTACAAGGATTTTGTCTTATTCTTCATGACTAATATATCATTATAATGGGAAATGTATTTATTATTTTGCCGAATGAGACCCCAACTAATGAAATGTTTGTTAATCTAAGACATTGGGAATTAATATGAGGTAGTTCAATGTACTAACATATTTGAACTGGAATTCATAAATCCCCGCTTAACTGATGGATATAATGAAAATAAGGGAAATTTGTAAAAAATCATGATGAATTATAATGAGAAGACAACAGAACATCCCATGTGAAATAAAATATAGAAGATACATTGGGGAACTTTTTTTTGTAATTAACTGGCACATTACATAATTATGAAAGATATGGGAATATATGTCAAAATTTTCATGGAAATGTAAATACTCAACATATAAATGGTAATTAGAAAGGAAATATGTTTCTAGAACAACCTCTTGGGAAATTATATCAGTGAGATGAAGTTCAGAATTTTACTAAAAAATTTACAAATTAGAAGAAAATGGAGGGAACCAATATCAACCCTAATAGAAGCCAAGAGAAAAAGGTCATCCGTACATTTTTATTACTTATGAAATATAGAATCATTATGATTTTTTGAAAGAAACAATCATTTTATACTCAAATATATCCATTGCATTCTTTGATTCAAACAATATGAAATACATTATTTCTTTCATGTTTGCGAATAAAAACATTTTAACCCCTACACTTTTTAGATATTTATTTTTCCATTAATAATCTTCATGAAACTATAAATGAATTAAATTTATATATTGATCCCTCTATTAAATTGTGTGAGTATGATCTCTCTGCAAACACATTGACCATTATAATGATAGAATTTGACATAGTAATTGGTTTGGATTGGTTATTAATGTATAGTCTGATAATCCATTGTTTATGAAAGGATATTTAAATATTCATGAATGAAAACCCACTAATCATATTTGATGGAGTTATTTACTATCATGATTACTTCCATGAATGAACACCTTATACATTTTTTATGGAAATGATTTTGGAAGAACAAGAAGACGGATATAGACTAAAAATGGAGATGTTCCCATTATTGGGGAGTACATAGATTTGTTTCATGAATAATTTTCATGAAATCCCCACAAAATAAACATGGATATATCAATTGAACTCATACACGGATCCAATAACACATGTAATACCTCATAATGAAAGACATATATAGAAATTGAATAATTAAAAAAGAATATTCGTGATCAGTTAGAGAAGTGTTTTGTTTGACCGAGGGAGTCTTCAAATGGAAAACCTATTCTTATTTTAAGAAGAATTAGGTCTCAATATGACTATAAGTATATAATGGAGAACATAAATAGATCATTGTAAAAAATAAATATCCTCTTATATAAATTGATGATTTTATTGACTATATTTCTGGATATCAATTAAATTCCATTATTTATCATCAGTCTATGTATCATTAATCGAGAGTGATGAAAGTTGATATCTCATAGATTTAATTCCAAACATTATATGGTAATTATGATTTTGATGTTATGAACATTGGCTTGAATTATGATCCTTTCATATTTATGGCTTTGATCAAGAGTCATCATATAATACCATGATTATTTCATAATGGTATTTATGGATGATATTCAGATATCTTCCAAATTATTCGAGGATAGTAAGAATAATAATAGGGTCATATTATGATATATGATGAAGGTGAAGTTATTTTTTTTGGTATTTTTAGAAAATGTGACATTAAGCTATGAAATGTCGCATTATTGAGACACATCACACGTAGTGTTGAAATCTTGGTGGATCCATTAAAAACTAGTGTTCTGGAGGAGTGGCCATATCCTATAGTTGTAACATATATTTGAAGTTTTCTTAGTATAAAAGGATGCCATTGAATTGTTTTAAAAAATATCATGGATTTAAAATCCACCATCTATGTTAACTCAAAATAAAGTTAGGTATATCTTGATTATAGAGTCTAAATAATGTTTCCTATATTGGATGTGGAGTTTCATTAGTTCCCCATTGGTAATATTACCCTCTAATGGAGACATTGTTATAATTTTTATTGAATAAAACATAAATATACATATATTTTTACTCATGAAAAAAAAGATAATGTCATTTAATATGCAATTTGGTAGTTTCCGACTCGTGAATTTAATTATCTTACACAAGAAATGGAGTAGTTTGCATTCATATTTTTTCTAATGATATATTTATATTATCTTTGTGTGTAAAAGTGTGATATATATAGAGGAAATATTTTTATGTATATATTCCCCCAAAATGAAATGCACATGAGAAAAATGATACATTTGGATATTCTTATGGACTATGATATTTAAATTCAGTACCTTTCCATAAGAGGAAACAAAGTCGTAGCTCCATTATATTGAAAATATAATGGTGTTATTACAGTGATTCAAATTGTACAATATCCATTCATTAATGAAATTGTATGTTTGGACACGGGAATAAAAAGTTAAGGGGAATCATTGATCATTTATCAAAGAATATTAAAAACAACACTACTATAGTAGTTCATTAATGATTAATTATATGATCCTTCAATGAAAAAATGATACTTGTCGTAAGACATGGGTAGTTTACTAAATTTGATATTAATAAATAATTATGTACTAAAATATGGTATAAGGATATTTATTATAAAATATTCTAGATATGTATAAGGATATTATGGTTGATGATCATAACTATAAAATCTTTACACACCATGGAAGCACCAAAACGTATAGGGACCTTCTGTGAAAATTTTATGTGGGATAATAATGAAATAGTGAGTGGTGGTTACAATAAATATTTTTTAGTGTTTCAAAAAGTATTAGTAAATAAATTATTAACATGTTATGAAAAAAACCCATACCTATATATATAGAAGTGGGATTACATTACTATTTAATTTTTTAATGGCCTTCCAAAGACATCCATGGGTTTTAATTCTATTTGGGGAATCTTTGGTAGATTAAAAAATTCAACCCATTTCATTACTAGATGATATTATTTTTCCATGGGGTACCTAGATCCCATATATATTCCTGAATAAGTGAGAAAAATGGAATACTATTATAAAATGTTTATATTTGAGATATAATATTTACTTCTAAATTTTGGAGGAGACTTTACAGGGTTGCAGATAAAGATTTTATCCCATTCGCAACCTACCATCCTCAAAATGATGGAAAGACTAAGAAGAATATTTAAACATTGTAATATATGTTATGGGATATCTAACAGGATAATCATGGATTTTTGGAACAATATAATATTCTTATTGAATTATCCTATAACAATTATTTCTACTCAAGAATTAAAATCAAAACTTTTGAAACAAATTATAAGGAAATGTGTAGAACTCTAAAATGAGTGGATGAATTTTGATATGGGAAACTAATGGTTTTAGAAATTGTGATGGAATCTATAGAAAAAATTCATGTAATTCAGAAACACCTCAAGGATTCTCAATGTGCATAAAAATGATATGTCGAAAAATTAAGGAAGAGATTAGAGTTTCAAGATAATATAATTTTTTCCCATGATGTCACACTGGAATATAGATATAGATTTTGAATGAAGGGAAACATTTTCCCACATACATCGGACATATTGGGAGTATGGTGTGTGTTTTATTATTTTCATATCGATTATCACTACCTAGAAATCATACCAATATCCATGATGTCCTTAATGAGTCCTTACAGTGAAATTATATGTCGGACACATCCCATGAACAGAATATTAATGGTGTGATTTTAGAATCTTAATATCCATATGAAGAGGAAATGTTAAAAAAAAATTTATATAAGGTAACATGTGTTGATGTACATGAAAACCGATTTTGTGACGGTCTTGTAGAGAAATCCAACATTTTAATAGGCTACATGGGATCCCGGGAGAATCCATGAAGAATAAGTAACCTCATATAATTTCACAATATTATATAAAATTAAATTTCAAAGGTGAAATTTCAATAATGGGGGAAGAATATAATGTCCCCAAAATATATTAATATATTGAAGAGACTATTTTCTCTCAATAAAATTTTATTAAATTTTATAATAGATGAACCGATAAAATTATTTATAATTCTTAAGAAAATTATACATCATTACTATATGTGGAATAATAAAATCCGTAATAGTAAAGTGATATACATAGAGGAATAATAATTTAATTAAAAAGATCATAGGCCTCAAAACCCCCATGAAAATCAACCCTTCCATAATGATCATTAAAAAGGAAAACAATTTTCATGAATATAATAGAAATTATCAAAGGATTATTAAGAAACATTATATGTGATTTAGTGATTTACGAAGATAGATTTATGTTGTATTTAAAAGGATTTATTACTATTAAATAAGATGAACATTGGAAAATATTGATTATGGGAATTATGATTATTAATAAATAAGGGGTTTGATAATTATTACTGTTTTTGGTGCAGTAAAGTGACTCTTGGGATTAATTTATAATTTTGTTTTTGGAAGCTATATAAATATCATAATTTCAATTAAATATTTTTTGATAAATAAATATGTTTTAAAATCATAGTGGAGTTATCTTATAAAATACATTTATAAAATAAATAAAATCAATGAAGTCCTCGGTATCTTTTTTTATCAATGATATAGTTTATTATATCATAAAATTATATTAATTTAAAATAAATAACTTTATTTAGAAATTAAAATTCCTATATTAATAGAATTATTTTGATAAATACATATAATTTTTTATTTGGTACCTAAAAAATATCTTATAATGAATTTACGGTCATCCTCTAAAAATGTTGATTTTTTGGGTTAAAAATGGAAAATAATATATTTTATACAATACAAAAACAATTACGATATAATTAGGATATGATAATGATTTAAAATTTATTAATATATATTCACAGTTTAAAAATTATTCAACGAATAAACAATACATAATGAGTTTCATTTAGAAACACATGAAACCCCTTGATTTTAACCTTTCTAAAAATTTATATATATGAGTTATACACATATCCCATAAGATTGGATTTTTTAAATTCTTTTAAATTTATTAAAAATATGGATTTTTAATTTATAATTTGATTTTCAACATTATTTAATAAGGTTAATTTCATTTTTGACATAAAAAATATAACATTGTAAAAACATTTACCATGGTATAAGTAAAATAATGTAATTGGATAATGTTAAATGGTAAATTAATACAATACCTAAAAATATAAAAATAAATGGGTGTTTAATGTTTTGAAATGAAGTAAAAATATTTGGAAAAATTACTTTTTATCCATAATAGTTGTAATTGATACAGCCCATTATCATACATCCTTAACTAAAAAATAATCACTATTTAATCACTAAATAAAACCCCTCCTCATGTATAAATTCCCCATTCCCACCCCACCATAAAATTCAAATTATCTAATCAGGTTGTTATGGTCATTTAATCTCTCAAATAGTCCGTCCATTATGATCTCAAGGTCTCAAGTATCCATCATCATGTTTTAAGAATAAAAACATCATGTTAATGGAATTCCCATATTCTCATCTTTCTTCAAAGTAACAATTTTTTATTCCTTATAAATATTACTAAAAATTATTTTATTGAACATTTTATGCCACCCATATTAAAAAAATATTTTTTTATCATTGATAAACTTTTTTTCCCACTCTTTCTTCTATCCTATTAATCCACAATGTATTGTGTCATGTGGTCGTATTAATTTATTGAATTTTTTTATTCTACATTTCAAATTATGATATAGTGAATACCCAAACCTCTTCAATTTATATGGGTATTCACCCATATGTAAAATTTCATATTGATTCCATGATTTAAAATTATGAAAATTAAATTACCTTTTTGTGGGATATAATAATTTAATGATCATTTATTTATGCACTTTCTGTGGAATGGTTTTGTTATGAAACAAATTCTTTATTTTACATGGTTTATTTATGATAAGATTTTTTAAGAACAATGTGGATCTCTTGAATGAATTCATAGGATAGGTGAGCCCTAATAACTATCCAATGCATTAGGTAATTAATTAATCACTGGTTATTACATTCTTTATCCTATTATGGTGAAAAATTGGTGATTATTATTTAGGACACCCTAGTGATAATACCTGGTGACATGCCAATAAAATTTTCATTTTATTGTTATAACCATATTACGATTTCTTTTTTCTTTTTTCTACTATTATATTCAAAACATTCTTATCGTCATTTCCTCTTAATATTCATATTTCTAACATGCTATTTATTTCCTTATTTTATTCCATTGGTGGGATTTTTGTTGACCCCTTTCATTGTTACATGTCCATAGGATATGATATCGGGTAGAAGTAACTTAATATAATTCTATGAAATTTTTTATAAATTATTTTATAATCATGTTTAATTTTTTGTTTTTGATGTATTATGTTTATTTTTTGAAGACATTAAAACACAATATATCCTCTATATTGTTAAATGTTTTACAATGTGATGAAGGGTTTATGAAAAAGTTGTGTATCCATGTTATCTATGTATTTTTTTATAATTATCTAGAACATTACAAAAATATAATATTATGTATATTACTCATTCAATATTGGTTATTTATATTTTATTTATGGATATTGAAGTTTGGGTCAGTTTGACACCTCAATCTCTAGAACCCAGTATGAAACACCCTGTGGTTATAAAAGAAGAACATTATGATATATATAAAATATTAAATAAAACACCAATTAAAGAAGTGAATATAATAGTATAATAATTTAAAATATATTTATTTTTAAATAAATTAAATCTATTTATATCATTCAATGGATTTAACATGAGGTTAAAATAAAACATGACACTATATTAAAATTTTATTATTTATACATTACCACTATAACCTAGATAATAAACAGGGGTATCAATAATAATAACTAAATTAATAAATCCTTTTTGTTTACACATTTATAAAATAAATTCATTGGTTATCTAATTAATATAAATTAAATTTGAATCATTTGAATCTAAAAGAAAAGATTCATAAAAACTATGTTTTTAAAAAAGGTGGTAAAATTGCTTTAGGAACAAATAATTTAAAATTTATATTTAACCTTTTCAAAAAATTTATATAAAAAATATATTAATTATTATAAATTATAAGACATAATTAACTTTTGGATAGTTTTTTATAATTTTCTAATATGTTTCATTTTTTAATACATAGAGAAAATAATGAATTTGTATTGAAAACAACCATTTCATTTAAGTTATTTATAATTCTAAATTATATTTTAAATTGATTTTAATTTAAAATTAGTTTATTTATATTTCTATTAAATAAATTTAGGTTATTTTAGTCATTTTTATGTTGAATTTTGATATAAAACATTTCATGATTTTGACTGTTTTCTCATCAAAAACATACTTTCTTGTCACATCAGTTTGACTACACTTAAATAAAAAAATTCAATATAAGATAATGTAATATGGAAATATCTGATTCCATTTATTGAATAATTTTAATTTATAATATTTTATAAGGTTATCTTAATTTTTTGACAATAATTATTATTTAAAAAATAATCATCATTTACCATAGGTAATTTAAAAACTGATTTACTAAAGGGGGTAAACTAAGATGAAGAGGGTTAAAAATGACCCAAAAAAATATCCATCAAAATTTTTTTATCCCTATTTTGACCATATAATGTATAATTCATAATAATACTCCATTTTGAACCTTGTTTCAAGTCAAAAACACTCTTATACATTTTTCTTATCAAGAACGAAATCTATGCCACACACCTCAATTTCAAAACACATCTCCATCCCCTATATTCATAACACCACCAAACAATTTTTGTTTAGCTGATATATAAACAAATAATATCCAGACATTGTTCCACAAATCCTATAATCTATTTATATTATAAATCCACTATAATAATACATAATTTATAAACATAAATAGGTGTTACAAGATGAGGTAAAATTCATAAAGATGTATTTTTTAATTTTCCTACATGCGAATAATATTATTTATTTATAAATAAATAATATAGCAATTATCCCCAAAATAAAAAGTTGTTATTATGTTTTTTTTAATGTCTCATATCATTATCCTCTTCCCTCAAATGTGAAAAAATAATACCACACATGTGTACGATGAACTAATACCTCATGAACCAATGTGACACATTATCCAAAAACATGTCTCATGATTGTTTATGATATTGGAAATAATGTATATATATGATATTTATAAAATCAATTTATAAATTTTTTCCACTAGAGTGCGCCTCATTGTTCCCACATGTTGGGAGGCTCCACTCGACGGTTGGTGTTTTTGCCACGAATTACCACATTCCAATGGTGGGAGGCATCGAAAACCTATTGAGGTATGTTTTCTCTTTGACCGAAACAGTGAGATAAGATATCAGTTCCACCATCTGTGGATTACTCCACAAAACACATTACCTATACATGGTCTCCCTTATAGATTAATTTTTTGATGATTTAAAATTTTCCTGGTTCCATATCATTATGGATACCAGTCAGTTACACTACTTCAGTCAGGACATTCTAGAAGGTCATGCCCGGGAAGCAACCTTTGGTTAGAAGAATCGTCACATTGGGCATCGCGGACATGTATGGACACTAAAACACTGGTACAACTAAATTTTCCTTTATGATGTGGTGGAAGCCTAATGAATCCCATGTCAAATTCACAGAACTATATGTTGGAGGAAGGCCTTAGTGGTTTTCCTCGACATCCCATGTTTACCACGAGGTAAGACTTGAGTTTAACATCAATTAAGAACAGATTAGACTGATCAGAGCACTGATAAGATGGAATCAGATTGGAAACTCCATAAGAGGGAGATATTGTATGGTTTATTAGATGGACAGATCATAATTCCCAATGATGTTGGATCCAGGATTGTGTGTCCTAGAAAAAGGAAGATTTCACTCCAAAAGGGTTAATCTGGACACTAAAAAGGGAATTTCAGAATGGATACACCCCTAAAAGGTGAAACAAATTTTTTCCATTAGCTGGGATTGAACCTTAAGGAGGACTCCCATGTACCCTATGTAGAATAGATGGATAAAAATCCATGTAGTTCTCATGGGTGGTGTAGAGATTACACATGGATAGCTACCCATCACACGAGGGGCGCTCATGGATGTATGAATATGGATCATATGGGTCATTTTCAAGTTTATCATCCCAATTTGTACTAGGAGTACTGAGGAAGTGGGTGGCATGACATTACCATGATATAGTGACCCTAGTAAGAATTAGGATGGATGATGGAAGAAGTTCATAAGGATGAAGATGAACGGGATGAAGCTGATAAGAATTTGATGCTATTTGTGTTGGGATTGAACCCTTGGGAGGATTCCAACTTATCCCCATGATAGGGAATCAATGGCCACATAGTTTGTTGGGGTGAAGGGAAACTTGAGGACGCAGCTTTTTAGAATGGAGGGCATGGACAGGGACCTGAATGTTGTAGAACCTTCATGTTGTGGCATTATCTTTCCAAAACACAAAGGATAGAGGGTGAGTAAAGCATGGGATATGAGAGATAGGATTTGCATCATGGAGACTAACAATGTATCATTCACCAAAAGTGAAAACATAAAATAACATGTTGTTCATGATATGGAATAAATTATGGTGTAACAAAAATACATAGACTCGGAGGCATGTTCTGGATTACACATGGTTAGCTTCCCATCGCAAGAGGGATATTGTTGTTTGGATAGGTATTATTATGTTTTTGGTGTTTACGCATGATTAAATAGCCTAGGAAAATGGGACATGTGGTTGGTGTGTACACAAAGGACAATGACCTGAATAGATGGATCAAAATACCCCATGTCTCGAACCATCCCAAGTACCCTAGTAACCCGATAACCGAGCCGGCCATGACATAGCCCGAAGGGAGTTCCCAATCCCCATGGGTCAATGAATATCACCTTTAATCATATAACATTCTAGTGGGAATGATTTTTCTATAAGAATGTGGAAGAAAAATAAAAAAAAAGCAGTATGAATAACAAAATAAACTCCACTCAGGGTGATGTAACAGAATACAACAAACATATAAAGCCCAAAGTACTACATCCCATGTACTAAATGGGGAAAAAACTCCAAGGTCCGTAAGGGAACAACTCACCAAGACCCAATCTCAATAGCTAAATCCACATCTAAGATATCGCTTCCTTTTTTCACAAACTAGGAAGAAGAAAGACTACAAATACCCAAAGAAAAAAAAGTATGGTGTGAGCCTAATCCTAGTACGATACCACCAAAGATTCCATAACAGATGAAAAATATATATTTTCCAAATAAAAACATTATATTTTGAAATAAATGGGTTTGTAAATTCAAAATCATATATAAACAAATCATGTTATACATTTTCAAAATGATGGAAAAATAATTTAAGCAAAGTCATTCAAATGATGGAATTTTTATAAAAGAATGTCTTAAATAAAAAGTTTATATAAAACAATTTTAGTAAAATAATAAGGCATGTGAGAAGTTCAAACATTGGAATACATTTATATCTCAAATATAAATAAACAAGCCATCAACATGGTCATCTTCCAAAAGGTATGATAGTAATAACCAGCTATTGGATTCTAAACTCTCTATGTGAACTCAGCAAAATGTGTATACACACATCCCAATGACATTGGCCAAAGGAGACTCGTCACCAACCCATCAGGGATGTGACCTACCGTATGTATGTTTTAGAACATTTTCGTAGCATAGTGTGTATCCAAATAACTCACTATCTACCAGAGGATTGTAAGTTCTCTTATATGATGGATAACCTATTTTAAGACATCTTAAAAATACAATCAATCCCATCATTCCATTTCATAGTGAGAATTTTATTATATTTAAAAACAAAATATTTTCATATTCAAAAACATGCCTTTTCCAGAAGATAAATCCAATAGGTTTCTATAAAATTATTTTAAGCCATTTTCACATGTTTGAAACCCATTCAAAACCAATTTCATCGTCACATAGTTTATGTACACAATTAAACTAAACAATTTAATTGATATTATTTCCATAAAATCAAAATATTAAATTAATCAATTAAATCAACAAATTTTCATAAACACACCCAATTCAATGGAATTAGGGGTCTTCCAAATTCCCATGCAGGAACCAGTTCAAATATCTAGATTCACTATAATCAATTTTTTATCAATTTAACTCAAATAATATTTGGGCAATTGAATTTAAATCAAAAAATGAAATAAATCAAGAAATATAAGGATAATCAATTTTCATGATGAGAAATGGACAACCAACCACAAGGTTGTTGATGTCAAGGACAATGATAAACCACCCTGAATGGTTTAATACCCATCCTCGTGACAATATTATCTTAAGCGTCAACACACCAATGTTTGACATTCATCAAGGGTTCCTAAAACCAATACCATTAATTATATCTCAAAAGAAAATAAAATATCACAAGAGAAGATAGTTTCACTCTTATGAATAATTTTCCAATTATGGAAACACATTACATGTGATAATATCATTTTATCCCTCATGAATAATTTAAAATTATCGATTAAAATATTACATGTGATGATAGATTCTCTCTCCTAGAAAATTCTTAAATTATTATTTTGATTATCACATGTGTTGATAGTTCTAATCACATTTATAAAATTACATATTATCATTGTATGTCAATGAATATGATCACAATATTTTCCTCAAAATAATTTTATACCTCATTTGATATTATAATATCATTAAAATAAAGTGATAACACATGTACTGGCCCTTTATAAATATTAATTGATAATTTAAATAATTATACTTCGATAAATTCATTTAATAATTATGAAATGGAAAACTCATGATTTTCTCATTATTATTAATTTTAATTATAATTTAATAATTATATATAATTATTATTTCTAAAAAAGTGGGAATTATTATTTAATGATTCTTTATAATTATTATTATATAAATCATAATTAATCTTTGATAATCTCATTAAAATTATTATTTTATTAGTTGTTGCAATTATCATTTGAAGACTCGTAATAATTATCTTTTGAAAAAATTATTTGAAAAGAACCTTTTAAAATGTGGAAAATCATATTGAATAACACACTTATTAATTCAAATAAAAAATATGATTTAGGTTCATATCAACAAGACGAGTCCAATGACACCGATGGTGCATAATTCTGACAAATAACATAGAAGTTATTGAATTTAGAAGAATAGAGTAAATAATTGAAAATAAAAAATAATAAATAATAATAGGTAAATAAATAAAAAAAATAAAACATAACTTATTCCACCAGACACTACTCGTCACCCCTCCATTGAAGGTTCATCTGCTTTCTAAGATCTATCATGAAACGATCGGGAAAGGAGAGAAGCGAAACAATTAGTGTAATGAATCTGATCAAATTGACCTACACCCATGATGAAATAGGTTCGGCTATTTCAATGAAACCCACAATGCATTGGAAATAATAAATTCTAAAACCTCTATTTAATCTAGGTTTCCACCTAAAATTGATGGCATACTTGATAATTTTACTCATTTAATGTGTTCATGTATTTTCTTTTGCATGGAAATGGGTTGCAATTGTGTTTTTTTTGGAATTAAACCGGCATATCAATAATGGAGTTTTATTGAAGAAGATGAGTGAACAATGCAAACAAAATTAAATTCTTTAAATATATTTATTATTTAACAAAAATTAAATGATACCAAAATATAGTTGTAAATAAACATCATACTCTCTCTAATGTAAACACCCCATTCCAGACCCAACGGTGGTCTCAGATTTCTTAAACGATTTGGGGTTTTAGATATATAAATGATTGTTTAATAAAAACACGGAATAATTAATTAATTAATATAGAAAGTGTTATTTTTTGTGATAGAGGCATCTGAACACCTGATGTGAACATATGATATACATTTTCATGGGTAAACCCCTCATTCTGGACCCATCGATGGTCTCAGATTTCCCATACGATGCACCTTTTGAGAGATATTTAATTTTTAATAAATAATATATTAAATTTTATTTAAAAACATTAAATCATAAACGAGATATCCAAATGTCTGATTCCTTCTAATGTTATACCCCTTCTTGGGTAAACACTATATTTTGGAAATAATAGTGGTCTCATATTTCTCAAAAGATGCACCTTTTTGTAGTTATTTAAATATTTTGAATAAAAAATGCGCAGTTAAAATATTATATTTAATTATTTTATTCTGACTTCACTGTGTATTTTCTGTCCTCGGAAACTCATACGTACTCAGTGTTTAACTCATAAAATATTTAATTGAATATTTTGGATTATTAATTCGGCATTTTACTATTCCAGTATTTGTTTAACAAAAACACCACTTTTCACTGATAAATTTTTTTCCCACTTATTACATTTTTAATTAACACAAGGGAATTTAGGAATATCTAAATTGTAAAAGGATTTACAATTTCCCAACCATAGAAACATTCTTCCCCCAAAAAGCTTACGAAAATCCTCCACATCAAAAAGACTAGGCCAATACAGTCTCATTAGTGCCTCCATTTACCACTTCTCATGAGAATCAGAACCATGCTACCTTAGTACACAAACAAGAGGAATCATCCTCCCACTAACTACCTTTGTCTCATAATTAACAACCCTGACAGGTCATTGAGTCACAGATAAATCTGATTCAATCTCAAGATCACTCCATCTCAAAACTTGAGATGGATCAGAGATATACATTCATAGCAATGATACAAAGAACTTGATATGTATCAACATCAGTTCTGGTTGTAGTGCTATAGAGTGAGAAACTTTCCCCACCGGACCAACAACCTCAAAAGTTCCCACAAAATGAGGAGCAGGTGTCTCTTTCCTCCCAAGCTGTTTATGACCGAACCAGGGAGAATCCATCAAGAATTAATGGTCACCAAAACTACCACTTCAATTCGTAGAACATATTAGTGATTCATGGGTGAAAAACACATTGGAAATTATATAAATCCCCTAGTATATCCTTCCTTGTCACTAACTTTGCAACACAATGGTTCTGATAACACATGACAATCTCATTAGAGAAAATCCACTAGTTATCGGTCTACCTGCCATAAAGAGAGTCTCTAATGTTAACAGCATTCATTAACATGTCTTTGTTCTCCATGAATCATCTCTTGAAGAGAAGATATCATAGAACCATCAGATTGCAGGGTGGATAAAATCGGCACCACCCAAGGTGACACATATGGGTGAATAATTTCTTTCTCAGTAAGATAATCTAATTGGGTCTTTAGTTCTTTCAATTCAAATTAAGCCATTTGATATGAGTGAAAATAAACTGGTTGAGTACCATAAATTATGTCAATAGAAAAATGAAGCTCCCTTACTAGTAAAAAAAACAAGAGAATCCAGAAGGAAACAATTCCAGAAACTCAAAGATGATTGGAGGGATATCACCACCCAAAGAATCTCGATCGAGAAAAAAATTAAACATTGATATCAATTTCCCCAACTTCGTATAAGAAGGTCTAACTCTGCTCGAACTTAGGACTCATTATCCGTAAAATACAAGAGGCACACCACTGGTTGTAGTAAGTTAGACCGGTCAAAGATAACAAGCAATCGATGCTTTATATTTCCAATAATTCAATCCATCCCGAATGTGACGTCATGAGGTTCCATGTTGATTACCAGAAAACTCCAATAAAACATGACATCTAATAGAGAGAAGAAACAACAAGGACTAGAGAGACAATGCCCTCTCTTTGCCCAATGTGTTTTGTAATATCCACTGCACAAGATAAAATCTCCATAGCATGATTAATCCAATTAACAGTATAGTATGAAATAAATGAGTGATATGCACTAATATCAAAAAGTGTAATCACTATCCACAATTCTATAGTAATGGTACCACTCGTGATCGTTGGACCAGTATCTTCTTTATCTAGAGACTCTTCCATTGCATGAAAAAGCATCACTCCAGATGTCTGTGGCTGGAACCCTTTTTCACAAGAAGCATTTGATTGTCCATAATTTTTAAAGGTGTCGATGATCATGTGTCGCAGAATGGAGTGGTAAAGTTTTGGAATAACTTCTACAGGTTCCCCAAACATCCACAAGAGCGACGATTTTTTTAGCCTACTCAATATTGAATAACTCCATAGCTTTAGAAAAATCCATTGACTCTGGATAGAGCTATTCTATGAAACCAAAGTAGATGTCCTTCAAATATAATCCTTCATGTTTATTTTCCATCACTATTTTGTCCCACCATCTCCATATTGGTCCCTCTAAAACGAAGGTGGAACACTTCAAATTTATCTCGTCCGGTGTCTATATGAACTAAAACAGATGTTCTATCTAGCCCAACGATTTCTTAGAATGTTCAAGATCATTTGAGCTTTTGTAACTAGTGATTTCTATTGAATGAAAAAATAAGATTTGTTTTGATGAGAATCCCCCAGGATCCACAAGTGGTGCCATAATGAGGACTATAGGTGGTTCCTATTCCAGAGCATGGACACTTCACACAATCACCTCAACTAGGATTGGATCCACTGGAGGATTCAATCACTAATGATCAGTAGTATCCCATTCCTGGATCTGATTAGCACGTCTTCTTAGAAGTAGGATGTTACACAACATTAACAGATAATATGGAATACATTAGATAATGATCTTAAATAGAAACAAGGGAAACCAGATACCGACCAGTAGAACATAAATGATCTGGATTTCACTCAATCTCAATCAAAATAGGAAAAAGACTATAACTAATTCACAAGACTTCTTTCCCTAACCACCCCTAGTGACTTAAGGTTTACTATACTGATAGATGTCTAGACACTCAATCGCAACTACCTCCTATGTCCCGAAAAGAATAAACATATTCATACTGTCATCAGGGAAAGATGTTGTCCTTGCCTTCGATACAACTTTTTCACGAACCTGCCCGGGTACCCTGGTAACCCAATAACTAGGCTAGGCCTGAAATAGCTCAAAGGGTGTTCCTGATCCCCACATGTTGGTGAATATCACCTGGCATCTTATAACATATATGTTAGAATGATTTTTCCAAAAGAACACAGAATCAAAAGAATACAAAGTATAATGAATAACAAAAGAAACTCCACTCAGAATGATTTACTAGAATACCACATGGCATAAAAATCCCAAAATACTACAACCCATTTACTAAAAAGGGAAAAACAACTCCATGGTCCCTAAGGACACAAATCAACAAGACTAATGTTCAATAGTTTGAACCACATCCAAGAGATCGCTTCCCTTTTCTTGAACATTAACGAAGAAATACTACAAACACCCAAAGGAAAAAGTAGGGTGTGATCCTAAGACAAGTAGGATAGCACCAAAGATTCCATACCAGATTCCTAATATATATTTTTCAAATAAAAACATTCAATTTTCAGATAAACTTGTTCGGAAATTCAAAAGTATATTTAAACAAGACATGCAATAAATTTTCAAAATGATGGATTAATACATTTAGATAAGGCTTTACAAATAATGGAATATTTCTAAAATAATGTCATAAATAAAACATTTACATAAAACCATTCTACTAAAATTAAAAGGCATATAATATGTTTAAACACTGTCATACATTTATCTCTCCAATATATGTAAACAAGAAGAAAACAGGGTCATATGACAAAAGGTACGATAGTATTAAACTGATATAGGATTCCAAACTCTCTATGTGAACTCAGCAAAATGTACATACACACGTCCTAATGACACTGGCAAAAATAGACTCGTCACCAAGCCATTGGGGATGTGACCTATCGTAAGTATGTTTTAGAACTTTGTTGTAGCGTAGAGTGTATCCAAATAAATCACTAACTACTATAGGCTTGTATATACTTTTACATGATGGGTGAACTATTTTAAGACTTCTTAAAAATATGATCAATATTATTCTTCAATTTCATTGTGGCAATTTCATTTTATTTATAACCAAAACAGGTTTTATTAAGAAACATGCCTTTTCACAAGATAAAACCAATATGTTTCTATCAAATCATTTTATTTTATTTTCACAAGATTGAACCCCATTAAAAAAATCTATCATCACTCGATTTATTTACACATTAAAATTCATTATTTAAATTAAAATCATTTCCATCAAATACAAACATTATATTTAACAAATTAAATTAGCAAATTTTCATAAACACACCCAATTCAATGGAATTGGGGGTTTTCCAAATTTTCATTCCAAATCCATTTCCGTTATCTCGATTCACTAGAATTGATTTTTTTATAAATTTAATTGAATGAACATTTGGGAATTTGAATTTAAATAAAAAATAGAAATAAATCAAGTAATTCAAGGATAATCAATTTGGATGATCAGAATGGAACCACCTACCACAAGGTTGTTGTTGTTAGTGGTAAAGATAAACCACCATGAATGGTTCAATACCCCTCCTCATGATGATATTATCATAACCGTCGACACACTAATGTTCGACGTTCATCAAGGGTTCATAGAACCAATACTAGTTATTTTTTCTCAAAAGAAAATAAAATATCACATGCCATGATAATTACTCTCTCTTAAATGATTTTCTAATTATGGAAAAACATTACATGTGATAATATTATTTTATCCCTTATGGTTAATTTCAAATTATCTATTAAAATATTACATGTGATGATAGCTTATGTCTCCTCGATAATTCATACATTTTCATTTTGATTATCACAAGTGATGATAGCTCCAATATCTTTGATAAAACACCAAATTTTCATTTCATGTCAATGAATATGATCACAATATTTTCGTTAAAATAATTATAAACCCAACTCGATATTATAATATCTTTAAAATAATACGACAACACATGTGGTAGTCCTTTAAAAGTATTCATTGATAATTTAAATAATTATTCTTAAATAAATTATTTTAATAATTATCATATAGAAAACTCATGATTATCATAGGATAATTCATTGTAATTATCATCTAATAATTATTTTTAAATATCATTTCAAAAAAAAAGTTGGAAAATCATTAGACGATTCTTGATAATTATTATTTGATAAAACATAATTTATCTTTGATAATCTCAATAAAATTATTATTTGATAGGTTGTTGCAATTATCATTTGAAAATTCTTAATAATTATCTTCTGATAAATTTATTTAAAAAGAACCATTTAAAATTTTGAAAATCATATTGAATAATACACCACTGAATTCAAATCAAATATATAATTTAGGTTTTCCTCGTTAAGACGAGTCCAATGACACCAATGGTTCGTAATTCCGACCAATAACATATAAGTTATTGAATTTAAATGAATAGAAGAAATAATTGAAAAAAATAAATAATAAAAGGTAAAAAAATAAAAAAAATAAAACATACCTTCTTTAACCGTACACAACTTGTCGCCCCTCCATGGAAGGTTCATCCGTTTTCTTAGATCTGTCTAGAAACGCTCGGAAAAAGATAGCAGTGACCACATTAGTGCAATGAATCTGATCGAATTGACCAACACCCATGGTGAAATAGGTTCGACTGTTTCAATAATACCCAAAATGAGTTGGAAATCATAACTTCTAAAACCCCTATTTAGTCTAGGATTCCACCAAAGATTGATGGAGGACTTGTTAATTTTAATACTTTAATGTGTTTATGAATATTTAGGGTTGAAACGAGTTAAATTGGTGTTTTTTGGAATACAACCGGCATATCAATGGTGGAGTTTTGTTGAAGAAGATGAGTGAACACTGAAATCATTTTTTTATTTCTTTTAATTTATTTAATTATTTATCAAAATTTAAATGATACTAAAATCCCATTTGGAATAAGTGTCATATTCTTTCTAGGGTAAACACCCCATTTTGGACCCAAAGATTGTATTATATTACTCAAACGATGATCATTTTGAGAGATATTAATTATTTTTTAATAAAAACTTGTAATAATTAATTATTAAATATAAAAATGGTTATTTTCTTCTGACCAAGGCATCCAAACACATAATGAGATCAAATTTTATAACTTGTGTAGGGTAAAATCAACATTCTGGACCGATCAGTGGTCTCACAATTTCCATAAGAATAACAATTTGGGAGATATTTAATTTTTAATAAATAATATATTAAATATTATTTAAAAAAATTATCTCACGAGCGAGAAATTTAAATTTATGTCACCTATGAATGTGGTACCCCTTATAGTGTAAACACCATATTTCAGAAATAATAGTTTTCTTATATTTCTCAAATGACACACCACATCGGATTTATTTAAATATTTTGAATAAAAAGTGCACACTTAAAATATTCTATTTAATTATTTTATTCCATCTTCACTGAGTCATTTTAGAACTCCGAAACTCATATGTACTCTGAGTTTAAATCATAAAATATTTAGTGTAATATTCTAGAGTATTAATTTGGTGTTTTACCATTCCACGACATGTTTAACAAATACACCATTTTTTCATGATAAAACACTTTTTCCCCTTATTACATTAATAATTAACCCAAGGGAATTTAGGAATATCTGAATAGTAATAGGATGTTACACCCTAAGGAGGTGATCTGGTTGATGTGTCCCAAAAAGGGAATATATTTCATTTGGAGGGTACATCTATAGAAGGGATCACTAATGAATACTATTAGTTCGTTTTGAAACTCAAGAATATGTCATGCATACCATATATAGAATACTAGGATCAAAACCCACTTAGTTGAGTTATATGATACAGTTTAACGTTTTGCGGTAAGAGGGTGAAACGACGTGAAATGTTCAAGATAGGTTGATTATAGTGTTGAACCTCGATGAGGAATCCTTCGTAGCCTATATTGGATATAGGTATCGAAGTCCACAAAGATTGGTTAGAGATATTTTATGGGGATTATGAACAATTAGCATCCCAAATAGGTGTCTTGGTCATTGCATTCTAAAATCTAATAGGAGTCATGCTTGGGGTGAGAAACAAGTGGTAGTTTCATACATAATGATAATGTCATGAAATTTGAGTTCATGATGGATAATGTGGGGCTTTCTTGTGGATGGAGGCCAATGGAGATGGAGATTGGGACTTTATCTATGTTGTAATATTGGGGAGTTTTTCAAGGTGTATGAGGTGGATATTGTCATCATACAGGGGGAATCCTATCATGTTTGGGTAGGGAATATGCAGAGACTGGCCGAGGTGTGCATGGCTACAATGTGAAGAGGGGGAGGGGGATAGAGAGGGTACTAGTTCCCATCCCCTTCAAGGTCCTCTTGTTCATGTCACTTATTTTATGTTCATAGTTTAATGACATGTGTCGAGGATGTAGTTTATTGGTAGTTTAATGTTCTGTATCTTAGACAATATGGACTCACTCCTCACCCCTTTGACATACATAACTTGTTCCCTTTAACCCATGGTGAAGGGATGACACCAGTAATTCCCAGTGTCAACATGGATGAGGAGTGGTCAATTAAGGGGTCTATGTTAACATAGATATGCAAAGGGAAAATATATTTTAGCATACATATTCCAAAAATAATAATATAGGGAAACACAACACGAAGCACCACATGAGTTTCTAGGAAATCAATGTGTGCATGCCTAAAGGCCACACAGATGAAGATAACATAATATAGGGTGTTCTTCTCATGATAAGGATAAACATGGTTCCATAGGGTAAAAACAACACATGTATTACATTGTAATAGGTTCATTCATGATCGAAGTCATGCATGCAAGATGAGGGGTTATGGTAAAAAACACCACAAAAGGGTATTATTATATGCAAGAATGATCATTTATATGAAATTTCCTTGGGATAATAATAAATGGATGACAGTCATGCAAAATTTGGCCCACCAAAAGGAGGATCCCTGGGAGACCAGTCATGTGAGTTCCAGTACCATGAATCCAAGTCTTTTATGTGGTATAAGACTGTTTTTTTACATCACAGGACTGACAATAAATATTCTTGAGAACCATTCTATAAGGAGGCGGTACCCTTTTATGTATAGGTGAAATTTTTTTTGGCGGTGTTCAAGGGGGCATGTGTGGAAATGAAAATTTGACATCACATTGGTCATGGATGTTTCTTAGAAATGACATTATTTCATGCACGCAAAGATTTTTTCTTTAGCGTAGCTCACATGGCCATTTTTTGGGACCTCAACTAGAGGGATTCCATTTCATGTCACATTGATCACATAATAATCTTGTGTGTAGATTTCATTCTTGTGCACATCCTTCAATTCACGAGTGAACAATCCTTGGGGAACTCATGATCACTTAATAATCCAAAATATACCACTGGATTGATCAAATATTCCGATTCAGGGCCTTTGTTAGAATTCACTCCGAAATACCCCATAGGAATCAGAGCTGAATGGGAACCAGAATGTCGAGTTCCATGGGTAACACAGAAAATAATTGTACATTTCTGATGGATCATGCAAAAAGGTTGACCTGGCACACAAACCTCTTGCACGCACAAAGAATAAATGGCCCATGCCGATAAATTTGGGGGGTCCATACATTTAATTTATAATACATAATTCATGTTTCTATCATTATATAATGAATATATACTCTTTTTGAATGATCATTAATTGTGTGTGTGCATACGTGCAACTAATGGTTCATTTACTCCACAATCAGATCTTGCGCACTTCAGACGTAGCTGGAATTCTTGCACACCTATCATCAATATCACGGAAAACAGCTTGTCTTTCACCCCAACCCTTGATATTTTCATTTGACCAATTAGGTGTTTGGTAATTATTCAAGATAGCCACCAAATATACCACAATAGAGATGTATGCGGTTGACACTGCTAGAAGAGACAAAATGATTGGAAACACCCAAATTCATCTTGAAAGAAGTGTTTTATTCGTCAAACAGATTCTCTTAGTCCAGCTGACCAAGGATCAAAAAGATTATGTCTGGAGTGATAGACATATGATACGTAACTTTGGCCTTTTGTTCGAGGACTTTATTATAGGATTTGAGACTGATATGCCACTGTGATGGGTGATGCGTGTGGATATCCTCCAGTAATACAACATCATGAATAATAATCACCCTACTAGAGAAACCCAGAACATAGCTATTTGCATCCTAAATCTGAAAATCAGGACATTCTTAGGAAGCAAACCAGTCATGAAGGAATATCCATCTCACTATTCGAGCACATTTATTAGAAGTAGGAATGATGAGACTAAGGTCTTGCAATAATATTGGAACATCAGGTTTGGGGGAAATTTTATAAGTGAGAGGTCATGGGGTACTGGGTACCCCGAATATGAGTGATGTTTGGAAAATATCTACGATATATCATGTTATTTGATGTTATGTGGACATCACAATTCCATTTATACCATCAATAAGACCTTGTTACAGAGCTCTTCAAATGGTGGTCCCCTAACACAAACACATTCCACCTCCACTAGGGATAGGATGGTATTATCCTTTGGGACATCCACTACATTAGAGGAATCCCCTTAGAAGGTTACCAATATGATGAGTTCCTTTAGATGGATAATATTTGGGGATATAGGAAACCTACGTCCATTTGGACATAGTACCTTTTTGATTTGGTGAAGTATAATCTAGGAATAAAGTACAGTGTGAAAGAAATATCATATATATACTAGATTGGTTGGTTTTTGTAGAGGATAAAGGTTTTGAAAATTCTATTCAGAGGTAATTACTGACGAGATGTGTCTTATAGGGGTAAGAGATTTCATATTGAAGGGTACATGAAGAAGGTGAATACCAATCATTAGAATTTAGTTTAATTAAAATATAGGTTATGAAAAATCATTTTACTAGGTTACTTACTACATTCTTGAGTGGGTTACTGCTTCTAGTAAGAGGCACAGGGATGGGAGTCCACCTAGGGACATTAGTGATGGTCACAGTAATGGTAGCCAACTAATGGGGAAATCTTAGAGTGCCTATTTTGGCCACGTTGTATGTCATCTTGAAACGCATTTCTAGAGGCATTATGCCTAGGATAATCTTGGGAATGTTTCATATCATTCATGGTTCGGTCGCTGCTCACTGTGGTGGATATGAGATTCCAAACTCTATTTGTCCCGCAGGCGATGGCCTGTGACCATGTTTGTGTCATAGTTATACAATTTAGACATTTTTCCTTAATGATGATGGGATAAAAACTCAAGATTAGAAAACATAAAAACATTAAATACCTCACTTTTTGGAACCCAGTTATCCAGATGATGGATGAAAGGTGAGTCCCACTAGTGTAGAAGGAATATTTGAAAAGAATAAGGGGTGGTGTTCTAGTTAGATGAATCAATAGAATGAAAATTTGTGAACCCAATGATCCATCATATATTTTTAGATAGTTAGGGTGAATAAAACAGATGATAAAGAATGATTATATAGAATTCAGGGAGAGACGACGTCCCTTATTCCATTAAAAATTATCGATCATGTTTATAACTACCAAATATGGTGATATAATTACTTTTCCTCCTACTGATGTTTACATTGGCCTATTAACAAAATATGCTAATCATATGGTGAAATGTTATTGTGAGATGATTCTGTGGAAATTATTTTGGAAAATCAATGCAGTGAGTGTAGAGTATGAGTGATAAGGGAGTAGGGTGGGGAGCGATATTATAAGTAATCCGAGGTTTGGGATAGCAGATGTTGGAACCTCAATGATAGGATCATCATGTGGTGTGGTTATGCCTACACCCTCTGAAAGAATGTGGTCTCATGGGAGGCTTCATGAACTAGATAGTGGTCTCCTTAGTAAGAATATAAGGCACATAATTTAACATACTATAGACATAGTTTTCTATGCACTCTGGTTGACCTAAAACACCATACACTAGTCAATAAGACATAATGACATATTGAAAGAATTGATGCGAGATGATATCCAATTTCTTGAAATTGTGCTCAACTAGGGTAATGAAAAAGTAAACATTCAATGGTGATACTCATATCTGATGTCCATGGATTTTTATGCATGCCAATAGGGGAGGAATGAAGAGCTACATATCCTAATGGAAGTGATGTGGGGTCGTAAGCATGACCAGGAAAAACTAACATCTGGGGATGTTGATAGTGAGATAGAAAAATAATAGATAGAAGTGGGAGAAGAGGGGGAAGAAGAACTAGAAGAATATGGAATGGATGTGAAAGAAGAGAAGGCTGAGGGGAAGGGGACAAGAGGAAATGGGATTCCATGAATAATGTCTCATCAACAAATCCATCACGAGATATGTGAATTTGTAGGCTCTAATATAGAACAATCTGATAACCTAGAGGTATGTATGATCTCCTATTTCTTATGTCCAATACCACATTCATTATTATGATCCATTGACTAAACCATACCATGTTTAAAAATGTATTGGGGATAAGGTAGCTCCCCTTATGAAGGGTGAAAATGTACAAATTGATGTGGAAGGGAATATCACTAAACCCTCATCTAGGACTGAGTGAGGTAGAAGACAACCAATGTATGATGAATATAGGGGACCAACCACTATTTAAGTGGTTAGTGGTGGGAAAACCAGAGGGGATAATGTGACAACCTTATAATCTAAGGTTTTCCTACCGTCTATAAGGATCTGATGCCTATAATTAAATTTACAGTGAAGAGGGATGTCCTATGGTGGAAGCTCTATAGTGGCTCAAGCAGTGGATACTGTTGTTGTTGGATCATGTAATTATATACATATAGAACCACATCTATTATTTGAGAACATGGCTGACAAGGCTACTAATTCCATATGAAGTGATCGAAAAATTGGAGGATCTAAAAACTATTGAGTCTAGGAAATATGTGGGAGCCATGATAGGGATTACGCTTGTCCATGGAGAACTGACCATTCAAACTGTTCTAGACCTAGCACCCACTGGGTATGAAGTTGCAGCCATAGGAGAAGACCCTACTTGGGAGGAGCCTAAAACTTGAAGAGGAGATGTTTCTGAAGAATATATGATTGAATAAGGTTACTTGAATGTCATAGAGGCCACCCCCTTAGAGAAAATTCCATAGGAGGATCCTATCACTACAGTTTTAATTTTTCATATGTACCAGCCTGCAGATACTGAGTAGATTGACAATTTGGACCTTTATTCTATCGAAGGTCACTACATGATACGACGCAAGGAATAAACGTTTGTCAAATGCTTCATTGATCAACAAAATGCAGAATGGATGACTCGAATGGGATCACTTAACATGTGTATGTGTTTTATCTACAACAGAATATTGGGTTCATACAATTTTCAATTGATGATTCATGATTATTGTTTGAGGATATATGGGAGAGAAACCAACACTCTTATGAAGGAAAAAATCATAGAATATGAAAAATCCCAATGATGCAGTGATAGAGGTCTAACGCCATGATGAGAAGGAAAATGAAATAGATGAATTCATCATAGGCCAATCCAAGCACAATGAATGATAAAAAGACCAACTAGAGGAAACCCAGTGTCAGACAATGCAAGAATGTCATGAAATGGATAACCTATACGATATGTAGGAATGAATGCAGATCATATCTAATGATCTCCGTTATGCAGAAACTAAATATGAAAGAGATCTCAGTGAGTAGGAAACAACTCTGGAGACTACATGCCAAAAATTGTATGTACATAAAAATTCCATTTAGGGGACTAATCCATAAGGGGCATGTTTTTGTCCTAACGTATGAAACATTTTTTCCACCATGTTTATTCATCATGAATTTCATGAGTGGATTTATTTCCTTCTTATTTGTTTTAATTTCTACATCTCAATTATAACTACATAGTAACTAGAGGTAAACCGTGAAGCTCATGTGAGAAACAGGTTATGTCCATCTAATTATCAACATTTTTGTGAGAGTTTCATCTAACCATAGAATACACATGGACTTCTCTTGTTTAATGACTTCCAAAATTAATCAGATTGATAGAGTATATGAATGTATTATGGGGTTCATAGAGTACCCAACATTCTTTTTCCAATGTGACTTAGTTCATGAGAGGGGTAATTCTAGATGTGTTAGGACCAATTCTAACAATGGGTAATGAGAAAAGAGAATTACGATACCCAAATTTCGAAACACAGTGATGGTATATTGAAAATAGAGGATAACTTTTGACCAAATTTGAAACACAACATCTAGATAATATTGTCCTAAAATGATAACAGAATAATTATGGCCACCACAGACCATATACAAAAACATGGTTCCTAATTTGAAATTTCATCCCTTGTCTATTGGAACGCAGACCCAGGACAGTAGGCGATCATCAAGGCCAAGAAACCTAACTTTTAGGGGGTTCCATCAGACATAAAAAAGGTTGGGGATATGAAATAGAGGACATGTAAATTTCAGAGATGTAGTGAGGGGTAGTTTGAAATGATTCCAACAGTTTTGAAACTACGGAACCATGATGAAAGAAAATTGCGTTGATGTGTCGTTCTAAGACAACATCACTCTTATTTTCCAAAAGGACCTAGCTAGTGTGAATCTCGGATGGTATGCAGTTTTACATCATGAAAATGAGGTTGATAGAATCGTATTCTAGAGTAATAAATTAAATATGATGCATGAAATAGTTTAACATCATATAATCCATACATTTCACATAGTTTATGTTTGTACATCCTGGACTTTGGCCAACTATTTAATGTCATGTTACATGTACTAGGGAGTCCTAGTTTAACATCGTAGAGTTCAAACAATGTTTAGGGGAAAAGGAAAAAAGGGTTAATGAACTTTTGGCTTGATTCAAGGAAAAATTCATGGGAATTATTACGTATCATAAGGGGGAATGAATCAAGCCATACATAGTTTTAGAAATGCAGTAGGAAAAAATTCAAACACAGGGGGGAATACTCGTTGTTAGAAAAATGGAGAATCCTGTAATTTTCATGCAGAATCCTTAAAATTTTCTGTGTAGATTCATAGTTTAATTTCACACATCAATGTACAATACACCCTAATGGACATATATATGTTGTGGTATATATGGTTACTCAACACAAATTATGAGAAAATAAGTCTACATCAAATTGAACAATCACATGGAGGAAGAAGTTGACCGAAAAGGGAAATGAATGTTAATTATTATGTAGTTGGTCCAAAAGGAAATGTGACCATACATCAATATGTATCACACAAGGTTGAGAATCAATCCACAAATAGTTATTGAAAATGACACGGCATTCGACTAATTCCATAGGGTAAATGTCTTCTCCAATGAATAAAACATATGGATCAGAAGATTTTCATTATACGGCCTAGATATAAAATGTGTAGATTAACATCACACAAAAATGATACATGAGATCTTAGTCTATGGTCATAGTCCTCAGAAAATGGGGTAAGACTCATAAAGATGAAATACGTAACACAGTTTTGCAATCACATCCAACCTGAATGAGGAACAATGAGGTCCACAACACATCTCAAATTCCAAAGGGAACATATAAACATAGTTGTCATGATGCCTGAACATTGGTGACTAGTTTAAGACATATATTCCTAGTACAGTTTTTTAGGGTTTAGACCAAAAGGAATTATGGTTATATCATGTGGATAAAAACCATAGCCAGACCCCTAATCACACATGAGCTATATTTGGTGTGGAAATAAGGGAGGATAATATCATTTCATCACATGGAAGAACACAGTAGGGGAAATGAAGGGTGATGTGAGAGATGACCCAACCACATAGGTATGTCCATTCAATACGAAATGGTGAAAGGATGGATGACACTGAATGTGTTGAAATTATTCCTCAGCATAAGTAAGTTAAAAATAATTTGATTCAAGATATTAATATTTAGAGAATAATGGTTTTGTAATTATTATGAAGGATAGTTGTTGACTATATTCAAAGTAAAATATCTGCATCGTGTTATATGAAGTATGGATAAACATCTATGGGTCAGAAGAAAAATGTATTCAAAACATCAGAACATTCTCAGAATATTATTCAAAATACTCAGGTTGTTTGAAAGAAACAGTAGTTGATAGATGATTCCAAGAATCCACACCATTAAGGGGTCCTTCCAGATGAAAATGATGATTTAAACACATATAAAGTGACCCATGAATCGTGGAAATGGAACAAAATCATATCCATATAGAATCCAACTGTATTTTTCCTAATCCTAAGTGCATATGAGAACATTGATGAGGCATAAAAGAGGTCGAAAGCTCTATCTAGTGGTGGAAGACTCACAGAGATAATTTATGTAAAGGGGGAAAATTGGTTTATGAACATATGGTTCGACCTAAAGCCAAAATTTTCAGGAATTTTTATGTATCCTATGAGGGCAGGAATCAAGACACATGTAGTTCTAAAATTATATGTTGTTTAACTTTATATGGTACGGATCAAGTCAGTAAAGGTATCCAAAAGAGGATGTGCATGACGTGGAAAAATAAAATGACTTAATGGAGGAAAAATGATGTTCACACCACACCATCACACACCATACCCAAAGATAACTCATGCCAAGGGGTTAGATAGAATGAGTATAAAACATGGGGATAGAGGTCACGACCCGTCGTCGGGGCCCGTGCCGTGACTACCACAATCCCGCCTTCCATAGGCCAGGGGATGGTGACTAGCACCAAGGCGTAAATCCCGATAAAAAGGGAAGGAATTGCCATTATAATGTAAACAAGAACCATAGAGTAAGCAAGCGGAAGAAGTAAACACTAAGTAAAAGCTGGTACAACAGTAAGTACAGAAAGGTAAAGGGGGCCGGAAATACAAGTCCAACTGTAAAGTACAACTGAAAGGGGGAAAATAGCAACTGAAAAGAAAAGCCGCCGCATCGAGCCATCCTCTGGAAGTCCCACCTGAAGGGTGGGTACAGATAGCCTCCACTGCTCCTCGGGTCCACCTGGCCGCTCCGAGTACATTCCACCCAGTGGTCCACCTCCAGGTACCGTCCTGCTCCACAAACCTCCACCACGATCAGCACTGTCCGTCGTCTGCAACCAACACAACGTAGTGAGGGCATGGCCCGTGCAGGGGTGAGTATAAGCTACTTAGTAGGGACCCCAAGACCCCCAAAGGGGTCCCAGAATCCACAAAGGAAAGATACAATCATGAAGTAACATCCGACACTGCTTAGGTATATGCCCATACATATACCTAAGTCATCAATTCCCGTTCGGCTCCAACATCCGAGCCCAAGAACAACCTAGTCCACACCGGAAAGCAAAACGTAAACCCACACAGGATGGCACAACACAATCCACAAAGGAGAGTAAACTGTAAATCCACACAGGACAGTTCAACACAAGATTCAGCTAACACAGGTATACTTCTTCAAATGACGATAGAGATGATCAGATGTAGCCACTGATTCATCTAAGCCGTCGGACCCATGAAGGATTGGTAGGTACTTACCCCCGCAATGACCTACACAGGATCGATCAGGAAGTTGAACCCAAAGCTATTGGGAAACTCCTTCTCCATCAAGTACAGTGGTTATGCCGCTACAACCAAGCGCTTCACTCTTACCTCAGACTGCTGTAGTACTCCACCTATCGGGTATTGTGGGCCTACTGCTACAACCATGTGCTCCTCCATCGTGGCTCTTCCGCTACAACCAAGCGCTTCCATGTGCCGCTACAACCAAGCACACCTCTGTCGTGGGTCTGCCTCTACAACCAAGCGCACCTCTGTCGTGGGTCCGCCGCTACAACCAAGCGCAACTCTGTCATGGGTCTGCCGCTACAACCAAGCGCTTCCATGTGCCGCTACAACCATGCGCACCTCTGTCGTGGGTATGCCGCTACAACCAAGCTCTCCCCTGTGCCGCTACAACCAAGCGCACCTCTGTCGTGGGTCTGCCGCTACAACCAAGCGCTCCCCTGTGCCTCTACAACCAAGCGCACCTCTGTCGTGGGTCTGCCGCTACAACCAAGCGCTCCCCTATGCCGCTACAACCAATCTCTCTCCTGTGCCGCTACAACCAAGCACACATCTATGCCGCTACCTGTAACACACTGAGTCGTTCGATCCGCAGTCGTCAAGTCTCAACCGGCTCTAGGGTTTTCGCACACAGCATGCTCGTTCCGGGAGGGTCCACTCCAGGAGCTAAGAGGTCGATGCATCAACTGGCATGTAGTCCGGAGTTGATGTATCCCAAGATGTACCATAGTGGTCACTGCCAAAAACACGGAGGATTCCCATACTGTTTTCATCACCGAAGCAGTCGAATCCACCGAGGATCACTGTACAGTCGTCGTCGAAGTCGCAGCCAGCACTAGGGTTCCCGCACACAGCAAGCTTGTTCGGGAGGGTCCGCTCCACGAGCCGAGAGGCTGATACATCAACTGACACAAGGTCCAGAGTTTATGTATCCAAAAGTTCCGTACCGTCAATGGGAACTCAAAGTTGCAGACGGCGCGTTAATCAGACGGCCGGTCTGCGAGATATTGGCTTTTTCGTCCCAGGGGCCCGGTTGGTTTTTAAGGCAAAACCAACCCGACCGCACTCCACCTGTGTCCAAACCTCGGGCGGAGTGAGCCAAAAGATCCGTCTCACTTAGAGGAATCCACCAAAGTCGACGACATGTTAATCGGACGTCCGAAACTCAAGATATGACTGTTTCCGCTCCGAAGGCCCGGTTGGTTTGGTGTACGAACCAATCCGGATGAACCCAAAGTATTCCGAAACCTTGAGTGTAATATACCGAAACGACCGTCTTGATCCAAGGATCGCGTTGCCACTGAAAGCGCGTCAATCGGAGGGCCGTATCTCACGTTACGAGTAAAAGACCGAAAACGGTCCGAAAATGGGGGGTCTGCGCCCGGGCCGTCCCGGACCGACCCCCCCTGGTTCGGTCGAACCGGGTCGACCTGACCCGGTCCGACCCGGCTGGACTCGGTCCGGCCCGGCCGGCCAGCCCGGCTCGCCTCGGCTGAGTGGCCGAGCGACGCGGGGGGGGGGGGGGGTGCTGCCCACCCGTGACACCGCCGCGGCCCCTGCGGGGGCCGCCCTGAATTAGCGGATGCGGAAAACGCCGCGTACCGTGTCTGCCAGACCCGTGCGGCCGCATGTCCGCCGGCGCCGCCACCGCCGGAGTCGCTCCGGTGGTCCGATTCCATTCCCGTCTACGCCGCTGCTCTACCCGGGTCCCGTTCTTCACTGCGGAAACCTCAAATCGCCTCTGCGGCACGTTTTGTCGTCGCCCGCCAAATCCGCATAACAACGAAGAACTACGGAGGGTTGTCGGGCCGTGTTTGTTTGGCCCGCACCCTCCGCGTTAGGCGATAAAAATTGGGAAAATTAATTATCAACACATGAAACATTTCAAGAATCAATTTTAAGGAATTAAAATTTCACTTTGATCCCAACTCATTATTTTAGATGAACAACCACAGGAATAAAATAATTTCACAAACAAAACCCCTACCTCGTCAAGTCGTCGCACGTGCGTCTTTCACGGAACTGACGGTCGCGGAACAGGTGGATCGTCGCGTCGCGGAAGGGCGTCACGTCATCGCGGAAGGGCATCACGTCGTCGCGGAAGGGCGTCGCGTCGACGATCACCGAGGACCAAGAAACAAAAGACTTAATTAATAATAATTAAATCCGTGATTTTTTTATAACCCACAAAGAGATTTAAAAGAAGCACAACCCCCCTACCTTGTCGTTGCCGATCGAAGGTTGTCGCGGGGTTGGATTGTCGCGAAAGAACGTCGCGGAAGGAGAACCGTCAGCGTCGCGGTACTTGGCGTCATGTCGTCGATCTCCGAGGGCTCGACGTTCTTTATCACCCTTCATCGAAGGCTGGCGTTCTTCAGGTTCTTCGCATTCTTTGCGAAGAAGGATGAAGAACTTGAGGTTTGTCAAACCCTCTCAACGAACAACACTTAAAGAGAAAAAGCGTTGGTCTTATTTTATTATTACTCCAACAAATTTCAAACAGGTTAAGAAATGATTAAATTAATTCATAGAATTAATTCAACAAAGAAAACCGCCCAATTAATTGGTGCGTTTAGAATTTAAGAAAACGCGTCAGTTTACTTTCATAATGACGGGTTTTCGTGGGTGCGTTACTTAGCGGAAAAGAAACGGTGGGGCTCGTGTGGGCCCCACCTCACAAATATCCTACCAAGAGGGTAGGATATTGTTGGATAGAACCTTATCCACATCAACTCAGCTTAAGCAGCTTTAAGTGGCTTTTATGTGGCTTAAGTGAAATAAAAATAAAATTGTCGCCCAACTTTATTTTATTTCATAACTTTAAACCCAAAAATTAAAAACCACAACCGAGCAAACACAACTCCGGAAGAGGCATTTCTAAGCAAATACCGGTGCTACGATTTCATCGGTGCCCTCGAAATTTGATTCCGAGCACCAGTTCAAAAGATAGAAAAACCTGCTTGTCCATTCACTGAACGTACCCGAGCCAAACTTCGGAAAATGATTCTGGGCACACCGGGCCTCGGAATCAGGTACCGTCAAAAGCTGCGCTCTTGTAAAATTCCAAAGAAAATTAAGAGAAAAATTTCCTTGAAATTTACGGGTCTTTACATTACTCCACCACAGGGATTTACGTCTCCGTAAAGCTTCACCACAAACTTAGGGATACAAAGGCGGTACTGAGCACAAATCTGAGCCTCCCGCTCCCAAGTGCTCTCCTAGAGGTTCCCGAGCTGCCATCTGAAGCGCACTAGAGGAATTGATCATTCACGTAGGACCCGCTCCTATCGATCCTCGATCTCCACTGGGACCTCCACAAAAGTCATCCCATCATCAAAGACCAGCTCTCCATGGTCAAAGATTTGTGTCGGGTCATGCACGTATCTACTCTGCTGAGATACGTGGAAGACGTTGTGCACCCGGTGCAACTATGGTGGTAGAGCCAGGCGATAATCCACCTTGCCAAAATTCTGTAAACCCCATCGAGGTGAGACCCGCAAGAAGACGTGGTCGCCATCCTCGAACTCTAGTGGCCTCCGTCTTCTGTCAGTATAGGACTTTTGTCAGCTCTGAGCTATACTCATCCGCTCCTAGATGACCTGGACCTTCTCTATCGTGGCCCGGACCATCTCTGGTCCCACAAGAGCTGCTATGATTTCTTCTTTGCCGATAAGAGAAATCTGGTCTCATCCCTTAGATGAACCACTTCCGTTGCCTAATACAGTCAATCCTGGCATAGGTGGTACTAATCCATACCAAGGATGATGTCGTAAGGCCTTGACGCTACTACCAAGATATCCAACCGTTACTCTCACCTCCAAGGGTTGAGTCACACTATCAGTATTAGTGTGTGGTAATTGGGTCTCCTCCAGTAGAAGTCTCACAAGTGAGGGTCAAGTCAACATTCTAAACTGGAACCTCTTAGTAACAACAAAAAAGAGGACATGAATGAAAACATCACAAAGGTAAGCGTCTTTTTCTATTGCAGCTCATAATACAAAGACACTACAGAACAACAACAAGGAACTAGAAGTAAAAAGGACGTATCCACTAGTTCCGCTCCTGTCCATATGCTCCCAGAGCTCCATGATTGAAGGCCTCAGCTGCCTGAAGCTGAGCTCTCACATGTCCACCAACTCCATGCGGTCAGGGTGGACCTCCTGGTGGTGGTGGTGGAAAATCCCCGAAGCGTCGTCCACCACCAACTCCACAGCTAGCTCCCCTTCCATGGCCGCCTGCTCCTTGCGGCCCACCCTGATCGAACCTCTGCCTCTGCCTGGGGGGTCCTTCGTTCATCTGTTGGTCATCCGTATGGCGGGTCGGACAGTCACGAGCCATGTGACCAAACCCGCCGCAGGAGTAACACTGCCCTCTCATGGCAAGTCGTTGTCCACCCCGAGTGCCTCGCACAAATGATCCAGAGTCATGCTGTCGACCACCTGTAGGTCTAGTCCTCTTGGACCCATGCGTCATCTGTCTACTGCCCACTACAGAAGACTCTGCCGCATGCCGGAAAGTGGTGGGTCCTGCTGCTGGAGACTGCTCAGCAAAGAAACTCTCCACTAAGAGGGCATGCTCCAACACCCATGCCTGGGTCAGAATGTTGAGGGAGATCATCGAAGCCCTGATCTCGTGCCTCAGTCCCTGCTCGACGGTCCTGGCCCGGAAGAACGGGTCCCGTACCATATATGTGGAGTAGCACGAGAGATCAGTAAATCTCACCGAGTACTGGGCCACTGTCATGCTGCCCTGCCGCAGCTGTAGTAGCTCCTGAATGCGCACTGCATGGAGGGTGGCCGGGACGAACTCTGAGCGGAAGAGGCTCTCGACGTCCGTCCAGATAAGAGATGCCTCTTCGTGCACCTGGAGCATCAAGATCCACCATCGGCCCGCTGCTGTGTTCTGGAGGCTCGCTGCAAGGACCACCATAAGATCTGCTGGTGTCCTCACTAATCTGAAAACCCGTACGACTGCCTCCAGCCAGTCCTCGGCTGCCTGGGGGTCCATCTCCCCACGAAACCTGGGTGGTCGCTGGCACTGGAACTCATGCAAATCTCCAAGGCGACGTGCATCGTCAGTGGTTGTGGCGGGAAGCATCGGTGGCTCGGCGGGTAAAGGTACTGCCGGTGCCTCTACTGTCAAGGAGCCCTGCACCGAGGCCCCGTCGCTCGGTGGGCTGTCATCACGCTCCACTCTCAGAACGCTAGCTGGCTGCCGTCGTGGGGCCATCCTGAAAAGAAACAGGTGCGCCATGGTTAGAACAGTATACCTAGTGAGCTGACACATGTAATCACAAAGAAAACTTGAAACACACATGCAATCAATGTTTTCGTGCCTTAAGTCAGAAATCAGAAGTCAAGGTCCTGGTGTACGGATACATCGGCCACCGCACTAACACTGGACTCCCTGGACTGATAACCACACCCAATACGCTAAACACTATTGATTCACATAGAAAAAATATCAGAGTCTGCGGTAGAACTTAACTCCTCTGATACCAATTTGTCACGACCCGTCCTCGGGGCCCGTGCCGTGACTACCCCAAGCCCGCCTTCCATAGGCCAGGGGCTGGCGACTAGCACCAAGGCGTAAATCCCTATAAAAAGGGAAGACATTGCCTTTGTAAAGTAAAAAAGCACCACAGAGTAAGCAAGCGGAAGAAGTAAACACTATGTAAAAGCTGGAACAATAGTAAGTGCAGAAAGGTAAAGGGGTCCGGAAATATAAGCCCAACTGTAAAGTACAACCGAAAGGGGAAAAACAGCAATTGAAAAGAAAATTCGTCGCGTTGAGCCGTCCTCTAGAAGTCCCACTTGAAGGGTGGGTACAGATAGCCTCCACTGCTCCTTGGGTCCACCTGGCCGCTCTGAGTACGTTCCGCCCTGTGGTCCACCTCCAGGTACCGTCCTGCTCCACATACCTCCACCACGATCAGCGTTGTCCGTCGTCTGCAACCAACACAATGTAGTGCGGGCATAGCCTGTGCAGAGATGAGTATAAGATACTCAGTAGGGACCCTGAGACACCCAAAGGTCTCCCAGAATTCACAAAGGAAAGATACAATCATGAAGTAACATCCAACACTGCTTATGTATATGCCCATACATATACCTAAGTCATCAATTCCCGTTCGGCTCCAACATCCAAGCCCAAGCACAACCCAGTCCACACAGGAAAACAAAACGTAAACCCACACAGGATAGCACAACACAATACACAAAGGAGAGTAAACAGTAAATCCACACAGGATAGTTCAACATAAGATTCAGCTCACATAGGTATACTTCTTCAAATGACGATAGAGATGATCAGATGTAGCCACTGATTCATCTAAGCCGTCGGACCCATGAAGAATCGGTAGATACTAACCCCCGCAATGACCTACACAGGATCGATCAAGAAGTTGAACCCAAAGCTATTGGGAAACTCCTTCTCCATCAAGTACAGTGGTTATGCCGCTACAACCAAGCGCTTCACTCTTACCTCGTACTGCTATAGTACTCCACCTATCGGGTACAGTGGGCCTGCTGCTACAACTAAGCGCTCCTCCGTCGTGGGTCTACCGCTACAACCAAGCGCTTCCCTGTGCTGCTACAACCAAGCACACCTCTGTCGTGGGTCTGCCGCTACAACCAAGCGCACCTATGTCGTGGGTCCGCCGCTACAACCAAGCACACCTCTGTCGTGGGTCTGCCGCTACAACCAAGCGCTCCCCTATGACACTACAACCAAGAGCACCTCTGTCGTGGGTCTGCCGCTACAACCAAGAACTCCCCTCTGCCACTACAACCAAACGCACCTCTGTCGTGGGTCTGCCGCTCCAACCCAGCGCTCCCCTGTGCCGCTACAACCATGTGCACATCTGTCGTGGGTCTGCCGCTACAACCAAGCGCTCCCATGTACCGCTAAAACCATGCGCTCCCCTATGCCGCTACAACCAAGTGCTCTCATGTGCCGCTACAACCAAGCGCACCTCTGTCCCGCTACCCGTAACACACCGATTTGTTCGATCAACAGTCCTCAAGTCTCAACTGGCTATAGGGTTTCCGCACACAGCATGCTCGTTCCGGGAGGGTCCACTCCACGAGCTAAGAGAGCGATGCATCAACTGACATGTAGTCTGGAGTTGATGTATCCCAAGATGTACTGTAGTGGTCACTGCTGAAAACACGGAGGATTCCCATACTGTTTTCATCACCGACGCAGTCGAATCCACCGAGGATCACTGTACAGTCGTCGTCGTCGTAGTTGCAGCCAGCACTAGGGTTCCTGCACACAGCAAGCTCATTCGGGAGGGTCCGCTCCATGAGCAGAGAGGCTGATACATCAACTGACACAAGGTCCAGAGTCGATGTATCCAAAAGTTCTGTACAGTCAACGGGAACTCAACGTCGCAGACGGCGCGTTAATCAGACGCCTGGTCTGAGAGATATTGGTTTTTTCGTCCTAGGGGCCCGGTTGGTTTTTAAGGCAAAACCAACCCGACCGCACTCCACCTGTGTCCAAATCTCAGGCAGAGTGAGCCAAAAGATCCGTCTCACTTAGAAGAATCCACCAAAGTCGACGGCACGTCAATCGGACGTCCGAAACTCAATATATGAGTGTTTCCGCTCCGAAGGCCCGGTTGGTTTCGTGTACGAACCAACCCGAACGAACCCAAAGTATTCCGAAACCTTGAGTGTGATATACCAAAACGACCGTCTCGATCCAAGGATCGTGTTTCCTCTGACGTCGTGTCAATCGGAGGTCCGTAGCTCAAGTTATGGGCAAAAGACCGAAAATGTCCGAAAACGGGGGGTCTGGGCTCGGGCCGTCCCGACCCGACCCCCGCTGGGTCGGCCGAACCGGGTCGACCCGACCCGGTCCAACCCGGCTGGACTTGGTCCGGACCAGCTTGTCTCGACCGAGTGGCCAAGCGACGCGGGGGGGGGGGGGGTGCCCCCGCGTGACACCGCCCTGAATCAGCAGACGCGGCAAACGCCGTGTCCTGTGGGCACCGGACCCGCGCGGGCGCCGCGGCTTTAGCCGCGGTGGCTCATTTCGGCGGCATGCCGGGGCGCCGCCGGTGCCGGTGACCCGCGCCGCCGGTGGCTTTCACGGGCCCCCGGAGTCGCTCCGGTGGTCCGATTCCATTCCCGTCTGCGCCGTTGCTCCACCCGGGTCCCGTTCTTTACTGCGAAAACCTCAAATCGCCTCTGTGGCATGTTTTTTTGTCGCCCGCCAAATCCGCATAACAACGAACAACTGCAGAGGGTTGCCAGGCCATGTTTGTTTGGCCCGCACCCTCCGCGTTAGGCGATAACAATTGGGAAAATTAATTATCAACACATGAATCATTTCAAGAAACAATTTTAATGAATTAAAATTGCACTTTGATCTTGGGTCATTATTTTAGATGAACAACCACGAGAATAAAATAATTTCACAAAAAAAACCCCTACCTCATCAAGTTGTCGCACGCGCGTCTTTCGCGGAGTTGACCGTCGTGGAAAAAGTGGAGCGTCGTGTCGTGGAAGGGCGTCGCATCGTCGCGGAAGGGCGTCGCGTTGACGATCTCCGAGGACCAAGAAACAACATATTTAATTAATAATAATTAAATCTGTGATTTTGTTATAACCCGCAAAGAGATTTAAAAGAAGCGCAAACCCCCTACCTTGTCGTTGCCGATCGAAGGTTGTCACGGGGTTGGATTGTCGCGGAAGAATGTCGCGGAAGGAGAACCGTCGACGTCGCGGTACTTGGCATCGCGTCATCGATCTCCGAGGGCTCGGCATTCTTCGTCACCCTTCATCGAAGGCCGGCATTCTTTGTGTTCTTCACGTTCTTCGCGAAGAAGGATGAAGAACTTGAGGTTTGTCAAACCCTCTCAACGAACAACACTTAAGGATAAAAAGCATTGGTCTTATTTTATTATTACGCCAACGGATTTCAAACAGGTTAAGAAACGATAAAATTAATTCATAGAATTAATTCAACGAAGAAAACCTCCCAATTAATTGGTGCATTCAGAATTTAAGAAAACACGTCAGTTGACTTTCATAATGACGGGTTTTTGTGTGTGCGTTACTTAGCGGAAAAGAAACGGTGGAGCTCGTGCGGGGCCCACCTCACAAATATCCTACCAGGAGGGTAGGATATTTTTGGAGAGCACCTTATCCGCATCAACTCAGATTAAGCAGATTTAAGTGGCTTTTATGTGGTTTAAGTGAAATAAAAATAAAATTGTTGCACAACTTTATTTTATTTCATAACTTTAAACCCAAAAATTAAAAACCACAACCGAGCAAATGCAACTCCGGAAGAGGCGTTTCTAAGAAAATACTGGCGCTGCGATTTCATCGGTGCCCTTGAAATTTGATTTCGAGCACCGGTTCAAAAGTTAGAAAAACCCGCTCGTCCGTTCACTGAACGTACCCGAGCCAAACTTCGGAAAATGATTCCAGGCACACCGGGCCTCGGAATCAGGTATCTTCAGAAGCTGCGTTCATGTAAAATTCCAAAGGGAATTAAGAAAAAAAATTCCTTGAAATTTACGGGGCTTTACAATAGACGCAAAGGAAAAATATTCATGCATTCCGACAAATCTCATAGGGATGTGAATAAATCCACACGAAGTTCTGAAATTCCCTATAGTTTAATCTCTATTGGTAAGGATGTAGAGGGAAAATGGATATCCATGAATGGTATATATGATATACTATTTTTAAGATCTATTTTAATGTGAAAAAAAGTGGAACACATTGAACCACATTCTTCCAGGACACTTCGTCTGATTGGCTAGATAGAGGGCATAATATATGGTGCCTTGGGATGAACCTGATGACGAGATGTCTGAGCATTCCATTATATCCTATATTGATGGGAATCTAGCCATACATAGTTCTCTAATGTCATGAACTTTATCATCATGTATAAAGTAAATAGATGGAAGAGAGTTATTCCTAAGAGAGGCACATAGTGTATGTATGGTATACCCAATGTGAATGAGGAAGAATGGATTTCACAACACACCACATGCTCTCAATTGAACTACACCAATAGGGGAAACCACGGGGAAGGAATGATTTGTTGGGCTATACATGATATCAAATCGCCGGGGAGTTCCTATATATCATGTGAGCATAATAATCAATCAATACATAGTTTCATGAAAATACATGAAGTTTAACACCCTACTGAAAAGACAAATGTGATATTAGTTTCATGTTATAGAGCTATGACCTTGAGGTATGGTTACCATTTTTAGTTTTTCCTCATTTTTGATGAATGATACCTCATGTGAAGTAATGATTGATGAATTTGGAATTGGGGGGAGGAATAATGCACTCACCATCTATGGTGACAAGATAGTATACATAGTTGGGGTAAACCATGTGGATGACATAAGGTCCCTCCTATTTTGGCACCAACATTGTGGACTTCCTACCAGGTATTATTAAAATTCATAGGGCCAATACTATTCCATCAAGATGGAAAGATTGGAGATTAAATTACTTATTCAAAGCTCTATATATCCTATTCTTGTGTCTCCCCATCTTGTGCATGACCTATAGAATATTCTCATCAAGGGATTCCAGTGAAACCAGATAGACATCTTCTACTTTTTCTGAATTTTTTTCCATATACAACTATAAGGATTGACAAAAACTAGATCTTGATGTGTAGGATGTCCTATGTTCCATACACTAGGGAATATAGGGTTAACATGGTGGAATTATGAGTCATCATAAGGTAAGCCTAGATGGAATTGGGGACCTTCTTCGGCAAACCATTATTTTTCTAACCAACAATCATTTTTAAAATGTTATAGAGGGTCATTTTACATGTTTCGATCTTCCCAATCACCATTGAATGGTAAAGGGATGTATGGTTGGACCGAATTCAGTACATGGATTAAAATTTCTTCTATATAGATGCTCAATTGTTGGTTTCTTTATCAATGGGGATAACATGAGGAACTCTGAATTGATGGATGATGTTGGATCTCATGAAATCAATGATAGAGTGGGCCTTAGCCTCTTAGAGTAGAATAATGTATTCCCACAAAGAGAATAAATATGTTGCAGTTAGGATAAACATGCATGGTCGAGCAGTCACTGGTGGATACAGTACAACAACATTGAGTGCCAAAACTATAATAGGATAAGATTACATGGTTGCATGGAGGGTCTCTAATGGTGGATGCACAAAATTAGTTCGGATCTAAAATTTGTGGAACATATTAGCGGATTCAGTGCTGTCATGGAACAATTTTGTCCAGATGAATCCTATCCTTTAGATCTGATTAGAGTTTCAGCCCTGCCAGGTGAGATCTAAAAGAGCAGGACCGAACATCCTACATAACCTGAGGAATCTCATCTCCATGAATGAAATGGAGGCTAACTCCTTCAAAACCACATCTGTAGTTGAATTTCTTAATAATGGATCAAATCTAGAGATTGAACTAGAATACACACTGACTGATTCTCTCATGTTCATCTATTTATATCAAGGGATTTATGTGTTGAAGTTACTCAAAAAAGGTATTTCTCCAATTAGTGGTATCATATGCTGTGACAGGGGGACTTAGACGTCATGATGTTGATGAACTAGTAATATGATATCTTACCTAATAACTATCATCATCGTATGGTGTGACTGGAGTGATGAATATTTTATGTACCACATGTATGATCAAATCATATTAGTCGGGCTCGGTATGAGACGCGATATGGCTATCCAAAGAATCAGCTAGATCATTTTATAATTGAGAAAATTGAAGAACCTATGGGGTAGAAGGGAACTGGGTCATCATCTGATGATTGTGTTCTAACAAGGGACTATGTTTTTTCTTCCAAATGATGTAGTCAATGTTGATCTATTTGATGACTGGATCAGTGTATCCTTTCCAATATAGGTGGGGAATATTTCTCTTGAGGTTGAGATCAACACCAAAAGTAAGAACCTAAGACTACACATCATTATTGGTGTACCCTTATGAAAACAAGAATGAGTAGGCATAGAAATATTATGTAGTAATGATGATGAATGTACCCAAGAAAACCCTTTTGAGATTAGGATCATTGATTAATCTGACAGTGGGGATTTGTGTAGAACCCTAAATGTTTATCTTCCTAAATGACATGTATTTATCCACTAAATGGATTGCCTCATCTGTGAATTCAAGATCGAGGGGAAACTCTGGGAGTGATGGTTGGTTAGAATGATAGTATGCCATCAGCTAACATTTGATAACTTTATATAGAATAATCATGTCGTCGAACTGCTAAACGATCACTACACATCAATATAGAATGTATTCCTACTTGGGGAGTTTTAGATTATGATTTAGTATATCCAGATGGGATACCAAATTTATGTCATGGTACTATTGATAATTCCACAAATTCTACACTGCGAATACCAACTTGAGTAATTTCTTCCGATAAAATAATATATAGTCTATGTATTGAAGAGCATGGAACTAAGATAATATAAACTATTCTCCATCGCATAATTGTTTCTATTGGTGAGAAGGTTACTAAGGGATAATTATAGGTAAGTCACATAATGCAAAACTTTATTCCCATAAACAGATGGCATTTTAACTAAATGCTGGATAAGGTACTACTTACTTCCCTCAAAGAAAATATAGAACTCCTCATCCCACTGGTAGGTAGCACATTTACTCTTGATTCAAGAAATGTTACTACACATTCCAACCAAATTGAAGATAAATAACCATATATTGGCTATGTGGCCTTGGAGGTATCAAATCCCATGAAGGCTACTCAAAGGAGGCTTCTAATTGGTGGCCTTGATATTCTCTAGATCAATATCAATTCCTCTGTAACTGTCTATGAATCTGTGGAATGTTATATAGGAAACATAAAATGCCCATATCAAGGAGTTTGTATTTCATATATTGGGAGACAAGAATGACTAATAATTTATCTTCATCACACAGATAGTCCAAAAAAGTATAGGGATTTGACCCCCAAATCATCCACATAGAATTCCACCAATGACCCAAAATTCAGCTTGAATATGTGGTTCATGGAACACTCATAGGTGGAACATTGTTTTTTCAGACTGAAAGGAATTAATTGGTAACAAAAAAGTACCATTTGGTACTCTAAATATAGTAGAATCATCAACCTCAAGGGCCTTAAAATTTTATTATATCTAAATTATTTATCCTTGAAGGATATAGCTTGAAATCTAGTAGTAAAATCGAACAACATCTCTATCATAAGAATTGTAAAATCATCATTCATACAGTGACATTTATGGTCCTAGAATTTGAAGTAGACACTAATATTTTTGTTTTTCTAGTAGATGGGAAATGATTTCAGTCACCTATTTGATGTAGTGGACATCCGTAAAGATGTTGTATTTAATGATCTAATCAACTTCATCCTCAAAAATGGCACTGTGAGATGGGTGCATCATACGAGGAAGAAATTTGAACCCATGATTCTTTATTTGGAGACCAATGTAGTGAAAAATGACCTGAGGATCCGATCCTATTATATCTTCATAGCGCTGGGTGAATACATGTTGATGCTACTTTATAAAATCCAAATATTGATATTTCTCGTATGTAGAAATTCTTATGCTAACTAGTGTTGGATTTAGATCAATATTAGTTACATTATTTAACTATAAAAACTCAACAATGGTGGAAGAGTAACCATTATAAAATTTTGGAGGAGCTTCATCCAAATCCTCTTCATTGTCCACAAAGAGAAGATCATTGGTAGAGGCGATTCTTTTGAGTTACCTAACCCTGAAGGAATGCTAGTGCCATCTTGAGCAATAGTGGACTCTTTATCAGGAAATTCCTACACTGCTGAAACCCTGTAATTGAAGGATTATTTCAAATCCCAAAAGGAATTCGACCCATGGAGCCACTCTTAATAATATCAATGTAGTATTGGTGTGTTGGCTTACGTCAGTTCCACCTAGACAAATGGAACAAGCAAGTATGGCGTACAGTCATAACCATGGGGTGAATGTCATGATACCTTATAGGGTTAAGGGTATCTTGATTTAATCAAGATTGATTCAGGTTGGAGTAAGAAGTAATTTTCTGATGTTCCTTGTATCTAGGAAAATACATTCCTCTTGTGCCAAATATAACAAAGAAATGGCGCATGTTCGGTGTAGTGTCCTTCAACCAGTGAATCTAAGGGATGAAAGAATCATCTCAATCTATCATTCGGTTGGTCATAGTGGTATCCAGATCAAAATAATAGTTCTTAATCACCTTTTCATTGTTTCTATATTATTCATCTTCTAAATAGTGGGATTCAAAAGAGGAAAAGGGGGACGCATCATCCAGAAGTATTCCAACTAGAAAATTAATAGAGTACTTGAGGAATTGTTGATACAAAGAGGGAAGTGTTGTATACAGATGGATTTAGGGTCTTCCAATCACTGCATTATAAGTGGTATCTTGTGAGATGACCATAAAATAAGAGCTGGTGATCAGGACCCTAAATTGAGTCTTCATGTGGATCCTTCCAACCAATTTTGTATCCATATTTTCATAACAATGAATCATTATATAATAGGGATTTTGATCTACTTCAGAAAGCCCCAATATATGGAGTGCTCAGGTTGGGACGAGATTGATCCTAAAACCTATTTCAGAAAGACATTAGTGTAATGCCACTCCATTGAAATGACTGGTGTTGTATAATTTTAGAATGTACGTCTAAATGGGGGAAGCTTCATCATCTATTGAGAATTAGAATATGGCCTGACATTCTATGTGCTCGATTTCCTCACCAGGGAAAGACTTTGTAGTGAGTACATCTATTTCAAACTGGAGGGGCTTATAAAATCCTTTATAAGGGATTCATGCATATATTTGGACATATGGGGAGCTTTATAGATCAAGATATTTGTAGTTATTCTAGATGGGTTCCTATGCACATCATATTTTTGTGCGAGGCACACACTTCTGTAGATAGGAGGTTCCACTATGGATGGAGGTATGTTTGGAATTTCTAGTCAAACCGGTGGTTTCTGGATAATGTTGGGGATATCCTGTTGCTAACAAATATAACCACAGTAAGTGACTACAAGTTGATGACCATATGGCTGAGGTATGTCTACTAATAAACACAGTTGATCGTAGCGTTCCTACAAAGGCTCTTCCTGGTCGCCCAATAAAAGAAGCATCATGGGTGAATCTAAGGAGATTGGATTAGAAGATTACACATGATTATAATTTCAATGATCCTATTGTCTATTCTCACTAGCATGCACATAATTGTTGGATGTGTTGGACAATTCATTCTAGAAATTCATATATTCACGACCACATCGATGCTTTGTGGAATGGGGGCATAAAGAGGGTCTTCCAAGAATTCCTCATCTCTATGAATTGCATAAGGGTCCACTAGTTTGACGATGATTACGATGGAGTGCTCCTGGTCATCACGTAGTGTATCCTCTATTACTGAGGGGACCATGGGTGTAATTTTTATATTTGGATACATGAGATCACTGAGACTACTGGAATATTCCCTCATTGGGAGAGGGATTTTCTTTTTCTAATGTAATCTATGCATTCTCCCACCAAAAGACAATAGCTGAGATGTCGACATTGAATTTTTAATTGGAGGTAGCATGGTTACTATAGAAGGATCAGGAATATTTAAAATGGAAGAAATAATACCATGGGTGCGAGCGACTTCTTTAATATCAATCCAGTTATCAATATTTTGAGACTCATGGCAAGGGAGTTGTTTCCATTCACCCTCACTTTCACTATCATTCCATGAAATCACACATGACTCATATGTTAGATCCAGAACCAATGAGAATATGTTATTATCAACCTATTCCACGATCCATTTCTTAAACACAAGGAATTTCATGAAGTTCTATCACAAGAACAGATGATAGGGGATGTAATTGGGATGACCGGTGAGATCAACCTATTTTGGACTCCTGAATTCGTGAAATCACATGATTCCCTAGTATAAGGATCTTAAAAAATAGTGGGGGACCTGATATTTATTTAAGATTTTTTGTCCAGTTTTTTCACTCTGAGAAAAGGACCTTGTGAGACTTTCTTTGATGAGTGACATAGTTTGACAAAGAGGTGAAACCTGGTTGTCCCACCTAGGCAGTGATGATACACTTCACAATGATGCATGCCAATTATATGGTGAGATATTATGTGTCTAAGGATGATCCTATGGGTGTATACCTCCATGAGTCTATGGGTGTGGCACTTCTGGTATCCATTACAATGGCCAGGGGGCTCTACATGTGAAACAATAACAATCTCGTTGTTGGAATATTTTTTGGAGGAGCAGCGACATGAATTCAGTGTTCCTACTTAGCTTGCTGCATGGATTCATATAGGCATTGATCTTTTTCAAAAATATCCTAGAATATAATTGTAAAGTTATGAGTGATAATGTGAGGTTCCTTATCAGTATTCACATTACTCACACACATCGTTAATAGCTTATCTCGAGTCAACGACATAACTAATGACTACGTGAGGCCCTTCCACCTGAAAATAATGATTTCGATTCACTTATCCATATTTTTCTTTCACTAGATGTGGCTATAAATTCCATTCATGCGAGTGGTGTTGGAATGAAACAATAATTCCTTGTAATGATCCTCCCAACCAGCTACACACCAGATATGCATTTGGTTGTACCAGATTAATGCATACCCTTTTAGTTTCTCCATGAATAACCATAGCTTAGTGGATTCCTACTAAACTAGAGGACAAATAATTTGTCCACACCATGAAATAAAGTGGTCTAGATACTACATCTACTCACATTTCCCATTGAAAGATTATGAATTTAGGATTCCCGAAGACTACATGTGCTGACATGTCATCCACCCATGCTTGATATGGTGTTCCATCTTGTGGGATCTCCACCTATCTAGTTTCATGATCCCCGAGTTGGTTATTGAGAGTATTCATATGATTATATTGAAAAATATTACAATCATGGTAAGTGTTCCAGATTACCAGTGCATTCGAAGGTTCATCAACATGATATGTTGGCTTAGTGGTTCGTCAAACTTCTAGTAGAATGAATCGAGGGGATTCTACAAGAAGGACATATGGAGTGGCTGGAGGAACTTGAGGCACTGCAGGAGGATCCTGGGGAATGACTGGAGGAACCGATCTGGAACTTGAGGATGATTCTCATGCAGATAGGGTATATTATGTTATTCATGTAGTGTAATTTTTCAAAAAAAATTCAAGTTTCTACCCGGTCGGGATATACAGGGTTTTCAAGACCAATGAGAGGACACTTACAAGGGAGGTGAAATTATTTCTCTTACTTCTATAATAGAGGATAGTTTGGATAATAGCAGATGTCACCATAATCCTGTCACTATTACACAACGTGTTCGGTGAGGATCTCATCAATGATCCTTATCTTGTTCCATAACTGGTAGAAGCAACGAGGCCTTATCTGGACCGTCTTCTATCTGTTTAACTAATATATATATGTTGGAGGGACTAATAGTACCATGTTGTGCCTTTCCCTTGTTATTATCTTAACCCAAATGAAATGACTCATTTAGTTCTCCAAGTGAATGTACCTGCCTTTATAAATGATTGGGGAAACCTTCATGATCTTCCAAGTGTTTTTCTCCCCTAGTGAGTGGTTTATCCTCTCTAGACCCTCTGTCTATGCCCTCTTATGGGTACATATTAGGGACAACCATTTTTACCAAAATTATTCCCGGAAACATATCATCAATATCTCCAGGTAAATCATGTTGGCGCATTATGGGACTAAAGTGCAGCAAAACAAAAAAAATACCTTTCCACTGATCTAAACATGAGGGGAATCATCCATAATAACTATGTTGAAAACAGTGAATATCAGAATACATTGTTGTTAGAGGGAAGGATGATAAATAGGTGATGTAGTGTGGTGAATGATACGAAGTGTGGCCAAATCAACCAGGTGGAACAACTTGTATATGCCTTCACAATGCTCGTAGATATTTTGAAAGGCCAAATCCTCATGGTAGAGGAAGAAATGTGTTTCCAAGAGTGTCTAGAGGATGCAGTGATATTATCCTAGTTGAGGGACTCAAGAATGAAAAATCTTAGAGTTGAAATCTACCAAAACATCTCTAGGAAATGGTCCACTATGAGGATGTACCATAAAATTATCCACTCAAAATCAGGATATGACCCTTGTATTTAGTATTCCTCTACTAGGGGTGATTGAGGAACTAATAATAGAATTGACGTGGACCATTTATGCTAGTGAACTAGTTGGTGGAGAAAATGTTGTGCGAGTTGAAAAAAAACAAAATATTGTACTATCTCTTAGGAACCATGATGACTATACCACCACATCTTTGTATAACAGGGAGTTGACCACTTCGTCCTATGCATGAACATAGGTTGTTATAGGTGGATTAGGTTTGTTCTTATCATCTACTGGTCCCCAAAAAAATAATTTTTGATCTTATATCAGTGTAGAGAATGATCCTGATGATGATAGAGAAGATTTCTTAGAAATACCTAGGAAAATGGACCAAAACATATTCCTCTCGTTTGCATATATAGAGTGATTCATGGATATGATGCATCTCACATTTTGTGGGGCCAAAGCTGATACACCGAATTCTTCCCCAAACCCAAACATAGAGGATCAGGGTGAGGGATTCATCATCAAGTCACACACTCCTTCTAATTCTAATTATTGGACATGTTTTATTATGATCTGGCACATCTAAAGATCCTTTTTTAAGAGGTGATGATTCTCACTCTATCCCCGATGTGGTTATTTAGGGTGGGGTTTACCTTCTATAAGAGGAATTCAACAATGTGGGTCGTTATTGGATTAGGTAGGAACTCCACTTTAATGAGGTGGGGTGTGAAGAGCACCAAGGAAAATGTCAAATAGAATACAGGCATGACCTCTATGGTTGAGAGCGTGGGAACAGGGAGGACCTCAGTTGGAGCTTGTAAGAATATGGGGAGTACCCCCATGGTAGTCGTCTGTAGCATGGGGAGGACCTTTTATTTGGCAAGCTCTAGTAGGATTTATATGTAGTGGGCCTTCGTAATGATCATACTGAACACAAGGAAGACCTTCATGTTGACCATTGATGGAGTGTGGAGGACCATCGATGGGATCAGTGGAAATATCGTTAATAATTCCATGCTTATGGTTGACCGGGATAGATGGACCTTCATATTGACAACATGGTATCTGAGGAAAATATCATTAGCTGTGATCTTGGGAATAAGGAGGACCATTATGCTGGGTGTCAATAAGAATGAGAGTAACACCACATGGGCGGATGATGGTGTCATGGGGAGGACATCCATGATAAATGATAGAGTAAAGAGGATCTACACAATCTATGATATAGGCAAAGGGATAACATTTATATAGAATTTCATCATCACAGGTCGGCCAGCGATTGATGTTGATCGCACCAGTGACTAGAAATGTCGACCCAACCTACCTACGAGGTGGTTGGTAAATCATTCCCAATCTGTCATAGAGGTTACCCAACTCTGTAGTACTATGTATATTCCTCTTCACCTTAATAACATGGATCTAATTGCATGCGATGGTGGGGGAACATGACACTATTCTTGTAGCGGATACCTCTTAAAAGGGATCCCCTTGTGCATGCAACCGACATTAGCATCATGTTAAGAAAACTAAGGTCTATTGTGAAGGGGTATAAAACAATTGTTCCTTGACCAATGGGGCATGCTGGCTATAATGAATCTGCCTGATGAGAGGCATCCTTGGTGTCTCTTTGGATAATCTTGATGTCGGGATGACTCGAGTATCCCATACATCACTTGTGTAAGGAGTGAGTCATAAGATCATTCCTAGAGATTCACAAAAAAATGGTTGAATATGTGATTGGGGAGTAGTGGATCCCTATGTGGACCATAGGGGATGTGGCAACCATGAGGTATAAAATCATCTATATTATGGCAGGGTATATCCCACGTTGGGATAACCGTTGTTGTTCGTATCGTTGAACAGTAATATATCTGACCCACCTTTTAACAGCTTCATATGGTTAGACTGGGCATGGGAGTATGGTAGTTATGGTATTGGATAATTTCATGGAAGAGGAATAGATGTGTTGGACTACCTTATAGGATCTTCCATTACCCCTACATCTATTAGACAATGTTGATTTTATTCTTATAGTTGTATCTTGGATTCTAAAACACATAAAGATCCACCCATCAATACAATTATTAGGAATGAAGTTACTAGTGCCCTAAAATCTTTCATTTTGCCTTGGCTAGGTAGAACGATACAAATAAAAAATGTCATAGATAGGGATTCCCAATGAATAAATATCACCATATATTTTTGAGTATCACATCAGAACCAAAATTTTCATTGTAGGACCTAGCAGCTGATAAATAAATCTGGTGAGACGCTCATCTGTGGATGCCATGAATGATACTAATACCCATGTTTAGAAGAGGGGTTTCACATCAGTTTTACCATTTCTATTTCAGACACATTCTACTAGGGTGCCCCTCATCTTTAATATGTCTTGGGATTCATGGATAGTTGATTCACAATGTTTTTCTCCATTCTTGCATTCTAATTGTGGGAAACATCTAACACCTCTTGATGGATGTTTTCTTCTTGATTGAATTGGAAGATGGGATTTTGGTTCTTTTTTCCATGGATTCCAACACAAATTTCATTTCCTTGTTCATATCTCCCCTATTGATTAATATGTTTTATCATGAAACTCCTCCATATTCAATCTATTTTTGGACTCTGGTTATTAACACTTATTCATTACGGACATTTCATAGGGTCATGTCAGAGATGCATCCTTCAGTCAAGAGAGTAGTCATGATGGGTATTGCTGGAATTTTTGGACACTAAAACACAAGTACATCTGAATTCCATCTTTTGATAGGGCTTCTTGAGGGCACAGATGAATGATTCATCCTACGTCGAATGTGGGGAACCATATGTTGTAGTCATGTCTATGGGGTTTTCATCAGCTTCCCATGTTTACCATATGTTATTCTGGGAGTTAACATCATGTGTAGATGGATAAGGTGGATCATAACATTTATAATAGTGGATCATATAGGCACCTACCTAAAAGGGAGCGCCATGATGGTTTACGGGATGGACGTATTAGAACGTCCAATGAGGACAAACCCAATATGTTGTGTCCCAAAAAAGGAAGATATTATACCATGAGGGATTATTTGGACAATATAAAGGGTAGATCAAAAGGAATCCAACCCTCGAATGGACACCAATGTTTTACTCTTGTTGGCAATGAACCTTAGAGAGGCTTCCTTTGTAACCTATGTAGAATACAGATATCAATAGCCACATAGGCCCAATTGGTTGTATGAGGCATACACATGGTTATATTCCTATCTCAATAGGGTAACTCCTTATAGATAAATATGGATTGTATGGAATATATGCATGGTAAGATACCCCAGCAATTCTAGAAGCAAGGAGGAAGTGGGTGGCATAACCTAACAAGGATGTGGCTGCCCATGAAAGAATCAGGATGGATGATGGATTAAATGTCAATGGATGGAGATGAATGGAATGAAAAATAAATAAAAAAATGGTTGTGGTGTGGGTATTGAACCATAGGGAATATTCCTACATATCTCTATGTTATGGAATCACATTTTTTTCGGTGTGGACATGGGACACCAGAGGAGGCAATCCATGAGAATGGAGGGCCTGAATGAGGACACAAAGGTAGTCAAACCTCTGGGTTGGGTCATGATCTTTATGAAACACAATGGATCAAAAAATAAACAAGTATGGGACATGAGTGATGGGATTTATCCTGAGGGGGGGATTCATACATACCTTTCAAAAAAGGGATAAGGTCAAATTATATGTAGTTCATGATGGAGAATTGAATCGGGATGTACACAAAGGACAGGGACCATGAGAAATATTGGGTCTTACACATGGTTGGAAAACCATCACAAGAGGGAAACTCTTGGATGGATGATTATGATCATTTTTGGGTTGTATTATGCATTATTAACTTGACATGAAATGGTACATTTTGTTTGGGGGTACACAATGGAATACGACTTGAATAGACGAATCAAAACACCCCAAAAAGGCCGAAAGAGGTGATGGGTCCCAAAAATGGAAGATGACACGTTAGGAGGGTATATACCTCGGAGGTAATACAAATGATTACCAATTATTGGGGTTGAAAATTAAAGAGGAATCCTATAAACCCTTTATGGAATAAAATTACCACAAATCATGTATTTTGTTTAAGAGATACAATTTATGGTCATGCGAGATGAGGGTGAACCAACATGAAATTTTCTGGATAGAGGGTTGATGGGCTTGATCATTGAAGAGTATTCCTAAGTACCATGTATTGGATAAATGTATCAATGTATATTTAGATGGCTTAGAGAAAGGTGATTGGGATTGTGAATGGTTAGTATCTGAAATTGATGTCTTGGTCACTTTATTCTCTATAAACACATGACTCAAGCTTTGGGTGAGACACAAGATGTACCAACATACCTGATGATCTTGTCATGAACGGTACATCCATGAGAAATTGTGTAGGGACTATTCCTAGAAAGAGGCCTTGGGATATTTATATTGGTATATACCTTTAGAGGGAACCTTAAAGAAGATTGTTAGATGTATAAGGAGGATATAGTCATTATACAGGGAGATGACCGTCATGATGGTTCAAGGCTTATATAGAGACTTCCCAATGTACATGTGGAGACAATGCGTAAAGGAGAGTGGGATTGAGAGGGTCCTGCTATCCATCCCACTGATTGTCCTCTCGGTCCTTTCACTCATGTTATGGTCAGAGTTTAACATCGCGTGTTGAGGGCGCGGATGCTTTGCAGTTTAACGTCTTAAAGCTCGAACAATGAGGTCTCACTCCTCACCAATTGTAGATATGTAACTATTACACACTAACCCTTCAAGAAGGGATTACACCAGCAATGACAACTGTCAACGGGTTGGATGAGTTTTCAATTTTGGGTTCATTGTTATCATATCTATGTGAAGAATAAATATTTGTTACTATACCTATGAGAAGAAGTATATGGTAGGGAAACATAGTATGGGGAACCACTCGATGGACTAGGAAATCACTAAACCTAAGCCTGGTGGGCTGCACAGAAGAAGTGCATGCAATATAGGGGTTTTGTACGCATGATTAGGTAAAATATGGTTCCGTAGGGTTATGACAAGAAATGTAGAACATGGGAAGGGGTGTTACAAATATCTATGTTTCACAAGAATGATAAGGGGGTATTCTAAAAATAGTCACTACAGAAGGAAAATATTGTGTGCAAGAAAATTATTTTGAAAAAAAAAATCTTTTTTTAATAGGAATTAGGCAAGGGCTTACCCCATGTGGACCCATGTGATGGTGGCTCATGGGAGAACCATCTCTCAAGATCTAATACCTTGAAATGATGTCTTTTGTGTGGTTGTATAAGGATTTTTTATGCACACATGGGAAAAGATTCGTCTTTTGGGGAATCTTTTTAAAGGGATGCGTTTCAATTATATTTATTGGAATCAAATGTTGATGGTAGTGTGCATGGAGCCTAGTGAGGAAGTGTGCATTTGATGTTTCATTGGGCATGGATGTTCCTTGTGTGCAATTTTTTTTCTTGCACACAAACCTGGTTTCGTTAGCACAACTGACTGGGCCATTTTTCTGGACCTCAACACAAAGGAATCCATGCGACTTCACATTTGGTGAGCAAGAGTCTTGCAAGCATATTTCAATCCTCTGCTCATACGTCAACTCCTATTCACATCTCCCATGAGACCCTCTATATTGTCTGTTATTCCAAAAAAATACATTGGATTGTTCAAATATGTAGATATGCGGCCACAACCATAACTTTACACCATCAATATCATTATACAATTTTTCTATAGATCCTATATTACCTTTTACTTTTCATTCTATATGGGATATGATAACATTTATCATTTGTATGGTGGACTATGGCCTAACAAAGTGAAGTTATTTTTTTATCCCTATCAATTTTCATGGATGATAATAAAATTAAAGTTAATAAATATATATGATATACATGAAATAATTTTTATATTAAATAAATATTTATCAATATTAAAATATAATATACGATTTTATTTCTTCTCTTTCCCCTCACTGAATGATGATAATGACATTTCTGTATGGTGGAATATTAGGATTCACAAAGAAATTTGACTCTATATTCATCACCACACTACATGGGTGATATATAAAAGTATAATTTAACAAAAAATATGGTATATATGATAAAAATAATTCTCTTTTCTTAAAATCATACCTTCCCACTTTCCATAATTATGGTTTGAAAACTAAAACATTAATCATGCATACGTAGGACCTACCATCTCAATGATTGTAATGTACTACATTTCTAAAAACAGTATTTATTTATTTGTCCAAAAATTATAATTAATGTATAAATGTGATAAAAATTTCATGATAATAATTCGAGAGATGTAGAGATAATGACCTATCATACCAATAGTAAACCTAAATACGATATTTTTGACTCAAAAGTCATATATCATATAAAAACCTCACATAATGTTATTTGATTATGTAATTATATAAAACATTGAAATAATTGAAATAAAAGGAATAATAATCCTGAAAAGGATCATAGTTATGTATATAATTAACATAATTTTATTACCCTAGATGATAAACAATGTACATGAAGAGTCAAACTATATTTATGGGTTTATCATCTAACATTTACTTCAATGAGACACATTCTATATTCACCACTTATTTATTTTATTTTGTGTATATGATACCAATTTGATATGTAATGAATATATTTTTATGTTATTTATTTTTTCATTTCATTTCATTTCATTTATGTAGATTATGAGTTAGAAGGTACAAAAGTGGCATTGTTTTATTTCAAAATCTTGTCATTATCTAGGATTATTTATGTTTACATATCCCTTAGGGAAATTATTTCATATTTTTATCAAAAAGAAAACTGTTTTCTACACCTATGTTTATTCATGAACCTTTTCTATTAACTGTTAATTTCATTCACACTTTGGTATATAAAATCATTTAGAATTTTTTTTAATAAAACCTTACATAATTTTTCTCTTCAGTTGAAAATTCATTTTAATCAAAATCCATGTTTTCTAAAAATTTGGTTCAATTTTTTTTATCATATTCAAATGATTTATTAAAGAAATTTATAATCATTTTTTCATTTTTATAATCTTTCTTAAAATGAATACTAATGTTTTGTTCACAAATTTTCCCATTTTGACACTACAAAAAATGTTTATTTAATCATTAATTTTAATTATAATGCATGAATGAAATTTTAATTCTTCATGGCCACTCAATGTTTTTAAATTGATTTGACATGATTTAAATTTCATTTTCAATTAAATTTTTTTATAATATTTTTTATCATTTAATTTTAAATATTATTTTCAAAATGAAATATTTATTTTCCTAGATAATGTTTTGTGGATATTTTTATGGTATTTATATTCATTAAAAACATCAAAACATTATTATAATTATTCTCTATAGGGGATATATTTTCTATGAAAACACCCTTATTATTTCTCCAAATAGTTTATTTTCAATTTGACAAGGGATGTAAATTTTTTATACCATTAATGATAATATGGATATTTACTGGTTATTTGTATTAATTGAGATAATTTTTAACTTTCAATATTCTAGTTTTTCAATATGAATTTTTATATTTATTACAGTACCCCCTTTAATTGGAGGAATTCATTAAGAATAGTATGTGATGGTTTGGTAATGATTATAGATAGGAACTCGATAAATCAGTTGGTATCATGGAAAAAATAGATTGTATTTTGGTCGATGACTTACCTATTTTTTTATATTTATTTCCAAAAAACATGATGGGATATTTTAAATGTTCAATATTATGAATTACATCAATATTAATTCAGTTATTGAAATTCTTTATGTTTATTTGATTTCATAGAATATCTATAGAAATGTTTTCATAATCATGAGACTATTTATTTTTTATTATTTTATCATCGTTGAATTTATCTATATTACGAACAAGTTATTGAATAAATTGATTTATTTATTTATTTAGATTTTCATATTGCTTATTCCATATTTATTCATAACATCTACTATATATATACCCTTAATGAGAACATGATATAACCCCATCCTTATGTTTTATTTTTCCCAACACACCATGATGACTTTTGTGATTAACATCAATTAATATTCTAAGGTTAATATTGGTTTTAATAATGATAACCCTTTTTATGTTTCAAGTTGAAAATGTTAGGTAAATTTAGAGTATGTGTCATGTATTCCATGACTTCTAGAATATTTAGGGATTTAGTATGAAAAATTTGTATATAGTTCTAACCAAATAATGTAGAAATTATATCTAGGCTAAAGGGTTAGATATTTCTATAGTTTGACTCAATGAAACATTAATAGACTACATTGGAACTATGTTTAGGAAAACATAGATAGGGGATCTTCTCCCTATTGAAGATTTTTTGGATATGTATTGAAGAACACAATTATGTTTCGGTATGGAAGATGGTTTTTCCTATAAAATATAAACATTATGGATACCTCAAGAGGATTTGAATTTCAAAAAATCACCTAGGGGTAATCACTTCGAAAATGGTGTATTTTGCTTGACCTTTTTTACACCTAGCTTACAAAATAGGGCCATACTCTGCACATAGATTGACAATCATAGGGGATATTATTATGATAAATAAAATTTTCATTATAAAAAATTGTGAATATGTGGAAAACAATGGTATTTCAAAAGAATTAATTATTATGATTAAGACATTAGATATGAAAATTTTTATTCAATTTATGTTAAGGGATTCCCTAATATTTGGGTTTATACAATGTGATTTATAATGTTCTGAACCAATATAATGTTTGATGTTTTATATAAATTTCTATTAATGGATTGAATGAGAACCATATCAATGCATGTGCTACATAATGGTATTTCACTCTTAGAAAAGATAATGAATATTGTGAATGATCTTTAGCTAGAACTGATCAAATTATAACCATATTAGGGATGCTAACTCAACAGCTTAGTAAAAAATATTTTCAGCTAAATTATATTATTGATCCACTATGTAGTGAAACAATATTAGACTACTTAATGAATCATCAAACTCCATCATTCAATGGAAAAAATCCATATTAGTTCATCAATGTAATCATTCTATAGAGAATACATTTATCCCTTGGGGAAGTAGTGGAAGAGATAAATCATTAATGGATGTTTATAGTATCTTAGGGGATTCGTATTTATGGTTGTAATTAATTATAAACAATATATATTAAGATAAAATATTATTCATTGATTCGAAATATTTGATAGTACAATTCATGGAAAGAAATATCCTCACATTCAACAAGTTTATACTGATATAAAATACAAGAGTCTAAGAAAAAAGGAAGATAAAAATGATTCTATGTATGATGACAACTTCAAAGTGTTATCAATGGATTATATGGACTACTTATGTAATGAAAATAGAATTTTTGGCCATTACATTGATGGTATTAATGTAATATTATGAAGTATAATATTCTCCCAAATATTCTCACCAAATGAGGATATAATGTTATGTGATATCATGATAGAAATAAATTCTCCAAGTGTTAGGACATCAAACAGATGAAACTAGAATATGATTGGAGTGTAAAATATGGTTAATGTGATTAATGGAATGAGGTATTATTTAACATGTGATGCTTGTAGAAGTAAATAACATTGTATATGTTTAAAATTAAAAGGTGTTTTATTCATGTTGAGAGAATAAGACCACCTTTCTCAAGATTAGAAGGGAAATATTGAATCTTTTAACGTGTAATGCTTCAACTCAATGAAGTTTGGAAACAATAAAAAATTAACACACATAATATCAATAGAATTAACCTCAATAGTATATAATTGGTTAGTGTTATCTTTATTCTATAAATATAGATGTTGTATAATGATTAATGTGCTTGTGTTTGGATCTTATAAGTGTATGATAATATTATATTCATCAATGATATATTGAATATATATAATATGAAATTAATATGGACTGTACTGAAGTAGTGTTTTAATAAGGATTTGAAATAATGTGTTTAATGTTACCATGAAAATTTATTTTTTGAATGGTTTAATTTTATTGATAACACATGATTAATGTAAGATAAACCATAATATTTTTTTATCATCTGATATAATAAATAAAATATATGTTTATGGGAATGTATTGGGAACCATGAAATTGGTTAGGGATTTATTGGATTTTGTTTCCTTTTCTCGAGTTTACTACAGTTCTGGGTCTATGGAATACGTTTGACTCCATGAGGTTATATTATTGAAATCAGCCACGTATTAATTAACTTTTTATAGTTATCATGATATTCACCTACATGGAATGTGAAATTAAGAGCCAATATATATTGTTTCGAAAATATAATTTTTATTTATTGACCTTCTTTTTATGTTTTATAAGAAATATTTTAATTCTTCCATAAGGTCATTTATTTACAGAATTAATTAATTTATATTTATTTGTTTTTTGATAAAACTTTCTAACAAATTTTGTTTTAGAAAAGATTTTAGAAATAACCTATTACCCTTGTAAGGATATTATGATCTATTGAAAGATAATTATTGTGATTCTAGAATAAAAAATCATCTATATTCATTTCATATATTAAAAAATGAAGTGAAAAATTTTCAAATAACAACAAATAGATTTAATTGATCCTATGATATTTAATTTTAATATGTAAGAATATTTTTATATATTCATTGTTTAGATAGTAATGGAATTCAACAACTCTAATAAAAGGATAATAAATTTTTTTAATCCAAATACCTTTATTTAAATCGAAAAGATGGTATTTTAAATTATCTCATATTTACAGGGTTTGAGGTACATAAATTTATCTTTATCAATAAAATTCTTGTGATAAATGTATTATATCATTGTTGATATTTTTTTACACTATTCTTGTATGTCCATATCACAACTTTCCAAAAAATGTTGTCCTATAGACAAAAATAGTTATGTGTTATTCCATTTAACATTTATTTTTATATTTACCTATTATTAGTAATATGTTTTAATAACCACTGTTATAATGTGGGTTTTCAAAAAAAAATATCTTCAAATATTTAACACTTTATTATCAAAATCATGATTAAATTGTGAGGACATAATTTTTTTATAATTAGGGGAGAATATAATAACACGACATTTTATAATAGAACATCATGTTTGATATAATATATAACAAAAAACACTAATATTAGAAGTTAATTCAACACCATAATAAATTCATATATATTAATATTTAAATAAATTCAATCACTTTTATAATTTTCAATGAACACAACACTGAGTTTGAGTGAAACATGATACTCTTAAAATTATATTTTTAAGCATTACCAATTATAAAATAGCCATTAATTTGGAGGGCGAGAATATTAAGAACTAAAATATTAAAATTTTATAATTTATAAATTTAAAAAATAAATTCAATGATTAGCTGCTGATTAAAAATAAAATATAAATCATTTTAATGAAAAAGAAATGTTGTCTGAAAAAACTATATTTCTCTAAAAAGAACTATAGTCATTATTGGAGAACATAATAAAAAATTCTATAGTTTTCACATTAATATAATTTATTTTAATAAAATAATATATTATTTTTAAATCCACAAGATGAAATTATATCTCGGTTAAGTTTTGAGAATTTTATGAAAATATTTATTTTTTGAAAAATAAATAAAATGACAAATTTTAATAAAAAATTGCATTTTGTTTAAATTATATTTAAAGTTAAATTATATTTAAAAATTATTTAAATAAAAAATTATTATAATTATATATTTCTTAATCAAATTTAGGTAAAAATAGTAATTTTACCATAAAATTCATATATCAAAACATTGTAATCGTTGGAACGTTTTATCATTGAAAAAACACATTCTCATTGTGTCGGCAAAATTAATTTAAATTTTAAAATTAATAAATTGTAATTTAATATAAATTAATATTTTGAATAAGAATAATTTATATAATCTACTATGGTCACATTAATTTTTTACCATACTGATTAGTAAAAAATTAAACACTATTTACCATTTTTAAGGTAATAATTGTTTTACAAGGGTGTTAATATTTAAATATTTGGGTTATAATAAAACGAAAAATGACCAAAGGTCATTTTATTGACATATATAGATTTTATAATTTATAATTATTAATAATAATCTATTTTTGGTCTCTTTTTCATTTGAAAAACATGGTTTCACCTTTATATTTTCAATGATTATAAGTGTGTCCCTCACATCACTTATAAAAGCACAAAACCTCACTTATCTTCTTCCCACCATAAAAACATTTTATCTGAGACAATACCTACAAAAATATTTTACAATGTTCCATTCCATACTCTGGAAATCATTATTTTTATAAATAAATTCTAGTCATTCTTTAGTTATACTTGTAATGTGGTGGTTAGAGAATAGGGAAAATTCCTAACTATACGTTTTATTATTATTATTTATTCCACCACCATGAAATAATATTTATTTATGATTATATAATAATAAAAGTATATAATATATAAATAGATTTTTTGATTTAATGTTAATTAACAATGAATGCATCTTCGATCCTCAACCTGTAAATGATAACATCTATTGCATGTCCGGTGAAATACAGCCTCATGAACATATGTGACATGTTTCCATCAACAAACCTCATGGTTGGGTATAATTATTGACAAAACATATATACAAATTATTTATAAAATAATTATATCTATAGTTCTCGTATAACATTTATACATTTTTACATCCCGTTTTAGATAGGATACGATAACATCGCTTGTTTTTATGGTAGACTATAACCTAGTGATGTGATGTGATTCTCTATTAAATAATCCTTTACAAGGATGACAAAATGGATAATGTTAAGGAATAAATCTAATAGAAATTAAATAATTATGATATTCATGACATATCGATGATTCTTAAAATATAATATATCATTTTATTTCTTAAATTCTCACTCATTGAAAGACTGTAACATCATTCATTTATGCATGGACTACCACCTTCATGAAGTGATGAAACTCTCTATATATAACCACACAATGTGGAATATATATATATATGTATATTTTATAAAAATATTATTATTTTATGAAAATATTATAATTATATTAATCAAAAATATTACCTACTTCCATTCCATAAGGACCATTAAAAAAACATTAATCATTCATAAATAAAATATACCATATCAATGATTCTGACATACATCTTTTATAAAATAATTATGTCATGAAGATTCTTAAATTTTTATTTTCTATATAAATATGATAATTACTTCATCATTATTAGTATTTATATTTTTAATCAATGACCTCTTAGATGAATATTCAACTAATCAAATTCATTTTTTACACATAAGTCAATTATTTTCGAAACACCCCACTAAATATTAATGGATTATGTAATTTTTAATAAAATGGAAAAAATTGAAATAAAAGTAATAATAAACTTTTAAAAGGATAAAATATAAATAATTGTAATGGTTTTATTACTCATGAATATAAAGAACACATATGATGAGTTGAACAGAAGCAAAGGGGTTTCCCCCTCAATTTCACTTCTATAACACATTATCCATATTCTCCACGTATTTTTTTATATTAAAACTTTTATAAAATATATCAAGAATATATTTAAATTAATATTTTTTAAAGGTTAATTTTATTTAATTTATTTTAGGAAAAATATAATTTAAATTTTACTTATGTGTTAAGGGTTTGTTTAAAAATCTCATCATTATTGGAATTATTTATGTTACATCTTCAATACAGAAATTATTTGATATTTATATTATAATGTCAATATATTTTATTCACATTTGGATATTCATGATATATTTCATGTAGTAGAACCAGCATTACAATTATTGTTACAAAAAATGATTGAGATAATGTTTTTACAAAATATAACATTATTTATATATTTCATCAAAAATACGTTTTCCTCAAAATATATATAATAAAATATGTTTGGTAAAATGTTATTAACATTTTAAAATAATTTATTCAATGAAATTTTACCCGTGTTTTCCTTATATTTTTTTTGAATGTAAGTTTCACATAATTTTCAAAACATTGAATGATTGGGTTTTGTTAGAAATATAAAATGAGTATTTAATTTAATGCGTACAACATGAGTAGAATTTCCCCCATCATTACCAATTAGTGTTTTTAAACTTATATTAAAATAATTATTGGTTATTTTAATATAAAATTTAATTCAAATATTTTTGTGAACATTTTTTAAAATAGAGATTTTCAAGATGCTAAGTTATTTTCCTGAAAATGGATTTTATGATATTTTTATTGAATTTATATTCATCAATGATATAAACACATTATCATACCAATATTTTACTATTGATATGTTGCAATGATACCACACTTATTATTTATAAAAAATTTATGATTAGTTTAACTGGGGATGTACCAGGTTGGTAACATTCATATTAATTTGGAAGGTTTATGATTTTTATTATTATTTAGGATAATTTATAACATTTTGTTTGATTGTATTTTAATATTAAATTTTATGTGGATTATATTTCAATCATTTCATATGAGGAATGAATTATAAATAGTAATTTATTGTTTACTCCATTTATATATAACTCCTCAATGAATCAGGATGTTTCATATGACAAAATTTATATATTATTTGATTATTATATTAGTAATAATATTTTTTGTTAACATTTCACGGTCTTATGATTATTTATATGCTATTATTTGATCATAATTTATTCTGATCATATTATAATCATGTTATTCATTAAATTGAAGGTATTTCAATCTTTTACATTTATATATTTATAATTACTTATTTTTTATAGTGTTCTCTTTTTTATTACCCTTAATTTTCATCTAATACCTCTCCTTTATTATGTTTTTCTCTCTCCAAGATATTGAGGATTTTTTTATGATTGTTATCGAGGAATATAAAAAGGGAAAAAATCGAGATAAAAAGGTATTTTTTAACTTTATCTTTAATATTTAATGTTTATGTTCTATATATATATATATATATTACCAAGTCTACTAATGTATTGAATCATTTTGAATGTGATTCCATGTATATAGTTACAATGTGATAAAGGTGACACTGGCTCTTGGCTATAGTGGTTGGGTCGCGAGAATGGGATTTCTCTGGTGTACCATATATCACCCCCAATAAGTGAATTATAATTTTTGATGGATAAACTATTTCATGGACAGTAGAAAACATGGGTGTACATCCATTCCCTCTTGCTTTCCATCAATTGATTTTAAAACACATCGTGACATGGATAAATATTTCCAATGAAGACATTCATTGGGTTTCTCTAATATTTTTCTCCTCTATAATGGAAATTCATGTTAATATATGTCTCTTAGGAAAATTCCATTTCATGGAATATGTGAACAGATTCCATAAAAAACTAGATGTTTTAGAGTTCCATTTATCTCATATAATTCTTGTGATAACATAATAGAAAAAAATAATTAGGATTTTCGAATAAATTGTTGACAATATTATAAAGAGATTGATCAATTAAATTTTAAGTAAATTATTATGGAATATCTAGAGGTATCAACCAGTATTTATTAGAAAAGGATGAAATGAGTTTCATGTATATAGATGCAGAATTTCCCAAACATTATCAAATCTTTCATAATTATATCATTATCATCACTTTATAAAATATGTTTTAGGGGTATATATATTTATGCTAAAAATATATCCACAAATTATCATGGATTACAGACACATAAATGAAATTATTCTAGTCAAACATAATGATTTCCAAATAATATGAGTGATGTGAGTTATGAAAAATCAATTATTTATAACCCAATTGTTGTTTGTGTATGAATATTTGACATGAAAACTATTTTGAGGTGTGACAAATTGGTCCAATATAGAAATCATATAAAATATCACCCATTCCATGTATGTTCATTATCCAGTGTCAAATGAATACACACCATGGTGGTTGATTTTTTAGTTTTTAAGCTCTATGATGTTAAATATTGTTAACCACCTTGTGTTAATGATCCAAAAATCACGATTCTCATGATATTAATGAATTAAAATATTTTATGTATGTATTTCAAAATCTAATACATGTGATGGAAATGACTAATAATGATTAACCATTGAGGTTAACACCCCATCATCCAGACTCACCACCAGACAAAGGACACATCCCCATGATATCTCACTGTCAAGGCATCATACCGCTAAAATGGATATTTGAAAATATATGAGACACCAAAGAATACAAGCCACTATTTTAAATTTCTCACCATGAATATAAAAAAATCACTAAAGATAAGACACTGGTAAACAAGACACCTCTAGAGTATAAAATATGTAAAGTATTGGTCATTACTAGATTGGCCTATCATTAGAGGAGTCACTGCCATAAGAATGACCTACCTTCAACTACGAAACCACTAGTGAAATAAATTTTGGATATGTAAAAAACACTATTATTTTCATACTTCCCGAAAAATTCACCAACCCATTTTTAAACATAACATTATTAGTGGAATTACTCTTACAGATATATTATGGAATTTATTCCAAAAAATATTTTTAATGATTTTATCTTATATGTTCGATAGAATTCAATGATGTAAGTGTCAAGTATGTAATAAGAGGAAGTATAGAGGATACATATTTTCTTGTTGATGTTGATAGTAATTGAGATTCATACTACCTTATTTGAAGTATATAGAATGAATACATTGAAAGAAGTATACAGATAAAAATTTAAGAACATACAGTTATTGAAAAAACACATATAGATTAAGAGATGAATTACTACATCAAGAAATAACATGATTGAGGAATCCTGAAGGCAAAACACTTCTACTAATTTTCTCCAATCAATAACATAATAGTCTGTAACACTCTTTTATACTAAAATATTCACGAGATCCCAACATGAGATATAATTAAAAATAAATTCAATTATTCATTAGCTTCACTTAATTAAAATTCAAAAATTAAATCCTTACAATTTTAGATTTCTAATTTTTGATTATTTATCATTATATATGGAGTAGTGTTTCATATACTCTATATTAAATATACACATTTTCTCCTATATAAAACTAGAAGGTACCAGATATCTTCCCAACCATATTTTTCTTGTACTACCATGGAAAATAGTGTTAGATGTCCTTTTATGGATTTTATTATTTTTATTACCTCATATAAAAGATGAAGAGGTTGTTACTGACCTGAACAGTTGGTAAAGTATTATAAAACATATTCCCAGTTGTGGAAGAACTCATTTATTTAATATTAACTATATGGTGGCAGATGATCACCAATTCAAGAAGACTATGTCCCATGATGATATTGAACCTCTTATTTTGAATTCATATTGTGTGACTTTTTACATTATTTCCTCTTTTAAAAATCAATCTAGTTTACCAATCAAAAACTAAAACATTGATAGATAATATATATTAGTGTTTTTATGAGATTTTAATTACGTAAATTGATTTAAAAGTACTTAAGTGATATTGTATATTACGTACAAGAGAACTAATAAATCATTAACAGACCTTTTGAAGGATTATAATGTATAAAAGTCTGTAATATTTACTACTTGGGCCATATTAAATTAACTAGGTGATTTCAAATTAATCCTTTCTAAACAGATTTTTAGGGTAATAAATTCCACTCCCTATTAAGAAACTCACTTTGAATAACATTTCATATCAAAGTCTTGTTTTATTTGGTATTAATGTTTTCAAAAAAATTTAATTGTGATTTTAGTTAAGAATTACTATTTTTAAATTTAAATTACTTCTATATTTTATACTTTAAATGTATTATAAACAAGAAGGATATTCTAAAAACTGAAATGATTTTTGTAAAGAATCAACTATCCTCAATAAAATAATAAGATGAAAATCCATATATAAATTATGGGTTTTGATATTTATTTTACTATGAAATGTGATTATGTTATACCCGATATCGGTATAATTACATGGGATATGGAAAAAATGACAACATACTATAATTATTGTAAATCCCTGACTTATCTATATTGTTCCTTTTGAGGTGAAGAGTTTAAAAAAATTTATTCTTGAAAAACTGCTTATGAAATTTGTTATGCATTATCTGTCTCCCATGAATGAACATCAAATGTTTAATTATTAAGGTTTAATAATTATACTATTATTTATGATAATATTATGATTAATCACGAGAAAACATTTTGTGAAATGTGCCTCATGTTCAATGAAATTTTGAATAACATGATCTCACTTGGAATACCAGTATCTAACAAGGACAAGATTTTGTGATTTCTATGATGCCTTATAGAAAGATGGTTTGGAGGATTTTTATTCACTAGTAAATATTATGATATCATCAAGGTTCCATTTAAAGAGAGGATTTGTAATCTAATGATAAATAAAGAATAGATAAATTTAAACTCTGATGAAGATGGAGAGCCTAAAATAATATCAGTATCCTCAAAGACTAAAACTTCTAAACATAAGAAGAATTACAAATAAAACATTCAAGTTTCTAACTGAAGTGATAGTAAATCTTCACTAGATAGAGAAAATGTTATGGATCATCATGATAGAAGGTTTAAGAAGAATAATAAGAAGAAAATATTTTTCATAAGACCAAAAAAATGGTAAATAAGAATAAGAAGAAACGTATAAGAAATATTGGAAGATGGATAGTGTTCTGTGAGAGGATGAGTACTATGAATGTAAAAGTAAGGGACATATAAAATTAGTGTGTCTGAAGATAAGATATAGGAAGAAATATGATGAAAATGATGGAATTTACAATAAAACATTGAAATCCAAGTTGAATGATTCTAAATAAATCACGATTGTTTTGGATTCATCACCTGAATAATATTAAAATAATGAAAAGTTGTGTTAGATGAAAAACAATTTGAAGGTACCATCATTATCTGATTTACCTACTAAATTTGTTGTGTCATGTGAGAATAATTATAATGATTCTAAATTTAGAAAAATGGTGATTATAATATGTAAAATTAATAATTAATTGAATATTGTGACAAGCTAGAAGAAACCTAAAATGAGATTAATTATATGTGTAGATTGTTCCAAATACATCATTCTTGGACTATTTAATGAAAACCAGAAATTTTTATTAAAACGGGAATAATGATCAACTACTCCAAAAGGATACTGAAATCAATCATTCAAATGAAAAATTAATGAAATACCTATAACTATTTACAAATGGAAGAGGTAATAAGACACTTATTTTAGTTAACAATGTTTCACCTATGTATATCACTTGAATTAGATATCAACCTAGAGAGTTGAAGATAAAAAAGTGTAATTTTGTTCATAAATACACTCCAAAGAGATGTTATACAAAATAATTTTATAATATTTAAAATAAAATTTTTATTTATAAGATTATTCAATATAATTATAAGTTATCACTTATGCATGTGTGGTATCCCATAACATTTATTACTAACATTTCCTGACATAAATAGATCTTGTTACTAAATTCATTTCATTCATAAATATTATTTTTTAAGAAAAATGTTTTAATATCACCTTTATATTTACATGGTAATTGGAAAAAAATTATTCAAGACAAATTATTGAAGAGTATTCATTATTTAAGTGCCTTATTATGGTTGATGGTGGTCATGTCCCTTATGGTGAATATATAGTAGTATAAATCTTATCCTTTGGCCAAATCCGTAACCATTTTTCAGTTCTAATTTCTAGTGATTTATTTATTAATGGATTAATTTATAACCTTATTAGTGTTTATCATTAATGTGATGTTGTATTGTATATCCTATTTTTTTATTAGTAAAATTATTATTATTTTAAAAATGATTTAATTTTTACAACATTGAGAAATGATAATTTCTATACTACTGATTAAAATTATTGAGTTTCACAAAAAAAAAGATTATGTTCCTTTAACAAATAATTTTTTCTTTGGAATGAGAGAATAATATATTTCCAAATTCACTCACATCATAAGATTACTAGGAATGTGTTAGTTAAAAATCAACCTAATCTTGAGGTCATAACTAATAATGTCTATAAACCCTAGAAAAAATGAAAAAAGAAAAAATTTTATTTTAAAATAAATATATAAGTATCAACATGTCAACATCTTTACTGGGTTCACATGGGTTTTTGGGACCTTAATGTGTTTATTGTGTAAAATGAAAGAACTATGTCTATGATCTTATATATTATTTATCTAGTTATACTTGGGATACTTTCTAGATCACAAAAGTTATGTTTTATCTTACTTTACCACATATGCTATGAGTATAGAAAATATTAGTGGACAATGAAATAACACTATAAGGAGTGAACATTTCCATGATATTGAAATTCAAGACATTGAATGTTTTTACTCTTAAAATTGGTACAATTTTAACATATATTATCCTTGGAAGATACAACAAAATAGAGTTATAGAAATAAGAAATAGAACATCATAATATATATCCCAGACCAGGTTGAATGACTATAACCTAACTATTTATATTTATGGAGTAAATGATAGTAAATCCTACAATATTATCAATAGAGACTTGATTAGACATATACTTTAGAAGGACCCTTATAATATTTGGATCAATAATAATCCAATGGTTAATTAATTTAGAGTTTCTTCTTGCAATTTATTTATTTTTTATATGTTAGAGAACTTAAAAAAATTCTTTTAAAGTAATGAATGAATTTTCCTTGACTAGTCAATCAATAGAAATTCCTATAGTGTTTTTAATTAGATGGAAAAAATTGTGGATGTATCATTTCATGCAAAATTCAATTAGACTGATCCACATGATCCAAAAAACATTCCATATAACAAGCTGCATATTTTTCCTCTTTGAAATAAAATTCTAATCAATTAGATTATATTGGCCAGAAATTAGAACAATCATCCAGTTTTGATGAAATTATTGAACATCCAAAACCTAAATATGTAGAACCCAATAAGAGCACTCCATACATTTCTCGAGATGTTAGATCCAATTAGTAACAGCCATTAGAAGATGTTGTGGGAGACCTAAATAGAGTGACAGAAAAATAGAGATTCTCTTAGAAATCATGTAGAACATTAAGAAATCTTGTATCAACTTGAACTTACAAACATCAATAATGCCATTAAAGATTAATTCTGGATAATCACAAAGCAAGAAAAATTGAATCTATTTAAAAGAATGAATTTGTGGGACCTTGTTGAATTAATAATGGACTCCATTATTATCAAAACTAGATGGGTGTTTTGAAACAATGTTGATAATTCAAGAACTGTAAGAAAGATCAATATAGAATACATGCATAAGGTTATTGTCAATAATAATTTATCGACTATGAGGGAACTTTGAATCTATATCCATACATGAATCCATATAAATATTCTAGACAATATAACACATTTAGATTTCAAGCATAATCTAATAGATTTCATGATTGCATTTTCGAATAGGTTTATAATCGAGGATGACTTTTGAACAACCCCTCAATTTTTAATATAACGATTATCCAAATCATGATTTTAAATTGATTAAAGATTAATATTGTATGAGATTGTTTCTTATATCATGGTATGATAGGTTCAATAATTTATTATTATAAAAGGATTCTCAATATATATTGTTGAACCTAGTATTTAAAAATAAAATAAAATGATGTATAAGTAGTACAAGTCTATATTGATGATATTATTTTTTGATATTCAAGAAATTATCTTTATATACATTTTTCTAAAATGATGGAAAAACAATTTGATATGAGTGTAATCAGTAATCTCAAATTATTTATTATATTTCAAAAAAATTCAAAATTTTGAACAAATTATTTTGAATAAATTTCAATATACAAATGATATTTTAGTTTTTCCAACATGGAGAACAATAAGAAAAGTGATAATCCTATGAGTACCTCCAATAAATTTGATCATGATGAAGTTAGGAAACGATTTTCTCATACCAGTTATAGCGGTATGATTGGAAATGTTCTATATCTTACAAATATCTGACTTAATATAATCTATATCATGTGTATTTGTGCTCGTTTTATAGAAATTATTAACGAGTGACACGTAAATTCACTAAAGTTTTTTAAAATACCTCCAGTATACAACCAATTTAGGATAATTTTAACATATATGAAAAATATTTGATTTTGATGGTTTTTTTGATGTTGATTTTTATGTATGTATGTTAGATTAAAAAAAACTCTATAACATGCCAATATTTTTGAAAGTCTCTAGTTCCATAGTGTAGTAAGATGAAAATTTCTTTTGTATTTTCTATTGCTAAATATGAATACATAACAGCTGGTAGTTGCTGTGAACAAATTTTGTAGATGAAACATACTTTTGAGTACTAAGGATATAAATTCTTACATTTTCCCATAAAATGTGACAAACAAAAGTAAAATAAATATTTCCATGAATCTAGTGCCTCATTGAACGATGAAAAACATTGATATAAGTCATCATTTTTTGAAAGGCCATTTTCAAAAAGGTAATATCACTATTGAGTTTATTGGTAAAAAACAACATTTTCATGATATTTTTACTAAATATCAAAATTATGAGATAATTAACTATGTAAAACATTAATTATTGATGATAAATTTTATTTAAGTTTAATTTTTTTGGATAAAACACCATTGGGTGACACACTATTCAGTGACACACCACTGGGTGACACACCATTCGGTGATACACCATTGCGTTGTCTCACTATTGTTGTTGTCTAACCATTGGGCAGTATCACCATTTTATTGTCTCACTGATTGGGTTGAAACCCCATCGGATTGTCACCAAATTGGTTACATTCCGTTGTGAATTTTTTTTGTATGTTTTCTACGTACTTAGTTTTATATTTTTAGGATTTAAATCAGTAACATCATACATATATTTTCATAGATTATAAAAATTGTTTCATGTATTATATTTATTTTTCTAATATGTAAATTATAAAAGATAAAAATAAAACTATAACTATCTCCATCACACCTTGTAACCTGTGTGATACTTTTGGGTCCCAAGAGACCCCTATTCTCTCAACCTTCTCCCTGGAAATTTTCTCGTAGCCATTGATTAAGCTGTTAAAACCAATATACATTCGAAGAATAATATACCCATATAAATATTCGATAGACAACATAGAATCATAAATGAAATGTAAAAGTTAACCGACTATTACTTCACTAGTTTCAAATATTGATTCTAAGCTAGAAAATACGGTTGTAGTGGCTAAAAAAGAAGGGAATGAGAAATGAATATTGTCAAGTAATTATTTTGTGCTGAAATTCATACATATCCAAAAGTTTTTAGACTCATTAATTTCAAATGAGTGGACTTTCTATCCTAGGTTACCACATCAGTTTTAACATAATGTTTTTTTCCATTAAATTAAAAGGAAGAGTAGTGGATAAGATCAATGCTAAATGCTATATAAGAGGAATTTTCCTCTAATATGTGTGATGAGTTCTTTAATGTGCCACAAGAAGGAGTTTTTGAATATAAAAAATGAAATATTCTTCAAAATATTTTTTCGTTATTTTTTATAAAGATTCTTAACCAAACTATTAAGAGATTGGATAAACCATATGTCTATTTTTCAAATGATATATGGAAAATATATGCTATTTTTTAAGTTCATAAAAAAATTCTGATTTTCCATGTAAAGGTGATTTTACCACCAAACATTTTCACGATGAGTAACTATTTTATATGACGAAAAAGGTTACAAAATAAATTTTTGAATATATATCACAGTTCATATGCATGAGATAACAAATCCATCTTCAAATCTACTACCTAGATTAAATTTAAGTTTATCCTTACCATAAAAAGACTAAGGTTCTTGTAAATGATAATGAAGAGATTATTAAATAATTTGATGTTTTTTATATTTAATGATCTATTTTTTCAAGAATGAATATATGGAAGAACCCCTGGAATCGATAGTTGGTTGGAAATTATTATGAGATGTATGTTGATATTAATCATGTTGAGCATCAAAAAAATACCGAGGGATATTGTTAACCGAGGTTTAGATCATGATGATGTTTTTCAATTTTCATATGAGGAGAAATAAAATACTTAAATATATGAAGAACAAAAGGAACACTAAATTGATGAATATAGTTATCCAAATTTATTTTCCATGTATTCTCGGATTACTTACGGAGCATGTAGTCCACTTAAGTGGATTCCAAAACGAGAAATCCTTGTTATAAGTGATTAATATGATATTAATGTCTATAATGAAGAGGAATAAAAATATCTAAATGAACATATGATGATAATGGTGAAAATTGTGATGTCGAAGAAGATGAGTATAGAAATGTAAATTAAATTGGTAATGGAAACTAAGATGAAAAAAATGTTTATAATAGTAAAGATGATGATGATAATTCGGTCCTTGGTGACTCTGATAAAAAATTATATTGTGAGACATTGATATGCCTCTAGAACTTCTTCCATCACCTTCTAAATCTAGAGATAACCCAAACATGGCTGAAGGATTGGGATGAGAACTTAAAGAAAAGTATTCAATTGCTGAGAGGGAGAAATTCTCATCATTTTAGTTAAATCAAAATAGTATCGATGTTGATGGAAGTAATGTTATTTAAGTGGGTTATGGTATGATTTTTTATTCTATTATAGTTGAGAAGATGAGTATTATTTCTACTATATAATAACTTGTTGTTGAACAATATAAAAACAACATTCTTTCTTATGAGTAAGGAATTGTTGAATAATTTGGTGTTTTCTATAATACTTCTCCTCTATATTATAATTTTTTATAAGATGATAATGTTTTTTTCCAAATAAATTATGTAAATATCATAAATATTTACGAATCTAATCATTAGATAAAATAAGTTATAGTTAATGCATAGACTACTGCTGCCTAGATTGTTGATCTAGCTACTGATATCCCTTCTTCGATTGTGGTACTTCTTATCGTTGCACCTAATGATGTTGTAGCCTCAAAAATGTTTTTTGATCCCATGTCTTAAGAGTGGGATAAATTATCAAGCTAAATTAGGTGTCCATGAACGGATGGTTGTTCCTGAGCATCAAGAGGATGGATATTTTCCAAAATCTATGATAGATCATGTGGATTTGATTGAATGTTGTAAATTTTTTCTTCAGTTAGACCTCGTGTATTTGACCATACCGCTCCTCTTAATACTGTTTCATCTAATGTAGTCATAAAGATAAACTTATATTACTTCCGTTGAATAATTCTTTTAGATTTTTTTAATTGTTTAATTAATCAAGTTCCACTACTGACCAATCATTGTAAAAATTATAGGAGATATTTATTTGAGTTGTTCATTCAACACATATGATCGAAGATGGTTCATCACGTTCAGTAGGTTGAGATTGAAAGTAATAAAATATATGCTGAGATGGAATCACTGATGTCTTTCCTTGAAGGAATGAAATATTAATTATTATCTAGTATGTATGATCTACTTAATTAGTTTCAAATAATACATTAGTGGCCTCTACCACAAGTGTTCATCCTTCTCCATTGATTTATGTTGTGGTGATATGATCTACTATCAGAGAATATTTGAGAAAAACCTAAACTAGTTATTCATGTATTATTCTTGATCATCCCCAAAAAACAATGAGTAAAATAAGACGTAATAGTGACCAAGTTCATAAGTTGATTAGATCATATAGTAATGATATGAAATGTGATATATAGACAATAACAAATCACATAGGATATTATATTTCTCAAATTTATACCAATCCTGTAATGGATTCTAATTTCATGTTCCATGAAGAAAATTTGAGATTTCCACTATTTACTATGGACATCAAGGGGAAAGTTCTCTAGTTAAATAAAACAAACCAAGTGCTCAATCTATTTATTGATTAAAAAAGAGACATAATATTTTTATTAGAAAGAGTTAGCTATATTATTGTGGATTTCATCACTATGATGAATCAATGTTTTCAACTTCAAGACTCATTGGTTGTTTCTTAAAAAGCCATTCCTATCACTCCATAACTATTATTTAGACCCAGTGTAACTAGGGGTCCACATAAACTGTTTCTTTCCTACTTCCATCATTTTAATGAGCCTCTGGTATAAAATATAATCCAAATAGAGCTAATTATTATTATATATGATCATCCTCTTTGAGCTATAGCACGAAAACCCATTGTAGTTTCATATACTTTTCAAACACAACCTTCTGATCCTTATTCCTTAGATCTGGTGAAATCCAATTCCATAAGAAGAGATCCTATCGATCCTTCAATAAATCATTGGTGATGTTATTGAAATTAGATTTTCAGTTTTGACATGATCTGTTTTTTAAATAACTTTTTTCTAAACAATTCATTGAATTACATTGCAGAGTACTATTATATAATTCTTATTTTTTAATACATTTTTTCTTTTATTTAAATTATTATTATAGTCTACCTTTTCGATAATCTATAAATGAGGAGAGAAATAAGAAATATTAAATTTTTATATTGATGCTTTTTTGTTACCTTTGATGCTATTTGTTTTTATCTTTTTTTTTAAATTTATTATGTCATAATTACATTTCTATTTATCATTATCTATCATTGCAACTATCTTTGCATATTTTAAAAGATATGTCAGGATTTATATTTTTTTCTTAAAATCAATATAATGTGTTATATTATTGATAATTTAGTTCCATGAAATTTGATCATCATTAAGTGGGATATTGATTACCACCATTATTTAATGAACACTAAATCATGATTCTAATGATATTAATGAATTTAATGTTATTTTATAAATATAAAAAAATACCATATATCTGATTGCATTTAATAAGGTTGAGTAACTATTGAGGTTATGAAATGATCAACCAGACTCACCACCAGACAAGGACTCAAACCCATGATATCTCACCATCAGGATATCATACCGCTGAACTAGAAAATTGATAAATTCCGAGACACTAATTCATATAAAATATTTCTGACCTGGACTCCACCCCAGCATGGAAATAAGGATTAGTCTAAGACAATAATTGATGGAACACTACCTGAATATATAATCGGTAATGAATGAGTCACTTTGAGATTTACCTACCATTAGAGAAGTCACCTCCAGATGCATAATAGAATTTTCACTGAGGCACCTCCAACAAAATATATTTTGGCTATGTATAAGATAACATTAGTTTCACATCAATAGAACAAGTCCCCACCCCTATTTATAAACAAATAATTATCATATAATTTATTCTAATGTATATATTATTTAATTTAATTACAAACATATTTTTAATTATTTTCAATTAAATTTTATAAATAATGCCTTTATCTATATGTCACATTCGCATTACAAGTACAGAGGATCCACATTTTCTTACTACTACTGCTATGAAAAGATAAGTAGAATCCATCATTATAAATATATATAAATAAACCATTTCATGATATATACTGATAGCATGATGAGATATCACACTTACTGAACACACGTATACGTATAAAGAGATGAACTGTGACATGATTCAATAACATGATTGAGGAATCCAAAAGATCAAACAAATATTCTTCATTCCTCCATTCAAAAACATTAGAGTCTATAACAATCTTTTATAATAAGTCATTCATCATTAATTTACTAGAGATAAATTTAAAAAAATGTTCAAGGAACAATGGGATTCACTACATATATACCTATCTTTTCTATTCCTACACTTTAAGAATTCTCAGTTTTGTTTATTTATTCTTTCATATTGAGTAGTGTGTGGTATACATGGTTTTTAAATATGCATATTATATCTTGAATTAATCTAGATGATACTTTATATCTTCTCAAAAAAAATACACCATTAATCTCATAGATAACAGTGTAGTGGTCCTTGTGTGTCTTGTTTTGTTTTTACTCCCACGTATAAGAGTAGAATAAGTCACGTGTGACCTAGAATTTTTATAAATTGGTTTCGAACCCAATATATGTTGTGGTTAAACTAGTTTATTTTATATAAATTTATCTTTTTTTAGTGATCACCATGTGAAAAGGGATAAGTCACAACTTGATACTGAGCACCTTGCTTCAAATTTCCACTATGGGTTATTTATTGGACATCCACTTTTAAAATTGAAATTATATTTACCAAACCAAAACTAAATCATTGATATATAATATTTATAAGTGTTTGCATATTATTTGAATTAATTAAATTGATATAAATTATGAAGTAATATTTTATATTAGAGACCCGAGATCTAATCAATCTTTAAGAATCCTTTTGAAATATTAAAACATATAGCAATTTTCTATATTGATTAATAGTGTTTTTTTAAGTTAATTAGGTGATTTTGAATTAATCATTTTTAAATTTAAATTTTTATTGGGGTCTCAATTCAATCTCTATTTAATTACCCAGTCTGTAAAAAACCTATGTAATTATTGAAAAATCAACTTCTTTGTTTTTGTTAACTATAAAAATATTAGGCAATTTTTTTAATATAAGGAAGTAGTTTAAAAAAATGCTTTATTATATAGTTTTTGTATGGTTTAGTATCTAATTTTTATAATTTTATTTTTAACATATAAATAATTTTTTTAAATAAAGATATCAAAATTTAAATAGGGTTTTTTTTATTTTTCGAAAAATATTTTTTAAAGAACAGTGAAAAATATTATTTTTTTTAAAAAAAATCATTTAATATTCAATCTATTTTGTTATTCATTTGAATAATTATGATTTTTATATGAATTAAAGTAATATATCTAATATTTTGTTACATTTAATCCACTTACATAATTTTTAATCAACATTAATTTTTTTTGTATATGTTTGTTTTATATGTTTATAATTTGATTTTTCAAGAAAACTATTTCAAAATACAAAATGACTATAAATTTTAATTAATAAAGAGAATACATAATTGTAAATGTTATAAATTAAAATTTTAGACTATATATCATAAAATATTAATTATTAATGAAACAAGAATTATTAATATCTATATATTAATTATAAAATCCAAATTTTTTGTGAAATACACTTCATGAAAACCCACCATTTCATAACATCAAGGAGTTTGTTTTAAATTTTATTTTTACACTTATACGAAATGAACTTGTGAAAATATATTCCATATTTGGAGATAGAATAATATATATTGTTTAATAATTTTGTCTTAATATTTGGATAAAATGAAATGTGAAAACAAAAGAAATTAATTTTTATAGTTAAAATAAGAATCGATTTATCGGGGGTTACACTAGAAATATATGTGTTAAATTGACCTAAATCATGTATAAAGTATATTTTTGGGAATATTTTGACACTATTTTGTATGAGGATCGATATTACTACATTTTTGTTCATTGTATCATGTCAAAAGCAAGGGTATACCTTTGACATTTAATAATTTAAAGTGTTCCACTCACCTCACAAATTAATGAACACCCCGATAATAATTTATTAACAACATATACCACATTTGATCAACCAATACCTTCCAAAATAACAAAGAAAAATCTTGCCTCTAATCATATAATCTATAGTTTTTTCCTAAGGGGAACCTATTTTTCCTTCTATTACAAACCAATATAAGTTACTCAAGGAAGAGGGGATTTTATTTAATGTAAAATTTTATTATATATTCCACCACCCACTACAATTCAACATAAAAAATTATTATATAATAACTTTAGTATATTAAAAATATTTTTATGTTGTTATGTTAATATCAAAATATAAACAATTCATTTCTTTTAACAAATGGGTTACAAAATCACTATTCATGCCTATGGAGGACTACCATCTCATGAACATATGTCATTTAGTTTTCCATTATTAAATCTCATAGTGTTGTATAATGATGGATCCAAAGTATATATATAAAATATTTTTAAAATAATTCATCTTATGATTCCATTAAATCTAAAATACACTTTTAATTTTCATTTTATATGTGATATGATAACTAAAATTGTGTTCAAGAAAGAATACCCCCTCACAAATAAATGTGATTAATTGTAAAGATAATGAATAAATTTTATATAAATGAAATAATTATGACATTAATGAAAACATTATCATAATTAAATGATAATATATAATTTTTAACTCTTTAAATAATTGAAAATTGATAACATCAAACAGGTACATGTGGACTACATCCACCACAAAGAGATAAGAATCTCATTTAATCACCTCAACACATGTATGATATATATATATATATTAATATGTATGGACCTGTGTTTTTTAGACTATTTTTTCATGACGAAATGTTAATTGTAGCATTTATTTGGTTTTTAGGGGTAATATGGTGTTTTTACCCAAGTATATGATCTTGGATAATATTTTTCAAAACATCATTGGTCCTAGAATAGGGAGATTACACAAGGAAAAGATTTTATTGGGAATATGAGCTGCTCTAATTTTAGGGGAATAATTAAAAATTAATATTTAATAAATTTAATATTAAAATTTTCACTCAGGTTCCTTCATCCATAACATTTGAATGGAACAATATATTGAGATCATGTCTCTATAATTGTGTCTATGATTTAGAGTTTATCCTATGAGTGGATTAATCATGAGATGGGCATCGGGGCCAGACTATGCCCCATTTTCACTTATTTTCTTATTCATTCTTTTTCCACTTTTTATTTTATTTTTTATCCTATCCCCCATTGATTTTAACAATAAAATAGTAAGGTATATTCAAACACTGGAATATTGAGAGGGACAGTATAATGAGAGAGATAATGAGAGAGGAATAATGAGAGGTTCCTTTATGAATCCCTTAATACGATGGTTTATCCTATGGCAACCATGGAATGTCAAATTGAATGACTTTTCAATTATTTCGGCTTGATGGTAAGATGATATTTTTTTAATTCTAAATCCACAGTAGAATCTACCTTTTCATTTTTAAATGCCTTGTAATACTTGTATGTGGCCCATGGTGGTCAAATAAGTTGTGGGGGGGGGGGGGGGGGGTTAAATTGGGGCTTTTGGTGATCCAAAGGGTTTTACTTTTGGGGAAACCTGATTACATGGTGTGTAGTCTAGAGTGGCACATCATGTAGTCTTCTCATTTAGGGATGATTATGTTTAGCGAGTACACACCATGCACAGGGTTGTATATTCCATGTACTGGTGCTCATCTGTATATTAGAGTACCCATGAATGGAAACCTATGTAGGGGTACAGATCCTATAGGGCAAGTAGCTAGGCCACATGTGGGTAGCTTGTTGTTTAAAATTAAACCAACTATCCAACTATATGGCATGTATGGTCGAGTGACATGGGAATGAACTCTGTGTTGGGTAAATGTCATGCTCCCAGCTTACATGTCTTGTACATGGGGTGTTTACATGCCCATGTGGGTGAGAGCACACACCCATGCGGTGACATGAGGGTACATGTCATGTATGGTCTCTATGTACCATTTACTCCTCCCTTAGTACTGTTTTATGGTAATTTCATATTTTGTGTACTAGTGTTTGAGTTATTCCATTGAGTAGTGCATCTTAAACTATTTATTATGTAGATCGAGAAGGTAAAACCTCTGGAGCATTCTAATGACTCGTAATGGGTGTTTTAGAAATTCTTTGTAAAATTACATGTTATACCTCTAGTAATCAAATTCAGTCATCTCATGATTGATATACATGAACATGAATGAATGATTGGGTGTTTTGACCAACCTAGTTGAGATTCCATTTTGATATGGGCGATGATATATTGCTCTTGATCTATGCTTTGTAGCTTTCCGTTTGTGGTCATCTCCCTTATGAGATTTTCACTTCATGCATATAATGATCTAATAACGGTTTTTATCGAATAATCCCCTATAGGATTACTATTAATCTATTTAGAACTAGTGGATACCATGTAGGATTTATCTACATTAAATATGTTTTTCGAGGATCCCCTGAGGGATACCTTTTTTTATATGGTGATCTAGGGAGACCCTTATAGGATCATTGTACATATGTATCATTCTGAGTATCCTATGTAGGATTCCTCATACATTAATACATGTTTGAGTATCCCATGTTGGATTCCTTTTTTACCTTTTATACCTATAGATCCCAAATCAGATTCCTCTTCAGTGATTCACACGAGGGACTTAGTGGGAACCCTATTGATTGACAAACCCTCCGTTGTATGTTAATTTTGGGTAGATATGGTGTTCAAGTTTCACTTTATAACCCATCTTGAACTGGTAAGTCCTTTGTGCAGTGGTAGTTGTGTTGGGTTCTCCATTCATTCCACCCATAATCCTTGTTTTAAAACAGATATAGTTATTGCAGATGCTGCGATGTTTACCAATGGTGCTACCTGTTTGTGGATTTTGAGACTGACCCTAGGAAGATTTCGTTGTTTTGGATTTCCGAAATTCTCTTCTTTAGATCTATGGTGATTTGGGATGCCTTTCCATGCATACCTATGATCCTGGTATGGAGCCATGAAATATTCATATATTTATTGTATTCCCATAGGTACTACATAGAACATTGGTGTTGATCTTGGATTTATATTTATAGAGAATTTTTTTTGGATAACCAGAGGATCTTCCTAGTATCTGGCAATTGATATATTCATTGAGAAGACAATTTGAGATTTTATACGGTTTCAAAAGTACTATGAGAACCTTTGGGTAGGGAGACCGTGGGAGCTTATTTGATGATTGTCAGGAGATTATGTGATCTCTTGCAACTAAATCCATAGGATTGACTATGATATCTTCCTATGAGATGGATGTTATTGGGTTCGATCTTATTACTTCTATCATGTGAATCTCAAGGAACTATGAGATCATGTGGCATTGGTCTAAGGGGAGGACTGTGAGTTCTTATCTTGATCATGTATTTCTATTGGTTATTTCTCTATCCAACCAGCAGTAGTATCCTATGTATATGATCTTTGAAATCAATACACACTTGGTTCAAAGCATTAAAATTTATCCTAGATTTGAAAGTTATGAGCACATATAAACCAAGACCTAGGGATAAGACATTTTACTATATTTACAGTCCTTGAAATCATGGTGACTAAATAATTCACCTTATAATGGATGTACATACATACTCATTGGAATACTTCTTTACAAGAATGGTCATTAGTATATGGTATCCCTTATTCTGATATGAAGGGAGTACATGTGATCCTAGTTATAGGACAAGTATACCTCAGAAGTGATGTTTCTTACACATAGATGTAGTTTTAGCATTGGATGAATTACATATAAGTTTATGGGGATTGAAGACCCAAATATCGACATAGGAAGGGATGGTTTGAGTGGCACAATTTAGAACTCAATGCCCTTTCACAAGATTTCTAGGGGATCGGGATTACAGACCCAAGGATCATATGAAGATTTGGTTTCATGTTATTTGATTTCACATACCAATGAATATTAATACATATGTGTATATGTATAGTTATGCTACAATACATGTTTATGTACATAGATATGGACATACATGTGGGAATTTTACCAATTGACATGGATTATGGACCTGGGGTCAAACTATGGTTTCACATTTTTTTCTTTCCTTTTTATTTTTTCCCCACTAGGGCTATGAAGTTTTCTTTTTCATGCACATATACCAGAACAGTCATATCATTGTTGTCTCAGTGGACTACTGAGATTGTAACACCCCGAGCTTCCACGATACGCTTCTCATTCAATAATACAATAGCTTGCATTGTACGCAACTTCGAGTTCTAAAACATCGCGACAAATCAAAGTAGCCGTTATGAATAGTAATAACCACTTTTTAAAATTATATAAATTTTATATTTCAAAATGGACTTCATTTTTGTATTCCTAATATTGAAATTAGCCTATGTTGAATTTTTTGTAATTTTCTGAGAACTTCAAAATTTTTATGAATAGTGAAAAATACTTAAAACAACTTTTTTAATCAAAATAATTCATAGTGATAAATTATACTATTGAGGGGTTTTAGAGTATAATTAGAATATATTTTTACCATTTTATCCAATGGTGGTCATTAGAATTAATTTAACATTGAAATTGGACATAAACAATTGCCAATCTTTTGATATAAATTGTTTCTTAAAAACACGGTATTTGTTGTGACAGCGGGAATTAATTATAAAATTAATTAATGCAACTAATATGTTTGGAATTTTGTAAAATAGACATCATTTTTGAATTCGTAATATCAATTATAGCTTAGGGTGAAATTTTGGCCTTATTCTGAAAAACTTCAATTTTTGATGAATAGTGAAACCACTAAGTGGTAGTTAAATAACTGATTTTTCGTTTAAATGAAATATTACCACTTCTGTGATTTGATTTTCAAAAATCCGACATACATGGTTGTCATTAAGAAGTAAAATGTGGTTCAATGAGATCAAAATAATTTTTTGGTGAATAGTAACTTTTAAAGTTCTTAATCGCGATTAGAGGTAATTAGTGTAGTTTAAGGTAAAAACAATGTTTTATTAATATGATATGAGCTTGACACTTGTCCTACTCCTATTGGATGAGTCATGGCCGACCAAGACAACCCATGGGTCAACTTGGGGACCCCATGGAGCCACTTTAGTTGGAAAATGACATTAATATATATTTATTTAATGTTGAAATTAAATTGACACAAACATGAGTTGTTTTACTAAAACAGTTTTTAAGTGGGGTTACACAAGTCCAAATTTTGATTATAAATATTCATTAGAAAGCTAAAAAGATTTCCTACATCATAGTATTTTTTTTATAATTTTTAGACATTATATAAATTAAATTATTTATGACATCATGATGATGTAGTGATGACCTCATTATTTAACGATTTAAATAAAATGGGAAGATAATGCAAAATCCAAGGCTTACACTTGTCCAAAGCCAATTGGATGAGGATATTTCGAACCTTTATCACCTTATCCTCGAATTATATAAGTGTGGCACCTTTATAATCCGAAAAGCATTGTGAAATAATGTAACATTTCAATCTTTCCAAAAGTGCCCCTCCTCTCCACTTATAAAAGGCCCCCACCTCTCCCACCTCATTTACACTTTCAAGCCATTTGGCTCGGCCAACCTCTGCCCAAATACTCTCCCAACTTCCCCCTCTTACTCCTAGAAGCCTCACTTTGGGCAGAACTCTTCCCAAGGAAGCCTTTGACTCAAATCAAAAAGAGTTACCCGATTTTGAGGTAATGTATTTTCTAATGTTGTTTTGTATTATTTTTCTTCTCCAACCCCCTAAACTCTTTTTATTAATTTCTTTTGTAACAAAACCAGTATCCTCAATATACTAGGATGTTGTTATAAGAAGGATTCGAGCTACACTTACACACACCTACATCTAATGGTTAAAGAACATACGGTTTCTGTGGATGGCGAATTTCTGCCTCACGAAACGATGATTGTTCAACACTCATATAACACCTTCAAAGGTGGACATTAAGATGTCACTATATTTATATATGATATATAATGTGTTTATGTTTTACTTATGCTTCTGTATTTCTCATTTATGGCTTACTTTTTGATTTCCATTATGGGTAAAACGCGATAATTTCATTTTAGGAAGTGCGGACTACCGCCCCCTCAAAGTGATTTGAATCGTTAATGACATATGTGGGATGTATAAAGGATGGAGTAAATGGTATTATACACTATATTATACTGGAATTATATTATACATTTATATCATTATGATTTAGTTCCATTAAATATGAAATTGAAATGAAAGTAGCGTTCATGCGTACGTACGGCTTACCGTCTCCATGAACGGTGCATTTCATTTCTTACCTCTAAATGTTACGTAATATTATAAATGAATGTATATACTGGATATACAAGATATATATGACATATAAATAATGAATATAATTCTGGATATAATGGATATTTCACCACATAAACAACTTGTAATTATAAGAAGCTTATTGTTGACTCAAGTACCAAAGATCGACAAAACGACCGTTATTAACTTAAATAATTGCATAATGTTCATATCATTGTAATAAGTGATATAATAAGGATAATGAATTTAAAAATGGTTCTTAATAAGGTATATATTATCTCTAGTTTATTATTCAGGAGGTTAAAGAACGGTTGAGTCAAGTCAGACACGAGGTAAGGGAACTTCTTAACCCAATTTCCATTCTTTGGGTTAATCTCCTACTTTCAAATTATGTCATGATATTATTATGTCATATCCTGTATTTTTACATTATTTATGTGTACTTGTAGTGAATACACATAATAGATCTATTTTATTTTAAAAATGCTCTTTGTAAGGGAACTTCTTAACCCAATTTCCATTCTTTGGGTTAATCTCCTACTTTCAAATTATGTCATGATATTATTATGTCATATCCTGTATTTGTACATTATTTATGTGTACTTGTAGTGAATACACATAATAGATATATTTTATTTTAAAAATGCTCTTTGTAAGGGAATTTCTTAACCCAACTTCCATTCTTTGGGTTAATCTCCTTCTTTCAAATTATGTCATGATGTTATTATGTCCTGTTTTGTATTTTTACTTTCTTTATGTGTACCTATAGTGAATACACATAATAGATCTATTTTATTTTAAAAATGATCTTTTTAAGGACTTAGTCTCAATCTCCTTTCATTGAGGCATATTTGGTTTTATACACAACCTTCTTTTATACGATGTATAAACCCCTTTTACTTTTACGTTTATTCAAAAGGAATCTTTTTTATACGAAGCGTTTTGCTAAACGACAAAAGGGAATGTTTTTCTTTCCGTACTTTTGCGGCGACAACGACTTCTCCGCCGCCGTGACCATTATTTGAGTTTCGGCTTCCTCTACAAGCCATCAATTTCTTTTTTAATGAAAAATAAATACAAAGTTTTAACTTTCTTTTATTTTGGTATTGAAAATGGTTTTGAAAGCGTTTTTATTATAACAATGTGTTGTATTGATATCTTGTGATTGAAATGTGGAAATGTTATGTTTCCTTTATGCATGTTTTATGTGATATGATTATGTTATGGTTTATGATATGTTTAAACCTATTCATATGAGGAATGTATTGGACTTAATAAGTGACGGGTGGAGCCCGCAATAGCTCCTCGATGCATCGGTAGGTCTCATGAGACAACTAGACGTGGAATTGGCCGAGGCCCTTTCCCAATTTGATTTATGGTTTTGGTCGAGGCCTTAATTGTTTTAGATGTCTTGGCCGAGGCCTTGACAAAATGTTTCAGAATGTCTGGCATTATACATTCCCTCATTATGAAAGTGGTTATTGATATTGCATGTGATTATTCGGCCAGTAGAATATCCATGTGAAGAAGTGAATGACATTATCTCATTTTACTTTTGCCATATTATGTTGAAGTTCAAGTTTAAAAGGCTTTTGTTTTAGTTATACATTGCCTTAAATGTTAATGTTTATTTATGAAAGCTTCCGCAATATTGTTATCCTTACTGAGCATCTGAGCTCACCCCTTTCAATGTTTTAATGTTTTCCAGGATTTGAAGAAGTGTATTATGAATGACCTGCAGGGATAGTCTGAGGGGATATGAAGACAATATGTTGTTGTTGTTTTGGTTTACTTTATGATGTAATGTAACGTTTACAAATGTATCTAGTGTTTCCAAGGCTACTAAACTAATCGGTCTTTCGAGACTTGATCTTTTGTGATCATGCCAATGTTACGAAGTAATGCACCGACTCTGGGTAGGTGGGGTCGGGGCGTTACAGTTGGTATCAGAGGCAGTTTAGTACTAACCTTGGAAGCTAGATTTAGATAAACTCTGATTAGAGCACATAGCCCAAAGATATACTTTGAGGATTAGTATAGAAGAACTTCCTAGAATTTTGGTATTGTAGAGATGTTGTGAGTTTTCCGAGCAATACATCCCTGTCTGGATACGAGCAGGTAGAGGCGGCTCTGGCACAGATGTACCTAGGGGTAAAACCCAAAAACACTGCTTTGAGCTAGACTCGAACGGGAACTGGTGCACGACAACGGGCCTTGCTGCACTCTTGGTTACGACACTCCCGGGGGATATGCTTAGGATAACTCTCATTTTCATTACAAATCATTATGAAGGGTTTATGAGTATATACTTCCTCAAAGAAAACATTTTTATGATTATGGATTATATCCATAAATAGATCAATTTATGTAAAGTGTTTTAAAAGTATGGAATTATGTATTTTGATTCATAAACTAATCTAGTTTATGCCATTGTTTAGAAATGGAGCCTAGTGGAAGAAATGGAAACCGTATCAATGCACACATTCCATGTAGGGATTGCCCTCCTGATCAAGATAATTATAGTGGGGCTGGTGATGCAACTGGTGCCGATCAGCTAATCACCATACTGGGACAACTTACTCAGGTTATGAATAATAACCTTACTCGTATGGAGCACCCTGATCCGCAACGTGGAGGATCAATGTTAGATCGATTCATGAGGCAACAACCGCCAACGTTCAATGGGAGTAAAAATCCTATAGTATCTGAGCAATGGATAAATTCCTTAGAGAAAATATTCCATGCCTTGGGGAGTAGTGAAAGGGAGAAGGTTGTCATGGCAGTTTACCGCCTCACTGGAGATGCCGATCAATGGTGGTCGCTGATTCAAAACACAAAGGAAGATGATGACGTATCGAATATGGAATGGAGGGAGTTCAAAGAGCTTTTCTTAGAAAAATACTTTCCTCGTGACCATCGAGCAGATATGGAAAGGCAATTTCTGAGTCTGAGGCAGAAGGAGGATGAGAATGTCGCAAAGTATGAGGCTAACTTTACAAGGTTAGCGAGGCATGCTGCCGATTATATACGTAACCCAAGGAGTAAGAATGATCATTTCTTTGATGGGTTAAAACCATTTCTCCGTCGAGCTTTAGTATCACAATCCTTCTCATCATATGAAGATATTGTCTCGTGTGCTATCAAGACAGAAAAGGAATTCTCTAAGTCTTATGACAACAAAGTAAAGCAAGAGAAGAAGAGAACGGTGGAACAAGAGACAGATAAAGGGAAAAAGGGAAAGAAGGATTTTCCATTATGTGATAATTGTGGGAAGAATCACCCTGGTACTTGCCTAAAAGGAATGGGAGTTTGTTATAAATGTGGAGAAAAGGGTCACCAGGCTCGTGATTGCAAGGGAAAGAAAGAGGCTATCAAATTTGAATGCTACAATTGTTGAGAAATGGGTCATTATGCAAATGAATGTCCTAAGCGTCAGGGAAACATACCTCAGAAAAGGCCAAGGGATCAAGGACAATCTTATGCTATTACTACAGTTGAAGCAGAATAACTAATGTATTGGTGCTTTTGGACTCATGGATTATATTCTGGTTATTAGAATAATGTGATATATATATAAGGCTTGTACTGCAGTACTTGTTGATTTCAGTAAGGTTTTAATATGATTAAGGTAATAATATTTTTACTATGTGACAATAAGAGAAACTTTTCTTTGTTTGGGGAATCTGATAAATTGATTTTGGAATTAAGAGACCTTTTAGAGAATGTCTGGACAGAGGTATTTTGAATAACTATAAAGGTTGGAGTGGATTAAGTTGATCTTTGGATAGTATTGTTTAAGGTTAAAATTTATGAAGATTATTTTTGAATATTATAATACTATAGTTTTAGGAAAAGGACAACCTGCAGGGTGGGGCATAACCCGTTGCGTCGGACAAAGCTGCAGGAATCGAACCCACAATCATAGTGCGACAGGCCTTTATTTCCTACCACTAGCCTACAGGAAGTCCCTAGTTAATACAAAATAATTTTACTAATCTAAATGGTATGTGTTAACATTTGGAACCTTATACAATTAGTTTAAGTATAATATTTTTGAGTTCTATTATCTTTTTGAGTGAAAGATGAGTTGATGGTTGAAACAATAACTGTCAAGCATAAATATATATATACCTATCTCTTATTCAATGAATAAATTAATTCTTAAACTTTAGTAAAGGGATATTAAAACAAAAAAAAATATGTTATCCTAATACCTTATGTCTTGTTGAACTGATGATATTTTAAATCAACATAGATTGAAGGCTTTGAGGCCCTCAATTTGACAGTTGATTGTGATTGATGACCCCAATCTCTCCCTACAAATATTTATGTTTTTCCTCTAATTATATGTCTCTAATTGCCACCAATGTTCTCCTAATCGAGATCATAATTGGGTGGTGACTTGTTCATTTCCCTTTCCCTCTTATTAAGGCTAAATTTTATTAACCTTATTTCAGATGTGGGTTTTCCACAAAGGTATTTTCTATTTTCAACCTCTTATTTTTAAAGAAAAATATCAAATTGCGAGGACGCAATTTAATGAAGGAGGGGAGAATGTAACACCCCGAGCTTCCACGATACGCTTCTCATTCAATAATACAATAGCTTGCATTGTACGCAACTTCGAGTTCTAAAACATCGCGACAAATCAAAGTAGCCGTTATGAATAGTAATAACCACTTTTTAAAATTATATAAATTTTATATTTCAAAATGGACTTCATTTTTGTATTTCTAATATTGAAATTAGCCTATGTTGAATTTTTTTTAATTTTCTGAGAACTTCAAAATTTTTATGAATAGTGAAAAATACTTAAAACAACTTTTTTAATCAAAATAATTCATAGTGATAAATTATACTATTGAGGGGTTTTAGAGTATAATTAGAATATATTTTTACCATTTTATCCAATGGTGGTCATTAGAATTAATTTAACATTGAAATTGGACATAAACAATTGCCAATCTTTTGATATAAATTGTTTCTTAAAAACACGCTATTTGTTGTGACAGCGGGAATTAATTATAAAATTAATTAATGCAACTAATATGTTTGGAATTTTGTAAAATAGACATCATTTTTGAATTCGTAATATCAATTATAGCTTAGGGTGAAATTTTGGCCTTATTCTGAAAAACTTCAATTTTTGATGAATAGTGAAACCACTAAGTGGTAGTTAAATAACTGATTTTTCGTTTAAATGAAATATTACCACTTCTGTGATTTGATTTTCAAAAATCCGACATACATGGTTGTCATTATGAAGTAAAATGTGGTTCAATGAGATCAAAATAATTTTTTGGTGAATAGTAACTTTTAAAGTTCTTAATCGCGATTAGAGGTAATTAGTGTAGTTTAAGGTAAAAACAATGTTTTATTAATATGATATGAGCTTGACACTTGTCCTACTCCTATTGGATGAGTCATGGCCGACCAAGACAACCCATGGGTCAACTTGGGGACCCCATGGAGCCACTTTAGTTGGAAAATGACATTAATATATATTTATTTAATGTTGAAATTAAATTGACACAAACATGAGTTGTTTTACTAAAACAGTTTTTAAGTGTGGTTACACAAGTCCAAATTTTGATTATAAATATTCATTAGAAAGCTAAAACGATTTCCTACATCATAGTATTTTTTTATAATTTTTAGACATTAAATAAAGTAAATTATTTATGACATCATGATGATGTAGTGATGACCTCATTATTTAACGATTTAAATAAAATGGGAAGATAATGCAAAATCCAAGGCTTACACTTTTCCAAAGCCAATTGGATGAGGAGATTTCGAACCCTTATCACCTTAGCCTCGAATTATATAAGTGTGGGACCTTTAGAATCCGAAAAGAATTGTGAAATAATGTAACATTTCAATATTTCCAAAAGTGCCCCTCCTCTCCACTTATAAAAGGCCCCCACCTCTCCCACCTCATTTACACTTTCAAGCCATTTGGCTCGGCCAACCTCTGCCCAAATACTCTTCCAACTTCCCCCTCTTACTCCTAGAAGCCTCACTTTGAGCAGAACTATTCCCAAGGAAGCCTTTGGCTCAAATCAAAAAGAGTTACCCGATTTTGAGGTAATGTATTTTCTAATGTTGTTTTGTTTTATTTTTCTTCTCCAACCCCCTAAACTCTTTTTATTCATTTCATTTGTAACAAAACCAGTATCCTCAATATACTAGGATGTTGTTATAAGAAGGATTCGAGCTACACTTACACACACCTACATCTAATGGTTAAAGAACATACGGTTTCTGTGGATGGCGAATTTCTGCCTCACGAAACGATGATTGTTCAACACTCATATAACACCTTCAAAGGTGGCCATTAAGATGTCACTATATTTATATATGATATATAATGTGTTTATGTTTTACTTATGCTTCTGTATTTCTCATTTATGGCTTACTTTATGATTTCCATTATGGGTAAAATGCGATAATTTCATTTTAGGAAGTGCGGACTACCGCCCCCTCAAAGTGATTTGAATCGTTAATGCCATATGTGGGATGTATAAAGGATGGAGTAAATGGTATTATACACTATATTATACTGGAATTATATTATACATTTATATCATTATGATTTAGTTCCATTAAATATGAAATTGAAATGAAAGTAGCGTTCATGCGTACGTACGACTTACCGTCTCCATGAACGGTGCATTTCATTTCTTACCTCTAAATGTTACGTAATATTATAAATGAATGTATATACTGGATATACAAGATATATGTGACATATAAATCATGAATATAATTCTGGATATAATGGATATTTCACCACATAAACAACTTGTAATTATAAGAAGCTTATTGTTGACTCAAGTACCAAAGATCGACAAAACGACCGTTATTAACTTAAATAATTACATAATGTTCATATCATTGTAATAAGTGATATAATAAGGATAATGAAATTAAAAATGGTTCTTAATAAGGTATATATTAACTCTAGTTTATTATTCAGGAGGTTAAAGAACGGTTGAGTCAAGTCAGACACGAGGTAAGGGAACTTCTTAACCCAATTTCCATTCTTTGGGTTAATCTCCTACTTTCAAATTATGTCATGATATTATTATGTCATATCCTGTATTTGTACATTATTTATGTGTACTTGTAGTGAATACACATAATAGATCTATTTTATATTAAAAATGCTCTTTGTAAGGGAACTTCTTAACCCAATTTCCATTCTTTGGGTTAATCTCCAACTTTCAAATTATGTCATGATATTATTATGTCATATCCTGTATTTGTACATTATTTATGTGTACTTGTAGTGAATACACATAATAGATCTATTTTATTTTAAAAATGCTCTTTGTAAGGGAATTTCTTAACCCAACTTCCATTCTTTGGGTTAATCTCCTACTTTCAAATTATGTCATGATGTTATTATGTCCTGTTTTGTATTTTTACTTTCTTTATGTGTACCTATAGTGAATACACATAATAGATCTATTTTATTTTAAAAATGATCTTTATAAGGACTTCGTCTCAATCTCCTTTCATTGAGGCATATTTGGTTTTATACACAACCTTCTTTTATACGATGTATAAACCCCTTTGACTTTTACGTTTATTCAAAAGGAATCTTTTTTATACGAAGCGTTTTGCTAAACGACAAAAGGGAATGTTTTTCTTTCCGTACTTATGCGGCGACAACGACTTCTCCGCCGCCGTGACCATTATTTGAGTTTCGGCTTCCTCTACAATCCATCATTTTCTTTTTTAATGAAAAATAAATACAAAGTTTTAACTTTCTTTTATTTTGGTATTGAAAATGGTTTTGAAAGCGTTTTTATTATAACAATGTGTTTTATTGATATCTTGTGATTGAAATGTGGAAATGTTATGTTTCCTTTATGCATGTTTTATGTGATATGATTATGTTATGGTTTATGATATGTTTAAACCTATTCATATGAGGAATGTATTGGACTTAATAAGTGACGGGTGGAGCCCGCAATAGCTCCTCGATGCATCGGTAGGTCTCATGAGACAACTAGACGTGGAATTGGCCGAGGCCCTTTCCCAATTTGATTTATGGTTTTGGCCGAGGCCTTAATCATTATAGATGTCTTGGCCGAGGCCTTGGCAAAATGTTTCAGAATGTCCGACATTATACATTCCCTCATTATGAAAGTGGTTATTGATATTGCATGTGATTATTCGGCCAGTAGAATATCCATGTGAAGAAGTGAATGGCATTATCTCATTTTACTTTTGCCATATTATGTTGAAGTTCAAGTTTAAAAGGCTTTTGTTTTAGTTATACATTGCCTTAAATGTTAATGTTTATTTATGAAAGCTTCCGCAATATTGTTATCCTTAATGAGCATCTGAGCTCACCCCTTTCAATGTTTTAATGTTTTCCAGGATTTGAAGAAGTATATTATGAATGACCTGCAGGGATAGTCTGAGGGGATATGAAGACAATATGTTGTTGTTGTTTTGGTTTACTTTATGATGTAATGTAACGTTTACAAATGTATCTAGTGTTTCCAAGGCTACTAAACTAATCGGTCTTTCGAGACTTGATCTTTTGTGATCATGCCAATGTTACGAAGTAATGCACCGACTCTGGGTAGCTGGGGTCGGGGCGTTACAGAGATTATTTCTCACCCATTCATGTGAAATTTAGTGGATGTGTAGGCATTATTTCTACTATTTAGTTTGAGAATTATTTTCATGGTGGATTGGGATTCATCATAGAGTTTCATGATCGAGCATAGGTTCTCGCATGGTTCTTCTAATCGGGATACTACAGTTCGACAATGTTTGGATATCAGGTATGTAGTATAGATGGTAGAACATAGTAGATCCCTATAGGATTCATTTTATTTTCAGATAGACTCTTGAATATATATGGTTGGAGTATTTGGGGACTTTTGTGGTATTTTATGACATAACTATTTAGGATTTTACAGTAATTCCTTTATTATTACATCATGTTCTATTTATGTTATTTACTTATTCTGCACTAAGTTTACTTTCATCTATGTATGATACATGGCTATTTATGCTGTTTGATTACTCTGATATAAGAAAATAGTCCCCCCAGTATCACACCCCACGCCCTCACTACTAGTCGGAAGCCTCTGGCGTATAGGGAGGTGTGCTTGAGCACTTGAAACCCACTGACTCGAAGCACTTGTTTAGTGGAATCTAGTTTGCGACAATACAAATTATCATCATATGTGTTCCTTTATTAGTCATTACTATTTAATATATGGTAAAAAATATTTTTAAGAATGATTTAGATCATGTGATTGATATCATACTAGGGCTCTGAGAACACTTGTTTCACTATGAAGTCCTCGTTTTAAGGTATGATATTGTTTTTCTAATTTGTGATATTATAATTGTATATGATTTCCCCCTCGAGTGATGCACATGTTGTGTGGATGTGTTGATTTATATGGATGTCTTACTTAGGAAAATTAGATAGAGGTCTGGGATGGATCGTGACACTTGGAAAGAAATGTCATTCGGTGTCTCATGCATCAAATTTAATAACATAGTATTGACATTATATAGGCCTTCAAGTGTATGTTTTTGCAGACGACTAATGCCTATTCCATTTGGCCTACCTACACATATATATTTTCTTATGATGGAAGGTTATGTTGATCTATGTTGAGGATTTTGGTGTATGGACGATGACTATGTCCTTATTCATGGGAGTTGTAGTGACCCTAATAGGTCCATATGGCATGGGATGCATTTCTGTTGAACCCCTTATAGGGTAGTGTCTCTTATTTCCTAATTATCTTTTCAGTATGCTAACTATTATGTCGATGGATACCAGGACTTTTATTGTTTACTAGAAAACAATGGGATGCTTTTTTGTCAAATTTTTGATGAGTGTCAGTTTACTTTCCCTTTTTCTTTAGTAGCATTTCCACTAGTAAATTTTTCATAATTAGGTTTCTCAATTATGATAATTACCTTGTAGGCTATGATTTCAAATTTGACCCTCATTGGTGGTTGTGATATTTAACCTCCTTCACGAGTTTAATCATTTAGACTATGTTATTAGACCCTGAGCCCCAGTTGTGATACTTTATTTATAGGTATTGATGGGTGGAATAAATACCCTTTGAGTTTACATAGAATCTTATATGTCAACGTCAGTTTAGTTCATGGGAGACCTATATAAGAGTGATTGGCCCATTTTTTATGGTGCATCTTGAGGTAATGAGCTTGGGTTCAAAATCATTTTTAATATAGAGGAATAGATGGTGCTTGAGTTATGTGTCATAGGAATATAGATGACTTAAGACACTGATGAAGCACATTGGGTTTTGGGTCTTCAATACTAGATTTGATGGTATGGACTGTTTGGGTGTCTGGCCCAGTGGAGTGGTTTTATCTCTATTATTAATGTAGTTAGATTGTGGGTGAATGTGCATGGTTTGAACATCATCAATTGTTAGTCATTCATAGAATAAATCATTGCATATGTGAGGTGCCCAATCATGAAGAGGATTTCCAATAGATCTTCTCGATTAATGAAACTAGTGTGTTATGTAGCACAGTTAGTTTTTCCTTGTGTGGGATCATTGGCTCTAATACGAGTCGACCGATAATGATACACATTGGTTGCATGTGGTGTCATTTGAATATAAATTGGTGAGTGGTAGGTTGTGAGATGAGGATAAATATTTTGATATTTTCAATGGGGAATTTTCTTGGAAGCAGTGTTAGAATTTCAATCCATGGAAAATGTGGAATGATGAAATGAATCAGGTATCGTGAGATGGTTTACCCATGGATGAATCCATGATAGGAATTTATAGGATGGTCAACATGGTTCATAGGGAGCTGTACATTCTCTATGGTGGAATCATAGTGTAAAAATATTAGATAAATCATAAAATATTATGATTTGTGATGATTATTATAGGAATTCATAGACCCTATGATGAACTCTTTTTCATTGAAATTGTTCCTTCTTAGTTAGGATGGAAGATGAAACAATTTGGGGTTCTGCTAAAGGAGCGATAAAAGGTAATTAAAATAGTGTGGAGTCAAACATTTGATGTTTTGGGGTGGTGTAACTGGTTTTTTATAACATTGGTGTTTGTAATGGGTGATTGGGCTCAGATTGTTTTGGGGGATGAAGATATGGGTATTGATTTGGTGGGTGTACTAGATCAATTATAGTGATATGTACTCTGTGTAAAAGGCAGTTGTGGACACTATGAGATTGGTCTTTGGACCGTCCAGATAGCTTTGTTTTTAAAATTATCAATATGATAGAATGACTTATTGCCTTTTTACCTTGCTTCCATACTATGATGAAGTTTATGATGGGAAATTTGTAAGGACCCTTGTTTTTTCTGAAAGTGTTTTTGAGCATAAATTTGATGTTATTATTTTAAAATCGTGTAAGGGGTAAAATGTTATTTACCCTTGAAGATGATATTAGATATTTTTTTGATAACTATGATGGCCTTAGAATAGGGTGTTTACCGTATGATAAGAGTTTGGTGGAAATTCATGCCACTCAAATTTTAGTGGAAAAATTAATATTTACTATTTAATAATTTAAATATTAATTTTATCAGGCATGTGTGTTTGGACATAACAATTGGAAAAAGCGTCATATTGAGATTTTTTCTCCACCATTGAGTCTAGAATAGGGTGTTTAGCCTAGCTGAGTCAAAAACTAGAGTTGGTCATCTGGACTGCCCCATACCCCTGTTTCTTTTCTTTACATTTTCTACTTTTTCCCTTTTTTCTTTTCATTATTTTCCATTACTCCTATTATACTCATGTATTCCCATGAGGGGATCCTCCTATGAATTTTGACCAATATAAGAGGGAGAGTGAGAGAGATATAGATAAATGAAGGGAGGTAGGTGTCTTAATGATTCCCTCAATGCGCTAGTTCGATGTGTGACAATCTTAGACCACCAAATCAAACGATGCTTTGCCGATTTCTACAATAATGTAGACTATTTTTACATTTTACCATAAATACCCTTTATATTTTTTGTTTTCTTTTTTAAAATCTCTATTATGCATGTGAAACATAGTGGATAAATATTTTGTATTGGGGATTTAAATGAGGGTTTCAGGATATCTAGAGGGTTTTTTATTTTAGAAAACCCAATAACATGACATGTAGTCTGGGTGACACAATGTATGTTCTTTGAGTCCAAGAAACATTAAGAATAAAGAGTGAATTCTGTTTATAGTTGTGTACACCAAATGTACACAGAATCTTCTGTGTACCTATGTACCTTAACATGGAAATCTATTTAGGGGAACATGGCTGTATAGAGTACACGAACAGACCCCATATGGGTATCATGTCATGTAAATGTACAAAACCTGGGAAGGGAAATATCTTGGCCAGTTGAGGGACACATTCATGAAAAATGTGTTGGGTACACATCATGTTCCCACCTTACACATTGTGTACCTAGGGTGTTTACATTCCTATGTCAGTGGGAGTACACCCCCTTTGGGCAATCTGAGGGTACATTCCATGTATGGTCCCCATATATCATGTAATCCTCCCTTTGTACCCTTTGATGTAATTTTTCTATTTTGTGTCCATATTTTTTATTGGAATTTTGAGTGGTCCATTATGAACAGTTTTCCACATTGATCATGATGGAGAAACCCGTGGAGCCTTCTGAGGACTAATAATGGGTGTTTTGGGATTCTATATAAATATATTGGTTCTTCCTAAAATTATCAAATTCATTCGTCACATGCAGGAGAGACATGAATGTTATAGATAGTATTGGTGTTTGGACCAACCTAGATGAGATGATTTTTTGATATGGGCCATGAGTTTACTCTCTTGACCTATTATTGGAAATGTTATTTTTGAGGATCTGTCCCTTACAAGATGTGACAATCTTACCTATAAGACAATGTTATCAGTTGTGTTGAGGATTCCTTGTATGCTTCCTCTACTTCTGTTTCAACCTAGAGGATCTATTGAAGGATACCTTTACCTTATATCGGTTTTCTGAGGACCTCATGAGGGTTGAAATAGTTTATATGTTGATCTATGGAGACCCTTTTATGATCCCTATACCTGTGTATCATGATAAGGATCCCATGTAGGATGCCTCAATCTTGCTGAATAGTATGAGTATCTCGTATAGGATTCCAATTTTATTATTTAATGTTTGGGATCCCTAGTATGATTCCAATTCAATGATTGACATCAGAGAGAGGGTGGGTGCCACATTGTGTGACGAACACTATGTTGAACATTGGGATTGGATTAAGATGGTGATTGGGTGTCACATTATAGGCTATGTCATTGTGGTATGCCCTTGGGGTTGAAGCAGTAGTGTAAGATTTGGTATTCATGACACCCACAATCCTTGTTATGTATATTTTATGGTCATTGTTGATGCTGCAGTGTTTACCAAAGGTTCTTCCTAGTTGGTATCTTTTGATATTTATGTGGTAAATCTTTCAACTTTTAGGATTCATAGATGGTATGTTTAGGTTCTGTGGTGTTTTGGGATTCCCATGGACGATATCCTGGGAACTGACATAAGAGAAATTTTATTTTTGAATATTTATTGTATTACTATAGGTACTTATTATAGAATGGGAGTTGATCCTAGATGTATATTTACTAGGAAATATATATATTTTTTGGGATTAATAGAGGTGCTCACTGGTATCTAGTTGTTGAGCCTTTGAGTTGGAAGACCTTCTGAGCTTCCTTTTTGGTTTCCAGAGGACTATGAGAGCCTTTGGGTAGGGAGACCGTGTGATATTCCGTGATGTTTCTAAAGATACTATCAGATATTTTGGATGGGGATCCAAATCATTGACCGTGAGAGCTTCCATATTGATGGATGCCATTGGGTTACATCATTGTAATTCCAACACATTCATTCCAAGTGACGGTGAAAGCTCATGGAGTTGGTCCAAGTGGTAGATTATGAGTTCTTCCACAACTGATGGATGCATGTGGGATATGTCCCTTTGTAGATACAACTACTATCTCAGGTATAACACAATTGGTGTTTGTAGGCACTTGGTTCAGACTTTTTGGTATTATCCGAGTTCCGAATGTCACGAATGCCTATATAATGGATTGGGACTTAGGGATCATACATTGGATAGGATTTACAGGCCTGAAAATCATTCTGGTTGACTTAGTGTCCTTATTTAATATTTCGATACATATTACCTTGAATCCATTTGCTCATTATTGATTGTCGATATATTGTATCATTATTGGTGATTGGAGGAGAGTAGAAGTGAACCCATTTGTAGGATGAGTATCCCCCTGTGGTGACATAGCTTTAACAGAGAAATAATTACAGTGTTGGCCAAAGAAGGTATAAATTTATTTGGATTACTGATCCATATTTCTACATAATGATATATTTTTTGAGTGAAATTATGTCCTACTCAATGACCTTGCACATGATTTCTAGGTGACCAGAATTATTTACCAACAAATTTTATAGAGATTGGTTTTTAAGATATTTGATTTCACATACTAATGATTATTCATAGTTTTGTATACATATATATGTTTGAAATAGAACTTGTATTCATATAGGGATATGGAAAACCCTACTGGCACATTCCCAGTTGACCGTGATTTTAGACCCAGGGTCTGACTATGGATTCATGATCTATTTAATTGTTTTTTGTTGTTCCTTAGCTAAGTTGAGATGTTTTCTTTTTCATACAGTTATAGTATCAAAATTATAGGTTACCTGTCTAGGTGGCCGACTAGGATTATTTCTCACCCCTTCATGATCACATCAGTGTATGTGTAGACCACATGTATAATTTTTTTGTTGATCATGAGTTGTGTGGTGGATTAAGCTAATGCCTAATGTTTCATGATTTTCAAGAGCTAAGTGGGCAGTTCTTTTGATTGGGCTTCTATAGCTCGATTGGGTCTGGAGACCATGTAAGTGGTTTGGATCATAAATTGTAGTATATACCAATACTTTTACTTTTATTTTATTGGAAACTCATGTATCTGTATGGTCGACCCATTGGGTGACCATTTTTGTATTGTAGGACATAACTTTTCATTCTTTTACAACCATTTATTTATTATTACATCATGTTAAATTTATATTATTTAATAAATCTACTCTATTTTTTACATTCATCTATGTATGATAATTTTCTATTTTTGATGTTTTATTACTCTGATATGAGGGCATAGTGTCCCCACTATCACACTATCAGCCATGACTGCTATTTGATAGCCTCTGGCATATAGGTAAGGGCATTTGTGGACTTGTAATCCACCAAATTAGAGAACCAGTTTATTGTGATCTCAGTCATCATGTTGAAAAATATAATGAAATAATAAGGTATATATTATATTATGGTTATTATGTAATGATCAAATTATTAATTACCTTATTTCTGTAATTATTTTTAAAAAACGTAAATGTCACTCAAACATACATATGGCATACAATTTCCATGATTTTAACAACTTTTTTCTCAAACCCATTTTTCATGATTTGTCATAAAATTATAATTTATGTATAAATATGAAATTAATTATTTATTATTACTCTATAGATATTTAAATAATTACCAATATGACCATAGTAAACCAATAATGGTCATTTTTGAAAAATAATGTAAATATCATTGAAATAAAAATTAGAAACATATTTTCTTATTAAATAATATATAACATGAAATTATGTGAAACAAAAGAAATAATAAACAAAAAATGTGATCAAACATTTATATAAAATGCATAATATTATTATTCACGATGAAAAATAATGTATATGATGATTTTTACTCATTTTAAGGGACATCGTTCCAATTTCTTATCATTGATGAATGCATTTATGTTATTCACCTATATTATACAAAAATGTGTATATAAATACCCTTTTATTGGTTATATAATGAATTCCTCTATTAACATTTTATTTAATGATTTTTATAATCTTATTCATTCATTTTAATTATGAATAAAATACTTCCATAGTGATAAATGACTTTTCATTTAAAAAATGCACTTTTAATGTTTTCCATCCAACAAATTATTTTACATGTCCTTGATTTTTGTATTGTTTTATGATTTTTTTGGAAATAAATGATCTATAAATTATAGTTCAGGTTTATTTTTATTTATTTTTAAATGGTTACAAAATAAATCATCATACATGTTATATATTTAATGTATTGAAAAATGATAAATGTAATGTTCTATTTTTGATATACATTATGACCATGATATTTTCCACCATTGATAATGTTATTTTTTTTTGATTATTTCTCAAGATTTAATTTTTTTCCCAATTAAAACCCCCTTTCGTTGATTTTTTCTACATTAGTATTTAAAATTTGTTTTTAAATGAAATTGGTCTTTTTATATATGAAACAAATTTTCCTATAACATTAAACTTGTTTTTCAAATGTTTAATGATGAAAAAGTTAAAGTATAAAATGTTTTACTGATGTTGGGGTTCGTGGAAACTATATATAATGAGTGAAACCTGATAGAACTGGGTGATCTCATTATCGAATATTTTATGGGTTTGTAAATATAGAACTATAATACACTTGGTAATTATTATATTATCCAAATAATTATATTTTATTTGGGTTGTATGGTTATTCCAATATTTATGTGGTTAACAAGACTTCTATAAAGGCTATATGAGATTATATCCCCTATAACATATAAAATATTTCTATGTTTTTAAATTATTTTTATAGAAATAATTTATATTCAAAAGTTAATATAATTTAACATTATAAATATTGCGGTAATTTCATTTTCTAGGTGAAAATTTATGTTTTAAATAAATAAATTATCATGGGTTTTCATATTTTTAAATATAATATTTTATTTATGTCACATAGTGATATTTTGTATGCCTCTATTTTTTTTAAAATGTTTTTCTTGGGGTTTAATGATAGGTAAGAGAATAGAAAAGATCAAGTTGAAATTTATGAAGAGATTTAAAGAAATGAAATCATGATTTGTATTTAAAAAATTATATGGTTAAAAAAATGGATACTGAATGGGAGTGTCCAATTTTTATTTTATGTTTTTGTTCTGTATGATCTATTACATATTTCAGTAACATTATAAATAAAAAAACAATCAAATGTAATTTAATGATTTTTTGAAAAAAAATAAATTTTATATATTTAATATATATTCATTATATTTTGTATCAAAGGATGATATTGATAAATTTAGAGGTCGTGATAATGTTAACAACATTCCGTTGAATGAATTTAAATAATGGAAAAGATTAAATGATATCAAATTTTAATATGACCATATATCATCATCAAAATTATGCCTTCTCAGTATGGGATTCTATAGAAGAAACAAGGAATCCTTAGTGGGAAGGCACAAATATGAAATTATTTATTCAAATGAACCTTCTAAGACAGTAGGAATTGGAATAGAATAGTTTGAGGTAGTTATGGCTTAGTTGACACACACTATTAATTGTGGTGCATCCATCGTATAGAATAAACCAATTTAATATGATGGAAATTGTATACTCTACATCATCTCAGGAGGTAATATCTCCCATAATTCAGTGGATCATCTGACCCTGTTGTAGTCGATGAATAGATCAATCTATGAAAAAGATAATTTATGTCTTGGAATTTTCAAAACAATAAAATGACACTCTTATAGTATAATGTTTTCAAGAAGAAGTTGGTCGATGGTGGAATTTAGTTAAGATACCAGTGGAATTTTTTTTTGATTTTAATTAAATGGAAATAAATTATGTAAATTTTCTTTTAGAAAAATACTTCCCAATGTTTTTCTGAAATTAGATGGAAAATAATTCATAGAATTGCGGAAAATAGAAGATTTGTTTTTTCCCACCTTTAAAGAAAATTTTCTAAGACAAAATATTTATGTTATTTATTTTTTCAATGGGGAATTGATGTTAATATTAATATATTTTATTAAAATTGAAATCATGTCTATGAAGAACTATGTTCACATGAAAATTCTAATCATATTAGAATGTTTTTGAAAAAATGTGGAGATGGAGTTTTATGAAACTTATGTGCATCATGATGATGAAATTAATAAGTGGTTAAGATAACAGGTGATGAGAGAACATAAACCAATGTAATATGGAGTTATAAAAATGGTATTATCTCCTTGTGGTATGTTTGGTCAAATAAACAATGTATAATATATAAAAAAATAATGAAGAGTTACATTTCTAGAATGTTTTTTCATATGAAGCATGGTTGAAAAAAAGGAATCCTAATAAATATAATAAATTGGGTAAATTGTTATCATCTAATGGTTAAATGTTTTACTTCCAATGAGTTGTGAATTTATGATAATTAGTTCTTGAAGCTTGTTAATATGACTTGAAATCATCAATGTCTGAATAAAAATGTGTACTAAAAATATTTTATTACTAATGTAATTGATTTTGGCTATAAAATGAATTGATAAAAGGTATGTTACATGTGTATTAAAATTATGTAAATAACCTATTTGACTTTGGATCTTTTCATTCATTCATTTGTGTTAATTTGTTTTTAAAAAATTTGAATATCACCTCATAAAATTAACAAATAACTTTTTATAAAAACTATGGGTGGATTTATTAAAAGAACATTGATTTATAGGAATATTCCTTTCCTTATTAGTGGGATGGCCTTCCCTAAAAATAATTTTTAATTATCTATAGTATAGTTTGATATGATTTTTACGTATTAGATTTTAGTTTATCATGATAAAATAGATTTGATATCTAAATTGTTTAATTGAATTCTTTTATGCCTTTGATATCATACCAAGAAGTAGATAAATTGATTAGAGATTTCAGTGAATGTAAAATATCTCATAATGTTGAATTGGAAGAGGTAATTCAATTTATTTATGTTAACATAACGAATGGATATTTGGTTATTTATCCAAATTATTTTTATCATGTCATTCATAATTGAAAGGTTGTGTTTACTTTGTAATTATTTCTTGATGCTAAGCCTATTTCATAACCCCCTTATTTAATGTCTCAAGTAGAAATAATATAATTGAAAATGTAATTTTAGGAATTTTTAGATAAAGGTTTCATTGATAATAGATCATCTCCATTTGGTGATCCTCTTTTTTATCTTAAAAATTAATGATTCAGTGGGACTTTTAATTGACTTTAGATATTTTAATAAAATAATTTTTTATAATAAGTATCATTTTAATTGTATAAATTATTTTTTTGACCTGATATAGGGAAAACCAAAATTTTCTTGGGTTACCAGAGGATTGCGTACCACATTTTAATGGTGAAAGCATTTGACATTATGAAGAATTTATTTGAGACTATATATGGGATCTATTAGTATTTAGTTAGTCCTTTTGGGTTTTCCAATTGACCTATTGTATTTATGGACTTTATCAATAGGGTTTTCAATATTTCTTGGAAATATTTATGGTTTTGTATTTTTATTAAATTTTATTATATTAAAAATGATAATTAGAAGAAAAAGGGCACTTAATATTTTTTTTAAACCATTAAATCCAAAGGAATTTTACTTGGAATTTAAGAAATTTTAATTTTGGTTGAAACACAATCTATTCCTTGGAAATATTGTTTTAAATTAGGGAATAACTATTTATCCTACCTAAAAAGAATTTGAGTAATTTCCAAGACCCACAAATAATATAGTGATTCATAGTTTTCGAGATTATTAAGATACTACAAATGTTCTTTTGATACATTATTGATTTTTCTAGATCACTGACTATGTTAACTCAAATATTAGTTAAATTCATCTAGATAAAATATTATTATTATTATTTTAGGATATATAAAGATGATTGGTGAAATATCTTGTTATTTCCCTTCTATCAAAAAAATATATAATAATTAATATAATGTTATTCAGATTTGTTATGACCAGTTTTTTTCTTAATGGATAATGACAAGGAAATTTATTATGTTTTTTAGTAGTTAAAACCTCAAAAGTTAAATTAACATACACTTGATATGAAATTAAATTCTCTTGATTTTTATTTAAAAATTTGTAGGCACAATCATTGTGGATTAAACTGTGAAATATATTATAATCATAAAATTTTGGAGTATATTTATTAAATTAAACAGTTAAAAATGAGATAGAAAAGATATCTAGAACTGATCAATGCTTATGATTGCAACATTATTTACCTTCTGGATAAATTCAAAACAATTTCCAATGATTTGAGTCAATAAAATGATACATTAACAATTTTATGATTAAAACACCACCCTTTAATTATTTATTTTACAATTTCTATCCATGAATTTATGGATGCATGGACATCCTATATTCTTTTCTAGCCTTAGTTTAATGTACATTGTTAAATGAGTAAAAAAATTTCAAGTTGATGATAAATTGTTTTATGAAAATATAGAATCCATTAAGAAGGGTATGTTTCTAGTTTTTAATATTGATTAAGAATGTATATTACAATTTAGAAAACACCTATGAGTGTGGTGTGATTCACATTTGAGGTATTATTTTTTTGTAGCACATTATTCTTTTTTATTCATTTATCTATGAAGCACTAAGATGTTCAGAGACATTAGGGAGTAATAGAGGTGGGATGAAATGAAAATAGATACATTATACCTTACTATGATATTTTTGAAATGTCAATTAGATAATGTTTAGTTAATGATAATGAATTAAATGCATCAAAATTTCCTACACTTGGAGTTAAAATGGGAAAATATATCAATTGATTTTGGTGTAGTACATCCAAATAAACATCATGGCAATATTGTGATTTGAGTTATTTTTGATTGATTAATAAAATATCTACATTTACATTAAATTAGAGACACTATGTATTTGGATAAAATTTATTTAATATATCTTAAGGATATAGTATAGATATATGGTATGAACATCTCTATTGTATTAGTTTGTTATTCAAAGGTCACATCCAATATTTGGAAAATAAATTAGATGTTGTTTTCTAAAAAATAAAATATCAGTATTGTTTTTCATCACCAATCTAGTGGAATGTTTGAGAAAAAAAAAATTTAAGCCATGGATGATATTATTCTTTATTATTTTATGGATTATTAGAAATGTTGGAATCAACATCATTTTTTGGTTTAGTTTTCTCATAATAAATGATTTCATTCTAGTTTACAGAGGATATTTTTTTGGAATTATTTTGAAATAAGTGTCACACTATATATCTTTGCGATGATGTATGATAAAGGAAGTTGATTAGAACAATGTATGTTTAATAAAAGTAAGATAAGGATTATCTGATCCAACAACATATGAGGAAATCTTAGAGAAGGCAGAAAAGTTATGCAGATAATTCGAGGAAATTTCCTTCATTCAATATCAGTGATCATGTCTCTCTAATTTTTTTCTAGTTAAAAGTTTTTTGTTTTTTGTAAAAAAAGAGGTATATATGTTCTTTGTTCATTGGAATGTAGTAAATCATGGAAATTTTTGATGGCATTCCAACCAAGTGTATTTACCATCAAGTTTACCTCAAGTGAAAAACATATTTCATGTTTCAATGTTATCAAAATATGTTCCATAGTTATATAATGTATTGATCCCTAGTGAAGTTTAATTGGAAATGATATTGATTTTTAGGAACATTAAAATAAAATTATTTATCATATAGATCATGTGTTGGGGGATAATGTTATCCAATAGATTAATGTTTTATTGAAAAATCAATTCTTGATGGGAAAACACTGGAATCTAAAAATGATATGAGGGAAATATATCACCACATTTAAAAAAAATGTAATAATGTGGTGAGGATTAAAACACCAGTAGGGTGTAATTTAACAATCCATTACATGATATAATTAATCATATTAATATTTCTATTTATCATAAACATATTAAGTAAATTATAAATTAAAATAGAAATATTTTTAACTAATAAATTATGTTGAAAGGATTTATTTAAATAGTTAATAATTAAATTATTGAATTTTAATATTAAAATATTAATATAATTTATTAATCATAATATCAAAAAAAATTTGGGGTAGAATTCTATGAATTTTTTGGATTTTGATGAATAGTGAATATTCTGATTTTTGTAAAAATTCATTTACTTTTCAATAAATATATTTATTTAAAATTAAAAAATATTATTTTAAAGTAACATAAGTATTATCTTGTTTTTTAATAAAGTTATTTACTTTTGAATCAATATTATTTAGCCTTTATTATACGTGTATTTTTTTAAAATGCATAATGGTTTCTATATTTTAATTAATGAAGTCAATCCCAAATGATATTTGGTTGAAATGAAATATGTAGATTATATATAAATATATTTTTATTTATATTAATAAAATAATAATTATTTTTCATATAGTTAATATTAAACCATCTATTTCTTTTAGAATAATGTTTTAGAAAACTCACCATGTCATCAAATTTGTGGGTTTTGTTTTAAATGTAATTATTCCACTAATGTTATATGAATATTTTATTATGGATTCCAAATTCATAATTAGAATATTTGATATTATAAAAAAATAAATTTTTTATTTTTTAAAAAAATGAATAGTTAAAATTGTAAAAAATAATTATTATAATTAATGTAAAACTGAAGTAACTAAAGTTTAAACAAAAAAATAAAGGTCAAAATGACCTATACATATTTGAAAAATATATTATATGTCCACAATTTATTGTTATAATTCTTATTCCTGAACAATACTTTATTTTTTATTCTTGTGGAATGTATAAAATAATGGTACCCATTTTTATTTTCAAAAATTACAAGTGTTCCACTCCCCTCACAAATAAAAATCCACCCCTCTCGTATCATATACACACCTAAAAAACTTCTAGTATTTCCATTAACTACCCATATGTATGATCATAAGCCTTTAAATGAGGTGTTGATGATTTCATTTCAAGTTAAACTCATATATATGTTCTCTTTGGCTGAGGCCTTGAGGACGAGAGTTCGTCAAGTTGAGTAATTTTTGGATGGAATAATTAATGAGGGTTATAGGTTACATTCAATCTAGATAAATGATTTCTTTTAGTTTTACATGATATGTATTGAATACAAAACATGTAATTGGTATGTAAGGAAAATTTATAATGTGTTAAGGATCTTTTCTAGGGGTAATACCATTGGTTTTAAATCCATTTTAAAGAATTTAAACTCCATGTACATTCCATGTATTAGTTTTAAAAATGTTTTTGGCCCTCTATAGTTTTGAAAGAAACTCACCATCTATTCTATTCATGTGTAGTAGATACCATTTGATGCAAAAGCTAGGGTTTGTTCACGTCTCTTAATCTAGACTTTATTTCATCCCGTATGAGTCTTTTTAGATTCACTCTGGTGAGTTCCCTATTCTACATATGTCATTATAAATTTATCTTCCCCTCGATGAAGAAATTTTAGTGCAAGATAATATGGCCTATATTATATCTTTTCATCAATTGTTCAATTTTCATTTGATATTGAATAAATTTGATATTGATATAGGATGATTTCCTTAATATGATCCTATGAGATTTCATCTATACATTTTCCTAAAAATTTGATGTTTTATTATGCTAGGTTTTATTTTATTCATAGACCATATATTTATGCGTTTCCACTAAAAAGATATGAATTCGATGAAAAAATTAATTTGTACCCATTAGGTTTCCCATTGATAAACATTGAGATTGTTTGTGGTTGTTTTACCTTACCTAAGACTCTCATGGGTCATGCCTTTGCATTTACCTTTCCATATACCACACCACTAGGTGTGTGAGTCCTCACCTAGTTAGATGGAGCATTTACAAATTGAATAAATTTTATTGATATGGCAAGATGTAGTTGATGTGTCATTTCTATGTGATATATTTTTCATAAATTTTATTTGATTCATTTATATATTGTTTTTTGTAATGGTTGATGGTGTCATTGAATTTTTATAATTGTTAAATGGTGAATTAATTTAGATGAAGAATTGAAATGGTAGTGGATTCCATAGATGATCACCTTTGATACAAATTCCATTAGATTCTATGTACATTTCTCTCATGGATCTGGTCTGTGATAGTGGATTACTTGGACCTACATAAAACATGGATACTAATTTCATAGGGTGTCGTTAGCCTTATAACCTATTTGATCTGAATTTCTTGTAGTCGCTTTGGATATGGGTTATGGATAAGCTTCATGGAATCCACTGAGGTCTCTATAGAGATTCTATCCAAGATCTCCTAAGAATCTACAAGGATTCCATGTACATCAATAATGTGGATATGGAACATCATGGTTTAAGATAATTTTATTTAAGGCATGGGTGTGGTTGATTATTTTTATTATAGAGTGTAGAAGTGGTTAATGTGATACACTATATATTATATGGCTTCGAAGTGGTAATTGCATTACACATGATTACAAAGTGAGGATATTGTATGTTTTTTTATAATTAAATTGTATCCCATGAATTGGTATCTAAATACATTGGATAGTATGATAGTTCAAAGCTACATTTATGTTTACACCTTTCTATGTTTATGAGGGCATGAAATTTGTCTATAGGGAGTCGTGGTGGGATAAATAGTACACTTGACTGGTATCTGTTGCATTTTTTTCTATCTTACATTATTTATATATATTGAAAACTAATTTGGCTGGATATATAATGAGTGGATTTTTTATTGAAACTATTAGTGGTTTCCTAATAAGAGTTATCTCACGCCATTTTCAACATGTGGTTGTGTGCATATAAAAACATGAAGGACGTTGGTAGATATTAGGGAAATATCCCATTATACGATGCATAACCTTGAATTTTTTTCTAGGAGTAGGAGAGCACAAGATCAAGATAGGATCACGATTCTATCATGGATTTTCCCTTTTTATTTCTTTTTGGTATTTTGATTATGAATTGTATTTGTTTCTTGTATACATATTATTATTCTTTGTAGACACTTCACATCACACATATTTTGGTATATGAGATTAAATTTGGAATTATTTATATATTATGGTATTGAATATTTTTCATCTGTGTGGTTGATTAATTGCTTCTTCTAATTATTGATATTTTTACTACCACAATGATAACTATTATAGGAGGTAATTGTTTCCCCATAGACACACCCAAGTCCTTCATTACTAGTATGAATCCTCGGGAGTATGAGGAGGCATACATGAGTATATGTGAACACCAGATCATGAATCCTATATTAGAATCTAGGTCAATGAGTTACAAAAGTAAAATACCAACATACCTTATACTATAATATAATCATTAATTTTTATTAAATAAAACATAATAATTAATTAATTGGAATCCAAAATATGTTACCTGAAGAAAATTTAATGCTCTTTAATGAGTTCCTTTATTCAATTTCCCCCATCTCCCCCAAAATCATTATTAAATTATATATATATATATAATAATATTATTATCATCCATATATAAAATAGTTCATTATGATACTGGAATAAACTGAATATTTCTACTCTTCTATCAAATGGGTTGCAATATCATTAATCTTGTATACAAATTCCTACTAGCTCATGGACTGATGTTATTTATTTATCCATTAACACCTATCAAAGTTTTTTTTGAGGATAGATATATATTATATATATGATATTTAGAGAATAAAAATACCTATGGAGTTATTAGTTAATATATACCTTTTTTTACTTCACATTTTGTATGGGATATGATAACTTCAATTTGAACTACCACCTCACGATGTGACCTGATTCTTTTTCAAAATCACTTTAATTGAAAGATAATAAGTGTAATGATAATAAATATATATTATTTATATAATATAATTATTATTTTTATGAAATATATTCCCTCCATTTCACTCACCGAATACTGATAATGTCATTTCTGAATGTGTGGACTGCCATCTCCATAAAGTGATTTGAGTATCTTTTCTTCCCCAAACCACAATGATAATATATATGCATATATATATATATAAACAATTATATGGAATATATTATATTAAAATAATTATAAAATGATAAAACATTTATATTTCTCATTTCTAAAATGATCAATGAAAAAGGGAATGATACTCATGTGTACATAGCGCCTACCAACTCGATGATTGTAACATATATAATCACTCCAAACCATATATCATAATATTAATTAAAATTATAATTTATTTATAAATTTGATAATTGTTTCATGATTATAAATCCATATATATTTATATTATGATAACATTCTATATATTCCACATACTATATTCATGTTTGATAAAAAATTGAAAAACCATCGAAATATATGACGCAAACATAAATTATTAAGATATTATTTATAATATAATAATAAGATAAATAAAATGAGTATTAAAATATTAAATTTTTATTAATTAATAAATAATAAACATATGTTTATTATTCAGAAAAATAAATATTATATGTGATGAGTTGGACTTGTGGAATGGGACGTTGATTCATTTTCAATTCGTTGAGGCATATTTTGATGTTATCCAGCTGTATTATATAAAAAGTTGTATATAAATCACATAATAAATGTAATATCATTAATATCCCGATTATAATGATATTTAAGGTTTTTCTATTTTATTCATTCATTGGAATTATAAATAAAATATTTCAAAGGTGAAAAGTTACTTTTCTTTTAAAAAAATATCTTTTAATGTTTTCCTTACAACTCATTCTATTCCATGTAAATATCATTAAAATAAATTTATGAATTTTTTTAAATAGAAATAAAACATTTATAAATAAAATTTAATGATTATTTTTAAATTATTTTGAATGGTATTCAAAAATAATATTTTTACGTCTTTTACATGAAATTTTATGGAAAACAAATATAAGGAATATTCTATTTTTAATTTACATCTTTAGAAACAATTTTATTCCACCATGAAATTTTGATGATTTAGGGATTACTTCTCAATAATTAATGTTTCATTAAATAAATAAAACACATTTACATTTTAATGTACATTAGTATTGAAAATTAATTTTTAAAAGTAAATGGTGTTTTGATATCCGAATGTGATTTACTGATGAGTTTACAAGATTTTTTCAATTGGTTTAGAATGAAAAAGTAAATGTATTAAATACTTTATTCATGTTCTGGTTCAAAATTTTATATGTATAATTTTTATTCCTAGATAGAATCATGTTATCCAATTACAGAATATATAATGGGTGAACCTAGATAGAGCCCCAGTGCATTTGATAATCATTATATTCTTCAATGTATTTTTATGGATGTTTTCTATTTGGTTATTTCCATTTGTAAAAATTTTTATGGGATATGTATTGGTTTTATGAGTTGATATTCCAGGGTACCTAAATGAATTTCCTAGTCTTGTTATTTATTTTTAATAGAAATATTTTTCTTCCAAAAAGTAAAATAATTGATCTTTTTAAATGGAATGATAATTCCATTTTGGATAAAAAAAAAATTTAGAAATGGATTTTTGGTTATTTCATTGGACAAATTGATTTTTCTCTTAATGTCTCTTACTATGATTTTTGTTTTCATCCGACATTTTTTAAATATTATTCAATGGATTTAAGGATGGGTAATGAAATGAAAGATGTTAAGATTATTGTAGTAATTATTTTTTATAAATATAATTATTAGTTTGTTTTAAATATTTTATATGGTGGGGGAAGCATATTTTGAAAGTGAATTTTTCTCTTCATATTATATAGTTTTTTATGTATAAAATATGAACTAATTATCTAAAACTGTAAAATTAACGGTATCATAAAAATCAATATAATGAATTATTAAAAAATTTAATGATTATTTAATGTTTACACCATATTACTTACTAAATAACTCAACATACATTACCCAAATTTAGTGTTACTAATATTACCAAACCAAATGTCCATGAAAACATATAACTAATAATATATGGGAATTAACGCATGAAATCCCTTCAAAATAATTTATTCATATTTATGCACTTTTATTAAAATATACTAAATAAATAACAATCTTCATTAAAACATCATTATCTACTTAATTTCCCAATTTCATGTAACACCTATCTTGTGAGAAACTATTATGATGGAACTAAAAAAATTTACAAACCATTCATTAGATAAACATGAATGAATATTGATGGAATATGAGACCCACATCCACTCAATATTGAATCAATTCTGGAAAACATATAACAATAATTATCATCATTGATATCCACCCTTAAGCCACTTCGCTAAGCATGGATTATGAATAATTCATCAATTTTCTACTATATAAAGGATGTGAAGTTTCCCTCCATTTCTTTTTCATGAAAGGATGAAAAATCCTATAACCTACATTCAATTATTTCATTATCTAGTTTTAACATATTTAATGACACATAATACCCACAATATTATTTTATGTCACCCCATTGATGATATGTGAATACTTACTTCAAGATGTTACACTATATAGAGTACTCCGACCACACATCGGTAAAATATTAATATAAAAAATCAAGCATTTTGATACCTATAATAGTTTTCTTTGTAGGTTTAATCATTGAGGCTCAATATCAAAAATAAAAAATTCTTACAACCAAATCTCTCTTTTAATATTTAATATTTCTCATACCTTCCTCGAGTTACCCATGAACCCATGTCTGTATCAATATTATTCTTATAACAACCCAACTTAAACAAATAGGTTTGATTTAGTGTGAAATAGGATACCAACAAACCTCCCCATACATAATAGTATTCTAACTATAAGTAATGGATTGAACATCATAAATGGGGATAATATACACTCAATATTATAACTACATATTAAAAATGTATATAAAATTTAAAACATCTCAACTTAATTAGTGATGAAGATATAAATCATTATATTACATCATATAGAAAACATTCCATGAAAATAAATGAACTGGTTTCCCAATGTTTTAAGAAAAAACATAGTGTAAAAGGTTCAAGTATATAAATTAGAAAAACTATATTGAATCCTCTAGATTCATCCATGGTACAACTAATAGCTCCATTACAAATATATGTTTCTATCAAGGGTTGTTTTACCTTACCCATATTTATATACATAAAATATGTAAGAGAATAAAAATTATAATATAGGTTATGAGTAATAAATACCAATAGGTCAAAAATAATTAATTTATATCATGGGTTCATAGCTATAAAATATTATTAAATAATAATAAATTTTTAATTATAAATAATAAAAATTCATACACTAATCACTCAGGTGAAAACTAATCCACCACGATCCCTAGTTGTATGTATTTCATTACTATGAAAGAGGGATATTTTTAATTATTTTATGATTTGAAAATGATATATGATCATTGTAGATGGAAGAGTAATTATACATACAATAGTAATTGAGTTAACATTTCACTTCTAAGGGGTGTCCCATAAGTCTGTCATAACTGATCAAATGATCGAGATGGACCATAAGGAAATTGTAACCCAACATTATAGATTTAGTCAGGACATAATGATATCCTTCCCCTGCCAATTATAAATTTATAACATTATTATATTCATATTTCATATGAACTCCCCCTCTAAAAAATTATCACCACACTATGGTTCACCTATTTAAAGTACCAAAACGATGCCTCCAGAAGAAAGTAATATTTATAATGGGGTAATGCATATAAAGGCCTCATAAATCATGTAATTATGAGAAATAATCATCAATATACTTATTAATTTCATCCATATCATTATATAAATATAAATAAATAATTGAAATCAATAAATTAAGTATCATAAGTGAGTATCATATTCTATGCACACACCTAGTTGTTATCACAATAATGCATGGCCAAAGAAATTATTCAAAAAGAATTATAATATATTGTAAATAAAATTATAATAGTTAAATAAATAATATAGACATTCCTACCTCAATTTTGTGGGTTATCTGGTCTAATATTCCTCAAGGATCAAAGCCAATATATAATCTTCACCCAAGAGAAATTGGGATTCAAATCAAAGATACCCATCTAATGTTCTGCTTTATCAAATAATATATCCAGTAAAGAGATACTAGGGGATTATGCTTCATGAAGAGTATTTATAGAGTCGAATAACTCAATTATTGTTTTATTGGATATTTTTCTGAGTTATATTAGTAAAAAAGAAAACAATTTACTATATCTGTTACAAATGAATGAAAGGTTCATGAATTAATCATCAATTTTAGAAGATAAAATTTTGTCACGTAAGAGAAAATTGATACACCATCAATTCATCATCATAATTTAGATCCATGAAGAGAATCAATATGCTGAAGGCCACATGAAGATTGTTCTATTATAACATACCATGAGTTGGAACCGTTTAAAAGATATGTGGATTCAGTTAAGGGTATACCTTGAAACATTAAAATCCACCTCATTTCTAAAAACAACCTATGGATTTAACCTTATATAGAAATAGAATATATATATTAGAAAACAATACACTTCATATATAATTTTTTCTCCTAGAAATATAGTGAGATCTAGAAGAAACCCTAAAAATAGTGTTTTTTTTCATCACAAAACATTATTTTTAATCATCAACGCACGTGGATCTACCAAAATAAATAATGGAAGGAGGGGAAATGACATATAAGAGATATAATATGTCTATTTTTGAGATTTATTTCTATAGTATGGGGAATTTTTAAAAATATACCATATTTTTATTAATTGTTTTTTGATAAAAAATTAATATACACATGTATTGTGTGCCCTATTTGGAAAATATTACACCAACCACGAAGGGAATTCAACCTCTCCTTGGAACCATCGAGCATTGGGCACAAATTTTTCAAAACATGTGATAACCATATTATTATCCAATTGGGGATTTCATCGAATGTATCTATAAGTCAAAAGGTTTTATTAACCAGGTTCATTAATCACACCCCACAACATTTTCAACTTACACTTACAACACATATTCCTGGATATTTAGTAAAATTTTATCCAAACATGATCAAATTGTACACCTTAAAAAATCCTTCTAATACCCTAAAATTCCCACCAGATCCCCCTCTCACCACCCTCAAAGCCACCCAATAAATTCATTTTTCAAAAAAATAAGTTATTACTAAAATTTAATTATATCACAGTAAAAAAATCATGTGAAATTACAATAATACGCTATTAATAAATCACATACATAAGGGGAATTTATTGGAATCATGATTAAAAACTCATGATAAATATCCAAAACATATAACACCCACTTTTAATTCTACACCTAAATATGTCCATTATGAATTATAATATTAAAAAATTATTCCATTTTTCCTCATAGTAATTTATCTCCCTTTTATAAAATCAACATCGATCATTCAACATATGATATATTGGTCTCCCATTAAACATCCTCATGGTCAATAACATGAATGAGATCGAGAATGTACATACCGTGTTGTGACAAATGGGATACATCAATCATTCCATGATATTAGGAATGAAGATCTATATGTTATTCCATTGAACCCATATAATTTTTGATCAGGAAGTGTCTAGCATATCAGGGTGTTATATTCCCTTGGTTCCTCAAATGTTGGTGGCCTAACCAAGGAGTCTTTGTAAGAAAAATCCACTCAACTATAGATAACTACAGCGGTCTCCACCTAAAGTCAGAAAAATATTTATTCCCACTCAGATTTGTGATCAAACTCTTCTAAATTAGTTATAGTCTCGTAGAGGTCTCATGTACCATACTAATACCCACAAAAATATCCTTAATAACCACAATACAAAAATTTAACGAATTCCACTATTGACCATAAAAAACCTCATAATTTTCCATGTGAATTAATTATAATTAACTACTATGTTATTATAACTCAACCAAGGATATATGATCATCCAAATATCCTAAAAATTCAAAAACATAGGATCAGGTCATATCCTCTAATGTTGGAATTGTATAATTTGACTATCAATCTAGATAAGGATTCTAAATTTTCCTCAGTATCATCTATTTCCCCTTTGAATTATAAAATCCCTTGAAATGATAGGATGTAAAATTTATATACATATTAGATCCAAATATAATGGTAAATACACTAAAGCATAAAATCTTTCGAACAAAAAACATTTTAAGATCATAAAATATGTGATTCCATGAAAATAATAAATGAGAATTTTTTTTGATAATTACAAATCACCCGAAAAACATCATCACACATCATGGTCATATATAACGCTATAAAATAAAAATCATGGTGTCATCAAACCTCCACTTTATCATATGTTGTACCTAGAGTAGACCACCATGACATTTGTTCTTGGCCTCTATCCTCCAAAATGTAAGGGTTTGGAAGAAAATCAAGTAATGTCTCTATTTTCCTTTTCCATCAAAACATCCTCCTAGTGAAATTTTATATCCATGACACACCCCAGTATACCACCGAGTTATTGTTATATCTATATATCATAAACCATTCCCTGATGGAATCCCAAGCTACAACTCTCCCATTTATGTGGATCACTTCATCATCATCTGGGAACCTATTATATATTGGGTACCAACCTAATAGTTTTCCTTATATATAAAAACACTCGAGGTCAGAATCCTTACTATCCATTACTTGGTCTACTGAATAAGATTTGACCACTATTTGGGATCATGTCATCAATCTATATACTATTAAATCATCCACATTCCAATTTGGGGATATGTTCATCAGGCCCTACCCTTCTTCTTCATTTCAATTTTAATGCTCATGTTTCCCATGTGTCTTATGGTTAATTTCATATCAAATGATATTACCTCTATCTAGTTCACATGTGTTAAAAAAGTGTATTGGTTACAAGTACTCTTACCATAATTTCTACCTTCAATTAATGTCCCTCTATGATAAGTTATAGTAAAGGATTTCGTGTTAAATTTAAAATTTAAAAAACACTTTAAATATATAATTTCAAACAAATATCATGTCCTATGCCACTGTATTTTTATCCTTTTTATTGGTATATTAGTTCCACTCATGGTGTTATGTCTAACATGACCTTGAAACTACTAAATAAACACATAAATACTTACATCCCCCATAAGAAGTCAAGAAGCAATAAAATAAATGAAATGTCAAATCAGGGGATCAAGAGTTATTGACATTGGAGTTGTAATCAACCATCTATTCAACTTGTAAAAAAAATCCTACATTAGACCAACCACTACATATTCAACCCTTTCTTTATCAACATAGTAAATAGTTATAATAAACTGGAAAAGTTTTAGATAAAACACTATTATTACCCAGATAATCCATAAATTGAATAATATCAATCATGTTTAATGAACCCAAATAAGACATAACCACTTCTAAATTCTCCAAGTCCTATAATATTATAGTCTTATAGATCACATGCCACATGAAAATCACCTCTTGATAAAATATGAGACACTTTTACTAAATTATATAATGTTGATGTTCTCAAATTATTCCAAGGGTGGCCTCAATGATTATTTCTTGCTACAATAGTTTCATTGTGTAAATGATGATATCTTCAACAAACACCATTAGTAATGAACCAATATATGGGTCAAGGATCATTTTTATGAGATCCATGAACAAATTCAGTGTTTTTATTATCCCAAATGACATCAACATGTACTTGTATATCATACACCATATATAAGATTTTTTATTTTGAATATAGTTTTTTGAAACCACAAATGCTGATAGCCTAATTAGATACCTTAGACATATTATGGATTAAATTACTATATGAGTTGTGTATAGAATCATAATTTTACCACTTCCAAATACTATATTAAATTTTATTATTAGGTAAGGCATGAGAAATAATGATAAGATTCATTATGAATGTCTTGCTTTGATTCACCAACTGGATAAGAACATGGGGTGTGATAATCCCATGGAACTTATGGTGATTAAAAAATTTAAGGACAATGAATAGGGTCCCAATACCTATAAAAAATATAATGATCCATAAAATAATTTCTCCAATATGTGGAAAATCCAAAAGCATGAAATGGAGAAGGAGGCAATATGTTTTTTGTTTTAAGCTAGGCCACTAGATGAGGAACTACACACCAAAGTTAGGCTAAGCTAAAGGCGAGTTTTTTATTCAGTTTAATCTTTTCATATCTATACATCGGGTATTATATTGAAGTTGTGGTGATCACGTATGTAGTGGAATTCATGAAATAGGTGGATTATAAAATATTTTCAGTGGATAGGTGGATTTTAGTGCTGAAAATTATCTGAGGTTACCTACTATGTCCATTGGTGACTACCACCATTAATTTCCAACTAGAATGCTTCTAGTATAAATATTATTTTTTTATGTAACTATGGTTACCAAGAACATAATATCTGTATCATTCCTAGATGTAGATGGGTTTATTTTCATGTTGGGAAATAAAATTTCTTTCTTTTATAATGAAAACATATATTTTGGTATGAGACATTTAGATAACAATATTTATGTATTAAATTATCAAAACTAAATGTTGTGAATTGATAGTGAATCATGCTCACATGATTCATATAACAACAATATTTGGCATCCTCATCTTGGTCATGAAAATGAAATTCATTTGAAAATTACATTTCAAGATTATTATTTAGAATCATCTGAGAAAAGTCTATAGAAAATATTTAATGATTGAAATTAAGAAGAAATGACTAAACATCCATTCAGACGACATGGTGAAAGGGTCACCAATATTCTATGATTGTTATGCACATAAGTGTCTGAACCATTTATAGTAGAAGCTAGATCTGAGTATTCTTACTTCATAACATTTACTGTTGACTTGAGTCGATATGGTTATGTCGACTTTATGGGGAATAAGATTGAGTCCATTGAGAAATTCAAGGAATTAAGTAATGAACTAGATAATTATCTTGAAAAGAAGATAAAAAAACATTGATTAGATTGTGGTGGTGAATATCTAACCAAGAGGTAATTGAAATTATTTGCGATTACAAAATTATATCTCAACTCAATCCACCTTACTCACAACATTGTATTTTTGTTAGTAAAAGTAGTAATTATACCTTGATATACATGGTAATATCAGTGATGAGTCATTTAGATATTCCATATTCTTTTTGCAGATTTTTATTATAAATTGAGGCATAACCATTAAATAGAGTACTAACTAATGTAAAATATGGAATTATATTTGAGAAATCCTCTATATCCATTTTTTTATTTTCAAAAATTATGTTTTAAGGATTGGTAGTAACCATAAAAATATTCAAAAACATGAACCCCACATTCCACAATAAATTTTAAAATTCATACCACTGATACATTAAAGACTAATAAAATAAAAAGTACATGCCATCACCCTAACACTACAAATGACAGCCTCAAGCGACCTACCTATATTTTTCCAAATGTTGTTCTGAAGACATCACCACTGCAACATGCTGATGATATAAGCATAACCGAAAGCCAACAAAAATCTGACTGAATACAAAATAGGCAACCCATCCGTATCAAAACGGACATCACGCATCAATGATAATAACACATTCAAACAGTCAATGAAAACAAAAACCCATAGAAACAACCACCCTATGCAACTTTTAGACTCAAAGTCGACCATCTTGCTCATAACGAACACACCACCAAAGATGAAACAATAATGATCAGAACCACCAATGAAACACCTCACTAGTTCTTCGTCAATGGGGAAACACCATGAACCTACGATCTAGACCGATTCAAATTCCATCACACTCTGACCCTATGCTTTACCAAAACAGAACCACATATTTTACCGAATAAAATACTTCCACAAACCTGTTTAGTTCCAGGATTTAATAGAAACCAAAACCATTGAGTAAAAAAATAGAGACAAGAAATCCACAAAAAGGAAGAATATGAATCCACATAAAATGCCATCACCGGGAAATCCTATGAATGGGACGACACCAGCAGAGATGCACCCCTGAATCTGAATTCATCCACCAAGACAATGCCAAAACTGCCATAAACACCATCATACCAGACTGATATGGGGTCAATTACAATGGGATAAGCAGTAAGAGAATAGGAGGGAGAATGTGCCAAAATAAAGATCTGATGAATATAAGTACCCACCAATCCCAAACCACCAGGGAATCTTTGTGTCAAACTAAAAAGGAGTTTTACACGAAGGTTATGGTGATAATAATATGGTATAAATGTCTAGGGAATAAGAACCAATAGAAAATGTTCGATTAGTAAAGAATATTTCTGGAAAAGAGAACCAAAATCAAAGAGACAAAAGAACCCTAAACCGATAGAAAACCCATTATAAAAAGCTGAAAACCACCACATGAAGCATGGAGAATACATGTGGATATAGGGAGGCCACATATGACGAGTTAGGAGCGGGAGATAAATTTTAGGAACAAAAAGGGCCTATATACCCTGAGACGGGGGGTGAATCAGTGTATGGATATTCTTTATTTCTAAATTCTTCCTTCCCCACTAGATCATGGCCTCTTTATTACAAGGATCACTATGTTTTCACTTGTGTGTTTATTATGACCACTTATTTTCTTCTTTATCAGATTATGATTCTTTTAATGCAATGTTGGGAAGAAAGAATGCAGACACAGATATTTTTACTTGGTTCACTGTCACTAGGATACATCCAAGGAGAAAACAATGACGATGTGAGAATGTACCAAATCCACTAAGTCTCACTGCCAATAATGTTCGGGTTAGATCACTTCTATGCCTAGGCTCACTACCTTTACAATGTTTAGGGTTATCTCACTGCTTTCTCGAGGGTCACTCCCTATTTCTCTCTCTCTGGCTCACTGCCGGTGGAGGGAATCACCTATTACCTCTTCCTTTTCTCACTGCTCCAGAAAGGATCCACTCATAGTTTATAGACCTATAGTTCTCTTCATTAGAATGAATATATGAATCCTAAACTATTGATAGATTCTCTGTTGAAGTCCAACATTCATCCACAAATGAATACGTCTTTGCCTATGAACACTAGGAAATTCCTTTGGAAATACATTTGCAAAACACCCTACTTTGTGAGGCTCCCAATTTCATATATCTCAAACTAGACTTTGTGAAGCTCCTTACTTTTTGCGAAGTTCTCTCATGAAGCTCAAGTAATCACAGAGCGACTTCCCTCATTAATCTCACTGAGACAACATGGAGCTCACAACTTTCGTGGAGCTAGAAAGCTGCCACGAAGCACCTTCCTTTCGCTAAGCACCCTGCCTTCACGAACAACCTTTGCGAAACGAGAGCAATATATTTTCTATGTAAATTCTCTGTAATTATCTTGAGGGGGTTGAACTATATTTATTGGTTATTTCACCGACCCTCGATCCTTCTGTGCAATGTCAGCGCCACATCATCTCAAATCGTGAAGCTATGAAATTTCCTGCAGAATTCTCTCAAAATCACGAAGCACCATGGAAATTTTCCATTCGCAGAGCTTGATGTAATCAAGGAACATCACAATCAATCCCTTCATGACTTCGCAGTTAAGATACCTCAAAAAGATCTTCACCGCCGCGGTACGCTTTAACTCTACCGTTCGCGAAGCATGACATAATCACAAAGAATCACCGCCATCATTTTTCTGGTCTTCACGAAATCCAATCCATGTAGACCATCTTCACAAAACTCATGCCTTTTCAATATTTAAATATGATATTCAAGGATATCCACATTTCACGATGATCACCAACCTCCAAATTTTGGACCCCAATAATTTGGCAAACACTAGAAAAAAACACCACCTTGTACTACTCTTTTTGTACCTCCTCCAGATCGTTCATTCTTTTGTCATTCTACCTTGTCAACATGGATTGCCAAAAACTTCTCTGGAACTCAACAATTCCCCATGTAAACCTTCGTTGTCAACAAACATGATCAACCCAGAAATTCTTCAATGTTACCATGAGGGATTTTTTCCCAATAATATTTTCCTTGGGTTTGTTAAAAACTCTTCACAACTCTTCTTAGAATGATTTTATTCACTATGATACCTCACAAAGTCTCCTTCCAAAATCTACCACAATTCATGTCTTGTGATTCAGATAGCACTCAAGGATTCACTTAACACATACTCTATGCCCACATGAGTAATGCTCGGTGTGAGAAAAAAGTGCAGTATGAGAAGTTCATCAATGAATCACTTAATTTCAGACACCAATTGTCGATTCCAAACTGATACCAATTGCTAAATTGATTCCAATTATTTAACCACACCGATACCAATTGGTGATAGCGGAAAACATTCTCTCACCATTCCAAAATAAATATTCTTCTTTTATCACATTCCCTAGATGTCGTCATATCTATTCTTTAATCGATCACTTCTAGCATCGTCATATTTGAAAATAGTCCCCCTATCTCATTTTTCTCCCCCTATCTCACTATTCCACCAGTCATCTTCTTCTTGTGCCTTTTAATAAGACATTTTCTGCCTTCCTTAGCCACAATTTCTCTTCCTTGGGGAGTCACTATTTCTACCTATTTTTCTACGAACCCAAAGGCCACCCCTTTGCGGTCTAAAACATTGGAATGAACACAGGTTAGTGAATTAGATAAAAACACACAATACCTTGGGGAGAGGGGGTGTTCCATGTCCACACTCTTTTAAGGGAAGATAGTCAACTGATCTCCTAGATCCAGTTGATGCCTTTGAAATTATTCCTTGGGTAATTCCTTTTTCAGAATGTCTGCAACCTGTAGTTCTATAGGAACATACTACAACATCCCGATTCCCTACTCAACCTTATCCTTGATAAAATCATACTTTATCTCAATGTTATTTGTACATGAGTGATGGACTGGATTTTTGCTGATATTGATAGCACTTGAGTTATCACACTGGATTCCGATTGGAGACTTCACTTAAACGCAAATATCATCAAGCTCATGTTTCATCCACAATAACAGTGTGTAAGCTTGACTAGCAGAAATTTACTCTGCTTCTGCGGTGCTAAATGAAAATAAATCTTTCTTTTTTCATAGCCAAGAAACACACAATATTCCAAGCTTAAAAGCACCTCCTGACGTTGACTTCTTGTCATCCGCTGAACCAGCCCAATCTGCATTAGTATATCCCAATAATTCTGACTGATATTTTCCACTATACATCAAGATGAAGTCCACTATTCCCTTGATATAACGAAGTATTATTTTCACAACAAGCATGTGGATTTCCTTGGGATTACTCTGATATATCTCTTCTTGGCATGTGGAGAATACAATGCCAGGCCTTGTTGAAGTCAAGTATATAAAACTTCTAATGATTTTCCTATATTCTGTGATATTAACTGCCTTTCCATCCTCTTAATTGGAAAATTTCATCCGGGTATCTACTAGAGTCTTCATCTCCTTGGAATTTTCCATTCCAAATATTTTTAAAACCTACTTGGCATATTAGGATTGTGAAATGAATGTTTCATTCCTTCCTTGTGTCACTTGTAGACAAAGGAAAAATGATAGATCTCCAATCATTGACATTTCAAGCTCACTTTTCATGAACTCAGAAAACTGTCTGCACTAAGCTTCATCTTATCTGCCAAATTTTATGTCGTCGACATAAACCAAGACCATCATCCTTTGATTTGTGCTGTTGTTGAAATTGAGATTGTAATCAACTCTCCCATGATGGAAACCAAGTTTCTTCAAGTACTAATCAAGCTTTGAGTACCATTATCTTGGTGCTTGTTTCATCCCATACAACGCCTTCTTCAGTCTAAAAACCTTGTTATAATTATCATGAATGAGAAAACTAGCTTACTGCTCAATATAGATATCTTCCTCTAGAACACCATTCAAAAATGCAGATTTGACGTCCCACTGAAACACTTTTAACATACGTTGCACTACGATTGATAGGAATAATCTGATTGTCTCCAGCCTTAAAACCGGTGAAAATGTCTCATCAATATCTATTACCACGATTTGGGAGTACCCCTTGCACACTAGTAGTGCTTTGTTCTGAATCAATGTGACATCTTCATTCATCCTGTTGTGATAGACCCATTTATTCGCGACGACATTCTTGTATGCTGAATGATATTCTGACTGTCAATTTCACCTGGACACTTTGGGTTTTGTATAGATAAAGATTTAACTTCCTGGCACTCACCATCAATATATTCATATGAATCAACTTTATCCACTTCTTCTCTCCCTGAGTCTCTTACCACTTCCTCAATTTTAAAAGAAAAATTTTCACTGTGTCATTGTTCATTGACGTAAATTATTTCAACTAATTTCTCAGATTTTGGTTGATGCACATTTGAATTTCTCTCAATGCTTGGTATCCTCAAAGCAGTCAGCTAATACCATATTATTATAACAAAATAAGCAATCCTGAAAAAAAAATGTTTTTATGCTTTTCCCCCAATCATTTTTCATGAACATAAAAATTCATCCTCCATATGGAATTGAGATCTTTCATCTGAATAGGATATAGAGTTCTCTCCCTATATTATGAAACTCTTCTATTTGTTAGGCCCACAACTTAGGCCCTTAACCATATTTCTCCTCCTGTGTCATTTATTCTCATCTTTCACCCATCATTGAGCTATTAACATAATCTCTAAGCCTACTGAGTTGGAAACTCCAGGTAAGAAACAAGAGATAATGTTAATAACAAAATATATTCCCATTGTTCTTAGTTCATCCATTTATTCATCAACTATGGTACATGATAAGAGTCAATTAAAACCCTGATGCATATCACTTCTCCACTTTTCATCATTAGATGCAACTTACCCTTGGATTGTATATACCTAAAACTTGAATCATTTGAATCATTCATTAAAAACATTCATATACATAGGGAGAGGGGGTATCTTCTGAACTACTCAAGATGAGGATTGTGGTTGATCAGGATGGGTCAACTCTTTGATTATTTCTTGTAGAGAATCACACTCATTACTAGATTCTTCTAGTATCCCAGCCAACTTAAACTGCTCTAACTATATGTCTAAGCATTCATTACCCACATGCTGAGTCTTTCTCTGATATTTAGATTCTATAGGCCTGGCCTTTTTCACAACTTGGTGCTTAAGCCCACTGGTACACACTTCCGTCTTTGATGTTCCTCGAATATGCCACTTTCACTAATTCCTTCTTTGAGTACGAATCTCTCTTCTTATCATATTCCATTTATTGTTCCGCCATTACATGAATCTTTCTCTTTCCTCCACTTCTTGTTGTGGAAGACAACATGCGAATTTTCTAATTCATTCTCTATTCTTCTTTATTTTAACAGATATCTAAGTCATCCCACACTTTTGCAGTATTAGTGATTCATCCCCTGATTGTACATTATTCTTACTCACAGCTGTAGTAGATCTCCCCTTAATCATCCAGGTTTGTTCACATTCTCTCCATGAGAGTTGTTGTATTTTTGATAGAGGAGGTGACTGATACACCTTTCATTTATCTCCATGTGATTTCCCTACGGCTCTAAGACTATTATTTAACATACCACTTTATCGTCCAGGGAAGGATTTCTCATTATACACCACTGGAGTCGAGAATCTCTTTTCAATTCCCTTTTCCTTTCCTCCTTTCTTCTTGCTGCACTATCTTTCCAAATGCCGATTATCAGATCATATAAAATATTTTCCATTAATGTCATACCTTGTTTCAACATTTCCATTTTGAGATGTTGATGTAGCTTGAGTTTTTCCTTTTACATTGAGCTCATGAGATTCATGACACATAATCATGGTTTGTCCCTTTATTCAATAGTAATAGAATCTAATAAATGCTTTCCTCTGATAGACTCTTCTCTTTGATTCCTCGTGATGCTTCTTCTCATTATCAGATTTATAAAATCTTCTATTTTCACAGCCTGAAATGTATTCTGGATCCTCTAAATAGAATCTTGATGTATGGCCATGAATCTCTCAGAAATAGCACCTGTAGTCACTTGTTTTTGAACCTGTCTTCTTAGGCCTATCTCCAACACATAAATGTTTTTATACACTAATGGAACTCTTCACAGATTGCATTCTATCATGAACATGAGGGGATTCATCAAATCCAATCCCAGTTTCTCCCAAACAATATGGTATTTGAGCTGAGAAAATCTGTTTCTGCCTCTTTTCAGAAATAGAAAATTTTCTTTTCATTTCATCATCACCTAACAAAGGATAATCAAATAGTAAGTTCATGAAATCCTTCATTTTAGGCATTCCCTTAGCATCAGATTTCTCCACTTCCTTATTCATGGATTATTTTTTTTCCATCTTTTGAATCTTTATATCCCTTGATTCAAGTTGGGCATTGAGTTATCTTCTGAGATTCATTCATCAACTCATCTCATTTTCTAGTTCTCGTGTGACCTTTTCTACCATGTCACTTTACTCCTTTACTTTCAACATTTCTTGAGAAATAGATTCAGATATAGATAAATTCTCTTATTTTTTCTTTTGATTATTATGATCTTGTTCAGACAACTGTGTAGCTAGGTCATCATTTTTGGATTTTAGATTCTGAACTTCATATGACTTTGGATTCTCATCATATTCATCATCCTTTTGTTTTCCATTCATTAAAGCCATATTTTGTAGTTCTTCGCCTTGAGAATCATTCTTCTCCATTATGTCAGTATCCACATCAATAAGTCTTTGATTTATGCCTCTTAGTTTATTGACCTCAATGTCTAATGCTTCAATCTGGATATATTTAGATTTAACTTCTTCATCTAGTTTCTGATCCGATTTCTTTGTCATATTGACAACATCTACTAGTGTCCTCATTCATGAAACATCTTCATCACCAATTGTTTAGTTATCACTTTGAAGTTCAAGTACTTCACTCATTCCTACATCATCATTGAGTGAATCAATCATTTCCCAATCAGATTCATACAGGCCGTACTTCAGTAATCTATTTGATTCAATTAGTTGAATCACACTATTTCCAAAAACACTTCCATACTGAGGGATACCACATGACTTCATATTCTTCATTGATGTTTTTCCCTTTTCCATGGCACACTGAGATAAGAGAAGACTTATTTAACCACACAAATAGACTACACAAAGTCGTAGCAAATAAATTGGATAACAGAAACATTACCTCTGATACCAATAGTTAGGACCATAAGGGGCCTATATACCCTGAGAGGGGGGTGAATCAGGGTATGGATATTATTTATTTCTAAATTATTCCTTCCCCACTGGATCTTGACCTCCTTATTACAAGGGTCACATTGATTTCACTTTTGTTTTTTTATGACCACTAATATTCTTCTTTATCTGATGATGATTCTTTAAATGCAATGCAGGGAAGCATGCAGGCAGACATAGAGATTTTTACTTCGATCGCCCTCACTGGGTTAGGTCCAAGGAGCAAATAATGGTGATGTGTCGCTATACCAAATCAATTAAGGCTCACTTCCAATAATGGTTGTATAGCATCCCGTCTTTTTATAAGATAAACTTTAATTTCATTACACGGAACTGAGGATCTTTAAGGTTTAGTGTCTTGGAAACAAGGAACATAATACATGAAAAGAACAAAAAAAAAACATTCTTATTAAACACTTGAAAGGCTTCTCCTTAAGTTCATCCTTGGTTCATTAATGCATCTCATAACCTGGGGACATACATCAAAAGAAAGGGTGAGCAGAAGGCCCAGTAAGGGAAACAAAGAAACATTTTACATGTAGACTAGAGATACTTCAATAAGGTCATGAAAAGAACTTTAAGGCATGAAAATGAAACCATGAAGCATATCATAATAAAAATGAAATTTTTCATAACTTGAAGATGTGGCTACAAAATTTAATATTGAAAATCGTTTCGTTTCACCAAGGTCCATCCCAAAGGTTTTGTCAAAAATTACCAAGGTTATTCACCAAGGCGTCGTTAAAAATGGTCATCTCTGGAGATTAAGTCTTTACCCAATGCATTGGAGCGCTATCTGGGCACACCCTTGACATGTATTTATTATCATGTGGGCCACATATATCATCATCAATCATTTAATAAACAACCCATATAGAATAAAATAAATGGGTTTCATTTCATAATTATTATGTTTTAAAAACTACTTTAATGGCATGATCATTATGTCACTTTAAACCCACGGAAAGGGAAAGAGGGTTTCATGTATGTAAATCCCAGAATTTAAAATAGAACATTTTAATATATATTTGAATACCCCTTTAGAAATAAGATCATTGAGTATTCACTTAATAACATAAAATAATTTTGAGATAAAGAGGGAGGCATTTTGAGACGAAAACTATGCAGCATAACGTCTATGATACATGGTTTTAGAAAAAGTTGGAAAGAGAGGGGACATGGGTCACCCACTCAAAAATGATACATAAAATAGTAGGGGAACAACATATAAAGTATTTAGGAACATGGTAATGAAATTTTAATGATATACCATTTGAAACGAAGAACATGAAAGGAAGACAAAAATAAGATTTCTCTTATGAGAATTCGGCAGCCTAACAACGTTACATAAACTTCAACAAAAAATGAATTGATGAGATGAAATAGGGTCTCTAATCATATGAACATAAAAGATCAGTATGATAGATATAGATATCATACCCCAACATAATAAAAAGTAACTTTCAAGACTTGACATGGAATTAGAACTTTGATAAGTGAGAAAGGTGCAAGGACCACTTAAAAATTCAGCAGCCTAACGACGCCACTTAAACTTCAAAATACTGAATTGAAGAGATCAAATGGGGTCTCTCATCATATGGTCATACAATATCAGTATGATAGATATAGAGATCATACCCCAACATAACAAAAATGAACTTGAAAGAATTGACTTGAAAGTAGAACTTCAAAACGAGAAGGGTGAAGAACCACTTAAAAATTCAGCAGCCTAACAGCGCCACTTAAAATGTCAAAATAATGAATTGAAGAGATCAAATGGGGTATCTCATCATATGATAAAAGATCAGTATGATAAATTTTGAGATCATACGCAAATATAATAAAAAGGAACTTAAAATAATTTACATGAAAATAGATCTTGAAAAATGAGAAGGGAGAAAGAATCTGTTACAAAAATTTCGGCAGCCTAACGGCGCCGCTTAAAATTTCATAAAACGAAATAATGAGAGTAAGAGGGGATCTATCATTATGTTAACATGAAAAGGGAAGTAAGACGAGTATAAAAGAACACCATTTAACATAAGAACATGGATCATAAAAGAAATTACATAAAAGAGATTTCTTGAAAAGATAGAGAGAGATCGGATCCCTTACCTTAAAACGTAAGTCTTAAAACTCAACGGTTTGGACCTTGAGGGCTTGGGGGCACCTTGGGAGGACTCATTGGGAGGTAAGGAGACCATAACATCGTTGGGGATAGTTGGGAGTGAATACTAAAGGAGGAAAGGGTGGGTATTTATAGGGAAAGTGAGGGGACAAGGCATTAATGGCCAAGGGACACCTCACAAGTTCTTTTCTCAAAACCATGTGCTCCCCCTTGGCATTGACCATGGAGTTAGGCCACATGGGGCCCCCAAAACAATAATTCATCACCCGTGGCTGGCCAACCCTTAAAATATCTCATGAAATCATCATGACACAATTATGATGTCATTAAACATACCGAAACCCTAAAACTGTATTTTTTCTATTCACTGAAAATTCAACTTTCTCAGAAAAATCCAAAAATTTCAAATTAACCAAATATCAAGGCTCTGATTTCAAAAATTAACTCCATTTTATAAAAATAATTTTCTAAATATTTTTAATTTTATTTTTAAATAAATACACTATTCACCGAAAATTCATTTTTTTCAGAAAAATCTCCAAAAATTACCATAACATAATATCGATTCTCTGAGTTCAAAAATAAGGTCTATTTTATAAAAATAATTTTCTAATTATTTTTATTTAAATTTTTAATTAATAACACTATTCACCTGAAAAAACTAATACTTGACTAATAATTTATGAAACTGTTATTTACCCATTTTATTGAATCTCATTACTTAATCAAGGTGTCTAAATTATATTAAAACTTTCTTTGAGTTAAATTACTAATCCATTTGGTCACATTACTAATCTTAAGCGTAAAATCACTATTCATAATTTACTATTCATCAAAAATCATGTTGATCTTATTAGACTCTAAATTTCGTACTGAAAATAATTGTAGAAGACCATTTTTTGCAAATCATTACACATTTTTAATTATTTAAGGTTTAGAAAAACATCTTTAAAATATACTTTTTCTAAAATTCATCAAAAATATGCATACTATATTTATCCGTTCATTTGAAAATTCATAAACTTCATCATAAGAAGAAATCCCAATTTATATTTAAAACAAAGGATTACACAAGGCAGTTATGGTCTCCTTACATAGCCCCTTATCACACCAGCATAGGACCTAAGTGTAAGGTGTGCTAAGGTAAGAGAATCTGAGGGAGGCTTGACAACATCGCACGAGTAGTAATTTCTATCAGTTTGAACTTATCGCGAAGGCGATCCCATTCTAGCTTCACACAATGAAGTTCAGCTTGGGTTTGGTCCAGAGCAAAGCCCAGTGGTGCTACCTCCTTCCCATGTTCTGTTAGATGGGCTTCGATCGGTCCATGACTACTGGGTGAGGCCATCGAATCTTCTTTCTATATTAATTAACCAAGATTACTTGTATTTAGAGACAATAATCAAAACGTTTAGTTTCCAGCGGTCATATTGACCAATGGTCATATAACAGTCAAAAACCAATGGTATCATTTTAATTATACTCATGTTATCAAATGAAACATTTTTGTTGAGTATAAAAATAAAATAAAATAACACATAAAATTGTGAAACAAGATTTATTCAAAATTTCGGGTCGGTACAGGTTTGGGCTAGATCACTTCTATACCCAGGCTCACTGCCTTTACAATGTTTAGGGTCAACTCACTGCTTTCCCAAGTGCCACTCCCTTAGTTAATACCTCTTTACCTCTGAACATTAGGCAATTTTATTGGAAATACCTTCACAGAGCACCCTACTTCACGAGGGTCCAAATTTCGCGAACCTCAAACAATCATTTGCAATGATCCTGCCTTTTCACGATGCACTCTCGCGATGCTCAAGTCATCGCAGAGTGACTTCCCTCAGAAATCCCACTGATCCAACGCGGAGCTTGCAACTTTCAGGGAGCTAGAATAGCCACTGCGAAGCACCATTGTTTTGCGAATCACACTGCCTTTGCGAAAAACCTTCAAGAACTGAGAAAAAAATATTTTCTCTGGAAATTATCTATACTTATCTCGAGGGGGTGGAGATGTATTTATAAGTGATTTCACCATCCCTCGAACCTTCCACATGAAGTTAGCACCACGTCATCTCAAATCCCGAAGCTCTTAAATTTCCTTCGGAATTCTCTCAAAATCGTGAAGCAGCACAGAAATTTTCATATTGCGGAGCTTGAAAAAATTGAATAGCATCACCGCCAATCCCTTCATGTCTTCTCCATGAAGCTACCTTGCATATCCCTTCACCACCGCGTTGTGTTTCAACTCTACTATTCACGAAGCATGACGTAATCGCAAAAAATCACCGCCATCATTTTTCTGGTCTTCGTGAAATCCAAACCATGAATCTTATCTTCGCGAAACTCATGCCTTTTCCATATTTAAATAAGATCGTCATCATGGATTTTCAAAAACTTATCTGGAACTCGTAAATTCACCATGAAAACCTGCTTTGTCATCAAACACAATCAATCCAAAAATTCTGCAATGTTACCTTGAGGGATGAGATTTATTTTTAAGGACTTATTAGAAAAAAAAACTAGCACCCTAGGGTCCATGTGTATATTAATAGGATGTATTATGAAAATAAATAGACAATACCTATAAAACCCCTTAGATAAGAAATTGAATATATCTAGACAAGCCATATTTCGTAAGAGGGAGATTATACTAAAAAAGGAAAGTGGATGAAATATTGACATTGATGTTTTTGATTCTCAAGATACACAATAGTTGGTATAGGAACAAATTCCAAGGTCCTCATGGAATTATGTTCTAAAACACATGTACTATGTAAGAGTATAAGAGAGTTATGTGAAGCAAATATATATGTTTTTATAGTCAATGAATATCGATAATCCTTATTGGTTAACAATTATTAACCTCTCTTTTAAAAATAGTTTTTATAAAGATCAAAAGATGCAAGATGTGATAAATCCATGAATTTGAAAATGGATTTCATGAATGAGAATCATTTTTTAGTTTTAGTCAATGAATCAATGGATGTAAAATCTGTTGGAGGAAATGGGTATTTGAGAGGAAAATATAAATGGAAGGTAATGTAAATAATTATATGTCAATATAGTGTCTAAAGGGATTAAAAAACATCATGTAATTGACTTAAATAGAAAAAAATCAATAGATTGAAAGTTTATACCCATTATAATTATACTTCTTATAATAGGTATCAATTTCTATGAGATTTAGAAGATGTATGTCAAAACATAATTCCTTAATTAGAACCATTATGAAGATGTCTATATGAAACGACATGATGTTTTTGTGACTCCATGTTATTCCAATATGATTTGAATTTTTCAGATATCTATTAATGGATTGAGTCAAGCATCAAAGCCATGGTGTATTAGTTTAGATGATGATTTAGTATAATTTTTTTCCACTAATAACAAATATTATCCCTATGTTTGCAAGATGTTTAGTGGAAATGAACTCCTTATCAATGTAATAAATGTTTAAAACATTTTACATATTTTAAATTACATACTAGTCATATTGTATGTTAAAATATAGTAAAATATGTGTTCCAATATAAAGGACATTGGTAATGAAACATATATTTTGGGGATAAATATCATTAGTGATATATAGACTAGGATTCTCAGAAAAAGTCAATGTACATATTTTACTATATACTAATGATATGTAGTATAAAACTATAAATGATATGATTTTTCTAGTGTACCATGATATAAAACATTCCCAAAATTTATTTCTTAAAACACGGAAAGAGAAAGATGGATTGAGAATGATTCCATACACATAAGTGATATAACGAATCATGTATTTGTTGTTATTTATTAAGCATGGTGTTTCCAATGCATTAATAATTTTAGAGAGACATCAAGAAGATAAATGAGAATAATCTTGGATTTTTATTAAGGCTATCCATAAGTGTTTAAAAATAACTAAGGATGTGTTTTAGATACATAGAGGCGGCGAGGAGTAATCCATCCTGAGATATACTAAATTATTTTTTTAGATAGATAAAATTGATATAATTTCACAACTCTGATATGTTTTCCATATCCACAGTGGGGTTCTGTGCTAGAAGAGTTGATATACTCTGATTGTCAATTATTCTAAAATGGAGTGTGAATATATAGAGGCTTCTAAGGTTTCCATGTAAGCCATTTCAATTCATAAATATTTCCAGGAGCATGATGTTGTACTAATTAGTAAAGACCCTATAACATTTTTTGTGATAAAACTACAATGGTGACTCTTTAAAAAAATCATTGTCAAACTATGGGAAAATTCAAAAACAATGTAATTATCACCTATTAGGGATTTTAATTATAGGGGTGATGTTATAGTAATAATAATACCCATGGAAGAGAATGTGATGGATACATTATCAAAAGTCCAATCTCAGTAGTAGCATAAGAGTCATGGGGGAGTTAGAGGGCTTATGGTTGCTAGAAGTTGTCTCCAGGGCAAGAATGATTCTCTAGGAGTTAGTGTTCTAGAACCAACATATGTGTACATTATGATAATATGTAGTCATAATTTTTAACATTAACAAAATTATTATCAAATCATTATTTTTATTCTACATAAAATTGTATTTGATAATGTTCTAAGAGTATCTATCACACTAAATGGTCATAGTTGTTCACCTCTATGATGAGTTATATGAAGTGTGATGACATAATTCTTAAAAATATGTTCTATAGAAAGATGATTTATTTGATGGAAATAAATGATACTGGCTATCTGTGGTGGAGACTCATTGGACTTTGAGGAACTGTCACATAGTGTATGACATTGATAATATCCTGTAGGATATCATGAAAATGGGAACTTCTTGTAGGAAATAAATATTTTTTTGTGTCATTGAATGCTTCTATATGTTTATATGTGCATTGGTCCTTATACTTTTTATTATCATTAATGAGTATTATGAGTCCTTTTATTTGATGTATTGATGCAAACCCTGATGACACAAGTTTATGGTGGGGTAGGATATATTGGTTGTGTCCTAAGTAATTTTGAATTAATGTAGAATGCGATAAATATTTTTCCCATATATTCTTTAACTGATGTTGATATCTCAATCAATATGATTTAAATGATATACCCAATATAAATCCATTCCCATGGTGTATAACAGAAATGATCAATTTTTGGGAAGTCAATGATGGAGTCATTGAGCACATAGATTGATGGAAGAAGCATGCAACCCACTAGATTTGAGATATCCTAATAATGTGACTATATTACAAAGTACTAATTTTTATGAGGTATCATGTCGTCACAGAATTGAATTATTTATCTTTGGTTTCCTTGTCATGTTGTTAAATGCTAATCTTATACTTCATGCTACATTACCTAATTCCCATGAGAATGAGGCGTAGATAGAACCACACTATATTTATTCGGAATCATATTTATATAAAATATTATTATTTATAATTTAACAATATGACTATATATAATTCCTAGATGTGTTTTAATAATATATTATATATTCCTTATCAGATATAAATAATAATTTTCTATTTGGAGAATATAATATATATATGTTTATTAGTGAATAATGTATGGATAATTATTATATAAATAAATAGTCATTATTTGAGGGCCAATAAATATTATGTAGGAATGAAAAACCAATTTTAAAGGTCCAGTGAGAAGTAATAAATATTGAATATTATTGGATTAAATAATATCTAATTTCATTCATTGGTAAATTACACGTTGATAAAAAATAATAATATTTTTATAATTTGATATGGGGTTATATGGAGATTAAATAAATAATAAAAAGAACATGAGCACTTATTTTTTTATCCCTAGTGATATATACACCCAGTTATATTATTTTATCAATAATACAGTTCAATTTTATTTTCATCATAATGGTTTTATAGAATCCTATCAAGACTTAGATAGATCCATTATCTAATATCACTCCCATGAATAGAGAGATATATTCATACACATCACACTCTCATGTCAAGAGAGATCCAGGATAATGATTTGGAATCGTTTCTCGAGGAGATCAATGGTGGACAATAGAAGAGATAGATTTGATGTTCTATCACTCAGATATTCCATCAACATTGTTCGATGGTTTTTGTTACATTTTTGGATCATGTCTAGATGGAATATACTTTAATTCCTTCAATGTAATTGTGAAATAATGCAGATCTGTTGTCAATCCATCAATGAATAAAGAATTCAACCAAGGTAATTATTTATTTTATTAAATTAATTACAAATAATATGTTATGATCCTCTCTCTTGGTAATGGTTTTAAATCCATTTCCTATATTTTTTTATTCAATTCCATAAATCATGATGTTTATCATTGTGTGAATCTCTAATTTATCATTGATCATGCAAAAATGGACACATAGGCACCACCCATTGTGTGCTTCTGCTACACCCGAGAACTACAATGTGGTTATATTGAGCATCAGTTTGGATGATGATTTTAGGGGACTAAGGGTATATAACTTGTGAGTATTCTCATGGAATGAGGCATAAAGGAGTGAGCTTCTTATAATGTCAACATAGGAAGGTAAATGGTGTTTTACTACCTAGATTCTCTTTGGGGGAAATTTACTCAGCTATCATAGAGTGATATTTCACTAAGAACTCGATTGTGGCTAAGAAAGGGTCTATGAGGGTATATTATTATGTTAATATTGGTTTTGATATGGGGAGGTAAGGGTTAAAGAGGCCAAATTTCATGTGATGTGGTTTTTATGGGAGAGTGTAAGGGTAGTGAGTTTTTTCTTTTCTATTATAACATTCCTTATATATATATATATATATTATATTTTTGATATCTAAACATGTATTGGTATTCAACATAATTCCACCTAGATGGGCTCCAATGGCTCATTAGTTGTGAGATGCTTCAGTTATGCAATAGTGTGCATAGGACGGGACCCTTGAGGGTCGAGATGAGGCCCTATATGATTTGGTGGAGAATTATCCATACGTGTTAGATAATGTGCAGGTATGGTATACAACAGATTTAAAAGCATTTGGTTTATGTCTTGACGTGTTTCTCAATGTGTTCATGGTATGTGTCATACAAGGGATTGATAGGGGATCTCAGGGAAATGAGAAATTGATGTCATATCTTAGTCCGGATTTTCAATCATAGGTCCCACTAAAATTACCTATTGAGGGTGGAGCATAGGTGGGTATGAACTAGATTGAGTCATTAATGTTGATCTTCGAGAAAGTTGAAAAATTGTAAGTCTAGAGGGTGTAGTTCACTACATACAAGATCTTGTGACTGGAAAAGCACTAGATGTACATTCAATATTTTGTAGGCAGACAAAAGATACTGTAATAGAATGGAAATTTGGATAGGATCTTTGAGATCTTATTTCTAGAAATGATACGGGAATAAAGGGTTCAATAGTTCTTGAGCCTAGAATAGTGTGACATTTTCTTCACAAACTATGAAATGACATTCATCGAGTTATGTAAGATCACAAATGGTATATTGGGAAACATAACCATGAGGGTGATGAGTTTTGAGGATGGTTTACAATAGTCCATTCAGTTGAAGTAAAAAAACTCCTGGTTGGAATAATTTTTGAGGTGATGAATCAAGAATTCATAGTCAATTGAAATTAGATAGACTAGTCTTATTCGATCCAAGTGATGGACTCGAGTGATATTAATAGAGATATTTTTGATATTATGAATAATGGATGAGATGAGGTCCAATAGTGTGGTTAGGTCAATGACCTGAGTATTCCACCTTGGAGCAGGTATTTGATGGTGTGATTCTAGTTATGGTATCTCAGACATATGTGGTTTGAGTTTGATATAGAACTGAAGGATTTCTGAGTATTCAGTTAGGTTAGAAATCTCAAGGGTTTCTGTATGAATCCCCCTCAGGATGCCTTATGTTAATGAGAAAAGATAGATTCAATCATATGTGGAATGACCAGTAGTGATATTGGGTTATGGTAGCTAAAATTCAATTACATGCATAGTTCTTGATAGATGTAGTGAAACCCAAGTTTGGATAAAGTGCCCAGTGGTCGGTGGAGCACCAGAGAGAGGTTAGGCCTAAAATAATCAAGTTTAGGCTATGTTCATGTAGTGGAGCTTGGTGTGTAAGATTGTGATGGGGAATGATTACAGTTAGAGGTACAATGTTGGTGTAACAATGATTCCTTCCATTTAGTTTTGTCATGAAAATTATATTGGAATGTTTATTTTGAGTGCATAAGGTGCATAATTTGTATCTATAGACTAAGTATATGTTTTATATTAGGTTGTAGTTAGCATGAATGTATTATATATATATATGAGTTTCCTGGAACTGTGATTTATATGTGGGTATCAATGGGTTTATTGCCTTTTAGGTGCATTGGAATGTATAAATCATTGTGATGTGGGAGTTGTTTGAGGTGCGGGGAAAAGGGAATAATTTTAAGCATCTTATGGGATGTAAGACCTCATAGGTGTCATTTAAATCAAGGAAATATGGTGGCAATATGATGATATGTTTTAAATGATGGGATTCATGTATTAAAATAGTGAACATTATATGGAGTATGAGTTTTGATGCATCATAGGTGTATTTTCATGTCTATAGATGGTCAACGAACCATTATATTTATATGATTTGTTGGTTGGGATGTGACTGTGGTGGATAAACCCTAAGTCGTGGAGCACCTTGATAGAGTTTACTAACGTCCATTTGACTGGAGTAGTTCAAGATACTTTTAGTGAGATAGGTATATTTAATAATATCTTTAAATCCTGTTTGATATCTCCAGGATGAGAAATGTTAAGGTGTAGAGATAGCAGCATCCCTGTTTTATGGAGTGGGTCGAAATCGACAACCTGTTTTAAATTTCTGTAGATTAGTGGGAAGAAAAAATCATTTACTCATTATTATAACATTGATCCATTAATTTAATTGATGCAAAGGATTTTTTGGATTTTTCTAAATTGATATAATTTTCCTCAGGATTTTTCTTGGGTTTTGAGAGCATTAGAGGCTGGACACCCAATATTTTTGTATTTGGAAGACTGGTGCTCTTGGTTTGGAATAAAATGTGTACCTTTCCAAGGGTACCTCTTTGGCCATCCAAGTGATTATTGAAGATTTTCCCATGATTTATAGGAGGGGGAACACTTCTATGTTTCACCACTATGGTTTTTAGAAGAGGTTATTTGGATGGTTGATGTATAGTTTGTATACTATTGAGGTCAATTTTTTTAGGAACTCTATTGGGAAGTGGGTGTCACATAGATGGTTCATAGTTAGCCAACCCATTATATCCAATTTTGTTCCTCATTTATGATAAAAAAATACATCATTTTCAACCCAACTATTAATCAATTCTATCCTCCTTTCTTCTACATTGATTGCACACAATAGAAGGGGTTCTCCGATTTTCTACCACACTACCATTTGAGATCATATCTTAATCTACACTCTATTCATAATGATTTCTGGTGAATTGAAACCACAATAGTATGACATTGAGTCCCCTTTACTATTTTTTATTTCGCTCAATCCATTAAAATCACTAAATCTGCGGATATTAATTTACAATATTTTATGGGTTTTCATCTAAAACATGGATATTTTCCAAATCATCTCATGTTATATATTGATATCCTAAGAGAGGATTTCTACAACATGAGGTAAGTGGTACTTATTATTACATGAAATTTTTGGTTGTTTTTTTGGGTATATAATTTATAATTTTATTAGATGGATTGAGGGAGACCTTATTAAATTGACAACTTATCATTATATAAATATTATGATATGATGATATACAGTTTGGGATTCCCTAACATAGTTTATCTATGTAAGGCCCTGATAATGTTTTCATACTAAATAGTAGTCTTATTTTGGGGGAAATAATATTATTAAATAATATTTTATTAAAAAACAACTATGAATTACATAGTTCAATTGGAATTTTAAGGGATCATCATAAGGATTGAGATATTTTTAGGAAACTAATATGAGGTGATGCGATCATTAGAATGGGTGAGGCCTAGATTCTATGGGAGAGTTTTATCACATGTGGGGTGATATAGTCATTGGATTGAGGTGGTGATGTCATCAGGTCATTGGAAAGGCTCATTTGATATTAGATGGTGGATGCCATCAGATTGAGAAATGTAGTCATAAGGGAAAGAGGTGTTAGATTATTTGCCTTTGGGATTTATTTAGTGACTGTCTCTCATCTGTGTTTTCCCATGTGTCAATTGGGGTCATGGGTTAATTTTATGACATTTATGATGAGGTGATGTTGGAAAATAATGTAAGTATATGCCTCAATTATTTTTGGCAAAATATGAGGGTTGGAGGTGATTGCTGTAAAAATACATGGGGATGGTGCAGATCCAACAGTTGAATGTATTGATACCATAGTTCTGGGTTTGGGACATACCATACATGAGGGAGTTGGGTCATGATGGGTTGGTTTTCTGGACAACATCATTTCTTGGGATGTCTAATATTGAGTTAACAATGTCATTATTGAGAGGATGAGTATCGATGTGCCTCAGACATCATGCCATAATCCTATAAGCTTCTTGTGATCTCAGGTTTGAGGGGCTAGTTTCTTGATTTGGGAATGCATTTTGGATGTCATATATTTTTTGGGCATGGGGTGTCACTTGGAATGAGGTTCTATGTGATGTTTTATGAGGTGGAACATGAGTGTTATCCAAAACATACTTTCATAAAGTGATTCCTTAGGGTTATACAAAAGGGTCCTCCCCATAAAAGTTATATCAAAGATGGATGAATCCATTTGTTTCACCATTGTTGAAATTGAAGAAAAGGAAATCATGATTAATTACAAAAGGTTAATTTTCTATTTTCTTTTGTTTTTTGTACATTGCTGCATAATTAAGAATGTTAGATAGGGAAATATTAGTGGTGGCCAAATGTATTATTTCACAAACCCTACGTGGACCCTTCAGGGAACCCATAGAATATATGTGTTTTAACTAGGTAAGGGTTTTGGCTCAGGAGATGGATCTTACTGATTACGTTAGACATTATACATGGGATGGGTAACAAGAGACCTTGAGGTTACTACATCTGCTATAGTTAACTTTTATGACTTAATTTTTGAATCAGAATGAATATATATTTATGTAGTTATGTAGAACATGGGAAACCCCCATTATTTATTTTAATGTATGATCTGTTTTATATTCATTATCTTTATATTGTTTCATGTGATATTTTAATTATATAAAGGATTTATTATGATCTGGTTTGTTATTATTTCTTCTACTACTATTTTATATTCTTTTCCATGGGAGGATATCTAATCTAGGGACTGTGTATTTTTTATTTTATACTTCTATATCTATTTAGACTATTATTATATCATCACAAGAGGTTATAGTCTCCTTAATGTCTCCTCTTTACATGATACCGTCTAGTTATTAGTCTTTTTCATATATGGAGGCACTCATAAAGAGCAGTAGAACATGGACCGTAACACTATTATTGAGGATAAATTAGCCAGGGTGATACTTTGCATAAGATAACAATTTATTTAAAACCAATATACCTGAGTTATAATAACATTCAATTAAAAAGAAGCATACGTTAATTAATTTTCCCCAATTTAAATTCCATTGAGACTTATCATTTTTATGAACAAATTAAAATTTATGGGGTCTATATAATTCCCCATTGAAATGTAATATAAAGAATACATAATTATTTATGGTATTTTATATATCAATTTTAATTATTTCATCAAGGGTGGATTGACATGAAATATACAAAATGGTAAGAGTTAATGTGCAATGTTATTTGTTTTGTGATTTTTAACATTCCCTTAAAGCAAGAACATTATTGTAATCATTTTATCATTGGAAAATAAAGTTCTTTTTAATTTAACTATTCTTATGTGATTTACATGATTATTTCATAATCTATAAACTGTTTGTATATTTTTTTCTTGGAATGTTTTTGGATTAATTGTAAAAGTAATGATAAATATATATCTTCTACTCAAAAAATATATTTTATAAGGAATATATTTTATCAATTAAATCTATTATATGATATATTTTTTAGGATTTAGACATGTAGTACATAGGTTGGGGACTAGTTAATTTAAGACCCTTGATGGATTAGTTATCTTATGTGAAACATCAGTTTCCCAAATAAGATGGGTTTCTAACCACACTTTTAAACTATCATGAAGATAGACTGTGACTATATCTTTATTGAGGATAGATCTTGATAGTTCATAATTTTGAAAATACCCAATTCGTAGTTTTTGATATTATAGGTAATTATTAGAATATTTATAATATTCATTGAGGTGTTTCATGCTCATGTAATTATTTATAATGAATTAATTGATATTTTTTAGTCCTTCAACATTATGCCCATGTTAAAGATTAATTTGAATGTGTTTTAGGTATTTACCTTTCCATAATGGTTACTTATTATATATTCATGAATTCAAGTTATGAAATTAACATTGTTTATTTACCTTTACATATTGATTGTTCATTAATGGTTAATTTAATATTCCACTATACAAAACCCATACCATGTATTCAGCCTCACCCTTATTTTTTATCCTTTCCCTAGGTTATGTAGATGAATCCATTTAATATGGTTCATAGATATAGAGAATTTTATTTTATTCTTATTTATGTTGTATCCCCAATGTAAAATGGGTATAATATAGGTAAATATTTCACCAAAACTACTAAATTGGACGTTCCTTTGGGATTCAACCCATTGTCTCTATAAAAATGTAATGATGTAAATAAAATCATCTAATTTACCATGGTTGGTGTTGTAATCATTATTATAAAAAAAGTCTCATAGAAAACATGAGAACTAGATTTATGAAACACATTGATTATGAAATAGAACCCTATTATAAAATTTGAAAATATTTATAGTAAAAAATCATAATATTTTTACAAGGCATTGATGATGTGGTTTTAAACAAATAAAATCCCAATATGTATAATAGAAGTAGACTTGGTACTAGAAAAGATATACCTTGGTATAATAACACTGAAAAGGGTGAACTTGTCTAGACTCGATCATCAGTCGGTGTATAAAAATGGTCCTTACTACACAATTAGGTTCACAATCATGCAGGATATCATTAGGATAATTCACATTTTTCTTAAAAACAATTATTAAGTATACAAAAGTATAGATATTCTTAAATAATACCAGAAAATAATTATTAGAATAATTATCCATAAATTTTTTAATTTATTTATTTTCTTCAAAAATTTTGGGAATTTAGTTTCTGTTAAATAATTTTATTATTTAATATAATGTATATCAATGTTTATAAATGGAACCATGGTGGAAAAAGGTTAATAATATTAGTGGCGAATTTAGGCATTACCCTACTAATGAAAATAAAATTTGATAATGGAACTAAGAGAGTTATGAATTTGTTTTGGTAGTGTCATAAAGTATTGATAATTAACCCTATCATGATCGTAAAACCTTATCTATATATATATTCTCTTATATTGGATAAATTTATGCAAAAGAGGCCACCATTTTTTAGTGGGACTATTGATCCAATGGATGCTGGGTAATTGATCAAGTCTATATAAATGTTATTTAGGGAATTGGAATGTGGTGAGAAGGAAAAGGATTCACTAATATTGTATTATATCAAAGTCCTTGCTTATAAATGGTGTAAATTAGTTAGGATTACTATAATGTAACAAGAAATAGAACTCATTTATCAGAAAAAATTTAAAGTGAAATTATTTGAAAATTATTTCCCACTTGAGGAAAAACCTAATATGAAGACAAAGTTCCTTAATGTACATAAAAAGGATAAATAATGTGTGGTGGAGTATTAATACACTATTACCTAATTTTCTAGGTTTTCTATAGAATACAAATACGACACAGAGTTCATGATTAACTATTTTATTGATAGGATACTATGAAGTATCAAAAGGGCATTGGTCTCAGTTTTTTTCCCAAAATGATGTGATGGTTTATATTCAATCATGATATTAGAAGAATTAATTAATTATTAAGGATTAATTGGGATAGAAGAAAAGAAAATGGATATAGAGAAAAAATTGATAATGTGAAGAAGGAAAAAATATTTTCCCACATGTTATTATTGTGGGAAGAATCACCATGTGCAATTAATGAAGAGATTTGGTGTTTTTCATAACTGTGGAGATAATGACACTGGGAAAAATGACAAGGGATGAAAGTAAAAACTTATATTCAATGATTCAACTATAAGGCAATATAATACTATTAAAATGAATTATTTAAGCATTATAGGAATATAAATAACAAAATCTAAGGGATCGATGTAATGATTATGTTATTGATGAAGATGTAGTGGGATAATTATTGTTATTGTGTTTGGATTTTTGAATTAGGTAATTTTACTATTTTATTGATGATATCTTGGTTATAAGATGCATGAAACCTATAAGGATTATATTATAGTAATTTTTCATTATGAATTTAATAGAATACGATGAGTGGTATTGAAGACAAAAAAATTATATACATAATATTTGAACTTCTTATAAAACACTTGATTAAGGGAAAGATAATCCTTAATATGTTCTGGGTGTGGAGATAATTATTTTTCGATAAATAAATGATAAATATGGATAATTTAATTATGATAGTATTGACTATCATAAATTTTTTTATAATTTATTTAGAAGTTGGATTATGCTATCATTGATTGAGTCTACATTTTTTTTATTTTAGTTATATATCTAATAATCTAAGATTTACTTATGTGATATGGATGAAATAATGTTTTCAACTTGTTTTATATTGTAACCCTTGTTATAAAAAATATTTTATAAAATACATGATGGACGTATTCACATTATATATATGTAGTGGTAAATCGCTACTTCATGTTGTTTGAGAGATTTATGATATATTAGTTTTAGAATATATATTGAAATTCTTTATAAAGTATTGGATGATAATATTTTGGAAATGTTTAAAAACAAGGAAATGGTTTTTATTGATCTTTGGATGAGGTTCTAGAGATTAATATATTAATTCACCTTATAAATATTTATGAATATTGGATATCTAGTGATAATTATATTGGTTCTAGAAAATAATATGAGATATATGAAATGTATTTTTTAATATTTTATTGATCTTATGATCCATTAAAAATGAATTATTGTGCTTTGTAAAAAAATATTGGACATTCAATTCTGGGTGTATGGAATGAGTTATAAATTTTTCCATGAAAAACCAAAGGGCTAAATTTTTCTTATGAAATAGAAATATATTGTGTATGTATATTTACTTGTTTTCATAGATAGTAAATTAATTCCTTAACTCTAGTAAAGTGATCTAAATTTTTTTTCTCTATTATCATCATATATGATTATATAAATGAACATTTTCAATCCTTTTATATTTATGGTTTTTTTCATTGGCCTTATATGGATCACCATATTTATAATGATCAATGTTCACTATCACTCTCTATCAATATTTGGGTGTTATTATTGTCTCTTATATCCATGTTTTCCCTACACACATATGTTTTAATATTTATAAACCTAGTCATGTTAATATTCTATAGGTCTTTTTTACTTCCCATTATCGCTTATTAAGAGGATATTTTATGATCCTTATTCAAAATGTGATTTTTTCTACAATGAAAATTTCAAATTCTAATACCATGATTTCTATGATGATTTCTAAATTGATTGAATGAAATTTTGTTAAGTTGGGAAGAATGTGAAACCCAATAATTTTAAAGAATTGAATTTTATTTAGTAGTTTTTGTGACAAGAATCAATAAATTTATCATTCTTTGTTCAAAATAACAATATTTTTATAGCACATTTTGCATGAAAACACATTTTTTACATAATAACAATATATTTGTTAAAGTTATAAATTAATATGATATTTATCTTGTAGCTATATTAATAGATGTAATGAATATGATTAACTAACATATGAAAATATATTTTTTTTACATTTTAATTAGTTATATATACATTAGTAATAATATTAGAATCAACATATTTTAAAAAAAATTATGAAGAACCACTGTTTTCTAAAAAATGGTTTACTTGTGAATTGTGGACAAAAAATATATTTACTTTTTACCACTCCTAAAAACATTAGTTGATAAAAAATATATTTTCAAAATTAATAGTACCAAAATTATATTAAGGTGATTTTTATTTTTTTATGTGATGTTACATTATTTGATGAAATGAAGAAAATAGTATATTTTAAATAAAAACAGTATTATTATTTAAATAACATATAATGATAAATTATATTTCATAATTAGTTTTAAAGCAATGATAGTTCTGTCATATATCAATTAATCTAATTTATCTCATTTGAAGAAATTTAATATTTATTTTTAATATAAAATAATTTAATCCTTTTGAACATTTTTACATTATGAACATGATTTCTCATCATGCATATAGGGTTAATTATAAATTATATTCTATCAGTTTTGTGTGTAAAATTTTAATAACGGTATAAACATTTGTAATAAGAATATGTTTTTTATATTAAACCTAAACTCAAATTTTTTACTTTTATGATTTGTGAAAACTGCTATAATAAATTACTTATATTTAGGATAGAAGTAGGTTTTGAGCATTACATACATTTGTATTATTTTTATATTTTCACACACATGTAATATTTATTTAATAAATGAAATTTAGTATTTATATTAATTATATATAAATTATCTAATAAATAACTATTTAACTATATTGATAAATGATAAATTAATGAGGTAAATAAACAGATACATGATAATAATGAAAAAATATATTGTGTAAAATGAGTAAACATAATGACTATGGATTGACATCATAAAAATGTAATTACTTATTTATATTAGATTTTATTGTACACCACATCATCCCTACACTAATTTTTTTTTCTATTTTTGAGGCACATGAGGTAAGGGAGGACCCACAATAGTTAAATCATTTGGATATTTAATAGAATATAACTCCTTGTCAACTATAGAAGGAATCTAACTACCATCACTTCGTCAAACCATAAAAACCCATAGTTTTGAAAATACCTGATAAAATCACTTATAAACATCTATAACATCATATTATAATAATTATTTTTGGATAAATATCACCCTAGATTGGATTTAGTGAAAACTTAAGGAGAATACCAAAAGAATTTTTAATTTCCTTCAATGAGATTCTTAATATTATTTATTTATCATCCATGAATTATAATTAAATCAATATGATATAATTACCATAATATATTATAGTTAATGGGGTGGTTTTATAATAATTTCATTACATATTACCTTCTACACTTCCATAAAATGTTTAATTGAATCATTATTCTTCTGTACAGAGGACTACCGTCAAGTGTGAAATGATGGAATTATTTATTTATTTACACATCCCATGGTTGGGTATTATGATGGATATAATCTTATATATGATATATATTATATAAACATATCTATTGGGTCTTTATTTTATATATTCCTTATTGATATCCATTTTTAGGAGACATGATAACATGACACGTGTTTATGGAAAACCACCACTTCACAAAGCGATGTGATTCATATTTCACTAAAACCATAGATGTACGGTGATAGGGAATAATGACAATAATTATATGTGATAAATATGAAATATTATTTATATTCATTAAATATAAAAAATTCTTAAGGGTAAATATATAATTTCTTTTATTGGACATAAATATAATGACATTATCCATGTGCGAGTGGACTATCGCCTTGACCAAGTGAGATGACTATCTATTTATCACCACACCCCATGAATGATATATATAAGTACACATAATTAAATAATATGGTATATATTATATTATTATAATTATATAATTATTACATATTAAACAGCCCCTTTCTATGATGATCCTGGATTATTGGAAAGCCTTACTCATTCATATTAGTGAACTACCTTCCCAATGATTGTTAAATACTTCATTTTTCTCAAACATAATTCATTATAGTTATTAAAAGATTTATTTATGTGAAATAATGATAATTATACAATTATTATTATTATTTATGTGAAAAAACTATATAATATGGGCAATAAATGGATCATTCAAGATGAAACACTCATGATAAACACATGAATTTTACACCCAAAGGAATTTATGTAGTTAATGATTATTAATGAATGGGGGTAATATGTTTTTAAAGGTTAATAAATTTTATAATAAATAAAAAATTGATTTTCTATAAGTTAATATTTTTTTTTGAAAACCACTATATTATTGGTTAAATCATGATCAAATAAAATGATGTATATGGTAAGGTATTTCATATCAATTTACATTAAATATATACTAATTGTTTTCATACGGAAATACAATTTTATTTTGTGTATATACTTCCTATTTGATGTATAATATCAAGAATAATTCATTCTTAATGGTATTTTATGTTTCAATTTATATTATTTAATCCAAGTTGATATTATATGAAAATAACAAAATGGTAAGAGTTATTGTGAAATGTCAAATTCAATTGTGATTGTTTCCATTCTATTGATGTGGACACTCTTTTGTAATTATTATCCACTTGAAATTAAATTTATCTGAAATATCCTAATTATTTATTAAATTATATGATTATTTCCTAATATTTATACCATTTTAACATATGAAGATAACTTTGAATGTTATTTGATAAACTATGGAAAATTTTATTATTTTTTATCCTTTACTCAACACATATATTTGAACAGGAACATTATTTATTTATTATTTCCATTATAAGATAAATTAAAATTATCTTGGACATGGAATGGATGATTTGGGGATCAGTTAATGTAATCGCCCCGATGCATGAGTAGTCTCATGAGATGAATCTGATGGGTTTCTACAAATAGAATTAAACATTGTGGAGGACATATCTTAACAGTAACTATCTTGAGGAAATATATTGAGAGTTTATACATTTGAAACATTTCAGTCAATCATTATTTATATTCTATAAGATTAGACATTTAGATAGAATTTCCATGGTTGGGATTCAAGATCCTATGATTATTTACTTGGAATTATTTAATAATTATTTATTTATTCTACATTATACTCAATTTTATGATTATCTTAAATTTTATTTAGTTATTAACCATCTAAAAGTTGTCATACCATATATATTAATGTTTTCTAGTTATGGATTATTTGACATGTGTTCTGTTTTATAAATTTCTATATTTATTATTCATTAACTATCCCTCATATATTCTAATGTACTTAAGCCTTAATGACTATTTAATAGTAGCCTTATTTTGTTTCATTCCCCATAGTAATAAGTATGAATCCATTGAATGAGTTTCATGTATACGAGGAATTAATTTTTTTTGGATTTATTATCTATCCCCAATTTATAATGGTTATCATGTAGGTACATATTTCTCTAAAACTACTTCATTGTTTAGTCAATCAGTATTTGAACCGTTGTATTTTTTCCTTTGTAATAAATTAGGGAATGAGCTATAGGATACAATAGTTATGATTATTAAATTATATGAAATATAGTCCACAATTGATATAAATATTAACTTCCATGTGATTATTTTTTAGAAATTTAAATCCAAAATTAATAATATATTTTTAATATTCTATAGGGAAACAAATTTATATTGAAATTTCATAAAATTCATGAATTAAATCCCCTCGTATCCTATACTACATTTTATTTTAAAATCTATAATAATTAAGTGTTTATTTAAACAATATAAAATGAAATACAAAATTAAACAACTTGATTTAAAATCTAAAAAATTGATTAAGAAGAATGGGGTGTAATGGAAATTAAGAGGGAGGAGATACTCAATTAATTTTCCTTCACCATTTTTTTATTACAATCCAATTTATCAATAAAAATAAATTTTATCTTATGAGATGGATTAATTTTTTATAAATTATTTTAAGAAGTGATATATTATAAGAGGGTTTTACCCTATTGGAATCTAATATCTCCTAATTCCATCAATCATATACATCATGGGACATAATGTCCTCCCAACCAATTATTTTCTATTCCAAGACACATATAATCATACATCTCTAATTTACCACGTAAATAACTATAATTTAATGAATTCGCACTCATTTTTTTATTGATTATGGTTGTATCAGAACTATATTTAGTCTTCTTGGAAATTCAATTATTACAATGTGTCAATATTCAAACCATTAAAAATACATACATGTAAAAAACCAAAATCCAAGTATATACATATATGAAATAAATCATTATATTCAATTACAAAAATGTGTATTAAATTTTACACCCCCATATATCCACTATATGTTGAATTTATATGAAAAACAATCATTGACACCAAAAAAACATTGAAAATCAACTTTGATTTTCTAATCCCAAAAAAATTCATAAAATATATAATCATATATATCATACATAAATTGTTGACATAATTTGTTTATGATAGTATAAAACCTACATAGAGCATCATATTATCATCTTAATGTCATTGGAACAATATTTTTCTAATGTATACATAAGACAATCTGAGAAAAATTATTTATTATTCCTTATTAATGTTATAATTATCATTAGGAAGAAGAAGTATTATATAATTATAATGACCACTCTATAACATTTAATAATCTCAGACCTTTATAATATAAAAAAATTATGTCCATATAAACAATATTGATCAACATAAATCATAAGTTAATTTCTTCTCATAAATAAAATCTTGTCATTTTTATGAAACATAGATAAAAACCACATGTAATATTCATTTACATTTTTAATTCACACTACCTTTAAATTATTCTAAAACCATCATGAAAATAAAGACTTACCCATAAACATATTATGGTTTTCTACTCACCCTAATATTTCCCTTATATAAATTCTACAATCATTGAAAAACTATATTTCATCGTTACATAAACATTGAATACCTAATAAATTATCATTTTACCTCCAAATACTAATTCCACAACATACACCTTATTACAAATATATTTCATAGTTATCCAAACTAAATAAATCATATTCTATTTATAATATAAATTTACAACACCAATTTGTAGAAGGGTAATTAAAAAAACAACAACATAAAAAAATTGAAAATGACTCCCATATACTATAGATTCAATAAAATTAATTAGTAACATAGTTTTTACATTAGATCAAATATTACCATTGTAAATGAAGTCTATACATTCATAATTAATAATTTATATCTACATTAATAGTTTTTTCACTATATTATTGTTTTTTCCCTTCTGTATATTTTATGATTCCTAGATTTCCCAAACCACTACCCATCTAAGAAGACTATCATATAATAAATATGATATTAATGACACCAAAATAATGATGTGGAATATATATAAGGATTTATCCAATTAATTTTTCTTCATAATATTCCTTATGAGTTAGAAATAATATATTCTCTTCCATATCATAGAGTAACCTATACTCAAAAACACAACCATCATATATTTTATGTATGATACTATTACATGGTTCAATAATGTTCATAAATTTATTTATTCTAATACTCTATTAAAATATCTCATAATAAAAATTTTCAGACACCCTTTAATCTGTACGCTGCATCTATAAACTATAGAAGATAATACAAAAATAAAAACCAACATAATAATATTTAAATTGTCCAATGTTATATCATCTAGATTTCAACATTAATAATGTATTAAAAATTTCTCATTTAATTATGGTATGAGAGAGTTTGAAGGACTACAAATATAGTACTTCACATATAGCACTATTTCTTAGTAAATTATTTTCTAAATAGAAAAAGTTTTAATATTTAATCATACCCAATAATATTTTGAAACTAAATGTTTTATCCCATTATTATTTAAAAACAAATAAAATTTTATTAATGACATGTAATATCCCCAAATCCAAAAACCCAAATATGGTATGTATATTACATTATTGGTAAGAAATAGATGAATTTCAATAGGATGAAATAACATAGTAGTATTGGAAGAAAAGATATACACATACATCACATTTTCAAACCAATAATACAGAAATAAAATATTTTGAGAAAATTCATATACCTTCTATTTAATTATTGAATATTACAAATATTTATCCTTTAGTATTATGGTATCGTGAAAAAATACTGGTGATCTTATTTAATATTTTATGAGTGTCTTACAACAAAATATATCCTAACAGAAACCTGGAATAAGTGATTAAAATAATAAATAAAAATATAAATCATTAATCACGAGAAATGAAGGCAATGATGCATCCATGAATACTAATTAGTAAAAGTATTCCAATTATCAATGTTCTCGTATAGATTGAATGAAAAATACACAACACTAAAACATGTTGTTATGGATTTATACCTTGATACTATACAAATATAAGAAGAGGTTGACACCAAATCCAATTTTTATTATCTTATGTGACTTATCGATGTATCTAGGGTGTAAATAATAAGTGGGTCTCACTAGTTACATTATTATGTAAAATGAATTCACTATTATTTTCAACCAGATATTTCATATAATTTATTATGAAACCTCTAGATGAGGAAAACATGGATATTTTCATTATGAAAAGAAATAAAAAACAAATAATCCCCCCATTCAGTGAAATAATGTGGATTATAATAAGAAAATAATTAAATTAACAATGAATATATAGTGTATCATCAATTTATGAGGTTTTACCCCTAAAAAATAAAAAATTTATCAATTTACATTAAATGTTCAATATTTTATATGGATAAATATAATAAGGATCAATAGTTTTCATTGCTATGAGCCCAACGAAATGGATGGAAAAAATAATTCATAAAGGTTCATAATATTAATGTTAATATTTGAATTAATATCCATTGAGAGTGGATAAGTAGTTTTTCCATCTTAGGCCCACTCATCGTGAATCAAAGTGTTGATTGAGTAAATGTTCACAAACCCTTTTTGGGATAATTGTTCTTATATGAATTTATTCCATTACTACATCCACTTCCAACATCCAGAAATTTATTTATTCTCTAAGAAACAAAATAAATGTTTACTTTACAAAAATATTTTATGGTTTTTCACTATTCATGAAATTGTGTTTTCAATGGGTTTGGTATCTATTAAATTAAAAGAATATGGGCAGGGTTAATAATAGCGATTTATATTTCCCTAAAATTACATTTGGAATATGATAAAATGTCTTCCATTAATATTCATTAACCAAACAAATGTAAATTATTTAATAATATATATGAGTCCCAAAAATATAATTTTAGATGGAAAGCCCCACTTATATATTGAGTATCAGTCCAATCAAAATATATAGAATGATATGGAAAAATGATCGTCAAATACAATGATTAAAATGATTTCTTGATATAACATATCTAATGAGAAGCATATTTTCCACATGATTGAAATTAAGTTCATAATATAAAAAAAGTATGAAATAAATTAATTTTATATGGGAAATTAATAACTTCTTTCATAACTTGTAAGAAAATTTTTTAACTACATTAGTAAAAAACATAGATAACATAACAACAAAATAATTTCATTACACATATCCATTTTTAATTATATTCATCATTTATATTCATTATCTATATTAATATTAGATAGCCTACATATATTTACACTTTAGGTGTTTATAAATTGATCCTTTCTACTTGTTTTATCAATGATGTGTTTTTCATTACTCTTCTACAAAATTTTATCATTCCTAGATTATATAAATTACATTAGTTGATAAATTTTATTGATTTTAAAATCTATTTTCACATTATATTAGTGTCTTAGTAGATTGAAAGTGGAATTGGTCTCATATGATATCAATAATATTAGCAATCAAAAATGATATTAAAATAATAATTTTAGTATGTAATGAAAAAGAAATTAAAATTTTTTATTTTATTTTTGAATATTAAAAAATTATTTAACAACCCATAGTCATCAATGATATTAAAATCCTAATAATTTAAAGTAACAACATTGTATTTGATAATGTTGTGATATGAAACAACTATGTTAAAAAAAATATAACACCCAGTGAATTTAGGATATAATTATATTTTAATAAATTTAATATCTTCAATATCTCTCATTACAAGCAAAACTGAGTTTAGATTTTATTATACGCAACAACAAGTTTACCATAAGTTGCACGCAATAGTGAGTTTAATCAAAAGATGTAATATTATTAGAATATTATTGTTGAATTTAAATGTTATAAAATTGTAGATAATGTTTATGGTGTGAATAGTTCATAATATGTTTTTAAAATTATGTATTGTCATTAAATATAAAAAATGTTTTAAAAAAACAATATATTTCTAAAATATTGTAAATTTTTTAAAATATATAATAATTATAAATAATTTTTACAATATTTATAGTTTTATTTTGATAAAAATTATAGTATTCTTGAAATCATAATTTCAAAATTATATTTGGTTTAATATTATGAATTTTTTAAAATATTTTTTTTTCTCAAATAATAGTGAAAAGTTCAAAATTTTAATTGAAAAAATTACTTTATTATAAGTTATTTATAAAGGTAAATTATATTTATTATTGATTTAATAGTTAATATAGTTCAAATATATATCATTTAATTAAATTTATTGTCATTATAATCATTTTCATATTGAATATTTATATAAATACATTGAAAACATTTGAAAATATCCACTTTATAAACATGTTTTCTCATCTCATTAGCGAGATTATTTTTAAATTAAAATTTTCTAAGTATATAAATTAATTCAGTAAAATGGATTCTATGTTTTTAAATATATTAAAATTAACTTTATAATAATGTAAATTTAATTTTTTAAGTACATGATTAAGGAACTAAATATTAATTTCTACAATTAAGGTAAAAAATGATTTAAGTAGGGCTTAAACATAGAAGATAAGTGTTAAAAAAGATATAAAAACTTCTAAAAACCCATTTACTAGACATATTAACACCTTATATATTCAAATCTATATAATTTTATTATTTTTCTCTAGTTTAATGAAAATCATTTTTTTATTATTGAATCCTTTCAATAAAAACTTTACAAGTGTCCCACTCACCTCACATATAAAAGGACACCATCACTCCTCCTTTATTGACACATTCAAACCTTATTGGTTCAACCAATAACTAGAATATAATATATAAATTTCCCTCCTATAATATTAGAAGAATTATTTTGGACATAAATCCACCCAAGGAATTATTTATTGTAATCCATATTAAGATACCCACTGAAGAGGTAATGTTCTTCATTGAGAATTCATTATTTTCTTTCATCCCCCAGCATATTCCATTTTAAATAAAAAATTATGATATAATAAACTAAATATATCCTGTATAATAATATTTTTTATACTATGGTAATTACTATCATCCATCATCACTTATATCAAATGAGTTATGAAATCATCATTTTGTTGTATGGTAGACTACCCCATCACGAATTGATGTTATTCGTTTTACAATTACAACATATCTAGTTTGGGAATGATGTTATATATAATGAATATATATATATATTTGATATTTATAGAATAATTATAATTTAACAGTAATTAAATAATATATAAATTATTTACATTCCATTTTGTATGGGATATGATAACGTTTCTCATGTGTACAGTGGACTACCGCCCTTAGAAGAGATGTGATTCAGCCATCTCAAACTCTTTTCATAAAATTTGATAAAGATATTTTTATTGATTACATGTGATATAAATGAAATAATTAATATTTAAATGTAACATTTATCAATTATAATGATAATAGGTCTATTTTTTCAAACATTTTCACCACTTGCTGATGATAACATCATTCATGCACAAGTGGAATACCGACATCACGTTGTGATTTAACTCTCCTTTAATAACCATAAGACATGGATGACATACTTAAGAACCCAGATCTTCTTTCAGGTATGTTTTACCTTCTCTGGTCATTTTTTTAGAAAAAAAAAGAAATTCTGGAAATTCTCCAAGTACACGCCATGTACTTTATGAGTACACACCGTGTAATTATTTTCCACAGTAGGCTGTGTGTTGGCTGTGTAGTAGCCAGAATAATGGCCATGTGGGAGTGACTTGGAGGCCTCTTAAATAGGAGTACAAAAAATATGAGTACACATTATCTACTTCAAATATACAGGCCATGTACTTTCTTTTTTTCATTAAATGCACCAGGGTCGCGTCTAATCGATAGAACCACCCCCTTCTTTGTTCGTCTAGTCTAGGCGTATCGTACGACCACAGATCATTTATGGACCTCCAAGTGTTCATTCATCCTCCGAATTAAACATTTTCGGTTGCGTTGGAATCACATCGGTGAATTCTCTCTTCTCCTAGATCACAATTTACTGTTTTCTCTTCTGTCGTGAGATATCTTGGGTTGAACGTTTTAGACATATTTTGTAGATATTAGATGTTATAAAGTGATTCAACCCTTGAGGTTCATGTATATCGATCTACCAACACTTCGGTTCGTGGTTTGTGCCTTTCCGTTAAAATTCATTGAGTATTCTGTGAAAATTCCACCAATACCCTTGAACGGGGTATTGCGTGTTTACTATTTTACCCTAGTTGATTGCCCACCATGCTTGTATTCTTGTGTAGAGGTTATTTGGATATGAATAGGGTTTATTGCTAGGATGTGGATATTTTTCCATTGCATTTTCTATTTACAAATGTTTGGTCTTATTTAGAGAGTTGGCTTCCTAGCCTGTTTTCCATGCATGTTGCTGTTGGATGGAGAGTTTGTATTCTGACATGATTGATTTGTTGTAGACTATTATCCAAGTAGTTTTGTAGGTTTAATTTGGCCTTATTACACTGCTATGCTCATTGAACTACACAGGGTCGTGGTAGCGTGGTGTAGTAGATTATAAGGTGAATTGACTGAGTGAGAATCATTAGAGGGACATTCAGAACATTAGGATATAAGGGAGATTGACCATGTGATAATCCTAAGAGAGACTATGAACACTTAGGGATATGTGGGTAATTAACTGAGTGTGATTCCTCCGAGATTCCTTGTCTGATTTAGAATATAAGGGGAATTGACGATAAGTTCTTACTCCAAGAGTCTACGAATGACTTGGGCTATAAGGGGAATTGACGGAGTGAGATTATTCAGAGAGTCCTTGAAAATGGGGCTATAAGAGGAATTGACTGTGTGAGATTCCTCAGAGAGTTCCTGACTACCTTTGACTATAAGGGGAATTGACTATGATTTCTTCCTCATAATGTATTTATATACAGAACCAGAGGGGTTAGGCCGAGTGCACTACATAGTTGGTTGCATGTACTTGTTTGGTAGTACCAGAGGGGATGGACATGGGTACTTTCCATAGGGTTAGATGTTTGACTAGCCGTTTCTTTATGTTGAAACTGTGGATTGTTTACTTCTGAGTACTTTCCTATTTAATACTTTCTATACTTTACCTGCCATATATTCACTGATAGTTAGGAACAGATATTAGGGTGGTTTCCTACTTGGATTTTGTCTCACACCCTGTTTCTGCAATGCTTTTGGGCCCAAACAAATTATATTATTGCAGGTATAGATAAGGGGAAGTTCCCTTCTACATCAAGTATATGATATGTTGTGGAGATGGAGATCATGAGATCATGATATGGCTTGAAATGCTGAGGAGTTTATCTACTTTTTTGCACTTTGGTTTGGCACTATTGTATTTCAGCATTGTGACTTGTTTAGAAGTTCTCCTAGACATATGTATAATGCATCATTTTATATATGTTCTCCGGTTTATACTTTCAGTTTTATTTTGTTACTACTGTATGTCATTATTACTACTTCCTCTCTAATATGTATTTGTTTACATCCGCTACGTACTCTTACATTGATGTCATATATTACACACTATCATACCCAAGGCTCTTGCTTCTAGTCGGAAGCCTCTGGCGTTCGGGGAAATGGGCCTGAGGCCATAGGACCAATTGGGTACGGGGCGCCTCTGGGTGGCTACCAGAACCGGGATATTACAAAGTGGTATCAGAGGGATTATTTTCTTCGTGACTTACTGTATGGAGCCTATATCCAGGGATAGGATGGAATTGGTACTTGGTAATATTATGTGCTCGGGATTAGCTAACTCATTTACAACGAAATGCCAATATATCTCGTTTAATTGTAATTTTTCTGGTTTTTCAATTATTACAGTTGATTTCATTTCTCCTTGATTAAGTCACATGATTTGTGCTGTTATTGTTTAGGTTATTGAGGTTTTGTTTCTGTTTCAACCCGATGAGATGAGGGTAAGCCATCTCATGCATCATATAGGATCATGCTAGAAATCAAATGTCATGCATTCCTTGTAACGCCCAGAGATTTTATGAAAAATGATCTTTTTAATTTCATCGATGTCTTGTGTTGTACACTACACCAAAAGAAGATTTCACTAAATGTGTCCCTGGTTTGGCCTGCATTACATGCAATTGCGACCGTCCATGATAGCGTATGTTGTACGCAATACCGAGTTTCACTAAACAACGATATGTTATATAAACTAGCCATTATGAATATTAATATCCACTTTTTTAAATTTAAATTTTCAAAATGGACTTCATTTTTGGATTCAGAATATCGATATTAGCTTAGGGTGAATTTTTGTTATTTTTCTGAAAACATTCAATTTTTGATAAATAGTGAAAACACTGGATTATTATTTAAAAAAACTGACTTTTTATTTAAATAATTATTTATTTTATTTAAATTTATTTTAGGTCAAAATTGTTTCATAATACCTATATAATTTCAATGTAATTCATTGGAGTAATTTTATAATAATTTTAGATATATAAAAATTTTATTGAACTTTTGACCGTCTTTTACCCACCTCCTAGAAGAATTTCCAAATATACATAAAACATAATTTTTCCACTTCTGTAAGTTGAATTTTGAGAATCCAAGAGACACAGTTAATATCAAGGAGTAAAATGTGGTTCAATATGATAAAAATAATTTTGGGTGAATAGTACCTTTTTACTTTTATTTACCACGGTTAAAAGTATATTGGGTAATTAAGGATAAAAATGATATTATTATTACCCTAATACATGTCCTAATTCGATTGAATAATTTTTTTTGACCAAAAAAACCTTAGGTATTAAATATTACCCTTTCGGTCCACTTGGATTATATTAGGACATTTATAATTATTTTATTTAAAGAATAATTTAAATAGTTAAAATCAACAATTAATAACTAAAACATTTTTAATATAGGTTTATACGTCAGATAAATTCAACTATAAATAATCATTAGAAATATAAAAGAGTTACCTACATAATGGTATTTTATTTATAATTTTTATACATTAAATAATTTAATTTATTTATGACACAATTATGATGCAGTAATTACCTTATTAATGAAATATTAACATAATTGATGTTATAAATACCCATATAAATGTAATTTTATAATTTTTATGAATTGAAATAATTTTTTAGGTTAATATGACATGATAGTATTGATTTAATTAACTTTTTTTGAACTAATAATGCTGTTATGATATTCACAAAAATAAAGTACCAAATAGTGTCAAAATTGACACAAAATTGTTTTTTTTAAAATATTATATTATTTATTGATAATTTATTTTAAAAAATATAAGGATCAGCCAAATGACTTAGATATATATATATATATATATATAATAATGTACCACTTGGGGTTTTTTGGCTTGTTATAGTATGTTTATTAACCATATAGTTTAAGAAAATATAAAGACACGGTAAAAGTTAAATTATTTAGGATAGAGTTAAATCAAAATGATAAGGATACAATAGTAACCTAAAATTTTATAAAACCTATTGGTTGAGAGGATTTCTACCCATACCCACCTTAGCTTCTAAATACATCAATTTGGAGCTATAAAAAACCGAATATGACTTCATTATAAAATAATATTTTATGTTTTTCTAAGGTACCACTCTCCTCCATTATAAAAAGGGCACCCCTTCCCTATTATATTCACACACTTTTGAGCCTTGAAGCTTGAAAAAACCTGCTAATTACTCTTCTCAACATCTCTAATTATATCATAGAGCTTCTAGTATTCTCAAAAGACCAACTCTAGTGCCCTAATAAGATGTTTAAAGGAGGTACGTCGAGGAAGAGGTAATCTCTTCTACCGATTTTTTCAAGTTTTCTTTCTCCTTCAAATTCTTATTATTTTGTTGTTTCATTATAAATTAATAACAATAGTATAAATTATATACTGATATGTTATTATGAATTTGAAACAACACCATTTCACCTTCTATCCATCCCACGAAAACAGAAATCACCGCGTGTGCGTACGTACGGAATACCGTCTTTACGCCGTGGTGTAATTAGTTTTTCCACCACCACCTTACTTGGATGGGTATAATGTTGTAAAGAATAACAATATATTTTTATTATAACATCATACTGATTTTTATGTATTATATCATCCACTCCAATTCCATTCAATAATTATGTGAATGATATCATCGCTCCTGCTTACGAACAAATTACCGTCTCCAAGAGGTGATGAGATTTATTCTCAATGTTTACCATTCATGAATTATTATAAATAATATATAATGAATAATAATGAAATATATGACATAATTAAGCTACTTAATTTAGGTATATATATATATGTCACTTACTTACTTCCATTCAAGTCAATAAGGGAAGGAAAACAGAGTTCATGCGTACGTACAACCTATCATCTCTGTGAACGGTTTATTTCATTTCATTTATCTATCTATTATATATATATATTGAATATATATATGATATATAAATCATGATTTAAATTCTGGAAGTAATTAAACAATGATATAAGTAGTAATAATATCAAGAACAACAATTCCACACAAGTACGATAAATAAAACAATTTTACCCAAAATGCGGCTTTAACATGGAATTTTCAAAAGAACGAGTAATATAAAGTCATAAGTGATCCATATATGATATAATAACAATGAATATTATTTTTTAATAAGTAAATGACAATATTTAAATCATTATACCAAAGGCTCGGATACGTACGAAACATATTACACCTAAGGTAAGGGATAATTATTCCAATCTCACTCTTATCCGAGATTGTTTATTCATAAGAATTTACTGGGGTTATTGTTATCATCCATGTCCATGTTTTCTAAAAGAGTTTTTATGTTTTTTTAAAGTCATTTTTACCCATTTTTCACTTTTACTACATTTTATGTAAGGAATCTTTCTTTTGTTTACCATACGTGGTATTTTTTGATTTTTTGGAAAAAGTATGAGAAGAATGTTTTTTTAACTTATACGACATGAATGGATTTTTACAGTTTTATAACGCCTTATTTTCATGAAGCATACTCTACAATATTTCATAATATTTTCAACAAAATCCTTTTCTTTTAAAATTGCATTTAATTTTTTGAAAAGAAAATTATTTTGAAGATGAAAGGATATTTTCCTCAGGAATTCATTTCAAGTGTTTTATCAAAACCATTTTCCATAAAAGATGGAGTTATTTCATATGTGTTTGTTTCAAGTATAATTTATCTATGATTTACATTGTTTCACTTTTCTTATGTTGAAATGATATCATTTTTTATGGATTATGTTATGATGGGATGCTATTTAAAAAACCCATTTTATACATTGGATGATGATGAGTGATTTATGTTCATGTTGTGGAAAAAGTAATAATGAGATCATTATGAGATGTGTGGGACCTGTATCTCCCTACAATTCATTGGGTAAAAATTTATATCTCATGGGATCGACATAGATGGAATGCTATGTTAATCTGGTTCAGTGTTACAAGACTGTAACGAGGAGTGAACTCGATTCAGAAAGAGACTTTGTCCACTAAGATGGTTTTAGCGGTAATGCCTTTGCTACTATGGAAATCATATCATGTGAATAATGGTTTTCCATAATTACATCTTTTATTCCCATGCTATTTTATCATTATTTATGATCTATTATGATCTATTCCTTACGTACTGCCATGTTTTATGTCATTGCTCAAAATTTGGACGTTTATATATTATGTTCATGTTTTGAAGCTCAAATGTATATGGTTTTTTTATTTTCTCCATGCTTACCCTTATGGAGCATTTGATCTCACCCTTTATATGTTTTATTTTCCCTAGGATCTAAAGAATGGTTTTAGGTAACAAAACAAAAGGGGAAGATCTTTATGGGAGTTATTGAAGATATTTCACCAGGATTAGAAGATTATATTCCAAGTTTCCAAAGACACTAAAATATTACAGTCTTTGTGTGTTTTTTTGTTATGTATTAAGTATTCCGAAAAAGTAATGTAATGTCCATGTATGTCATGCTTTGGGTCTCTACATTCTTTCTATAAAAACTAGTATGAATTAGTTATTGCATGTTGTTGTGATAGATATTGTGTAGAATATAAATGTTGTTGTGATAGATGCCTTGATATGAATACCTATTGTTTTGATAGGGTATTGTTGTGTAAGGTTTTGTGAGTGGATTCCAAACTTTGGTTCTTGAGGTGTGATGGGCCCTCATGGTGCAGAATTTTGTGGATCCTTTCCTTGTTTCTTTTCTATAGCATGTAAAATATGCTAAACAATGATTCGCGGGGAGTATGGGCCCTCATGGGTCGGAATTTGTCACTTTCATTGTTTTTTCAGTTTTTTCAGGGTTCTGAAGTACTTCATGAGGCTTACTATCTGGAAAAACCTAGAATACAGGTCGTGTAATGTTATGAAAATTCCATGTGTTATTCTATTGGGAAGAAACTATTTTTCTTAAGTACACACTTTGTACATTATGTACACGTCGTGTAGTCTCTAACCATTTCATGGCCATGTGGGCAGAGACACAAGATACAGAATTTCTTCTAGAAACATACTGTGTTGTGTCAGTATTGTAGTTGGCCATGTAGCCAACAACACAAGGCTGTGTTATCCTTTCACATACATGCCGTGTCCACCTTGAACAAGCCCTGTAGTGTGAGCCGTATTTTAGGCTGTGTCACTAACAACACGGGCCATACAAAGCTTGTCTAGTACACTCCTTTTCAATCTTGAACACATCGTGTAGTCTTGACTTAGGAGAGCCATGTAGATTAACCATGTAGAAGGAATAATAAAGGGGAAGATGATTCAATTACACTTCATGTGTTAAAACACCACTCCATGTGCTTGGGGTGTTACACGACCAGTTATGTAGGAGTACACGTCCATTTAAATGACTTAAGGAAACACACTGTGTAGGAAATGTAAACGCTGTGTAGTCGTGTTTTAAAAAACAATAATGATTTCTTTCTCATGTTCCATTCATAAAATCCTTGTTTTCAGTCCTTGATAACCTTGATATAAGGTGTGTAGTTGACCATACAGAGTCATGCCACCGAGACTTCCTCTGGTTATGTTCCAGATTCCAGATGGTGATCAGACACCGCGCATGGAAGATCAAGGACTACATACAGGTCCTCTAGTTGTTCCAACTTTGGCACCGACCGTTATACCTGACATAAGTGTGGATTCACAGTTCAGGGATGGGATTCTAAGGATGATGCAAACATTTTATGGAGTGGTGCCTCTTTCCCCGTCGATGGCTGATTTGACACAGGTCTTCTAGCAGTAGAATCATCTTAATTTCTCAAGGGATAGAGGACCTCAGGCTGCTGAGTCATGGCTAGAATCCATGTTGACTATTTTTGAACATCTGGAGTTGCCTACAGAGAAGAGGGTGAATCTCTCTACCGACATTATTTGAGACACCTCTAAGAGGTGTTGCATCGTGATATCACAGGCGGGCTTCCTGAAGAATATTTCTTGGGATGAGTTTCGGCACATCTCAAAGAATTACTTCTATCCAGAGACCATAAGGTCTGATCGATCCTGAGAGTTCATGAGTCTGGAGTAGGGTACATTTATTGTTATGTAGTATTCCTCTCGCTTCATAGAGCTACAACATTTCACACCTATTTCAGGAGGTGATGAGTTGTTCCTTGCCAGAAATTTTGAGGATGGTTTGAGGCACGAAATCCAATCTCAGGTGAACATCATCCGGTTCACTTCGATATCCTCTATTATAAAATAGGTGTTGATCACAGAGCATAATGTAATGGATTATAGAGCTGTAACCAAGGGCGGTTCAGTATCCCAAGTTATTCCTCTTCCAGCTGATAGCAGGAAGCGTCGTAGGGAGTCTGCATGAGGAGATCAGAGCAGGTGGGATGCATATTCTTGATGCCAGGTATTGTGATACCAGTGTTGGAGAAGCAGTCATATGATGCCACGTTACCCGAGAGACCCAGTAGAGTGAAATATTGCAGCAAGATGTACCAACATCAACACTTTTTTTAGTTATTTTCACCATCAGCTGGTGACCAGGGTTCTTCTATGACTCCACGTTCGGGAGAAACACCACAAATTTCACACCAGTCAAGGAACTTGAGTTCTTCCAGTCGTTCAGGCCGAGGTGGAGGCCATGACCATGGAGGTCAGTTTCCAGTCTTTCAACGATAGAAGATTGGAGTAGCTCAGAGTGGTTAGGAAGATTCATAGGGCCATAGATTAGGCTAGACTATTGTAGTGGATCATACCTAGAAAGAGAAGGATCACAGACCCTCCACAGATCAATGTACGATATTTGTATCCTCAGTTTTATCTTCAAATCTTTTCAACATATGGGATTCCTATTTCTTTATATCTATTGTTTTTATAGAGAGCCTTAGTCTCTACATCTTTTATTATTCTGATATCTTGATGCTAGACACTATGTTGGGAACTAGAACATCTAATGTACGTCATTTCAAAAAGTAACCTCTAGAGGTTCGTGGGTGTCACATTATATGGGACCTCTATGTCCTAGAGATGACAAGCTATGATGTCGTTCTCAAAATGGACTGGCTAGTTCTCTTCTAGGTAGTCATCGACTGTTATGGCTATAGGGTGAGTTACATATCACCAGAGTGTGTATCATTTTTTTATAAGGGAAAATGGGATGTCCAAGCAAGAAGAGTGGGTCCAGAGCATCATGGGTTAGGAGGAGTTATAGCCCATATTGTTATTCTGTATCTTGATGACAAGGGGGCTTCACAAATGGAATTTTCACCAGTGGTGGATCGTTTCAAAGATGTTTTTCCATATGTCTTATTAAGTTTAACTCCAGAGTGAGAGGTAGAATTTTCAATTGAGCTTCTGCCAGGAGTGGCCCCGATGTCCATTCCCCGATATAGAATGGTAGCACTAGATTTGAAAGAGATCAAGAAGTAGTTGGAGGAGTTGCAGGCAATGGGTTTTCTCTAACCTATTACATCTCATTGGGTTTCCCTAGTCCTGTTTGCGAAGAAGGCAGATGGCACCCTCAGTATTTGTGTGGAATATCGGAAGCTGAACCATTTGATGGTCAAGAACCAATATCCCATGCCGAGGATTGATGATCTCTTTCATCAGCTTCATGGATCCAGAGTGTTCTCAAATATTTACTTGAGGTTCGATTATCATCAGTTGCACGTTAGACCATCTGATATACCTCTTACATTCACCAGGAGTAGTTATGCCTATATGAGTATATGGTTATGTCATTCGGTCTCACAAATGCGCATGTAGTTTTCATGGAATTGATGAACCGAGTGTTCAATTCATACTTGGATTCCTTCATGGTTGTTTTTGTGGATGGGATCTTGGTGTACTCTCATCTCGACACGACCATGTTACCCATCTTTAGTTTATTTTCAGTACACTAAAGGAGCATTATTTATATGCTAAGCTCTCAATGTGCCACTTCTAGATGGATCAGATTCACTTCATGGGTGATATTATTTCAGAGGCAGCAGTATCAGTAGACCCAGAGAAAGTGAGAGCTATAGATTTATAGGAGTAGTCGAAGAACATATTTGAGGTGAGAAGTTTTCTAGGGATGGATGGATACTACAGACGTTTCATATAGGACATTTCATGCCTTGCAGCACCATTGAAATGCCAGAATAAGAAGGGTATGGAGTTATTATAGTCAGATTCTTGTGATTCATCCTTTTAGGAGCTGAAAGGGAGGTTGACTTCAGCACTGATACTAGTATTTCCAGAGCTGGGAAAGAGCTATACTGTTTACTTTGATTCACTAGGTATCAGGTGAGGAGTTGTTCTTATGCAGGTAGATGGAGTCATTACGTATGGGTCCTGGTATTTGAGGCCACAATAGAAAAATAACCCAATGCATGATCTTGAGTTGGCTGTTGTTGTTCACACCTTACTCTATTGGAGACATTATCTCCAGGGAGAGAATTTTTTAGTTTTCACCGACCACAGGAGTCTCAAGTACATCTTCACTTAGCGTGCTCTGAATTTGAGTTTGTGAAGGTAGGGTGAGTACCATAAATCCTTCTATTTAGAGCTTACTTATATTCTTGGAAAGGAAACACAGTGGCTGATGCACTGAGTAGGAGGACTCAGATACATGTAGTTCAGGAGGCCAGTAGTGAGTGGAAGCTTATGGATTTGTTCTCTGAGATGCATTTGAATATTCACGACAGACAGGGGTAGAAATTACTATCTTCGGTAATTGTTACCTCCACTCTCCTTGATTGAGTCCGAATGAGGCAGCTATCAGATTCTGAAGGCCTATTCCTAAGGGAGAGTGTGTCAATAGAGGACCATATTCCTGGATGGACCGTATGATAGGATGAGATCTTACATTTCCAGAGGTGTGTATGGGTTCCTGTTGACATAAGTGATCGGTTAATGTGATATTTTCACTCCTTAGTTTGGTAAGTTCATCGTCGCATCACCAGGATGTATCATGATCTAACCCATCTGTACTGGTGGCCAGGTATGAAGAGAGACATTACTGGTTTCATCATGAGGTGTTTTACTTGTCAGCAGGTGAACGTGAAGCATTAGTGACTAGCATGGCTCTTAAGTCAATTACCCATTCCCGAGTGGAAGTGGAATGGCGTTGCGATGGACTCAGTGACTGGTTTGCTGAGGTCACCCCATGAGAATGACACGGTTTAGGTTGTCATTGACTGACTCACGAAGGATGCTCACTTCTTGATGATCAAGAAGACCTTAATTGTGGATGAGATGGAACATTTGTACATTTGAGAGAATGTGCATCTTCATGGAGTTCCACACTTCATTGTTTCAGATAGGGATGTGCGTTTTACTTCTCGGATCTAGTAGGGGATTCAGAAGTCATTGGGTACATAGTTACTTTTGAGTTCACCTTACCGCCCCCAGACAGATGTCCAGTTTGAGTGTACAATTAAGGTTCATGAGGATATGATACGAGCGTTCATTCTAAATTTTGGTGGATCTTGGGAGAAGCATATACCTCTTGTGGAGTTTTCATACAACAACAGTTTTCAAGAAACTATTTAGATGGAAACTTATGAGGATTTTTACAGTAGGCCATGTCGATCACCCTTATGTTGGCTGGAGGCAAGAGAGGTAACTTTACTGGGACCTCGTCTTGTTCAGGAGACCACAGAGTAGATAGAGTTGATTTGGAAGAGGATGGCTACTCCACAGTGTCAACAAAAGACATATGTTGATCAATGGAGATGACCTATGGAGTTCAAGGTTGAGGATCATGTTTTCCTGTGTGTCACACAGAGGTTGGGACACAAGAGGATTAGGAGACAGTGTAAGCTTTCACCAAGGTACGTCGGGCCATTTGATGTATTGGAGAGAGCTGGGATTGATGCCTATCAGTTACAGTTACCTCATAGGTATCGAGCTATGCATGACCTTTTTCACGTTTCCCAGCTCCGATGTTACATTTCAGGTCCGTCTCATGTCTTTAAACCTAAGTAGATTGATCTCATAGTGGATTAATTGTTTGAGGATCATCCTATCTAGATTGTTGATCATTGTAAAAGGGTTCTTTATTGGCGTTCTGTTCCTATGGTACGAGTGCTATGGTATCACAATCTAGTAAAAGATGAGACTTGGTAATGGGTGGTCGATGTATGAGCACAGTGGCCGGAATAGTTTGGGGTTTCTTCTTATAGGCCGTGCTAGGGAAATTCGTGGACAAATTTCTTTAAGGTAGAATTTTTGTAAGAACCAGTATCTTCTTTTCATTTATGTTTTTAATTTTCTTGTCATTTTTGAGAAAAATAATAAATTCTGGAAATTTTCTAAGTATACGCTGTGTACATTATGAGTACATGCCATGTACTTATTTTCTAGAGGATCCCATGTGCAGGACGTTTAGTATCCAAACACATGGCCGTGTGGGAGTGACTTGAAGGCCGCTTAAAGCGGAGTATGGAGAAGATGAGTACAAGTCATGTACTTCAAAATTACATGCCCCGAAATTTCATTTTTTTCATTAAATGCACCAAGGATGCATCTATTCAACAAAACACCCCCTTCTTCGATCGTCTTGTCTTGAAGTGTCGTACGACTACAAATCTTAGACAAACCTCTGATAATGCATCCATACTACAAATTGAACACCGTTTGTTGCGTTGGAATCACATCAGCTAGTTCTCTCTTCTCTGAGAGACCCGTATTTCATTTTATCCTCTCTCGTGATATATCTTCAGTTGAATATTTTAGAAATTTTTGTAGATATTCAACGTTCTAAAGAGATTCATGCCTCAAAGTTCATGTATATCGATCTCCCAATGCTGGGGTTGTGGTTTGTGCCTTTATGTTCAATGTCATTGATTATTATGTGCAAATTCCACCAATATACTTGAATGGGGTATTGCATGTTTACCCTTTTAACCCTAATGATTGCCTTCCATTCTTGTATGCTTGTGTAGAGGTTATTTGGATATTAATAGGGTTGATTTCTATGATTTGAATGTTTTACCCTTGCATGTTATGTTTATGATTGTTTGTTCTTGTTTAACCAGTTTTGCTTCCTGGCCTGTTTTCTAAGCCTATTATTGTAGGATCGAGATTTTTTATTCTGACATGATTGATTTTATGTAGACTTTTATCCAAGTAGTTCTGTAGGTTTACATTGGACATATTACAATACTATTCTCGTTGACCTACATAGGGCCATGAGAACCTTGTGTAGTATAAAATAAGGGGAATTGACTGAGTGAGATTCTTCAGAGAGTCTTTGAGGACATTAGGCTATAAGGGTGATTGACCGAGTGAGCATATTCAGAGAGCCTAAAACCACTTGGGGCTATGAGGGGAATTGACCGAGCGGGCTTCCACAGAGAGTCCTTATCAACATTATAATATAAAGGGAATTGACCGAGTGAGCTTTCTGAGAGAGTCTTTGATTTTATTGCTGAACTGTTTAGACTATAAGGGAAATTGATGTTGAGTGCCTCCTTAATGAGTCTATGAACAAACTGGGCTATAAGTGTAATTTCCTGAGTGATCTTCCTTAGATAGCCCTTGATCTTGGGGCTATAAGAGGAATTGATCACGCGAGCTTCATCTGAGATTTCCGGAATACCTATGACTATAAGGTGAATTGACTGTGAGTGCTTCCTTAGAGAGTCTTTATATACTGAACCAGAGGGGTTAGGCCGAGTGCACTACCTAGAGGGTTTCTTTTACTTGTTTGGTTGGACTATAGGGGATGGCTCTCAGTAATTCCTAAAGGGTTACCTGTTTGTGTTCAGCTATTTGATTGGCCGTTTCTTGATGTTGAAACCGTGGATTATTTTCTACTAAGTACTTTCATGTTAAATGCTTTCTTTACATTACCTTACATATATTCACTGAGGGTTAGGAACATATCTTTGGGTGGTTGACACCAATAATTTAGTCTCACACCATTTTTGTATCATTCTTTTGGGCCCAGTCAGATTATCTTATTGTAGTCATAGATAAGGGAATGCGCCATTCTACTTCAGTTACTTGACATCTTGTGAAGTTGGAGAGCATGGGACAGAGCTACAACGTACAATCTTGGGGATTTTATCTGATTTCTTTTTAAATTTGGTTCAGAACTATTGTATTTCAGCATTGTGAATTGTTTGTCAGTTTTCCTAGACATATTTATCTTGCATCATTTTATATATGTTCTCTAGTTGATATTTTCAGTTTTCTATTATTCCTACTCTATGTCCTTATTACTGCTCCACCTATCATTTTTATTTGTTTATATTTTCTATGTACTCTGCTAATGAAGGCCTAGTATCCCCACTATCATTCCTAAGGCCCTCACTTCAAGTTGGAAACCTTTGGTGTTCGGGAAAATATGTCTGAGTCCATGTGACCAACCGGGTACGGGGCACCTTTGGGTGGCTTCCAGAACCAGGACGTTACAACATATATGAGTATATGATATGACAATTATAATTTTATGATCATTATTTATTGAAAAAACATTACTTACCAACTTTCCATAATGATTGATGGAAAATAAAAACATTACTCATGGGTACGTATGCCCTATTGTATCCATGATCATAAAATTCTTCATTTTTCATATCCATCATTCTTGAATTGTTTTTAAATTATAAGTGTTGTAAAAATATGATATTTTTTAATTATTATAATTAATTACATGATATAACTATATAATATGAAAAGAACTATGACCTTCATAAAAAAAGAATGAGAAAATAACGAAATTAACACTATAAATAATGACAATAAAGAACGATTATCAACAAATGGGAAATAAGATGTTAAAAAAAGTTAATATATGATATTATTCAACATTATATTGTTTAATAATATTTTAATATAAAGTTTAAAACCATTATAAATGATGTTAATTTTTTTTTATCCTGACCGAATCGTGAGGTAAGTGATTTCCTTTAAATTTCATCATTGAGGTGTATTATAAGGTTTTTCACCTTGTTTCCTTAATATGGTATTTATATTTTTAAATTTATATGTAATATAATGAATTAATAATTATTAATATTTTTTTTAATTCACATTTTTAATACTAAGGGCACTTGACTTGAAATTACCAAGGTGTTTTGAAATTTCAATACTTAATTTTATTTTATTTGGTTATATTACATATTCTTTGTCATTGATATTCATAAAATATGTGAATAATGAATTTTGTTCATATGATGTATTTTTATTTAATTTTTTGTTTTATATTGCATTTAAAAAATAGATTCATTTATTATTTCTCACATCAACATTATGATCTTTGTAGAGTTTTATATCATAATCTCGTTTTAATCGGGAATATTTGTACATGAATTTATATTGAATGAAATTATTTTATAGTTGTGTAATAAAAAAATTAGATTTATAATCCTATTGTAATTAATCATATTTTCTTGTAATATTTACATTTTTCACTTATTAGGACATAAAATGATTATTAAAATGGTTTTCAGAAAATTTGACTTAATTAGTCTCTTCTGTCGAAAATCTATTTTCATCCAAAACAATGTTTTCTAAAAAAAATTACACATGTTGTTATAATATGAAAATGATTTAATAAAGTAATTTTTCCCATAAAATTTTTTTATAAAATTTTTTGGAAGTAATATTCATTAGTGTCTTCTAAAAAGACACTTTTATATCATTTTACTATTCAAAAAGAATTTATTTGGTAACTTTTATGGACTATACAAAATTTTATTTCATCACAGACACAAATTATTTTAATGTTTATTGAATTTATGAGAATTATTTATAAATAAAACATTACTAATATTTTTGAAAACATTAATTTTAAAATATTAATTTAAAGCAAATTTTTTCTTAAAATGATTTATGTTTTAAAAATTGATTTACAAATAGAAATGATGTTTTCCTCAAAAATGTTTTTAATGTTATTTTTACTCATAAATGATAATAAAACCATCATTTTACAAATGATATGAATTGGATATGTTAAATTTATTCCATATTTATTCTTCCACTTGATGGTTTATGATTATTTTGACTAAGGAAAATATAGAAATCCACATATTGTTTTAATTTTAAAGTCATGGGAATTAACAATTAATTATTTAATTTCTTATGATAATTAGAAATTATATTTTCTATAAATATCCATATTATTGTCCATAGAGATTTTTATTTATAAAATGTTATATCATTTACTTATATGGTGTTATTTAATTATAATGAATTTTTTATCGTTCTAATATTTATTAATATACATTCTTTAGTAAATGGTCTTAATTTATGATAAGGTAAATTGTATATAAATTAAAAAAATATAAGATAAATTAGAAATGATTTGTACATGAAAGACACAGGTGTGTACTAATTAATAATATCACATCAAAACATCTATAGACTCATGAGATTAATTAGGTGGCTATCATTAATTAATGTGATTTTTACTCTTTAGTTTTAAATAGTCATATGATTATATATTGATGGTATAGTTATCATATGTAAGGAAAACATGCCATCTGATAATTAATAATTTTCTTCATTTGGTATTAAGTTTTTTATCTATGCTATTTTCACATTGATATTATATATGGATTCTTTTAATTCATTCAATATTATTTAAATTGAATGCATGTTTAGTAATTTGTGATTACATGTTGATTATTCATTACATAATAAAGATGGTTATATTATTTAAATAGATTGTCTTTTTAGATAAATAATATATAATATTTATCATTATCCATTATATTTTTACATCAATATTATCTATATATGTACATCTTTCATTGTTAATTGACTACGTGTCATATGTGTTTAATTATTTAACTTTCAATAATGATTATTCTTGTTGATTCATGATTGAATCAAGTGTACTTATCCCTTAGTAAGAAGTTTATCAAAAACTTATTTTTTTTCATTTCCTATGTACCCATGATGTTTTTTATTGATAATATGAATTGATATGTTATATAGGGTTTTTCTATTCTCAAACCACAATGATGTTATAATTAGTTTATTTCAATGTAATATGGGAATAATGGGGGTATCTAGTTTACTAAGACAACTACACAATCCATTACTTTTGAATGGGATACATTGCATCTTAATCTAATGTAATAAATAAGAAAATTATTCCAAGTTAAAATGGTTGGGGTCACAATAGTTGGAATTTGATAAATATTAGTTGGGAAATATATTTAAGATAATATTTACTCGGGAACCTATGCATATGATAATATTTGATCTTATGTATTGAATAACATACAAAAATTTTAATAAGGTATATATTTTGTGGATTCTCATTATAATACATTCCAATCTGGGTACTACATGTGAATGTTGTTATACCACATATGTACATAGGTTTAATAACACTACAAATGTCTCATTGGGATTGACCCAATCATCACCCGGTGCATGTCAATGGGCTGTAATACCCACCTCATTTGACAATCATGGTGGATATGCATATATAAACCATATATATTCTCAAACTATTATGATGAATTTGATTAGATAATGGAAAGTAACAAAATCAATTGAACAAAATATATTTTATATTAGTAATAATGTTGCATAAATTAGATATCCTATAAATGATTATATGGGTTCACACTACGATTATTGTTTGTCGGATGATAATTTTTTGGTTTTAGTCAATAGATAGAACCCAAATTAATCACATTTCAGTAAAAAATGATGGAAAGGGTGATAAATTTTATAAAAAAGGAGATGATGATGGGAGTGAAAGAAATCATGATTTTTATTAATTATATATCCCGAATTATGCTTAACAACTAAAATATTTTCTAATTCTAAGACATAGAAAAAAATTAAAATGATGCAGGATTCTAAGGGCTTGAGTGGTTGATAATATAGAGAAAAGAAAGTTTGAATTTAGTCTTATTAGAAAGGTGGAAAGCGAAACCTATGAAATTGGGTCTATAGAATGTGGAAAAATTTATTTTTTTTAAAATAAAGAAAATAAAGAATATAATTTCGGATGAAGAATGATGATTGTTATGGAAGGAAAAAAATCTAATCCTAAGGACAAATTTATAGTTCAATTTATTAAATTTAGGGATCTTAGTAATATTTTGAATCAATTACCTCTTCTAAAGGTTAAATCCAATACCAAGAAGGACTTATTTTTAAATAAATCAGATAAAGTATTTATGTATTGGTATTTAAAAATTAAATTTTAGAAGTATTTTGAATAATGGTACTTTGGTTATAAGAAGCATGAATCTTAAATTTGGTTTAAAATTATTGAATAATATGTTTCATCACCAGCATAAGAATTTTTTATACCAAAATGGGTTAATTAATATAAGTTTTACTATCAGATAAAAGTTTAAGACGCCACTTTTAGCCTTAATATGAGTGGACTATACTAATAGTATGGATATATTGGAGATATTTATAAAAATCATATGTTTTACTGAATGATTTATTTAAAGAATAATGCACATAAATTTTATTGAAATAAGTCGAAAGGTATTTATAATCATTAACATTGAAAATATCATAAAAAAATTTATAATCATAAAATATGATTATAATAGTTTGTAAAAGTAATATAAAAATGAAATATGATTTATCTGAAGTCAAAATAAAGTAGTTATTTAATTATTTATTTTATCTCATGGATGTCCATATTTTTTTGGGAATATAAATTATATTAATAATGTTTATTAAAATAACATCCTGCAAGGTGGGTAACAACCCATCGATTTTAGAATGGTTGTTGGGATCATACCCATGAATAACGAGTGATAAGTGTTTAACCAGATTACACTCACCTATACGTTGTCATGGTTAATATGTATTTTTTTAGTTAAATGAATTGAAGTAATTAAATATTAATGTTGAAGTAGTGGTGTTAATTTTTGGTATTAGAGATTAATTAAATAAAAAACATTTTCTTTCCTTATCAATTTTGAACAATATGTATACATAGATGGAAATAATTCTTATCTTTTATGGATCTAATGAAACATTAAATGTCAATTTTAGTGGTTTAAGAAAAAATTAATTTTGGGATATTTATTTTATATATAAATTCATGAATTATAAATTGATCAATGCACAACTAATGGAAGAAAATGTTTCTTATTGGATATAATTTTTTCATTTAAGTATATTTCTTTACTTTTATATATAGAAAAAGTATTACACGATAATAGGAAAAGTATCTTGAAATAAAAATTGAATAATATTAAATTCATATTTAATAAATCATATGGTCTTTTAAATAATCATTTATATATGGTTTTGAGGCACCTATGATTCTGTTGATCATTCAATTTTTCATGATAATTTACAACAATCGCACTCTATAATTATTTACTCTTTTCTTCAATGTCCAAATATTCACATTCCACCAATATTCTATTACATAGAAACCTTGTTATATGTTATTCCATTTGAAATTTATATATCCATATCTCTATTATTAATATAATACTATACTAACAGTATTTATGATGTGGGTTTTGTTAAAAAACATGTATTTCCCAATAACAATCCATTGATTAAGAAGTTCAATTATAAATTTTGATTATGAAATTTTTTTAATGTGGGGAGGATGTAAAACAATAATATTTCCAAAAAATAACAATGTAATTAGTTGAAAATTTTACCCTAAAAAACAATGAATGTAAGAAAATAAAACCCCCCCAAAAATTACTATATATATATATATAAACTAAATTCAATATCATCAATAGAATGGATTACAAGAAACAATCAGTTCGGGTTTCTTTATAAACAACACTGAGTTTATCTTGTGTTACATGAAACACTAAGGTTAAACAAAATGTCAAATGAAATTAAAATGTTATAATTTAATTTAATAGTTATAATGTATATGAAAAATGTTTGATCATGATTTGTAGTAAATAAATTATGAAAATGATTATCATTTATTGTTTTAAAATAAAATAGTTATAATTTAAATGAATAATGAATGTTTTCGGCAAAAAGTATATTTTCCTAAAAGACGGTTTAATCATGCATGAAATCCTTTTTTATAAATATTTTTTTATCATATTTAGAAAACTAATTTGATGAAAATAAATTCATTTTAAAAATAATATTATTAATATTATGCTAAGGTGAACTGTTTTTTATTATTATGAATCATTTCATTTTTTGAAGAATAGTGGAAAATACAGAATTTTAATAGAAAAACACCCGTTGTTTTAATTATATATTAATATAAATTGTATTTTAAATTGATTTACATGTAAAATTAGTTCATTTTTATGTATAGTAATTAAATTAATGTCAATGGAATCATTTTCAAATCATTTATTATTTAAAAACATTGTAAATGTTTGGTTATTTTGTATTTAAAAACTATCTTTCTCATCACATCTACTGGATTAATTACAATTAAATTGTTTCCATCTATGTGAATTTAAATTAGAAAAGTTGATTGAATATTTTCAATTAGAATAACTTATAATTTATAAATTGGTCAACTTAATTTATAATACAAATTAATGATAATTAATAAATAATTATCAAAGGTAAAGTATAAATGGATTTCTCAGGGGTTAACATAGATGGAAAGGGTTAGAATGACCTAAAACATGTAAAATAACCATTTAATGTAAATATAAATATATTATATATAATATATTATAGAATTTTATTTTTTAGTCTTTTGGGATGCTAAAAACATGTCATTATTGAACATTTTCAAAATAATTATTATTATGAAACTCACCTCACATATAAAAGGCCACCCCACTCCTCCCGTAATTACACGTGAAATTTTTTTTATTCGAAAATGCATTCCAAAATTACATTCCACCTTCCCTTATCTCATTATATAATTTATATTTGTTATTTAAAACTATCTTAGTAAATATTAGGGAAAACTAAAAGAGGATACACGAAAAAGAGGTAGCATTCCTCAAATAGATTTTTTTAAATTTCTTCCTCCACCTCCTTCAAATAATTTAAACCAATTTTATAAATTAAAAAAGTTTATTTCATATAATAATATTATTTTAATGTAATGTTAGTTACCTATAACCATCTCTAATTCTATCAACTAGGTTATGAAATTATATTTCTTCTATACACCGGACTACTGCCTCACGAACCAATGTCATTTGTTTTCAATCTCCACCAATCACATTTTTGAATGATGATAGATATAAAAAAATATATTATATTTATAAAATAATTATATAAATATATAAATTTTATCATAAATAAAATTTTTATGTTTCATTCCAGATGGAATTCAATAACCTTTAGTGTCAGTACGATGAACTAGGGCCTCCAGAATCAATACGATTCATCTTGCAGTAACTCATTACATAAAAAGTAATAAAGTAATTTTAATGATTATATTTCATATTAATTAATTAATTAATTATCTTAATTACAAAATAATCATTATAAAAAGAAAAAATATAATTTTATTTCCAATGATTTCAACCACTTAAGGGTGATAAAATCATTTTTTATGTGTTAACTACCCCCTTTATGAAGTGATATGAAACAATTTTAATTGTCACACCACATAGATGATATATATAATTATATAATATTTTAATTATGATGTTATTATCAATATATAATGATAAAATATTAATTAACACCCTTCCATAAGTATCATTGAAAAATTGAAATGTTACTCATACATACGTACGATATTCTGTTTCCATGATCATAACATACATGATTTTCCAGAAAGATATTACATGAATGGTTTTAAAAGTATTAATGATGTATAAATATGATAATTATTTCATAATAATTATTTTTTAGATTATATAACTATATAATATTCACATGAACCATCACATTCTTGACAAAACATGAATGAGAAAACAAGTAAATTGACACCCAAAACAATTAAAATTATGAATGATTATTAATAAGCAAGAGATAATATGTTATAAAACAATCATATTTAGAATTATAAATATTAATTTGATAATTAATTATGTTTAAAAATTTTATAAAAACATTATATAGACTTTTAAATAATGTTCTACTAAATGGTCATGTCGGGTATGGGATTTTTTTCTCACTATCATTTCATTGTGGTATATTGTTATGTTATGAACCAAGATTCCTAAATATTGTTTATTTAATTTCTCTTATACATTAAATATCATGAATAATTAGTTATACTTGTTGTTTAATATTTTAATATGAAATATTTCATCTATATTGATTTTACTTGAAGGTTAACAAGTGTTATAGAATTTTATAACCCAATTTCATTTAGTTGTGTTACATTGCTTATTTATTATCATTGTTATTTCTAGATTATTCATACTATGAATTTTTATTTTATTTTTTTAATTCCAATTGTTTTATGTGTATTCAAACTTGATACAATGAATCATTTCATTGATTAATCCCCACTATATACTTTTGATTAAAGAATGGTTTTACTTCACGATATCATTCTTATCAGGATTGTATATTCTGAAATTTCCATTTTTTTAATTATTTAAAAATTTCATAACAAGAAATTAAATTTTATTATAACCATTCTATTAATTATATCTTAATGTAATAGTACAATTTTTTACTCATTGTAACATAGAACTATTGAGAATGTTTTAATAAAATTTTCATACTTTTCTATTATTTTTTTTCAAAACCTTGTTATTTAGTAATGTTTGGAAAGAATTTTTTTTAACTAATGTAAAATTAATTATAATATTAATTTTTTAACCATTTTTTCTTTTTAATATGTTTATGTAATCATGAATTTTTTTGTACATGTAACTTTTTTATCATTTTAATAGTGAAAAGGGAATATTGATTTTATGTTGATTGATATATAAGTAAATACGCACTATCATACCATCATTTATTTTAATAATAAATTAAAAGTTTACATGGATAAATATTAAGAGAAAAATTCTTAATATTTTTTTAATTCATTGTTTTAATGAGTTATTTTTTTTATAAAAATGTTTTTAAAATGTTTTTTGTATTAAAAAGTTATTTCCAAAATGAAAAGGGCATTTTCCAAAAGAATATTATAAAATATCAATTTTATCATAAAAACCCGGAATTGTATTTGTAATCTACTATGGATATGTTAAATTGATATAATACTTAATCTTCCTCCAGCAAATTTAGGATTATTTTGACAAAGGGAAGTACTTATATTCGTTTATTTTTTTTATTTTTGTAATCATTAACATACCCTTAAATTATTCACCTTCCTCTGATCATTGGAAATTATGTTCCTCACATATTTCCATATTATATATCATGGGATTATTTATTACTAAAACCATATATCATTACTAAATATAGTGTTCTATAATTAAATTCATTTATTTATCTGGTGAAATATTGATAATTCTGTAATCATTTCTCTATACAAATATTTGATGATAAATAATAATATTTATGAGTTAAATCAGTTATTCGATATCTGATAAATTATTCAGACATAAATAATAGGGATTAGGTCTGATTAATGATAAAACCATGTTGAATCCGTAGTCACATGGGATAAATAGATTGGATATACAAACTTAAATGGGTTTATACACAGATGAATTAATATAACTTGATAATAGATCATCACATTAATGGTATATTGTTATTGGGAATAATATTATCTAATTATTAATAATTTTATCCATTTAGAAAGTATTTATTATTATCTATGATATTTTCAAAATAAAATTATATATAGATTCATTCCACTCTTATTTTATTATATAAATACAATATATGTTACGTTATTTAACATTCCATATTAATTGTGCCTTATATTTTAATGATAATAAGGTTATTTAAATGGAATTTGTGTTATATTATATAACTTATCATATTAATTATTATCAATGGTCTTTTCTAATTAATATTATAACATCCCAGATCTGGATTCCAATCAACGGGTTCCCCGAACCCGGTGGTTATATGTCCTCAAGCGCATTTCCCTAAACGCCAGAGGCTGCTAACTAGCAGCGAGGGCCCAGGATCGATTATGGAGAAACTATGCCCTCATTTGTCAAAGTGTAGCGCAACGGAGAAAATAAATAACAGACAACAACAGCAAAAGCAATAAACTATAAACAACTGATATACACAACTGTAGTAAAAGATAACCAACTGCAATGTAGAAATGATGAAACATGTCCCTAGTCCTAAGAAAACAACCAAAACTTGTTACATGGCAGTACAATATGATACAATCGAAAGTATAGGTACAACAGAACAAAACAGAACAGCCGACAGCATCATGGGCCTGATCTCGGTCCCATGCTCATCTACACCTCAGCAACACTCAAGTACCTGTATAGGGACCCTTTCCCTTATCCACACCTACAGTAATATTGTTTGTTTGGACCGAAGACATAACCCAAACAGGGTTTGAGAAATAAATCCTAGTAGGCACCCACCAAAGGACCATGCCCATATGCCAGTGAGAAGTGTGCAATAACAGTGTGAAATAAATGTAGTTAACTAGTAATCACTCAGAAGAAACTATCTTTACTAGATTTATTTCCATTTAAATATTCATTTAGAAGTTCAATTTAATGACATTCAAGTTCTATGTAGTAACATTCAATGTTCCTCAGACCTAAGTTCTCGGGAAAATCAGATCCTTAACCTCAGGATAATATAACCACACCCCCAGGATTACCCTCAGGTATTACAAATGGTTCCCTCAGGCGTATGGAATCTCACCATCAGGTATACCAAATATTTCCCTCAGGTATAGAAGATACTACCCTCAATGATAAGATACGTTTACCTTAGGTTATACAACGACTGACCTCAGGCTATGAAAACAACACCCTTAGACGCAAGTTACCAAGCCAAGCCCAAAGCAAAACAAGCAATTTTATATACAATTACTTTCAAGGAAAAAGTAATTCTCAATATAAACAAGGCATACCCTTAGGCACATATTATTACCAACTACCGTTTCCATCCTATCCATGACTAAAGATCCCAATATTAAGTCAAAGAAATTAACTCCTTTGATACCACATTTTAACGACCTGGATCCGGATGCCACTCAATGGGTGCCCCCAACTCGGTTTGTTACATGACCTCAATCACATTTCCCCAAACTCCAGAGGCTACCGACTAGTAGTGAGGGCCTAGGTCTGATTGGGGGGAAACTATGCCTTCATTTGTCAATGTATAGCACATCATAGAAAATAAATAACATACAACAACAACGTAAGAAATAAACCATACACCATTTATATGAACAACTGTAGTAAAATATAACCAACTTCTATATAGAAATGATGAAACATGTCCCTAGTCCAAGGAAAACAGCCAGAATATTTTACATAGCAGTACAATACGATACAATGGAATATACAGGTACAGTAGAAAAAAATAGAACAACCGGTAATATCACGAGCCTGAGCTCAGTCCCATGCTCCCCTACACCTCAACAACATGCAATTACCAGTATAAGGACCCTTTCCCTTATCCACACCTGCAACAATATAGTCTGTTTGGGGCGAAGACATGACCCAAACAGGGTGTGAGAAGTAAATCCTAGTAGGCACCCACCAAAGGCTCGTGCTCAGCTGTTAGTGAGAAATGTGCACCAATAGTGTGAAATAAATGCAGTAAACTAGTAATCACTCAAAAGTAACTATCATTACCAATTTAATTTCCATTTAAATATTCATTTTTCAGTTCAATTTAATAAAATTCATGTTTAATGTAGAAAAATTAAATTTTCCACAGACCTAAGCCCTCGTTCTATTCAGAACCTTGCCCTCAAGATAATATAACCACAACCTCAGGCTAATATACCCATGCCCTTAAGATAATATAACCACGACCTCATTCTTACCCTCAAGTATAACGAATGGTTCCCTCAGGCGTATGGAATCTCACCCTCAGTCCCATGCTCAGCTGTCAGTGAGAAATGTACAAGGTGAATTGGATTTTCCCTGTATAATGGTTAGCTACTCCTGGGCACAGCTTATTACCAACGAACATTTCCGTATTATCCCTGACTAAAGATCCAAATAGTAAGTCAAAGAAAATAACTCATTTGATACCACTTTGTAATGTCCTGGATCTGGATTTCACTCAATGGGTGCCCCGAACCCAGTTTGTTACATGACCTCAAGTGTATTTCCCCAAACGCCAGAGGCTGCTGACTAGCAGCGAGGGCCCTGGTCTGATAGTGGGGAAACTATGCCATCATTTGTCAATGTGCTTCACAGTGGAGAAAATAAATAACATACAGCAAAAGCAGAATCAATAAACCACACACAATTGATATGAACAACTGTAGTAAAAGATAACCAACTGCTATATAGAAATGATTAAACATGTCCCTAGTCCAGAGAAAACAGCAAGAACATATTACACAGTAGTACAATATGATTCAATGGAATGTACATGTACATCAGTACAAAAAAACAGATGGTAGCATCACGAGCCTGTGCTCGGTCCCGTGCTCCCCTACACCTCAACAACACTCAATTACCTATATAGGGACCCTTTCCCTTATCCACACCTGCATCAATATAGTCTTTTTGGGCTGAATACATGACCCAAATAGGGTGTGAGAAATAAATCTCAGTAGGCACCCATCAAGGGCCCATGCCCATCAGCCGGTGAGAAATATTCAACAACAGTGTGCAATAAATGCAGTGAACTAGTAACCACTCACAAGTAACTATCATTACTAGTTTCATTCCATTTAAATATCCATTTAGTAGTTAAATTGAATAACATTAATGTTTAATCTAGTAACATCCAATGTTCCACAAAACTAAGCCCTCGGGCTCATCTGTTCCTTTCCCTCAGGCTAATAAAACCATGCCCTCAAACTAATATAAACATATCATCAGGATAATATAACCACAACCTCAGGCTTACCCTCAGGTATAACGAATAGTTCCCTTAGGCGTATGAAATATCGCCCTTAGGAATAACGAATATTTCCCTTAGGTATGGAAGCTACCACCCTTAGGCATAAGATACATTTCCCTCAGGCTATAGAACTAATGACCACGATCTAAGAAACAAACATCGTCAGGAATAAGTAACTGAGCCAAGCGTAATGAATAACAAGGAATTTTTTATACAATTCCATTCAAGTAAAAAGTAATTCTCAATATAAACATGGAATACCCTCGGGTATTCAGGGAAAACGGCTAATCAGAGAAACACACCCTTGGGTGGTCCTGGATCAAAGTAGTAATCCCAAACAGCAGTTTTACACTTACGGTAAATTACCTATGCAATTCTAGTTATTTAAACAGCCATGTCCTCACCGATAAGACACCCCAACATGGTTTTATAGCAAAATGGTACAGAAAAACACACAATAGATGGAATTTGAACACCAGACCACCTACCTCGATCACCCCTGATCGATATACGTGAACGACGCTCCTCGAAACACCCAAGAACGATGTAGATCTGAGGTTAAAATAACCTCTTTCAAACTCAAATAACTTACATTAGAGGAATAATTGGCAAGTGCTATGCATGGATATGGAATAACTCACCAGTGCGGTCCAAAGGAAATTGACGTTGTAGAAAACGGGTTCCCGGTGTGCGTTCGGGAGGTCCTCCAAGATCCAACCATCTGTCCCAAACTCTCTTCCTATTCTATGCTTCCTCTGTGAATAGAGGAGGATACTACACATTTTAAGCAAATAAAAAAAACAGACTACACGACATGTACTATTGGCTACACTTAGTGTAATTTTCATTTTTTAACTATTCTTATGGGGGCTTCTCGCCAGCGTGGCACTGTTCATCTGTCAACATGAGTACACAACATGTACATCCAAATACACAGTGTGTAGTGTCGCTCTACTGGAAGCCACCACCACCGCCTTATTGTTCACCTGCTGACTGACTACATGGTGTGTAAATACCAACTACACAACGTGTAGTCGATTTTTACACTTTTCATTGCCGGTAGGGATACACACCTTGTGTACTCATCCCAAACAACCATAGTACATGGCGTGTGGACAAGTACACAGCGTGTACCCACAATGTTTTTGATTTTCCCCATTTTCCTTATCTTCTCAAAAACACTTAAGGAAAAAGGAAAATAAGAAACTCTTACGTCACGAACAAGAACCGGGTTCTTAAAAGCATCCCCTCTTAAATAAATTTCTCCTCAAATTTCCCTTTATAGGGTTGTAAACAAAACTATTAGAACAACTCTGGCCACTGAGCACGTAAATCAGTCTCCCGCTCCTAGGTTTCATCTTGCACTCGGCCATGCTACCATAGTACCCATATAAGGGTAACTGACCGGTCTCAGAGAACCTTTGTGCTCCTATCAATGATATGAATCAGATGCTCTTCAAAGGATTCATCGACATGAAGCTCAACCTCCTTAGTTTGAAAGATGTGAGATGGGTCTGAATGATAATGGGGCAAACTGAGATACATGGAAGACGTTGTGCATGGCCCAGTACCACTGTGGTAACTGCAACCGATAGAAAATTGACTCGACTCTCTCCAGAATCATGAGTGGCCCCACATACCTCATTGAATGTTTACCCTGTCTCATGATTTACTTATGTCCCAACCTTAGTGAAACTCACAAGAAAACCTGATCCCCAACCACTAACTCCAAGGGCCATCGGCGGTGATCATCATAAGATTTCTAACGAGACTGCGTATTAGCCATCCACTTTTGTATCCATTGGACCTACTCTAAGGTCTCATGCATGAGACATGGTCCTAGTAACGCTGCCTCACCTATCTCTAACCAGCACAGGGGTGATCAGCAAGGCCTTCCATATAAATCCTCATATAGTGCCATCTCAATAGTTTTCTGAAATCTATTATTATAGGAAAACTCGACTAGGGGTATATAATTCTCCAAAGTTCCCCCAAAGTCTAGGACACATGCACACAACATGTCTTCAAGCACTTGTATCGTGCGCTCTGACTAGCCATCAGTCTGAGGGTGGTAAGCTGTGCGTAGAATCACCCGTGTACCGAATTCCCTTTGAAAACTTGGCCAGAAACGAGACGTAATGCAGGTGTCCCTATATGAAATGATAGAACGAGGAACCCCATAAAGAGGTAAAACATCACGGATATATAGTTTTGAAAGCTCTTCAACACCAAAGGTCTCCTTGATTGGAAAAAAGTGAGCCACCTTCGTGAGTCTATCCACCACAGCCCACACGACATCATTGCCTTGAGGTGACCTCGGTAGCCTAGTCATGAAGTCCATAGTGACATCATCCCATTTCCACTATGGGATGGGTAACTACTATAATATTCTAGCTGGACTCTGATGCTCTGCATTCACTTGTTGACAGGTGGAACATCTCGTAACAAATCCAGATACATCCTGTTTCATACCCGACCACCAATACTGGTGTCTCAAGTCATGGTACATTTTGGTAACTCCGGGATGCACTGCCCAATCTAAATCATTAAACTCTTGCATTAGCTCCTCATGTATATACCATAGAACCCATAATCGTTAATGGAAACACAATAACTCATCATCACTTATCGTCCATCCAGGAGGAGGGTCCTCACTTGCCACCAACTCCCGTAGAACTAGGCCTTCTAAACTAGATAGTTCTCTCATCCTCACTCTTTATAGGAGGGTAGAAGTCACAACTAAAGATGAACGATAGTATTTCCCCTGACTGTAGTTCTCCTTCATATGAATCAAAGAGAACAAATCAATAAGATTCCACTAACCACTGGCCCCTTGCACTTCCTGTATCTGAGTCTTCCTTCTCATTGCATCAAAAACTGCATTACCCATAAAGGTGTATAGGCAAGTTCAAAATTGAAGGATTTTATTTACTCAACCCACCTCCACTTCATCAGATTTAGGTCACGCAATGTAATGATGTAATTCAGACTTTTGTGGTTGGTGAAAACCACAAAATGATATCCCAAGAGATAATGTCTCCAACAGCGCTATGCATGAACAACTAGAGATAGATAAAGATCATGCGTCAGTTAATTCATCTCATGTGGCCTCAACTATTAAGACACTTAGGCAGCAACTCGATCTCCCTACATCAACACAGCTCCCAGCCCAATACCTAATGCATCACAGTAAACTGTATTTCTCTTCCCCTTCTCTGGGAGTATCAGGCTTGGCGTTGATGTCAACTTTCCCTTCAGATCCTGAAAGGCTGTATTGCAAGATTGTGACCAAACAAACTTCACACACTTCTTAGTCAAACCTATCAACGGTGCTGCTAAGTGGGAGAAGTCCTGGATGAAGTGCCAGTTGTAAACATCCAACCCCATAAAACTACATATCTCAAACACGTTATTAGGCTTCTCCCATGAAACTAATACTCCCACCTTCTCTAGGTCTACTACAACTCATGCCTCTCAAATAATTTGACCCGGGAAGTGTATCTAGTCCATCCAAAAGTGGCACTTTAAAAGTTTAGCATATAAATGATGCTCTCTCAGTGTACTCAAAACGATCTCAATATGGGTGGCAAGGTTGTGTTGAGAGTGATAGTACATCACAATATCATCCATGAAGACTAATAAAAAAAATCTAGATAAGGATGGAACACACGATTCATCAAGGCCATGAAAACTACTGGCACGTTTGTGAGTCCAAACGGCATAACCAAGTACTCGTATAGACCATACATACTCATGAAGGATGTGAGAGGTATATCAAGTGGTCTAACACGTAACTGATGATATCCAGATCTCAATTAAATCTTTGAGAACACTCGTGCTCTTAGAAGTTGATCAAAAAGATAATCAATCCTTGGTAAGGAATATTGGTTCTTAACCGTCAGCTGGTTCAGCTTCTGATAATCTACACAGAGTCTGAGGGTACCATCCGCCTTCTTCGCAAAAAGGACCGGAGAACCCCAAGGATAAGTGCTAGGTCGAATGAATCATTTTGACTGCAAATCATATTGCTATCTCATGAGCTCCTGCAACTTTGGTGTAGCAATCTTATAAGGAGGAATAGACACTGGTGCCACTCCTGGCAGAAGCTAAAAAGAGAAATCGACCTATTTCTTTAGAGATAGACCCGAAAATTCATCCTGGAAGTAATCCATGACCACTAGAGGGAAATCATTATGACAAGTCCCTTGATCATCTAGATATAAACTCGCAATCTGGGCTGTCACCCCACCTTGCCCACGATGCTCTAGTTCAGCTTATCTCTCCTGGACATCCCATTTTCCCTTGTATGGAAACTTCCCGCCCTCAGGTGATGTGAAATGCTCGCTACGACGATAGAAGTATACAAAGTCTCATAAGGGTACCAAACAGTCCATCCCGAGAATGAAATCACAGCTTGTCATCTCTAAGACATAGGGGTCCCATAGATAGTTACACCCAATAACCTCAAGGGGACACTCCTTACACTGAAGCACACACTAGTCATTATAGTCCCCAATGGAGTTTCTAGCATCATAACATCAGAAGAAGAAGAAAAACATATCCCAATGCTCACCACAACATGCACATATATAAAACTATGTGTAGAACCCATTTCTAAAAGTACTGATGATAAAACAGAAGATACTAGAATAGTACCTCTAATAGTAGAAGGTCCAAGATCCCGCTCCTGTTGGGTCTGTTGCACTGCATATGCCTACCCAGTGCCACGGACCTGCGACACATCCTGGTAACCCTGAGCTGTCCCGCACTGCTGCCTCTGAGATCCTGGTGTCCGGCTACCACGACCACGACCACTATCTCGGCCTGCACGCCCGGACGTCTTCCAGTTTCCCAACTGGTAAAAAGCTGCTGGTCCTGCTCCCGCACATAGAGTCTGCACTGAACCCCTCTCACTAGCCACTAATGGAAACGCCCGGCAATAATGTTAGATATGAACTATCTTTCCACTAGGTCATCACTCTAGTAGGACACGTGGACACTGCGGTCTCTTATACCCTATATACCAAACTGGTAGCCAATGATTGGGCCACCCGAAGTATTTCTCTGGCTGGTACTGCCACCGTGAGAGGAATCCATCTGTCTCATACACTTACAGGTAAAAATAGTACCATTAACTGGTGTCGAACTACCCTGGCCCACACAACTAGATTCCCAAAAGTTCCTTTCAGTAACCAGTGCCTGGTTCACAATAGAATGTATAGTAGGCAACATGAAAACATTCACCAGTGCTCAGATGACATATGAAAGACCATCCTCAATGTGTCTGGACCATAACATCTCATCACCCACCAAAAAGGGTGAAAAATGATGAAGATCTGAAAAGCAAGCAGGATAATCCATCACTGACATAGTGCCATGCTATAGATTCATGACCTCTTCAGCTCGATCTACCCTTAGCGTCTCTGGGAAGAATAATTCATAGAAATAATCTTGAAAATCTTCCCACTCCATGTCGCGGTGATGCTCAGACAGGGTGGTAACATCCCACAACCTCTTGGAAGAATCACGCAGCATATAAGTTTCGAGCTTGACCATCCACCCAGGAGGCGTCTCAAGATGCTCGAAAATAGTCTACATAGAATCCAACCAAGACTCCGTATCCTGTGGTCCGCTAACCCTTGAATACGATGGAGGATGCTGTTGCTGGAATATATGAGTCAGTTCGGCCATATATGTGGTAGCCAGTGGTGCTCCCTACAAAGTCTTCATAAACCGCATGAAGCCTTCACGGAACTGCCACTCCGCGCCTGCATCCTGTATAACAGCTGGCGCCGCATCCGACACTACTAGAGGATAAAATGGTAGCCCATGGCCTATCATCTTCGGAGTATAATTGTATTCGCTCACTTGGAGAACAACCGGTGGTCATCTCAGCAGCATGACTCTACAATGTCAAACACACACCTTAGATCAAGATTATCACAAACTGAAACAAGGGGAGAGGAGAAATAAAGTCTTCACAATTTACAAAACATGACTACATGGTGTGTATAAATACTACACGTCATGTTCTCGATTCCTTCTTCCCTGCCCAATTCCTTCTACAAGGCAGAGCCACATGGCTCATTTGAACAAGTCTACCAAACGTGTATAAATACTACACGATGTGCATGGTTTAATTTCCAACTCCCCATGTCATTCATGACACGGCCTGTATACCTATGATACACTACACAACATGTTTTCAAATAGACTCGGCATGTACATGAAGCCCTAGACCGACCCATGTTGCTCACTACACGGCTGACTACCTATCTACCACTACACGACGTGTTCCAGGAGGACACAACGTGTACTAGGAAGGATAACACCGACCTGTGTTGTTAGTTACACGGCCGAGTACCGGGGTCAGACTACACGTTGTGTTCAAAGTGAACATGGCATTTATGTCTTAAGGTTTAACCATATGTGTTGTTCATTACATGGGCGGACAACGGGTCACTACTACACGACGTGTACAAATGGTACACATAGAGTTTTTCCCAAAATAATTCCCAACATCGTGTCCCCACCCACATGGTCTATGACACGAGAAGAGACTACACGACGTGTACTTAAAAATTCTTTATTTCTTCCAGAACAGATGTTTAAAGGGCATGTAATCATAAAACTACACAGTGTGTATCCTGGGTTTTCTGGACAGATGGCCCCAGAAACTACTCTGGAGACCAGAAAACATTGAAACCAACACCTAAGTTCAATGATTCGATCCGTGAGGGCCCATACTCTCAGAAAATCAAATCATGGTATCTCTATACATGTTATAAACAATGTAAAGAGTCAATGATCCACAAAATTCTGTTAAATGAGGGAATATACTACTCAATAACCTTAGTTTGTCATTAATTATATCAAAACATAACAAAAAAATACCCTATAAGATAGAATTTATTTATCAAAGTATCTATCAAAACAGCATGATTTTCTAGCACAACTACTATCACAACAACATGGAATTTCTAATGCACCTATATGGCATGGAAGAATGCATGAAATGTGATTTCTAGAATGTTCCTAAATGATGAATGAGATGGCATACCCACTTCTAATTGGGTTGCAACTAAAATAGAACCCACATATAACATAGAAACAACACAATTACAAGTGTGTCACCCAACGGTGAAAATTAGATCAACTGTAAATTGTGAAAGAAGAAAAATTGTAAAAGAAGGTGAATTGGATTTTCCATGTACAATGGTTAGCTTCTCCCGGGCACAGCTTATTACCAACTACAGTTTTGTCTTATCCTTGAATAAAGCTCAAAATAGTAAGTCAAAGAAAATAACTCCTTTGATACCACTTTGTAACATCCCGCATCTGGATGCCACTCAACTGGTGCCCCAAACCCGGTTTGGTACATGACCTCAAGTGAATTTCCCAAAACGCCAGAGGCTTCCAACTAAAAGCAAGGGCCCAAGTCTGATAGTGGAGAAACTATGCCCTACATTGTCAATGTGTAGCACAACGGAGAAAATAAATAACATAAAACAATCGCGGAAGCAATAAACCATAGACAATTGATATGACCAACTATAGTAACAGATAACCAACTGCTATATAGAAATGATGGAACATGTCCCTAGTCCTATGAAAACTTCCAGAACATGTTACACAACAGTACAATATGATACAATGGAAGGTACATGTACAATAGAACAAAACAAACAACTGGTAGCATCACGAGCCTGAGCTCTATCCCATGCTCCCCTACACCTCAGCAACACTCAATTACCTGTATAGGGACCCTTTCCCTTATCCACAACTGCAGAAATATAGTCTGTTTGGGCTGAAGACATGACCCAGACATGGTTTGAGAAATAAATCATAGTAGGCACCCACCAAAGGACCGTGCCCATCTGCCAATGAGAAATGTCCAACAACAGTGTGAAATAAATTAAGTAAAATAGTAAGCACTCAGAAGTAACTATCATTACCAGTTTCATTGGAATTTAAAAATTCATTTAGTATTTAAATTTATTAACATTCATGTTCAATCTAGTAACATTCAATGTTCCTCATAACTAATCCCTCGGGCTAATCAGACCCTTGACCTCAGGCTAATATAACCACGACCTCAAGCTAATATAACCACGCCCTCAGGATAATATAACCATTCCCTCAAGATCACCCTCAGGTATAACTAATAGTGACCTTAGTTTTATAGAATCTCTCCCTTACGCATACCGAATATTTCCCTTAGGTATGAAAGCTACTACCCTCTGGCATAATATATATTACCCCTAGGCTATACAACTAATTCCATAGGGCTAAGAAAAAAATTCCCTCAGGAAGAAGTAACCGATCCAAGCCCAAAGCATAACATGAAATTTTATATACAATTCCGTTCAAGGAAAAAGTAATGCTCAATGTAAACATGGAATACCCTCGGGTATTTGGGCCAAATAGCTAAACAGAGGAACGCACCCATGGGTGGTCCTGGATCCAAGTAGTGATGCCAAATAGTGGTTTTACAGTTATGTTAAATGAACTATTAAATTCGAGTTATTTAAATATCCAAGGCCTCAGCCATACGATTCCCCAACATGGGATCGTAGCACAAAGGTACAGAAAAACACACAACAGTTGGAATTTAAACACAAGACCACCTACCTTGATCTCCCCTGATCGATATACGTGAACTACGCTTCTCAAAATTCCCGAGAACTATGTATATCTGATTTGAACATAATGTCGTTCAACTCATGTAAATTCCATTAGAGGAATAGTTGTCAAGAGCTACACAAGGAGAAGGAAGAACTCACCCGTGCGGTCCCAATGAGATCAACGGTTCATAAAACAGGTTCCTGGTGTGCGGTCAGGAGGTCCTCCATGCTCCGACCATCTCTCCCAGGTTCTCCTCTAGTTCTAAGCTTCCTATGTGAGAATAAGAGGCTAATACTCATTTTAAGCGAAAAAACTAGAGCCCACGGCATGTACTATTGGGTACACGGTGTGTAATCTTCATTTTTTAAGTGCTCCTCTGGCGGCTTCACACCAGCATGGTGTTGTTCATATGTTGACATGAGTACACGACGTGTACTTCAAAATACACGGCATGTATTGTCGCTCAGCTGGTAGCCGCCTCCAACACCTTACTATTAACCTCTCTACTGACTACACGACATGTAAATACAAACTACACAGCGTGTAGTCGGTTTTTATACATTTCATCACTGGCAGGGCTACACGCCTTGTGTACTCATCCCACATAGAGAAAGTACGTGGTGTGTGGACAAATACACGTCGTGCACCCACAAAGTTTGGTATTTTTCTCCATTTTACTTATTTTTCAAAAAACACTTAAGGAAAAAGGAAACGAAGAAAGCCATACATCAAGAACAAGAACCAGGTTCTTACGGATATTTTCTTGGAACGAACATCCTTATTATTTTTCTTGATTACGTGGCATGTGTTTTTAATTATGTAACTATAAATAATGATTATAATTTTTATTCATAATTGATTCCACTATACTTATCCCTTACTATGAATTTTAGCTCACCAAAATTTTTACACATTCCTTGAAATCCATGAGGTTTAATAAGACTAATATTCAAGGATATTCCAGATACAATAAATTTGTTCATGAAAAATATTTTAAAAATATTTCTTTTTTAAAGTGTAATAATATAATCATCTATGTAGGGAGACATTATTTGAGTCACCTTTCTCATGCAATCATGATTCGTATTTTTGAAATAGGTTGGATATTCATTTTTCAATGAGGTTTGAGTTGAAGGAATATTGGAACCGTCCATGCTAGTTTATACTACCAAGTAACTTTATGACATCCTATTACCTTTTTTTAGGTTTTTTTAATCATTATTGTGACATCCCTAGTTTTATAAAACAAACACTATGTTCAATAGCATACATGATACAATACATCGAACATAAACGAATAGATAAATATTATTATTTAATTGTTATCATTATAACTAGCGGTTTGAATGGTGAGAATGAAAAATATTAACTTATTTGTTAATATATTTATTACACATGTACACAATTAAATCTTTGTGTGAAAAATTATTTATAAATGAATGTAAAACACTTTTTAATTGAAATAAAATATCTTTCTATATACAATTTATACAGAAAAATTAATTTATTAAATAATAAAATCACACATAATTGATTTTATTAATGAAATATATATGTTAAATATTCAATTTAATATTTAAAATTCATCTTATATGTTTTGTAAGCATGATATGAGAACCGATTTAATTTTTCGAATAAAAGAATTATTTATAAAAAAATACAATTCTACAACCTTTTTAGGGAGAATCAATTTTAAATATGGTATTTAAAACATTAAAATAATATATTTGAAAAAATAAAATTCTTATATAGAAGATGGACATAAAAAATTACTTAGGTTGAAATCTTGGTATGCGACTAAAAAAATTCATTTTTTAATGAATAGTGAAAATTACTAAATTTTAATTCGAAACCGCCTTTTTGTATAATATATTTATATTGATATATTATCTATTAAGTTTTTTTAAAATATATTTATATTATGTTTTTATTATTTAAACCAATTTTTTTATTAGAGTTATTTTCACTTTAATATATGATATAAACACATGCCAATCTTTGGATTGTTTATACTTCTAAAAAATTAGTTTTGTCATTTTGACAATGAGATTTAATATTAAATTAATTACTAAAACATCTAGGATTTGAATTTAAAAAAATTATTCTATATCTGGACTGAGATGTTATAAATTATGTAAATTTTTCCCTTTTAATTTTTTTTGTCATTTTTAATTGTTACATGAGTAATTATTTTTATTACTGCGGTAAAATGGTAAATCAACTATATAAGTGTCAAAATACTATTATTATAATATAAAACTACCCTAAGATGTTTTATAATCCTTTTTAATGGGATATGTCTGACTATTTATACCATTTAGTAAAAATTTTTCTTTTGGATGCCACTTGGGTTTAATTAAGATACTTATAACTTTTAAGTCAAAGTAAAGGAAAATATGTTATAAACATAAATCTTCTTAATAAAAACAATTTAACATGGGTTCATATAATTTTTCTCCAAAACTATAAATATATTTTGAAAGATAAAAATATTTCCTACATCATGGTATTTAATTTATTTATTTATACATTATATAATTAAATATATTTTTGACACGATGATGATGAAATAATTTTATTATTAATGAAGAAATCAAATATATGATATTATATATATTAAAATAAAACATATTTGACAGGATTTAGGTCATAAACTATTTTTTAGTTTAATATTATATTTTATAATACTATTAAATGCTTTTTCTCAATGTTAGCTCTCTTTTAGGATTTTATTTGAATTAATTAAAATCAACTGTATAAAAAGTGATATAATTGATGTTTAATAAAAATTGAAATTTATTAAATTATGTTAAATTATTAAAAATATTTTCAAATAAAATAGTTATTATTATATGGTTTAAAATTTCATTAGGTGTCCAATTATAAGAAATTGACCCATTATAAGTAAAATTTATTGCTTCTTAATAATTAAAATGTTATTATAATAATTATAATAAAATAGAATAATTAAGGGGAAAACAAAAAGGTAAGGTTTAAAATAAAATAAATTCACATATAAAAATAATTTTATAAGATTATTTCGACCTATTCTCATCAAATTTTGTATATATTTCATGTTGGAGCATTATTAATCAAAAAAAATTATAATAAATTTAAAATATTTGAGTTTCCAAGGGAGCCACTTCCATCTCTTATAAAAAGAACAATCTATTCTTTAATAGTTAGACATCCAGAACCTTTTGGTTTAGCAATTAACTACCCCAAAATATTATTATAATCCATCCCATCATCCTAGAATCCTTCATTAGGGCATAAATCCTCTCAAGGAACCCATTAGGAATAAACTGGAGGAAGTTACTTGATTAAGTGATTACACTTTCTATGATGATTTTATGTTTCATTTCCTATGTCTACACCCGAAACTTTTCTTATTATATGATTACATAACAAAAATAGAATACTGAATATAATATCATTATTTGATGCTTTTTTATCTAGACTTACACACACCACTATTTAATAGGTAACGAACATACCATTTCACTGTACGACAAACTACTGCCTCAAAAAAATTGATTGTTTAATTATCCCCTACCACCTCTCATGGTGGACAGTATAATGGAAACTAATTTACATATGATATATTGTATATTTATATTCATTATGATAATCTATATTATTTATTTTTGACATACCTTTAAGATTTCATTTTGTGTTAATACAATAATTTCTTTTGAGGAAGTGTGGACAATTTACCCTCAAAGAGATATGTTGTGTTGCTTATATAATATAATGTATAAATAATGGTATTACTATACCTATTATACATAAAATAAATTAAAATAATATAAGTATTATAATATGAATTTATATAATTTAATTATTATTCTTTTAATATGACAATGAAATTAATGTAATGTTCATTTGAACTTACGACCTACAATATCATGGAAAATTCATTTAATTTATCATAACCAAAATTATGGATTGAATTAAAGTCATATATACTAGATTTATATGATATTAAAATCATTAATACTATTCTGCAGATGATGTACTTGTTACCACAAGGTCAATTTTCATCGAAACAACTACATTTTTTACTCAAGTGTCGAATATTGATAAAACGTCCGATATGAATATAAAATGTTATATAATTATTATAGCATGCTAATACGTGATATAAAAGGAACTATAAATTTATGAAATTTTCTAAATAATTTATAAATCATCTTAATTTTTTTACTCTTGAAAATATAAAATATATGTGACAATTCGAACTTAATGTAAGGGAAATCATAACTAAATTTCCATTCATTTATTTAAATAACCAAGTCATTGGGGTTTTTTCTGGAACATGTTTTAATGACCAATTATTGTTATCCACTAAATTCCCACTTATATTGGGTGTATTTTAATTTTTGACATATAATTATCTCATTGATTTATCATTAATCTAATGATATGATCATGGTAAAAGAAATTGTCTCCATCTTATTTCATTTTGGAATATTTGGTTAATATATGCTGCCTTCTTTTATAATGGGTGTATGAAACCCCATTAAATTTTATTTCATTCAACAAGATTAATTTTCTTTAAATCGTTTTACTAAATGAAAAAATGGAATGTTTTTAACCAATGCAGAAACAAAAACATCACTCCTACTATTTCCATTATTTGATATTTGGCTTCCATTAAGTGATATGTGTGGATGTCAATAGTATGGTTATTCCATTTATGTATTTTTTTGTCCCAAGATACTGTTATATGTTATATATTTCTTTCTATGGGTATATGGTAATGTTTGGGATACAATAATGGTAAGAAATGATCTTATATTCAGTGAAGAGTATTTACATGTAACATCATGGTTCTGGGTGCCACCCAAGGGTGCCCCATAACCTATAGGTCAAACGGCCTCAAGCGCATTTTCCTGAACTCCAGAGACTATCTACTATCTGCGAGGGCATTGGGTTCGATAGTGGGGAAAAATCCCCTAATATCCATAGTAACACAATAGTAATAAATAGATAAATGTAGCGGAAGATGTAATACAATACAACAAATTAAACTTTGGAAGACTGATAGTAAAATCATTTATAGCAGATTTATATTTATAAATAAATAATTCATTTAAAATATGTCTAGGAAATAAGAAAAAAAATACACAATGATATAATACCAAATAGAAAACAATGTACTGAAAAGTAAATAATCTCCAATAGCATCGCAATCCTCAACTAGGTCCCATGCTCCCCAGCTCCACAACAATCATGTACCTCATGTAGAAGGTCTCTTTACCTTATCTATTCCTACAACTATATAATCTATTTGGGTCCAAAATCTTGAACCAAACAGGGTGTGAGACGAATACCAGTAGGTAAACACCAAAAGATCTATTCCTAACTATCAACTAATATATATAGCTGAAAATATGTAGAGATGAAGAAAAAACTTACAAGTACTCAAAATTAAACATTCAAACAGTTTCTAATTACAATCATTTACATTTATTAATTATTAAAACAATTGAATAATGTAACCTCATGAACTATCCTAAGCTAGGTACCCCCTATACAACCATAATAAAAAAGTGTCTCCAAATACCCTCTAACAATAAAGTAAGACTGAGTCCATGATTTTGATTTGTCTTGACAAACTCATCACAATTATACAGTCATTTCAAAACAACCCTATATGAATGTACTCAAATCATAAACACCCTTTTTTAACATATACCTAAATCTAAAATAATAACAACACTATAGGAATGCTCACACAACCTAACACCTTTGGTCTCACAACGAACTATTAAATTAAAAATGACCCCCCTGGGGAGCTTTCATTGTCAATACTCTAAGGTATACAAAGAAACTATAAATTTTAATGACCCTCTCGAAGCACTCACAGTCAATTACCTATAGTCTAACATTTATTTAATATGGACCCTCTTGGTAGCTCTCAGAGTCTCACCCCTCTGGCCAATTACCCATTGAAGCTCTCACAGTTAATACCTCTGGTCAATTATAATATCATTTCATAATTGAAATACCCTACTTTAGGGAGATCTTACATTCAATTCCCCTTATTCATTTTTTTAATGCGAAACACAAACATCCCATATAAACCACAACTCCATCCTAACAATACCAGTAATATGAACAATGTAGTCTAACATCCTTTTTAGACCCAACGGCCATAACCAAATCAAACATGTGAAACACCTACATAATAAAGTTAATAAACCTTATTCATAATCAATAACCCCTTTATTATGAAAACAAACCATATTTGTCATTTAACAAGGTTATATTCCAAAACACACAATAGCATAAACAAGGCTATTCAATATAATAGGCATATATAACTCAATGAAAAACTACGTTAAGGCATAAACAACCTACCTTGACATTGTATGTTAATCACCCTTTTACATCAATCCTTGTATTGGCCTAGAATGACGTGGATCTTAAAAAACCAAAAAAAGTATCAACCATGAATAACTAAATAGAGAGGATAAATAAACATGGGAGTATCCAGTAGAAGGAAGTACATATTGGTGGGATTCCAACGCACCCTCCAGAGTTTGATTCGATGAACGGATGGCGGATTGGTGGCTCAGAGAAGAATCATTACTCTGGGACACTCTTGAATGAAAAATGTACAGAAGAAGACATTTTTGGAGATTAGATGTGACCCTTTCCCATTTAATAAAATAAAACAATAAGTATACTACATGATTATTTAATGGGAACTTAGTGTACATTCCTTAACCATCCCCCGCATTAGGCGTTCTCCAAGTCTCCCCACATAGCCATGACTCAGCCATTACATGACCAGTATATGGCCACACGTAGCAATGTGGTACAAGGTGTGTACTCCATAGCTCACAGAGTGTACTTCTAAAATTTCCAAAACCTCCACATTTCCTAAAAAACCCCAGAAAACAAGATAGGTACCTGAAAAGATGATCTGGGTTCTTCCAATCATACCCTTAAATAATTTTTTCTCCAAATTTTCCTATGATGTTCGAGTAGAATAATCCTTGAACAGATTTGGCCACTGTGATCACACATCAGTCCCCCTCTCCCAAGTCTCATCTTAAACTCGCCTGTGATGACATAGCACCCATACTAGAGGAACATAACGACCACAGAGAACATTCACACTTCAGTCAAGAATTTTGATAAGATTCTTCTTGAATGAGGCATCGACCTCCAACTCAAAATCCTTGGGATTCAAATCATGAGATGGGTCTAAGATGTAGTTTTAGTGATGAGAAACAATGAAGACACCATTCATAGCCAGGTACCTCTGAGGTAACTGCAACGTATAGTCAACCGGCCTGAATCTCTCCAAAACCTCAAATGGCATGAGGTATTTTGGTGAATGCATTCCATTTCTCTTAAACCTATTGTGTCCTAACCTATGTGTGACACACAAGAAAACCTAGTATCCGATATCTAACCCTCGATGGCATCTATTCTGATATGAAAAAGACATCTGCCAAGACTATGTAGTATCTATCGTCTTCTGAATCAACACCACATGTTCAGTGGCCTCTGGGACTATATGAGGTCCCATCATATCCACCCCTCTACCCCACATACAACATATGGGTGATAGGCATGGCCTACCCTACAAATCCTCATAAGGTTCCATCTGAACAGTCGCTTGAAAACAATTATTGTAGGAAAAATCTACTAGGTCTATATATATCTCTCTTATGAAACCTAGAAATCTTGGACGCACAGTCAAAGAAAGTCCTCCAATACCAAAATCGTGTGCCCATACTACCCATATGTCTATAGATGATACGTTGAACTCAAAAGTACAAGTGTACCTAAATCCATTTGTAGTCCATGCCAATAACAATAGGTAAAGCGAGCGTCCCTATCTAAAACAATATATAGTGGAACCCAATGAAAACATTCAATCTCTTGGATAAACAACATTCATGGATCATCAACATCGAAGATCTCCTTGATCGATAAAAATTTTAGAACCTTCGTGGGTCTATCAATGACATCCCATACTGCATCGTTCCCTCGAGGTGACCTTGGTAACCCTATAACAAAATCCATCCAGACATCATTCCACTTCCATTTGGGGATGAGTAACTACAATACATACATGTCAGTCGATGATGCTCCTCCTTCTCCAACTGAAAGGTCGAATATGTCATAACAAAACCAGTAACAACCCTCTTCATACCTGGACACTATTACTGATGATGCAGATCTTGACACATCTTGGTGACACTAGGATGAATAGTCCATACTGAGGAATATAAATCCCATAACATCTCCTCACAAATGTCTATTGAAACCCATACACGTCCATGAATGTGGATGATCTTATCTTCACATACGTTCCACCTAGGAGTGGGGTCCTCTAATGAAACACCATATCGTAGAACTAGGCCATCAGAATCTGAGTATTACCTCATTCTCACCTAGGCTAGAAGGGTTGAGGTAACATATACATAAGAAACAAAGGCCTTATCATGTTTGTTGTGCACCACCAGATGCATCCAGGATAATAGATCCATTATCATCAACTCACTACTGGCCTCCTGAACTGCCTATATCAGAGTTCTACTGCTCAATGAAAACGACACTGTGTTGCCCTTCCCATGCCTATTGGAATCCACAATGTCAAAGGACTGAATATACTCACACCAAGTTCTCTTTCTCAAATTTATATAAAACTGAGTAAAGATATACTTGATACTTTTGTGGTCTGTGAAAACCGCAATTTTCTCTCCCAAAAGATTATATCTCAAATAGTGTGAAGCATTCGCAACATCAACCAACTCGAGGTCCTGTATTGGGAAATTTGTTTCTGGTGGCCTCAACTGGAAATACCCATATGCATCTAATCCTTTTCCTTTCGTATAAACAGATTCTAGACTCATACTTAATGTATCATAGTAAACATTGACACTATTGACAAGCTCTGAAAAACCAATTATCAGTGCTAATGTCATCCTTCCTTTCATTTCCCAAAAGGATTGATTGTATGAATCTGTCCACAAGTACAATGAACACTTCTTAGTCCAGCCCATCAGTTTTACTTCTAATCATGAAAAGGCCTCTATAAAATTCTAATAATAACCATTCTACCCCAGAAAAATGTCGAACATCAAAGATGTTCTTTGGAAGTACCCATTAAAATACTGATCTCACATTTTCTGGATGTACTGAAACTCTTGTCTCTAAGATTACATGACCCATGAAGTGAATCTAAACCATAAAAAAGTGTCAATTTGAGCTCTTGGTGTATAATTAATTCACTCTCGGTGTACTCAAAATGATCTCAACTTATGTGGCATGGTCATGTTGATTGTGAGAGTACACCAAGATATCATCCATGAAGATAACCATAATGGAATCCAATTATGGATGTAACACTTGGTTCATCAATGACAAGAATAATGTCGGTGCATTCATGAGACCAAACGAAATAACCAAATACTTGTATAGACCATACCAGCTATGACTGGTTGTCAAAGGTATATCTGATGTTCTAACACACAAATGATCATAACCAGATCTCACGTCAATCATCACGAATACCCTGTCTGATCGATGCTGGTCAAAGCGAACATTAATCCTTGGTAAGGTATATCGGTTCATTTCCATCAACAGTTTCATCTTCTAATAATACACACAATGACTGAATGTATAATCTGACTTCTTTGAAAAAAAGACAAGAGAATCCCAAGGAGAAGCACTAGGTTAGATAAAACACTATTTATGTAACTACTCTAACTTCTTCTTGAGCTTCGATAAATCTAGTGTTTCAATCATATAATGAGAAATTGACACCGATGCTTCCTGTAGAACAAGATCAATAGAAAATATGACCTCTTTGTTTGGAGGGAAACCTAAAAAGTCACCTCGAATGACATATTTGAAATGATCCACCATTATAGAATTGTCTATTTGTGAAGTCCCCAAGTCATCCAGATTTAAAATTGAAATCTGGGAAAGAACACCTCTTATTCCATGATGCTCGGTTATATCTATGCCCTCCTGGACACCCCATGTTCCCTTATTAAGAAATGAATTTCCCTCTTGTAATGTGATACTCACAATATAGAGAAAGAAATAAAAACATATGGGAAGCGAACTAATATGTCCATTCCCAGAATGACATCATAGCCCGTCATCTCTATGACATAAAGGCACTATAATAAGTGACACCCACCAACCTCATGAGGGAACTCCTTGAACTGATGTAAAATTATATTCTTAATCCCGAACGGTGTGTCTAGTGTCATAACATTTTAAAATGAAAAGATATATATCCCATGGTTCTTCACAATGGAAAAAAGATATAAAATTATGGGAGGACCCTGTATCAAAAAGAAGAGAAGCTAAAACTAATGCAACTAGAATCATACCTCTATTCCTAGAGGGTCTGGCATCCTACTCCTATTGGGTCTTCTCCACTACAAAATATGACCTGTACTGAGGCCCTATGACCCCAATTGATTACCCTGAGCTAATCCACCCCATTGTCGCTGAAATCATGAAACTTGACTACCCTAGAAAAGGCTAGCTCCTTGGCCGAAACAACTTGATGAACACTTGTTCCCTATTTGATGAGAAACTGGTGGTCCTCCTCCTAAATGTGTAGTCATAGTAGAACCCTTATCACTCGCTGCTAGAGATAACACCCCACATAAATGCTGAAGATGGCACATCATATGGAAAGATCGATACTCAACTAGGTCTCTTGGTTATTGTGGTCTAGTATTCCCACTCTTCAATCAATGGTATCGTACTACCTTGTTACCAAAATAAACGACAGATTTAAACTCCATGTGGTGTGTCCTGCTATCTTTCAAAGGAGTACTAGACCTAAATGATAAATAGAAATTCATTAAATCTACCAAATTACTCAGAGTACACATGGTAATATCCACCTAATTCAATATATCCATCACTATTGTTGGCCTGAATACATTAACATGTGATCAAATTTCATACTCGAGACCATCCTCAAATCTCCTAGACAAAGATAAATAGTCACCTCCAAAAACATGTATGAAGAACTACATATCTATAAAATTAAAAGAGTACTCCATCGTGAAAATAAATCCCTACTCCAAATGCATGAACACTAGGGATCGATCGGCCTCAATGTATCAGGATAGTGGAAGTCATAGTAGGTACTCTAAAACTCTTCCCAAGCCATATCTTGATTATGTCCCTCCCATAATATAATATCAAACCATCACTTTGTGGAATCATCTAACATGTATGTCGCGATATTCACCATGATTTACATATGCATCGTTAGATGCTCAAAGATAGATAATATGGCCTTCAACCATGAATCTACAACCAGTGGTACTCCTTCCCCAGAAAAAGGGCAAGGATGCTGCTACTGGAACACCCACATCAGATCTTCCATAAAGTGTCTAGGAAAAAGTACTCCCAATAAGGTTTGAGTCATCCTCATAAAGCCTTCCCAAAACATTTCATCAGCACCTAGATCAGGTATAACAGTCGGCGCCATGATAGGCATGACAGGGGATAAGCTAGTAGTCCATAATCTCACATTTCCAAAGTCTAATCATAGCCTTGTATCTGTCATAAAACTAGTAGACTTCTCATTGGAATGAATCTGTAAGGTCAATCGCACACCTCAATTAACGATTTATAGGGAACGAAGAATAGTATTAAAAGGATGGAGCAGTAGAAGAATACATTTAAATTTACCAAACATGGGCACAAGACGTGAATAACTCATACACATTTTTTTCCATTAGGCATTTAACATGGTGTGTACCTCTTCCAAAACTGGACATGTAACACCCATACAGACGACATGTTCATCCTCAAAAATAGTGTGTAATTGAATTTTTACCTCCATTGTTAGTTATTATACACAGATAAACCACACAGTTCACTCCTTGATAAAACAACACGATGTGACAGAATGGAACACGACGTGTACAACCAATGTTTTATCCACTAGTGTCATTGGTCAAATGGATGGATATAAATCTCTTAGAATACTGCGTGTACGCCAAGTACATGGAATGTGTCCCACAATATTTTCCAACATCGTGTCTCTTCTCACACAGTCAGTCACACGGTTAAAAACTACACATAGTATCTATATAGTAAAAGGCATTTATGTATGAAAAACACTTTCTTCCTGAATAGAAGGATTCATGGAATGTATTAACCATCACACACCGTGTATTCTGGGATTTTCCAGACATTAAACATCAGAAACTATTTTTAACTCCATAAAAACTCCGTAACAAGCATTAATGATTCAAATTCTAACTACTGGGAGCCCATACTCCCCGCAAATATAATCCAAACATAAATTTATGACATATCGCAAAACAATTCAGTTGAAGTAAAATATGATCATCTGAATTCTGATCCATGAGGGCGCATAACCGCTTAGGGACCATAGTTTTTCACCAATTAAATTCAAACATTAAATTTTATAATACCCTATCAAAATACCAGTTAATCAATCAGTTAATCTATCATAACAACATGCATATATATGAAAGCATTTTTCAAAATATCAGGAGATTAATAATTCACCCAAATTTGCATGACACGATTTAATGGCATGTGATCCATATAAAGATCTTATATGATGCATGATATGACATACTCTCATATAATCAATTTGCAAAAGAAATGGAATATCTATAACTACAATGACAACATCACAATATATGTTAATCACCAAACGGTGAAATCAAATCAAATATAATCACTAAAAAACCATAAAATTTAAATATTTCATAAGAATTGTTTTTTACCCGTAAAATGGTAAGCTACACCCAAAATATTATTATTACCTATGACCTATTCTTTCCTATACATGTATATAGGCCCCAAACAGTAAGACTAAGTAGAGAAGAATTCCTCGGATACCACATTTTGACGTCCTCATTCTAAGTTCCACCCAATGGTTCCCTACACCTAGTAGTTAACATGGCCTCAAGAACATTTCCCAGAATGACAGAGGCTGCTGACTAGTTGTGGGGGAATTGGGTGTGATAGTGGGGAAACTATTCTCTCATTGGCATAGTGACACAAAAGAAATAAACAGATAAAATTAGTAGAAGCATTAATACCATACAACAAAGTAAACTGTAGAATACTGATAGTAAAATTATTTGCATCAGATATATATATATATATATATTATGCATATCACATGTGTCTAGGAAATCATCCAATCAAATCACAATAATAGAATAAAAAATAGAAACCTATGTACTGAAAATGAAATATACTCCAACAGCATCCTAAGCTTCAGATTTGTCCCATCCTACCCAACTACACATTAATTAAGCACTTGATGTAGATTGGAGATTTCCCTTTTCTATAAATACTACCAATTAATCATTTTGGGTCCAAAAGAAAGACCCAAATAGGGTGTGAGACGAATCCCAGTTGGAAACCACCAAGAGATATGTTTTTAATTGTCCGTGATTATATATAGCAGGAAATATGCTGAAATAGTTGAACAACTAAGATGTACTCAAAAGTAAACATTACTAATGTTTCATGTTGAGTTCATATAGATTTATTAATTATTCAAATTGTTGAATAATGTATCGTCGAGATCTATTATAATCTTTGTTTCCACCCAACAAACCATAACAAATAGACATCTCAAAAGACCTTCTAACAATAACGTATGATCATGTACATGTATGTGCTTTGGATTGAATGTGTTTTCATTACCATACAATCATTTCAAAAACACACACTAGGAAATTTCTCACAGTCTACCCCCTAGTTTAACATATCCTCTAACCAATAATAATAACATACCTTTCGAAATGCTCAAACTATCTAACCCCCTTGGTCTCAAAAAGCACACATCAATTACAAAAAAACCACCTGGGTAGCTCTCAAAGTCAATACCCATTAGTCTACATATAAACAATAATGTATAATGACCCTCTGGATGCTCTCAAAATAAATTCCCTCTTTTCTAACTTTTATTTAATAACAGCCATCTTGGAAGATCTCACAGTCTAATCCCTCCGGTCAATGACAAATGGTTGCTCTCACAGTCAACACATATAGTCAATTATTATATAAAATATTAATTAATAAACCCAACATCATGGATCTCTCATAGTGAATTCCCTTTAGTATTAATTTTTTAATGACAAACACATACATTTCATATTAGAAACAACTCTATACTAACAAAAGTAGGATTCAGAACAAAGCTGCCTAACATGCTTCTTAGACCCAATGGCCCTAACCAAATCGAACATTGGTAATACCACAATAATCAAATTAATAAACATTATTTATAAAAAATTACCCCTACTTAAACTAAGAAACATCTGAAGCATTTAACCGGGTTAAATTCCAAAACACCCAAAACCCAAAAAAAGGGTATTCAACACATATGCATATATAACTCAATGAAAAAAATTGTTAAGGAACAAACCTCCATCCTCTCCATTTTAAAATTGTCTCCCTTAAATGAAAGCCCATGAATAGGCCTACAATGACTTTGATCTATTGAAACATCCAAAATTATCAAACTTATATAACTCAAGAGATATGATAAATTTGCAGGAGAGGCTCTAGAATATTGAAGGACTCGAAAGTGGTACTCCAACACACCCACACGAGTTCGATTCAGAGAAAGAATAGTGAATAATTGGATTGAATAAGAATCATAATTTTTAGGTGCTCATAGAAAAACTAATGGTAGAAGAATAAATTTATGGGGATTAGAAGAGAACCTAGTACATTTAATAAAATAAAACTAAAAGTAAATGACTTGTTAATTTAATGTACACGTCGTGTACATGACTCAACCGTCCCCCACATTAGGAAGTCTCTAGGTCACCCCATGCAGCCATGTCTTAGCCTTTACATGGCCAATAAATGGAGACTCACAGAAAAAAGGTACACGACGTGTACACCTGTGTACAAGACATGCACTTCTAATATTTCAAAAAACATAACATTTCCTCAGAATCACGAAAAAACAAGATCTATTACTGAAACGAAGACCTAGAACATACATTTCTACTTAATAAATGTAGAATGTATTTCTTTATAAAAAATTATCCACAGTTTACATGTTTTTCTCAATACTAATTGTTTTCCTTATTTGTTTATCCCTTATACAACCTTTTAAGATCATCCAATGTTTGGAAATGTTATTCACATGACATGTAGAAGAGTAATTTCAATGATTGGTTCAAGGATATGTTAAACTATAAACGAAACCATATTTTTGTAATGGTTTCTATTTTTTTGAATAAAATTTGATAGTGTGTAAGAGTTCCTACTTGTATTATTTCAATTATTATGTATGGGTTAGGGAATAATTCACTAATTCACTAAACATTAAAATATTCACAATACTAAATACATTAAATTTTTTGAATTAAATAAATATTATGTAATGATAAAGTATGAATCTTTATAGTTGGTATTAGATTGTGGTTTATATAAAATTAAAGATTATGATGATTTTTAAGACATAGGGATATGATCAAGGCATTATAATTTTATATTTTATCATAATTTTAGTATCTTAGAGGTACCTTTTGAGTATTTTTGATCTAAAATATTAAGGTGAATAATAGAAATTTTTGGATACATTAACCATTGAGGAAATAATATTTTATTAATTTTTAGGATGAAAAATATGAGTTAGGAAATAACATTTGTGGCTAAAACATCATATAGTAATTTATGAGGTCATTGTAATAATTTTAGAATATTATAAGAATTTTATATTTTTAGAAAAATGACTACCCACATGTTCAGTGATAACCCATCGCGTATGGAAACACTACGGGAATTGAACCTACATCCTAAAGAAGACAAGGGTACATCACATACCACTATCCAACATGAATTCCAAGGTCTGTAAGAATATTTCATTTTTATTAAACTATTTTATTTAATATTATGAATTTTATTTTCAGATCCTTTTTTACCAAATGGATATCCAGAGTATTGAAAAATGATATGGGGATTCCAGGATAAATGTTATTTTAGAAGACACCTGCTATTTTGGGAACAATATATACTTAAAAAAATGAAATAGAATTGTATTTAATTTTTGGAGTAAAGATTGATTTTTATTTTCTAGGAATATATTATTTTATTTTGAGATTTTGGTGACTTAGGTTATTGATGGAAATGGTTTAAAAATATTGATAAATATGATGGAGTTTACTTTCGAGTATTATAGATTAATAGTGTTTGATGTTATTTGGAGATAAATATAAAAATTTATCTTAGAAGAATATGTTATCATGTCCTTGTAATGTTTGTGTTCTAGTCTTAGTTTAGATTATTTTAAGGAATTTTCTGAAACATTAATATTTAGAAGGTCTTTATTGAACTTTATATAAACTATTGAAATTTTTAGATTAAAAGTTGGTTTTATTCATATAATGGTTTATTATTTGGGAAAAACTATATTATTTTATCATATCCTTATTTGTTTCTGTTAATATCTCAAGATAAGATGAAAATATAATTAATATTTTATGGATTATGTGATCTTATATTAGTTGAATCTATAGATTCAGTTGTGAAGTATTCATCATGAATACTCATCATTGGGAGCACATATGATTTACTGGTAGAAATTAATTAAAGGACAAAACTATACATGACACGAAATTATGTTTCCGTATTTTCTTATTCAATATCATAATGTAATTCATCAAACTTATGAAAAGGATCTAAAAACAAAAACATTTTATATTTTCATTTCCTAACATGAAATAAAATACTATTTAACACATCATATGTTAGTGTTTTTTTATAGATAAATTTATCTTTAACATGTTTCCTATCAAATTCTATAAGAACTGGAAAGTTATTTTTTCTTTTATATAAATGATTTCACACATGGAATCTGAGAATGTGTTATCTTGGGTGACCTTTGTACTTCACATTATTTATTTTAATTTGGTAATTTTATTAACCCTTTTTCTGATGTGGGATTGCAATAAAATTATTTTTGAAATGTAAAACCCAAGATAAAGAACCAAAATTAAAATTCCAATGATGAAATTTATTAAAGGTGGAGGATGTAACATTCTATGTTTTAATAAAAAACACTATTTTCAATAGCATACATGATACACTACGTCGAGCATAAACAAACTAATGAATATTTTTATTTAAATGTTATCATTATAACATAGTCCTCAAAATGGTTGGAAAGAATAGTACTAATTTATTTATGAAAATATTCTTTAAAATTTTATATAAATAATTATATTGGGAAAAATTATTTATAAATGAATTTCAAATGTTTTTTAATTAAAATGAAATGTTTTTATGAAAAAAAATTTAAATGAAAATAAGGGAGTTTATAAAATAATAAAATCTATATTGATAGATTTTATTAATAAAATATATATGATATATATTCAATGAAATATTTAAAAAATTTCTTAGGTGCTTACTAAAAATTGTATCAGAACAAATTCAATTTTTTGAATATAATAAGTATCTAAAAAAATTAGTAATAACATCTTTTCTGGAGAGAACATTTTAAATCTAGTTTTTGAGACTATTATATATTCTATTTCAAAAAATAAAATTCAATATTTTCAGGGCATCATAATTTACATTTTTTTAAATGTTCTTATTTTTGTGATAAAATTCATATTTTAATGAAGAGTTAAAAATACTGCATTTTAATTCAAAATTGAATTTTATCATAATTTATTTTTATTAATAGATTATATTTTGAATTTGTCTAATGTTTTTGGTTATTTTTTTATCATTTAATCAATTTTTTGAAATTGTGTGTAATTTAACTTTTAAATTTTATACAGAGACATGTCAATGTTTTGATCGATTTTACTTTTAAAAAACATGTTTTACCATTTAGAGAACATGAATTGATTTTAAATTAATAAATCCAACTTAATTGTATTTTATTTATGAAAATGAATTCTATATTTTGAATTATAATTTAAAATTTATGTATATAAGTCCTTTTTATTTTTGGACATTATGAATATGACCACTGGTAATTATTTTTTTATCACAGTTAAAGGGTAAATCATGTAAATAAGGAATAAAATTACATTATAATTATATAAAACTACACTAAGACATGTACTAATACTTTCTGATGAGATATAGACAACCAATACAACCCTTGGGATGAAATTTGTCCTTTGGAATCCACTTGGGTCAGATTCTAACACTTATATAATTTAATTTAAAGGAAAATATGTCATAAACATAAATTTATTTAATTAAACATATTTATTAGAATTTTATAGAATTTATATATTAGAATAAAAATAATCATTATAAATATAAAAACATTTAATATATCAACGTATTTTATTTTTAATTTTTATAAATTAAATAACAAAATTTAGTTATGACATAAAAATGATGCATTGATTTCATTATTAATGGTAGAATCAAATAAACGATATTATAAATATTAAAACATATATCATATTATATAGTTTATGTCATCCAAATTATGTATAGGATAATAGAAAATTTTATAATACTATTAGACTCTATTTTTTTGTGTTATCAATCTATTTTGATTTAATTTAGGTTCTAAAAAATGAATACTGTAAAAATTTCCATAATTTATGTTTTATGAAAATAGTATTTTTTTTAAATTATTTAAAAAATATAAAAATCTTTTAAAAACAAAAATTTACTGTGATAATCTCTAAATGTTAATTTTTAGTTAAATTATAGGAAATTTACCCCATAAAAAATTTAATAGGCTTTTAATAATTAAAATGTTATTGCCACAATTAAAACTAAAATAGAATAATTAAGGGTAAATTGAAAAGATAAGGTGTAAAATAAAATCCATACATGTATAAAAATTCTTTATGATATTATTTCATTCAATACTAAAATTAAATTATACATATCACATGTTGAAACCTTTTCAATAAAAATATTAATTTATATTAATATTATAATTTACGAGTTTCTATGGGTTTCCCTTCCCTCTCCTATAAAAAACCATATCTTCAATAATACTCAAACATTAAAAACCCTATGGATATGAAAATACCTTCCCAATAATCTCCATATAAAACCCCATCATCCTAGAATTATCTATTAGGTAATCAATCCTCCCAAGGATGAGTTTTGGTATAATCCAATGGAAGTTACCCGATTATGAGGTTACACATTCTCTCCTCCTTTCTAGATTCATTTCCATTCACTACTACCTAAACATTTATTATAATATTATTACATATAAAAACTATTATATTTAATATTCTCGGATGTTTTTATACTCTTTTTTAGATCTATATCTACAAACACATCTCTTTAACTGTTATCAAAATCAGAGTTTCTGTGTACAGTGAACAACTGCCTCATGAAATGATGATTATTCAATTTTCACCTACCACCAATCATGGAGGCCATTATAATGGGAAAAATTTTATGTGTGAGATATATTATATTCCTAATGTCTCTATGATTCTATAATTTTTACTTATAACATTATTTTATTCTTACCATGTTGTGTAAATACGCTAATTTGTTTTGAGGAAGTGTGCACTACAGACCCCTCAAAGCGATATGACTTGTTCATGCTATACATGAAACATATAAAGATTGTTTTTAATAGAACTATGAAAAATAAATGAAATTAATTTAATATTTTTATTATAATATACATTTGAATCATTTAATTATTATTTTTTTATATGAAAAAAATTAAAGTAGTCTTCATGCCTACGTACGACCTACCATCTCTATATAAAGTGCATTTCATTTCATATCTCTAAATGATATGGATTTTGTTAAATATGTATAACCAGTAATATATGACATTAAAATAATTAATAATATTTTTTTAATGATTTATTTTTTACCACATGGGGTATTTTCAACAAAACTAGATCATTTTTGACTCAAGTGTCGAATATCAACCAAACATCCGACATGAATTTAAAAATTTATATAATAATTATAACATGTTAAGAAGTTATATGAAATTAATAATAAAAATTTAAAATTTAATGAATGATATATAAATTAACCTATGTTTATTGATCTATAAAATAATGAATGTATGAGACAATTCAGACTCAATGTAAGGAAAATCCAATCAAAATTACCATACGTTGAGGTAAATATCAATGTAATTGGTTTTATTTTTCCAATAACATGTGTGAATGAAATATTATTGTTTTACACTAAATACCAAATTATATTTTATGTATTTATATTATTAAAGCATAATTACGTCATTGTGTTATCATTAATCTAAAGATATGATTTTTATAAAGGACTTTGTCACATTTTTCATTCATTAGGGAATATTTTGATAATATAAACCACCTTATTTAATATGATGTATAAGAAACCCAATTGAATTTTAATTTCATTCAATGGGAATAATTTTCCTATGAATAATTTCACTAAATGAAAAAATTGAATGTTTTTAAACTATACAACTATAACAACTTATGTTCCACTATCACCATTATTTGATATTTGGATTACTCTATAAGATTTAATGTTTTATAAAGAAAAATAAATTCATTATTCCCTATTTCAGTGTTTTAGTATTTAAAATGGGTTTTAATGTCAATTTACTATCATAATATCTTTAATTTATTTAATATGATTGCAAATGAAATTTTAAGAGTTAAATGTAGATAATTCCAATATTTATGTGTTATAATTATATAAGGGTAAATGGAAATTATATTGGTGGTTACATCATAATCTAATGAAGGGTGTTAACCTGATATACCAAATATGGGTGGTTTTGTGATAAACCAAGGATGGGTGTTTACGGTATAAGCTATATTTCATTGGTTATGGAAGTCTCCCATATGGTTATTCAATTATTTGATATGTGTGGAATTTAAATGTTTGGTTATTTTATTTGTGTATGTTTATATAAAAATTAACAATTATATGTTATATATTTATTTTTATGGTTTTATGGTAATATTACGTTTACAAAAAGTTTATGTAATGATCTTGTATTTAGTGTAGAGTATTGACTGCTTCATAATGGTGAACTATATTTCTTTAAGAAAAAGTGTTCTTGATTTAAATGTTTCTTCAAAATCCTAATAGTTATCATTATTTTTGTATCCCATAATAATAATTTTGTACCCATCCCATGTTTTGTAATGTTTTTTCATTGTAATTAAAGAATAATATTTTCATTAATTGGATCATGGAATCTTATGTAATGAAACTGAACAATGATTCTTTTTAAATGATTCTATTTTATGAAAAAATTGATAGTGAGTAGATGTGTGTAATATTAGTATTTTAATTGTTACATATGGTTTGTGGACTAATTATATAACTCACAATACATGAAAAGAACCTCAATAATAAGAAAGTTCAAATTATTGAATTAACTCCAGAATATATAATGTTAAATGTTGGGTATTTATATTTATTATTATAGGTTTATTTATAAAAATTTAGAGATTAGGAAGTTTTCATTAGACTTAAATATGTCATCATGGGATTATAATTTTAGTATTAAACATTATTTTAATGTCTTAGAAACCCCTAATGAGTATTTATGATCTGAAATATTAAGGTGACTAATTTTATTTTTTGGAGACAATCTCCATTGATGAAATTTTAGTGTATTTGTTTTTGGGGTGAAAAATGTGGGATATGAAATAACCTTTAAGGTTAAAACATGTTATGGTAATTTATGAGTTCTTTGAAATAATTTTGAAATATTATAAAAATGTATTAGTTTTAGAAATATTTATACCCACTTGATGGGTGACTACCGGTCGCGTCCACAAGGCTACAGGAATCGAACAAACAACTTAAGGTAGTTGAGGGGGAATTGACTACCACTATCCAATGTGAATTCCTTGGAAGGTAAGAATGTTTAATTTTAGTTAAACTATTTTTTGGAATATAATGATTTTGATTTTCAGATCTTTGGTTTTATTAAATGGATATCCTTGGTATAAGAAAATGGTATGGGAATTTAGTGATACATATAATTTTATAAGAAAATAACTATTTTGGGATCCCAATATACAAAAGAAAAATTGAATACTATGGAATTTTGTTTTAGGAGTAATGGTTGATGTTTATTTTGGAAGAATATATTATTTTATTTTTGGACTATGGAATCATAGGTAATTTATGGAAATTGTTAAAAAATCACGATGAATGCTATAGAATATACTTTTTGGTAAGATAAATTTATACTATTCGATGTTATTTGGATATAAATAATAAAATTAATATTGGAACACAATGTTTGTCTAATAATTTTTATTTTTTAGTTTAAATCATAATTTAGATTTTTCTGAGGAATTTTAAGGACAATTATTTTTGAAATGGTTTTTCTTTTATGAATTATGTGATTTTATCGAAATTTATTCTAGTGATTTATGTGTGACCTAGTCATCTTGAGTACACAGAGGTTGGTGTAAAGATTATGTTTTTGTAGAAATTAATTAATGGATGAAACTCTACATGACATGTAAGTATGTTTCCTTATGTTATTATTCAATCTCATAAATAAATTTATCTACTTTATGAAAAGTATCTTAAAACAAAAACATTTTCTATTTACTTTTCATACTGTGAAATTAAATACTATTTAACACATATTATGTTTGGGGTTTTTTTAGGAATATTTCTCTTGATCATGTTAACTATCACATTACATCTGAATTTAACTCTTAGTTTTTCTTCCATATCAATGATTTCACTCTTGAAATAAGATAAAGTGTTATCTGAGGTGACCATTGTACTTCTATTTCATGGTTTTACAGGGGTAGTTTTATTAACCTTTTTTCCAATGTGTGATTGAAATAATAGTTTTTTGAAAAGTAATACCCAAATTATCGATCCCAAATTCAAATTTCATGGAAGAAATTTATTAAAAGGAGACAATGTGACATCCAGTGATTTAATACAGAAACACTATTTTCAACAGTATAAATGATATGCTACATTGAGCTTAAATGAAATGCTAAATATTATTATTTAACTATAATCATTATAAAATTTTCATTGGAATTATGGGAATGAACATTATTAATTTATTAATGAAAATATTATTTACACATGTATATAATTATATATTTTGTGGAATTTTATTTATAAATGAATTTAAAAAAGATTTTTAATTAAATAGAAATGATATTCTGGAAAACTATTTAAATGATTATAAGTGAGTTTAGTAAATAATAAAATTAATCTTAGTTGAATTAATTAATTACATATATACGTAATATATTTAATATAATATTAAAAATTCATCTTATATGATTTCTAGTAATGATATGGGAACAATTTTAGTTTTTTGAATAAAAGAAGTATTTTTTTAACAGAGTAGTTATAACACCTTTTGATGGAGATCCCATTATAAATCTATTTGTTAAATGAATATATATTCCCTTTGAAAAAATAAAATTTTTATTTTTAATGTGGAAATCATAATTTACATTTGTTTCAATTTTTTTTATTTTTTCTAATTAGATTTATATTTTAATGAAGAGTGAAAAATACTGCATCTTAATTTAAAACTGCCTTTTCATCTAATTTATTTGTATTAATAGATTATATTTTGAATGGGTTTGAATGTATATTAATATTAAATTATTATTAAATCCAATTTTGGTCATTGGATGTAATTTAACATTGAAACTTGTTAGATACACATGTAATTGTTTTGATGGGTTTTACGTTTAAAAACAAGTTTTCTCATTTTGATAATGCCTATTGATTTTAAATTAATTATTCAAACTTATATTTTTTAAAATTTAAAAAATAGATGTCATATATTGAATAAAAATATCTATATTATGTAAATAAGTCCCTATTATTTTAGGGAATTATGAATATAAACATTTTCAATTAGTTTTATTTCTTGTGGATAAAGGGTAAATCATGTAAATAACTGTTAAAATAATATTAAATTTATACAAAACAATAATAAAACATGTACTAAACATTTATGATGAGATATGGATGATGCATACATCCATTGGGAAGAAATATGTCATTTGGAAGCCACTTGGATGAGATTACGACACTTATATGTTTCAATTTAAAGGAAAAATATGTTATAAATATAAATATTATTAATAAAACAATTTTAATATTAGTTTATATTAGTCATCACTCAAAATATAAATATTAATTTGGAATATTAAAATATTTCATACATTATTGAATTTTAATTATTGTATTTAGACAATAAATAACTAAATATATTTATGATACAATGATGACGTATGGATTTATTTATTAATGATGGAATCAAATAAAGGTTACTAGAAATATTAAAATAAAAATTATATTATATAATTTATATCCTGAAAAAAATATATAGAAGATTATGATATTTAAAATTCTATTAAATGATCATTTTTCTATGTTACCTCTCGGTTTTGATTTTAATTATATTTAGTAAATTAAATAGTGAAAAAATGACATTATTGATGTTTTTTAAAAAGAGTAATTTTTTAAATTGTTTAAAAATAGTAAAAATATTTTAAATACAACAAGATAATATGATAATATCTAAATGTTAATTAAGTTTTCAATAATTTGAAATTTACACCATATAAATATTTTAATACACTTTTAATAATTAAAATATTATTACCACGCTTAAAAATAAAAGAGAATAATTAAGGGTAAATTGAAAATATAAGAATTAAAATAATTTCATTACATTTATAAAAATTATCTTATAAGAGTATTTCGACCTATCCTCATATTATATTATACAAATAACATGTTGGAGCCTTTTGAATAAAAACATTAATTTATATTAATTTTATAATTTAAGAGTTTCTATGGGTGCCCCTTTCCTCTCCTATTAAAAGGTAATATCTCATCTCTAATTCTCATACATAAAGAACGATTTGGATAGGCCATTACATATGAAAAAATCATTATATAATCAGTATATTTGTCCTAGAAGCATCCCTTATGTCATAAATCATCCGAAGGACGTTTTTTTGTATAATCCAAAGGAAGATACTCAATTATGAGGTAATGCCTTCTCTCATGATTTCTCAATTCATTTCAATTTTCCAATATCTAAACATTATTTATTATATGATTACATAACATAACCAGTATAATTAATATTCTAGAAATTTTTATGCAATTTCTTAGATCTACTGTTACTCACACCTTCCATTAATGGGTTAAAAACATACTGTTTCTGTGTACAACGAACAACTACCTTATGAAATAATGATTATTCAATTTCCCCCTACCACCTCTCGTGGTGGAAATTAAAATGGAAAATATTTTACATATGATATATATTATATTAATTCTATCTCTATGCTTATATGATTTTTATTTATAACATACCTTTATGATTTTCATGTTGTCTAAATACAATAATTTTGTATTTGGAAGTGTGGACTATTGACCCCTCAAAGAGAAATGACTTATTCCCACAATACATGGACCATAAAAAGTATGGTTTTATTAAAAAAATAAAAAATAAATGAAAATAATGTAATAAATTTATTATAATATAACTGTATTTCATTTAGTAATTTTTTTAATATTAAAAAAAGCAGTGGTTAGGTGTATGTACAACCTACAGTATCAATGAATGGTGCATTTCATTTATTATCTCCAAATGTTATGGATTGTACTAAATACATATATATTAGATATATATGATATTTAAATCATTAATAATATTATGAATATGATTTACTTTTTACCACATGGAAAATTATTTTAAAAATAATTCATTTTGGACTCAACTATCGAATATTGACAAAACGTCCGGTAAGAACATAAAAAGTTATGTAATTATTATAACATGGCCATAAGTGATATAAAATGAATAATGATATTGGAAAATATTATAATGAAGGTATAAATTGACCTATGATTATTATTCAAGAAAATAAGGACTGTATGAGGAAATTCAGACTCACGGTAAGGGAAATCATAACTAGATTTACTTTAATTGAGTCAAATATCCATGTCATTGGTTTTGTTTTTCCAAGAACATTTGAGAATGAAATTTTATTTATTTACACTAAATACCCACATATAATGGGTTTATTTATATTAATCAAACATAATTATTTCATTGATTTGTCAGTAATCTAATGATATGATCATTGCAAGGAACTTTGTCTCAATGGGATTTCATTACAACATATTTTGATAATAAACACCACATTATTTTATATGGTGTATAAGAACCCCCCATTGAATTTTAATTTCATTAAATGTGAATATTTTTCTTAAATTATTTTACTTAATGATGAAATATAATTTTTTAACCTATGTAGCAATAATAACTTCTCTATTACCATTAATATTTTTTTATATTTGACTTCATCTATAAGATTTAATGTTTATGTAAAAGGAAAATAAATACCTTATTTTCTATTTGGGTGTTTTGGTTTTGAAAATGGTTTGGAAAATAATTTTAAAATCATTATATATTAAAATGATTTGTTAGGATTGTAAATGAAATTTAAATAGTTTAATGTTAATCATTTCAATCTTTAAGTGTTATAATTATATAAGGGTACTTGGAAATTTGAGGGGTGGTTGTGTAATAATGAAAAAAATTGTGGTTAAGTGATAAAAAATGTGGGTGCTTTTGAAATAATCTTAAGAAGGGTGGTTACATTATAACCTCCAATTCATTTGGTATGGAATTTACCCATATGGCTATTCTATTAAGTGATATGTGTGGAAGTTGACCATATGGTTATTCTATTTTATGAATGTTTATTTTCCATGATAAAATTATATTTCATAAATTTATCTCTATGGGTTTATGGTAATATTTTCGTTACAAAAATTGTAGGTAATGATCTTGTATTCAGGGAGGAGTATTTACTACTTCACAAAGGTGAAAAGTACTACATAATGAAAAAGTAATCACGGTTTAAATGTTATTCTCAAGACTATTAGTTTTAATTATTTTTGTTTATATTACTAAACCTTTAATGCTCATCGCATGTTTTTTAAATGCTTTTCACCAGACATCAGGAAGAATCATTTTAAAAAATCTATCAAGGAAAAGATATTCTATTAAACAAAACCGTGTTGTTTTTAATTTTTTTATATTATGACAGAATTGGATAGTGATTAGAAGTGTCTACAAGTTATATTTCAATTTCAATTTATGGGTTATGTACCAATTCTATAATTCTTTAAACATGAATAGATCCTCAAAAAGAAATTGGGGGAAATTATAGAATTAACTCAAGATTATGTAATATTTTAAGATATATTTATATATTTTGTATTAGAAGATGGTTTAGAAAACACTGGATATTAGGATGTTTTCTTAACACTTAGGGATATAATCCTAGGATTATAAATTTATTTTTTATCATAAGTTTAATGTCTTAGAAAAAAAATATTATGTATTTATTATCTGAAATATTAAGGAAACTAATGGAATTTTTTTGAGACATTCATATTTGAGGAAATTATAGTATATTAGATTTTTTGGAAGGAAAATGATAGGTATAAAATAACCATTGAGGTTAAAAACTATTATGGTAATTTATAATGTATTTATAATAATTTTTTTATATTATATGAATTTTATAGTTTTTGAAAAATATAAACCCATCGGATTAGTGACATCATGTCGTGTTTAGAAAGGTTGTATGAATCTAACCTGAAACGTAAGGGGGAATACGAGTGCATTTCCTACCACATTCCTACGTGAAGTCCATAGTTATTAAGAATTTTTCATTTTAGTTAAACTATATTATTCAAGAAGATTATGTTTATTTTGGTATGTTTTGTATTATAAAATGGATATCCTTGGTATTGGAAAATGATATGGGGATTCGCGGATACATGTTATTTTAGAAGACACATGATATTTTGGGAACCATATATACTTGAAGAAAATATAATACTATAGTATTTTATTTAAGTAGTAATGTTTGATTTTTCTTTTGAAAGAATACATTTTTTATGATGGGATTATGTTCACTTATGTAATTCAGATAAATAGTTATCAAATATTGAATAATACTGTGAAAATTTCTTTTTGGTATGACACATTAAAAGTGTTTGATATTATTTAGAGATAAATAGTAAAATATATCTTTGAAAAAAAATTTATAAAATCCTTGAAATTTTTGGGTTTCAATATTATTTTAGATATTTTTATGTAATTATTGGGACAATTAAATTTTAAATAATATTTGTTGATATTTGGATTTTAGTCTTTAAATTAGTAGATTAAAAGTAGTATTTATTCACTCGATGGATTATTATTTTGGAATAATTATATTACTTTATCCTAACCTTTTTTTGGTTAACATATTAATACATGATAAAAATATAGTTAATCTTTTATGAATTATGTGATTTTATAGAAGTAGATTCTAGTGCTTCTAGTGTGACATATGATTCTCGAATACTCATCATTTTGAGTAAATATGAGTTTTTTGATGAAATTAAAAAAATTATGAAAGTCCACATGACATGTAAGTATATTTCCTTATGTTCTTAGTCATGATCGTAAATAAATTCATCAAATTTATGAAAAGGATATTAAAACAAAAAAAATTTCCAATAAATTTTCCTAATGTGAAATCAAATACTTTTTAACACATCATATGTTTATGGGGTTTTATAGTTAACGTTCTCTTGATCATTTCTCCTATCAATTTTATTCCAAACTTAACACATGGTTTTCTTCTATATCAATGATTTATTACATGGAATTTGAGAATGTGTTATCTCAGGTGACTTTGGTACTTCTCTCTCTGTCATTAAAATTTGATGTTCTATTAACCATTTTACAATGTTGTATTGTAAAAATGGTACTCTGAAATGTAATACCAAATTTATCCAACCCAAATTAAGATTTCTATGATGAAATTTATTAAATGGTGGAGTTATAACATCTATTGTATTTAATATAGAAAAAATGTTTTCAGTATCATACATGATACACTACATCATGCATAAAGTAACTACTAAATAATAATATTAAATTTTTTTCATTATAACATAGTCATTAGAATAGTGGAAATGATCAATATGAATTGATTTATGAAAATTATATTTAAATATTTATATGATTAAATATATTTTGAAAATAAATTTTAAAATGAATGTGAAACCATTTTTAATTAGAAGAAATTTTTTTCCTGAAAAACTATTTAAATGAAAATAAGAAAGTTTATAAAATATTTAAATCAGTCTTCACTGATTTTATTAATTAAATATATATTTAATATATTCAATGTAATATTTATAACTCATATTATATTCATTCTAGTCATGATATGAGACAAAATTTAGTTTTTCGATTAAATGAAGTATTGAAAAACAGTTAAAACACCTTATAATGGAGAACCCATTTGTAAGATAATTTTTAAAAATAATATATTTTGTATTTGAAAAAACAGCTTTAGTTTTTTCAGGAAATAAATGATAACTTTGGATTAAATTTTGCTTTTTTTTCAAATGAAAATAATATTTTAATGAAGAGGGAAAAATACCACATTTCAATTCAAAAATGCTTTTTCGTATAATTTATTTGAATTATTGGATTGTATTTTGAATTGGTTTTAAAGTATATTTATATTATTTTTTATCATTTAATCCAATTTTCGTTATTCAATGTAATTTAACTTTGAAATTTGATACAAACACATGTCAATGTTTTGTTGGTTTTTACTTTTTAAAAATAAGATTTCTCATTTTGATAATTGGAATTGATTTTAAAATAGTTTATTTATATTCTATGTTTTTAATTTCAAAAAATGGATTCCATATTTGGAATCATAATTTCTATATTTTGTAAATATATTCCTTGTTTTGGACATTATGAATATTTACATTAGAAATTGTTTTTATTTATAATGGTTAAAGGGTATATTAGTTAAATAAGGGTTAAAATATTATTATAATTATATTAAACTACACAAAAAACCTTCCTAATCCTTTTTGATGAGAAATGAAACTCTAATATCACTGTTGGGACGAAAGTTTTCATTTGTATACCACATGGGTCAGATTATGACTCTTATATTTTTAATTTAAAGAAAAATATGTTATACATATAATTATTCTTAATAAAAAATTTAGTATGAATATTATAAGTTATATCATACACTATAAATATTAACAATTAATATAAAAATTTTGCATACATCATGGTGTTTTATTTTTTTATACAATAAATAATTTCTTTATTTTTGACATAATGATAATGTAGTTATATATTTATTAATTATAGAATCAAATTACTATACTATAAATATACAAATAAATATTACAATATATATCATAGGTCATAAAAAATGTCATAGGAGAATATGAAATATTATAATACTATTAAATGTTATTTTTTCAATGTTATCTCTTTGTTTTGATTTTATTTAAATTCAATAAAATGAATTGTGTAAAAATTGACAAAATTGATGTTTTATAAACATATTAATTTATTAAATAATATAAAAACCCTAAAAAATAATAACACAATGATACTATGATAATATCTAAATATTCATTAAGTGTTCAATAAAGGTAAATTTACCCCATATAAAAATGTTAATAGCAACGTAATAATAAAAATATTATTACCACACTTAAAACTAAAAGAGTATAATTAAGGGTAAATCAAAATGTTAAGATTTAAAATAAATGAAATACATTAATAAACATTATTTTATTAGATTATTTAGACATATAAATATATTATATTATACATATCCATTATTGGAACCTCTTGAATAAAATATTAATTTATTGATTTAATCATTTAATGTTTTCCAAGGGTGCCCCTTCCCTCTCAAATAAAAAGGTACCCACCCTTCTATAATACAAAAACATCAATATCCCATTGTATCTACTAATACCTACAATAAAATATTCCAATAATCCTTCCCCTAATTTTAGAATCATTCCATATGGCATAAATCCTTCCATGTATGATTTTTGTTATAAACCAAAGGAATTTTTTGGATTATGTGGTAACACCTTATCTCATGCTTTCCAGTTTCGGTTCTATTATACACTCCCTAAACGTTTATTACTATATGATTTTATAACAACACCAATATAAAAAATATTATATGATGTTATTATTCTATTTTTTGATCTACAGTTACACAAACTCCACTTTAATGGGAAACGAACTTGTTGTTTCTATGTACTATGATCAACTACCTCCTAAAATGATGATTATTCAATTTTCCCCCACCAACTCTAATGGTGGAAATTATAATGGAAACTATTTTACATTTGATACAAATTTTATTCGTATTGTGTCTATAAATCTATAAATTTTATTTATGACATTCATTTTGTCTTTCAATGTTGTGTAAATACGATAATTTTGTTTGCGGAACTGTGGACTATAGATGCCTCCAAACGATATAACATATTCCGTCTATACATGGAACATATAAAGGATGTTTTTATTAATACTATGAAAATTGAATTAAATTAATGTAATAATGTTTTTATGATAAACATTTATATCATCTATTTATTATTCTTTTATTATAAAAAAATTAAAGTAGTGTTCAATCGTTCGTACGACCTACTATCTCCACGAACAGAGTATTTATTTTTTTATGTAAAAATATTATGGATTTTTAAAAATAAATATATATATATATATATATACACATGATATATTTGATAGTTAAGTCATGAATACTATTCTGGAGATGGTTGAATATTTACCACATGGAAAATTTACATTAAAAAGATCATTTTTGACTCAAGTATGAAACATTGACAAAACATCTAGTATGAACAGATATAGTTATCAATTTTTTATAACATTTTATGAGGTGATATAAAATCAATAATAAACACGAATAAAATTATCTATCAATTATAAATTAACCTATGTTTATTATTCAGTAAAATAAAGAATATATGAGTCAATTAGGACTCAGGGAAAGGGAAATCATAACTAAATCTTAATTCATTGAGTTAAATATCCACGCCATTGGTTTTTTATCCATGAATATTTGTTAATGAAATTTTATTTTTTACACTATATATCTACATATATTAGGTGTATTTATATTTTTCACAAAAAATTATTTCATTAATTTATCATTAATCTAACGATACGATCATTGTAAGGGACTTCGCACCAAACTCCATTCTTGATACATATTTTGATAATATACCACAACTAAATTTATACAATGGATAATAATCCCCATTTAATTTTAATATCATTCAAAGGGAATATTTTTTTAATGAATCATTTTACTAAATTGGAAAAAGGAATTTTGTTAATGTATGCGGCGAACTCAACTTCTCAACTACTATAACATTTATTTGATATTTGGATTCTTCTATATGCTTAATGTTTTCATAAAAATGAAAATAAATACAAAATTAAATTATTTGGTGTTTTGTTATTGAAAATGGTATTGAATGTGGATTTACTATTTAAATATCATGAAATTATTTCTTATGATATAAAAAGAAATTCTATGAGTGAAATGTTGATAACTTCAGTCACTATGTGTTATAATTATATAATGGATCTTGGACATTTAATGGGTGGTTATGTGATAAACCAAATACTTGTGATTACATGATTAAAAAATATTGTTGGTTTTGTGATATTCCATGGAAGGGTGGTTCAATAAAAACCACTAATGCATTGGAAATATAAGTAGGCCATATGGCTATTCTATTAAGTGATATATGAGGAATTCGACTGTATGGTTATTCCATTTATATATGATAATTCCCCATGTAAAATTTATATGTTATATGTTTCATTCTAGGGGTTTATTGTAATCTATTAGTTAGAAAAAAGGTTATAAATGAGTTTATATTCATTGAATACTATTTAATAATTCATAATGGTGAAAAGATTTAATTTATGATAAATTATTCATGGTTTACATATTTTTCACAAGGATAATAGTTCTTATTATTTTTATATCTTTAAAAGTGATTTAAATTCTTATCCCATGTCTTGAAATCATTTTCACATGACATAATGGAAAATATATCCAAGGATGTGATCACATAATATTTATTCTATGAAACAAATCAATGTTTCTTTTAAAAATTTATATTTTATGAATTAAATGGAAAGTGAGTAAAAGTTTTTATGTGTAATATTTATGTTTCTATATTTGAGTTAGGGCCATATTATAAAAATATTTAAACACGAAAATATTACAAATTATAAATATGGTCAAATTATTGTCTTAACTCAAGATTATGTATTGTTTATGGTATGGTACTTATAGATATAAAAGTGTTCTATTTTCTTTATTTGGTTAGGGGTGATAAGGAATTCATAGGATTCCTAAAATGGTGTAGTCATAGATTTTCTAGATTTTCATCATAAAACATATTTATTTTTATAACTACTTGGGATTTACACACCGTGTAATGTGGAAACATGGCATATGAATTCTAAAATAAAAAGAAATCCATTTTTAACAAATGGTGAAGTATTTTTTGGTGATATTTATAATTTTCAATTACATGGTATATAATTGTTTTACACATCATTTAATGTCATCACTGTGGTTTTCAAACAAGATTATGAACTGGAATTTATATTTTCTAATTTCTATATTTCTTTTCGCATTACCCAACAGCCATTCCTAGGCATTTATGGAGCTCAAAAACTCTTCTATATAATTTATTCTGTAATCATTGATGGTTGATAACGTGGTGTTTCCTTTTAGGAAAAAATTATCCATACCAAGATAATTTTTTTTTCTATCATTGGGTTTGACATACTATCTTGGGACATATGGATCTAATCCCCATGATTTACAATCTTGTCACCAGGTTGAGTTCCTATTTCTTTTTTTCCATTTTCCTTTTTCGTGGGTTTCGTGGTGTGATTTGTGATTTTGTGAGAAATGTAGGTGGTTTTATTATAATGGACCAATTTTATTAACTATAAATTCTATGATTTAATTTATTTTTTTTTGATTTAAAATCAATTTTATTAAACCACATTGAAGTGGTTTTTAGAAACCAAATTCCATTAAAATTGGGGGATTTTTATTTTTGAGAACTGTAATTTTTCATAGAAATTGAGAAAGTACCCCAATTCCATTAATTTGTGATGTGATTTTGAAATTGATGGTAAATTGAGGATATTTAAAATGTAGATTTTAAATTATTAAATTGATTGAGATTTTTTCAATTAAATTTTATAATTTAGTAGTGATATTTTAATTGTGAATTGATTTCAATATTGTCTTTGAGAAAAGGGATTAATTTTTTTTATAGAAACCATTGGGATTTACAATGTAAAAAATGATTTTTGTGAATAAAAACCCATTTAGTTTTTTAAATGGAAAATTTTAATTTTTATAAAGAGGGAATGAGATTTAATTGTATTTTAAGTTTCCATTAAATAATATTTACATCATTTATTTTTAACATTAAACATGAAATCGTAGTTTTTTAGTTTTTTATTTATTAAAAAAATTCTAGGATGAGAATTCACTAGCACTAGATTGATGTTTAAAATGACTATGAATTTACAAGTCATAACATATTATTCCCTATTGGGAAATTGATGAGTCTACTCTTTCCATTAGTGGGGGACATGTGTATAAATTTTGGTTATTATCAATCGATAGATTGATGATCCCTTAACCTACAACTATCACACCTCTTGGATGACAATGATGTTGATCACTTTTTTATATATTAGATAGAAATTATTTCTTATGTTTGTGAACTATCTCAAATTCCATCTAATTCATATAAAGTATTTCATATAAATTTTTTTCTTTAAGCCATTTATTTAATGTATTTCCATGATTTGAAATGTATTCCATATTTTGAAATGTAAATCATGACTTTTTTAAACGTATCTTTGAAATCTTTGATCTATTTTATATAAAATTGAAATCAATTTATTTTCTTAAATAAATGTTGGAATCTATTATGAAATACATAGTGAGACCCTACTAGGATTTAATATCATACTTACTTATTTATTTAGGATGGGTAAAGATCCACATGAAGTTGGTTCTATCTATTGATCGGTTGAATTGGAGACTATCATAAATTGGGACATGTTCTATTTTGATTCCTTCATTCTGGTACGTTTTTGTTGTACTTTTTGTTGTTTATAATAGTTTGATTTATTGTTCACATCTCTATATGGAGATTATATTGTATGAATACTATATTTTATATATCCTTAAAATATTTTTGTGTAAAATTAATTCCAATATTCATTTTTGGTTGATTCTATGACCAACATGTCAACCAATAGGAATCACGAATGCCCTTTGATCCATGTTAGTGTCAGATCAGATATCAGGTTACCAGGTTACCCAAGATGGTTTTTGAAATACTAATATCTAAGGTATTAGTACATATTTTTTCCTGAAGTTAGTATCCATTTTTTTAATATTTTCAATACTAACGAGTTATGTGAAATTGAATTCATATCCAACTCTCACAAAAACAAACTATCAGTCGCTAGTGGGGGTTTAAGAAATTCATATTGATGATTGGTTATATTTTTTTCCCTACTGTTAATTTGGATAGATTGAAACCCAAATATGTTTGTCTATATTATAGGACTATGTATCCCTTGACACTAAATTTGAGTGTTATCTGATGACTTCTTTAATAACTTCTCATATTGTGTAGCATCATACCTTAGAGATGATGTGGGAACCATACATTGGGGGTAGCTACAAATGAACCTTAGTTGTTGAATTCTCTTGTGGATCTGAGTCTGTTTGAGGAGAACATGTATACTATCCATGCTCTGGAAAAGGTACCACAACCAGTTCTCATTAAAGATCCATTTCTGGAACCTAAAAGGGGTGATCTGGAGAATAATTCACTTGAATTTCTTCAACCTAATAAACTGTAATTATTGGGATAAAATTATCCTTCACAGGACAAGGAATGTTTGTGCATGGTTGATCATTTTTTGGGTTCTTTGAGACACCTGAAAAAATATTTGTGAGGTGCACTACGTTTTTTTGGAAAGACCAAGCTAGAGATGGTGAGACATGATGGTGATGATGAAGAAACATGGGGGCTTAGAGTGGAAAGCCATAAAATATATTTTCACTGACTAGTACACTCATGATTCGATTGTGTGGGCCAAGGATATAGAGTTATTCAAACTTGAGCTAGCTGACAGAACTGTGATAGAGTATGGAAATAGTCTTTCAGATATAGTGTAGTTTTCACCTCATAATGTATCATATTATAATATAAAGACTTGGTGTCTCGTGTTTTTACATCATCAGGATATTTTGTATCATATTTTCTAGTTGATGATTCATTCTAATGTAGATGTTCTAGAAAGAGTGTTGATGTTTTAAATGGACATGGCTATCAAGTCAGGGTTATTTGGATTTTCTTTCACTCCTAGATGTAGAATGTGTCCTATTAATAGTTATACGATATTTAAGGATTCTCATGGTGGTTCTCAACATCAGGTTCATTCTTGACCGTATGTATTTCCTGGTATAGGCCCTATGATTTTATAGAAATTTCAAAATATAGGTCATTCAAATAGGGTTCTCACTGATGCACCCACGAATTGTGGCTCTTCTAGATGTATGTATTACTTATATAGGTTCTTCTATTTCTATTACAATGTATATATATAATTTTGAACATAATCTCCTTATATGACATTGGGTAAATCAAATGATTCATTTACAAAAGGATCACAACCACATGCATCCAGAACAATGCTTATTCACAAAGTGGAATAGTCTACATAAGAATTGGATACAGATCTAGTGACTGTGAGAGGTATCGTCACAACAGCTTCATCATTGGTGACTACTTTATTTAATATTGGTTCATGTCATTCATTTATTTCAACCTGGATTTTTAATATTATAAATATTTCTATAGTTATTTTTTCATATGTCAGGTGTATTACTACTCCCCTTGGTATTAATAGAGAGCACAGTCTCTGTAGTATCGATTATGTTTTCTCTCTATCTTGATGTGGAGATATCCTGGATTTTTTAGTTATTCCCTTGAAACCTCTTAACATCATATAAAAGATAGACAAGATAATATACAATAAAACTTATATTGAATATTATCTTCGATGGGTCTCCGTTACTATACCTAGTGGTGTGTTATGTGTCATTCAAGAATAATGAGACCCAAGGTTAAGCATGGTTGTGCCATATTATCTAGATATTGGGAATGATATATCTATATTTTCCTTTGAACTAGAGATGGAATCATTGAGTGGTGATCTCTTTCCAATGTTCCTCGAGTTTTCTGACATGTTTCTTTCTAAATTATCTCATTTTCCACCTGTCATGGATGATGAGTTGTATATATACTTATTTCATGGAACTCAAATTGTTTATATTTCATCTTACCACATGGGACCAAATGATCTGAAAGAGATAATGAATTAGTTTTAAAATATTCATGTGAAATGATATATCATCCTAAATGTGTCTCTACAGGAGACACTAGTTCCCTTTTCTAATAAAGATGATGGTTCAATTCACCGTTATGTTTATTATCTAAAACCCAATTGAGTTGCGACAACGAAAAAGTATCTATTACTATAGATTGAGGATCTTTTTTATCATTTGAATGGCGATAGATGGTTCCTAAAGATAGAAACGTGGTCTAAATATTGACATTACAAATAAAATAATCCCACATTTAGATTACCTCATATCATAGTAGGTATGACTATTATGTGTAACTTTTTATTCCCATTGGTCTAACATATGATCCTACATTCATTATGGATTTAATGAACATGATTTTTCATGAGTATCTTTAAAACATAATCATATTATTTGTGAATGGAATACTTGATTACTTTAATTTGGAGGAGGATTGTGTGAATCAATTGACTATAGTTATGTGTTTACAAGGAAATCACCGACCTTATGCCTAAATTTTGAAATTTGATTTCTCGATTTGGAATATGCAATTCATGTGAAAAATGGGGTTGGATCATGGAAATTCAATTGATCTAGAAAAGTTGTAAAATATTTTTACTTGGCAACAACCATTTAATTTTTTCAAGATTTCAAGATTCTTGGGTGTTGTTTGGTACTATCATGAGCTTATAAAGAACATATCAAAGTTGGATTCTCTGATTACTACTCTAACTTAGAGAAGAGTAATGTTTTATTGTGATGAGAAATTCCATTATTATTTTTCTATGATGAAACATATTTTTAATTTTTCTCTATTGTGGGATCTATCAATGGTCGGATTAGACTATGTGTTCTTCTATGATAAACTATGCTTAGGTTTCATATGAAATCTTTTGCAAGGTGATCATGTTGTTCTTTGTGGGTCTCATCAGCTTAGGCCACATGAAGAGAATTATTTGACCCCTGACCTTGAACATGAAAATATGATGCATGTGCTTAAAATTTTGTTACATTAACTTTACATAGAAATTCCTACCATGTTTTTAGAACACAAGATCATGAATTATATATTATATCAAATTTATTTGAATCGCTATCAGAAGTGTTGGGTTAAATAATTGAAGTTTTTTTTCAACATCACCTATAACCAAGGGAAATATAATGTCCTGACATATAATTTTAGCAGGGAAATTCTATCCCAGGTTGTGAAAGAATATTCCGAAGAGTGTAAAATGATGACCCTAATTTAATAGTATTATATTTGAATATATGAATCAGGTGATGATGTTTTTTGAACATTTTATAGTTGATATACACACTTCTTGAGATGATTCATCTGGAAAAACATCTTAATGATCATTTCAATAGCATTAAAGTCTCTATTTATGGTGGGGAGATAGTTATAGGTTTTTGATTCTCTAAATTTAGAATTAATTGCATTCAAAATCTCATTTTAGTGACTTGAATGGTAAAAAATGAGTTTTTGGGGCAGTTTCATAATTCCTGGCAGGAAGTGAACCCACGAACCTAGAATATGTTCTTTTACAAGAAGCAAAAATTATGGTGGCTATGTATGAGATAAGACATTATTGAATTTTCTCTCGCTATTATGCATTATAGTAGGTTATGTACAATGACCATATTCCTTTGGGATTGATTTATCCACTTCCAGTCCCTACGTGGATGTGAGAGGATACCTAAATGGTCATTTTGTTTGGGTATCCAAATACCTAGATAAATAGAAACATGATATGGTTTGTGGAAAAAAGTCTAACCAAGTAAGCTTACATTCAACCCATTGGTGATATAACCAATATTTATGAGTTGGGAAATTTATATTTGGATTTCATTTTATGTATACACAATGTTCTATCTACTTCAGTTTTTGATTGAAATCCTTTGTTTTCTTCTCATTTTTAGTGAGTCCTTCAGGTGGAATTGTGATCTGATGCCTCTTTGAGTATGGATTACCATCAATAGCAGTATTTCTAGATAGAAATAGAAATTTAGATACATTAGGGAATTTTTAATTCTTGTGTTCTCAACTTTGGTGCGTATTGGGATGATTATTTGTGGATGGATGAGTTTTATATTAATAATAGTTACCAGTATATGATTAAAATATATACTTTTGAGATGTTTTATTACAAACCTTACTTATCCATGCTCTCTTGGTTAGAAATTTTGTATAATTCACTTAGTTTGAAAAATATTCGTTCAAGAGATGAAAAAAAATATTTAGTTGATTAATATGAGAATGTTGAAGGTACAACTATTATATATGTCTTATGCTAATTGACATCCAAGACCATTGGAATTTTCAGTTGGTGACCATTTATTATTAAATGTTTCATCTTTTTTGAGTCATCGACATATAGGGATGAAAGGGAAAATTTATCTTCATTTTGTGGGAACTTTTTAGTATATTGAGTTTTATGGAATAAATTTCTTACATTTTATTCCTTCCCACAAAACTGACATCATTATGTACTATGTTCCATGTATCTATGGTCAGAATGTATCTAACAGATTCATCACATGTTCTAGGTTGGATTGATAGTGAGGATTAGCCATTTTATCTATGACTAAAACACCAGTCCTATTAGTTTATTATTAAACCAAGGAAATTTTGTGGAGGGAGATATTATTGGATGATTTTTTATGGAATCGTGGGTATGATTTATATGTGTCATGGGAGTGAGAGGAACTGATGATACTGAAATGGCCTCCCTGTTTTGATATGGATGCATCTAGATATGGTTTTTGGGGACAAAAATATTTTATGGTGGGGAGGATGTAACAACCCATTACATTTTTTAGGTAATCTTAAAACCTTGTCTTAGAGTTCATTTCTTATTATCTCGGTAATTACATGAATTAATTGGGAGGATATCTATAATGGTGAGACCAAAGATTTTTTTGGTATCTCACGATAAAACATATTGGTTTTGTAGCCTATAGGGGATATACATTTCATGTATGGTGGTTACATGAATATTATGTTTTCAAATAAGTATTCTATTTTAAACAAAATGTCATAACTCTTTTGTTGATTTTTTGGAATTGTTAATTACATGACGAGTAATTGAGATACAAATCATCTAAACTCGAGATATTTTTTAAACATGACACTCAGATGGAATTAACATTTAATACTTTCAATATTTCATTTATCTCAACCCATAAACCTCCACAAATATTTTTTGAGCACTCAAACCCTTCTGGGTCATTTCATTGTTTGATCGGTCAAGGTTTAAAATGTTGTGTGACTATCCCAGAAAGAATTCTATTTATGACCACCACTTTTATCATTTTCTCCTTGAGGATTTATAGATCATATAGGTACTAAAGGATATAAGCCATTGGTTATTGAATCCTGCCTCTAGGATGAGTTCCTAGATCTGTTATTCCATTATTAATGATTGAGGGTTCTGTGGCCGTCTTTGTGTTTCCATGAGAATGGAAGGTTGTTCTGTTATAACATCCAAATTTTACTATCTATTAATTAAATTATTTCATTTGAATTTTTTTTATTAAAAATAATTTTTTTAATACGATTTTAAATTATTTTACGAAAACCCCAATTCCATTGAATTGGGGGGATTTGGTCCTTTTGTAAATGGAATTATTGGTTGATTTTGGGAGACCCCAAATTCTATTAAATTTGGTCATGATTTCACAATTTGTGGGAAACTGTGTAGATGTAAATGGTTTAATTTAAATTATGACATTAATAGAAATTGTATGAATTAAATTGTTGAATTAAATTATGGTGATTTAAGAATGAAGTTGAATGGTAAATTCATTCAAAATTATTCTTTTGAAAAAATTTCTTAATATAGTATTGAATAAAAATTTTGTTTTTATTCTAGAAATGGAATATTTTGAATAAAAACAATTTTGGGGTTTAAAATGCAAAATAGTAAGTTTTAGAAATGGAGAATGTGATTAAATTATATTTTCAAATGTCTTAAAATAATTTTCCCACAATTTACATGTACAAGAGGAAATGGAATCCTAGGTAGTTAGTGAGTTATTTCGGGCCAACAAGCATGGATGGGAATTCTATAGCACTAGATTGATGATTTTTTAAAATATGTAAATATTTTTTACAAAATTTTATTCCTCAGAGGGACATTGATGAGTCCTATCTTTCCAGTTATGAGGGATGTGGGTACAAATTGTTGTTATTATCACCTGAGAGTGTGAGGACACGATAACCTGGAAAATTCATACTTTATAGAAGGTGAATAGTTTTTCAGTACTTTATATATGAGATGTAAATATATTCCAGTGTTTGTGAACTACTTTTCATGCCTTCAGATTTATATATAATGTTTTTATATTTAATTTTCTATGGAAGACAATTTTTTAATGATTTTATATCATTTGAAATATATTCCATCTTTTGAAATATAATGCAAGAATTTTTTAAATATGATTTTAAAATTCCATAACCATTGATTTGAAAATTTGAAGCTCTTTATTTTTTCAATTAATTATTGTAATCTATTATGGAATCTTTCGTGAGATCAAATTGGGATTTTATCTCACATCTAGAATGTTTCTTTGGGGTTTTTAGATTACATCCATCAGAGTTCAAGTTAGCATAAAGAACCACCTATAAGAGGTAGAAGCTGTAGATCCATTGACATAGTGAGTTGTTTTAGTTTGGACTTAGAATAATTAAATTACTAATTTCTATTAATTTGATGTAATACATTTGGTTGTTTATAAATTCCTGACATTTCGTACAATTCTACCATTGTAGTTTCTTTTGTATATATATTGTCTTGTATATCTTATTTTTCATTGTTTAGGGAAAAATCATTCCCACATTCATATTCGGATAATGGAAAGTGTTAGTCACAAACTCATGAGGATAGAGAATGCATATCGGGCCATGTAATGGATATCTTGGTAATTGGTTTACCATGGAACATAGGATGGTTCATGAAAAATCCCAAGATGTCATATGATTTTAGATTCTAATATTGGTGTCTTGGGATGATAATTTTGACTATGGATTTTTTTTTCAATGTCGAAATTGTTATAGAACAAAGGTGTAAAACTAATGACCTACTTTTTTATTTCACCTCTTATCCATTTTGTTGTTGAAATGGGATTATATTTCTATGGTATCATCATTGGTTTACAATGGAACCCAAGTGTGAAGGATGAGAATTAGTTTATTATTCATCAACACATGAAATCAAGACATTTACTACCTACCAATGGGATGATGAATGTCGAAAAACTTGGTGAATTATATTTCCATGATATTGTTGGACATTGTGGGGTTTATCATTGCGGTTGTTTCTAATAGGAACCCAAGGTTCACATCTACATTTTGGAATTATTCAAATGAAGGAATGGATTCCCATTTGAAATTGAGAATAGTATGTCATCCATAGATGGATAAATAGACAGATATACTAGTAGAAATATTGTCTTTAAAATTGAGGTTATAATGTTAGTTTCATATAAAAATATGATAGAAGATCTTCGAAACCCTTTTAAATTCAGATTAAAAAAAAATAAAAAATAAATTGTCATAAAATGGATGTCAAAAAAATAAAAAAATTAATGTTTTCACATTATGTAAGTTAAAACCCCATTTTAAAAAAATTTTAAAAATTGATCTCTAAAATACTCATTTCCGTTTTTCAGAAAAAAAATTCCCAACCTATGATACAACAAAAAATAACCTGACTATCATGAATATTGATTTTTATCGATTTTCATTGACTTTAGTCATCATTTTATGATAATTTATTCTCTTTAATTCAAACTATTTCATAGTTTCATGATCTATGAAATCATTTATGGTCTAAAAATCCACCTATATTAAATGAAAATGGTGGTTCCGGATTTTGGTTTGTTTATTTTTCCTTGTTCATTTCGAAAATTCATTTCTTCAGTCATTCATTGATCACCATTCCACCAGCTTCAAGGTAGTGAATCTATATTTAGGATAAATTTTAATTTACCAAACATCAAATTTTTCAACAATGTTTTAATGGTTTCAAGATAAATTCATTAAATATAATTTATAAATTTAATTTATTAGTTCATTTTATTTATGCATTAAATGATAATTATAAAAAAATTGTTAATATTTTCTTAATGTTATAAATTTTTCATTTCATGGAATTATGATTTATTATTTTTAATACAAAATATATACATAAATATTTCATTTCAAACTAGTATATACGTTCTTTTTAATTAATGATTATAATTAAATTATTTATTGTGCTATCCCCATGACAGACATGAAGTAGATATACAGTAATATATGTTATAATATTATTATTTAAATTTAATAAATGTTTATGACATAATAAATTACATTATTTTCATTCATCTGAACCAAAATCAAAATTGGATGATAATAATAACTACTCTAAATTTTAATCATGATAACATTATTCTTTTCAAGTAATTTATAATAATCACCTGACATACTTTATTCTCTAATTAAATAATAAGTAATAAAAGATTTTCTGGATATTAAATATTACTTTTTGATATTAAATTCTTATTTTAATCACATCATGAAATTTTTGATAGTCACATTTTTATATGGTAATGGTTTTATTGAATAATATTATGAAACAAATAAGTTGGATAATATTTTTCATTCAGATGTTAGAATTGTCAATTTTTATAAATGAATAAAGTTATATTATAATGAAAAATAACTCTTTATTAATTTATCTCCCATAAAAAAATATGTTATAAAATTTGACATCGCAGAGATAATAAAATAGTTATGGAAAAAGAAATATGTTATTTTACCATCACAGAGAGTTTTAAAATATTGTTTATGCCTCCGAAAGAAAATATTCAATGATATTGAATAAAGTGAATAATTTTTTATAAAAAAGGTATGATTTATCCTACAAATCGTAATTCATTATATTATTTTGATCAAATGGTATACATTATTTATTTTCATCATAAGTTATTAGTTTTTGGGGATTTCAATATATGGGTATTTTCCCTCTTTTTGTAGTAAATGAAGTATTTGAACAAGATTTATGTATCTTTTAATTTTACCATTTTATCTTGATAATGAAAATTTTGAATTTTTGACTCACATTATTCAATCCAGGTTAACTGAAGAGTAATATTTATTTTTATTATAAAGGATCTAGGAATAATAGATGTGGTTTTGTACAAAAGTAATTTTAAAAAAATATAAATTTGAAAAATTATCATATTCATTTTCTAGGATCATCGAATATAGTTCGTAATTCATTATTTAATGAAAATAAAAACACCAACGAAATTTTGTATTTTATTCTTAATAATCACTAAATTTCACACTTGATCACCAATAATATTGATAATATGTTTTATTTATAAAAAACATCTTATATATACATTTATTTTTATTTTTATTTTAATATATTCACCAATTATATTATGATATTAAGATTTTAATGGATTATAATTGGATTCATTTCGGAATAACCAGTATTGAATATGAAGAAGGAGTTGATTATATCATGGAATTTTCTAAACCTAATAATCAAAACATATATTTTATTTTACATCAATGGTGAGGTGTTTATATATATGAAAATAATATCCCATAGAAATCAACTATCAACTAGTTTTATGTGTTTTTAAAGATAGTAATAAATGTTGAATCTAGTATGGTGAGATAATGTAAAACTAAATAGTTAATGCTGATAAAAACTTTTCTAATGAGATAGAGGATCATATTTGTGAATAAATTCATGATGTAGGTGTTAAAAACATAAAAAACTACTGTATAATGGTTTTATATATATCTTTAAAAACCATTATTTTTAGGTTCTACTAAAGATACTATTTTATGAGTATTTATAAACATTAAAGTATGAAATGGGTGGAGTGGTACAATTTTGTATGAGTTTCATTATATTGTAATCGAGTTAATTCTAGAATCCAATGGAAATAGAGATTATAATTATTAAGTAATAAAAATATTATTCTCAATATGACATGGGTATAAAATTATACATGATCTCTTCGATGATTTGGTTTTTCATTCTATAAAATATAAATATTTACAATAGTTTCCTAAAACAGGGGAATAAATCTATAAGATATATGAAAAATTAAACATTGATTTATTATTAGTTTCTAGAAAAAAAAACATGTTTAAATCATTTTTTTTATTATAATAATTTCTTCTAATAATTATTATAATTTCTCTCTAACACATTCTTTGTTAAAAGAATCAAAAAAATAAAATATTTTTCATAAAATTTAATAATTCCTGATTCGAGGCATATATTTTTAAATTAAATTGAGAAAATGGTAATGATGGAATAAGAATAATCACATATATAATGGTAACTTACATCACCCTATTGATCCACCACATTAGAATATATTTGATTAATATTTTTATTATTTTTTATGTGATGTTTGGAATATAAAAATGGGACAGTGCATAGATAGAATGAATCCATATTGGAGCCTATGTGTCCAACATAGTTCATGTCCTATTTTATTTCCAGTTTATAACTATTTCAAACTTATATATATGTAGAAACAAGTATTATATAATGAGATTGAAGATTTTTGGAACAAAATATCTAGGGAAGAAATTATGGTTATCATTCACAGTTAATTTATAATTTGAATCTTATGTTTTATTTTGGTGTTTTATTTTTTGATACATTCAAGAAACAATAATTTCTTTTATGTGATATTATTATTCTCACCTAAAATGAATCTATATCATGTGGAAAATTATCTGCACACAATGTTAATAGACATTATTCAAGTCCAGTTTGTGAAAAAGAGACCTAATATTATCGATTGTATTATAGAAGAATAAAATTGTACTTGAGACATTAATGATTTTTTTAATTTATTATACTTATCAGAGATCAAAAAACTAATTTAACATATTATAGGAATATAATATTCCACCTTAATAATTTTTAGTCAACGAATGTTAGTATAGGTTTGAAAATATTTATTTCAGTTGTGTATAGAATTGAATTCATATGCATAAGGAAATATCTAGATTAAATAATCTATCATTATCAAAAAACCATATTGGATATTTTTAGATATAAAACTATCATTGACATTAATCATTTTGAGAAAAAAAAAATTGGCAGTTTCATTGAATCCACTTTGGAAATAAATGGGAAGACACAAATTGTCTTTCATGAAATATTTTCCATGATATAAAGGGAAATATAATTGGATTTTTCTCCCAATATAAAATTAATCATATCAAATTTACCTCTACCATGTCATACATTAAGAAATATTTAAGTGATGATATTTTTTACATTTTCTGAATATTTTTAATATACATAGTTGTTATATATATATAATTTTAGGATTTTGGTGAAATTGATGAATTTTGAATTAATTGGTGTGAAATCTCATTGTTGTCATGTATTGATGAAATAATATTTATCAGTAAAACTATGTTATATAATTATATTACCCATAGGAAATAATATCTTGAGATTATGTAACTTTATTAGAATATTTTATAGAAAATTATTCAATACATATTTGTTAGATGTGTTTTATATTTAGATATAGTGGTTCATATTGAGATTCAACTTGTTTTTGAGCTAATAATATATGGGTTTTTTGTTTACATTAGATATATTCTTTTGAATGATATATAAAATCATTTATAGGATATGATAAAAATACCTAATTACTATAGGCCTCTATTTTTAAAAATTACGTATTATAAGAGGTGATTCATTTATATACTAATTATTAGTATGATTTTATACATATTATTCTACTATTATCATGAAATATGACAGTTAATAGTGTATGTAGAGGGATTCGAGCCTTAAAAGAATGGTTAATTCCATATAATGAATTGATATAAACACATTTTAAAGTTTTGAACAACACAAAAGTTGTTATAAAATATATAACTCTGAATATTACTTACTTAATGATGAAATATATGATAATAAATGAAAATTTTCGATTATTGAGAAGAAATATGTTTTTCGATGGTTCATAAAGAATCCCATCATATATATATCAATAACAAACTCATTGAAATAGTTGATCGGGGTATCCCTTAATGTGATAATGTGGTTTTGCATTGATACAAATTGGTTTAAATTTTCAAAAAAAAATCAACATGATAGGAGTACTATACAAAAAACCTTTTGTGATGGTCATCACTAAATCACTACATCATTTGAGTGAAAATTATAAAAACCTAATTTTTTAAAGAATGACCTAATTTTGGGTTCTTGTGGATATATGGGAAATTTATTATACTTAATTTTGATTCACAATATTTAACTATTATTTGATGAAAATAATAGTAAAATGAGATATAGAAATTATGGTTTTATAACAGTTTATTTGAAAATATTTAGTCACAAATTGGAACAATTTGTCATCATAAACAATTTATGTCACCGATCCATCAAATGACATGTGGTCCATCTTGGATTAATGATAAATAATTTTCTATAGTGATGAGTATGAGTATGATGTTATGAATTAATATTATGAATAATATTTACAATATTTAAAAATGAAAAAATGACTATAATTATTACATATTACATATTGTATAAAATTAACATTTTTATGGTATATAAGAAAACGTTAATTTACCCAGTTAATAATTCACGTAAATATTTATATGTTTTTATTAATTAAAATATACATGTGTGAAAACTAGTATTTCTTAAATTATTTGATGTTTACATGTATATATTTGATTAATTATATAAATATAATGTACAATTAATTATTTTATAATCTTTTATAAAGAATTTTTTATTGAAAATCATAACAAACGTCATTATTCTTTTCGAGTTTACACATATAAAAATTATTTTATATAGCTATTATTTTTACAATTTTAATTTTTTTAATATTTGAAAATAAATTTTTATATTAAATATTTTATTTTGAATAGTTTTTTTGTTTATTAATCAAGAAATAATAATTTTATTGAAACATAAATGTCAGTGAAAAAGTTTCATAATTTTTTTTAATCAATATTTTTAAATATTCATTATTCAACTAATATAAAGTTACATATAATTTAATATCATTTTCTTATTTAAATAATCAACATATAGTTAGAGAAATATTCATCAAGGTATAATACTTTTTTATATTATTAAATATTCAGATATATAATTATTTAATGAAGTAAAATATTAATTTTCAAAAACTAATTGCAGTGATACAGATATTCCATAAAGAGAGTAGTCTTATTCTTCTTCTATATAGAAATATATTTCAAGTTTTGATAAACACATTGATACACATTTTTGAAAACTATCACATGCTCAAAGATACTAAGGAAAACATATTTATTTTGATGATGATAATAACTCAATTGGATAAAATTTAATACAATTTACTAGTTATATTAACATGAATATCCATTAAAGAATTAGCTTTTTTATCCTGAATGGAATTAAATTGAAAGGATAGAGAAATAGTATTTGTGGGAGTCTACAATTGTAATATATATCAATTTATTTATATATTTCTCATTATTAGATCATTATATATTTTAAATGTCAAATATTCAATATGTTTAATTAAAGATTAAAATCTACCATTAATAAATAAAATTAATGATGAAATTATTTCTATCATTAGTATTGGTAATATGGGAATGTTTAATAAAATTGAAAAATAATTTTTTCTGGAAGACTACAAAATGAAAACTCATGCCTCAATTATAGGTTTTCAATGATGATTCATGGATGAAATTTATCAACCAATTAAATGATAAATAATTTATGGTAAGGTAATTAATTTATATGGAAAAATTTATTATATGTGACTAATTACATAATAGTTAATTTTTTTTCTAACAGACCTCCATAAAATCTCATAAAGAGATTCAATTTATTAATGTATAGCCCTATATATTATCATGTAGAGAGTGTCATTTATGGGAGGATAAAAATATTAAAGAAAATTTAGTTTATTCTGTATATTAATAAACATTTTGTTCAGATGTTGTACAGTTGGTACCCCATATCTCCCCACTCGCCATAAAACATATTAATGAGTGAGAAAAGAAAAATGAAAATTTTCTTACAGAGAAAACTAGATAAGTAGCTAAAAAAATTATGGGAAACTATTTTTTATGTTCCATGAATACTTTTAGTTTTTAAATTAATAAAATTAATATATGATTTAAAATTTTCATTACATGATGAACTTCAATAAAAACTAACCCAAAAAACATTAATCTCTGATGATATGTCGAAAAACCTAGTTACTACTTTTAGAAAGCTTGAACACCATGACAACACAATAATATATGATACGAGTGTTAGAAATTTGATTTTTTTATAAAAGTATGAAACTAATATAAATAGAAAATTATTTCGTAAATTTTTGAATGAGTGGCCTACAATATTCCATGGGTGATTAAATTGAATTAATTATCTAGGAAATTTTTTAACGAATGATGAGACAATCACACCCTATGATTTTTTTCCAGCTAACGCAGCCATCCCAGTTCGTGATGCCCACTTGACCAACCAACTCAGATCCTACACCTGTTTATTTAAACTCATCCATATAAATTGAGTTGTATTCTCATGATCTCCCTGAACGTATTGTAAGACATAGATTCCTGAAATTTTTGGGGGACTATGTAAATAACCGACCTATATAGTTATTTAAGGTAATATTTTTAGTACATTATATTATTTATCCAACAAGTCTACTTACTTTTCCTAGAAATAGAGTTTACAGAGATTGAGATAGTGTTGGAATTTTTTTATTTGGGAAATATTGAAATCTTAATTATTTGAAATACATTATGTGCATTATTTTATAAATTTTATTTACATTCTATTGAAAAATAAATATATTTTTTTAAATTCAATTTTTATTGGAGTGTATGAAATCAAAATTTTTTGTAAAAAATTAACAAATGGTTTTTGGGCCAATAACATCAAATAATTATGAGATTTATGATATGATAAAATGATTTTCATAGGATCCTTCAACACTGTATAATATTTTTTAGTTTTGGATGATGTATGATATATTTTTAAGAGACTATCCTTTTAGCGTTTTTTTAAAAAAAATCATGTATTTGTTTATTATTGATGAGATTAACGTGCCTATTTTGATTTTTTTTCCATGTAGGTAATTTTTTCTATTTTCTTTATTTAAATAAATATGATTTTATGTGACATAATATTTTACTTGTTCAATAGGTATTTATTCATGCTTATATTATTAATGAAACCAACAGTTTTTATGGTCTTCTTGATCCACGAATAAATTTCAATGACTGTACAATATTGGAATATTTCTACAATAGTTTCATGTATATATGCGTGATTATCAAATAAAAAGATTAGGTCTGGGGTTTTTTGATTCATTGATGGGTATGAACACAATGATTATTGTGAGATAGTAATCATCATAATGTAAATAATTGTGTAATTTTTATATTTTTGAGTTAATTGGATGTTAGGAGTATTATTACTAAATAAAGGAACATTATTTTGGGTTTTCTACTTATGAGGTGTTTTTCCTAAATAATATAGAAACATGTTAGAGAAAAATGTTTTATTTCTTTTATATGATATATGTTTTAAATTGTTATATTTTGTACATGTTTTGATAGTATATATATATAAATGAAAGTCATGGAAAAAGTTTAAAAAATATCACATGCCAATAAAGCATCAAAATCCAATCCATTAAATGGAATTAATAGTTATTATATTTTAAATTCGATAATAATTGGTTATAAATAAATTTTTGTGTTATTTTATATATTCATGTTAATTTTTTAACTATACTTTAGTTATAAAAAGGGATGGGTAGATTGTGGTTATTATATTTTATGATTAATGTACAAGACATCAAAAATGAGTAAATTAAAAAAATTGATAAGGTTATTTATATTAATTATTCAACATTTTACATCAAAATATCTGGTTTTTAATTGATATAATATTCATTATTATTGAAAAGTTTCAACAATTTTACGTCCTATATGAATGGATAAATTACCCATCATTGATGTCATTTTGAATGATATTTTTTAAGAAAGTGTTGTGATTAAAATTATCTGGAATATCTATGTAACATCCCAGGTATATAAAGAATAAATAATTTTCATATTAATTAATATTTATGAATTAAATATTAATTTTAATTAAAAGGGGTTTCTACATTCGATAGCGTACTCGATACGCAATGATGAGTTTCTTTGAAAACTTACGTTGCACACTAGTAATAAAATAATATTATTTTAAATGTTAGTTTACACATAGCCGTTATACTGGAAGGAATGGATAGAAATAACTAAAATATGATTATATATGTTTTTAAATGTTTTTACATTTATCCAATAAAGGATAAAGGCTTAAAATACGAAATGAATTCAATTTTAGGCATATATACTCTAATTTTCACTAAAGGTTCACTTATCACCTTTTGATGGAGAACCGTCATTAAATATAGTTTTGATCACTCTTATACATTATTTTGGACCAAATATAACTCTTCTGTAGAATTGGGACATCAAAATTTACTTTGTGTAAATTTTTGGTATCTTTCCGATAAAGTTCATTTTTTTAAATGAATAGTGAAAATTGTTGTATTTTAATTCAAAACCTCTTTTTAATCTAATTTTTAATATGATTAGATTATATTTTTAATTGGTTTTAAAGTTAAATTAGAAAATATTTTTACCATTAAATCCAATAGTGGTCGTTGGAATTAATTTCACTTTGAAATCGGACATAAACTAGTGTCAATATTTTGATACTTATTGTTTCACAAAAACACGCTATTTGTCATGACAATGGAAATTAATTATTAAATTAATTAATTTGACTTATATGTTTTGAATTTTGTAAAATAGACTTCAATTATGAATTCAGAATATCAAATATAGCTTAGAGTGAATTTTTGGTATTTTTCTGAAAAACTTCAATTTTTGATGAATAGTTAAATCACTAAGTGGTACTTATGAAAACTGATTTTCTATTTAAAAGATATTTTACCACCTCTGTGATTTTATTTTCAAAAATCCAACATACATGGTTGTCATTAAGAAGTAAAATGTGGTTCAATGAGATTAAAATAATTTTTTTGGTGAATAGTAACTTATTAAGTTTTTAATCGCGATTAGTGGTAATTAGTGTAGTTTAAGGTAAAAATAATGTTTTAATAATATGAGATGACCTAGAAACATGTCCTACCCTCATTGGATATGTCATGGCCGAGCAATAAAAGCCATGGGTCAACTTGGGGACCCCATGGAGCCACTTTGGTTGGAAAATGACATAAATACCTTTTATTTAATGTTAATGTAAAAAATGGCACAAACATGACATGTTTTACTAAAACAATTTTTAAATGGGGTTATACAAGTCAGAATTTTGATTATAAATAGTAATTGGAATGAAAAAAAGATTTCCTAGATCATATTATTTTTTTATAATTTTTAGACATTAAATAAATTAAATTATTTATGACATAATAATGATGCAGCGATGACATCAATATTTGACGATTTAAATAAAATAGAAAGATAATGTAAAATCTATGAACTAAAAATGTCCAAAACTTATTGGATGGGTGGATTTCGAACCCTTATCACCTTATCCACGAATTATATCAATTTGGGACCTTTTAAAACCGAAACAAATTTTCAAATAAAATAATAGTTTCATGGTTTCCAAAAGTGCCCCTCCTCTCCTCTTATAAAAGGCCCCCACCTCTACCTCATTTCACACACTCCTCAAGCCGTTGGCTCGGACAAAACATTCCCATTTACTCTCTCCACATCCCTCTCCTCATCCTAGAGGATTCCCGTTGGGCATAATCCTTTCAAAGGAAGCCTTTAGGCTAAAATCAAAAGGGGTCACACTTTTAAAGGTAATTCATTCTCTCATGTTCATTTGTTTTATTTTGCTTCTCCAACCCCCTAAACCCTTTGTATTTACTTATTTTGTAACAACACCAGTATATTCAATATACTAGGATGTTTTTATAAGATTAATTCTAGCTACACTCTCACACAACTACATCAAATGGTTAAAGAACATACGGTTTCCGTGGATGGAGAAATTCTGCCTCCTGAAACGATGATTGTTCAATACTCATTTAACACCTTCAAAGGAGGACATTATGATTTCACTATTTTTATATATGATATATAATATGTTTATTATTTCCTTAAGCTTCTGTATTTTTCATTTATGGCATACCACTATTGTTTCCATTATGGGTAAACACGATATCTTCATTTTAGGAAGTGCGGACTACCGCCCCCTGAAAGTGATTTGATTCGTCAATACCATATGTGGGATGTGTAAAGGATAAAGTTAATGATATTATATATGTTATTATACTGGAATTATAATATACTCTTATATCATTATGATTCCATTCCATTAAATACGAAATAGAAATGGAAGTGGCGTTCATGCGTACATACGACTTACCGTCTCCATGAACGGTGCATTTAATTTTTTACCTCTGAATGTGATGTAATATTATAAATACATGTATATTCTGAATATATATGATATATATGTTATCCAAATCATTAATATCATTCTGGATATAACGAACCTTTGACCAAATTAACAACATGTAAGTGTAAGAAGTCTATTTTTGACTTAAGAACCAAATACCGACAAAATGAACATTATTAACTTAAATGATTACATGATGTTCATAACATGGTATAAAAGGAATAATGAACTTGAAAAAGGTTCTTAAGCAATTATATATTAACTCAAGTTTATTATTCAGGAGATTAAAGAACGGTCGGGTCAAGTCGGATACGAGGTAAGGGACTTCGTCTCAATCTCCTTTCATTGAGGCATATTTCGTTTTATACACAACTTTATTTTATATGGTGTATAAACTCCTTTGACTTTTACTTTTATAAAAAGGAATATTTTTCTACGAAGCGTTTTACTAAACGAAAAAAAGAAATTTTTTTTTAACGTTTGCGGTGACAACGACATTTTCCGCCGCCGCGAGTATTATTTGGTCTTTGGCTTCCTCAACAAGCTGTAATGTTTTTAAAATAAAATAAATACAATATACTCTTTTATGTATTTTGGTATTGAAAATGGTTTTGATAAAGGATTCTATTATGATATATTGTGATGTGGAAATGTTATCATTCCTTTATATTGGTTTTATGTTTTATGATTTTATATTGGTACTTGGAAATTTTAACGGGTGGTTATGTTATAAACCATATGACGGGTGGTACCGTGAATACCAGGACGGGTGGTTACGTTATAACCTCCAATGCATTGGGTATGGAAGTCGGCTGTATGGTTATTCCATTAAGTATGTATGGAAATTGGCCGTATGGCTATTCCATTAAGTGATATGTGTGGAAGTTGACCGTATGGTTATTCCACTTAAGTATGTTAATGTCCCAAGTTACCTTTATATATGATATGTGTTCTTTATATGGGTTTTATGGTAAACCTTTGGTTACAAAAAGGTAAGTAATGATACTTTATTCAGTGAAGAGTTTTTACTACTTTATGAAGGTGAAGGTGTTACTTTGATAGAGTATACATGATTTACTTGATGTTTGAAAAAGTAACAGCTTTCATTCTTTGTGTATCCCTTACTGAGCTTTTTATGCTCACCCCAAGTTTTTCGAAATGTTTTTCATAGGACTTAAAGTAGAATAAGGTCATGGATGGGATCAAGTGAATGCCACGCTATATAAAACATGGAACTATACATGTTTCTTTTTTAGAGTTTTTTTTATTATGGAAACTTAGTAGAAGTGTCTACTTTGTAAACTTTTGAGATGTAATAGTTATTTCCTAATTCTCTAAAACTCTAAACCTGAAAAGATCCTCAATGTGAATTATTCATTTAATTCAATATTAAGTAAGGTTCAAGGCTGGGGCTTTATAGTTGGTATCAAAGGTCGGTTTAGATAACTTTAGGAGTTAGAATTATATTAAATGATTATCTAAAAATATTTTTTTATGGTAAAATTGAAGTGATATAGCATTTGAATATTACCATGTTGCTTCATCTAAGACATGTTTGTTCAGAATGGTTTTCCACAGAGGAAACAAGGAAGGAGTACTAGAAAGGCATACATAAGGAAATAACCTTCCGAATCAGCATCCTTAGATGGTCGGAATTGGAACTGAACAGTTTGTTGCAGAGATGGCATAGTTGACTCAGGCTATAAATGGTGGTGGTATCCATGCATGAGATCAGCCAGATCAACCGCAGAGGAACATGTTAGTGGTGGAACATTTCCTGAGGCAACATCCCCCATCATTAAGAGGATCATCTGACCCTGTGTTAGTTGAAGGGTGGATTAAAGAACTGGATAAGATTTTCGATGTCATGGGGTGTTCAGAAAATCAAAAGGTTAGTCTTGCTATTTATCGTTTGGAGGGTGAAGCAGATCAGTGGTTGTCGATGGTTAAAAATATCAGGGACGCTGATGAGATTGATGCTCTCGACTGGGATTAATTCAAAGGTATGTTTCTTGAGAAGTATTTTCCTAAGGCTGTTCGACTTAGAATGGAAAATCAATTCTTGGAATTGAGGCAAGAGGAAGACTCAGTGGCTACCTATGAAGAAAGGTTCACTCGATTGGCAAGGTATGCTCCAAATTTTATCCGAGACCATGATAGTAAAATCAAACGTTTTTACTCAGGATTAAAGCCAAAATATCGAAGGGCATTAGCTTCTTGTGAGTTTAAAAGTTATGATAATCTTGTTCAATGTGCTGAGAAGGTGGAAATGGAGTTTGCCGATGACCAAGTGTTCTATAACACCCAACAGAAGAAGAGACCGAGGTGGAAGGAGAAAGGTAAGAATTCTTCAAAAAAGTTTGATGGTAAGAAAACTAAGTTTCCAGTCTGTGATAAATGTGGAAAAAGGCATGCTGGGGAATGTCTTCTGAATTCTGGAAAGTGCTACTGATGTGGTAAGATGGGACATAAGGCTCGTGATTGCACTGAAAAGGATCAAGGTGAAGGTAAGACCAAATTTGATTTACAGTTAGTGAAATGTTATAAGTGCAATGAGATGGGTCACTATGAAAACGAGTGTCCGAAAAAGAGCTTGAGTGATGGGAAGCAGTTAGACTACAATTAGAAAGGGGTGGTGAAATCCTTTGCAACTACTTTAGCAGATGTTGGGCCATCGAATTAAGTAGTATCAGGAGTTAAAAAGAAGATTGGTGAATGCTCCAGTTTTGCACTACCTTCCAGGAATGGTGAGTTTGTTATATACAGTGATGCTACATTGAAAGGACTTGGTTGTGTTCTAATGCAGAATGATAAGGTAATTGCTTATGCTTCACGACAGTTGAAAACTCATGAGGTAAATTACCCTACACAGGATTTGGAATTAGCTGCTGTTGTTTTTGCTTTAAAAATTTGGAGGCATCATTTGTATGGAGTAAAGTGTGAAATATATACTGATCACAAAAGTTTAAAGTATATATTCACTCAGAAAGAGTTAAACATGAGACAAAGGAGATGGCTAGAATTAATCAAGGATTATGATTGTACAATTCATTACCATCCGGGAAAAGCAAATAAAGTGGCTAATGCTTTAAGTCGAAAAAGTAATGATTCATTAGAAATGTTGTGTTTGGAACGTGATCCTTTGGTTAAGGATTTGATGAACTTTGGAATAGAAGTTATTGGTGAAGGAAGTCCTTCTGTTTTGTTTCAGCTATCAGTGAGATCTTCTCTATCATGCAGAATCAAGCAAGCACAGAAGCAAGACGGTGAGTTGCAGAGAAAGGTAGAGCTGGTTCAGAAAGGTAAGTTGCCTAAATTCAACATTGATAATGATTGTGTTTTGAGGTTTGGGAAGAGATTATGTGTGCCTTGTGATTCACAGTTGAAGAATGAGTTGTTGTGTGGGGCACATAGTTCCCCGTTTTCAGTTCATCCAGGCAGTACTAAGATGTACAGATATCTGCAGGAGTATTACTGGTGGGATGGAATGAAAAGAGATATTGCTGATTTTACTATGAAGTGTTTGAATTGTCTGCAGGTTAAAGCAGAGAGGCAGTTACCTAAAGGGATGCTTCAGCCTTTACCAGTGCCAGAGTGGAAATGGGAAAACATATCCATGGACTTTGTTGTGGGAGTACAGAAGACATCTCGAGGTAATAATGCAATCTGGGTTATTATTGATCGCTTGACCAAATCTGCTCATTTCCTTGCTATACGAGATACTTTCTCTCTAGATCAACTTTCCCGTTTGTATCTTAAAGAGATAGTCAGGTCACATGGAGTTCCTCTCTCCATTGTATCTGACCGTGATCCCAAGTTCACTTCTAAATTTTGGAAAGGCCTTCAGAAGTCGTTGGGTACTGAATTAAATTTTAGTACAACTTTCCATCATCAATCAGATGGGCAGTCAAGATGAACAAATCCGACATTGGAGGATATTCTACGAGCTTGCTCGATGGATTATCAAGGAATTTGGGACAAACATCTTTCTTTGGTTGAATTTTCATATAATAATAGTTTTCATTCTAGTATACAGATGGCACCATTTCAGGCATTATATGGGAAGTGGTGTCAAACTCCAGCTTTCTGGCATGAAGTGGGTGAAAGGAAGTTGATGGGACCAGAATTGGTAGAAGAGATGGCAGAAAAGGTTCAGTTGATTCAGAAACACATGAGAATAGCTCAGAGCAGGCAGAAGAGTTATGCGGATAACCGGAGGAAGGATCTATCTTTCGAGGTAGGTGATCATGTTTTTCTCAAGGTTTCTCCATGGAAAAGTGTGATGAGATTTGGTAAGAAAGGGAAGCTGAGTCCAAGGTTCATTGGACCATATGAAATTCTGGAGAAAGTTGGATCAGGTGCTTACCGAGTGGCTTTACCTCCGTGTTTATCTCAGGTACACAATGTTTTTCATGTTTCAATGTTGAGGAAGTATATGCCAGATCCATCTCATGTTTTGAGTCCAGAGGTAGTTTAGCTGGAAGAGAACCTATCTTATGAAGAACAACCAGTCCATATTTTTGACCACAGGGAGCAGGTGTTACAGAATAAGGTGATTCATCAGGTAAAGGTTTTGTGTAAAAACCATGTGAATGAAGAGGCAACGTGGGAATCTGAAAATTCTATGAGGGATAAATACCCCCACTTATTTTGATAAGTGAATAAAATTGCGAGGACGCAATTCCCAAAAGGGGGGAAGGATGTAACATCCCAGGTAAATAAAGAATAAAGAATTTTCATATTAATTAATATTTACGAATTAAATATTAATTTTAATTAAAAGGGGTTTCTACATTCGATAGCGTACTCGATACGCAACGATGAGTTTCTTTGAAAACGTACGTTGCACACTAGTAAAAAAATAATATTATTTTAAATGTTAGTTTACACGTAGCTGTTGTACTGGCAGGAATGGATAGAAATCACTAAAATATGATTATATATGTTTTAAAATGTTTTTACATTTATCCAATAAAGGATAAAGGCTTAAAATACGAAAGGAATTCAATTTTAGGCATATATACTCTAATTTTCACAAAAGGTTCACGTATCACCTTTTGATGGAAAATCGTCATTAAATATAGTTTTGATCACTCTTATACATTATTTTGGACCAAATATAACTCTTCTTTAGAATCGGGACATCAAAATTTACTTTGTGTAAATTTTTGGTATCTTTCTGATAAAGTTCATTTTTTTAAATGAATAGTGAAAATTGTTGTATTTTAATTCAAAACCTCTTTTTAATCTAATTTTTAATATTATTAGATTATCTTTTTAGTTGGTTTTAACGTTAAATTAGAAAATATTTTTACCATTAAATCCAATAGTGGTCGATGGAATTAATTTCACTTTGAAATCGGACATAAACTAGTGTCAATCTTTTGATACTTATTGTTTCACAAAAACACGCTATTTGTCATGACAGCGGGAATTAATTATTAAATTAATTAATTTGACTTAAATGTTATGAATTTTTTAAAATAGACTTCATTTTTGAATTCGAAATATCAAATATAGATTAGGGTGAAATTTTGGTATTTTTCTGAAAAACTTCAATTTTTGATGAATAGTTAAATCACTAAGTGGTACTTATGAAAACTGATTTTCCATTTACATGATATTTTACCGCCTCTGTGATTTGATTTTCAAAAATCCGACATACATGGTTGTCATTAAGAAGTAAAATGTGGTTCAATGATATTAAAATAATTTTTTGGTGAATAGTAACTTATTAGGTTTTTAATCGCGATTAGTGGTAATTAGTGTAGTTTAAGGTAAAAATAATGTTTTAATAATATGAGATGACCTAGAAACATGTCCTACCCTCATTGGATATGTCATGGCCGACCAAGAAAATCCATGGGTCAACTTGGGGACCCCATGGAGCCACTTTGGTTGGAAAATGACATAAATACCTTTTATTTAATGTTAATGTAAAAAATTGCACAAACATGACATAGTTTACTAAAACAATTTTTAAATGGGGTTATACAAGTCGGGGGTTTTATTATAAATAGTCACTGGAAATATAAAAAGATTTCCTACATCATAGTATTTTTTTATAATTTTTAGACATTACATAAATTAAATTATTTATGACATAATAATGATGCAGTGATGACATCATTATTTGACGATTTAAATAAAATAGAAAGATAATGTAAAATCTATGAACTACACATGTCCAAAACTTATTGTATGGATGGCTTTCGAACCCTTATCACCTTATCCATGAATTATATCAATGTGGGACCTTTTAAAACCGAAAAACATTTTCAAATAAAATAATAGTTTCATGGTTTCCAAAAGTGCCCCTCCTCTCCTCTTATAAAAGGCCCCCACCTCTACCTCATTTCACAAACTCCTCAAGCCATCGGCTCGTCCAAAACCTTCCCATTTACTCTCTCCACATCCCTCTCCTCATCCTATAGGATTCCGTTTGGGAAGAATCCTTTCAAAGGAAGCCTTTAGGCTCAAATCAAAAGGGGTTACACTTTTAAAGGTAATTCATTCTCTCATGTTCATTTGTTTTATTTTGCTTCTCCAACCCCCTAAACTCTTTTTATTTACTTATTTTGTAACAACACCAGTATCTTCGATATACTAGGATGTTTTTATAAGATTTATTCGAGCTACACTCTCACACAACTACATCAAATGGTTAATGAACATACGGTTTCCGTGGATGGCGAAATTCTGCCTCCCGAAACGATGATTGTTCAATACTCATTTAACACCTTCAAAGGTGGCCATTATTATGTCACTATTTTTATATATGATATAAAATATTTTTATTCTTTCCTTAAGCTTCTGTATTTTTCATTTATGGAATACCACTATTGTTTCCATTATGGGTAAACATGATATCTTCATTTTAGGAAGTGCGGACTACCGCCCCCTGAAAGTGATTTGATTCGTCAATACCATATGTGGGATGTGTAAAGGATAAAGTTAATGATATAATATATTTTATTATACTGGAATTATAATATACTCTTATATCATTACTATTCCATTCCATAAAATACAAAATTGAAATGGAAGTGGCGTTCATGCGTACGTACGGCTTACCGTCTCCATGAACGGTGCATTTAATTTCTTATCTCTGAATGTGATGTAATATTATAAATACATGAATATGATTAATATATATGATATATATGTTATCCAAATAATTAAAATCATTCTGGATATAACGAACCATTGACCAAATTAACCACATGTAAGTGTAAGAAGTCTATTTTTGACTTAATAACCAAATACCGACAAAATGAACATTATTAACTTAAATGATTACATGATGTTCATAACATGGTATAAAAGGAATAATGAACTTGAAAAAGGTTCTTAAGCAAGTAGATATTAACTCAAGTTTATTATTCAGGAGATTAAAGAACGGTCGGGTCAAGTCGGATACGAGGTAAGTGACTTCGTCTCAATCTCCTTTCATTGAGGCAAATTTCGTTTTATACACAACTTTATTTTATACGGTGTATAAACTCCTTTGACTTTTACTTTTATACAAAAGGAATATTTTTCTACGAAGCGTTTTAATAAACGAAAAAGAGGAATGTTTTTTTAACGTACGTGGTGACAATGACCTTTTCCGCCGCCGCGAGTATTATTTGGTCTTTGGCTTCCTCAACAAGCCGTAATGTTTTTAAAATAAAATAAATACCATATACTCTTTTATGTATTTTGGTATTGAAAATGGTTTTGATAAAGGATTCTATTATGATATATTGTGATGTGGAAATGTTATCATTCCTTTATATTGGTTTTATGTTTTATGATTTTATATTGGTACTTGGACATTTTAACGGGTGGTTACGTTATAAACCATATGACGGGTGGTGCCGTGAATACCAGGACGGGTGGTTACGTTATAACCACCAATGCATTGGGTATGGAAGTCGGCCGTATGGCTATTACATTAAGTATGTATGGAAATTTGCTATATGGCTATTCCATTAAGTGATATGTGTGGAAGTCGACCGTATGGTTATTACACTTAAGTATGTTTATGTCCCAAGTTACCTCTATATATGCTATGTGTTATTTATATGGGGTTTATGGTAACCCTTTGGTTACAAAAAGGTATGTAATGATACTTTATTCAATGAAGAGTTTTTACTACTTCATGAAGGCGAAGGTATTACTTTGATAGAGTATACATGTTTTACTTGATGTTTGAAAAAGTAATAGCTTTCATTCTTTGTGTGTCCCTTACTGAGCTTTTTATGCTCACCCCAAGTTTTTCGAAATGTTTTTCAAAGGACATAAAGTGGAATAAGGTCAGGGATGGGATCAAGGGAATGCCACACTATATAAAACATGGAACTATACATGTTTCTTTTTAAGAGTTTTTTTTATTATGGAAACTTAGTAGAAGTGTCTACTTTGTAATCTTTTGAGATGTAATAGTTATGTCCTAATTCTCTAAAACTCTAAACCTGAAAAGATCCTCAATGTGAATTATTCATTTAATTCAATATTTAGTAAGGTTTAAGGCTGGGGACTTATAATCTATTTTAATTAAAGATACATATATGAGTATTTATAACAATTATAGTTTTCTATATGTTGTTGTTTTTTTGTTTTTAAGGGTTTATTCATTTCATTACATTAGTTTATTAGGTGGCATAAAAAATTATTTTAGAAAATTTTTCAAAATTTTATATTGTTTTTTATAATTTATTTATTCTTATTTAATATTTTTTATATATTTTTTGATAATTGATCCATGAAAAAACATGTCATGCAAAACGTTTTAAAATGATCTATTATCGATAGTGAATATAAATAAAATAAACTACATGAAATTATATGTAAATATATTTTATTATTATAAAATAAATGTTCTAACTTATATATATATATATATATTGGTTTTTTTATTGAAATTATTGAATCATAACCTTAGTATCAAAATCAGAAAATGAATAATGGAAGATAATCTTTTAAATATTCATGTTTGAGGTAATCTAAATTTGGTGGACTACTGAATTTGATAAGGATAGTAATATTAATTATTCTAGGCTTTATATCAAAATGTTATGTTTATCTATAAAATAAAATTTATAGTTATTATATAATTTCAATTACATCAAGCTGTATACAAATAATGTACTCACTCATCTTCAAAAAAATTTCAAACTATTTTTTAAGTTTGTTTATAACTATAATTATAACTTATGTGTCTTTTATTTAATGATTCAGAAATTAGATATTAGAAAACGTTTTTTATTAATGTATCATTATTTTGAGATTTTATATTGTTTTTTTAATATAAAAGACATTTTAATGATTTTTTTTATTTTTAAATTAGCATGTATATATATTTTTTAATTTATCATTAATACATGGGTAATTAAAAAATCAGTTTTTACATAACATGTAACTATTTTGTATGACTTCTAGGATTAAGAAGTTTTAGTTATGTGTATTAATTAAATTTAATGAAATTGGTATTTATACCGACTAGTTTTTCTTTTATAAGGTATATTGTGTTTGATTTTACAGGGTTGTACATTACATTAGGTTAGTATATTAGGATGAGAACATAAATATTTTCTAAAATTGTTGAACATGTATGTTTAATATTTTTTATAATTTCTTCTTTATTAATTATTATTTTACATACGAATTTTGATAATTAATATATGAAAAATCATGTTTTGTAAAAGATGTAACAATGACCTATTGTTGATAAATAATCTAAATAAAATCATCGTGGTGAAATTATTAGTAAACCTGTTTTGTATTAGATAATATATATTTTTATTATAAATATATATGTGTGTGTGTGTGTTTATGTTTATGAAAATGTTTTCTTACTATAGTGTCATCATTAAAATGGAATGGCAGGATGCAATTGTGTTTTTTTATTCATGATCGAGATAATCAAAATTAGTAGGATGACTATATTTTAGATTGTTAATTATATTAATTATTTTATGGTTTTATCAAAATATTATATATTTTAATAATATAAAAACAATTGTTATTTTAGATTATCAATGTGGTTGATTCACATAAAAATCGATAAAATTACTATCATCACAGTATATCTTCCAACTGGAACCACCACTATAAACTGAGAATGTGTACTTCTAATGTTTAATATTTTGATTGATTAGAGTCCATGTAATGCTTAATGGAATTTATTTTATTATTATTACAATAATATTAATTTTTCTAATTTATATATTTAAATAATGTATCTAAATGTTTAGATTCTTTCTTTGTCTTCATCATGGTATGAATTTTTCCTTCAATGTTCTTTCTACTCCTATTTAAAATTAACTAATCATGAAATTATTTTTCTCAATAATTTTATGTTGAATTTTTTTTCCATTAATTTACAATGTAAGTTTTTTAATGGTATAAACAATCTTTAGGTGATGTAGTATTAATTTTTCTTGTTTTCTCTCATATTTAATTTTTTTTATCCTCAATGGTTTTTCATTTTTTTGTAATATTATATATGGATTTATGAATCAATGATCTTATACCCATCCATATACTATTATCCTTGTATTAATCCCTATTTTCATTCAATATGAGTTTTCTAATTAGAATTTAATCATTCCATCATTAGTTTGGGATTAATGTTTTATGTTTATTAATATTGTTGCGAATTATTGGAATCATGTTTGAAACGGTTATAAGTAATTATGATTATAAAAATAGAGGCACTAGAAATCATGAGTTGTCTAAATTTGTTATGGTTCTTCAATTTTTATTCATATAGACAAAACTATGAAATTATATTGATGTTTTTATTAAGAAAATTTACATATTTCGAGATAAAAAATGATAAAATTTTCTCTAGTATTTCATTTTGAAAATAAATTTAAAAGAGTTGAAGATTATTTTATCCAAATTGACAAGATAGTATTTGAATTTATAAAAATATCATCATAATATATAAAACATGTTTGTTTGTAGTAAAATTGATTTTGTTAAATATAAATATGTTTTTAATTTATTCATTATAAAACCAACTAGAATGGATGAATTTCATTGAATATTATGTTATTTTAATTTATTTTAAATTCTAATATGTTTCTTGATGTGTTTAGAGTTTTTTTTCAAGTTTTTAGTAAAATTTTACATTTCCAAACAAAATGTGTTTAAAAACCGATTCTTTTGTTATAACAACTGTTTAATTTCCATTAATTTACTATTTCAATGGAATTTTTTACGTTTTCAAAGATCAATTTAGATTTTTTAAAACTTGTTGATTTAATAATTAATTCCAAAATATAAATAAAAGAAATTATACTTTATAATTTTTTTTTGGTTAGGTTAAATTAATATATATTTTTGTGGTATAGTTCTATTTGGTTGATTGAGTTTACATTTTTCAGTTTATTTACTTTTATTCCTTAGTAATTTGGTCTTATAAATCAAACTAATGATCTCCTATATATTTTTAAGGATAATAAATAATTATTACATGAGAAATTATCAGGTATGTGTTTTTTATTATAGATTAAAAATCAATTATTTAGAGATATTTTTTTATTTTTATTATTAAATTATATTTTTTAATATGTATTTTACTATTGTATATGATTTATTATGTATATTCTATTATGTATTATATTTTTTAGATATTTTATGGGCATTTAATTTAATGTGTTTTTTCTAAAAATATCATGTTTCTAAGTTTTTTTGTAAAATCCAATATAAAATCAATATTAATGTTTATTAAACTCCAATTTATATAAAAAATACACATTTAATTTACACCATGGAAAATATTTTATGAAATTAAAAGCCAATTTTTACCATTAAACAATGATGAAAGTCACATTCAATCAAATTAACTGTCGGTTTATGGTTGAACCTGATGTTTGAAATAGTATGATAATTTTTCCAGATAACAAATAATGTGATTGTTTATTTTCAGTTTTTTAGTAAAAAATGATGTTTAAATTTACCTGAAATATTTTCTACATTTGATTTATAATAAATATGATTTGGAAGTACCCATTATATCCTCTTTTATTTAATGTTTAAATTTGATTTTTATTAATGCAGATGTTAGTTTTATGAATTATAACATCTCATGATTAAAAATTAGTTAAAAATAGACATAAATGTTTTAAAATATGTGATGTGAAAATATTTGCATACTCTATTATGAGAGTTATGTATGGTTTTAAGGTTATACACTAGGATTTTGTTCTTTATATTAGTAGTTCTTCGTATAATAATTTTCCTTTAGTCGGGTTTTCTTGTCACAATATATATTAGGCCTCGATCAAAATAGATCCCATTTAGTCTTTGTGTGGGTGGCGATGGAGATATTCCATGTCCTGGTTAGTATCGGTAAACAATAATTAGGAGGGTGGAGTCGTGGTTAGGATAAAAGAAAGATGGTTCAGTTTATCTAGAAGAGAATGAATATGGAACAGAGTCATCAAAAATCTAAATTGAACCCTTATCACTGGTCGTATGATATTGAGGTTGGTGATCAATTGATTCTGATGGATTCATATAGCATGGTGAAAATTCAGTAGGAAAATAAAGGTAAGTTAGTACAAAAAAATTTAGGCCCCTTTGTGATCATTTGATTATTAGGAAATATGGACAATAAGTCAGACATATCATCTTGGTCGACCACTATCCACAACATGTTTCATGTTTCTTAGTTGAGGAGTTAACAACTAGATCCATCCCATGTGATTGAATGGGATGATTTAAATTATGATACCAATATAAAAATCATTGAGCAATGAGTATAAATTATGTATCACTGAGAGATGAAGGTGTATAGTATAACGATTATTTCGGTCTCTTTACTTGGTAGTGTAGAAGGGATAGTCGTGTGAGAGGGGGGTATAAATTTTCAATGAGGTAATAGTGGAATACAATTTTTTTTTGATTCTGGGATCCTGAGAACATACTTAGGATACAAATAATTTATGATGGTGATATCATAACACCTCTTTACCATCCTGTAGGTATGCTTTGACTATTGTTTTGGTTTCTTTATTTGTTTTGGTGCATTGAAAGATTCCCAGGAATAGAGATGATTTACTAGGGAATATAAACAAGTTTCATTGAATGTATAATGGTTTTTATTAATGGAGTTCAAGTATAAATGTGTATATTTATTTACTATTTTCTTTTTATGATCCACAATCGTTAATTATTGGTTTATAAAATATATGTAAAAATCAGGGCTAAGTAAAAAATGTTGGATACATTTACATCGTGGATGGGTTAAACAATGTGATCTATTATAGGGAGGATTATATTAGTCTCTTGTAGAGCATGAAATGTTTATAGGCTATGAAACCATTATTTATCAAGAAAAAATATACAAATAACAAATTTAATATATGGAGACTTCTTTTTAAATATGTTTTTAATTAATGAGATTGGATTCCATAAAAGGGATACATGAAATGAATTCATTGGGTCAATTAGTTTTTAAAGTGACACATACGTTGATATTTTTTTATTTGTTGATATTTCATACCTATCATCCCCTATGGTGATTTTGGGTCATTTCCCTCCTATATTTCTTCAATATGTTTTTGAATATTTGGAGGGTTTCACCACACATCTTTAGTAAGTATTATTTATATTTCATAATTTTCTTTAGTCATGGTGAAACCATTGAATTCCTTTTTTATTTCAACTTCCTGATTTATTATTGTTTTCTATCAATCAATTGTGACTTATTTTCATTCCGTTTATATGGAGGGTGGATACATGGTTGTTCAATCACTTTTGTTGAATGAATATTACTTTACCTCGTTCTTAAGGTAGATTTATCTATGATAATGTTTATAAATTATTTTTCTCTATATGATCTTGTTGATCCCTTAGAATTTTTCATTAATGTATATTTTATGTAGGGTAAAAATGTTTTTTTATAAAGGTGATAATGGATTTTAGAAATGGTTTTGTACAAACATATCACATTGGGATCCTTGGTAAATTTGGAAATGGATATTTTTTACCATAGTTTCTGGGGAACTTCTAGGGGTTACATTTGTGATATCTAAATATTGTGGAAGGACGTGATATTGGTTGGAACCAAATCTTTCCTAGTTTATGATTCTTTTATGCATGGTATGTTTTCACATATGCATGAACCCAAATAGTGTGATTTTTTGTCTATGACTAGATTATCACATGATGGTTTATTTCATGGATATTTTCATACATGATTAAATTATCTATTTTTATTTTATAGATAATATATTCATGGATTTGGTAAATATAGTATGAATTTATTAAAAGGAAATGATTGTTTATAAATTATTAATTTATGATAATTTATTATATACTCGATTATTTTAAAATCTAATTCTTTTGAGTTATTGATGTTATAACATTTATATATTCCATGGTGATATTCTATTGAGACCAATGTTCATACCATAAAATTTTCATTGGGAAATTTTAAACCATGTTTTTCAAGACTTGGAAAACTATAAGGGCATCACATAGAATTATGGGTTCTCTTTTAATCTATCACCTTTATAGTTGGATGTATTGATGGTGATGGATGGTCACATGGAGTCTTTTTTTTTTGATTGGTATGAATTATCTTTCTCGATTTTCTTGTGTGTATTGACATTGTATGTCACATAGTTATTTCACAAATTATTTCATGTAGTACATTGTCGTTTCATTGGTTTTACACTATACTTATGGTGATTTTATATATCTCACCATTTTCTAGACCACCATGGGTGTATTTTTTAGTTAAATAGGGATGGTTCAATACTTTAATAATTTTCAGAAATGGAATTTTGATGTTGTAGGATTTCATATGTTTATTTTATGTCGTATGTTTAAGAATCCATTAATTTGTCAATGGGTTGTATATGTTTTAATTATGGCTGATGTTCAGATGATACATATCTATGCAAGATGATGGGTACAATCCCATATTTCTCCCAATGCATTGGTTAGGTTTATTTTTCTTAATATATTAAAGAACGGAAAAAATATATTTTTTCAAACATGCGTGGGAATAATGGGTTTTCTTTTATTTTCATTCATGAGCATAATGTGTTTTCACATATAGGATTTGGAATTATTAATTTACTCACACATGATTTCCGATTATTATAATTAATTCACATTAAAAAATTATCGAGTAATTCTCATTTTACAATATATATTTCATTTTCATTAAATTCCATGATTTCATGATAATACTTATTTATAATGTATTCAAAAATTGTACATGGTTCACAAATTATTTATGATTATTGTTATGTGTTTTGAGCCATGTTAATAGTTGTATGATTAATTAACAGACATTGTAAGATATTATGTTTCACCGATTATCATTGATGGTATTATGATATTTTATTAATATATTTATGCCCTCCTCATATTATCCTTCATTCAAATTATCTATTCCTCTGTGATATGTCGTTCCCCTAAATGAGTTTCTAAGATAACTGTTTTATATCTTTCCAATCCCTTAGATAAGATGTTGATTATATCATGAGAGGTGTATATAAATGTTAAAGAGGAGAATAATTTCAGATAATTTTTTACAATTGTTTTAATAAAATCAGATAAAATTTTTCAAACATCCAAGGAACTAATCACATCATCCCTTACATTGAGAAAATATTTTTAGATTAATAATTGAAATCTTATCATTAATATAATATATAAGACATAATTTTTTTCTATTAATATAGTCATTAATTGATTAATTTCTATTTATTTCTTGGAGATTACATTATTTTTTTGGAGATAATTTTTGCTACCTTTTGAGTTAGGAATAATACCTTATTTAAAAAATAAGTGTTGAGTAAAATTATACAATGATATTATAATATATATTTCCAGTCTTGAGTAAGTGGTTTTGATATAAATGTTTCCATTTCTAAATACAAGAATGTGTATGGTTCAACAAAATAGATTCACCATGGGATAAGGACCCTAAAAATTGATGGTTTAGCATTGACTAGATCATCACACTTTAAGAGGAACATATATCCGCCAATAACTATCCTTATACCTTCCGAACGTCCCTTAGAACATCTTATTGGATATTATCTAATCATAATGCCAAACTATGTTGAATTTAGGTTTAAACATATTTATGATATAACAAACCAAAATATTCATAAATAAATATCACATATTAATAGATGAATATTAAATACATAACATAATTATCCTAAATAAGGATCATTTCTTTCTGATTCTATTGAAAACATGGATAAATAAACAATTTCTTGAAAGTTGATCTATATCATCTCGCACTATCAAAGAAAATATATTTCTTCATAACCTTGGGAAAGTAATATTTAGAAAGATTGATCACATATTCTCATTTAGATTTAATAAGATATATATCAATATAACATGAGCATAAGGGTATAATTACATGAGAATAAAATTATAAAATAAAACCCTATAACCATAGATCATATTCATGATTTATAGAATAAATTTTAGATATTCATAAGACATAAATAATAATAAAAGAATAAAACATGATCCATGATATCATAACTTGTGAATAAGACCTCTATAGTCAGATTAAATATAAGTACTAGAAATATTAAGTCATTTCTAACCACCAAGATATTCATAACATGGTATGATTAGTTTAACCACCCATTACAATTTTCAAGATTAAGATGACCTACCACAGGCCCTCATTCACGGATTTGATAACCTCCCATTTACCTAATTTTGGGATTTTTAAAATATGTAATGTACCCCTTTCATGATTTGGGTAAACTACAGTGTACCATTTATGCTCATACAACATTAATTATAACACGATGCATTAAAGTGATTTATAATTATGGTCCCACCAATAATATAATAAAATATATATACATTATATTCATATGATAATAAAAAATTTATTATATAAGAACCCATGAATATAAATAGGTTATATAAACCGTTCAATATAGAATAAATCATTAATATAATCAAACCTGAATAAACTTTTCTCATTTCATTATATCATAACATGTGGAAAAGGAATGGGTTTCATAAATATATTTTCTACATAGATATAAATGACATAGATAAATAATAAGTATGATTTAATTGGTTCATATACCTATTAATTGTTATGTAATATAAATGGATGTTATATTAGATTTAAATGATTTTTGAAACATAACTTGTAACAATTATTAAGGAAAAAACATTAAAATTTTTAAATATCTTATTAAATATATATAAATTTACCAAAAATCAAGGAATATTTTTTGAAATTATCCATGCAAATATATAATAGATTCAATAAATAATTTAGTGTTCATCATTGGAGAGAAATTTTATTCCTTACAAACATGTCAAAATAATGTTTTCTTTAACATTTTCTATATATTTCACAAAAATATTTAATCAAATTATGATAAAAGTAATCATTTTAAACCATTTATTAAAAATTAATGAATGGATTAATATTTATTGAAAAAAACTATTGACACTAGAAAAAAAATTATTTAAAATTAAATTTACAAATCATAGGTGTTTTAGAAAAAGTATTTCTGACTAAGGATAAAATTAAATAAGGTTTTTTAAAAACAAATTGGTCTATTGTTTTCATAAAGAATGAAAAATGAAAGGAAAAAAAATTATATTAATTACATAACCTTATGGGAAGAAAATTCATTAAATTATTAATAGATATATTATAATTATTCATTATCAGAAACATAATCATAAACAATCATGGTAAAAAATGGGATTGAAACATACTGCCCTTACTATATTAATATCTTTTGAATCATAATCCCCATAAAATATATAACTATACATGGATATTTATATCAAATAAATTTAATTATATGAATAAAATAATTCGTTTAACTTCATTATATTCATGAAATAAATGCAATTAATGATGAATATGTCATGTGTCTAACAAAACTAAAAAAGAGACGAAAATCCATTTTCCCATTCGTATCATTTGAATCATAATCCTAATAGAAGAATAAATTTACATGAATCATTAAAAATAATGATATTTAATAAACTAATTATATTTGAATTTAATGTGGTGGTATATAAACACCATAAAATATGATAGGTTGATATCATAACTGTTTTACTAACATATAAAATTCTACACAAAAATCCCTTTCTTCAATTATCAAGATTCATTATACAACTTAAAAGCTCCAATATAATAAATATAGGTTTATTATATATATTCTAATGAAACATAGTTATATATTTAATACAATATATTATTTAATTATTACCATATAATACCATATATTAAAATCTATATAGTTAATATCATGTTTTGGGACTAAATGCTTCATTTTTCATGTATGTTTTGGGGTGTTATATTCGATCATTTAACATTAATAGTTGTTTCATCACCTAAATAATGATAAAAATGGAAAAAATATAATATATTATATGTTTATATATATTTATATAAACCCATAAATATATATATAGAAAATGAATCACATCATTTATGGATACATTTGGTGTTACATTCACATGAAAGTTATTTCCATTTTCTCAAAAATTAAAAGGAAAGAAATATCAATATTAATCACCTTTATAGATAATTATTTTTTAAGATATTATATCTATATATAATCATTAAATATATACATGTTAACATAAATGTCAAAACAAAATAAAAAACATTTCAAATCGATTCATAGGGGTTGTAGTCCACATGTACGCACAAAGGGTGTTATCATATTTCAATAGATTTGAAGGTAATAAGGATGGTGTGATATTATAATTATATTGAATCATAATTTCATAAATATAATATAAATATTTTTATCACATCATTATACCCAGCTATGATAGGCCATGGGGGAAAATTAATTACCTTGATTCATGTGGTGGATGTCTGTCGTACAAACAATCGATGTATTTGTTTTCCATTAGATAGAGCAGGAGATGGATATAAATTATTATAATTACCTAATAAATTTTCATGATTTGGTACATAAAAGATTTATTATATTATCATATAGGATGAAAATTTCAAGTATACTAACTAAGATATATAACAAAAACTCGTAGTTATAAATGATTCCAATATTTATAAACACCAACATTGGTATACACAAAACCTTTAATATGAGGTTATAATAATATAAATAAGTATACTAGGTTGTGGTATGGTAACTAAGGAAGATAGTTTTACATTGAGTTTGTGGAACAAGATGATTTTGGATTATGATGAGAATATGAGAGGGTGACCATTTCTATATGTGGGGGAGAAGAAAAAACATTTATTTATTGAAAAGAAAAAGTTATTACAATGTTTTAAAATTTTAACAAGGATAAAAATAGATCTCATTATTAATATTTATATAATATAATGTTAATATATGAATGTATATTTTTATGTACACTTTTTTATTTAATTTTAACTCTTCTCATTTTAGTTCAACCACCGGTAAACCCATTTTTACAATAATTCTGGTAATTAATTTTTACTATCTTTAGAATTGATTATAACCAAAATATTTTTTCCATATTTTATAATAATAATTAATACTAGCTGAAAATATGAAATCCATTTTTTAATTTAAATCATTTAATTGGATTAATTGAATTTAAATTTATAAACTCAAATGCTCCGAAAAAATAGTTTCCAAAAGAAAAGGTTTTCTTATTTATAAAAATAAAGAAATAACAAAATATAATATTTTAATTAATATAGGTATATAAATTATATTAATTATGATATAATTTAACTAATTTTACAATTCAAAACATCTTAGAATTAAATTTATAATTAAATGCTTCTAACAAAAGGAATATTTTAATTATAAATCATTATTGTTCACTTTTCTAGAAAAGTTAATCATTTAAATTTTTTTAAAAAATTCACTCTAAGATAATATTAATAAGATGTTTTTTAAAAATTATTTTTTTTAAATTAATCTTTCTTAAATTGTAAAAAAATATTTATAATTTTTTAAAAAAATCAATAACACAGTATTTTTTAAATTTTAATTTTCATAGTAATTTAAATGTATTTATTATTATCCATCATATATAAAAATAATAGATAAAAGATATATTTTTTTAATATATAATATATATATTTCATTAAACAATTATCACAAATGGACTAATTTAGTTTTTAGGATACAAACATTTTGTGCACATAAAAACAATTTTTTTAAAAACACATCCTTTATTTTAATTTTTTTTTATTTTTATTTCATAAAAATTGATATAAAATTAGTATATTTCACTCATATGTAGATCATATGATTTTTTAATTTATTTATTCTAATTCACAACATAAAATTTAAATTTTTGTTTATAAAAATCATATTTAAATAATAATAGTAATAGTATATTGTTGTTTGATAATACTTTTTTTTGTTTATTAAACATGATATAAATGAAATTATTTTTTTTAAAAAATATATTCCATAATATCTTATAGTGTTAATTTATTCCTTTTTAAATAATTTTTTCATATATCGAAGATGGGTAAGACACCCGTTCATGCAACATAAATATTGGTAATTGTATAATTTAGTTTTTTCAAAATCAATTTTACAATGTTGAAGAATTTTTATAAGATTCTATATTTACTTTTTTTTGTTCAAATTCATAATCATAGTATCATCCATTTTTTGGAAATCAATCCATTTCTTCTTCATCACTTACTAAAAGAAATAAATAATAAAAATTAAATTTTATTCTTGATTTACTAAAATTAAATTTTAATGTATCATAATATCCATTAATGAATAGAATTTTATTTCGCCTATCTCAAGATGTATTAGAAAAACAAAATATTTAACGCATGTTATAAAAAACAGATATGTAATAATAACTCAATAATAAAACCTCAACAATAACAATTAATTTTAAAATTAAATAATTCAACAAATAAATAAACATAGAACTAAACAAAACAATTTCACAAAAATATTGAAACCTAATGATTAGAATTATTTTATTGAATATTCATCCAATATAAAATTAATATTAATCTCTGAATAAAATCAATCACTATTAATTCCTCACACCATAAATATATAGTAGAAAATCATATAAATTTAATGATATTATAATAATTATTATGAATAATATGAATTGATATAAAGAATCATTAAAATCATGCATTATTTGAAAAGATAGTTCAATATTTATTACTTAAATAAAATTATGTAATTTTATATATTCCTTAACCAAAAAAGATCCAAAAATAGTGAACATGTTAGGAAATAACATTATCCATCAAATAAATTCTTAATCCAATAGTCATATTTAAAACATAATCTTTATCTTTTATATCATTTTAAAAAATAAATTCCATTCTAAAAATGACATCACATGGGCCAATGGTAGTTGTTGAACATTAGTAACCCTTCAGTTGTGGTTTCAAGCTACCCAACCTTTCTAGATGTGATATATTGTCCATTATACTAATAATTTTTTTATATAATAATTATATCATATCCAAGTATATATTTAAAATCATTAAAAATTACATTAGTTATCAAAGATCATATAAACCCAATAGTTTATCAATACCATTAAAAATTATATAATGGTATTATTCTTATATAATACATATTATTGAACCTTAGGGTCACATATACATTATCTGAATAGAAATTCTCCCAAAATGTAATTAATAAAATTAGAATCCCATAACTTAAAACCTCCAAATGTATGTCTAATAATTTCATATTATGATGTCAATTAAATTCATAAACCCATTATGGTATCCATAAATTTTAACATAATCATTCATTATTATTATATTCTTCAAAAATTACAACAACCCAATGGTTTTCTAATATTATCATAATAATAATATCATTGGAAAAATTTACTCTAAAACAAAATTCATAAATCTAAATACTTAATAATTCAATCATTAATTAGGTTCATCATTTATCAATGAGTTAACCATTTTAATAGGTCTTTGACATAGATAATTTTTAGGTCCCTAACAATAGAATAAATTTAACTCCCCGTAAATATATTGCTCTATGTTCATAATTTTCACACATAAAATATTTTTTCATTCCTTTGGGACATCCTTTTGAGTTCTTTTCTTCTCATTATTCACATATAAAAAGTCTAATATTCATTACTATAAAATATTGACCACCTGAGCTCTTATAGAACTCAATGGTGTTCTAATTTGCTATGCTAGAGAGTTTATTGAGGTTAATGCAAAAATTTTATAGCATGATAATTTATTTGGAATAGTCATAGTATATTTAACACTAATTTTCATTCCATTTGAATTATTATCATCACATTTTCCATAGTATTCAATATGAACATGGTTACTTCTTGTTAAAATCATTGACTAAAACTAAAATTCCTAATTTGAGAAATAATAATCCCAATGGACGACCACATAATCCCGAAAACTTAATTGTATGATTTATAAAATGTGATAAATTATACTATGTAAATGAAAAAAAGTAACCTAGATAATTATGTGTAATCATCTATTAAAATAATTCATGATCATTGTAACTGAGTTTTTGAATTCCGAAACATTTCTGAAGAAATGTTAAACCATGTCTGTATGAAGGCCCATAACTATTCACATGGTGATGGAAATGTCCAATCCAAAGAACCCTTCTTATAGTTGTTATCTATATGTAACTTTTTCCAAATCTACAATAACATATATAATTTAAGCATGGATATAATTTCTTGGAAAATATCATGTCCCTATTTTATGGAAAACCCCTAATATTTTCCTATACTTAGACTAATCTTTATTATTATCACTAAATTTTGATCATGGTAGTTTCCAGTTAGTAACGAAACATGGATCTGATATAGAATATAAAAATATAACACTTATTACAAATAGATAATATATTAATCAATAAAAATTCATAACATAGCACACTGATCCATTATATATTTAATAAGTTCATGTTATTTTTTATTCTTGTATACAAATTAGTTCATAGGTGAATTAGAACATATCCCAAAAAGTTCATCATAATTAAAAAAACATCTTATACATATAATACATAATGTCCTTATTTATTTCATGGTGAAAGGAAACATAAAAAAGGGTTAGATGAAATTCTCTTTAAGGTTATACAAGAGTGATGCCCAGATAATGAGAACAAGAGAGTAACATTTTAAAACAATATCATTCATATCATAGATCATATACTTGAGTCATGGAAAAATTATTTTCATTTATAAATATATATACAATAATAGATTCAATGAACATGATCCATGAGGGAATTACATTCTCATAATCCATATATTTTTGGAAACAACATAAGTATAAAAAAATATCAAGGAAATACACGAAGAAATTAAAAAAATTTATTCGTGGGATAAAAACCTATGTATCCTACTTCAGGAATTGTATAATCTCCAGTATAAAAATTTTCTATATTGGGAAAACATATTTTGTAACCTCTATCATGAATGGGATAACCTCATGTATAACCACTTTAAGGCTTTGGATAACCTACCATGTAAACTTTGATCTCAATGATAGTTAATAATTACCAAATACATTAGTGGAAAATATAATTACACAACCACAAGTCATATAATCAAAATCTAAAAAATGTGTGTTACAGTATTATAAAAAATTAATCATATCTATAACAATGAAAATATATAGATTTCATAACATTTCATCATATACTAACTCATTTAAAGGAAATAGGATTTGTAAACATTTCATCATAGAATAACCCGTAGAAAAGGAATGAGTTTCAAAATAATAATTTATCAAAAATATAATCCATCCATAGAAATATTATATAGGATACAATTGAATCATATCGATATTAATGATTATGTAATATCTAAGGATTTCATATAAATATAAATAAATTTTGAAATATCACATTAAAATTTCAAGTGGAAAATATCATTTCAAATTTGAAATCACATGTTTAAAATTTAAGAATATTTTATCATATTTTGACTAAACAAATTCCTTTGATTTGATTATATGAATCATTAATGGGATGATTTAAGTCATTTAGTAGAAATTATGGTCAAGAAACTTCATTCTAGTCCCACATGTTAAAATAAAGATTCATTTCATGTTTTTATAAAGTCAAAGGGAACATGTACAGAAAATGAAAAAACAATTCATTTCAAGAAATTATGTTAAAATTAAGTCAAGGATAATTTTTTATCAAATTACAGTACAATTATATAAAATATTATTCAATACAATTTTAGAAAACGTGGACATGGAAAAAATGATTTTTTTACTGAAGAGATAAGTAAATTCATTTTTATTTGAAGCATTATTTTGGTCTCGTGAGTACCTATAGAGAGAAACAGAAAAGGTATAACATTCATTTTAAATAAATAACTGGAAGGTAATATAATTATTGAGTTTATTTAGAGTTATATTACATGATTTATTTATTGGAAACATAATCACATACCATCTCATTAAATAATTGGATTTTATCAGAAAACCCTTAACAATTTTGCGTCATTTGAATCAAAATCACAATAAAATAAAGAACCATAGATGGATTGATGTATAATAAAAAGGTAATTATATGAATCCAAAAATAAATATATGGTAAATATATAAACCATAAAAAATATATCAGTGGCCAATATGGAAGGTGTCCAACTAAAATAAAATCTAGATGAATATAGCATACCATTTTAGTAACATTAAAATCATAATCCCCATGGAAATATAAACTAAAATAAATATTAAAATATAATTATAATAACTAAATTAATTATATAAAATTTATAAGGGGTTGTATAAAAACACCATAAATTAATATTATTTCGAAACCTTATTTATGTCCCAAAGAAAAAAAAATAAGAGGAAGATACCATACCTCAAGTATAAATGTTCTTCATAAATGTTCAATCCTAATCTATAATAAATACAAGTTAATTGAAAAGAACTTATATAACCATAAAAATAAAAATTATACCATATATTATTTACTTAAAACCATTTATTAACCATTTATCAAAAATTCCATTGTTTTAATTATATTCCAAGTAACAATAACATCATTTTTAGGTTTGTTTTAGTTTGCTGCTTTTTGACTTTTAAATTTATCATAGTTCCATAATATATATATATATATATTTTACCTTGATATAAATATAATATATAATTATTATATAATAATTTTTATTAAATAATATGTGTCAGGTATATAAAATGAATTACACCATTAATGGGGATGGTAGGCTAAATGTATTAATGAACATTATTTCCATTTTCACGAAAAAAGGAAAATAACGATTTTTTAATTGTAATTCACCATAAAATAATAATTTTTATATTGTATAAGTATTATATATAATTATATAATTATCAAACCTAATCCCTTTATATTTCATTTAAATATAAAATCAAAACATGTCACATCGCTTCCTGGGAGCAGTAGTCCACATGTTCACACAAGCACCGTTATCATTTTTCAATGGATTGGATTGTAAGAATGTGGATGTGAGATTATAATTTAAAAGAGAATAAATATTTCACAAATATAAATCATATATATATATATTCCAAACACATAACTATATATAGTCATATGTATAAGTGATGGAAAACAAATTTCTTATACTAGAGAGGTGGTAATCCACCATACACAATATCAACATTTCCATCTCCCGTTTGATGGTGTAAGAGATGGATTTATATTATTAAATCTACATAATAAAGTCTCTATATATGGGAGATATAAATGTTATTATATAATCATACATGAAAAATACTTTAAGGAGGTGGATGAATAAATAATGATATATTTAGAAATGTATCTCTTTTTTCAAGTAACCTCCAATGGATTGAATGAAAAGACTTCGTTAAATAGTTCTAAAATAAAAATATGACATCTATGATTCTAAGATGGATGTATGGAATATATCTGGGTATTTTATTATTGAACCAAAAGGATTTTTTAGTGTTAAGAGAAGAGGAGGGAGGGTTCCAATTTAAATGTGGGGGAGAGGACATCAAGGGTCCTTTTGAAAAGAAAAAATTATATACATATTTTAAATATATAAAAATTATATAACATATTTTATTATTAAACAAATATTATATATATTCAGAATATTTCTATATAATAGGTTTTTTACAAGTATTTATTTCAATCCAACAATTTTCATCTTAGTTTTACCACAAGCGAATCTTATTTTAACATTACCCATTATAATTAGTTTTTTTGATTTGTTTACCATTTTTATGAAAAAAATGTTGAAATTATTATATTATATAAATTACACCAATTTAAAATAAGATGTTAAATTTCAAAATTTAAAACATATATTTTTAATAATTAAATTTACAATTAAATCCATCAATTAAATGGAAAAACAATTTCTCATAAAAAAATTATCATAATTGTAGAAATTTTTAGAATATATATTAAATATGAAATTGATACCACAGAATCAAACTAGATTACTTATTATAAAATTGTAATAATTTTAATATCAAAACCATCTTTAAATAATTTCTTCTAAATACATTTAATATAAATTTATTTTGTGATATTGATCATAATTTTTCTTCTATTCATCAAATCATTAATTTCATATGAAAATTCTGAGAAATTTAATGTAAGACAAATTATATGTGCTTATTTAATAAATTATTTTTATTTTTTATATTAAATTTTCTAAAAGTGGAAAACACTAGTTCTAAAATAGGTATGTGGACCACTGTGGTACCTCTTTTTAGTGAAATACATTTTATATGGATAAAAATAGAATAACTATTATCCCATGATTAAATAAATATATGTAGAATAATATTTCATTTGACTGAATATATAATATATAATTTCAATTAAACTAATTCCATAATATTAAAAACAAATTTCAAAAAATTACATTAGGTGCATACAATAATTCTTGTAGATAATCAATTTGTTTAATTTCAAATTAATTTTATTATCATTTATAGTAAATTGATAACAAATGAATATATTGTATTCACATGTAAACCATTTACCTATTATAAATATATATTTTTACTGACATCCACTATTTTAATGATTGTTTTATAATGGTATTGTTTATCTATTAATACTAATATTATACTATGGTTTGATAAAACTCATTGTTGTATGTAACACTAGCTATAGAAGAAGATTTATAGTGCATAACTGGGTGTTTTCCTACTATTTCATCTCTAACTGTCTTCAATAGGTTTTGGTCCATTTTCATATAAGAAAATCAGTAACCTCCATATACTAACATTTCATTTTGTTCCTGGTATTATATTTTCTAATTAAGATAACCATTTTATGAAAAATAAATGTATCCTTTATGAATACATGTAGACCAACACATCCCATGATAATGTATTTCATTTTTTATCACTGACTATAATACCTACCATAATAATCAGTACAAATGATATAATATGATATATATTTTATCAAATTTATTAGATTATAGTGCTAAAATATTATACTTCTTTCATTTTCATAAAAATAAGAAATAAATTTATACCCAATGTGTAATGAAGGGAAACCACTTCTAGAACAGATGCATTTAATTTCATCAACACCTCCCAAGGTATGTAATGACCTAAACCACCCCGACCAACCTGGGCAGTGGTATCCAGAGAATCTACAACCTCAATACCACCTCCAATAGGCTGTGGGTGGGAGACATGTTCTGGGGATTCTTATCAAACACATTTTAAGTATTATCCTATGTTACATGTATGCCTACATGAAAACAAATATCCATACAACAATAAAATATAGAATAAAACTACTGACATAAAATGAATTAATATATCTATATCCAAAAAAAGAGTACAAAATAATGATAAAGTATAATATTAATGAGTATAATCCCATAAAAAACAAAGAGTACAACATACTGAAAAAGAGGGGGATTCAATGCAACTAGATTTACACACCATGGTGTGTCTAGTTCACTAAGCTTTACATACTTTGGGTCGTACCAGGACTCCATTGAATGGAATGTCACATACATAATTAATGACATGTGTGAGAAGATCCCATGAACGAGTTTGTATAAAAATACCCTGTAATAACCTTATTAAACTAAAAGAAAAGGACAATAACTTAAAGGTATCAATATGCTCGACATATATCCAGACGATGAAACCCATGCAGAAGTGAATAAGAAACTCAATCTGTTTTTCTCATCCACTGTAAAAAAATCATCTCATCTCTAAAAGGTATTACAATTATACATCACCATAAATACTTATAGAATAATCCCAAATAACTCTTTTGGACTCCACATCTGATCAGGTCTCAACCTCACAACCTACCATAGGATTCCACCCAAGGATCAAGGGAAAATATCTTCCATGAAAACACACTAAATGATCCCTAACATCCTAGATAGAAATAATATGAGATATCTAACTCATACATAACATCACTTTCATCCTTTATAGAAATTATAAAATATATATCACTCCATTGAGGTTCACTAATATAATAGCACATCCCCTCCATCATATGTACATACATCTAGGAGAACATGATAATCATGTCACACCACATTGAACGTCATAATGTCACTCAGTGGATCATGATAATAACATAAGTAATATCACCCATCTTTAATGGGGTAATCATAAATCCATATTGTGATTTTTTTTATCTCATCTCATAGACAAGGGATGCCGACCATGTCATGTAGTTGAAACCAAAAACACAATTTCATACCCTGAAGATCATAATAATCAAAATAGGGATCGGTGCCTATGTAGTATTTTTCTTGAAAATTCTAAAAACACTATCTAGAACAACCCATAAATTTCGGGATAAAATATCCAATGATAGAAAAATCCCTTCATAAGTTGTCTACTTATTAGGGAATTATATAACTAATGATGCCTCAAACTATAATTAAAATACCCAGTATGTATGAGATCAAATACATAATGAATCAAAAAACAATAGTGGGATAGTCTTCTAGATAAGGGAATTTGACAAATGTAATTTTCGACATAATGTTTCCATTAACAGCACTTAATGAAATTGGTATGTTAGAGGATCCCACAATGGACTCCTAAATTGATACACAATCATTACATGAGGTCATCTTATTAAGGGGATGACAACACTATGTGGAGGATGTAATTCAGTATTTTAGAAAAATTAGTATTTAAAATGGAAACCAAAACTACACATTTTTTTCTATAAATCCCTAAAAAATATCACAAAATCATCATAATAACTTACATCTATAATGCCTAAAACATGACAATAATCATGTCTAACAATGAAAACTACAACAGATAGGATACTTGTGGGCCTTCATATGATCCCTAATGATTGAAATGTGTGTGGGAAGATTATCCAAGGGAGTAAAAATGTGTACCCATAATACACATTGTTTCATTAGAAATTTTCCCTTGGATGTGTTCCATATCAGTACTCAGTGTGTAATTTGGAAAATAAAAAGAATGTATCTTATATAATACAATGTCTGATCTGACTCAACTCCTCATCGTTTCCTTGCCTATACATGGTCACCTGGACATATCAATACATATGGTCTATTCTCATGGTACATGCTCTATATTGTATATATTTTTACATGTCCATGTTCCTAGATAGATCTGTTGTTTGTCACCCCATGCTTGTGTACTTGTCCATGTACATTATTTCATGTACAACCCGGTGGTTCTAGACATTTTCTAACACATGGGATGTCCAATTAAATGGATTACATGACCATTTCGAAGGACACATAGCATGGGCCATATATGTGGTGTGTACCTGGAGTACACTTTGTGTAGTCACCTAGGGCTATGTTTCTCAAACATAAAGAAAACACACCATGTGAACATAAAGTGCACACTTTGTGATTGGGAATCATGAATGTTAATCCCATATGAGCAACCTCAACACACTAATTCTCACCAAATCCCACTTATCTTCCACCAATAGATCATTAACATTAAAAAAAATGATATAAAACCATAAAAAAATTTTAAATAGGTATCGTTTTATAAATAAATTAAATCTTCCTACTTCATGGTGAATAGTCAAAGACTTTGGTCCAAAATGACACTCGAAATAGGATGCACATCTATTTGGTGATGATCAACATCAAAAAGGGGAATTGGTTTCACCTACTTGTCATGATTATTCCTTGAGTCATCGGTCACATGAGGTTGATCATCCCTATCCTCTCCATACATGAAAACCAAATGGAGGATATAATAGTTTATTTAGTTTCAAATAAACAAATGTGTAATCAATAGACCAGCCAATGATCATCCTCAACCATCCACCAAATACCATAAACATTATATCAAACCTTGGGTAATCCTCAGATTATGAACAGAATTGTTTTGTTAAAATTTCCAATATTGGTCTATAATTGTGGTTTAATTCACATTTACTAAAATACTACATGTGATGGACTAAATATAATTATATATTTATCATCAATACAACGAGGCTATCAATGTCCTGAAATTCCATACTAACTCAACACATGTCTTCAAAAATATTCCAGGAAATATTCAAAAGAATAATAAAGAAAGAGCAATGTTTCTACACTCTTTGTGACTTTAAGATTTTCATCTAAAAAAGTAAATTACTTAGAGAGAAAGGGTGAAAATGAGATCTCAACTAGCTCTCACATGCTATTGATCTCACTAGATGGTATTTTTGATATCTACAAACACACTCTTAGGGGAACCACAAGTGAATACTTGGTCATATTTAGTTATAATACAAATACCTTTAGGTATAAAAATTATACTTGACAAATACAATTCCAAACAAACATGGTCATCATCCGAAAAAATGCATGAAAATATCTCCTTAGTTGTGGTAGATGAAACAAAATCCACCAAGTGGTCATCCATCATACAAACGAATGATGTTATAATTATTTTATGGATGAAAAGGTAGGATACATTATGATATATTAATATTAAATAGTGAAAAATATTTCATTAATATTATATAAAAATATTAAATCCATCATAATTAATAGTAATGATATGCAATGATGGGAAATAAATAAAATCAGTTTGTGAGATGGTTGTCAACTATACAAATAAAGGATGGTTTTTAACCCTTTTCTAAAGTAGGATATGGATATATTTTATGCCCTAAACATAATACAATATACATATTTATTAGATAATAGTTTTATTTTATTTTAAATTTAATAAAATAATTGAATGTGGAAAAAATGAGTAAATGGAAGGAACTCGGTGATTACAATTACCTAGAAGACCCCCAATTGGATCACTTGTTAATGATCATGTAGATATAATTTTGGGAAGAATTTAAGTCATATAATATTGATAACATTATTTGGGATATATTTTTTAATGTTTTTACATTTGATATGGCTTTAAATATGTGTATAGCTGAGGGAATGCAATTTTATTTGATAAATAATCAGTGAATTTTTTTTGGTTACCCAAAACTGTTAAATAATGAGAGTGACCCTCAATCCATGTGTGTAAAAACTGAAACATCTAGAATTAGGGGAGTGATATGTTAAAAAAACTAAAAATAAAGGTAATCATATTATGTGATATGATACATTGTAATAATTGGATTACTTTCTCTTACCATTTTAATATTTTCCACGAAATCATTATTTTACACTTTTTACAATTAAAAATGAATTTTTTTATATTATTATATAATATAAATTATGATTATTGAAACTATGGAATCCATTTTATCAAATTTATTCCAAATAAGAGGTATAATTTAATTTAATATAAATCATGTAACCCATATAAAAAGTCGTTTTCCCAGAATTAAATTGTTCAATTAAAAGATGATCATAAATTAAATTTATGATTGAAAATAATTATTATTTTAATTTAACTTCACAGAAACATATTATATAAATATTTCATTTAAATTATTCCTTATTAGGGGTTACATTATTCATAAAAATATATAAACAATGGGTTTTAAAAAAATGGTTTTCAGAAAAATACATTTTTAAGATTTAAATTAAACAAATAAAAAAATCAAGTATATAGAAGACATAATTTATTTTTTAATAAATATAAATAAATAATAATTATATTAATTTTAAATAAATATTATCATTTATCAGGTCCTTATATACATTTATTATGTTTTCTTCATGTTATTCCTTTATTTTTGATTAGAAAACAATATCAACTATAATGTCTAATGAAAATTGGGCATATAATATCTAAAGACTATATTCATTAGATCTAGGAAGATATTTGTGGGATTAGTAAGTCCAAAAGGGCTCATTATAAATTTATAGTGTCCATACATTATATATAATGTTCCCATTATTATATCTTCCTTTATTACCATTAATTGATGATATCTAGGAAAAAGTTCAATATTATAAAAGTACTGATCTCCACATAATATATCAATGAAATCATTAATGCGGGGATGATGATATTTATTCTTGAGGAGTCATGTTATGTTTTCATTAATCAATTAAGAGTCTCATTTATCAATCATTATTCTTAATAAATAGAACAGGTGCTCCCCATGGTGATGCACTAGGGCACAAGAATCCCATATCAATATTTTCGTGGATTTTATTCTTTAATTCCTACAACTCAATTGGGTCCACTATATAAGGTGTCGTTGAAATATGTATAGCACCTAGTATGAATTATATTTAAAACTCAATATCATTATGTGGTGGAATACATGGAAATTCCTCTAAAAAGACATCAGAATACTATCATAAAATATCTATATTCTAAATCAAGTGTCTCTCCCCAACCATTTCAGATAAATAACCTTCATTTATAAGATTAATGACCCATGAGATGTAAGGAATTTATACAGCATGGGTATATCCATCCTTGCATTGATATATGATCATAGATTGATCTAGAATATAAAATTTTACAACACTTCCCTTGAAATTAATATGAAATCCATATAGAGAAAGCCAATCCATGCCAAAAATCACATCAAATTCAATAACATGAAGGATCACAAGAATAGAAGGAATAACATTCTCACAACCATAAACTACATAAGATATAAAAACTATTTATGAGACATTTTTCTATTAAGAGTTTTCATAGCTAACTCAACATCTTATTTTTGATGTAATACGATGATACCCTTAGAAAACTATTCATAAATAAAAGAGTTGGGGGATACAAAATTAAATAAATTTTTTTTTGAGAAGATTGTATGTGTACCTTTCACAACATCATTATCGTACACCATATCACCGATAGTGATTAAATATGACCTTCCTTTGTCATTGGACATAATATTTTGTTGACATAAATCAATATTAATAACCTGTGTATTACGTAATTTATTAGTATAATTCCCTATTTCATTTCACTTATAGCATTGTATTGTAGGAGGTGCATTCTGTGAATCATTTTCATTTTTCCCATCATTAGACATCTTTTTTCCATCACATCACCATTCAAATAATTGATGACCATATTTTAAAAACATTAATAATTTACTAGTACCTTTAAAATAATTTCATCCATGTTTCATTCCCCACATTGATAGTAAGGTAAAAATCATCTTCTTTTCCATTTTTTCCTTAGATTTTCCTTTGGATTCCATTTTTATCTTCCTATCAAAACTATATGGTTGATAGGTTACTGCAATTTTCATCTCAACCATGAGTGCACACTGGAAAATTTCCTCATAACTATTAATATCACTTATGGATAATTCCTTTAAAAGACTTCGTTTTATGCCACTAAATAATCGATCAAATTTACTCTCATTTTGGATAATATTTCCAGAAGCGTACCTTGAAAGCCTATTAAAATTTTCTTCGTAGGTACCAATGGATTAATAATACATTTTCATAATGTTAAAAAACACATTCCTTATATTTGTTCGATGTATACTAGGAATGTACTCATTTACAAATATTTTCATGAACTCGTCCCATTCCATGGACTCAATTTCATATCTTTTTCTCATATTCATGATAAGATTACACCATTGATGAGCTTCACCATCCAAATGAAATCCTAATAAGAAGACATTATCATATTCTAAACACTATAGAACAGAAAATATCTTTTTAGTGGTACTAATCCATTTGATTATTGACAAGTTGATCATAAGACCCACTTAATGAAGGTGGATCCTGCCTCATGAATGATTAAATAGAGTGTTTCTACCTCGTTTTCTCATTATGATGTCTGGAATGATTCATAGATTGTGAATGTTGTGCGAGAATAGATTCTTTATTTTTTATTCCATTTCACATAAAATTTGGATGCTCAGGGGGGAAAATCATGGAATTTCCTTTCGTAGTCCTCATTTAAGTGGTTCTTTAATGTTCCATCCATTGACTAAATCTAGGAGTCATTGTGTGAGAAAAGATAATAATATTTAAAAAACCAAAAAATACAAGAATATAATTTCAAATTAGGAAACTTAAGGTTTTATCATTGGTTATTCATGAACATCTATAAAACACTATGATACAATTTTAACCTATACATAGAAATATTGTTATGGTTTTTAGTAGGTTTTTTCCACCTTAGTTTCCAATGGATAATTATGCTTTTTCATTGATACAAACACTAGAGGACCATAAATTACATATATATTTTACTTCCTCATTGATGTATATTTTTAACATAACATAAAAAACTATTCTATGTGTAACACCCCAACCCTAGTTACCTAGAGTCAGGGAAATATTACATAACCATAGCTTGATCAGAAGTGATAAAATCCCCAAAGACATACTAGTTTAGTAGCCTCTGTTGTATTAGATACATTCATATGTTTGAAATTAAATTATAAAATGAAAAAAAAACAAAAACAAAATTATCCCCATTGACCAAATTAATATTACTTAGACTATCCATGTGGGTAATTAATAATATACTTATTCGCATCCAAAAAATAATAAAGCATAAAATGGGTGAGCTCAAATTCTTAGTAAGTATAACAATATAATAAAAACATTCATAAAAAATAATAATAATTTAAGGAAATGTATATTACTAAAACAGAATCCTTCTTAACATAAATTTCAGCATAATATGGAAACTATAAATCAAATAATTCCATTTACTGATTCACATGGATATTCTACTAGTTGAAAAATCACATGAAATATAAATAACCAATTTTGTAATGATGGATTGCATAATGCTAGACATCATAACCACATTGTTAATGCCTTGTGACAGGACAACAAATAATATTTTTTCAAGGAATTGTTCCAAGACACTAGTTTTTCTCATGAGACCTACCGATGTATCGATGATTTATATTAGGATCCACCCGTCACTAATGATGTCTAATATATTTCTCATATAAAATGGTTTAATCAAATCAAAAACATTCATATTCAAACAATCATAAAAAATGTAAATACTTTAACCACCAACCTTGAATTTTGTAAAAATAACAAATCCATATTCAATAATATCACAAAACAATAAATACAATATGGAAGATTTGTATCATAATAAATCAACTTCAGACACGTTTAAAATCCAGGAAAAGATTTTGACATAGATGTAATGAAATGTTTTTGAGAGAAATATTAATTTTTATTTTAAAATGATTTAGAAGTCTAGTAATTATACATGAAAACATTAATTTTTAAAATATTCTGATAATATAATATGGGAAGCTTAGACAATGTTATAATGGTTTAAAATAGCTGCACCTTCCATATAATCTAGAAGATTGAAATTCTTACATTAATTATTCTGAAATGGACATAAAGTAAATTGTTTGAAAAATGATAGAAAAATTACATTCAAAAACTATATGGTCAAATAACCGAATAAATGAATTTAACGCATATTCTAGTAAATATTAAAACTATTCTGAATTAATTTTTTAAGAAAACATTGATGTGGATGTTAAAGAAGTCCCAGTTGATACAAATGTACAAACAACCTCAGATAAGAAATGAGATTGTAGAATTAACCCTTACCTTGTAATTGTTTTTAGTATATTCTATTTTAACATCCTATATAATAATTAAAACATTGTTATTAATTTATAAAAGAACTATATACGTAAATTTGATATCATATATCATCCTATAATATTTCATTGTTAATAATATTTCGGTAGTATCATTGCTTCACGTGTTAACTTAATTGTTTCATTTATATGATTGATACGTAATCCATGTTCTCTATCGATAGTATATATTTGATTTATATATATAATGACATAATTGTCATAAACTTCACTTTTAATCATAATATGAAAATTATTCTTGATTGATTACTATGGGGAATTAAACACATCGTGTTCATGGAGACGGTAATTCGTAAGTACGTATGAGCAACAATATCATTATATTGATTGTGAAATCGTATGTAATTGGATTGTACATGATATATATATATATATAATCATTAACATTTTATATTTATTATTAAAATCATTCATAATCATTATTATACCCATCCATATAATTAAGTTCTTTAATAGAAAACTACACCACGACGTGGAGATGGTAAGTCGTACGTAAGCATGTATTGTGACATTGTCATTTATAAGATGGATAGAATAACAAATATGGTTGTACATTATTTATAATAACATAAAATTTTGTAGATGGTATTGGAGTTATTATTTGGGTATAAAAACTACAAAGAAAGAGGAAGTGGAATAAAAAATGAACATGAAAGAGGGTGGAGAAATTATTACCTCTTCTTAGGGTGTTTCATTTTGAGTTGATCAAAAGGGCTCCATATGATGGCTTTCTGATCAAAGTATTGAATATAAGTTTAATGGAGGGATGTTGTAAATGTATTTGGGTAGGGTTTGGCTGAGTCAAATGGCTTTGGAGTTATGAAATTAAGAGAAGGGGAATATCTTTTTATAAGAGAGGTGAGGGTCACTTTATGAAGAGAATGAAATATTATTTTATAATAAGATAATATTCTCTTTCTAATGGTTTATAAATAATTTATATCCAGGATATGGTGGGGATGGGTCTAAAAACACTGAACCAATAGGTTTTAGACAGGTTTATGTCAACATATTAGCCATATCATATAGATTTAACTATTAGTTTAATAGTTTGAAATTTACCATTTCCCTTGTATTTTAATATTATATGGTTAATAAACATATTATTAACTTTAATGAGAACCACAAGTGGTTAATTATTGATATATCTAACCATATCATAGTTCTTTGTTTGAATCTTATATTTTTATGGATATTATATCTATTAATGATATATTATTTGTTTTACAAAATCAATAATGTCAATTTTGACACTTTTTAGTATTTGATTTTTTGGAAATCCATAAAAACATTATCACTTGGAATAAAATTTATTTAATAAACCCAAAAATTTAATATTAACCTATATAATTAGTTGAATTCATCAAAGGTCTCAATTTACAGTTATTTGGTTTTTTAAAATATCAATAATTTTAATAATTCAATAATAAGGTAATTACTGCATCATCATTGTGTCATATATAAATTAAATTATTTAATGTCTAATTATAATAAAAAAATATAATTATGTTGGAAATCATTTTATATTTCTAATGAATATTTATAGTTGTATTTATGTTGTGTATAAACCAATATTAAAAATGGTATTGTTATTAATCTTTGAATTTAACTCTTTAAACACTTCTTTAAATAAAATAATAATAAATCTCCTAATATAATCCAAGTGGACCAAAAGAATCATATTTCTATCCTAATGACTAATTTGGTCGAATTAATCTTATCCAACAGAAATTGGATATGTGTTGGGGTAATTATAATATCATTTTTACCCATATTTACCCTTTTTACTTTTAACCGTGGTAAATAAAATTTAAAAGTTACTATTGAAAAAAATTTATTTTCATCTTATTGAACCACATTATACTTACTTTTTTCAATATTTTCTCTCATATTTTTGAAACTCAAGTCACTGAAGTAGCAAAATTATGTTTTATGAAAATTTTTAAATGCTCCTAGAAGGTTGGTAAAAGACGGTAAAAATATTAAAAAAATTATATATCATAACTTATTATAAAATGAATTCAATGAATTACACTAATCATTATTGGTATTATGTATCTATTTTTAACTAAGATATATTAATATAAGATATCATATTACTTATATAAAGAGTTGGGTTTAAACAATAATGCATTGTTTTTCACTATTCATCCAAAATGAATGTTTTTTAAAAAATAGAAAAAATACACCCTAAGAAAATTTCAATATTCTTAATTAAAAAATAAACTCCATAATGAAAAAAATTATAAAATTTTAAAAAGTGGGTGTTACTATTCATAAAAGATAGTTCTATTGGTCTTCTTGTGTTAAAACTCCATATTGCGTACAATGCAAGCTACTGCATTATTCAAGGAGAAACATGTCAATGTAGCATGGAGTGTTACATTCTCCGATCCATAAAATTATTTTCTCCATGAAATTTCTAGAATATTAATACATAAAAATATTCAGATGGTTCTTCATCATAAGTTCCATGGGTTCCCAAGATTCCTCTTCCATTAATGATTTCTCTATATAAGTTTCACCAGACGAGACATCCAGTTTGTCAACACATGTTCTCTTGTACCAAGAATTATAATAGGCACTGCACAATAAGATAGATCTGGTTCTAGTTAAAATTTATCATAGGTGAGTACCTATGTTAAGTCAGACATGTATTTTTCAATAGTGATTCATGGAATGCATCGTGAACTTTGGAAAGACCTAGAGGCATTTTCAAATGATAAGCTACAACTTCAATTCGTTCTAGAATTTCAAAAGTTATGATATACCTGAGATTCAATTTACCCTTCCTACCAAAACATATAACACCCTTACGTGATGATACCTTCAAGAAAATCTGATCTCCTACTTGATATTCAATATCCTTCTTTCGATTGTCGACCTATATCTTTTTCTTATTTTGGGCTTCTTTCTTGTGGGTTTGCATAATATTCCCTTTTTCCATTGTTTACTCAATACGTTCTGGGCCTATGGGATTTCTTTCACATACATTATCCCAACATGTTGGTGTGCGACATCTCTTTCCATTTAACACTTCAAATGGTGACATCTAAACACTATATTGGAAGCTATTGTTATCAAAAAATTCTATGAGAGGTAAATATTGATCCCAAATTCCTTTAATGTCAGGTGAGAAAGATGTCAACATGTATTCTAATATTATAACAGTCTATTCTGATTGTCTATCAGTTTGAGGGTGGTAGGATGTTATCGAATGATGTTTAGTATCAAGGGCCTTTTGAAGAATTTTCTATAATCTTGATATAAAATAGGGATCTTGATCAGAAAAAAATCGATAGGGGTACACAATGGAGTCTTAAAACGTCATTAATATATAGTGTTTCTATATGCTCAATTGGTAAACATTCCCTTATAGAAAAAAATGTGCTGACATGGTATGATTATCAACAATGACCCATTTTTCATCATTCCATCTAGGCATCTTTTGTATCCCCATGACAATGCCCATCATAATATTATCCCATTTCCACACAGGTATTGGAAGAGGATGCATGACTCCACTAGGATGTTGCCTTACCGCATTCACTTGTTGACAAACCATACATCTTGGAAAAAAATCAGAAATCTACCTCTTTATATTATCCCTCCAAAAATTTTCTTTCAAATCTCTATACATCTTTGTGCACCCATGGTGTACAAATATATTTGATATATAATAATTATCGAACAATTCCATTTTTGGATCTGGTATGTTAGGAATATAATGTCGCTTCCCACATTTCAAAATTCCATCTTCATATATGAAGTCACTCAATCATCCATCATCCACAGCTGTAACAATATTTTGAAACTCATCATCTCCAATCTGATAACACTTTATCATTTCTAGTAAAGAATGCTTGGAAACCATTTGAAAATTATTTGATGTTTCGCCTTCCATGGTTATTCCAATATACATCTTTACTAGATCCATGAAAATAGTATCCCTTTCAACTTTCATCTATTTTAAAACTCCATGATCCTTTCTGCTCAAAGCATATGCCTCTTTATTTTCCTTCCCATGTGTAGTGTATTGTGAAATAAGAATCCTTTAGTAGTTCAAGACATCCCAATTTCCTCATGTTGAGTTCTTTTTGTGAGAAAATATACCTCAAACGCTTGTGATTAGTATAAATCTCATATTTTCCTATAGAAATAGTTTCATAAAATTTTCAGAGAAATGATTATATCATCTAACTCAAAATCATGAGTGAGATAGTTTTTCTCATGAATTTTTAGCTATCATGGTGAATATACAGTAAATATATAATTTTTCATAAGGACGCAACCAAGTCCTTTCTATGAAGCATCACAATAAATAACAAACCCATCATTCCCTGATGGTAGAGTTAATATAGAAGCATTGAATAATATTCTCTTCAGTTCTTCAAAACAATCTTCACACACTTTTGTTCAAAAAAATGTATCCCCTTTACATGTGAGCTTGGTTAATGGGTTAGCCAACCGGGAAAAATTCATAATGAAACGTCGATAATAACCTGAAAATCTAATAAAACGGTGTACCTCAGTTATACTCATCGGTGCTAGCCATTATTGGGTCACATGGGTCCTTGAAGTATCAATAAATATTCCATTATTGTATACAATTTCGCCAAGAAATGAAATCACTTGAATCCAAAACTCACAATTTCTTAAATTCCCATATAATTCATTTCTTTTGAGGTTTTTGGAATAGTGAGCATGTGATTTTTATGATCTTCATAGCGTTTTGAGTATACCAAGATATCATATAAAAATACCAGTAAAAACACATTAAGATATTCCTTGAAAATTATATTCATTATATCCATGAAGAAAGAGTATGCATTAGTCAATACAAAAAGGCATTACTGTAAACTCATAATGCTCACACATAGTTCAAAATGATGTTTTCGGAATGTATTCCTTCCTCACACACAACTGATTATTTCCATATCGATGGTCAATCTTTGGAAAATATTGATCTCCATTATGATTGTGAAATAACTCATCAATGTGTGGTAGAGGAAACTTTTTCTTTATTTTTATAGCATTGATCTCCCTGTAGTCAATGCACAACCTCATAGATTTGTCATTCTTTTTAACAAAATGGAAATGGAAACCCCATAAAGAAGCACTAGGGATAATAAATCCCCTAATACACAATTCCTCTAATTGTTTCTTTAGTTCCACTAATTACACAATGTATACTCCATAAGAGGTCATCTATATGGGATATGGACAAGGAATTAAATCAACAGAAAACTCAATTTACTGTTCTGGAGGATCTCCAGGTAAATCCTTTGGAAACAAATCAACATATTATTTCAAAATATGTACGTTCTCTATTTGAACATTCTTTTCCGCACCCATAATTATTTCATCCTCTTCCTCCCTAATAATTTAATTAATATATCTACAGGGGCTAGATCTAGGTAAAGAATCAGGTGGTGATATTTCTACTATAAATATAGGGTACTCTTTATCATCATTGAAAATTGTAACCTCCTTCTTGTTACAATAAATATTCTCATCATAGACTAAAAGGAAATATATTTTGAGGATTATATCAAATTCAATCATGGGTATAATGATGAGATTAGCAGATGAAAATATTTTATATACCCTAATCGGAAATTATTCACAAAACATTGTTGTGATGATAATTCCCTTAGGAGTTTTGACTGAAAACTCCCTTGTTATGTCAAATAGAAAATATCAAAATTTCTTAGCAAACTGGGATAATATAAAACAATGTGATGATCTAGAATAAAATAAAAAAAATTCTAAACTTGATGAAACCATTAAATTTCCTTCCACCACGTCTTTGGGGGCATCAACCTCTGCTGTAGTGATCACATAATCTTGGCGTTGACCCCGTGGCCATTTATGAAGTAAATTTCAATGGCTCTTAGTGTATTCATTTTCATAATTACCATTTTCTCTTCAATTGTATTATTCATCATTGACATACTTTTTCATTTTTCTACAATCACCAGCTTGATGGCCTTTTTCACCACACATGTAATAGACACCCATTACCGTCGTGCAAGTATCAGGGTGTTTCTTCCCACATTTAATAAGTGTTAGACATTCAATTGTAACCTTCATCCCCTTATATAAATTTCAAGAGTGTTCAGGTGATCTCTTATTATATTTCTTTTCTTTAAACTATTAAGTCATAGAGAATTCCAATTCTGTCTTGATAGCACATTCGAAAATATCTTCATACAATGAGAAATATTATGTCACTAATTCTCAATGGATAAATGGTTTTATTGCATACAATAAAAGATCAATCTAACTCTTTTGATTAAGTAGATAATCATTTGCATGCCTTTATAACCATTAAAATATAACCTCATACTCTTTGACATTCTCATCCTTATTTTTCCTTATAGTCATAATTTTTTTCCATATCTGCTCGATTTTCATGAGGAATGTATTTTTTTTAGAAAATCTCATTAAACTCCCTCCATTACATACTTGATACCTCTTCATACCCATTTGTGTTTTGGATCAGTGAACACCATTGATCTGCATCTCCCGTGAGGTGATAAACTTCCATGAAAACATTTTCCCTTTCGCTACTCCCCAAAGCATATAATATTTTCTCTAAGGAACGTATCCATTGCACAATTACCAATGGATATTTACTCCAAATTAATATTGTTGGTTTTTGCCTCATGAAGTTGTGTGACATTAATCATCCATGTTGTGGGTCGGGGTTCTCCCTACAGGTATGGGTATTATTCATAAACTGAGTGAGTTGTCATAGTATGGTGATAAGCTGATCAGCACAAATTTCATCACAACCACTGATTTATTTATCATGATTAAGAGGGAATCCCAACAAGGATAATGGGCATTGATACTGTTTACATTCCTTCCACTATGTTCCATTTCAAAAAAATGTCATAAACTATATTAGTTTATGAATAGAAATACAAAATTCTAAACATTTAAAACACATGTCATAAATTTATAATTTTATGGATATAATCAATAATAATCAAAATGTTTTCTATGAGGGGTTATATACATATAAATCATTCATAATGGTTTGTAATGAAAATGTGAATTATCCTAAGCATATCCCCTGGGAGTATCGTAACCAAGTGTATAGCATGGCTCGTTGTCATATAGCAGGATACCGCTGGTCAAGCCCAAAACTCATTGTGATATTTTTCATTCCTAGGTACATTTGTGCTATAGTTTCCTCTACTTGATCGTGTACATAAAGGGATGTATTTCGTGGAAGGTACAAAAAATCTGTACATTACCAAAATTATTGGATTTTCTTCTATATCAATCATCAATGTCTATGTTAGGGTAATGTTTTCTAGTCAAAGTTTATCTAAATCTAGTTTCTAAGGTTTGTAATAAACTTCTCTGATACCAACTATTAATCCTCGACCCAAATTACCCAGAGTCAGTGCATGACTACATAACATTGGCCTGATCACAATGCATAAAATCCCGAAATACCAATCAGTTTAGTATCCATGGATGTACTAGATACATTAAAATGTTTTACATTATATTATAAAATGAAAACAAACAGCAACATCGTCTTCATTGACCACATTCATATCCCTTACACTATCACTAATGGTTAGTCATAATATATCTTTTATCTTCCTGGGATAAATAAAACATATAAAGAAGTGAGATCAGATGCTCAGTATGGATAAAAATATAACAGAAACATTCATAAATAGCTATAAACATTTAATGCAATGTATAAGACCTAAAAAAACACCATTTTATCTTAATGGTCAGTATAATATGGAAAATAAAAATCAAATAATTCCATTTACTTATACACATGGATATTCCACTAGTCAAATAATCAAATGCAATGTCAATGGCCAATTTCATAATGATGGGATGCATAATTCCGGATTTCATAAACACATAGTCAAGACATTGTGCTAAGACTACAAATAATATTTTGTCAATGCCTTTTACGAAGACACTATTTTGTCTCATGAGACCTCCTAATTCGTTGAGGAGCTATAGTAGGATCCACTAGTAACTTACTATGTATAATTCATCCCTCGTATGAAATGTTTTAAAAATAACATAAACATTCACATTAAAACTATCATTAAAAATGTCAATACTTTTACCATAATCCATGAATTGTATAAAAATAAAAAATCCATAGTCAGGCATATAAAAAAACCATCAATACATTATGGAATATTTTTATCATAATAAATCAACTTCAATCAATTTTTAAATCCATCAAATGATGTTGACATTGATGAAATGAAATATTTTTGAGAGAAATATCTCTTTCTATTTTGAAACCATTTAGATGTCATGTAATTATAAAAGAAAAAATTTATTTTGGAAATATAATTATAATATTTTATGGGATGCTTTTACAATGTTATAATGGTGGAAGATAGCCACACCTACCATATTAGATAAAAACAATTTACGATAATTTTTTCGAAAAGGTCATAATGTACCTTTTTTGGAAAATGGCAGAAATATTACTTTCAAAAAATATATTGTCAAATAAGGGTATAAATGCCATTAACCCATATTATAGTAAATTTTAAAAAATTTGAATTAAAATTTTAATAAAACATGGATGTAGATGATAAAGACTTCCCAATAGATACTTATGTATTAAAAACCACAAATAAGTAATGAGATTGTAGAATTCACCCTTAACATGTAATTTTCCATAATTGATGGGTTTTTATCCTATTATATAATAGTTAAAACATTATAAGTAAATTATACAAGAACTATATACATAAATATGAAATCATATATGATCCTTTAAAATTTCGTTGTTAATAATATTTCAGTAGTATCATTGTATCAGGTGTTAACTGATTCATTTTCTGTTATATGATTGTTTACGTAAGCCATGTAAGTTATGAATATATTGTATATGATTCATATACAGAATGATATTATGATTATAAAAATTATATTTAATAATAAAATGAAAATTATTCTTGAATGATTATGATAGAGAATGAATCTCATCGTGTTCATGGAAACGGTAATCTTTTCATACGCATGAGCGAAACTATCATTATATTGATGGTGAATCATATATAATTGGATGGTATGTCATATATAAATAATAATTAAAATTTTATATTTATTATTTATATTATTTATATTCATTATTATACTTGTCCAAATAATGAAGTGTTCGAATAACAAACTACACCACAATGTGAATACGGTAAGCCGTACGTACGCACGTTCGGAGACTTTGCCATTTATAGGATAGAGAGAAAAAAAAATATTTTTTTAACATATATATAATAACAACACAATATGTTTAAGGTATGAAATTATTATCTTTTTATGGAAACAAAAAATAAAGAGGAAGTGGATGAAGAAAGGAACATAAAAGAGGGTGGGGAAATTATGACCTCTTCTTCAGGTGTTTACCTTTGAGTTGATCAAAAGGGCTACATAAATTGGCTTTTTGATCAAAGTAGGGACTCTAGGATAAAATTAGGGAAGTGGGGGAAGTATTTGGGTAGGGCTTTGACGAGCCAAATGGATTTGGAGGGTGAAATTAATTGAAGGGGAAATACCCTTTTATAAGTGAGGTGAGGGTCACATAAAAAAATCATGAAGTATTATTTTATAATAAAATCATTTTCGGTTTCTAATGGATTAAAATTATTTATTTAGAGGATAAGGAGGGGATGGGTCTAAAAAATCTCAACAAAAATGTTTTTTATAGGTTTAGGTTACCATATTAACCTTATATTTTATATTTAACTCTTAGTTAAATAGTTTGATGTTTACCATGTCTCTGTGTATTTTTATATTACAGGGTTAATAAACTTACTATAAACTGATAATAGAACCCCAAGTTGTTCATAATTGATATGTATATTATTATATAAGTTCTTTTTTCTATCTTTACATTATTAGGAATATTATATCAATAAATAATTCAATATTTGTTTTAAAAACTCAATTGTGTCAATTTTGACACTATATAGTATTAGATTTTTTTGAAAGCCATAAAAACATTATCACATTAATGAAAATTTATTTAATAAACCCTAACATTTCATATTAACCTATAAAATTATTTTAATTCATCATAAGGGTCAATTTACATTTTTTAAGATATTTATAATATAAATTATTTTAATATTTCATTAACAAGGAAATTATTCTATCATCATTGAGTCATAAATAAATTACATTATTTAATGTCTAAAAATTTTAAATAAAATTCCATTACATAGGAATTATTTTTATCATTCAAATTAATAGTTATAGTCTAATTTATATTTCATATAAACCAATATTAAAAATTGATTTGTTATTAAATTTTGAAATTTACTCTTTTAACTCTTATTCAAATAAAATAACAATAAATGTCCAAATATAATCCTAGTTGATCATAAGGATCATATTTTATTACTATGTTTGTTTTTGGTCGAATTAAACTTATAAAATATGATTAAGATATGTTTTAAGGTAATTATAATATCATTTTTACCCTTAATTACCGTATTTACTTTTAACTGTGGTAAATAAATGTCAAAAGTTACTATTCACCAAAAAGTATATTTTCATCTTATTGAACTACATTTTACATAATGATGTCAACCATGTGTCTTTTATTTTAGAAATTAAACTCATATAAGCGGTAAAATTATGTGCTGTGAAAATTTGTAAATGCTCGTATAAGGTGGGAAAAAGACGGTAAAAAGTTCAATAAAATTTTAAATATCTATTCTTATTATAAAATGGATCCCATGAAAAACATTGATAATATATAGGTATTATATATCTATTTTTAATTAAAATAAATTTAAAGAAAATAAATAAATAATTAAATAAAAATATAGTTTAAAATAATAATGCAATGTTTTTCAATATTCATCCAAAAATGAATGTTTTCATAAAAATACCAAAACTTCACTGTAAGCTAATTTGGATATTTTAAATTTGAAAATTATGTCCATAATGAAAAATAATTTTTAATAAATTTCAAAAATTTGGTATTACTATTCATAGCATCAAGTTTGATTGGTCTTGGTTTGTGATAACTCCAAGTTGCGTTCAACATAACCAACTATATTATTCAAAGGGAATTGTAAGAATGGGGTGTTACACCAGGAATGTATAATTTTAGTGTCATTAGACACTAGAAAATATAAACAGCTAGTTCAAAAATTATCTACATTGTCTCCTGCAAATTTCTTTACAACTAGACTAATTTTTGACATTTCTTATTTATTACCATTCTTCTTGACTTGGGTAAAATAATATTATGAAAGGGTGAGATTAAATTATTAGTAGGGGTCATAATATGAAATATTAGTCATGTCATAATCATTAGAACATATCATTTTGATATCCGAACAAGCATAAAAAACATAATATCAAGTCATGAGATAAATCATAAAATTGAAATGTGATCCCAATAGTGAAAGAATAAGGCATTAAATTAAATTTCATACACACATGTGCATAAAAAACATTTCATATTATTCACAGATGATTTCAAAGACCATCATACTTGATAATGTCCATTACTGAACTATGTTCAGTCCTCACTCCAGTCCTATATTACTGAATTAGGATTACTTATTGTTCCATTCTATTCAAAATCATGAGACACAAATAATTACCCTTTCATTGTAGGGAGATATAATCCCACCCATTTCATTATGAAAAAATGCATACATGTTCTTGAAAACATAAACCATTCACTACAGCATTACCCAAGGAACAAAAATGGGGGTTTCTTAAACTTCATTCAATCATAACATTTTCCATATAAGATAATTGGACTTCATAAATAAAATTCCATAATAATAAAATAGAATAAAATTAATAATAGGGATAAAACATAATCATATGTTATCTTCAATGTAAAATAATTTTGATAAAACAAATGAGCATAATTCCTGAGGAAAAATATCCTTTCTTCTTCAATAACATTTTCCATCTTCAAAATGCCACACAATTTTTGAATAACTAATTTAATATGAAAATGACTTTGTAATATTTTATTGCATGCATCCATGAAATAAGGCATTATGAAATCATAAAAATCCATTTATGCTGTAAAATATTAAAAAACATTTTTCTCGTACATTTTCTAGAAAAGTCAAATAGTACTTTATACTGAAAATAATAGTACATTTTGTTCTTAATAATTAGTAAAAAATCACCATTGAGTAAAATTTAATTTAAAAAAATATATATATGGATATAGAAAATATTTTAAAATACATATTTTTGAATCATGGATGTGGTAGATAAATATACCTCAGTGAAAACTTACGAATAATGAATCTCGGATAAAAACAACATTTGATAAGTTAATGCTTTGCTAAAGCACGATATGCCTCATAAATATAAAAACCTATTTTATAAAGATTTAAATAATGTGCCTGATTTATTATATAATAATAATCATTTCTATGATAACATTTATGATTATATCTTCATCTATTTGTTAGTAACATTTCATTATTAGTCATTATTCATGTATTAACTGTTTTTTGTTCATATGCATGTTTTTTCAAATAAGTAATTATTACTCATTTTAGGATATAGTTACATCATTTATATAATGTTATTATTAAAATATAAATCATATTAATTGATTAAATTATATTATATAATCACTCTTTAATGATGATTATGTAGAAGGAATCACATCGCGGAGTGGAGATGGTATGTTGTACGTACCACGAGTGAAGATAGCATTCCCATAATTGTTGAATGGTATTGAAGTGTATGGTTTGTAGTTTATAAGAATAAATATTATTTTATATTATATATTTATTTATTTATTTATTCTATCATTATACTCATCAATGTTAGGTGGTGGAGAAAAACATATTACACTAAAACATGGAGATGGTAAGTCGTACGGTCGCACGCATGGTGATATCAATTTTCATTGGATGGGTAGAGGGTCAACTATGGTTGTTTCATAAAACTAATAACCTCTCAGTAATTATTAATTTATAATGAAATAAATCATGAGTTAAATTCATAATAAGAAATATGTTTGAATGAATTGGTATAGAACTTGTATTTTTTCTATTCACTAAAAAAATGATATTTTCATAAATGTCCAAAACGTTCACACAAAGTTAATATATATATATTATGATCTAAAAAATATCTATTTATTAAATAATATTTCAAATAATTCGATAAAATTAATTGTAATATTTTTTCAGTAAAGATAAAATTTTCATTTTTAGAGAAAATAAATTTTCAAAGGATAAAATATTTTTACATAAATTTGAGTATTTATATATTATAAATTTGTTAATAATTTTAAATAATAAAATAAAATTAGATATTATTTGAATAATATTTTCATTCATATTCATGCCGCTAATTTTAATAGCTATATAGTAATGATTATGTTTCTATAATTATATTTTAATAATAAATCATTGTCCCATTAATCTCAATGTTTTGTTTTTTATTTTATAAAAAACATAGAGTTATTATTGAAAAATGGGGTGTTATATTAAAAGACCCTTATATATATTTAATTTTTAATATTTTATCATTTTCAAACAATCCTGGGGTTTGAAATTTTAAAATTTACTATGTATAAACCAACATCTTATAAAGGGTTAATAATATTTATTCTTAAAGTATGTAATGGGTTATATTAAGGTCATATGGAATAACACATAAACGGGATTCTAAGTGGGATAAAGACTTTTGAAACTGATATATATTGAATAAAATGAAAATCATAAATAATTTTATGGAGTGATAGAGATAATTGATTACTATAAATTTAATGATTAAGAGAATGTTAACAATCACAAAAAAAAATTAATCTATGGTGAATTAAAAGACCACCGATTAATATGATATGAGAATAATATGATAAAATTTATATTTAAATATCTATTTCCAAAAATAGTTAAATTATTTTGTTATAATTATATAGAAAACAAAAAAATTAATATACCAGATATATTATTATTTTAAAAATACAATTTCATCATTTTTTTTGTTCTTGGATAGAGTTCCACTTAAACTTTTACACTATAAAATAAATATCCAATATGAATTTCTTAATTCTTGAAGAATTAACATTAGGATTTTTGGTTCTTGAGATCCATATAAAATTTTTCATGTTATCACTAAAATCTTTATCAAAACTAAAAGTTTTATAATAATGTAACAAAATATTCAACAAAACAATACGAATATTTTAATCCCCAAAATTAAATAAAAAAGGGGTTTATCATATACCATTCATTAACAAATTGGTCCTATATAAGAAATTACCTCAATAAATTCTATATGAAATAAGTTTTAAACCTCTAATGTTTTCTCATACCGTTCAACCTATATCTCAATAAAATGAAATTTTCAGGCATAATAATTTTGGTTACACATATTGTTTGTACATACATGTATATATATTTATCAATTCCAAATTAAATGATCCCAAAAATATCATTAATCACCGCCAAATCATATAAAATTTTGTTAATTTAATATTTTTCCCAAAATGAACATTAAATTTATGCACCAGATAATTTATGATAAAATAATTTCATACAAATGAGTTCAATATATATTCCAGTAGTATGAAATATTATATTTTCTCCCTTTTAGTTATGGTTTCAAGCTCTACGACCTTAATGGATATGATGTGTTATTGTTCGATATATTAGGTACCCTTTTTATAATAAAATATTAACATTTCCAAAATAATCTGATGAAAATCCTTAATACAATACATTAGTCATGGAGTCAGTCTTTTGACCACTAATTTTTTTATCCATCTTATTCATTTCCAAAAAATCATATTATTTCAATTGATTATAATTACCCTCACAATAAGTATATATTAAATATTAAATTTTCCACATTCAAGTTATCTTATTAATTATCACCTTACTATAAAATCAACATTATACATCATTTGTTCAATACAAAATATTATTTTAAATTGATAAATTCAAACTAAAACTAAAAAATGTATGATGTTTCAAAATTATAATAGCTAGAATACCACCGATTAAAAAAATCCAACATGATGATTCTCAATAAGAAATAAATAAAAATATCAATCATTCCACCTCATTGATTTTTATAAAATATTCACATACAAATTAATTATTGGATAAGGTAATTAACTAAGACATTGACCATGTTCCTAACATCTATAAAACTAGACAATTTGTTTTTTATGAGGATGAACATTGTTTTCCCCCTTTTAGTTAACATGAATCTTCATTTTTCATTATAAATTAGCTAATTTGTTCTCTTTTTTTCCAATAATAATAATACATATTCCAGTTCATTTAAGAAATTTTATATAGTTTCCCTTTCCAAATTCTTTAATTTTAATAAAATTGAATCTTATTTTCATTGAAATGTTTAACACTTCAACTTCTATGAAAATCCATCCTTCTCTTATTTGATGTGTTTATAAATTCAATGATATTCTAATTGTAAATGATAAATATCGAAAGATCACTTGGAATTACCCTTTGATTTCTAACTTCCTATACCATTTTTTAGGAATCTATTTTATAAATTCATTGCATTTACAACAAAATTGGTTATTGGAATGCTTTCTCATATTTATAGTTGTTAAAAAAATAACAAAACAATACAATTATACGTTTACATATTGTAGTTATATGTATAAACATTAAAGGAATAACATATAAATTATATGTATAGCCTGAATTATGAATCTATATGTTTCAATATAGTATATCTATTGTGGTGTTTCCTATTTTGATTTATTTAATATAAATTTTTTAGTCCTTTATAATGATTCAAAATGAGTTTTTGAATTTAAAAAAAATCCCCCTTGAGTCTCAATCCATGTGTGTTGTTAGTTTCATTTTCATTTCCCATGTGATAATTGATTCAAATCACATTCAAAAAATTTTGACACAATTACAACTATATATAAGTAATTTACATGTACATCCATATTTAGTATCTTGAGAGTGATTTAAATGCTTTGAAATAATTTTCTCTAAACATAAAAAAAATTATATGATATTTTCTTGTTCATTGAAATATCCTTTTACATGTTTAAAGGGTTGTTACAAAAGTATTAAAGAATTCATCTATAAAATTTACTAGACATTTCTCAGAAACCAACTATAAAAAGACACGAATTTTCCACATATTATTACATGTGTTTTCATATAAAAATAAATTTATTACAACCTAAATATCATGAGTCATAATGTCATTAATAGACTATGATAATAATATATAAATGAAATAATAATATACAATTCAATTATATTATTATCCATAGTGATATCTTAAATACTTTTGAGCTTCTAAAAAGGTGAGATAGCCTATGGAATATATACAGTAATGGGGTGATAGAAAATTCCCATTAACGGAATAAAAATTATATGGATGAATTCAATTTGAGTCAAAATATTACACAATATCAAAAAAAAATATTGAATAAGAGTTAAAATTAGAGAATAACACAAGTAAAGGGTATAATAAGATCATGGAATCAAATGAAATTTGGAAACCACTCATAAAAATACCTAAACATGTGCTAAGGACAACTCTCAAGATAACGTCACATGGTGGGAAATGTATCATAACAGATTAGTTTTACTCCAAAATCAAACACAAGAATCCTCATTATATAAAACATTTACCCAATGAATTGGAGCACTATATGTGTGATCCAATTAGAGAATATTCCTGACTATTTGGGTTATAAATAGTTAATAAATCCAAATTTGTATACAAAATAATTAACCATAGATTAATATAAGTTTGATGATCCTATCTCATATCAAACACAATGAAAATATAATAATAAAGTCTTTTTAGAGATAAATATAAAGAATGAATTACCACTAAAATGTATGGTAAAATAATATAGGTATATATATTTGAAACATATATAGATATATTATAACAAATCCATAAAATAATTGGTTTTTTTAGATAAATTGTTTTATAAAATATATTATGAAATATTTATTAATGAAAATACACTTTTAAATTGATATAAAATTTGATGAATTTTAAAATAAAAAAAATTATTGCATTTAAAAAAAATAGAATTGAACCCAATAATGGAATATTCAAATATTTTAGTTGTCATAATAGCTGTTAATTTTTAAAATTTCATGTAAAAATAATTTCTCTAATAATATTTTAAAAATGTTAAGAAGTACCTTTTTCTAAAAAATAAATGAATATTCCTTTAAAAATGTAATATATAATGTGTAAAATGGGTAAAATTATCATTAATAAATAAATTGGAAATAATTATAAACATTATATAAGGTACTATAGAAAACAAAAGATATAAAAGAAAAATCATTTTTCACTTAAGAGAGAATTAATGTTAGTCTTTTTTAAATATTTCTTCGATCATAATAATTACCATAGATTGAAAATAGATACTATAATAAGACAATTTCAAGATTAAAAATTGGAGGATAATTTTTATTATTTTATTATAAAATTATCAATTAATACCCCACAATGTATATTCAATAACAAATAATCTTTATTAAAATGATATTGATGAAAAAACCCTTTCATCCTTGGTAACTTTTGAATCATTACCCCCATGAAATAATTGACATCAACTAAAAATTTAAATACCATGAAGTAAAATATATTCATGAAAATATATTCTATGGTTAATTATATATACCACATAAAATAAATAAGTAGAGAATATGAAATATGTCTTATATATGTAAAAGTGAGACAAGAAATCCCTAACATCGAATCGAGACATAGAATGTATTCCCATTATCTACTATATAATAAAATTATAAGAATTATTTCTTTTCATAGGAAAAATTAATATAACTGATTCATTATTTATAAACCATTTATAATGATTATAATAATATCATAAATATTTTTCAGATCAGTAATGTCATTAAATGGTTTTTTGAGGATGTTCATTTCCTAATTTTAAAACAACATCTATGTGCTTAAATTGTAAAATGGGTTATTATTACATAATCTATAGAATAATATTAATTAAATATAAGGAATTTTGATTCATAATTTATAATTATAAACTAACTATTTGACATTGTTAGGAAAAGTGAACTACATTAGATTCATGGATATAGTAAGTCATACTAACCAATGTGTAGTTTTTAATTTAAAAAATGATGATGAAAATATGGTATGTGTTATTTTATATTTACAATGGGATAATTTTATTATTAATAAAATATTATTTTCGTATATACAAATAAATTTACAATCTATGTGATGAAATAATAAAAATTGAATCATACTACTTCACGAGGTGGTCATCCATCAGACAATTGAATGATGTTATAATTATTTTATGGATAATAACATAAGAAAAAATACGATATGTTACATTAATATAATGATTAATTTTTCATTAATATTATATAAAAATATTTTATCCATCATCATGAATAGTTATGATATGGAATGATGGAAAACAAATTAAATCTGTTTGTGAGGCGATTGTCCTCCATACAAATGAATGATGGTTATGTTAACCCTTTAATGGAGTAGGATATGGATAATTTTTATGACCTCAAAATAATAAAATATATGTATATATCATATAATTTTGTATTTTTATTTTAATTACTAATACATAATTGATGTTGGGAAAAAAGATTAAAAGGAAAAAACTTGGTGATTTAGACTGCCTTCACTTTGAAGATCCTCTATTGGATCACATGTTAAGGACTCTACGTATAATATTTTGGGAATATAGTAGGATATATAATATTGATAATATTATTTGGGATATATTTTTTTATTGTTTAATCAATCCAAATGGATTTAATGATGTCAATAATAGAGGGGATGACGTTACCTTTTATAATTAAAGAGTGAAATTTATGTAATTTCCCAAAACTATTAAATAACTGGAAGTGAACCACAATCCATGTGCCTCCAAAATAAAAACATGTTGTATTGGTGGGGAAATATGTTCAATAAAAACAACTAAAAATATAAATAATCATATTTAATTATATTATTCAATTTAAATATTGGGTTTCTAAAATTTACAATATTTATTTTATCCACGACAACATTTGTTTTCTAGTTTTTACAATTAATTATGAAAAAATATGAACATATTATAAAAAATAAATTTCATTTTATTTGAAATATGGAATCCATTTTTTCAAATTTAATAATAATTAAGGAAATAATTTAATATAAAATAAATCCGGTAACCCAATCGAAAATTAGTTTTCCCAAAATTAAAATTTTCATGGAAAATGTGATCATAAATTACCTTAAGGAATAAAAATAGTCACCATGTTAATTTAAATTCACAAAAATATGTAACATAATAATTTCATATTAATTACTTCTTAAAAGGGGTTTGTTTATTCATTAAAAACAGAAAACCATATGTTTTATAAAATGGTTTTTAGAAAAAATTTAAGATTAAGACTGATAATAAACTAATACTAAATTATATTATATTAATGATTTAAAGGAATTTAATTTGAATAAATATAAAAAAATAATACTTGGGTAATTTAAAATAATGATTATCTTTTCCTGGGGTCTTTATTACAATTATCATGCGGTCTTTGTGTTCTTCATTTTTCTTCAAATATAAAAGAATATCAAGGATAAAAACTACCCTAAATTGATCAAGATAGTCTCTAAAGACTATATTCATTAGATCCATATAGATAGAAGGGGAATTAGTAAGACAAAAAGGAATCACTATAAATTCATAGTTTATATTTTTTGTATGTAATGTCCTCTTTAATATATCCTTCTTTTTGACCCTTAATTGAAGATATCCTAAACGAAGATAAATCATGGAAAAGTATTTAGATCTGCGTAGCTTGTCAAATAAGGTAGATATGTGTGGAGGATGATATTTTTTCTTGATAGTGATATTGTTATGTTCTCAATAATCAATATAGAGTCTCATTGATGGATATTTTTTCTTAACAAATATAACATGTGCTCTCCAAGGTGATTTACTAGGGCATATGAATCCCTTACCAAGATTCTCTTAGAGTTTCTTCTTCAATTCCATAATCTCAATCCAGGATATTCTATAAGGTGTCATTGAAACAGGCATGCAAGCCGGTATGACTTCCATTTGAAACTCAACGTAACAGTTTCATAGAAGACCAGTCAATTCCTCTTGAGATACATCACCAAACTCGTGTACAATGAGTGTATTTTAAATGGTGAGTTTTTCCCCAAAAATATGAGATAAATAATCTTCATTTATTGGAATCAAGACACATAAAAATGAAGAAATTTATAATATTATGTTTTAATCATCATTGAATCAATAGATGATCATTGATTTATCTATAATTTGATATGTGACTTCTCTTATATAGAACAAATTATGAGCTCCATATATATAAAGCCATTAAATTCTATGAATCACATAAAATTCAATGATAGGATGGATCACAAGATTAAAGAGAAGCGCATTCCCAAAAACATCAATCCGAGATGAATTATAAACTTTTGATGAGTCAGTTGTGCCATAAAATAATGTCATAGCTAACTCAATATCTAATTTTTGTAGTAATAAGGTGATACAATTAGAAAATTTAATTGAAATAATATAATGGGTGGATCCAGAATGATATAAAACATTTCTACATAAGAGTGGATGGTATATACACCTTTCCCAACTTCATTATCATACTTCACATCAGAGGTAGGGATTTCATATAAATTTACATTGTCATGGTCCTCAAGAGTTTTTAGGTGTGGATCATTGTCAGTGACCATTGGATTAGGGAATTGATTTGCATAATTGCCCATTTCCTTGAACTTATGGAATTAATGTGCTTGAGGTGAATTCTGTGTATCGTTTTTCGCATCATTAGATATCTTTTTTCAATCACTATTGCATTCAACTACATGAATACATTCTTTTACACACTTAAGCATTTACTAGTCCCTTTAAGACAATTCCATCTATGCTTCATTTCACACATTGGGCATAATGGAAAACTCATCCAATATTTTGTGTGCTCATTAGATTCTCCTTGTATTCAATTTTTCTCTTATTATCAAACCCATATGACTTCTAGGTTACACTAATATCCATCTCATACTTGAGATAACATCAAGAAATTTACTCATTGATATTGAAGTCATTTATGGATAATGCCCTTAGGAGACTTGGATTTAAGACACCAAAGAATTTTCAATTTTAATATCAGGTTAGATAATAGTTCCAGAAGTGTATCTTGCAGGTCTTGTAAAATTTTCATAGTAGGTACCAATGGATTCATCATCATTTATATTATGTTAAATGAACAACTTATCCATCTATTATCGAAGAATATGTGGAATGTAATTATTGAAAAATATGTTTTGGATGTCATCCCATTCCATGGACACAATTTTATCTCATTGACTGGTATTATTGATAAGATTCCACCATAGACCAGCTTCACCATCCAAACTATATTCTATAGAGATGATTTTATCATTTTTAGAACACTTTAAAACAAAAATTATTTAATTAGTGGTAATAATCCATTGTAAACAATCTAATGGATTATAAAACCCACAGAAAGAAGGTGGATGGTGCCCCATGTGTCACACCTCGACCCGACATTCATGGGTATTGTAACACCCGAGACTTTTATGTTATATAAATCATCAAAGGAATATTTTTCTACACACAAAACATGATTATCTTTCTTTACACGAAATCTAGAGCTTCCTCGATAGCTTGCGTCGTACGCAATACTGAGTTTCACTAAACAACGATATACTATTAAAATAGTATTAAAACTAGCCGTTATGAATAGTAATAACCACTTTTTGAAATTTTATAAATTTTATTTTTCAAAATGGACTTCATTTTTGGATTCGTAATATCGAAATTAGCCTAGGGTGAAATTTTGGTCTTTTTCTAAACACTTTCAATTTTTGATGAATAGTGAAACCACTAAGTGGTAGTTAAAAAAACTGAATTTTTCATAAAACATAATTTTACCGCTTCTGTGAGTGGAATTTCGAAAATCTGAGAGACACGGTTAATATCAAGTACTAAAATGTGGTTCAATGAGATGAAAATAATTTTCGGTGAATAGTAACTTTTTAGTTTTTTTTACCACGGTTAAAAGTAAATAGGGTAATTAAGGGTAAAAATGATATTATTATTACCCTAAAACATGTCCTATTTCTATTGGAAAAGATTAATTCGACCAAAAACAAACTTAGGAATAAAATATGACCATTTATGCCAACTTGGATTAGATTAGGACATTTATTATTAATTTATTTAAAGAAGGGTAAAAATAGTTAAAATCAATGTTTAATAACTAAATCATTTTTAATATGGGGTTATACATAAGATAAATTAGAATATAAATATTAATTAGAAAGATACGAATATTTCCTATATAATGGTATTTTATTTGTAATTTTTAGACATTAAATAATTTAATTTATTTGTGACACAATGATGATGCAGTAATTTTCTTATTAATGAAATATTGATATAATTGATGTTATAAATACCCAAATAAATATACTTTGATACTTTTTATGAATTCCACTAATTTTCTAGGTTAATAAGACATGTTAGTATTGATTTAATTAAATTTTTTAGAACTTATAATTCTGTTATGATTTTCACAAAAATCAATTACTAAATAGTGTCAAAATTGACATAAAATCGTTTTTAAAACAAATATTATATTATTAATTGTTATTCTATTCCTAAAAATCTATGGTTTGGCCAAATAACTTAGATAAGGTTATATATATTAATAATAAACAGCTTGGGGTTCTTTTGGCTTGATATAGTATGTTTATTAACCTTATAGTTTAAGAACACAAGAAGACACGGTAAAAGTAAAATTATTTAACTTAATGTTAAATATATAGGATAAGGTTAAAATAGGAACCTATACTTTTTAAATTCTATTGGATGAGAGGGTTTAGACCCATCCCACCTTAGACTCGAAATAAATAAATTTTTATCTATTTAAAACCGAACTTGACTTTATAATAAAATAATATTTTTAGTTATTCCAAAGGTGCCCCACTCCTCCCTTATAAAAGGGCACCTCCTCCCTCTCTTCCTCACACCACTTTGAGCCTTCAAGCTCGGCCAAACCCTGCCACATTCACCTCTCCACTTCCCTAGAGACATCATAGAGGTCCTGGTTATCTTCAAAGACCAATTTTAGTTCCCTAAAAGAACTTCTCAAATAAGCACTTCAAAGAAGAGGTAATGTTCGTTACCGATTCTTTCATCTTTATTTTTTCTTCCACTTCTTCTTCTTTAGTTGTTTCATTATGAAGTAATAACATCAGTATCCCTCATATACTGATATGTTATTATAAGTTTGAAACAATCCTATTTCACCATCTATCCATCCTATGGAAAAAGAAATCACCGCGCGTGCGTACGTACGGAATACCGTCTCCACGCCGTGGTGTAATCTATTTTCCACCACCAGCTTACTTGGATGAATATAATGGTGTAAATAATGACTATATATGACTATTATAAAGTTATATTTATTCTAAAATAGTATACATACACTCCAATACAATTCCATGATCATGGGAACGATATCATCGCTCGTGCGTACGTACGGAATACCGTCTCCACGATGTGATGCGATTTGTTCTACATGTTCTTCATTGAATAATGATTATATAAATGAATTGAATGAATAAAAATGATATATATTACATTAATACCATTATGTAAATGATGTATCTATATCCTAAAGAGAAGAATAAGAATTTATTCGACAAAACACGCATAAGAACAAAAAGTTATAAGCACCTAAATAACAAGTAGCTATGAAATATTACTACCAAGAAACTAAGAATATGACCATATATGATATCATAACAATAATTATGATTCTTTAATAATTCAATAACATTATTTAAATCATTATACAGGAGGTTCAGACACTTACGAGGCAAATCGGACCTAAGGTAAGGGAAATATCAAAATCTCATTTTTATCCGAGATTGTTTATACTTTGGTATTTACTAGGGTGTATTTTATCATACACATCCATGTTTCCTCAATATGTAATATTATTTCCATCCACCTACAATTTTTTAAATCCAATTTTACCCTTCGGTGATTTTTTAGTAAAGGATATGAAAAGAATGTTTTGTCGTTTTTCATATGAGGTAATTTTTGACTTTTCCAACAAAAGTACGAAGAATTTTTTTTAAACTTATACGGCATGAATGGATTTTTAAAACATTATTTCCAAGAAGCTTACTTTACAAGTTTTCATGTTTATTTTTAATCAAATTCTTTTAGTTTAAAATTGTATGACATGTTAAAAAAGGAAAAATGTTTTTGAAGTAGAAACAGTATTTTCCTCATGAATGGAGTTCAAGTGTCTTATCAAAATTATTTTCCATATAAGATAATATAGGGTTATATTTCTATCCCTATTATCACCTTGATTTGATTATGTTGTGATGGAATTATTTTTATGAATTCATTTATCTTATATGAATTGTTTTATGATGTCATGTTGTTTAAGAATCCTATTTTTATTACATGGGTTATGTAATGATGTATGATTTATGATTTTGTGTCAAACATAAGAATGGTATCATTATGAGATGGGTGGGACCTATATCTCCTTCCAGTGCATTGGGTAAAGATTTGATATCTCATGAGATAGACATGGCTGGAACGGTAGGTTATACCGGTTCAGTGAAATAGGACTGAAACGGGGGAGTGAACTCAGTTCAGAAATGGACTTTGTCCACTAAGATAGTCTTGGAAATGAGTCTTGAATAATAATAAATGATTCTCTATGATTATGTGTGTATGCCACAAAGTTTCATGTTTTAAGTCATGATTATTGGGATTATTTTTTACTACTATGATTTATCCCATGTTATGAAATTATGCTCTCTTTTGCAGGTTACTATTTCCAAAAGTTATGTTCTTATGAATATAATGTGATTGATATTTCTTTTGTTTACCCCTAATAAGTATTTGAGATCACCCTTTTGTATGTTTTCTTTCCCCAGGTTAAGAAGACGGTTATTAAGTAATATATGTCAAAAGGGACTATAGATATGATGAAATAAATGGGAGATAGTGTAAATGCTTTATGAACCAGTTGTTTATGTTTCCCAGTTTTCTAAAGACACTATACCTATACGGTCCTTTCATGGTTTTGTTATATGTTGTAATAAGTATGCTTCAATTTCAAAGTAATAATAATGTATGTAATGTATGGGTCATTATAGTTGGTATCAGAGGAAATGTATAGTCAACCTTTAGAAACTAGGATGTGAAATCCTTAGTAAGAACCCTAAGGATAAGTCTAAGCATAGAACACAATCTTAGTGTTTTAGAAATGGCCATGAATAACCTAGGATAAGATCTTAAGTGTGAAATTTTATTATTGATTATGTGGTTTTCCTATTATAATTAGTGTTGCTCACACTATTCTTCTTGGTTTTAGTCAATGTCTGGAACCCGAAGGAACCGTGTTAATGCGGAATGCGATGGACAATGCAATTATTGTCCACCGGAGCAAACAAACGTTATGGGAGTGGAATGAAAAATCTTGTAGCCATGCTCACACAACTTTCTCAAGCTATGAATCATGCATGACTTCTAATCGAGCAAAGGAAGGAGCAACATTCTGTTCAATCCTTCATGAGGCAGCATCCACCTTCATTCAGTGGGTCTAATGATCCATTAGTTGCTGAACAATGGATTAGTACTACTGAAAAGATATTTTCAGTTCTTCAATGTTCTGAACATGATAAATTCATCTTAGCAGTGTATCGTTTGGAAGGTGATGCTGATAAATGGTGGAATCTTATTAAGAATATGAGACAAAGGGATGAAATTGAGTTCATGGAATGGGATGAGTTCAAGAACATATTTTTCAATAAGTACTTGCCTCGTATTCTCCAAACAAAGATAAAGAAAGAGTTTCTTGAACTGAATCAAAAGGATGATGAATCTATTGGTACCTATGAAGACAATTTTACAAGACTTTCAAGGTACGCTTATGGTATTATTATCTAACCTTATATTAAGATCGATAGATTCTTTAGTGGCTTAAAACCATGTCTTCAAAGGGCCTTAGCCATAAGGGACTTCAATAGCTATGAGGAAATCGTTCGATTTGCTCTCAAAGTTGAGATCGAGATTGTAGTAACCCATTAGTCATATGGGTTTGATATGAAGAGGAAAATGGAAATCAAAGGAAAATCTAAAGAGCACACTGAAAAAAATATGAGCTTTCCCTTATGCTCAAAGTGTGGAATGAAACATGAAGAGAGTTGTGTTAAAGGGATAAGTAAATGTTTCAAATGTGGAAAGGAAGGTCATCGGGCATTTGAATGCCGTAATGATGGGAAGAAGATGTCTAGTGATGCAAACAAAGGAAGGGATGCACAGAATGAACCTAATACACTTTAATGTTTCAAGTGCAAGGAGATGGGGCATTATGCCAATCAATGCCCAAATCCAGGGGTTTATGATGATGGTCTATGTCAACAAACTCTTAAGTCTAAAGACAAAGGAAAGTCACATGCAATTTCTATCAGCGATGTGGAGTACGATAACGATGTGGTGAAAGGTACACTTACCATCCACTCTAAAGTAAAAAATGTTTTATTTGATTCTAGATCCACCCACTCCTTTATTTCTGAAGAATTTTATAAGGATATCACCGTATTACCTCAACAGTTAGATGTTGAGTTAGCTGTGACAACCCCTAATGGCACAACAGTCGCATCAAAAGTTTATAATTCTTCTCCGATTGAAGTTTGTGGGAAAGTGCTTCCTGCAAATCTTGTGATCCTTCCTATAGTGGAATATGATGTGATTCTTGGCATGGATTGTCTTTCTCTACATGGAGCTCATATCAATTTCCCAAGAAGGGAAGCCACATTTCATATTCCAGATCAATCTATGATCGTCTATCGATGCAAGGATGAACATAACCTTCCAGTGGAAATTTCTTCCATCTTATGGGTCTTGATTCCACTAAATGAAGTTTATTTATCTCAAATGGATGGTGAGAAACTCACAATTAAGTATATTCCCATTGTACGAGAGTTTGATGATGTCTTTCCGGATGAATTACCGGGTCTTCCACAGAATCGTGAAGTTGAGTTTTCAATAGAACTCGTACCGGGTACTTTGCCTATTTCAAAGAAACCTTATAGAATGGCCCCAATTGAGTTTCAGGAATTGAAGAAGCAACTCCAAGATAATCTTGATAAGGGGTTCAAACTCCCTAGTGCGTCACCTTGGGGAGCACCTGTTCAGTTTGTTAAGAAGAAAGATGGATCAATGAGACTCTGTATTGATTATCGAGAACTTAACAAGATCACTAATAAGAACAAATATCCTATACCATGCATTGATGACCTATTTGACCAACTATGCGGAGCTCAATACTTTTACAAGATTGATCTTCGTTCAGGGTATCATCAATTAAGGGTCAAAAGGGAGGATATACCAATGACGACTTTCCGTACAAGGTATGGACACTATGAATTTATAGTGATGCCATTTGGCCTTACTAATTCCCCTTCTATCTTCATGGATCTGATGAATAGAGTCTTTAGAGACTATCTTGATCAGTTTGTGGTAGTCATTATAGATGATATTCTTGTATATTCAAAGAGCAAGGAAGAACATGAAGATCACTTGAGAATTATATTGAAGACCCTGAGAAAGGAGAATCTTCATGCCAAATTTACCAAGTGTGAATTTTGGCTTCAAAAAGTTTCATTTTTGGGTCACATAATCTCAAAAGAGGGGATATCTGTGGATCCAGTAAAAACAGAGGTTATCGAAAGATGGTCGAGACCAACAACAGTGACTGAGATCTAATGTTTTCTTGGTTTGGCCGGATATTATCGACGTTTTGTGAAAGATTTTTCATGATTATCTAATCCACTCACCAAGTTGAATCGAAAAGGAGTTAAGTTTGTTTGGATGGAGGAATGTGAAGAGAATTTCAAGGAGTTTAAAAGAAGGTTATCCAGTGCACCTGTGCTCACACTGCCTTGTAGTGGAGAAATGTTTTTGATCTACAGTGATGCATCCATGAAGTGATTGGGGCGTGTTCTTATGAAAAATGATATGGTGATAGCTTATGCCTCAAGACAGTTGAAAATACATGATAAAAATTACCCAACTCATGATTTGGAGTTAGCTGCAGTAATCTTTACATTAAAGATTTGGAGGCATTATCTTTATGGAGAAAGGTGTGACATTTATACTGATCATAAAATTTTAAAGTATATTTTCACCCAAAAGTATCTGAATATGCTCCAAATAAGATGGTTGGAGCTGATTAAGGATTATGACTTATCAATCCGTTACCACCCTGGGAAATCAAACAAGGTGGCAGATGCATTAAGTCGACAAGACCATGTCAGTTTTTCCATGATGAGGATCACAAAAGATCCAATATTTATGGATTTACAAAGGATGGATCTTTGAATTATAATGGAAGGGGGAAAATCGTATCTTTCTCAAATGAATGTTCAACCATCTATACATGTGAAGATTAAAGAGGCACAGAAAGAAGATGTCGAGTTACAAAAGAAGGTGAGAGATGATCCTGAATTCATCATTTATTTTGATGGGATAAAAAAGTTCAGTAATCGGGTTTGTGTTCCTCCCATCCCCGAATTAAAGAAGGAGCTACTGGATGAGGGTCATAGTTCTTCATTCTCTATTCATCCTGGAAGCACGAAGATGTATAGGGACCTAAATGAGTACTTCTGGAGGGATGGCATGAAAAGAGATTTTGCTGAATATGTCTCTCGATGCTTGGTTTGTCAACAAGTTAAAGCTGAGAGACAGAAGTCTAAGGGGATGTTACAACCATTACCCATACCCGAATGGAAATAGGAAAACATCACTATGGACTTTATCACAGGACTTCCTAAAACATCCAAAGGCAATAATGCTATCTGGGTCATAGTTGATCGTCTTACAAAATCTGCACACTTCATTGCTGTTAGAGAGGATTTCTCTCTGGATCAGCTTGCCAGGATATATGTAAAGGATGTGGTAATATTTCATGGAGTACCACTTTCTATTATATTTGATCGGGATCCGAGGTTTACCTCAAAGTTCTGGCGAAGTCTTCAGCATACTCTGGATACAGAGTTATGTTTCAGCACTGCTTATCATCCTCAGATAAACGGTCAGTCTGAGAGAACAATTCAAACTCTAGAAGATATGTTGAGAGATTGCTCTATGGATTTCAAAGGTTGTTGGGATCAACACCTACCTTTGGTGGAATTTTCTTATAATAATATCTTTCAATCCAGTATTCAGATGGCTCCTTATGAAGCTCTCTATGGAAAGAAATGCAGGACTCCAACTTGCTGGGATGAAGTTGGGTAAAGAAAGCTATTAGGACCTGATCTCGTTGATGAAATGGCAGAAAAGGTCAGATCTATTCAACAACACATAAGAGAAGCTCAGAGTCGACAGAAAAGTTATGCCGACAACCGAAGAAAAGACCTACAGTTTGATGTGGGTGATAAAGTGTTCTTACGAATATCTCCCTGGAAGTGGGTCATGAGATTTGGAAAGAAGGGGAAGTTGAGCCCTAGATATATTAGTCCTTTCGAAATACTAGATCGTGTTGGGAAGGTAGCTTACCGATTGGCGCTTCCACTGAATCTCTCTCAAGTTCATGATGTGTTCCATGTATCTCTCCTGAGAAAGTACATACCTGATCCTTCACATGTACTCAGCTCAGAAGTTGTACCGCTGAAGCAAGATCTTTCTTATGAAGAACAGCCGATAGAGATTTTGGATTGTAGTGAAAAAGTCCTACAAAACAAGACAACTTGATTGGTGAAAGTTTTATGGAGGAACCACCAATTAGAAGAAGCTACATGGGAGCTTGAGGATATGATGAGGGAGAGGTATCCTCATCTGTTTGTTACAAAGTGACGAATTTCGAGAGCGAAATTCATTATAAGGGGGGTATAATGTAACACCTGAGACTTTTATGTTATATAAATCATAAAAGGAATCTTTTTCTACACACAACACTTGCTTTTCTTGCTTTACACGAAATCGCTAGCTTCCTCGATAGCTTGCGTCGTACGCAATGCTGAGTTTCACTAAACAACGATATACTATTAAAATATTATTAAAACTATCTTTTATGAATAGTAATAACCACTTTTTGAAATTTTATAAATTTTATTTTTCAAAAAGGACTTCATCTTTGGATTCGTAATATCAAAATTAGCCTACGGTGAAATTTTGGAATTTTTCTGAAAACTTTCAATTTTTGATGAATAGTGAAACCACTAAGTGGTATTTATAGAAACTGAATTTTTAATAAAACGTAATTTCACCACTTCTGTGAGAGGGATTTTGAAAATCCGAGAGACACGGTTAATATCAAGGACTAAAATGTGGTTCAATGAGATGAAAATAATTTTTGGTGAATAGTAACTTTTTACTTTTTTTACCACGGTTAAAAGTAAATAGGGTAATTAAGGGTCAAAATGATATTATTATTACCCTAACACATGTCCTAATTCTACTGGACAAGTGTAATTTGACCAAAAACAAACTTAGGAATAAAATATGACCATTTAGGCCCACTTGGATTAGATTAGGACATTTATTATTAATTTATTTAATGAAGGGTTAAAATAGTTAAAATCAATGTTTAATAACTAAATCATTTTTAATATGGGGTTTTACATATGATCAATTCGACTATAAATATTCATTATAAATATAGAAATATTTACTACATAATGGTATTTTATTTGTACTTTTTATACATTAAATAATTTAATTTATTTATGACACAACGATGATGCAGTAATTATCTTATTAATGAAATATTGACATAATTGATGTTATAAATACCCAAATAAATATAATTTGAGACTTTTTATGAATTAAACTAATTTTCTAGGTTAACATGTTATGTTAGTATTTATTTAGTTATCCTATTTTGAACTTATCATTCTGTAATGATTTTCACAAAAATCAATTACTAAATAGTTTCAAAATTGACATAAAATAGTTTTTAAAACAAATATTATATTATTAATTGTTATTTTATTCCTAAAAATATAAGGTTCGGCCAAATGACTTATATAAGGTTATATATATTAATAATAAACAACTTGGGGTTTTTTTGGCTTGATATAGTATGTTTATTAACCTTATAGTTTAAGAACACAAGAAGACACTGTAAAAGTAAAATTATTTAACTTAATGTTAAATCTACATGATAAGGATAAAATAGGAACATAAACTTGTCTAAATTCTATTTTATGAGAGGATGTCGACCCATAACCACCTTAGTCTCGAAATAAATCAATTTGGAGCTATTTAAAACAGAACTTGACTTTATAAGAAAATAATATTTTTAGTTATTCCAAAGGTGCCCTCTCCTCCCTTTTAAAAGGGAACCCCCTCCCTCTCTTCCTCACACCACTTTGAGCCATCAAGCTCGGACAAACCCTACCAATATCTCCTCCACACTTCCCTAGAGACATCCTAGAGGTCCTGGTATTCTTCAAAGACCAATTTTAGTGCCCTAAAAGAAGGTCTCAAAGAAGCACTTCAAAGAAGAGGTAATGTCCGTTACCGATTCTTTCATCATTATTTCCTCTTCCACTTCTTCTTCTTTAGTTGTTTCATTATGAATTAACAACATCAGTATCACTAATACACTGATATGTTATTATAAGTATGAAACAACCCTATTTCACCATCTATCCATTCTACAGAAAAAGAAATCACCGCGCGTGCGTACGTACAGAATACCGTCTCCACGCCGTGGTGTAATCTATTTTCCACCACCACCTTACTTGGATGGGTAGAATGGTGTAAATAATGAATATATATGACTATTATAAAGTGATATTGATTCTGAAATAGTATACATACACTCCAATACAATTCCACGATCATGGTAACGATATCATCGCTCGTGCGTACGTATGGAATATTGTCTCCACGATGTGATGCGATTCGTTCTACATGATCTTCATTGCATAATGATTATATAAATGAATTTAATGAATAAATATGATATATAGTACATTAATACCATTATTTAAATGATGTATCTATAACCTAAATAGAAATATAAGAATTTATTCGACAAAACATGCATAAGAACAAAAAGTTATAAACACCCGAGTAACAAGACACAATGAAATATTACTACCAAGAAACTAATAATATGACCATATATGATATCATAACAATAATTTTGATTCTTTAATAAGTTAATAACATTATTTAAATCATTATACAGGATGTTCGGACACTTACGAGGCAAATCAGACCTAAGGTAAGGGAAATATCAAAATCTCATTTTTATCTGAGATTGTTTATAATTTGGTATTTACTGGGGTGTATTTTATCATCCAAATCCATGTTTCCTCAATATTTAATATTATTTCCATCCTCCTAAAATTGTTTAAATAGAATTTTACCCTTCATTGAGTTTTTAGTCAATGGTATGAAAGGAATCTTTTGTCGTTTTTCGTACGAGGTACTTTTTGACTTTTCCGACAAAAGTACGAAGAATGTTTTTTTAAATTATACAGAATGAATGGATTTTTAAAACATTATTTCCAAGAAGATTCCTTTACAAGTTTTCAAGTTTATTTTTAATCAACTTCTTTTAGTTTAAAATTGTATGACATGTTATGAAAGGAAAAATATTTTTGAAGTAGAAAGGATATTTTACTCCAGAATGGAGTTCAAGTGTTTTATCAAAATTATTTTCAATCTAAGATAATATAGGGTTATGTTTCTACCCTTATTATTACATTTATTTGATTATGTTGTGATGGAATTATTTTTATGAATTCCTTTATCTTATATAAATTGTTTTATGATGTCATGTTGTTTCAGAATCCCATTTTTATTACATGGGTTATGTAATGATGTATGATTTATGATTTTGTGGCACACATAAGAATGGTATCATTATGAGATGGGTGGGAACTATATCTCCCTCCAATTAATTAGGTAAAGATTTTATATCTCATGAGATAGACATGGCTGGAACGGTAGGTTATATTGGTTCAGTGAAGCATGACTGAAACGGGGGAGTGAACTCAGTTCAGAAATGGACATTGTCCACTAAGATAGTCTTGGAAATGAGTCTTGACTAATAAGAAATGATTATCTATGATTATGTGTGTATGCCACAAAGTTTCATGTTTTATGTCATGATTATTGGGATTACTTTTCACTACTATGATTAATCACATGTTATGAAATTATGCTCTCTTTTGCAGGTTACTATTTCCAAAAGTTATGTTCTTATGAATATGATGTGATTGATATTTCTTTTGTTTACCCTTACTGAGCATTTGAGCTAACCCTTTTGTATGTTTTCTTTCCCCGGGTTAGGAATAAGGTTATTAAGTAAGATATTCTAAAAGGGACTTTAGATATGATGAAATAAATAAGAGATAGTGTAGACGCTTTATGAACCAGTTGTTTATGTTTCCCAGTTTTCTAAAGACAGTATACCTATACGGTCCTTTTGTGGTTTTGTTATATGTTGTAATAAGTATGCTTCAATTTCAAAGTAATAACAATGTATGTAACGTATGGGTCGTTATAGGTATTTTATTCATTCTTGAGTTTTAATTAAATTTAATTGATTATTGATTTTTATTTTTTAATTAAATAAATTGAATTAAAATAAAATATAATTAATTATTATTAAAAAAACATAATATAACCCTTAAACTTCCCCTACCATGTGGAAAACCCTTCCCCCATTTCCCAATATTGACACGGTCAACCCCCTAATATTCTCACTTGCCTCACGACACCAACCCCCTCCCTCCTGGACCACCAACCTCACTCCCTCCTCCAGGAAAACCTCCCTATCTGCCTAATTTTTCCTCTAGAGGTCTCTTATCCTTGTGAAACTCATCAACACCTCCTTCTATATATATATTTTCCTTTGATTATTTTCATGTACAAACCCTAGGTCTGGGTTGACTGGGTTTTGATGATTTATTCCCTTTTGAGGGTGCAAAACGGGTCTTATGGGTCTTCCCTGTGTGGGTTTAGTTGTCCACCATAGAAGGAAAATAACTTCGCTCCATTCCAGTTCATCTGCTATTGTTTTAGATTGATTTCCATTTACATCTTAATTGTTTAGTTAATTTTTATGTGTTGTAAATGTTATTTGGGTAGTGCGAAGTGTGAATCGGTAGGGTTTTAACATGTTTATAGGATGAAAATGAGTTTTTGAAAAATAAATAACTTTGATTTGCGATATTTTATTGTAATTTTTCAAGAAAAAATTTTTATTCCTTATTATATATGTGAAAAATATATTTCCAATGGCACTTGTGGTTCATTTTTATTCACAATGAGTTCTTATTGAAGAAGGTAGTAGTTTTGGCCTGTATGCCTTGTAATGTATTTTACCTATGAATTTTAGATTTGTTTAATTATTAAAAGGTGATTTACGGGGAATTGGATTGGAAATTGTGTGTACATTAGTGGTAAAATCTTGTTTTTCTACTTGAAAGGGCTTCTATAAAATGTGTAAATAGCTTATTTTATTGTTAGGTGCAATACATTTTTGAAAGGTTAGACATGCTCATTTATTGGGTTCATATTATGTATTGAAAATTGGATAAGTTTTGTGTCAGTGTCTTGGTGTGGAATTTTATAAGAATTATTATGAGGGTTTTTTGGTGGGCACAAACCTTGTTTTAAGGGCACTAAAGAAGCAGATGATTATGGAAAAGAGTTTTTGTATGAAAATGAAATATTTGACATGTGAACTTCATTTATATTTTCCGATATCAAATTTATATGGTTTTGAATGGTGAGTCATGTTTTCAAATGGTCTTGGTTTATGTATCATTATACAAGGGGTCTTGGTCTGTAGGTTTGGTTGATTGATTCCACCCTCTTTTTATATTGTTTCATTTTTATTTACAGTTTTTGGTAATATTCGATTCTCATTGTGTTTAATTAGATTGTTCAAGGTCTTCTTGAAGGGTTTTACACACATATATAGGTGTGTATACCTATATATATATAAATTATCCTTCACATATTTATTCACGGTGTGGGGAATATGTGTATTGGATTAAGTGGTATATATATCGGGGTGCAAGTTTACACAATTGTGGAGCGGTTTTCGTCAAAGGTGTTTGGTACCGAGTTGTTCGTCTTCGTCTACTCCCTTTTTGTAGTAGGTTTCCCTAGGAATTATCCTTGAAATTTAAGAATCATTTATTTCATGCATTTCTCACCTAGTTCTAATATTAATTATTGATATAGACCTATTAGTAAATTTTCTTCCATGAAATGGAGTGGTTATTTATTATAATGTGTTTCAATAAATGGTTTGATTGTGTTTTTACATTTATTTCCTAATGGAATGACCCTTTGGCCAATGTGACCATGTTTTAGATTTAAAATTCTCGTTTGGGTTCCATAAATAGGGTCCAAAGTGTATTTCTATTTTTCAAAGTGGTGTGTTTGTGATTCTTAAGAAAAGGTTTGGCATGTGAAAATTAAGTGAGCCCCTATTGGAACATTTGAAAAACTAGTTGTCACAATATAAATCTCATCGGATGTGCTCCCTCTACATTGGTTGAAGTATATGTTATGGGGGTCCTCTATGTAGGACTTCCTTGTGATCAATGGTTGAAAGGCTGGGGACATATTCCTAGGGGTGTCTATGGGTGTTGCCTATTGTGATTTATTATTATTTATACTATGATTGGATGCTCGAATGGACTCTTTAGGCCCTCCCACTTTCTAAACACAGGAGACATGGGAACCTGGCGTATTTAGAGAATATTCTAAGAATGAATGCTGCACTGGTAGGTAATGGTTCTAACCAGCGGTCCATAGTTGGTGGATATATTGGGTTTATTACGATGGGATTTGTTCATATTTTTATATTTTTTTCATTGGAAAGTGGTAAAATGCTTTTGATTAGGTTTCTAAAAATGGTTTTCAAATGAAAGTGTTTAATCCTCTTTGTAAAAATCTGATAATATAAAAAATCATTTCGCTTGGAAAATACAAATGTCTCATTAATATATTAATTTGGGTTTTGAGAAAAGAATAAGGGAAATGGCTCATACTTTTATTTTGAAAAACATGTAGAAACCCTTACTTTTATCTGTTATAGTTAAAACCTGAAATTGATGATTCTTTTACATAAAAGAAATGTATATTGGAATTGATTACATGGACACATATACTATGTTTAAATACTCACACCTATAATCCATCCATTTTTTAAGTCTCAGATGACGATTTTAGTTTGATCTTGATCGTCGTGGGTGATGTTGGGTCCTGGGATCGAAGAGTGACCCATAGGGTCACGTGGAGTTTAGTGGTCATCAGGTCCAATTATATTGGTTTTCAGTTCTTTCTTTGTTGTTCAATCCAGTTTATTTTTTTTGGACTGATTTATTATTATTCCACTACTTGTATATATTTATATTGGGAGAAATAATTTCTATCATTACTCTAGTGATGCCCATGGCACTTGTCCATATCTAGTGAGGATCAAGAAACCCTCTTGGTCCCTGTCTTGGGATAACTCGGGTGACCGGTTCAAGGTCGACCCGGGTTGGTTTGTGACAAAATGGTATCAGAGCAGGTTCTTTATAGGACCTATCTTTTAGAGCACCCTTTGTTATTTGGGTTGTCAAGGAAGATGGAGTAAGACTTTCAGATCATGGGTGTAGGTTCTAGGGAGTGTTTGGCCAACACATTCTATGTCGAACCGTTAGTTACCTAGGGAAGTCTGGGTTTCTGGGTATATTTGGTTATTGTGGGTTTCATAGTGTTTCGGAAAATGAAATTACAGTCCGGCTAGTTTTCTTAGTATGCTCACAGGGCCTGACAAGCCATGTGGAGCCGAGGATGTGGAGCCGATGATGTGGTCGCAAAATTCTCTCTGTGATGGTGGTCTTATTGGCATATGGCCTCCAACATTATCTCTAAGTTACCCATCAACACTAAATTCCCTTTGTATATTGTTCTGGATCCTTTTGTGATTTTTAGATTTTTGACCTGTTGAATGGTAGGTTTCTTTTGAATTTACTTAATGTTGATGGGATGGTTTTGGAGAGTCCTATTTAAATTTTTAAATGATGAATTGTAGGAACATATGATGATTGGATAGTCAAAAATGTGATTTACAAAACCAAAAAACTGAATCTATTGAGAGTGAAATGGGTTATTTTAAAATGGGAGATATTTTGGAAAATGTTTTGGAGGCTTTTGAGAGGTTTTGTGAAATGTTAAATTGAAAAATTAATATGGGATTTGAAAATGTATTCTTTGACGATGATGTGGGGCATTAAAATTTGTTGAGGATTTTTTTAAGTTGTTTTGAAAGTGTTAATGTTTTATTGTAAAGTGGATGGTAATTAATATGTATTAGTGAGTTCTTGAGCTAGCACATGGGGGTATGTATGTGGGGATAAATTGATACCAATAGTGGATGATTGGTTAGTAAGGCTTCTATTGTTTTCTAAAAATGTTCTTAAAAAAGGTGTATGTCAATATTATAAAATATGTGGGTTTGTGATGTTGGACTTTTATTTTTGGTGTTTTTATTTTTGACCTTTGGATTCATTGTGTTAGAGGTGTGATTGAAATTATGTTTTCAGTTGGGGTTATTGATTTAAAAATGAAATGTTGAAATTTGATTTATGATATGTTTTCAATAGGTTTTGTGCTTCCTATTTTTTGGTTTCACCCCCACTGAGTTCTAATGGACTTTGAGAAGAATCTGGGGGTTTTTCATTCACAGTGTGCCTTTTAGTTGATCAATTAATGCTTTAGATGTTTGGGTTGTCTGTTTTGGATTTGGAGGCTGATGTTTTTCAATATCAAGAGTTTTTCCAGATGTTCCGAGAGTCGAACCCTCATTTTCATCGTTAGCCGAAACCAGGGAAAGCGGAGGAATGGCTTCAAAATACCAAGGAGATATTTGTTTGGCATGAATCTACCAATCCTTTCAAGATGACGCTTTCCACCTTCACATTGGAAATCCTAAGTTGGGAATGATGGGAATCTATTATTTAGGAAGAAACAAAGAAGAACATTTTGTGGGACTGATTTAAAGCCTTTTTTATCCAGCAATAGTTTCCCGATGACGTGAAGACACTAATGGATTCAAGGTTGTACAATATTGATTAGAGCGATCCAATGGTTTTCGGGTATGCTTAGAGCTTCTCCGAGCATGATCCATATCTCACAAACCTCGTTGGGGAGGAATTTATAAAGACCAGATTCTTTGACAGGGGTCTTTGATCATAATTCCTCCCTGATGTGCCTTTATTATCTATTGATTATAAAGTATTCATGAGGCGGGCTGTTCATGTTGAAGCTGGTTTAGCAGCCTCTCTCCAGTTGAGAAAACACACAATAAGCCATTTTTTTCCGCCTCACAATATTCATCTGAGATGAAGTATTTTTTGTGTTTTCATTGTGGGAAGCCATGGCATAAGAAGTTCACATGTCGCGAAGCACCTATGATCTGTAATACATTTGACTGTTTAGGTCATTTACAAAGGTTTTGACAGGGCAATACCAGGTTGTGACATAGGGCGTGATCCACTCCTTTGGAGAACTATCCAGCTCAGTTGAATGAACATAGCACTAGCACAATCTCAATCGGAATCTTCTTTTGTTGTGAATGCTTTTGGGGGTGTAATTAATGTAATATGTGGTTTTGTGTTATTTTCGGTGTGAAGAATGATGTTCCATGTCCTATCAAAACATTGTTTTAATGGAAATGTCTTTGTAGTGTTTTTAATGTTGCTGATGTGGAATGGTAGTGCATTTTGTCCCATGTTTCGTTTCGTTGGGATTTCTGGCTTCCATTAGGATTTCACATTTATTCTAGCTTGGGAAATCAATGGTTTTATAGAATCCTAATATGGTGGGGAGACCACCATGGGATGAACTCATGATGAATCCATCTTCCAGGTGTTCTTGGATTAGTATTTCCTTGTTTTTTCTCTGCCCAACCTTGACCATTGTTTTTTGATGGATATGATAGTGGTTTGTGTAATGGATGCTCGTAGAGATCCCAAACAGGTCACAACTGGTTTCTTCGATGGTTTTTGATGTTAGGGGTTGGGCTATTCCTTGTGGGTTTTATTAGAAGAGATTTAGTCTTCATCGTCATCTCTTCATTATTGTTTGAACTTTGTGGTCTTATGTGACGTCCACATTGGATGTTTGGCTTTTTTTAGAGTGGTCTCATAGTTTTTTTGGAATCCATTGTTTAGAGATCTTAATGAAAGTGATTGTTGGTTGTTTCGTCTTTTGTTTTTCAGGTGTTTCCTTGGTTGTAAATAATCCTTGATTTGGTTTTGATCAACTGAATCTCTTGGTACTTTCTGGGGGAAAAAATTATAATGTTAGGGAGAATTTTCACACCCCAACTAGAATTTTCTGGAATTTTATTTATTAATTAGTTTCAATTAAATATTACTGATTTCTGAGTTTTTTAATAAAATAAATTTAGTTTAATTTAAAATAGAATTAATTAAATTAAAAAACCTAATCTAACCCTTCCCTTCCCCCTACTGTGTGGCCAACCCTACCCCTCCACAATTCCATGCTCGACACAGTTGAACCAATCTCATTCCCCCTTGCCTCGAGATGCTGACCCCCTCCCTCTCAGACCACCGACCTCCCTCCCTCTTCCATGAAAACCTCCATCTCCGTGGACTATTCCTTTTAAGAGTGCGCATTGGGTCTTCCTGATCTTCCTCATGTGGGAATCATCATCCTCCACTGAAGGCGAAGTGCTTTGGTCCATTCCAGTTCATCAGCCATAGTTTTAGGTTGATTTATTTTACCCTCTTATTTGTTTATTTAATTTTAATGTGTTATAAATGTAATTTGGGTAGTGTGAAGTGTGAATCAGTTGGGTTTTAACATGTTTATTGGTTGGAAATGAGTTTTTTCAAAATAAATAACTATGTGTTGTGATATTTTATTTTAATGTTTCTTGAAAAGTGTTTTATGCCTTATTTTCAATGTGAAAATTATATTTTCAATGGATCTTGAGTTGCGTTTTTATTCAAAATGAGTTTTCATTGAAGAAGGGAGTAATTTTGGCATGTATCCCTTGTTGTGTATTTTTACATATGAATTTTAGATTTGTTTAATTATTAAAAGGGGCCTTCTAGGGAATTGGTTTGGAATTTTTGTGTACTTTAGGTGTAAAATCATGTTTTTCTTCTTAAAAGGGTTTTTATAAAATGTGTAAATGGATTATTGTCTGAGTGATGTGAAATACATTTTTGAAGGGTTTGACATGCTTGTGTATTGGTTTCAAATTTTGTATCACAAATTGGTTGTGTTTTGTCTACGTGTCTTGGTGTGGCGTTTCAAGAGAATGTTTTTGAACGTTTTTTAGGCGAGAACCTTGTTTTAAGGGCACATAACATGAAGATTAATTTGGAAAGTGTTTTTGAATGAAAATAAAACATTTGACACATGGACTTAATTTGTATTTTTCAATATCAATTTTAGATGGTTTTGAATGGGGAGTCATGTTTTCTAATGGTATTGGTTTATGTAATGTATTACAAGGGGTCTTGGGCCATAACTTTGGTTCATTTATTCCACACTTTTTTTATTGTTTCAATTTTATTTAGTGTTTTTGGTATTCTATTATTCTTTTTGGGGTTAATTAGATTGGAAAGGGTCTTCTTGAAGGTTTTTACACACATGCATAGGTAAATATACATATACATATATATAAATACTCCTTGCACATACTCTTTCATGATGCATGGAATATGTGTTTTGGATTAAGGGGAATATATATTTAGGGGTGTATGTGTGTGCAATTGTGTGGTGGTCTTCGTCAAAGGCGTCTGGTGGTGAGTTGTTCAACTTGTTCTACCCCCTTTTTGAGGTAGGTTTCCCTATGCAATTTCCATTAAATTAATGAATAATTTATTTATTTATTTTACAATCTAGTTATAATATAAATTATTGATATAAAACTATTAGTAAATTATCTTCCTTGAAATGGAGGGTTTATATCTTGTAATGTATTGAAATAAATGGTTTGATTGTGTTTTAACATTAATTTCAAGATAAAATGAACCTTTGTCCTTTATGAATATGTTTTTGATTTAAAATTATTGTTTGGGATTCATAAATGGGCTTCGAAGTTTATTTCTGGTTTTCAATATTGTGTACATGTGATTATTATGAAATGGGGTTTCATGTGAAAATCATGTTAGGCCCGGTTGGAACTTTTGTAAAACTAGTTATCTCAAGAAAACTCTCCCCCGATGTGGTCCCTTTGATTTTGTTGAGTTATATGTCATGGGGGTTGCTGTGTAGGACTTCCCAATGACCAATGTTAGAATGGTGAGGGACATATTCCTTAGGGTGATTCATGGTGTTTCATATTGCCCTTTTTTATTATATATAATATGATTGGATGCTAAGATGGCATCAGTAGGACCCCCCCTTTAAGAATACAACAGACATGGGAACCTGGCATATTGAGAGAATATTCTGAGAATTATTGTTGCATTGGTAGGTTATGGTACTGACCAGTGGCCCATAGTAAGTGGATTTATTGGGTTTATTACTATGGGATTTTTCCTTCAGCCTTCCGGAGAAAGGATGGTCGAGCGTATTAGGCGTTTTGATTTCATCATGTGTGACAGGTCAAAAAGGATGAGGTCTAATATATTGGTGTCTTCTGAATTATTCTCAATTTCTTGGGATCACCTATGTCTACACAAATTTTTTTACTTGATGTAGTGATTATGATTCTTATATGTTTACCTGCATTACCCTTGTCGTGTTATTTCTTCTATGCATTTTTGTATATTGTTTTCCATGGAAAGTGGTAAAATGGTTTTTATTGGGTTTTTAAAAATGATTTTCAATCTAAATTGGTTAATCCTCTATGTAGAAACATGAAAATAAAAACAACACATTTACTTTTAAAGGATAATGTCTCAATAAAAGATTAATTTGGGTTTTGGGAATAGAATAAGGGTAATGATCCATACATTGGTTTTGAGTAACATGTAGAAAGCCATACTTTTATATGCTGTAGTTAAATCCTGAAATTGGAGATTCTTTTTTTAAGGTAACTAATTAGGGAATGGATTACTTGGGAACACCTACTAAATTTAAATACTCACACCTATACTTCATTCTTGTTTTTATTCTCAGGTGTAGGTTTTAGTTTTATCTCGATCGTAGTGGGTGATTTTTAGTCTTGGGATCGGAGAGTGACTCACGGGGTCACGTGGAGTTTATTGGTCACTAGGTCCGATTAGTTTTTTAAAAAATTCTAGCTCATTTTGTATGCCGAGTTTATTTTTTTGGCTTATTTATTATTATTCTTCTATATCTATTTATTTATATTAGGTGAAATAGTTCCCATCATTACCCTGTTGATTCCCATGGCGCTTATGGCCATCCCGGGAGGATCGAGAATACCTCTCGGGCCTTGTCGTAGGCTGACTCGGGTGACCAGTTTTGGGTCGACCTGAGTTGATTCATGACAACATGAATGATTCAATAGATTGTTTCTCCCTCCTTTTCTCGTTTGGAAGTATGGCATGATTCATATCTTGAGAAAATTTTTTGAGCATGGAAATACGATGTTTCTTTCTAACATCCATAAAATTGGGTTACTCTGGGGGGAAATGATTACATTTCCCATTGCATTCAGTCTTATGGATGTTCCATCAGGTTCTAACAATTGACTAAAACCAAGATGAATTGTGTGAGAAATAGTAATTATAATTGCAAAACAACATAATTCAGGAATAAAATATAAATTTAGGATAGGTTAGGTTATTTCCATGGTTATTCATGAACATCTATAAAATGATAGTATATGATTGTAACCAATATTAGACATATCCATAAGGTTTTCACTAAGGTTCAATCATACTAATTTCCAAAGTTTAACTATACCTTTTCTATGATACCAGCTATAATGGAAAATATTTTACTTATGGATTTTACATCATAATTGTATAATATTTATTACATAACAAAAAAATACCATTTATTACCATATAAGTTTAATTTCATTAGAAACTAGAACATATAAACATCAAGTTCACAAAATATCTACAATGTTTTCAACATATTTCTTCACAACTAGACTGATTTTTAAAATATCATACATAATACCATTCTTCATAATCTGGGGATATAAAACATCAGAATGGGTGATATCAAATAATCAGTAAGGGTGAAGAGGTGAAATATCAATCATATCAAAACCATAAGTACATAACATCTGAAAATCCTATTCTGCATAGAAAGAATCATAATATCATGTCATGGGATAAATCCAAAAAATGAAATATACTAACAATAGTCATATCAGATGACAATAAATATTTTCATATTCACAAAAGGTATATAAAATCATTTCATACTTGTCATGTCTCATTTTCAATACCATCATAGTGAAAAAAATCATTTTATAAATCGAGTTCACTCCTAGTACAAGTCTGGTAATAATGAAAAAGAATTACTTGTCATTCCAGTAATGTATATATCAGAAGATATTAATTCTTACATAATGAAATGTATGGAGATATAGGTCCCACGTATCTCATAATTAAATCTTTCTTACATGTTCCACAAAGCATAAACCATTCAACATAACCTATCCTAAGGATCTGGGTTTATTAAACAACATTTGATCAGAACATAATCCATATAAGGTAAATGGATTACATAAAAATATTTCCCTAATAAAAACAACCATATAAAATTAACAACATGTGTAGAAATATAAACCTATTTCTTTTTATAACAAAAATAACAACGATAAAACACTTGAGCTTAATTCCTAAGGAAAATATCCTTTCATCTTCAAAAATGATTTCCTTCCACAAAATTCCTAAAAAATAGAAGAAAACATTTATATGAAAATGAACATGTAATATTATAGGGGAATAATCAAATAATTATGGATTTATTAATGTGTAAAAATCCATTCAATCTGTACAAGTTAAAAAACAATGTTCATCTACTTTTTCAAAAAAAGTGAAAGATTTCTTCGTACTAAAAATGATAAAATATTGCATTCTTACCATTTAGTAAAAAGTCAGCAATTAGTAGAATTGAATTTAAAAAATATATGAGGATATAAAGAATATTTTGAAATACATATTTAGAATCATATATGTGGATGTTAAATATACCACAATAATTACTTACCAATAAACAACCTCAGATAAAAATGATATTTTCTAATTTATACCTTACCATAGGTCCTATATGATTTTTATGTATTTAAACCTCTTGTATAATTATATGAATAATGTTTATGATTTATTAATAAATAATAATAACTTATATGATAACATTTATGATCATATTTTCATCTATTTGATAGTATCATTGCATTATTACTCGTAATTTGGGTATTAACTACTTTATGATCGTATGCATGTTTTATTAGATAAGATATTATTCCTCATTTTAGGTTATAGTTATATAATTAAAATTATTGTATTAATATAATAAATATCATATTTATTAATTCAATTCATTTATAAAATCATTCTTTAATGATAATTATGTAGAACAAATCACATATCTCCAAGGATACAGTAAGTCGTACATACGCACAATCGATGATATCGTTCTGATAATTTCTGAATGGATTTGAACTGTATGTTTTATAGTATCTCAAAATAAAAATAATTTTATATTAATCATATATATTTCTATTAATTCTATCATTATACACATTCATTTAAGGTGGAGGTGAAAAATGGATTACACCACGGCGTGAAGATGTTAAGTCATATGTACACATGCGTGTTGATTTTATTTTTCAAAGGATAGATAGAATATAGACTATGGTTGTTTCATAATCATTATATACTCTAAATATATAAATAATAATTTAGTTATTTATTTATAATGAAACAACTCATGTGGTGGATGTATAATAATTAATTATTTTGAATGAATCACTAAATGATATTACCTCTTTATTAACGTGTCTATTCTAGATCTCCACTAATATAACTAGAGTTAGCCTTTGAAGAAAAAATGGACCTCTAGATAGTTTATTTAGAATATGATAAGGGAATTATGTCTGGAATGGATCTTGAAGGCACAAAATGAATTTATTAGTTGAGGGAGGATGTTCGCTTTTATAATTTAGGGGACATACACTTTTTGAAACCTTACAAATATTAATTTATAATAAACCCAAAACCCATATAAAACAACTAAAATGTCACAATTTCTATGATTATATGATATAGGGATATAATCACCTCATCCTATATATTTTAGACAAGTGTTTATCCAAATTTAATCATTATCATTTTAATTAACACCAAGTTATTCTATATAATTTTAAATTACAGTTATAGATATTTCAATATAAAAATGGTAAAATATATACTTATATAAATTCAAGTTTACCATAAATAAATAATTTAGAACATTTATGAAAATAAATTTTTATTATATATTTTTAAAAATGTTTTATGATTTTTGAATAATTTCTGAAAACCTTATTTTGACTAAATATCAATAGTGTGAATTTTGATAATATTTATTTCATGGATTTTTAAATATATAAAAATATTATGTGAACCTCGATAAAAACATTTTATTATATCCCAATGGAGTCAAGTTAATTTATAAAATTCATTTAACATAATAGTTATTTCAAATTATATTTATTAGAATATTTTTAAAAACTTCTAATTGATCTCTTCATTAATAAAATCATTACTCCCTCATTTTTGAATAATTATTTCGTATAATTATTTTTGAATAAAATTTAAAAATAAAATAATAGGATTAATTAAAATCATTTATATTTAAGAATAATACTTGTATTTGAATTTATATTCTGAAAAACATAACATGAAAAATTATATAAACTTTTAAAACATGAATGTGAATAATTTATCTTCACATTAAATAAAATAATATAAGTGTCATAATCTCTTATCTAAGACTCCAAAAGGTCACCACGTCAGTACATGGATTCTTATAGTTGATATATACTCGACCAATATGGTTTGATCAAGTTTTATGTAATTTTTATTGTTATTAATAGTCTAATAATAAATTGTTATATTGATTTCTCTTCAATTAATTATTTTTTTCACCGTCAAAGTATAAGTATTTAAGGTAATTATTTATTTCCCACAAATTACAAATAAATAGTCATGATAAAAAAGAAAATCATATCTTTCAAATGAGTATTTATAATCGAATTTATCTTCTATATATCCTTGTATTAAAACTAATTTTATTATTTATATTTCTCTGAGACATATTTCACTTTTTTTAAATAAAATAAATTATATGTCCTAATCTCATCCAAATGGGTTCCAATATATATCATTTTGACCCATTTATGATTTAGAGAAAATATTAATCATTCAATTATATTAATATATGTGTTAGGGTAATTTTATAACATAATTTTTACCCTTAATAACTCGATTAACCATTTTACATGATAATAAAATTTACCAAAGTTACTATTCATGTTGCTAAAATATAGAATAAACTATTTAAATAATTTGGACCTAATAATTCCAATTATGGAATCTGTTTTTCAAAATTCAAAACACAGAATTTGAAATAATTAATATAATTTTTTTTTCATTCTTAATATTTGAAAATGAACATTAAAAGGTAAAATATTGCAATATATTGATATGTTTTTAAATATTAATTTAATGTAAAATTAATTAAAATGACCTAAATCATATTAAATGGTAAAAATATATTCTTTTTATAATTTTAAAACATAAAATAATATGATTGAACCATATAAATATTTTAAATGAATAAAATGAAAATTTTAATAAAAAATTTGCATATTTTTACAATACATCTAAACATTAATGTTTTTAGAAAAATATCAAAAATTCATCCAATGTAAATGATTATATAAAACATTAAAATAAAATATTTATGATATTATATAAATATTAATAATGTGTCGAAATCATAATTTTAAAGTGATTCAGCATTCAATGGTGTAAAATTAACCATTAAAAACATATTTTTATACAGAAAATTGGATTTTATTCATACCATATGTCTAAAATATCAATTATATTTATATCAAAAATATTTTATTAAGTATATAACACACATATATATATATCATTAATTTTATTAGTTTCATTACCAAAATTAATTCACTAAAAAATATATATTTATTTTTTTCACAAATAATTGATATCTAATGACTTCACAAAGTATATTCATAAGCTAGTTATAATTATTTCCTATAACTTAAAGATTATTCTATATTTGCAATTTTGGAAAAAGGGTGTCTCACAATTCATTTAAACCCAAGATTGTGTGAAAAAAAATTAATAGAAAATATAATTTATTTATAGAAAATATTTCATAAAAACATCCAGGTGTTACATTATTCCTTTTACTACTAAGGATATCATTTGTTCTGTTGTAATTTTTTTACCAGGGTAACTATTTTTATTATCGGGGTTTTCTCTTTTTTTCAAAAAACAAATCATTTTTTCATTTTTAAATTTTATAAATTTTTATAATTTTAAATTATCAATATATTTTTTATTACTCCATTCACAAAAAAATGAGAATTTATTTTTATATAAGACCTTATGGTAAGATGAAATGATGTATTCAAAAAACATTCAATCAAAATATGATGTAATATTAATTAAATGAATAGAAATAATAATTTTATGAATTTAAATAAAAAACCCTAGATATATAATCTATCCATTTAATTTAAATAATTATTATTTAGGAGTTCTTTTAATTAACTAAAACAAGGAATCATTATGCAATTTAATAATGTTTTGAAGAAAATTTATTTTTATGCCTTAGAATTGAAATATACTAAAATATAGTACAATTATGATTTAAAAATAATATATTGGATTAAATATAGTGATATAATACATATGATAATTTTATATCAAAATAAATAAATAATAGAACATTAAAATAACTTTATTTATTAATTGAAATGATAGATTTAATGAAATTGGTATTTTTCTCAGTTCACTTAATATATTTATATTTTTATAAAATTCCAATAATTTCATCCAATGATAATATATATATATATACATTTGATGATATCAGAAATTATGTCCATTTATAACATAAAATTTATAAATGTTCTAAAAATTAATTATATTATTTTCTCACTAAAGAAGGAAATTTTTTTTAGCAAAATATAACATCGAATCATACATTGATTTTAATGAAATATGATTAATTATTTATTATGAATTAGTCAATAAATTTAAATAATAGAATTCCATTAGATATAATTTTAATAATATTTTAATTTCTATTTATAATTCCTATTTTGAGATCTCTGTTGTGCAGATTATGTTTCTATACTAATATGTTAATGATATATCATCATTCCTTTAATCTTAGTGTTTTATACTATTTTTTATACCGTACTTTGTGTTATTTTATAATAATAGGTTGTTACATTCAACATCCCTCAAAAATATATAATCCTTTATATATTAACTTTTTCACTGTAACCAGGGGTTTTAAATTTTAAAATTTCATAGGCATAAAATGCATATTTTATATTTTATTAATAAATCTTCTTCATAAAATATGTAATGGGTTATGTGAATGACATTTATAATAACACGTAACTAAGTTTTATAGTAGGAAAAAATATGTGGAAACTGAAAAATATACACATAATAGAAAACTATAAATTTTTAACTTTTTTGATACAGACAATTGATTACCATTAATTTAATGATCTAGATAATGTTAACAACCAAAAAAAACATTTCTGTATTAAAAGACAATAAATTTATGGGATATGACTATTATATGATAATAATTTAATTTAATGATTTTTTTCTACTGATGATAGATTGTTTAATTATAATGATAATAAATATAACAAAACTAATTTTCAAGATATATTGTTATTTTACAAACACATCTTTGTCCTTTTCTTGTCTATAGAAATTTTTTCTCTTGACATTTTTATCTATGAAACGAATATCTAATATTAATTTATTTATTCCTGAAGGACTAAAATTATTTATTAATGGAGCATGAGATCCACAAATAAGTGTCATATTATTCCTATAATCATTATTAATAATACAACTGTTAAGATAATGTAATAAAATATTCAACAAAATTATATGAATAATTTTGATGTCCAAAATTAAATGAAAAATGAAGAAGGTTTAGAATATACCATTCATTAACTAAATTACAATATAAAAGAAATTACCTCAATAAATTCTACATGAAATAGTTTTTTTAACTTGAAAATATATCGGATACCCTTCAACCTACATCTCCAAAAAATTAGAAATATTATAACGTAATAATTTTGGTTACACCTACAGTTTATATATATATATATATATATATATTATAAAAAATTAAAATGTTTCCAAAAATATCATTCATCAAATCAAAATCATAAAAATTTAAAAATTCTTGATCGTATAATATTTTTCGCAAATTTAAACATAAAATTTAGAAACAAAATCATTTAGGATAAAATAATTTCATTCTAAAGAGTACATTATATATTCTACTAGTATGAAATATCCCTTGTCTTCATTTTGGTTATAGCTTAATTCATTGTGACCATAATGGATATGATGAGTTATTGCATAATATGTGGGGATCCCTTTTTCTAATAAAATATTATCATTTCCAAAAAAATAGGATGAACATCATTAAAAAATTACATTAGTCATAAAAACACTTTTTGACCTCTGATATTTTTATCCTACTAATGCATTTCTACAAATTTAAATAATTTTAATTGACTATAAGTACCCTTACATCAAATAGATGTTAAATATTAAATTTTCTTCATTCATTGTGTCTTATCAAATATCACCTTCCTATAACATCAACAGTCTACGTCATTAGTACCAGTACAAATATTTTCAAAAATTGTTAAATAAAATCTACAACCAAACAAATCTTTGATGTTTCAAAATTCTAATAACTAGAATAACATTGTTTAAAATACATCAACAAGATTATTCTCATGTTACAATATATTAAAACATAAATCATTTCACCTAATTGATTTTCATTACATATTCACATAGGGATTAATTCTTGGAAAAGGACATTGACTCAGATATCGACCATGTTCCCGACATTTATGAAACTATTAAATTTGTGGTTTATTTGGATAAACATTATTTCTCCACATCTTGTTAAAATGAATCATTATTTTTCGTTAGAAATAAATTGATTTGTTCCCAATTTTACAAAAAATAATGCATATTACGGTTCCTTTATGTCGTTTAATATGGTTCCCCTCTAAAATTTTTTAATTGTAAAAAATTGAATCTTATTTTCATTATCATATTTAACACATAAAAATATATGAAATTCTATATTTATCTCATTTTATTTGTTTAGAAATTCAAATATTTCTAAATTTATAATGTAATTTCATGAAAGATCACATGGAATTATCCAAATATTTCAACTTCCAATCAAATTTTTTAGTAATCTATTTTGGGAATTAATTAGTTTTCCCATCAAATTGGTCATAATAATTCTTCCTCATATTCTCAACCATTAAAAAACCAGATATGGATACATTGACACATCATAGTGAAAGTTATAAAAAATAAAGAAATAATATATAAATTACATGTATATGCCAACTTATGAATCTATTTGTTTCAATATATCTTACATATTGTGATGTTTTTGATAAGGTTTTATTTATGATATCAATTTTTAGTCCTTTATAATGATTCATTAGGCGTTGTTGGGCTTCCAAAATATATACCCCAGAACCATGTGTATAGTATGTTTTGATTTCATTCACCAGGTGATAATTGATTCAAACCCCACTATGAAATTTTTTGTGTTTTTACAACTATGTATAGCTAATCTAGAGGTACATCAACCTGTAGTATCTGAAGTCGGATTAAAATGATTTGAACTAAATATCCCTAATTATAAACCAAATTATAGAATATTTTATTATACATATAAATATCCTTATGCATTTATATTGGTTTGTTACTAAATTATTAGGGTAATTATATATTAAATTAATATGGAAATTCACTGAAACCAACTTTAACAAGACATGCCTTTTTCACATGTTATTACATGATTTTTACAAAAAAAATACATTAATTACAACATAAATATCATGATTCCTAGAGTCATTAAAATTGTATGATTAAAATATATAAATGGAATACCACAATGAAATTTATTTATTTTATTATCCATAGTGAACCCCTATATACTTTTGATCTCATAAACAAGGTGAGATTTATTTGGGAATAAATAAACCAAAGGGTTGATTTGAATATACAATTATAGGAATAAAAATTATAAGTAAGAATTAATAATGTGTCAAAATATAACTTGATATCATAAAATATATGGAATTAGAGTATTTAAAATAGATAATAACAAATAGAATGACATAGAATAAAATTAATGTTAGTTTTTTTAAATATTTCCTCAATTATAGTTACAAATTATATGAAATTTTTACTGTTATATGAAAATTTCATTACTAAAATTTGGAGAATATAATATTATGTTTTTAATATAAAATGATAAATTAATTTCCATAAATGTAAATTTAAGAAAAATTAATCTTCATTAAAATGATATTTATGAAAAAACATATTCCCCATTAGTAACATTTACCCTAAAATTTAACAAACTTCCAGTGAAATTTAATGTTACTTGAAGTTAAATATGTTAATGATAATATATTTTATGGTTAACTATATCAACCATAAAAATTTAATCATTTGTGAATATAAAATATGTCTCATAGATGTAGAAGTGAGATGAGAAATCCTTTACATCTAATTGAGGAATGGTTTGTAGCTCTATTACCTACTTTATAATAAATTTATAAAAATTATATATTTTCATAGAAAAAATAAATATATCTAATTCTTTATTCATAAAACATTTTCTTTGATTATTATAATGTCATAATTATTTACATAATCTATTATGTCCACATTATGTTTTTTGAGGGCGTTATATTCATAATTTTAAAACAACATATATATGGTTACATTGTCAAAGGTGTTATTATTACATAATTTAAAGAATAATAATTATATATATATTTAGTAAATTATAATTCTAAAAACATCCATTTAACATTCTTATTATAAGTGAACTATATTAGAATCTTGTAGATGGTATGTCAAACTTATGCATTAGTAATGTTTTTATTTTTAAAAATGATGATGAAAATATGGTTATTGATATTTTATTTATACAAAATGAAACTTTTATAATTAATATCATATTATTTTTTATATAAACATACATATACAATCTATGTGATTAAATAATAAAAATCGAATGATATCTCTTCATGAGTTGGTCATTCATCGTACAGACGAATGATGTCATAATTATTTTACGGAAAATAAGGTAAGAAAAAATATGATATGATACATTTATAGAATGATTAATATTACATTAATATTATTTAAAAATATTCAATCTATCATCATGAATATATATGATATAAAATGATGAAAAACAAATTAAATTTGTATATGAGGAAGTTGTGGACTGTATAAATGAATAATGGTTTTGTTTACCCTTTAATGGAGTAAGATATTGATAAATATTATTCCCTAAAAAGAATAATATATATATTTATATAACAGATACATCTTTTATTATGTTTTAATTTTGATGAAATACTTAATGGTGTAAAAAAGGTGTAAAAGGAAGGAATGTGATGAATATGATTACCTTCGTATTGAAGATCCTCCATTAGTTCACTTGTAAAGGAGCCTATGGATAAAATTTTGGGAAGACTATAAAATCTATATTATTTATAATGTTATTTTGGAGATATTTTTTCATGTTTTGGTCAATCCAAATATATTTAACGATGTGAATAATTAATGGTATGTGGTTCTCTTTTATAATTAAAGATTGCAATGTTAGTAATTATAAAAAACTATTAAATAACTAGATGTGACCCTCAATCCATGTGCCGCCAAATTTGAAATATGTATTATTGGAGGAGAAATATGATCAATAAAAATAACTATATATATATATAAGTTATATTATTCATTTTACCTCTTAGGTTTCATACTATTACTATATTAATTTCTTCCACAATAACAATTTTTAATCATTCTACATTTAATTATGATTTTTTTAAAATTATTATCTAATATAAATTATGATGATTAAAAATACGGAAACCATTTATCAAATTAAATTCATATAATAAGAGTAATTTATTTTAAAATAAATATTGTAATGTAAAAAAGTGGTTCTCCTAAAATTTAATTTTTCAAGGAAAATATTATCTTAATTTACCTTTATGAATAAAAGTAATTAGTATGTTAATTTAAATTCACATATATATATATAGTATAAAAATTTCATATAAATTAATACACATTATTATAAATTTTATTTATTAAAATTGGGAAACATTAGGTTTTTTAAAATGGTTTTCAGAGAAATACATATTGAAGACTGAGAATAAAATAAAACTAATATCTAGTATATATGTGATTTAAAAGTAATTAATTAGAATAAATGTAAACAAATAATAAATTTTAAATAAAATTAAAATAATAATATAAATTTCATGATATTAAATTTATAAAATGTATTTACATTATTAAATATCTATATTTTTCACTATTCACTAAAAATAGATCTTTTTAGAAAAAATAAAATAATTTCAACTCTGATAATTTGTATATAATGATTTTATAATTTTGTACATTTTTATATTATTATTTCCAAAATTTCATGAAATCTTTTTATAATATTTCATGAGAAAATCTATAAATATAATTTTTTAGGAAATCTTTTTTTGAAAAATAATATGAAATTAATGATATTTGAGTACTTGTATATATGGAATTAATAGGTGAATAAATATTATATAAAAAATTTGAAGAATATGTTCATAATGTGGTTATTATTATTCGTAGAACTAATTTTAGCTATTATGTTATTATGGTCATGCTTAAATAATAATATTTTAAGAATATATTTTTTTTGTTTAATATATCAGTTTTGTGTTATATACGTTATTGAACATGGTGTTCTTTTAAACACTCAGGGTGTTACAATCCCATTAAAAAAAATGTAGTTTCAAACTTTCAACGAAATATAAACTTCACAAATAGTTTTTGTTTTCCCCATTGATCATGTTAATATAAATAGTTTGTTGATAACTTTTACCTATTATCTAAAACACTAACGATATTAACTCAAGAAAGAGTTAAACTCATATTGATGAAATATAATGATAAATTATATCAATAATTTAAAAAGTAATATTTCGTAATGGTCATGTTTTGGTCATTCCATCTAAATATCTAATGTTTATTATATATAACATTGTTATATTGATGGGAAATTTTTCTTTATAATACATATTAATCAAGTAATTACTTATTATTCTTGTAAATTAAAAACTCATGAATTAAATTATCATATATGTTATGTTAAGATTGTTAATTTTAATTTTTTTTAAAATCTAGAGACATCATTTATATGGGGAATAATATTAAATATTTAATGTTCATAAAATACTTTAATATATATTCACACTGAAATAGTTGAATATGAGGAAGATAAGATAGATAAACGCATTATGGATTACACCTACATGATTAATTACCAATCAGAAAAATAAAAAATGTAGTTCATTTTTCCGGTTTGATGGATAATGTTCCAATAACTGTGCAATTTTTTGAACCTATTAAACTTGTAAATGATATGATAAATATTTGTAAAAACATTAGAGATTTTGGAACTCCTTTTATTATATTTTGGTGTTAATGAATGCATCTTTATTAGATTTAATAAATAAATCTCCAATGTAGGATAATGTTTTTAGGAAAATATATAATTTGTGAGTAAAGGTATGTTGACCAAAGTCAAAACTAATTAATAAGTTATTTTGAGATTTGGTATAATGGTAATGAGTTAATATTTAAACCCAATTAAATATGTATTTATTGAGTGAAGGGGAAAAACTTATCTTTTTTGTTTCATCATGGTACCACTAAGATGTATTGATAAGCTAAATAAATTTATAGTGGCATAGAATAAATAATGAAATGCATGAAATTTCCGTGAATGTTTTTACATATCAATAGGTTAATGAAGAATAATAACTACTATATATAATTATTCATCAAATTATAGTGATAAAATTAAAATGGTAGAATATATAGGTGGATTTTACGGTTTTATTACAAAATAAATCATTTGATGTTAATGAAATTTGGGTAATTTTTGATCAATTGACTAAGAATATTCATTTTCTTCCAATTTTAGATAATATGTATTTATATCATCCTTATATATTTTATATTAGTGTGATAATGAGATTAAAATAAGTCTATATTTTTTATATCAAATCATGGTCTTAGGATTATCTAATTTTTTTTGGATAATAATTAAGATATCATTTGGTACTAAATTAAATTTTCATTAAAAACCCCATCCTGAATAAGATAGATAATATAATTTTAATGATTTAAGTAGTGGAATTCAAGCTTCATGATTGTTAAATGGATTACCGAGGACGTTCAAATCATTATATTTTTTATTTTAATTTTTATATAATAAATGTTTTCATTCTAGTACATAGGTGAAACCATTTGATGAAATATAAGCAGAAGAGTGTCTCACTCAATATTTTTGGGACGAAGATAAGTAAAGAATGTTTTTAGTAAAAATATTAGTAGAACTAATGGTTGAAAAATTGATTTTTGATTAATATTATTTTATGGAATATCTAATTAAGATGTATGGATATGAATATAACTAAAAGATTCATCTTACAATCAAGGTGGGTTATCATATTTTATATAATGTATCTACAATTAAAAGTGTTATATATTTTGGTAATAAGGGAATGTTATGTACATAGTTAATTATATAATATTATTTTATAGATTATGTTTGGTTTTTTACTTATTGAGTGTCCTTTCAACATATTGTATTTCACTTACATGATATGTATCATATTACACAGTTAAACAATTCTGTAAAAGTTGCATCTCATTTTTTGAACCATAAATTGGTATAATTGGAAAATAATATATCTTACGTGGACTAGAAAACTCATATTCTAATTTTTAGGGATAAGGAGTTCAAGAATATGGTGATTATTAAGTTAGGGTTATTTGAAATTACCATATTTTGGAAGTAGTAATATGTGAATCAAAAAATGTCATGATAGAAAAATATCCCAAATTATTTAAGTATTCATTAAAATTATAAGGATACAATTTACAAGTGGGTAAAAAATTTAACAAACCAAATAACATTTATAATAGATCATTTTAATTTCTTATAAAAATTCATGATTTTGATTTTATTGATTTATACATCTATAAGATTATTAAGAAATTTTCCGATCATAATGAATTTTATTATTCATAATAAATTCATTTAAATTGATTTTATAGTTTTATATAAATGTTTAATTTCCAGATTATAGAATTGGAATTGAAAAATAATATCTATTTTTTTATTAGAGAACCAAAATCACATTAGTGTAATTTTTTGGAAATTTTTTAAAGATGATGATTTTTGGGTGAATAGTTTAAAATACAGATGTATATGAATGTTATTTTATATTTTATTATTTTATCATTATTTATATTTTTTTAATGGTTTAAAAATATAATTTATTTATTCATATTAACTAAATTCCAAATATTGTCATTATAATCAATATTATTATTGTTTTTTGTATAAATCATTTTTAAACTGAAAATGTAATATTTCTGGAAAACCATTATTATCACATTTTGTTAGCGTTGTTTTATCTTAATTTTTTCCAATTATAGAAAATAAAATAATAAAAATGGAACACATATTTTTATTAATTATGAAAATATTTTTTGTTGATACATGTTTTACTTTTGGTAATTATTATTTGTATTATGGTAAAAAAAGATAGCAGAATAAGATTTAAAATGTGTATAAAGGGTTAAATAAATAAATATAATGGTTAAAATTAGAAAAAAAGTATGTAAATCAAATATTATTGTAATATTTTTATCCTTATCATAAATTATTTCATAATGGGTAATTTTAGAGTCTTCTAGATTATGAAAAAAATCAATATATTATAATATTTTGAAAAATTTCATGTGTGTCCTCTTTATCACAAATAAAAATTCAGCACAGACCCTTTATTATCCTCACATCAATATCATATTGACTAATACAATAAATTTACTTGTATATTACTAAAATCCATCAAATTAACATATAATTATATATTTGATCATAATAAAATACAATTAAAGCTATAGGTATATACCTAGAGGGGTTATATGAAGAATATGTATAGCTGTTAACAGTGTGTTTTATATTTATTTCTTCTTTTACCTCCAAATATATATTAATTATTTTATCTAAAAACATCATAATCCCATATATATATAAAATATTTTATTTTTATGTTTTAATCCTTTTCATGTATATTAAAATATATTGAAAAATAAAAACATCAGTAATGTATAAGTGAAGAATGTTGACTCGTAAGATAATGTATGTCATTTATCATCTCAAAATAATATAATAGTTTAGAATAATGGATCCAAATGAAAAAAACAATATATATATCATATTAATTTCATTCATTAATTTTATGTAAATATTCAACTTATTGAATAACCATCCAATGAGAAATAAAAACACTACTAATATATTCATGTGGACCACCTCCCCATGAACAGTTTTTTTAATTTCCACCAACAAAAAATTTAATATAAATGTGGTTTTAAGTTATGAGTATTATATTGAAGTTATATTTATATTTAGATCAAAAATATAAAGTAAATACATCATATACTTTGTTTTTTTTAAATATAGAAATGTTACGTCAACGTACACACAAACTATAGTCATCATGTTATAACAAAAATCATTTTTCATCACCACAATTCATTGTTATTTCTAAAAGTATTAATAATTTATATAAAATTTAATTATAACATAATTATTATTTTAGGATTTATATTTTTATAATATATTTTAACATTAAAATCCTTTAGAATTCATTTCAGACAAATCAAAAGAATATCCTCAAAATTAATTATGTGAATATAATCAATTATGTAAATGAATATGACATTTCTAAAAGTGAAATGTACGAAATTTAAAATATTAATATGGTAATTATGAAGTTAAATAATAATTTTTTTACAACTCTTGATTTTAAATAATTAATTTCATAAATCATACTTATGATAACAAAGATATTATATTTAACCCTCATTTTATATTTTTAATGATTTATATTCAAATTATTTTTCTTCAATGAAAAATTATTTAAATTATTTTATGGATGTATTGATATTATTTTAAGAAATAATAAATCTCTATTTATATAAACTTTTATATTATTTTAATGGTCATTAAAATAACTCTTTTTACTTTTTATATATAGTCGTTCAATTTACCCACCAAAGGAAGAATGTAATACTCTATTTTAATACATATGATGTCAATTGAATTTCCCACCATTGAAACCATTTTTTTATATTTGGATTCCATTAAAAACTTCTATTTCTTATTCAAAGATATCTCATTATACTTTTTTTTACATATTTTTTTTAAATATTTTTTTAAGAAAAGTGATATTTTAATGTGGAATTATTTCTTGCATGGGTGTTATAAAGTATATATTTATTATTTTGATGATGTAAATGATATATTTTATTTATTTAATATGTTTTTTATTAATTTTTCTTTTTAGTATGATGGTAAATCCTGATATATATCTCTATTACATTAGGAAATGAATATGATCTCTGAAGAGATATTTTTGAATTAACCAAGTATGTTATTCCGTTTGTAAGGGATATTTTAAGGGTCTATAATGATGATATATAAAATATCATGTATGGATTTCCCATTATTTATAATTATTATAAATTGAAATATTTTTATTTCATTATGTAATATAATGATTATTTTTTAAAATGAATAATTATTCATTTTTTCAACTAAAAATGTATATTTGAAATAAATTATTTTCATGAGATCTCATGAAAACTTTGAAGACCACATTATTATGATCTCACTGTTATGTTTCTTATAATGTTATTTATTAAATTATTTGGGTACTAAATCTGATGTCAAATTTAATTAATTCATTATTTTAAATGATTTTTTTATTTCAATGGAAAACAATCTTATATGATCTCACATTTTTGAAACGAACTAACATGTTTCTTTATTCCTATCTATATGATCCAAATTGATATTTTATTACAAATCCTACATATTAAAATTATTTCCTCATGTATTATGGATTCTTGAATTTAATTATGAAAGCATTTGGAAAATAAAGAATTTTTTCATGAAAGGGAAATGGTTTTTGTTTTAAAATTATTTTTTTGTAGAAAACATTGATACTGAGTGTAAGTGTTCACTTAATAGTGTATTGGTTTGTTATATAAGTTTTATCATCGATATTTATAAAACTATTAATATTAAATGGTCTTAAAGAATTTAAAAATAAAATTCTTGATTTAAAATGGCGATTATTAATTATTGCAAAGTCGTCTTGTTATATGTAGAGTCCAATTTACTCATTAGAGACCAATGTTGATTTATTATATAATACTATATCCATTATGGTTCTCCAAATTATAATATAATGTTAATTGGGTTGTGAAATGTTATTATATTTTTAAAACCTATAGGTATATTTGTCGACACTGCGTCTATTTTATATATATATATGTAAAATCCCTTTTACTAATGGAGTTTAAACAATTGGTGTTAGTCCAGAACATATTGACAATTAAAATAGGGCCCTAGAGTTAAAAATGGTTTATTCCCTTACTCATTATGGGTTTTGGTAAAATATAATAATAATAAAGTAGTATTAAATCATTATTTTGGTGTTTAGAGAGATTCGAGTGTCAAATAATTATGATGAATTCATCAATCAAGCAGGAAAAAAATTATTTTTTTGTGTTTCAGGTTGGATTGGGAGACCTGTAAATATATTGTAATCTTACAAGATATAATTTTATTTAAATAAAATTATGATAAATATTATTTATTTATGTATAATTGTTTTATGGATGGTCCGAATTTAATGTTTTAGTATCGTAACTATTTTATACCAATGTATGAGTTTTTAAACAACCTAACCCACTAGGTCCTTCTTTAGGCTGATGATACATCAAGTGTTCCACCATAAAACCATAAAAAATTGTTCAAGGGATGGATTTTACAACTAAATATGAATAATAAAGATATGGGAAGCCTTATATGATAACACATATTATATATATATATATCAATATCCATCACAAATTCCAAAAAACATTGTAGATATGAAAATATTTCTTAAAAAAATAGTAATTCTTATCTATAATAATTATAATAGTGTTATGTAAAAACAATATTCTATATAATTTAAAAAATTCAAATCATGATACCCCATCACATTTCCAATGATACTATGACTAAGAATAAGGGGATCATCTTATTGGGATAACACTATAATAGGACTGGATGCTAAGAACACCACCTACTCCCTCAACTTATGACATCACTAGCTCTATTAATCCATGCATAAAATATAGATATCAACCTCTGATCTATATGTCTACACGCAAATTTTTTAGAACCAATAAATTACTACATGGATTATAAAAATGCCTATTTTTCCCATGAAATAATAATTTGAAACAAGGTTTCATATTCACTCTTAAAAAGGGGAAAATCTTATAACTGTCATACTCAATTAAAGGGGAAACAACAATGAAGGATGTTTATATGTATGAACTTATAAAAATGACCCTAACCTAATCCCATGAAAATGTACAACTGATAACCTTCAATAAATACTTCATTTTTGATATAAGTACATCATGAAAAAAAAACATTCTTTAAGGAAAAACATATATATTATCATAAATATATAATAAAATACCCCTACCCATCATCAAAAGATATTTATGATTAGACAAGAATGATATGAATAATTATTATCAAATGAAATCGCCAAATTTAATATGAGGGATATCATAAGGTGTATCATATACTAAATTGAATTATCACCCACGAGACAATACTCATACCCTAGCATCATTACTCACGCATCACAAATGATGAATATTCAAAATTAGTGAAGTATCACTGTTACTAGATTGATACCTATAGGCATAGAATTCCCATTATAACATCTCGTTGTTCTATATTACCAAGTTTAAAAAAAGATACGGACCACACATCGGGACTTATTTGATGCTTGAGTGGGTTACCAACCCTATAGATGGGGGACCTGAAATCCATGATATGGAGGACTCACATCCCCAAACTGATCCACAGATCTCTACTAGATAATGAAACATGGTAGGTGAATGTTGGTGTACTATGTTAACCTCATTTCCTAATTCAAAATGACTATAAAAAACATGAATACCACTATATTCATCCCATCGTCATCATTATATAATTTGAAACCCATAGCTAATAGGGATAAAATAACAATCTAAGGAAAATATTAAAAAATATTATCTTAAAAAAACACACCATTCAACCAAAAAAATCACACTAAACCTTATGACTCATTCCATAAAATAGGCCAAAAAGACTAACCATATAACATCTCTAAAAAACAATAAACATAGACATTGAAACCAGTTGTACAATGAAATTGAAAAATAATGAATTATTCATAATGGAATATAATATCCCCCTACAATAAATACTACGATTCTAATAGGGAATGAGGGAATACATCCTACATAAGTGAATGTTTATAGGAAGACCATTATATTATGTTATTGTGCTACTAACTCCTTATAATATTATCAAATGATACATAAATGTAATAAACCTAGGTTTTATAGAATAGTGGAAAATATATTGATATTCCTGACCCATCTAAAAGACTAATCAGGGAAATTTCAATGACATGTTATCATTGAGGACTTACCAAAAACATATACCTATAACACCATTATCTAAAAAGGATCTATTTTCATATAAATTCTAATAATATCAACAAACTCTCAAAAATAATATTTAAAATGGACTACGATACTAAAGTGGTCCCCATTAACAAATTCTATTTGGAAATTGACAAGGAATATATGGTCATATTTCCTAAATATTTCTATAAGGTGAGAAAATAATCAAATATTCATTAAAGGGAAGGTTTACAATGTCTACCATGTGGTATGTGCTGTGTACACACAGCACCCCACCATGGGCATGTACCAATGCATGAATCAGAATGTACATCACAAATTCAAGATGTGCATCAAAATGTATGTGACATATAATTCACATGAATTACTAGTTCAAGTACATTGGATAATGAATTTCCATATTCCTAATATGGAATGAGGATCTACATTCTTGATAGCTCACACTGGTTTCATGGCTATGTATATGGATACATATGGATTCATGTACCCATCAATTCAATATGGAATATATATAAATATAACCATATGGGAAATATATTCCACCATTAACACATATAAAAATATCATGTAATTTGTTCATAAAATTCATGTTGTGTTATTAGGAATTCAAGATGTAGGAATTATCTGAACTAGAACTGTATTTTTGTTCCCATTGAAATTCCACCTCTTTACTCCTTAATTCTTACCACATTATCAAACTCAATATAAAATATAAAAAAATTACATGAAAATGAAAATTTTTCACATTTAAAAATTTCATCCCTTCCACAGAGTTAATATTCAAATCATTGATACTATTCGTTATTTAAATTTGGACCATGTACACATTAACCAGATCTTCCCCTCATTTTCCTCCGTGGTTGTGGAACCTCCTCCCTCTCCATTCTTCCCCTCTCTTAGATCATGGAAATATACAAAGGGAATGTTTCTTTCACAACATTATAGATTGGATAAATAATATATCTAATATACTTAAGAACCATTAAGGATTTTCACCTAATGTACCTGAACCCATGATAATATGAAAACATTCTCAAAAAATTATGGCCATAATTATATTCTTATATAAATATATAATGTGATCCAACCAACCGAGTCCTCTTATTTTCCCGAAATAAGATGACTGTGAAACCCCATTCCTGACTCCAATGTGTTAGGGGTTGTTTACGGTCAATAAAAATTAAAAAAAATATATAAGAGGTAATACGATATATATTACATAGTACATATACATCATAATTCAAAAAAAAGTATCCAAAACCTCATAGGAAATATGTAAATAACTAGAATGGATATATGCATGCATACATCAACTAAGCATCACATAGGAATAGAATATAAATGATAATATATGAGGGAAAAATTATATCCCTTATACCATGAATAATCGTTTTGTGTTAGGAAACTTAGAATAAGTGGATAATCAAGTAAGGTGCACTTTATATAAGTACTAAAAGTCATTATTCCAACAAACCCCACCTAGATCAAGGTCCACTAATTCTACTAGTTATATGCTCATTTATACCACCACAGAGATATGTGATATCTTCATAAAGAAATGTATGGTCACCATGAGCATGTAGAGGTGATTATATAAATACACTATTTTATTACCTAAATGTATAATGAATAATAGGATATCATCGAAGCATGCTGCAATAGAATAATTATTATATCTTAAAAACTAAATCATTGTGGGAAATAACACCTAAAAGACATGGTATTACAGCATATCACAATATGAATCGGACCCTATATCATAAAAATATACATTATATATTATTTAATGATAATTAAATATATATAATTAAGGATTCACGAAAAAAATAACATGTTTTATTGAAAAACACCTTCTTTCCCAAAAACCGAATGGGAAAACATAAAACATACAAGGATCAACAAATATGAGTCATTAATCCACCAAATTCCATAAAAAAAGATGTAACCCAATTCACCACATATAATTATAGGGATATAATTTTTATGATTCTATATAGAATAGTCTTATCACAAATGAGACTCTCCGTATACACTTGTATTATCACTCACCCGTAGCACAAGGAGAACGGATGAACTCATGATACCATTGTTTGAATAATAATAATTCATTTTTTCGTATAATTCCTATACAAGAATAAAACTCACTTTTTTATATTCCTCCATATAAATGATAAAGGATATAACAGCTAAAGAATTATACAATATTCATAGCATTACCATCACCAAAAAACTGGGACAGTCACCTCATCCCATGGGGGAGTTCAATCCTATATACAACCCAAGGGAAGATACCGTATCATCTGAATTATATACAAAATGTAGTATTATGACCTAAATATTAACAATAGATATTATCAGTTATCCATAAATAAAATCTCAACCCACTCATCCCTATTCCACAACATTATCATATATAAAGAGATAATCCTTATGAACTATTTTTATTACAATCCCTTATTGGCCGAATAAATCATTACAGCTTAAATAATACAACCACAATATAATTAATCCCATGATACAATGGTAGGAAAAACCATATTGATATATGTAGACAGAATAGAGTAGTTAAAAACCCTAATAATACCTTTGATCTTCATTATTGAACCAATAAAACCACCATACCAGTGATAAAAATGAAGTTATTTACCAGGGGATTTCCATATTGTATACACAAATTGAAGGAGAAAAATTCCCACAAAGGAACTTATTTCTCCCAAAAAGGATTTTTTTAAAAGGTAAACCATTTTTATCAATATAAGATCTAAATTTCCAAACAATAATGTATCTCTAAAAACCATAACCTGGACTAGAGAATGACACAACAAATATTTGTTGGATTACTCAATAAATTGAGTTAAGAGATGAACCATTACATATAATATGATACAAGCCCCATATAGTGTAAAAATATAATCTCTATACCCCTCTCATCCCATGAAAATAAATATCTATGGTCCAATGATAGGTATCCACTAAAAATAATCCACAACTTCCATGGGAATATCCCCATGAAACACTAATTATGTTATATGTGAGAAAATTCCCACCATTGATATTGTGATCAATCCATGATTAAAATAAAATAATGGGAGATACTTATGGAATCACTATAATAATCATCATACTAAATTCACCTAGAGAATATATGGTTTACATGGAGTACATAATCTCTATGAGTTACACAATATCTAAATGCCATATTAGAAGACCATTCCATATACAGGAAATACTAAGGATAAGAAAGACAAATATGTTTATGACTATGTATTCTATAAATAATCTATCATTATCTCAATGGGGATAAGATTTTCAACAAAACATGTATACTCTTGAAAAATGTCTCTATTAGAGAAAAGACCACAATTTACGATTATATATGAAAAAATAAATCAAAATTTGTAACATAAAAACTAATTAATGAATAATAGATATTTTTATCTATGACTATTAATGAATTAGATAGTGTTTTAGAGGATTAAAATGAGAATAAATCCAATCTTAAGCATGGAATACACTAATATTTTTAAAAGATTGTTTTACTGCCTTTTGATGTAAAACCATTTTTAAATCTATATTTTGAAAATTTTATTAGCTATATTTGTCAAAATAAACTTATTCTTTATGATTGGGACATTGAAATTTACATTGTATAAATTTATGGTATTTTTCTAATAATGTTTTTTTAATGAATAGTGAAAAATGTTGTATTTTAATTCAAAACGTCTTTTTAATCTAATTTGTTTATAAGATTATATTATCTTTATAATTGGTTTTAAACTTAAATTAGAATATATTTTTACCATTTAATCCAATGGTGGTAATTGGAATTAATTTCACTTTGAAATTGGACTTCAACTAGTGTCAATCTTTTGATACTTATTGTTTCACAAAAAACACGCTATATGCTCTGTCAGTGGGAATTAATTATTAAATTAATTAATGTAACTTATATGTTTTTAATTTTTTAAAATTGACATCATTTTTTAATTCAGAATATCAAATATATCTTAGGGTGAAGTATTAGTATTTTTCTGAAAAACTTCAATTTTTGATGAATAGTGAAACCACTAAGTGGTACTTATAAAAACTGATTTTTTGTTTAAATGAAATTTTACCACCTCTGTGTTTTGAATTTCCAAAAACTGACATAAATGGTTCTCATTAAGAAGTAAAATATGGTTCAATAGGATTAAAATAATTTTTTGGTGAATATTAACTTTTAAGTTTTTAATCGCGATTAGAGGTAATTAATGTAATTTAAGGTAAGAATAATGTTTTAATAATATAAAATGACCTAGACACATGTTATACCCTTATTGGATGTGTCATGGCCGACCAAGACAATCCATGGGTCAACTTGGGGACCCCATGGAGCCACATTGGTAGGAAAATGACATTAATATCTTTTAATTTAATGTTAAAGTAAAAATGACACAAACATGAGTTGTTTTACTAAAAAAACTTTTACATGGGGTTATACAAGTCAGAGTTTTGACTAAAAATATTCATTGGAAAGATAAAAATATTTCATAAATTATTGTATTTTTTTTATAATTTATATACATTAAATAAATTAAATTATTTATGTCATAATGATGATGCCTCGATTACCTCATTATTTAACGATTTAAATAAAATGAAAAGATACTGTAAACTATAAGACCTAAACTTGTCAAAAACCTATTGGTTGGGTATAATTCGCGACCTTATCACCTTATACTCTAATTATATAAATTTGGGACCTTTTAAATCCGAAACTCATTTTAAAATAAAGTAACATTTCTTTACGTTCCAAGAGTGCCCCTCCTCTCCTCTTATAAAAGGCCCCCACCTCTACCTCCTTACCGACACTTCCAAAGACTTTGTCTCAGCCAACCTCTGCCCATTTTGTCTCTCTGCATCCCTGTCTAACTCTTAGAAGCCTCAATATGGGCAGAATTATTCCCAAGGAAGCGTTTGAGCTAAAACCAAAGGGAGTTACCCGATATTAAGCTAATGTCTTCACTTGAGTCCTTTTGTTTTATTTTTCTTCTCCAACCCCTAAACTCTTTTTATTCATTCATTTTGTAACAAATATAGTATCGTAAATATACTGGTTTGTTGTTATAAGAATTATTTGAGCTAAACTTACACACACCTACTTCTAATGGTTAAAGAACATACTGTTTCCATGGGTGGCGAATTTCTGCCTCACGAAACGATGATTGTTCAAAATTCTTATAACACCTTAAAAGGTGGACATTAAGATGTAACTATATTTATATATGATATATAATATGTTTATAGTTTCCTTAAGCTTCTTTATTTTTCATTTTTGGCATACATTTATGTCTTCCATTATGGGTATACGTGATATCTTCATTTTAGGAAGTGCGTACTACTGCCCCCTCAAAGTGATTTGATTCGTTAATACCATATGTGGTACGTGTAAAGGATATATTTAATGATATTATATATGATAAAATACTGGAATTAAAATACTATTAATTATCATTATGTTTTAATTCCATTAAATATCAAATAGAAATGGACGTAGCGTTCATGCGTAGGTACGACTTACCGTCTCCATGAACGGTGCATTTAATTTCTTACCTCTAAATTTTATTTAATATTAAAAATGCATGCATGTACTGGATATATATGATATATATGATATCTACATCATGAATACAATTCTGGATATAATGGATATTTTACCACATGAACAACTTGTAATTATAAAGAGTTTATTTTTGACTCAAGAACCAATGATCGTCAAAACGACCGTTATTAACTTAAATAATAACATAGTGTTCATGACATGGTAATAAGTGATATAAAAGGAATAATGAACCTGAAAAAGGGTCTTAAGAAAGTATAAATTAACTCAAGTTTATTATTCAGAAGGTTAAAAATGATAGAGTCATGTCGGACCCGAGGTATGGGACTTCGTCTCAATCTCCTTTCCTTTAGGCATATTTTGTTTTATACACAACCTTCTTTTATACGGTGTATAAACCCCTTTGAATTTTACGATTATTCAAAAGGAATACTTTTTATATGAAGCGTTTACTAAACGAAAAAAGGGAATGTTTTTTTCGTACGTATGCGGTGACAATGAATTCTCTGCCGCTGTGACCATTATTTGTGTTTCGGCTTCCTCTACAAGCCATTCCTTCTTTTTAAATGAAAAATAAATACCATGTTATACTTTTCTTTTATTTTGGTATTGAAAATGGTTTTCATAATGTTTTTATATCAATGTGTTGTATTGATATCTTGTGATTGAAAAGTGGAAATGTTATGTTTCCTTTATGCATGTTTTATGTGGTACGATTTGTTATGGTTCTTGGGCATTATTATGAAGACTGGTGGTTCCGTGATAAACTAAGGGTGGGTGAGCCTGATATAGCTCTCCAATGCATTGGGTAACGTGAATTGGTTAAATGTTGAGGTTTCTCTGAAGCGATTTAGGGAGTATACTGTGATGGGTATTCCAAACGTAACCAAGAGGGTTACTCCCTATGTAAGAATGTTATGAATGCCTCAAGTTACCTTTATGTCTTATGATTTCTATGATTTATTCATGATTTGATGAGGTATGTTAAAGTTCTTATGTTTTATTGGTAAAGTATGATTTAATTCTTATTTATATATGTACTCATGTTTCCATTCCATATTTTTTATATCCCTTACTAAGCTTTTTATGCCCATCCCATGTTTTTGAAATGTTTTTCACAGGTAAATGGAAGGGTACATGATATGATGATAGTGTCAAGGAAGTGTCAATAAAGAATCCATGTTTTATTTTAAATATGTTTCCGTTGATGGGAAAAATTAATACTATCTTTTATGTAACCACTTTGTTTAAATGTGGAATGTAATGCAAGTTTTATGATCTAATTCTCTAAAACTCTAAACCTAAAAAGATCCTCAATGAGTAATCTTGTAATAACTCATGATTAAGTAAGGTTTAAGGATGGGGCCTTATAGTTGGTATCAGAGTTCGATTTAGATAACTTTAGGAGTTATAATTCTATTAAATGGGTAATCAAAAAAATATGTTATTATGGTCAAATTGAAATGATATAGCATTTTAAGATTACCATGTTGCTTCATCTAAGACATGTTTGTTCAGAATGGTTTTTCATAGAGGAAACAGGGAAGCAGTTCTAGGAAGGCATACAGAAGGAAATGACCTTCCGAATCAGCTTCCTGAGATGGTTGGAATTGGAACTGAACAGTTTGTTGCAGTAATGGCGCAGTTGACTCAAGTGATAAATGGTGGTGGTATCCATGCACAAGATCATCCAGATCAACCGCAGAGGAACTTGTTAGTAGTGGAACATTTCATGAGGAAATATCCCCCATCATTCAGAGGATCATCTAACCCTATGCTAGTTGAAGGGTGGATTAAAGCACTGGAGAATATTTTTGATGTCATGGGGTGTTCAGAACATCAAAAGGTTAGTCTGGCTGTTTACCGTTTTGAAGGGGAAGCAGATCAGTGGTGGTCGATGATGAAAAATATCAGGGATAGTGATGAGATTAATGATATTTTGTTGTTTTTTAAAAGTAAAGAGGTGCATGAATGAAATTTAAGGGTTATTTTGAAAACATTAAAAGAAAAGAAATTGTATGGGAAATTCAAGAAAGTGTGAGTTTTGGTTGCAATAAATTTCTTTCCTTGGTCACATTGTTTCAAAAGATGGGATAACCGTTGATCCTTCAAAATCAAAGGTTGTTGAAGAATGTCCATGACCCACAAATGTAACTAATATTCGTAGTTTCCTTGGTTTGGCAGGCTATTACCGAAGGTTTGTTAGAAATTTTTCACGGTTATCTAGTCCAATGACTAAGCTAACTCGGAAGGGTGTTATGTTTATCTGGAAAAAAGAATGTGATGATTGTTTTCCAGAATTGAAAAGAAGATTGGTGAATGCTCCAGTTTTCGCACTACCTTCTAGGAATGGTGAGTTTTATATCTACAGTGATGCTTCATTGAAAGGAAAAGGTTGTGTCCTAATGCAGAATGATCAGGTAATTGCTTAAGCTTCACGACAGTTGAAAACTCATGAGGTAAATTACCCTACACATGATTTGGAATTAGCTGCTGTTGTTTTCACTTTCAAAATTTGGAGGCATCATTTGTATGGAGTAAAGTGTGAAATATATAACGATCACAAAAGTTTAAAGTATATATTCACTCAGAAAGAAATAAACATGAGACATAAGAGATGGATAGAAATAATCAAGGATTATGATTGTAAAATTCATTACCATCCAGGAAAAGCAAATAAAGTGGTTGATGCTTTAAGTCAAAAAAGTAATGATTCATTAACAATGTTGAGTTTGGAATGTGATACATTGATTAAGGATTTGATGAACTTTGGCATAGAATTTTTTAGTGCAGGATGTCCTTCTGTTTTGATTCAGGTATCAGTGAAATCTTCTCTATCAAACAAAATCAAGCAAGCACAGAAGCAAGATAGTGAGTTGCAGAAAAATGTAGAGCCGGTTCAGAAAGGTATGTTGCCTAAATTCAACATTAATAATGATTGCGTTTTGAGATTTGGGAAAATATTATGTGTGACTTGTGATTCACCGTTGAAGAGAGAGTTGTTATGTGAATCTCATAGTTTTCTGTTTTTAGTTCATCCTGGCAGTACTAAGATGTACAGAGATATGCGGGAGTATTACTGGTGGGATGGAATGAAAAGAGATATTGCTGATTTTACGGAGAAGTGTTTGACATGTCAACAGGTTAAAGCAGATTGGCAGTTACCGAAAGGGATGCTTTAGCCTTTACCCGTACCAGAGTGGAAATGTGAAAATATATACCTGGACTTCGTTGTGGGATTACCGAAGACATCTCAATGTAATAATGCAATCTGGGTTATTGTTTATCACTTGACTAAATATGCTCATTTCCTTGCAATACAAGATACATTTTCCCTAGATCAACTTTCCCGTTTGTATCTTAAAGTGATATTTAGGTTACATGGAGTTTTTCTCTCCATTGTATCTGACTGTGATCCCAGGTTCACTTCTAACTTTTGGAAAGGCCTTCAAAAGTTGTTGGGTACTGAATTAAATTTTAGTACAGCATTTCATCCTCAGTCAGATGGACAGTCAGAAAGAACAATTTGGACATTAGAAGATATTCTACGTGCTTGTTAGATGGATTATCAAGGAATTTGGGACCTACATATTTATTTGGTTGAGTTTTCTTATAACAACAGTTTTCATTCCAGTATACAGATGGTACCATTTTAGGCGTTATATGGGAAGCGGTGTCGAACTCCAGCTTTTTGGGATGAAGTGTGTGAAAGGAAGCTGATGGGACCAGAATTGGTAGAAGAGATGACAGAAAAAGTTCAGCTGATACAGAAACACATGAGAATAGCTCAGAGAAGCCAGAAGAGTTATGCAGACAACAGGAGGAAGGATCACTCTTTTGAGGTAGGTGATGATGTTTTTCTCAAAGTATCACCATGGAAAAGTGTGATGCGATTTGGTAAGAAAGGAAAGCTGAGTCCAAGGTTCATTGGACCATATGAAATTCTAGAGAGAGTTGGATCAGTTTCATACCAAGTGGCTTTACCTCCGATTTTATCTCAGGTACACAATGTTTTTCATGTTTCGATGTTGAGAAAGTATATACCAGATCCATCTCATGTTTTGAGTCCAGAGGTAGTTCAGCTGGAAGAGAACCTATCTTATGAGGAACAACCAGTCCAGATTATTGACCACAATGAGCAAGTGTTATGGAATAAGGTGATTCATCAGGTAACGGTTTTGTGGAAAAACCACATGATTGAAGAGGCAACATGGGAATCTAAAAATGCAATGAGGGCTAAATACCCACACTTATTCGATAAGTAAATAAATTGTGGGGATGAAATTTTATAATGGGGGGAATGATGTAACATCCCAAGTAAGTAATGAATAATAGATATTTTATCTATGTATATTAATGAATTATATAGTGTTTTAGAGGCTTAAAATGAGAATAAATCCAATCATAATCATGGAATACACTAATATTTTTAAAAGATTGTTTTACTGCCTTTTGATGGAAAACGATTTTTAAATCTATATTTTGTAAATTTTATAACCTATATTTTTCAAAATAAACTTATTCTTTATTATAGGGACATTGAAATTTACTTTGGATAAATTTCTGGAATTTTTCTGATAATGTTCTTTTTTTTAATGAATAGTGAAAATGTTGTATTTTAATTCAAAAATGACTTTTTAATATAATTTGGTCATATGATTATATTATCTTTATAATTGGTATTAAAGTTAAATTAGTAGATATTTTTCCCATTTAACCCAATGGTGGTCATTGGATTTAATTTCACTTTGAAATTGGACTTAAACTATTGTTAATCTTTTGATACTTATTGTTTCATAAAAACACGCTATTTGCTCTGACATCGGAAATTAATTATTAAATTAATTAATGTAACTTATCTATTTTGAATTTTTTAAAATAGACATCATTTTTGAATTCTGAATATCAATTATAGTTTAGGGTGACATTTTGGTATTTTTCTGAAATACTTCTAATTTTGATGAATAGTGAAACCACTAAGTGGGACTTATAAAAACTGATTTTTTGTTTAAATGAAATTTTACCACCTCTGTGTTTTGAATTTCAAAAATCTGACATTCATTGTTGTCATTAAGAATTAAAATGTGGTTCAATGGGATTGAAATAATTTTTTGGTGAATAGTAACTTTTCTGTTTTTAATTGCGATTATAGGTAATTAATGTAATTTAAGGTATGAATAATGTTTTAATAATATAAAATGACTAGAAACATGTCCTAACCTTATTGTATGTGTCATGGCCGACCAAGACAATCCATGGGTCAACTTGGGGACCCCATGGAGCAACATTGGTAGGAAAATGGCATTAATATCTTTTAATTTAATGTTAAATTAAAAATGACACAAACATGAGTTGTTTTACAAAAAAAAAATTACATGGGGTTATACAAGTCGGATTTTTTACTATAAATAGTCATTGGAAAGATAAAAACCTTTCCTATATCATAGTATTTTTTTGTAATTTTTAGACATTATATAAATTAAATTATTTATGACATCATGATGATGCATCGATTACCTCATTATTTAACGATTTAAATAAAATGAAAAGATAATGTACGATCTAAGACCTAAACTTGTCAAAAACCTATTGGTTGGGTATATTTCGAACCCTTATCAACATATCCTAGAATAATATCAATTTGGGACCTTTTAAATCCGAAACACATTTTAATATAAAGTAACATTTCTTTACTTTCCAAGAGTTCCCCTCCTATCCTCTTTAAAAAGGCCCCCACCTCTACCTCCTTACCCACACTTCCAAAGCCTTTGGCTCTACCAAAACCTGACCATTTTGTCTCTCCACATCCCTCTCTAAATCTTAGAAGCCCAAAGTCTTCCCAAGGAAGCGTTTGAGCTCAAGCCAAAGGGAGTTACCCGATTTTAAGGTAATGTCTTCACTTGAGTCCTTTTGTTTCATTTTGCTTCTCCAACCCCCTAAAATCTTTTTATTAATTTATTTTGTATCAACTACAGTATCTTTAATATATTAGGATGTAGTTATAAGAATAATTATAGCTACACTTACACACACCTACAACTAATGGTTAAAGAACATACTGTTTATGTGGATGGCGAATTTTTGCCTCACGAAACGATGATTATTCAATATTTTTCTAACAACTTCAAAGGTGGCCATTAAGATGTCAATATATTTATATATGATATATAATATTTTTATGGTTTCCTTAATCTTCTATATTTTTAATTTATGGAATACATTTATGGCTTCCATTATGGGTACACGCGATATCTTCATTTTAGGAAGTGCGGACTACCGCCTCCTCAAAGTCATTTGATTTGTTAATACCATATGTGGTACGTATAAAGGATATATTTAATGATATTATATATGATACCATACTGGAATTTAAAATACTATTATGTATCATTATGTTTTAATTCCATTAAATATGAAATAGAAATGGAAGTAGCGTTCATGCGTACGTACGGCTTACCATCTCCATGAACGGTGCATTTCATTTCTTACCTCTAAATGTTATGTAATATTAAAAATGAATGCATGTACTAGATATATATGATATATATGATATCTACATCATGAATACAATTCTGGATATAATGGATATTTTACCACATGAACAACTTGTAATTATAAAGAGTTTATTTTTGACTCAAGTACCAATGATCGTTAAAACGACTGTTATTAACTTAAATAATAACATAGTGTTCATGAAATGGTAATAATTGATATAAAATGAATTATGAACATGAAAAAGGTTCTTAAGAAAGTAGAAATTAACTCATGTTTATTATTTATGAGGTTAAAAACTGATCGAGTCAAGTCGGACCCAAGGTATGGGACTTCATCTCAATCTCCTTTCATTGAGGCTTATTTTGTTTTATACACAACCTTATTTTATATGGTGTATAAACCCCTTTTACTTTTATGTTTATTAAAAAGGAATATTTTTTATATGAAGAGTTTACTAAATGACAAAAGGGAATGTTTTTGTCGTACGTATGCGGCGACAACGACTTCTCCACCGCTGTGACCATTATTTGAGTTTCGGCTTCCTTTACAAGTCATACCTTCTTTTTAAAAGAAAACTAAATACCATGATTTGCTTTTCTTTTATTTTGGTATTGAAAATGATTTTCATAATGTTTTTATATCAATGTGTTTTATTGATATCTTGTGATTGAAAAGTGGAAATGTTATGTTTCCTTTATGCATGTTTTATGTGATACGATTATGTTATGGTTCTTGGGAATTATTATGAAGACGGGTGGTTCTGTGATAAACTAAGGGCGGGTGAGCCCGATATAGCTCTCCAATGCATTGGGTAACGTGAAGGGGTTAAACGTTGAGGTTTCTCCAAAAATATTTAGGGAATATACTGTGATGGATATTCCAAACGTAACCAAGAGGGTTACTCCCTACGTATGAATGTTATGAATGCCTCAAGTTACCTTTATGTCTTATGATTTCTATGATTTATTCATTATTTGATGAGGTATATTAAATTTCTTATTTTTATGGGTAATGTATTATTTCATTCTTATGTATATATGTACTCATGTTTCCTTTCCATATTTTTATATCCCTTACTGAGCTTTTTATGCTCATCCCATGTTTTTGAAATGTTTTTCACAGGTAAAGGGAAGGGTACATGATATGATGATAGTGTCAAGGAAGTTTCAAGAAAGAATCCATGTTTTATTTTAAATATGTTTTTGTTGATGGAAATAATGAATACTATCTTTTATGTAACCACTTTGTTTAAATGTGGAATGTAATGCAAGTTTAATGATCTAATTCTATAAAACTCTAAACTTGAAAAGATCCTCAATTTGTAATCTTGTGATAACTCAGGATTATGTAAGGTTTAAGGCTAGGCCCTTATAAAATTACTCTCTAACTGTCTTAATATTTCTCTAGGTTGGGATAACTCATAGAACACCACTTATGGGAATATATAAAAATATACCATTGCGCAGTGTGGAATATAATAAATAACCAACATTGGTCAATTAAAATTTCATGGCTCATATTTTTTTTCCAACTAATAAATATTCTTCTTAGGATAGATAACATGTAATCAAGAACATGTACTAAATTTTGTACCTTAGTGTAGGCCACTCCATGTAACTAACATTGAACGCATTTCTAAAAACTAAATACTAGAAATGTGGTGTCTGCTCATGTGTTTGGTCCTACCCCGACCCATGTACCTAATGGTCCCACACAATGTGTGCATATTAAAAAAATGAACTGTTGACATCATCTTCCACCATAATTGCATCAATTAAATAAATATAGGTGTATTTAAACTATAGTTCATTTTATAAATAAATACAAATGAATGAATTTTTAAACAATCCTAATCAACATGTTTCACAAAAAATATACATTATACGTTCCCTATGTTATTCTTAGTAGTAAAAAAATAATATTATCAATCATATGAGCCTTAAATAAAAATATAACCCATTCCTTAGGAATAATCCCTAATGTATTGAGGTTTTCTTATGAAAATTCATGCTCTATGGTCGCTCCTTTTGTACCAGGATCCAAGGGGCATCTTATAACATGGATCAACAACCATCTCACATTATCAATTCTCTCAATTCATTGGATATAATGAGGGGAAATTTTTTTTTATTCATTTAATTTTTATGTGGAGAATATTTTATGCATAAATAATAAACATAAAATAAATTAAAAACCCATTTAATGAAAAAAATATTCCATTAAACATAATTGTTGTTTAAACCTCTTCTAGTGAAAACCACCAATTTTAAAATCAATAAGAAAAATTTAATTTCTATCAATATATACATTTAGAAGATATCTATATTAATATTATTCAAGGTAACAGATACTATTAATATAATAAAAATTAAAAATAACATAAAAATAAATTCATCACAAAATCGGTAACATTTTTTCCAAAGATTAAACATCCCATACCATGAATAATAGGTCCATAAAAAATAGTATAGGTTTTTTATTGAAAATTACAATTTATATATCATAAGTGTCCTCATAATTGAGGCTCTAAAACTATTTATGGTTCCAAAATTAGAAATTGGTGTCTTAAAAAGGTTAATGGATAATATTAAAAAGATTAATTGTACTTATATGTGGTTTTTTGTGAATATATCATCGATATATTCATATTAGAGGAAAATATTTATTATTAAATTATTTTAAATAATAAGTATAAATAATCCTTCATATCATATTTTAATTAAAATATGTGTATATTAATATTTGATATAAAATGCATTGATGGGTTTCCCTATTATAAGAGTTTTTTATAGACCGATATGAAGTTATAAGAAATATATTGATAAGTATATTTTTATCACGTATAAAAGTACGAATGTTTTTATCATCATTTAATTTTATTATATTTTGAAATTATTATTACCTGTATCCCAAACCATGAGTTAGGTTGATAAAATTTTTAAATTTTCAATAATTTGTATGGAAATTTATTTAACAAAAATACATTATGGGTTTGTTTTTTTATTAATTTCAAACATATATAAACTTCAAAGATGTGTAACATTCATAGTTATGTGAGATGATACTGGTAAATATATTTAATTTGTTTACATAATGTAACATTATTAAAATTTCATATATTATTGCACCTGTAAATGTATTTATATGAAAAATATGTTTGGGACTTTAGGATTTTTAAATTTATTTATGTAAATTAAAATAAAATAATGATAAAATACATGAAATGGGAAAATGTTTTTTTAATATTAATATCTCACAATATACTTTTTAAATTAATTTTAATCATGAAAAAAACAATTATTTTATCCATCTTGTTATATAATATGACAATAGGATATACATATGTGGGAATAATTTGTAGGAATAGTTCATAAAATATATTTTGTTTTAGAATATAAGGTACAAAATATAAAATTAGTTTATAATAAGGATTTAGTAAAATATTTAAAATCATATTATAAAAATTTCTAAAACTATCCCTATAAAGATATATTAATTTTTATTAAATTGATATTATAATTTAAATTTACATGTATAAACATTTTTGATGTATTTTTTTATCGTAAAAATTAATAATATTAATCATTGACATAATTTTATAGAAAGAAGTGTCTTAGGTTTCTATTTTTGTGGAAGCATATATTCTATTTGGTGTTAAAATTTGAATTGTAAAAATATTTGATAAAAAGGTATTATTTTAATGGATTTCGGAATGATAAATTTATAATGGCATAAATATAATTTTTTTAATCCTTATAATATCGTGCTAATGATTATTTGGAGTGTATTATTTGAAATGGTTAATGAGGATTTTGTTGATTAAATATATTATTCATATCATGTAGTAGGCATGGTTAATGTGAAAATGGTCCAAAAGATTTAATCAATTCTTATGGTTGATAGTTAACTAATTAAGGATGATGGGGTGATTTTATATTCATGAAGGGAAAATAATATTTATAAATTTTAGCATAGTAATAAATGGAATTTATTGTGATGATTCCATGGAAATGTGAAGAATTTTTAAACAAGATATGTAGATATATATTTCAATTATTTATTGATTCATACCTTTTAAATTAAAGTAAATTATTTATTCTATTTACCTTTATTGTATTTCATGATGGATTTAGAAATGTTTCTCCAATATATCTACTAGATATTAACTATTAGAATAGAAAATTTTTTACTAAAAAAATGATTAATTGAAATTTAATCAGATATTTTTAATAATTTTTACGGTTCTTAAAATAGTTCAGGATGATATTAAATGATTATAAATGTTTTTGTTTTCATTAAAGATAGTAGAGACCTTAGATATGTTTCATGAAAAACAATAAGTGGGTTTGATTTGAGATATGTGATTGATGTAATGGATGCTAAAAAATATTCACCTAAAATATATTAATTTGGAAGAGTTTGTTATGTAATTAAATAAACATATTATACCTCATGTGTGGTATAAATAAGGTGTAAGGGATCAGTTCTATTTCATAAGGAAAATATACAATATAGGGCCTGGTAATTTTAAAAAAAATTATTAATTTTATATATTTTTACTAATAGGGATTATTTTCAAGCCTAAAATTTATAATATATCTTCAAAAATAGATATATTATCTATTAGTATAATTGATGTTTTTTATGATAGAGATTGTGGATTATGCTAATATTAGTGGGGGATATTTTCCCAATTGTAGTATCTTTTGGTGAATTATACTCTGTGTTTTGTAGTGAGTTGAGAATAATCCAATTAGTTGTGGGTGTCATTAAATAATTATGAAAATAGGGTTTTGATTAAAGATATTTTAGATTTGAAACATATATAATGTTGTATATAAATAGGCATGTATCTTTTTATATGATATGAGTTGTTTTGATTAGTAATATGATGGACATTAAGAGTATAAATTCCAAATGGTACATGATTCTTATAATTAGATTATGTAATGTTAGAAAGGCTCTAAATAATTGGTTTTATTCAAATATATGTGTCTTTTATATTCATTTTGAATTGATGTAGACATTATTTTTTGGTTTTAAATTATTTTTTGTTTTGATGTTTAGGTTTTATAGTAGTGTAAAACATATTTTAACATCTATTTTTTATATGAAATTTTATTTTTAATAGACGTGGATACATTAAAAGATAAAAATAATAGATTGGATGATGGTTTTCTCAAAAAAAATGTCTAAACATAATCCAAAATTAAAATTAATGGATGTTTCAATGTAGTTTTTTTAAAATGGACATCAAAATTATATTTTTATCTCGAATTTTAAATGTAATCCAACAGGAAAGAAAATTCATTTAAATTTCATGTTAATAATAAAATTTTCATGGAAACCATAATATATAACATTGAAAATAACTTCTCTAGAAAATACATGGAAATAAAAAAAATGGAACATCATATTATAGAAAAACATATGTGAAATGATTATTTTTTTTGAAACAAAGACTACACACATGTCCAAATAGAAGATAAAACCATATAAATAAAATATAATAACCCAAAAAAGTATAGAAATGTACTATAAAAATGAACATCATAATCCTAATTAGATAAATTATAAATTACATAGATAATAATATTTTAAGAATTAATTAAAATATATTATCATGATAATTTAATATGGAAATATTAATAAAAGATACTTTGTAAACAGTCGTCCAATATGGGTATGGTCTTCATTTATATATGACTTTTAATCATGGAAAATATAAAATAAAAATAAATTTTATAAGATTATAAATTGAATATTTTTTTATAAAACATAAATAATTAATTTATCAAACCTTATAACATTCACCAAATATCCTAATTTTTATTATCTAAAAAATTAATCTTAAACATAATGACCACATTCTACCATTATGTTATTATGATAACATTGAGGTTACAAGATATTTACTTTGAAATAATAACACACATATATATATATATTGATTTTAGAAGAAAAAGGTATCTAATATAAAATTTATTTAAAAATAATTTCATGTATTTCATTATATTTATCTTATATATTGAAAGGCAATCATTGATATAAATTTTTAAAAACAACTATTTTCTTATATGATATATTAAATTTTTATAAATAATATGAATTATGAATAAGTATCTTGAAATAAATGAAATTTATATAGTTACTGGACCCCAGAAATAATATAGCTTGTGTCTACAATCACTACATTGGCCTAATTAAAAGAAATAATATGATGAAGGGATGAGAGTTTGGTATTCTTGATAAACCAGATACGTACATGAATCTAGTATAAGAAATTAATACACTAATTATGACATATTATTTCTAATTTCTAAATGTATAACTTTGACAATAATAACATTATTTCATATATCATATCATTTAATTTATTTATAAATCATTGTATTCAATGGGAATAGAAATATAAAATTTGTGATTTCATGTTCTCTTTAAGGGGACAATATGGTGGATGTAACAATGAATCAATGAGAATAAAAATATGGAACAATTAATTAATGAGAAAACATTACAAGTAATAAATAATTGAGAAGCGAGTGAGTAAATAATATGGAAAAGTAAATAACTATAAACTCTTCCCATTAGAATAACTAGATAATGAAAAGGTAATATGGAATGGTATAAAACTGAAAAAAATTCCACCTAATCATTGATATGAAAATTAAATGTATCAATAAATATTTTGATGTAAAATATCATGGATGACTAAGAACTGAAAATAAATGAACGAATTAATAATGCTGGATATCTATAACATAGCCCTGACCATTCATGCCAGAATATAATTATTTTAAGTCTGAATTCAAAGTGTATAATACTTCCTAAGAATAATTTTAAGAATATAAATATTTCATGTCCTCATTCCAATAATTTAATTGTCTCGATGGTTCTTTCGATGATTCTAATATTATAAAGCCTCTTGGAATGAATATAATACTTAAAAAGAATAATCAATACCATCCAATACCATAAATGATTTATTCCCTAAATATAATAATTTCAATGTGAATATTTTATTAAATATGGTTTACAATTTAGGCAATAATCATATCCTTGGTAAATGAAATGGATATTTATGGAAAAATGAATTTTAAATGGTCATAGGAAATTTAATATTTTATGGGTACTAAAAATGAATCAAGGAAGTGAATGTGAATACTATCATTATCTAAATAAATCATAATCCATTAAGATTAAGAATATGTATGGTCTCAATACCACATTTCTCAATTAGATTAAAAATAGAGAATTTATGTCATTGATGGATTAAAATCTTAACAAAGATCCTTTAAAAATATTCTTTGATGAAAATATATTTTTTTAACGATTTGAAATTAATTTTCTCTAAAAAAAGTTATGAAATAATTTTATTAATAAATAATAATTGTAAACATACCAATGAATCTAAAATGATTGGATGGCAAGTAAATCCGCACAATCTATATGAGGTAAAAATAACATTCTTTTTTGCATTGTAAAGGGATAAAATGATTTCTTTTTTCAAAAAGTAACAAAAATATTCCATTGAAAACATTGGTAAACGAATAAAACAAAAAAAAATACCAAATCGTTTTACAAGTCTTTTTTAAATGATTTTATTAAAACATGGGTTTTAGATGAAAACAAGGTCTCTAACTAATGAAATAAACAAAGCCATGTTTTCTGAAATGAATTTTATTAATGTTTTTGAATACTAATGAGTAAAACAATTGTACTAATATGTGAAAAATATTTTGAATAACCATAGGAGATATTATTTAATGGTTATATTAAATAATATACATATAATTTTCTCTAATTGAAATTTTATTGAAATTTTATTGATGTTATTTACAAGGAAAATAATCATTAAACATTCCAATGTCTCGTATACCACTTTGATTAATTTTCAATTCATAAACATAACAAAAGTATAATATTAAATTAATGTTTTAAATAACATAATGATAAATTAGTTTATGATATAATATATATTAATGGTCATCATATACACTACACAAAAGAACTACGTGGTGAACCTAACATTTATCTCATAAAAGTAAAAAGTGTCATCAAAATCCATTACAGTGAGTTCAAATTGTCTCATTTGTGTTAATAATCCGGAATAATAAACATTTGTTAATAATTTAATTTCTTGAGAAAATTTTTCATCTTTATCATTAATTTTATTTGACTTATTTTTATGTTCTATACAACTAATAAATTATAGAATTTTATATTGGTTGTTTTTACTAAATTTAGTTTATATGTTAGAAATAATTTGTGTTAGTCAAGAATGGTCAAAGGTGTGAATATATACCATATAAATAATATTAACCATGAACTTTTTATCAAATTTATACGTCAATTATTATTTCAAAAACAGTCATAAATCATGTTTAAAAAAATGGCCCAATGTTACAATCTTGAAAATAGTAGGTCGTATGTACGCATGAGTAACATTTCCATTTTTAAATGATGGTTGTATGAGGAAGGTAAGTGACCTAAATATTAATTGAATTGTCATTATATCCTAAATAAAGTATTATATAATAACATATATTTATATATATATAATTTTTTTAATGAAAAAGGAATATCATCTTGTCGAGGAGGAGATTGTTCCCATGTTTATGAACGACATTATAACTTTTTAAGTATGAGAAAAGTTAATAAAAATTTGTTATATTAGTTTTCATGAATTCTAATTATGTAATTAATATCATATATATTTTTTATATGTCATCTATTTTACATTAAAAAACAATTTTAAATTTTTCATGTATCGTTTGAACGAATCACATCGCTTTGAGGTGGAGGTAGTCCATAATTGCACAAACAGTGTTATCATTTTTACTGAAAATATAATATATAAAGATATGTGTTGTGAAAGATATAAATAATCCTAATGATATAATAAATTTTATTTATATCCTTTATAAATATAGTATTTATCATAATGTCCTATGAGATTAGGTAAATGAAAAATGAACAATCATTTTGTGAGGTGGGGGTTTGATGTACATGTAAACGGTATGTTCATTACCCATTTATTGGAAGTGTGTGTGAGGTTAGGAAAAAGCATTATCATAAAACAGTACAATTATATTTAGGATATGTTTTATTAATACAATTATGAAATAAGACTATTTAATGTATTGGATAATTGAAATAAAATTTTAAATCTTGATGATGTTTATTATATCTTTCTTCGGTAAATCATTTTGGTTTGCACAATTAGACTTATAGGGATTGAATTATTCCTAATAAAAAGGATGTATGATTAGTTTAGGTATTATTCGAATCAATTTTTTAAGTTCTTGGTCAAACCTATGTGGCTTGAGAGGTGTGAATTGGGGGGAGGAGAATAAGCTTTTTGATATTGGAGGGAAATGACATTATTTGTATTTTTGCAAATAATTGGGCGCTCCCATTATATTAATTATTCCGAAAGATTCCAATATAATATTATGAAACCGAATAGGTTTATTATCAGATATATTTCCTAATAATAGGTTTTGGTCAACTATAATGTTTTTTCACCCCTGTGTTTGAGGCATATTATTTTTTATGAATAATTTTGCATTAATAATTGTATTTAATTTTAATCAAATTCGTATATATTTTTTCCCAAAAAATAAGTTTAACATATTATAAATTATAAATTATTTTAATTTAAAATATAGCATCCATTTTTCCATGTTCAAATCAGATAAGAGGCTAAAATTATTTTATGTTTAATCTGTCGGACGAGATGATAATGAGGTGATTCAAAGAAAACACATTATCATTTTGGAACGTTCTTACAGTCAATTTCAATATTAATTGATTAAAATTACTTAAATTGGATTAATTGATAAAAATATTATATAATTAAAAATTAAAACATAATTAATTTATAGTTTCAGTATATAAATATATGATATGAAAAACAGTTTTGAATTATTTTTCTGTGTTTTTCAATATTCATTAAACAATCATACATCACAAAAAATATAAACAAAATTACTCTAACATATTATTTTCGGTTTAAATTACAATAATTAGTTTATTAATATATATATATATATTATATAAATGTTCCAAAATATGAATTTAAAATTGGATCTCCATTAAAATATGTTACAATTCCTTAATAAAAATATTTTTTTTATGTTTAAAAATTTGGTTTTTCTTATCTTTTCCTTATCAATTCAATTGGATGAATATAAATAATTGTTTATTTAATATACTATATATTTATATATAATTTATATCACTCAATAATTTTAATTAGTTCAATTTTTTAGGGTAAAACAACTTTTTGGGAATGAAAATTATTTTCTATAAAAATATTAATTTTGTATTGAATTGGTAGTTATATAAATTTATAATTAATTTGTAATCAATGTATCAGATTATTAGAACATATATATCAATAAAGTAGTAAATAATAAACATATCCAGTTCATTATTATATGGTATTAGATTATATAATAACTTATTTCTCAGTAGGACCCAGTATTGTGTATAACACAAACTATTGAAGAAGGACATGATTGCATATGATGCATGTTAACTCAGAATAATGTGCATTAATATTTAAATAGTATTTTTAATTTCAATAAAATAAGCTATTATAATTCTATTATATTCCTTTACACACATGGAATTTTTTTTTAATACACACTATCAAATATAATGTTCATACTTTAGATTATTGGGTCATTATAACTTACTTAAAAAGTTTCTAAAGGTTTTCTGAACTCTACCTAATACTATAAATTTAATTTATATTATAAATCCATGGAAGATGATTACTTATACTATCCTAAGAATACATTAATAATAAAATTTCATAGTGAATGAAATTATATTTCATATTATGTTCAAAATTATATTAGTCTTCTTACCCATTATGAAAAGAGTAAACAAGAACCAATTATCCTTATTTTATAATGTGTCACATATATATGTAACTCTGTAATCATCATATAGACATTGAATAGTTTTTCAAATTTATTCTAGATCTATAAGAACATAACAAATATTATCGTCATTATGAATTAGTAGTGTTTGTAGAGAACAAAATTAAAAAAAGTAATATATTAATTCATGTGAAGTAATATGTATTTTAGGAATGGAAATTTTAAACATAAAATTATTTATATGAAAAAAAAATTTATAATATAATTACCTCATTATCATCAAAAATAAAAAATTCCATGGTATATTTTTTGAATTTACTTAACGTATAGTCTCTACCTCATATATCCAATGGCATCTGAAACTCATAAATATTAACAAATGGAGAAAAATTGAAGTGTAATATTTTTTTCACATCAGAAATATCAGAAGTATCTAATGTTATTTTTTCATTTACCTTTTTATTCATTTAAACATATTATTTTTATTTTAGATAACCAAATATAACATAAATATATAAAAACATTATATTTAATTTTTGAAAAAAATATAAATAATATTTTAAAAATACACATATATCATACGAATGAAAATTAAGAAGGCTATACAAAAAAATTAAAAAATGACCCAAAAAATATCTATATATGGTATCCTTATATGTATGAAACAAATATAGTTTATTTTTATCAATAATATCATGTAATTATACACTTATCTAGCATAACTTCGCAGGATTTTGGTTCATAGAATGACCAAAAATATGTCTGATTTTGTACACAAAAACATGTACATGGGGTCTTATAGAATACAATTAGCAACATAATATAGTGTATGAATGAAAAGTTATATGATCTTAGTTGGAATGATTTATAGGCTGTGATTTTCTCGTCATTTTCTCAAACATGGAATTAAATGATGATTTGATTTTATCTACCATGGAATGTTTAAGGTATTTTAACACAAAATTCAAGGAATATATCCCACCCCCCCTCAATTTAATACTTTTATTATCAAAATTTTCAATAATTATAACACGCACCTAATATCTTTTATGTGTCTCATGTTTTTAGGATTTCGTAAAGCAATATGTAGAATTTATATAATGTACACATGGATAAAAGTACCTATAATATATTTTTCATAATTTTCAGCATGAAATTTTAAATTAAAATGGTATATTAGTTTTATTATGTTTATAAATAATAACATTAAAAATAAATAAAAATTAATTTCATTCCATTATATCGTCTAATCCATTAGATTTATTAGTTATCTTGTTTTTATTTTTCCCCTCTCACATATTTCCATTTTTCATGGTCATTTGGGGAGATGGAGGAATATAATATGACTATTCTATACAACTATAAGATTTACCTCTTTATTCATCAAAAATTTCAGTAATAATTTTCACCTCCATTAAATAATCAATCGACACGACAATTTTTGATGATATACATTCATGGACTAGATATCTTGTAGAGATCTCTTGAATACATATATTGTAAAAATAAGATGATATATAATCATATAATATATAAGCATTTTTTCACAATACAATTATTGTAATACAATAAATGATTTATAATTTTATATTGACTCAAATTTATTCCATGTATCAAAATGTAATAACCTAAACTTGGGGCATGAGTTTATATTATCTTACATAAAAAAATAATATTTTTCCATTTTATTTTAAAATACCTCAATCAAACCAACACAAATGATAGACATATGTTCTCAATTTCATTAATTTCATGAATATATAATGTTAAAAATCCTTTAATACATTAAATATTAAATTTATAAATTATATAACATTGAAAAAATGAGTTAAAAATAAATTAATTGAGATATTTTATCATTACAGACTCTCACCTATTCCATTTCATAAACATTCAGATAAACACCCAATTATTATATACAATGTTAATCATATAATGGAAATACATTAGGAGATTAATTTTATAATTTGATTCATATGGCAGATTTGGGTTATTAATATTATAAAAAAATTTATATATTATATAATCTTCATATTCAATAGAATGTTTGGGTAAAATAATAATCCCATATTTACCAACACTATTAATTTTTTGTTATGGAGAATAAAATGAACACTGTTACAAAAGAGGTACATAAGTAAAACTAAAAATATTTTTATTAATTTACTGATATCTTTAATAAAATCATATTACTATTGAATATTTATAAATAAAAAATAGATATGTATGTCCGTAAATGATTATCTTAATTTTTTAGTCATAGAAATATATGAATGTAACTATATTCTGGTTACCCACATATTATTGAAAATTTTACATTTTAAAAATAATGAATAAACAAATATGTAAGAAAACAATTGTATCACACATGTGTATGCTTAAAAAATGATGCAATATTTATTTTTAATAAAAAAATATGAAACCATAACTACTAAATTAAATTGTTAACTGTAAAATGATATAAAATGTCATCTTTTATAAATATAAATATCATAGATGCAAAAACTATGTTTTTATATGTGTAAATTTAATAAAAATATAATGATTTATGTTTATTTTTTTATATTAATTATTTTTAAATACAAATTTTTACTTATAAATTTAACATATAGATCATATATATTACCAATATATATATAGAATTATATACCCATAATAATTTTTTTTTCACATGTCAATTTAAATTTTTTTATAAAATATAACAATTTAATATAATAATTATGGGAGTAATTGATTGTTTTACTATATCACTTTAGTATGATCATTTCTTACTACAGAGACTAATTATATGTTATAGTCAATATTATCATTCTAAAATCATGTTATAAATTATGAAATCTAATATAGAACCACAACAAAATCAACATACCCATCACCCAAAAAATTATTTTCCAAAATAAAATAGTGCATCACTGAAAACTAGATGGATAAATAACATAAAATATTTTCATTGATTCTGTAATCAAGATTAATTTATCCTATTTTATAGCTAAATCACTTCTAATAAAGAATTTTATATCCATAATCATCATGTTTCACAACAATATTATTATCAACCTTGAAATAAATAAACATTGTTTCAGGAAATTTAGTATCATTAGATTCCCATATATCCTCAAGAACTCCAAAATAATTTATGGATAAAAAAATTGGGGATATATAACATTTCCAAGAAAAATATACATCCCTTTATTTAAAAACATTAACCTAGTATTTCTACTAATACTTTTCTTCATGCTTTTTTTGGTGTAAAATAAAAAAACATTAATTGCAAAACTATACCATGTGATCTCATGAAGAGTTTGTCCCCACCCAACCATTTCAATGTTTCTAGTACTAATAAATCTATTTTTAATTTCACATTAAAACATGTGAAAATGCATTTTAAGATCAATTGTCAATCTGATTCATTTTTTTCATATGTTATCCTTTAATACAATATCATCTAATTCTATATATGGTTAAACCTTATCTATATTGTTGAATATGTATAAAAATGAATCCTTGAGATAATATTATTGAATAAATTTAACATTAATATATGAATCTCTCTACCTTCAATATAAATTTAAAATGTAGATACATAGGGTGACCAATATTTTCCACTTCATGTAAATAATCATTAAAGAAATAATTAACCTCCTATAACACAAATTTTTGAATAATAAAGTCCTTTGGTCTATAAGTATTTTTGACAGATCCATTTAAAATTTTCAAAAATCATTTAAAATTATACATCCAACATAACAAACATTCCCACATAATCATATCTCATGCCCCAGATTAATCACAAGATGAACAATTACATCATAAATCATTGATTGAAAATATATTTATTATTGAATGATTTTGATCACAGTTTCACTTTGAAAAAAATCTTCTAAATTTAGATCAATAAAAATAGATTTATATAGATAACATAACCAAATAATAGACTTTATAATTTGTATATGAAATATATTACACAGTGAATCTGTTAGCTGTCATCGCATCATTACATGATAGTGTTGATATTTTATACCTGTTAATTTAAATCAATCAATGTTCACAAATTATTTACATTTACAGAACATAAACATTTTATATTATTATAGTGTATACAATGAAAAAATTGATCTTTTTAGTATTACATAATTTATGATATGCTAGAGGTAAATATGTTATGTTTTTTTAAAGTGAGAGCTAATAACAAAAATATTCCCCTGGATATAAAGTCCAATCTTGCCTGAAATCCATCTTCTCCCATTCCTTTTATGTTAAAAAAATTTCAGACAAACTACCACATATGTTTATATCAACATGAAAATTGTCAATTTCATGTTTAATGTCAGAAAAAATCATTATGGATCCTTTAATAAGAAAATTTTTTATGAATTAATTTTTATGAAAATATATCCATTCATTTCAAATTTCAATTAAATAATTTTCACCGTGATATAATATTATTTATTAGGAAATGGTCATTTTGTGGATAATATTCTTATAAACCATTAAAATACATTTTTCAATCTATGTTAAGTTTGAAAATTTAGAAAAAATCATTTACGTTCCATGTAAAATATCCTTCATCAATTAGAAAATTTATAATATTAAATCTCTTAATTAGAAATTGGATGTGATTGATATACATTAACAATGTATCCATATATGTTTCCATATATAGAAAAGTCAATTATAGTGATCATTATTATAATAGGGAATTTAAAATACTATTTATATAGGAATCAAAAACTGTTGAACTTCTCTAACATACAACTTTCAATTAATTAATATATGGTGATAGATAAAATCAATATCATTTAGTTTCTATATTGGTTCATAAATAATCTATCTTATAATTAAATATTTTTCATCAAACGTTTCTACTAGGAAAGGTTATAGACTACCAAAAATTTAGGCCATGAACTATGATCACTACAACGCCTCTGATATAGATTCATCTTATAATTTCTCATTCACATTATGAGAGTTTAACCATCATAATTAAAATAATTATTTCCTTATTAAATCTCTTAAACGTTTGGGAATCTGAGGGTGGTGTTATTTTCCATCAGAGATGTATCCATTAGTATAAAATCATACATTTTTAATATAATTTTAATTATTAAATAAACATTTCAAGAAAAGATTTATTGAAAGGTAGAAAATTACATTAGATTGATGATTTTTGTCATTAAATTAAATTAATTGGAGTTTAATTTTTCATCCAATTTATATCTTGATGTAGAAAATTTAATAAATTTAGATATAAATTCACATTTTTTTATATTTGACACATAATAATTAAGGAAATATTGTATCTTTTTAAACCATTTTCCCATTGATGATAATTTTATTACTGTTTAATTAATGGAATCTTGATGCTCATTTCCTTCAATAAATTTATTATTTAAATGTTAAAAAATCATTGAATGTTGTATCACTCCACACATTTCGTACATTGGACTTAAATGATCTCAAAACTATTTATAAATATATTAATTTATTATATTGTATTAATTTTGGTGTCTCAAAATCTCCATTAAATCATTCAACAGTTTCTAATTTTTATTGATTTAATTCCAATATCATGAATTAATTCTTTATTATGATATTCAATCTCTTGATGGTTTATTAATCAATATCAGATGTTGAATTTTATGTTATACCACAATTTTATTTCCATTTTTATAATTATGTATTAAAAATATCCATTGAGTTATTACTTAATTTCACAAAAAATTAACTTTATCATATTCCAACATATCATGCATTAACTGAAAATAAACTCAAACTTTTTAAAATTTGTTTTAGAAAACAATGTGAAATAAAAAACTTTATTTTCATAATATTCACTGGTTCTTCCAATATTTATCGAATTCTAGTCCATTAGTTAATTAATATATCAATATTATAGTTTATTGTATTAAAACATATTATCATTAATAATATATATAAATAGATATATTTTATACAAAAATACAAGTAATAAAAAATAAATTATTGAAAAATATTATATTATATCAAAAATTTGTAAATAATAATCAAATCATATCATTTAATATATTTTATAAAAATTATTATGGTGAAATAAAAAATGATTGTTTGAACATACATAAATTTTCAACAAATATTTCACAACTTAAAAAAGAAAAAAATGATAAAAAAATGATTAAATAACAAAATAATAATCCAAATTATTTATATTGATCCAAAAATAAATAAATAACATTGAAGAAAAAAATATATCAACCAAAAAAATTAATAATGAAAAATTTGTAATTATAAATAATTATTAATAAAAATTAATAGAAAAAATGGCCTTGACGAAAATTTTTAATCATATATAATTTATAATAATAAAGAAATCATAATAATAAATTTAATAATTGATAATAAAAAACATAAAAATGTATAATTGGATGAATCACAATTATAAAAAAATGATTATTAATTTACCTTATAAAATAAAAAACAAAAAAGTGTATTGGATGATACTGGGAAATAGAACATGGATTTTCTATAAACTTACTTGAATATGATGTAAATATGAAGAACAATATAAAGTTAAAGAAAAGTGATTGAAAAAAATGGTAACAAAGAACTAGCATAAACCATGAATGATTGTTTCTTATTGGCCGAAATAGCTCAAGCATAATGAAATAAGTATTAAATAATGAATATTGAGTAAAAACTGAAAATATATTAACAATATAACATATGAAAAGTTCGAGGGATGTCAATGGTTTTTGACTGTCATTAGTGGTCAAGAAAATAATATTTTAAGTATAAACACATTTTAAGGATTAGGGGGTTCATGATTTTCAATACATGTTTATCATAATGGTTTTAAAAAATTACATTAAATGGGTTTTTTTGAGTTTTAATATTAATTTTATAAAAAAAATTAATATTATTCTCGACTTATTCTAATGTTTGTGTTATATAAAACTGATATGAAAGCAAATACATAAGAAATTTTAATATTGGTTTTATAAAAAATGATTTTAAATTTGTTTTATGTCACATTTAATTTTTTTTAAACATAAATTTAAGACTCCATTTCAATAAGTGTCTATACTATTTTATATGGGTTTTTTTATATATTCTGGCAATCACTCACACACCAATAGAATCATATATATGATATTCCAAGGAGTATGTATGATACTATTAAGTGAGATAAAAATTATATTCATGTCCATATCCACTATATTCAATGAAATTTACATTCAATAACATAGATCAAGGCCATTATGGATGGCGTTAGAACTTCTTTAATAGAATAACCTTTCTAATAGAATGAAATAAAGGAAGAAAACACTAATCTTTAGGGATGATGAATCAAACCTCACCCCATGCATTAAACCATGAAAAATAAAGCCATCAATGATATTTTTAATGATCTCATTGGTAGGATTCTATCATTAATAGTGTCTCGAGGGAGAGTTAATAAAAAAGTGTGAATGATACCTCACCCCCAATCAGTTCCTTATAGAGGTTTCCTCGTCGCAATGGTACAGATGATGTGAGAGATCCATAATGATGCATCTATACCTCACCACACACCCAACTAGAAAAGGTAAAAACATAATTATGTACCTTTTTTTGGTCGTCCAAGATGCACCACCATTTGGGTTTGAGGTTATGATATTATTCCTTTCTCTCTTGATTTGTTTGCTTACACAACTAACCAAAATAAGAAATAATTACTCAAATCAATTCACTGGATGTGTAAAAACATAAAAATTACCAATTTCCCCCATCAATATTCCTTAGGAATTTATTTTATAGAAGATATTATAGGTTGATTGTTTCTTATGGGCATGGAAACATAAGCACTTTAATTCAAAGATAATTACTTTTCCCATAACAACTACATTAGTTTGAAGAATGTCAATATGAATTCACCAGACTAATTAATTTGATTTATATGGAATTTCCATACAGTTGAGGAAACCACACCACATATTAACATATTTATATGAGTCTATCACACCTCTATCTTCTGTAGTATAATATGTACTAGATGAAGATCCCTAGAAGATAAATCCATCAGTTATATTCTGTATCTTTATGCAATAATAGATTTTTTTGGTTGGGGATCAATATTGAATTGATTAAAAAGGAATAGAGGCTATCTTGGGTGAGGTCCATATATGATGTTGGGTAATCTACATTTATTTTCCAACACATCGTCATCCCAGTTGCAGTCTTTGATGTTTATTTCCCCACATCTAATAATTCAATGACTGTGGTTCTGAACCCCTATTATATGGCCTTTAATAGATTTACATAAATTATGTGAATTGATTATTAGTGAATTATGATTCTATATATATTTCAGAGTGGTGATGATACTTCAATGTGAACTCCCTTAAATGAATTCTTATTCTATTTTCCTGATATGCAGTACATTTACTCCATGAAATTCCTCACATTGATACCCCCAATATTCATTGTCTCATATAATCTATTCCAAGAGGCCTAGTAAAATATTCATATCATTTTTAATGATAAAAACGAGGATAATATATTCTCAATTTCATTATGAATCACAATAGTTTGTATGAGAATTGGTGGATGAGAAATGGACTAGAAAGATGTTGTCAAAGGTGTGAGTTATTATCACAACCACCCCCATGTAGTTCAAAACTATCTTTGGGAGCTGGAGGATATGAACGTTTCCAGTTTCATGGCTTGGTGGCCTGCAACCCAGATCATTCAAACTTTATTATAATGATTCAAAATATTTTTAATTGATGTTGTCTTAGTGTATTCATAGTCTGATGAGGAATAGGTGAGACTCTGGGGGATAATCTTGGAAAAATAGTAAGATCACCTAATGTTTGGGAAGCTTTCAATGTTCCAGTTTTGGATTCGGGAGGTTCACTTTCAGGGACACACATTCTGAGACACTAGAGTAGAAGTAAATCTAGATAATTATGAAGGAATTCTTATTTGGGATCCACCCAAGTGGGTTACTGAGCTGTTGAGATTCCTTGGGATAGAGGGTTATTATCAGATGATTGTACCCAATTTCAGCAGAGACAAATCACACATGACTGCTTTTACATGGATGTGTATACCCTTTATATATATAGAATGAAAAAAATTGATTCCAAGAGGGGAGGTAGAAGATGACGAGCTCTCCCATCATGAGATTTATAGTGAATGGTGTCATGTATATAGTTACAGGCAATGCATTAAGAACTCTGATTGGTTATGTTTTGTCATTGGGGTAGGATATTAAATCATATAGTTCAAAAAAATGTGACCACATGAGAATAATAATGTTATAAAAAATCTCAAGATAATAGTGGTATTATTTCTATTGAATATTAAGAAACATTTGATGATGGGTGAAGAGTTTATCATTTAATCTGACCACAAAAGTATCAATTATTTCATCAAAAAAATTAACTTAACCAGAGATATAGGTGATGGATTGTGTTCCTTCAAGACTATGGAATTGAAATATTATATACCCCTATAATGATAATTTTTTGGAAGATTCTATTTGTAGAAGATATTTTTCTTAGTTTGTGGATGAAGATTAAAAACATTTAGCTTTATTATTGTATACATTTTTAGACATGGATGGTGCTTTATGTTTTTAGTCAATTATTATTACCCCAACACTTTTATAGTGTGTCACGGATAATCAAAATGGAGATATTGACTATGAGATCATACATAAATATATATATTTAAAATGGTCTTGATATATATAATGAAAGTGAGGAGGATGATATAATTTTTAGAGGATGAATAATGGAATCGTTGACATTGTGAGACGGGTTATTGTGGGAGTTCCAAACATCCAAATTTCTAGAATATGTTGGTGTTAATGATATATACTAGGAACCCCAATGTTAAAATTAGTAATTAGGAATGATGAAGGTACTTGTATAGTTCTTCTATCAATGCCTCTATTATCAATTGGTGAATGAACAAAATCATGTTCTAACAGGTTTCACTCAACCCGATAAGGCACCAGAGTGTATATTAGATGTGACATCCAAGGATATCATGAACGGACTACCACATATGTTCATGTTCTGAAAATATATCTGAGTGATATTAGACTGACTCAAAAAGTTAGTCCAAATCCAATATATTTGAGAAAAGTGTTTAGTATAGAGCATATGGTGTCTCCAAATATAGTAGATGGTCTGACTCCATTGGGTTCCCTCGACAATAGTCTCTGAACATGATGGTCACATCACATCTATGTTATAGTGAATATTACCTGACTTCTTTGGGAATTTTTTATAATTCATCACAAAATTACTCCCTTAGAATAATAGTTTGGTAGAGTAGGGCATTCACACAATGTTGGACAGGTTGTGGGCTTGAATACATGACTTTCATTATAGTTGGAAGGATCACCTACCCATGGTGGAGTTTTCGTACAATGACAAAAATCATTCAACAATTTCAATTAAAAATTATGTGGATTTTTATAGGAGACTCAACTATTCAAAATTGTTTTGGACATATCTGGTCATTTTATTATTCATGGTCCTAGAGAGGGTGTGAGCGGCGACAGAGAAGTTGATGATCATCTGTGAGTGGATGAGGGCTTCACAATTCCATCATAATTTTTATGTGGGATGAAAAATAATACCTTTATTATTGTAGGAGGGATAACATGTGTTTATTAGTATCTCTCATTGATGTGGATTAAGGATATTTGGTTTCATAGGATTGTTATCTCCATTATTCATTGGTCCCTTCAAGATACTAGGTAAGGTGGAAAAGGTGGTGTATTGATTTTCTCTTTAGCTAAAGATGTACTGATTACACAATGTATTCTACATGTTATAACTGAGGAGGTACATCTATGGCCCTTTTCACATCATCAAGTTGGTTAGGTGCGCATTGATGATGGAGCTACCTTTACTAAGTACCCGATAAAGATAGATGATTAGTATGAGGGGATCATTCATGGGAATTTGATTTCCCTTATACGTGCTGGGTGGTATCACATGAATATATAATAGGGAAACTGGGAGTGAAAGATCCTGATGAGATCCCAGTAACCTCGCATTTTCTTTATGTTTTTCCCATTTTAGGATGAAAATCCCAATAGTGGGGAGAATGTGATTACTTTTATTTTCCATGTATTTTTTGTAATATTATGTAGTTTATTTTCAGGACTAGGTTATGAGATTAAATTTTATTTTAAGACCCACTGTTCCTTGAATAAAATCTTAAATAATTTGTAATATATTAAACATCATTAAGGCACAACATTAATGAAAGATTGAAATAACTACAATGGTGGTTTCTTATATCAAGAATAGAATGACACCGTTGAGTTCAGAACACAGGTTTTATTCTAGGAGAAATATAGTCATTATTGGTGGATGGAACTTGAGAAAACCTAATCATAAATTTAAATAAATAAAATAAATAAATAAATATATTTTTAGTTTATTTTTAGTTAATGAATATATCTATTTTAAACATAATTTTATTATATTTCCTCAGTGTTGGCCCCCCAGAAACCGTATAATTAGACTACAATTTGAGACCATTCTTGGTAGATAATGAAGAATCAGGATCTGATCCTGGATCATTGGGAAAATGGAGGTCATTTATCACATAAATAATGGATATGGAACAATTATTATTAACAAAATTATCCAAAATCATTGTAGGGTGTAATTATTTGTGATTCATATAATGTGTTATAATTTGATAGGAATATTGATGAATTTCACAAACACAGTTGATACGAGGATCATTAGTAGAATTCAATTGTGGGATTAATTATTCTTTATTCAAATTTTCTTGTTTGTTCATCTATTTCAAAAACAATTCATAAAGGCCAAATGAAAAATGGTCAAGGTTCATTCCATGCTTTTTATTATTGTTGTTCTTCTCCCAATATTCATTGATTGATCATCTATGAAAATTGTTTCTACCAATGATGTGACCAATACCTGGTTCTCAATCATCGTGCAACCATTCTTTGGTGTAAGAGATTGAAACTTTGGGTATAAAAAGCAGTGGAGTTTGTAGTTTGAAAATAGATGATGTTGGTGGTTAGATCAAGGGATAAAGACCAGATCAAAGTTTTTTGTCATTTCAGAAAACCCAATGATAATAAAATATTGGGGGAACATTTTTGGTCTATTTTGAGTGTTGGATTTCATTAATCAACGAACATCAATGATAAACTGACATAGATATACAATTTATTTATTTATTTATTGTGTAAATTGGAATATAAATTTTATGTATTGATAAATGGAGGAGAAATTTATGTATTTAAAAAACCCCAGAAACACGGAATATAAATCTATATTACATAATTAGTGGGTCCCCTTTTGTAGAATCTAGGTTTTTGATATTATAATGCAGAACATACAACATCTGATATGTTCCAGAGAGCATGTAACCCTTCCCAGTTTTCATGGAATGAACTTTTGGATGTTCAATGAAATAGTAAATAGTACACAACCAAGTGGCATGCCATATACATGGACAGAGATATGCCCCTGTGTACACGGGCAGGTACATGGACACTTCCATCGTGCAAAGACACAACCATGAAACTATGGCATGATTACATGTTTCGTTCAATTCTAGTTACATATTATACACATCAGTTATATAGTGAAATTTAGGGAATGTGAGTTTTTTCCATATTCAACGACTTGTAGATAACTAGAAACATTGTATACCCCATAGTAAACACCATATCACCCATTCAAGAGTATTTGTTTTTCTTTGTTTCCATACGTTAGGACCAGTACAAATTTAGCATTTTCCTTGGAATATTCCATTGTGGGTATAGTGCTGCATTAAATACTCATCATATTATTGTAAACCCCTCTAGAGGTCGATTCTCATAGTTGGCTGTGGTGTACCTCTATTTGACTGGAGTGAAATCCTCTACTATTTTTTGTTACCTAAGTGTGGTTTGTAGAAATGAAGTGACCTTCCTATGGTAGGAATTCATCCACTATCTAAAATTCCATATTGGAAGTGGTTGTGGTTTTGTTGACATTTGATCCCCTACATCGCCGGTTGATCCATATTTGGTTCATGGTAGCCCCCATTGATCCTGGTTGTGCCCTCTTAAATGAGAACTATGGTATTTTTATACTAATCGACTTTCATGCTTGTGGTACAATGATCTATACAAATTCATTGGTATTCTATATTGATAGCATAGTGCATAGAGTATACTCTCAAAGAATGATAAGTGGTTCTAGAAAAATCATGTGGCCAATAGTTTCTTAGGACCACCTAGTTGGGTGGTTTACATCCTATGTATATAATGGTGTTTCCATTATACATCAATTGTTATATATTTTATTTATTTTTTATAGTTTGTGTTTATTATTTATTTTACACGGTTTCCTACTAATTATTGTTATACTCACTCCTTCATGGTATTTTTCCACATGTTTCTTGCATTTTCTAGAGGCCAACAATTTTGACGTTTTCCAGGGAGGACTTGTAGCAGGTGGAGCCTACATGGATCTTCTAATACCTATCTGTTTTATCAGATGTTTTCATTTGACTTATTCATCTTCCTTAGATAAGTTATAACACATTACAATTTTTGAATGACCTTTTATAATATACCTTTTTCCATTAGTATTAATTTACTATCGTATAATGTAGTGGTATCTTAGATGTATGCTTGAATTATTTTTGTTGTTTTACATTTCATTTTTTTTGTGACTGGATATGTGTGTATCTAAATGTACTTTAGTCTAATGCTTCATTTTTTTGTTATATTCCTACTCAGTGATGGTCTGCAGGCCCTTGTATGTTGCAGAAAGATGTTGGGAAGTCATAGGTCAAATCTATATGGGTTGGGTCGGGAAAAATTTCTATAATTTTCAATATAAATATAAATAATGTTCCATGGAGCCACTCAAAATTCATCCTAATTTTAATAATTGAATCTATGTACATCGAAAAAATGATGATATATACACCAATTCAAATTAACATAAAAAAATATACAAAAAAGATAAAAACAATTTCATCAAATAAAGACTAAAAAACACTCCCATTATATTATATAATAATAATGCATGGAAAAAATATCACCATACCTATGAAGTTCACATCTCATATCATAGAAATAATTCATTATAATTTGAAATATAATATAAGTTAAAAAGGGCCTCCCCTCCACTCGTTCATAATTAATAGATATCAACAAATATATAAAATTTTAAAAACAATAAAACTCCCTCATAATAAAATATTCCATCCCAAACTATTTATACCATGAAAGTTATAATTTTGAAGTCATCCAATATAGAAACAAAAAAATCCTTGGTGGATCGAAATAGAGACAGATATTTATTGAATTATAATATATTTGTAAGGAATTAAAAAAGTAAAGAATATTCAATCAAATATTACTGTAAACATATTAATAAAAAATGAATTTGTGCTCACTACATAAAATAATTTCATTCCAACATTACATATAATGAAAATAATAATTGATATTAATTCTATATATAATAAATGCATTTAATAGACTAGTTAAATAGTTTATGTCATGTAATGAATGAATAAAAACTTATCAGAACCCATAATGACGATGAGATATAAAATTTCAATTAGAAACAATATTTTGAAAGATATTTTTTTTTATCAAAAATAGAATGAAAAACCATAATAAACAAATTAATAATTACCTAAAGTTACACATTATAATTATTATCTAACTAACTGTCATTCATTTCACCTTTAGAAAATCTCTTTTAGTACATCACAAGATAAAGAACATCATAACTATGACCATATTTTTGGTAGTTTGTTCTGGCCATCCATTAAATATTCATAAATAGATCCAAATTTTCTCTTCAATAAATTTTTTAGATAAAATTACAATAAAATTTAAATTTCATAATTCACCTTACTATTATTTTCTTTTACTTTATCCAAATCGTTAAATTTATTTTCATATACACTTGAATAAATTTTCTCCATATTTTCATTAATCTTTTCAAAATGATTACTAATACATAAAAAATCATTTTAAAAATTTTTATTCCATTATTAATACTTTGAAACCTTTATTTAATTTTATTAAGTGTTTCATATTGTAATACCACTATTTTACAACATATCATTCTTTTTTATGTAATAAAAAATTCAATTCATATGTTAAGTATCATGGTAAGAGTTATAGTAATTTAGATTATTTGTATTACTAACAACATTCAATCTATCCATAAAATGTATATTTCCTTTTTTCATTTATAGTACTCCCACATAACTGGATGATAATTAGTGGGATGATAAATATAAATCAATACCATATTTTCCCATGAGAAAATAATTATTATATTTATTATCACCTAGAGATTTTTCACTCAAATGTGATCATCACTTTTAATCCTCTTTTCCATAAAATTATCTTCATTCATAATGTAAATTATTCTTTTCTAGGATTCTTTATCCAGGGAGTGTCAAATTTATGTTTTTTTTCTTATTATTATAATAAAAATTGTGGTGTAGAGTAATCTTTGAGATAATTTTCTAATTAAACAGTCTGTCATGTTTTTTCATGATTATTTAGAACATATAGACTTAATCTTCTAGAAATTTTTCTAAATAAATTCAAATCATTACATATCTCCTCTTAAAAATTAACTAAATAACTATAATCAATATCAAAGGAAATATAATATGTTATAATAGTTTTGAAATTAAAATCATTATTCTTCTCATCATTAGTTTCATCTCAATATTCTATAATGCATGCTTAGACCTAATTAGTGAAAAAATTATACATTCTATATTGTAATCATTTATGTTATTTCCTTCATTACTATAATTTTTTATCATGAAACATTTTTGGTGGAATATTAGAGAACTTCAACCCATTGTATTATTGAACATTTCTTATCCAGAAAAATTCATTAAATTCTTATGGCTTTTGAAAATGTAGATTATTTTGTTGAACTTCAAATTTTCTCTCAACATGATGTTTGGGTTCATATCATAAAACATGCCAACATTTTAATTTCATACATTCAATATGTTAATGATTATATTTAAAATTATTTCATTATATTAAATACTTTGACTTATAGATACATATTAAAAATCATTTCAAATATTTTATAATAATGAATATAAATAATATTATATTTTATTGCATACATACCTGGATCATTTCTAGTAACCGTATCAGGGTATTTCATATAATGTATTTAGAAATTTATTATTAAGGTGAAATTTTCAATAAATAATTTCTTTAGTTTTCCATAAATTCAATATTTCCATTAACGATAACAATTATCGTCAATGATGGGAAGATTCAAAGGTACCTAACTATCAGTGACACCTTTACCAAATATATTCATTGTTAAATAACATAGAATGGTAAATCATGTAAAATGATAGAAAAAATAGATCCCAATGTTCAAATACTATATTTCCAATTGGTGGCTTTTGATGATGGTTGGCCAAAATATCAAAGGATGGTTAATATAAATTTTAAAAAAACTAATTCATATAAAAATGTAGAAATAATTTGATAATAGAAATAAAAATATTAATAATATACCAATTGGTGTTTTGAGTGTCATTAGTTTAAATGGAATTATTTGTATAATATAGGAAAATGGTTCCTATAGTTTATGTGATAAAAATAATCCAACATGTAATCATCACACCCCACTATTCCTTAAGAGATAAAGTATATTATAAATGAAAATCACTTCTGATGAAGCACGATAAATAACTATAACATACATTATTTATTATCAAAGGATTAACCAATCCTAAATTAGAGCTTCTTCAATCATGGTGAAAAAACGAAACACCAAAAAAAAATTGTAGGGACAAATCCTAACAATATTTCTTATATTTTTTCATTATGATATAAACTTGGAATTAATTTTTATGAGTAGTACCATGTATGAGTTGAGTTATTACAACTTGATATAACTTTACTATACAATGAAAACAAATCTCAATGAAATGTATATAGTTGAGAAAATGAATGATATTGATGAAATGATAGATGTTGTTGAATAAGGCACTTCAATATAGAAATAACCCATTAAATAAAGAATTCAATGTTCACACCAAACAGTAGAAAGGTTTAAAATTACTATTATTATCCATAGAAATAACCCATTATATCCATCATTAAATTAAATATATACATAATTATTGAATATTCATCATAAATACATTTATAAATCCTTGTAAATATGATTTTATATATACTAATATAATTTGGTAGTTAATCACATTGAAAAAATTCTTAAATTAAATCAATCATCTATGCATAACATAAAAATTTGTAATAACAAAAAAATTTCCTAAATTACATTGGAGATATCATAACAATATGATATCTTCATACAAGTCTACTAATTTCAATTAAGATTTTATTTTTATGACAAATGTGACGTAATCATTCATTTAACAATAAGAATATTTGTTAAAATTGTTGTTTTTAGGTTATTTAGTGTAATTTTTGAAATACCGTGTTTTCATTATAACATATTATTAGTACCTTTTCAATAATACAGTATTGTCGTAATATTCATTATAAGTCATTATCATCAATATTATGGGGAAAATCCTCTTTATATTCTATTCGTTCAAAGATATGTCATCACATAATAACAAGATATTACCTATTCCTCAATGTAATCATAACTATTAAAGAAAAATTATCAGGATATATACAAATATATTTATTCAGTCACGAACTACTAAATTCATAACCACCTAAAGAACAATATTAGATTTTTAGAATAATTTATCAAATTGAAAACTATAACCAATGAAATGAAATCACATAAAGTATATTGATTTATAAAAATGTTTGATAAATATAATACCATTATTCCAATTTTATTATCTTAAATTAGTACTCTCTAGTTTATGCTATATAGAATATATAAATTAACAAAACATTATTTTTTGTCTTCTCAAGGTTTTCTAATGAAATAATAATTTAAGGAATAGAAATTTATTCAATTTATCAAAAAAAATAACATTGATTTCCAATCATAGATTTCATATAATAATCATATTAGTCAAATTAAAAATTTATAGAATAAAAATTTTTCAAAAAAAATAATTCTAGGTCAGATCATGACAACCAATAAACAAAAAATTAAATAAACTAAAAATCGTAATATTTAAGTAAAATATTTCCATGATCCTTATCCCAGTTGGTTAGGTATCCTAAAGTGCATCCACATGTCCCATGTTCAAAACCAAGTTGAGGAATATTTTTGGTGGTACTGTAGCAGGCCCTATAGCAGTACTCTAGCAGGCACTGTACCAGTACTATAGCAGTACTGTATAATGTGTGGTACTATAGCTGAACTATACACTATATAGGTACTGTAGTAGAACTGTACATTGTACTATACTATAGCAGACACTATAGCAGTTACTGTAGTATGTATTGTTCGATACGATAGCAGCTGGAAATATTAACCTTGACCCACCCATTTGGGATTGGAGTTCATTAGGCTTTCGGGCCACCTAGGCCTTCCGGTCAGTAGGGCTTTCAGGCCACCTTTAAGGGCCTCGGGTCACCTCAAGGCCATTAGGCAACATATAGATTCCCGAGACACACTTCAAAAAAGGAGAAACCCCAGAAGAGGATTCGGAGTAAGAGCACTCACCGGATCTGAGCCAAATGGATTATTCAGAATGAGAGGTTATAGCTATGACATCAGGACCAGCCTTTTCTTTCAAAGGAATCCTAGCCAGACGACCATGCGAAGGTGGAGAGATTCTATCATGACATAGATTCTGGGGAGGGTAGTTCATTGGTGATAATCTGGTTGAATTCCCTAAGACCTTTAGGTTATTTAATCTTTTAAGAATACGAGCCATGAAATCTCTAAGCCTACGGGCCTTGTAAGGTATCCCCTTCATCCCTTACCATTGGGGTTATCTGAAATCAAGTAAATGTTTTCCAAAAGAATATTATTATTAATTACTGATAGAATATGTAAATTTAATACTTTAAATTTATAGGTATTCTATTAATACCTAAAATTAATGTTGAACATTAAATTTATAAATACATCAATTTTAAGAGTCAATTAACAAAACATAATAGTAAATTTTAAGTGTGTAATTGTCATAAAATTATAAAATTAATGACATTTGACATATAAATATAATACATCAATACAGAAATTTTTTTCTATTAAATAAAATTTAAAATGTAATAGTCAAAAACATAGAAAAATTATTCATTAAAAAAATTGGGAATGATTGAAATTATAGAATAAATTAAATCCAAAAAATGACAATTATTTTAATAACAAAAAAATAATAAATAATAGATTATGGATGAATGTAATTATTAACAAAAAATGATTAATTTTGTCGGAATCCAAAATATATTAATTATTTAAAAAATGATCACAAAACAAGTAACAATGTCGGTACATAATTTTTTATTTGTAAATAAATTAGTGATTACAAATATGTGTTATGTATTATACATTTTTTAAATATGCTTCACATTTTCTTCCAAACTAGTAGAATAAATTAGGATATATTATAGTACACAACTGCCTATTACATAGGTCATACACATCAGATCTGTAAGTCGATATGATGTGTCAGGATAACAACATGACCCAAGGTACATGGGTCTACAAGTCCAGCTAAACTCAACTTATATGAAACAACACATAGGGTTATGAACACAGAATGTTATATGGTGACTTGAAATATGCAACTATATTTAAATTAGCAACATTTATGTTGGTTTGAAATTTTATTTGACCCTATATAAAGGTTTTTTAGTTTAATTTAACATACATGGACATTGAATATACGAATAGAATCACTTAACACAAATCAAAATGCATTTTTGATATATTTTATATCATATATTGTGTTTTTTGAATGTTACAAATCATCTCACCTAGATGATAGTTTATGAAAAATGAATTTCATGTTCTCTATGGTATTTATTTTTTAATACAATGGTGTGTTTGATCTGTTGATTGTGTTTTCTGTTAACATTTCATAGAAATATATATTCTAATTTTATTATATATATTATTATAATGTATCAGAGAAATATTTAGAGCTAAAATAGGTCGACACACCCCTAGTGACACCTTAAATATATTTTTTTGGTCTCCAACAAGTGCATTAGTGTTGGTAAAAATATGATTAAAAAATTCTATTAATACACTGTAACAAAAAATAGTTGGAACTCCCCACATCAATAGGTATAGATTCATTAATCCATGGAGTAATTAATCACATAGTCGATGATATATTCTCTTGAAATATTTTTTGTTTTATATATGGGTTTCTACTTACAATGACGAATGATATGCATTAAATATTCATGGGATCTAGGCCATATTTCTGATTTCGTTATATAGTAGTAATGGAACAATTATTTTTCTAGTGAAGCATGTTTGTTCATATTGTAGGTATTGTAGGTTCCCATCAGTATATGAGATCAATGGATATGACTTGTAAGGATTGGATTACTTATTAAAAACATTTTTCAAAATCCATGATACATATATTGGATTTATGTTAATGTGAGATGACAAACACATTCATAATTAATTTATGATTTTCAGTCATTGATCTATATATTGATATTCTTAAACTTTCATGGGATTCATTCCCTTAGATTTTTTGGACAATTATAAACGTAAAAAAATTTGACGTGTCTTGGGTGGGCATGGAATTATTGGAGTTAAAATGTAGAGGTTTTCTGTTGTTGTGGTTATGTAGGGATTCCATGTTAGTATTTGGTGTAATATATAATTCTATAATTTTTTGGGGTCATAGATTATTTAATATGTTTTCTCATTTTATATTACACTATATATTGGGTATTAAATTTTTACATGATACTCTTTCTAAATTTAAGATTCAAGATTTTTATATTGCAGTCCACATTTACATTGGGGAATGATTTGTTCATATTATGTTTTTGAATATTATGTTTGGGTATATGTTTGTTTGTATAATTTCTCATATATGTGTGATATTCCTTTATAGGACAATTCAGCATCACTTTTCCACTTTTAATGTGGAATTAGAGAAGAATATATTTTTTCAATATTAGACAATGTGGGATCATGGTGGTTAAGGTCATGTTATAATTTTTTGATTTCCACATTTAGGCATGTATGTTGTGTTAGGATATATTATGCCATAGGTAATTTATATAGGATCCATAAATAACTATTTTCAGTGGATATTTCATTTTCATGATTGAATATGAAACCTAATTTCTATTTAGGTGTATGATGTTCCTATCTTCTAATAATTTATAATCCACTTGCATGATAAATACACTACATTATCCTATGTAGGATGTAGAAAATATTTTTCCCTCATCATATTGTATGAAATAAATTTATCCGACATGTTGTTATTTAAGTAATTAAACAAGCCATGATTCAATAAATATGAAATTATCTTCCCTAATGTTTTATGAATTAACATATAAATCCATCCAAGAATTAATGATAGGATCATTTTTAAATAATTTATATTCATTGAAATAAAGTAATTTATCTTATAATTCATGAGGCATGTCTTATGATACCTGATAATGTTTTCAATCTACTCTATGATAAGATAGAATATCCCTAATAAATTACATAAATTTCATGAAAAATAATTAATGAAATGGAAGCCCCCAAATAAATGTCTGAAATTACATGCAAAATGACTTCACATAAAGAGTTTTAGCACGAGTTTTCTTGTCAGGACAAAAGTGATTTGAATCTATAATTTGAAAGATGGTTATATGTATTCACTAACTAATTTTTTCTATTTTATTGGAGACCCACTATAATTACATGAATCTAGTGACAATGATAAGGTGGTTTTATAAGTAAATTTTACCATGATATCAGATATTACATCCTAAATTATCTAACAGTTTATAGAATTAGGAAAGATGATACATATATAAATCTTCTATTACATTTTAATTTAAGAAATATAAACTAAAATACTACATAAAATCATATTTTTCCTTATATATATACCCAAAATCAATAATAAGGCACTTTCATATATCACGGTGAACGAAAAAAATTAATATGGGGTGTGCTCAAATGATCAGTTTGGGAATGAATACAATAGATCCTGTAATTTATTTAACAGGAAATAAACTATATACTAGTGAAAAATAATAATAAAATAATTTAGATAACTGTTATCATAAGAGGGGAATATTTCTATATATGAAATAGAATTCTATATAATAAAAAAGAAACACAAATCTTTTTTATTGATAAATTTTTTAATGAATGATATCATAATCTTACCTCAAAGAATTGTGATATAATATCATACCTAAATATGTAATTTGTTTGGCTAAATACAGTATCTAATTTTTCTTAAATAACATTTTGATGAATTTAGGGGATATAAAATGCATTTCTTTTCCACTTCAATGTCTATTTAATTATTTATATCAAATAATTTACTTACTATAAAATACATAATAACAAACATTAATATTAAAAAATTAGCATATGATATGATAATATTTTCCCTAGGAAATCAAAAACCAAAAACGATATTAATCCATCTAGATTAATATGATGTATGGAATCCTTATAATATGTCCAAAATATATTATAACTTCCATAAATTTTTTTTGACATATATGAAGTTACATTTAAAATTTTACTCAATTATTTGTTTATGAAACAACATTTTAAATTTGAAATCCCTTATTTGAAATATAAAATTTTCCATAATATCAGTGAATTTTTTCCCATAAATTAAAAATAGAATTTTAAAATAAAATAAACAAGGAATATAATATTCATTATGGTAGGAAAATTAGTTCATGTGTTGACCTTTAAAACAAACATTTCATTTCCTCCTATGGTGAAATACGCCTTTCAAAAACATTACGAACAATATATTCAAATCATTTTCTAGAAAATAAAACATTACTAATAATGAATTTAAAATAATATTTTGATAATATTAATAAAATTCATGAAAATATTTTAAAATGTATATGGACATGGAATAAAATTTCAACAACCAAAATTTAAAAAAAATTCCATTTTCATAAAAACATACCTTCAAACATTATATTGAATAAAAATAGTGAATTGAATGGTAAAAAATATATTTATAGTCATAAATAGAGGAAAATATAATAAATTGGATTTAAGATAGAAATATCACAAAATTGTCCCCATAAAATCATAAATTCAAATAATCCCAAATAAGAATTATATTGGAAAATAAGGCATTGCCTTATTCGTAAAATTTATTTCATAACCCCAACGAATGAAATATATTCCATTGAAACAATAAATACCTTTAATATAAATATATTCATAATATGAATTATATATCGGGTATTATATACACCATAAAAAAGAAAAAAGTGGTGGATATTAAATATGTCACAAAGAATAGAAATTGAGATAATAAACACTTATCAAAAGTTTATAATGCTTTTCAAGTGATCTATTGTTTTGAGAAAACATACGCATTCATCATTTTATTTATTATTCCATGTCATCCTACTAGTTTTGAATATATTCAACACTATATGTGATTCATTCCCATGAATTTTTAGGTCAATTAAGATTATGAATATTTAACAGGTCTCTTGGGTGTGTGTGTAATTATTTGAGTAAAATTTTATAGGATTCCAGTTGTGGTGGCTATGGGGGGTTTCCATTTTTGGATTTGGTGTATTATAGACTTATATAAATTAGGTCTTGGGTTTATACATTATTTAATATGATTTCCCCTTTTATTTGACTTTATAAACTGGTTACCAATTTTTCACATGGTATATATTTTAAATATGAGTTCCAAAATGTTTATAAATCGGTAGTATGTATCGTTTTAGAATTAAATTGTTATATGTTTTTGGAATTTTATGACTATGTATAGGTTTTATTTGAAAATTCCCCACATGATTTTTAAATTAAATAATTGGCCCAGTCACCATAACATATAAAATCTTAAGGATGTTTCCGAGTAGAAAAATTAATAAAATTTGTAAAAAGTGGGATCTTGGGGGGAATATCATGTTAGAATGATATCAGTTCCACATTTAGTTGTGTATGTTGGGTTGAGAATATTATGTCATATGATATTTAGACAGAAACCTCAAGGAACAAGTTTTAACAGATTTTGGAGTTATTTGATATAATAATAAACCCAATTACAATGAAGATGGTTAATGTTCCCTTCTTCTATGATTTTGACTACCCACTTGAGGGATCAATACTCTAAATCATAGACTATAGGGTATTCAAAATAGTTTTCATAAATTCCCCCATATGAAAAACAATATTCCTACATGTATTTAATGATTAATATAAACAAGATATGATTCAACAAATACGGTATTACCATGTATAATTACTGATTAAATCACATAGAAATCCCTAAATGTATTAATGAGAGTATCAGTATGATCACATGCATATTGTTTAGCATCAATTCATTGATCATATAATTGGTGAGGCATGAGTTCTGAAAAATGAAATTCTTTTAACTTGACACCATGATAATATGTAATACCTCAAACCCATTATATAAATATTAAAACCTCTCTTTAATAAAATTGAATTTCCCATGTCACCGTGTTATGCTACCGACAAAATTGTTTCACATCAATATTTTTACCACCTGTTGTCCCCTTCGTTCTAATGTGTGAGGAATCTATTTTTATTTGATGATTATGTGTATTCAATAACTAATTGATTATATCTTGTTTGGAGTCCTACATTAACGCATTGACTCCACTAATTTAGAGCTTGGATTTTTCTTAATAAATTGGTACATGATCCAATATAATGGATCATAAATTATCTAATAGTTTAACAGTATTATGGGAGAAGGTACATATATGAATCTCATTATACATTTCAAAACATGAAATATATCCTACAATTCTATTGAAAATAATATTATTTCTTCAATAAAATGTATTTTAACAATAATAAATTCCATTAAGATATTGTGGTGAAAGTAATAAATAATTTAGGTTGAACATAGATGCCAGGTATAGGAAATCATACTACAGACGCTTTGTAGAGTAAATATTGAATTAATAGTATATTATGATAAATAATAATAATAAAACACATATAACTATAATTATAAAGGGGAAATATGTCCATGTATGACCTAAAAATATTAATAATAACTGGGTAGAATAACTTGTTTCATAATGAGAGAATATATATTGTCAGATATCTTAATATTACATTCAAGGAATTATGCTACTATATCATACATAAATACATAAAGTCTGTTCCAAAAAGCCATGTTGAATTTTTTGTGGTCCCCTTTCACTACATTGATGGGATATAACAAGCCCTTAATGTCACTAACATTATCTAATTTATTTATCATATGAATGATAAAAATTACTATATTGACCCCAGTCTTTTGCATATAACATTTACATGATTTTATGAATAATTATACATCAGATTACAATCCATGGATAAAAAATTAAAGTGTCTTGGTATACTAGGTACATAATCAAACGTTATAAAAACTTATTTAAGCTCCATAAATATATCATATCTTCCATTGTACTCCTACATATGCATAGGATAACATGTTGATAACATGAAAAAAATGGATGAGATAAAATCCCAGTATGGGAATAACCATAAGAACAAATCATTATCACATGGGACAGATGGCATGACATGATTATATAAAAATTCATGTAACATATGTAATCAAAACATATAAACATGGAATCATATAAACATGGAGTCATAGTATTGTGCATTAAAAATAAAACATGAATTAATTATGATTCAAGGATAAATGCCAAGACCATTTCCCATAGTATCCCAAGTCAAGGATAACTTCCAAGACTGTTTCAAAATATAATAGAATCCAAGGATACCTTCCAAGACTGTTTCACATGTTCGCACAAGCCATAGCTAAATAAAAAGACCATCACAAATAACATCTCATGAGACTCAACTTTAACCAATGAATTAAAGTGAAATTCGGGTACACCCATCCTAACATTTCATGAATATGCATTCTTTATAATGAATCATACATATTAAATCATATAAAAACATAAGGGTTACACATTGGAAAGATTAGGTTCCCTAGTCATGACATAAATCATAACAAATGGGTGTATCAAATAATATTCCATGAAATAAAGGAACTAAATTATACATGGAAATTCATAAAGGAAACTAAGCATGTATCTATTGAAGTGATAACAAGTATACTTGACAACATGTATAAAAATTATTTTAATAAATTATATAATTAAATAATTTTAATGAGGTTTAAGTAAAATATTATAGAGCCTTCAAAATAGAAAATGGAACAATATTTAAAAAACAAGAAGTGATCCTAAAAATTATTCATAATAAGAATTAAGGGTATTATATAAATAATGTTGGGATAAAATAATTGAGTGGATCCCTTACAAAAAATCTGATGGTGTTCTCCAGATGTTATTAGTGACTAGAATAAACAAATTAATGATATTAATTTATAAATACAGAACCTCTTATGTATTTAATTTATTTAATAAACCCTTTTTATGGTCATTCAGTACAAATTTAAGGGGATAAGTGGTTCAATTTTATTGTTCGGGTCTATTATTTTTAATAGTTTTTATGATTGATTTACTTGTGTTCATGAACATAGAACCATGAAAATTGAGAATTTTTAACCATAATTGTATTTATATGTGGTTATTAAACATCCATAATGTTGGATTGTTATATAATTAATTTTTCTATTCGAAGTGAAAGTGAATCATTTTATACAACATTAATGTTAAACGCTAGAATTTATTTTAGTGATTTTTCTTACAATTTACTTGTTTTGTATAATATTTTTACATCATCAATGCATAAGGATTACAGAACATAAAATTAGTTAAAATAAACATATAATAGTATAGATCAAACATAAAAATGGTTTGATGACTAGAAGTTAATATAGTAATAAAAATTTAAAACCTTTCGTCCTTGAATGTGAAAAATTAACACATCTCAAATATTGTTTTCATTTATTTCAAATAAAAAGTGGGGAAAGGAGAAATGATAGTCAGTTATCCCATTAGAATAAATAAAATTATAGTAAATGTATGTTAATATTGTTTTCATAACATTTGGATGAGTATAGGATATTAAATAAAATAGAAAAATTGAATATGAAAATGAATGAAAGGAAAAGAGTAATTTTACTTCTTGTATCAACATTACTTGACAGCCTTTAAGGGAAGTATATTTTGTCTTTTGAAGTGACTAAAGGTTTTTGGATGTGGGGAAGGGGCATGGGGAGGGATTTGGATATAATAATGGTAAGGAAAAATCATTGATAGGGGTTAAGAGAACATGTATGAAGTTGTGGTATTTATAGTGGATAAGAGGTGGGTTATCATAATATTTAATTCCATAAATTGTTATTTTACCACATGACCAGAAATAGTAATGATTATCTGACCAAAAATAGTAATAAGTTCAATTGAGTTCGATGTTATTGGGCTTACATCAGTATATCATCATTAATGACTCAATAAATCCATTATTTGTAATATATCTAAAATTATCGTATATTACTATTCAGAAAAAATTCAAGTATTATAGAAAAATACGCAAACATCACCCTAACTATTTTTTCAAAAATAATTTTATAAATATTGTTAATTTTATTTTTCATTGAAATAACTAATTAATTGAAAAAAAAACATTTTTAAAACACTTATTTTCATATTCATAGATATATCTATATGTTATTTCCACTTGAATCATATTAAATAATATCTTATGTAATGTTACAATTCATTAGGGTATTTCTCTATTCATAAGGGTAAAATTACTATTCATATGGGCATGTTACTATTCAACAAAAGTTAATTTGGTCATATTAGACTCTAAATAACTTTCTGATCGTAACCGTGTATGTCAAATTTTAGAAAATAAAATTACAAAAGGGATAAAACTTCTGTTTAAAGTTCATAGGGAACATATTAGTTCATTATGTTGTGACATCATGTGATTATATAATGTAATTATAAGATGGCACCATTCATTGAAAACATTGGGTCATTACATTATTCCACATTTATGAAACATCACCCTTGATATTTCTTTTAACATTCTAATCCATAATCTTATGTGGGTACTTTCCTTTTGTTTCCTCCTCCAGTTCACATGTGGCCTCTTCATAATTGTGGTTCCACCATAGTACATTGACTAGGTGAGTAGTCTTGTTACGTAGAACATTATCTCTATGATGAAAGATCTTACCCTGCTGCTCCTCCTAAAAAAGGGCATTCTCCAACTGTACCACTACTGAAGAGAGCACATGTGATTGATTTGGTATGTACTTCCTAAAGAGGGATACATAGAAGTCATCATGTACTTTTGACATGGTAGGAGGATATTCTAGTTGATAGGCCACAACCCAGACATGATCAAGTATATAAAAGTGTCTTATTTACCTAGAATATAACATTTCTTTCTTTATAAACCTCATGACCATTTAATGGAAACATGCGAAGAGATACCATGTCTCCAACATTAAACTCGTGGTCTTGACGATGATTGTCTTCATAATTCATCTCTAGAATTTTGGGATTCTTTAACGTGATGATGAATTTTTTTCAACTTCTCCACCATTTCTCCAACCATTTTAGGTCCTAGAAGCCTACGATCAATGAATTCATCCAACCACTCCTATGTTTGGAATTGGTTCCTAGAAAGGGATTTGAATGGTTCCATTTGGAAGGTCATGAGAAAAAAGTTTATGTAGGAGAATTTAACCAGTTGAAGATTTTTTCCATTTCCACTTTTGAAATCCATTGAACATGATGTCAACATATCTTCTAGTGTATGAATAATCTTCTAAAAAAGGACATCTATTTGATTTTGATATGTCATAATGAATATTAGTTCAATAGTTAGAGCATGTTGCAGACTTTTCCCAAAATCCAAGGTCAATATCATATATCGATAAGATACAGTAGATAGTGTTACTCCATTCATCATTACCACTTATTTGATATAGATTTTTGCACTTTTATCCAATGATATATCATCTCGAATCAAAATAAAGTGAGTTATCTTTGTATTATGATCCCCAATAACCCATTTTTTTGTTTCCTCATGATGTCATTGGACGTCTAGTGAATATGTCCATGGTGATGGTCCCCCACTTCCATTTTTTATGGGTAATGGATGTATCATTCCCTTAGACATCTATATTTTAGCCCTCTATTATTGACATACTTGGAACTTTATGGTATATTCAACAATATACCATTTCATATTGTCCCTCAAAATGTTTTCTCTAAGATCTCTATACAACATTATTCTCTCTAGGTGAATATAGATAGTCGAGCTGTGTGCATTACACAAGAGATTCTTCTTTATCTCTTTATCTGATAGTATACATAATCGTGGCCCAAATCATAAAACTCCATCATTATCAATCAAGATCTCAAAAGATTTCCCATTATTAATGGTGTCCACCCTTTTTGAAGTTCCGCAACTTTTCTTTGAGCATCCTTTATTTTCTACATGAGATATGGTTGAGAAATAATATGAGAAAGGATTGACGATGTTCCTCCCAAAATTATTCCCATGCCTATTCTGCGCAAATCTAAAAAGAGTGGATCCATATAAATTAACATCATTGATAATGATGTTGGATCCTTTATATATAGAGAATCCACCGCCTTATTTTCCTTACCAGGATGGTATTGGACTGAGCTGTCACAATATTTAATGAGCTCTATCCATATTCTTGGGTGCATATTGAGCAACTACTGTGTGAATAAATATTTGGAACACTTGTGATCAGTATATATCTCACACTTCTCCCCATTGATATAATGCTGCCATATTTTCCATTCATTGATCACAACCTCAACATCGGATCATGTGTGGGATAGTATTTCTCATAGATTTTCCGCTTCCATGAGGATTATGCTATCTCTTTATCATTTTTCATTAGCACACATCCTATGCCCTTATTTGAAGCATCATTATACACCATAAAGAGTTCTCCAATGATGTGTGTGTGAATACTAGTGCATCGATAAGCCTCTTTTCAAATCCTTAAAATAGTCTTCACATTCATAAGTCCATAAAATATTTTCTCCATTCTATGTCAGAATGGTAATTGGGGTATACAATCATGAAAAGATATTCACAAATCATCGGTAATACCTGAATAAACGGTGGTTTTTTGGACATACAATACAGATTTTGGCTTAGGCCACTCTACAATTGCCTTTGTCTTGGAATGATCCACAAAATTCCCATTTTTGTGATAACATGTCCAATGAATGATATTTACTCCATCCATAACTCACATTTACTATATGTTTCATATAACTTATCCCTTTTCAATGTCATTAATAAGGTATTGAAATACTTCTCATATTCCTCCTTACTCTTGGAGTATATCAGAATATCATCAAAAAAGCTATTAAACTATTGATTAAAGTAATATCTAAAGAATTTATTCATTATATCAATGAAAATTTCATGAGAATTAGTTATTTAGAAGGGAATCACTATGATATATTAGTGTCCATTACTTTTTCAAGTATTGGTCGTGGGAATATCTTCCTTCCTCACCTTTAATTGGTGATATCGTGAACAAAGGTCCATGGTAGAGAAATAATTGGCCTCACAAAGATGATCAAAAAAGTCATATATATAAGGAAGGGGTACTTGTTATTTTTTATTATTTTATTGAGATCACTATAATCAATGAATATTACCTTTTATCCAACCATATTCTTGATGAATAGGGCCAGCAAACCCCATGGTGAAGCAATTGGACATATAAAACCATTGTCAATATTCTCCTATAACTGCTTCTCTAGCTCTTCATTCTCAATATTTCCCATTCTATATAGTTTATTTGATATAGGGAAAGATCAATGAATATTTTCAATTACAAAATAAACCTATGAACCAGGATGATGTTCAAGAACATTATAGAGAATACATCTGTGTAGTCCATCATGATAGTTATGTATTCTAGCCTGATATTCTCATTTGTTTCAATAATTTGAGCTAGATGGGATTGCTCATTAAGAGTTAATATCCACACTTGAGACACATATTTGATAAGATATACATATAACTCCTTATACATGTAAAGAATTAACGGATTCTTCAGTATATGAAGGGGGATTTCCCATTAACAACAGTTGATGTTGGATTTGTATATAGACATCTAATCCATGGGTGAAATGGCATCAAAAATCACTAAGGATAGTATAAAAATATTTTCTGGTCGGTTTAGTCCACAAACATTAACCAGGGAGGATTTATAAACCATGGATGCTATAATTTCCCCAATTCTTGTCCTCAAATATATCTTGTAATCCAAATTTTTAGAATGTTCTTGAACAATTTTTCTAAACATGGAAGATATCAAATAATGAGTATAACTAGATTCAAATAGTACTTTATCTATTCATAAATAAATAGCTAGTGTACTTTTCACCATATCATATTCATGTTCCACCTCAGTAGTAGTGATAGACTAATCCCTTATTTTTTTCCTTGCATGTTGTTGTTGATTTCCTCCGACAACCCATAGCATAGAGAAATTGTTTCCATAAATCCAATTCTCCTTGCAGTTGTAACACTGCACTATAGTCTGAGTGTTGTTATGATCCTTCATTTATTCTTCTACAATAGTGGGATTCATCATATCCCTTCAGATGTTCATGGAAAAATGTCTCATTATTCTACATTTGAAACTATTCTTGGTTCCCATTAGACTATTCTTAATATACTTCTTCACAAAACTTTTATAAGTCAGATATTTGGGATTATTTACATCATGGGATTTGTTTGTTGAACCACCCATGTTATTCTACAATTTAAACTTCTTGTCACCGGGCCCACAAGACCACTGAGAGTCTCCAATATCAATATCAACCTTGATCGATGAATAAACAATATCTGCATAACCGTCGAAGTAAAAAATCACCAAAAACATGTGTAGACTTGGCTTTAGCATGATAAAGAATATATCCCCCTTCATTTCAATGTTTATGACATAGTCATATAAATACCTTGAAATCCTTGTAACTTTCACTTTATACGCCTGGATGCAATCATCTTTCCACTTTATGAGACAGATAAACTCTCTTTCCATAATGAGATGGTGGTTTTGAGGAAAAATATTTATTTGAAAAAATACCACTTGGTTTTCTCCCTATACTTAAAATCATTTTCTCCTGGTGTAATTGTATTCTTGATCAGTTTCCACCACTGATGAACTTCTCCATCAAAACAATATAACACATGTACAACATTCTCTTTTTCTAAGAACTTGAGGACAGAAAATATCTTTTCGTTACAGTTAATTTACTATTCCATGAAGATGGGATTAGAATATCCACATACCATGGGAGTCCTTTTTCTCATGAACGATTTTATGGAAACATTCTCTTTCATTAGAGGAGGAGGTCATTCGACCTAATTTAAGTTATTATTCATAACTTGAGGCAGCTAAAAAAGTACTATAACGAAATTTTGAACACCCTTCCCCATCATTTTAGTCATATAATTAGGAAAATATTAACATTACCTATCACATTGGTTGTTAGAACTTGTTCGTCAATTTCATTTCATTAACTAATAAAAATTATATTCAATTAGAGGGATTCAATAGTTAGTCATTTAACAAAAATGTGAAACATTTGAACATAAAATGAGAAACTTTTAAATGATTAATGTATCCAAACTTATGATTCATTGGGATTAAATCTATTTTTTCCTCGATATATTTCTTAAAATATATTTTCATAGGATTTTTTATTCATTTATTAATGGGTTGTACTAAGATCATTGATTTAACTAATAAAATCCCACAGCAGTGTCAGACCAAGAGTGCAACGTGACCCATGGTCGTGTACCAGGATACACTGAGTTAGGCATCAAAACTCATTGTCATGTTTTTCACTCCTAGTTACTTCTTCATCAGACCCAACTCTATATGTTTTTATCCATATATGGTTGTATTAACATGATAAACCAATTACTCTGTGCTTACCTAAATTTAGGGTTGTTTTCTTATACTTAGTCTCATATTTAAGGTTCTAAATAAGGTGCAACATTTAAAATATCCAAAAATTATTAGAACATCATATAATTGAACTATTGATACCCTAGCCTTTAATGTAATGTTTACATGATTTTAATCATAATTATACTTCAGAATACATGCCAAGGTCTGTAAAGTATTGTGTCTTGGAAGGCTATGTACATAATAAAAAATGACAAAAATAAATGATTATTTAAACTCCATAATGGGATTATATAATCCATTGTGCTCATACATTTTTATATGATAACCTATGGATAAAATTAACAAAGGTATGATCTAAAATACAAAAAATTTAATAACCATTATAGCAATTCTTTGGAACATGAGATAGAAGGCATGACATGATGCTAACAAATAATGTAACATAGGGAATCTAAAAATATATTCATGGAATCATATAATATTTTTTTCATAATAATGTGGTGGAAACATAAATAATTAATGTATAATGAGTCAAGGATAACATCATCGACTGTTGCATGTAGTAGTACATGCCAAGGCAAACCACCAAGATGATTGAAAATAGTAACATAATCCAAGGCTTACCACCGAAACCTTCGCACATAACATATCATGACACTCAAAATTACCCAATGCATTAGAGCACTATCTGGGTGTTCCCATATTTAAATTCCATGAATATTGTTGCAACATAATCAATTATACACAATAAATGATATATAACCATAATGTTTACCCTGGAAAAGGATTAGGTACCGTAATCATGACATAATGTATAACAAATGGGTTTATCATAAAAGTGTCCATGAAATAAAGGAACAAGAATATTCAAGGAATATCATAAGGTATAATAGGAATTAATTATGGAAATTCATGTCATGTATAAGTTAAAACATGTAAGAAAAGTGTAAATGACAATTTTGTGTTAAATCATTTTTATAGGTTTAGGGAAAATAAAATATAGACATTAAAATATAAAAGGGAATATCACACTTTTCAAAACCAAATGTGAAATTAAAAAGTTTTCATAACAAATGGAGTAATTTCATATAGGCAATTGTGGTTGAAATAGAATATGGAGCTCACTTGAAATTAGGTATGAATTCAGTATGTTCCTTAAAACAAGTTTTCTTATTGGGATTTATTGAAGACGGAATCACATAAAAACATGTAAATCCAAAAAATACAATGATGGAAGGGTCTTTATAAAAAAAATTATAAATTTAAAAAAAAAATACGAGATAAAAATAAAATAATAATATATATTTATTTTGATTGAAAAATGATAAGGCAACCCAATGGAATGAATCAGATTCTAGTAGAATTCATTATGAATTCTTGGTAAGTTATCATGTGATGTTAAGTGGATTCATGAGTGAGAAAGGGGATTATAATCACTTGTAAATCATGAGGTATGTGTGTGGGTTGTTAAAAATCATACCCCATCATTATGGATTACACATAAAATGGTGATTCGTAGAGCTAATTCCTGAATAAAAGTGAAATGGACAGGATCCCTTACCTTAAGTCTGATGGTATTCCAAAATTGTTATTAATGAAAAAAATAAACACATTTGGTTGTTTAATTAATAATTATAAAACCTCCTCTATATTTAATTAATTTAGTATACAATATTTATGTCTATTTATGGAATTTTAATGGGTAAAATGGTTTTCTTTCATTGGATGGGTCTGTTTGTTTTCATGGTTTTTACCATCAGTTTACTTATAATCATGAATAGAGAACCATGTAAAATGAGAATTATTGTTCATAATTGAAGTTATATATTGTTAGTGATTATCCATAAGAATACATGGTTAAAAAATTATTATTTTTATTTAGAGTGAAGGTGAATCATTTTATAAAACATTACTGATAAATGATTGAATTAATTTTAGGGACTTTTCTCACAATTACCTTGTTTTCTATTATTATTTTATATCATGACTGTATAATGACTATATAACATTAAATAAGATAAAATAACAAATAATTGTCCTGTTAAACAACAAAAAAGGTTTCATGACTATAGATTTAGATAGATATATAAATTAATAACTCGTCATCCATAAATGTGATAAATTAACAGATCTCAAATAATGTTTTCATTTATTTAAAATAAAAGATGGTGAAAGGGGAGATTTTAAGGAATTTTCCCATCAGAATATCTAAATTATAGTTTATATATGTAATTTTAGTTTTCATACCATTTTTTTGAGTAGAGTTTAAGAAACAAAAGAGAAAAAGGAGCCTAAAAATGAAATAAATGAATAGAATAATATTATCTCAGGAATTAACCTTCATTGAGAGGCTATTAAGTGGAGAGGATTTAGAGTTTTTAAGAGACTATGGGTGATATTTTTGAAGAATATAGGCGAGTCACAAGGATTGGGAGTCGTGAAAATAAGAGGATAATAGTGGTGGTATTTAAATTGGAGGAGAGGAGGGTTTTTATAATATCTATTTCCTTAGATTAATATTTTCCCTAAAGACTAGAAATAATGATGATTACATTACCAAAAATAGTTATACATTTGTATATGTCATAAAAAATTGGTCTTACATTAGTAGATCATAAACAAGGACTCAATAAATTTAATATTTATCATTTATCATAAATTATCATATTTTATAATTCATCATAAATTAAGGTGTTTAAGAGAATCCCCAAAATTCACTATAACCATTTTTGGACATTTAAAATCAGAAAATGATTTCCATTTTTTAAAAATATTTTTCTATATATGATTAATTTATATTTTATTTCAAATCCCAAAATACTTAAAAAACAACAATTTTAAAACATTAATTTTCTTATTCCCATATATAGGTATAATATACATCCACCTGAATCATATTTATACACTATCAATAGTAATGTTACTATTAATTAGTGTATGTAACTATTTATAAGGGTATGTTTACTATTCAATACATTATGTAATTATTCACAAAAAATATAGTGATCATATTAAAGTGAAAATAATTTATTGATCACAACTGTGTATGCCAAATTTTTGAAATTCAAATCACAGAAGTGACAAACTTATGTTTAATGTTCCCATAACACTTAGTAGTTCCTTATGATTTGATTTCATGTAAATATAATACATAATTATAATAATGAAATTTCCATTGAAAATCTGACATACACAGTTGTGATCATTTGAATATATTTAAAATAAATCATAATATTCATTAATTATTGTTATCATATATTGAATTTTTTAAATGATTATAAGATTATTTCTTTATAAAAAAAATTCATTTTGAAATGAATATTTTAAAATATATATTTTCAATAATAACAGGAAAAATCCATTCTTATGATGGAATAATGGGATTTTCAAAATGAAGCATCAAGGCATATAATATTAATGACTGGGGGAAAACTAGATCATGTGTTATCCTTTAAGACAAATATTCTATTCTCAAATTTCATGAAATACGACATTCAAATAATGTTATGGAATTTAAATTGAAATTTTTTTATAGAAAGTAAAACATGGGTAAAAATGAAATTTAAAAATTATTTTAGAAAATAAAAACATTCCTGAAAATGTATTAGAATGTATATGTACATGGAATAAAATGTTTTCCAATTGAATTACAAAACAATGTTGGATTTTCTTAAAAAATGCCTGGAAATCATTAAGTACTTATAGAGTGTAAAATTAATGGAAGTCATGAAATTTATATAAAAAATATTATAATATAATTAATAGGTTTTAAAATTGAACCATCATATAATTATTCCCATAAAATCTAAAATATAAATAATTCTGAATAATTTTGGTATTTTGAAATAAACTAATACTTGTTTTCTAACATCACATTCACATGTATGACATGTTTTGTAAGTGATATAACCACATTTATAATTATTTTGGATATTATATACTAATATACCATAACCATATATATACATATAATAATTTATATGATCTATAAATAACATTTCAAATTACCATTTATGAATATATTTTTATTAAAATCCTCATTATGGTGTGTTAGCATTTTAGTTTTTCATTTAATTATTTCATTGATAGTTTTTCTCAATGAAATTTGATCATGGATAGGTCATATAAAAACATTTACCCCCAAATAATCATAATATTTAATAATCATATTCAATTTTATAACCATCCATATAAAGTGGTTATCAAAATTGACTTTCATCACTTCATAGAAATGGTATTCAACACGTTTTGACAAGGGATGATTGTGTTGTTCAATGGATTTAATGAAAGAATGCTAAATAATAATTTAAACTTTAAAAATTAATATTGTATCATAAATAAAATATATACTCACTAGATATATTATTACTATTATACTTGTAAATAAGAAAAATAAATTGACTCACATCACTTCATAGAGGGGGAAGCCTCTCACGACAAACACACGAGAGATGTTATCATTTCCTAGTTAATGGGAAGGTAAAAAGGTTAAAAATTTCATATAATTACATAAGAATAATTATGTCATACATATAATATATAATAATTAAATACATCACAATAACCAACCATTGAAAATGCTTAAGAGTAATAAATTATATCTCTATATAGAGGTGGTGGTCTTCCTTTACACATGAGTGATACATTCATGTCCAATTATATGGAAATGATATCGATAATATTAACCCATTAATCATAATAAGTTATTTTTATACCTATCCTAATGAATAAAATATATTTATTGGAATTATAAGAAGAAATAATGTTTGAAAGAGCCAATAATGAAAATTACCTCATATTCAAGAGAAATTTTTTGGATAATGAATTAATACTTATAATTATGTTTTTATAATAATATTATATTCTATTAATGAAGAGGAGGAATTAATTAAAGTTTTTGGGTGGTGTTTTTATGATCCAGAGGGGCCATATGTCTTGAAAAAGGGAGAATTTTCATATTCCTTTAATAAGTGAGTCAAGGGAATGATATTAAATTATTTAAAATAATAATATATTATTAAGTAATTTTTTATGATAGTTGATCCAAATGGTTAATAAATCAGGGTTAATATATTATAATGACTAAATATTTTCAACAAATAATATATAGAAATTTTTTTGTGAATATTTACCCCTATCTATTAGTATAATCTCCCAGAAAACCTGTTTCGTCTCTAACTGTAGAAAAAAATATTAATATTACTATTTTGTATGAACAAATATAATGTTAACCATATTTATAAATTTAAATATTATGATTCCAATTATAAAACATATTTTAAATTATTAAATTTATAGATGTCTCTTAAATAACAAATATTATGAACTCACACAACATGTCAATTTTTTCTTAAAAATAAATTGTTTGTTGAATTAATATTATTTTATAGGAAAATATATTAAAATTGTAACACCTTATTATTATTTGATAAATTTATATTAACGTAAATTTAATTATTTTCATATCTTGTTTAAGAAGAATATTCATATTTAAACAAACAATGATATAATATTGAATTGTTACTTAATGTCATAGTTATTACTTTTTCAATTAATTTGTAGGTGCTAATAAGACTAAATAAGTCAAATAAATGTATTATTTTCCCATCAATAAAAATAATATATTGTTTATTATTTTATTAGAAATGAAAATAATATCATTTCCTGTTATATAGAGTTTTTTTAAAATTAACATTATGAGTTAGATTTCATGTTAATGTAGTATAAAATTTATATATCTATAATATAGGATGGAGATGAGAATAAATAACCTCATCAAATAAAAATTTTAAGAGATTAAGGTATGGTTCAACTATTATATCATTGTTTTAACCAAAATTAACCATATTGACTATTATGGCTACATGAAATTAGTTTTATTTTATGGGTTAATAATGTTACTATGAAATTAAAAATGGTTTATTATTGAAAAATGGTTATTAATATTGAAAAAATTCCATTCAATTGGATATATATATTAATTTTTTTAATTTTAAATCACCTAATAAATTATTATTTAATATAACATACCATTAATTTTATTATTATAACTATTTAGAAAGAATGAATTTAATGAAATATATATTGAAATAAAATTTTATTATAAATATTTAATACATTACTAATATGTAATATATATCTACATAATTCGTCAAAAACAATAATTCATTAATATTTTATTACCTATTTCATTTTTAAAATTATTTATTTGTTTTTTCTATTAATTAAACAAGAAGAAGTCCATCGATTTATAAGAATTTAATTTACTTATATTCTTTTTATGAAATGATACCATGATAAAAAATAATTGTTCTATAAAATAACCATTAAAAATTAACAAATTTTCATTTATCCCAAATGAAAAAATATGACATATTTGGAAATAAATAGAGTGGATTTTGTATTTGTTATATATGTGAAATAATATTAATGTCATTATCAATGAAAAATGGGACTTAGTGTCCTTTTCATATAATATTAGATGATTATGGATGAAATAAACGAAATAAATAGAAACATTTTTTGTGTTGGGTACATTTTTTAAAACATTATCATAATACTCATAACCTAAATTAATTGATTTACCCTTATCGATGTGGAATATATTTACCATGGATACTATTAATTATGAACTGAAATTATGCTGACCTTAGTATATAATTTAAAATATGATTATATAAAAATTGAATCCATTTTACATAATGATATTTCTATAAGTTTCATAAACTTAATTTATAATAAATACAGTGAATGCGATAAATTCTTTTATAAAAAAATCATTTTTAGTTATAAAATTTAGTTTTCATTAATATTTTACATGGAAAATATTTAATATATGACAAATTTTTTATTGAATATATTAGAAAAATATTTAATTTTAATCATTTCTTAATAAATATTAGTAAAAAAATATTTGATAATAACATATTATGTCCATAATGTTTTTTATAAAATCATCTCTATTTACCTTCAAATGATTTTATTTTCATATCAGATAAATTGATAATTAATAAAAAAATTCATACAACTATAAATTATAATTTTTATTAATTTATTTAGACTTAATCATACCATGTAATTCAATTGTTATGTGATAACATTCACATTAAATAATAATTCATTAATATATCGCAGTATGTTTTAAAAAAATGATTCACAGAAAATTATCTATTAAAGAAATTTAATATATTTAAAGGTAAATTTATCATTAAATATTTGGTTGTTATAATTATAAATAACTTTTCTATAAAATAATTTTTATTCATTAAATAATTAATACTTCGAAAACATTTTTTTGTGTTTTGTATACTATTATTAATATTAGTTTCTTCTACTTCTATTAATTAAATCAAGTAAAGAATAATTCATATTTGGATTCATAATAATTAAAATCGGGATATAAATTTTATTAAAATTTAATAATTAATAATAAAATTAGTAAAAACAATTATTCCCATGTTTGGGGTACAAAGAGGATTACCTAGTAGATGAAACTAAGGGGCCATGGAAGAAGTTCTTCTCAATCATATTTAATCTAAATGGATGAATGGATTTTAACATTATAATATTTTCTAATTTAGCTATGTCCCATTTGGTTCCAAATTAATTGTAAAAAGGAATTATATTATTTAAATCATTTAAGTAATTCTAGGTGTCCCTTCCCACACTTATGAATATATAGCTCTGCTTCCACTTATTCAAAATCTATGTTCTATCTAACTTAGCCAAAACCATCATAAAACCCCCAATTTTTTCATCACCTTCCTTTTTGATATATTGGTAATGTCGTTATTTCATATTTTGAGGATTTATATGTAATCCAAATAACCCCTTCCAAGTAAGAGTTCATCACACTGATATAATTTTTTTAAGTATTAGTAAAATAAAATAAAAAAACGTTTAAAATTATAGTGGAAAAACAATATTTAAGAGTTATTATGTTATATAAATTTGGTAGAAAAAATATAAAATATTAGTGATTTATAAAATTTTAATAATTGAATTTATATTCTATATTGACATCATTAAATTCAATATATGTGAATAGTCATGAAAATGGAACTACTGGTCCTCTATGCAAAATAATTATTTATTAAATTATTTAAAGTTAATAAAAAATATTATATATTATTAAATGAATGATATATAGTCTACCATATCAACCACTATTCTGTTATTGGTTAATTGTCTAATAACATTAGTATTCATAACCCATAAATGGAAAAAACATTCATATTTTTATAGTCAACAAAATAGTAAATTTGTGTTAAAACAAATAGGTAAATTTTAAAATTTCCCATAAAATATTATAAGTTTTTTATTGGATTATTCATAATAATAGCCATAATATATTATAAAGCTTTCAATTTTATAATACAAGAATATGGAAATTAATTTATATAAATTTATTACATTATGTACTTATAAGGTTATCCATCCCCTAACTTACAAATCTCACAAAATCTTTTCCATTGTTCCCAAATTTTTATCCATCTATGTCAAACATTTATAACAAATATTCCATCCTCGATTAAATACCCATTTCAGAAATCTTATTTTCTTTAAAAATACCTTTCCTTTAAGGATTATTGTATAATCCAAATGGTGTTTCTCAATGAATATTTATGACTCTTAATAGAGTAATTAAAATTATATTCATTATTCTACCTCCGTAAAATCTATTGTTTCCATTATAAAAAAATTATTTTAGTAAATAAAATATATTTAATTTTTATTATGGTGATTTGAAAGCCACTATCCATTTTCATTCCATCATATGGGAAATAAAATATAGCTCATTTGTATGTGTGGGATATAGCCTCCATTATGAGATGTGTTTCTATTATCATCACTGATTCATATCAATGGATTTAATGATGGAATCAGTGGATATATATGATATATATGATATTTTTTAAATTATAAATTTTTATTTACATTTCATCCAATCAATCCATTGAAATGTGGAAGCAATACTCGTGCGTTTATAGAGGCTACCATATCGATGAAGTGATATATATTTTTTCATTATTACATTATATGAATATTTATACACATTATATAGGCATTCAATATGATAAAAATGACATTATTAATATTTTATAGATAATTGAACCATGATGAAAGTATAAGGATCATGATTTTCTGCTGAAACATACATAAAAATGAAGAAGTTATCATCAACGAAATATTGTTTTAATAAATAGATAGTTATAAACATGTGATAATATATTATATTAAAAAATTATATTCACTGATGTATATTATTATTTTTCTAGAATATATTTATAATAAATGACAATTTATTATACATGAGGTTTTATCATTTATAAAGAATGATAATATTTGAGGTATTGTGTTTTTGTTATAATATGATTTTCTCATTATTATAAATTCTAGTTGTTTTGATGGAAGTTATTTGAATATTACCCATTAAGAACCATATTTTTTCATATCAACTATTTATTCATATAAAATTAATTTATTATTATAATTTTTTTATCATTTTCACTTAAATTATATATGGGATTTTATTTTAAGGAAGAGAGACCTTATTTAATTTTTGTGAAATGTACATTTTAATCCTTATCCATTCTCTTATGAATTATTTTATATATGTTTTTTTATACATGACATTTTACAAATATTTCATTTTCTTGAAACATTAATATATTTATAAATTAAAAAAAAACATTTTATGGAAAAAATTTCATAACAAGTAGTTATTGATTTATTATAAAATTTTGAATGGAATGGTTTCTTTTAACACATATAGACTGAATGGATATTCCCTCATCCATGAATTTTATTTTCTTTTTAGGACTACCATTAATGATTCTATAGATATTTTTAATAAAAAAAATTTTCTTTACATTTTTTTATTAAATAGTTAATATTTTATCAAAATAAACGTATATTTTAATCATGGTTTAAAATAATGGTTAAAATGATCTTTTAAGGATATTTTTTATCTATATCATCATCCAATTATGATTTCAAAAATTAAATAAAAATATGATTCAATAATAATATACACATTGATTCTTGTTTGTGTTGTGCTATTGATTAGTCAAGTATAAATTCATTATGAAACCTATTTCATTTCCATGGATTATGAAAAAAATTAATTGATAGAATGAATCATTCTGGATTTAAACTGGTTATTATGTGATGAATTAAAGAATGCTTCAATAGTACATGGGATCATTTATTATTTAATGTTATTTTATTGTTGGTTTGGTTATTTACACAAAACTTATTTTATAATGATGGATAACTCATAACGTAACTATGTTTTTCATGAACATACTTTCATGTCCAAAAAAATTCATAGTAGAACTGAATTCATGTAAATCTATTAATGCATGGATGTGGATTCATGTCCATATTTTAATTATTGGGCCTAATATCTTGCCTACAACATTATACAATGAAGTTATTTCATTTATATAACATAAAGGATGAACCAATTACTATTTACACATTATCACAATTTTATAATATTATGTTTTCTCCCCATTAAATTGATTATAGAATTTTATCTTTGATAATGATGTATTGTTGTTGATTTCACGTACTTTTTATTTTTTTTATTAAATATACAGACCCAATCAGTCATTATTAATGATATTTAATTTATTTTGTATGAAATTTCTATATAATAATCACGTTTTTATTCACATATAAATTCTTTAGATCATTGATAGATATATCCTGTAACATCATTCCCCAACCCATTGGCTTGAGAGGGTAGATGAATGCTACATGGAGTTAACTGATGTTCCTAGGGTTCTAAATGCTAAAAATAAATTCAAAGGGATTAAAGAACAATTGGAGAATAATTTATCTTAATATATAATCAACCATCCAAAAACTCCATAACAAACAGGGCTATATGATTTATGTCAACAAAACAATGAAACCAATAAATTTCTAAAAGAAAACCAAAAAAATCAATAAAAACTCCCAAATTACAATACAAACCAACCAAGAATAAAGTAATAAATTAAAATACTAAACAACAGGAACCCAAAATAACTAGGACAATATCCCTATTACACACCAAGATCCAGGCTCCAAGATGCCCAACATCACCAATGCATCAACTCGAACTGCTAGAAAAATGAGATGCCTTACCCTTACCAATGTCTCAGATTATAACATCTTCAAAATATCCTAATTTCCAAAGTAGGGGTGTGTAATAATATGTACTTATATTTCCCCAAATGACATCAAAAAACACACTACTGGGATAAAACCGTTAGAAACTTTATATAAAACAGTTTATATAAATCCTGAAATAGTTAAAAAAATTTAAAAATAAGAAAAAAAAACCCTTACCAAGCCACCATACCGAAACCACTCAACCAAAAGGAAATCCAAAAACCCTTCCATAATCCACTTCACCATTTCACATTAGAACAAAAAATTCAATTTTGAAAATCAACATAAAAAAGGAATCCAAAACGGTGGTGCTTCTGTCCAACCTATTCACTATAATTCCAAATACTAGTGGTTCCTAAACACTATCCACAATGGTGTATCTTCCATCCACTATCAATCTTCATTTATTGTTATACATACCACCTTCTTCCACACATTAATCCCAATCCATAACACTTAATCAAAAAATCCCAAAGCACCAAGGCCACAGAATTAGCACACCAGCTTTTCCAACTCATGCCAATTCAATTCAGTAAATCAACCATTTACTGAATAAACAATTTTACAAAAATTCAATCCCCAAACAAATTTCAATAAAAATCATATATTTTGAAAACTTTCTCTTACTAAATTTTTTTGGTATTCATCCAGTATTGCTTTTAGAATCACAGATCCAAGCCCCCATTTTTCAATAATAACCCAATCTCCCCAAAATCCACTAAATCATCACCAAATAGTTGTCATACAAATTTTAAACATAAATTTAACAAATAATTTCAAAAAACATTAATTGAAACCAAGGTTACTAATCTTAACCAAGTAGATTTGAGAAAGAACTCGCCTACCATTAGGGTCCCACCAAACTCGACCCACAAAATACTGCACAAAAAATCCCCAAAAACTCACCACAAAAACTCTCTATATCTCCTTCCCTACCAAAAATATGCCTTACTATCATAACATGAGGAAACAAAAACCATTTATCAACATGAATGGTATGAATATCTAGGAAACCAAGAAAAAGGTAAGAGAATAACTCAGGGAAATAACAACAAAGAGAGAATACTTTCCCAAGATAAATCACCATCAAACCTCCTTGAAACCCCTTAAAATCCCACTCATAATGAGTTGGAGAGAAAATTTATACCTTGATAGGATTAAATAAAACATGAGGATCGAATTGGATAATGTTTGAGTATATTTAGGTTAATCATAACTAATCAATGATTAAAAAAACCAATTTTTATAGGCTTCATGGTTAGCTCACATTATTATAAAATCTATTTTCTAACCCGATGCATGAGGGTACCTCATGGGGACATATTGCAGGGCCTCCCCAAATTGTTTCACAATCCATGGACAAGCTGTGCGTGAACCCACATCCTACACAGTTTCATCTCACACAGTTTCCCCTAAGCATGCTCAAACTGTGCATCATTAAAAAAGGATTGTAGAACCTTCCAAACCCTTTCCAACCTATCACAACCTCTTCCCAAATCATAAAAATAACTTTAAACACATATAAATCCATAAAAAAATATAATTACCTCAAAACGGGGGGTGATAAATTCTCTCCACCATTTGACTTTCTGTCCTCGGGATGTAGAGAACCATCTCTTTGCCGAATAAGAATCGACCATTGCTCAACTCTCTCTTTATCACACTCCAAAACTCCTCCCAAATATGACCATTCTTCCATAAAACACAATCTAAATAGATTTTATTAGGAAAAAAGAAATTTAATTTCCTATCCACATTCTGAACTAGAACATGCACAAAAGAAGCATCTAGATCTAGCTCAACATGATCCCAACAAATCACATGGTCATGACCTGTATAATACATTTTCAACTTTGAAAAATGAAACACATTGTATACCATACTAAATCATTGTGGAAAATACAACTGTGATGTTTCCCCACCAATCCGTTCAGGTATCTCAAAGGTCTGAATATTCCTCGGTGATAACATAGCCTTCTTCCCAAACTGACGATGTCCTATCCAAGGGGATATTCAAAAACACATGATCACCCACCTCGAATGAAAACAATCATCTATGATGGTCTGAAAATTATTTCATAATACTTTTAGTTGTTTCTAACCTATTTATGATCAACATGATAATCCATATAGTCCATTTGAAAAATCTCAGTCCAACATCGAAGAATCACTAATTTCCACCCAACATAGTGAAGAATGACATGGATGACCATACACTGCCTCAAACAGAGCCATATGTAATAAATCCTGATAACTATATTTATAGGAGAACTCCACCAATGGTAAGCGCTACTCCAATGAGAAAACAAAAAAATCACAAAATACTATAGAATATCTTCCACACTTTTTATCATACTCTATGATTGGCCATCCATCTAAGGATGATACATCGTTCTCATCGTCAACTATGTCCCAAGGGATTGCTGCATAGATTTCCAAAAACAAGATTTGAACCTCGGATCTCTATATGATACAATCAAAACTAGAACATCATGCCTCTTTAACACTTCCCAGATATAAATTTGGGATGGATCTTCTGTCGTATGAGATTCATGAATTTGGATGAAATGAGATGACTTTTTTAGACGACCCACAATCACCCATAGAGCGTCACGTTTCCTAATCATTCATGGAAGACATATCCCAAAATAAATTACTATTTTTTCCTATTTCCACACTAGGATAGGTAAAGACTATAACATTCATGTTGGCCGCTGATGCACTACCATGACATTTTGATAAGTGAAGCATCTCGAGACAAACATAAACACCTCCTTTTTCATACCAGTCCACCAAAACTGCACCTTCAACAACGTATAAATCATATGAATTTTGGGATGGATAGCCCACTTGGAATGATGATAATCCATGACATGTTCTTATTGAAAATCCCCTAGCACAACCATCTGATTTCAAAATCACAAGACAAAGTTCTCATTCAGTTCAAAGCATTCAATGGTCTCCCCACTATTGATTTTTGACCACATCACCACACATTCAAAATCATTTGTGTGTTCCTCTTTAAACAACAAATCCATGTCTTGAACTAACAAAATGATAAATAAGACTACTTTTTCAACATTGTCCTCAAATTCCAATAACATGTCAGTTATGACCAACATCAACTACCACTGATCTGATTCATATTTCTGCACTTGAGCATATTTTTTCTTACATACTGCATTCGGCACTAAATTTCTGTTACCTGATATGAAAATTAAGTCAAAATAAAACATATGGAGATTTTAAATCCATTTCATTTTCCTTATGATCAAATAACTCTATTAGAAAATAATATTTCTAATCTTTTGATCTGTAAAACCTGTATATTTGTCTGCGTAGAGATAATGACACCACATAACTAAAGCATAACCAAATAATTCCAAATCCAAATCATTTTTTTTATAGTTCATCTTGTGAAACCACTATGACTTTATACATATGCAACCACATGAACCCCCTACATTAGAACACAACCGAAACTTGATCCCAATGCATCACAATACCCCGCATAACATTTCCCCGATTTAGAAAAACCAATATTGGTTAAGATTTAAGGTGACCCCTTAGCTCTTCAAATAATTTCATTCATTTCAATTAACATTGAAATAAGATATTCTTCCATGTGAAATCAATCATTGGAAAAGAAAATTGGGATAAATCACAAAAACATTCATCGATAATAACAATATAGAACAAGGAGACTCTGTATCATGAAAACATTCTTTGTGGGTTGCCATGAGATAACCGCCTATATTTATTTTTGATCAACTGAAAAAAAATTCCAAGAAATAACATGGCCCATGAAACAATCCTCCTATATCCAAAATCACTCATTTACAATTTGGAATACAACTGAGGATCCCTCATGATCCCCAACAATATCTCCATGTGTTTTTGATTATCTACACATGTCATCAAATACACTAGTATATTATCGAAAATACCACCATAAAATAATCCTGAAAATCTCTAAAATATCTATTTCATTAATTCCTGGGACACTTCTGGTGTATTTTTTAGAGTATTGGGAATGACCACATATATTTAATGGTTATATGTACATGTGAATGCTGGTTGGGGAATACCCTCCTTCCTCACCTGCAATTGATGGAATCCTGACCTCATGTCAATATAGAGAACCCCTAAGCTCCCATAATCTAGTCAAACAAATAATCAATGTGTGGATGTAGATATAGGTTCTTTATTATAACCTAATTATGTTCATGATAATCAATAAATGTCAACAAACTTCCATCCACCTTTTTACAAACAACACTTGCGCTTCCCACATAGACATTATAGGCCAGATAAACCCTTTATTCTCTAGCTACTCTAAATGAACATTTAGATACCATTATTATTTTTTTTGTCAATTGGTAATACCTATGCTATATTAGACTGGTCCTTAAAATGAGGTCAATTTTAAACACCACTTCTCTCAATGGTGTTTACCCTGAGAATTCTAAAGAAAATACATCAATAAACTTATCCACAGCGACCAGAAGAACACTCTTCTCAAAAAATTTAACTGATTCCAACAACAAATCAAGAAACTGATACATGACCATGCTAACAACTGGTGCTACCAAATCAATTGCATCAATTTTTTCATTCCTATAACCCTAAAGAGATGTCTAATTCCATTCTCCATCACTAAACTAACAATTCATGCATATCAATCGATGTGACCCTTAAACATATCCATGTAAGACATTACAAGGATTATATCATTGGAATCCATATCAATCATTGATAAATCTCTCATCAATTTAATGTCTTCCACAACAAAACAACACACTCTACATAGGAAGGCTCAACACACTCTTTTACACAATGGAGTGTGTAGTTTCAAATGAGAAGAAATAATTTCCACATGTAACCCCAAAAAATCAACGATGATAGTAGAAATAGAATAATGTGAAGATCATATATCAAATAAAGATTTAATAAGCCTATAATTTAATAGAACCATACCTCGCACCATGGATGATCCTAAATGATCATCAACCACAAACTACTCACCTTGAAACAACTGTATTCACTCCAAACTCTGGTATTTGCTACCCTGTTGAGGCATCGTGGTATTTTGAAATTCACCAAGACCCAAGGTGCTCTACTAACGATGGGTATACTACTTCCCCCTACAAATCAAGGCATAATACCTTTTTAACCCTTGAGGAGTGTCACAAACACCCGAACATGGAGATTTCCTCCAATACCGCTTTAGATGGACCATTTTCTTGTAATTGTGACATGCTAGAGGTTTTTCTATACAATCCCACCTGATGTGCCATGTAGAGCTACATTGAAACCATCTTGTCTTACTCTGAGGCATAATTTGAATATTCACTAATCATATTGTTGTATTCTGAGTCGTACTCCCATAGTGGATATAATATTCCCTTGTCCTCATGAATCTAGAATTCGAGTTCCCATTGTTTTCTATGGGAACCAATCTACTTCCTCTTCCTGTAGCCCCAAAAAATTCTTCTAGACCACTGTAGCTTTATTGACCATTTTCATGTAATAATTTATACACAACACTGCTATCATGGAATGAATTTTTTGAGTTCAACCCAGCATAGACAAATCGTACCTTCAACGATGTACTTCAAACCACCTCATGTGAAAAAAAGATCATAAACATATCAACATACTCTATTATGGCCATGTTCCCTTTCTTCAATCTAAAGAAATATATTTTACTATGAATTCTAAACATATTTGGGTATAAATTTTTATAAAAAATTTCCTAAAAACCCTCCAATTGAACTCCTTTGTCCATTCCAGATTGGATCTCCAACTCCCACCAATAAAGGGGAATATCTTACAACATGTTTGTGGATAACATCACTTTCAACTCTGTCGATGTTCCCATGAAATCAAATATCCTATTAATTCTTTCATCCATGAATTATCCCTCTCTATCTCTGAATCACCCCTAAACATGGGTGGATTCTACCTTTGAAACTGAACTGCATGATCCAAAATTATTTTAATGTCACCTTTATTCCGAAATTCCAGATCCTTGAAAGATTTCACTATACTCTACACTAGTAGCTGGTTCACCTGGGGCATAGGTGCGACCACATTTTTAGCATCTTCCTCTTGTTGGCCTCTACAATGCCTACCCAGTTCCATTTCAATAAATACAAAAACAATCATATGGAATACCCCCTTAACAAGAAATGGTACTCAATTTTCAAGATCAATAACATTGCATCTATCACAACTATGATTTCCAAAAGATCAAATTTTCCATATTATACTATTCTAAAAAGATCCATGTTTTGAAAATCAACCCATTTTCAAAATAAAACAATTTTCTATGTTTTAAATCCATCCGTCTTAAAACCCAATTCATATTTTCTGAAATCCACATATTTGTATGAAACTATAAATCATTATACACAAATAAAATATGCTTCCTAGTGGGATTTCATTTCAACCATGAATGCCATGATCAATTCATTAGCTACACCCACAACATTGAGATTTATAATACCTTTAAATGTCTCCAAAAGACATAAGTACTCAACTCCTTGGTTAAATTAATTTCCACATAAATGGGATATCTACTTCGTTTTAGGCTATACATACCATGTTAAGAAATTCTTATGCCTTGATATGATCCCAACTCAAGGAATAGACAAATAATAAATATCAACACCAAGACCAATAATCAACTCCAAAGGAGAGAACAACTATTCTCACATGTAATCCATGGACCGAATAGACTGATACTACATGTAACATATCTCCCCATCCCATTGTCTTGAGATAAAAGAGGAATGATGCATTCCCTTATGCAACTTTCTCAGGGTGTAAATGGATAGAAATACATTCCATGTGCTTCAAGAATCATTTGGGATCAATTTTACCCTATGATAGAATCAACCAGCCAAAAATTCCATTAACAACAAATATACATGATTCATGTATTCAAAAAAAATCTAACCCATACATTACCCAAAGTCATCCAAACTAATCCTTAACAACTCCCATCATCCAATACAACCAAACCAAAAAATTAAATACCATGTGAAGTACTGCACAATAATACCCCAAAGTACTAGGACACCATCCATTTCTCCACACCATGTTATATGCTCCATGAACCCTATCATCAACAAATCATCAAGTCAACCACAAGCAAAAGGATATTCTTTACCGTTACTAATGTCCCGATATACAATATATGCAAAATAAACCGGGGGAAAAATAAGGGGTGAGTAATAATCCTCATTAGGATTTCCCCAAATGACATCCATACACACACCAATATGATAAAACCATTAACACCTTTATATAAATCAATTTATATAAAACATCAAATCGTTCAAAAATTAATAATAAGACAAGAAAACCCTTATCAAGATGCATTATGCAAACCATGAAACCCAATTGAATGGCCGAAAAAATTCCATAATCCACTTCATCATTTCTTCTTAGCACAACATATTCCATAGGGAAAATAAACACACAACAAGGAATAATATAATCAACCAACAAGAAAAAAGTGGTTCCTCCTGACCACTATCCATAATTTCGGCTCTTCTATCCACTATCAATCATCTTTTATAGTGAGACTTCCCACAAACATCCAAAAAATAAATATAAGACATAAAAATTAATCATCCTACAAGAAAGAATTACCAAGGACACAGAATAAGTACACAATTATTTCTAATACATGCCAATTCACTTCAATAAATCACCCATTTATTGAAAACACAATTTTGCATACCTTCCATACCTATCAAAATTTGTTTAAAAACATATTTACTAAAAAAATATTTAAAAAATATTTTTCATAATCATCCAAAAACGATTTTAAAATCAACATCTTCAAATCAGACAACAAAGCCCCCTTTTGCAACAATAACCTATTTTAATCAAAATCCCACAAATCATCTTCAATTGATATTCTAAAAATATTCATACATCATTATCAAAATTAATATCAATGAAATAAAATTATTTTAAACTAGGGTAACTAATTCTTACCAAGTGGATCCAAGAGAGAATCCTCTTACCAATAGGTTTCTCAAAAAATCGATCCATACAAACTTTACTACTAATCTTGAAACACGCCCAACCAAAACAATTCTATATCTCAATCCATACAATCAAAAAGACTTAATGACATCACTTAAGCAATCAAAAATCCTATATCTACATGAAATGGATGTATATTTAGAAATATACGAACAATGGAATAGAAGATTTATTGAAAACCACATAACAACCACGATAGAAGACCTACCTAAGAAGAATTGCCTTCAACCCATTAGGAAACCCATTCAAATACCTTCCAAATAATGTGTTAGAGAACCCTTAGACCATGATAAGAATAAATATTCTGTGAGGACTGAATGAATGAATTTATGGATGTCTTTTGGGAAATCCGAACAAATACTATATTTTAAAAAACCCATTTTTACGAGTTTCATGGTTAGCTCTTACGGTTAGGCAAACCATGGACTAAATTTGCACATGATACTGACTCAAAAGGGAATCATTCACGGTCTCCACACATGGTTAGAAAAACCTTGTGCAATACTTTTGTTATCCCACTACTAGAACGGCTTCATCTCACACTATTTCCCTTATCACTATTCAAACCATGAAACCTTAAAAAAGATTCCAAAACATTACAAAATTGTTCCAAACTCTCCCAACATCATTCCAACTCTTCCAAATGAAAATAAACACGTAAAAGTCATAATAATATACATAACATAAACCACTGGTTCTATATATCCTATGTTCACCCTAACTAGGTATTAGGGCTCCCATTTTCTTTTATGGCAATTTTCATAAGGTTATGGGGAAATATTTCAAAAATATTATATATATAAAATTTACAAAAGGGGGATAACATTATAAGTGATTTTGAGGATCCTAATGAAATATGATTTTAATGTATCTAGTTTGAATGAAACTGAACCATTATGGTTTTGGGGAATGTATAATTATGTTTTTTAATTAATATTTCTATAAAATTATTTAATTTTTTTCATTTTGTTGTTGGTCAAAATCAGTTTGTATCCGAGTAGGTATTAGTTACTTTTGTCAATTGTGATTAAAAATCATGGATGAAACCCTTGTGGTATTGTCTATGTGTAGGAAAACACTATATAGTTTTTAAAAATAGAAATTGTGTGATTTCATAGAAAAATAATATATGTATAAATATTATTAAGTTGATGTGGAATTTGAATTGATTCACATATGGGTAAAAAATATGGAATGTGGAGATGGGTTATTAAATCTATCATCACCAGTGGATGGTGAGTGGGGATAAGACTGCACTAATGGACATACACTATTAGGATATATTATTTCATTAAAAATAATTTTTTTATTTATTTAAGAAGGCCATTAATACATGATGGCCATGATATCCAACGTTAATCCTACTGTATCTTTTTTTGAAAAAAATCTTTCATAATTTGAAAATTGGCCGGAATGATTTCATTGAATATAAGATGATTCACATTGATTATTATAGTCTGATGATTACAATTTTTTTCTTTTTTTTCAATATATTGAACAATACATAATCGTGTAAACCACAAATATGACGACCAATGTAATCACCATACTTGTTTGGAACAAAATGGCTTGGGATTTGGAATTAAATATCATAAAACTAATGTCACTAAATATTGTCGATTTATAGATGTTAAAATAAACCATGTTTTACTTCTTGATGCATCAAGGAGGGTTAAACATCCCATTAAATTATTTATTAGATAATTTCTACCATATTAAAGTGGGTATTATGATACAAAATATAGTAAAAATGGATTAATGTGATCAAAAATAGATTTTTTATTCTATGGTGTGCATACCCTACTAAAATTATCTCAGTATCCTATCACCTATAATGTGAATTGGAAAAATTATTGACTCTTATAAAAAATACACGTACAATAGATGAAATATAATTTGTTAAATGAGTGTTGATTAATAGGGAATTTCTCAATAAGATAATTCCCTAAAATCATCATATTAATATATATTGGGACATTATGTAGTTGAAGTAGAGGTATCATGATTACAAAAATAACTATGGTGAATACTTTACAAGATGTATGAAAAATATTTCATTTTTCTCATTGTCATTGGAAGTAATATTGATTGATTCGTTAATGGTTTGGAACCATTTATTCAAAATTGATGAGATATAAGATAACATGATATCTATTAATAGAATTTTTAATGTGTCTTAAATATAGAAATAGAAGGAAAAAATACCCATTTTAATGGTTTTAGTGATAGGAAATTGATGACATAGATTCATTGAAGTTCCGTTGATATGTAATTTGACGGGAACAAAAAATTTCAACTTCCTATATTTCAAATATATAAGAACTGTAACATCAATAATTTCCTAAAAGGAATAAAAATATTTTTCATTTATGGGATACCATAAAAAAAATTTAAATAATGTAAAATTAATGTTAGTAGGATAGAAAAATGAATTTAATTGATATAAATATCATTTGAATATACCACCCAAATATTAGTTCTTTAGATTCAAGGTGTTTGGGTATTATGTAAATCAATAACCAATTCCTAGGGATCACAACAATAATAAGCATCATTTACCTTAAAATATAGAGGAAAAATAAAAATCTTATATAATAACAACTATTGATGTGGTTTAAGAGAATGATATATGGAATGGTACACTTACTATTCATTTTAGAATTGAAAATTATTCATTTAAATTTGGTATGACACACAATTTCATATATTAAATGTCTTCTATGTGTATCACGCCACCACCTCATTTATTTGATTTTGAGTTATTATAGAGAATATTAAATGGTATTAAGATTACATCAAATTTTTATAACTAATATCAGATAGAAGTTTGTGGGAATTTTCTTCCTAAAAATATCATTATTCTTCTAATAGTTTAATTAGATTTCATTTTAGGGGTGGATTAGCTCCCTCGAAGTAAATCCCATATTATGTTCTCAAAAAAGGATGTTACATATGATATTTTGAATCTAGTTGTGATCATATATTATTTTGAGGTCGAACCTGAACTCATAATGGATATTATTACTATCAAATGGATTTTATTATGTATTTATGAGGGGTATTAATCTCAAATGGTCGAGGATAACCAAAAAATTAATAAATTATATAGTTTTGGAATATGATAATTAATTTATTGAGTATATGGATAATCATCCAAAAATTCATGATGTTGGGATTTCTATAGAACTCACAGTTGGTTCGACCCCTATTTCAATGAATCCATATATAATTGCCTCTACTGAGTTATAGGAACTGAATAAATTACTCCATGTGAATATATATAAGAGAATAAATGATCCTATACCAGAACCGTGAGGAGATACTATAATATTTGGTAATAATATATATGGTTCTATTCATATTTGAATTGATTATCAGTAGATAAACATGATCATAATTAAGAACCAGCAATATCAAGCCTATTTCGATTATGTGTTTGATATGTTATGTTAATCATAATATATTTCCAATTATATTATTCAATTGAGATATCATCCCCTTCGATTAAGGTAGGATGATATACCCATGAAAAGCTTTCATTTTAGGTATGGTCAGAATGAATTTAGATTAATTTCATTAATACATACTAATTCATATGTTGTCTTTTGTGATTTAATGAATAGTTTATTTTGATAATACCTTGATTAGTTTGTGATAGTATTTATATATGTTAATAATATATATTTTTAATAAAATATGATCATTAATAATATTTTGGGACATTGTTGAATACCCTGAGGAAGGAGAAATTATAGGTAAAATATTCCATGTATGCATTTTAGCTATAGAGAGTATCAATATAGGTCAATTTAATATCATGTGAGGATATAACAGTGGATCCTTAAAATATTAAACTTACTAAACAATGTGTTATAACAACAGTAGGTTTTGAGATATTTATTATTCTTTTTTGGGGGGGACGATATCAATACATTGGGATAAATTTTTCAAATAGAAAAAAATCATTGACAATGTTGATATGAATAAAACCATATTCTTTCAGATCGATGAATATGAGAATAATTTCTTGAAACAATATAGATGTCTCTTTAGGGACCTTATTCTCACATTACCTTATATTATAGAAGGGTTTTGGAACTACAATTACTCATCAATGATGTAATTTGGATTCACCTTAATAGAAAATTACATGAGAATATAATACACTTCTCTATAATATCAGATGAATCAGAAAAAGTTCATGACTAATGATTTTGAGTTTGAATTAGTAATGTTTTATCTAATATATTGAGTAATTATATTTTTGGTGATAATTGAGACATATATCTAGATCATAAATTCAAAAATTATATATTAACATAAAAAGAGTTCAAAATGATTTATAGTAGAAAGTTGAAGTTGATTAAATATTATTCTTGGTCAATATACTACCAATATGTGAACGAAAACAAGGTGGTTGATGCTTTGAGTGGAAACGGTCATTCTAGTTTTAGATGATATGTATTATAAGTGATCCAATACTAAAGGATATAAAAGTTATGGTACATGAAATCTCATGGAAAGGGTATTGGTCCTATATTTCTAAAATTAATTTTCAACCATCCGTTATTTTGGAGAATAATGAGGCATAAAAAAGATGTTGAATTATAGAATGAAGTTGTTAATTTTATAATGTTAACCCATGATTATGATGAAATTTCTATATCATCTAATAGAATATTTGTCTTTTAAATACCATAATTTAAATATTTTTTAGGCTATTTTCATAATTCATCATTCTCATTTCATCATAGATATATAAATATATATGATGATCTAGATGAAAATTTATAGTGGGAAAATTGGGAAATGGATGTTTCATATCATGAATCCAGATGCCTAGTATGATGGTAAGTTATAAAGAAGATAAATAATTCTTCTGTGATTTTATAACCATTAACAACACCTAAATGGAATTATGATAATATCCCTATGGATTTCATCATTGGACACCCAAATGTAGGACCCTAGGACACCCTGATAGGGGAGGGGCAAATCATACTATAAACATATTCTATTAAAACAAGGATCTGGTTCCAACATTGGTAAGAACTCATTAAACTTGTAAGAAAAATCAGAGAAGGAAGGAATGAATCACATACACGTAGACCACACAATGCATTTACTTGGTTCACCATTATGGGTATTGTCCAAGAATCATACACTAACAGTGTGTGGGTAGTACCAAAATCCAATAATCTTCACTAGTTTGTGGATTACAATGTTCGATTAGAGTCTATCTGTTCCAGGATCACTACTTTTACAAAGGATCAAGGATACCTCACTACATCCCTCAGATCACTTCCCTTGACTCCCCTAGCTCACTGCCATGTGAGAAGACAAACTTAGTTGGTCAACATGAAGGTATCTTTAATTGATTTGTATTTAAGTCTTTTTCTCTATTTAGAATGAGACACTTCTTGCATCAAATTCCATTATTTATGCACAAGAATAAACTGAACTGATGAACCAGATATTCAGAACATGCAATTAACATACACTGACAATTGTGTGAAACACTTACACTTTGCATTTAAGATCATAATTTTTTGCAGAATATAATATTTTTGAGAATTAAATCATTCATGAAACTAAAGCCTTTACATGAAACATTGACTTTTTCACAAATTTATCTTTTCTATGTAACTTTTACATTTCAATGCAACATTATCTTTTTTTGTATAACTTTAACTTTTTTGCACAACTCCCTTTTTACACTACTTTTATGTGCATTAGAACTAAGATCTTTTCTATGCCTTTTGTCATCCCGAATGAGGTGGGTAACCACTTAGTTATAGGCATCACTGACTCCCACATAAAAAATTCACTGTGTTGCAGCAAAATACCATTTTTTGTGAAAAGGTATTCATACAGGAATCGATTTCCTCTCACAACTCCTGATTTTTCGCATAGCTCACGCCTTTTCTATTTTTCAATGTTATGATCCAGAAACATGCCTTTCCCACATGAATTGTATGACCCCTATCGTAGAAAGTTTTTTGAACCTCTAATAAGGAATGACAACAAACACAAACAATACTCTATTTCTTTCATTGAATGGTCATGGATCCAAAAATATCCTCTTTTGGATTTTTTTGGCAATCTACCGATAAATTCAATAGAGCACCAGCCACTATTAAAACCTGAAATGAAATAATTAACTCAGCGAACACTCTATGATTATGAGGGAAATTTTCGATTTAGAAAACAAGTGGGGAAACTTGAATTGTGATCCCATGATATTGAAATCTTGAAAAATCCTATGATATTATCTTACATTGTCTTAAAGAATTACATGCCTTGATTGTATTCCTTCTCTACCAAACAATGAATTCTCATCGTGTCACTAAAGCATTAGAAGTCCAATGTATTCTTTCTATGGATGAAACTAAACTCTCATCGGGTCATTAAAGCATTACATGTCCATCACCTGTCTTAATTTTATTTCTTCTCCCCCATTAACAATAATCCCAAAGACTAGTATTTGTTCATTATACAGTTCAAGACACCCCCTGTATATTATCTCTACCATAATCCTGCATCCCATCCACAAATAGATTAAAAAAAATTAACATAACTGGGGAGAGGGGAATTTTGTATCATTCTTATGCAATGTGAGGTGTATGAACACCGTGGTTGAACCGATGTTTCTAAAACACAGCCACTGACTATGGATTAGTCAGGATATAAACCACTTTCTTATTTGTTCCCACATAATCAATTTTATTCATGACTTGTTATAATTTTTCCTTGATAAAATGATATCTAATTTCAATACATTTTGTACAGGAATTCTATACAAGAATCTTTTTAAGATCAATTACGCTCTTGTTATCCTAGTAAATCACCATGGGCTGTTTCACCTCATCAACTATATCATTCAGTTGTTTCTTCATCCATATTAGTTTAGTGCATACCTTTGTAGCAGAGAAATACTTAGCTTTAGTAATACTAATATAATTACTTTCTTGTTTCATTCTCAACCAACCAACACATTTATGCCCAATATAGAATACTCCACCACTGGTGGACTTTCTGTCTACTACATCAACATCCCAATCAGCATTATAAAATGTTGATAATTCATTTCCCCTTCATTAATCAATGTATAACCCATAATTATCAGTATCATTAATGTACCTCATGATTCCTTCTTTACTTCTGTCATATGTTCTTCCTTTGGATTACTCTAAAATCATGACGCTAATCATTTTGCAAAGACAATATCAATTCATGTCTCTATTCGGTGGAGAATTCTTCCAATGATAATCATGTACATGGTAGGATCTACATAGGTCCCATCCTCATTAATTCTACGTCTGGATCCAATTTAAATCGGTGTTGACATGGGCTTGGATTCACGCCTATTAAATATTTTCAGTATATCTCTTACATACTTTTCTTGAGAAATTAATGTGTAATATGTATTTTGAACAATATGAACCCCCAATTAATATTTTATTTCCACAATAATAGACATTTCAAAGTCTGATTTCATGTGATTGGAAAATTCACCCATTTATTTATTCCTTATTCGACAAAATATAATTTCATCATCCAAAACTATAACCATGAACTGATCTTTCAGAGAACTCTTCACATTGATATTGGGATATACTCCTTATCTTTTGATTCCAGCTTCTTGATATAAGTCTCCAGTCGGGAAAACCATGCCCTTGGAGCATGCTACAAACCATAGAGGGCCTTCACTAGTTTATAAACCATTTCTTTATCAGTTTCAAGATGAAAACACACTGATTGTTCGATGTAGAATTCTTCTTAGAGAACACCATTAAATAATTTTTTCTTGACATCCATTGGAAATAATTTATATCCTCTTTCGATTTCTATGGAAATAGAAAGCCTAATTTATTCTAATCTAGCCACTAGAGAAAAGGTTTTTAAATATTTACTCATTAAATCTGTGAATATCCTTTACATACCAGTCATTCATTGTTTCTAATAACAAATCCATGATCATCATTTTTGTTAATAATGATACACTTTGTACAAATCACATTTTGACATTCAGGTCTCTTGACCAGATCCCCTGTATTATTTCTTTTCAAATATTATCTAAACCTTCATTCATGTCCTTCACCCCTGATTAATTCATTGTAGCTTCTTTAAATGTAGTTCATTCCAAAACTAATAGAAATGTAGATTGAGCATTACACATCATTCTCCTCGACTGTGGGGGTGTAGTCAAACCCCTGATGATGTTGATTTGATCATCTTATGCTCTTCGATTCCTCCTTTGATGTTCAACTGAACTCTCTCCAACTATGTTTTAAACATTAGATTCTTCTTCTAATTTAACATCATAATGTGACACCTGAATGTTTTTTGTACACCTTCCCCTGTTTTGGTATTTTCATTAACTCTGTGTTCACTTTCCTCCCCATCTTCTATCTCATAATCAAATGAATTATTTGAATAATTTTGGGGTTTTTCATCAATAATATTATCATCACTACATTATAAAATCATCCCCAAGAGATTATTGAAACACTTTTATGCGTTTCCGTTCCATAGATATCAATGAAATATTCATTCATCCCCATTTTCACCAGACATCCCAGGATTTCATTCTTTATTTCGGATGAAACATTTTATTCTGAAAACTCGAATGTATTTTATGAAGGATTAAATTAAAGATAAAATTAATATGGAATCTTCGTTTTACCCAAATAAAGCCTTATTCGATATTGAATGGGCACTATAGCATCAATAGCTTCTTTCTAGTAGTGGTGACAGATATGACTCCCAATTAGTATAGTCATGGAAATGTTGTTTACCTATTGATTCCATCTCTCAACAACTCCATTTTACTACGGAGTTCGCAAAACATCAACCTCAAGTCTTATTCCAAGTATTTATGTAATTATCAAACATAATCGACATGTATTTCCCATCATTGTTAGCTCCTATGACATTTATTGTTCATCAATTATAATTCTCGGAGTTTCAAAAATATGTTTTCATACAATCAAGTACATGCTTTTTCCAATGAATAACCATTACACAAGCCATTAAAACATATTCATCAATGAAAAAGATGAAGTACCACTCTCCATGAGTTTTGGAAAAATTTATCAGGCCCCCTACGTCTATATGGATGAGATTAAGAGGGTTTGATTCTCTTTTCTTCTTTTGATGATATGAACTATAGACATAACTCCCCCATATGCGAGCATCACAATTATTTTACTGCATTCATTTCAGAATGAGGGTATGCATAATTATATTTAGTTTAGATATCTTTTCCATTTCATTTTTGTTAATGTGACGCTACCTTTGATGACATAGGTTGTTTTCTTTCATCAACAGAAAGACAGATAAGGTACTCTTTACTGACAAATTGATACAATTTTCCATCTATTCTACATCCTTTCATGAGATAATTACCAATTTTTTCCTTTATAGTGCATCATTTTGATTGAAAGCTACCATAAGCCCTAAGTCACAGATTTGAATCACACTAAAGAGACTATGATTGAGAACATGCACATAAAAAACCCTAGTCTTCTTCATCTCTCCATTGTCCATAGCAGTATTTCCACTGACTTTACTCTTCAAGGAACCATCATTAAGATACCTCACTATTACATCAACCTTCTTCTTAATGTTCTTTAAAAGGTCAAATTTTCTTATCATATGGGATGAGCATCCACTATCAATAATCCAAGAGTTGCTTCGTTTTGTTTCTTTGAGAGATACTTCTATAATATTGGATTTCTCAATTTTCTTCTTCTCTTTCCATGAGATATTGGATTGAGCATATGACAGTGGTGGCCCTCCAAAGATTTTTTCGACATATTAATATTTTTCATTCCCATACTCTTCTTATAGAGGAGAAAACCTATTTCTGAGAACAACACCATCGAGTGGTTGAGTATTGCCCTGTCTCTGAGAATTGTATGAATTTCTCAGGTCATACCTCTACCTGCAATACATACATTGATGGAAAAAGTTAAAACAGTGAAAATAGCATCCTTATAAACTATTCTTCTATAAGTTGTGGGGTAAAAAATCGTTCTCCTTTGTTGACTTCTCCGATCTTCCACGTTAATATAGATCATTGAATCATCTCAATTTGACATGGTATGTCCTATATAGACACAAAACTAGCACATCATGAGTGGAAATGTCTTCTCACTTATATTTCTAATCATGAATTCTTCCTTTGGAAAATACTTGGACTGCTTCTCACTTCAGAATGTCTAAGGACCATCTTCATTTATTATTTTAGTTTGGATTTATGGGTTCCTTTTTATCATTTTAGGAAACATTTCTACGTGTCAAAAATTCATCATGACTTTTTTTGCCTCTCTTTACTTCCAGCTATAGATGTCTCTACTTCAAAACTGATTCTACTAATTCATATGAAGGAGGGTATTTGATCGTACATGATTTTTTCAACCCCATATGAACCATTCACAACTCTAACTCGTAATTATAAATATTAGAATCTTCCAAAATATATTTTATTATTTCCCACTTTTGAGGTTGATTGATACTCATGTTTACTCTTAAGAGTAGAAACATCTTCCCCATGACCCAAAATATTCTAGGACTTCTCCTCCAGACTAGACGTAAAGTCATTGATTACATTTTATTTTTCTTCAATTATATGTTTGAGTTCCACAGCATCTTCTATTCTTTCAAGGATTTATGGATGTACTCTCACAAGTTCTTCTATTTTTTAAATTTAATCATCAATTTCCTGAACATATTCTGTTGATTTTTCCAGAACTGTTTTCCACTTATTACATCTCTTACATTTATTCTCAAGAATGGAAAATAAATCCTTAATTAGAAATATGGGATCACCTTTAGGATTCATTTGATTATCTATATCATTATCGATCAAATGTTCTATCATTTCAATGGTGGCCTTCGTTGATGCATGGTTTCCAATTTTAAATTATGGTTCTCATTCTTTAAAAAATTTAATATCATCATCTTCCTCTTAACATACAAAACTATTCTGTGGTATTTTATTTCCATTTATGAAGTCTTCCTTTTTGAAAAACCGTTCTTGGGGCTTCTCAATGTCTTCTGCTTATTTCTATTCATCATCGAACATTCTTTGTCCCCAAGAGGCAATGAGCCCAACTCTTCTACAACTATTGTACGACCCCGGGACACCCTAAGAGGGGAGGGGTGAATCAGGGTGTCAACTTTTTCTTATTAAAGTTGTGGATCTTGTTCCCACGTTGGTAGTAACTGATTAAACCTGTATGATGGATATGATCAGTAATGAAACATTCACATGCAATGAGATGACACAGCTATTTTTACTTGGTTCACCGCAAAGGGCTACGTCCAAGGAGCATACACTGACAGGTTATCGGTCATACCAAAATCCACTATGCTTCACTAGCTGTAGATTAAAAAGGTTCGGGCATAGTCACTATGCCCCAGGCTCACTTCCTTTACAAAAGTTCAGGGATATCTCACTGCGTCCCTCGGGTCACTCCCATTGACTCCCCCTAGCTTACTGACCTTGGTGAAGTCCCACTTAGTTTATAGATGTGATGGTCTCTTCAATTGATTTTCATTGAAGTCTTTGTCTCCTTTTCAGCATGAGAAAATGCTTGAATCAAAGTATTGAGTTGATGCTATTTGGTATTCAATCTTCTCCTTTAGTTAAATAGCTAAATGAAGTAAATCATTTTATTCTCTTCCTTTGATTCCCAATACTAAAACCTGATTGTATTGATATGTTCCCCTCTTTAAGTGTAGATCTGAGTTTAGTTGCATGAATCATTCTTCTTCTCTTCGAAAATAACAACGAGGGTGTTAAACACCAGTCTTGTGTGTGCGATATTAATTCTCTATGTAAAACCAAATGGTTCACTATACTTATGTCTTCGCAAAGCAGATTTGAGAGTGCTAAGAACCTCTCAAAGGCCAGCGGGACCCCCAAATTTTTTCACGCACCCTTCCCGGTGTCATGCGCGTAAAATTCAAAACATGCACGTAAAAATTCTTTTTTGGCACAAAAAAGTCTTTTCGCGCAAATCTTCTTTTTCGGGCAGAACTTCCCTTTTTCAAGCAACACCATCTTTTTTGTGCAACCCTTCAGTTTTTCACGCAACACTCTATACATCAATTTTTCCATGCGTCAGAGTTCATGATTTTTCTAAGTGTCGAGACTCTTTGAATGATAGGGGTTCACCTCATATTTATGGGAGTTTTCGATCCTGCGCGTAAACCTGTCTCTCAGTTCTTTGAATTACGTGCACCTTCCTTTCATTCTCGCGCACCGCCTTGCTTTTTCGCGCATCTCATTACTTACACATTTTTCATCATTCTGTACATGAATCCTCTCTTGTGCATAAAACTTCAATCCCACATTTTTTGCACAACTAACTTTACGTGCAGCAATTTGATTTTCCGCACACATGGCGCGAACATCTCCGATTTTTCGCGCACCTCTTGCCTTTTCCGATATTCTGTATTTCTGATTCAATGCACTAGTTGCATGAAAAATTCACCCAGCTATTCTGCGCACAAAAGTTTTCACGCACAGTCCCATTTTTCCACGCATAGCTCTGGGTTTTCACGCAGCCTGTGCCTTTACCATTTTTCAACGTTCTGATTTTCAAACACTGTTTGCGCGAAAAACAACGCTCCATTTATTTCGCGCACCACGCTTTTTTTCGCACCCACCTCAATAATTTCGCGCACACCCCTTATTTTATGTGCACCACTTCCTCTTTGTGCACACCTACCATTGCAGTCAATCCACGTCTTTATTTTACAATTATGAGTACCAAAAATTTGGCAAACACTGGGAAACAGCACCACCTTGTATCTGCTCTTTTTGTATCGCCTCCAGATCATCCATTCCTTTGTCGATGTTCTCTGACCAAACATGGATCATTAACTAGATCCCTTGAACTCGACAATCCACCATGTAATCTTCTTTGTCAACAAATTAGTATGTCATTTGTTTGCTTTGTCAACAACCACGATCACCTCAAAAACACTTCTTTTCAGTGATCTGTATCCTTCAGCAACTCTTCTTCTTTCATCACAAATTCCACTATCGTGATATGAATTCCTTGAAGGAACAACATTAGAATCATCATCTTCTATGACAATGTGATGTGCATGGCCATCTCCGAATTACAATCCCTACATGGACATCTCAAAAATCCAATCACTTGCACATTGTCTTCTTCTTCAACCATCATTATCTACTTCATGAAAAACATATGATTTAGTTCTTCAAGAAGTCTCTTGTACGGTTCTCATCCAATCATGAGGAATTTAATGGACTTCATCAAAACCCTATTCTTCTTTAATCATCCTTAGATGGATTATACCTCACTTCTTCATTGTTGTAAACCATGTGTCACCATTGACACATGTTATTTGAACATATGATCAATACAATAATCATTTGAATTTCCATTCCTCCATTTCATTGGAGTACTTCTTGATCTACTTCATTTTGATCTTCATTGACAACTATTGACAACAAATACAACCTTATACAAAAAGTGGTTCCAACAAATATAACATGCCAGAAGTAACATACCATTAAATTTACATTATCCCTTCTTCATATTCTTATAAACTAGATAAAGAATTTCTTTTTACCATTTTCTTCACCACCATTATATCATGAATTTTTTACTTCTCCCTTTACTTTGTACTCCATTTCATTAGTAACTTGATTCGTAGCATCTTCTGGTTTGACTCTCATTTAATATGAAACTAGAATACATTTCAGATAATACCAATATAGTTTAAATAGATTTAATTCTTCAAGGGAAGACACCAATGCATCGTACATAAGTGAATGTCATCCCAAGAATTTCTTTACAATATCGATGTCTTTGATTTCCTCTCCACGACCTCAAATTTCTCCCACAACATCAGTAATTGGATTGACTAATGAATCTATATTCTCAATAGGATGAATCTTCGTATTTTTGAACCTATTATGAAAGACATGATGTTTTTACTCCTATACCTTTCTATCTCATTCATAAATATTTTCAACTTTATCCTAGATAGACTTTTTGAAGGTGCAATTCATCATCTTTAGATATATCTGATCATAAAGAGCTGTAGTGATAGCATTATGAGCTTTAGCATCTGTATCAAGAACATTCATTTCTGTATCAGACATAGCAAGAACTATTGGATTAGTAACTTGTATTCCTTGCACAATAGAGATGAGGAATTCCATTCCAAGTAATCATATATGATTTCTCATTCTATTATTCCAATTCTAAAAATTACTTCCATAGAAGAGAGGGATTACCCGAGCATTGGTCGCATTCTGCCTGACAACAAAGGATAGATCAAACACTTGTTACTTATATGCTCTAATAACACTTGTTGGACCCTAAGACATCCTGAGAGGGGAGAAGTGAATCATGATGTCTAATTTTGTCATTTAAAACAATGATCTTTTTCGCACATGTTTTGGGTATCTTTAATCTTTCAAGACTTTTTCAGAACAGAATGAAAACAATCACAAGCAGGGATACCACACAACTCTTTTAAAATGTTCACCACTAAGGGAAACGTCCAAGGAGAATATGCTGATAATGTGTTGGTTGGACAAAAATACACTTATCATCACTAGTTTATGGATTACATGGTTTAGTCACAGTTACTATGTGTTAGGCACACTACATTTACAAAGGTTTAGGGATAGCTCACTACATCCCTCGAATCACATCCCTCGTCTACCCTATCTCACTACCTTGAGAGGGGTAAAACTCATATTAATGACTTGAAGGCCACTTCAATAGATTTGCATTGATGTCTTTGTCTCTGTTCACAATGAGACACTTATTGCATCGAAGTCTCGTATTGATTAAATTAAAAGCACTGAACCACTAAACAAGGTATTCAGAACATGTAATCATCTTACATTGACAATTGCGCGCAACACCAACCCTTTGTGCGTAAAATCTAACTTTTGCGCCCAAGAAATTCATTTCCCGTAAAAAATAATTCAAACAACTACACACATTACATGAAAATTTTAATTTTGAGTGCAATATTAACTTTTAAATGCACCTATAAATTTCCACACAACATTAATTTTTTCTATGCAATATTAACACTTCCACGCAACTCCCTTTTCGTGCAACTTTTATGCGCATGAGATCTCAGATCTCTTCTAATACATCACTTATCCCGGATGAGGGGTTCACCGATTATTTATAGAATTCCCCGACCCCCATGCACAAAACCCCCCATGTCATGCAAAACTCTCATTATTCACGAAAAGGTTTTCTTATAGGATCTTTTTTCTGCGAACAACTCCATATTTTTCATACAACTCATGCCTATGTTATTTTTTGAAGTTCTAAACATCCAATTAGGATTGAAAAAAACACATAGAACATACTCAATTAAATTCATAGAATGGTCGTGGTTCCAACACCAAAAGACAATAATTATATTCAGGATGTAATCAATCACCTAATATAATCATTAAACTTTATTTCCATTATTGATGTTTTTTATCTCAATCTTATATATAGGATATATATTATGGTTGGGGTAAAATTTTATGGAGTATCACATTATATTTTATCAAATAGGGATATGAGTATTACATCAAAGTTAAGATGAATTCATCATTACTATCTAGATACAGGGTCTAGTTTTAAAACATAATATAATCCTTAAATATATTTTCAAACTATGATGACTATTAGAAATTTTAAGAAATGTTGAAAGATTATTATCTATATCTCAATAGTGGTTAAGATAAATATCATCATTTGGTATATTATTCATATAATATTTTTTTCACTCATACAATCAAATGGATCCAGATGAATCCATCGATGGTATGAAGTGTAAAACTACAACATAATGGGATGGAGTTAGGGAAAGAAAAAATATTGTGTCCAAATATAACTATGGTAATTTCATATATGTTTAGAACCACTCAACAACAAATTATAGAAGATATGAGTTGATGGGAATGTAACGCAGATAATTATATTCGAGATTAAGAGTTCGGGTTTGGTGGTAATGTTTTCTAATTATTACCTCCTTAGAAGAATATATTGAGATTTTCAAATAAGGGAATTATGAGACACCCAAAAACACATACGGACACACTAATATTTAATTATATATCATTTACTTCAATGTTATTCATTGTATTAGGGAACTATCTTGCCTCTTGGTTCTTCCCCCCAAATATCTTCGAAATTAAGGATATGTTCAATGAATCTCTATAGAAGATGTACACACCAGATCCATCACATATCCTAAACTCATATTTCATACCAATATATCATTATCTCCTTTATAAAGAAAAACCAATATAGATTTTATATCAAATAGTTAATGATTTAGCGTATAAGACCACTCAACAAGTTAGTGTTTTATGGGGAAACCATAAATTTGATGATGTTATGCGAGAAACCTAGGGATGTGATAAGGCAGAAGAATCCTTTGTTTATTGTATCAAATTTATCTATTTTAGAGAAATAAATTATAATAATAGGGTATTATATAACACCTAGAAATTTTATGATATATTTTTATTTATTGAAAATAAATTTATTTGATAGATTGTTTTTAAAAAATATCACGTAAAAAACCGTGATACAATTTTAAGTAATTATTTAATGTTAAAGTTATTTCAATTATAGTGGGTTTGATGGTCTAAATATGAAAAAATAAATTACGATAGGTATTGTTTTAAAATTTATGAAACGGGTATTTTTTAATCAATTTATATGAAAAGAAAAATAAAAACAATTAATGGTAAATATAGATATTTTTTGGAAAAACTATTTTAATATTAATAATGTTTTTTATCTTTAATAATTACATTAATTTCTATTTATGAGAAATTTAAATTAATTTGTAGATTATATAAAAAATAAAATATTTTAAAATTCATTTAATAGTTTTTACCTTGCAATGGAAAAACAATTTAAAAAAAATGCATTTAGCTAATAATATTATTCATATGTTTACAATCATATTTTTAAAAAAATCATACACATATGGAAATTAAATAATATAAAATATAATATAAATTTAGAATTTTATTTATTAATTTTATTTAATAATATCAACTAAATTTTTCATTATAATAATTCATAATAGTGGTAAATATTTTTCACCTTGGTAAGTGTGCCCCAGTTATTTATGGATAAAAAATGATAAATGGATATAAAAATATATATTAAACCAAACTTGTGTATAATTAATGATATTGGTTTTACCATATTAATTTAATATTTTTTAGAAGGAAACATTTTTCCTTTTTTCATTGATAATGAACATAATATTATTTTCTGAAAAGAATAAATAAAAAATGTCACTCTCTTTATTTAAATATTTTTAATATTATTCAAATGGGATTGTAAGAGGTTTTGTTCATATATAATTGGTTTTTTGAAATAATAATGAATTTAATTTTCATAGAAATTTATTTTCTATTCTTAGTGATGCACTAAATACCACTAATGGTTAGGAAACACAAGAATAATGTTCCTTCCAGTAATAAAAGGATCAAATAAATTATAAAAAAATTAAATGAATTAAATTATATTAATAAATATGTTCCATTATAATTTAAGTAAATATAAAATATTTATGGAGTGTTAAAAAATATATTTCAATTGAATTTATATAGAGATATCATTATTGTAAAACATTATCAATAGTCTCTAAAATGACTTTAGGAACCACATAATAATGAATAAATTTTAAAAAGAATTTTAATTAATAAAATCGTTTAAAAGGAAAATGTAATTTGATACTTTGATTATATCATCAATTTTCATCTTATGTGTCAATTTTTCTTTTATAATAACATTCATGACCCCAAATTAGATAAAACAATTATATCATAGTAAGCATCAAAAGGGTTAATGGGGGGTTAGAACAATGATATAGAGGTTCAAAGAGTTAAAAAACATCGTAATTTTATTCAATTACATTATTTCAACTCGTACTCACCCTATATTATAAATATATAAATTTTTATCCACATTTTCAAAGATATTATTTTATATTTATATATTATTTTAGTAAATTCCAAGGGTCCCCTCCCTTCACTTATAAAAAGAACCCACAAACTCCAACTTATTTATAACTTTTGAGCCTATAAAATTAGACAATACATACCATATTAGTATTCTGCAATCCATCCCCATGCCCTAGAGCATTTTTTATATCCATGATATCATAATCTCAATGTTTTTGGTCTACAATAAATGTATATTTTCAATGAAGTGGTATAAAACAAAACTATGTACTTTTAATTTTATTTATTCTCTATCCTCATTTAAATATCTATTATCTATTCAAAAATAATTAATTTGGTATATTAAATATAATTTTTTTCTTATTATGAGGTATATGCATCATACACCAAAAATAAGTAATTTTTTTCAATTTTTTATCCTTGTTTCATTTTGATGGTTATAATATTGGATTTAATAAATATATATAATAGATCATTGATATTAATATTTTTTTTTTGAATTGGTTTTTTTAATTTTCAATCATTATATCAATTAAAATGTGGAATCTTCACTCATACATATGCATATAATTTTTCCTCCCCAAACTAATATAATACATTTTTCATCACAAGTTTACATGAATAGTAATCAATTTTAATATATTTCAAAAATAGGTCACTCCTTCCATTATTAAAAATCTAAAACATATTATACCATTCTAAATAATAATTCAATATTTTGTAAAAATGGTCTTACAATAAATATGAAGCATGATGAGACTTGAGGTAATGATATTATGTTACACATTATTTTCCCTTAGATATTTTCTATATTGATTCTATAATGATGGAAAATATTTGGATTTTGTATTTTGAACCGGATATATTTTCTTCTTAAATGGTTGTTCCTATAAATATTCTGTATTATTACTATTTTCGTCTCTTTTTTACTCTATTGATCATGAAAATGATTTTAAAGAATATTTGACCTTATATCTTTTTTTCATGATCAAATTTTCCTACCATGCCAATGCTCTTCATAATTGTTGTATGGAATATATTAAATATAAATAAAATTTATTTGAAGGTAAATTTGTATTTACTTTTTCATTAATTTAAAATTTTTTAAAGGAAACCTTTTAATGAATATTCATCTCAACATGTTGTTATTTATTTTTTTCAAAATAATAAATGGAATGTCCTATTTTAACATATTTGACATGAATAGATTTTCCCGAAATTAGGAAAAAAAATTTCATTGATAATTAATTCATATTTTTATGGATATATTTAAATGAAATTAATTTCACAGTATTCCTATAATTTTAAATTATAATCCATAAAAATTAAGAGGTCAATATTTTCACATTTCAAGGAAAATAACAAATGAACATTATAATGTATTTTTTATCTATTTCACCATACAAAAAGTATTTTTATTCATTTATATGATAAATTATAATATTATAACATCTAATTTCTTTATCTATATTGATAGTGATGATGATAATGATTGAAGGATAAATGTTACATGAAACCTTTTTATTTTCTAGGGGATGTGCTCTAATGAAATGATAGATTGAAACCAATTTCCCTCCAAGGGATAAGATATAATGAATTAATTATGGATCTTTTTAAATTTTGGATAATATGTTTTTAATTTTATGTGTTATGTTGGTCTATTATAGAACACCATTGTATTTGGGGAAGACAGATAACTCATGTGATAATTATATTATGGGTGAATTTGATATCATGTCCTAAACATTAAGCGAGGTCTTTGTTCCCTATCCTTAAATTAATATTGGGAATTAGTTTCATAACATTATGTTAATAAATGAACCTAGATTCATGTACAAAATTTAATATGTACCCATAATTTAATTTCCATAACTAAAAAATTAATCCATTAACTATTAAAACATGTTTAGAATGTTATAAGTTTCTATTTTAATCCGACATTAAAATGATAATAATATGTTTTCATTGCTCATGATTTATTATAAATAATTATATAATCTTATTAATTTTTATTTTTTTAAGAAATAAACATATCCCATAACTTTTGATTAATTATATTTAATTGATTATGAATGAAATTTTTGGATATTAATAATTTTATCACACAATTATTATTATTACGTGGTATAATTGATTTATATCTCTTATGTTATCCATTACTGGTTATCTAAACTCACCATTTCTTATGTATCAATTTTCCCTAGGTTATGAATAAAGTATTAATGTAGGAAATTTCTAGGACATTTTATAGGGTGCAATTAATTTTTGGAAGATTTTTAATATGTACTCTGAAATAATAATTTAATATATCTAATATTGGAAGAAAGTAAATCTTTATGGTTAGAGGCTGCGTAGAATTGGTTTGTATAATAAATATTAACCTAAAATGATGTAAACATTATGCATATTATTAATGGAAAACCTAAATATTTTTTATTTAAAAAAATAATTTTCATAGGTAAAATAAGATTAAATTTTTTTTACTCTCAAATAAAACCAAAACCAAATGTAATCATTGGAGTAAATAATTAATATAGAAGGATTGAAAATAAGTTTTTTGAAAACAATAAATATATTTCCAAAATTGTATACTGATATTTCAATTATAAATATAATATTTTTAAAAATAGTATATTAATTCTTTAACTTAAAAATGATATAGTAATCAAATTTATTAATCTATGAAGATATTTATACAGCTTTATAAATTTATAAAAGTGAATGTAATTTCAAAAAATCTATATTTCAAATTATTCATCCAAAATTAAACCTCTTCAAAATATACCAAAATTTCAACCTAAGATATTTTTGATTTAGTAATTTTAGTAATGAATTAATATTAATAAATAATCTATCTAGAATTTTCATATATTAATTGTAATGATTGACAGATAAAACACCTAAAATCACTTATACGAAGAAAATATTTTTATAGAATAAAATTAATTTATTCCAATACCCTTTTCAGTAAAATAATGATTATTGATTTTACTTTATTATTTTATTATCTTTATAATGTAAATATTTCATATTTTTATATTTTAATTCATTTATACATCCCAACCTAATTACTTGATTATAATGATCGTATAATATTATTTATCGGTTCGTTTAAACTGAAGGTTTCAGGCTTTGAACATTATCCCTCATAATATTAAATTTATATAATATACGTTATTGGGGTTTTACCATATCACATACATATAGAAAATATTTCCATGTACTTTTCTTTCATTATGTGTATTTTGTGAAATTTTAATACATTTTTTCTTAATTTATATTTTGTTTCTTCAAATTAAGGAAATAATTGTTTTAAAAATATATAATATGTGTACCTTTAATTAATGAACACTGCTAAATTTATTTCCATATTAGTAATATAATAATTAATTGAAAAATTACACAAAAAACATGGAATAGTTATATTCTATTACTTAATATTTAGTAGTTGTATGAATATATAATTACTTGATTATTTTTAACATAAAAATTGAATATTTTCCCTTTGATTGAGTATTTAAAAAAACCAATTGTGATTTAAATGATGAATCAAAAAGAAGAATTATTATTGGATGAAATAAGAAAATCAATCTCTAATAGTTCATAAATAATGTTAAATCACATGTCTGAAAATAATTAGAATGTGTTAAGATAAAAATAAATATGATGAAACGTTCTTGTTAATAATTAATACACAAAATCCTAAAACCACAAAAATAATAATGATGTAATAGATTTAATACATTAACCATTACATTATAATACCACCTTTTTAAAATTTAATATTTTTTGGTTTATATACTAATTAATAAATCCTCAAAACTAATTAAACCACTTAAATCCTGATTATGTCAAATCCAATCATATGTATAATAATAATGATTCCTAATAATGAATCAAATATAATCCAAATGGAAATGGCATGATATATTATCATTAAAGAAATATTCCTACAATGTTTCATTATAGATGATTCATTCTTTATATTCTTAGTTGATCATTTGATATTCGTGAAAAAAATAATATTTCGTGTAGCACCAGAATCAAATAATGTGTTATTTTATGATCAATGTAATTTCTATCATAACATAAGCGATTCTAAATTCAGATATAGTAGTTGAAGAGTCGTGGAATTTATCTCGTAGCTTATTCATAAATAAATTTACATCATTATTGAGGAATTTTTTTCTATAGTGACCCATATCCTTAGAATTAAAATATAAAAAATTTAAGGGCTCATTATTATTCATGAATTCATGAACCTTACGACATTTATATTCACCCATAACGTAATTAGTCATACCCATCAATGAAGTATTAATTTGTTTTATTACATAATTATTACATGAGGTAATATTCAGAATTCATTATGTTTCATTCATGTCATTTAATTTTACGTGGTAAAATATCATTCAATTATTACCATAATTTCATTCCAAAATATATATCCAGGAGAACTCATTCTCAATATTGATGCAACAAAAAATCATATCATTATATGATGAACACATCTAAGAGACTAGCAACTTTTGAGGAATTTCTTAATCCCATAAAATAAATTTTAAATAATACTATCTAGATTAGTAACCTAAAATAAATAATTACTTTTTAATCATGAAATTGTTTCCTTACACTCAATAACACTTCAATATTAATTTTGTATTAGATTACGTAATTAATTTCCAATATCAGTATATTCCTCATGAAGAATGTATTTTTCAAAAAATATATCCTAAAATTGTTTCCAATAGATTCTATACATCTCCTAATCATGTATTATATTTTTTTATCAATTAACATTATATATAAGAAAATTAATATATACTATACACTACTATAATAATTTTCTCTATTTTATTACTTTTCAGTTATATAAATTTTTTTGAAGGGACATGATGCATTATTAAACTATAAAAAGATAAGTAGGTTCACTGAGGGGTGGTGTTTTTTCTACATAAAGTGGTCCAACATTAATGATTACAGATATGAAGAAATAAGTTTTCCATTTTGGGAATTTTATTTTTTATAACCTGAGAATACATTCTTAATATAGTCATAATTTTATAAGATCCAACAGCCGTTGAGTTGAATTTCTCATAAGGGATGTCTCAATATTGATTGTGAGTAATTAAATTATTTATGATCTTTCCATTAGGATCCATTTATAAAAAATTACATACATTATATTATGATACTAAAATATGAATCGTAGTTTATAAATCTAATTCTAGGGAAATAACAAACATATTTCAAAAATTGATGCATTTGTAATCTTAGAATAATAATCGTAGTATATTTTGGAATATATTAAAATCATATTATTATTATTAAATACCAAATAGTGATTTGTAAAAATAATTTTATTCATCCATATAATATCCCCCTAGAGTGTCTTTGTATGTGTATAGTCTTACACCCACTCATTGAACACCATATGAAGATCGAGTTGATACTCTAGAATCAATTTATAGGTGTTTACACATAGGTGTGTTTGTTCCATAGCTGCAAGAACATTCTAGTTTCTGGAAACGTATGTACCTATTAGAGACCCAAAATTTATACAATTCAAAAAAACAATATGATACTATCATATTTTTAGACTTACCATTAGGCTCTATTATAGGGTTATGTTATCAAATCAATGTTTACCTAAATCTTGTAGCAACAGTTTTTTAAAATTTCCATTCATTCAAAATATAACCGAAAGACTCAAGTGACCTGAATTTGGGGGTTAATTTAATATATTTCCAAAATATACATTTTTTCACATCCTAATGGAATGAAATTTTTATCATTCATTAGATACTCAATGCATAAATAATTATCACATTAAATTTTATAGTTAATAATACTACATTCAATTCTATATGGAATATTAGTATATCATCTAGTATATACATAAAGTAAATAATATATACCTTTATAATGTCCTTGATAATATAAAATAAAATAATGGGTGACATTATATTCCCAGTAGGGGAATGGAATACAACAAAAGGGATTATAGATTAATAAAACATGAATAGTATAAAATAGATAATAAAAAAGTATTCCATAAAATAACATAAAAAGGAAATATATACATGGATGAAATAATAAAAATAATTACATAAATAACAATATATATATGAATAATTATAGTATTTTTATCGAACATAGTCATAAAACTGTAATGTACAAGTTCCTAGATATCAAATAAAAATATTTAAATAATATTCAAAATCAAAAACCTTCATTGTCTCGAGAGACCAAATGATGAATTTGAGAAAATAACATGCCCCACATATCACCAAACATTTAAAATACAATTATCATATAAAATAAATTTATGTTAATTCATAATACAACCAACATTAATATACATATAAAAACATAGGTGTGTAAACTGTTAGTATTACAGAAAACTAATCACTGGGGAAACATGTTCAAAAATTATTAAAGTAATATTTTTAATGGTATCAACATATTATATAAAATATAAATCATATAATTCATTATTTCATTTTTACATAGAAGAAAATATTATAAATGGTCCCTAGGTTATTTCATGATGGGAATTCCATTTTTCTTTTTAAATTCAGATATTTAAAATCTTTGTATTTACAAAAAATTAGGGGGAAGGTATGTTAAAACTAACCTGAATAAATTTAATAGCGGATTGAAGTAATAGAATATTAATTATTGAATGAAAAGTCCTTAGTGATGTAAATGATAAAACAAATATGTCATTCATATCCCCGGTAAAACTACATCATTTTGGAAACGATAAGAATATTCCTTATAATATTATCATAAAAAGTAATACATGTATAAGAATGAATTTAATAAAATAATTTAAGGACAATATGAACAATATTGAATAAGTTTTAATGCATACATTGATGTAGAAAAAAAATCTTGTTTGACTGAACAGATAAACAAAGATTGTTTTTCTTAAAAAACCATATTTTTTTAATTTGAGTAATTTTATTTTTTATATGTAAAAGGAAGTATGTAAATTCATAAATATCCATAGGATTGGAAATCATAAGATGTTTATGATAAAAATATTAAATTAATCATTGAATATAAATTTAAACATAAACAATCTGGAATATATATGGGATTATGAAATGAACTCTTACAGTTGTAGTAATATTTGTATCATAAACACATTAAAAGAAAAAAATTCAAATGAACATTTAATTAAATGTAATATAAATATAATAATTATATAACATATTTAATGGATAATATAATCACTATAAAAAAGAAACATATTGGTAATATTCCATTTTTATGATTGAAGAAAAAGAGAGATGAGAAATCCATAGTGAAAGTCCGAAAATATTAGTAAGCATTATAATCACAAGTAAAATAATTTTAGATTTATTATTATTCAACATAAGAAACATATACATAATAATAATATCATATATTATTCAATTATATCATTAAAAAACATAAATATGTCACGACACCCTCCCTAAATGCCCCTACGGGCCCCAGCATTTTGAAAAGAGATATAGTGACACTTGTGCCCCGAATCACGTGGTACCAAGGTTGGAAACTAGAACCATGGTTATAATAAATACATAAATGGGATTCATTTCCATATAATATAACACACTTGAAAGAGGGAGATAAGATAAACACTTACCATCTCCTCCTCAGACTACAATGTAAACGCTACGCCTAAGTGAACATATGTAATGTCTTAAAATAACTACTAAAACTGCTAGGTAAACTACATGAAAAAAATAAATGCAAATATTGAAGTGAACACTAATCCCAAAAATATCCTAAAATACCGAAAATATATTTGTTACTATCACGATATCCAACCTTCTCCAACTGACCTAAATATAGTTTATATAAACATTGGGTCAGTATAACATTATACTCGGTAAGATCTTCCTCAAAGCCTATCATGTAAAATTAAGGAACTCATGAAAAATCATGGAGAACAAATATTGAATCTAAGTCATCATATAAAAAGATATAGTATGTTCCCAAACCTCAACATGGATACTATCACCATGTATCACAAATATGAGAATATTATATAATAAACAATATAAAGGGTACCCTGCTAACACATCCCCAATGGCTTGCAACTCTACCCCAACATTGTACGTCCTGAGAATCTATCTCCAAAAATGATATTCCAATGATACCTAGTTTATGCACACCAATATGGACCTTAAGAAACTCACCACCACTTCCACATAACAAAAAGTAACCAAATACATTTTAGGATCCAACACAACCCAGATAACATTTATAATTCATCTGGTATTATAACTCAATCTGTCATAGACCATAATCCATGTAAGGTTCCTAAATACAATATTTCCTACACATATAATACATATATTTGTCAATATGAAACTATGTTTAGAATAAATTTGTGTGAAAAAACCAAAATCCATAATAGGCCTCTATACACATATATGTTGAAAACTGACCATCGTGCATACCAGAACATGTAACTACCAATAGAAGATAGTTGGATCCATGGGGGTAGTTATCCATCCATCCTCCCACTAGGATTTTAGAAAAAACACCCCCATGGACCAGAATCCCAAATTTTTTATTTTCCCAAATTGAAATAGTGGATTAGAATATAGAGACACAAAAAATCATATGATATAATATAGAAAACAACCAAAATATTGGTATAACCTAGTCATAATATCAACAGAAGTTAATGTCCCCCAAACTCTATGTTTCCACCACTAAGACTAAATATCCTATATGCACACAACCATTTAAAGAGATAAATTAGGATAATTTAGTACTTTTCATCAGTTACACGTGATATAAATTTATTATTTCTTCATAATTAACAATTAACATCTCCATGTTACTTTACATTAGCATTACCCAAAATATTCAGTCCTACCAAGCATAAGAAAATTGAGTCCAAAACTTTTTGGATTTATAACCCCAACATTGAATCCCAAAAAGCTCCAACTATATAGTTTAAATATTTATTCATATATTAACATCACCACATTATTAATTTCTTTGTATTCTTGGAAAACATTCTCAGATACCGATCCCAAGGGTCTCAACATGACGAGTAGATGAACTACCAGTGGAGTTTCATAATTTAGAGAAGGATTTTTGACTCATACAACAATGAGATTATTAATATTGAAATAATGTTGCATACCCTGCATGCCATTTCTTTCCATAAATGATGAGTAACCAAAACCATCTACCCCATGATGTTGTGAAAGGAAAGATGATAAACGAAGACATGATTGTCATCCAAACTATTGATTCAAACTAGCACCCAAATTTCCTAACAATGGGTATGACCTAAATTAACTCATTCCATCATCTCTAGTGCATTCCCTGAAACCCATATGAATAAAATGTTATATCTATCTGCTCTATGTGTCAATTGATGCCTCAACAACTGGCCCTCCCTACCCCTTATCCATCAACATCCCTCTGGGATCATGCATCCCAAGATCACATCACATCACAAGAAGAGGAAAAAAACATTGAAAACAGGATCTTCAATGTCAAACAAGGAACTCATCATTCAAACACACAATTATCTATAACAAATACAAACAATAGGTAACATGGGTTTTAAAATCATGACGGAATCATATGATCTAAAAAGGAATTATTTTTCTCACACAAACGATCCTTATTCTATCTTAAATTAACCAATTCATTATTACAGTATTAAAATATGGTAAACCTAATAAAAATGAAATTTAAATATATCAATAATTTATTAATTAATTAATTTAGAATTACTTAAATACATTTATCAACAATAATCAACATGCTACATTTTCCTTAACCAATTTAGTTAAAAATACATATCCACATCATTTTTATCATCATCAAATTTCATTAATAACAAGAAGATTCATTAATCATAACACATTATTCGTTTTTCCAATTAATTATCATGTAATTCCATAGTTACATTGTTTATAAATTTCAACATGCAATGTACAAAAAAACAAATAATATACATCACACTATCAAGAAATTCATATGGTAACCCATTATCACTGTATATAAAAACAAAATATAGCCAAGTGATCGATACTAATTCATTAATCCAGTTAAAAAATTTATTAAGTTAATTTTATTGTGATCCATCTGGAAAAATAATGATAACTATAAGATTTAATGAAAAGAAACAAGGAATCAATGAATCCCCTACTTGAAACATTTGTTTTACATTTATAAAATGAGAACAGACGACACAACATATCTCTTATCACCCCTCATGTAATAACTGAATCTATATGTGGATGTATCGACATAACTAACACAACTAAAAAAATAAAAACTTCCTTAGAAACATGGGGAATAAATCTCCATAGCATATAGAGAAGAAACATGTGGGAATAATATCAAACAAGAATAAATCATGAGAATATTCTGTAAAAAACGTCTCTGATCAACAAGGATAACAAAAAATTAAAGAAGGGAAGATTTGAGTTGATCCTTGATGAAAAAGTCCCTCAAATGATAAATAGGGAGCCTCTGGATTACCAGGATTTTAGATAGAGATGTTGCTTCCATAGGGCATTACAACCCAAGTGGATGGAAATGATTTGGAACATACGACGTTGGGGAATTAAAAGACATCTAATTCCCTTTCACATCGTGTAATCCTTAGAATTTTGTTATCTCCAAAGAATATAACTCACCTATTCAAATTATTTATTTTTCGAACCCCAAATCATTAGACATAGTGAAAACCAAATTCATGTCATATATAATCATTTCACACTTTGAAAAAGGTTTACACAATGTCAAATATCTCTAGTTACATCTCATAATCACATTCCCAGTTAAGATACCTCTCAAAAGATAGCATTCTGAAAAATGAAACAAGAAAAATCCGGCTCATAAATCAAGAAATCCTATGTGACCAATAAATGAAAAAAAAAATTAAAATAGATAAGAAAAACATCATACAAATTAGGGTAGTAAGCATGTATATGTGACTAGTGTTCACATGTACTCTTCTCCACACCACTATTCCATCATAATATAGAAACCAAGGGGATAGAATTCTCATTAAACACCTTCTCTTAGCGGTATTAGATCACAACAAGACGGTCTTAAAAGGATTAATAATAAACAACATTATTCTTTCCCCAATCAATGAAGTGAGATTCTTCATGAAGATAAATATGAAGTTTTGATATGTGAATGACATATTGGATATGCATAATCTATTGGGGAATCTATATATGATATGATATAGCTCCAACACGGCCCACCACCTCAAAAATCCCAAAAAACCTATATTCTATACTTGTTATGGTTAGAGAATTGCTGAATCCCCATCCCATGTCTTGAAAAATGGAGAACAAAACGTTCATATAAAAAACACATTAAATATAATAGTACCAATAGTGGAGTGAAAACTATTGTTGTGTGTGAATGGTACCACGAGTAGTTGCTTTAACCATGAACCTCCAAAATCTTGGACACAAGATCCCATCATGCCGTTATGAGTCATGATTTTTCTCCCTATTTGACAATTTATCTATGTATAAAAATTAGTACTATGGAATTAAATATAACAAAAATAATGATGGAAAACTCTTCACACCATGGAGGTATAATGAGGTTCTCGATCAGAAATTATCATCCTCAGGACCTCGTTGAGTCTCACAACACATCAAGATAATGCCTCAAAAAACCTCCACCACCCTCATCCAGTTGAACTCTAGAATGTGGGATGATTTCATCAAATGATTCAATGCCTCCAATATATTTTCATAGTCTCCAAGAAATTAAGTTAAACAAACAACAAATTCCATTAATATGTCCTCCTACTTCCACTGATGAACTTCTAAGAGTTTTAGAAACCCATTATGAAAACAATGCTCAGACATTACCTAATGGAAGACCAAAAATCGAGACACAAACACTAAAAAAACTTGATTAAACCAAGGAATCCAAAACCAACCTATAAAAAAATAATACATCTTTGTTACGTTAGGATGTACTACTAATGGTGAACTATAGGCCTATACAAGAACCATCTAACGCATCACTATGATACTCCCATAAAACAAAACACAGTGTTGTCCATCCAAAGACCAAACATCAGGGTCCTCACCACAAACATATTGGCATCTCATTACCCCCACCTCAAGATCCTCCAATTGGGAAACTTCTACACGCATCACTGGATATGACTATACCATCACCTTAAAAATATAACCTCTACCCCCAAAATTCACTCATATCTATATGAAATGAATAAAGTATTCCAATAATTGTATATTAATCACTTGATTACCTTACTATATTCACCTATCCACCTAAATACAACTCTAGAATCTGGATGGGAACCTCAAGTCCCTTGTACATAAAACAACATACTAAACCCATGATGTATAAAAATATCTCATTCATAATAGTCTTCAATGTTTTCCCATTTCATCACCTCCTTTATTGGTAGTAAATTAACAAATTTAGTGAGGCTATCCAAATTACACAAATCAAATCCTTAATAATATTGCTCTTTGTCAAAGCAATGATGAAATCCTTGTAAATATATTCCCACCTCCATAAAAGAATTGTTAAATGATACAAAAAACATACACCTCTTTTGTGTTCTAACTTAACTTATTGATAGGTGAGACAACACGATACAAAATCTACAACTAATCACCTCATTACCAACATCAAATATAAATTTCTTAAATCATTGTTCAACATTCTGTCCACATGGTTCATAGACTAACATGACCAGTTTCAACATTATATTAACTATTACAACAAGTAAAATCATACAACCAACCTACTACAGAAGATAAAATCTCTTCTTGGAGTCTGAGACAAATTAAACAAGTTCTCTCACCCATTAGGATTTATCCTAAGCACAGTATCTCAGATTTTCCATCTTCTACTATCTAAATCACTCATCAAAATGTGAATAAACATTATTAGAACTCATGAAATCATGTCCAACAACATATTACACTCATATTCTCATCACATAAAACAATGTAAACCAAGGTCACATTTCATCTGATTCCATTAGAGGTTGTGTTTAAAATTTTATACTAAATTCATTGACCACCAAATTCAGTTTCTCAGGATAATATGATATATGAAAATTGATGGCATAAATATAATCAACCCAATGTCCATATTTAATGTTTAGATCTCTATATTTTAAATCTAATTTAGTATAATGTGTTCATAATATATATACATCCACAATCAAAAGCGATTAGGGTTCCACATTTTGAGTGCATTCATAATAGCTACAAACTCATGATCCTCAGTTGTGTTGGGAGAGAGTTCATATGAAGATGATCAGACTCACTATTGTAATCAATAACATGTTTGTGTTCTATTTTGTTGTGATGAAATTTCCAAATAAGAATAAAATAGCACCCTTTGTAAAAGATGATGATTAGACTCTTAATCTTGATTAGACGATTGGATAAAAAAATATTAAAAAATATAGTTATTTTAGAAGATTTTTTCTTGAAAGAAATTATCATTAGACTCACATTATGGCTGATAAAAAAATTCAGATCAAAAATAAGAATTTAATCAGAGACTTCATGGATCCATTGAAAATAAGGCAATGATTTAATGATATTGGATTTCTCATAAATCATATGTAATATATAAAACTTATAATTCGTGAAAAATGAAATAATGTGGGGAGAACATGTTTTCTTAATCATATTTAGGTTTAGATTTTAAATAATAAAACTTTTGGAAGGATGGGTGGTCACAAAACATCTGAATTCATGTTTGGCAATGCTGCATTGATCAAAAAATATTTCAAAGTAATGACGAATTCATGATAAAATAAATATTATGGAGAAGAATAAAAATTTTAATGATATGGATTTCTAGTCTCTATTTAGTTTTGTGACAATCAGGGGATATTTATTTTCTTTGAAGTATAAAAACGTTGATATGAATATGAGAATTGACTGTACCAATTTCCAGTGAGACCAATAATCCCCAATATTAATATCATAAAAAATGATGTTGATGGGAATGATAATTATAAAAGGTACTAGTCCATACGAGGTGGGCTTCCACCGATCATTAGAGAAATTACGACATTGATCATTAGATGAAATGATGGTTGACAAAGATATTTAGAGGAATAAATGTTTTTTAGATGTTTTGGAAAGTAAAAAAAATGAAAATATTTGTATTGTTCTAAACCTATGTGTTGTGGAATTTCAACATCTGACCAATAATATAGCAAAACATTTTTTTTCAAGAAGAAATATTTTATATTTTCAATTGGGTTAATTGAAAATTAATGATCTTATTTCTTTTCTTATCACGATTTTTTGGAGATAAAGAATAAATTTTTTTGTCACATTCATCATATTATTTGCGGTACTGATAGTTGGACAGAAGGTGAATCCAATCCCACATAGTTATGTAGAGATCAATTCAACTGGAATAGGATAATCCTGATAACCTCATTAGATGTAGAGTTATCGGTCTATAGAAAATAAGAATTACTATATAAATATAGTCCAAAAAAATGTTATCAAGAGATACATAAAGGTAGAAGAGTTTAAAGAAAATTCTTATCAAGTAAGATTGATGTTGACGATGAAGTATTTCCCTGGATGGATTGATGTATTTTGAATTTTAAACTATGTTTATGTAAAAATAAAAGCAAATGGATTTTAATGATATATAAAAAATGATTTAGATAATTCATTTCAATGTTTTATAACATTCAGTTGAAAAAGAGCATCATATTTAGATGATTATTTTAAGTTGGTACATTGTAAAATAATGAAAAAAATATTATCTCCATCAAAATAGGGAAATATTAAATTAAATAATAATAATTCTAAATAATTTTTTGATATTTTGATGCAATAGGATGTTATTAGAATATTTGAGAAGGTACGAGAAAAAATAAGAAGAGTTTAGAAGCACTAAATAAGTCAATGAAATATTTAAAATGGAAAGGAAAGTTACGATTCTAGATATTTGGTTGAGTCAAATAATTTTTTAGAATACCACCTAAACCACATATGAAAAAACCATAAATAGGGGGATGTACATTTTACATTTACTAACTCATGTACTTATTTTGAAATAAGAGGGAAGACAGAGTGATTAAATTATATATAGAGATTTTATTCCTTGATAGAACATTTGTAAATTAGACAACCAGATATATGAATAAGATGAATATTGTTACCACCTATTTATTATAACAGACTAGATCATTGATTTGGAAATTGTATAAATACTTATAGAGTGATAAAATGGTAGTTAATATTTGTTTCAATGGGTTTTTATAGGATTTATATTATTATACTGATTAATTGGACTGGTGAATCAGACTGTGTATCATATTGGGCATCATTATTTAGTCTTGGGATGTTCTTACCTATTACTGTGTAAGAAAGTGATGATTTTTTTTCAAGATCGCATATTTAAATGTTAATAAGGTAGTACATTAACATGTTTTGAAACTACTGGTTAATTCATATTAACATGTTACTTAAAATTAATTACAATATTTCATTATACATGAAGTATATGCACTATTGTTTAGAACACAGTGCAGCATGAGTTTATAGTTATATCCTACTTATTTTATACATAGAAAAATATTACATTCTAGTATATTTTGTGTAATAAATTTTTATTATGACCATAAAAAATACATAAATATTTTAATTGAGTATTTAATTTTGTAAATTCTTATGTTCATATGTATGTGACGTTTTGTTTCCTACATGAATGAAATTTTTTTTGACCTAAGTCAATTTTTTATTCGAAGAAATAAAAATTAATTAAAATAGATATTGTTGACTCACCCTCTCTTTATCAATGTGATAATTAGATCCTGGAATTGAACCTTCAAGTGTATTCATAGCCAATATTCCCTTCATTTGATCTTTTGTGAAATTTTTTAAGAAGAAGTTGTGATAGAGAATTTGAATTATGTGAAGAGTAAAGGGATTCCGGTCTATGATGATATGAAATATCATATATGGAAGGATAGAATGTTGCATTATCTTTTGTCTATTGGGTATGATATTCTTTCTACTGGAATAGATGTATTTACTAAAAATTGATGAAAATTTTCATCTAACTTCTATTGATAAGAATAATCTCAAGAATTGAAGAAGAGAAAAGAATGACTTACTCTTATCACATTCTAAATGTGATTTGTTAAGTGTAAATTGTTTTTATACTTCTATATTTATCATTGGTAACATAAAGAACATTTATAAAGTAAATACATAGGTGAATAATGCAATGTTACAAATTTAAAATTAAAACTATGAATATCTCAAGATGGGTGATTTGAATATGTTGGTGAATTCATCATCATGATGAATTTCATTTTCATCACTATTTTATATTATGGTGAATGTTCATTAGATTCCACTATTAATGAATATATCATTTAAATTATTCCTTATAAGTTTGATGCCAATATTTTTCCATTGGATTTTGGAGATCCTAAAACATTATCTTTTGATTATTTTCATAGTACTCTTATTACTTATGAAATGATTTAGAGTAAATTTATAATGGAATAATAGAATTCTGTATAGAATGTTCCTTCTTGTTTTCCATGAAAAGAACAATCTAGAATGTTATTGAACTAAAATATATTGCTCCATTGGATCCCTAGAATGATGTATGTAAAATTATTTATGAACTTTTATACTTTTTTTAATTGTAAAAATAGGTATGGGTAAATATATGGGAAAAATGTAATTAAAATTTTTGAATATGGATTGATAGGTAACTTTGTTGCTAATATTTCTTGTAGAATGAATGGATTTGATATTGATGAATAGGAAATAAGGTATATAATATCATCGAAGAAACACGTTAATAAGTCAAAATAATATTCCAAAGGGAATGATAATAAATTATTCAAATCCAAAAGGATATGTTTCTTATCTACATTTGATGAAGATGAAGAAATTTAAAATTATTCAAAAATATATATATATTAATCTTGAGAGAATACATTTATTGAAATATCTAACAATAATAAGATTATAAGTAGTAGTTTTGAATATTATTACACTAAATTAATATTACACCTAAATGGATAATTGAAAAAATGACTTATAATAATTATAAGAATTGATAAGGAAAGAAGGAATTTGAAAAATTAAATTTCTTATAAAAAAAATAATTATTTATTTCATGATGATGAATATATGCTACTTAAATATATTAATGAGTTGAATAATGATGTTGGGAAAGAACATGCTTTTAATGAACATTTGGAAATAAAGTTGAAATTTAATTAATAAGAGTTGTAACTTTTCCAATAAAGAACTTCTAAACATATTTATATTTTTATAAGATTCAATAATTCAATCTATGATTTGGTGAATGTTATGTATTGGTTAAAACTGATTAGGATAAAAATTTACCATCTATTCTTGTGGAGAAATGTGAATTGGTTTTCGCGAAGAAAAATGATGGGAATGTTATCTATGTATCCAAAACCAAAAAATTCAGGAACTCATAAGTTTCTAAAAAACATGATTCTAGACATGTTTTGTTTAATTATTGCTTTAATGTGGTTTAATGAAAAAATGTGTAGAAAAACATGACTCTGATTGATATCATAAATTTTGGTGGTCAAAAATGTTCGTATAAAAAAGATAAGACGGTTGATGAGAAAATTCTCAATACTCTAGATAGTATGAATGTTATGGAGGAAAATATTATATTTATAAATAATTTTGTACTATTTTATATATATACCAATGGAAAATATGTTTTGGAAATTTCAAAATCTTATTAATAATCTAAAAATTAGAAATAGACAAGTTTACGGCAGGGGAGGGGGTGATCATATCAATAGAAGAAATTTTAGAAGGAGTTTTTGAATAAAATGGATATGATTAATGTGAAAACTGAAAATTATTTCCAAAATTTTGAAACTAATTATGAATAATGTGAATAACTTGAAAACCGTGAAAAAGTTTTTATTATTTTGTTATTATAACCACAAATGTTTTTTAACAACTTTCCAATGATGGATGTCAATTAAGAAAAAAGGTATGAAAATGACTTTTTGTAGAAAAATATATGAATGCTACAAACAGGGAATGGCCTTGGATTCTTTATAGTGGCCATTCCTCTGGTATTGTAGGAGATTTCATGTTGTTGAAGAATGTGACCGATTTCAAAGAGGGAATAATGACATTTAGGAATGAGGAATCTCTCAGAATCAATGTTATTTGATCGACCACCATTGGTGATGAAATGTATAAATTCAATATGGTTATGTTTGTTTATGTCCAATACTACAACCTTCTATGTGTTTTACAACTTTATGATATGGGTAATTTGTTTTATAGACATTCTAGTTATTTTGGGAAAAGTGGAAAATGATAAAATAGTTATAAGATTCCAATGTAAAAAAAGAATCTTTTTTCATGTTGGTGAACAAAAAGAACATTTTACATAAAATTTATTGATGTTGCATGATTTTTTAGAAGGGAAAGATACCAAACTATATGCATAAAATATTTGATATATGTAAAACAATGACCCTATAACATATTTTTTGTGATATTTTTGGACCACTAAGAAAAAAAATAAAATCATAGATAAAAGTACCTTATTACAATCAAAAATGACCTTTCTCGCATTTCTTGTGTTATATATATGAAACCAAGGTAATATTCTTTTTATATGATTAAATTTTTCAGTAGGAGATGTATGGAGGAATGTGAGTATTCTGTTAAGATTGTGAGAACATACAATGGTGTAAAATAAAAAAAATGAAGTGTGTGAAAGCTATCTTAAGAAAAAATAAATTATTACTCAGTTCATTACATCGTAAACTATTCAATTGTATTTTCTTACAAAAAAATGTATTTTTTTTGAAATGGATTAGAAAATATTACTTGATCATGGAATATCTAATTTCATTTGGAAGCAAGCCATCAGGACTACTTTGTATATTTAAAATCATTTTTTCTATATCCCATGTTCAGATATGATTCCATATGAAATTTTTAATGATATTTATCCATCTATGAAATAATTTAGTGTTTTAGGTAGTACATGTATTATAAAAAGGTGGAAACAATGGAACGATTAGGTAGAGTGGTGAAGATTGAATTTTCAATTTTATGATCTAGAAGGATAAGGATATAGATGTTTCCAAAATGTTTCAAAGAAATTAGTTAACTCTATTGATGTACATGATATTAAAAATTACAAGGAAGATAAATATACTGTTTTAGATAAAACAGATGAATATATATGAAATTGTTTTATTGAGAATTCTATTAAGGACTCTCACAATGGTAATTATACTCATGATGTAAAATTAATCTCAGATAATTCTAATGATATGGAAGAAACTAGAATATATCATCCTAGTCTATGGAAGTCAGTGGAATCTTAAAAACTAAATGGTGATCATCATGAAACGGTTCAAATAGGATGAACATCAAAAAATATAACATAATAATCATTTAATTCCAATGTTTAGCTAAAATAAATGAATGAATCATTTAAAGATCTATAATTGGTTCACACCATGAATGAATAGATGGACCAGTATGAAAATAATGATACTGGAAACTCATACCTAATCAAAAAGGAAAAAATGATATCGGTACATAGTGGGTTTTCTAGAACAATCAGAATGAAGAAGGTGAAGTACTAAGAAATAAATAAAGATTATTTTGAAAATTTTACTAACAAAATATAGGTATTTATTTTTATGATACATTTATATTGGTGGAAAGGTTATAAACAATCAATATTTTTCATTCTATTGTCTCACGATGAAGTTACAAATTATTTTACATTGATTAAAATTCATAATCTTTCAATGGTGGACACTATTAAAAAGTAAATATAAATAAACCATGTTTATTTTTTTCATAAATTTATGAATGTTATATGACTATATTGAAGAAATACATGTATGTTCTATAAATAAAAACCAATGGAATTCTATTCCAAATTAAATAATTTCTTAAGTAATATTAGTTTTTATAATGGTAGAGCTTATAGTAATAATTACATCAATCATTGTTATGAGTTTCCATAATTTCAATTTTTTATTGTGATAAAATTATATTTTTAGAGAATAACGATATATATTTTTAATGGTTTTCTAAATAGATGAAAACATTGTTTGGAATATGCATGTTGGATTAAATGATATGAAATCATTGGCTAAAAATACCAAAAAATAATAAACATATATTTTTTTTCATGAAATGTATGCTATAGAACATCTAATTATGTTCAACGGAGAATATTAAAAATAAGTTTACACACCGATTTTAGTGGGAACCATGTTGACTAAATATGGAGAAGGCAAGAAAGTTGATCCAATATAATTTAGAAAGATTATTTGGATGATTTTTATACATGACTACATCAAGACTCGGCATTGTTTATATTGTTAATTTATGTTAAGGATTTAATTTCATGCCAAAAATGTCACATTTATTGGCTAAAAAAATAATTATTAGACATATTAATGGAACAAAAAATTTAGAATCATGTAATATTTCAGAAAATGTTTTGAAATATTTGGGTATTCAGATATCGATTTTTAGAAAACATTATTGATAAAATATACACATATGGAGGAGTTATCAATCTGGGGAATATTTTTTTTAATTTGTATACATGGAGATAAAATATAGTAACTCTATTCATGGTTGATGGTGATTATGTTTCTTTTACTAATTTTTTTTCCAAATCATGTGGATTATGACTCGGTTGGAATACATACATGTAAATATAAAGTTACCCTTTCTCTTTGGTTGTGATAAAAAATGATCCATCAACCCTACCAAAAATCTAGTAAAATATTATCATATATTACTTATAGACATCAAAACACACATTATCATAGTTCATGTTGTCATAAATGAATTATTTTTTTGTATGTTCGTACAGTGGGACAATTAGCTGTCATTTTCCCAAAACCATTAATGAAGGATTTTTTTTATTAACAGATGTTGAAAATGGGTGTACAACCTCTTTCTCATCAATTTTGTGGTATTTTATATGGTCACGTATATCTAATTGGATCTTTTTGTTAAGGAGTATTATATATTCATAATTACTTCCATTACTATTTGTTATATCATTTATGGAAGTATGTAAAAAAGGGGATTTGTGGGTAAGATTTGAATCCATCACGTTATTTGGTGAAATTTTCTAACAGTTTTTTGTAGTAGTTGATTGAAACATTAGTTTACAAGAAAATGGATTATGAAAATAAAGATGTGAAGAAATATTTTATGAAAAGATGCGAAATTCTCATTAGTTACACATTTTGAACAACCTAGTTTTTCTATCAATGATTCATGTTTTCTGTAATGTGTTATCTAATGTAGTCAAATTATTTTTATTATGTGATCCATTTCATGAGATTTATATGTTTAGTTATTTTCTAACCATGGTTGAAAACAAAATAGAAAAGGGATATTATTGGGAACTATATTATTCAAAGATGATCAGACTCACTACTATAATCAGTAATACATTTATGATACCTCTTATTTTCATGGAAATGTCAATGAAGAATAAGTCATCTTTTTTGCCAAATTTTCTGATCATATTGACAATATTAATCATGAGATGATATGAAAATATGTTAATAATGTCCAATGGTCTGAGAATAATGTTTTCGGAAGAAAAGGATCACCATAATCACCCTATGTATGAGAATTAATACTTGATCATACAGAAGAAGTTAATTAGTGTCTTCTTGGATTCTATGAAACTCATATGATTAATTTATAAACATGGAGTTCAAATAAATCATATGTGATCTATAAATAACTTTATGTAGTTACTATGAAATAAGTGGGATAAAGGTTATAACACTCATATGGAGGTTCGAATTTAAAGTAAATAATTAACTTGATGGATGGGAATTAGAAATACTTACCAATATATGTAAGATAATGATTTCTCAATCACAATATTTATTAAATAATTGAAAGTTTCAGATACAAGCTATTGTTTTTGGAAGAATAACTTTTTTTCAATACCAGGCATTCTGGTCTCTATTCAATGGTGTAATGATCATCTGAAAACCAATCTTTTAAAAAATATGAAGGTTGATCAAAATGGAAGAAGTAAAAGATGCTAGTTTTCATTCATACCAACAAGCCACAAGATTCAAGTATTCAGAATAGTTAGTTGATGTGAATCATAATAAGAAAAGGTACTCGACCGTCAAATATGGTGTTTCATCGAACATTGTAATAGTTATGAAACCAAAATTCAGTCCTTGTTATGGTTTCAAATGTTAATCTGAGGCATAATTGTTTGTTTGGATGTTGATGGTTCCATTGAAAAATAATATAATTAGACTTTGTTGATAAAATGATTGTAGGAACTCATAATATCCATCAATAATGTAGTTAACCACTCTCATCCTGTTGAATTATTGGTTTTTTGTTGGGTAAAAATACATGGAATGATTTTATTTTTTAAATTTTTAAGTGGGCCATGCGAGAAAGAAGAACTGTGTGTATCACATTCATAGGTTTATATGTGGTACCAATTATCGAACTAGTGGTGACACCAACCCAACTGATTTATGCATAATCCTATTAATTTGGAATAGGATGACATTGATAACATCATTAGATGTAGTGTTATCTGACTATGGAAAATTAGAAATGAATAACTACATGAAACAAGTTATAAATGTATTGTCAATGGAAGCATGAAGGTTGATGATTTTAGAGAAAATGTTTATCAAAGAAGATTAAATCATATATTAATGTATTATCAAGGAAGTTCTAACATATTTAGAAGTTGAAAATAGGTTTATGGAAAATGAAAAACAATTAATATATAATGGAGTATGTTTTTTTGATAGAATGATTTCAGTGTTTATAGTTATTAGTTGGAATAAAGAATCAGATTGAAAAAATATTTTATCAACTGGTGTAAATGAAAATAATGATGAATCTAATGTCATTATCATAACAGAAAAATCAAAATATTCAATCATAATTAGATTGAATAATGATTATATATTTTGGAGCAATATGATGTGTTTAGAAGATTACAGATGTTTCAAGAAGAATCAATAAGAGTTTAGGATCAGCGATGATTTAATATATACATTCCAAAGGCAAGAAAAATTTATGAATCAAGAAATTTGGTTGAGTGAAAAATTTCATCAGAATCTGACCTAAATCACATTAGCAACATCAATAAATAGATTAAAATATACTGTAGTTTTATTGAAACATGTACTCTTCATGAATGAAAAGAGAAGGTGGAGTAGAAAATGTTTTTCGAGAGATGGATTTTCCAAATTGAAAATTCATGTAAATGTTTCCTAGAAAGAAAAAGAAGAGGAATAACATATTTTGATGATTATTATATTAGTCTAGATCATCTTACTAGAAATGAAAACAAGATTTCAGGATTGAGAGAAAGGCAGTTATAGTTTTTTTAATTGTATTTTGGAAGAGTTATATTATCAAAATAAGCAATTGGACTGGAAAATCAAACTGGGTTATTATTAAGGGTTCCAAGGATTTTCTTACCTTCTACTGGAATGAAATTTTAAGAATAATATTTATGATCATATTTTTGACACATTAAAATGTAGCACAGTAACAATTATTGAAGGAACTGGTGAATGTTTCATAAAATTTTAGAAAAACTTGTACTATACAATTTAATGATACATGACGAAAATGCATTGTTTCATTGTAAATATTGGTACACAAGTATAATGGTATATCCTACATGTATAATCCACACTGATGGATTTTTCTTGAGTGCATAGTGTGGTATTAGATGGTTTCGAAACCATACCATAGAAGTAGATACTATTAATAATTATTGAAGCTTGTAAATTATTTTTTTCTTATGGATGTGTGATTGTTATGATTCCATCAATCTAATTAATATTTAATAGGAGTTTATAGTTGTTTCAATTAAATTAAATGTAAAATATATATATATATTATGTATTCGCCGAATCATCTTTTAGTGATAGTTATATTTCTTCCCCACATTCGGTTAGGGTAGTTTTTATCATGAGGGCATAACTAGTTTGATTCATAAGCCACTACATGTTTCCCATTAAACATGAAACATATCAAACCCATACTAAATACATTGAAGACAACATCATAACCAGAGATTTGTTCTGAAATAATCAAAAAATTTGTTGAATTCAACCTCATTTTAATCTCCTCCAATGAAATCGTAACCTTTTCATTCTGTTTCAACATTACACCCTTACGTGTTATAAATGTCATCAATGATGTGAGCATGGAAATGTCCCGAGAAAAATTCCTATCACAACCTACTGAAACTAAGAAATGTTGGATATAAAACATTTTTTTTCAACTCTTAATCCATCTCTACCTACACTTTTCAGGATTAATTATGATTCCCCCTAGGATATCACATCCCCCAAAGACACACATCTCATATCCAAAATTTACACCTTGAGACGATGTTCCTTTAAGATTTGAATAATTATATACAAATTTTCTATATTATCCTCCATTTAATTGTATTACAACAAGATGTTATCTATGAAAACAATAATAAAAGAGACCATGAATCGATGAATGATTAGGTTCATCAAATCCATCAATACTGTAAGATTTTTTGTGATTCGAAATGGAATTACCAAAAGGTCAAAAGTTCAATTTCTACTATAAAATGATGTACTAGTTAAATCCCCTTGTTGTATTATCAACAGTGGTACCCAAAATGAATGTAGTTCATAGACCCCATACAAGACCCTCTAATCCAATCCAAGAGATCATTTAATTCTAGGTGAAGGATACTTGTTCATAATGGTCACCCAATTCATCATACAATAGTCAACAAAAATTATAAGGCTCATGTCATACTTCATATAAATGAGTATGGGTTAATCCCATTGTGGAATTATTGGATAAATAAATCCTTTACCCACTATCCCCTTAAGTATGAGTTTATGTTTTACTCACAAAGTAGGTTCCATTCGATAGGATGGTATATTATTGGAAATCATTCCAGATAACATGTCAATAGTAAAATCATCCACTCTCTCTGGTGGGAAGCCAAAAAAATTATGAAAAAAGATATATATTTATGAACAAACAATATAAGGAATATGAATACCCATGAAAATGTCAACGACATAAACAAACATTGATGAATATTGGTAGTAGATTTAGATTTCATAAGGAATAGACATCACTTCCCATCCTAATATAGAATCCCACTCACCCTGGGAAACATGAGTGACCCAATTTGTGCATAAGAAATATACCTGGCTGCGTTAAATGATTATCATGGACATTATGTTAATCGTCTAATTCATTTTTATTAACAAGACAATAATGTTATTATCCAGTATTTGGAAGTCACAAAATCCCTCAATGTCGCATGTAACAACTGGACATGTGAGGATTTTGAATACTTGTTCAATTATATTTACAATAGGAAACAAAATTTCCATTAAGAATGAAAAAATCTACAAACACAAACTCAACACATCAACAAACATAGATGATAATAATGAATTTCTATAAGATGTATCTAAAAATATAGAACTGTAAAAGAAGAAAAAAGAACCATTGCTCTAATAGTATTTATCTAAACTATATAATCCTATGGTGCACAATCTCCTCCATTAATAGATATTGGAATAGCTAAATGGACACCCTCATGGCCTGAAAAAGAGGCCCACCCCTGGAAGCATCAACATCAAACTGTGACCCCTTAATTAAAGTGGATCCCTCCTAATATCATTGGGGAATCATATCATATAAATGATTAATATAGAAATATTTACCATAATGATGAAAATTCCTTGGATAATCTATGTAATGATTCCAATTATAATCATGCATCCCACATTTGTATGAAATTTATATATTTTTTTATTAGAGTACCCTAGAACCGGTCCTACTAACATCTAACTAATGTTTTCATTATTTTCATCCATGAAAAATCACCCAATCTACCCACCACAATTAATAAATCTATTTCTAAATCTATCCTTACATCTTTGTTTTCATTATCTAAAATAGAGTTATCTACTACCTTTATAATGTCCATATGAAAAAAAGAACATTTATTGACCGAACACCAACTGTTAGCCCCATATTGAACCTTTAATCCTTATGGTAATAAATGGTGACTAATTAGTAACTAAAAGTGGACAATATTAATACCTAATATAATTATATTAATTTTTCTAAAGTCCATAAACATTGTTTTAGTTCTTACATAAATAGAACTTCATTTCTCATCTTAAATGCAATTAATGTTTAAAATGAAAATTTGGGCCCAATAATTTATCTTTTTTTGGATTGAATTATATTCATTTTATGAATTTTATATTTGGTATATGACTCAAAACATTATTTGGAACATTTTATCTTTTAGGCTCGATGGATGAATCTCAAGGGAAGATGGAGATTTTGGGGATGAATGCAGAGCTTTTCTGGAGAAAGCATAATGGGCCCAAGGCCAATCAAAAAAATGTGGGGCCCAAAAACCATGCCCAATGAAGCTCAAATTTTTAAATTAGAAAGATAATGATATGAGAATCATTTTATTAAAATGTGGACAGAGCTAACTCTGATGTTTTAATGGTGATATATGGATATGATGTTTACATTTAAATGGTTGGCCCGACAAAAACGAACATAATGTCATCCCATCATTTTGATCATAAAATCCAAACAGCTATGCCAAAGTTATTTAAAATTTTACAGATACTATAAGACACATAGAAGAATATATATGTCTTCTATGACCATTGATGATTCGGCCATATTTAATGTCAAATTCGAATCTCAAAATGGTGGATAAATCTGGATAGTTTTCCGGGTCAACTTCGAAACGTCAATTTCCTTTTGATTATTCACCCTCCTTTTGACTCTCATAATTTTTGGGGATGCATTTATTGTGGGGGGTGGACCTAACGCTCCAAATATGACTATATAACGATATGGTGGTGAAGGGAATAATCATCTGATATTTTTCTTTCAATTGTAATTTTCAGCTTTCATTTTGAAATCGTATCGTCAATTTTTCCCATGTAAGTTCTTCATTCACGTTGAGTATCATAATAAAAGTTTCTCTTCTTATTTAATATTTCGTTTCCTTTTCTTAACACGTTGATATATTTGAATCTAGGTGTGAATTTATTCACACCAACACTTGTGAATTTCTCACACAACTGTGGAGTGTTCATTTTTATTAATGTTTTTCTTCTTCAATTCCACTTCTTTAAGTCGACTTCTCACTTCCATTGATATAATAACATCTATAGAGGGCTAAAAATTTATGGTTTTGTCCTAGATATGTGCATGAGATGTATTGGATGTTATTTCAAATACTTTAATTTTTATATCTGTTTTTTATTTTATGATCTCCATTCGATGAGTTATATTCTTCTTCATCTTTGCCAAGTTTAACAATCACACATTTTCAGTGCTAGTACGATCTATTTACATTGAGTTCTCAGTAAAGTGATCCTCAATGTGAATTGGTAATTGGGCATATAATTTTGTAGGGATTAAATTGGTGAATGATTTGGGAGAATTATCTCATTGTTTGGATACGTCTTCAATTAATGACATGAAATTTTTAAGAAAAGAAATCCATCCAATCCACCAAAAGAAACAACCTAGGTTCAACCCATATTAATTAATTGTTTTAGATAAAGTTAATTTGTTTTTTTAATTGTTATTTAAATTAAATAACTAGTTATCCAATCAATTCAAACCCAAGTTGGCCACTTCACAGCCAAACCTCCATAAAATGTGTGTTTCTAAAGGTTACTTCTACGGTCCCTATGGATTCGACCCAAATAAGTAGCTTAGACCATCGTCTTCTTTTCTCACACCAAATTCTCTATTCTCACAATAATTTCTCTTCTCTTTTCCCCTTTCTATTTCTATGTGTCCAAAAAAAATCCCAAAATCAATTTTCAATCAATTCCAATGGATTATCCTCCAAAATACCCCTTCATAAACCAATGTTGTAATCAAGTCGGAAATCAATATTGGGAAACACTAAACATATGGAATTTCATTGACCAAACCATAATTGAATACACCGCACTAGATGAGATGTGCAATAAATGGGTTTCCAAATGTTTAAAAGATCAAATTCCATACCTATCAAGAATGATTGAAAAGATAAATAATGAGGAAGTCCATGATGTACATACATATATCAAACCTAATCCTGAAAAATGCTTGAAAAATTTTGTGAACAAATGGATAAAATGAATTCATAGGTTTCATCTTTCATATTAGAATTACAAAGATTTAAGACTTTTGAGGAGCCCATTCCAACTCAAGATGTCCTTTCATCATCATTGATAGATGAATCTATTATCCCAAAAACCTCTCATGAATTGAAAAAATAACTAACCTTTGGATATGGGATAACTGAAGAAGATCAAGGAAATGTTGAAGGGTATTTAAATAAGGTGGAAATTAATATTTTGGAATCAAAAGGGGAAAATTTGTCTTCATGGATTGAGTGTTCAGAATATTGATCCAATAACTTTTTTTAGAATCACTGATCATTGAACCATTGGGATATAAAACAAATAGTGAGTCTATACCCACTCATGAAATTCAAATGGAAAATTTTAGGGATGAATCATATTTTCAAAATGAACAAATTCTTTTAAAATGTTTTGTAAAAGAAACAAATTTGGATTCAAATTTCCATTCATCTTTGGGAAAATTCAAGGAAACTGAACTCAAAATAATAATCCTCCCTTCCCCACTTAGGAATAACACTATTTATGAAAACCTAGACCATTTAATTATCATCCATTTTCTTCAAGAATCTAACAAAGTAGTAATGAACCTTGAAATCATAGGAAATACTCCCAATGAAACTCAATCAACCATTACTAGACTTCCATAGACTTTCACACTCATTGTTAAGCATGGGATTTTACAGAGAAAAAATTCTAAAAAAAGACACAATCTAAATCTTCTTGAGGTGGAGAACGATGGGTTCATTATAATTTTGAATGTTGGATTGGATAAGTTGGGGGATTCAAGTCGAGCTAATGACGTTAAAAAAAAGCGATGAATGGGAGGTAACCCATTGTTTTCATGTTTCTAATCATTATGAATCATTTTTTTTTTCATATAATAAATTACCATAGACTGTTGACCTGTTCTTCTTTTATGAGTAAGGATGGGTATGAATGGGTATCACCATAATCATCTGTGTCATGTGGCGTGATCTATGAGTAATACCTTAAAAAAATTAAAAAGAAAGCAATGTATCATAAGTTTATTTTGTTTTGTTTATTTTTATGTTTTTATAGGTTATAAAAAGGACATGTCGTAAGTTATAATGAAAATCCATTCACCCCCATCCAAGTCGTTGAGACTCAAATCTAGGATTGAAGGGAGACTGTGGCATGCGCTATCATCATCAACTACCAGGTGATTTTATTCCATGATTAATATTTTAAATTTTCTCTTTGAACAAATCTCCCATACCCCCTTCTATGTTTTTGTGAAACACTGGGGACAGTGTTATTCTATGTTGGGGGGAGATGAAATAAAAAATGTATTTTAATAAGAAAGTGAATGGAAAGAAAAATTCCATTAACACTGAACATGATAACACACATTTCAATCTTTGAAATTGGATATCAAATAATTGTACATGCCTTCATTCTTATTTTAAGTAAAGATTATGTTCATTAGCATAGTTTTGGGAAAGTTTGGTTATCCGATGTGATTTTTCAAGGTTTACATTTTCATCCTCTTAATAAAAATTCCACAATTCATGTCTACTGTATTGTGGGTGTAAATTTTAGTTCTGGGGTCCTTAAATTATAGCATATAGTTCTGGGGTCACATTTATATTTATTTTAGTATAAAAAAACAAAAACACAAAACAAAATCAAAAAAAATTGAAAAAAATAAGACCATATAGAGCAATTTTTTGTTCAAATGCGTGGTGTCCGGAGCTTAGGGATTGTGACTCCATAGTTGTCTTTCCCAGATTTAGTCTTTATATCTCTTTTGTAGAGCATATAATTGACAATATGTGTGGTGTCTGACACTTGGGGACCGTGACTCCATAGTTTTATTTCCCAGAGTTATTCTTTTTATATCAATTGTGGTTAAAAAAAGAAAATAAAAACAAATTGGATACTAAAATTATGTTTTAATGTGATTCCTACCTAGATCTTCTATTTTATCCCCTTGAACAATAATATAGTCCCCATATCTTTTGTGATTCACAACACTTTATCATGCTTAATTGGAATTGGATGAAATGTGGAGATAAATTTGAATAAAGGAATGGGCTTGAGCTTGTGATTTGCTTATAGACCTAGCTTGTTTTAAATGATTTTGATGGGTTTTATAATTTTTTTTGTATGAGGTCTTTGGGTGAGAAATGTGTATTAAAATGTTTTTGGAAAAGGGGATTCAAATTTCATATTTGTAATATATTATTCTCAGGACTAGAAAAAATCAATTAGGGGGGTGTGATTAGTCACTAAAAGAGGATAATATTCATTGTTAATATCTTTATATTAATTTTTCCAAAGTCCATAAACATTTTTTTTAGTGAATTATATAAATAGAACATAATTTCTCATCTTAAATGAAATTAATGTTTAAAATGAAAATTTGGGCCCAATAATTTATCTGTTTGTGGATTGCATTATATTTATTTTATGAATTTGATATTTTGGTATATGATTCAAAAATTTATTTATAACATTTTATCTTTTGGGTCAGATGGATTAATCTCAAGGGAAGATGAAGATTTTTGGGGATGAATGCAGAGCTTTTCTGGAGAAAGCATAATGGGCCCAGGGCCCATTAAACAAATGTGGGACCCAAAAACCAAGCCCAATTAAGCTCAAATTTTTACAGTAGAAATAGAAAAATATGAGAATCATTTTATTCAGCTGTGGACAGAGCTAACTTCAAAGATTTAATGGAGATATATGGATATGAAGTTTACATTTAAATGATGGGCCCGACATAAATACACATAAAGTTGTCCCTCCATTTCAATCATAACATCGAAACAGCTATGTCAAAGTTCCTAAAATATTTAAATTTACTAGACGACACATGGATGAATATATACTTCTTCTACAACCACTGATGATTCAGCCATATTTAATTTGAAATTCGAATGTCAATATGGTGGAAGAATCTGGACAGTTTTCTGAGTCAAATTTGAAACGTCAATTTCCTTTTGATTATTCACCCTCTTTTTGACTCTCTTAATTTTTGGGGGGTTAATTGATTGTGGGGGTGGACCTAAGGCTCTTAATATTCCTATATAAGGAGATTGTGGTTAATGGAATAATCATATGATATTTTCCTTTCAATTGTAATTTCGTTCTTTCATTTTGTAATCGTATCGTCAATTTTTCCCATGTAAGTTCTTCTTTCACGTTGAGTATCATAATAAATGTTTTTATTCTTATTTAATATATCTTTTCATTTTCATAACACATTGATATCGTTGAATCAAGGTGTGAATTTATTCACACCAACACTTGTGAATTTCTCACACAACAGTGGAGTGTTCATTTTTATTAATGTTTTTCTTCTTCAATTCCACTTCTTTATGTCGACTTCTCGCTTCCATTGATATAATAACATCTATGGAGGGATAAAAATTTATGGTTTGTTCCTAGATAAGTGCATGAGATGGATTGGATGTTATTTCATGTAGTTTAATTTTTAAATCTGTTTGTTATCTTAAGATTTCCATTTGATGAGTTATGTTCTTCTTCATCTTTACCAAGTCCAATGATGACACATTTTGAGTGCTAGTACGATCAATTTACTTTGAGTGATCAGTAAAGTGATCCTGAAAGTTAATTAGTGATTGGCCTTGGAATTGTGTAGGGATTAAATTGGTGAATGATTTGGGAGAATTATATCATTTTTTGATACATCTTCAATTAATGACATGAAATTTTTAAGAAAATAAATGCATCCAATCGACCAAAAGCAACAAACTTGGATCAACCCATATTAATTAATTGTTTTATATCAAGTTAATTAGTTTTTTAAATGTTATTTAAAATAAATTATTAGTTATCCAATCAATTCAAACCCTAGTTGGTCACTTCACAGACCAACCTCCATAAAACGTGTGAATCTAAAAGGTTACTTCTTTGGTCCCTGTGGATTCAACCCCTATATGTACTTCAACGACTGGTTATACCCGTAGGGTAAATTTGGGCGCAACTAGTGACATGCTCTGGTGCCAGGTGCAAAAATTCATCAATGTGGGTTGAGTATTCTTGAATGGTATTCTCAACATACCCCTAGACAAAAACTATTGGTTTTTATCATCATGTAATGTATCAGGATGAAACTAATCATTAAATATCCTCTTGAAAGAAACCCATGTAATACCTTAAACCAACTTATATTGGACTATTGTTTCCCACCATCATAATCCTTATCCTTCAATCATATATATGGAAAACCCAAATTGGTATGCCTTATGATTCTCTACAAATATAAATATAATATCAATCCATTCAATCCACTCATCTTGAATCTTTTTGTCATATTTCACCATGGTAGACAGTTGGAAATTTCATTGGTAAACCATGAGAGATGATCTTCTACCCATATCTGGTTCACTGACCCCACTATCCCAAGAGTTTAAATAGTGTGTATCACTACTTCAACCAATGTTGGGTCCCCTAGTGGATCCTCCTGTGGAACCTACCTCACAACTTACCTACTTGTTTTTTTGAAGAAATTTTATAGGTGGAATGTTTTGTTAAAAAAGATAATAAACAATTATCCATGATGAAATTCAAAATCAATTTAACCAAAAAAATTATTCCAAAATAATTCTTTTAAAACATTTTGAATTTAATTCAATTATCAATTCTAAACCAAGAGGGAAACACATTTTTAGTGAAACCTGATATCTAATAAATCTCCCTAGATAGTTTACATTAATGACCAAACATGCCATGTCCATAGACATCATAGATAGGATGATTTAAATAAACATCCTGCATATTTTATAAAAATGACCCTAAATATTATTTCTAGGACATAGTAATAATTTAATGACCACAGATAGAAACTCAAATTCAGTAATGAGAGTGAGCTGGACATGGCCCTTCCCACCACCCCCCCCCCCACCTCATTTTGAATTCCAATGATTCTAAACCTATCTACCCAAAAAACAAAACTTAATTAGGTTGTGCTAAACCACTTTAGGATTAGTATCCCATTTGATTCCAAATAGGAACAGACCAACCCAGGTCTTCAAAATTAGCCTCCCAAGTCATCACATAATGAGGTGGGAAAACAAATATAACCAAAATATTATTGAATATAACAAAATCTAAATGTACAACCATATTAAAAAAGTAGAAAAATATGAGAAAAAACTAATAAAAACAGGATAAATTATAAATAAATACATTTCAATAAAAAAATGTTAATATGACTAGAAATCAACTCCAAATTATCAGAAATTAAGATATAAATGTAATGGGAAGCCAACATGATATATAATTATATTCCCGTTACTCGAATGCTCCATAGAAATATCTATATTCCCAACAGAAGAAGTGGGAAGTGAGAAAACAAATCTAGTAGGATACATCCAAGTGATCTATAAAGGTTCTAATAACTATAATGAAAACGTCCAATCATTTAAACAAAATAATTTTACAAGAATTTTTATAAAAAAATAATTCTTAATCCGTTTTCAATCAATCCTTCAATTTTCAAAAATTGAATGTCATGTTTTACAAATCTATAAACAATGTAGGTATCATTATCGAATAAAATTATTCATGTGATCCCCTAACCATGAAATAAACAGTCATGTAATAAATAACCCAAGACAGTAATCCACCTACCAATCATGATGTTGCCTTCAATAAAATATATAATGGATAGTCAAGAGCCTAACAGGGTTTACAGAATCATCAAAATAACATCGAAGCAATACCTAAACCGTCATCTTACAATAGCTTACCTCCTAGTTGTTTCAAACACATTAAGGCTACTCGTTTCTCTCTCTCAGTGTACACAAGTTTCCCTCTAAGAAATTTTTGTCAATTTCAATTTTAAAAACCAAGGTCACATTTTTATAAGACACTTTCAAAGCCATTCCAATCAAAACCATGTTCTAAAAATCCATTTTTTCATATAAAATAATGGAAATTCTATCTTTAAAAGTGACCCCATTTTATATGCGACCTTTTTCCATTTATAATTTCAATACATGAATTTTGACATCAAATATTACAAAATTTGTATGATCTATTTGAAATTAAAAAAAAAATAGATAAACCTAAATTATGAGTATAAAAAACTTAACATCCTTCGACAAAAATAATTAGAAACAAAAATATCTACCTTTATAAGACATGGCATGATTGGATATTGAAAATGATATATTGAAAACATAATATGATTACCTATTCTAACATAAAATGTTCTTGGAAACATAATCATGTGATAAACTATGATAAAATATTTCATGTGGATATGAAGGGCATGAACCTACCGATCAATAACTAAATAAATTTTTCTAGATGAAAAGAAGACAGTAAAAATTTCTGAGGGTATGATCTCTATCACGGAAGGGAAGGATACAAAATAAAATGAATCCTCAACACCTGTTTGAAAAATTAAAATCTATAAATCCTGAAATTATAAATCATGAAATCTTTGAAAAATAATGAATCTATTTTATTTTATGTTATATATAAAAACATATATTTATTTATAAAAAATTCAATTGTTCACATTATATATTGTGTTACCCTCACTCGATGTGTAACATTATCAGGAAATGTAATCCATCATACTAAATATGTTAAACAAAATTTACATGTCATATAATCCCACTAAATATTGTGTAACTACCTAGAGAACAATAGAAATGTCCATGTAAAAGATGAAAATCATTAAAATCAATGACATCACAAATACAGGTATCCTCCCAATTCAAAAGCTAAAATACCCTCTATAAATAAATGGGAAACCAAAAATAGAGACCAAAACATACCAGGAAGAAATGTAACATGGTGTTTCATATAGAAATGCTAACATGTAAAAGTTGATACCTATGAATGTTAGGCTGACATAATATCAAAGTCCCTAATGTTATTCTCAGAAGTTGTTCTAATATCTTCAAAAAAGAAACATGGGGACAAGTTATTTCAGGGTGTGGTGTTTGAAATTCCCTAGTTTTTCTATTGATATAAAACAAATCATTTTTAACCTTTAATTTATCCAAATGAGTGTTTTTAACGGATTATGGAAATTTTTAGAATTATATGATGATTATCCTAAAAAAACTTCTTAAGAGAATCATAATTTCATTAAAATATTAGATTATTTATAAATATATTGTACAAAAAATACATTATAGTTTAATGAAATATATTTTTTATTTAATGATTTCATCACCAAAAAATTTAAAAAATATTGAATTTAATATTTTTTGAAGATCAAATTATATTAGGGAATCCATTTTGATGATATACAAAAAATAGGAAAATAAAATTAAATATATTGTGGAAAATGGAATTTTGATAAGGTATTGATTTGTAACCCACTAATAAATTCATTCTTTCTATGGTATATATTTATCTTGACAGTTTTGAAAATAGATAATGGAGATATTTTTAGAACCTTATTTTTTTTAAAAAGTATATTTTTTTATATATTAAGAGGGTATTATCTATTTTGGGAACTTTTTTTCAATATTTATAATTTCATTAGAATGATATAGGTTTTATATTGAACATTTAATAATATTATTAACATAAAAATTATTAAATTTCATATCATTATTTACATTATTCATGGTAGTGATTCAAGAAAGTGTTATTTTTTCAATTCAATTATGTATAATGGGATATTTACTTTTGGTTATTGATATTATAATATAAATTAGTGATTAATACCTTATAAGTGTAGATAATTTAGATTATAACGATTTTTATATAATTTTAAATAATCAATATTCATTTTTAAATGAAATTAATATAATAGTATCATATTTATAGTCATTTTTAATTTTCATTTCTTATTTGTTTTTTGAAAAATAAGTATCTAATATGGATACATGATATAACATAGTAGATTTACTCATGAATATGAATTTCATAAATAGTTTTCCAATTATTCTTTTAAAATGATGCACTTTAAAGTATTTTAATTTAATTTATAATGAGATGTAGAATATTTTAAATAAGATTATTAAAAACAAATAAAATATAATAAAATTAAATTGATCATTATTTAAATTAAAATATAAATGAATTTAAAGAGAATTCTGTTTATCAATTACTATAAAATTCATCCATTTAAAATAATTCCCCACAATTTTTCTATTATAAAAATTTGAATAAATATAGTTTTATAATAGTTGAGAACATAATATTGAACATGTTATAAAAGTTATGAAAATTAATATAAATTTTTATATTGGATTATAATTTCTCTTTGGTCTTTACAATAGATATTCATTGTATATTTATTTTGTGATATAATTGGTATGAAGTAATTTATAAATTTCCACATTTTTTAGGAATAAAAAAATATCAATTTCATTAACATATTATATATATATCTGTATTAGGCATCAAAAAATTCAATCACAGTGATCTTCCATCTCCAAAAAAATGTCATCTACTTGTGATAGGGTGAACCCAAAATGAACAATAATCCTTTACCATATGCTGAGGTTCTCAAATTTAGTGACAAATATAATACTTATAATGAGTCTCAATTTTCAATATTTACAAAATTATAAATTGAACAATATTGATTGTATATTAAAACATTTATTTCTAAACCAATAATTCCATATAAAACACAATTCATTATAATGGGTACGTATATAACCTATGATATAATTCCACATAAGGGGTATACTAATAGTGGGTGGTCATTATTGTTTCAAACTACCTCTACTAAGCATATTTTCTCTAGAAAAACATTTTCGAAATTGAGCCCACATTTTTATAATATATCATAAAAATCCTAAATCTACTAACAAAACTATACATAAAACTCTTAGTTAATGAAAATATATAAGAATCATTGGGTCACTTACGTAACCTATAAATCATTTTCCTGAATGGGTATGAATTTCTTTATCATCTTCAATATTTTCACTATTATCCAAAATAAATCATGTTGAATCATGTATTTCTCTTATATAATCATGAAATTTATAAATTTGTTATTTTATGTCTATCATATATTTATCAATGCTTAAACTATACCATTCATAAAATAATAATTGTTCATCTCTTTATGATTAGTGAAGCACCACATAATGAAATCCATAATACATACATTCATCAACCACCATCCAAATTATTACAATAAATCCTGATGCTTATTTTTAATAAAAAATAAACCTTTAGTGAAGGTGGATAAATTTTCAATATCATCTCTTGTTAAAAATTCAATTGAACTTCCACCTCATAGTGAAATACTTTCTTTTTGACCATACTATTAAATCACTATCTTGTGTGTCACCAAAAAAAATAAATGTTCCAAATATGGAATATGAATAAAATTTTAAATGTCATAATAGTTTACATATTATAAATATTTAGGAGTATAACTATTGAGTTTTAATATGAACGATTTTTCCATAATCAGTATTATATGAAATATAATTAGTCACTCTATCAGTAATCTCTCATCCATCACCTATTGGAATATTATTGACACAATTTTCTAGTAAATACATTTTTGTTCCCATGGTTTCTTGTTAATAACCCCTTTCCTCATGTTTTTTAATTGCTGTGTCTTTGATTGTGTTTCCAATCAATAGAGTGTTTACTTAAAATAGGGAGTTTCCATAAAAGATAGAGTTACCATAAAATTAAGAGTTTATATACTATATAGGATTTCAATAAATTTGGGTGTTTCCATAATGTTGGTTGTTTCCATAAAGTTGGTTGTTTCCCTAAAGGGGTGTGTTTCCATAAAGTGGAATGTTTCCATAAAGTGGTTTATTTTCTATAAAGTGGGGTGTTTCCATAAAGTGGGATGTTTTGATAAAAAATGAGTTCCCAAAAAAATATATAGGTGAAGGATGGTACAATGTGGGGTTTTTATATGGAGTGTTGGGAATAAATTGAAGTTCATACGATCCATACACAGTTGGCCCACACCGTGTTGTCAAACCATGTGTAGAGGTCAAATTTTGATACTATTTTCTAGGAGCTTACCTGTTTTTTTTCTATATATTTATTTTTGGTTTCAAAACTCCTCTATTTTGAGATTACTCAGCCTATAATTATGGATAACCCTCCCCATATCAATGGGGCCAACCAAGATCCTTAACTTGGTGATTTCGATTGGATTCTTGAGGTATGTCACCATTATGTCCTGATTTGTCATGTTCTCCTAGATCTGATTAGATCTAATTCTCTGATCTCTATTCCTTCTCAGATATGAACCTATATTAGGTAGATCCACGTTTTTGGATGCCAAAAAATTCAATGTCGAGTTGTGATCCTTCTAGGATAAGTGAACTAAGTCCGTTTATAGAGAATCGACCTGCATTCATTGGTGTTCTTCATCTGTTGTCAATGTTACATCAAAACCATCAAGGTATGTTGCTTCTTTATCAACTCCTCTTGATATAATTGATTAGATTTGATTGAATTTGTCTTATTGCGTGTAAAACTCATGGAAAATCTTCATTTTGTGAAGATTTATGGTTTTTGTGAAATTGCGTGATCTTGGTGAATAGTTTTGCAAAAGGGGGTTTATTTTCGTGAATTTAAAATGATGAATTTAAATTATGTATTTTCATGAATTTATAAATGGTTTATGGAAAATATATTTTCAATATAAATGGATTTCAAAAAAAATGAGTTTTATTGAAATTATTTGGAATCTAAATTTTTCGGCATTGAAATGGTTTTGTCAAAAATGGGTTTTTATAGAATGGTGTGTTTATTAAAAGGGTTGTTTTGGCATTATCATTGGTAACATGAGGTGTGTGTTCATGTTTCATATATGGGGCTTGGTTAAAATATGACCATGTTCTCAGTTACAAAGGCTTAATGGAAAATGGCAATTTCATAAACATGGCTTGGTTTAGATACAACCTTGTGCTCGATCCCAAAGGGTTAATGGTACATGGGATACAATAACCTTGTGATGGCATTTTAGATTAATGAGAAATCCATTCATGAGTATGGAACAGTTATAACAAAGAATTCATGGTTGGTTTCATGGGTTTGTAGAATGGTTGGTTATGCTGATAAAGGGATATTGTGAAATGGTTGTAAAGTTGGTTTAGTTATTTTTCTAGAAATTTATCTTTCTGGTAAAATTGGTTTCAATTACACTTGTATGATTTTGTCAATGACTGGTTTTGGAAACGTGTTTATATTTAGTTATAAACAGTTTTTGAGAAATTTTCTTAAATAAACTACTTTATATAACTATTTCTTACACTTTTATCATGGAGGATGGAGTAGGGAAGTCATTAGGGAAAACATACTGAGTTTTATACTCACCCATACTATGTCTCTTTGGTTATTTTGTAGATGCTATCATCCAGAACAAGGTAAAAGGCAATGTTTCACAGATGTTTAACAATAGCTCTTTATGTTTGGGTTGTTCAGAGATTTTGGATTTTGGAGATTTTGAAGCATTGAGTCTTGGGGTATTTAGAGATTCATGTGTAGTTTATCTACTATGTACTTTGATACATGGTTATTCATCTATTGTTTCTTACATTTATGTGGTTGTGAGATAGATGAAGTTATTGAGATGTCTTTCTTTTGTTCATGCATCATATAGTGAATGTTCGGTTATGGTTGGAATGTTTATTGGTTTATTTTGTAAAGGGTAAATCGCCCCCCCATGTATTTGAAACCCTTCGGAATTTATGACCAGCCATAGACTTCTTGGGATTGTCTCTCAAGGACTAGTAATGACACATTGTACTCTGAAGCCAATTGGAATTAGCTGGTCATTACAAATGGTATCACCTTGTTCGGTCCTTTCCTAACAAGTGGTAATCGATGTTCCTGGTTTGGGAGATGAAATCCCTTCTTATATATTCCTTGGGGGATAATCTTAGAAAGGAGAAGGATTGACAGAACATGAAATGTATAACATAAGAGGACGTAGTTAACCCTTTTATGCTGAACTTCAATTTACCAGGGATTTGGGTAAATAAGTGTTTGGAAACACGTCTAGAATTTTGAAATCTCATTATTCGGGGTTTAACCAAGGAGATGAGCATGAAATTCATGGTAAAGGAATGACTTCCCACTATAAGTGCATACATATTTTTGAGGAGTGATTCATGTTGTAAAAAAAGTAATAATAATTGAAAAATAATGGATTTGGTTTTAAAATGAAAGATTTTAAAAAAATAAATGCTTTACATATTTTGAATATGGTTTAATTTTCTAAATCTTGTGAGGTGTTTTAAAAAATGGATGAACATGGGAAGAAGGTTGTTTTTAGAAAAAAATTATTGATTTTTGATGTGATAAAATTTGAAACACTAAGCCAACAGTTGCTAGAGAGTGAGATTAATAGAGTTTGTTGTTAGTTTAGAAAATGGAACCTGGTAGGCGTTGTCAAAAAAATCCAAAAGAAGCTGCATATAATGTGCTTGCACCTAAACCACGTTTGAACCATGTGTTGGTTCAATGTTTTTTCAAAGAGATTCATGTTGTAGACATAGGGAATCATATCAATGAGCCACGACATATAGATCATACCATCCAGTTCATGAAGCAGAATACACCAAATTTCTGGGGTGATTCCGAACCTCAGAAGGTGGAGGTGTTGCTATGTAGTATGAATCATATCTTCGACTTCATCAGAACTCCAATGGAGATAAAAGTTAAACTGATGATGTATATGCTCGTGGATCTTTCACGTTAGTGGTGAGATTTATCGGTGTAGGATAAATTGGATGAAGGACATACATGGGAGGATTTTGAGGAATTATTCAACAATTATATCCCACACATTCAAGATCCAAAAAATGATGGACTTCTTCAGCCTGAAACAAGTGTGACTCTCTGTCACAGACTATGCAGTGATGATCATGAACATATTACACATTGAACCAGAAGTTGCGGCAAGTGCCTCTTTGAAGAACGCATCTTTGAATCCAGGATACGACAGGAGATTTGATCAATGATTGTATTACATTGTATTACAGAATATACAGAGATGGTGAAAAGGGCGAATGTGGATGTACGTGATATCTCAAGATCTCTAGGAGGAGGCATGATAATACCTACACTTAATGGTGGGGACTCAAACGCTGGGAACCGGAGGAAAAGGAACACCTATTTTCAATGTGCAAGTAGAAATCATAATCATATGGATGGATCTATAAACATTCCCCCATGACCCCAGAGAAAAGCTGGTTTTTTCAATATGGTTCTCTTGACCACATAAAGAATGATTTAATGGAACAACCTAGATCATGTCATTATTTCTAGAAGATGGGACATCTTCACTGCTATTATTTCATTTTTCCAAGGTCGGGTGCTCGAGACTCTTCTCAGGTGTCACAAGAAACATATGCTTCAACTATATGAGGACAGTAGAATCAACCCTATCAACGGAGCAGAGCAAGACATTGTGATTTTAGAAATACCATGACTATTAATCCAAGACCAGCTCAGCAAGGAAACAATGAGAACAATGTTGTGAAGAAATAATTGTATGATGTTGAGAGGATTATTGTTGATGATCAGGCAAGACCATCTATAGTGACAGGTATGATTCTTTTGAATTCTACCTTTGTACAAGGGTTTCTTGTTACTAGTGCATCACATTCCTTCAATTCACCTCTTTCATCTGACATTCTATGTTAAAAACTGGAAATGATTCCTTATGTTTTGACACTAAAACTCATCTTGGTGAAAGAGAATTTGACTCCGTTTTGTGTATAGAATGTGATAAAATTGTTGACAGTGATGAGCTAAAATGGAACTTCTAAATGTTGGTTATGGACATCAATGATGTAATATTAGGTAAGGATTAGATGACAACGTTCAAGTCTCCTAATCACTGTTATAGGAGAACAATTAGTATCATGACTAAGGAGGCATCAAGATACTATTTATAGGGGGGGGATTTTAAATAAGGGATAAAAGAGCTTGATGGAACCAATAGGGGGAACGATATCTTAACAATTGGTAGCATTGAATTTGGCATCAATTGAATGGATTAAGGTAAGTAGTTTTCCATCTATTGTGTATCAATTTTTAGATTTATTTCTCAAAAACATCTCATGGGTGCCACATAAAAGGGATTTGGAGTTTACATTTGATCTCCTTCCATGGACCAGTCCTGTTTTACATCTGTCATATAGGATATAACTAAAAGTGTTACGAGAATTGAAGGTGTTGTTAGATAATCATGAAGAAAAGGGTTTTATTCTACCAATTATGTCTCCATGCGCAGCAATGGATTTTTTGTGAAGAATGACGATGGAACTCTTCAGCTATGTGTTGATTATAGTAAGCTTAATTATGTTATGAAATCAAAAAATATCCACTTACACACATTTATGATCTATTAGATCAATTAAGTGGATCTCAGTGGTTCCCCAATATTGACATTCGATCATGATATATGCAATTGAGAGTTTAGAAAGAGGATATTCTAATGGTAGCTTTCAAAAGTAGATATGGTCACTATGAACTTATAGTCATGCCTTTCGGTCTAACTGATGGACCATTGATCTTCATGGAATTGATGAATCAGATATTTCAAAAATATCTGAATTCTTTTGTTGTGGTGTTTGTAGATGATATTTTGGTCTATTCAATGACAAGGGATGATCATGAGGTACCCCTGGAAAAAGTTTTACAATTCATGAAATATCATCCTTTGTATTCCAAATTAACAAAGTGTTATTTTTTGATACTAGAAGTACGTTTTCATGGCCATGTCATTTCAGATAAGGTGTTTTTGTTGATCTATACAAGATACCGTCCATTATCTCTTGGAAACCACTAGAGAATGTTTTCATGATACAATTTTTTCTTGGTCTATATTCTCACTACATACTCTTTGTGCATGATTTTTTATGACTAGCTTCACCAATTATAGCTCTGACAAAGAAGAATGCTCAATTTCGATGGATGGGGGAATTCCAGAAGACTTTATAGGAACAGAATGTTGGGATTACAACAGCACCTATCTTGAACTTGCTATAATCAGGACAAGGGTATGTAGTGTATTGTGACGATTCGGGATCATGGATAGACTGTGTTCTCATGCAAAGAGATCTTGTGGATTCTTATTGTTCCAGTATGTATAGGGTTCTTGAGAAGAATTACCCAACATATGATTTGGTGTTAGCTGTAGTTGTCCTTGATTTGAAAAGAATCGACATTATCTCATTGGTGAGAATTTTACAGTGTATACGGATCCCAAAATCATAAAACACATTTTAACATAGTGAGATATGATTCAAAGGAAAAGGATATTTATTAATTGCTTTAAATATTTGACTATGAAATGATGTATACACCAGGGAAGGTAAATTCAGTGGTGGATGCATCGAGTAGAAAGTCATATGATCAGTCGGTGAAAGAAGTTTCAGATTAATGGAATTTGATAATGGTCTTCACTGACATGCATGAAGTATGTGAAGACTGAGGTGATTTTGTAGTTTTCTTTTCAGCTATTCTTGTTCATGATTTAGTAAAAAAGATCAAAGGGGTACAAACATTGAATGTAGAATGTTTGGTTGTATGTTAACGATGCAATGGTGGGGAGACCATTGGGTGATGGAATCATGATGTGTGATCAGTTTCATGTTTCAAAGATTGGATGGTTGTACTTATGGTTTTTCATAAACAACTCCTTCATGTTTACCACTATTCGAGATGGGTTGTACATCCAGGTACATGGAAGATGTATATAGAGTTGAAGGTGCTGTTTTGGTGGATTAGCATAAAAAGAATGGTGTCTATATTCACCTCGAGATGATAAACATGACTACAGCCTCAAGCAGAGAATCAGAGACCAGCTGGTATGTTATAATCATTGTCCATCCCAAAGTGGAAATTGGATCATATTGAAATGGATTTTTTTAGAGGTCTTCCAAGAGCAGTCCCAAAACATGATTCTCTTTGGGTGATAGTCGATCATCTAACCAAGTCGGCCCATTTCATACCTATTCGTGAAATTCATATAGTGTATGATTATTCAAAAATATATATCAAGAATTTGTAAAGAAGAAAGGTGTACTAGTTTCAATAGTCTAAGATAGATATCTGAGGTTCATATATCATTTCTAGAAATCCATACAGCATGCCCTTGGGACTCATTTGACTATGGACTTGGCGTATCATCCTCAAACAGATGGGCAATCCGAGAAGATGATACAAAAATTGGAAGTCATCTTGCGGGCTTGTTTAATGGATTTTGGAGTCTCATGGGAGGAGAATATACCCTTTGTGGAGTTCTTATACAATAACAACTATAAATCCATAATACACATGGCTCTGTTTGAAGCATTGTATGGGTGTCCTTGTCGTTCTCCTCTATGGTAGGTGATAATGGAAAAAACATCACTAGTTGGGCCAATCCTTGTCCAGAAAACAACATAGAAGATCTAGTTGATTTTAAGGAGGTTGGAGATGGTTCAAAGTCATGAGAAATATTATGAAGATCACCATTGAAGACCCACTACTTCCGAAAACGTTATTTACATCGGTTATTATTTATTTTTTACATCATTTTTTAGCCGACATTAATACGGACAATGTTATAAATAATGTTTTTTATGTCGTTTATTTAAAAAACGATGTAAAAAACATAGCATCGCAAGGTTTATCACGTCGGTTAATTAATAACTGACGTGAAAAAACTGGGGGGGCAGGGTTTATAACGTCAGTTATTATATAACTTCCATGATAAACCGGGTGGTTTATCATGTCGGTTATATAATAACCGAAGTTATAAACATGTGCATGGGAGTTTATGACGTCGGCTATTAAATAACTGACATGATAAACCCTTCGGAAATAGTTTATCACATCGGTTATATAATAACTGACGTGCTAAACCAGTCCGGGGGGGGGTTATCACGTCGGTTATTGAATAAAGGACGTCATAAACCATTTCACAGGTCTTTTATCACATCAGTTATTAAATAACCGACGTGATAAACCATTACAAAGGTGTATATCACATCAGTTATTAATAAAACTGACGTGATAAACCCTTCTCGATTTCCTTATCACGTCGGAAATAAAATAATTGATGTGGAAGACAAATTTTTTAAAAAAAAAAATTGAATGCATTCCCCTGCTCTCCCCTAGAAACAACCCGAAACCAAATCAAGAATTTGTACCACAAAAACAGAAGGATATAAAAACAAAAACTAATTAAAATTTAAGCATTTACATTGATAACATATAAAACATACCCCACATGACAGCCCACACCCTCATGTATACCCCATAGACAGCCCTCCCCCACCCCATTGGAGCCCCCACCACACCCCTAGACTGCCCCGACCCGCAGGACAGCCCCAAACACCCCTGGAGAACCCCCCACCCTCCTGAACAGCACCCCCACCCCACTTGACAGCCCCCACCCCATTGGAGCCCCCACCACACCCCAGAATTCCCCCCAACCCCCTGGACATCCCCAAACACCCCGGGACAACCCCCCCACCCTCTTGAACATCACCCCTCACCCCTCACCACACTTGAAAGCCCCCACCACACCCCTAGACTGCCCCGACCCCCTCTATAGCTCCAAACAACCTAGGACAACCCCCACACCCTCATGGATACCCCCACACCCAGGACATCCCACCCCCACCCCATTGGAGCCCCCACCACACCCCTATACCGCCCCCCGATTCTTTGGACCGCCCCAAACACCCCTTGACAATCCCCCCCAACCTCATGTATACCCCCACCCCATGGAAAACACATCCACACCCCTGTACAGCCCTCCCACACCATTAGACAGCCCTCCCACACCCCTACACAGCCCTCCCACCCCCTCTACTACCCCCACCCCACCGGACAGGCCTCCCAAACCCCTAGACACCCCTAACCCCACTGAACACCCCATCACCCCCACACCCTTGGAAACCCTCCCCTCGGACCAGAATCCATAGCAGAAAAACCATCATAAGTCGACCAAAACATGAAGTAGAGAAAAATTAAACATTCCCATATATAACATTCAAAAATTACACAGTCAACTTAAAAAAAACTAAATCCAACATAAACGACTACCAAATACACAATTACAATGACAATATTCAAAATTACATTTTACATTACAAACAACTAAAATTCAATCAAACCCGTAAAATAATTTGACCACTCCACTTGTAAGTATTTAATGTCTTCCACATTATAGGATTGAAGGTCATAAAAAATATACAAATGAAAAGGATAGTAGTTAACATGTATAATCAATAAATCAAATTGAAATATTATGGCAAAGTTTAAGAGGAAATCTTACCAGGTCAAAATTCACAACTCTCCCAGTTGTTATTATTTCATACATAAATCATGACATATAATATCCGCATTCAACGAAGCCTTGTTGTTCATGAAAATTCTGTTTGAGTGAGTGTAAATTCAATATATTATATTGATTTATTAAATCAAAAAGTACAAATTATAAATGGATATTTACCTTCGCATTTACATATTTGATCTTTGCACTCCTTTTCTTTGTGTTTTTCCAAAAGTAGGCCCAGGCCCTGTTATAAAATAATAAGAATGGGGAAATTTTAAAATTTATTATAATATATAAAACTATTGATAAATTGAAACATAATTTTCCAATATATTCTTAAAACATTCCCACACATCATCATGGACATAGCATATCCAATAAAGTGCTTTCTCCCTTGGAAAAAAACCCCTAACATTAAATGAGCACTTATAAAAGGAAATTGAACTTTTGTGGTTTTTTATGTTAAAAGATAATTAACTCTTTGAGAGAGATGTGTTTCATACCTCTCACAAAAAGGCATCATCCAACATTGTGTGACTATATTATTTTCAAGTCTTTCAGCAATATAAAGAAATATTTGTTCCTCATCCAATGCACATGCTTCAGGGGACATCAATTGTGGGTCCATGAATCCATATACATCTTTTAGCTCATTCCTCTCACAAATTTTATAATGATACCTCATACAAAATAGTCATAAGTATACATTTGTAATAAATATAACGCAGGTAACAGGTGTTAAGACTTACATGGAAAAAATTTGTGCCACGTTGATGCTAAGCTTATCTCCAGTAACAAGCTCTATGATATCAGTTTTCATAATCCCCACACTTATTTCACGTCCACAAACATGAGATTCCATTAAAAACTCATAATGACTAGCTAACAAATTTGATTACCATGACAATCTCTCAAGACTACTAGAATTTGTATTTGATGTCACAACCATTTGACTTTGTAGTTATCTATACAATATTTCTTTACCTTTGACGTATTCCTATAAAAATAAATTGAAAAATATATTAGTTTTCAAATGATAAAAAAACATTAATAAAACAATAAAATAAAAGATATAACATTCATACCTCTATGGTAATGATTCGAAGAAGTTTGGATGTCCAAATTAAAAAATGGATGATATTATGTCCAACTGTCACCACCTCATCTGTAGGTAATGGTAACCGAGATGATCTATCTATAAAATCTTATACAGTGACCCTGTGATTCTCTACATTTAATTGTTGATGATGAACTGTATCTCTTATAAAATATACCAACCCATATGCTACTATATGATGTTGAGGATCATCAAATACAAATCGCAATAAGTAGAAAGCTACAACGAAGAAGTAGGATAAAAAATGGGGTCTGTAGGCTGAGGTGGGGGAGTGGGAGATACTGTCGGAGGTGGAGGATATATAATGGGGTCTACAGGGGCAGGTGGAGGAGTGGGAGCTGTAGTCTGAAATTTTCATTTCATGTCTGCAAACATAGACTGCACTGATGCTCTAATGTTGTTTTCTATAGTAGCATTAGTATTATGAACTTCAGCCTCCAAGGATTCTATTTTTTTATAAATCCCCTCAAAATTGGAAGTTGATGAATGTGGAAACAATTTTCTTACCGATACACCTGCCAGATATCCTCTTACATGACCAGGATGTTCGGGCATTCCCAATGCTACAGATAAAATATCTTCCCTCCCAGTAGCTGTAAATGTCCCCTGTGAACTCTGATCCTCAAGAGAGTCATGTATTAATTAATTGAACATTTCTGTAATAATTGAAATTATATGAAGATAATAGTTAACTTAAATAAATAAAAAAGATATCTTACGATCCTCTCACCTACGATTCTCAACTCTTATAAAAGATATTGCCTCTTTTTTCCCTTCCGAGCTCTCTTCCATTTTTCATGTCTAGATGGAGGGGATGGAGGGGCCACCTATCCAGAGCTTGAAGACTCAGCTATTAGTTGTTGAAATTTTTCCGCCATCATTTTTTCTTCCAAAAAATCATACCATACCCGAGATAAACTATGAGGGTATAAATTTTTATATTGGGTCTCTTGATGATATTCCCTTGTTTTCTATAAATTAATAATAATAAATCATTCAAAAAACAATAATAAGATCATTTATATAAGAAATATTATAAAAGTTTACATTGCCTTTACCAAAAATGACTCTTTTCTTATACTTTCAAAAAACTGTCTCCATGTGTCTTCATCTATAAAAGGATATATAGGACATGGATTGTCATGACTCCTATAACCATAAAAGAAATCAGATTAGGGGGTTGATTTGAAATCCCTCCATCTCCTGGCAGCCAATGATAATCATTTCTGCTTGACACCTCTAGTGGTAGGAATATCAAATGTCACCTAATAAAGAAGAGGTTAAACATATTATATATACCTGAAACATTTAAAGAATAGTCAAACAATAGAAAAAGATATTACCAAAATTGTCTCTCACAACTGAGAGATTATGGATTTATCCACACTACTCCAGTCATAATACAAAATGATTACTTTTCTCGTATCCTGAGTTTTTATAAAACTCTTAAAATATTTTGCATTTTGACCTCTAGGAATATCATCATCATCATCAAACTCAATGAGTATCCTTTGATCCTGCATACGGACAAGTGATAATATTGGTAAACGTGTGCACCCATGATTTCCAATCTTTGAACTCTTTGTCTTAATAGATCCATGTGAATGTACCTCCCTAGAGGTAAGACCAATATGCTTATCTCTAGAATCATGTGGTTGATCAACTAAATGATCTGTCATAATCCCTCAAATAAAAAAACCAACGTTAGTTCAAAAATATACAAATTCAAATATTTTAATACTACTGTAATCAAGAAATAGATAATTGTACTATGTTATGTAATAGTAAACATTGGTAATATGGTAAGAATGTTAAACCATGGTAAATATGGTGAAGATGGAAAACATGGTAAACATGGTAAACATGGTAAACATTGTAAACTAGGTAAACATGGTAAATAAATTTTCACTGAACAAAAATAATTGATATATAATTTAAGTAATGTTAAACATGATAATGTAAACTAAACAAACTTAAAACAAACATAAACTTATACTTATTTTTTTTAATACATGTTTTAATAAATAAAAAACTTACAATATCTAACATTTTATGAAAAAAATAAATTTAAACAAGAACTAAAAAAATGTTATCTGTAATTTTAGGAATGTACAAATGGATTGTTTTCCCAAATTCCTTCATCTTGATCATTCCTTATAGAACAAACCTTATCTTCAACATGACCATCATTATGTTCTGTTAATATTTTCATGGAAGTATGGATCTCAAATTAATCATCATCTTCATCATGATCATCGTCACCAACATATTGTTTTTTCCCTTGTAAAACAACAGCCCACTGCATATCTGATTGATCTACTACATAGAATTTTTTTTGCATGTTTTTCATTATAAAAGAATCAGCTGTGTCTTCCAATATATTCAGATTAACAAGTTTCATTCCAAATTCATCGTGTCTGAAATTACTATTACCTATAAACCATTGACTGTTAAAAATAGGAACATTAATTTTAAACTAATCAACCTCCCATGTATCTTCAATCACTCCATAATATGCACTTGATGCCGAAATTGGGTTTTTGACCTTAGCACTCGAAAAATGCATTTCTTCTTCAAACACCAATACACCACTATTCTGAACTGTACTTCTATTGCCCTGAGCTTTCGTATGAAATGTATAGCCATTATTGTCATAACTGTACCTTGTAATCAAATTTTAACATTGACTACCCACAATAAAATTTAATGTTTCTGATACATGTGATCTACAAAGCAAGGACTTTTTAATCCATGACAAAAAAGTTTTGTTGTGCTCATTCAAAATCCACATTTCTTTCTTCTTTGGATGACATTGTTTCAAATCATTAATATCCAATGTGATATATGGTTGAGCATCGGCAATGTTATTAATGGTGTATGATTCTAACTTCTGCATCTGTTCATCTGACAATGATTTGACTTTCAATCCACGAATCCCCTTTCCATCATTATTAACTCGTTCATGTTGAGATGGAGGAAAACCTATGTGCTGCGTCGCAGCCAAGTAGCTCATACAAAACTCTGCTTCCTCCTCAGAACTATACTTTTCAATAATGGAGGCTTCAGGTAGATATGGATTTTTAAGATACCCCTTTAATATTTTCATATACCTTTCAAAAATATACATCCAACGAAGATATACAGGTCCACAAAGAATTACTTCTCGAACCAGATGAATCATTAAATGAACCATTATATCAAAAAAAATTGGAGGAAAATACCTTTCCAATTGACAAATTATACAAATTGCATCCTTTTCAAAAATGATCAAAGCATTCACATCAATCACCTTATTACAAATTGAATTATAAAAATAACAAAACTTCATTATAGTCTTTATGAAACGAATGGGAAATATTCCATGCAATGCAACTGGTAGAATTTGTTGCATCATGATGTGACAATCTTGTGATTTCATACATATCAACATCAAGTCCTTCAATGAGACAAAACTTTTTACATTTGAAGAATAACATTGAGGAACTTTGATATCAAGATGACACTAACAAAAGATAATTTTCTCCCTCTTCGATAATGTATGACAAGCTGGGGGAAGAAATTATTGTCTTCCTTTAGGAGTGGGATCTAACTCCCAACGTAATCCAATTGATAGTAAGTCTAATCATGCATTCAACACATCTTTTTTCATTTACTTTGACATCTAACAATGTTCCAATCAAATAATCACATATATTCTTTTTCCACATGCATGACATCAATATTATGTTTAAATTCATGATACCTCCAATATGGTAGCTCAAAAAATATTGACCTTTTCTTCCAAATATGTCAATCATTACCAGATTTCTGTGACATTCCCAATGTCACATCAAGGTTCTTCACCCTCTCAAAATACAGATCATGGGATAATGTTTTTGGAGAAGTATCAAATTCTTGTGATCAATTGAATTACTTTTATAGTTTTCTATAAGGGTGATCCATAAGCAAAAAAATTTGATGACCCATGTACACTGTTTTCCTCCCATGATGCAATTGACAATACGACGTCTGTTTTTCACAAATTGGACTTGCTTTATGCCCTTTAACACTTTATCCAGACAAATTTCCATATGCTGGGAAGTCATTTATAGTGAACAGAAGCACTACATGCAGTTGAAAATATTCCTTTTATAATAATCATTCACCCTAATACCATCATCCCATAACAGTTTCAAATCATCAATCAATGGTGACTAGTAAACGTCAATATCATTGTCGGGTTGCTTTGGACCAGAGATCATTATACTCAACATGAAATATTTGTTAGTCATACAAAATTTAGGATAGAGGTTGTAAATTACCAATAAAACATGCCATAAAGTATGTGTGCTACTGAGGGTTCGGTATGGATTCATTCCATCCATGCACAACCCTAGTATGAGATTTCTAATTTCATTTCCAAATATAGAATATTGTGCATCAATTTTCTTCCATTATGGACAATCAGCTGGATGACGTATTTTTCTATCACATACCTTCTCATCAGCATGACATATTAAACTTTTTTGCATCATGTGAATTAGAAAATAAACGTTTGAAACGATGAATTATAGAAAGATACCAAAATACCTTTGAAGGGAGATCTGTAATCTCTACATCAGCCAATGATTTTTCTTTCACCTTATACTGTGATGTCCTACATTTATGACACTCTAAATGAAATTCATATTTCATCCTATATATAATGAAGTCATTCGGACATGCATGTATTTTCTTGTATCCCAATCCCATCGGGCATAATATTTTATTTTCCTTTAATGTGAATCTGGAAGATCGTTACCTTTTAGATGAATGTCTTTCATCAATTGTAGCAGCTCTATAAAACTTCTTTCACTCCATCCATGTTTCTCCTTAAGGTTAATCAATCATAAAACCACCGACAAAACCGTAAAATCTATACAACTAGGATATAATGGTTTTTCACCATCACTATATAGACGCACAACTGTCGGTTCTATCTCCAATTTTTCTACTATAGTATCGTGAATCATTTCTTGAATTCCATCGGAGTTACCATCTTGCGAATCATCATCATTAGTGGAATAACGTCTAGTTTCACCATTCCAAATCCAAGTGATGTAACTAGGATTAAAACCATGACAAATCAGATGATCTTTTATCTCTCTACTTTTCAAATTCTACATATTCAAACATTTCAGGCATGGATCGAAAAAATTGTCACTACTTGGAACATTTCGTTTAGCAAATTCCAAAAAGGCATCAAAACCATCCTCATATTCATTTCTCATTCTTTGTGCCATAATCCATCTTCGACTCATTATTAACTATGCCAAATATCAAAAATATATATATTTTTAAGATAAGACAAATATATGTTTATATGAAAAAAACATAATTTGAATGTAATTTTTTTTAAATATAAAACAAATCTATGCGTATTTAAAAAAATATTCTTGAATATTATTTTTAAAACAAAATATAGTTAGATATAATAGTTTTAAATTCAATTGAATCAAATAAAACCAAGGGGACTATAGTGGTTGATAGAAAATTCGAGAAAATGGAGTAAATATGAGAATCAAATCATATTAAATATAAAAATTCAGATGGAGAAAATCACAATGTAAAGACAATCATCACGGCACAATCATCATGTCATAATCTCAGAAACCACTATGTAGTAGGCAATCCCCCTGGACAGCCCCCCACCCCTGGACAAATCCCAAAACCCTCTGGACAGGCCCCCACCCCCAGGGACAGCCACCCACACCCACTCACCCCCTTGGACACCCCCCTGAACACCCCCAACCCTCTGGGAAACCCCCACCCCTCTCGACAGCACCCCCCGACCCCTCCTGGACACCACCCTACCCCCTGGACTCCCCCAACCCTCTGGATAGCCCCACCCCCGGGACAACCCCCAAAATCCTCTAGACAGGCCCCCATCCCCTTGGATAGCCCCCACACCCACCCACCCCCTTGGACACCCCCCAACCATCTGGACAGCCCCCCCCCCCCCTGTACAGCCCCACCCCTCTAGAAAGCACCCCCACCCCTCCAGGAGACCACCCATACCCCCTACCACCTTGGACACCCCTGGACACCCCACAACCCTCTCGACAGCCCCCACCCCCGGATAACCCCCAAAATCCCCTAGACAGGCCCCACCCCTTTGGATAGCCCCCCACACCCCCACACTCCCTTGAACACCCCCTGAACACCCCTCAACACTCTGGACAACCCCCCGCCCCCTAGAAAGCCCCCACCGCTCTAGACAACACCCCCACCCCTCTTGGACACCACCCCCACCCCCCTACCCCCTTGGAAACCTCCCTGGACACCACCACCCTCTAGATAGCCCCAACCCCCCCCCCCCCCCCGAAAAACCCCCAAAACCCTCTGGATAGGCCCCCACCCCCTTGGCCAGCCCCCCACACCCACCCATCCACCTCACACACCCCCTGGACATCCCCCCAACCCTCTGGAAAGCACCCCAACCCCCTGGACAGTCCCCACCCCTCTAGAGAGCACCCCCCACCCCTCCTGGACACCACAGCCCACCCCTACCCCCTTTGGACACCCCCTGGACACCCCATAACCGTTTGGACAGCCCCCCACCCCCTGGACAACACCCCACCTCTCCAGACAACACCCCCACCCCTCCTGGACACCACCCCCAAACCCCAACCCCCTTGGAGACCTGCTAGACCCCCCCCCCCCCCCTCCCCTCAACCCTCTGGATAGCCCCCACCCCCAGACAACACCCAAAACCCTCTAGATAGGCCTCCACCCCGTTGGATTTCCCCCCACACAAACCCACCCCCTTGGACACCCCCCCTGGACACCTCCCAACACTCTAGACAGCTCCCACCCACCCGGACAACCCCCCAAACAATGGTTTACATATAAAAACTAGGCCTGGTGAACAACTAAAAACACATGAATTTAATATATACGTCATCATGAAGTAGATGGAATTAAATATTATTAAATATGGCTATTTAAATGATCATATGATAATTAAGAAAACCCATTGATATTCAACTAGTTAAATGATCACAAGTTTTCTCGATAACTAATATCATAATGAGGTAATGGATAATACTAAAAATCTTAAACATATTGTCAAGGCCTTGGACAAGGCCTCACAAAATACTATGGTAAGCCCTCAGTAGAACCCAATTTTATTAGGAATCATGAGACATAACGATTCATCGAAGGTCCATAGAGGTCAACAGCGATTACATTATATGTCTAATATATTCTCATATAAAAGAGGATAATCATAAGAAACAACAACACATGAAATTTAATTTTCGAATTCATAAATTTAATCAATAACCATTCTATGTAGTAATATAGGTGAATGAGATCATTAGTTGTCAATGACAACAAAAATTACAATCAATGTTGGGAATTCACGAAACAAAAACAAACTAAATAGAAGTAGTTGAGGATTACGTTAATATTGAGAGTCGATCTAATATATATGGTGATTTTAAATAATATTATGATGAAAAAAAGAGGTAAGAGGGTTTGAAATATAAAAATATTACCAAGTTTAAACAAAAAAATCACAAAACATAAATAGAGACTATCCGAAAAAAACAAACAAAATAAAATCATGAGAGGCTTACATGAGTGTTACGAGTTGAGATGATAGATCCTCGGAGGGTAAAGATGATAAACAATGATCTAAAAATGAGTTTAACGCAACGAGATCTAAGAGTCTATTAGGGTTTACCACGCGAGAAAGACAAGTTATCGGACTGTCGATCAAAAAATCATAAATGACAATCAACGAGGCTTGTTAATTTTTTAAATGTTTTACAACTTCGGTTATTTAATAACCAATGTTATAAACTGTTTTTTAAATTTATAATTTCGTTTTTTATAATAACTAACGTTATAAATGTATCCGATACGGATTTTTTTTCGACGGTTATTTTATAACCTACGTAAAAACATCCATGTGCTGGTTTTTTACGTCGGTTATAGAATAACTGACGTTACTGTAGGTTGTTTTGTCACGCCTGTTATCAGATAACTGACATCAAAAAGGCCTCAAAAGCTACTTTTTTTACATCGTTTATTTTATAACCGACGTAAATAATTCCTAGATATCCCATTTTTTACATCACTTATCAAATAACTGACATAAAAAACACTGTGTGTTGGTTTTTTATGTCAGTTAATTTATATCCGAAGTTAAAAATTTACTCACTACATTATTTATATCGGTTATAAAATTACCAATGTTAAAAACCGTGTTTCATAGATTATCACGTCGGTTATATATAACCGACGACAAAATTGGTGACGTAAATAACGTTTTCTGCAATAGTGACTGTTGTCGTTCACTATGGGTGATCATGTCTTCTTGAGGATCTCTCCATTGCATGGACATCGTCGCTTTGGGAAGTAGGGAAATATATCTTCTAGATACATTGGCCCTTTTGAGATATTGGAATGGGTTGGAGGGGGGGCATATCGATTGGCATTACAACCAAGGTTTAGTTCGGTCAATATATGTTCCATGTATCCTAGTTGAAAAAGTATCACCCATATTCTAACCATGTGATCATATGGGATCATGTTGAGCTATAATCAAATGCTTAACTGATACATATCTTATTTTGGATCATGGATAGACAAGATAATGACATGCATGGGAAAAGCATCAGCCTAGTGAAGGTTTTATGGCAACATGGTCAGATTCAGGAAGAGAGTCGGGAACGTAAAAGGAAATGAAAGAGCAGTGGCTAGAAATCTTTTTGGCCAGCAAGGGTTTTCTACATTCTGAGGAAGGATATAAAAATGGTTTAGATAATTTAGTACACCTATTTTAAGGTACCTAACCCCTTTCCTCATGTTTTTTAATTGGTGTGTCTTTGATTGGGTTTCTATAAAATATAGGTATTATTTTAAATATATAGTTTCTATAAAATAGAGAGTTTCCCTAAAATAGAGAGTTTTCATAATATAGAGATTTTTAAAAATTTGTATGTTTCCATAATGTTGGTTGTTTCCATAAAATGGGTTGTTTACATAATGTTGGGTGTTTTCCTAAAGTGGGTTGTTTCCATAAAGTTGGGTGTTTCCATAATGTGGCATATTTCCATAAAAATATGTTTCCATAAAAATGGTAAAGGTTGAATATGTGAGAGTTTGGGGCTTTGTTGAGGTGTTTTGGAGAAAAAGGAAGGTTGCACAATCCTTAAACAGATGGCCCAAACCGTGAGGTCAACCCTTATGTTGTGGACAAATCTAGATCCTATTTTCTAGGAGCTTAGTCATTTTTTCTCTATATATTTATTTTTGGCTTCAATATGATCCTATTTCTACATTAGTCTCCCTAGAATGATGGTGAACCTACCCACATGTTTTAGAGACAACCTAAAGCCTTCCCTTGTTGATTTTGAGTACGATTCTTGAGGTATGTCACCATTCTTTCCTGATTTTTCATGTTTTCTATGATCTACTTAGATCTACTACTTCAATCACCATTCATTCTTTGATCTAATCCTATAGTGGGTAGATATACAATTTCGGCTGCCAAATATTTAAATTTTGAATCGTGATCTTTTGTTATATTATAACTATGGTCGTTCATGGAGAATCCTCATTCTTTCTTGTGCGTTCTTCGTATCTTGATAATGTTTCATCAAAACCATCAAGGTAGGTGGCTTCTCTCTTGACTTATCTTGATTTAATTTATTTTCATAGATTTAGATTGGTATATTGATTTTTAAATTCATAGAAAAATAATCATTTGTGATAAATTATGGATTTGTGAAATTGTATGATCTTGGTGAATAGTTGTGAAAAAGTGGGTTTAGTTTCATGAATTTAAAATGATAATTTAAAATTATGGATTTTCTGGAATTACTAAATGGTTAATGGAAAATATATTTTCATTAGAAATGGTTTCCAATAAAAATGGAGTTTTTTTATATGGTTTGGAATCGAAATGGTTTCGCATTGAAATGGTTTTGACATAAATGGTTGTCAATAAAAAGTGGTTTTTATTTAAAAGGTTGTTTGGGCTTGATAGATGGGAATATGTGGTGTGTGTTCATATTTCATATATGGGGCATGGTTGAATATGACTTTTTTATCAGTTCTAAATGTTTAATGGCACATGGGAACTTTATACATGTGATTTGGTTGAAATATGGCCTTTGGATCGGGGCCAAGGTGTTAATGGAACATGGGAAACAATTACCTTGTGACGACATCGTAGATCGACAAGAAACCACTCATGATTATAGGACTGCCATATTGTATCATTCATGGATGGTTACATGGGTTTGAGTTATGGTTAGGTATGATGATAAAGGGATATTGTGAAATGGTTGTAAATATTGTTTATTTATTTTTTTGAAAAATATCATGCTGGGAATATGGGTTTCAATTGCACTTGTAAGCTTTTAGAAATTAATGGTTTTATAAACATGTTTATATTTAGTTATAAATTTTTCAGAAACAGTCTTATATAAACTATTTTATATAATTGTTGGTAACTCTTCTATCATAGTTGTGTGAGTAGGGGCGTAATTGGGGAGAACCTACTGAGTTTTATACTCACCCCTACTTTGTCACTTATGTGATTTTGCAGATTTTATCTTCTGGGACATGGTAAAAGGTAATGTTTCATACATGTGTATCACTACATCGTGATGTTTCGGCTATTCAGGGATTTTGGATCTTAGAGCTTGTGGATCATGGAGTCTTGTGGTCTCTGGAGTGTCCTGTATAGTTTATATGTTCTGTACTTTGATACTTGGTTATTCTTCCGATGTTTCTTACATTGATGTGGTTGAGAGATAAATGAAGTTTTTGAGTTGTCTTTCATTAGATCATATATCCAATATTGAATGTTTTCTTATGGTTGATAGGTTTATTGGTTTATTTCATAAAGGGTAAATCATCCCCCACTTGTATATGAAACCCATCGGTATTTTTTTCTAGCCTTTGGAGTCTTGGGAATGTCTCTTACGTCCTAGTAATGACTCTTTCTACACTAAATCCAATGACAAATGGTGGGTCTTTACATATATATTCCTCTGCATTCCATTTTATATGGGTATATGAATCCTAAAAAACATAATCATAAATCAATTCATTGCCCTGAAAATTTTTAATAAATCATAATATACTACATATTCTACACTCTCCATAAAAAAATTTATAGTTGTATACAATATTTTATTATAATTTATAAATATGTATTTTACAAAGAAAATTAATATTAAAATACCATACCTTATAAAATAAAAAGATACCATTTAAAAAAAAAATCATCAGAAACCATTATGATATTATTCAATGTATAGATGGACTATTATCAGCCAATTCATTCTTAACTAATATTAAAAGAACTCTTTCCTATGAGATAAATTGATAATTGGTTAATGTATAAATTCTTGATTATTAGTCCCAAAACATATCAAGGACAGATGATTATTATGGATTTCATTACAGATATCTCATAGTATATATATGGAAATATAATATAAGTATTTTCTATAAATCTCATATTATAATGGTAAAAACATAAACCATAAATATAATAATGTGAATATGGAAAAATATAATATCAACATAAATAATATATATATGAGTGAGAGATATACATTATTTGTACTAAAAATATGATTTATACTTAATACCTTTACTATCCCCACTAACCAATATTGCCGGAAAATTTGAAAACCTAATCTATATTTTCATTACTCAATTACCTTAGTTCACCCAAAAAAAATATTATTTTTTAGATCTCTTATCTCAATATTTAAATCACCCTCAATGAAAACAGTAAATCATTTTTTATTTCAGAACATATAAACATCATAATTTGAGGTATTCTCTTTTAATATCACCAAGGTGTATTATATCGAAGAGACAAATCTGGTATCAATAATATCATAGAATTTATTTATATTATATAGAAAATATTAAACCCCAATCTTTATAAACCTATCAAAATCATTAGGATAAACTCATTATCCACTACAAATAGACTTAAATTATATTACATAAATTGTTACTAAATGTAATGTGGATAGGGTATGCATGAGAACTATATGCTATTATATATGACTAAATATTTAGTTCTATTAATTAAGAAGAACATAAACAAAATTTGGATTGTCATTCTATTACATGATTAATGAAACCATTATAGGATTACTCTAAGTAAACATTATGATATTTTCTGAACACCATATTAAATCATGATCCATTATTGAAATTGGAATATTCATAATCATCATTCTATTTTTTGACGTTGTAAAATGGGTCATAGATAATTCTAAATGTAATATTTCCTTAATTTAAATATAAATCATTAAAATAGTGAGCCAACCTAATCTAAAACATACACATTGATGCAACTAAAATTATATTTGACCTATTCTAGACCTCATCAATTTTACTTAATAGTTTAAAAGTGTATCCTAAAGAACTCTACAAGTAAGATAGGGGATAATGAAATGATCCCAATAAGAAGATGATAAATATTTGGTAATAATTTTTTATATTTGAATAAACATTAAATAAATTAGATAATATAAAAATCCTACAGTAAAATAATATCCAACAATAGTAAAACATGTCACTATTAGTAAGTAATGTAGCAGATTTATCGATGGAATTTCATACAATAATCAACAAACCACTTTGTAAATATAATAAAACAATATAAAAATTGAAAAATATTTGTAATGAATAACATCCAAAAAAACTACTCAAACTCCACAATTCAAAATAGATTTCTAATTAAATCTAATATATCACCCATAACTGACAGTTTAGCATATTGTTTCATTTTAATTTTATTGGATTACAGTAAATAACATTAATGGTTCTCATGCAAGGTTGATTATAATTATATAATAAAATAATTTCAATAGATAAAGAATTCATAAAAAAATAATCTGTATTTAATGAATTGTGGTTGGGTAAATAATTTTCAACTCCCTTAAGGAAAAAATAAATCATGTATTATATTCTACCTAATCAATTCTCATTACCCATTTTATGAAATGAACTCTATAAATAGTGTTTTGTTGTAATAACCTATGAAAATTAAATATGTATCCCAAAATAAAACATCTAATTAACAATTTCTCATAAAACCATAATAGTAGAACATCCTATTGGGGTATTTATCCATGGGAAAAATACATCATCAACCACATAACACGTTATGATTAAATAAGGTGATATATCCTGTAATATTCTTGTATATAGAGACTAAAACCTTATAATTAAAATATGAAATTTCCTTTTGAATAATCATATAAAATATTATGCATTAATTTTACTGAAAACACTTGAACTACATTGGTTATTTTGGCCTATTATATGATATATAAATTTTGATTTAAAATATTACAAATCAGTATAATAGTTCATAATATAGTCATTTTACAATGACCACGTGACTAGTACAAATTAAGGGCTATGATAATGTTCAAATAAAAACATGGAATAAGTGATTTCCACGACTAGTATAATCATACACAATAAATAACATTTATTGAATATTTCATTGAAGACAACATCGCTAAGAATTTTCCTCAAACAATACTAGACTATGATTCTGAAATTAAATCATGACTGAAACCGCTGACAGAAGATGTTCAAGGTTATCGATATCAAAACCAAAGATATGTTTATTAAACCACCCCAAAATGTTCCACTATCATGCATCTTACACTTAGGTAATATAGAGGTGTAAGAAGTGTTTATGTATCTATTCCCTAACAAAATGAATTATTATATTTTAATTTTTAATAAAATAGTGATAATATGTAAACTTTTTATTATTACATTATAAATGAGTATGTGTAAATTTTAATGAAAATTAGATTTTTATATGAGGAAATAAACATTTTGTATCATAGAAATATAAAATTCCCATTAAGACAATATTTTTAATAAATTAAATACTTTTTTTAAATAAAACCAGTTTTTATAAAATAATATTACTAAATAATATTTATTCAAGAATGGAGGATAATATAATTTCACAATTTCGAATGAAAATTTTATAATGGTCTGTAATTTGATTGTGTTTTATTTAAAATTGAATATTCCCATATTTAGAAAATTATTTTGATAAAATAAATTTTATTTTTGAAATCAATATGAATATATTATCCATTGGTGAATTTTTTATTATTTTATATGCTTCAAATTTTTGGGTAAAAATTAAACATTGTATAAATATACAGTATGTATTATGACATCATAATTGCCAAAATTTGTGTAATAAATGGAATAAAAGGTAATCAACGACCGAATTTTTTTCCAATTTAAAATAATGTATTTTGGATATTATTGGATTTATTTTATAAACGTATAATGGATCCTTTAAAAACTATATTATAAATTATGGTTTTAAAATCTAATCTTTATTAACATTACTAACATCCACATCACCAATTCTATGAGTGTATGGATTCATGTTATTATCATTATTAATTAATGAAAATCACTCTAGTTATATAGAATCCTTAGTAAAAAATTATTTCATGGTTTTTTATTTGGAATTATTTATTTTATATAACCCAAAACATATGTTCAGATACTAATAATTAATTTCACTCTTCTTTGCTATAAAACACTACAAACCTCCCATTCATTATCAAGAAAACCAAATTGATCTTGAATTGACACATAATTTATCTCTCAATATCCATCCCTAGGTGTTCTCAATATATTATGAATCTCCAACAATATTTTATAATATACCTCTCCCAATAAGGGATCCTATCCTCTGCTTTATTCAATAACATTCTTTGAAATATGCCTTTTTTAATCCATCATTTCATGTTGGAAAAAGATTTTAAACATACCCATTATTTTAATTATGATTTAAAAGTTATTAGAGACCCAATTTCACTATCATTAAACCATTATATAAAACTATTGGCACACTGATTATTATTCCAAAATTTTCATGAAATTATCAATTACAAAACTCTTCATTGGTGAATAATTAATCTGATTTCCAATCAATGGTATTCAAATAGATTTTCCAATTTAGAATTTAGTAGGAAAAAAATGGATTTGACACACAATCATTAATGATGGGGTGAAAATCATTGAAATATTCTCTAATTATTTATGATCCATGTGAAAACAATGCATATTAATAATATAAATGTGAAATGTGGGTTCAGAATTATATTTCCATCTAATGCATTGGGTGTAACACCCCGAGATTTTATGAAAAATATTCTTTTTAAATTCATTAATGTCTTATGTTGTACGCTACACCAAAAGGAGCTTGCAAAACACACATACTTGATTTTCGTTGCATTACATGGAATATCGACCTTCCTCAATAGCGTGTGTAGTACGCAATACCGAGTTTCACTAAACAACGATAAGCTATTAAAATATTATTAAAACTATCCGTTATGAATAGTAATAACCAATTTTTGAAGTTTTGTAAATTTTATTTTTCAAAATGGACTTCATTTTTGGATTTGGAATATCGAAATTAGCTTAGGGTGAAATTTTCGTATTTTTCGGATAACATTCATATTCTGATGAATAGTGAAAATTACTAAATTTTAATTAAAAACAACTTTTTCAATCGAAATATTTAATAGTGATAAATTATTAATTTGAGTGGTTTTAAAGTTTATTTAGAATATATTTTTACAATTTTATACAATTTTGGTCATTGGATGTAATTTCACATTTAAACCAGACATAAACAAGTGTCAATCTTTTGATCGTTATTATCTCTTAAGAACACGCTATTTGTTTTGACGAAGGGAATTAATTTTTAAATTAATTAATGCAATTTATTTTTTTTGAATTTGGTAAAATATACATCATTTTTGAGTTCATAATATCAAATATAGCTTATGCCTATTTTTTGGTATTTTTCTGGAAACTTTCATTTTTTGATGAATAGTGAAACCACTAAGTGGTAGTTAAAAAAATGAATTTTTCATAAAACTTAATTTTACCGCTTCTGTAAGTGAAATTTCAAAAATACGAGAGACAAATTTGATGTCAATTAGTAAAATGTGGTTCAATGAGATGAAATTTTTTTGATGAATAGTAACTTTTTACTTTTTTTACCACGGTTAAAAGTAAATAGGGTAATTAAGGGTAAAAATGATATTATTATTACCCTAACACAAGTTTTAATTCTATTGGATAAGTGTAATTCGACCAACAACAACCTTAGGAATAAAATATGACCATTTAGGCCCACTTGGATTAGATTATGACATTTATTATTATTTAATTCAAAGAAGAGTTAAAAGAGTTATAATCCAATGTTATTTACTACTAAAGTTTTAATATATGGTTATAGATAAGATCAATTCGATTTTAAATATTCATTAGAAATCTAATAAGATTTCCTACATAATTATATTTTATTTATAATTTTTAGACATTAAATAATTTAATTTATTTATGACACAATGATGATGCAGTAATTACCATAATAGTAAAAAATTAAAATAATGGATATTATACATACCCAAATAAATATAATTTGAGACTTTTTATGAATTCCACTAATTTTCTAGGTTAATATGACATATTAGGATTGATTTAATTAACTTTGGTCAAAGTAATCATTCTTTTATGAGTTTCAAAAAAATCAACTATTGAATAGTTTCAAAATTGACATAAAATAGTTTTTAAAACAAATATTATATTATTAATTGTTATTTTATTCCGAAAAATCTACAGTTCGGCCAAATGACTTAGATAAGGTTATATATATTAATAAAACACAACTTGGGGGTCTCTTGGATGTATATGGTAAGTTTATTAACTATATAATATAAAAATACAAAGTGACATGGTAAATGTCAATCTAATTAACTAAGAGTTAAAACTAAAAGATAAGGTTAATATAATGACCTAAACTTGTCTAAATTCTATTGGATGAGAGGATTTCGACCCATCCCCACCTTATATTCTAAATAACGCAATTTGGAGCTATTTAAAACCAAAAATGACTTTATAATAAAATAATATTTTTAGTTATTCCAAAGGTGCCCCTCTCCTCCCTTATAAAAGGGCACCTCCTCCCCCTCTTCCTCACACCACTTTGAGCCTTCCAGCTTGGCCAAACCCTGCCATTTTCTCCTCTCCACTACCCTAGAGACATTATTGAGGTCCTGGTCTTCTTCAAAGACCAATTTTAGTGCCCTAAAAGGAGATCTCAAAGAAGCACTTCAAAGAAGAGGTAATGTTTGTTATCGATTCTTTCATCTTTATTTCTTCTTCCACTTCTTCTTCTTTAGTTGTTTCATTATGAAATAATAACATCAGTATCACTCATATACTTATATGTTATTATAAGTATGAAACAACCCTATTTAACAATCTATCCATCCTCCGGAAAATAACATCACCGCGCGTGCGTACGTACGGAATACCGTCTCCACGCCGTGGTGTAATCTATTTTCCACCACCACCTTACTTGGATGGGTATAATGGTGTAAATAATGACTATATATGACTATTATATATTGATATTGATTCTGAATTAGTATACATACACTCCAATACAATTCCACGATCATAGGAATGATATCATCACTTGTGCGTACGTACGGAATACCGTCTCCACGATGTGATGCGACTCGTTCTACATGATCTTCATTTCATAATGATTATATAAATGAATTTAATGAATGAATATGATATATATTACACTAATAACATTCTATAAATTAGGTATATATAAACTAAAGAGAAGAATAAGAATTTATTCGACAAACACGCATAAGAACAAAAAGTAATAAACACCCGAATAACAAGTAGTAATGAAATATTACTAATAGTAAGCTAAGAATATGACCATATATGATATAATTAAAATAATTATGATTCTGTAATAAATCAATAACATTATTTAAATCATTATACAGGAGGTTCGGACACGTACAAAGAATATCGGACATAAGGTAAGGGAAATATCACAATCTCATTTTTATCCGAGATTGTTTATACTTTGGTATTTACTAGGGAGTATTTTATCATCCACATCCATGTTTCCTCAATATGTAATATTATTTCCATCCACCTAAAATTGTTTAAATCCAATTTTACCCTTCAGTGAGTTTTTATTAAAGGATATGAAAGGAATCTTTTGTCGTTCTTCATACGAGGTAATTTTTGAATTTTCCGACAAAAGTACGAAGAATGTTTTCTTAACTTATACAACATGAATGGATTTTTAAAACATTATTTCCAAGGATCTTTCTTTACAAGTTTTCAAGTTTATTTTTAATAAACTTCTTTTAGTTTAGAATGTTATGACATGTTAAGAAAGGAAAAAAAAAATTGAATTAGAAAGGATATTTTCCTCAAGAATGGAGTTCAAGTGTTTTATCAAAATTATTTTCCATCTAAGATAATAAAGGGTTCTGTTTTTATCCCTATTATTGCATTGATTTGATTATGTTGTGATGGAATTATTTTTATGAATTCCTTTATCTTATATGAATTGTTTTATGATGTCATGTTGTTTAAGAATCCCATTTTTATTACATGAGTTATGCAATGATGTATGATTTATGATTTTGTGGAACACATAAGAATGGTATCATTATGAGATGGGTGGGACCTATATCTCCCTCCAATGCATTGGGTAAATATTTTATATCTCATGAGATAGACATGGCTGGAACGGTAGGTTATATCGGTTCAGTGAAACAGGACCAAAACGAGGAGTAAACTCAGTTCAGAAATGGACTTTGTCCACTAAGATAGTCTTGACAATGAGTCTTGACTAACAAGAAATGATTCTCTATGATTATGTGTGTATGACTCAAAGATTCATGTTTTATGTTATGATTATTGGGATTACATTTCACTTCTATGATTTATCCCATGTTATGGTATTATGATCTCTTTTGTAGGTTAAGATTTCCAAAATTTATGTTCTTATGTATATGATGTGATTGATATTTCTTTTGTTTAACCTTACTGAGAATTTGAGCTCACCCTTTTATGTTTTTCCCCAGGATATAAAGAAAGGTTTTAGGTAAAAAAAAGAATAACTTTATGGGAGATGTTGAAGATCTTTCACCACGATTAGAAGATTATATTCCGAGTTTCCAAAGACACTAAACTATTACGGTCCTTGTGTGTGTGTTTTTGTTATGTACTAAGTATTCCGCAAAATTAATGTAATTTCCATGTACGTCAAGCTACGAGTCTCTATAGTTGGTATCAGAGGAAAGATTTAGTCAACCTTTGGAAACTAGGATGCAAAAACGTTAGTGGGATCTCTAGAGATATTTCTACGGTATGTCTAGGGATGTCCCTAAGGTTAAGTATACGTATAGGTTATAGTACAAGAATTACGCTAACGATCATAGAATTAAACATAAGATGTTAGATATTGAAGGTACTCCCCCTTTATTATATTCTTTTCCCTAGCATGATTTTTTCCTCTCACACTATTCTTTTTGGGTTTTAGACGATGGCTGGAACCCGACGGAACCGTGTTGATCAATGCAATGGACAATGCAATGATTGTCCACCTGAACAAACAAATGTTATGGGAGATGGAGTGAAAAATATTATTGCTATACTTACACAAGATATGAATCATTCTGGACTTCCAAATGATAAGAGAAGGGAACAATATTCTATTGAGTCCTTTATGAGGCAACGTCCACCTTCTTTTAGTGGGTCTTCTGATCCACTTGTTGCTGAACAATGGATCATTACTACTGAAAAGATATTTTCAGTTCTTCAATTTTCTGAAAATGATAAAGTCATCTTAGTAGTATATCATTTGGAAGGTGAAGCTGATGAATGGTGGAATCTTATCAAGAATACGATCCAAAGAGATGAAATTGAGTCCATGGAATGGGACGAGTTAACGAACATATTTTTCAATAAGTACTTCCCTCGTATTCTTCGAACAAAGATGGAAAAGGAGTTTCTTGAACTAAAGCAAAAGGATGATGAATCTGTTGGTATATACAAAGTGAATTTTACAAGGCTTGCATGGTATGCATCTGGATTTATCATCCAACCTGAAATTAAAGTTGATCGATTCTTTAGTGGCTTAAAACCAAATCTTCGAAGGGAATTAGCTATAAGAGACTTCAGTAGCTATGAAGAAAATGTGTGTTGTGCTATCAAGGTAGAAATTGAAGTTGGTGTTACTTATCCATGTCATATTTTTGAAAAGAAACGAAAGATAGTGTTCAAGGAGAAATCTCATAATAATGGTGAAAATAATATGAATGTTTCCTTATGCTCAAAGTGTGGAAGGAAGCATGGTGGAGATTATCTTAAGGGGACTAGAAAATGTTTTAAGTGTGGAAAAGAAGGTCATCGAGCAGCTGAGTTTCGAAGTAATGGAAAAAGGGTTTCTAATGATGTGAATAATGAAAATACTGTAGAGAATGCACCAACAACACTTCAATGCTTCAAGTACACGGAAATGGGGCATTATGCTAATAAATGCCCTAATCCAAGGGTTAGTGATGATCGACGTGAGCAACCACTTAAGGAAAAGGACAAAGGGAAGTCACATGCGATCACCATTGGAGATGTTGAATATGAAAATGATTTTGTGGAATGATTAAGTGTTTATGTAATGGGATTACAGAATAATGTTTTATATAGTATCGTGGAATATTGGAATATTTATGTTTTGGTCTATTGTGGTTTTCAATAATTTTATGGCATCGGTAACCATGAAAAGTGATTGAAATATTTTTGGAAATCAGATGATATACACATAATTAAGGGATAAAGATAATCTAATATGTTTGATAGTATTCATGAGCTCATGATTGATATAAGGACTAAGTGATATCATGGTTTGAGGATATAGAATTTTGAAGATTTTGGTATGTGGAAAGAGTTAACTTTTGACTGCATTCATGTTTTCACTATGATTCAATGGGTATTCATTTTTATAGAGAATACATCATTAAGGTATTCATATGATTGGAATGTGACCAACAAGATATATGGGGGATAAATGATGGTATTCATATGCTTGGTTGATGACATTTCAAGTTATCGTTTTCTTTATACTATGAGCTTGGACCGAAGTATTTTAGATAAGACTAAAGATTGGAATGGATTATGTTGGACATAAGTTAGTATTTTTTAAGGATAAAACTTTTTTGATATTGTTGATGTGATGTAATAGTAATATAGATTTAGAAAATGGACAACCTGCAGGATGAGCGACAACCCATCGCGTCGAACAAGGCTGTGGGAATCGAAACCACAACCGAAATGCGACTGGCCTTTATCGCCTACCACTGGTCTACAGGAAGTCCCTGTTTAGTAGAAACTAGTTTTATTATATTAAACAGTATGATATATGAAGTATAAGTCCATTTTACGAACAATATATGATTAATCTCACTATAGATGGACTTATGTATTTTTTTTGATAACTTTTCTAACATTTTGTTTGAGACAGGTAGAATGACCCATCATTCTATCACATGATCTTCTAACACATCACGAATGAAAAATTCAACTTCATTTCTTTAAGAGATGAAGTGGAAATTTTCCAAAGAACGACAAACGGTGAGACTATACCAAAATCACAAAAGAATTTCTTCTAATTTCATCAACTTTAGGGAAATGATCTTGAAAACCAAAAATGTTGTCCTAGTGCTCTTATATCTGATGAATCAGATGGTACCTTAGATTGTCACAAATTTATGGATTTGTGATTGCTGGTTTTTCCATAGCCATGTTCTCTACCACTCTCCATCAGAACATGATGGTTAGATTTCTCTTCCATATCCATATTTTCGCCTATGTGGAAACCCAGTGATTAGTTTATTTGGGTAATCGTTACATTTTGTACTTTAGTTTTTAAATCCAGGTTTTGGTATTCCTTTTTACGATGTGGGTTTCTATTAAAGAAACTTTCAAATAGTAAACCATTTATAACCCCGACGAATTTCGAGGGCGAAATTCATTTTAAGGGGGGTAGAATGTAACACCCCGAGATTTTATGAAAAATATTATTTTTAATTTCATTAATGTCTTATGTTGTACGCTACACAAAAAGGATCTTGCACAACACACATACTTGACTTGCCTTTCATTACATGCAATCACGACCTTCCTCGATAGCGTGTGTAGTACGCAATACCGAGTTTCACTAAACAACGATAAGCTAATAAAATATTATTAAAACTAGCCATTATGAATAGTAATAACCACTTTTTGAAATTTTTTAAATTTTATTTTTCAAAATGGACATAATTTTTGGTTTTGGAATATCGAAATTAGCTTAGGGTGAAATTTTGGTACTTTTTGGATAACTTTCATATTCTGATGAATAGTGAAAATTACTAAATTTTAGTTAAAAACAACTTTTTTAATAGAAATATTTAGTAGTGATAAATTATTAATTTGAGTGGTTTTAAAGTATATTTAGAATATATTTTTACAATTTAATACAATGTTTTTCATTGGATGTAATTTCACATTTAAACCAGACATAAACAAGTTTCAATCTTTTGATAGTTATTATCTCTTAAGAACACGCTATTTGTTTTGACGAAAGGAATTAATTTTTAAATTAATTAACGCAATTGATTTTTTTTGAATTTGGTAAAATAGACATCATTTTTGAGTTCATAATATCAAATATATCTTATGCCTAATTGTTTGGTATTTTTCTAGAAACATTCATTTTTTAATGAATAGTGAAACCACTAAGTGGTAGTTAAAAAAAATGAATTTTTCGTAAAACATAATTTTACCGCTTCTGTTAGTGGAATTTCAAAAATCCGAGAGACATGGTAGATGTCAGTTAGTAAAATGTGGTTCAATGAGATGAAAATAATTTTTGGTGAATAGTAACTTTTTACTTTTTTTACCACGGTTAAAAGTAAATAGGGTAATTAAGGGTAAAAATTATATTATTATTACCCTAACACATGTCCTAATTCTATTGGATAAGTATAATTCGACCAAAAACAACCTTAAGAAAAACATATGACCATTTAGGCCCACTTGGATTAGATTATGACATTTATTATTATTTAATTCAAAGAAGAGTTAAAAGAGTTAAAATCCAATTTTATTTACTAAAACATTTTTAATATAGGGTTATACATAAGATAAATTCGATTTTAAATATTAATTATAAATCTAATAAGATTTCCTACATAATGATATTTTATTTGTAATTTTTAGACATTAAATAATTTAATTTATGTATGACACAACGATGATGCAGTAATTACCATAATATCGAAAACTTAGAATAATGGATATTATAAGTACCCAAATAAATATAATTTCAGACTTTTTATGAATTACACTGACTTTTTAGGTTAATATGACATGTTAGGATTGATTTAATTAACTTTGGTCGAAGTAATCATTCTGTTCTGAGTTTCAAAAAAATCAACTATTGAATAGTGTCAAAATTGACATAAAATAGTTTTTAAAGAAATATTATATTATTAATTGTTATTTTATTCCTAAAAATATATGGTTCGGCAAAATGACTTAGATAAGTTTATATATATTAATTAAATACAACTTGGGGGTCTCTTGGATGTATATGGTACGTTTATTAACTATATAATATAAAAATACAAATTGACAAGGTAAATGTCAATCTAATTAACTAAGAGTTAAAACAAAAAGATAAGGTTAATATAATGACCTAAACATTTCTAAATTCTATTGTATGAGAGGATTTAGACCCATCCCCACCTTATCTTCGAAATAACTCAATTTGGATATATTTACAACCGAACTTGACTTTATAATAAAATAATATTTTTAGTTATTCCAAAGGTGCCTCTCTCCTCCCTTATAAAAGGGCACCTCCTCACCCTCTTCCTCACACCACTTTGAGCATTCATGCTCAGCCAAACCCTGACATTTTCTCCTATAAACTTTTTCAGAGACATCCTAGAGTTCGTGGTCTTCTTCAAAGACAAATTTTTGTGCCCTAAAAGGAGATCTCAAAGAAATACTTCAAAGAAGAGGTAATGTCTGTTACCGATTCGTTCATCTTTATTTCTTCTTCCACTTCTTATTATTTAGTTATTTAATTATTAAGGAATAACATCAGTATCACTCATATAATGATATGTTATTATAAGTATGAAGCAACCCTATTTAACCATCTATCCATCCTACAGAAAATGAAATCACCGCGCGTGCGTACGTACGGAATACCGTCTCCACACCGTGGTGTAATCTATTTTACACCACCACCTTACTTGGATGAGTATAATGGTGTAAATAATGACTATATATGACTATTATAAAGTTATATTGATTATGAATTAGTATACATACACTCCAATACAATTCCACGATCATAGGAATGATATCATCACTCGTGCGTACGTACGGAATACCGTCTCCACGCTGTGATGCGACTCGTTCTACGTGATCTTCGTTTCATAATGATTATATAAATGAATTGAATGAATGAATATGATATATATTACACTAATACCATTAGGGAAATGAGGTATCTATAACCTAAAGAGAAGAATAAGAATTTATTCGTCAAACACGAATAAGAACAAAAAGTAATAAACACCCGAATAACAAGTAGTAATGAAGTATTACTAATAGTAAGATAATAATATGACCATATATGATATCATAAAAATAAGTATGATTCTGTAATAAATAAATAACATTATTTAAATCATTATACAATAGGTTCGGACATGTACAAAGCATATCGGGCCTATGGTAAGGGAAATATCACAATCTCATTTTTATCTGAGATTGTTTATACTTTGGTATTTACTGGGGAGTATTTTATCATCCACATCCATGTTTCCTCAATATGTAATATTATTTCCATCCACCTAAAATTGTTTAAATCCAATTTTACCCTTCGGTGAGTTTTTATTAAAGGATATGAAATGAATATTTTGTCGTTTTTCATACGAGGTACTTTTTGAATATTCCGACAAAAGTACGAAGAATGTTTTCTTAACTTATACGGCATGAATGGATTTTTATAACATTATTTCCAAGGAGCTTCCTTTAAAAGTTTTCAAGTTTATTTTTAATCAAATTCTTTTAGTTTATAATGTTATGGCATGTTAAGAAAGGAAAAATGTTTTTGAAGTAGAAAGGATATTTTCCTCAAGAATGGAGTTCAAGTGTTTTATCAAAATTATTTTCCATCTAAGATAATAAAGGGTTCTGTTTTTATCCCTATTATTACATTGATTTGATTATGTTGTGATGGAATTATTTTTATGAATTCATTTATCTTATATGAATTTTTTTATGATGTCATGTTGTTTATGAATCCCATTTTTATTACATGGGTTATGCAATGATGTATGAATTATGATTTTGTGGCACATATAAGAATGGTATCATTATGAGATGGGTGGGACCTATATCTCCCTCCAATTAATTGGGTAATGATTTTATATCTCATGAGATTGACATGGCTGGAACGGTAGGTTAAAACGGTTCAGTGAAACAGGACTGAAATGAGGAGTGAACTTGGTTCAAAAATGGACTTTTTCCACTAAGATAGTCTTGGCAATGAGTCTTGACTAACAAGAAATTATTCTCTATGATTATGTGTGTATGCCACAAAGTTTCATGTTTTAAGTTATGATTATTGAGATTAAATTTCACTTCTATGATTTATCCCATGTTATGGTATTATAATCTCTTTTACAGGTTAAGATTTCCAAATGTTATATTCTTATGTATATGATGTGATTGATATTTCTTTTGTTTACCCTTACTGAGAATTTGAGCTCAACCTTTTACGTTTTTTCCCCAGGATATAAATAAAGGTTTTAGGTAAAAAAATAAGAAATTTATGGGAGATGTTGATGATCTTTCACCACGATTAGAAGATTATATTCCGAGTTCCTAGAGACACTAAACTATTACGGTCCTTGTGTGTGTGTTTTTGTTATGTACTAAGTATTCCAGAAAAGTAATGTAATGTCCATGTACGTCAAGCTATGGGTCTCTACATTGGGTAATGTTTTTTTTCACATGAGATACCATGTATGGTTCAGAAATTTTAATATAATCCACAAAATATTATGATGTCTCAATGATTATCCTTGAATTATGTTAATGATTTATTTTTATAAAATTTTTCCACATTCATATGTTTCCCTGATGTCATAATATTATTATTTTTATTTAATGATCATGTTTATGATACTCAACACTTATGTCAAATTGATATTCTAGTTGAATATGATTTACTACGTTAATAATTTTTAATTTTGTTATTTTTTATAGGATGTATATCATTAACAGATATTATGTTTTTCCCTCAGTTATCCTATGTAGTTGAAGAGGAGTAATAATATTTTAAGATAATTTTAGAGAGATATAAATAATTTTGATGTATCCTTATTTATTTTACTGTGTTACATATTTAATTTCAAAAATACTCTAGGCCTCTATATCATCTATATTTTTATCATGTGTATAATTATGTAAAAAACATTAAATAATGTGTTTAAAATCCATGTGTTTTCCTATTTAGTATTAGAGGAAAGTCTGGTTATTATTGGGGATTAATTTTATAAATAAATATTTGAACCTTGGTGATTTTAATATTCATTGGAAAACAACACTAAATTTTATAAATTATAGATTATGTTGTTTTTATGAAACGAAATCCTTTTTTAGATATTATACATAGATTTGGATCTCACATAGTGGTTCCTAGGGGTAATAATCACAAAAATGGTGCATTATGCATTGGATCAATCATCACCTATTTAATGATAATGACACCTTTATACAGACCATGATTCACACTCACATTGGATTTTCTTTTGTAAATTCAAAATATATTTATGAACTATTATAAAAGGAATAAAAATATCTAATAAAGTTTTTGTTTTGATTAGACCATGGGTAACATAGTTTATGACCAGGAAAGTCATTAGTTATGGAATGTATGTAATTTATGAGTTTTAAATTCAATGTTCTTAGTTTCCATTTTTTATGGTTAATAGTTTCAATCTACACATCAATAATTTTTCCTTTATTTTAGTTAATGGTTGGAAATATAAGTAAATGAGAAAACAACCAATCTAAGGGGAAATTTGATGAGTATCTAATAGAGATAACAAAAAATATTGTATTTGGTGTTAAGAACATATTATAAATAATTTATAAGTAAAGTCATGTTATTATAATAATGTTTAATCAAGGGGGAAACCAACATTCCCATAAAAAGGTAAGTTGTGAATGATAACTTTATACAATACTGCCATCAAAAATTAAATGAATATTATGATACATTGATCAGAAAATAATGGATCAAATAAACTAAAAATTTATTATATATCCTTCAATGATCAATGAAAGGGTATTTCATATTAGTAGTTTGTCATATAGAAGGAGGAGATAGTATTTGGTGAAAATTAATAAAAAAATAGGGCCTGAGGAAGAGATCGAAACGATAGGGAAGAAAGGATTCGATAAAATGTTTTTGATAAATATTTTTATACAAATATCTTCAATAAATAGGATATGAATCAACGTGGTTTATATAAAAAAATGAGAAATATACCTAGGTGTAGTGCTCCAGTCCCAGATGCCCGAAGATGGCGTTTTATATCAATTACATTTTCATGATTGTAAAGAATAATGCAACAATGGATCACAGAGTTTATTAGTGTTAGTAAAATATATACATAAATGGGTCTTTTATTACCAATGAATAATCAAGTTTAAAAAAATATTTCGTTCAATATTAATAAATAATACAATCTTATGATAACACTAATCAATCTTGAAAATCCCTACATTTCATTCATAGTAAGCTTCTTGGTTACATTTTTAATGAAATAGAATATGGGTGAGCTCAAATGATCAGTAATTGAAAATGATAGTGGATGAAATTGTGAATCAATAAAAAGAGTAATCATGGAATGTTAAATAGTTAAAAAAACATATCATATAATCAACAAACTAATATGTATGTTCATAAATAATATGTACTGGTAGTAAATTGAAACATATTCCATTCAAATAACTAAATAAGGGAAAATCAATATAGATTAGAAAATAAGTAAAATAAATTTAATTTAATAAATGAAAAAATGAAATTTATCTATAGATATGTTGACTCATGATCTCATGGATGAAAAATAACTGATAAAAGGTGAAGTAATTGCTTAATTACTAGAAGCCATGTTTCGTATGTATATGATACCTTTACCTTTAAGACCTTTCCTAAAGACGTTTTAAAAAATATACTGTTAAAATATGTATAACACAACTATCAAAATTACTACACTCATGACACAATAGATTCATCATTATTCTATCTAAAATCAAGCCCCACTCATGTATTACCATTCCAAATCTTCCGAATTTTTCAAATAATATGTTTTAAAATGTGCCTTATCAAAAATTAGTTAGGAGTAAGAGATCTCTATTTATCGATAAATAACCAAATAATTAGATAACATAAAAAGTAAAAACCTTATGAAAAATCGTATATTGTTCAATAAATAATAATTTTCATGAAAATAGATATAGAAATATTTAGGAATTTTAATGACCAAAGATCCTAGGAAATTGAATATTTCACCTGTACCAAAACAAATCAAGGAAGTGAATGTGAATACTAACCTTGGAAAAAGAACTCATAAACCATACCGAGGAATATTAAGGACGATGTCAACAAATCATACCCCACGTGGAGTAAAGGGATGTTTCTGTTGATAAATAAAAATACTATAAAATGAACTTTTAGAAAAATAGTGTAAAATATCATTTTATTATTAAAAAACCTTTAGATTAAAGTAAATTTTGAAAATATTTTCTATAGAAACTAACCATCTAATTATCAAAATTGAGCTATAATGATATGAATTTGGGTAAATTTTTACATTATGTACGAGGTAAACTGAATAATCTTTTTTATTGGTTAATGGTTAGAAATATTCCTTATTCAGATGGTGATAAGATTTTTCATTTAAAAAATTATGTTAACATATGAAATGGATAGAATTTCATCACCAAATAATTTAAAAAGCTTTTTTAAAAACATTTTATTAAAACATAGATTATAATATAAAATGGTTTCTATTACTAACAAGATACTGAAATTTGGGTTTCTTAAGAAAAAGAATAATCTAAAATATTTTGAGTACCAAGGAGTTGAAAAATAAAACTAATACTTGAAAATGGACTTCAATAACTAGTGAATATAAAATTAATGGTTTTATTTAAAATTTTATACATAATTTTTTTTATTGTATATACAATTGAATGATCATTATAGTTATTATTGATGAAAAATAATCATTAAACATTCCAAAATTTCCCATACCAAATTGAAACGTTTTAAATCATAACTCTAATAATGGAATGAAATTAATTGTTTTTATATTATCATGTGAGAAATAAGATTAATCATATATATTTTAAAAGGGAATTATATACACCATATAAAAGAAACTTGGTCCATAATAGCAAATACGTCTCAATGGAATGAAAATTTAGATGAAATCCATTACCAAGCACTTAATTTCAGTTGAACATCCTTTATATTACCATATAATTAAATTATCATTATTAGGTACTTTATTTATAACGTATTTAATAAAACTTATATCATTAATTACAATTATTTATAAAACCATATAAATATATATGTTTATGTCCAACGTTAGGACTAAGTTTAGTATATTTGTAAAAAACGACATTGGTATGTCAATATGGTCAAAGGGGTCATTATATAAATATCTAGATTAATTATAATGACTTAATTTTCATATTTATACATCAGTTATAATTTTTAAAATGATCCTTAAATAAGGTTAATAAAAAATAATCTATGTTACAATCATAGAGATGGTAGGTCATACATACACATGAGTATTATTCAAATATTTCAATGATCATTATAGAAAGAAGGTAAGTAGACTTATATCAATAAAAAATGATAATTATAACATAAAAACCACATTATTTAATCAAATATACTTATATATAAAATTCATGTAATGTTAGAGGAATCACATCGTATTAAGGAGGCAGTAGTCTGCACACCCACAACTGATATTATGACTTTAAAGAGTGTAAAAATATAATAATGAAAATTATATTTATATATATATATAAATTAAATTATGTCATTAATATCATGTTGATTTATTTTATTTTAGATTGGGTAAATTATAATCTTCTTTAATCATTCAATGGATTGTGTGAAATAATTACAACACTTTTAGAAGGTTGTAGTCAATACTTCCTCAAAAAAAATTATCAGATTCAGAAAATATGGAAAGCATAAAGGTATGTTCAAAATAAAATTTTCCTAATAATAAATACATTATAAATATAATACCTACCAATAATAAATATAGTTTCTATTTTAATTACTACCAATGATGTTGGTAAAGAAATAATGAACAATTATCATTCTTGAGGCGATAGTTCACCGTTCACATAAACAATACATTCATTACCCAATAGATGGGGTGTGCATAAGTGTAGATTAAAATATTGACATAATAGAATAACATTATATTTAGTATTATTTTCTATATTATAAAATAAGATAATAATAATAGTATCTTTGGGGGATAATGGAAATGAAACTAAAAACCTTGCGAGAATACATTACCACTTAATTGGGTAACTTATTTTGGTTTATACCGAAATGATTAATTGGAAGGATTTTTGACATAATGGAGTCATCAATATCAAAGGTAGGGATTTTTTTAATCAATTTTAGATTATCTGGACTAAATTTATGTACTTTGAGAGTTGTGAGGAAGTGGTATAAGTGTTTTCATTATTTATGGAATCAAAAGTACTTGAAATTTATTTAAACTAGTTTAGTGTACACCTTGTATTACCTAAAAAAGGTAAAAAAAACCAAAAACAATAATGTATGTTTAATGGAATAAATATTACCATAAATTGTTTTTAAAAGTTTCATGGTTATTAGGTCCCTTATGTTAAGGGTTTAGTCATTTAGTAAGCATATTTTTTCTATATAAATTGTAATTAATTTTTTATCACATTCACTATTAATTTTGGTCAAAAAAAACATGGTATCAATAAAACTATAAATTATTATAATTATAAATATGGGATCCATTTTTCTAAATTATTAGAAAATAATTGGCAGCGGTCAATTTAAAATTCATAATGTGGGTGGGAGGACAATTGGAGTTTTAATGAAAAAAACATATGAAATTTTGATATGTTTTCTTAATCAATATCAATGCGAAAATAATTAAAATGACTTAGAAATTATTAATTGAAAAAATTATGATGTAATTAAACATTAAAAAATTAATTTTATAATTAAAATATTAATAAAATATAATAAAAAGTAGTTTTAAACAAAAATTCATTATTTTTCTAAAATCATTAAAAAATAAAATGTTTTATAAAAATATAAAAAATTCATTCTGACCTAATTATTGTGAATCAATTTAAAATAAAAATATTACTTGGACATATTATATCAATTTTATTTTTTGAATTTATATATCAAATGGGTTCTCTATTAAATGCTGGTAAAATTACCTTTATAAAAAAATAGGTTTTTATTTGTGAAATCGGGTTTCCCCATATCTTATGAATATCAAAACTATTGGATAAACATAAAAAATATTTTTTTGAATATATAACATATATATTACAATAAAAAAATTAAATAATATAAATTAATAGTGTTTATTAATAAAAATCGTCTTTTTAATCATAAAAATAATAATATTTATTTTTAAATCTAATAGGTTCTTATTTTAGTTTATCATTAATTTGTAACCAATGAATTCATTTTATATATATATAAACCATAAATTTTCATTAGATAGTTAATAATATTCATATCATCTAACATTGTGGATATTTTTTATCTTATTTTATTGAATAAGAATATTTTTATAATATTTTTTTATTTGGTGAAAAATGATCATGCGTGAAACACAAGCTGTAGAGAATGGTTACTATTATGTCCAACAGAATATATAGAGGATGTTCACACTTGAGTGTAACGTAATCTGAAGTGGTGTTTAATTGAATTAATTATATAAAATTTAGTTTAAATATTTAAAATATTATACAGTATCTAGATATTATAATCTTTTATGCACAAGGTGTCTTGTGTCATAAACACTATTGAATACAATGTCATCACTATATAATTTTGAGGTGTTACAATCTCTCCACCTTAATAAAATTTTTTCCTTGTAATTTAAACCAAATCAAGGTAATATATTATATTATATATCATAAATTTAAAACACATGACAATATAAGGGTTCGTAAAATATCATCTAGAAAAGAAAGAATTAGATGTAAAAAGGTTACATGGACTACCATGTAACTAGGTCCCTATATAGGGGATCATCAGTGGAAAGTAGTGATACATACAATGTGGAAGAGAATAAATATTTGTTGGGATTGAATGAGGTAATAAATCCAAAATAATTTTGTTTTCAATAGAATGTTGAGGGCGTCAAATCCATAAATATTTAAGTATTATGAACACAACTAGTTCAAAAAAAAAGTAAGCTATTGGTACAACATTTTATTCATATGTCATTTTCCTAATGTTGGTTAATTATTTTACTGGACAATATTAAAAGAAGATATTATTACTTGATAGGCTCTAATTTCATATTAATAATCCTAAATTAATGTTTTCCATCATTAAAATAATAATTTTTTTCCTTTAAAACTAGAAATTTATTAGCAATATGGAATTTTTTAGGCTAGAAGCACTAAAATAATATTTTCATGGATTTTAAGGACAATAAATGTGTGACTAGTCTAACTTTTTGACTCTATATATAATCTAAAACCACTATGGTTAATATATAGTAATATCTAATCCTAATAATTGATACTACTATTTCATCATTAAAATTTATTAATGAAATTATAAAACTAAAAACAAAGAAAAATTAATCAAGACATTGTATAGATTAGTGGTTGGAATGAAAACCATATCATAATGTAGTCATGGTTTCAAGACCACCAAACTTTCGATCTTTTATTGGTATACCCAATATTATAGGTTTTCTTTTTCAATACGCAAAATTATATAATTTTCAAATAATTATGATAGACAATTTTGATGTGTGATTATTCTCCAAATACCTACTTAATTAAGGGTTTCAATAGAACCCCAATACATAAATACGTCATCCATTTATTTCTACATAGGTCCTTCCATGGTCTAGGGAAAGTCCATAATATTCATTCTAGAATTTATACTCCATGAAACTTAATCATTAATATAAAACACCTTTGATTTAAAATAGGTTATTAATTATCAAAATCATTTTTAGTGTTTTGTAAATAAAAAGGTTCTTATCCTAAGAATATCCCTACGAATTTTCAATAAATCAGTATAATAACGCTCATTTTCATGTTCCACATTACGCCTATTTAGGATTACAACACCTTGTCAGAGTTATTAGTCATTGGTACATCTATGCATTATTTATTTGCACTAATAGTATCTTGACCATGATATATTTCTATGAAGACACACATAATCTATACCTTGCAGAAATTCTAGTATATTATTCTATACACATCATCAAATTCTACATTAGGGTTCTTTTATCTAAACTATGTTATTGAAAACCTAGTTCCCAAAGTTTCTACTAACCCTCACATTGGAACCAAATATAGCGACCATGCCCTTGAATACTCAAGCCGATGTCTAATATTAATTATATTGGAATGATTAAAAGGAAGAAAGTGCCAAAGTACTGAAGTGTTTAGTAGTATTCGTAAACTAGATACATAAATGAGTCTTGAATTATAAATTAACACAATAATTATAAAATATTTTTTCCACCCTCTAAGTTAATAAATATCTTTGAGGATAACTCTAATCAATGTAGGGAATCCCTATATATCATTCATTGCAAGCTTCTATGATTCATCGGGAAAGAAACATAATAAGTGTGAGCTCAAATTCGATGTAACTGTATGTAAAATTAATCAATAATTATTCAATGAGAATAATAATTATTTCATGGAAAATAATAGATCACATATATCATATAATAAACAAATTTTAATGTAATTGCATAAAAAATTTATTAAGGTATTTAATAGATACATGTTCTATTAAAATAAGTAGATAAGAAAAAAAAATACAATATGGAATGGTAATAAACTGAAACACGTTAGATTTAATCCGTGTAGTAAAAATTAAATGTGTCCATAGATATGTCGAAAGAATATCGCATGGATGATTAATAACTTAAACTAAAAAAGGGAAATGTTTAATTATTGGATTCCATGTTTCCTAGGTTCATGATACCCTTACTGTTTTGACTATCTCAATATGGTTTATAACATATATTATAAAACCCATGTGGCAACAATCCAAATGAATAATCCCATGATACTACTAATGAATTGAGGGGGTATATATAATTAGGCCCCACCAGTGTTGCACCGGTCGAAAAAATTAATCATATGTTAAATAATAAATGTAACAAAGTGCCTTATCAAATAACTTTTTGGGGCAATAAATACCAACTTTTAAATATTCCCTAAATAATATAATAACATTTAAATTAATCACCATATCAAAATTAGTAGGTGATTTATAAAATAATTGTATCCCTGAAAAATGATATGGATATTTAATCAAATTTTAATGTCAAATGATCATAGAAATTTTAATATTTCAAGGTTCCTAAAAGGAATCTTAGAAGATAAAAACTATTATTTCCTTTGAAAATAAATCATAAACCATCTATAGGATGGTTAATGATGGTATTAATAAAAAAACCCCAAGTGGAGTAATGTAAAGTGTTGCTATTGTTGATGAATATGAATACAATAAAATTATCTTTTAAAAATATTCATGAGGAAAATATCGATTTATTATGAAAATAATTCTGAGAATTTTTTAATTTGAAAATAACTATTGAAAAGGTGTTATTCATAAAGTATAATTTTAAATAAGAAATGGAAGAATCAATGAAATTATGGCAGGTAAATCTAAACAAGGATACGAGTTAAAAAGAACATTACTTTTTCTAGGGTAAAGTATAATAATATGCCTTGTTTGAATGAAACAATAAGATTCCTTAGAAATCAATTGTAAATGAAAAAAATAAAAAAACCCATATATTTTCAATAACAATTTTTTAGACATGATTTTTAGAAGAAAATAAGTTATCTGACTGAAGATTGATGCAAATTCAGTTTTTCTATAAATATATCTAAATATTTTTGACTACCAAAGAGTGTAAAACATTAATAATACATGAAAATGGTCATGAATAACTATAGGAGATAAAATAAAAGGTTTTACTAAAAAATGTATATATAAGTTCCTATAATTTAACTACCATTAACTGATCATTGTAGTTTTTATTGAGGAAAATAATCATTAAACATTCCAATGTGTTAAAAACCACATTATAAGATTTGAAACCATAATAACAATGAAGGGATCAAGTTATGTGAAATATATATTATCATAAAAGTAATTATATTTAATATAGATCTTTTAAAAGTGAATTATATACACCATATTAATGAAACTAATTTCATAACAACAAATAAGTCATAATAGAATATAAATTGAGACAAACTCGTTTACCTTGTTTATCCTCTTGGTTGAACGTATATTTTATTAATATATTATAATATCATGATAATTATATAATTAATTAAAAACAATTTTATTTTTTATAATTAAATTTATTTCAATAATTACTATGTTTTATACAACTACATAAACAATTATTTTTGTTTCGGGTGTTTTGACCAATTTCAGTTTATGCGGAAAAAATCACATTGGTATGTCTCTATGGCCAAACAGGTTATTTTATTACATCTCTAAAATAATAATATTTACTAAATAATCATATTTATAATTTTATTTTATTTTTTAAAAAATTAATTAAATATTTTAATGAAGAATTAGTCAATGTTAGAATCATGGAGACGTAAGGTTGTACGTACATGTGGGTAATGTTATCATTTTAGAAAAATATATAAACTTCACCCTAACAAATTTATTATGTTTCTTTTTAAAATTGGATTTTAATTTTCTAATTTTAAATAAATTAAACCATCAAAATGCATATTTAAAATGGAGCACCATTAAAATCTATTAAAAATTCCTTTATAAAAATATTGGTTGTTATGTGTCAAATAGGGTTTCATTTAATATTATTCATAACAAACCTAATGAATGAATAAAATCTATTTTATTGAATAAGTAAAAAATAAATGTCATTAAAATCATTTAATATTTTCAATTTATTAGGTTTATTATGACTAAACATTTTAGAAATCTTAAAAATAATAATATTTCTTTTTATATCAAATTATTTCTTATTTTAGTTTCTCATTAATTAGTAATGAATAAATTCATATTATATTTATATAATCCCAAATTATTCAAAATTTATATAATATATAAAAAATCAAAACCATTAATATAATGACGTGTTATATCAAATTATATTAAATAATACAATTTTATTTTTTGAAACTCAATCTTCCGTATATTGCAAGCTATCATGGACGATCTCTCTAGTGTGTAATGCAATATATCAAATAAGGGATACATGGTTTTTAAAACAACATAACTTAGTGTGTTATGAAATGAAATATATAAAATAAATTTTAAATAGTAATTATATAATATTTTATCCTGATATTATATTCCCTTACATATATGGTGTCGCGTGTACTACATGATATCTGATATAAGGTTATTACTTTAGAATGTTGGGATGTAACATATGTTTTATGATATGGACATCAAATTACATTAATAATAATCCTATGGATTTTTCATCTCCACAAAAATTAATGTTTATTAATTCCTTTCTGGTAAATAAATGAGTCTATGAAATGAATTGGTGATTTGAGACTATGTAAACTATGGGAAAATTTTCCAATGTTCCATAAAATATTAAATAGAGATAAATGAATCTCAATATTCTTATATATCATGATATAAAAATTGTTTAATTAATTTTAATTTTTTCATCACAATTTAAAAATCTTAGGGGGTAATAATGTTCAACAACCAACTATAAAGAAGTAGAGAAAAAAGCATCTCAAAATTTACTTGAAGGGTGTAAGAAATTGTTTTACGTGTGTTATAGATGGTAACCTCTCTTTAAAATGATAATTAAAGATACCCACAAATTTATGTTAGAAAATAATTCTTTTATCATTCCATAACATGTTTTCTAATTTTTCAACAACACGAAATAAGGACACAATGAGAATCACTGCACTATGAAAATGTTTGTCTATGATAATCAATGCCAATATCCTATTTAATCTGTATACAATGCCTGATATTATGTCATAAAAAGTAATTAACTGGATCATGAAAGTAAATTTGTGATACTTACTGTAGTTATTCATTCAATTATACTGATCATATAAATAGATTCTGGTTCTATGATTTATTTCACGTCACCCAAGTTTAGTATGGATATAAAAACAACAACTCAAAACATGGAATTCATGTAATTGGTGAATTTGCAAAAAGATTCATTAATTATTTCACAATTATATAACTATTTCCCTATTAAAACTTATTGTTTGAATTTTCCAAAAAAAATATTATGAGAATCCTATTAGAAAAACTCATTGATATTCTTGTAATTGATTGGTGTTCCTTCTAAAGAGTCAAAAACAATCAAGGTGAAAATTTCAACCACAATATTGAAAAAAACCTTCTAATTAAATATAAAGTTTAAGGAGAATGATGAATCTATATAGGTATCATCATCAAAAACATGGATATTAATTCCTTACGATAAATAATTTCTTGCTCAAAATGTTAGGACTAATAAATAGATCATCATTGATGACATACCAATTGTGAATGATTATGTTGATGTGTTTCTCAATGAATCATTTTTTCTCCCTCCTGTATTAGTGTATTTTTTATTCATCAAACTTATACCTAGAGATTTCGTATAATAGAAACTATTTAATTCAAGATATAAATTTGATGCTATAGTATAATCTAGATAAACAGATTATACACCCTTATTCCTTACTATGGAGTGCATAGGTCCTTTTCATCATGATAATGAATGGGTCATTTTTTTGTTAGATATATATATTGTATCTTAGCAGGATAATGTAAAAGAATATATATCAAATTCCAAGGATTTATGACTTATTATATTGAATATTTAGGTCCCAATTCTTTTCTATAGGGGTCTTCATACAAGATATTATCACATAATGGAGAATCTGGTAGATATCCTCAAGAAGTAATTTCATAAAATGTATGGAAACTATAAGTTCATTAAAAATAAATTAAGAATAACCAATTTTCTAACTATCTTCATATACATGATGAATATATTATTTTAGTATTACCTAGAAAACTTTGTGGTAGTTATTATTGATGATATTCTAATATACTCGAAAATCAAATAGAAGCAAGAGGATAATTGGGATGATGTGATGAGGATATAGTTTAATGAAATGTAATTAGAATATAATAAAAACTGTGGGTTTTTATTAATAATGTAATATCATAGGGGAATTTAATTATTAGAAAAGGAATATCTATGTAGGATTCAAAAAAATAAAGAAAGTAATTGGTGGAAATACCAAAATCTATGGTGGAGATCAATAATATCCATGAATATTTGGGTAGTTTTTTCAATTTTTAGAAACTAATAATGATTTTCAAGAACAAATTTTGGGATAACATAGAAGTGACTGATGTTTTTATTTAATTATTACTCTTTGGGACTTTTCAGAGTTATATGTTAATTCATAAGCATGTGCTCATGCTTCCCACCAGTGGGTAATGAATTGTGATCTACATTAATGTCTTCTGAAAAGAATTAGGTTGTATACTCAGGAGATAAAACAAAGATATAGCCTATTTTTCAAGATAGTTATATATCCATGTGTAGAGATACCAAATGTTTGATCTATAATTGTTTATAGTCATCATCACGTTGATGATTTGGAAAAACTGCTTATATAGCTATAATTATTTTATATATATGGCTCATAAAAGAATCATGTATATATTCACACCAAATGATATTAATATGTGCCCGCAAAATTGGATTGAGATTATCAAGTATTTCGACTGTTCAATCAATTTTCATTTTGGGACGTGAACAAAGTGACAAATGCTCTGATTATAAATGATCGTGAAAGCCTATCCATAATGGGGACTTAATGGAATCTCATATTATTGGACATGTGTGGGATGGAAATGTAAATAATAAAAGGATTTTATCATGCCTTTCTTAAATAAAATCTCAACCTTATATAATTGAGAGGATCAATGAGAACCAAAAATAGGACGATGTGCTATAAAAACTGTTTTGAATATTCCAGAATTCAATATTGACAAAGATGGAGTTGTTATTTTTGGTACACAGATATTAGTCCATTGATGTGCATAGCTCATACATCCCTATTCATCTTATAATCAGTAATATATATAGAGATGTATATATATTATGCTTGTAAGATAATAAAAAGTGGGAGATTAAAAAATATATATCTTAAGGCTTGGTATAATAACATGTGAAGGATAAATGATATAAGTATAAGGGTATTATGAATCCCTTCCCCATACTATAATAGAAATAGGGAAATATAACCACTGATTATATCATAGGACTCCCAAAGGAAATTTAAAGGAAGTTATAACATCTTGGTGGCAGTCAATCACCTTAAAATTTTATTATATTTTATTAATATTAAGAAATGTTTATCCTTTTCCCTACTCTCCAAGATACAGATGAGGGGAGTTAATCACATAATGGAGTGAACAAATCAATTGTATCTGGTCAAGATCTAATGTTTACCTCAATTTTATGTAGAATCCCCTATAAATAATTTGGATTCATATCTCATTTTTAGTACTTATTTTGACCCACAAACAAAATTCCGGTGGACGATAACTATTTACACACTATTGGATATGTTGAGATGTTATTTAGTTTATTTTAAAGGATATTGGGATTAGATCCTTTTCTTAGTAGAGAAATAAATTAAAATCATCTTACACTATATAATTCAGATGTTACATTATACATACATGTATGTGAAGAGGTTTCTAGCTCTCACATGATAAGATGAAGGTGGAGAGTGATAGAAAATGGGGCATAATATTTTCAAAGAGATAATATATATGGTTAAACCATAATGGAATCAAATGGATATTTCAAAACAAGAAAGAAAATATATGTATACAATTACATATTATACCATGATTATGATATAAGAGTTGAAGTGTTATTTAATAAATCCCTTTGAAAAAAATTCCTAATGTATTGGAAGAATCAAAATTTTAGTCCATGATATATCATCCCCTTTGGGATCCTTAATCAAATCAAATTTGTAGCCTATTAACATTGAATACCCACTAAACTATCTAATGTTCAGGATGTGTTCCATGTAACCCTATTGATGAATAATGTACATGACCCGTCAGATGTATTGAACCATAATGTGTCACCCTAGTAGATCGATATTTCATATGAGGAGAAGCTGGTGAATATCTTATATCATCGACACAAAGAACAATAAAATAAAACAACTTATATGGTGAATGATTTATTGTTGAACCATATGTATGAGGGAGAGGCATGGGTACAAGAATATGAGATGAAATATAATTACACATATATGCTTTGGTGATTCAAATAAAATTTTGTGAGTGAAATGACTGAAGGAAGAAATAAATTAATTACCCAGTCATTCAAAAATGGAATCTCTTTTTTAAAAATTAAAATCATTTTTTAATGTTATAGAGAACACATGTACGACATTAGTTTTTATAGAGCATTATAAGTTATCTCCTATCAAATTTAAAAGACCACTACAAATCATAATTGTTGATAATATAGCCATTGTATAGAAAACATTATGATTATTATAAATTAAGGGTTATTATAATGTCCAATTGAAAGAGACAAAATATGCAATGGTCATGACCTATAGGATTGTTCCCTATGAAGCAGATTTATCAGATCTACTATGTGAGATAGTATCACTATGATTTTTTCTTGAACAATCCCACTACATGATTTAAAAACTATAGCTTATGAAAACCTATTTATTGGTAAATTTAAATATTATCCATATCATGGACCAACAATGTTAATTTATCCCCCATAAGAATGATTCATCATTTCACACATTATACTAGGGAATACGCTGGTGTAATAATGGGATTATATATATATACAGTAAAAACATGAATTTCAAAATTTATAATTTTACTCAAAAAAGTGTTTGTATATATAGTTTTTTTTATTATTACATAATACATGATTTTATTATGAGATTTATTATAATATTATTTTGATATGAAAAAATTTGAATTCTATTTTTTGGGAGATTATATTCTTCCAAATATCACACTCCTTTTTAAAAATTCAATAATTTTTAAAATTAATGTTATTTTATGAAAATATTTCTGTTAAATAATTTTTATTTAAATATAAATATTTATTTAATTTTATGATTCCAATATAAGTATTATATGGGTCAAAATGTTCTTTTTGTCATAAAAGATAGTATTTTATAGTTAATATTTATTTTTATGCTAAAGTGAAAATATGAAATTTAGAAAATTATTTTGATAAAAAACCATTATCTCTAAAATCATAATGTGGAAAATATAATAAGGTTAAGTTTTATAATTTAATGACATAATCAATTTTTGTGAAAAAAAATAATTATGGTATAAATATACAATATTTATTATGACATCATAATAGCCCAAAAGTAATGTTATAAATAGTATAAATGTAATCCATGATCAAAAATATTTTTCATCATTAATATTATTTTTTTAATTATTTGGATAATTTTATAAACATTTATGTAATCCCCTAAATAATATTTTATATTTTAGGGTTTAAAATAAATACATCAGTAACATGACCCACTTCTAAACCACCAATGGTATTAATATAATTTTTTTTGGTTTTTATCTTTATAAATTTCCAAAAATAATTTGTATTTTGTATAAATCATGGGATAATGTTTGTATATGATTAATTTATTATATAGGGTCCAAAACCTATGTTCATAAATTTATAAAGAATTCCCCTCTTATTTTATCTAAAAACCAATCCAACCTCACATTACCTACCACTAAAAAATATTTGAAATTGATGTTACTATTTCATTAGTTGTCAATATACATTAAAATGTGTCCCCGTTGTCTTAAAAATATCATTCCTACAATATAGAAGCCCCCTCACTATGTAAGGAATTATCTCCTCCCACTCTTTATTTAGTGCATCCTTTGATCTATAACATATTATTTCCAAATTTCATAACACAATGTGTTTATAAACAAATTTTTTATATTAATTGTGATTTAAAATTGATGATATACCCCATTTTACTCTATTTAAATCCTCCCATGAATCCATATATAGATGAGTTATCCTACAAAAAATATCAAACGATATTCCATTCCAAAAATTTCTGTTGTAAAAACTCATCCCCAATTACACAAAAAGGTATTCTCTTAAATGAACCTATGAATTATTGATTGGGTAATTCCATGTAAATAAACAATACACATAAATTAAGTGTTTGAAATAGTGAAATATTCTCTTATGTTATACAATCAATGTTCCACACAAATTCATATACAAGATATAAACGTGACTGGTGGATCCAGAATATTATAGACCTCCAACACATTGGGTAATGTTTTTTCTAATTTGATACAACATATAGTTCATGTGAGGATATAAAAAGTAAACTATCTCATGATATCTTGGGGATAAGTCCTTACTTATGCTTATAATTCGTGTTTTATATTTTCTCTGCATTATTATTCTCCTTTGATGCTATCATATTACTTCAATATTTGATGGACATGTTATTGATTCTCACAAAACTTCTGTCTCCCTGAAAAGCCTCTTGAAAAACAACCATTACATTCATCATGAAATTCAGTGATTAATCTCTTACTTTGTTTTACAGTGCACCCATTTCTTCTGTAAGTCCCAAGGTTATGTCATGCACTTAAAATAGTGTAATAGAATTTTAAGAGGAATTTATTGAGATTTAAATAATCTCATTGTATAACTATTTCATTATTTGTGTTATGTATCAGAATATCCAAATAAAATATACCTTGAGATATTATAATAAAGTATTATGTGTATCTTTATGTAATAAATAATGATATAATGTGTTTAAAAGGGACGGTTTTTCATATAATGGTTTATCTGTCATTCAGTTATATGGAGGACCATAATATCTTTCTATATTCACCATTTTATCATAACAATATTTTCAACTAATTGTTGTACTATATAACTCAATACATATCAAATAAATGTTTTCATTTCATTTATTGTTTCATACTATATTATTAACCTTATAAGTTTTTTTATGTAGTGATATAGAAAAATTAATGTAAAATACATTAATAATCAATAAACAAACACCCATCATAATGGAATGTCGCTTCCCATATATATAATTATTTAATTATGATGTCACACTCATAAATCAACTTGAAAATTCTTGGTGAAGTGTAAGAACCTCTATATGTATCCATAATATAGTGTAAGAAATATCTCAATTTGTTGTAATCAGAAATGATTTATCAATGAATTAATTTATTCTAAGAGTAGTTTTCTCTCATATTGTATAATCACCAATCCTAGGATTCAATTCTGTTATTTTTTATAGAAACCTATACATAATGTTCATGCACTGGTTGTTGTATTATGTATGTATATACCATCACCCTAAAAGTCATTTTAGGTATAATTATATGCCTATATCGCAACTCAAAAACTCATACATAGATATAATACCATTATATTGGTCACAAAAAATCTATATACTTTGACAAAATAAAAATTAATTTACATGGTTAATCATATTAATCAATAAACTAAATTGTTTTTATAATAACCACTCCCATGGTTTGGATAATAAATTTCTCAATGTTTAAAGTTTATCATGTTATATTTCTATGTAGCCTTATTAAATTATGGTTATTAATAAAAATAAAATAATAATTATATTATTAACTTTATGAAATCCATTGATGAATACTTTGGTAGGTTATCTCAAGTAATAAGTTTCAACATATTACCTCATGATTCTATCCTTTGTATCACATATAAAACACTTGTATCGGGTAAAAGATTTAGAAAAATATAACCTTCACCTATCAATGTAACCCATAATACATTATGATGATAAAAAATATCAATGATTCATATATCATCTAGATATAAAATAATAAACAGTAAAACACTCCAACTGCTTTACATTTGTAAATATGAAACATTTATGTTCTTGATGAAACCAAAATGAATGATCACTTCATTAAATATGTTATTATAACTCCATATATGTTTATTTAGTCTATAAATTGACCATTGAAAAATGTATATGATAGAAATTATAATTGGAACATTAAAACCATTAACCCATATGATATACATGTATTTGACTAAATTCCATTTAAGAATGTGATTTTCATATCAATTTGATATATATTTTAATAATAATGAGTTTTTATTTTCTCAAAAATCAAATGGACGTTATTATCATCAAATAGAAGATGGATTTTTCATAGTCAATCCATGAATTTTTTTGTAAGAATTTGAAATCATTTTTTTCATATAATTAGACACTCTTCCATCCATATAACGCTTATTTTTAAATCCCAAATTACACATTATGGTTCGCACCCTATTATGTGTATCCACCATGTTTAGAAATATATTAGTATACATAAATTTTATTTTAGATTACATAGTTTATATTCATTCCATATATATTGAAATATCATTTTCATCTACATAAGTAGTGGCTTTATCTCTTTTAAATATTACTATATTATCGTTTTCTATGAAAAATCCATATATATTGGCTTCCAAATGATTTTTATTAGACCATAATTGTTCATTCCTTACATGAGTGTCTTCATCATCTATATATCCTTATAGAACTAGATAAAACCCCACCTTATGAAAACTTCTTATTTTTCAATTTAGAACCTCTCTAAGTTCAATGTTTCTCCCACAAACACATCTATAGATATATATGATAAGAATTAATAAACCAATTATAGCTTTGTAATCATTGATTTTTGTAGTATTATAAAATATATTTCTTATAGTTTCATTATTATAACCAACAAATAAGCAGTTAAAAACATAGGGTCATTTTTTCATAATCTAAAAATCAAATGAATACTTCGCAACCCAATGTCCTTAGAAAAAGTTAGGATATTTATTATACCATATATCATGTTGAATATTTATTATTTCATTAGATGAAATTTGATTAATTAAAAATGAATTTTTCTGTGGAGAATAATCCAAAAATGAAATTATAAGGTCACCTTGACTCATCATAAATCAAACCATATCTAATAAGACATGTTTACTAATCTAAAACACACCATTCAATTATGTTTTTCATGTTGGAGTGTGTATTTGAAAATTTCTATTGATTATTAGTGATATCTTAGATCATGTATTCAATTCCCCAATCTATTCAATGAATCCTAATACATTAACCTAGTTTATTTTTGAAATCATTAGGGAAAGTAATAAACATATCAAAATTTTCATACTTGTGACTCACAATAAAAACATAAAAATTCCAATTAAAATAATTGGTAAAAATAAATAAGTACCAAAAATAAAGACATTATTGAGTACTTATTCGACCACATGTATGATTGTTTATGTGATCAAATTGATCACATGTCCAATAATAAATTCTACTATGTTGTGTTTTTGTCACATTACTGAATAAAAAAGAATAACTTGTATAAATTATACATAATTGAGTGAATGCAAATATACATCTATATAGTCTTTTCGGGTGTGTCTCTCATTTATATATCTACTATGTAAATTCCAAAGTAGTTGAGGTTAGAATCAACCCTGGATAACTTATTGAAAATGTTATAAATAAGATTATACATATATTGAATGATTAAAATGTTTAAAATATTCATAATTCCATAGAATGTTAAATTTATTTATATAAAAAAATTATAATTCTTAATAAAGAATAAAAATAAATCGCATTAAAAAAATACATAAATTATATTTCTTATGAGGGGAACATATTAACATTCCACTAATTGTAATAAAAATCCACTAAGTATACTTATTTTAAATCTATTAACATCTAATGAAACAACTCTAACCCCATTAAAAAATATTAATGTATATTCACTTATATATCTAGGTATATTTTCACAAGAAAAAATGTGTGACTCAGACCTGTTATCCAATAAAAATTAGGCATAATCAAAAAATCGATCTTCATAAATTTCACAATGAGTTTTTGAGAATGATTCATATTCAGAAATCCTCTCAATCCAAGATACTATCCTCAAAAATAATAATATTTGATATCTATCAGTTATTTATCTAATAATCTAAAAAATACATTTGTATTGTTCAGTTTCATGTTTTATATAATTCTTTCTCATGGACATTTAATGACAATTATCATAATGAAAACATTTATTTCCTTCATCATATATATTTAATAATATAATAACCTTATGTTATTAATTAATTATTACGTAATGTAATTTATATCAATATTTTTTATTTAGTTATGGAATCATCCCAATCATTACAGTTATGGTTATTATATTGTTTAGTGGGAAAACAATTTCCCAAAACCATCATATAGATTCACTCAACACTATTTCTTAAGTAACATGACCAAATAGTTTCTCATAACTACTTTGAACCAAATAAAATTTCATGAATGGGAAAATAATCCTATTAATGACCAATATTACTCACTTGTATTACAAAATATACTCTAGGGAAGTCTTGTTGTGACTTGACCAACCCCATTAGATGATTGTTGTCTTAAAAAATACTTCTTGGGAAGCCATATCACCCATTATATCTGATGGATTTTATTTAAAAGTCTCAATTATATAATTTATATCATATTCATGTTAAATTCATAATTATTTAATCGTATTTAATTTTAATTATATTTTGTATTATTCCCTTTTTCATACAATATTTTAACAATTTAGTGTTATAATCTTTATTATATCCACAAAATTAATGTGTTCAAAAAACATTATTGTTCAAATCATTAATGAACTCATAGTTTTTATTACATAATCCAAATTAAAATTAAATTATTTTTAAAATATTAAAATTAATCCAACACTTAAGGTATACAAACACTCTATATAAGGACCTAGAATGATATGATTTTGACAACCTATATAAAAATATTATCAGAATGAAGGATTTCAAAACCCCGCAATTATAGAAAAATTAATAATCCCCACCATTTATTTTAATATATGGAATGATATTACATTTAAAATATCTACAGGAATAATCTAGGAGAGAGATATTTACAACCACCAAATTTTTTTGAGCAAAGTATAACCCTCCAAGATGGGGGGAAATAGGACCTAAAGTCCCTAAACGTAGGGAGAATAAAATCTATAGAGAATCCAATTTATAATAACTATAAACATAACATACAAAGAATATATTAAGTTATGTATATCTTGCTAACAACTAATATTTCAAATTAAGGAAAATGTAGAAAATACAAATCTTTTGATATCATAAACAATATATAAAGTTGGGAATAAAATAATGTTTGAAAAAATTTATCATATAAATCTACCATCTACAATATTCATATTTGATAAATATTTTATAAATATAAATATTCCTAAGGAATATAAAAATAAATAATTACTATATTTATTTTCAAAAATATCAGATATTAATATATCATTTCATATTGTATTTAGGCTTAAAAATCTCACTTTACATAGCCTAACACATTCTATTTATAATAAATTTATAAACCAAAAGAAAGTATATAAGAAAATAAAATTTTCAATATATCTAACTATTTCATATATTAAAACTAATTAAAGGTATTATAAGTTATAAATTATGATTTATATAGAATAAAAACAATGTGTGTCTAAAATATTATATTATATAAATTTCAATCAGACATAATTATAGAAATCTATTCTAACAGATAGTGATATCAGAAACAACCAAAGATATTTAATGATATCCCAATATCGTTATAATGTTTTGACACTCTATATTCTAGATATATTGGGATTAATTTAATATTAAAATATCACAAATGATATTCTACATTGTAGTTATGTTTATATAAAGTTGTTATTTATCATACCTTACAGTATAGATCATTCACGCCCTATGAATAACCAAGATATATGATTAATTACATAACATATATTACAATATAAATCCAAAACCTAAATATAGATATATTTTTTAAAATTACTTGGTAAGTTTTTTAAATAATCTATGTTTGATATCAATTATGTTTTACGGGGATCATTTAATGATCATCACCATAGAAGAAATCCTTGGAAGTTCATGATTAATCATCAACTACATTAATGTATAATATAAAATAATAACATAAAAAAATTTAATTGAGATATCTATATTTTAATCATTAAATTGTGCTTGATGTGGTTCACCTAAATAGTTTCAAAAGACTCCTACCTCTATAGGTGGTGCACTAGATAGTGGATCCTCTATCGTATAAAGATGATTCCTTGACATTTAAAGGGTTCAAATTCCTTCTTTTTATTGAGAAATGATTATTTATATAAATGGGTGATTTGTATAAGATTTTATATATTTAGTGTACAAACAATAAATTCTTTTTATCCCTTTTATATATAAATTGTACACACGATTAAATGGTGAGTTTGAACACCATCAGTATCTGGTGTCATCTCATGGAACTCATATGTTATTGCATGTTGGTATAATATTCATTGAACACATAAATTGAATAGAAATTAAATTAATTAATCAATATAACTTATTTATAACTAATAAAACCATGCAGGGGAATGTTGAAGTGATGAATACACTATAATCCCATGCAATCACATACCATAATTCTCATCACACACTAAAATACAATAAAACATAATAATCCCACTCTCTTTACGATATATATATACTTTAGCATATTATATAAATCACTTAAATATCATAGTATATAACAATGTTAATTCATAAAACAAAACATAATAATGTTTTAGAGAATCTCATGTTTTTTTTACCATAAAACATATTCATTGTTCACATGCATAATTAATATGAGATAAAATCATTTTTCAAAATCTAAAGAAGAATTCTCATATTTTAAAGTCAAATTATTTTATATATATAATTTCTATGTGAACCCTGATGAAATATTGACAATAATGGTTTCCTTCAATGAAATGTTATTTAATTTTTTCATTTGTATCTAAACATAGTCCATGTCATTTTTATATGATAATATTTGGATGATTTAACCATTATGACATCATTAAAATATCAAAGACTAAAATTTTAACTTCATATAATTTAATATATTTTATACATACATCACTATTTAGAAAAATAAAATTATAAATCATAGTTTACAACACTGTTAAAGCAGAATAATTAACTGTATATCCAAATGTATGTCACTACAAAAGTTTCCTTCTAGGGTTTAATATAATTAATAATTGTAGAAAATCAATGTTATAGACAATGGTTAAGAAAATATCGAGTAAATATTTACATCATTTGTAGATAAAATGTATTCAACATCCTCAGGATAATCTTATCGAATTACTATATCTTCATAATCTATTATCATTATTCATTTGAGGCATTAAAATCCCCAATTGATGATTTCAAAAGTAAAAAAAACCTATACACATAAAATAATAACCAAAATATATTACTCGTGGTCATGGGAGGCCTTCACATCTTAAATAAAAATTAAAAACATATCAGCTTACATTTTCATGATTGAGCAACCTCTTTAACCACATTATTTTTTATATTAGTAAATAATGAGATATATAATAATATACATTTATATAATGGTACAAATATAATAAATTTAAATTATTAGGAATATTATATAACTCTATAAAGAAATATTATTTATCATATTCTTATATTAATCAACATGTATGATGGGGTCATCTATCCACCAAAGTAAAGTTTTACATATAAATTACTTATTTATGTTATGATCATATTATATGATAAAATATATTAATGTATGTATGTATTGAACTAGAAAAAATAACCTAAAATACATAATTAATCAACCATGAAACCCTCAAATTAGAAAATGACACATCAAAATAATTATTAATATAATACTCAACCCTATGAAATAATATTGAGGGGACCACTTGTGGAGTACAATACTCCTTCAAAATCAATACATAATTGAATCACATTCATAATAATGTCAAAAAAGGGATTTTGGTGAATAAATTTAATATATAATTAACAATTCTCATGTAGTCAGTTTAGTAGAACTACAACAGTTTCAACATGACTTTAAATTAGTTAAAAAAATTTCATTTTAGTAGTCTCATTATAGTCTTTAGGTTATTTTTTGTAGCTACCTTTACCCCCAAAGTCATCCTTAAAAATAATTTTTTAGGTATCTCATTCCTTAACATCTCAATCAAAGTGATAATAGCCATAATTTTTCCTCAAAAAAATAGAAACACATTATTCACATAATAAATAATTTCTGCAGTTGATAAAATTAAAAAATAATTCCCTATCAAATTCAATAATTCTAAACACATTCATAATTCACATGTATATTTATATTGTAATAGAATCATATTAAATCAAAAAAATAAATATTGTAGTATTTTATAAGTAAACATGTTGTATTGATAACATGTTTTCTTAAATCCCTATCCACTAATTTTAAAAATACTAAAACATGGTTATCAATTCTCATATATGGTCAAATATTTTCAATTGGGATATATATTGGTCAAACATTGAAATATGTGGTCCAAATTTGTATGTTTTTCCTTTATGATGTCACTAACATCATTTTGAATATTATTTTAACATCTAATTAATAAAATGAAAATATGCTTGGTAAATAATTAAAAATGGGTGAAAATAATTAAAATTATGAAATATCGATTTAAATAAACTATGTTTACTTATAGAACATAAAAATTATAATTTATGAGAAAAAAATAAATTTACCTTTTTTGTCTCAAACATACTCCAAAAGTCCGAAAAAAATAATAAAATAAATTTTAGAGGATATGTCAATTTATTACACCATATCATCCCAAAAGGGATTATTATATCTGGGTATGTAAAAGACCTATAGTATATTTCTTTATTCCCATGTGAAAACCCATATTTGTATTTTTTATCACTCTAGCTCGTTTTTATATTATGAAAAAAAAATCAAGAAATATGCGAAAATTAATATTCACTGAAAAATTAAAATCAATTTATAACACAAATGAAAAATAGTGCAATGTTGGAATACATCTATTGGGTAAACACATGATTCATTAGAAAAAAAAGTCATCCAAACTCCACACAAGATCTATGCTAATCAAGTAGCAATAGACACACCACCAATCTGACATGATACTAGTATGAGTAAAAACATCACCTTCCCTTGATTTATTATAGATCTATTAATTTATAGATGGATTAAAATAATACAAGATATGGAATGAAAATGTGAGACTCCTAGTTCCATTAATTGGGTTTTTCCCTCCCCCTCAAGATAAATCATGTGTGTCTTGGAAAAAAAGTTCCATAAAAAGGATAAAATTAAATAGAATGTCATTTTAAATGTTAGAAAACTCTCTCTTAATGTTGAGTAATATATTTTCTGAATTCAAGATTATATCATAGAAAACCAAGTGGAATACAAGGGTGAACTATTTTGAAGATTTGGTGAGGAGGATGGGTTGTGGTAATGAATATAATGATGATATATCCTTGCTTTAGGTGATGTTGAAGGAAATAATTGTAAACAAAAATATACATTGTGTTTCATTAAATGACTCAATTAGAAGTAATCTTCATGGATTCCTAATTATCAATGTAAAGATGCGAAGCATAAAAAATTGTAAACCAATTACATAATGATGAAGGGAGTGAAAAATAATTCTAGTAGTGATAGTGGTCAAAGAATGATATTAAAATTAATCACTACAGGTTTATATTAATGTTTGATTATTCTACACTGGGAGAATAAATTACTACTAAGAAAAACACAAAACTAGAAGCATATTTTTTGGACGATAATTTAACACCCCAATATTTTTATAATTGAATATATTTTTCATGCATAATTGGATTCAATTTAAAAACATTTCATCTTAATAAAATGAATCCTATAAGACAATGTGACACCCATCACATATAATAAGGTCACCAATAATGAACCCATGATAGACGTGAGAATATGGAAACATTCTAACCATAAACCAATATGAAGTTATATTTTATCATTTTTAAATTTATTATATATTGTTTATAATGAAAAAAATACTCATTATATAGTTAATATTGTCATCATTTCCACATGAAAAAAATTGTGTTTTAATTAAAGGATTTACATTTACTGTTCCCATGTTTAATATTTTTATCATGTAATAAATTGTGTAATTATTATAATTTTTTTATAAATTAAAATATATTTTAAATTTAATTATTTATGATTCCAAAATAATTTTTTCAATGAAATAAAAATATTTTGGTATTTATCATAAAAATGAAATAAATTTTATTTCAATTATAATTTTTTCCCTTTAATTACTAGTTTTAATTTAAATTATAAATTTCTATTTTTTAGAATTTTAGTTCGATAAAAATGTCCTAATTTTTGGTTTTTTCATATCTAATTTATCTATGGTTGAAATTTTTATATTCTTTTAAGAAAGATGGTTTTCTTGAGATAATAGTGAAAATACACATATTTTAAAATACTTTAGATTTTATAAAGTAATTAAAATGTAATAATTATAAAATAATTAAAAATTTTAATTGAATAAATCTTTTCATTCAGTAGTAAAATAATTTTTTTTTAAACATTATTTTCAATTTGGTAACCCAATCATTCCTTTTTTAAAATAAATAATATTTTATTCAAATCTAAATCTAGTGATGGGTATTTCCATTTAATAGTGTGGTTTCATGTTAACATTATGTATTAGAGTGATAAAAACATTAATAAATAATCAGTTTTTTAAAACAAAATAAAATTATGGTATTTGATTCTATACTTTATTTCATGGTAAAAAAAATATGTATGATTTTATTATGTAATTTTTTTTAAAAAACATATATTCTTTCACTATTATATGATCATATATTGAATGTAATTTTTATCACCTATATAAATTGAATCTAATAATATGGATTCCATATTTTTTACATCTCGTAAATATATTTTTTAGTAACTTTATTTTGCCAAAATATTTTAATTATCTTGGTAAAAAGTGTAGTTTTCACTATTTTGATTTAAATGGATTTAAAGTAGTATATTTATGATATAATGACTATAATCTATAAAAAAAATCTTTAAATGTTATAAATTTAGCATATTTAGTCAATATATCATAATTTATCTGATTATTGGTTGCCTTCATTCCACTTTATCATGATTAAGGCATTATATTAAATTAAATCCCTTAATAAATCCTATTATGATCATCACCTCACTTAAAAAATTTAATATCACCTCCTACTATTCTCAAAAAAAATTCCTTCATAATATTTCATCCAATTCCTAAAATATTTAAATTAAATATTTCATCCACATGTCCTAGAAACATTGGTATAATGAAAATATAAACAAAAAAGGCTAAAGGTGCAATCAAATGGATGTTTTCTAAACAAAATGTACAACTTGGAACCAATGGTTTTCATTAAATATCTTCTTATAAAAACATAAAATATTTTATAACCATTATTTTTGAATATCATATTTATCTTAAATATATTTACGTTTAATTATGCTTAATTAATAATCTTTTTATCAACTCCTTTTCAATCGAATTATAAATGAAAACATCCCTTTAGTGTATGTGTAGAATACAAACTCTAAGAAGAATTTTTTTTGTTTCATCAAAACCTTACAAGTATTTTCATTTTGTTGGATTTAATTAATATATTATAAATTCTTGATATATTTATGATTAAAAAAATATATGATATTACGAGCATGATTACCCTTCCCCCTATTAATAATTTATAACGCTGCTCGTTTGTATGTGTGGAATGCAACCACCACGAAGAGATGCGTTTTTTTCATGTAAAAAAATAATGGATTATTTTAAGTAATATTTAATTTATGAAATTTTAATAATATCATGACTAAAACTCTTTATATAATGGTACAATTACTCCTTTTAAATTTGGTAACCTACAAAAGTTATTCCGAGAAATATGAACCGAACGACCTCATAACAATCACCATGAACATAATTGATTTTGGTATTATATAATATATGAAAATAAATGTAATAGAATATATGATTATATGGTAATAAAAAATTTTAACCTAAAATTTAAATAACTAATAAATGTTTATTACATAGGAGCTAAAGAACATATGTTGTTTTTCGTGAGATGAGGTAAGCGATTTCTCATCACAATTTGATTATTTTGACAGTCAATCCATGTTTCAATTTAGGAGTTTTATATACCACCATGTGGTTGTATTATATAATTATTTTAATGAAATTAATTTTTTATGTAAATATTTTTCATTTTTTATCCTTCAATATTCTTTTGATTTAAAATTTTCTAAATTTATAAAATATTTTTCTTCAAGGCATTTTTATAAATGTTTTAAACTATTTCAAAAATATATCCATTTTATATTAATTGTTTCGTGACATTAATTACTAATAATTCAAAGGATATTAATTTTCATTCCCAACTACTTCTATATTTTATTAAATAATTTAATAATTATTTCAATTGTTTTTTGGTAAGGGACACTTTAGACTCATTTTAGCAATGTGATAAATAATGTTTTTTTAAAATATTTCATCTTGAATGTATTTTATAGATTTCATATAAAATTATTTCTATTATTATTTAAAATATTTAAAATTTAAAATAAATTTATCATTTTTTCGAAAACTACCTTTTTAATACTTTTCATAAATAATGATATTTTTTCTTATGATGTTTTAAAAATATTATGGCATGTTAATATGGGTTGAAAATACTATCTGAATGGTTATTTTATAAATTATCTCAATTTTAAAAAAATTGTTTTCATTATATGATATATGATAATTATATATCATTATGGTTATCCATGATGATTCTCCTCATTTATTTGTGTAATGTATTATTCAAAAATGGGGTAACATTATTTAGAAATTGTGTACTTTAATCCTATAGAATAAACACTACTTTTTTTATTTTATCATAGGATAATAAAAATGAAAAAAAGTTATGATTATGATGATTAAATATACCAATTTTTATTCATTGAATTTATTTATGAAAACATATTATTTTAATAAGAAAATTTTGATTTTGTGAACATATAAATGTAAAATGAATTTTTTTCAAAGAAATGATTCCATGATTTCTTATTGGAATTATAATACATGGGAATGTTTTTTAGAGGTTTTTTTAGAGAAGGATTATTTTTTCATGTGTAAATTTTATATTTTTGTTCTTATAGTTGTTTTGTGGAAATGTTAAACATCATCAAGAATTTTCATTTTCTCAATAGACTGTCAAGATTATATTATTTCACTATCACTTTCTATGATTTTTCCTCATCAATCATTTTGAATTTTTTTTACAAAGCTTATGAATGAGTAGTAACTATATCAAGAACCGAATTTCAAAAAATTTAATTTATATTAATGTATGAATAAGTTTTTTGAATGAAATAATATTTTATACTTATGAATCATATTTGGTGGGAAAAATTGAAAAAATATTTTTTGGATCCCAATGAAATATAATTTTTTTCTAATTCCAATATATTATGAACTAAAAAGATCCAAAAAATTTAGTAATGTGTAATCCTCATTAAAGATAATGTAATTATGGGTTTTTATGTTCTATGTAATTATAGATGGTATCAAGGAAAATTTATATAACATTCAAGTTGAGGATGATTCTGATAAATATAACTTAATATTTATAGATATCATCATGAGTTAATAAGTCTATAGTTTATCATATATTTGAATACATATATACCAATTTTGATGTTTTACGTAATGGTAGTACATTGGGAGATATTTATTATGTTTTAATAAATTCTTTTGGTGTATGTAACCCCTATGCTTAAATTTTTTTTAGTAAAATGTTTATTTGAGGAAGAATTATTTTTATTTTTCTCTATATAAGATAAAAGGTACAAATAAAACTTATTGTTAAGGAGATATTTTGGTTTTGTTATTTATAATAAATTACATTAATTGTGTTTTTAAAATTTTTGTAACATGATATGATTACGGTAAATAGAAATATTATTTTATCTATGACAAGAGTTTATTGGAGGAATAAAGGGTAAATTATATTAGAGTATAATATATCAATTTATTATAATTGTATGTTGATTCATTTTATTTAAAAGAAATATTGTATTTTAGATTACATGATAAGGCCATATATATTTTTGGTATTGGACATTAGGAGTAATTGAATATATTTTACATTATTTTTTAGGTTTATCATGAATGAAAATGTGATCGAATTATTTAATTTTTGGGTTTTGAACTTGGTCAAGAATATTTTAAAGAGTTTATGGTTAGTTATTATTTAATTATATAATTTTATCTCTCGGTGTTTATTAACATACATTAGAAATTAATGTAGTATTTAAAAAAAAAATTGGATATTATATTAACTTATTTTAACCATTTTGGTTTTGGTTATTGTTTAATTACAATAGGAATAAGATGTAATCCATTAATGGATCTTGTGATGCATTAGAATTTGATTTTTATGTTTCAAGAATAAAAATGTTTCGTGAATATTCATTTCTTGATGTAATAGATAATATGGATGTAATAATTGATTAAATAAATACTAAAAAAATTATACTTTTCATAATTAAATTGAATGAAAAAAAATTTTATTTCTCAATTTTCTATTGGAAAATGATATTTAAATTAAAATATTATCATTTTGCCTATATTTAAAATAAATCGATGGACTTATTTATCCCTGGATGATTTATGGTTTTGTTATAATCAACATTATAGTGATCATTTTCTATATCACTCTCTATTTCTCCATGGATGTTATTTTTCTCTTTTATAACCTAATTTTGCATCCCACCAATTCTCTCCTTGTTTTAGAACGTGATTATGTGTAATTCTAGGTCATCATTATATATTCATTCCTTGTATCCTAAAAAAATCTTTTTTATACCTTTAAAAGAGTTGGTTTTCAATAAACAAAGATTTTTTCCTTATATAATTATTTATTTTATCATTCATAAGAAATGTCATTTATATAAAATTTCTCATTTTTTAAAGATTAAACTATTGAGTATTATTTTTAAAATTATAATTTCCACTGTCCCCTTTCTCCTATTAAAATATATTTTTCAATTTTATGAAATAATTATTTACCTATATCATTATAAAATAATGAGGACACAATTTAATTAAGTGTGGGGGAATGTAACATCCAAATATTTTTTTAAATGAATATATATTTCAATCATAATGGGGATATATATATAAAATTTTTAATTTTAAATAAAATGTAATTCCATAAGACACGGAAAAAACCAATCACAATTTTCATTGAATATTTTCTACAGTACAAAATAAAAATAAATGATGTCAAACCCTCAAAATGTTTAAATAACACTATGTTTGATAACATACATGACACATAAAACCTACACTATATGAACCAAGAAATTTTATTTTTAAAATATGAACGTTATAAATAACCATTGAATTGAAGGTTCTAGATATGATATAATACATTATTATATATATATATATATAATGGACCTATATAATAATATTGAATTGTATATTTATTAACAAATGATAATTGATTTTTTAATAAATATTTTTTGGCTTCAAAATTTTTTTTTATGAAAAAATAATTTTTATTTATTTTTTGAAATTTTCTTAAAATTAATTCCAACAAAATTTGTGAATATTTTTTTATAATGGATATTAATTTTTAATTCATAATATCAAAATATTATTATGAATAATTTAAGATATTTTTATAAAAGTTTTTAATTTTAAAATAGTTTTGATGAATACTTCTTGTTATTTAAAATGTATGTATATTTCATGAATTGAAAAAGAGATCAGGTTTTTTAATATGATACTAAAGTAAAATTAGTTATATTACAATTTTTTAATCCAATTAGGTTAATTATAATCACATTTATTGATGAAATTAGAATAAAAACATTTCTATAGATAAAAAGGGATTTGTTTTCTAAAATTATACTTTAATGCACCCAATGTGTTTATTCCATAATAAAACACATATACCCTTATTTTTGAGTAATAATAATAAAAATTATACTTTATATATTCTATAAAAAAATTTAAAATTCATTAAACAATTCTTTTTAGAATAAAATAATAATAAACAAAGAATTATGCTTAAAATATATCATCAAAACTACTGTGTTTTCTCCCATTTTGTGTGTTCATCTTAAATTAATTTATTCAAATTATATATATTGAATTTTATAAAATGGATTAAATATTTAAAATAATGATGTTCAAATTAATAAATAGTCCTCTCTTATTTTTAGGCATTCTTAATAGTAACTTCGGTAAAATGTAACACTGTAGTAAAGGGTTAGTTGGGTTAATCTGGATTAAATAGTCCTCTCCCATTTTCTCACTCTCTTGATTTTAAATATATATTATGTAATAATAGGTGCAAAAAATAATTCATGAATTAATATAAATTTATATTTTTAAAATAATGAAATTAATTTCATGATTTATATTTTTTTATAATAACTAGTCAATATAAAAATACATTAATGGTTTATAAAATTCCAACACAATCATTCTTCAATTAATAGAAAAAATAAATAGATTACTTTAAAAATAGTAAAAGTAATTTAATATGAATAGGTTGTAGTGTTACATGTATTTTATATATTATTCTGACACATTAGTTTTTTTATTGAAATATTATATTAAAGTTGTAACATTTTATTTATTTATTTATTGATATATTTAATGAATATTATCAAAATTGACCATAATGATATTTTATCTAAATAATATTTTAGAAAATTATTTTAAATTAATTACTATATTTATTTAGAAAAATACAAATATCATATGGTATATATTTCATCCCTTGGAAATTTATAAGAAATTGTTCACCCTATATGTAAAATTATTATCATTTAAAATTGAATAATATGTTGTTGTGTTTATGGATAAAAGGCATACTAGTTGTATAAAGAAAAGGACATGGTTTATAAAAAACATACACCTATGAAAATATTACTTTTTTGAATAAATTGAAACATAATAATAGCTTATATTAAAAAATTTACTTTTTAGGCATTATGGATAAAAATTAATTAATTATAATTTTTTCTTTTTATAAATTAGAAAAGTGTACCTCACCTCAATTATAAACGGGCACCACTTCCCCTCACATCCATACACCATTAAATCCATATAGATCAAAAACCCTCCTAAATCTCTCCCCAAAATCCTTATACACATTATATGGGTTATTTTATTTTCAATAGACTAACCCTAAGATCTATAAGAGGACATCTAAAGGATTTCATTCAAAGAAGAGGTTATCACTTTAATCCATCACTTTATTTTTACCTCATCATTATCTCATCTAAATCTATAGAAATTATAATATAATAATAAAATAAATATGACGAAGATATATGAAATATATTATCGTTACTAAACCACCATTAAAACCATGTTTCACATCAAATGGGATGTAAAAGTATCACTCATAAATACGCATGGCTTACTGTCTCCGCCTAGAGATACACTTCAATATCCACCAACATAGTTTTTATAAATTTAATTGAAGGGTTTAATTAGAATATTTGATACGTAGTACATAATTATACTTATATAATCAAATTATAAAATATAACATCTTCAATTCAAATCCATTAGAAAATGATAACATCACTCATGTGTACGTGTGAAAAACCACATTTACAAAGTGGTGCGATTTTATATTTTATATTTTGATTTGATTGTAATAAGGATATATTCAACTATAATAATATATATATATATATGATATAATAATTATTTAAAAGTACTGAATTATTATTTATAATTATTTCATTAAATCTAGTAATAATTGATAACATTGTTCTTCTATAAGCATTACCAACTATCTGCATAAACAGTGTCATTTAATTTTCTATATATAACATATTTTTATGACTGAAAATGTGTATATAATTATCATATATGATATTTATATGGTGGTTAAATGTTTTGATAATTTATCACCTTGATGAAATATGACGGCTAAAACTACTGGACCAAAACATACATTAAAATTGAAGTATATATCTCATATAAGAGTGTTTTTAATAAATTTTTTTTAATAAATGGGTAATGAAAGGTAACAAAATAATAATATTTGGTATGATATATATGATTAGCTTTATATAAAATAAATATAATTATTTATTTATTATACATGATTTTTTAACATGTATAGAGTAATTCAGACCTTAGTTAAGGGTTTCCTGCCCCCACTATAATTTAGTGAGACATTTGTCATATTTACCACTTATTTATTTTGTGTGGATTATACCAACCCTTTAATATTTTATATCATAAATATAATTATATCCAAATTATTTAAAACATTCAATTAAAACTAATCTTTCTGGAGTTTTATTATTCATATGTTACCAAAGTTGTAAGTGTTTTTTTTTTCACAGCCTCATTATTACTAAGGATTCATTGAATTTTATTCTCTTGTGATGAAATTGTCTGAAATTTTTATCATAACATTATATTATTTTATTCTAGGTCATTTATTAAATAAATGAAATGTTTTTATTTAATTTTCCTCTTTTAGATTACTGAATATGCTGAAATAATATTTTTTACAGAAAGATAACATTGTTTTTCAACCCATATGGGAATATTTTTTATTGATGTCCAAAATTTCCATAAAATACCTTAAATAATATTATTAAATTTATCCTATAAATTATTTGATAAATTTAATTCACATATTTGTAGTTTAATAAAAAATTTAAATTCAATAATACTGTCATTTTCCAAATTGTGTATATTTTTTAAATTTTAAAAATCATTAAAATGAATGTTTTCTATTTACTTGTCAATTATCAATGGAATTCTCTCCCATCAAGACATATCGATACCATATATATCAGATCATAATTTTCATTGTATATATTAAATTAATATGTTTTTACAATTTTTCTTTAAAATTTATAGTTTTTGAAAAGTGATTTTAAAATTGGGAAGGGGTTATTTTATGCATGATTAAATGATATTGAAATGGTATTTATTCATCTAAAAAAATGAAACATTATTTCAATTAATATTTAATGGGGATATGATCTATGGGTACAATATTTATTATTTATCTAAATGGTTTATTTTTATTATGTAATTAGTTTTATGAAACATGATCTTTTTCTAATGGTTATTATATATTGAAATGTTGAATTGTTTGTGAAACATGTTCCTTACAACAAGTTATGCAAGGATGAAATATTTATAAGTCCCATTTATTTTAATATTTAATGATATGATTATTGTTTCATGATATATTGTCACACGGATATATAGGATTTTTGTTATGTGAGTGGTGGGACCCGAAATATATTTCCCTCTACTGTATTAAATAAATTTTGATATCTCATGAGATAAAAATGTGTAATCCTAAGTTTTTATGAACATGTTTTTAAAATAATTAATTTATATTAATGTATTATAATTCATTCTACAACAATTTAATATTTAATTATACTATAAAATGAGTTAATCATCACTATATGCATCATTTCCCTATCTTATGTTACATGCAACATTGAGTTTCACACCATAGCATATTGTTATTATTATTATTAATTTAGTGAAATTGTAATTACATATCCATTAAAATTATTAATATAAAAGTTAATAATTAATTTTTCAATATAATTTGTTATTTTTTATGTAAATAACACGTATTGATAATAAGATATATACATTTTAGTTTTCTTTATATGTTTGGAAATATTTTTTTCTTAGATAAACTTATTTTTATGTCCTTTAGTGAACAATAAAAAAATTAATTGTAGAAACTTTTATAAATTTAATTTGATAAAACAAAATTCCTTTTAAATTTTTTAATTTCAAAATTATCATGGGGTGAATTTCTTGTATTTTTTGGAAAACATTTTCATTGGATTAATAGTGATAAACACCATATTTTAAATCAAAACTACATTATCATCACTATTTTAAATTTAATTTCATTTATATTTTAAAGTTTAATTATTTCATCTATAAATTTATTTATCCAATTAAGGTTGTTAGAACAAATTTCTCATTGAAATTGGCTATAAAAAATTTCAAACTTTTACACATTCTCATATAAAAACCCATTTCTTTGTCCCATCTATGGGATTGTATTTAAATAAATTTATGACACTTATGTGATTGGAATTTGGAATAATTTATTCCATATTTTTAATCTTAATAATATATAATTTCTAATTACATAAACTTATTTTTTGGAAAACAAAAAATTAGCGGAGGCTATTAAAATTTTGTACAATGATTAAGATAAAAATTAGTTTAACTAAGACTCATCCCAAATAATAAGGCCAAAAATAGCCTAGAAACTAGTGATAAAATCCATCATATTTCTTTATATATACCCCGTCTTCTATATTCTCTATTTAAGAAGCTTTTTTTAAAATCTTTTTATGGGAAAACTCGTAGGATATCCCTTTTTAAAAATTTACAAGAATGCCACACCTCCTACACTATAAAAAGGTCATCACCCATCCCACTTTTTCACTCCCCTCATGTCCTTTAGATAAGGAAATAACCATGTAAATATCCTCATAAAATACATAAATGTTTCTTATAATCATCTACTTTGTAGTAAATCCATTTGGTACAAACTAAATGGAGTTACCTAAAGAATACATAACATCTTTCCTCATGCACATTTTTTTATTTTCAATCTACACCATATATAATATTATTATTCAATGATAATATAATAAAATAAGTATCCTAAATATACATGGATGATTTTATAATAATATTTATACCTCCAATAACACACACATGTGTCTAATGGTGAATGAACTTATTGTTCTTATGTACGCAGAACCATCGCCTCACGGAACGATGTGGTTCATTTTTACAGTACCACCTCTCGTGGTAGGTCATCATGATAGAAACTATTTTTTAAATTATATTATTCGGATTATTTAATTATTACATAAAATATTTCATCTGGATTTCCATTCCTTAAATTATGATAACTTCATTGGTGGTCGTGTCTACTACCACCTCCTCAAAGGGTTATTATTCATTCAAACATTTCATGGAAGATATTAAGGATGTGAATATTTAAAATGTATGATATATATGAAATGACAATTATTATATAATAAAAAAAATACATCACATATATTTTATTTACTTTATATCCATCAAAAATATATTTAAACAGAAACAATGTCCACGCATACGTATGGCCTACCTTCTCCATGAAAAATTTATTCCATTTAATATTTAAATAATATATAAGTTATTATTATTATTTATATACAAAATATATATTGTATTTAAACCATGTTTTACATTATATAAAAATGTAACTCACAATCCATGTAATAAGATTCAGAATAATAAGACAAAATATGTACAAAAAAGTAAGCATATATCACTCGAAGCATAACATTTACAAAGAATTATTAATAATAGGGTAATATTAATTCATATATGTTATTTTATATAATAATATTGTTATAGGGAATATTGATAATGATGTTGTAAATATTATACTTGAAATTCAAACTAGTATGAAGAAATTCATAAAATAAGGTATGGCTTTTCTTGTCTAACTTTTATTTCTGTGAGACTTATAAATTATTCACCACTCATATTTTTTTGGAGTATATACATCCCATGAATGTATTAAATGATTCATGTAGTTATTATTATGGGTATTTTAATATTAATTTCACAATCTCTCTTTCATGGGTTTTATGTTTCAAAAGTTACCATATTGTTGGTGTTGTTTTTTCTTAAATATCCATCATTCAGAAAAATGCCATGATATAAACCTATTTTCTTCTACAAGGTGTATAAAATTTTATTTTATATGTTATATCAGGAAAATAATTATTTTATTTATATTTCAAACATAATTAAATTTCATTTTTGTTACATTTAGATTATAATCTAAAATCAACATGTTGTAAGAGTCCATCGAAACAGTCACATCAGTTATTGAGATTTTTTATGATTGTGCATCCATTGATTAAATTATATGACTCATATATCATGAAAATTTTTTAATTTTATTCTATTATGGTCATTAATTTTATATTAAGGTATTTGTACAATTTTTCCACTATTTCAGGATTCAAATAATGAGGAAAATGTTTTTAACAAAATATGATCTCATTTCACTAACCGATTAAAAATATTCCTACATAACAAACCGGGTTTAAAAAAATGTTAATAATTGTATTAAAAAATATTTTTAATGAAAATTTTCAAGGAAAATAGATTTCAAAAACATTTTAAAAAATTTCAAAAATATTTTTTTAAAAAATGACCTCATCATGTTTTCATGATTCTATAATATGTTTTTTAGAATAAGTATTTGAAAATCTTTTTTTATGAAAAAAAATCAAATAAGAAATGAAATTTTCTTTATAAAACGGTTTTAAAGGATATTTGAAAATTCATTTCCATCTAAGATGAATTTTGTTTTCTGATACTCAAATTTTCTATGAAAATGGTCCAAATTTCCCATTCATATTCTTCCTCCAAATAGTTTATGTTTCTATTGTGTGATTCTTATGTAACTTGTTTCCCATTCACATGTTATATTTTTATGATACCCATTTTTTTATAAGTAATATTCTTATAAAACCAAAATTCATTCATGGGTTATGATTCTATGAATTTATTATCAAACATTTTTCACGTAGATTATGATATGATTACATGTTTATGATACCCACTTAATTTCATGGATTATGAGGGGATTTATTAGGATATTATAGACCTTGTATGTATGTTTTCATTATGATATTGGGGAAACCAATATCCCTCTAATATTAATTTGTTAATTATTTTTATCCCCTGGGACAGTCATAGGTTGAATGGGGAGTGGAATTAGATCACTAAAGGACATTGTCTACTAATATGGTACTGGAAGTGAAACATAACTTCTATGATGGTCTTGGGAGTGAACCATGACCGCCAGTATAGTATGGGTAATTAGGCCAAACTACTAATATGGTATTTTTACAGAATCATTCTATCATATTTAAATACTTTTATATGCTTATGTGTTATCCATTTTTCCCTTTTTTATACCTATATTATAATTTTAAGGCTTATACTCTTGGTTCTCTTATGATTCATGACTTATTCACTGCTAATATATATTTCGTGATTCAAGTTTATTATATTTGTTTTACATGGAATGATCTTATAATGTCATGATAATATTATCACACCCCTTATGGTCGTGTTTCTACTTACATATCTTTTTTCCCCTAGTGAGCATCTTATCTCAACATTATTATGTATCCTTTCCCATGGTTATGTAGATAAGTATTAGGTAACATATGTCTAAAAATAATACTAGCCATGGAGAAAGAAGTGGGATATAATGTAGCTCATTTATGTACCGGTTTTGTGGTACCATTTTATAAAATCACTAGAATAATACGGCCTTTGGGCACCAGTTTGTGTAATGTATTAATTGGTCTTAAATAAAGATCTATCATTAATGATTTAAAATCAAGGTTTGCTTTAAAATAGGGTTGTAATTGGGAGTGTACTGAATTCAATAAGTGACTATGTCCACAATTATCATAATACAATGAACCTTGATTAATATGATGGATTTTAGGGTGAGAAAAACCCATTATGATAGACATTTTTTTTATTCACTTGCTACCTGAATTGCTTGGGGTGTGATCCAAATCCGCTATAACAGTTGTGAAAATGAACCAAGACTACAAATGCAATAATTTTCTTTTAAAATGTGTATAAAAAATCATTTATTATTATAATTTGGTCCTCATATGGATTACAATATTGTATTCCCCTTTTCGTCAATTAGAAAAAACATCCATGATTTATGCCATTACACAATATTATGATGTGAAGCCTCAAAAAACTAGTGAACCTTTTATTTGATTGCATTTATGACATGTGACACCAAGAGTGTAAGCTAATATCCTGATACATTATAATATATATACTATTTAAAATAGAACCTATATATAATTTAATACATGCATCACCAAATTTTATTTTGTTATACGGATGATACGCCTTCCTCTATATCTTGTGTTACATAAAAATGTGACCTTCTTCGATGGATATCGCTATACTCGGTACTGTGTCTTACTGAAACATAATCAGTATTCAAAAAATTAATATTTAATATAATAATATACAGAATATCTATTATTAATAATATTAAATAACGTAGGAAAATTTTTGGTATAGATAAATAAATAATTTTTTACAATTAATTTTGAAATAAATAAAAGAACCAATTGATTTTTAGACTAATATTTTTATAGAAAACAAATCAATGCTCACAGTGATGTTTTACCCTAATAAATTATACTAATTAAAATTAATGAGTGTTTTAAATGTAATTAATATTTTAAAATTATATTAAACTTTTTATATTCATACAATAGATTGTTTAAGAAAAATAATAGAGAAACCCCAATTTTTCAAATAAAACCTATATTTTAATTACTGAATTTTAACCTCCTTGGAAAAACTATATTAAATATTAATTTTGAGAAATTATTGGATTTAACATGATAAAATAAAAATTATTTTTAAATTATGATTCTCAAAAATATGATAGGATTAAGTCTTGGTATTTTTTGAGAAACATAATATTATGTGATTAGTGAAAACTGTTATGTTTTAGTTAAAACTTCATTTTCATTTAAATAATTACAATTTTTAATATGAATTATAAATTTGTTTTAATATAAAATTGGATCAATTATATATCTTTTAATATAATTTATACCATGATAATGAATATACTTTTAAATTTAATATAAAAAGATAAAAAAATTAATATTTTTCTACCAAAACTAGTTAATTTTTCTATCTGTGAGATTATCATTAATCTTAATTTTTCATCTTATGTGTTGTGAATTTTGAAAATATGACATAATTTTTTTTGACATTACAATATTTTTTCACTTATAATATAAACTTAATTTTATACAAAAAAATGATTAGTGACTCTTATTCAGATTAATTATAGTGAGTATAGTGTAATTATGTATAACATGGACTAAAATGGAATGTTTAATGAAAAAATGACATTGAAAATTATATAAAACCAATTTTCTAGAAATATTTAGGCTATTAAGATTCCATTAACGAGTTTTGGTTGTTTTTATGTGACTTTCATTAGGTACAAAATATGCACACCTAACATATTTTCAAAAATATTGCGTGTGTTGTTTTCTTTCCCTATATAAAGCCACCAACTCTACCAATTAATAACACCTCTCAAACCTCATTATTTCACCCAAGACTATCCCATATAGACTCCAATAATTCTTATACTTTATCTAGAATCATCCCATTGGGATGAAACCCTTCCAACAAATCCTTTTGGTTCAAACCAAAATAAGATACCCGATTTCAATGTAATGTCTTCTCTCAATCATTATAGTTTCATTTCCATTATCCAACCCCTAAAATATCCTTGTTCTGTTAGTTTATAACAAAAACCTATCCTAAATTTATGAGGAGGTTTATTTTCTGAGTTTTTAACCTAAAACCACACACACAACAATCTATTGGGTAACGAAAATAATGTTTCAATTGACGACGAAATATAGTGTCATGAGACGATGATTGTTCATTATTCTTTTACCACCTCTCATGGTGTCCAATATGACATAACCCATGTTTAAGTATGTTATAGGTTACATTTATTATGTATTTAATCTTTTTTAAACCTTTTAAAATACATTAGTACTTTCAATTTTATTTTCATACGATAATATCATTCGAGAAAGGTTGGACTACCACCTAAACATTGTTATGTGACCCGTACACACTATACATGGAATATTTAAATGAAGGTTCTAATTAAAAATTTGAGACAAAAAATATATTATAGTCATGAAATAAGTTTTTTTGAATATTTAAAAATATATATCAATTTATTTATTACCTCTTCAATCATTTTAAAAGAAAAAATGATGTTCGTGGACGTGTAGACTACCACATCCTCGACCTGATTTGATTAATTTTACATCACATAATTCTATATATAATTATATATGATTAAATAATATGATATTTATTATATAATTATAATTATATAAATAGTTGATTTTTGAACCTTTTTCCCACAATGATCATTTAAAAATGGGTGTGTTGCTCATGCATATGTACGGCCTACCGTCTCAATGATTGTGACACGTTATCATTTCCATAACTATATTTATTGATTGATTTTAAATGTATAATTTTTTACAAAATATTATAATTTTTTAATTTTTATCATTTTATTGAAGTTATATAATGTCTCCTTTGACAATAGTTAACCTACTATAGTTATTCTGACACATAAATCGAATTTCATAAAAAATACCTGATTAAAACATAATTGTTCAAGTAGGTGTACACAACTTTGTAATAAATGATATATAATTATTAATATACATGAAAATGGTTATTAAAAAATTTTAAAATTAACATTAATTTATTATACTTGATGTTAAAGGATGTTCACCCAAAATGATGTTCAGGGTAATGAATTCTTGTCTGATATTCATTACATGACGAATACTTAATTATTGTATAGATAATATCATATATATGGTTTACATACAAGCACATTGAAATATAATATCATGAATTATATTATCTTTATAGTATTTAAAATTTTTATTTAAGGATTATTACATTTTGGTTTCGCATTCCATTAGATAGTAAAATCCTAAGGATTTCCATACCACATTTTATGTTCATGTAAAAATGTCATATTCACCCCTACTTCTCTTGTGTTGTGTACCTACTGTCTATTTGATATATTATATCGTGAATTTATTTTACATAATTTTATTTAATACATTCAATCAATATTATTCTTTCATGAGGTTTATGATTTAAAAATGATTCAATATGGTTTGTGACTATTTGATAATAATATGTTTATTGAAAATGTTATCTTGAAAACCCACCATTAAATCTCAATTTCGTTAGAGGGATTGTTTTATTATAAAATAATGTATTACTAAAAGCTTTTTAATTTTTTAAAAAATATTTGGTAAAGTAATTCTTAATCAAATTGTATTTTTTGTAATTTTTTAATGGAATCGTTTTGTAGCCTCCATGTTGAGGAATTTTCTATCCTTTTGTTTTACAAAAGGAATATTTTTTTACCTCGTACAAAATCTACAGATTCATCCTCTGTTATAACATTGAAGCTTCATTTTCATGTTGAAAAATATTATCTATAGTAAAAAATATTTTCAAAAGGTTTTTCAATAGAAATGTATATTTTACACAAAAAAATTTTTAATAGACAAAGTTTTATTTCATCCACAACAACAACCCTCAATTTTACACCACCTGGGTATGTTGCATTGATACCATCCTTATTCTTCGTCTATGTGGTTTATAATTTATTTTTACAATGATAGTATTTACATTCCATTAATGGATTTAATTTTTATTCACCTTGACGTATTCAATTTCTGATGATCACTGAACATTAAATTTCACCCTATTATATATTTCAGGTTTCATGTATATTAATATTGCATAAACCGTATACCATTTAACATATTCTTCCTACATCGAGACTTTTTATTAATTGTGGAATTTTTTATTGATTTTTATTTCTCATTCAATAAAGTTCTTTGCTAATGCATATTTTTTATCCAGATTATTTAACATGTTGAATTTTTTTGACAGAAAGTGACTGTTAGTGGCCCAACATTACATAGATCCTCGATTCATCGTAGGTTCACTTGAGAGGAATAATTGGAAAAATGGTTATCTATACTTAGTTTTAAACAATCCTTTGAAATGTCTAGATGGTAATACGTTTTGTGTCCCTGATAGCTGATGTCCATAATTAAAGTAATTTCCCTCTTAGTAGTATCAGTTATTATTTATCTATGAGATTTTGTGTCAACATATCAGTAGATACATTTAATTTTAGTTTATTTATTAATGGAATGTTTTTAGTATAATAACATGACAATTATATTTTTATTTATCTTGTTATTCAAATGGAATTATTTTATATTTATTACTCAGTAATATTTCTTATGTACTTTAGTTCAATTTATTGATTACAAGGCTTATGTTCTATGTTTTTTACCATTCCATATTGACTATTCAAAATGTGTCATTATTGACTCTTCTATATTTTTCCCATAGTGATCATCTGAGTTCACGCTTATTATGTTTCATTTCCTAGGAATCTATGAAGAATACTATGAATGAAATGACAAAATATAGTTTATGTATTAGATTTATCCTCAACTGTGTTTAATTATTTATATAGAAATATGAATAAAAATATGTTGTAATTAGTGAATCGATTTGTAATGAAATACTCATTTATATATCTGTATTACCAAGACTACTAAGCTTTTCGATCCATTGGATCTTGATTCCTTGTAATCATGCTAATTTAATTTCATGTAGACACCAGCTCTAGGTTATCTAGGGAAGGGTCTCTAAAGTTGGTATTAAATGACATTTAGTAGAAATTTTGGGAACTAGATTTAGGGAAACCCAGATTATAGAAAGTAAATCTAATATTTTATTTGACAAATTATAGATGATAATCCTATAATTTAGGTAAAGTTTAGATTTTTTGGGTCTTCCTAGAAATACATCTATGATTGGGAAATAAAAGTGGATGTTGTTCTTGCATAGATGTACATAGGATCAACAACTCTAAGAAGATGTTCTGGGATCGACTTGGGTTAACCTGGTACACGATAGTTTTCCTTACTGCACATCTGGTTTGACACTCCAATGAGATATTCAGAGGATAATACAATTTTTCATTATAAACCATCATGAAGGATTTGGGCACATAACTAGTAACATATGATAAATTAAAAAAATTTACATTAAATATAAGGTTTCATGATTTAGAAATCCAACTATTGATATTATATATATCCCATAGATGAAGGAAGGACCTGTGTGAAAAGCAAATTGATGACTTATTTTTTTATTTATGTTTTATTGAAATCATTATTTAAAATGTTACTTATAGTGTAACCTAATTTCATGGATCCCATCCTATTTATATATCGTAGTTAAATTAATATGTTTTTAGAAAAGGGAAAACCTATAAATTTGGTGACAACAAATAAGATTCGACAAGGCTGTTGGACATGAACTCCTGATCGAAGGATGATAAGGGTTTCACACCAACCACTAACCTACACATTTCCTCATAAATTTTCATTTTTTTAGTTATACAAATTAACAAATAAATATTAATGATGAAATAGTTGTATAACTTTTTTGGATTATAAATAATTTTTTTAACATTATTTGTTTTGGGAGATATTTTAATTCAAATAGTAATACTTTTCACTCTTTTATAGGCCATACAATCCTTTAAGAGGATCTTTTACTACTTCAAGCATACAAAACATTCATCATTTGTAATGAATTTTTTTGGAGTAATCTGACGAATTCGAATTTGATCAAAGAAAAACCAAAATTCTGGATTGTTCGTAGGATATAGAAACCTTTAATGTAAGACTATTTTGTTATATTCGTGGTTAGTAAAATAATTAATCATCATTAGGAAAATGAAATCAAAATAAAAATATTGTGCCAATAAATAATTTTTATTTAACTGGTGGATTTCTAAATTTACAAATATTTATGGCTTGGAGGCCCTCAAATTTCTATTGATCATTAAAATGTTTATTAATTATTTCATCATTAAATCCTTAAAAATGTTTACATTTTTTCTCCATGTTCATGTATTTACATAATAATAGTGTTCAACTAAATAGAGACCTAGTTACATGGTGTTTCATGTTTCCTTTATACCTTCAATTCTCTATTTATAGAAGATTACTTGTCAACCATTCTCATGATGTTTAATAACAAAAATAGGATGAATCAAACAATCTATCACCATGATATATTTTAAATTTTCAGGCTAAATTTAAATAAGGTGGTTATAATGCGACTCCTAGAAAAACAAAAGTAAGAAACTTTTATTCGGTATCATGTATGACACGCTACACCAAGCGTGTAACGTAATATCCTGATACAATATAATATATTTACTATTTAAAAAAGATCTTTTATATTTTTAAATGCATGAATCATAGAGTTTTATTTCACTTAACGCAAGAGATACCTTCCTCCATAACTATCGTTACACACAAAAGAGAACTTCTTCGATGGCAAGTGTAATACACAATACTGAGACTTATTGAGATAATATATATAATTAAAACATTAATAATTAATATTATATGATATAAACTCACTATTAATAATAATATTAACTAAATTTTGAAAATATATTGTTCATAAAACAAAATAAAAGGTTACAAATAAATTATAAATTAAAATAATAACCAATAAAATATTAAGATTATATTTTTATGGAAAACTATTTTTATACTCATAAACCTATTTTACCCTAATAAATAAAAATAATTACAATTAGTTATTGATGTTAATGTAATAAATATTTTACATATTAAATTAATTATTTTAAAATTCATTCAAAATATTTGGAAAAAATAAGACTATAAAATCCCATGTTTTTAAGTAAAAGAATTTATTTTTATTATGGCCTTTTTACTAGCTTTTAATTGGGAATATGTTTTAAATATAAATTTTTACACTTTTATGAATTTAATTTTATAAAGTAAACATTATTTTCTAATTCCTAATGTTAAAATCTTTTTAGGGTAATTTTTTGGGAATTTTCCTAGAAACATCATTTTTAGTGAATACTAAAAAATATTTCATTTTATTTAAAAGCCACTTTTCATTTAAATATTTATTAATGTTAAATTATATTATAAATGTGTCCTAATGTCAAAATGTTTCGACAATAAAACTAATTATATAAGTTGGATCATTTTAATCAATATTACTTTTAAATTGAATATAAAAACAAAACAACCTTTTGATCATTTTTGTACTAAACCAGTTAATATGTCTATCTATGAGATTAGCATTAATCTTAATTTTTCCACTTATATGATTTTAATTTTGATAATATGGTGTAAAATTTTTTTTAATGAAAATAATTTTTGTCTCATAATATCAACCACATTTTTTTTATAATTTATTAATGAAAGTGACTAAAATCAATTATGGTTATTGATGTGTAATTAGGCGTACAAATTGACTGAAACCCTATTTGTAATGGAAAAAAAGACATACAAACATTTTCAACACATATTTCCATTCCATATTTTAGCCATTAGGATTATATTCATGAAATTTGGTGGTTTTTTATAACACTTGTGAGTTAAAAATATTTGCACACCTATCATCTATTCAAAAATACAAATGAGTCCTTTTCCTTCCAAATAAAAGGAAACCACTCTACCCATTCCTCACACCTCTCAAACCTTTTATTTCATTCAATACATTCCCAAATAGTCTCCTATAATAATTAAACCCAACCAATAATCTTCCATTTGTGAATAAAACCTTATAACATATCATTTTCGTTGAAAACAAAAGAAGTTATCCAATTAAAATGAAATTTGTTTCCCAATCTCTCTAGTTTCATTTCTATTTTCCGACCACTAAAACATTATTATTCCATTCTTGTATGAAAAAAATAGTATAATCAATATTCTATGATGTTTTTAGGATTAGTTTTTAACTATAATTAAACACACCACTATCTAATTTGTAACATATATAATTTTTATGTTGATAGTGAACTACAACCTCACAAAACAATGATTGTTCATTCTCCCATTATCACCTTTCATGGTGGTCATTATGATGTAAACATTGTTTATATTTGTTTTATATTATATTTATTATGTATTTATACTTATTAAATCTTTCTATAATACATAATTTTAGTACATTTCATTTTACATTAATACCATAACATCATTTGAGGAAGTTTAGACTACTACCCCCTCAAAGCAATGTGATTCATTCACACGATACTTGGAATGTATAAATGATGGATATAATTGAAAATATGTGAAAAAAAAATATTCCTAATATTCATGACATGATTACCTTTATGTATTTATATAAATATATATTTATAATCTTTTTTATTACCCATTCACACACTTTAAAATAGATAACATCATTCATGGACGTGTGTAGTACAACCTTTTTGACATAGTATAGATCATTTTCTATCACATAATTATATATGTAATTATATATGATAAAAAAATATTATATTTATTATATAATTATTATTATATAAATATTTTAGATACTTACCTTCTTTCTTCATTGATTATTGAATAATGGGAATGCTACTCAAGTGTACGTACAACCTACATGTCCAGGATTATAACATAATGGTTTGAGTAGTTGAACACAACATGATAACATGTAAAATAAAATTTATTATATATATGAAAATTATTCTTAATCAGGAAAAATTTTACCATAAATTCTCTATAGATTATGTTAAACATAGTTCACGCAAAACGAAACTCATGTTAAGGGATTCTTTTCTCATTTTCATTACATGAGGCATACATAATTCTTGTACTCCTAATTATATATATATGGTGTAATTACTACCACATAGAAATATAATATCATTAATTGTAATATCATAATGGTATTTATATGTTTTATTTATATATTATTACCTCTGGATTTCCCGATCCATTTTTTACTAAATTAGTAAAGATTTTCATCTCGCTTTTTTACATTTAAGAGAAAACTGCAGTATTCACCACATTCTAATTTCGTGTGGTGTACCTAATACCTATTTTGATATATTATATTGTGATTTAAATTTATATAATTATATTTTACACATTCACTCAATATTTTTTCTATCATTAGGTTTTTTATTTCAAAATGTTTCAATGTTTTATGGGACACTTTTGAATGTTTAAATATAATTTTACTCAATACTAACATAAAAAAGTCAATTGAAATTACATTTGAGGAAATTATATAACCATTTTTTAATAAAACCAATCATCATACTCTTGTTATTCAGTACCATTTTCAATCCTTAGTATCAGTTTTTCTATTTTTGGTACTAATATGTAATTTCAAAATGTGCTTTAGAAAACCCAATTTTATATCTCTCTTTAGATGGAGAATCTATTTTATAATAAAAATATTGTTTTATTACATGGTTTTCAAAAAAAAAATTGGTTTGGTAAATACATTTCCTCCCATTTTTTTATATAACTATGTTTTAAAGTAATCTTCTTATCGCTTTCCAAATGAGAAAAATTATAAAATTCTATCATAAAATAGAATATTATTTTTTCCTCATATGACATGAAAATATTCATCTATTTTCATATCATTGAATATTTCTTTTCAAAAAGAAAATTATTAACATTACTGAAAAAAATTCATAATATTTTTCAAAATCTACATATATTTTACTCATGAATATTTTTAAATTTTATTCATTTATTTCATCAACAACAATAACGCTCCATTTTACAACACATGGGTTTGGTGTATTGATAAAACACTTATTATTCCTTTGGATGGTCTATTTTTTATTTGGCCAGCGATAGTATTCACATTGACTTATTCGATTTATTTTTAGTCACCTTGATTAATTCAATTTCCTATGATCATTGATCTTTGAATTTCTGGTTATTATCAATTCTATGTGTGATGGATATTAATATTGCCTAAATTTTATACCATTTTACAAATGGTGATAACATTGGTAGTTATTTTATTAATTGTGGAATTACTGATGGATTAATATTTCTAAACCAATATGGTTATATAATATTGCATATTTGTTATTTTTATTATTCCATATGATGAATGCTTTGGAGTGGAAATGTAGAGACTCGGGTTTTTGGCCCTGTCAGACTTTGGAATATTTCTACGAATAATTCCAGAGCTAGGAGCGAAGACGGCGTGCGATTCCGAGGCCCGGTGTGCTCGGAATTAATTTTATAAAAATATTAAGTTTTTTTATACTATGCACGTAGCGAGGGTGTGATATCTCCTAAACGGTAGCTCAGAACGGGAATCGGAGGGCACGGTTGCGTCCGGAACGTGCCGTTTACCCTAGGAGGGGTGTAAACTTTGCGGGCGCGGGCCTGCGGTGAGAAACGCCACCAGGGGCGTTTCTGTAAATAAGTGGCAAGTTTGTGTGCGAGCGTCAGCTCAAATAACTTCTGAACGGAGTCTCGGATGGAAAATCTGAGACCGCCGTTGCGTTCAGAATGGCACATTTACCCTAGGGGTGACCTTACTTTTCTTCGCATCGGGCGTCGGGTCCGAGGCGAGTTTGGCGCCGGCGGGCCGCTGATATAAATATCAGCCCCCCCCCCCCCCTTTATCGTTCTTCGTCGTTCTTCGCCGTTCTTCGCCGCCACTCCTCCGAATCGAGCAAACGGAGCGCCTATGAGCTCAGAATTCGACGGCGGACATTCCAGGAGTGCACAGCGGAAGCTCGGGAGCGCGGATCTGAGACAGAACGTCGGCGTTTCGCCCGCGAGGTAGGCGGTTTTGAGTTTTAACCCCCGATCTCGTTTTTGCTGCGTTTTTCTGCAAATTGAAGCCGTAGCAGTGTAGATCGGGTCCCGAGGGTCGCGTAGACGCCTCCGGATCGCAAAACGGACCACCGGGGTGCCCCCGGCGGCCCGCGGCGGAGCGCCGCCGGCCAGGGCGGGCCAGCGGCGGCGGCCGGTCCAGGCCGGCCGGACCGGCCGGTAGGGGCCGGTCCGGCCACTCTTCGCATACGGGGGTCTTTAAACCCCCGTATCTTGCACTCCGGGAGTCGGATTCGCGCGCCGTTTGCGGCGACGTGACCCTGACGACGAGACGAACCCTCCGGTGTGGGTACGAGGGTTTAAAGGTTCGGGATCGTGGCCTGGGAGCTAGAAACGTCGTATAAAATAATATTATTTTATTATTTTACGAATTCAGGCCGTTGTAACTTCTACCCGGAGCGTCCGTTTGATGTGCCGTCAGTGGCGTTGGGACCCTGATGGTATGACGGACTTTTTGAGATTGTTTCCGGGTGTTGGGACTGCGAACGGGGTGCGGGCCCCACGAGGCCGGGTTTTGGCGTTTGCGGGGAAACGCAGCTTTTACACTAGGAGTCCGATTTTGGTGGATGAATAGTCGATCCTGTGTGTTTTTCCGAGAGGATCGCAATGGCACGATCCGTTTGACGAGTTTCGGAATCCAGGCGTGGGCCCCACCCGAGCCGGCCTTCGGTGAATAGTACCTTTTTCACCGGGTGTCCGTTTTGGGCAAGCGAGTAGTCGATTCCGCTTGTTTTTTCGAGGGGATCGCCGTGGTGTGATCCACCCGATGGGTTTCGGGATCATTGTGTGGTCCCCGCACGAGCTAGCTACGGTGAATAGTGTCATTTTCACCGGTGCTCTGTTTCGGGCGAGTAAACAGCCTATCCTGCGTGTTTTTCCGCGTGGAACGCGATGGTGGCCTCGGTTTTGGCTTCGGAGGTGCGCAGTGTGTCTTTGAGGCGAGTCGCTCGGGTTAGCGACGTTTGGACCAGCAGTAGTTGAGGGTTCTCCCTTGGTTCGTTCCTACGAGGGTTCGTGTGGTATCACAACCTTCGTATGGGTTTGTGATCCTCTCGATGGGATGTTTAAATTGTTAGAGTTGTGGTATCCCTCCGGTGGGCCCGGAGTAGATCCTCTAGAATCTTTACCCTAGATCGGGTTCTTGGTATCACTGTGACCGCTTATTCACGGGCAGCGATCCCCTATCTAGTAGGTTAACCTCGTAGGGTTTGTGGCGTCATTGGGAATATGATCCCCTATGCGGTGGGTCGTGCATAGTAGGGTTGCGGCATCGTTGGTTATACGATCCCCTACTCAGCGCTTGGTGTCGGTAGGGTTGTGGTATCGTTGGTTATGCGATCCCCTACTCAGCGTGTGGTTTCGGTAGGGTTGTGGCATCGTCGGTTCGATCCCCTACATCGCGAGTTATCTCAGATAGGGTTCCGGTATCGTCGTGACCATCTTTATATGGACGATGATCCTCTATCTGAGTGTGAAGCTTCTGTCGAGTGCAGATCGGGTTGTGGTATCCCCCAGCGGATCCTGGGTGTGATCCCCCATCTGTGAGAACTACGTATGCCAGATCGGGTTGTGGTATCCCCCAGCGGACCCTGGGAGTGATCCCCTATCTGTGAGCTACGTATACCGGAGTGGGTCTTGGTATCCCCTAGCGGACCCTAGCGGCGATCCCCTATCCGAGGATTTTGGCAGTTATGTTGTTTCAGCGATGTTTCCTCAGGGATGCTATCCGATGAGGGTGGTCTCTCGGGTGAGCGTCTGTGATGTTTGCGAGTATCCCGATGGAGTGTATCTCTCGGATGAGTGTCATCTGGTATGACAGTGTTCGTGGTGTACTCTCCTGGTTGTGGACAGTTGCTGGTGATGAGGTCGGTACCTCTTGTGGATTTGTGGCGTGAGCTGTGTATATCTGGATTGTTCAAGGTGTATGTATGGGCATACACCTGAGCTGAGCTGAGCTGACTAGTTGTGTTTAGCCGAGGATGGTCACGAGATGGAGTTTCTCTCTCGTCTGGGTTCCCTCTGGCTGGGTTGAGCGGACTGTTGCCTTTCAGTTTCTCCCTTGGGTTTTGCGTTTTTGGGGTGCCTACTGACTATGTTTATACTCACCCTTGCACGGGCTTTGCCCGCACATGTTTGTGTCTTGTGCAGACCATAGGCCTTTTGACGGAGTCCCAGGAGGACCCGGAGCAGGCGGAGCTTAGTGAGCGAGTTGACCGAGGTGTTTACCGGAGCTGTGCTGGGGGAGCTTTCTGGCGGGTGTTTGTGGCAGCATTTCCCTTCTTCAGAGCAGGTTGGACGCGCTTTGTAGTTTTCTTTTGGTGGGCCCTGTTTTTTCCTTGTACTTTTGTTGTTGCACTCTGGTTTGGGATAGATTGTATGCATGCATTTACTTTTCAGTTGTTTTATCTCTGCACTGTTGCATGGAGGTTTTTGTGGGTGCGTGTGTACAGGTGCCTTAGGCTAATGCCTCCCATGTGTGTGATAGCCTACTCAGCGCTGGTCGCCAGCCCCTGGCCTATTGGAGGCGGGCTTGGGGAGTCGCGGCTCGAGCCCCGTTGGGTCGGGTTGTGACAGAGTGGTATCAGAGGAGGTTCCACCTTTGGGATCTCTGAGCGTAGCTGGTCTAGCTGTGATCTTGTTTTGGGTTGCATTGTGATAGTGTTAGGATGTTTCGAGTTCGACTTTCAGGCCAGGGACTCCAGTGTTGGTGCGGCGGCCAACGTATCCATACACCAGGACTCTGATAACCTGCCTTTTGACTCGGGACATTCGTACACTGGTCGCGGGGACATAATGGTACATGCATCATATAGGTCTGGGTTTTGGTTTTTTCCTTGTCCTTCTTGAGTCAGCTCTCCAGATATACTCTAGACTGTGGTGTGTCTTGAATGTATTTGAGGATGCCTCCACGACGACAGCCAGCGAGGGTTCTGCAGCAGGATTGTGCTGATGACCCGCCCCGTGTAGTGGCTGTGGAGCAGGGCGCAGGTTCTGAGGTTGCACCTCCAGGTGGTCTGCCAGTTGAGCCACCACCTGTTGAGCAGCTGGTTGTGCTGGCGGTGCAGGATGAGGTTGCACGCAGGCTGAGTGCGCTACACGAGTTCCATAGGCAGCGACCTCTGAGGTTCCAGGGTGAACCAGACCCCGAGGCAGCTGATGACTGGCTTGAGGCAGTCACCCGAGTTTTTCGCCTAGTGAGGACACCTCCAGATCAGATGGTGGTCCTAGCGGCGAGCCTTCTACATGGTTCTGCCGGGCGATGGTGGAGTTTGGTGACGCAGTCCCATGACGAGGAGACGCTCACGTGGGCAGAGTTTGAGCAGCTCTTCAGGGAGGAGTTCTATCCGGTGACGCTGAGGTCAGTGCGGATCCAAGAGCTTCTACAGCTTCGACAGGAGAGCCTAACTATGTCGGAGTACTCAGTGAGGTTTACAGACCTGTCGCGCTACTCCCTGGATATGGTTCGAGACCCGTTCTTTAGGGATCGGACCTTCGAGCAGGGCTTACGCAGGGATATCCGAGGAGGTGTGGCTTCCTTGTGCCTGCCAACCTATGCTGGAGTGCTGGAGCGAGCGTTGGTGGTGGAGAGTTTTCTAGCTGAGCAGTTTTCCCCTGTTAGTGCTGGGCACTCGAGAGCTGAGACTTCGTCGGTCGGATCTTCATCTGGTAGCCGACGTCAGACTCAGGGGTCTGGACGTGGCCGACGATACAGGAGGCGACCCCAGGATGGAGGATCTGAGCCTCAGGGCTCACAGGGCTAGCAGGCCTGTTTTGGTCAGCCGCAGGAGAGGCGGTGTTACGCTTGCGATGGTCGGGGACATCTTGCCAGATATTGTCTGACCCGACGTGCTGCTGAGAGGGATCCGGTCGATGGGCCGCCTTGGCAGAGGCAGCGTCTCGAGCAAGGAGGTCCGTAGGGCGGCGGACGTGGCGGCGGAGCTAGTGCAGAGGGAGGCGGTGGTTGGAAGTACCAGTTGCCACCACCCCCACCCCCAGGTGGTGCACGCCAAGCTTAGGGAGCTGGTGGTCAAGGGCGAGGATAGCTGCATGCCCTGGAGGCAGTCGACCCAGAGGCACCGTGGATGGATAGAGGTATGCCTTGTGTCTTTCTACTAACTGCAGTAGTTTATTAGACACTGTTTAGCGGTACTCTTTCCTTTTGTTGCTTGCTCGAGTTTTGTTTAGGGCGTTGGTAAGACCCTGAGTGGTTGTTTGTTGGTGATCTCGCTGGTGTGTGAGACCCAGTTGAGCATCCAGTCGCTTTCCTTGTGCTTAGGGATTTTCGGGGACGAAAAGTTCTAAGGGGGGGAGGATGTAGCGACTCGGGTTTTGGCCCTGTCAGACTTTGGAATATTTCTACGAATAATTCCAGAGCTAGGCACGAAGACGGCGTGCGATTCCGAGGCCCGGTGTGCTCGGAATTAATTTTATAAAAATATTAAGTTTTTTTATACTATGCACGTAGCGAGGGTGTGATATCTCCTAAACGGTATCTCAGAACAGGAATCTGAGGGCACGGTTGCGTCCGGAAGGTGCCGTTTACCCTAGGCGGGGTGTAAACTTTGCGGGCGCGGACCTGCGGTGAGAAACACCACCAGTGGCGTTTCCGTAAATAAGTGGAAAGTTTGTGTGCAAGCGTTGGCTCAAATAACTTCTGAACGGAGTCTCGGATGGAAAATCTGAGACCGCCGTTGCGTTCAGAACGGCGCGTTTACCCTAGGGGTGACCTTACTTTTCTTCGCATCGGGCGTCGGGTCCGAGTCGAGTTTGGCGCCGGCGGGCCGCTGATATAAATATCAGCCCCCCCCCCCCCCCCCTTTATCGTTCTTCGTCGCTCTTCGCCGTTCTTCACCGCCACTCCTCAGAATCGAGCAAACGGAGTGCCCACGAGCTCAGAATTCGACGGCGGATGTTCCAGGAGTGCGCAGCGGAAGCTCGGGAGCGCGGATCTGAGACAGAACGTCGGCGTTTCGCCCGCGAGGTAGGCGGTTTTGAGTTTTAACCCCTGATCCCGTTTTTGCTGCATTTTTCTGCAAATTGAAGCCGTAGCAGTGTAGATCGGGTCCCGAGGGTCGCGTAGACGCCTCCGGATCGCAAAACGGACCACCGGGGTGCCCCCAGCGGTCCGCGGAAGATCCGTCGGCGCGGCGGCGCCGGCGCCGGCGGATTCCGGCGGCCCGCGGCGGCCGGCCGCCCAGCGCGGCGGCCCGCGGAGGAGCCGCGGTGGCGCGCGGCGGAGCGCCGCCGGCCAGGGCGGGTCGGCGGCGGCGGCCGGTCCAGGCCGGCCGGACCGGCCGGTAGGGGCCGGTCCGGCCAGTCTTCGCATACGAGGGTCTTTAAACCCCTGTATCATGCACTCCGGGAGTCGGATTCGCGCGCCGTTTGCGGCGACGTGACCCTGACGACGAGACGAACCCTCCGGTGTGGGTACGAGGGTTTAAAGGTTCGGGATCGTGGCCCGGGAGCTAGAAACGTCGTATAAAATAATATTATTTTATTATTTTACGACTTCGGGCCGTTGTAACTTCTACCTGGAGCGTCCGTTTGACGTGCCGTCAGTGGCGTTGGGACCCTGATGGTATGACAGACTTTTTGAGATGGTTTCCGGGTGTTGGGACTGCGAACGGGGTGTGGGCCCCACGAGGCCGAGTTTTGGCATTTGCGGGGAAACGCAGCTTTTACACCAGGAGTCCGATTTTGGCGGATGAATAGTCGATCCTGTGTGTTTTTTCGAGAGGATCGCAATGGCACGATCCGTTCGACGATTTTCGGAATCCAGGCATGGGCCCCACCCGAGCCGGCCTTCGGTGAATAGTACCTTTTTCACCGGGTGTCCGTTTTGGGCAAGCGAGTAGTCGATTCCGCTTGTTTTTCCGAGGGGATCGCCGTGGTGTGATCCGCCCGATGGGTTTTTGGATCGTTGTGTGGGCCCCGCACGAGCTAGCTACGGTGAATAGTGTCATTTTCACCGGTGCTCCTTTTTGGGCGAGTAAACAGCCTATCCTGCGTGTTTTTCCGCGTGGAACGCGATGGTGGCCTCAGTTTTGGCTTCGGAGGTGTGCAGTGTGGCTTTGAGGCGAGTCGCTCGGGTTAGCGACGTTTGGACCAACAGTGGTTGAGGGTTCTCCCTTGGTTCGTTCCTACGAGGGTTCGTGTGGTATCACAACCTTCGTATGGGTTTGTGATCCTCTCGATGGGATGTTTAAACTGTTAGAGTTGTGGTATCCGTCCGGTGGGCCCGGAGTGGATCCTCTAGCATCTTTACCCTAGATCAGGTTCTTGGTATCGCTGTGACCGCTTATTCACGGGCAGCGATCCCCTATCTAGCAGGTTAACCCCGTAGGGTTTGTGGCGTCATTGGGAATATGATCCCCTACGCGGTGGGTCGTGCATAGTAGGGTTGCGGCATCGTTGGTTATACAATCCCCTACTCAGCGCTTGGTGTCGGTAGGGTTGCGGTATCGTTGGTTATGCGATCCCCTACTCAGCGCGTGGTTTCGGTAGGGTTGTGGCATCGTCGGTTCGATCCCCTACATCGCGATTTATCTCAGATAGGGTTCCGGTATCGTCGTGACCATCTTTATATGGACGATGATCCTCTATCTGAGTGTGAAGCTTCTGTCGAGTGCAGATCAGGTTGTGGTATCCCCCAGCGGATCCTGGGTGTGATCCCCCATCTGTGAGAACTACGTATGCCAGATCGGGTCGTGGTATCCCCCAGCGGACCCTGGGAGTGATCCCCTATCTGTGAGCTACGTATACCGGAGTGGGTCTTGGTATCCCCTAGCGGTCCCTAGCGGCGATCCCCTATCCGAGGAGTTTGGCGGTTATGTTGTTTCAGCGATGTTTCCTCAGTGGTGCTATCCGATGAGCGTGGTCTCTCGGGTGAGCGTCTGTGATGTTTGTGAGTATCCTGATGGAGTGTATCTCTCGGATGAGTGTCATCTAGTATGACAGTGTTCGTAGTGTACTCTCCTGGTTGTGGACAGTTGCTGGTGATGAGGTCGGTACATCTTGTGGCTTTGTGGCGTGAGCTGTGTATATCTAGATTGTTCAAGGTGTATGTATGGGCATACACCTGAGCTGAGCTGAGCTGACTAGTTGTGTTTAGCCGAGGATGGTCACGAGATGGAGTTTCTCTCTCATCTGGGTTCCCTCTGGCTGGGTTGAGCGGACTGTTGCCATTCAGTTGCTCCCTTGGGTTTTGGGTTTTTGGGGTGCCTACTGAGTATGTTTATACTCACCCCTGCACGGGATTTTCCCGCACATTTTTGTGTCTTGTGCAGACCACAGGCCTTTTGACGCAGTCCCAGGAGGACCTGGAGTAGGCGGAGCTTAGTGAGCGAGTTGACCGGGGTGTTTACCGGAGCTGTGCCGAGGGAGCTTTCCGGCGGGTGTTTGTGGCAGCGTTTACCTTCTTCAGAGTAGGTTGGACGCGCTTTGTAGATTTCTTTTGGTGGGCCCTGTTTTGCCCTGGTACTTTTTTTGTTGCACTCTGGTTTGGGATAGATTATATGCATGCATTTACTTTTCAGTTGTTTTATCTCTGCACTGTTTCATGGAGGTGTTTGTGGGTGCGTGTGTACAGGTACCTTAGGCTAATGCCTCCCATGTGTGTGATAGCCTACTCGGCGCTGGTCGCCAGCCCCTGGCCTATTGGAGGCGGGCTTGGGGAGTCGCGGCTCGAGCCCCGTTGGGTCGGGTCGTGACAGGAAATGAGGGGTGGAGGCCATAAATTATATTGCTTCGTGATGCATCGACAGGTTCTCATGAGATGAATAATTTGAAAAATTGGTTCATACACATAGTATTAAACCATCTTATGAATGACCTTTGTTGTAATATGTTTTCTTTTTTTTCTAAGACATGACGTCTATAATGAATTCAATTTCCCCCATAGTATTTTCCGTTATTTTTAATCCATTGTAATTTCAACATAAATATCTATGGATAAATTTGATTTTTTTAATTGATTAATGTAAAGTGTTTTAGTTTTATACCATGCCACGTTTATTTTTTCATATATACTTATTTTGATGGCATGGTTTTATAGTTATTACTTTTCCATATTTCTTATGGACTTTAATTCAGTATATTGATTACATGGCTAGTGTGTTCAGTTATTTACTTTTCTATATTGACTATTCACATTAATTCATTATTTCTTCCTCAATATTTTGTCCTTACTATGAATTTTATATCTACCATATTATGCTTCCTTCCCTAGGAATCTATGATCTGTACTATGGAATAAATGATGAAATATAAAAGATGGATTAGAGTTATCCTCGAAGTTATTTAATTAATTATTTATATATAACAAAAAAATATTATAATTACTATATCTATTTGTATTCCAACACTCATTTATATATATGGTATACCAATAATACTAAAATAATCGATCCATTGGGACTAGACTCTTTGTAATAATGGAAATGAAATTTATATAAGACACTGAATCTAGGATATATGAGGGTGGGTTGAAACAATTACTTATGATATACATGGAATGGATATTTAAATTTTATATGTATGTTATCATACACTTATGATCATGTTTTGGAGATATGTCCCTGGTTTACCCTTAATGAGAATGTGATATCACCCATTATTATGTTTATTATCCCCATGTTATGAAGAGTGTTATTATGTATGATATGTCTAATAAGGGTTATAGTTATGAATATCTATGTCGTAGATTATGTAGAAATCTTTTGAGAGTGTTTTTTTATATATTCTTTCAAAGTTACTAGACCTATATGGATTTTCCATGTATTATTTTTTATGTAATAAATATATATCTAAAAATATGAAATATATATTCATGAGAAGTTTGGGTTGTCATAGATTTGACAAGAGTAATGTTTATGTGACCTTTGTAAATATTGATGAGAACAATTTACTAATTAAACCAAGGATATGTATAATTATAGTACAATATCATAATGTTTTGGTAATGATCACAAATGACCTATGTCAAACATAAGGTGTCGTAGATTTAAATAAATATGTCTTGAATTAACGATAAAATATAATATGTTTCATTATTATATTGTTTCCCACTATGATAATTATTTCTCACACTGTATATTTTGGTTTTAGTCTATGGGTGGAATTAGGTGGTTTATATTAAGAATTATAGAAAATGGATTTATTTTCATTATTATCAACCAGTAGAAATCAGAGCTAGAAAATTTACCTTATGATTATTCATAAAATATTATCCTACAATATGACTAAAGGCATCATTATTTGTGAGCTTCGTAACACACCTAATATTATAAATAAGAAGTTTCAAGAATTTCACATTGGAAAGTGGACTCGACTTCATTTATATTGAGAATGTGGGAAGAAGTACTAAAGGGAATATCTCAATGGAACATGAATATGTTTTATATGAAGACATTAATTTCAAATAAATTTTATGATGGTACCAGTGTTATAGAGATAGAGAAGGGATGGGTATTATAAAAATTATCATTATACGGAAAAAGAAATTGTTCATCTTCGATGATCTGATCCCAATTTCCATCTCATGACCACCCGTAAAATTTTCAAAACACCAAATATAAATAGGAAATTAAACATTTATAGATACCAAGTCATCCTAAATATATCCTTTTCTCTGGTGATTATTATGCAATGGATCTAATCTATAATCTATCTATATCATCCATATGTTCTTCAAAAAATATATTGGAGCATCAATTGTGAAATTCTAGGTGCTAAGATTGGTATTCGACTATGTCTTTGATGCCCCGATGATAATCAATTCCTCTAACTTCAATTCTTGAACGCATTAATGGATCATCACTCATAGAGAGAGATAATCACTCTCTAAAATGATTTAAGAGATATAGGATCTCATTAAAAATTATTGACTAGTGATTGATCCAAGATCTATCCTCCCAAAATACAGTGGATTCTCAAAATACAATATAGGGATCCTCAACCACTAGATATTTAACATCCACTAAATAATAATTAGGGAGAAATAAAACATTCCATAAAAATTATTTAAAATTTCATCACATGCCGATAATATATATTAAATTTTATATGTGATGAAATAGTTTCCTTTAACACAAATCGAGATTCTCGCTAATATTAAATTAATATGTAAAATTAAAATAATATTCATTATATTAATATTATTCCTCTTGTTTAGATTGTTTTTAGATACAATAAATAAATTCAACACAGTTATTCATAAATTTAAAAATATGAATTTATTTATTTATCATGATCAATAACTTGGACACACTCTGACCATACGGTGTGTCCCACCATGTATGATTTACCTATTCAACAGAACAAGGAAGATTCATGAATACCCTGTTGCATGTGACCCTCAAGGTCTTAATTTTGATAACCATTAAATATATCCACATACCGAGAGTGGAGCCTAAAATCCCATCAAGCCCCCTAAAGAGAAAGGGATAGTCATAACAATGAAAACCAACTTATGAACATGTATTGTGTAATAGAATATCATTTCATTAAAATATCTCATAATGTAGCATGCACAGTTGTATCATATCTCTTGCCTTGATTTATTATTTTATTGATCTAACCAGATGTATTTTCCTTTATACTTTTTTGCTAAAGACAAATAATTGTATTTCCATCTTATTCCACTAATCCAGAGATATCTTAATTCATAATTTTATGTGAAAAATCCATTCTTGTCCATTAAACTAATGTCATACCACCAATGATTCACCAAATAGAATCTTCCTTGACAAGATTTCATTTTCATGGATTTTTCTTTGCGTCAACATACACGATAAAATAACACACACCAGTAATGATCTGATGTTAGGAGACAAATACATGTATTTGTATAAAGTAACAACTAATGGAACCAAAAACCTATGGTGTTACAATTAATGGGTTTTTCCTCATAATCTCACTACTCTAGATAAATGAGTGTGAACATTTTGAGATGATGTCAAAATGGTAATGAATCCCCATCAACAGATATTCAAACATCTACTATGTCTAGATTGATATATGTGTGTAGACCATAGGACTTTTGTATCATATTAATTTCATACTATACCGAGGTTCACATTATAGCATGGGATCTACTATAACCATTTGACATGACAGTTAATCTATGGCCATTACCATTAAATAGTGGGAACATAAAAATCTATACTATAATGGTTAGTCTACATCATGTATATCAAACTATAAAAACATATGGTAATCAAATATACTATTATTGTTGGGTTTTGTGAACTCAATTTTACAAAACTACCACTATCACTCCAGAAAACTTCTTAAAGATAGTTGTTAGCTCCCACGTGATTATGATCATGTTCCTTCTCAGTCATGAAATTATTTATGGGGTATGACACATTTCTATTGCATATCTATTCAACTATGTGTGACCTAATCAAATTCTATAACACTTCTCATGAAATGGTTCCACCGATTTTATAATGGTTTTCCACCATTAAAAAATTACATCTTGTCTAGTAGTAATATCATAATTTACATTATGATAATTCATTACATACTAGGGGAAATTCCAAGAACTATAAAAAATCATTTCTATTGAAGAATTAGAATCATCCTCAAAAGATACAATGTAATCAGAATTTGTTGGTATGGATACCACTAGCTTATATGAGTTTATTTTACAGATCAACATAGCCTAAAATTTATATTAAATCACATTTATCAAATGTATACTTGTTATTTCCCAATCAAAAACTTATCTCCCTTCTTCTCTATAAATCAAATACAATGATTTTTTACATTCACGTGTAAACTTTTATATTATTTAATGATTTAAATGTAGTTCTCCTATACATAATTTATATTTTCCTACCATAATGTATATGTTGGAAATATAATATATTTTACATATCATGGAATATGTGATTGATTCATCTCGATATCACGTGAAACATACCTGACTGTGTTATCTCCAATTATACCTTTTCAGGTGACCTTGGATATATTTATGCCATTTGAAACTATAAATAATTCTTATCTTGAATTATTAAATTTTTTTTTTAATTCTGATTCACTATAGGTATGATTGACTAGGTCCTAGAAACCACTTGGTATACATTAGTATCGTGTTTCCTAGAATATAGGCTACTAATTTATGTCAATCAATAGAGAATTACATTAATTAAATTATCAAATAACATTAATACCAGTATCTATTTTCTATATTTTTATGGAGATAATTTAAATGTAAAACAATGAAGTCCCCACTATGATTTGGTTAATACATGGAAATGATATATTCAAAATGAATATTAGGTGTTCTAGTTACTAACATTAGTCCAAAAATAGATTTTAGTAACTTAAAACCTTTTTAGAATTTTGAGATGTAACCATACCATTCTAGTTGCATTGCACAGACACCATCCATTATTCTAAGTCATGAAATCCAATACTCAATAAAATGATCATTAATATGACCTATGATATGTAAAATTCGAATGGATTTAGGCATAATTAAATTGTATTACCAATAATGTAATGCCCCACACCTAGATTCCTGGAGCCAGTGCATTATTTTATTACATAAGAATATAATCATGGAATATATATCCCAAAGTAACTAATAGTTTACTAGCTCTTGGAAACAAGATACATAAATATGATCAACTTTATATCAAGAAATAATAAACAATAATTTATTACCATAGAAATATCCTTGCCTCCAAGATTATGCTTTCCAATTATTCATAATTTACATCTTCATATACTAGGAAAATGAAACATAAGAAAGGGGTGAGATAAAACACTCAGTTAAAGTAAGAAATAAAGTGGATGATATCTTAAACATAAGACATACTGAATAATTAAAAACACATTCCATAAATAATAATTCTGAACACATTATGGAAGGAATATGAGTTGAGTAAATAATTCCATTACAAAACATAGTCATGGGTATTATACTAATCGAATAACCACAAGAAGTTTCAATTACTAGATTTCTAATGAGGGATGTGCATATGCCAGAAATTCTGAAACATTTCTCCAAGGCCTTGGCTGAGACGCCTAAAAAGGATTTATGCATTATCCAAAATCCATAAATCACACTGGGAAAGGACTCAGCTAATTCCATGTCAATTTGTATCATGAGACCTAACAATGAATAGATGGGATATAAAGGGCCCCAACCATCATATTATATGGACAATGAATTCATCATATTATTGGGGATCAACATAAACAACATATACATTCATATTAATTCTATCATATGAAATGTACCTATCTTTCCCCAATCATTAAAAATAAAACAGTAACAATTCTGAGAAATATGGTGAATGGTTTTAGGATTGATCTCCCACAATAAAATTATCTATAAACCATTCAATAAAATTTAGTATATGACATCATTAATTATTAAAACCAATAATACAGATGAATCGACAAGAGTGTTGAAACAGACAAAAATACTCTTATAAAATCCTAAACAATTGTTGAGATGAATAATCTTTTAGTTTAAAAGAAAATTTCTTTTGGATAAATAATTTTATAAAAACAAAATAGAAGTAATATAGTATTTTATGATAGGATTCGTGTTTTTAAAAGGATAATGGTTTATAATAATACATTATAGGGTGACCTCAAAAATAGGTATGAATTTGAGAAATTCCCTTGAATCGGTCTTGCATTTTGGAAATAGTATTGAGTGTTTCTTTAAAAACATGTAACAATCCATAAAATAGGGAAAGATTTGGGTTGTTTTACATATATAGAATAATGACATAGAATTTACGAGGAGTTTATTATAATACATAATAGTTCATTGAGGTAATTAGACAATGAATGTAACCCGATTGAAAATGGATGTTCGGGTAGAAAACCAATACCTTAATATGAATGTGTTCCCCTCTTGAAATTATGGTCATGGAATATGAAATTATAATCATTAATAAAATAATTCAGAACCAATTAGACATTTATTTAGTTTATAATATTTCTATTTTGTTCATTTTTGTCCTCATTGATTTGTTATAATATCAAATTCTATCGTTCTAGAGTGTTTGTTTTCTTCATTTTCATAATCGATAAACATGTATTTAAGTAATAGAGTTCATGTGGAATAGTAGTAAATCTCCAAAATTGAAATTAAATATTAATTATGGACATCCAGAATTGATATTCTCCATTTATATCATTTCATTGCAAGGAATGAGGATGAATCATTAGAGGACAACCACATAATTATTTAGTGGTATTTTGATTATTACGAACTAGTTCAGTCATATAAATTAATTATATGTACATATACAGGTTCCTAAATATTAATTAGTTTGTAATGCATAACTTATAGTATGTATCAACCATGGACATGGTTTCATGACCAGCTATTAAAGATAGATTTAAGAATCAAAATTCATCATCCATGAAGGTTATAAATCGGAACATCATGGACTTCGATTTCATTTATATAGATAAAAGGGAGGGTGTAAAAATATTAATGATGGTTCATCCATTCACATGATATAATTCTAGTATATTGATGATATTTGAGTTATCATGATCTGTTGGAACAAATTTTAGTGGAGAGGATAAAAAAATAAAAAAAATAAAAATGAAACTAAAAGAAAATGGAAGGTACTTTACCTCTTGAAATAACATCCTTGAGAACCACCTTGAGGGAAAAGATTTTGATATTTTGGAAAGAAAAAGGGATTCCATGTCATGGGGAGTGACTCAAGAAGTGTATTTGTTCAGAACATTGCAGATCATCATATCATAGAAGAGTGAATAGAAGAGAGAGTTCTGGGGGGTTTTATAGTGGAGGAGAGGAGTGGATTTTGAATATTTTATTCGTTATTTTATTATTTCCATAAAGAGAAAATATTATCGTTTCATGTGACCCCAAATAGTAATAAGTTCATGTGGGTTCAAACCATGTGGAATTAAATCACTTCATATGTCACAAAGAGTGTATTTAATTGATAATTGTATATATGGTATTTTATTGTATTTCATTATTCATAAAATTCACGAATTTTAGAAAAATACCAAAAATTACCCCTACCAATTTTAGACATGTAGAATTTAAAAATGAACTTAATTTATTAAAAATAATTTTATAAACATTAATTATTTAATTTTAAAATAAAATCATATTTATTCTGAGAATAATTATTTTAATGGTATAATTAGTTTTTTATCACATTGAAAAATTATTTACAATATAATTATTTTATTATCCTAAGATAATAAAATAGTATCATTATTTTACTATTTATAAGGTTCATATTTCATTTCATTAGGGTTTGTAACTATTCACCATAAATCACGTTTGTTCAATCAGACTCCGAATAACATATTGATCACAACTCTAGAAGGAAAATTTTTAAAATTCCAAATATAGTAGAGAAAAATTTGTGTTTAATGGCTATATTATAAAATTTCATTCAATATTTATTTTCCAAACATTGGGGTGTTACATTCTCCCCACCACACAAACATTCCGTCCTCAAAATTCACAAATTGTTACCTAAATAGATTCGGGTATGTCTTCAACATATGCTCATCAGGCTCACACATTGCTTCATCCATTTTATGGTTCCTCCAAGAACATTTATGAGATGTGCCATAAAATTTATTAATAATTGTTCTCTGGTATGAAGAATCTTCATAACAACTAAAAATATGACATATTGGGTTCATGATCTATTTTTTCATAGGTGAGTACATGTGTTGGGTCTAGAATATATTTCGTTAACATTAACATGTAGAAAATATTGTGATATTCGGAGAGACATGGTAGCATTTCCAAACGGTAAGCTACGGCTCCAATTTGGTCCATAATTTCTAAAGGTCTGATTTACATGGGACTAAAATTTCCATTCTTAACGAATCATATAATACCCTTCTATAGAGATACCATTTAGAAATCATGATCTCTTTCTTGAAATTCTATTCATTCAGATATCAACATTTCTTTTTGCATACTTATAGTTGTTTTGATTTGGTTTCGGATAATCAATACCTTTTCTGTTGTTTCCTCAACATGTTCTAGGCCAATGAGCTTTCTCTGACCTATATCATCCAATCAAGATGGTGTACCACATCTCTTTCCATACAATACTTCATATGGGGCCATCTGAATATTTAAATAGATGCTACTGTCATAGTAAAATTCAAAGAGAGGTAACTATTGATCCCACATCTCTTGAAAGTCAATTGAACAAGACCTCAAAATTTATTCCATTATTTGAATAGTTCAGTATAATTTTCTATCATTTTGTGGGTGGTAGGCAGTGCTCAAACGAATATCATTTTCTAGGACATTATGAAGTCTTTTCATTAATTTTGATGTAAAATGGGGATCATTATCAGAAAAAATTGACAAGGGTACACCATGAAGTATTAGAAAAACATTAATATATTTTATTTCTAAACATTCACGTGGTAAATCTTCTATTATAGCAAGAAAATGTTTAGATATTGTAAGACAGTAAACAATGACACATATCACATCATTCTTTCTTGGAGTCATTGGTAGCTCCATGATAATTTCCATCATAATATCATCCCATTTTGACAATGGAATAAAAAGGAGTTTCATGACTCCTCCAAGATGTTGTCTTCCAGTATTCACCAATTGACACACCAAAAATCTTGACACATAATAAAAAATATTCCTCTTTATTTTTTTTCACCGTAAATTATTTATATATCTATATATCATTCTGATACTAGGGTGTATAGACAAATTAGAGCTATGATAATCATCTAAGAGTTCCCTCTTTAGGATTGAAATAGTGGGAACACAAAGCCTCTTTCTAAATTTCAAAACGCAACTTTCATATATGAAGTCAATCAACATTCCAACATTTACAGCTATAATTTTCTTTCTGAACACCTCATCATCAGCCTGATAACATTTAACACATCTAGTAAAGAAGTTTTTTAAACTCTTTGGAAAATTAGAGATGTGTTACCTTCCTTGATAATTCCCATATACATCTTTACAACATCTATGAAAAAAGGATCCCTTTTAAATCCCATATGGTTATGAATTTCATTTTCCCTTATTCTCAACGTGTATACCACATTTGTTTCCTTCCTATAGTAGAATTTTATTGTGTAATGACAATCCTTGAGTAGCTCAATCGATCTCCTTTTTCACTTGTTGAGTTCTTTCTGTGAGAAGATATATTTCATACTCTTATGATCTGTATATATTTCACATTTTTCTACATAGATCTAGTGTTTCCAAATATTCAATGAAAATATAACCACTTCTAACTCAAGATCATTAGTTGGATAGTGTTGTTCAATAATTTTTATCTACCTAGATGCATAAGCAGTCACTCTATCATTCTGCAAAAGGACACAACCTTGTACATTATTTGATGCATCACTAAAGATCACAAAAGCATCATTACCTAATAGTAAATTCAAAATAGGATAATTTTATAATCATTGCATAAATTCATAAAAAAATTCTTCACATACCTTTTTCAATATGAACATAACACATTTTCTTGTAATCATTTCTAGTGGGGTGGCTAAATGGGTGATGTTTTGAAAGAAGCGCTGATAATAACCTTCTAAACCAATTAAACTACATGCCTTAGTTATGTTTGTTGGAGTAGTAAATTCTTACATAGCCTTTGTCTTTACATTATCTAAAGATTTTCCATCCATAGAGACAATGTATCCTAGAAGGAAAATAGTTTGGAGCTAAAAATGACACTTGAAAACATTCAATATAATTTATTTCTTCATAGAGTCTTCAGAATAAAGCATATGTGATTTCAATGATCATCATATCTTTTAGAATTTACCATGATATCATCAATAAACACCCCTACAAAGTCATTAAGATATTCCTTGAAAACAATGTTCATTAGATCTTGTAAAATATATGGGACATTAGTTAGTCCAAAAGGCATTGTTGTAAACTCATAATGCCTGTACCTAGTTCAAAATGCTTTTATTGGATTGCCTTCCTTCATCACAAGAAACTAATGATATCCATATCAATGATCAATCTTACAAAAATATTGGTATAAGTGATTGTGATCAAATAAATCATCAATCCATGGCAGAGGATACTTATTCTTTATTGTAATATCATTGACTTCCCTATAATAAATCCATATCATCATGGATCCATCTTTCTTGTTGACGAAGTGGATAGTGGAACACCATAGAGAAATGATATGCTGAATAAATCATTTATCACTCAATTCCTCTAGTTATTTCTTTAGTTCCACTAACTCCACATTGGCCATTCTTTAAGGTGTATTTGATAGGGGATGTGATCTTGGAATTATGTCAATGGAAAACTCAATTTCCTACACCGGAGGTTTTCTAGGTAAATCCTCTGGAAAGACATCAATATATTCTTTCCCAATAGGTACATCTTCTATTTGAACATTTTTTACTCACCCATAGATTCTTAACTCCCTTCCTCTCTAATTGTTTAATTTTGTAGAGCTACAAGGGGGGTCTAGATGAGATTTAGATGGTGAGTTTTGTGATCTAAAGATGATGAATTCTACACCATTCTAAAAAATTGTAACTTCATTCCTCTTTCAATAGATCATTACATCATAATTTGATAGCCAATTATTACCAATAATTATTTCAAATTCAGTAATTTGTATGATGATAAGGTCAGCCACTAAATCACGTTATTATTCCTTAGGGAGACTAATAGAAATGACATTGTTTCAATGATACATTTTCTAGGGGTTTTGAAAGATGCTTTATTAAATCAAATCGTACATATATAATTTTCTTGAAAAACTGGGAAGATAAACATGAATGTTACAATCTTGAATAAAATAAATCATGGTATAAGTTTGATGAAACGATTAATGTACCTACCACCACTTCACTAGGAACATCAATTTCTATAGTTGTGATTGCATAACCTTGTCCCTCCTCCCTTGGCCTTTTCTATGTCATGTATCCTTGACTCTTTGTACAATCATTACCATAGTGTCTCATCTTTTGTAAATTATTTCATTGAACATTATTAACATCCTTCTTCCCCTTAAAATCACTTTCAAGATGTCAATTATGTCCACATTTGTACCATACTCATTTTCCCTTTAAGAAGGAACCAATGTGTTTCCATCCACTATTATCACAGGGTGGAAATTCAACACTTCCCTTCTTTCTTGATTCCTTCATTCCTTTTCCAGAGTTTTTAGAAGCACTATTCTTCTCTTGTTCTCCCCTAATGTCATAAGACTTAGCGAATTCATTTTCGGCATTTAAATTACATGAAACTTTATCTTAATATGATTTGAAATTTTAGAAAACCAGTACCGGTTGGAGGAATGGATTTAGGCCATCAAAATATCGATCAATTTTTCTCCTTGGATTTTTTATGTAGTCCATATCATGATTTGCTGGCCTTGTGAATCTAGATTTATAATTTGCAACATTTTCATCTATCTTTTGCCTCAAGTTCATAAACTACTATTCTAAATCCACTCGTTGTTCACGAGGAATTTATTTCTCAAGGAAAATTTCATTAAAATCTCTCCATTCCATATTTTTTATTTCTTCCTCCTCCATTGAGTTTTAGATTAATGACCTCCACTGATCTGCATCTCCCAATACCCGATAAACATCCATGATGAACTTCTCTCTTTTGTTACATCCCAAATCCAAAAATATCTTCTTCAACAAACTTATACACTACTCAATTACAAATAGGATTGTAGTCCCATTGAATGATGGGGGTTGTTGTCGCATAAAGTGGTATAACATACCTCTTCCATGTAGTGGATCTGGATGCTTTATATGGCTGTGGTTATTATTCATAACCCGAGTTAGTTTTCCACGTATAGATATATGTTTTTCAGTACCAGTCACAACACAAGAGCCAACATCATTATCTTACATCAGAGGGAAATCTTTAAAGGGAAATGCATGTTAATGTGGTTTTCATTACATCCACTAGGCACCATTTTTAAATATTGGCATACACTATATTAGGTTATGAATCATAATTTATAATCACAGTACAGAATGATACTTCAAATAAATTGAAATTATAAACATAGCTAATATCATAGTAAAAACATCGTATCTTTTATGAAAAAATTACATTTAAATCCTTTATATTGTTATGTAATGAAAACCTGAATTGTCAAAAGCATATCCCCATGAGTTTCGTAACCATGTGTGTAGGAAGTGATGTTGTCGTGTACCTGGATACCATGGGTCTAGCCTAAAACTCCATATTAGAACTTTGACTCTTAAGTACATTGGTGCCAGAACCGCCTCAACCTACTTGTATCCAGACATGGATGTATTTCTTGAAAGATCCACATAATATATTCCTTTCCAAAATACTAGGATGTTATATAATGTTCATCTTCAATTTCTATCTTAGATAATCGTACCTAATCAACATTTTCTATATCATGTTTCCATGTTTTCCAACTAAATATCCTTTGATTCAAAATGTATGGACCCAACCCCAGTTTCCTAGAGTCTGTGCCATATTTTATTAAATTGGAATATAAACAAGGAATATTTATCCCGAAGGAAAAAATAGTTTATCAGCTTTTGTAAACAATATAAATAAATAAGATAAACATTGCGCCATGAAAGAAAAAACAACACTAATTTATTCCATTAGAAATAACCATGCCTCCTAGATTGTGCTTGCAAGTCATTGATAATTTACTTTTCCATATTTTGAGAAAATGAAATATAATAAAGGGGTGAGATCAAACGCCTAGTAAGGGTAATCAATATAGTAGAAGATATCATAGACATAGGATATGGTGAATAATTGAAAAAGCATCCCTTTAATAATAAACATGAACACATTACGTCAAGAATATGATCTGAGTAAATAAATAAATAATAAACCATAATCATGGTAATTTTACTAGTCGAATAACCACCTAAAAATTAAACTAAAAGATTTATAATGAGGTAAGGGAATATGGAAGACATTATGAAACATTTTTTTCATGACCATATCCAAGAGGTCTAAAAATTATTCTGGCCTTAGCCAAAATCCAGATATCACATTGAGAAATCCTGCAGCTAATTGCACGTATATTTTTCTCATGAAACCAACTAATGCATAGATGGTAAATAGCAGGCCCCACCTTTTAGTAAATAATTCTAATGAATTACTAATATGAGTGGGGGTCAACATAAACAACATATACATTAATATTGAAACAATCATATTAAATGTAACTAACATTCACCAATCATCAAACATAAAACACTAATAATTCCAAGCAATATGGTCAATGGTTTTAGGAGAGATCACCCACAATAAAAATAATCCTAAAAAATAAAATAAAATATTTTATATGACATCATAAATGATTAAACCCAATAATACATTGAAAACAACATGAGTGTTGAATCATATAAAACTACACTTATAAAATCATTAAACAACTCTTGAGATAAATACTCTCTTATTTGAAAAGAATAGTTCATTGGGAAAATCATTGTATAAAAACAGAAGTGATGTAATATAGTATTTCATTAGTAAATTAGTTTTTTATAAGGATAATGGCTTCTTATAATATATTATACAGTGCCCCTGAAAATATCTATTAATTTGAGAAATTCACTTGAATCGGGCTTGTATTTTGGAAACAGTTTGGATTTTTCTTCTAAAACATGTAATTTCCAAAAAAAAATTGAAGGATGCTTGGTGGTGTACATATATATAATACTCACATAGAATTTATGAGGAGTGAATAATAATACATAATAATTTTTTTGATGTAATTATTCAACTAATGTTACCCGAATGAAAATGGATGTTTGGGTGGAAAACACTTACCTTAAATCTGAAAGTGTTCCCGTCTTGAAATTAAATTCCATGAATATGAAATTATACTCATTAAAAACATAATTCAGAAACTATTAGGAATTTATTTATTTCAAAATAATTCTGTTTATTTCATTTATGTCCTTATTGGTAAGTTATAATATCAAATTCCACCGTTCTGGAGTGTTTGTTTTCTTGATTTTCATAATCATTTCACTAGTTTTTATGTAATGGATTTAATGTGGAATGGATTTAAATATCCAAAATTGAAATTAAATAATATTTATGTACATCTAGAATTGATAATTTTCATTTCTATCATTTGGTTACATGTAATGAGGTTGAATAATTAGATTACAACCACTTCGATTATTTGGCGGTATTTGGATTATTATGAACAAGTTTTTTCATACAAATTAATTATATGTTCATATACTAGTTAATAAATATTAATTATTTTATGATAAATTTATTATAGTCTATATAAACCATGAAAATAGTTTTATTACTAGTAATTACGGATATATTGATGAATTAAACTTCTTTATCCATGAAGGTTATAAATCAGATACTCAGAGACGTTGATTTTGTTTATAAAAATAAAACGGAGGGATTAAGAATTTTGATGATGGTTCTTCCATTCACATGATATAATTAGATGATATTTATGATACTAGATTTTTCATGATAATTTGGATAGAGGAGGTGGTTAGAGGATAAAAAAATAAGATAAGTTCAAATGAAACTAAAAGAAAAAAATGGTACTTTACCTCTTGAAAACACAACCTTGAGAACCTTCATAAGGGAATGGATGTTGGTCTGTTGGAAAGACCATGAGCTTCCTGGTCATGGATAGTGACTAGGGAAGGTTATTTTGGTAGAAGGTTATGGATATTCTAGGATTATAGGTGTGATGAGAAGAGGGATTGGTGGGGGGTTATAGTGGAGGAGAGAGAGTAAATTTTGAATATTTAATTCATTATTTTGTTATTTCCATGAAGAAAACCAATAGTGTTGTCTCAGTTGACCCATAATAGTAATAAGTGAATGTGAGCACCATTCATGTTTCTTTATATCACTTATGATGTCATAAATAGTGTATTTAATTGAAAATTTTTATATAAGTTATTTTAATGAAATTCACTAAGAATAAAAAATTCAATAATTTTAGAAAAATCCCAAAACATTCACCCCTACGATTTTTTGATGTGTACAATTCAAAAATTAAATCCATTTTTCAAAAATAATTTTTTCAATATTAGTAATTTAATTTTTAAATTAAATTATAGTTAATCTTAAAAATAAAAAAAATTTAAGATATATATAGTTTTATAACACATTGAAAAATTAATAAAGATCTCATTATCTTATTAACATAAGAAAATAAAACAGTATAATTATTTCCTATTCAGAAGGGTCATATTAGTATTCATAAGGGTATGTTTCTATAAACCAACAAATCATGTCTGTTCTATCATACTCTAAATGAATTACTGATCACAACTCTATATGACCATTTTTCAATTGTCAAATCATATTTATGGAAAAGTTGGGTTTAATAGATAGATTATAAAATTGCATTCAATATTTATTTTCATAACCCTAGGGTGTTACAAATCAAGTCTTATTAGTATTTTTCTTATACGATTCATGAATTATCTCACATAAATACCCAAAATAGTATTCATTATATTTTTTACCCTTTTTACATTGATGCATATTGTCATTATTGAAATCTATTTGAAAATGTTAATCTTAGTTTATTTTCAAATACTTCGTACTAGTTGGATATTTATTCCCAATGAATAATTTATTATTGGTAATGATGAATTTAAAACCACCACTATGATTCTGACCTTCTTACACAGTATGTGTTTCTTAATCACCCCACTTCTACTTTCTCTTTTACAACTTGTTCAAATGATATCAGTATATGCATATCTATAATTGACAGAACCCATGTCAAATTGGCACCAACTATATCTAACTATGATTTTTGACCTTATATTGAAATGTAGTCAATCACAACACTACAAAATTTAAATATTTTGGATATATATAGTGTCATAAAAAACCTATTGGATAATTACATATATGTACAATATATTTAATTTGATACATGTTTGTTTATATCCAAACAAACACTTTTCCTCTAAACACGTGTATTATCATATAATAGATTTTTATCATACATTGTCACATATGATATACATTTTTAATAAATATATTCATATCAATATGGCATATCATCATTATTTTAAAAGAAAAAAAAATTTATGATATAAAATCACATTTATGGGGGAAGTGAGAACCCACATAGTCAAAACAAATCAGACACAAGAATAAAGAACAAAATTACTGAAGGATAGTTTAATATGATTTGAATCATTATCAATAAATAATTTCTAGGAAATATAATATTCATTAATACTTATATCATCCATTAGGAGGTACTCAAAAAGATACATAAAATAGTCTAATGACTTCATATATTCATTATTATCGATCTTCTTCGCATCGAAGCCTCTTATCGAAATGTGGTACTTCATGCTAATCAGATCACCATGCTCAGTGGTAGTGTCCACATGTGGTCTCCTTCCAATAATTTCTTTGGTATCCTCAACTGTGAATTAATCATTAGAAAACCCTACATTATTAAATTACCTAAATTCATAAGTAATTCCATATTATCTCACTATTATTAATCAAGGGGTTCATTTAATGGAACTGCATTGTAGACAACAGACTCTTCCAATATATGAGATCTTGAGGCTTTGGTATTAAATATCATCTTAATTACTTTTATTAATCTCATGTATCTTTTCTCCATTGTAGGGGAAAAGTTATAAGATGACATATAAACCTTAATATTTCCTTTCCGGCCCTTCCTCCTCTTTTTTATGGATATCTCAACCCTGAGGATTATCTTCACTACCTACCAAAAATTGACCAGTTTTTTCATCACTAGATACATAACTGAGGACTTCCTACTCTTCATTTGGGTGATCAAGTTGTAAAACATAAACCATATACTCCAAAATATCATCTATCCTCTCAAATGTTTTATCTAGATTTAAAAAAGGAGAATACCTTCTCAAGCATAGCCCCTTTGTTGCAACTGGTTCCATTGTAATACACTTAGGCTCATGTGATCCATTTCTCATGTGGGGTCAAGACTTAAGCATCATACATCCATATAGGATGTAGCCTTAGGATTCATTTTACCAAAAATATCTTCTATATCACACCCTTCGTTGTTTTTTTATACCCAATGGAGCATATACAAATTGCCTGAGGTCACCAGATCCATATTCATCTTCCTTAAGACATATGAAACCAATGGGTTCCCCCTTACAGATCCTATTGAAAATCCTTGACTATTTTATAAATAAATGAAGTCAATTGGATCATCCTCATGGTGCCTATATGGTTCAGATAAAAATTAAAAGTGTAGTTTTTATCAGCCTCTCCTAGATTGCATCAGAAGTGTTCAAAATACAAGGATACGAGACGAGTTGAGCTATATCCTGACATATAGAGGGATTATTGAAGTCAGTATTCAACACTCTACTATAATCCACAGACACCCTAAAAGGGACCTATTATGAATGATTTTCTCTCAAACATGTGTCCTTATAGAATGATTCCCATGCCTCCAAACCTCAAGTGTATGGCCTAAAAATTTGTATAGAGGATATAAGTCATAACACCATTAGTAGTTGTCTACATTCTTATGTACGAACTCTTCACCAACATCGACCCATAAGGAATCAATAGGAGACTTCAACACAACTATCTAAACACATATCTTTGGTGGAATGGAATGAGATATAGCGCTTGTATGACTATCAAATCATAGGTTTATCCTTACAAGGATCCCTAACATGAACATAATAGAAGGGTTTTGAAAATGAATTAGATGTTTTAGAAGCCATACTCAAATCACAATGGATAGAGAATAATTCCTCAAATAAAAATCATCCATCTATTTTAAGAAGAATAAATGGGGACCATTATATATCTAAGGTGTTTTTGACCAATCCATGATCATATCTTCCTTAGAGTGAACCAAACCATGATGTGTTTGTTGTTGAGGAGGCCGATAGTTTCCTGATCTAATAAAACCCAATATCCAAAAAATGGTTATAGGACTCCATTGATGGATGTTGATGGTTAAATCATAAAATCAATGTAAGGGTAAAAATTGAAGAATCTTTAGTGAACCACAAATTTGAAATCAGATGCTATGGGGATCCATCGAACAGATCTAGAACCTCTATTAGATTATTATTAGAGGAAAATGAGAAATGAAATTGATGTTAGTGAAAGGTGAGAATATTGGATGTTGAGAGCCTTTTGGCAAAGAGGGCCCCACCCCCACTTAGGGGAGTGATACCAGTATGAAACCCATCAGTGCAAGCCCATCAACAGTAGGCCATCTGTATATGTCTTGAAATATAATGGATGATTCAACAAGTAGATACAATGATACTCTATAAATCATGACTATGATGTATAAAAGTGTGATTAGAAATTGCTCCATGGTACAATTTTAAATCTATGTTAACAAGTAAGAGTTATCATTGATCCTCTTTATTACCATCAATGTCATGATATACGTAAGGAAATATATATTCTAGAATAACTGCCTAATACATTATATTAAATGATGAATTCTTGGACAACATATGAATCGGCATACTAAGCTGAAGAAACTCATATCTTATAACAATGAAAACATCACATTCTCATTCGTTAATTACATAATGAAATATTTTGAATTTTATTTACCACTACATTACACTTATAATTGTTCAAACTATCATACCAAACAAATTCTGAAAGCTCTATGGAATACATTTATTTTTAATTTTTTCTTTATCCAAAACATAATACGTAGAAAATACTGAAGGTGGTTTTATCGATAAATTCTAAATAACATGTTAGTTATGTACTTGATGACCTTTTTTAGTTTTTCCTAGAAAATAATTATCTTTACACAATGTGTTATATAATTCTTGTGTTTTATATTCATTTGTTATTTCATATTAACTAATTACTAATGATTTACGGATTGAGTTTGAGACACCACAAAAAGATATTTATTCATGATCCTTGAAAAATATCACACAGATTCCAATAAAATCATGAGATAAATATTTTAGTTATACTCAATTATAGTTTGAAATAAATAATTAAACTAGAAATTAGAAGTTTTGTTCTTCTAACTACTGAATTAGGAGTAACACTATCTTAGCTTCTTGAAGAATATAGAAGAATTCATGTAACATTTTTCATTAGTTACATGGTTACTATATTTCAAAACACAAATGTGAAAGAAAAATTAAATTCAGTATACAATGATTATGACAGAAAAATTACATTATATTGATGAATATACTTGATGAAGAAGAGGTTAGTTTCTCCAATAATTATATTTTTCACATAAAACATCAATAAATTTATTTCATGTGATGTGACAAAAATAAAATTCACATTTAACAACCAACCTCTTCATTGAATAATTTTATTGATGTATCATTGATGTAAGAACATTCCATTGAACTATTTTGACTTTTCTATCAACATGATTTCCATAAGAATTAATTATTGTACAAATTTATGTTCTTATTTTCAAGGATAACTATACAGAAAAGGTACTGATACATTTAATCCATATTGTTCATTTTTTAACCATAAATTGATATGGACTAATTTTGTGTAAGCGTTTCATTCCATGAATATTTGTGATCCATCATTTATATTTAGAAAAATCCATTGTAATTTATCACACATTCAAATAACACTTCACCTTCCCCTAGTAATCTTCTCATGGATGAGACCATACGGGTAATCATCAATATTTTTATGTTATAACCACAACAAATATCATAAATTTTGTGATAGAATTATGAGATAGACAACATATAATCCATTCATATGACACCTATATGATATCTAACAACCTCTCTTATTAAGGTATTTTTAATTAGTTTTGGGACTATAGAACTTAAAATTTTCAATATCAAAGTATTCTTCCCAAACATATCTACTGTCGAGTCAATAGGGTTTTACTTATGAATTTTTCATTCCTTCTTGTTTTGAAAATCACAAACACCATATACTTAAGCAAGTATATATTTTACTTCAATAAGGAAATTAACCTTCCTTACGGAAATTTACCCTAACATATATTTCCTTATACGTAGCAATATTTTTCTTATGTATAAAACTCGGATTGGATACCCAAAACCTCAAAATCATATAATGCTAAGGTATGAAGCATTCTGTTTTAGGATCTGAATTATGGATGTGAAATCTAATAAAGTTCTACTCCGAATTCTGGATGTGAACTCTAATAAAGTTCTACTCTGAATTCTTGATGTGAACTGTAATAAAGTTATACTCCGAATTCTGGATGTGAAATCTAATAAAGTTCCAATCCGAATTCTAGAATCAAACTTTTACTAAGTTCGACTCTGAACTTTTACTAGTTTGACTCTGAACTTTTAATAAGTTCGACACCAAACTTTTACCAGTTTGACTCCGTACTTTTTAGTAGTTCGACTCCGAACTTTTACTAGTTCGACTCCAAACTTTTACTAAGTTGAGATCCTAAATTTTACTAGTTCAACTCCGAACTTTTACTAAGTTTGACACCGAACTTTTATTAGTTTGACTCTGAACTTTTACTAGCTCGACTCCAAACTTTTACTAGTTCGACTCCAAACTTTTACTAAGTTAAACTCCAAACTTTTATTGGTTCGACTCCAAATTTTTACTAGTTAAACTCCAAACTCTTACTAGTTCGACTCTGAACTTTATAAGTTCATATTCTGAACCCTGATGAAACCAGACTCTGAATTTCGTTAGAAATTTAGACTCCACACTTCTACAGAATTCAGATTCAGAAATAATTAAAATAGAATCTGAATATCTTTTTTATTATAGACTCCGAATTCCATTTTGGTTAGACTCTGAACTTTTATTTACTTACATTCTGAATTCTATTTTTGATCATGCTTACACTTGTTTAATTATAAAAATATGTTGTGCTTTCAATTACACATGTATTGTTATAAAACGATGTCATCCTTTCTGTTTGTAACAAACTGTTGGTTTAGTGACACGTGTACAGTTCCCTATGAAATTCAAGGAAAATATGACCATTGGAGGAGGGAACCAACCATTCCAACCAAGCCTATAAATAGAAGCTCATTTTAAAGAGCTCAACAACAAGTTGATCACTCAAGGGACCATACGCTGTTAAGGTGATTTCTAGAGAGAGAATATTCTCATGCTTTGTGCATACTGAACCACTCATTCAGATTGCTTGGTGCGATTTCGAATGTTGATGATAAAATTCGAGGGCTTTTGGGGATAGGAAGGCAGACGTGCCGACTACCATGAAGTTCGAGGGCTTCCTTGCTGAGGAAGACAGAGGTTACAACTAAAGTGAAGATGAGGGTTTGTAGGGATAGCAAGACAGAGACACCGATCTCTATATCGAGGGATTAACCTGTTGTGGGTAAGACAGACTTGGTTGAAAGTATAAATCATGGGACCTTTATCCAAGGTTGTTGGATACCCTTCTCTTTGGGTTAAATGAATTATATCTTGTTACTTGTAGTTTTAATACTTGTTCTTCCACTGCACTTTATATTGTAAGGAAAGTATAATCTTATTATATTTCCATACACTTGTACTCTGATTCATTTAGATTCTATAAGCGTTATGGTATAATATCATATTGTAAACATTGGTTAAGTTTCAATTTCGGGATCCATATTTTTAGAACCTTTTTTTCAGAATCACTTTCCAGATTCAAGAAAGTGCAAAGAACTAGATGTTTTTATCTTCATACCTTCTTCCAATTCTCCTATTGGTGTTATAGTTGTTGTGAATTTTCATAGTTTAACTTTGTTAAACTTAGATCTTTCCTTGTTTAAGGAAATTTTTAATGTGTACAATTCACCCTCCCTCCCTCTTGTAGATTGAGCATCTACATCATTATTTTGATCCTACAATTGGTATCAGAGCAGGTTAACTCAAACCACAAGGGTTTGGTACAATCTGAAGTAATATCATGATTAGATTTAGAACGAAATATTTGAATTCATACATTTTTGGATTCATATTTTTCATAATTATAGTTCGGATTCACTTTTTTTCTTAGAGATACAATTTTTTTTTGCTTAGAATATTTTCTCTTGATTATAGACTTATACTTCTAATATGTTTGTGTGCCAATTCTTATATATGGAATGTTTAAATGTTTTTTCCATTGACAACCTTAATCCTACAAGACCACCAATTTTTTAGAGTAATGATTATGAGTATTGGAGAGATGAAATGAAGACTTTCATTATCAATACTGGGGTAAAAAACATTGTTATGCTTACTGGAGGTTATAAAATTACTGATAAAGAAGTAAGTGCATTCACAAACCAAGAGAAGCATGATTATCAATTGTACTATAAGGTATTCAATACTCTATTATGTTCAATGACTAGGAACCTATATAGACAAATTTCTTCATGTGAAACAGCTAACTGTATATGGAAGAAACTTGAAGTTAAACATTTTGATACATCTAAAGTGATAGAGACAAGAAGATCTATGTTAAGAGCAGAGTATCATGGATTCAATTTTCCTTATGGGGAACCCATTTGCAAAGTTCAACAGAGGATTATGACAATTGTAAATAGTCTACAATCTATGGGAGAGAATGGTATGGATGATGAAGCTCTTGTGGATAAGATTGTAGATTTTATGCCGAATGAGTGGGAATCAAAGAGAACAACGATTTATAAGAACAGGAAGGTCACTCAAATTTAGTTAGATGAGATATTTGTAACTCTTCTTCAACATGAAACAAAAATGAAAATTGATGCTGACAACATCAAGAAGAATAATGGGAATGGTACGGTTGCATTTACTACAACATCAAATCATATAAAAGCTAAGACCCTTGAGAGAGTAACTAGATCCATGTGTAAGAAAGTTATTATCCAATCCGAATCTAGTAAGAGTGAAGCCTCAGGGAATGATTTAGCAAATCTTGCTCGAAGGATAAACAAGATAGCTGGACAGAAAAAATTTCCAATCCATGTATATGAAAAAGGAAAGGATAGATATGAAATATGAAGAAGTTACTTGTTATGAATGTAATAGAGTGGGACATATTAGACCAGATTGTCCTTATCTCAAAAAGAAAGAAAGAAAAGGGATTCATTCTGAAAAGAACATAATGAAGTACTATAAAGCCAAAGCTAAGAAATTTCTGAAATCTAATGATACTTGGAGTGCCAGTGGTGGTGACTCTTTAGATGAATCTTATGATTTTGAATCTTTAGGAAAGAAGAATATTTGTCTTATAGCCAGATTACATATTAAAAATCATTGCATTATGGATAAGGTACACAATGTTGAATTATTGACCAATGTTTCTTTAAATTCTAATGATAGTATATATTATAACTCTTCAGATGTAGAATCCTCTTCTGGTGAAGAAAATATTTTACGTACCTATGAAGAAGTTTCTAGGTATGTTGAACTTCATGAGATTGAGAATTATAAACTCAATAAAAAACATGATTAGGAAAAATCTAGGAATATAATTCTTACTAAAGAAATATCATATATTTCTGAATATCTTGATAGGAAAAATGATGATTTTATAAGTATTTCAAAAATTCATAAGGAAGTGAATTATGAGAAGAATAAACATTCTAAAGTGCTAGAAAAAGTAATTTCTAAGAAAAGTATTTTCGATCCTAGCTCAAGTACCAAATATAATGATTTCAAAGATATAAACTTCGTTATAAAACCAATGTCTGAATCTTTTTCATAGTGTTTTTCAAACTATACCCATGGTAAAGAAAATTTTGATAAAATGTATTCACAAATACGAACTTTAAGAAACAAATCTGGATTTGGATATACCCATGCAAAATCAACTTTTAGTAAAAACTACTTTGTTCTACAAAGTGCCCCATTTTGTACCAAGTGTCAATGTGGTGGTCACTGGGAAAAGAATTTCTCTTTAAACAAAACCCAATCTATAGGTTTTCATAAGGCTTACATTTCTAAGAAGATGTGGGTTCCCAAAATTTTGTTATCTGAAAATCATGGATCCAAACAAGTTTGGATTCTGAAAGTCTAATTATTTTCTCATTTTCAGGAAAATACGGAGAATGCCAACAATAATAGATTGTACATGGATAGTGGATGTTCCTGGCATATGATTGGTAACAAAAGAAATTTTGAAAATATTATCAAGACGAAAGGAGGAAAAGTATCTTTTAGAGATAATGCTCAGGGAGAAATTATTGGTATATGTAATATTGTTCATCTTGGTAAAACTTTGATTTCAAACGTTTTATTTGTTAAGGGTCTAAATAACAACCTCATTAGAATAAGTCAACTATGTGATGAAGGATACCTTGTGAATTTTAGGAATTATAAGTGCTTAGTTAACAATTTCAAGGAAAAATTTATTCTCTCATTCAATAGGCAAATGAATTTTTACACATTAAACTTAGAAGACTTTAGGAGCCAAGATTTACCTTGCCCAAGTGAAATAGAATATCATTCCTGGTTATGGCATAGAAGACTAGTTCATTGTATTATTAAGAACTTATGTAAACTCTATAATAAGAAACTATATAAGGATCTACCATATCTTAGATTTGATACTTCTAAAGTTTGTAATCCTTGTCAATATGGAAAGAAATATAAATCTAGTTTTAAATCAATTGGTGAAGTCCATACAACTGATGCATTACAGTTAGTGCACATGTATCTTTTTGGTCCAACACATACTGGAAGCATTGGATCCAAATACTATGTGCTTGTTCTAGTTGATGATTACACTAGATTTACATGGGTCATTTTTCTAGCAAAGAAGTCTGAAGCTTTTTCTTATTTCAAAATTTTTAGAGATCAAGTTAAAAATGAGAAAAACCTTCCACTGAAAGCTATTCATAGTGATCATGGAGGTGAATTTAAAAATTTTGATTTTGAAACTTTTTTTAGTCGAAAAGGTATAACTCACAAATTTTTACCACTGAGAACTCCTCAAAAAATGGTTTAGTTGAAGAAGAAATAGAATTATTCAAGAGATAACTAGAACCATGTTGAGTGAATATTCTATAGCTAGAAATTTCTAGGATGAAGCTGTAAGTACTACTTGTTATACTATAAATCAAGTTTTCATTAGACCTTTTCTTAATAATACTCCTTATGAGTTATGGAATGGTAGAAAACCATGAATTTCTTACTTCATGGTTTTTGGTTGCAAGGTATTCATCCTGAATACTAAAGATAATCTACAAAAATTTCCTCCAAAATTTGACGAAGGAATTTTCTTAGGCTACTCCACATCTTCTAAGGCTTATAGTGTTTTCAATAAAAACACTTGTACTATTAAAGAAATAGTGCATGTAAAATTTGATGAATCTGATCATTTTGTTTTTAGACCATCCCAACCTACATCCTCGGATGTGTTTTCAAAAACTGATTGTCAACCATTATTAGAAGATCCTTCTAATAATTAAAATGTTGAAGGAGATACTTTTGGAAGCATTTACCCCAGAAGACTTTCTACCGTATGTTGAAGAACGGGGTTTACAAAACCCGAACAAAGGGTTTCTTAAGAATAATTCCTGTGATAGTATCATTGGTGATGTAAATCAACCGGTAAGGACTAGAAGTTCCTTGATAAATGAAGTATAACATCAAGCAATCCTTTCCCAATTGGAACCAAAAATTACTAATGAAGCTTTAGGTGATGATGATTGGATTAAATCCATGAAAGATGGACTAAATGAATTCGAAAGGAATAATGTCTGGACCTTGGTTGAATGACCTAAGGAAACATCTGTTATTGGAGTAAAGTGGGTCTTCAGAAACAAGTGTGATGAAAATGGATTCATTGTACGATATAAAGCTATACTAGTTGCTAAAGTTTATAATCAACAAGAGGGAATATACTATGAAGAAACCTATGCTCCAGTTGCTAGACTTGAATCTATTCATATCTTACTTTCCATTGCAGCATTCATCAATTTTAAAAATTTTAAAATGTATATGAAATGTTCTTTCCTTAATGTTTATGTTCAAGAGGACGTTTTTGTTGAACAACCCACGGGCTTTGAAGACACAAAATACCCTGATCATGTTTTTAGACTTACCAAAGCTTGGTATGGCCTTAAACAAGACCCACGAGCCTGGTATGATAGACTTACATGACTGTTTCTTCAAAATAACAATGTTAAGGGAAATGCAGATCCAACCCTTTTTATAAATAATGATAATAATTTTTTTTTGTTCAAATTTATGTTAACGACATTATATTTGGTTCAACTCAGCAATCTTTAACTGACTCCTTTGCAAGTCTAATGAAATTTGAGTTTGAAATGAGTATGATGGGCGAGTAAACAATTTTGCTTGGTTTTCAAATTTATCAAAGACCAGAAAGAACCTATATATCTCAAAACAAGTATATTAAAGATCTTCTTAAAAGTATGGATATGACAACACTAAGAGTATATGTACTCCTATTAGTACCTCAACCTATTTATATTTTGACGAAGCTAGGAAACCAGTAGATCAAACATCTTTTAGAGGTATGATAGGAAGCCTACTTTACCTGACAGCTCGTCGCCCACACTTAATGTTTTCAGTATTCTTATGTTCTAGATATCAATCAAATCCTAAGGAATCTCACATAAAGGCAGTGAAAAGAATGTTTTTCTACTTAAAGGGAACAATGGATCTAGGATTATTTTATACTTCTGGAATTGATTTTGTTTTAAAAAGATTTTCGGATGCTGACATTGGTGGATGTAGAATGGATAGAAAGAGTACATCCAAAACTTTTCATTTCTTATGAGATTCATTAGTTTCTTGGTAATGCAAGTAGCAAAACTTAGTAGCACTCTCCACTACTGAATTTGAATATGTAGCAGCTAGAAGCTGTTGTGCTCAAGTGTTGTGGATGTAACAAACACTCACAGACTACGGCTAGAGTTTTACAAAGACTCAAATATTGTGTGATAACACAAGTTCCATTGCCCAAAGTAAAAACCCTGCACATTACTCTCACGCAAAGCACATAGATATTAGGCATCACTTTCTTAGGGATCACAGATATAAAGGATATATCATTCTTCCGTTTATCAGAATGCAAGAACAAATTGCTGATATTTTCACCAAATCATTACCCTTCGATAGATTTGAATACATTAAATATAAGTTAGGAATGATAATCATGAGGTAATCCGTCCTCATTAACTTCTTATAGAAATTCTCTTTACAGTAATAATGTTCTTACCATAGGGGGAGTACATTTTCATATTAGTTTAATCAAAAAAATTTGTTGTCAGTTTTCTATTCAAACTTATGTAAAAAAAATTTTGTAACATGTTTTAAAAAAAAAAATCGGAATGGAAATTCTCATAATGGAAATTATTGGAGTGGAAATTCTTGAAATAGAAATTTTCGGAACTAGAATTCTCAGAATGAAAACATTTAGAATGGAAATTTTCAAAACTGAAATTTTTTTAATGAAAATTTATGGAACCAAAGTTTATGTGATGGACATTTCATACCTAGAATTTTTGTAATGAGATTTTTCGTAATGAGGATTCTTCGTATTGAATATTTCATAATGAAGATTTTTCATAATGAGTTTAAATTTTTTTCCCTCAAGAAGAATATTACCAATTACAAACAGTCTTTCTAGCCAACCCGAAAGGTATAATCTCCTTACTTAATTTTTCCTAGTCATATTTTTCTTGCTGTTATTTTCATATGAGTTTTAAAATTATTTGAATTCTAGTTTTCCTTAAATTCAAATGTTTTTTCTCTTAAAACCTAAAAATATCAAAGTCAAGTTTTCCTTGAAGAAATGTTCTTAACTGTTAGATCAGATCAAACGGATTTTCAACTGTTAGATGGTTTTTGGAATACCAAAGGTCACCTCCATCGCCTATATAAATACTACCCTAATTGTCGTCCCACATCGGTTTTTAATGCTTTCACATCTCGAAGCCCTGAAACTCCTCTTAAGGACCATTCGGATCTTTGTAAAAGTCTTTCCAAATCAACTAGAACTCTCCACTCCGAATGTCTGTTGAAGCAACATCTCAAGATATGTCAACTACAAAGCCAATTTCAAAGTGGTTAGTCTTCAGGGAAAGGTTAGTGCATACAAATTTGTACATGTTTGATTCCCTTTTAACCAAGAATATAATATTGAAAGGATGGGATGATGTTTTCTTGTCCAAGTAAGAGAAATAGGATCCGGTTTATACAGATGTAATTATTGAGTTCTACGAGTCTGTTTCCTTCCAGTAGGAAGAGGGAAGAGAGTTATTTTCCTTCAAATCTTATAGAAAGTCTTTCAAATTATCTTACCCCAAGGATGCTAGCTTGGTGGGTTTATCCTACGATGGGGAAGCTGGGTTTTGCTCACATAAGCTTCCGAATGAGAAAGGAAGTTTCAACAAGGTGAAGGCTTTGAAATGTCTTGGACTCAAAGATACCAAGACTGTTATGATTTCTCATATCACTCCAAATAATCGGATTCTACAGTTATGGGTACAAGGCTTTCTCATACCAAGAAGGGGTGACAAGGATAATCTGAAGAAGAGTGACATCTTTGTCCTAGATTTCCTGGTAAATCTAAGGAAGATAAATTTGATGAGGCATCTCTTAATTACGATTAAGAATATTAAAGAAGGGAACATGAGAGCCCAAATCATTATGTACCCTGCCTTAATATCAAAGATGATAGTTCGATTCTTAGATTCTTTCAAAGTTTCTTGTAAATCAAAAGTTCAGAATTGTAAGCTTATGTTTGTTAGTGATGATACTTTGAAAAGGATTAAGATGGGATTTTCTGCTGAATCTGGAGAATTCTACCCTTTACCAGAGGGAGAGGCTGAGGCCATTTCAGAAAATTTCAAGAAGGTGGAACCAGTAAAGAATTTCACTAAGAAGAGGAAGATTAAGAAATTGGTTGGTGATGAAAAAACTCCCAAGTCTAAGGAATCTCAATCCGCATCTCACAAGCCAAAGAAACAAGAATCTTATACTGATGAACTGGTAGCCAAGTGGTGGGGAGATAAAGAGAATAGGAAAGAAGGGGATCCACAGTTTGGAATGGACCCTGTATAGGCTAAGGCCTTAAGGGAAAAAGCTGCAGATGTTTTATAAAAAGAGGGTATTGAAAAAAAGATGAAGAAAAAGGTGAATGATGCTAAGCTTTTTCAATCCTGGTTGAGAGATACTGAAATAGCCTCTGAAAAGATTCCAATTACCAAAACCATCGATGTCCAACCTTCTTACCAGAGACTTCAGCAAAGAACTATGTCACTCCTGAAAAATCCAAGGGTAAAGATGTAGTTAAAGAGGTAAAAAAAGAAGCCTCTGAAAAAGAGAAGGAAGAGGTTGTTCATTAGAAGAAGAAGAAGAAGAAGAAGAAGAAAGTTATGATCTTGATGATCTGATCAAACAAGTAGAAGAGTATCAAGAAAAAGATGAATCTGCAAAATTACCCACTCCAAATATAGGCAGTTGAGAAATAAAATGATAAGGATGATGATGATCATGAAGAAGAGAGTGAAAATGTTTTGTATGATGAGGAAGAATCTTATGGGAAGAATTTTCTTGAGGAAGGAGCAAAAAAGGAGAAAATAGATGAAGACCAGATAGTGAAATTATCAGAAAGTGAGGAAGAGTCCCCATATGATCAGCCCATTCTGAAATCTGACAAAGGGAAGCATGTTCTGATGGGCACACCAATAAATGATATTATCAGGAGAAAATAAGTTGGTGGTTCTTCTAAAAGGAAGTTGGTGCATGTTGAGGAAGATCAATCTCCAAGAAAGTTATCTGATTCAGAGTCATCAGCTCATGGTCATGATTTTTTGGTTGAATCTCTCAAGAAATTGGTGGACACCATTTTTATTTTTCCAACTATATACTCCAGATTCCAGATGATGTAATATAGTTCGAATCAGAAATCAGAATCCTTATCCCTGGTGATAGATTAGTGTATAAATATTGAGGCCAACCATAGATGTTTTCTTATCAATTATGATGTACACAGGATGTAACAACCTGATATTTTATGATAAGTATTCTTTTTTATTTATTTGATGTCATGTGTTTTATGCTACAACAAGATTATCTAGTGCTATACGCCACACTGTATTAGCTTGAACTATACGCAACACTATTTTTAGATTGTGTTACACACAATTTCAAGTTCATTTTATAATAGTCATTCCACGAAACATTGAGTTTGTATATATATATATTCAATGTATTAATGAAATATGGCTGGATTCTGTTATATGAAATAGTAAAGGAATTTTTCACAACACGCAACCCTGACTTGGCTTGCATTACACGCAATCGCGACCTTCTTCGATAGCGTGTGTTGTACGTAATACCGGGTTTTACTAAACAATGATATATTATTATTATGAACTAGACGTTATGAATAGTATCAACTAAATTTTGAATTTTATAACATTGTTGTTCATCTTACACATTTTCTAGAACATGGTATAAGAACAAAATAAATTTTTCGGGTAAAGTAATTATTTTTCAAAAAATGTAGTTTTGTCACATTTTGATGGCGCGCCCACATTAAATCTAGTTTTTGAAATTTTTATAAGTATAATTTTAAAAAATAAAATTATTATTTGGAATCAGGATATAAAATTTTACCTTGAATAAATTTTTCATATTATTCTGATAACTTTCATATTTTAATGAATAGTAAAAACACACTATATTTTAATTAAAAACAACTTTTTTCATCGTAATAACTTATGTGGTTAAATTATAATATTGAATTTTTTAAAAGTATAAATAGAATATATTTTTACCATTTAATATAATTTATGTCATTAGCCTTGATTTTACATTGAATTCTTAGGTTAAATAAATTCAATCTTTTGCAATGTTTTAAACAAAAACCTATTTTCTTTCGACAACGGGATTAATTTTAATTTAATTTCTGTAAATTCAGTGTATTGAATTAGGAAAAATGGATTCCATATTTGGAATCAGTGGGTCCAAATTATATTAATATATTACTTTTTATTTTTGGTCTTTATGAATAGTAACAACGGTAAATTTTATTTACCACAGTAAAAGGTAAATTGGGTAATTAAGGGTAAATATAATATTATAAAATTATCTTAATACTTGTCTTAATACAATTAAATGATTATAATTTGTCCTATGTCATATTTGGGTCGAAAGTTAATCCATTAGAACCCACTTGGAGGTGATTAAGACCTTTAGTTTATTTTATTTAAAGGAATGTGAAATATGTCTCACTCAACTTTAATAATTAAAGTATTTTTAATATAAGTTTATACAAAATATAAATTCGGTTATAAATACTCATTTGGAAGATAATTTTTTTTCTATTTCATGGTAATTTATAACTAATTTTTAAGAGTTATTTAATTAACTTATTTTCTTATACATTAATGATGCATAAATTATTTATTTAGTGAAAAATCAATAATATAATTTTTATTGAAATATTAATACATATCAAAAGGCCCAAAAATCTTCACAAAACCTATTATTAGTGTATATATAAACCCTAATCATCCAAGGGATAATTTTTTGACCATTTGGATACTTATTAATGCGATTATGACACTTATATTATTTTATTTTAGATGATTCGAAAGTTGTCACCTTCATAATTTAATAAATATAACAATTTAAATATTGTGATTTTAAGATTATAAATTCGTGTAAAAGTATTATAGTTAAGGGTAATATATTTATCTTCATTATAGTATTTTAGTTTTAATTTTTATGCAACAAAAAATTATATTAAATAATTATACAAAAATGTTGTAGTAATTATTTTATTAAGAGATAAACCAAATAAATGGTTTTAAAAATAATAAAACAAATATTATATGAACTATTTAATGTTCTCCCCTACTTTTATAGATACATATAACCTTTTATGAATCTATTAAATCTTTTAGTTCGAACATATCTTCTGTATATATTTTATTTAAATTCAAATAAATGAATAGTGTCAAAATTGACACTATTGTTATTTTGTAAAAATAACATATTATAAAATTGTTTAAAAATCACAAAAATATTTAAAAATTATAAATTTAAATTTATATGATCTAAAATTTTATAAAGTATCCAATTATGGACAATTCACAAAAAATAAGTAATTTTTTGTTATAATTTAAAATTTAGATTGTTATTACCACAAATAAAATTAAATTGATTAAATAAGGATAAATCAAGTTGCTAATGTTTAAAATAAATTCCTAACATGTATAAATTTTATTTTTTGATGATATTAAAACCCTATATCATCTAATATTAGGATATGAGTCATTTTTGAAGTTTTTATGTGGGGTTGCGATTTAATATAAACTAATATTTCGTATTTTTCCAAAGGTACCCCTCTCCTCCCTTATAAAAGGGAACCTCCTCCCTCTCCGCCTAAAAATAATTTGAGCTTTCATGCTCGGTCAAATCCTGCCCATTTCACTACCCCACTTCCCTAGAAACACCCTAGAGGTCCTGATCTTCTTTAAAGACCAATTGTAGTGCCCTAAGAGGAGGTCTCAAAGAGGCGCTTCAAAGAAGAGGTAATGTCCGTTACTGATTCTTTCAACATTATTTCTTCTTTTAATTCTTCTTCTTTAGTTGTTTCATTATGAAGTAATAAAATATGTATCAATAATATACTGATATTTTAATTATTAAACAACCCTATTTCACCATCTATCCATCCTATGGAAAACGAAATCACCGCGCATGCGTACGTACGGAATACCGTCTCCACGTCATTGTATAATCTATTTTCCACCACCACCTTACTTGGATGGGTATAATGGTGTAAATAATGACTATATATTATTATTGTAAAGTGATATTTATTCTTAAATAGTATACATACACTCCAATACAATTCCATGGGAACGATGTCATCGCTCATGCGTACGTACAGATTACCATCTCCACGACACGATGAGATTCATTTTCCTTGATAAAAATTCAAGAATGATTATAAGGTATATATATAATAAGTAATAGTTAAATATATTACATAATAATTCTACTGGATTTATGTACATATATAGGTATGTCATATACTTAATTCCATTCAATTCAATAAAGAAACTAAAACAGCGTCCACGCGTACGTACGACCTACCATCTCCATGAACGCCGTATTTCTTTCCATTTATCGGTCTACTATATATATATATATTCTGGTAATATATTATATATAAATCATGTTTTAAATTCTGTATGTAAGTAATCATGATCTATGTAATCATATGAATAATTACAAGTTAAGACACGAATGAAAAATGAAATGATTTTACCCAAAACGCTACTTTAACATGAATTTACAAAAGAACGGGTAATATAAAGTCATAAGAGAACCATATATGATATAATAACAATGAATATGATTCTGTAATAAGTTTAATGACTTTATTTAAATCATTATACAGGAGGTTTGTAAACATACAAATCATATCGTAACTAAGGTAAGGGAAAATCTCGCAATCTCATTTTTATCTGAGATAGTTTATACTTCGTAATTTACTGGGGATTATTTATCATCCACATCCATGTTTCCTCAATATATGATATTTATATCCTTCTACAATAGTCTATATCCAATTTTACCCTTTGGTGAGTTTTTAGTAAATGATATGAAAGGAATCTTTTGTCATTTTTCGTACGAGGCACTTTTTGACTTTTCCGACAAAAGTACGAGAAGAATGTTTTTTAACTTATACGGCATGAATGGATATTTAGAACATTTTTTCCATGAAGCTTAATTTACAAGTTTTCAAGTTTATTTTTAATCAACTTCATTTAGTTCAAAATTATATGACATGTTAAGAAAGGAAAATGTTTTTTAGTAGAAAGGATATTTTCCTCAAGAATGAAGTTCAAGTGTTTTATCAAAATTATTTTCCATCTAAGAAAATATAGGGTTCTTTTTCTATCCCTATTATAACATTGATTTGATTATGGAATTATTTTTAGGAATTCCTTTATCTTATATGAATTGTTTTATGATGTCATGATGTTTAATATTCCCGTTTTTATTACATGGGATATGCTATGTTGTATGGTTTATGATTTTGTGGCACACATAAGAATGGTTTCATTATGAGATGGGTGGGACCTATATCTCCCTAAAATTAATTTGGTAAAGATTTATATCTCGTGAGATAGACATGGCTGGAATGGTATGTTAATCCGGTTCAGTGTTACAGGACTGAAACGAGGAGTGAACTCGATTCAGAAAGGGACATTGTCCACTAAGATGGTCTTGGCAGCAATGCCTTGGCTACTATGAAAATCATAACATATGCTTAATGGTTGCCAAAATTGCATGTTTTATTCCCATTATATTTTATCATGATTGATGTTCCCTTATGATATATGTCTTACGTACTTCCAAGATTCGTGTCTTTGCTCAAGATTTTGATGTTTAGATTTTATGTTCATGTTTTTGAATTCAAATGTTTATGGATTGTTTTTTATTCTCAATGATTACCCTTATTGGGAATTTGAGCTCACCCCTTTTATTTTTTCTTTTCCCCAAGGATATAAAGGATGGTTTTAGGTAAGAAAAAAAGGGGAATATCTTTATTGGGAGATTTTTAAGATCTTTCACCATGATTAGAAGATTTTATTCCGAGATTCCAAAGACACTAAACTATTACAGTCCTTATGTGTCTGTTTTTGTTATGTATTAAGTATTCAGAAAAAGTAATGTATTGTCCATGTATATCAAGCTTTGGGTCTCTACAGTTGGTTTCAGAGGGAGGTTTAGTCAACCTTTGGAAACTAGGATGCGAAAATGTTAGTGAGTTCCCTAGAGATATTTCTTAGGTATGTCTAGGGACGTCCCTAAGGATAAGTATACGTATAAGATATAGTCCTAGGATAATGGTAACGATCTTATAATTTAACTTAAGAAGTTAGATATTGAATGTACTCCCCCTTTATTATTTTGTTTTCCCTATCATGGTATTTCCCTCTCACACTATTATTTTTGGGTTTTAGATGATGGGTGGAACCCGATGGAACCGTGTTGATCAACGTAATGGAAAATGAAATGATTGTCCTCCTGAATAAAACAATGTCATGGGAGATGGAGCGTACAATCATATTTCTATACATACACAATCTATGAATCATTCTGGATTTCAAAATGAGCAGATAAAGGAGCAACATTCTGTTGAATCCTTCATGAGGCAGCGTCCACCTTCATTCAGTGGGTCTTCTGATCCCTTAGTGGCTGAACAATGGATCAGTACTACTGAAAAGATATTTTCAGTTCTACAATGTTCTTAGCATGATAAATTCATCTTATCAGTATATCGTTTGGAAGGTGATGCTGATCAATGGTGGAATCTTATCAAGAATACGAGGCAAAGAGATGAAATTGAGTCCATGGAATGGGACGAGTTCAAGAACTTGTATTTCAGTAAATACTTCCCTCGTATTCTTAAAACAAAGATGGAAAAGGAGTTTCTTGAGCTAAAGAAGAAGGATGATGAATCTGTTGGTATATACGAAGCGAATTTTACAAGACTTGAATGGTGTGAATCTGGCTTTATCATCCAACCAGAAAGTAAAGTTGATCAATTTTTCAGTGGCTTAAAACCAAGTCTTCGAAGGGCATTAGCTATAAGAGATTTCAGTAGCTATGAAGAAATTGTGAGTTGTTATATCAAGGTAGAAATGGAAGTTGGTGTAACATATCCATCTCATGGTTTTGACAAGAAACGAAAGATGGAGTTCAAGGAGAAATCTCAGAACAATGGTGAAAAGAATATGAATGTTTCATTATGCTCAAAGTGTGGAAGGAATCATGGTGGAGAATGCCTAAAAGGTAATATAAAATGTTTTAAGTGTGGAAAATAAGGTCATCGATTAGTTGATTGTTGAAGTAATGGGAAAAAGGTTGCTAATGATTTGAATAGAGAAAAGACTACAGAGAACTCTCCACTAACACTTTAATGCTTCAAGTGCAAGGAAATGGGGAATTATGCTAATAAATTCCCTAATCCACGGGTTAATGATGATAAACGTGAGAAACCTCTTAAGGCTAAGGATAAAGGGAAGTCTCATGCGATCACTATTTGTGATGTTGAGTATTAAAATGATGTTGGGTAATGATTAAGTGTTTATGTAATGGGATTTCAAAATAGTATCAAGGAATCTCATTTAGGGTATTGTGGAATTTTGGAATATCTATGTATTGGTTTTCAATAATTATATGGTAATGGTAACCATGAAAAGGTGATTGAAATATTTTTAGAAAGAAGATGAAATTCATATAATAAAGGGATAAGGAGAAAATAACCTGATAGTAATCATGAGCTCATGACTGATATAAGGACTAAGTGATATTATGGTTTGAGTATATAGAATTTTTGGGATTTTGGTATGTGGAAATTGTTAAAATTTAACATCATTCATGTTTTCACTAAGATTAAATGGGTATTCATTTTTCAAGAGAATACATGATTAAGGTATTCACATGTTTGTAATTTGACCAAGAAGATATATCGTAAGATATATGGGGGATAAATGATGGTATTCACATGCTCAGAAGATGACATTTTGAGTAATTGTTTTCTTTATACTATGAGCTTGGACAAAAGTATTTTGGATAATCCTAAAGATTGGGATGTATTATGTTGGACATAAGTCAGTATTGTTTAAGGATAGTACTTTTTTTCAATATTATTGATGGGATGTTATAGTAATATAGTTTTAGAAAAAGGACAACCTGCAGGACGGGCGACAACCCATCGCATCGGACAAGGCTGTGGGAATCGAACCCACAACTGAAGTGCGACTGACCTTTATTGCATACCACTGGCCTACAGAAAGTCCCTGTTTAGTAGAAACTAGTTTTATTTTATTAAGCGGTATGATATATGAAGTATAAGTTCATTTTTTGAATCGTATATGATTAACCTCAGCATAGATGGACTTATGTATATTTGATAACTTTTGCTAACCTTTTGTTTGAAACAGATGGAATGACCCATCATCCTATCACATGATCTGTTAACACTTCACGAATAACAAATTCAACAACATTTCATTAAGAGATGAAGTGGAAAATTGTTCAAAGCATGAACAACAGTGAGATTGTACCAAAATCAAGAAAGTATTTCTTCTAATTCAAAATTTTCAAGTTTAGGGAAATGATATTGAAAACCAAAATTGTTGTCCTAGTTCTCTTATATCCGATGAATCAGATGGTACCATAGATCATCACAAATTTATGGCTTTGTGATTGTTGGCTTTTTCATAGCCATGTCCTCTACCACTCTCCATCTGAACTTGATGGTTAGATTTTTCTTCCATATCCATATTTTCACCTATGTTCTCCAATGTGGAAACCCGGCGATTAGTTAATTTGGGTAACCATTATGTTTCATACTTTAGTTTTTAAAGTTAATTTTTGATATTTCATTTTACAATGTGTGTTGCAATTAAAGAAACATTCAAGTAGAAATCCATGTATAACCCTGACGAATTTTGAGGGAGAAATTCATTTTAAGGGGGGTAGAATGTAACAACCTAATATTTTATGATAAGTATTCTTTTTAATTTATTTGACATCATTTTTTATGCTATAACAAGATTATCTTGTGCTATACACCACACTGTATTATCTTGAATTATACGCAACACTATTCTTAGATTCTGTTACACTCAATTTCAAGTTCATTTTATAATAGTCATTCTACGCAACATTGAGTGTGTGTGTATATATATATATATATTCACTGTATAAATGAAATATGGTTGGATTCTGTTATAAAAAATAATAACGGAATCTTGCACAACACGCAACCCTGACTTGGCTTGCATTACACGCAATCGCGACCTTCCTCGATAGCATGTGTTGTACGCAATACCGGGTTTTACTAAATTACGATATATTATTATTATGAACTAGCTGTTATGAATAGTAATAACTAAATTTTTAATTTTATAACATTATTATTCATCTTACACATTTTCTAGAACATGGTATAAGAACAAAATAAAATTTTCAGGTAAAATAAGTATTTTAAAAAAAATGCAGTTTTGTCGCCTTTTGATGGCACACCCACTTTAAATCTAGATTTTGACATGTCTATAAGATTAATTTAACAAAATAAAATTATTATTTTGAATCAGGATATAAAATTTTTCCTTGGACAAAAATTTCATATTATTATAATAACTTTCATATTTTAATCAATAGTAAAAAAAGCTATATTTTGATTAAAAACAACGTTTTTCATCGTAATAACATATGTGGTTAAATTATAATATTTAATGGTTTTAAAGTATAAATAGAATTTATTTTTACCATTTAATATAATTTATGTCATTAGCCTTGATTTTAAATTGAATTCGTAGGTTAAATAAATTCAATATTTTGCAATGTTTTAAACAAAACACCGTTTTCTTTCTACAACGGGATTAATTTTAATTTATTTTCTGAAACTTCTGTGTATTGAATTTGGAAAAATGGATTTCATATTTGGAATCAGTGAAACCATATTATATTAATATACTACTTTTTATTTTTGGGCTTTATGAATATTAACAACTGTAAATTTTATATCCCATAGTAAAAGGTAAATTCGGAAATTAAGGGTAAATATAATATTATAAAATTATCCTAATACTTGTCTTCACACAATTGGATGATTATAATTTTTCCAAAATCATATTTGGGTCAAAATGGAATCCATTAGAACCCACTTGGAGGGGATTAAGACCTTTAGTTTATTTTACTTAAAGGAAAGTGAAATATGTCTCACTCAACTTTAATAATTAATGTATTTTTAATATATATTTATACAGAATATAAATTCGTTTATAAACACTCATTTTAAAGATAAAATGTTTTTATTTATCATGGTAATTTATTTGTAATTTTTAATAGTCATTTAATTACCTTATTATCTTATAAATTAATGATGCATAAATTATTTATTTAGTGAAAAATCAATAATATAGTTATTATTGAAATAGTAATAAACATCAAAAAGCCCAAAATTTTGCACAAAATTTATTATTAGTGTATATATAAACCCTAATCATCCACGGGCAGAATTTTGGACCATTTGGATCCTTATTAAGGCGATTATGACACTTATATTATTTTATTTTAAATGATGCCAAAGTTTCTACCTTCATAATTTAATAAATATAACAATTTAAATATTTTGATTTTAAGATGATAAATTCGAGTAAAAGTATTATTGTTAAATTTAATGGATTTATCTTCATCATTTAATTTTATTTTTAATTTTTATGAAAAAATATGTATATTAAATAATTATACAAAAATTTGGTAGTAATTATTATATTAATTGATAAACCAAATAAATAGTTTTAAAAATAATAAAATAAAAATTATATGAACTATTTAATGTGCTCCACTAATTTTATAGATACATATGATCTTGTATAAATATATTATAGCTTTTATTTCTAACATATCTTCTGTATGTATTTTATTTAAATTCAAATAAATGAATAGTGTCAAAATTGACAATATTGTTATTTTGTAAAAAAAACATATTATAAAATTTTTTAAAAATCACACAAATATTTAAAAATTGTAAATTTAAATTTATATGTAATAAAATATTATAAAGTATCCAATTATGGAAAATTCACAACAAATAAGTAATTATTTGTTATAATTTAAAATTTAAAATTTGTTTACCACAAATAAAATTAAATTGATTAAATAAGGATAAATCTTGTTGATAATGTTTAAAATAAAATCCTAACATGTATAAATTTTATTGGTTGATTATATTACAACCCTATATCATCAAATCTTCTGATATTGTCATTTTGGAAGTTTTTATGTGGGGTTGGGATTTAATATAAACTAATATTTCTTATATTTCCAAAGGTGCCCCTCTCCTCCCTTATAAAAGGGAACCTCATCCCTCTCCTCCTCACACCTAATTGAGCCTTCAAGATTGGTCAACCCATTCCCATTTCACTTCCCCACTTCCCTAGAAACATCCTAGAGGTCCTGGTATTCTTCAAAGACCAATTTTAGTGCCCTAAGAGGAGGTCACAAAGAGGCACTTCAAAGAAGAGGTAATGTCCGTTACTGATTCTTTCAAATTTATTTCATCTTCTACTTCTTCTTCATTAGTTGTTTCATTATAAAGTAATAACATCATTATCACTCATATACTGATATTTTAAGTATGAAACAACCCTATTTCACCATTTATCCATCCTACGGAAAAAGAAATCACCGCGCGTGAGTACATACAGAATACCGTCTCCACGCTATGGTGTAATCTATTTTCCACAACCAACTTACATGGATGGATATAATGGTGTAAATAATGACTATATATGATTATATTAAAGTTATATTGATTCTTAAATAGTATACATACACTCCAATACAATTCCATGGGAACAATATCATCGCTCGTGCGTTCGTACGGATTACCGTCTCCACGACGCGATGAGATTCATTTTCCATGTTAAAAATTCAAGAATGATTATAAAGTATATATAATAAGTAATAATGAAATATATGATATAATAATGCTACTGGATTTATGTATATATATATATATATATGTGTATGTCATATACTTAATTCCATTCAATTCAATAAGGAAACAAAAACAGCGTCCATGCGTACGTACGGCCTACCGTCTCCATGAACGGTGTATTTCTTTCCATTTATCGATCTATTATATATATGTATATTCTAAATATATATTATATATAAATAATTTTTTACATTCTGGATGTAAGTAATCATGATCTAAGTAAACATATGAATAATTACAAGTTAAAACACGAACAAAAAATGAAATGATTTTACCCAAAACGCTACTTTAACATGAATTTACAAAAGAACGGGTAATATAAAGTCATAAGTGAACCATATATGATATAATAACAATGAATATGATTCTGTAATAAGTCAATTCCATTATTTAAATCATTATACAGGAGGTTTGGATACGTACGAAGCATTTCGGACCTAAGGTAAGGGAAAATCTCGCAATCTCATTTTTATCTGAGATTGTTTATCCTTCAGAATTTACTAGGAAATATTTATCATCCACATAAATGTTTACTCAATATGTTATATTTATATCCTTATCCAATATTTTATATCCAATTTTACCCTTCGGTGAGTTTTTAGTAAATGATATGATAGGAATCTTTTGTCGTTTTTTCGTACGAGGAACTTTCTGACTTTTCCGAAAAAAGAACGAGAAGAATGTTTTTTTAACTTATATGGAATGAATGGATTTTTAAAGCATTATTTCCATGATGATTCCTTTACAAGTTTTCATGTTTATTTTTAATCAACTTCTTTTAGTTCAAAATTATATGACATGTTAAGAAAGGGAAATGTTTTTGAATTAGAAATGATATTTTCCTCAAGAATGAAGTTCAAGTGTTTTATCAAAATTATTTTCCATATAAGATAATATAGGGTTATGTTTCTATCCCTATTAGTAAATTGATTTGATTATGGAATTATTTTTCTGAGTTTTTTTATATTAATTGTTTTATGATGTCACGATGTTTATGATTCCCATTTTTATTACATGGGTTATGCTACGATGTATGGTTTATGATTTTTGTGGAATACATAATAATGGTATCATTATGAGATGGGTGGGACCTATATCTCCTTCCAATGCAATGGGTGAAGATTTATATCTCATGAGATAGACATGGCTGGAATGGTAAGTTAATCTGGTTCAGTGTTACAGGACGAAGTGAGGAGTGAACTCGATTTAGAAAGGGACTTTGTCCACTAAGATGGTCTTGCCAGCAATGCCTCGGCTACTATGGAAATCATAACATGTGCTTAATGGTTGCCTCAATTACATGTTTTATTCCCTTGGTATTTTATCATGATGGATGTTCCCTTATGATATATGCCTTACGTACTTCCATGATTCATGTCTTTGCTCAAGGTTTTGATGTTTAGATTTTATGTTCAAGTTTTTGCTTTCAAATTCATATGGATTGTTTTATATTCTCTATATTTACCGTTACTGGGAATTTGAGCTCACCCCTTTTATGTTTTCTTTTCCCCACGATATAAATCAAGGTTTTAGGTATGAAAAAAAGGGGATGATCTTTAATGGGAGATGTTGAAGATCTTCCACCACGATTAGAAGATTTTATTCCGAGTTTCCAAAGACACTAAACTGTTAAGGTCCTTGTGTGTCTATTTTTGTTATGTATTATGTATTCCGCAAAAGTAATGTATTTTCCATGTATGTCAAGCTTTGGGTCTCTACACAAAAAGTCTTTCAGCAAAATAACTTTGTGGTCTATTAAAGTTGAAGAAGACATGGCTGACTATGATAATTTTCTGAATGAGGTAAAAGATGCATTTGACACTGAGGATAAAAAGATTAAGAATGTTCAACATGATCTGATTATTGAGCAGAGTCCTCAAAGTCAACAAGTGAAGGAACTGAATGATAAGACTAACTCTCTTGCTGCAAATTTTATAAGCGATAGAAATCTCTAGATTGAGCTTGAGAAAAAACTAGCAAAGCAAGATGAGTTAGTGAAGATGCAGGAAGAAGCCATGAAGGCTCAAGCAGAAGCCTTGAAAGCCCAAAAAGAAAGGATCAAATCCTTTGAGAGGGAATCTGAGTTAGACCAAAGATATTTGAAGAAGCTCAAAAAATTGTTGAAAAAGTTGATCCTAAAGGAAAAGGAATTCAAATAAACTCACTCCGAACTATTGTTCTATTTGTCTTTCTCTGTAAAAATTTTCTCAACTCTAATGAAAATTTGGTTGGTTGAATCTTTTTATATAGTAATGTTTCAGGCACCATATTTTCTTTTCTATTCCCTTCATTTATTTTTAAAAATCACAAACAGGGAGAAGGAAAAAGAACTACTCTTAAGGGGGAGAATGAAAATGAACCTCTAAAAAGAGGAGAAGTAAAAATTTAAAATAAAGAAGAAAAATTTCTATGTAAATATATCCTTAAAGTAAGGGGGAGTTTCTCACTACGATGTTTTTCATTCCCATGATAATGAAAACTCCACTCCAGAAATTTAGAATACAATCCTTATATTTTCAATGCCTAGGGGGGGGGGGGGTTAGTTGTATTTAATATCATCCATGAACAAAGAGAGATAAGTTTTAATTTGAAAGTCAAATGAAATTTTTAAAAGTCCTTATATTATTTTTTGTAAGGATGTTTGTGCATTCCAAAAATGGGGAGATTGTTGAGTCAATAAGGTTTTCCTTATGAATTTTCTATTCCTTGTTGTTTTGAAAATCACAAACACCTTATACATTAGTAAATCAATATTTTACTTCTATATGGAAAATCTCATTCCTTAAAAAAATTACCCCAACCTAGATTTTCTTATACATAAAAATATTTATTTTAAGTATAAAATTTGGATTGGATACCCAAAACCTCAAAATCATATAATGTTAAGGTATGAAGTAGTCTGTTTTAGGATACGAATTCTGGATGTGAACTCTAATAAAGTTCTACTCTGAATTCTGGATGTGATCTCTAAAAACGTTCTACTCCAAATTCTGGATGTGAACTCTAATAAAGTTATACCCCGAATTCGGGATGTGAACTCCAATAAAGATTCATTCTGAATTCTGGAATCAAACTTTTACTATGTTCGACATAGAACTTTTACTAGGTCGACTCCGAACTATTACTAAGTTCGACTCCGAACTTTTACTTGTTCGATTCAGAACATTTTACTAGTTCGACTTCGAAATTTTACTAGTTCAACTTCGAACTTTTACTAAGTTTGACTCTAAACTTTTACTAGTTCTACTACGATCTTTTAGTATGTTCGACTTTGAACTTTTACTAGTTCGACTCCAAACATTTACTAGTTCGACTCCGAACTATTATTAGTTCGACTCAGAATTTTTACTAGTTAGACTTTGAACTCTTACTAGTTCGACTCCAAACTTTATAAGTTCAGATTCTGAAATATGATGAAACCAGAATCTGAATTTCTTTAAAAATTCAGACTCTGGACTTCTACAGAATTCAGATTTATAATTCTTTAAAATTGAATCCAAATATCTTTTTTATTATAGACTCCAAATTCCATTTTGGTTAGACTCCTAACTTTTATTTTCTTACATTCCGAGTTCTAGTTTTTCTTATTCTTACACTTGTTTCATTATAAAATGATGTCGTGCTTTTAGTTACTAATGTTTTGTCATAAAACGATGTAATCCTTTCTATTTCTAACAAACCGTTGGTTTAGTGACACGTGTATAGTTCCCTCCGAAATTCTAGGAAAATATGACCATTGGAGGAGGGATCCAACCGTTCCAACCGAGCCTATAAATAGGAGCTCTTTTGAAAGAGCTCAACAACAAGTTGATCACTCTAGAGACCATACGCTGTTAAGGTGATTTATAGAGAGAGAAGCTTTTCATGCATTGTGTATACTGAACTTCTCCTTCATATTGCTTCATGTGATTCCAAATGTTGATGATTATATTCGAGGGCTTCTGGAGATAGGAAGACAGAGGTGCCGACTATCTTGATGTTCGAGGGCTTCCTTGCTGAGGAAGACAGGGGTTCCAACTACCTTGAAGTTGAGGGAATGCAGGGATAACAACACAGAGACACCAATCTTCGTATCGAGGGCTTACCCTGGTGTGGGTAAGACATACTTTCTTGAAAGTATAAATCAAGGGACATTTATCCAAGGTTGTTGGATACCCATCTCTTTGGGTTAAAATAATTATATATTGTTACTTATATTATTACTACATGTTTTTTGCTACATTTTGTATTGTAAGGAAAGTATAATCTTCTTATATTACACTTGTACTCTAATTCATTTTGATTATATACGATTTAAGGTAGAATCTCATATTATAAACTTTGGTTAAGTTTCAATTTCAGGATCCCTATTTGCGGAACCTGTTTTTTGGAATCAGTTTCCAGATTCAAGCAAGTTCATAAAACTAGAAGTTTATAACTTCATACGTTGTTCCAATTCTCCGATTGGTGTTAGAGGTGTTGTGAAATTTCTTAGTTTAACTTTGTTATACATAGATCTATCCTTGTTTAAGGAAATTTTAAATGTGTACAATTCACACCCCCTCTTGTAGATTGAGCATCTACATCATTATTTCAATCCTACATCAACTAAAATTAGAGATTTGGGCAAGTTTAGTCAATTACATTGACTATTATTTAGTTTTATGTTTATTTTGGTATTACATTACATTTTTTTACCAAATAAATTCTAGAAAATTAGTACTTTTATATTGATTACCAATTTTATATTATTGGTTATTTTAACAATTAAATTTCATTCACTATTTTAGTGAATTCAAGGAACCCTCGATACTAGAATTATAATACTGTATTTCTTGAGTATTTTTGGGGTAATTATCTGTGATCCTATATCCATAGTCACATATCATTGTCTACGAAACTACTCAAAGGGTACAAGGTATGATTTTTAATGTTCAACCAAATTAACTCGTGGTTTGTTGATCTATTGAGTGTAGTCCCGGCTTCATAAATCATAACATGATTTACATAAAGTTTGAATTTTATATTTAAACAAGATATATTTGGATACATATTTCTCAAAATTATTTTATCTAAAACTTCATTTCTCATAACTACTCCAATGTATTAAGAAATGTACTCTTCTTTGGTATACGAGAACCCCAAACACCAGTTTTTTTCATATTCAAATGAGGGAAGGTGGTTACTATTTAAAATTTCTTTTATAGGCTTTTTATTTTTTCTTATTTGAATGTAAACCATTTCTATCAATCATATTCATCTAGTTTATCATGCTCAAAATTGATCATTAATAGAAAAAAAATTCAATGATTTTTTATGCATTTTATTTTTATTATTTTATTTTTTCCCACTATTATAAAATGCATAAACTATTAAATTAATGTGTAAGGAAAATCTACTACTCGACTGGTCAAAAGAGTCCAATATTGGTAAATAAATTGAAATTAAATTTTCCAAACATGACTTAAGGGCATAATACATGTGTTGTTGCTCGACTTGTGATGTAGGTGGCCCCCATATGTTATGTCCATATCTCATATAGACTACTTGAATTACATGGAATTGTAAGTGTCTTACACCATCCTCTTCAAGGAAAACTTCCCCATCATGGTAGGGTCAACATAATTCTCCATCTTCATCAATATAAATAATTATCAAGCATATATGAGGGGGACAAAGGGTGAAGAGTGTATCAGATAAATTAGTACATTTAGGCTTTTTTACAATTTGGCGTTAAAATAAAAGATGATCATCAATCCTTCAAAAATATTTACAATCATCGCACAATGTAAATATAGTTAATTAATTAAATTTTTACGTGCACATGTCGGGTCATTGATCAATATTGAAGGGAATTAATTTTAGTGATATCACATGACTACTATGCACAGTCTAGTAGCGGCTCCACAAGGGAGGTCCAAGGGGGGTGGTCCATCATAGTTGTGTATTGGGTTTGGGGAAACCAGGTAGTTCAATGGTTACCATGATGGTGGTGCTCATCTTGGAACCTGGAAGAGTAGTCGCTCAGTATAATTCATCTGTCAGAGTACATCTATGCTAATGAGTGAGGTGATGAAATGCCTATAGTATCCATGAGAGGGATATCAGGTGACACAACCTCTTATTGTGCATGATTCCAAGGATTGTGGATCTGATATCAATGAAATTTTCTCAAATAGCAGCCACTAGAGGACCATTCCATGGATAGGGATGGTAGTAGAAGGCTACTGAGGTTCATATATTCCACAATAGTGGCAGGAGGGGAACAGTATAGGAGGACCATTATGTCGCATAAGATCTTGCATGGGATTTTTATTGAGAAATAGCAAGGCACGAGATACTACTAGATGACAGATTCTCTTAGGTGGTGTCAGATTGTTTTGACCTGTTAGATATAGGCCAACATAGGCAACCGCCACAGTCAGGATAAATAGATTGACTATCAGGATGTCTTGATCGAGGTCCTCAAAAAGAGGGGGTCATATAATCTGTTGAGGGAAGCAGTCGGCATGTGGAAGCATGGTTGTGCTTCCATAGAAATATTGTCTGGTAGTTGGGCTATGTTTCTAGTAGAACTGGTGCGGCGGTGAGTGGGATAGTTGGCCTACTGTAAAAGGATTGTAAGTGGAGGATGCGGTGGGGACAGGTGGATGGGATGATAGGAGCCAAAGGGTGGCCCTAGACATGTATTAGAAAACCTAAAAGGGTATTTTTCATCCTTTTAACATATTATATACTAGAGAATAAAATAATCAAATCCCCTCATCCATTAATTTGTTATTTTGGTGTCTGGAATTCCAAATATTGGAAATGTCATATTTTTTAAAAAAATTATTTATTTTATTCAATAAAAAATATAATTTTAATAATTATATTTAATATAATATTATAAATATTATAAATATTATATATATCAACTTATTTCAAGAAAAGTAAATTTACCAAACCAGAGGTCACTAATTGAGCTACTTGTTCCCAATAGTTCAAAATAAGAATGGAATTGAAAGCTAAAAAAATATCACACATATAAAAAATATTATATAATATTTTAATACCCATAAATAGACCACAAAGTATAAAATAAATTTTCATTAAATTTTCATAACATGGCCATTTTACTTCAGATCTACTCGTGGTTGGAATCGTCAGGACCAATTTAACACCCATCACCTAATTTGAATTAAAATTAGTTTTCTATAGGATCAGATAATTTAAACACTAACTCTTTTATCAATTGAAGTTACCGGGAAATTATAGCTAGATGGTGGGATGAGTGTTACAACATTTTTCATTTTTAGGATGATATGACTTATCATATCTAACAATCTGAGCCCCAATATAGTCTTAGAATCTTGAGTAAATAATTTAAAGCACAAATATAAAATATTAAACATACATTTTTCTGATATTAATGCGTGCATGAAGTCTTCTTGACACCAGATATTTTTCTTCAAATGTTCCATATTACAATCCCTCTTTATTATCCACATGCACATAAAAATTCAACAAGAGCATTGATCGTCAAATTATGGGTGCTAGCACGATGATATTATGATGTCTTCAACGTCTAGAAAATCAACAAGATCTTATGAATTTGATTCATGAAGGTATTTATAGAACATCACTCGTATATATAGACTATGCCACTAGAAATTTGGAGGAGAGATATGATATTATTCAAAAATTAATGAATAGTCGTTGAGCCAAATCCTATCTCCATATTATATAGTGGATTTTCAAAATACCCAGTACGGTTTTTGAGCCCCCGGAAATTGTCAATTATGTCTATGTTGATAGTGATACTTTGATCTGGAAACATGCCCTTTGTGGTGACTTTTCCAGCAGGGACTATTACAATATGCAGTGTGGCACTCTCTCTGCAATTCCTCCTTGGCTGGAAGGTTTTCATCAACCATACATCTCTCCCAGCGATGCTATGTTGATATGGAAGATCTGGAAGAACAGAATGCCAATTCAGTGTGTGCTGCAGCGTGCTGGACTCAACCTGGCCTCGGTATGTTACCTTTGTTTCAGTGGTGATGAGTCCCTTCTGCATCTGTTCCTGCACTGCACTTTTTCTACATGTTTGTGGAATTATGTGGCATCAATTTTTCACTGCTACCTTGATTGATTTTCTCTTGAATCAGTGCTGAGCTCGCCCTTGAGAATTGAGTTCAGTGATCAACTGCATTCTTTGTTTACTGCTGATATCACTTCAGTTTTTTCCTACATATGGAAAGCTCGGAATTCCGTTGTCTTTAACAATGGAAATCCATCATTCCAGGATGGTGTTCTGCATATACACCGAAGTATTGCAGTTGCTTCCAGGATCCAAACTGGGTCTATGCATAATAACATTTCTGACTTTGTCATTGTGACAACCGGGCCCCGGTGGCAGCACAACCACCCTGCCTTAACATGGTCGTCGGGTCCTGGCCCACCACGTACCACCAGTTGCCCCGCAGACATGTGGGGCCCACCCCAGGGTCCACCCACCTGCCCGAACGGGTCATCTGACTAATGATAGGCCCCACAGGCCAACACATGTCCTTTCCAGTGTGCTTTGTCCTCCCTCACACACATCCTGAGAAACTTCCCAGAGGTTCACCCATCCTGATCACTACTCCAAGCCAAGCACGCTTAACTGTGGAGTTCTAATCAGACAGGGTCCCGAAAAGGAATGTGCACCTTGTTGACATGAGTCATATCATTTATTTATTTAACCCTTTATCATTCTGGGGTGTTACAATCACCCCCCCTTTAGAGCACAACGCCCTCGTTGTGGGCCCTACATATCAACCCAGGCAGTGCACCGCGCACTTAAGGCTGGGTTCCTCCTCTGATACCAAATGTGACAACCGGGCCCCAGTGACAGCACAACCACCCCGCCTTAACATGGCCGTCGGGTCCTGGCCCACCAGGTACCCCCAGTTGCCCCCACAGACACGTGGGGCCCACCCCAGGGTCCACCCACGTGCCCGAACGGGTCATCTGACTAATGATAGGCCCCACAGGCCAACACATGTCCTTTCTAGTGTGCTTTTTCCTCACTCACACACACCCTGAGAAACGTCCCAGAGGGTCACCCATCCTGATCACTACTCCAAGCCAAGCACGCTTAACTGTGGAGTTCTAATCAGACAGGCTCCCGAAAAGGAAGGTGCACCTTGTTGACATGAGTCATATCATTTAGTTATTTAACCCTTTATCATTCTGGGGTGTTACAGTCATCTTGATATCCCTTGGTGTTAGTGGCAGGGAACGAAAGCCTAGAATGGTCAAATATATTAGGTGGAATCCACCAATTCCAGAGTGGCTGAAAGTGAATGTTGATGGGGCAGCTGATGGTGCACCGGGTCCTGCTGGATGTGGTGGAGTGTTCAGAACTCGTCGAGGCTTTGTGAAAGGTTGTTTTTTCCATTATATTGGTTATACGCATGCTATTGAAGCTGAGCTATGGGAGATTATCAAAGCTATCAGGTATGCAGTTCTTTATGGTTGGCATAGACTATGGTTGGAGTCGGATTCTTCTCTTGCTGTGCAGATATAGAAGGATATGTCTCGAAATGTTCCTTGGAGGATGATGCCTGGCTGGATCTCCTGTCTGAGGCTTGCTGATAGCTTACGCCTTGATGTATCTCATGCATATCGTGAAGCCAACCAGGTTGCAGATGCTCTTTCTAAAACGGCCATTGTGGAGGTCAGTTCCAGCTGGTCATTTGTATTGCCTTTCTATTGTGAAGATTTGAGTAGCAATGATAAGAATGGGGTTCTGTACTCATGGTTTTGCAAAGCGTCTTGTTCCTGAGCTGTTTTTTACTGTTTACTTATTTTTTATTAATTTTAATGGGAGCAGGTTTCTGCCTGTTTCCTGATCCTTTTGGCTAAAGGAACACAAAATGTTGAAAAAATATTCATTCGATTAAGATTATTTATCACATTTACTTAAATTATAAATTCTTTTTATAAATTACTCCCAGTTAATTTTAACATGAATAATATGAATTTATTTATTTATCAGTGATTGATAACCTGTACAACAGTCGGACCCCATGGTGGGGCCCACTATTTCAGATTTCCTAATCCAATAGATTGTGGTGGATTCAGGATTATGATACTATGTATGACCGTATATGTAGTAGTATCTAGGGTAGTGAATACAATCATCAAACCAAGAACAAAGTCAAGTAACCTATCAATTCTCATAAGAAGATAAGGATAGTCATTTCAATAACACCAAAACTATGAATTCGTATTGCGTACTATAATATTCTCTTCATTAAATATCTCATAAAGTAGGATACACACATGTATCATCGCCTATTTTTTGATTTATTAATTTTTAATACATACTTCTAGATTAAACATTTGAATACATTGGACAAATAATTATGAAGGTCGTACATTCATCATCATCCAAACTTGAGATATATTACATCCTTAAATTGGAAGTGAGGAATTATTTTTAATCATTCAACCAATTCCATACCACCACTGACACACCAAACATAAGAAACCACACCATGATTTCATTATCATGGTTTTTTCCCTACATCAAAGTAAGTGATCAAATGGAACACAATAGTGGTTTTCTATGTTCATGATACTGATACAAATTTTTGTAGATAAGAACAACCAAAGACACCCAAAACATGTAGTGTTTTCATTGGAATGACTATCCGCGTGATCTAACATCGAACCATCACCACGTTCAACCGTCATGTGAAGAAGCTCTCGAATCTTATGATACAATATAAAATTATAGTAACAAATCTAGTCTTTCAAGTAATTAAGGTGTATTTGGACCATAGAACCCATGTTTAAGATTAAATTCATTATATCTTAATGTTCTCAATATATAATAATATATAAAATAACCTTTTGATACTATAATTAATACATTCACATTACCATTAAATAGTGTATGGAGATATATCTACACTCTAATTATAAGTATATATTATTTATATCTAACAGTACACAAGATATGGTAATTAAATTTACAGTTCATGTTGAGTTTAGGGAAGCCATTATTACAAAAAAATTATTGTTGAAGAAAAATAAAAAGTTATGTAGAGGGTAATAAATTCCTTCCTAATGTAACACTGATAGTTCAATTTCTCATAATTGGAAAATTTTGGAATTATCTATGACAATCATTTAACCTAGGGGTTTACACATACAATAAGAAAGGACTTATACTCTTCGGATCTTTGAAGTGAAGTGTATTGAAGTGTTCTGGTTTGGGTATTCAAGAACTATAGGATTGATATTTTGGATAATGGAATCAGGAATAATATAATCATTATTTGAAAATAGTTTCCATTAAGGAGATCAAAAAAAATGTTTAATGGGTGTGATAACAAAGAAATGGGATTTAGTGATAATATGAAAACACATCGTTGGTATAAAGAGATGATTGAAATTGATCAGAAAATATTTTTTACCTTGAAAAATATTTGTTGATGACTAAATTAATTAGGTTATCATTGATGATTATTGTTACATTTTTTATTTATGGAATATATTCGTTATTTTATGATCATATTTGTGGAAAATGGAATGTTAATTTTAGAAATAATATATGTTTTCATTTGATGATAACATAATATTCATAGATGTTATCATGGGTTTATGGGTGATCATTTGTTCAAAAGAACAAACACCTCTTTTTGATGTTTTTAGTGATGGTATTTTTATGAAATTTTAAACTTTTATTGGGTTTCATGAAGAATGAATTATTATGGTTTAAATACCCCTTGTGTTAGTATATGATTTAATGTTATGTTAATTATGGTCTATTTGATAATTTCATGTTGATGATGTTGGTGTCTATAAATCATTTCAGTGAAGTGGAAATTTTTTATATGATGTTTATAATCCTTAAAGGATTAGATTTTAAGTTAGTATCTAAATTTTATTCATTATATTACATGATTATATAGTGATTAATCATGGAGATTGTAGATATTTTGGGACATGTTCTATTATGTTGATTTATATGTATCCTTTTGGTTTATCATGTGATATTACATAGAAAATTTAATTTACAATAATAAAATAAATTTTTTGGTTATGTAGGTTGAATGTTAGGACATCACCATTGAGTTTAAATCATTCCTTAATGTTGAGTTTATTAAGGTTATTTAGTATTTACAATTATTTATGGAAAATCTTAGTGGAACCACTTGTATTATTTTGATAATTTTGGAAATAAATGTAACAATATAGATAATGATACAATAAAATATTATCATATTTACAAATATGAATTTTATTTTTATATTAGTCTTAAAAATATTATGTATTTTATATATAAAAAAGTAATTATTTAAAAGAAATAATATTATTATATGGTTTTATTGACAACCTTAATTTATGATTTTTTAATATATATTAAAAAAAATCAGTTTTAGTATCGAAATTTACATTGGGTTAAATTTATTATTATTTTGGAAAATATTGATTTTTTTAGTGAATAGTGGAAAATAATGATTAATAAAAATATTATTAATAATTTGTTTAATTTAAAAGTATAAATATATTATGAATATGTTTTGAAGAAAAATTCCAATTATTTAACTATATATATTGCATTTTATTAATTTTCAATCATCATTATATTAGTATTTATTATAAGGTTGTTTTCTGGGTTAAAACATTGGGTTTTCTGAAAACTATTTTAAAATTAATAATGTTTATTCTTTGTAATTAATTAAAATAATACTTAATGGGGAATATTTTATATATAATTTCTAAATTTTATGTAACTAAATAATATATTATTTTCATATAATCATAATAATTATTCATATTGTTAATGTAAAGTCATCTTTTTTGAAAAAATACTCTTCTTAAATTATTGTTGTCTTACCGTGATGGCTGGATTAATATAATATTTAAATTTTCAGCCTTCATTATTTAAATTTTTAAAATGGATTTGTTATTTTTAATCTACATGATATATATTGACTTATACGACCAACTACTTTTCTTACCATCATGATTAGGGAACACAGTTAAAATTAAACACCTCAATTAATGTGAAAACCACTTTAGAAAAGGGTGAAACCCCAACTTAAGGGAAATATTATATCAAATATTTTCAAATCACATTTTATTGGAATAATAATAACTTAAAGTTTATATAATCAATTATATACTATTATGAGGGACTGTATGCGCGAAAATACACGGGCGGATGTCACTCTTTTAAAAAATTACAACTCTACCACTCTCCCATATATAAAAGACCGCATAATCTCCTCCTCATCTCACACATTAAAAAAATGGATAATCCATTACCTACCCAAATAACATATAAAATTACCTCAATCCATCCAAGAATCATTAATTTTGGAATAAACCATACAAAGGAAGGCTTTAATTAGTGCTAAAAGGGTATACCCGAAGAAGAGGTGATGTTAATCATTAAGCGTTCTTTGATTTATTTATTTTTACACCCTCTAAAATTATTCTAATAATGTGATGAAATAATAGAAATTGTTTATTACATATAATGAGATGTTTTTAGGATCATTTTTCTATCTAATACCATATAAAAATATATGTAATGGGTTTAGATATAATCATTTGTGTGTATAGAAATATACTGTCTCACAAAACTATATCATTTATTTTCCATTTCAACCTCTCATGGTTCGGTACAGTAATGGATATAAATTTTTTATATTATATTTATGAAATAATTATAAATCTACAGACATAATACCATATATACACTTTTATATTCCAATACGTAACTGATATGATAAATTCACTCATCTGCATGATGTATTACCCCCTCACAAAGGGATGTGATTTGTTTTCCAATATCTTGTTACATGTAAGGTTGTAAGGGAATTGATAATAAATATATATTATAAAAATCACATATTTATAAATTTAATGGTATGTTTATCACTCACTAATGAAAATACATCATTTAATTTCATATCATTTTAGTCACCAAAAAAATTATATCATCGTTCGTAGACAAGTGTACTACCACCCCTCAAATAAATGGGGTTATTTTGTTTAGAACCAAATCATAGGGATTATAAATACATGATTATGAAATTAATTAATATAGAATTATTAATATTTTTATCATAATTTAAAGATAAAACATTTCATACCTTTTTTTGATAATGGCCATTCAAAATGGAAATGTTTCTCGTGTGTACGTATGAGCTACCGTCTCCATGATCGTAAAATTACATCATTTTTTCATAAAAACATTTCATTATTATTTTTAAAATAATTATTAATGTATTAATATGATAATTATTTCATGATTGTTATTCTGAATTATTTTAAAATATGTTCTCTTTGACCATAGGTGACCAATAAATTTTGTGTCTCACATATAAGTTTAATATGGTGATTACATCCGACCTAAATATTATTGATTAAGTAATTGTACATAACATAATAATATGTGAATAATTTTAATAAAAACATGAAAAATTTTATAAAAAAAATAAATAATTTACATAATTTTATTATTCTGGATGATAAAGACGCACATGGAATGTCCATCTCAAGGCATGGGACCTAATCTTAATATTCTTTTATTGAGGGATATATTTATGTCATAAACCAAAATTATTTAAGGACATGTAAATATATCCCATTTGATATGTTATATCATGAATTTTTATATTATAATGCTATATATATTTAATTAATTTAATAATTTAATATGGATTATAAGTAAAATATTTATAATGTGATGACAAAATTTCCTTTAAAAACATTCTCATTAAATGTTTTCCCCCACTCTTCCTTTTTCCAGGCCCATATTTTAAAAATTATATTATTAAAAATTTTATATAGAAATTAAAGATTTATAAATTATATTTGATTTATATTTTTGTATATTAAAATGGTTTTCAAAATGTAATATTTCATATGTGTTTTATAAAGAACATCTTGAGATTTGGAAAAAGGAATATTCTATTCTTAATGTACACAAAAACAATGACATGTCCACCTCTATGACCATTATTTTATTTATAGTTTACATTGATAGATTTTATTTTTTATTAAAAAAAACCATTTTATTATTGTTATTTATTTTTGTAATGAAAATGAGTTTTCAAAAGAGAAAGGGTACTTTTTTGTTGAAAATGTGGTTTTAAAAGATAATAGGGATTTTTATATCAAGAAGTTATTTTTTTATTATAAAAGTATTTTTGAAATTTTAAATCCTTAAAATGTTTAATTCATGTTATGGAACTTGAGAATTATACATAAGAAACGGATGTGCCCAGATAGTATCGGGTGAGCCTGTTGTATCTTATATGATAGGGAAACCCATATTGCGTTGGGGGAGCCTTCTACATCTTACACAAAGGGGGAGAGTATATAATGATGGGTGACCTCATAATATGAGTTTTTATGTTTTTATAGGACATATAGTTTTCATTATTATTTTATCATGTACTAATATAATGGTCCTCATCCCACTTTTAGAAATGTTTTCACCTTTTTTATGGATGGTTTAGGAAAAAGAATAATTCATGTTAAACATCATGAAATGAACTCATGAATTATTTTATAATATTTATATTATATAAAAAATATTTACTAATAAAATGTTTACACATTATACATTAGATATTTTATATATTATTATGGGATTAATTCTATAAAACACTGATCCTAACAATATTCAATAATATAAGGTAATGAATTCGTGACTTAAAACTCATGATTATGTAATTTTTAACATCAATTCCTTATATTAAATGAATTATTTCAAGTTTTATTATTTTTGGGCCTTATATTTCTTTTCTACTAATGACTACTATATACAGTTAATACATATAGAAATGAATAATATATTTTTAAGATTTTTTAATCCATTATAAGTCGATTTTAGTGCTTCATGCATAAAAAAACTTTCAACCTATTTATTCTTTGTTTGGGGAAAGAGATGAGATTGTGTTGTAGATTAGTTAAACAATGGAATTTTACATATTATTTTTTTATATTTACTTGTACTATTATTCTATAAGTTAAAATAATTTCTAAACTCTATGAAAAAGATATTAATATAAAAAATTATCTAATATCCATTATTTATGTTATATTAATGGTGTTTCAATCCCTCACTGTATAACGGTTTTTTGGTTGTAAAAATTCTTCTTACTTGGTTCTATATCACTCTACATTCATCCTTGGGAATTCGTTTTCTCCTCCATTTCCATATTTTCAATTCCCTCTAATGTTATCATATTTTAGATCATAGTTATATGAAACTCTATATAGCCTCCATGTTTTATCTCCCCACTTTTGGAGTGGATATTTTATTAACATGCTTTACTATATGGGGATTCAGAAAAATAATTTTTATATTTAAAACCATTTATTACTGAACCCAATTTCAAATTGTATGGAAAAAATTTATTAAATGGTAGATATCGTGACACCCCTATATTTTACAATAACACTATGTTCAATAGCATAGAAGATACACAACACCAATTCTAAATAAACTATAAAATAATCTAAAATAAATATGAATTTTTAACCTATTAATAAAATTGGTGGGTATGAATATGATTAAATTAATTATAATAAATAAATATATATATATTAATTATCTGAATTTTGTTAAATTTTATGTTAATTATTATAAAATGAATGCATTTTTTAGTAAAACCATTTTATTATTCAAAAAATTATTTTTTCTGAAATCATTTTTATTTAATTTTTAAAGAAATTATTAAATCCAATTTATGGAAAATTATGAAATTTTATTTCATAAATTTCTATATTTTTTATTCATAAAATAAAAATATATTTATTATAAATTTTTTACTATTTTTTAAATGATTTGATGTCTTATTTAATATTGAAAAATGTTCATTCTTATTTCACATTTTACTATCATTTAATCAAATTAAAAGGTTAAATTTAGATATAAAATGATATAAATGTAACATTTATTCAATTATATTATTAATAATCAAACTATGTTAGTTATAATCAAATATATTTATGACTTTCGTATAAAAATATTTTATAAATAAAAAAGTTTCTATCTAAAAAAATAGTTTTGGGTCCATAATTTATTATCTATGATAATAAATAAAATTCATCACCATTTTTGAATAATTTTTATCAAATTATTATATTATGTCTTCATTAAAAAAATCTAACATTCCTCAAATATTTTTTTGACATGGGAAAAGAATAAAAAAAACTTTGATACTTAAAAATATATTTCCGAGAAAGAAGTTTTTATCACAGTATTTTAATTATTCTAATCTAATTTCTACTGATTTAAAATTTGATTATTATAAAAGCAATTAATTATTTGGAATCATGAGTTTCATATTTTTAAAATAGTTTTCTTTTAATTTTATTCATTATTAATAGTAATAGTAGTAAAATACATCACCAAGGGAAAGCGTAAATCTATTTAATCTTTGTTAAAATAAGTGATAAAGCCATACTATTTCATCCTAATTGTTATTTAATGCAGTTAATTTTACCATTATCATCATACTCTATAAATTTATTTATTTAATGAAAACATTTTGAAGAAAATAAACTATGTTACATTTAATGAAAATGAGGCTACAAAATTCATATCTCTTAGTTTTAAATACCCTTTTTTGTTCACCTAGAGATAAAAACTTGTTATGGACAAAAACGATTATTTCTTTTGAGAATAATGAAATTAAATTAATTTTACAATTTTATTTCTTATTTTTATTATTAATATAATTATTTTAAATGTTTATGACATGTAGATGAAATATTTATTCAATTAAAAGAAAAATAATATCCTTAATTTAAAAAATACAAAAAGTATTATAATTTTAATAGGCTGTAGTATTGGAAAATTTTTATAGATATACATAAAATATAATTTTTTTTCAAAAATATTACATTTTTATTCCTACTTTTAAATTATGAGTTTTAATTAAAATTAAAATAATATACTATAAATTTACCGTAACATTATTTTATCAAAATATTATTTTATGAAATTATTTAAAAAACATAAAAATATTTAAAGCATACACTATAGATAATATATCGTATATAATTTAATATATTATATTGTTTTGATCAAGTATTCAACTGAAAATTAAAATTATATCCTTTTATGTTTGAAAATGTGGTTATCACATTTATGGTTAACATTAGTTCACTAAGGTGTGACACCAAACTATAATGCTTAAAACACAACATATACATGTAAAACGTTTATTAGTTGATGTTATTTGATTCAAAACATATATTTTCTTTTAATCCCTCTCTTTTTTAGAAATATTTTATATAAAATTACATTGTTTTATTTTATTCTTTAGTGAAATTACATAAGTACACCTCACCTCAGTTATAAAAAGGAACCTCTTATCCGCACTTATTCACACATTTTTAACCATATATAGACAAATACATATATATATATATATCAACCAATATTAAAATACTTCTAAAAATTCTTACACATATTATAGTAGTTTTTTGATTTCTAGTAGACCATCTTATGTATCATTTAGAAGAGATATAAATGAGTTCATCAAGGAAGAGGTAATCTCATTAACTGATCACTTTCTTTTCCAACTTCTTATTTACCTCATATAAATAGATGTAAATTATCATACAATAATAACTTCAATATTGTAAATACACATAAATATTGTTATTGTTATGAAATTCCCAATATTCTCCCTCCTTCCCTTCAAATGGGATGTTAATTTTTCTCTTATGGGTACATACGTCTTACCGATTCAAATTTTAGATACACTTCATTTTCCAGAACTATATATTTTTGATGGTGATTATGATGTGTTTAATAGTTATATAACAGACTTATAATTTAATTATAATAATGAATTTATAATATCACAACAACCATCTAACATACCAATCTGTTGGAAAATGATTACATCACTTAAATAATCGTGTGGACAACAACATCCGTGAAGCGATGTGATTATTTTCGTATTTTCATTTTACATGGATAGTAATAAGGATATATTTAACTAATTTATATGATATTTATGATATTATTATTTATAATATAAATTTGAATTATTATTTATGATTATTTCATTCCAATCGTTGAAAAGTGAAAACAACATTCATGTGTACGTATAGCCTACATTCTCTATGAACGATGTAATTATTTTTTTAAATATCTAATTTTTATTGATGTAGGATATGAATTTAGATATAGATATTCAATTACAAGTTGTGGGGTGAATTTTAAAGTTAAAACGTTTCATTTTTAACATAAAGAAAACTATTTTATTCACTTAAACCATCTTTTGTATCATTAAGGGGAAACACATTAGGTTTAGTGTATATGTGAAATGAAATATGTACTTATGTTTAATTAATCGAGACTATAGATTAAAGAATATATATAATATTAAACTAAAGTTATAATAAAATTAATTTATATGAAACACATTCTTATTATTACAAATTTTAGTATAAATTTAATCTACATATAAATGATTACAATTATTTTATGCAAAAGTGTATAGTATCCAAAACACCATGGATAAAGATCCCTTGATTTATACATCAATGAATGTCTATCCTACCCACACCAGGGTAATAACTAAATATGAAGATCATTGTCTTTATTTCTTTCCTATCAATCCCTCGATATGTAAGGTGATTGGTGCATCTTTCTTCCTTTAATGTTGAAGCAATAAATTAAGAAGATATTTGACCCCATTAACTTCCATCTTCATGGAATAACACAATTGTATTAAAAAAATATCAGAATCCCACAATGAAAATAAAATATTATTAAATATTTAGGTATGTGGAACAGGATATTCACAAATAAAACTCTTTAAGGATTTCACACAAAGTAAATTACTAAGAACTATCATAGTGTATCAATTTTCCCAAAAGTTAACAGATTCTAACATGTTGAATTGATTGAGTATTTATAGGTGAGATCTCCAATGGTTATATCTTCCTCCAACAGTCATATTTTTCTTAAAATTTTGAATGGACCAATAAAGTTGTCACTTAAATTAGATATATAATAACTAATTAGATGAAGTTATTTAACAAAAAAAAATATCAGGATAAACATTAAGTAAATATGAACTTGATTAAACAAATCATTATAATAAGGAAAAATAGTAATTCTATAAAAGATATAAAAACATTACATTAAGAAAATCTAGTAACATTAAAAAATTTATAAAAACAGATTCAAAAATCTAGATTATGCAGGTATGATAAACATAAATTGGATTTGGTTTTATGGATGATTGAAAATTTAAGGATGTGAATTAGATTCCTAAAAAATATATAATTTGAAACACAAAGCTGAGAGAATCATAATCATTATTATAAACGATTCATAATTGAGAAAGATGATTTAGATTTTATTTTATGTGTGATCCGGAATTGAGAAACTAGAAAAAAGAATTGATATATTAAAAGAGTTAGATTCATTAATCTAAATAATCCTGAATTAGAAACATAAAATTGGAATCAAAATTTTGAGAAAATTGGAATTTAGAAATAAATGCAATTCTTGTTTCATTGAGGATCTAACTTGTTCTTTTTTCTTAATGAAAATAATGTTATAATTACCTATAAAATGGTTAATACATATATATATATATATATATATATATTTTATTATATGTATAAATATTTATAAAAAAAGGTTTTTATCATTTATAAAACAAAATATAATGTGAAAAAGTTATAAGGAAACTCATTACTCAACATTAACCCCTTTTTATGAAAGCACAATCAATCAATTTTAAAAAAACAATATTAAAACTGAAAGAGTTCTTATCTAAAAATAAAACAAGAACATATCTCCCCATCATTTTGGGATATAAGATGAATATGACTAATGCCACCATAGGTTATGAAATTCCCTTAAGGATCGTATTATTATTTTATATATTTTTCATGAATTATTATGAAAATATATCCCCATTACTTTAAATATGAATTCATTAAACATTCTCATCCTTACATTTTCCTCCTATAACTGATATTATTTTTTTGAACATTATTCTCCATCTTTGTTATATTTATAATCGAATGGAAAATATTATACCATATGTGAAATATTTGGAAAAAATTTATACAAAATAAAGAAGATACATGTTTCATATCATAAAAATTTTTCAACAAAAGATCAGAAATACAATTAAAACAAATATTTCATCAGAATTAATGGCATGATCAAGGCCTTCAACTTTTTGAGCCCCGTGTGATCATCTTGATATTTTTATAAAAGAACATAATGATATTGAATACTCTTATAAAATTTCTAAATCATATCTAGCGGACTCTAAATTATTTCTTCCTGAGAGTTAAGATTATAATCGACCTCATCCTTGTAAGATTAAATTCTTTTAACTTCTTCAACAAGATAATTATGTTTTTATATAATTCAGTATCTTATTAATTTTGAATAGGATTTTATTTCATTAAAAATTATGAGATGTTATTTGAATGTTTTTTATTTTATCTTCAATTTCTTTGAAGGCACCTATTACTATTTAAAAAATATCATCGATAACGTTGATAAAATTGTTGATATAATTTTACCACAATATTATATATCTAAAATAATTCCAATGAGAATTATAATTTGGCACAAAAGAATTAATATCACCTACATGTTTATTGATATTTTTAATTAAATATATTGGTGATTCTGTATTCTGATTTATGGAAGTTTGAATAAGATGATATATTGACATAGTTTCTCAGAAATAATGAATGGTGTTGACCAGAATAGTTAATGATTGAACAAAAAAATCTTCACAAATAGATGATAAATACCTTTCTGATTTCGATGCATATTTCATAGATGATTCAACATCTACTTTCATGCCTTTTCATTCATAGATTCACTTTTTCATGAAATTTTCATTCCTTTCTGATCATCAGCAACATGAATGATTTTATCATCATCATATTCACCATAATATTTTTTAATTTCATTATTTACAACATAAAAAATATATTCATCATCAGCTTTATCATCGTATGTTATTTTTTTTAACATCACATTCATCATAATTGTCATTCTAAGATTGGGATTTTTGGTCTGATTTTCATTTTGTAGGATGTTTTTTGGAGATTCTTGATATTTCTTAAAGATAAACTATCTGATATGCTCATCATCTATGTTTCGCTGATTTTTTGATTTGCATCATCACTTTCATTCGATTAATTTTTAAATTTTTCTTCTTCTTCTTGCGGCTATTCTTGAATAATCATAAATAAACTTGGAACAACTTCTTTTCCTCTAACTGATTATACATCCCCTTTTGAAACTGGTTGATATGGTTTAGGATATTAATTTCCCTATTGAAACATTTCCAAAATTTCAATTTGTTCATGTATCAATCAGTACCCTTAAATAGGGCTTAAAAAATATCAACTTTAGTTTAATTCTTCTTAAGCTTCCTCTCCTTTACATCATTCTCAATTTCATCAGCTTCTCTGAATTTCATTAATTTAGCTTCTAATGGATCTTACACAAACTATACATCTCTTTTATTCATTATATATTTTCCTTTTCACCAATTTTCTAAATCATTTACTAGGAATGATTTTTAATTATATGACATTGGAGGTTACAATTCATGAGATTATTTCTCTAGTTCCAAGGCTTGTGAAATTTTTTTCTTTGGATCACCTGACTATTTCATTGAGATTTATCTAGAATTATTAGAATTACCATAAAATTAATAAAAACCTTTTTCTTACCATTCTAAGAATATTTCATTCTTTGATGTTTTTCATCGCTTAAAAAAAGAATAATTTATTTTTTATTATATGATTTAAATTCAACATTATAGAAAATAAAATATCTTAGGGTAGTTTTGGACATTCTTTATGGATACATCAAGATATGATATTTGATCATGTCATCCTTTATATTACTAATAGTAAAAATAATGTATTCGATGTGGTTAGTCTTCCTTATATAAACCAAGAAATTCATCATGAAGATATATGTTATTTTAAGGGTGTATTTATTTCCATTTCATGGTATTAAATAACCTTTTATCAATATTTACACAATCCTGATGCTTGATGAAATTTTGTAATCATTGGTCTTATCTACTCCCATAATACATAGCAAGAAATTTCCTAAACTATATAAATGTTTCCTTCCGAATCTGGATGATTATGAAAGGAATAGTAAGCATCAATTTAATTTGGTATCTCTTGGATAGGTGTAGCTTTATTATAAGATAAATAGTATGTTTTCCCATATTTCATAAATGGAAACTTATTATTTCAACCTTCATTGAAAAACTTAAATAAATTATTGAATTCAATTACCAAGTCTGCATATACATGATCTTTTTCTCCCTTCTATCTTGTAATGAAATTTTTATCCCATCCTTGAAGTTTATACTCATTTTTATACAAGTATGATACTTAAGAATGAAACAATGATCAAATAAAATTTATTTTAGGATTGGACAATCTTTATGTTCCTTATTCGTTGAAGTTGAAGTCGGATATTTTTTTTGTAAATGACATTCAATGCATATGACAGTGATCTGAAAAGTAGAATAACATCATTGATGCGTGGAAGAAACTCGAGAAAAAAACTATGGAATTAATTTTGGGACATGGGGGACCCCATATTTATATAGGCATTAATATAAGGGTTAAACATCCAAGATAGATGAAATAGTTGGCATTTATCTGATCTGATACAACCATTATGATTAAGCTGATGAATGATTATATATTTTGATCATTTGAGGCTTTATGGAAATAAACCAGATTTAAGGAAAGATGAATCCATCGTTGTTTTTCATTATGACATTTTTAAATACTAATAGAAAAATGAAAATAAGAGGTAAAAAGTAATAATATGATCATTTCAAAGATCTCAAATGATTTTTTGTATTTTATAAGATTATTATTAGATATATTATATTCTGAAAAGTTTTATTGGATTTCTGAAACATTTTAATGTTCTGAAAAAATATTTTTAGGATCTTAAAACATTAGTTAGTTTCCAAAAACATTTTATCGGTTACAAAAAAAAATTTATTTACATTTTGAAATCATTTTGAGGCATTATTTTTTTAAAAAACCATGTGTACTCCCCCTTTTAAAAATTTTATCTTAATGTTAAGATATAGTTTGAACAAAAAAGTTGAAATGAATGATTAATTTACATTTATCATTCCTATCAATAGTTTAATATAATCTAATCTATCATAAGGTTATGACTTTCTAAAAATATTACCAAGTTTTTCTTGTGTTCTGATGAATTATGAAATATTGTCTCCTTTTGTTATGTGATCCCAAAAAGTGATTCATAATATCTATTTGATTAGCACAAGATTGATTTGAATAGTGTTTTATTAAGGATATGACACAATTTTTATCACCTAATATCTGTATTTTAGTAATACTCAATACATAATCATTGAGGGTGTATTATGTTCACAACACATGTGCACAGCAAATTCCAGCAAAAACATATTTAGCTTCCGCAGTGCAATGTGCTATAATGTTTAATTATCTTCATGACCAAGAAACCAACAAATATCTTATGTAATGAAATATTCTTGACACACTATTTCATTCCATTTTATAACCACCAAATCCAGCATCTAAAAATATCTTTAATATAAATTTATTTCCACAACAATGGAATTGTCTCAAACCCATAGGTACCTTTCAATCCCAAATATTATTTTCAATTATTTTAAATGGGATTAATTTGAAATAGATATATATTTTTACATAATTGTATTGAAAAAATTATTTCTATACGACCATCTATTATGTATATTAAACTTTCTATCATACCTCTAAACGATGTTTGATCCACTGGTTTCCCAACTTTATCAAAATCAAGGGTATCTGAAGTACCAGAGTACCAATACTTTTAGTGTTGTCAAATCCAAACTTTTTATAAAGATATTTAATATACTTATGTTGAGATATATAGGTTCCTTTTATTTTTTTATTTGAATACAATAGAAAAATGATAATTCACCCATCATACTCATTTAAAACATATATTTCATAAAATTTTAATGTGAATCCATTAAGGATTTCTGAGTTAATTCGAATATGATATCATGAACATAAATTTAGAACAACTAAAACTTATTTTATTTCATTATTTATAAATGGTTTGGATCAGTTTTTCTCTTAAAATAATTCTTTTGTTACAAAATTCTTATAAGTCTATAATACTAGTTTCTAAGGGTTTCTTAATACCATATAAATCATTACTTGGTTTAAAAACTTGTTTAGGATGTTATGTGTCTTCAAAGAAAGCCAAATATTCAACATAAAATTTATATGGATAATATATGTTATTTAAATCACACTTCACATCCATTTGAATGATTTTGAAGTTATTGAATGTTGTAAAGGCTTAGCCAATTCGAATTGATTCATTTCTAGCTGCCAGAGATTTGGATTATTCATAGTCTAGTACATCTTGTTGATTATATCCATTAAAAACAAATATTACTTTATTTTATACTATATTTCCATTTTCATCTCATGTATATCTGAAGACCCACTTTATACCAATTACAGAGGGTTATCTAGATCGTATAACCAATATCCAAACAATTTTCCTTTCAATTTAATTTAGTTCATTTTGATAGCCTTAATCCAATCATCATCACCCAATTCCTCATCAGTAAATCTCAGCTCTAATTGGGAAAGATATTATAGATGATCATCTACTTTTCATAAAGAACATATAGTACTTTTGAGTTGATTCACATCACAAAAAATATTATCACTTGGATGATTTCATAAAAACAACTGTCAATGAATTTTTAAAACTAATTCATAAACATAGGACAGAATGTCTTCTAGGGTGAATAATTCATGATTTTTTTAGTACTCTTCTTATTAGAATAATTTTCCATCAATGGATGATAATATTTTTTTGAAAATAAAACCTTTGATGTAGGTTGGGGATGTTTAAAAACACAAGGATTCATTTCATATAATTAATCATGTATTTTCTCCACAATAAAAAAAATATTTTTTTATTAAATAATCTATATTCCATTGAGGTAGTGGAATAGCATACAAATATTCCATCATCAGATTTAGGTTTGAATTTTTGTATGTTATATTTTTTATTCACAGATAATATTTTTCATCTGAATACACTAAAGTAGGATCCTTAAGGTTTTCCACATATCCATAACTCATAATGTGCTTTATTAATAAATTTTCAAATTAAAACTTGATTTATAGTCTAATAAGAAATGCCCACAACATCAGACCAAAAATATTTTGCAGTTGAGTATTCACTCAAAATGGTTCTTAAAATTTTATGATGAATTCTATATCTTCTTTTAGGAACACCATTTTGCTGAGGAGTTCTAGGATCTAAGAGGTTATGAGTTATACCATTTCTTAATAATTTTTTTTCAAAATATAAATTTTTAAATTCTCTTCCATTATCACCATTAATATATACCATTCTATGGTTATTCTTATTTATTGCATTGATAAAAATTATTTTAATGTTGTAAAGTCTTCATATTATTTACTAGAAAACATATGCGTGTAAATATATTTTAATCATCAACTAGAAGAAATTCATAGTATTTTTCTCCAATACCTCTAGATTGGGTTGGAAAAATCAATTCTATGTGTACTACATGTAATGAATAATATTTTGAGACTTTAATAATAGACCTAAATATTGACTTATGTATCTTTATATATTGTTAAGGATCGCACACTTTTAATGAATCAAATATATGATCCTGTAGATCCTTAAAATATCCTTCAATTGATATTTTTATAATGTTCTTTTGGTTATCGTGTCCTGAACGTATATTCTGTAACTATGATTGGTCTTCCATTGTAGTAAGGAAAGGTATGTCTTGAATCCAATGGTATTCTATGTTATGTGTTTAAACATTCTTCTATAGATGGGAATAATGAAAGAATTCATCGTTATAATTGAGTAATAAAAATTTATAACTCATAAACTTCAAAATGTAACCTTCATCACATACTTGACTTATTATTACAGGGTTTTTCTTACTACCATTAATAAATATAACATTTAAAATTAAGTATTTTCAAGATGAATGGTATTACTTATACCAATAATCTCTCCTTGATCATTATATTTGAAGCTGACTCTTCTACCTTATATCGTAATTATATTTCCAAATATGTTTATTTACTAGTCATGTTATGGGAACATCCACTATCTATATACCATGTGTTGTTGTTGGTACATCCTTTGTTTTACTAAAAATAAAATTGTTAGTTTGTCTTAATTCAATCATTCATGGATCAAGAAATGATAGAAATTAAAATATTAGGAAACCAAATTTTTATTGAAAAGTGAAATTTTTATAAACATAATGATATAATATTTTTAAATAACAAATTTTCTCCCAATGTACACCAATTTGACACTTAGTGATAAAAGGGGCACTCTTAGGAACAAAATATTTATCACGAAAAACATCATTTGAGTTAGTATAACCCATTCCAAAACTATTATGAAGTGGAAAATGTTTTGAATAAATGTTATCAAAACATTCTTTTATATAATTAATGTTTTTCAAAAGTTTATTTGATGAAAATATTTCATATTTTGTCTAATGACTAAATTATTATCCTCATTTTCATTAGACTCATGATTGAATTTTTCATCTAAAATATTTTTCATAGAAATAAAATTTACAAAATCCTTATAATGTTAATCCCTGTAAGAATTGACTTCCTCAAGGATTGTTTAAATAAAAATAATTGGAATACATTTCATCAGGTCCATTCCATATACCTGATACTTATTTTATTAAAACAATGATTCTGGAATTTTCCTAATGATTTTTTTATCTTAGTATTTTAATATTCAGGAAACATAGAAAACCTAGATTCTTCATAGAAATATGGTAAATAATTATCTTCTGATGAGGAATATTATTCATCGGAATATTCATAATTTTACTTATCATGATAATTAACCCACAAAGATCAGATTTTTAATGATTCATTAGTGTGTCTCGTTTCCATGAAACAATGGTTTTCAATCAGTATTCTAGCTACAAGACTAAAAAAATTTTGTCTAGAATATTCATTATTGAATGATTCATCATATGAGTCTCCCCCACATTCACATAGAGAATAATTTACCATCAACCCATTATTTCTATTTGGCTTATAATATATTTTCAGATACCTTCCAGAATATCTATATTTTATGTATTTACATATTCATCTTAGGACAATCATGTCTAATATATCCAAAATTCATGCATTCACAAATTATGTCATCAGAATATTTCATATCTTTCTTATCCTCCTTCTTATATCTATATTAGAAATCCATCATGCCAACAATATTTTTCATTTCTTGATAAAGATATATTAACTTGTTTTTTTAATGTTCATATTCAATAGATTCAATCTAAATAACAACATTATTATAATTTGTTTCCTTAAGAACATCCTTAGGATATTTGGATTTTGTGTTATTTGATGTAGTATTAAAAAAAACTCCCACTTTCTTTATTTATATTATCATCATATCTCTTAAATCTATTCTCATGTCATATGATACTTCCCTATAATTCATCATGAGTAATAGTTTTAACTTTCCATGACTTGTCAATAGTAGTTTTGATTGATTAAAATTCATTTGGTGTGTGGTCATCAATATTCTCTATAAACAACACCTCATCTAGATATTTTGCTACCATTATCGGTAGTCTATTCATAATAGTCGTGATTTTTTTATCATTAACTATATTATCTATATTATTAAAAACAAAACCTTTAAAATAATCTCTATGTATATCTATTATAGTTTCAATATCATTAGATGTTCCTAAGTGTGTAAGATCCACTTTCTTCCAAATGTTGTAAGCTGTTTCACAAGAATGTATTTGGATATATATATATTCATGGTTATTGAGCAAAGAAAAGAATTCCATAACTTATTTTTTATTTTGTATTAATTCTTTTTATGTTTTTACTACCTTATCAGAAATATTATAATTTCTAGTAGTCATATAAAAGTTGGTCACGCAATTGTTGACAAAAAAGTATTCAATCTGTCTCTTATGAATTCATAATCATTCCTATCAAAAAATAGTTGGTCTTGAAGGGTTCATATTTTATAAGGATCTGACATTCATTCATACCATCTTACAAGAATTATTTTTCTAAAACACATATTAGTGTAGTATATATTTATTAAAAATTTATAAAAGTTACAAATTTCAGATGAAATCATCGTTTAAGTAAATTAAGCAATGAAAATATTATTTTCGATAGTATATATAAGTATGTATATCTTAGATACCTACTCTAATACTAATTTTACGATCAATATGTAGATATAGATACTCAATTATAATATTGGGAGAATTTTATGTTGGAAAACATTCATTACTAACCTTAATTAAACAATTAAATTCAGATAAACCATATTTTATATGGTTAATTAAAACAAATTAGGTTTAGAAAAGATGTGTAATGAAATAAGAACAAATGAATACATAATCAATAATCTATATTAAAGTATATATAATCCTTAAATCATAGTTATAAAAAATAAGAGAGTATAATATATACTTTTTAGAGTTACAAATTGAAACATAAACATATAGTACAATTAAAAGAGTACAATTATTTTAACCCAAATATTGGGGTTTCAAAGACACCTTGGATAAAAATCCATTGATTTATAGTTTCAAGAAGATATGTCTTTCCCACGCTAGGGTAACCCCTTTATATGACGATTAGTGTCTGTCTTGATAACCCTGCAAGACCTTGATCTCATAGGTGATTGATACCTATGTCTTACATCATTTTGGAATCCCTAAATTGTATATAAAAATAATTAGAATAGCACAAAAAACTATTTTTGATGACTTTTGTATACAGAACAATTTGTTCACAACATAAACTATTAAAGGATTTCACAAATCATTTTTGGCAAAGCTCTTATAGAGAATAAATTTTCACAAATTTTCACATATTTGAACTGATTCAAATGATTGGGTATTTATAGATGACATCTCCAATGATCATATTTTCCTCCAACAGTCATATTTTTCTTTAAATTTGAGAGGGACATGTACACCTGGAACATTCAATGGTCATATAATAACTAACTAGACAAAATAGTTTAACATAACAAAATATCATGAGAAATATCATGTAGATATGAATCTGTTTATATAAAACGTATGTTAAGGAAATAATAGTATCTTTAAGAAAGATATAAAAACATTAAATAAAGAAAATATAATTACATAAACAATGTTATAAAATCATATTTCAAAATATAGATGATTTATATTTGAGAAATATAAATCATATTCAATTATTTGGATTATTGGTAATTTAAGGAAGTGAATTGTATTCAAAATATAGAGAGAATCAAGAATCAAAAAATTGAGAGAATCATAATCAAAATTTTGGATGATTTATAATTGAGAAATTTGAATCAGAATCAATTTATTTGCATTATTCAGAATTGAGAAATATGAAATAGAATTACAATTTTATGATAATAAGATTCGTGAATGTAACACCCCTGGTAAATAAATAATATTACATTTTCATATTTATCCATATTTTTGAATAAAATATTAATATGACTTTAAAGGGGATGTTATGCTCGATGGCGTACCCAACACGCAATAACGAGTTTTTTGGGAATCTTTCGTTGCACTCTAATAATAAAATATTATTATTTTAAATGATAGGTAACATGTAGTCGTTGTATTGGCGAGAATGGATAGAAATAACTAAAATATGATTATATATGTTTTTAAATGTTTTTACATTTATCCAATAAAAGATAAAGGCTTAAAATATGGAAAAATTCAATTTTAGGCGTATATGCCCTAGTTTTCACTAAAGGTTCAATTATGGCCTTTTGATGGCGAACCGTCAGTAAATATAGTTTTGTTCACTCTTATAAATTCTATTGGACTAAATAAAACTCTTCTTAAGAATTAGTACATCAAAATTTACTTTGTGTAAATTTTTTGTATCTTTCCGATAAATTTCATTTTTTAAGGAATAGTGTAAAATGTTGTATTTTAATTCAAAAACTCTTTTTAATCTAATTAATTTATATGATTATATTATCTTTTGAATTGGTTTTAAAGTTAAATTAGAATATATTTTTACCATTAAATCCAATAGTGGTCATTGGAATTAATTTCACTTTGAAATCAGATTTAAACTAGTGTCAATCTTTTGATACTTATTGTTTCATAAAAACATGCTATTTGCTCTGACAGTGGGAATTAATTATTAAATTAATTAATGTGACTTATATGTTTTGAATTTTTTAAAATAGACTTCATTTTTGAATTCGGAATATCAAATATAGCTTCGGGTGAATTTTTGGGATTTTTCTGAAAAACTTCAATTTTTGATGAATAGTGAAACCACTAAGTGGTACTTATAAAAACTGATTTTTCCGTTTAAATGAAATGTTTCCATCCTTGTGTTTTTAATTTCAAAAATCAGACATACATTTTTGTCATTAAGAAGTAAAATGTGGTTCAATAGGGTAAAAATAATTTTTTGGTGAGTAGTAACTTATTAAGTTTTTAATCGCGATTAGAGGTAATTAGTGTAGTTTATGGTAAGAATAATGTTTTAATAAAATTAAATGACCTTTAAACATGTCTTACCCTCATTTTATGTGTCATGGACGACCAAGAAAATCCATGGGTCAACTTGGGGACCCCATGGAGCCACTTTGGTTGGAAAATGACAAAAATATCTTTTTATTTAATGTTAAAGTAAAAATGACACAAACATGAGATGTTTTACTAAAACAATTTTTACATGGGGTTATATAAGTCATAAATTTGACTATAAATAGTCATTGGAAATATAAAAAGATTTCGTAAATCATAGTAGTTTTTTTATTATTTTTATACATTAAACAAATTAAATTATTTATGACATCATGATGATGCAGCGATGAGTTCATTATTTAACGATTTAAATAAAATGGAAAGATAATGTAATATCTAAGAACTAAACATGTCCAAAACCTATTGTATGTGTGTATTTAGAACCCTTATCACATTATCCTAGAAATACATCAATGTGGGACCTTTAAAATCTGAAACGCTTTTGAAAATAAAGTAACATTTTGTAACTTTACAAGAGTGCCCCTCCTCTCCTCTTATAAAAGGCCCCCACCTCTACCTCCTTACCCACACTCCCAAAGCCTTTGGCTCGGCCAACCCCTGCCCATTTTGTCTATCCACTTCCTTCTCTTACTCCTTGAAGCCTCACTTTGGGCATAAGTCATCCCATGGAAGCCTTTGAGCTCAAACCAAAGAGAGTTACCCGATTTTAAGGTAATGTCTTCACTTGTGTCCTTTTGTTTTATTTTGCTTCTCCAACCCCATAAACACTTTTTATTCATTTATTTTGTAACAAATACAGTATCTTAAATATGCTTGTATTCTGTTATAAGAAGGATTCTAGCTACACTTACACACACCTACATTTAATGGTTAAAGAACATACTGTTTCCGTGGATGGAAAATTTCTGCCTCCCGAAACGATGATTGTTCAACATTATTCTAACACCTTCAATGGTGGCCATTAAGATGAAAATATATTTATATATGATATATAATATGTTTATGTTTTACTTAAGCTTCTGTATTTTTCATTTATGGCATATCTTTATGGTTTCCATTATGGGTAAATGCGATATCTTCATTTAAGAAAGTGTGGACCAATGCCCCCTCAAAGTGAATTGATTCGTTAATACCATATGTGGTACGTATAAAGGATATATTTAATGATATTATATATGATACCATACTTGAATTAAAATACTATTATTTATCATTATGTTTTAATTCCATTAAATATGAAATAGAAATGGAAGTAGCGTTCATATGTACGTACGGCTTACCGTCTCCATGAATGGTACATTTCATTTCTTATCTCAAAATGTTATGTAATATTACAAGTAAATATATATATTGGATTTATATGTAATATATTACATCTAAATTATGGATATCATTCTGGAATTATAACATATATATATCTATCTCATTTTTTTTAATTCCATTAATAGGACAAAAAATGAAAGTAGCGTTCTTGCGTACATACGGCCTACCGTCTCCATGAACGGTGCTTTTTGTTTTTTATCTCCAAATGATATGGAATAGTATAAAATGAATATTTACTGGATGTATATGATATTTTAATCATTAATACTATTCTGGAAATTATTTACTTATAACTACATGGACAATCTTTTTTCAAACAAGTTCATTTTTGACTCATGTACCAAACATCGGCAAAAACGTTTGATATGAACTAAAATTATTAAACAGTTATTATAAAATTAGAGTATGTGATATGAACTGAATAATAATCTCTAAAGGAGGTACTTAGGCAATTATTAATTGACCAAAGTTTATTATCCAGGAATATAAAGAAACGAACAAGACAAGTTGGACTTGAGGTAAGGGATCCTACTCCACTCTATCTTTTTTAGTACACTCTTTTATGTCATTCCTTTTAAATCTCATCTTTCTTGTTATAGGGATGTTATTTTATATTAACCTTACTGTAATTTTTATGTTCATGTTATGAGAGACCACATTCAGTCTCATCAATTCATTTTGGAAGTTTTGATTGGCGCCGTTAGGCTGCCAAATTTTCGTAAGAGAACTAACCTCTCTCTTTCTTTTTAAGTAATATCCTTTATGTCACGTATTTTAAGATCATCTTTTTATGTTGGGGGATGTTATTTTATATTCCTATTTCTATAAACTTTAAGTTAATATGATGAGATACCCTATTTTATCTCATCAATCTATTTTTGTTAGTTTTATGTGGCGTCGTTAGGCTGCCGAGTTTTCGTAAGGGATTTTTCATCTCACTTTTATTCCCATGAGATTTATGCTACATTTGCCATAATTTCCTTTGAGTGGCGTATGTACTGCCCATTATTTTACTCATTGTGTAATATAATTTCTTTTATGAGTATTTACATCAATGTTGTATTGTCCTTCTTTCACGAGGTGTATGTTTCGATAGATACACATGTCGGTAAGGGAACCTTTCACCATCCTCTTTTTAAAATACTTCTTTTGCTGGGTATTTTAATTAACATATTGTTCTGTTGGGATATGTTCTCATATATCCTTATTGATGTAAATTTTATGTCCAAGTGATGAGATATCCTTTTTTTATCTCTCATCAAATCTTTTTTATGTGACGCCGTTAGGCTGCCAAGGGAACTTCTTAACCCAATTTCGATTTCTTTGGGTTCAACATGTAGTTATTGAATATGTCATCCTTTGAATATGTGTGAATGACCTTTGATTATTTTAAAATTAATATCCACTTATATTTGATGTATTCGTTTGTCACACATAATTATGTAATTGATTTATCCTTAAACCAAGGATACTGTCTTTGTAAGGGACTTCATCTCAATCTCCTTTCATTGAGGCATATTCTGTTTTATACACAACCTTCTTTTATATGGTGTATAAACCCCTTTGAATTTAACATTTATTCAAAAAAAATCTTTTTTATATGAAGTGTTTATTAAACGACAAAAGGGAATGTTTTTGTCGTACGTATGCGGTGACAAAGACTTCTCTGCCATCGTGACCATTTTTTGAGTTCCGACTTCCTCTATAAGCCATACCTTCTTTCTAAAAGAAAAATAAATACCATGTTTTACTTTTCATTTTTTTGGTATTGAAAATGGTTTTCATAATGTTATTATATCAATGTGTTGTATTGATATCTTGTGATTGAAAGGTGGAAATGATATGTTTCCTTTATGCATGTTTTATGTGATATGATTATGTTGATGTTCTTGGGCATTATTATGAATATGGGTGGCTCCGTGATAAACTAATGGCGGGTGAGCTCGATATAGCTCTCCAATGCATTGGGTAACGTGAAGGAGTGAAACGTTAAGGTTTCTCCGATGAGATTTAGGGAATATACTGTGGTGGGTATTCCAAACGTAACCAAGAGGGTTACTCCCTACGTAAAAATGTTATGAATGCCTCAAGTTACCTTTTATGTCTTATGATTTCTATGATTTATTCATGATTTTATGAGGTATGTTAAAGTGCCTATGTTTTATGGGTAAAGTATGATTTCATTCTTATGTATATATAAACTCATGTTTCATTTCCATATTTTTATATCCCTTATTGAGATTTTTATGCTCATCCCATGTTTTTGAAATGTTTTTCACAGGTCAAGGCAAAGGTACATGATGGGATGATAGTGTCAAGGATGTGTCAAGAAAGAATCCATGTTTTATTTTAAATATGTTTCCGTTGATGGGAAGAATGAATACTGTCATTTATGTAACCACTTTGTTTAATTGTGGAATGTAATTCATGTTTCATGATCTAATTCTCTAAAACTCTAAACCTGAAAAGATCATCAATGTGTAATCTTGTAATAACTCAAGATTAAGTAAGGTTTAAGGCTGGGCCCTTATAGTTTGTATCAAATGTCGGTTTAGATAACTTTAGAGGTTATGGTATTCTTTAATCATAAGTGGCATTTCCATAATGGTTAGGATTTCAGAAAGAGTCCTAGTCTTAGATAAAGTGAATGAGTAAGTATATCTTAGTGTTTATCTTCCTCATTAGTACATGATGGTTTTTTGATATACTCACACTGACCCTTTTGGTTTTAGTAAATGGCTGGATCTAGTAGGCACCAAAGTAACAGTGGATGTGAAGGAAACTGTGATAGTTTTTTGAGCAAGCAACTAAATGATATAGGAGCTGCAATGAGAACTCTTGTGATTATCCTCAACCAACTATCTGGAGTTATGATTGACCACCTAAACCTTGGTGATTTCTCTAAGGCGTCATATATGCGAGAAACAAATCCCTACGGATGTACAAGTAATAATCATAAAGGTAAGTGTGTTCAAAAACCTATGTGTCAAAGATGTGGAAAGAAACACCTAGGAAAATGTTTCAAAGGGACAGAAATATGCTATAGATGTGCAAATGAAGGTCATAAAGCAAGAACCTGCCATGGAAAAAGGAAGCATCCAGTTTACACGAGGAAAGGGAAAGAAGTTCTTTTTTAGGGATCAATTGAATGTTTTAAATGTGGTGTGCATGGTCATTATGCAAACACATGTCCTATGAATATGTTTCATGAATGGGATCACCAATAGCGTACAAATGTTCGTTTACCAATACCTAATGCCATTCTTATTGAGGATGAAGAAACTGACAATGACCAATCAAAGTTATGTATTATTTCATGACTATTGTTTTCATATTTTGGAATATTAGGATATGATTCATGATTTTGTTTGTAGGAAATAGGTATTTTAGAATAAGTTGGAATGGAATGGTTAATGGATCATGAAGAATGTTGAATGAGTAAGATGTCAACATATAAGGGATTCAAGAGTTATGGTGAAATTCTTAAGAGTATTAAGTCTCTTTTGATGATGTGGTTACATTAGAAGACATTTTATATTATGTGTAACCTGGATGTTTAATATATTCAAATTTTATTCAAGGAATAGTTATCTTTTCTTTTGTGGACATAGTTATAAAGAATCGATTGGGTTTATATGATCCTTACTTTTGAGGTAATTATGGGTTAATATATGTTATGATTGAAGTGAAAGGCATGAGATAAAATTGAGTTTAAATTATGTTATGGTTATTTTTGATGATTTTATCCCTTTTTTGGGAATGATTTGGGAATTATATAGTTTTGGAAAAAGGACAACATGCAGACCGTGTGACTACCCATCGCGTCGGACAAAGCTGAAGGAATCGAACCCACAACCAAAGTGCGTCACGTATTTATCGCCTACCACTGGACTACGTGATTTCCATGGTTAGTTTGACTGATTCTTTTTAGTTATTTGATTTTATGAATTAAGAGTAAGTTGATTTTGGGTTATTTATAAAAATTATTAACCTATCATGGAGGATATGTGATTAGGTTAATTACTTTTCAATACGAGACTTTAGGAGAAACTAATGTTGTTTGGAGATAAATGTTACGATTTAACTTGGAATAAAATGTGACTAAATCCTTCAAATATTTGATTTTCAATCATAGATTGGTTTACTTTGATGAATTTTATGGACAAATTGTTTATCGGATGGTCCTCGTTGAACTTTGGGTTTTGTTGGACAAATTTGGGAGATTAAGCATATATTTTCTTTTTAAAGGGTTATCCTTTTCTTGATTATCTGACCTTGTACTAACCTTTCTAGTTTTGGTTTTGGTTAAAGCCTAAATACATGGGATGTATATAGTTCTCTTTGGTGGATTAGGTGATTCTCTAGAAGTTGATTATTGTACTCTTAATGCGAACAAGTCTCCCTAAATACTCGTTTTTTGGAAAAAAATATGAGTTTGATTAAGGAATCTAGTAAAAGTTGAAAGTCAACATGATAAGTGATTATGTTTCCTTATGAATAAATTCCTCAATAAAAAGTAACTTAAAACAAAAATTTTGTCTGTTAACTTTTCCTACTGGGGAATCGAATACCGTTTAACCCATCACAAGTTTGTGATTTTCTTATGGTTAACTGTCTCCTAGACTTGTTTACTATCACTCTCCATCAAGAACATGACCCTTTGCTTTTTATTCCATGTCCATGTTTTTCTACATGGAATCCTAGTATGGGTTAACTCGGGTGACCTCAGTACTTATCTTCCTTTATTTAAAAGTGATTGTTTTACCGACTCTTGTTCCGATGTGGGACTTTCAAGGATGTTTCCAAGCTCAATTTTAAAAATGGAGAGGACGCAATTCCCAAAAGGTGGGAAGGATGTAACACCCTAGGTAAATAAAGAATATAACATTTTCATATTTATCCATATTTGTGAATAAAATATTAATATGACATCAAAGGGGACGCTATGCTCGATGGCGTACCCAACACGCAACAACGAGTTTCTTGGGAATCTTACGTTGCACTCTAATAATAATGTAATATAATTTTAAATGGTAGTTAACATGTAGCCATTGTATTGGCGAGAATGGATAGAAATAACTAAAATATTATTATATATGTTTTTAAATGTTTTTACATTTATCCAATAAAATATAAAGGCTTAAAATACGGAATGAATTCAATTTTAGGCGTATATGCCCTAGTTTTCACTAAAGGTTCACTTATCGCCTTTTGATGGTGAACCGTAATTAAAAATAGTTTTGTTCACTCTTATACATTCTATTGTACCAAATAAAACTCTTTTTAAGAATTGGGATATCAAAATTTACTTTGTGTAAATTTTTTGTATCTTTCCGATAAAGTTCATTTTTTTAATGAATAGTGTAAAATGTTGTATTTTAATTCAAAACCTCTTTTTAATCTAATTTATTTATATGATTAGATTATCTTTTGAATTCGTTTTAAAGTGAAATTAGAATATATTTTTACCATTAAATCCAATAGTGGTCGTTGAAATTAATTTCACTTTGAAATCAGACTTAAACTAGTGTCAATCTTTTGATACTTATTGTTTCATAAAAACACGCTATTTGCTCTGATAGTGGGAATTAATTATTAAATTAATTAATGTGACTTATATTTTTTGATTTTTGTAAAATGGACTTCATTTTTGAATTCGGAATATCAAATATATATTAGGGTGAATTTTTGGGATTTTTCTGAAAAACTTCAATTTTTGATGAATAGTGAAACCACAAAGTGGTACTTATAAAAACTGATTTTTCCGTTTAAATGAAATTTTGCCATCTTTGTGTTTTGAATTTCAAAAATCTGAGATACATGGTTGTCATTAAGAAGTAAAATGTGGTTCAATGGGATAAAAATAATTTTTTGGTGAATAGTAACTTATTAAGTTTTTAATTGCGATTAGAGGTAATTAGTGTGGTTTATGGAAAGATTAATGTTTTAATAAAATGAAATGACCAAGAAACATTTCCTATCCTCATTGGATGTGTCATGGCTGACCAAAAAAATCCATGGGTCAACTCTGGGACCCCATGGAGCCACTTTGGTTGGAAAATGACATAAATATCTTTTTATTTAATGTTAAAGTAAAAATGACACAAACATGTGATGTTTTACTAAAAAAAAAATTTCATGGGGTTATACAAGTCATATTTTTTACTATAAATAGTAATTGGAAATATAAAAATATTTCCTACATCATAGTATTTGTTCTACAATTTTTAGACATTAAATAAATTTAATTATTTATGACATCATGATGATGCAGCGATGACCTCATTATTTAACGATTTAAATAAAATGGAAAGATAATGTAATATCTAAGACCTAAACATGTCCGAAACCTATTGGATGAGTTTATTTCGAACCCTTATCACCTTATCCTAGAAATAAATCAATGTGGTACCTTTACTATTTGAAAGGCTTTTGAAAATAAAGTAACATTTTGTAACTTTACAAGAGTGCCCCTCCTCTCCTCTTAAAAAGGCACCCACCTCTACCTCCTTACCCACACTCCCAATGCCTTTGGCTCAGCCAAACCCTACCCATTTTGTCTATCCACTTCCCTCTATTACTCCTTGAATCCTCACTTTGGGCAGAAGTATTCCCAAGGAAGCCTTTGAGTTCAAACCAAAGAGAGTTACCCGATTTTAAGGTAATGTCTTCACTTGTGTCCTTTTGTTTTATTTTGCTTCTCCAACCCCCTAAACTCTTTTTATTCATTTATTTTATAACAAATACAGAATCTTAAATATACTAGGATGTTTTTATATGAATTATTCGAGCTACACTTACACACACCTACATCTAATGGTTAAAGAACACACTGTTTTCGTGGATGAAAAATTTATGCCTCCCGAAACGATGATTGTTCAACATTCTTTTAACACATTAAAAGGTGGACATTAAGATGACACTATATTTATATATGATATATAATATGTTTATGTTTTACTTAAGCTTATGTATTTTTCATTTATGGATTACCTTTATGGTTTCCATTATGGGTAAACGCGATATCTTCATTTAAGGAAGTGCTGGCTACCGCCCCCTCAAAGTGATTTGATTCGTTAATACCATATGTGGTACGTATAAAGGATATATTTGAGGATATTATATATGATACCATACTGGAATTAAAATAATATTTTGTATCATTATGTTTTAATTCCATTAAATATGAAATAGAAATGGAAGTAGTGTTCATGCGTACGTACAACTTACCGTCTCCATGAACGGTACATTTCATTTTTGATCTCAAAATGTTATGTAATATTATAAGTACATATATATAATGGATATATATGTAATATATTACATATAAATTATGGATATCATTCTGGAATTATAACATATATATATCTCTCTCATTTTGTTTTAAATCCATTAATAGGACAAAAAATGAAAATAGCGTTCATGCGTGTGTACGGCTTACCGTCTCCAAGAACGGTGCGTTTCGTTTTTTATCTCCAAATGATATGGAATAGTATAAAATGAATATTTACTGGATATATATGATATTTTAATCATTAATACTATTCTGGAAATTATTTACTTATAACTACATGGGAAATCATTTTTCAAACAAGTTCATTTTTGACTCATGTACCAAACATCGGCAAAAACGTTTGATATGAACTAACATTATTAAACAATTATTATAACATTATAATATGTGATATGAACTGAATATTAATCTCTAAAGTAGGTACTTAGGCAATTATTAATTGAACAAAGTTTATTATTCAGGAATATAAAGAAACGAACAAGACAAGTTGGACTTGAGGTAAGGGATCCTACTCCACTCTTTCTTTTTAAGTACACTCTTTTATGTCATTACTTTTAAAGATCATATTTCTTGTTATTGGGATGTTCTTTTATATTAATATTATTTTAATTTTTATGTTCATTTGATGAGAGACCCTATTCTCTCTCATCAATCCATTTTGGAAGTTTTGAGTGGCGCCGTTAGGCTACCAAATTTTCGTAAGAGATCTAACCTCTCTCTTTCTTTTTAAGTGCACTCCTTTATGTCAATTATTTTAAGCTCCTCTTTTTTATGTTGGGGGATGTTATTTTATATTCCTCTTTCTATAAACATTAAGTTAATATGATGAGATACCCTATTTGATCTCATCAATCAATTTTTGTAATTTTTATGTGGCGTCGGTAGGCTGTCGAGTTTTCATAAGGGATTTTTCATCTCACTTTTATTCCCGTGAGATTTATGCTACATTTGACATAATTTCCTTTGAGTGGTGTATGTACTGACCATTATTTTAATCATTGTGTAATATAATTTTTTTTATGAGTATTTACATCAATGTTCTATTGTCCTTCTTTCATGAGGTGTATGTTTCGAAAGATACCCATGTCGGCAAGGGAACCTTTCACCCTCCTCTTTTTAAAAGACTTCATTTGTTGGGTATTTTAATTTACATATTGTTATGTTGGCATATGTTCTCATATATCCTTATTGATGTAAATTTTATGTCCAATTGATGAGATACCCTTTTTTTAATCTCTCATCAACTCATTTTTATGTGACGCTGTTAGGCTGTTAAGGGAACTTTTTAACCCAATTTCGATTTCTTTGGGTTGAACATGTAGTTATTGAATATGTCATCCTTTGAATATGTTTTAATGACCTTTGATTATTTTAAACTTAATATCCACTTATATTTGGTGTATTCATTTGTCACACATAATTATGTAATTGATTTATCCTTAAACCAAGGATACCATCTTTATAAGGGAATCCGTCTCAATCTCCTTTCATTGAGGCATATTCTGTTTTATACACAAACTTCTTTTATATGGTGTATAAACCCCTTTGACCTTTACGTTTATTCAAAAGGAATATTTTTTATACGAAGTGATTATTAAACTAAAAAAAGGAATGTTTTTGTCATATGTATGCGGCGATAACGACTTCTCTGCCGTCGTGACCATTATTTGAGTTTTATCTTCCTCTACAACCAATACCTTCATTTTAAAAGAAAAATAAATACCATGTTTTACTTTTCTTTTATTTTGGTATTGAAAATGGTTTTCATAATGTTTTAATATCAATGTGTTGTATTGATATATTGTGATTGAAAGGTGGAAATGTTATGTTTCCTTTATTCATGTTTTATGTGATATGATTATGTTGAGGTTCTTGGTCATTATTATGAATTTGGGTGGTTCAGTGATAAACTAAGGGCGGGTGAGCCCGATATAGCTCTCCAATGCATTGGGTAATGCGAAGGAGTGAAACGTTAAGGTTTCTCCGAAGAGATTTAGGGAATATACTGTGGTGGGTATTCCTAACGTAACCAAGAGAGTTACTCCCTACGTAAAAATGTTATGAATGCCTCAAGTTACCTTTTATGTCTTATGATTTCTATGATTTATTCATGATTTGATAAGGTATGTTAAAGTGCCTATGTTTTATGGGTAAAGTATGATTTCATTCTTATTTATATATGAACTCATGTTTCCTTTCCATATTTTTATAACCCTTACTGAGCTTTTTATGCTCATCCCAAGTTTTTGAAATGTTTTTCACAGGTCAAGGGAAAGGTACATGATGGGATGATAGTGTCAAGGATGTGTCAAGAAAGAATCCATGTTTTATTTTATATATGTTTCTGTTGTTGGAAGAATGAATATTGTCTTTTATGTAACCACTTTGTTTAAATGTGGAATGTAATGCAAGTTTCATGATCTAATTCTCTAAAACTCTAAACCTGAAAAGATCCTCAATGTGTAATCTTGTAATAACTCAATATTAAGTAAGTTTTAAGACTGGGGCCTTATAGTGAATCCAAAGCAATCTAAATTGATAAACATAAAATGGGAATCACAATTCTATAGAAATCAAAATTAAGAGTGAAATGGATTATGAGTTTCTTTAAATATCTTAAATATTAATTTTTCACAAGGAAAATAATGTTATATACATCTATATAAAATTTAAAGGTCATGCTCCTACATAAAGATTTCATTATTGATAGAAATAATTATTAAAAAATATGTTGGTGATTTCAAAAACATAAAAGAATTAGATAATGTAATAGTAAAACTTTTGACTAAAAATCAATTTATTTAAATACATATATAAATAAATTATTGTATATATCATTATAAATATTATTTTTATGATTTAACTATTATCAATGTATAATGACTAAAACTACCAAAAAAACATAAATGAAAAATGAAGTAGATATCACTCGGCATAGTGATTTCAATAAAGATATTTTAATAAAGTAGTGAAAAGAGGTAATAAGTAAATAATTTATTATATGATATTTCTTATTATTATTTTATTATATATAGATATAATAAATATATAATTAAAATATAATATGTTCAAACATATACAATGGAATTAGGACCCTAGGTTATGGTTTCTCAATGCAGTTTTACTTCAACGAGACATGTGCCATATTCACCACTTATTTCTTTGGTGTGGTGTATACTACAAATTTGATATGTTATATAATGAATATATTTATAATATTGGTATTTAAAAGTTTTATTCTAATTTATTTTTCATATATATTAATATTCAAGGGTTTATAAAATAGTTATGGTTTATTTAAAACTCTCATTATTAGTCGGGATTGTTTATAAACTTTTCCCCACTATAATCTTTTTTGATCTTTTTATCTAGAAACAAATATATTTTATTCTCCTCTGATTATTAATATAAATTAAATTTATTCTTTTAATTTAACTCTATTTATGTTCTCTAGATACCTAAGTAATCTATTTACCTAAAATTAAATGATGTTTCTACTGAAATGATAATCATTTTTATGTAATATTTTAAAAACAATTAAAGAATGATTTTACTATTATCATTTAAACTATTGAATAAATTTATATCCATCATTTTTTAAAAAAAATTGTAATATTTTTATCAGTTTATGAATGGGGAACCTTTTCCATTTTTTAAAAAAATTGGAAATGAATTATTTATTTTAAATTATATGGAATGATTGAATATTCCATGTATATGAAAACACATTACAGAAACACATTATTTATAATTTTATAATGATATTTTACAATAATATTATTTTTATAGTATTTTATTATTTTACTTTTTTATAATATGTTTTCAATGTGAAAATGTACCTTTCCATAAAATTTTTTAATGATCCTGTAATGGTGTTTCTATTCATCAAAGAAAATAACCCTTGATTTCACTTATGTTTTAATGGGGGTATAAACTAGGCTTACCATCATTATTATTCTTCTAGATGGATTATGATTATATTGAGAATATATTCATAATTTATTTTCCTATAGTTTATTATTTTATATAATAATGAAATGTTCATTAAACCCATTACTTTTCCACAAGTTATTCTACAATGAAATGTTTATGAAACTGATTTCATCTCATTAGTTTTAATATGATGAGTTTTTTATGATCTTATGGAACAGAAATTAATCAAATTCATAAATTAAAGGTTGGGACCAGAATTATATATTATTTTAATACATTGACTGGAAATGGATATCTCATGAGATAAAATTGATAGGAATGGGGAGGGAACCCATTTCTATAATGGACTCTGTTCTCTATGATTATATTGGAAATAAAACTTGAAAAGTATGATTGTTTGGGAAATGATCCAAATCTACGATGAAATTATGGAGAGTGAACCTTCAATAATATGATGGTTAAGGAACTAAACACAATCTACTATGACAGTCTTGGTAATTATCTTTCACTACTAAATAAATTATTATCTATACATATGTGTATGCAAAAAACTCATATTTTATTCAAATTTTATAGTCTTAAGGGCCATGTTCATTGATTCCATTAAGATACATGTCTTGAAAACATCAAATAATTTATTTCATGACTCAATATTTTGATATATGATATGAAGGTTATGGTTTTCAAATGTCATGATTGTGACCTACTAACCTTTTTATCATGTTATGTTGATATATCCCTATTTACTCTTATTGGTCATCTGAGCTCACCCATTCTTATGTTTCATAACCTTGGGATTTAAAGATAGGTATTGATAATTTTATTTCTATGAATGGTGATATGAATAACTATGTGGGGAAGGATGTAGATCTCTTATGAACTAGTTTTTTATATATTCATGTTTCCAAAGGCACTATACCTATATTATTATGCCATGGATCGTTATGTTATGTTATACATATTCGTCTAAAAATGAAATTTTTATGTTTTAAAAGATAAGGTCGCTATTGGAATGGAAAAAATTAATACTACACACCTATGTGTTATCTTATTTTCTCCCTTTTTAAAATAATTATATAAATTATATCATGAAATATACTCATTATTTAGTTAATATTATATTGATTACATTATGACAAAAAATATATTTTATATAAGGGTTATAAATCTGGTCATAATAAGGGTTATATAGTTAACTTTTTAGAGAAATCTTTAATAATAATAATGTATTATATATATATATATGAAAATATATGTTACTTTTTTGCATTTCTGTTTCAAAAATTATATATGAAATTAATTAATAAACGTATGGCTTTAATTAGAAAAAAAATATTACTTATTTTAATAGAAATTTTTTCCATGATTTACATTTTTTAATTAAAAATTTCTATTTCTTGATTTTATAATTTTATTTAATAGAAATGAATTTATTTCTTTGTATTAGGTTATTACATTTACCTTTGGGTCAATTATTTATATATTTCTAATACAATTAATATTTTTGTTGAATTGTAAAAATTATGATTTCTCAAAATACTATCAACTTTTCAACATATTTATAATATTATTCTTATTTTATAAACTTTTTCTCGACCAAATATGTCTTTAAAGTGGAAAATAATTTATTTTTTAATTTTTTTTTTGAATTCTGGAATGTATACTTGTCATTCATGAAAAACATTAATATTTTATTTTAATTAAAAACTTTTTTCCATTGAAATTATATACTATAGATTGAATGGGTAATTTAATTTTGGATTGATCCAATATTTTATAAAAATTATTATATATCCTATAAAATCATTGGGATCGATTTTATAGTTTATTTAAAGATAAAATTATTATTACACTTAAATTTTTTATTTTTCAAAATATTATTTTGGATGTGATTTGTGTTTTTATATTAAAAGAAAAAATTTCCACCAATAAAATTTAAATTCGGTAAAATAGATTCAAATTTAACATTAATTATTTTAAAATGTTTCAATTAGGTCTTTTTTATTTCTTAGTGTAATTAAAAAATCATGATAAAAATGCTAAGTTATCAATGTTAATGTATAAATGGGATTGAAGTGGTTTAACAATATATAATGCCTAAATGAACTCCAAAAGTTGATTTAATGTTATTATTTTTGTGTATTTAAACAATATATAATCTTATATATGAATTTTTTGTTCCTTGGATCCACTATAACATGAATAACATCTTCTATTAATTTAAATCATTTAATAATTTTTAGACTGTCTATCCCCTAACTTATAAAATTGAATAGCATACCCTCTATTTCTCAAAAAATATTAGAAATATTTATCAATCAAGACCCATGTATTAGAGGATATAGTATCATCAATCTACAACCCTAAAAGACTTATGGTGTTTTCCAAAGGTGTTTTCTAGATCTTTAGGTATAACTCAAAACTAGGTTTTCTTAATTTTATTTCATCTTCTACCAACTACTAATATAATATAATCATGATGATATGAAAAAAGTATCTCAAATATAATTAAATATTATTTTGATGATGGAACAAAAATTAAATCATTTCATTTTCCACAAAATGGTAAATTATAATTATCTCTTGTTCATACATGTGGACAACCACCTCCGTAAAGTAATGTGTTTTGTTTTTTATTGCCACTTGAATATATTTTTTGTTTTTCTAAAAATCAAATTTGAGTGTAAATAATAACCATTAGAAACATTCCATGAGGCATCAAGTCACACCCTCACAAAAAACACATTATAGAATTAAAATTTAAAAATAAAAAAATTGAACCATATCACCATTCCAAGACCCTCATCATGCACCCAATTTCAAAATTCAAAAGAGATCGTCATCACTCCAGATCCTGAAAATCCTATTATTTGATCAGGGAAACTACATAGACACATCATGTAATATCATTTCTATACATTTTTACCATCATAAAATCACCTCACGAATTTCTCAACACCATCATCCACCACCACAAGCCGCAACCAACAACAACAAAACATTGTCATCATACATAATCATTTTTATCGTGACTGATTAATCACCATACCATGATTTCAGAGTCAAATAATCACTCTAAACTATCATCACCTCCATTAAAACCCATTTAAATACTCCATATAAATAAAATAATATGACCAATTCCAAAAAATAACTTCTTTATCTCTCGCAACACCGTGAAGCCCTTCGATCGTAAAACAAAATGGAAATAGGGAACAATTGTCTTCCAGTACCACCTCAAAAGCCTATTTATAATTTGGACTTAAAAAATATATTTTATATTAACTAAATATTCATAATTTTTGAAATATACTATATTAATTCTATTTTTACACATCAATACATTAAAAATTATTAATATCACCCTAATGTACATGTGGTATACCACCTCCACAATGTGATTTGATTTTATTTTCATGTCAACGTTTCATGTATTATTATAAAATTGTATACAACATATAATAATCATAATTTTTTAAGAATTACATTTATTAAAATTATTTTATAATTAAAATATTTCCTTATCAAAATACTGAATATGATTTTAGGTTTATGATGTGAACTTTCATTAAACATTTGAAATGTACTAAATCAATTTATTAAATATATAAGGCATGTAATGAATGAAATAGAATATATTATTATATCTTAATGGATCCCAAAATATATATTTGAGAAATTAGATAATTAATATATAATTATTATTAATGAATTTTAGTGAAAACAGGAAAATTTAGAAGAGAATGTAAGGGGTTTATCATCTCAACTTCCTTTCGGTGAATCATAGGTCATGTTCCCGATAGGTTTTCTTTTTTTTCTGGTGTATAAAAGTCTATTTGGAATAATTCTATCATTTATATAATGAAAATCTAGTGGTGTAAGTAAAAATATCATGTTCCATATTTTAGTGTTATTTTTTATTTAAAATTTCGTAGATTCGTTAGATATTTTACATTAATGTTTCCATTTAAATGGTTTGAACACTATCTCTCCCATATCCATTTAATTTTAAATTCCAAAAGAATGTAACTATCTGTATATAAAATTTATTTAAATTTAAAGTTAAAAATATTATAATTTATATAAATATGTTTAAATATATTAGTGATTTCTAAATGGGTCACTTATGAGACTTTTTATAGAGGTTTAAAAATAGTGTATCCTTAAAATATAAGGCATGAATGGATTTTCCCACTATCACATTCATTATATTTTATAAGGATCCATATAATATATTTTAATGGTTTACAATGTCTATTAAATTTAATATTTTTTAGAAAAGCCAATTTTAAATTGTTTTCAATGTGAAATGATGTTTCTCTATATGATAATGTGAACATTGAATAGATTTTTATGTATGGGTTCAAATGAATTTTATATGTGTTTTTTTATGAAAAAGTGAATGATTAAAAACAATTAATCCAGGGACCTATGCATGAGCAATGTAGATCATGGAATATCAGATTTATATAGCTCATGGTGATGATTGGTCAATATATTTCCCCCTAATGAATTAGATAATGATGGAGTATTCGAAGGGAAATATCAAAGAGATAACCATGTAGGTTCATCCAATGGAATTAATCAAACATCAGTTAATCTAAAAAAATGCAAAAAATCAATGGACCAACGTTATAAATATTATTCTCTAAGATTAACATTTCATGTTTTTTAATATTTTTATTTAAATCATTTTATTTCATAGTATTAAGTAATTTTGTAAACAATTAATGGTAAAAGGTTTTTTTAGGGAAATATTTTTAATGATTTATTCAGGGTTTTCCAATGAATAAAAATTATTTTAAAGGTTTTATCACTAACAAGGTTTGTTATCTCAAGATGAAGTGTTATATTTATGTCTTTAATTTGTTATGGTTAATTATTTAATGTTAATCATGGATTTTTATTTTTATTAATATACTAACCAGATACTATTACTTATATATCCCATAATATGTTCTTTTTTCATCCAACATTTTCAAATTTATTGCATTGGGATTAAGTATTAGTGCGAGATGAAGATGTTGCGATATCTGTTATCTGGTAAATCATCATAAAAGATAAGTAAGTGTTTTAAATGAGGCTATAGTATAATTTTGGAATCTTATTTCAAGGGAAAATGGACATTTTGGTTCAGTGTTCCATGTGTAATATAAGTTATTCCTAATTCTCTAAAACAATAACCTGAAATGTTATGAGTAATATAATAAAATTAAACAATTGTTATAGATCAAGAAATTATTTTTTAAATTTACAATTTTTAATAAATAATAAATCTGTGTATTTGACATCACATAAGGTCTCAATGTTCATATTATCCTGATGTGAATAGATAAAATCATGTATAATGACCTAGTTAATGTATTTCACAATAATAAAAATGTTTATATGAATTTTCTCATTCAATACGTTATTATTTTTATATCACAATTCAATTATTTAAATGATCACACTTTAATAAACTCTATATTTTTATAAGAATCTTATTAATTTTCATGTATTAAATATATTTTACCAAATATATAAACTTAATATCCTGATATTAAACATCTTTAATACAAAGAACCTATTAGTTTTTTAAATTTTAAGGACACAGTTAAATAATACATATATTTATAAATTATAGCTAATAAACTATAAAAAATTATCAATGGATAAAATTCAAATGAGCCCATCAAAAAACATTCATCAGATAGAGACAAATGTGATTTCAGGATGAACCATTATATAATTTACCATAAGAACAATAAAATTCCACAAGATAAATAAACATCCTTCTATTATAGAGAACACCAAATTAATTTTAATAGTTTATTATTAATTTTACTATCAAATGAAGAATATATGAAGAAAAATTCTAGTAAAGGAATAGTTTTTTTAATTTCATTATAACCAACTCAAAAGAATATATAATTTAACTATTAGCGAAATTATTATAATTAAAAGATTTATTTTATAATTAGGAATCAAATTTTGTAATACATATATGGTTAATGTAAATATTTTTTTACATATAATGAATTGAACCAGGTTACCCAAAAAAATATAATAATACCCAATATTTCATATACCAGATGACATTCATGATCCCATAGGCTTGTGACTATAAATTACTCATAAAAAAACAAAAAGATGGAATTATTTCTCCCATACTAATGAAGATAATTTATCATATATATAAATATAACAAATAAAATTGGAATAAAAACCCATATAATTATCTTACATAACTAAATAATTTTATTGGTAATCATACAACTCATAGACCAGATAAAAATCAAAAGGTATGTTTTGAACAAAACCATTGGACATAAAAAATACAAGATAACTACTCTTCTTATATATGTTCAATAATCCACCATCACATCAATATATACCCAATATAAACCCATAATCTGTATAAATATTACTTCATGATTTTTTGTCATAAACATACAAAAAGTACAATCTCAAATATCATGATTCCTAATGTGTATAAAATAATATGATCATAATACATCAATGTTAGGTTAAAATAAAATCACATTACATTTTTCTTTGAAACGATATCCTAAATAATTTTTTGAGATCCAAAATCTATATTTTATAACATAGGAAATATATAAAAAATTGATATAAATATCCAAGTATAGAAGAAATCTAATAAAAATGATTAACATGTGTGTGAAATGTGTAACCAGATATCATAAAATAGGCAGTACCTAAATAATAACGTGGGTGAATAATAAAAAAATGGTATAATTTGATCATGGAATCATAGGAGATGTCATAGAATCCTAATACAAAACATAAAAAAATTCATGGATATATTCTTTGATAACACTACATGGTAAATAGACTCCAATAAAGGATTATGTCTACTCCCAAATCCCATGCTTGATGTCTCAAGAGACAAAAACCATAACAAATGCATTTAAGGGATATATAGTTGTAAGTCCCCATCACATTAATTTTACATACATTAATATGTTTGTCACATATGTAAATCAATAATGCACCACAAACATAATAATTACCCTTAAAATAAATTTTGTTATATAATCTTGCATCATATCATAATAAAATGAAATTTGAAAATAAAGGCATTTGAGAAAAGTGTATAAGAAAATTGTTACCCAATAAAAGGGATGTAGAATAAGAATAGAATATATGTAATATATAGATATTCATATTATAATCATTCCATAATATTAATTTTTTTCATTCATCTATAAAAATACATCAAAAAATATATAAAAATATCTTTAGGAAAACAACCATTCCACATTGAATGTGACTTTTGAAAAACTAAAATTCACAAAATATGTTGAAAATTATTTTCCTCAAAAGTAACACTATAAAATTATAAAGGATTATCCATGCTAAATTTTGGATAAAAGTATGGTTTTTTTCATATACATTAAAATAAATATGTCTTCCAAATTTATGGTAAAAAGTTAAGAAATATGTCATCTGAAAAATAATATGAATATTACTTTTAATTTTTTTAAAGTATGAAATGGGAGAATATAAATTCAGAAAATTCTATAAGAATATTAATAATGTTTTTAAAATAAGCCCTTATGAAAATAAGGATATGGTGTACATATGGTTTTCCACAAAATATATAAGTAATGTCCTTTTTCCTTTTAACATGTTCTTGAATTTTTTAATTATGAATGGGATGAAAATGGGAATATTAATTCATAATTTCATGAATTATTAGATGAGAATAAAATATACAGCTCTGGTTATCAATGTATAAAATAATATTTAATTATGTAAATTGAAGCATAAACACTCATGATTAAAATGATATTGAAATATAAACACTTTCCACATTGGTAACTATAGAATAAAAAATACCATGAATGAATAATGATAATTTTATCATAAAACATTAAGTATTAATAATTCATAGAATAATATTTTATTTTTTAGGATATACACAATATTAAATAAATTATCTCTATCAAAGATCATTCTTCTCAAAGAAGGATGTTTTGAGACATAAACCATTTACTTGGGTTCAAGCATTTTGTGTACATATTGTATCAATTATGTGATAAACATTTAAAAATTATTTTATTTCTTATAGAGACATTAAATGTTAAATCCATTATACATTAAAAAAATTAATAATTTTTTTCTGTGTTTAATTACTTAATATGTTATGTACATGTCAGGTGTTTTGAGGATGCTCCATTCAATACTTCCTAATGGTGTCGTTGTGTTGACTGTGGTCAAAGATATAATTATTCAATAATCTCTCAAAAACATTTGTGGAAGATATTATTATTTTAATCTGTAAATTATAATTCCCAAAATAACCATGATGTATGGTTATCAAAAAATTAAATATGTTACAATCAAGGTGATGGTAAATCATATGTACACTTGTGTAACATTTCCATTTTTCAATGATCATGATGAAAGGAAGGTAAGTGATATTGTATCATCAAATAATGATAATAATAACCTAAATATAATACTATTTATTAAAATATAGTTGCATTTTTCATCCATGTTATGCGGTAATAAATACGACAAATGAAATCACTTCGTGAGGTAGTAGCCTACCATACACACGGAAACTGATATCATATTTCACTGGATGGTAACATAAGAAATTATGTGATGCGATACATTAAAATAATGAATAATTTTTCATTAACATCATATAAAAAATAAAATCTATCATTATGAACATCCATGAGAAGCAATGACAGAAAATGAATTATATCAATTTTCATTTTGGTACTCCACCATACACATTAATGATGCTTTCATTTCCCATTTGATGAAAGAGGATATGAATGAATATTATTCTATAAATATATTAAAATATAATTATATATATAATACAACTGTAATTATATTTTAATTTTTAGGAATCATATTAAAGTGTAAATGGATGAAGAAATAAATGGATCTTGTTTAAGACTATTACCTCTTCTTAGGACAGCCCATATAGGATTATACCTAAGGCCTTCTTATATTAGATTTGTGACAAAAAAAGATAATGTAATTTAGGTAGGATAATAAGGTAGTTATTTTGGTATGATTTGGATAAATAAATGCGTTTTAGACACGTGGAGAAGGAGAGAAGAGTGGGGGCCGTTTTATAATGGATAATAGTGGCATTCCTATAAATACCAGAAATTTTTCATTAACAGAGAGTCACTCTCAGTCCAATTACCTCAAAAAATTACAGAACGAATTATTTTTGGAGATATAATTTTTATCCAATTCACTATTATAAAAAATAAACTGTTTATAGACATACCATTTTATTTACCAATATGCATACTATTTTTTACCTTATTAATTTTTTTACCAGGATAACTATTTTTTTAATGTTTTTACTATTCACTATGAAGATAAATTTATATTGAATTATTATATAACATGAAATATGAATATTAAAATATTAAATCCATTTTATCCGATTAAATTTATATATATTTTTTTAATTTAATTTAAAATTAAACCCATAGATAGTAAAAAATCGATTTTTCAAGAAATTCAATTTACAAGCATAAGGTTATATTTTAATAACCATCTGAAAATTAATTATGAATAAATGAATATTAATTTATATTTATCAATATATACTATATAATTTTACATTAAATATATCCCTTTAATGTTTTATCAATATTAGATAAAATGGGCAAACATTATGACATTTAAAACAGTATCCAGAGAAATGTGTTTTAAATTTTAAAAATAAACCTATATTATAATATATATAAATAGGATTATAATGTGATTAAATTTGATAAAATATAACTAAATAATTCATAAGTTACATTTGAAAAATAGTAACATAATAATGATACTTTGAAATTAATAAATTTATTTAAAATAAATGACATTTTTTCTAAAATATGTATTTTATATTTTTCATAGAAAATTGGATATTTTCAAAAAAACTCAAAATTTGATCCTAGATAAATAAAATTATAATTTTTAAAAATATGAATTTAATTTTATAAAATAAATTTTCTAATAGTGTAAAAATATAATTCTATTATTTTCTCACAAAAATGTAGTATTTGTTTGGATAAACAATATTTTTTATAGATAAAAGGACATTTCTTAAGATAGAGTGATTATTTATTAAGAATTAATATATATATTTATATATAGTATGTCCAATATATAAATTTTCAAAAAATATCCAATTAATACTCTCTAATTTAACGACTACGTTATAATGGTCATATATAAATAATAATACTAATTTAATAGTGTAATTGTGTTAATAAAAACCCAATGTTTGATTTAATGCACGATATAAATGAAATAAAATTTATTTAAATACAAATATATTTTAAAATATTCGTTTGTTACATTATCCCCCAAACCCTAAATTGATGCTTCTCACAATTTGAATATGAACTTGATTATTTGAGGTTCCTTATTGGAAAATGCCTTTTTTGGAAACCCATATTGTAAAAAGGTTCAATAAAATATCCACATGACAATAGAGAAAGGGAATTAAAAATTTAATATATAATAACACATACTAGTCTACCAAATATGATAACATTAGTGTCAATAAAATCATGTATATGGATACAAAATAATTTTAGGATGTAAAATTATTCAATTTTTTATGAGATATGAGACCATCAGTTTTTTGAAAATTAATAAATATTTGATTTCAAGATATGTTTACTAATGTTGAGGGACACATTTACCATCATGATTGACATAAAAATTAATTATAATTACTTGATAATTTTAATTTAACGTATTAATATTTTCCCACACAATCTCATATTTTCTCAAAATTATATGTATGCCCAAAGGATTTTTCATTCCTTGATCACTACAATATACTTCCATCAGATCACACAATCCTCAAAAAATAACAATGCATTCCTACTGTCATTTCTATGTTAAAAATGGTTTTCACTTGGAAAGATAATAACAAAAATAAATCATAATATATTAATATAAAAAATTCATTAATAATACCAAATTATTAACTTCGATCATTCATTAAATATGTAACTATATTTCACATATAAACTTAGTAAAGAATACATGAAATAATATTTTTAAATCAATAATAATATTATTAAATTCAGAGTAAATATCAAAAAACACAATGCCATTATTACCAAATATTCCATTACACTAAACCCAATGGTTATACATGTCAATTCAATAACATGTTTCCAAAAATATCTTTAATCTTTTCTAACAAAAATTGATCCTATTATATATAATTTTTAATCAATATAATATTCCACCATAAAAAATTATGTAAATAATATTTTTTGCTACATAATATATCATGTGGTCCATTGGTTGGCTTTCTACCATTATCTCCCATAGATTGTTGTATCAATCCTCATGGCCTTCATAGATGCGATGGCTTATCACCTTGAATGCGGATTTTGTTTCTTCAAGAAACATATTAATATAATTATATAATGATCCCAAAAATAAAATTAACAGACTAAAAATGAAAATAATCATAAAATTAGTTTCAAACTACTATTTCATTCAATAAAACTTTTTTTTCTCACATAAAATAAATTAATCATAATTGAATGTAATTACATCAAAATTTAGAACATATAAATGATTATATTTTAATCAAAATTTTTTTATTAAAATATCACCATAAAATTAAATATAATTTATTTTTAATTATTACCATTCAATATATTCATGAAAATCCATATATAAAAACTACTCTATAAAATTCATTAAAAATTTCATGACTCTTATTACTAAAGTATCGTTGGTAAAAATTGTTCAACATTATGAGTTTTGAGTTACAACCACTTATCACTTAAATAATTACACTTAAATAATTATCACAAAATTGTACCTTATAAATTAATAAGCGTACTAGAGAAAATACTCAGATAATGACCATGTTCCCCACATTTATGAAATCTTATTCTATTGGAATTTTTTTCTCAATACCCTTTAATTCCATATACAAAACAACATACCCTCTTTTTTAGATATTATTCTTGTTACTTATTCCCACAATCTTCAAATATATGAAATTGAATCTTTTTTTATATTACATATTTAACACAACTAAATCCTAGAGACCCCATTCTTATATTATTTGATGTATTTGGAAATTCAAATATGTTCTAATTTTTAATTATAATTTATGATATATCATTTGGATAGATACAAATTTTTCTATCTACCATTACCATTATATTGGGAATAACATTATAAAATCAATTAAAATACCAAGCACATAGTTTTTTGTGATGATTTAAACTATTTCACACTATTTCTTAAAAGAAGAAAAATAACATTGGAAGACATTAAATTATAAAAATACAAAAGGGAAAGTTACAAACATTAGTGAATCAATTATAAATTATAATTATGTCTAGAATTATGTGTCTATATCATTTAATATAGGTTATAAATGATAATTGTTCCTATTAAATTTTATAACCTAATAACATTATTATATCATTAATAATGGTTCTTAAGGTGTTTTTAAATTTCCTAAACATAGCCACCTTGAGTGTCAAACTATGTGTTCATTAAGGAATATTGTTGTGTACCAGGTAATTCGTGATCCAAGAACAATCACACATTTTTGTTTTTATTACCCAGAGATACATCTATTCTGAAACCACATTCACATTCAATATCCATATAGGGTTGTAATTTCAAGGAAAACACTCTATCTATACTTCATCATGGTTCCATGATTTTTATTCTATAATTACTCTTATCCTTAAAATTATCTTTTGGGTAATCACTAATATTTTATAATATTTTTTCCAAAGGTTATGTAAACCTTTTATTTGATGAAAACAATAGATACTCTAGACTTTTACACATATTATTACATGATTTTTAATAGATAACCTCATAAAAGTAAAATCCCAAAGATCATGAGGCCCAATGTATTTGGAAGACTAGGTTAATAATACATCAAAGTGAGGATTAAATAAAACCTCATAATTATTTTCTCCTTAATTATATATTAAATCATCATAGATCATAAAACATAATGGGATAACCTAAGGAATACATAAATAAAATGGCTACCTAAATGTCCAGTAAGAATATAAAACTATATAAGGAAGCATAACTTATTATTCATAGGTATAACATGATATCATTAAAGATATTGAACACGAGTAATCGTAGGGAAACATAATTGGAAGAATGAGGTATTATAAGATTATAGAATTATATGAAATTTGGAAAAAAAACATAAGACATTCCATAATCATTATTTAAGGCGCACAGTTGAAATACTTTCACAAGGTTCATAGAGTCTTATAATGGATTAGGTTCGATAAAAATTTTAAAACATGGTGTCTCATTTGACTAAAACTTTTAAAAATGAGTTTGTGGGATATATTATTCAATGAACGCCCATAAAATAAAATTCATGTACATAAATATGTGTGACACATAATGATATAATTCCTCACTCCTATACATACTAATTTCTGGTGGAAATAAAATTGGTTATATAATTTTCCACATTTTATCATCAAAATAAATTATATAAGGATTTAATTTGTGAGATGATCATATGGAATGTTTTACCCCATAAAATGATGGTAGATTAAATAATGTATATATTTAAGATATATATATATATATATATATTAGAATTATTATATAACATAATGTTTGTGTGAATTGATGAATAGAAATAAATTTAATCAAATAAATGTAATTTAACGACAAATAATCATTCCACATTCAAAAAACCTTTTGAAACACAAAAAATTTGAAAAATATTGTGAAATTTTTATTCCATAAGAATATAAATGGAATATTATATACTAATATTCCTGAAAAAATATGTTATAAAATACCATTCATCTTGTTCAAATTAATAAAATATTTTTTCATTTTAAATAAAAAGTAATGAATATCATCTATGAGAAAATCAGAAGATGTTTCATTTTAAACCATTTTAAAAGAGTCAAAATATGTAAAAATAACACTTAAAATATTATTATATTATTAATAATAATAAATAAACTTTTAAGAAAACATGGATATAGAAAAGAAGCAGTTTTTATAAAATAGATAAATGAATAAACTTTTCCTTAATACATTTTACCAAAAAATTATATAATAAATAGATAAAATTCTAATATTAATTCAAAATATCACAAATGAATAAAAGATAAAAAAATTAAAATAATTCTTAAGAAATTGTAATATTTTTTCAAACAATGGAAATTCAATAACAATCAATCCTTATTAAAATTATATTAAAATGCAAACCATTAGAACATCAGTAAATTACTAATAAAAAATCCCATGTATGAATTAATTGAATTATAAAATAAAATAGTATCCTGAATTAAGTATTAATTAATTTAATATAAAAAGGTTTATTATTTAAAATATATAAAAATTGGGTTTATGATGGAACCTACATATCAAATAATGATGTTTTTAGAGTGTAACCATTACCGCAAGTCCCAGTTTATCGTGTATATATTTTATCTCCAGTATAACAAAAATATATAAATTATTTTTTTATTAAGTTGTCTATAAGTGCTAAACCACTTATAAATATACCATTTACTTGATTCATTTTAATGTTATATTTTAATAATTAATAAGTTATGTCCACTCTTGGTATTTTGAGCATACTCAATTCTTTATTTCTAAAAGACGTTAGTGTGTTGATCATGGTCAAAGGGGTTATTGATAAATCATCTCTAATATAATAATAATAATAAAAATCATTTTAATACATGATTTTATTTTTAAAACAATCTTGAATTATTGTTCTGAAAAATGAACTATATTATAGTTATGGAGATTATTGGTCATACGTACACATGTGTAATGTTTCCATTTTAACTGATCATAATAGATATAATTTATGTGTTATTTTATATTTATATAATGAAAATAATTTCATAAATATTACATTATTTCTTTAAATTCAGTTACATATACCATCCATGTGATGTGGAAATAAAGAAAATGAATTGCATCGCTACGTTAGGTGGTAATCTATTGTACAGCTGAAGGTGTTATCATTTTTTGATGGACGTCCAGATAAGACATTATTAGATATATTTATTATTCAGAATAATTAAATTTTCATTAATATCATATATAATCATTTAATCCATCATAATTTACACACATGAGATGTGATGATTTAAAATGAATTATATTGGATCGTGACGTGGTAGTGTACCATGCCCAAGAATGATTGTTTTGTTTCCTATTTTATGTAATAAAAGATTATTTAATATCCAAAAATTTAAATAATATATATATATATAGAGTAGATATTGGTTCTATTATAATGTAAATATTAATGATCAATTTACAGTTGGAAATGAAGAAGAAGAAAAATGATCCCAGGGAAACCTATTACCTCTTCTTCAGACCACCTATTTAGGATTATACATAAAGACATACATTATTGGATTTATGAAAAAAATAGATTAAATTAACTGTTAATATAAGTAATTAAGTTATTTATTTAGGTATTGTCCAAAAATGGGTTTTTAAATTGTGGAAATGAAAGGATATGGGGTTCAATTTTATAAGGGGGAGGCGTGGCATTCTTGTTATTACCAACAATTATTCATTAATATGGAGTTACTATATTGAAAAGTTCCTATAAAATGTAAAAAAAAATATTGTAGTATATAAAATTTCAAAAAAATTATCTTCATCATTTTATCATCTTAAACTCTAAATTTAATCACTTTTATATTTTAATTTTTATATCAAGGTAACTATTTATTTTATTGTTTTTATTATTTATTATAAAGGAAATTAAATATGTACATATTAATGAAATATATTTTTATATTTATTACAAAAATGTTATCTATCATATCAAAATCAATTAAAATAATTTAAATAATTTAATTTCAAATAAAACATATAGTGTTTTTGAAAAAAACATTTTATCATGAAAAGCATTTTTCAAGAAAAATGTATTCCATTAATAAATATATTAACGTAACCATAATTAAATTAATTTAAATAAATGTCTATATATATTCAATATTTAAATTCAATTACAGTAAATCCTCATTATGGTTTATTTTATTTTTTTACAAATGGGAATCATTATGCACATTAAAACAATTTTGGGAAAAAATGTGTTTTAATGCCTAAAAATAAGCTTATATAAAAATATAGTATAAAGATGATTTAAATATAATTAATAAGATAAAATATAAATAATATTTAATTAAATAATAGTAAATAATATTTGTACTTTAAAATTACATAATTTATTAAAAATAAATTATAGTTTTAAAAAAGAAATATTTTTCATTATTCAATAAAGAAATCAATATTATTAAAAGAATCCCAAAACATAACCCATTGTAAATATTAATATTATTATATAAAAAATTATTTATGTTTTATATTATAATGTTTCTAAAATTGGGAAAAAATCCTTATATTATTTTTTCATAAAAAATAGTAAACACGTTTTTTAAAGAAAACATATACTTTTTTGAATAAAATGGATTTTCTTAAAATTGAGATATTTTTTTATAATAATATATAAAAAAAATTATTTATTCAAAACATAATATAAATTTTCTAATGTTGTTAATCTTATTCATAACAACCAATTTAATATTAATTTTTTAATGTTCATATTATAATAATTATACTATTTTAATATGAAAATGTGGTTTTTTAAACTTAGTGTTTCATGAAATTTAGGATATATAAGAAATAAATTTATTTAAAGATAAATATATTATAAATTATTATGGTGTTATATACTAAATGTAATCTAATGAAAATAGCACCACCTCACTATTTTTCCTTTCCTTTCCCGACATTCAATGTAATTAGTAATATTGTAATAAAAAAATGCATGGTAATGACTCCATTTTTCAATAGTTCTAAAAAAATCTTTGAAAATGGTTTCAATGTATAATTTTCCATTAAAATTTATAAAAAAAACATAGAATATATATCAAATATAGAATATTATAATCCAAATTCTAGGTTAATCACTCTACATGTCAAAATAGGTTATCCTGGAAGATTTCTCATACCATAATCAATTACAAGGGAAAATCCAAGTCCTTGTAACATAGACATAAGAAGAAGAGGAACACAACTTGAGTGGAACCCAAAATAATGTCAATAAAATGTACATATAATAATAAACCATGTGATTAGAGGAACAACACATTAGTGATCCCATATATACTAAAATGGGTAATGACCCTAATCAACAACTTCAACATAAATAACTCTCGATTCATATATACTGCATTTCTCAAATCATTTAATGTGGTTCCATGTTTCATAAACAATTACAAACAATACTTTATTCTATTAAAGACATGTTCTGAAACCCATTTCTCATTCCATTTTATAATTCATTGAAAACATTGTTTTCTTTTACCAAAATATTGGAAACAAAACTTCTGTCAAAATTCCATTTCCAAACACAAATAAATCATTAAAAAAATTAAAAACCCCATTAAAAATATTAAGAATATGTTTCATCCAACATAAGATAAAGAATGAAAACCCTACCTCATACTCTTGTCAAACACTACTTAAAATGGGATCCACCAACATCAAATGAAATAGATAGAAAATAATAGAGGCCCTTACAACAATTCCCAAATCTCATAATCAAAATCTATATCATCCTAGAACAAGCGAATATATTAGGTTACAAATTTCTGAAAAAACACTTCTGTTGCACCCCAACCAAAAATATTTCCATCCATTTAAATAATAATAAACAAAAGATCTAAAAGAATCACATAAAAATAAATATGTGATACATGAAATCTAAAAATTTGTTCTATCTCTATTGTTGTGTCCAATGGAAACAAGGAAGTTGAAATGTCACTCACTGAGAGAGAATCCATGCAACTGCGAAAGATATTGAGAAATGTAAGAAGCTGTCTAAAATAGTATGGGAAACCCAAATATAACCTATTATAAGAACCAATTGTTCATTGTAGGTACATAAATATTTGAATAAAAAGGAGTTTATTTGCGATCAGTAGATAAAATGTCCTTGGCCAAGGGTTTATGTCTTAAACTAGGTATTTGTTGTGTAAAATCTCTATAATCCATATAAAATAAAAAATATGTCACCCTGGGATTTAAATCCTGATCAACTAAATTAGGATGAAAAATATATTTATAAATTTTGAAATATTTTTTTTATTATAGGAATTTATATTTTATAAGGGTTTTATTTACTAACCACATTTATTAACTAGCGCCACACACCACACTTTCACCGTAATCGATATATTTAGGGAATAAATAACTTTTATGGGTAGTACCCAACACAAGATCTCATTCATAACTCCCAATCATCTCTAAACCCAAAATTAAAACTATTAAATTTGAAATAGTGTTCTATTAAAATAAATGATGTTAAAATTTCCACATCATAGTTCATTATATCCCTAGGAAGTTAGGGATAAGTTAGGTTCTCTAGAATGTTGTGAGGCCACTCCTTCATGAATGATTGGTGTTCCCATGTCTTCTGAGAATCTGATGTGAGATTCTATAAAATTATGACCAATATTATATACGTTACACATAATGAATTCAAATCTTTATACTTGATCTCAAATTCTTACTCCAAATTTTCAAAATATATCTTCAAATCAATCTCCCTAAAACTAAAACATGATAGGGATTGATATTATACTTCTAGGATGAGTTATGTAGCACCCATCATATATATTAATTGATTGAACAAGAAACTAAAACTAATAAGATTCCTTCCCAAGCATCATTATGACTTTAAATGGTCTAACATATCATGAATACTACATCCCATGTTTCACATGCCAATGGTGACCCAATATATGAGGAAATTTCAAGATTACATGAAATTATATGGAATATAAAATGAAAAATTAGAAAATATACATATGATAAATGATGACTCTACACTATAACCACAAATTTACATATATCATGAACCTTTGTCGACATCTCCAGGATTAAACTCAGTCCCATAAGAGAGACCTCACCCACCTCTTCCCAACAGAAAGGTGATCGACACAAGAGTATATACAAATCATCAAAGTGAAAAATCCAAACGGATGAGTAATATATGTTTTCATCAAAAAAATCATCCATCATATACAGATATCCCAAGATGCAATCAATTCCCAAAAATATTAAAGTACCATATCCTCTAAAAATAAATTTTCAAGGTTCATCTGACCGTCTGCCTAGGATGGTATGATGTACTTAACCTCTAATAAGTCTGCATCACCTCTTTTATATTTTCCATAAAAAGTGTCACACCTTCAATCCAAATCATATAAAATTTAAAAAAGAACCCATGTAACCTCCCAAACTCTTGATATAATACTTACACAGATCATTCTCCTTCATGGTGTCCCATATTTAAATAAAATATGCTGATGTAGTCCACTAATAAGCCACAAACTATATATCTTTATCCCATACGGGAGTACAGGGAAGAAACATCCCTGAAAACCATGTCCCATTTCAAAATTTTTGCTATAAGATGATTGATAAAACATAATGATTCGGATTTTATACCATTACCTATTATTGTATAACTGGGGCACACAACACTAGAAATGTTATGCTTTATAACATGGAATTATAATTTCCATCTCATGTCATAATTGATCTTCAATGTTCCTATATGGATTTCCTACGGAGAACTATCATAGTAAATAACACCAAACTACATAGAGATATAGGGATAAAAAATGATTATAGAAGTGGAGAATACTATCAGAAGGGAGAGACCAAAAATGGTTTGTACATTAGAAAGGGATTATATGATTACAATGAACTAATTATCCTACCATGGGATTTGAAAAATACTGTCACATCAAGATTATTATGAATACACACTGGTCAAGAACATATCTAAAACATCTTTTTGACCATCTAGATGTAGTTAAGTGAAGATCCCCATAAGGCTCTACAATTCTTTAGTTTCCAAGACAAAATGTGATGGTACTCCATACTGAGAGCATCAATAATGACATTAAACTTTTATAAGGCTTAGGTGAGGTTGAAGTAATTTTTAAGGTATTATCCCTACCACCCCTATCTACTATTCAATTCCATAAAATTAATGACATATCTCAATCACTTTTCACCGAAAAAGACTCTTAATATATCCCTCCAAATATAATGTTTCAAATACAATTGTGAATTCATAACTATGGAAGGAAAAAATAATGAAATGGGAAATTCATCTCATGTGGATAATTATATACTCATATATAGATAATCATGTAATAATAATGTATAATAATAAAACCCATACCATCGAAAAAACATAAAAAAAATTCCACAAATCTCATACTGGGATCTTGTCACATCAAAATTGTTATCGATTTATAAAGCTATTTAATCTCATCAAATTAGATCAGACACATAGAATCCCTTATGGATTTCACCCTCTACTTATTAATAGAATATATAGGTGACACGAATTTCATGGAATCCTTGATGAATCACTAATTTTATTTTTTTTACCACAGAAGCTTTATATCTTGTGGCTCCACCAATGTGATGATATCCCTCACCATATCAAGATTGACTAACAAGACACATTCATAAATCAAATTCCTTAATAAAATCACTTATTATATCAAGAAACAAAATTTCTTATTCAATATATACTATTGGTGACTAGAAATTATTAAATAAAATTCGATATTGTGCTCATGCTCACACATTGACCTTGAATGAACCAAAATATCATCCCTTAACAATACACCGAAGTTGTTCTCATTTTAGTGGAATATCCAGTTCATCAAATACATAAAAAATATAAAATTTTTATTCAGACCAAAATCTATAAAATGATATTTATAATGTCTATACCATATCCTAAATACCATCTTTTATATAAAAGACTTCTAAAGACGGAGATAATGATTACTCGATTGAAGACTAATGTTTGGAAGCCATTTTTCAACATTAAACAAATCAAACGAGTCATCCAAAAAGGAATAAGGTGCGTGTGTTTAATATTTAACTATTTTAACCTCTAATAGATTAAAAATAACAAAATTGAACCATATTACATCTTGTAAAATAGAAAATGGGATTCCCACAGTGAAACATTTTGGTGATCAAAACATTTATGTGTCATATAATCCATTTAGATCATTATGTTATTATCTTAGTTGTTTTCATATGATTAGAGGGTGTTCAGATGGACAATGTACCATTGAATAGGTTTTCATAAATGTTAACACTCTCTCTAGATAAAAATTGTAGATTTTATATGGAAAGATTCCTTGAAAGTGCCAACAAATCATGGTAAGATAATATATAGAATAAACTACCTTAGGATAAAATGTAATAGCAGACACAAATCTATGGAGTTTTATGAATGGATATCCTGCATGACTAGAACTAAGTTCCCACTCTATCAGAAACATATGATAGATCTCATAATCAGCATGGAACATTACACAATGATAATAACAATCAACATTAGCATGACGAGAGATGAGCCAATATATCATGATGATGACATCAAAAAGATCCATATCGATAATTACAAAATCCTAGTCTAACTACATGTCAACTATCGATAGACAACAAGAATGAATTTGAATAACCTACACATTATTATTCTAAAAATGTTTATCTATGTCTAGAAGAAATTACAAGATATCATTTGTATGTTTCAAGACATCAAAAAAAAGTGTAGATACAAACAAGTTGGAAGAACTGGTATCAAATAAATCATTTGTTTTATAATATGAATTAATGTTTGTATATCTAAATATCACTATACATGTTGGAACCTATGTTTGTGGATCATCCCCTGTATTAATGTGCTTCACATTTGAGGTTTCTGGTTGGATACCTATAAACGTTGAAGACTGTGATTCAGTTTAAATGACCTTTGGATCTGAAAATACGAGACCATAGAGTGGCATAGAAATGGTTTAAAAGAAGCATTCTAGATGGTCGCAACAACAGAAACTATTCCTCATCATCATGGGTGTGGGAAAAAAATTATAGTGGTTCACATCCTTTCCATACTAGTATAATTTATAGGGAATGCTACTAGTAACTACAAATTTTGAAGAGGGTATCGCTTCTGAGAAGCGCCTCCACTACTCTAGTGATGATCATACCACTTCATCATTTTTACTAGTGCATCATTATAGCTAACAATTCGTGTATTATAAGGTATAAAATAGTAACTTATTCTTTCCATTCCAATTTCTGAATACATAGCTCTCTCTAATTTCTAGGCTTATGTTGGTTTCATCAACATAAATACTGGGGATATAATATATAGTTCAAAACCCTATAGGTACATCTAATATTTCATTTTATCATTAATCAATTATATCTGAAAAAAATAAACCAAATTCAAAATTCTATTGGATTACATGAACATGTATTTCTCTCCCTGATGCAAGAAGTATAAATCTAAAGACTTATCCACTATCAAAGACGTAATTGAGAACTACTTAATGAATATTTTCTTGAAACCCTTTCAATCTAATCCAATGAATCTATCCACCTTTAAAATAGAATCTTTTTTATTCTTTTTTGGAACCATAATCCTGAGAACTGAGATGATAACATTTATGGTCTCAGATGTATCCAAAAATTTAAGATTTAATCGATCTTTTATAGTTAGTGCTCCTCTTCAAGGGGCTATTTTGTACCCTTAATGGACATTGGGATTCTTATGTAAGATTTATCGAGATCAATCCTTCCCTCATATAGCTCTTGGATTTACCTTAGTAACAGGTTTTTAGACTTATGATAAATTTCAGTCCATAACATAATATGGGCACATGATATTCTCCATTACATTTTGGACATAAGGTGGGTTCCCTAAAAGGGAATCCATTACACCCTCTTGTGAAACCATTGGGTGACATATAAGATTCATATAACTACACACTGAAAAATATGAATATATTACAAAAGAGGAAAATATTAACTCAAACAAGAAAACTATAAGAAGAAATATAGACTATGAAAATAATACAACACATGAGGCACACATCCCAACATATAATGGTAACGTTAGTCTTTTCATGAAATGAGATGCTTATAAAGTCAATATAACCAACCTCCCATGTTTCGTAAATGGTCTCTCTAGTATACCAACCATCCCAAGAAAATAAATGATGAGTAAAACCCACCCTTTGATTCCAATTTGTAATGAAATAAACAGAGTTACCCTCACAAACTGGCACCTTAATTCATCTTCCACAAACCTGGTGGGAATTCATGATCCCCAAGGGGTAGTAACTACTAGATGGACATCAAGAAACAACCAAACGGTATTATTTTAACCAAATAGAACAAGATATGAAGAATCTATATACATTTTATAAATAATTGAAAAATAAAAATTTATAGAAACATATTCCATTACTAATAGATAACAACAAAAGTGATACAACTTGAAGTGCATATAAAAATAAAAAAGTTAAAGGTATAACAAAACCACTAGTCATAAAAAATGAAATACAAACACTCATATGGTTTGTGGAAAATCTCCCACCATCTCTCAACAAAAAACCCAATCCCAGGAGACTGAAATCAGGCCACCTAAATGTATTTTCATTCCATTTCCTACAAAAGTAGACAAAACAAGGTCTATATGCCCCAATTGGGTGTGCATGGTGTAAGATAAAATGATTCAGTATGATCTAAATTAATTGTTTGGTATCATGCCTTTGTAGAAATAATCACAGTATTCGCATTTTAATGAAAACATGGAATGATAACTAGTAATATAGTTTTATATCAAAATCATGTTAAATATATCCCTTTTTTGAAAGCTCTAAAATAAGAAAGGTAAAATAGTTTCAAAGAACCAGTATTTATTAAAAATACTCAAAAAATAATTTATATCAATATTAAAATAGTAAAATTCAATTCCCATGTAAATCAAACCATGGATCAGAACAGGTTATGATAGCCAACTACTTGTACCGTAATCAGTGACAACATTGTAACTGATTCTGTAGAACACTTGTATAATGTGTATAGGAACCCCACATAACTAAACCACCCAAAACATTCATTCATAATTCCCTAAAAATATTCTAATAGATTAGATAAAAACACCATGATGGAATCCCCCCCCCAAATTTTAATGCATAATGGACTGAATTGACACCTTACACCTATGTACACAAGGTTTCCATGTTCTTTATTTCTCATATCATTTCAAAAGGTTCCATATATAATAAAAAATTCCAAAAAAAAATTTCTATGAAAATAATTTTTAAACCCCATGTCATATCCATTTGAAAATGTTTTAAAAACACTATTTTCTTATACCCAAATAATGATAACCCCATATTTTATCAAAAAAAATTGCCCAAAATTTTAATCAAGAAAATTAATTTAATAAATAATTCATACAAACTAGAGTAATACACCTCATCCAACATAGTCTATAGAAAAAACCACTTACCTCAAACTTCAATCATTTCTCTCAAATAGTCCCACAAATACCAGTTTGAAAGAATAGACATCAATGGATGGCCTATAAATGATACCCATGTTTTTCAATTAAACCCCATAAAAATGAGATCAAATGGAGAGGTTATGTCACACATACATTAATAAACACACTCACCGCGGATATACTAACATAGAGGTCATCCCTTTTGAGAATATCACACAAACTATTTAAATTAACTTTAAACAAATCGTTACATGATACATATATTAAATAATTGAGGTCTAACACCACTTATATGAACAATGGAATAGAATAGGTTGAAATGGTTCTAACTATGAGAGATTATTCACAACAAATAATTAATTTGAGCAGTAAATAAATCTTTCCAAAAGATATGGAGACACCATAAATTCCCAAGATGATGTGCCCAAGGTTCGATGAAGTAACATATTCTTCTAATAAAGAAAAAGATACATGTCATTTTTAGATTAAACCTATTTGGATGAAGGGTTTATTTCACAATCCCTGGCTTGAAATTTTAAAATCACCATAATATACATATGTATAAAAATATTCCACATTTGGATGAAAATAATAATCGGAAATTTTACGATACACAATAACTATTTACGGTGTAAATTATGATTACATTATAAAATGTATTTAAGGAATAAAGGGTTTTTATTCCATGATAATTCTTTTTAAAAATAATTCCTTATAATACATGTACACTATATTTTGTTCCATTATAACGTAAATATAATTTTTAGGTAAAACCTAACACGTTCTCCTATGCACAACACATAAACTACTTCAATACTGAAATCATAAAAATAAAATATGATACAACAAAATCTCATTATGAGTTAGGAGATTATTTTATTTCTTTGGGGTATATAAAATAAATCTTTTATTTGTGAGGAAATGTTTGAATTTATTCATTTCATTTGTACTATTAATAATTGTGTCAAACCTAGTGCAATTTAGGGATTCAAATGTTTATAAATGTAGAGTTTTCTATTTTTATGGATCAAATGTTCACATAACTGTGTAAACTATCATTGTTTTGATCATATTATCAGGGGATTCCTTGATGAAGTATGATTTCAATTTATAATTTTTTTTTAAATGTGGATACCTAATGTCAGGGTTACTGATTTCCATTACACATTGGATTAAAGTGTGTTTTCTTTTTGTAATGTTTATATTTTTTTCCTTACACAAATTATAACATTATTTAAATCTTTTTTAGTTTTTTATTTTTGATATTCCTAAATTAGTGAATGTTTATTATTTTTTCTTATAAACATTTCATAAAATATGATTATAAAGTAAAACAGTATAGAATTTTACTTGATTATTATAATTTTAATCGAATAGAATCTATGTCTAAAATACCTTCATAAAAAGGTTTAGCTAATTGTACATTTTATTTTATAGAGAACAGTTTAAAACCCTCATATATGTAAAACTACACTCTTATAGTAATAATCATTGAATAAATTTATGGTTATATGTGTTATAAATATGTTACATTAACACTTATTTGTTTAAAATAGTATATATGTTTTAATATGATATGACTATCTCTTGAGAAATATTAAAATATCTATCAGTGAAGAAAACCTATATTTGATGGTGATGACTATAAATATTGGAGGGATGAAACTAAAAACCATCATTATAAATACTAGATTAGAAAAATTTGACATGTCAATAAAAAATACTTAATATTATTTTACTTTTAATTTTAATGTTTTATCCCACCAGAGTGTAGTTTTATGAGAATTTACAGCATTTTTAGGTTTTTGTGGTATTTGGACCATAATTGATAGAATTCCCTAATTTTAATTTTTAATAGTTTTTTTATTCTAAAATTCAACCACAATTTTATTTTCAAAATTTATCCAAATTGAAAAGTTATTCTTTTTAGGTTTTCATACATGCTAGGATTCAATTTATTCTTTTGTACCCAATGCTCAATCAAACATTTGGAGGCCTATATCTGTATCAAAATTCAGGCCCCTAAATAGATGTATAAATATAGATAATTTTTATATTGGGATCATATATCTGAAAGAGCCAATCAATTTTGAGTTGAAATTTAACAAGAAAAAAAATCAACGTATGAAAAAAATGTAAAAATGAATCCACGGTAGAACAAATATACAAATTAATTTCACCATATCTTCCTCCTAACATTTATAAATAATCTCAAATGTTTGTGTTTCTAAAGAGGATAGATATAACATGAACATTCAAGAATAAATAAATTCACAATTAGTCAATTAAATATGTATCCCACAAATAAAACCTCATCGGTCTATTTTTGAGAAAACCATTTCAAATATTTCTAATATAAATGAATGGTTATTCTTCATTTCAAAGGGTTTTCTACATAGGGGTAAACTCTTTAAGAGATTTTTTTAGTTCTATAGTTTAATTTATTTTGTAATATGATTATAATTTTCTTTAAAATTTTTATTCTTCTTGTTCCTCACATTTTCTCATTTTTTTATGTTTTATATTTTCATTTCATTCTTTTCTCCATTGTGATCTCTTAGGCTTGTGATTGTGAGTATCTAACTCAATGATGTTCCAAAGGGAGTAATCTAGTGAAGAACCAAAGTGCTTATAATTCATTCTTAAATTTTCTTATATTGTTATAGTTTTTATGAGGGTGATCTTAGTGGTTAATTAACCCTTGTGTATCTGCATTAAAAAAGAGGTCTATATTTCAATTTTTTCAATATTATCCCACGATCGAGGAGGTCAACATGTGATATCTTGGTGATGATTGAGGAAACCAAAAATTCACAACCATATGTAGATGATAATTTTCACACACATGATAGAGTGTCTTAATTTGGAATATTCCAACCATATAATAAGACAATTAAGGTTCAATCTTGGTGATTGTCTCGAGATTTCCTCCTTTTATCCAAATATCATTCAATTTGCATTCACTATGTCTGAATTGCATCTGCATATTTAATTATCTTTCCAATCAAAATAATAAAATATTCCATTCTATTCATTTTCTAAATAAATTAAAAAAGTGAAGTAAAGGTGTTGGGTGATTTATTGCAACATATCATCATGATAATGACATATGGAATCCAATGAGATGTACATAGTAAAAATATTTTGAGAGCACACACAAAGATGATTTATAAAATTGTTGTCTTTGTAGGGAAAAAATTGTTAATTGTGAAATATATTTAATATCATTTTTAAAATAATTTTTATTTTTTAGAAATTAAAAATTAAAAATTCATAAATTTTTAAACCACAAAAAATCTCTATTATTCATTATATATTTAAATTCAAGTTATTTGACATGGACTGACGAATATTCGGTAAAAGAAAATTTTTAAAAGGATCATGAAACATGATTATAAATTATGATTGATGAAATGAAAAACCTGGAAATCTAACTATAATGGATTTTTGAATACATACATGCATTCTAGGAGAAATCAGAACCTGTTCCAAAAACAGATCCAAAAAGGGTAGTGGAATATATTTCATCGATCATTTGTTCTTCCAGTAAAGAAAAGGTGGGAGAGAAGGAGATTCTAAATAAATTAATAAAATAATCCCAAAATCAACAATTACTCATGTAGGTCCCTGAAGTAAAAATTTAATCTAATGCACTTATAGGATATCATCAATTTTTGGAAGAATCGTGCAATAAAATTATCAAAGATAACTAGAAACATGATCATCCCATCAATGATAATGAAAAATAATCATCTCTCTACCTCTATCTTGATTAGGTTGAAGATAATGAATATGCACCTAAATATATTCAGTTTCCGAAGGTCATGTCCTAAGATAAAAATTTTCAAGATGAATTACTTGAAAGGGGTTATTTTTTATTAATAAATCATTTTTTAATCTTATTCAATATTAATTGTTTTTAGACTTTTATTTTTATAAATTTTCTAATTCGACATAACTATAGCATTCATGGGATGTTATGTAATATACAAATTAAGTGGTGCTGATTAAAAAGAAAGAGTCGGAAAGTAATGTGACGGTGTGATTAATACCTCAACAAAAATTTACAAAAAATATAAAGGATGAAACCAAAAAATTAAATAGATTGATTCCATATATTATTTTATATCCCACTCAGGACATATTATTCAATCATTATTATTTATTAGGTGGACAAAAAATTTCTTCTATTAATTTTGGTTCACCGAACTCATTTTATACTCCTGGAAACAAGGAAATGTTACATGTGGTGGTACATCTCAATGAATACACATCCACTTTATCATTAATAATAAACTTATAACACTAGTAGATTAGGGGAACTAAAAACATGGACCATGATGGAGGGTTGTTTCATCTAGAAATGGGGATGAAATTGTTTGTTTAAGGATAAAAGTTTTCTATTTGTTTATAATGGGTTTATTGGTAGAACCAGAATCACCCAATTATTCTATATCCATTTGGACCTACTTTCCAGAGGTAGGTGCTCAATTTTTGTAGATGTTGAGTCAATAAGGTTTTCCTTATGACTTTTCCATTCATACTTGTTTTAAAAATCACAAACACCTTATACATAAGAAAATCTATATTTTACTTCTATAAGGAAAATTTCCTTCCCAAAAGAAATTTACCCCTACAATATTTTAATTGCCCGTATCAATATTTTTCTTAAGTATAAAAATCAGATTCATACCTAAAACCTCGAAATCATATAATACATAGATATAAAGCATTCTGTTTTAGGATCCAAATTCTGAACACGAACTCTAATAAAGTTCCACTCCAAATTATGAATACTAACTCTAATGAAGTTCTACTCCGAATTCCATATACTAACTCTCATGAAGTTCCACTATGAATTCTGGATACAAACTCTCACGAAGATCCACTCCGAATTCTGGATACGAACTCTCAATGAGTTTTACTCTGAATATCAATGAGATTTACTCTAAACTTCAATGAGTTTTACTCTGAACTTCTATGAGTTTGACTCCGAACGTTTATATGTTCGACTCTGACCTTGCACAAGTTCGACTCTGAACATCCACAAGTTCTACTTCAAACACTGTAAGTTAAGATACCGAATTCTAGTGAAACCAGACTCTGAATTTCCATAGAAATCCAGACTCCAGATTTATACATAATTTAGGTTCTGAATTCCTAAAAAACAGAATCATAATATCAATTTTATTATACACTTCGAATTCAATTTTGGTTAGACACCGAAATTTTATTTGTTTACATTCCTAACTTCAGTTTTACATATACTCGAACATGTTTCATTACAAAAATATGTCGTGATTTTAGTTATTGTCTAACTGTTGGTTAAGTGACACTTGTACAGGTCCCTCCAAAAATCATGGAGAAATATGACTGTTGGAGGAGGGAGCCAACCGTTGGAGCTTCGCCTATAAATAAGAGCTCATTTGAACGTGCTCAAAACTTTTGGAATTTGGGTGCTCAGAATTTCATGAAGTGATTCTAGTGAGAGAGGATCTTATCAAATCTGAAGCTTCATGTAGAATGTTTGAACAACTTGTTCAAACATTTCTTTTTGTATACACGCTTCATGAGACTCTAATTGTTGCTGATTACAATCAAGGGCTAACGAGGATAGGAAGACAGATGTTCTAATACCTTGAAGTTGAGGGCTTCCTAGTGGAGGAAGACAGAGGTGCTGACTACCTGATAGTTGATGACTTGCGGGGATAGAAAAACAGACTCCGATATTCGTATCGAGGGATTACCCTAGTGTGGGTAAGATAGACTTTCTTGATAGTATTAATCTAGGGTCCTTAACCAAGGTTGGTGGATACCCTTTTATTTGTGTTAAAAGAAGTTATACATGTAACTTGTAGTATTACTACTTAGTTTTTCCGCTGAATTTTGTATTATTAAGGAAATTATAATTTTCATACTTCCTTACTTATACCCTAATTTTATAGGATTCTATACGCTTTAAGGTATAATCTTATAGGTTCTGTGAATTTTGGTTACTCAAGATTTCCTTAGAAATATTGAAAAGGTAAAATTCACCCCCCATCTTGTATCTTTGTATCTAATTGTACTTATTTGATCCTACGTTTGGTATAATAGAGTATATCATACATAGTCACATACCATCCTAGAAATTGGTATCAGAGGGAGGTTACAATCTGAATTAATCACACGATTAGATTCAGAAGACATTTAACATTCGGAATTGCATATTCAGAATTGAATTTCAGGATTCATACTTTTCGGATTCTATATTTCGGAATCACAGTTCAGTTTAACTTTTTTCTTAGAGATACAATTTTTATTCTTAGAATATTTTCTCTTGTTTACAGACTTATACCACTAATAATTTTGTGTCCCAATGTTTTTCCTATGATGGAAGGATTCAATGTTGGTTCTATTGACAATCTAAATCCTACCAGACCACCTATATTTTATGATAATGATTATGAATATTAGAGATATCATATGAAGACATTCATTATCAACACTGGAGTAGATAACTTTTCCATGCATATCGGTGGATACAAAATCCCTGATAATGAAGTAAGTGCCTTTACAAATCAAGAAAATCATGAATACCAACTCAACTATAAGGTACGCAATACTCTACATTGTTCAATGACTAGGAACATATATAGCCAAATCTCATCTTGTGAAGCAGCTAACTGTATATAGAAGAAACTTTAAAGAACACCTTATGGTACATCTAAAGTTATTGAGACTAGAAGAGCCATGCTTAGAGCTGAGTATCATAGTTTTAATTTTCTTTTTGGATAACCAATTTGTAAGGTGCAACAAATATTTATGACTATAGTGAATATACTACAATCTATTGGGGAGAAAGGTCTAGATGATTAAGCTCTTGTTGAGAAGATTATTGACATCATACCCAATGAGTGGGATTAAAAGAGAATTGCAATCGATGAAAATAGAAATGACACCTAAATCTCTATTGATGAACAGTTTGGAACTCTTATTCTACATGAGACTAGAATCAAGAGAGATGCTAACAACATAAAGAAGACGAATGGGAATGGTAGTGTTTCTTTTACTATAACTTCAAATAACATGAAATCTATGAATCCTGAGAGAGTTACTAGATCCAAGTCTAAGAATGTTATTATCCAAACCGAATATAGTGAGATTGAAGTATCAGAAAATGAGTTAGCTAATCTTTCTCAAAGGATGAACAAGATAGCTGGACAGAGATATTTCAAATACAAGTATATGAAGAAGGAAAGGAAAGATAAGAAATATTCAGAGGTCACATGCTATGAATGCAATAGCTCTAGACACATCAGACCAGATTTACCTATACTCAAAAGAAAAAAAAATAAAAAAGAGGCATTCTGAAAGGAACAGGAATAAGTACTACAAGTCCAAAGCTAAGAATGTTCTGAAAGCTAATGACACCTGGAGTGCTAGTAGTGGTGACTCTTCAGACGAATCTTGGGATTATGAATCATCTGGACAGAATAATCATGGTCTTATAGACAACTACCTATTGATAGTCCTGGATTTATGGCTATAGTACGCAATGCTAAATCGAAGACCAATGATTTTTTTGAATTATAATGATAGTAAATATTATAACTCTTCGGATGAAGAATCCTCTTCTGATGAAGAAAATACTTTACCTACCAATGAAGAAGTTTATAGGTTTGATGAACTTTTTGAGATTTAGAATTCAAAACTCATGAAATATATTGATAAGGAAAAATTAATGAATATTATTCTTACTAAAAAAATATCATATATTTTTAAAGATCTTAATATGGAAAATACTAATTTTGAATGTATTTCAAAAAATCTTGAGGAAGTAGGTTCTGCGAAGAATAAACTTTCAAAATATCTAGAAAAACATAATTTCTATGATAGATGTTTTTCCTAGCTCTAGTTTAAATGTTTTTTAAGAAAATAACTTAGTTATAAAACTCAAATCGTAAATATTTTCCCTAAGGAAGTGTTTTTCAAACTTTACCCTGGGTAAATAAAATTTTGACAAAATGTATTCAAAAATTGGACCTCGAAGGAATACTTCTATTTTTGGTTACACAAGTTCTAAACCAATTTTTAGTAACAACTACTTTGTTCCTCAAAGTACCCCATTTTGCACAAAGTGTCAATGTGGTGGTCACTGGGGAAAGAATTGTACATTAAACAAAACCGAATCTTTAGGATTTCATAAGGCTTATTTTTCTAAGAATATATGGGTACCCAAAATTTTTCTTTCTGAAATTTCTAAATCCAAGTAATTATGGATTCCGAAAACCTAAATTTTTTCTTATTTTCAAGAAAATAGGAAGAGTACCAAAAACAATACTAGATACATGGATAGTGTATGTTCCCTGCATATGACTGGTAACAAAAGATATTTCGAAATGATTATCAAGACAAAAGGAGGAAAAGTAACTTTCGGAGATAATGCTCACGGAAAAATTATTGGTATATGTAACATCGTTCTTCTTGGAAAAACATTGATTTCAAATTTTTTGTTTGTTAAGGGACTTAAGAACAACCTCATCATCATAATTCAATTATGTGATGAAGGCTACCTTGTGAATTTTAGGAATGATAAGTGCCTAGTACACAATTCCAAGGAAGAGTTTATTCTTTTTGCCGATAGGAAAGAAAATGTTTACACTATAAACATAAAAGAACGTAGGAGCCAAGACTTACCTTGCCTTAGTGAAATGAAAGATAATTCTTGGTTGTGGCATAGAAGGTTAAGACAATGTATCCTTAGGAACTTATGAAAACTTTATAAGAAAGGTTTAGTTAAGGATCTACTAGTGCATAGATTTGATTTTTCAAAAGATTGTGACACTCGTCAATATGGAAAGCAACATAAATCATGTTTTAAATCATTTGGTGAAGTCTCAACTACTGATTCATTACAGCTAGTGCATATGTATCTTTTTGGTCCAACACAAACAAGAATCATTAGGGGAAAGTACTTTGTATTTTTTGATGGTTACACCAGATTTACGTGGGTCTATTTTCTAGCAAAGATGTCTAAATGATTTTCTTATTTAAAATTTTTAGAGCCCAAGTCAAAAATGAGAAATACATTATATTGAAAACTATTCATAGTGATCATGAATGTGAATTTTAGAATTCTTCTTTTAAACTTTTTGTAGTAAAAAAGGTATTACCCACAACTTCTCAGCACCCAGATCACCTCAAAAAAATTGTTTTGTTGAATGAAGAAATATAAATCTTCAAGAGATGACTAGAACCATGTTGATTGAGTATTCTATAGCTAAATATTTCTAGGCTGATGTTGTAAGTACTGCTTGTTATACTATAAATCGAGTTTAGATTAGACCTTTTATTAATAAAACTCATTATGAGTTATGGAATGGTATTAAACCACGACTTTATTACTTTATGTTTTTTGGATGCAAGGTATTCATTTTTGAATACTAAAGATAATTTAAACAAATTTGCACCAAAATCTGATGAAAGAATTTTCTTAGGCTACTCCACAACTTCTAAGTCTTATATAGTTTTTAACAAAAACACTTCTACTGTTGAAGAGACAGTACATGTCAAATTTGATTAAACTGGTCCTTTTGTTTTTAAATAACCCCAACCTACATCCTTGTATGTGTTTTTAAAAAATGATTATCATCCTTTTATAGAAAACCCTTCTGATAAGGAAAATATACAAGAAGATACTTCTAAAACATTTACCCTAGAAGACATTCTACACTATGTTGATGAACATGTTTTACAAAACCAAAATCAGTCGCTTATAAAGAATCATCCCTGTCATAGTATCATTGGTGATTTTAATCAACCTATAACGACTAAAATTTCCTTATGAAATGAAGTAGAGCATCTATCACTCAATTCCCAATTAGAACAAAAAATCACTGACGAGGTTTTAGGTGATGATGATTGGATTAAATCCATGCAACAGGAACTAAATGAATTAGAAAGTAATAAAGTCTTGACCTTGGTTGAAATAACTAAGGACACTTCTGTTATTGGAGTAAAATGGGTCTTCAGAAATAAGTGTGAATAAAATGGAATCATCATAAGAAATAAAGATAGATTGTTTGCTAAAGTCTGTAATCAACAAGAAGGAATTGACTTTGAAGAAACCTATTCTCCCTTATCCAGACATGAATCTATTCGTATTTTACATTCCTTTGTAGCATTCTTCAATTTCAGGTTTTTTCAAATGGATGTGAAATGTTCTTTCCTTAATGGTTATGTTGAAGAGGATGTTTTTGTTGAACAACCTCCTGGTTTTGAAGATACAAAACATCTTATTCATGTTTTTAGACCTTCCAAAGCTTTGTATTGCCTTAAACAAGCCCCACATGCTTGGTATGATAGACTTACTGGAATTTTGCTTCAAAATAACTATGTTAAGGGAAATGCAGATTCAACTATTTTCATAAAGAAAGATAAGAAAAAAAAATTTTCTTGTTCAAATTTATGTTGATGACATTATATTTAGTTCAAATCAGCAATCATTAACTGATTCTTTTGCGGATCTAATGAAATATGAGTTTGAAATGAGTTTGATGGGAGAGTTAACATTTTTCCATGGTTTTCAAATTTCTAAAAAACTATAAGGAATATACATATTCCAACAAAAGTGTATTAAATATCTTATTAAAAAGTATGGATATGACAATTCTAAGAGTATAAGTACTCTTATTGGTACCTCAAACACAAGTGATCTTGATGAAGGTGGGAAACCAGTAGATCAAACATCCATTTGAGGTATGATAGGAAGTCTACTTTATTTGACATATAGTCATCTAGACTTAATGATTTCAGTATGCTTATTTACAAGATATCAATCCAATCCCAAGGAATCTCATTTAAAGGAAGTGAAAAAAAAAATCACTACTTAAAGGAAACTATGGATTTAGGAATATTTACACTTTTGGAAATGATTTTGTTTTATAATGTTTTCGGATGCTGACTTTGGTGGATGTAAAATGGATAGAAATAGTACATCCAGACCTTTTTATTTTATAGCAGAATCATTAATTTCATGGTCTTGCAAGAAGCAACACTCAGTAGCACTCTCCACTACTGAAGCTGAATATGTAGCAGCTTGAATTTGTTGTGCTCAAGTGTTGTGGATGCAACACACACTCACAGATTATATTTTTATTTTTACTAGGACTCAAATTTTGTTTGATAACACAAGTGTCGTTCCCCTTAGAAAAAACCCTACACATCACTCCCGTGTAATGAACATAGATATTAGACATCACTTTCTTAGGTATCACACGCTAAAAGGAGAAATCATTCTTCAGTTTATCGGAACACAAGATCAACTTGCTGATATTATCACAAAATGTTTACCCTCCGATAGATTTGAATACATTAAATAGATTATAAGGATGATAACCATGAGGTAATATTCCTTCATTAATTTATTTTTGAACCATTCTACTTATAGTAATAAACTCCGTTTTATAGGGGGGTACATTTGTTTGTGACTCTTTCAAAAAAATTCGTAATGATTCTTTCAAAAATAATTCTTAATGAGTCTTTCAAAATATTTCTGTAATGAGTCATTAATGTTTTTTTCGTAATGAGTCTTTCAAAAAAATTTCTTAATGTGTCTTTCCAAAAAACATTTTAATGAGTCTTCAAAAAAAATTCATAATGAAGTTTTCATATTGGTTATTTTCATACTCATACTTTTTGTACTAGAGTTTTTCGTAGTGAGTTTTTTGTAGTGACTTTTTCATAGTAAAATTTTATTCAAGAAGATGATCACCTTTTACAAATAAACATCCTAGCCAATCCAAAAGTAATGACTTCCTTACATAAGTTTTCATAGTTTTTTTAGTTACTGGTAGTTTATTTTTTTTATAAAATTTCATGGATTCATTACTTTTTAAATCCGAATGTTTTTAAAACCTCAAAAGATCAGATTCAAGATTTCCTTGCAGGTATTTTTTCAACGGTCAGATCAAATGAGAGAGCTTTTCAACAATAATATTATTTTGGAAGATTAATGGTCACCTCCATCGCCTATATAAAGGGGACCCTCATAGTTGTCCCATATTGTTTTCATGATCTTTCTTGTTGAAGCTATGCCTCAGTTCTTAATGCTTGTTCTGAATCATTCATTGCTCCTCCATTCTGAATTTCTATAGAAGCTGTCTCTCAAGAAATGTCTTCCATGAAGCCAATCTCAAAATGGAATATATATAGAGAAAGGTTGGTCCATCTGAACTTTTTCTAGTACGATTCAATCATCTCTAAGAACATCAAGTTGAATGGTTGGTAAGATATATGCGTATCTAAGACAAGTGTTCAAGATATGGTCTACCCAGAATTGCTTGTGGAGTTCTTTGAATTAGTATGCTTCTATCAGGAAGAGGGAAGAGAAAAATTTTCTTTCAAGTATTATGGGAAGACATACAAACTTACATACACCAAGGCAGCAAGCTTGGTAGGGATGGCATATGATGGAGAAGCTGAATTTTTCTCACATAAACATCATAATGTACAAGGTTTTTTTTAAGTTGAAGGCCTTGGAGTGTATTGGGCTTCATGATGTAAATACAACCATGATTTCTCACCTATCTTCTAATAGTCAAATTCTTTAGTTGTGGGTACAAGGTTTCGTGGTTCCAAGAAAGGGTAAAAAAGATACCCAGAAAAAAAAAGTGATATATATTTCCTAGATTTCGTGGTGAATCTAAGAAAAATCAATCTGATGAGGCATGTTCTTGTGATAATCAATATCATCAAGGAGGGAAATTTGAGGGCTCAAATCATCATGTAGCCTGCCTTGCTATCAAAGCTGATAGTTTGTTGTATAGATTCTTTAAGGATTTCATGTAAGTCTAATGCTCGGAATTGCAAGGTTATGCTTGTTAGTGATGATACCTTGAAAATGATGAATATGGCCTATTCCAAAGATTCGAGAGAGTTTTATAATTTTCCATAGGAAGAGGCTGAAACCAATCTGGAAAATGAGGAGAAAGCTGAGCCGGAGAAGTAGGTTTGAAATAAGAGGAAGTTGAAAGAAGTGGTTGTAGAAGACAAGACCCCCAAAACTAAGTAAACACAATATGCACCTCCCAAGCTGAATAAACAGAAATCTTACTAAGATGTAGTAGCTGCTAAATGGAGGGAAGATAAGGAGAAAAGTAAAGAAGAAGACCCTCAGTTCAGATTGGACCCTGCTGAGGCTAAGGCCTTAAGAGAAAAAGCTACGGATGATTTGGAGAAACAGGAAAAAGAAAAGAAGATGAATAAGAAGATGTCTGAAGCTGAAGTTGTACAATCACTTTTGAGAGACATAGAAATAGCCTCTCAGAATATTCATGTATCAAAAACCTTTCTTTGTTGAGCCATTACCATAAATCCCTGGAAAGAATCACTACACTCCAGAAAAGTCTAAAGTGAATGTGGTTGTTGACGAAGTAGAGAAAGGAGTTGGAGAAGAAGTACATGAAGAAGTTGTTGAAGAAATAGAAGAACAAGAGGAATTAGAAGAAGTAGAAGAAGTAGAAGAAGAAAGTGGTGATCTAGATGACTTGATTAAACAGGTGGAAGAGTATCAAGAGAAGGCTAGCCTATCAGAAAAAACACCACTCCGAACTTCTGAGGTCGAGTCCTCAAAGCTCTTCACTCAGAGAAAGGGATATGACAATGATAGTAAGAATGGTGAGGACAATGATGAAGATAAAGAGAATGGATTATCTGATGAAGAAAGCTATGAAAATCACTTTGTTGAGGAAGGATCACATAAGGATAAAGAAGATGAAGATAATATTGTTCAATTATCTGCAAGCGAGGAAGATTCTCTTGATGAGGTAGTACCAAAATTTGATAAGGGGAAGAAAGTGATTATGGACACCACAAAAAAAGATATCATTACGAAGAAAGATGTTGGTGGATCTTTAAAAATAATGTTGGTGGAAATTGAAGAAGAACAATCCCCAAGAAAGGTGTCTAATTCGGAATCATCAGCAATGGGTCATGATTTTGTTGTTGAATATTTGAAGAAATTGGTGGATACCATTCCGATCATTCCCACCATAGACTCCAGATTCCACATGCTTCAACATAGTCTAAATTAGGAATCAGAATCCTTATCCATGGTGATTGAAAAGTGTGTGAAGATTGAGGACGAGCATAAAAATTTCCTTATCAATTATGAGCTCCACATAAAATCATGCAGAGAAATGACTCTATGGTCAATGAATGTTGATAATTACTTGGCAGAGCTTGAATATTTTCAGAATGATGTAAAATAATCTTTTGATAATGTGGATTCCAAGATGAAGAATCGTCATGATAAGCTGACCCTTGAGAAAAATTCATGTAATCAACAGGTCATAGATATGAATGGGAATCTTAACACGGTTTCTCAAAACTGGAAAGGGGAAAGAGATATCCAAATTAAGATCAAAGAGAAGCTTGTAAAGCAGAATCAATTACTGAAGATGCTGGAAATGCAATGAAGGCTCATGCAGAGGTCCTGAAAGCTCAAGAAGAAAGTATCACAGCTTTGGAGAAGCAAGCCGTCGAGGATCATAAAGACTTGAACAAGATGAAAACCATGGTGAAAAAGTTAATCCCCAAGGAAAAAGTAAGACAAATAGACCAATCTAATTTTCTATTGTAATGTCTTTCCTTGTAAATTTTTTTTCAATTCTAATGAAATATCAATTTTTTTGTATCTTGTGTTATTATGTACTAATGTTTCAGGTACATTATATCTTTTCTATTCCCTCAATTCTTTTTGAAAATCACAATGGAGGAGAAGGAAAAAGAACTACTCAAAATGGGGAGAAGGAAAAATCTAATGGGAGAAGAAAAATTTCTAAGAACTATCCTTAAGTAAGGGGGAGTTTCTCATTATGAAGTTTTTCTTTCCCATGATAATGAAAACTCCATTCCAGAAATCAAGAATACAATCTTTAGAGTTCCAAAGCCTAAGTGGGAGTTAGTTGTATTCATCATCATCTTTGAACAAAGGGAGATAATTTTTAATTTCAATGTCTAAGGAAAATTTCCAAAGTCCGTATATTCTTTATCGAATGGTTCTTTGTGCATTCCAAAAATGGGGAGATTGTTGAGTCAATAAGGTTTTCCTTATTAATTTTACATTCCAACTTATTTTGAAAATCACAAACACCATATACTTAATCAAATCTATATTTTACTATTATAAGGAAAATTTCCTTCCCAAAGGAAATTTCCCCTAAAACATTTTCATTTCCAATATCAATATTTTTCATCAGTATAAAAATCGGATTCATACCTAAAACCTCAGAATCATATAATACATAGATATGAAGCGTTCTTTTTATGATCTGAATTCTGAACATGAACTCTAATGAAGTTCCACTCCAAATTCTGAATACGAACTCTGTTGAAGTTATACTCCGAATACTGGATATGAACTCTCATGAAGTTCCACTCCAAATTCTGGATATGAACTCTCATGAAGTTCCACTATGAATTCCAGATACGAACTCCCATAATGTTCTACACCGAATTCTGACTATGATCTTATACTAGTTTGAATCCAAACTTCTACTTGTTAGACTCCGAACATCTACTAGTTCGACTCCGAACATCTACGAGTTTGACTCTGAACGTCAATGAGTTTGACTCCGAACATTTACTAGTTCGACTCCGAACTTGCACTAGTTAGACTCCGAACTTCTACAAGTTCACCTTCAAACTCTGTAAGTTTAGATACTGAATTCTTGTGAAACCAGACTCCAAATTTCCATAGAAATTCAGACATTGGATTTCAACAAAATTCAAGATCCTAATTCCTACAAAACAGAATCTGAATATCATTTTTATTAGTGTCTCTGATTCCATTTTGGTTAGACTCTGAAATTTTATTTTCTTGCATTTCGAACATCAGTTTTACTTATACTTACACTTGTTTCATTAAAAAATTATGTCATGCTTTTAGTTATTGACTAACCATTGGTTGTGTGACATGTGTAAAGGTCCCTTGAAATTCAAGGAGAAATATGATCGTTGGAGGATGGAACCGACCATTGGAGCTTCCCCTATAAATAAGAGCTCATTTGAACATGATCAAAACTTTTGGTATTTTGGTGATCAAAATTTTCTTGAAGTGATTTATAGAGAGAGATTCGCTTATCAACACTCAAGCTTCATGCAGAAAGTTTGAACAGCATGTTCAAACTTTTCATTTTGTAGACTTGCTTCGTGCGACTCCGATTATTGCTGATTACAATCGAGGGCTTCCGGGGATGGGAAGACAGAGGTTCCAACACCTTGAAGTTGAGGGCTTCCATGCGGAGGAAGACAGAGGTTCCAAATACCTGATAGATGAGGGCTTGTGGGGATAGTAAGACAGACTCCGATCTCCATATCGTAGGCTTACATTATTTGGGTAAGACAGAAATTCCTGAAAGTATAAATCAAGGGACGTTTATCCAAGGCTGTTGGATACCCTTCTCTTTAGGTTAAAAGAGTTTGTACTTGTTACTTGTAGTTTTACTACTTTGTTTTCCACTACATTTTGTATTGTTAAGGAAATTATAACTTTCTTATACTTCCTTACTTATAACCTGATTATATAGGATTTCATACACTTTAAGGCACAATCATAGAGGTTGTGTGAATTATGGTTACTCAAAATTTCCTTAGAAAATTTTAAAAGGTACAATTCATCTCCCTCTTGTATCTTTTTATCTCATTGTACTTATTCGATCCCACATTTGGTATAATAGAGTATATCATACTCAGTCACATACCATCCTAACAGTAGACCGATGAGGATTAATAATTTTCATTGTTCAAAATGATGGGAGGTCAGGCTCATTACACCTTTTTTGGGGGGAATATTACCTACTCTAGGACTCTCTTATAGATTTATGTTACGTTCACGAATCGTTATTAATTCAAGAATCATGAAAATGTGTTTTCCTTTAGATTTGGAAATCGATGATTGATATGTAAGGGATTTAGAGAACCTTTTATATACTCATTATGATGACCATAATGGATTGAAATCCACTAAGTTGGGCAATTAAAGTTTATTGTCATTTAGAAAGATAGAGATTATTTCAGAGTTGGGATCGTAACAACAGATGAGCTACCTACGTATCCTCATTAAAAAGGAATCAGAACCCAAGTAGTTCGATAAGAAGGATATAGTTTAACGTCATATGGGATGGAAAATAATTAATGAAAGATGGGATTGAAGGTTAGGGAGGATTCATACGTACTCTACTTTTAAGGTAGAGATCAAACTCCATGTAGTTCGGGTGAACAAATATGGGGCTTATGCATGGTTAACAGGCCAAAAAAATAGATGTCATGATTAATTTTACACTCAAAGCTCACGTAAGTCATGATCAGTGGGAGAATCAAGAGGTATCAGTAAACATAACGATGGTTCCACGAAGGATACATTCATAATAAATGATGTGGGTATTACATATTTATGACATACCATGTAGATGAAGACCAAGACTTACTTGAGGATAGAAGCCCAATAGTAGGGTCCATAAAGTTATTTTTACTTTATGGATATTTAGAGTTTTAACTCAGGGCTTACTCCTAAGGAGGATTCCCAAATTAAACGAGACTATTAACATTGGTCTTACTCTTGATAAGGACTCCCAAATTAAAAGGGGCTTATGATTGGGGCTTATTCCTAATAAGGAGGCCCAAATCAAAAGAAATTAAGATTAGGGCGTACTGATGAGGAGGATTCCAAATGTTAATGAAAATTATGACTAGGGATAATTCATGAGAAGGAGGGAGAGGTTAAGGGGACTGGGTGCTTAATCCTAAGGAGGATGCCATAAATCAAAGATCATATCATCCTAAAGGATGAGGTCATATGGAGGAAACCACTAACTGTAGTGACATAATGCATGTATGTCCCGAGGTTTTGGGAGAGGTTCTCTCAGAATCCATTTCAGATAAGGAATCCAAAAAAGGAATCATGCCATAAATGGATTTGAAAAAGGGGTTTGGGGGATAATATCTTGAAGAGGAGAGGTGAACAAGAGAGAGGCACACAATTGATGTCATCGTGCAAGTCTTGGTCGCACATGTGAACTTTCATGACATGGGTTCACCTGGGAAATGAAGAATCAATTGGGTAATCCTTGGGCATGACTTAACTCAAGCCATTAGTATTATCATACGATGATTCCAAAAGGGCGGTGCGTAACTTTCATCGAAAGGGTAGGACGGTGCACAAGTGTTTCAATTTTTAAGAGGTCTTAATACTTAAGCATGCAATTGTTGATGAATTCGAAACACTTATGCCCTATACTACTCCTTCAATTCTTTTAGTGTAGGTAAAAAGTTACCATAGATACTTTACGATGAATTAAGCAGAAGACTTGGGAGACCAGATCTTGAATTAGAATTTTGGAAAATATGTCCTCGAAATGGGGGCCCAACGGGACTATTTATAGGCCACCTTGCACCTTGGGAGAAAAATCAAATATGGCGTGGAAGTGAGATGTACGACTCTCTCCAAATGGGATCCTAGTTCATGCCATATTCAATTTAATTGATGTTATTCAAAGGGTGACCCTCTTTGTGCTTAAGGTATTCCTCTTTTCCATTATTTCGACTCTGTGACAGAATAGAGCATCAACAAAAATCCCCACTAAGACTTGGATCCGAAAAAGGAAATAGGATCCAACTCTGAGGTAAAGCCGTAGAAATCAAGGGATTGTGGCGTGTAGGTTTGGCGTGCAGGCACGAAGGTATGGCACACAGTTTGTCTGGATCACTTATATATACATGATCACTCTTACACAAACACACTCGGCTTCATGAAACTTGAGATAGCATCACACAGGTGCTTCTATCTTTGAAGAATCTCCCTTTGGGATTTTTTCATGCTACTTTAGAAGGTTTTTGACATGCACGCCATAACTAGGGTGGAAAAACATGCATGACGATTTCGACTTGCCTTCCATGTTGGGACTTGAGCACCTTAATGCCTTTGCCATTTTTTTTGATTTCCTTCATCAAAATTTCACAAAACAAACATACTATAAAGTTGATTGTTTGATCTTTATGTAGATTCTATGGTTCCCAGAAGAATTGGATCAGCTGATGAGTTGACCAGCATGAGAATAAATGACATGATAAACGTCATCGGCCATGACTATTATGTTATCTGCGATAGAAATATCCTGGATTTGGCTATGTACTTGAAGAAATATCATTCCAATTTCCCACAGAGCATCTAATTGCTATTGTATATCCATGGCCATCTACGGGGATTTGGTGTTCTAGATGAAAAAAATTATATCCATCATTCCTGGTTTCATACCTACACTAAATTTTCTTCAGCAAATGTTTCATTTGTAGGATCATTTTTCAATGCTGGGACAGTAGAGAAGGCATACATAATGCATCATAGCCCATGTGCTCCAGATCTGAAGCCTCACACGCCTGAGCTGTAGTAGTATTTCTATCCCTTTATTTTCTGAAATTCTCTATTGTAACAATCCACGGGATGGATGAAGAGTTGGAATATTTTTCGTAGAAGAGGTGCGAAGACGACTTGAATGTGGGAATATTGGGTGCGAAAAAACTATGAAGAGTTTGTTGACGATCTGAAGGGAGCTATAATATATTAAGTTTTCTGGGTTGGGCAGACATATGTCTAAAGGAATGATGATTTGGTGCTGAGTTAATTAGCCGTTGGAGCCCTGAAATGAAATCTTTCCATATGACTCATGGAGAAGTAGGCATCAGTTTTTGGGACGTCTACAATATTTCAAGGGCTCCAATTTTTGGAGAAATGTATGATGAATTCATACCCTTCAAGGTGACCTAGAATGATTCGGAGAAGACTCCGGCTCTGGATCGAGAGTTAATGAATGTTTTCTACAAGATTAAGAAAACCACCACCACAAAAATCCACTTCAAAAAAGATATCCATCCAGAGGAGTGGATGGACATGTTTCTGATTAAGAAAAGAGATAGGGGACCTTCCGGTACTCATCCTACTAGTTTCCATATAGTAGAAAATAGGTGTTATCTGGGGAACATTTGGCTAACTCTAAAAGTAGGAGAGTTTGATAAGTGGGGGTATGAAGTGAACCATAAAATTCCAACAAAGACCCATCTGGTAGGCTTTTTGGTCTTGTGGATTTGTGTTTACCTTTTACCAGTTTGGGATTCGAAAGGAGTTGTGAGGTTAGAGACCTTTGCTGTTGCAACCAAGCTGGATGAAAGGAAGATGGTTGGTTTGTCCACCCCAGTTTTGGAAAAAAATCATACGACCTTACTTCATTTTTATATGGGTAAGTCTCTCATAAGAATATTTGGACCATCCTCTATTTTAATGTGATTGATCTCCACCCACATCAGGACACATGCTTTAAAATTTGTGGTACAGGTTCCTAGAAGATCTTTCCGACCATATGTTCATTACTTTTCTCAAATTTCTCCCTTATCCTTAAATTATTATGATATCAAAGTAATGCTAAGAATGTTCAAGGAGTTTCACTTCTTTCCTTATGAAAATCTACCAATAGAATGATTTGTTGATGATGGAACAACCAGCATGTATTTAAGGGCATATATACTGGAATATAGAGGTGGTACACTAGCCGTGAGGATTGATAGAGAGATTATGTGTGAGGCTTATTCTCCATATAGATTTTCACATCAATTCAAATTTCTGCAAAAAATTATTTTATCCCCTCCAGTGCATGTCAGGATAAAGCAGAATCTGATGGTTTCTAATCAACTATGGTTGTTGACATCTATGGAGATGACTGGGGAGGTATTTGATCTACCAACTATTGAATAGGAAATTTTATTGACTATATGGTATGCTGAGAGCTGGGTAGAATCATACCTTTATGGGGTACTGAATCAACAGGTCCCTTGGGTGGGGATAAAGAATCTAACCGTTATGAATTAAGCTCTTCATTTTCAAGGTGACTCTTCCTCACCCGGAGATGAATCATTGGATTCCCAGGATGGGGATGATGAGGCTCAATATGTGTAAAAGTGGCCTCATTCCAGATATTATACCCCTACCAGATTCATGAGACCTACTCCATAGACTCCTAGTGAGTTACATCATTGAGGCAATTTAGTCACCATTATTTTAAAGAGCAACGAATTTAATTTTCTTATCCTTTATCTGTTATTGGAGGAGCTGGGAAGAAGATGAAGTCCCGGACCTTCCTCGCGGACTTCTGGTGCACATTCTGAATAATTACGACCAGATGTTGTCTGAACATAGAGGGGTTTATATTGTGATGTTGAAACTTCCTAGATAGACTTATGTGAAGGGCTACATATCCCAAGAGTGGGGAATCTCTAGGCTTCCTCTAACATTCATTTTGAGGAAAACCCTAATGAAGTGAGGGCTTACATCAAAGATCGGGAAATTCTCATATATGTCACTAATTAGTTAGTTCCTATCACTAATCGGTTGAAGGAAATGATAGACTATGGTACCACTGATGGGATTTTTCCTTCATTAGATGTACTCTGGCATGATTATGTGGATCATGAAGATGTAAGTTTCCTTTTTCGTATATTCCTATTTCAATTGAAATTTGAATTTAGTCAAATATTTGTTATTCATGTTAATAATCTTCTTCATCTGGTAGCTTTTAATGGAAAGAACCTCAGACATCCCTTAGTCGCGGTATAGCCCTTGAGGCACCTCTCTTCGAGCCAATGAATCTCCTCGTGAGCTGGGCGATGTATCTATAGGCCAGCAAGTCCTGGATGAGGAGTTAGAACGAGTGTTATTGTCTCTGATACCTGAATTCTTAGATGATGATGTCAGTCCACCCAATGGGGCCAAAAATAAAAGGCATTATCAGTATTGTTATGTCTTTCTGGTAGTCATTAATCTTAACTTATGAAAAAGTGCTCAAAATTTTCGGGATTGAAGGGGATTCTTCATTTTACCCTTTAAGGGAAAAGACTGACCATCCTCAAAGTACAATGGATGGTACTGTAGAACAGCCGCAAGTTCCTTCTCAAATGGTTGTTCCTGATGAAATACTAAGAGCAGATGAGGTGGCGTCTATTCCCAGCACTGCCCCTATTATTGATTCCAGGTGAAAAGAGACTACTGTAAATTAACAATACTTCATAGAACCTCAAATGAGACAAAAAATGACTTCCATTATGTCATTTTTTAGGTTCAATACATGCACTAGATCATTTGGAAACCATCAAAGCTGACCCCCAAACTGTCTTTGAAGAAGCTATTCGGGGTTAGAGATTCATATATTAAAGTCACAAAGAATACATGTTGAGTGCTCCCAACTGTGAGAATGACCTTGGATCTGGGACATCATTAGATCAAATGATGAATCTTGGCATGTACTTTGAATAAATTTTAGAACAGGTTTAATTGCCACGTGATTTATATGATTTTGGAGATCTAGTTAAAGAGTCCAATGGATGTGAGTTTTATCATTTATCCTATTAATCTTCTCATGATCACATGTCTAACCATGTTTTTTTTAAAATGTATATTTCCATCTAAAGAAATTGATGAGCCAACAATGCGTGAAATGGTTGAATACATTGATGTCAACCCTGTTATTACAGAAACACTAGCTCTAGTGGAACTGAGCACGACCGACCCTCCTAAAACTAGTCCTGAAAATCATATTCATGCTAGGAATGATGGGGAGGAGTCTTCACAATTTTCTGATGTAATTTTATGTAAAATATGATGATATTTGGGGTTTACATAACCTTCAAGACAATCAATCATCTTTTATTGTCCTTTGAAACTAAGCATACTTTCAATTGACCAAACAGTGTCGTCAACTTCAATGGGTAGATCTAGAGGTGAATCCTCAGCCTCAGCCCAAACAGTAGTAGAATGTGAAGCAAACAGGGTAATGGAATGAGCATAATAGGGCACTTTCTTATGTGGATTAATCCCAGACTATGTTACTCCCTATGATAGTGATGCCAAATCAGACACAGGGTTCAAAAGGCACTCCAATTCACACCTTGTAAGTCATGGAAAAATATATATGGAAGATAATATATGAGGTGCCACTTGAAGAGTTTCCTTCCAAAATTACAAGCCTTTCATCCCTATTCATGATGCATGGACTTGGTGGTTTTGGATATTAATAAATTCATGTCGCAGTGAAACAATTCATTTGAAAGAGGGAGCAAGAGAAAAGGTGTCATCAATGTTTGATCAGAGCATGGTTTCTGACCAATATCAGTAAATTTAAGGCTGCAGTGTCCCGAGATGAGGTTGATCATGCTGCAAAGCTGTAGGAACTGAAGTAGATTATCAATGAGAATATTGTCCAGCAGTTGCACCTTCACCAAGAGCTAGATGATGTTATTGGGGAGCTTGACCAACTCCATAATTTGTTTGAAGAAGTCCAAGAATATGGTATAAAATCCATCAAAGAGGCCAAATAAGCACATCATCGAGCTAAATAGTGTAAAGTTGGTCGAGTAAATGAACGTCAAGTGGTTGCTGATGAAGCTCGGGATGTTGTGAAACAGATGAGAAATCATGTTTAAAGTTTTCTGTAATTTCTGAAAAAAATAAAGAAGAGACTACAGTCTGTGCATGTTTTACTAGTCTTGTTCATCAATGAAAAATAGTTCATTTTCAATCATCTATACTTTCATTTTCATGATAATTTCTCTTATTTATTCCAAATCCAAGGGGCCTAGTAATCAATGTTTGATTTTTACTAGGGTTATATAAAAAACCCCACAAATATTGCATATTTTAATTGATCAATATTACCAAAATCATACAAAATATACGTTTAGTGAGCTAGGACTAAAATTTTGATTATAGTACCCTTTATAGGTTCCCAATTTAATCAGTACCATTTCTTTTGTTATTGGAAGTTTAAATTCATTCATGTTCGACTATAAAAACACTAATATTTAAGGTCAAATAGCTTTGACCGAATGATTGATATTGACTCAATTGTTGATAATTTGTTTTAAACATATTACTGTATTCAAGTATGAAGGGGGGAAATTGTAAACTATGACTTGAAAAATTTTGAATCTGAGGAATGACTTGATAAAAGAGATAAAATGCATTAGAGGATTTCTTTTCTAAGAATGAAGATACCACTACTTGACAAATCTATTATGGGGGATGAATTATGCAGGGCCAACTAGGGAATATGTTTCATAGTCAAATAGTAGTATATTTTGGTTGACAAGTTTATTGTGTTGAAATCTTATGCAAGGCCACCGAAGGGCATGTGCTGCATAGTCAAGAAAAATAACTCTCAGAAATATGACATTCTATTGCTAAAATCCAAAGAAAGTTTTAGGGAAATTCAAATTTTCCAACGCATAGAGTCTTCTTTGTGGAGAAAGGTACGTGAATATGGAAAGGATATTTCCAATTATAATTTTCAATTAATTTTAGGAATGTGACTTCTATGAAGTGCTGACCCAAACGTAGGAAAAAATGTATCGGTGTATTTAATTCGTATGACTAAAACTGGAGATAGAAACATTATACGACATATGTTCAAGTGGTCCAATGTTATTCCATATTACAATGAACATATGGAGAAGGTGGAAAATATAAACCATAGACATTAATAATTTCAGATCACGAAAAGGAGTATGAAACAAATATGTTAATGAAGGAAGATTTTTTTGCAGATCACTACATATCACTTTTAAGACCAATCGGGAAATAAGAGGATTATCTTAAGAATAAAGTTACCATTACAAGTCAAACCCATTTTGGAGGTTGAATTATGCACGGAAAATAGGGGCGTAAGTTGAATAGTCAAATAGTAGCATCTTTTGGCTGACATGTCTGTTATGTAGAAAAGTTATGCAAGGCCACCTAAGGGAACGTGATGCATAGTCAGTAAAAATAACTCTCTGGTATTAGACATTATGTGACCAAAAGTCCAGAAAAGGGTTATGGAGACCATGAGTATTATTCGTATAATGTTGTGGTTGGGTCCTGAATTGAGATTATAGATGTCACTATGTATCTCATTAGGATGAGAATCAAGCCACACATAGTTCTTGAAATACAGTTTAACGTCATGTAGGATGAGAGAATAGAAAATCATCGTTTATGGTCACAGATCTAGGACCATAGTGAGGGAGACACATCGTGAATTTGTTAAAAACCTGATGTGAATAAAGACTAGGGTGTTCCATATCACACCATGTGCTCCCAGGGTGACTTTTCAGTCAAGGGACCAAAAGTGGAGTTTGGGGTTAGGCCCAAAAGCTCAGGGATGGACTCGGGGAATAGTCGAGTGTTCCTATGTATACAATGAGGATGGGAATCAAGATGCACGTAGTTCTTGAAATACCCTTTGTATAGATTTGGTTCTTACATATGAGGGGTAAAGAGTACTTTATTTCAATTATGGTTGGAACCATGATTAATGGCATGGGTGTCACTATGTATCTCATAAGGTTGAGAATCAATCCATACGTAGTTATTGAAATATTACATGGTTGGAGACCATGATAATGATTATTCCTCTCGAGTGAGGGTATCAGGGATTTTTGTAGTTTATTATCATACAGGACAAAACTGAAAATAATTTAAGGTCATATGCATGTACCAGTGTTATGCAGTTTGGTGTCTCGCTGCAAGAAAAATTGGGGACTGTATAGTTTAACATCATATAGCTATGACGATGGGAAGTACACAGTTTAACGTAATGTAGGAAAAAAGTGAATTAATACGAATAATACGGTTGATGGGGGCTTCACAGATCAACATTATATGTGATAGAGGTGAATCAATGTGAAAAAAGTGGTCTTGGGAATGACCCTTAGGAGGTTACCTACGTACCCGGCCTATGAGGCAAGGATCAAAGTCCATGTAGTTCAATTAAGAGGGATTCAGCAATTGGGGTGTAATTGAGGACAATGACCTGAAGATGATATTTTGGATTAAAGTGTTGTTAGAGGCCCAGAGAAGATGTCATGGTGAAAGCTTACTCTAAGATCACATGAGTCATGCTCGGTGTGAGAAACCAGAGGCAGAAACAGACCTGACTATCATGTCGCGAAAGATGTGACCACGAAGGATGGTGTGGGGCTTATGCATGGCTCGCTGCCTAGCGCACGCTTGGCTAAAGAGTTTAAAAGACAATCGTGCATACGGGAATCACAGCTTAATGTCTTATGTCACATATATGGGTTTCTTGGCTGCTTAACGTCCTGCAGCTCGGACGATGCACATTTTAACGTCATTTTAGACGATAGAGGGGACATAGTTTAACATTATGTTTGATGATATGTGAGGCTATGCAGTTTAATGTCTTGTAGCAAGGAAAACATGTGTATTTTTGTTACACAAAATACTTCTTCAAGAGTATTTCATTGGTTAGAGTTGTAATGAGTTCTCCATCCATTGAGATTATAGAATAAGCGCCATTGGAGTAGACCTTATGTACTGAGTAAGGTCTTTCACACTTAGGATCATGTTATGAAGGCTTCATTCCCAGTATCATTGGGGTTCTAAGGACCAATACCAATTCTCCATGAATGAATGAATGAAGATGAAATTTTTAACTTAAAGCTCGTGTTGTTCGATTATGATAGACTCTTAAATAGTGCAGTGTGCAAAATAATTTTTTATCTAGTTGTTCCAGTTCATCCAATCACTTTTAAGATTGTTCATCTATAGATAACTGATCACAAATGGCGACTCTAAGCGATGGTAATTAGACTTCAATGGGAGATACTGCTTCTGTTCCATATACCAATGAATATGGAGTTGATCGTGTAGCATTGTAGGTGGTAGTCTGATAAACCCATAGAGCTTCAAAAAGTGTATCAGGCCACGACTTCTTATATTTATCCACCATCTATTGAAGTGTGTTTGAAAGAGTATTATTGAAATCCTCTACTAGACCATTGGCCGCTGCATGATACTATGATTAATGGTTGGAATTGATATTGTATTCTTGATACAATTGTCTTACCTCCGATGAACAAAAGTTGGTTCCATTATAAGTTAATATGGTATGAGAAACACCAAATCATGTAATGATGTTGGACATGAAAAATGTAACAATGCTTCTAGAACCAACTTCTTTGAGAGGTATTTCCTCTACCCATTTGGAAAAGAAGTCAGTAGTAGTAAGCATATACTTAAACTGCTTAGTTTTAGCTGGAGGATAAGGTCATACTGCATCCATTCCCCATGTAGAAAACAGCCAGACTTTTTTAGCCGTATGAAGAAAATCCTAGGAGTGATCAATTATGTTGGCACATACCTGGAATGAATGAAACTTCTTAGTGAAATCAACAAAATCTTGCATCATTGAAGGTCATAAGTATCCAAGCCATCAAATTTGACAAGAAAGACTATGTACAGACTGGTGGGAACCACAATCTCCTACATGTACTTTATTCATGACATCCATTTCCTCTTAAAAATCAATACATCTGAAGATAATCACATCAAAGCCTCTCTTGTAGAGAAATTTTTGGTGATCTGAGGTATCATAAAGAGAAAAATTGACCAAACCTCGTTGAACTTGTTCATTCCCGACTCTATCTGTTGGGAGTGTTCCATTTTGAATTTATTCCCTAATAGGTGTCATCCATCCTATAGTATGACAATATGATTGGTCAACGGGATGAATTTCATGGATTTCCTCTATTCTGATTTGAAAAAAATGGAGAAACTATACGACGGTAAGCAATACTTATGATTGTTTCGCCCTGATTTGAAACTACTAGGATGGTGGCTACATTAGCCATTGCATCAGCTTGGGCATTTTGTGATCGCGGGATATAAGAAAATGTCGGTTTTGAGGAAAATTCTGCCATTAAATCCCTGACATAGTCACACAATGGGATTAACTCTTCCTTTCTGATGGCATAATCCCCATTGATTTGTTTGATTACTATATCTAAATCACCTTTTACCTTCAAGTGATTCACCTATGCCTAAAACGCCAATTCGAATCCAACGATGAGAGATTGATATTATGCTTCATTGTTTGTACAACCTTCCATCAATAAGAAGGAATAGGGTAGCACAGCCTTTTCTGTGGAAATAAGAATGATTCTTAACCAATATTTGTTGAATTTAGGATCTTACATTTTCTTCCCTATTAGACTTTTGGAGGCACTATCAAAGTAAATTTCCCATGTTTGACTATTATATTGAATAGAGAAGACTTTCTCATTAGGAAGTTCAATATTTAAAGATGTATCTTCTACATATGGGTGTTTATCAAGGAAATCAGCCAGATCTTGGCCCATTATTTTTTTTTTGAGAAACATACTGGATATAAAACTGCTGTAAAATAACTACTCACCTTAACAGACGTCCTATAATCATTAGACGACTAAGGATAAATTTTAGAGGGTTATTGTGAGATACCAATTGGACCTCATGATGTTGTAGTTAGTGTCTCAATTTCTGAGCTAAAAAGAGAAATGCTTGGCAGCACTTTTCAATAATTGAATATCAAGTTTCTGCCTGAAGCATAGTCTGACTGAGATAGTATAGACTGTTTTCATTCCCAACATCATTATTTTGGGAAAGGAATGCATCATATGATCACTCTAAAGCTAGCACATAGAGAATAAGTGGTATTAATTCAATTGGTGGCAATAACAATGGTGGTCTCAAGAGATATTTCTTGAGGATATCGAATTCTTCTTGACATTCTTCAGTCCACTGGTAGGTGACTCCCTTCTTCATAGATCTAGTGAAGGGTAAACACTGGCCTGCAAAATTGGCAATGAAGCACTGAATATATGCAATGTTTCCTTGAAGTCTTGTTAATTCATTTATATTTATTAGAGGTTACATGTCAAGCATTGATTTTTTCTTCTCAAGATCAACTTCGATACCACGATGGCGTATAACAAGGTCAAGAATGTTTTCTGAGATTACCCCGAAAGCACATTTCAAGGGGTTCATCTTCAAATTGTGTTTTTGAATATTGTTTAATATGTTTTCTTAATTGGCCAAGTGATCAGAACATTTTCTGGATTTAACCACCAAATCATCCACATAACATTAAACAAAAATTCATTAAAAGGGTTTGAAGATATGGTGAATTTCATGTTGATACGTTGCACCTAAATTTTTCAGGCCAAAGGGCATTACCTGATAACAAAACACACTATGAGGAGCTCTAAAGGCTATAGACTCCTCTTCTTCTGGGGCCATAAATATTTTATTGTACACAGAGTAACCATCCATGAATGAAAGATCTTTATAGATAGATTTTTTTGCAATTAAGAGTTTTATGATTGGAACTGGAAAATCAACCATGGAACAATTCTGATTAAGATCTCTGAAGTCAATGAAAACTCTAATTTGTCCATTATTCTTTTTCAAAGGGAAAATATTAGCTAGACATTTGAAATATTGAAATTCTATGACGAAGTTATCCATGATAATCTTATCAAGTTCAACTTCTATTTTGGATGCATAAGTTGGGTGGGTTCTTCTTGCTACTTTCTTGAATCCTCAATGTTCTTCTGAAAAACTCAAATGATGAGTGGAAACATCCGGATCAAGTCCTAGAATTTCTATATAATTCCATGAATATATATCTTTATTTTAATTTAGAAATGACGTATACATTCCTTTCTCTTAAAGAGTCATGGATGCACTAATTAATGTGGGGTGTGGATCTTCTTTGGTACCCAAATTTATTTCTCTGAGTTTATCCATAGTGTTAGAGATACCCTCTTTAAATTCTGGAGCAGCATCCCTACGATCTTCATATTCTAATGCAATATGTGTTACTTCTAATTTTTTTATTTGTATAGTAGATTAAGAAGCATAATTTCCATGGTCATGGGAGAAGTTAAAATTTGAACATCTTGAAGAAGAGGCTTCCATTTCTGACCCTATTGATTATGAAGGGTCTTCCTGGGTGATATAGTGGAGACGATGGATTTAGAATCAACATCATTATTTTCCAATGGTATTCCTGTAACTTCTTTTGGCCTGGTTGATGATGTGTAGAATTTTTGGATTTCAGCGGATGAAATGAATACATCTCCATTTAAGCTTTCATCACTGTTTTGCGAATCATCAATTTTTCCCATGTTGTCTGCCTTGATTGTTGTAATTGAATTTGTGGAAGTTTTCATAATAATGCTTGGATTTAGGTCTCTCTTGTCAATTTGACTAATAGGAATCACATAATCTGTACTCACATGTATGAATGGGTTAACTAGAATCATTTCCAACCCATTTGGAGAATTAATTTTGGTGACCTCCTTTGCCGTAGATTTTTCCTTTCCCTCCATGTGATAAAATTATGCCTCAATGTATTGAGATTCACACGTTTTGAATGGGGCCTTATCACCATACAATTTCCCAATTGGACCATTGTAACAATATTTGAGACAATAATGGTATGAAGAAGGTACGACCACATGTTGATGTAGCCAAGGTCATCCAAGCAAAATGTTGAATGCAGTGTCCTGACAAACAATCATGAAATCTGAATTAGACACAAGGTCTCCAAACTGAATTTTGAGTGTTATTTCACGCAGAGGATATTATTCATTCTTATAATATCCTTGCAAAATCAATGTAGAATGAGATAAATAAAATTTGGTGTGGCCCAATCGATGAAGTGTATGAATAGGAATGAGGTTGACTCCTGATCCATTATCAATGAAAGATCTTCAGAGGTCTATGTTATTTACATTGCCAGATAGATAAAATGGTATGATATGTCCATGTACTACATCAGCTTCATCTTCATTTGTAAAATATATCACTGCATGGAATTCTACAGTATCATTCTATATATGGTAGACCCTATCTGCAACAATTTTTGTTTCGAATACTTCAGGACATGTCAAAGCTTCAATAAGCGCCTCCTAAAGAACTTTTGATTGATTTAAGGTATCTAGAATTGATAACATAGCTGGTACATAGGCCAAATGTTTCAATACATCATACTTTGGGACTAAAAGTCTACGTTTCCCAGTATGAAAATGTGGTTTTTCTTATGCATTAAAATTTGATGCTTTGGCAGTAGATGCATCCCATATCAAGGTAGGAATTCGAAACACTCCTGAATTCGGTAGATTAGAATGGCTAGGTCTATCTATTTTCTAATAGGAAGAAGGTGTAACCCATTACCATTCCTATTGAGCTTGTTGAAGGGATTTTACATGAGTTTCTTCCATATATATAGAACTAGTAGGGGTACGATTGAAATAGTGGCTTATAGAATATCAATTTCTTCCTCTGTATCCTAGTCCTCTATCTCTTCCTCTAATTCCTCTATTAGATTAAGCGATCTTAGGCTCATCATGATCGAATCTATCTTTGGCATAGGGATCTATTAAATGAATCATGTTAATAGATCCAAAGATCAATTCTTTATATGATGAAGATTCTGCATGATGAACCAGTTCAAGATGTGCTATTTGGTGGGGAGGTGTTCATGATTTTTAAGAAAATGGAAAAAACGCTGCCATAGTCAATGACAACATAGGATTTGACATGAGCTCTTCTTCTCTAGACTGCTCTTATTTCTTCCAATTACACCGCTTCTTTGATGGTTTTCCTTTTGATGAAGGGGGTTTTGCAGTGGTAGAAATAGCATAAGACACAATTGGTTGACTCAATTATGTTCGTAAAATGGCATGAGTTAGGTAGATCGCTTTCCTGACCATCCAATCATCATAACTCTGTGAATTTTTTCTATTGACTTCATGCCACTCCCCTTCATCCTCTGGAGCAGTTGCGGTAACACATGCTACCTAGGATGAAGAACCTTTCAGTTTTACTTGTACAGAGTCAACCATCTTTTGTATGAGGCCATTGAATAAAAACCACTCCTAAATGGGATGCCCCAACTTTTGATGAAATAGGAAATAGTTGGGGAGGCCTTCATATCATTATTATTTAGTATTTTGGACCTTGGAAACTGAACTAGTTTGTTTTCTAGAGCCGAAATAAAGTAACCCGAATCTTTTTCATTCCAGATAGAATAAACTTTCTTCTTTATAACCTCAAACTGTTTCTTCCTTTGATTTCTTTGATTGTCTTGATGAGGTTGCCATTGTTTTTGATGCTCAAGAGGTAGAGAACTTCGATATGATGATGGTTTTTAAGTAGAAGCAGGTAGATGTGTTGGTTTAAGTGTAATGGTAGTAGCTTCTGCCTTTCCTATTCTCCTTCTTGAAACTGATGGAATTACACGAGTTTCAATACTAGTATTTATAAGAGAATCTTTTATCTACTTAACGATCGAAGTAAGGTCTCGAAAGACTCCTGTGTATTTCACAGGGATCAATGGTGTGCTTAATTCATAACGCATGTTTTCCGCACAGATTAGAAACAACTCTTCTTAAGGGAGTGATAAACTTAAGGAATATGATAATCACTTCAAACGAGCAATGAAATCTGAAACTCTTTCATTTTCCATTTTTTTACAATTGGTAAGATCAAAAATTGTCATCTTTGGTAATGTTGAGATAAATTGAAGAAGGAATTTCTGATGGTGATCTTCCCACTCAGAAATTGACTGAAATTACAAACATCTATACCAAATAAAAGTCGGTCCTTGTAATGACTACACAAAACACTTGAGCTTAACTGAATATTGTTGATGAGGAGTTCCCATCATAAGATCACAACGAGAAACAAAATAAATTAATTGTTTTTCTGGATCTCCTGAACAATTAAATATTGGAAATTTTGTATTCAAAAAAAATGGGGGGAGAAATTGTATCCACCCATTCAGGGTAAGATCTCTTTTTCTGGTTGAACTGGTGCACGTCGTCTTTCCATAGCTTCCAACCGATATTTTAATGACTCAATGGTAGTCATTAATGTTTGATAAAAATCTTTTTGGGCTAGATTTGGAGAATGTAATGCAATTGGAACTTTAGATAGTGAAATAACCGGTAAGACCACTGATGTTGGTGCTGCTATTTGTCTTGGGTAACCCACAGAAATAGTTCTATCAGGATGTACATGATCATATTTTGATTGTGTACCCAAAAGAGGGAATTCATTATCTATATCTGTAGTTACGATAAATCCATTTTTTTGGGGAGGTTCTGTAGGATTTTCAAGTTGAGGACATTCCTGGGGGTACCATCTAATAGAAATGTTGTTTCCAAGTAACTCCGTGTTGAGTCATTTCAACTCATTCATTTCCCATTCTTGTTGTGCAATCCTCTCTTTAAATTAAATATATTGAACTTATCTAGCGAAAAAGTGAGACGCAATTTGACTTTTTCCATTCCCCTTATTGGATGCCTTTTGTAAATGGGGGAGTTGGTTACTTGAAGGAATATCAATATTCTTGGAAGTCCTTTGATTTTGATTACACACACCTTCTTCGTTTGTGTCTTGTGTATACAACCACTTGAATAGTATCTTCTTCACCAGATTCCTCTAACTGAGCCTCATGTTCTTGGGAATCAGTGAGAATGGAATATATGATATTTATCAATGCATAATGCACTGCAGCCCTTCTGTTATCATTTCTACGATACGGTCTTATTCCATGTCCTTTATAAGACATTGCCTCTTTTTTGGTTGATCCCTCAATAACATATTTATGAATCGTAATTTGGAGGGAATTTATTGATAATTCATCTCTACATTCCACTTTGGGATTCTTCCCTAATCGATAGAAGACTGACATTCACTAATGAAGAGATTGAGAATTTGAAAAGGTCCCTAGTTTAGTGGACTGGGGATATTAGCTTTTTCCCTGCTCAACCCCTCAAATCCTGTCGGTTGATCTCGAGGGTTGAATTTAAATATACCACATCATGGCAAGATGTGATGGATCTTGAGTTGCTACATCTAAAATTTTCATAAAAGCTCTTCCGATGTTGCTGATTTTAGTCCAAAAATTGGCCAGATGCATCATCCAACATCCACTCAAATCACCTGGCGCAGATGACCATTGGATTATTTATGACACCTCTATCACCTGATGGTGTGAATTCTCTAAACAAGAATATTGTTATATATTCTCATTTTCTTTATATAGGAGTAATTCAATAAATTTTACTTTATATTCTTGAATTTGGGAAGAACTATTTGAAGCATGTTCCTGAGAAAGCATTTGATTACACACAAAACCTGTTACTTGTGGCCAGCCATGGGCAATAACATTACATGACCCCACTTTTGGAGGGCTTTGTTGATTAGAGAGCACAGTGAAATGAAATTCTCCATGAACACCCCATCCCCTGATATGAACACCAGATGGGGAATTGGTAATTAACTGGCGCAACCTTTTTAATGATCAAAGGCATGTATCCTGAAGGGATCTCTACTGCTTTTGAACTTTTGGATGTTAGGAAATTTGAGAGAGATTCGAAGTTAATTTGGCATTTCAAACCTTTTATTACCTTAACATGATTTTTATTTTCATCATAAGGTAATATTTTCTCTTTTAAGTGAAAAATAATTTTCTATATGTTGGCACGAATATAATGAATACAGTCTTCTATAAACTTCTCCGGAATATCGTACAGAGAGTCACCCAATGGCCAAATCATGACTGGTATTTCACCTTTCTCCAATTTTTCCTCATATTCAACACTTCCACTTTTTCATTTAATTAATATTCTTCTACCTGATTGGAACAAAGATGGTGCTTCTTTTTTGCTTCATCAGATTCATCAATATTGGTAGAGAATTCATTTTTCAAATTAATAAATGAATGACCCAGGGCTGGTTCAGAGAATGACCTACACCCAAAGCTATCTTCTGATTGAGAAATTATTTCACCTACAAGCGGTAGGGTTTTAGACATGACTAGATTCGCATTTTAATGTTCCTCGTGATAAAAGTTCTTTCTCATTATTTCATTGTCCATTGAAGAATTTTCCAGGAAATGCGAATTACTACTACGGATAGGACTTTCACAGCTAAATTCATCGTCATGGGGAGGACCACCATGGTGGGTTACAACAAAATATGAAACCATTTTCTCCATGGTATTTTTTCCACGCGGAGGGTTATCGTGGCTCTCATCTGAAGTTGATGCTTCGAGATTGACAGAATTTTCAAGAATTAAGTCTTCATGAGGATGTGTATGATGAAGACCTTCAAAATTATTATTGTTATTTCTAAAATTTGGAAATGAGAGAGTAAAATCTTGAGTTGCAATAGATAATTTTATGAGGGCTTCAAGATCTCTAGCATTGAGCAAGGCCTTATTACAGATTGGCTTTTGATTTTTTAACTGTGCTGGATGGGTCTTTTTCTTGGTCACTTTTTTACTCTCTTTGGAAACCACTTTTTTCCAAAAGTGGTTATTATGGGTAGGTGTATATACCTGGTGATGTGAAATGGTCAGGTTAGGCTGACTATCTCTATTTAAATCGTGTGTATGTGCCCAACATGATTGTTCATATGGCACGAGGGAGCATGCCCCATGAGCCCCCTGGACTAGAACAGAGGTGTGTATCTGCTCTGGGGTGACATGTTGATGAGTCACACCACTAATAGGGATAGATTTATGTTTTTTCCATGTGATGTCGCTAATGTTGTTATAATATTATGACAAGTATCCACAATATGGGTAGGGATTTTCTTCTGCTTTTTCACGATTTTCAGAATGTGCTAGGTAGATTCAGCTGCCAGAATGGGAATATACGTTCATTCCATGTTTGGAGTAGGTGTGTGTACCTACTCCTGTCCTCTGTTTCCTGTCAGTGAATTCGGAGAGTACTCATGTGTGGGGGCATAAAGTTGTGTCCACCTTATGTTTATCATTGGATCTTTCCAATTGATATCTCTGTGTGCTACCAAATGAGATTGTTGGTTAGCTTGATGGATTAATGGTGTATGTCCCTACTAATTGTTCTCCTAATGAATATGATTGAAGTACATTCTTAAATATGGGCATATGAGACTTCTGGTAGAATTGATGACTGTAAGCATGTGTATGTGCATGTTTACAGGTGGTCAACAAATTTGGTTGGTGGGATTCTTTGGATGCAGATTGATGAGCCTGCTGACTGGATAATGATTTATAAACAGATTTATGTGCCTGTCTATAGTTTTACACCAGAATTTCCTGGTGGGATTGGTGTGTTACTGCCAGACGAGTCTATTGGGTAGTGAAATTTGGATGTACTGGTGTATATTCCCACGCGTTTCTTTCCATCATGTTAGGTTGATGTACTTTTCATTGGGGGGGAATGGTAAGAACATTCTCCCAATTGGCCGAATTTCGACTCTGATGGTTCGTCTTGCATGCTTGGGTCTGAAGAACCCAAGCTGAATAACTAAATGCGATACCTCTATCATGTTGGGGGTGCACTACCCCATGATTATAGCAGCTATTCTGGTGGGAGTCCTCTGTAAGGACCCTTGTATTCTTGAACTGAGGCCTTGAGTGACCTCTTGATTCACCTCCCTGTAATATGGGAGGGACTGGTTGTTGTGTTCTGGGGATAATGACCCGAATTGGTTGAAGATGGTGGTTGGCACCACCTACTTCTTTACCACTGATCGTCGCTGTCTGGACAACCAGGGTGAGTTGTTAACTTGTAGGGCTTTTTGAGTGGCCTCCGGAGTCAGGATGGTATCGTGTTGATGTTATTCCCTCACTAATACATTAGAGACCTAGCATTGAAGACACTTAGTAGGTGATGTCATACTCAGAGCAGACAAGGATCCAGAAGGAGTAGCGACTAAGGCATTCACAGGTGCGAACCATAAAAAATCCATTTTGGGTTTCAGAGATATCATGGAAAAGAGTACATGTTTGATATAGTAGACATAATCAAGATAAGTTTGGCAAGACTACATATTTTGGATGAGCACATATGATATTTATTTTTTTATTGGCCCTCATATAGAGTTTAATAGGGGCCTAAAAATAAGTAAAACACTATTTAACTAGGTTAAGGATTCACTTCAGTTTCACCATTTTTTTCATCTGGAAATGGGGATGAACTTGTTTGTTTAAGTTTCACACTTTCCAATAGGTTTCTAACAGGTTTATTCATAGAACTGGAAACACACAATAATTCTACATCCATTTAGACCTAATTTCCAAATGTAGGAGCTCATTAGTTGTGGACCGATAAGGCTTAATAATTTGCATTGCTTGAGAGGATGGGAGGTCAGAATCATCACACCTTTTTATGGTGAAATTATTGCCTACTGTTGGACTATCTTATAGATTTATGTTACGTTCAAGAATCCTTATTAATTCACCAAGCATGAAAATGAGGTTTCCTTTAGATTTCACAATCGATGATTGATATGTATGGGATTTAGAGAAGCTTTTATATGGTCATTATGATGACTATACTAGTTTTAAAGAGACTCAGTGGGGCACTTTAAGTTTATTGTCATTCAGAAAGACAAGGATTTTTCGGAGTTGGGATCGTACCCACAGATGGGCTACCTACGTATCCTTGTTAAAAATGAAATCAAAACCCACATAGTTTGATTAAGAGGGATATAGTTTAATGTCATATGGTATGGGAAACAATTAATGAATGATGGGATTGATCCTTAGAAAGGCTTCCTACTTACTCTACTTTTAAGGTAGAGATCAATGTCCACATAGTTCAGGTGAAGAAATATAGGCCTTATACATGGTTAACATCCCAAAAAAAGAGATATCCTGATTACCTTTACACTCTAATCTCACGTAAGTCATGATCAGTGTGAGAAAGAAGAGGTATCAGTAAAACCAGTCATTGTGCCATGAAAGATGCAGTCACAATAAATGATGTGGGGCTTATGTATGTATGACTGCCCAAGTATATGAAGACCAGGACTTACATCAGGAAAGTATCCCAGGATCAGGGTCCATAAAGGTATTTTTACATTATGGAGATTTAGACTTTAATCTTGGGGCTTACTCATAAGGAGGATGCCCATATTATACGCATCTTATATCATGGGGATTACCCCTCACAAGGAGGCCTAAATTAAATGGGACTTATGATTAGAGATTATTCTTTAAAAGGAGGCCCAAATCAAAAGAAATTAATATTGGGGCTTACTCCTGAGGAGGATGACCATTGTTAAATGAAATTATGTCTAGGGATTACTCTTGAGAAGGAGGCCTAGGTTAAGGGGACTTGGGGCTTACTCTTGAGGTGAATTCCCAAAATCAAATATATTCTCATCTTAAAGGATGTGGTTATATGGAGGAAACCTCTAACCACAATGACATAAATATTATAAGTCACGAGATTTCGGGAGAGGTTCTCTCAGAATTCATTTCAGATAAGGAAACTAAAAAAATAAACCATTACATGAATGGATTTAAAAATTCATTTGAGGGATAATATCTTGAAGATGAGAGGTGAAAGAGAGAGGGGAACACAACTGACGTTGGCACACAAGTCTTGGTCGCGCTACTGTACATGCACGGCATGTGTTCACCTGGGTGATGAAGAATCTATAGGGTAATACTTGGGTGAGACATAGCTCAACGCTTTAGTATTATACAAAGATGATTCCAAATGGGCGGTGTGAAAGTTTCATAGAAAGGGTAGAGAGGCCTGCAAGTGTTTGCAATTTTTAGTAGGTCTGAATACATAGGAGTCCAAGTGTTGATGAATTCAAAACATTGAGGACTTATTATACTTGTTCAAGTATTCCATTCTAGTTAAAAAGTTACATTAATAGCTTTTGAAAAATTTGAGTTGAAGAATTGGGTGACCAAAGCTTGAATTTGACTTTTGGAAAATCCATCCTTGAAATAGGGGCCCACAGGGGATATTTATATGCCACCTTGCACATTGGGTGAAAAATAAAATAGCGCGCGCAAGTGAGCTATGAAACCCATAGGTGGAACGCAAGTGTCTTGCACGGCGTGCAGGTAACATTTGTGCATCACTCCTAATGGGCTCCTAGTTTATGGATTCATGAATGTTTTTGACATCCTTCACAGGGTGACCCTGTTTGAGCTTAAGGTATTTCCCATTGCCATTCATTCGACTCTATGATGGAAAGGATGGTCAACAAGGGTGTAAACCAATAATTATCCATTTTTATTCCCATTTTCAAAAAATTTCTCTATTTTTCTTATGTATTTTCATTTACTTAATTTATTAATAAATTGGTTGCAGTAAGGAGCATAACTGAAGGAAGCTAATCAAAGAAAATCTAGGTTGTGTCTTTCTTTTTCGTCATTTTATTTTATACCCCTTGTAAATTCTGAGTGAAAATATTTATTGATCTAATTTTATCAAAATATAGTGTGTTAAATTGTATTTTTGGGTGGAGTTGAACCTGTTTTAGTAAACTTTTTGGGATTCTGTTTTATATTTCATGTATTCTCTTACTTTTTCATGTTTTCCATTCTATTTTTTGTTTGTTTTAGGGTTATTGATAAAAAAATACATTGAAAAAAAATCAATCATTCATATTGTTTTTATAAAATTTATGGATTTCATTATTTAATGAATTAATTAATTTCTAAATGTACTTTTTCTTCATTTCCAATTTTTTCATTTGATGTAGTTTTCTTGATTAAAAAACTCATATGAACTGGTACTATAAAAATTGAATATCTTTCCCAAAAAAAGAGGTATTTAAATCCTTTTTAAATATTATTCATAGCTATATTTTTCTTGAGAGTCTTTATACATGTTTTGTGATGTAAAAATTTCTATTTTCACTTTTTAATTGCAATTATAGTTTATGAAATGTGCTACGTATGATTCAGGCACTACATTAAAATCCAATTTTCATTGAACTCTCATTTTGGAATATTTTTACATATTATCTTAATTAATATCCTATTAACCATGATATACCATGTTATGTAGCCACATTATAGAACATTTATCCATTTCCAACCTCATCTAGAAGTAAAAAATCATTATTATTATTAAAATCATGTTAGGGGGTATGGAGAAGATGAGAAATATTTTACATTACTAAATAATATGTCTGAGATCAATTGAATGTGTTTCAATATTTATTGATACTTTGGTGCAAGAAATTTTACGATTGGAATATTTATGGGTTTTCAAAATAATTATTACCTATAAGTTATGGGTTTTATTGAATTTATATTTCAAAATATTACATTCATTTGCTCAAAAATATCATTTTAAGAGAAATCATGTTTTGAATATAAGATGAAACAAAGATGTATATATTGGGAAAAGAGGAATAATTTTATCATTTATAATGAAAATTCCTAATGTTAAATTCCAAAATTATTAGGTGTTCGGTGGTGAATAATTTTCTAGATGATTTAATATCAAACCATTCATGAGAAAAACTGTTTTCATGCATTTACTTTTCTTTATTGAATAACCCAAATCATTCCCCCTGATGTTTTTTTACATTTAAAATATATTAACTCTCAACCTTAGGAAACTAAATGAAAAATACAACATGAATTTATCATCTATGACTCTGTGATGTGCATATATTAGGAGTATAAAAACCTATAGAGATCAAACATATTCTTGAGAATGAGAAAAACTCTTTATTAAAAACTCATTGAGTAGGAGAGAAATATTTTTTCAGGGCCATTACAAGGAAATGAATGTGAGGATTAACATGGTAATGAATGGATTCTTATACTTTTTGATTATTTAGTAAATTTTTTTGAATGTGAAAGGAATTATATTTTGCATTTATAAGATAATTGAGTTCTGTTTTTATTAAGGCTTTGGTATGTTTGTTATAAACTTGTATAAGATGATTTCCCATGAATGCAATTTTGATGTGTGGGGGAATTGACATAGAAAATATTTTTCATTATTTTTCTTTTAATTTTAATGATTTAATTCTTCCAATTAGTATTTTACTTGAATTTTTCATAGTAATAATTTTTTGTTTTATTTGGAAATTAATTTATAAAATGGGTTAATTTTGGATTTTAAAATATATATTTTTATTCATTATTTCAGACATAAAATTTTCTACACTGATCCAAATAGTACAAACCTTATTTATTAGGTTTTTATAAATATTGGGCTTTATTTTATTCTACTAGACCCAAATCACAATCCAACATTTGGAGTCCCAAATGCAACTCCCAATTCTTTATTCTAAATATTTGCACATATCGAGAGATTCTGAATATAGGAACCATATCATGGAAACAACATGTCCAAAGAAGTTGAGATTAAACATGGTGAAAGAGAATATCAGCTGAAACAACTTTTATAATCGATTCAATGTAAAAATAAATATCCTGAGTAAATTATCTATATATCAGTCAAATTGTGTACAATGATGCTCAAATTTTGTATGTTGATAGAGGAGGGATAGATGAAAAAATTTCAATAATACAAAATTTCACAATTGGACCATTAATGACTTCTCCCATGACTAAAAATTCATTGGATGATTTTTGAGAAAACAATTTCACCCCATTTCTATATAAATTAATGTTTCATGTTCATTTTAAAGGGATAGAACCATAGGGGTATATATTTTTTTCCATTTTCATTACTTTTATATAATTTATTGCCATGGTGTAATTAATTTTTGGCATATTTTATTGTTCTTATTCCTCTCATAATATCATTATTTTTATGTTTTTTGGTCTCCACTTCATTCTTTTCTCCACTATGATATCTTATGTTCGTACTTATGCGTAACTAAACTAATAATGTTATATGGGGAGTAATCTAATGGTGAACCCATGTCATCCAAATTTCAAGATTAATGTTTCTATTTTTTCTTAGAGTTAGGAAGAGGTGGATATTATTTGTGAAGGAGCCTTTTTCTCTCCAATTTCCACCCATGGATTACCATTCGATTTGCAATATTCTCCCTTGATCGAGGAGGTGGATGTGTGGTCTCTTAATGATCGAGGATGTGGATGATGGATTGTGTTCATTATATAAATTTGAAACTACTAATAAGACAATAAAGGTTTTATCATGGTTATTCTTTGAGAAATTTTATTATTTCCTTCTAATATCATTCATTTTTCTTTCACTATGACAAAATAAAATTTTCATATTTAATTTCAGTTTTTCATTCTCAATTATAAAATCTCCATTTTTATTTATTTTTTGAAAAAAAATATATGAAACTGAACAATGAGATAGTGGGTGATTGGCAACAATATCTCTAATAGGGAATGTTCAAGGTCATCCATTGTGGTGAAGTAAATAAAAATATTTTTAGAACATGCATGACAATGCTTCATCATAATCCTATACAACATTAGAAAATTAATGAGACTGATAACACAATGATTACAAGAGAATTAAATTCAAATTATCAACTGAATTATAAGTTCATAAATACAACTGTATATTATATGATAAAATATATCTACACTAATATTTCTTTATATAATGCTTATTATAATAATTGTATGAAGTTTTAAATAATAAATCCTATGGATACTAAAGATGATGATATAAGAAGTTCTATGATAATAACTGAATATAGAGATTGTTATTGTCTACCTGGATAATCTATTTCAAAAATGAATCAATAATATATTATCATTGTTAATAGTTCATAATATTTCTGAAAAAATATTTAACTGATTATAATATTGTGGAAGAATTGATTCATATTATGATAAAATGAATCGTAATAAAAATGAATAACCTTAGATGATACTAATCGTATGACTGTTTTAATATTAAAAAATATCATTGGAAATCAAATGTAATATAAGAGTATATTGAATAGAGATTTTGGGAAATATAAGAAGAAAAATTTTATTTCATTTTTTAAAATTATATGAAAATTATGACAGTAATATTAGTTGAAAAATATTTAAATTATTGAAGAAAAAATATTTTATAAGTTATGATGGAATCTAGTTATTTGGAGAAGTGTTAGAATGAGATAAAAAATATTTCAAAAAAGGATGAACAATATTTTTTATACAAATAATTAAGTTATAAATATAATATAAATCATAAGTAAATAAATAAGAATAGAGATTCATTTGATATGTACAATTGTAAATGGAAAAAATTGAGCCATTTTATGGAACGTTTTCCTAGAATTGAGATGAATTATTAGAGAGATAGGAATTTTAATAATTTAAATAATTATAAATCAAAAATCAAAAAACATTATAAACATATAGTTATAGAGGCGAATATATATATTTATATAATTCTTCATATAATGGAATGTTTAGTAAGAATAATTTTTTGATTATATCATAGAATTCATAAGATTAATCAATGATTTAGGTAAATGGTACCTGCTAAGTCCTTAATAAATATAACATTAAATGTTAATTATCCTTATTTAGATAATGAAAACACTTATATATTTTCTAAATAAAAAAATCAAAACAATTTTAGGAATATGAATTGTTACAATGTTTTGAGGATGTTTCTAGATATTCCACATTACTTGAAGTAAAAAATAATAATTTTTCCAAATCAATAAAATTTTTAATTCCAAACATTAAAAAAAGATATTTCTAAAAACTCTCAACATATATTTAATCTCAGAAAATAATTAAAAAATAAATAACGTTCTTCATCATCTATAGGTAATAAATATATAGTTGTAAACCATAATTATGAAATTTTTATTCTTAAAAAAGTACTATCAACTTTTAAATACGGGAAGGAAATTTCTGATAACATGTATAGAAAGATGAGAATTAATTAAAATACATTGATAATGGATTTTACAAATTCTAAACCTCATTATAAAAATATATAATTAATTTCAAAAAATAACTTTTTCTAAAAAAGTCAAACTCGTGGAAAAAGGAAGATAAAATATTCTTTGATGAAAGATTAATATATTGGTTTTCATAGGTCACACATTTCCAAATAATTTGTAGATATTAACAAAGAGTTATATATATATATTCCTAAAGTATTATTCATTAATAATGATGGGCCTAAGAATGTGTGGGTACAACAACCTAAATTTATATTTCCAGGAAACTAAGACAAGTACCAAAAACTAATACTATTTCGTAAATGGATAGTGGGTGTTCTATGAACATTAATTGAAATAAGAAATTGTTTCAAAATTTTATCAAATTGAAATTTGGAAAATTCATTTTATATGGTAATCCTCATGGAATGATATATTGTATATGTAATATTGTTCTTATTATAAAAAATTAATTCCCAATGTATTATTTTTTGTAGGGAATATGAAAACCCTTATTAAAATATGTCAATTATGTAATGAAGGAACACTTGTGAACTTACAAAATGATGAATATACTGTTTAGAGTTTAGAAGGTAAAATTATTGATTCTTTATATATGAATGATAATCTATAAAATATAACCTTATATTCCCTTTGAATCCAATACATACACTTCCTTAGTGAAATATAATATTAATTTGGGTTATGTAATAGATGTTTAGTACACATTAATTCTATAAGATTAAAAATATTCAAATAAATGACTATTTTTAGGCTTATTGGATCAAATGTTTAATTATATCCTTGTCAATTTAGAAATCAACAGAATTCATTTTTTCAACATATATGAGATGTTTTAACTTATAATTATTTTTTGTCAGTTAAAATGGATTTATTTGGTCCGATAAAATCTAGAATTATAATTTTAAAACAATACTTACATTTCTGAGTATATAACTATAGTAAATAAATATGGGTCCATTTTCTATAAAAAATTATATAATCCTTTTTCTGCTCTAAAATTTAATTTAGCTTCCCTTGGAAATGTGAAAATTCTACCATTAAAAACTATTCATAGTGTCCATGGTCTACAAACTTTCAGTTCAAAATTTAAAACTTTTCATTAAAAACAAATTATAATACATACCTTTTCAATTCCTGGAATAGCTGAATAAAATAGTGAGGTTAAAATAACAAATAGTTTTTAAGATATTACTATAACAATGTAGAGTGAGAACTCAGTGGGAGTTTTTTGGGGTAATGTTGTTAGTACCACCTGAAATACTCTAAATCTTGTTTTATTCATAAATTTTCTTATTACAACATTAAAGGATCCATCATCGACGCTATCAAATGATGTTCAGTTTTTGATTTTTTAGGTCTAGTAGAGTGGCTGGCCATATTCCTCCATCAAATGATGAATTAATTAAAATAAAATATTAAAATTATTTTGAACATAAAATAACATAACATAAAAACACCACATAAAATGATATGTGTGATTAAAATTTGTAAATATTTAATATTTATACTCGAATAAGATTGTATGTCTTTTTCCTTCATTAAAAGAAGTGAATTTTTATTAATAAGACAAAAAAATATGATGTTTTTAGAATATATTTTTAGAACATGTAATTTATCAACCTCAACCTCTTACCATACTTTTTAATAATTTTAGTTTATATTAATATCAACTTAATTATGATCCCCTAATTTTATATCCCTCAAACCAAATGAAAATTAAAATTATGACAAAGAAGAAATGAAATAAACCCTAGGCTAGCATTAGAAGATGAAATCATAGTACACTGTTTTATTTTCATTATAAAGCCAGAATATGGTGGATAGTAAATTATAGATTATATCCATTCAAAAAATAATGATTAATTTAGTTCTGGGATGGGATATTTACTCTATGAACTGATCCTGTATTGTTCAGTTTTATAGATTAAGAATATGATCTCTCAATTAATAAAATTCTTGACCTTACATATTTTGTATTAAATATTCTATTATTTTTCATATTTTTCATAAAATTAAAAAATATATTCGATTAAAATCTTATGTAAAATAATTAATCTCATTTACTAAAAATAAATAAATGAAGATGGTAAAAGGTAGAATGATTAGTAAAAAAACTCTTCCATGAGAAGTGTAGTCATCATATAAAGGAATTTCATTCAAAAAGGTTTACAAGATGTATACCTCGATCCAATTCTTATTATTTATTTCCATCAAAAATAATTAATAATAATAGTAATTAATGAAAATAAATAAATGGGATATAAATAGGGTGTTTATTGATATATAAATAACACTATAAAAATTAATATAAAAAGAATAAAATTTTGGAGGCTATTTTAGATTTATTTATTCCCTCCTCCAATAGTTAATTGATAAGGAAAGGAACAAATTTTCATATTCAATAAATCTATTAAGTAATGTCCTACTCTCCCAAAATTAGAAAAAACATAAATTTATAGACTGGTGGGAAGTTTAGGATTTCATGAATTTTCATGTGTAAATGTGGATCTCATACACATATTTTAATCCAGTTATAAAAAATTCTTTGAAATCAGAAACACAAGATCCATCTATCCTTCCAGTTTTAAGATTTTTAGTAATTCATTCCTTGGTATTCCCTCAAAAAGTGGGCCCATCCATGAATAGATGAAGAAGTTATGACCCAAATACTGAAGTGGTTTCCAATATTTTGAGTACAGTCCAAATTTTCCTTCATAATTCCTTTAATCCAATCAAATTCAACATCCAACTCCTATTTCCAAAATGAATGTTTTATTCCATTAATTTAAGAACCGGCTAACAAAATATAGAGTAAAAATGATTCGTAGGAAGTATTTATATATTACATATTGTAATGAGCTTTAAAGGGATAAATTGAAGTATTCATCAAATTTTTAAATGAATGATCTGATCCCAAATATTTTATAAATAAAGTATTTAACACAATGTGGTGAAATTATATATTTAATTATTAGTAAATTGTTCATAATTTTTTTATCTATTCCCCCACAATTATCCCATTGTACTCCTTGGAAAAACATCTTATTATGTATTATATATAATTTTGAAAAGATATGCATGTTCATATTCTTCAATACATAGTTGCAATATATGAATTATAAGAATCATATAAGGTGTCAATATTAATATTTTTAATATTATTTTTTAATAAATTTTATCAAAATAATATCTACTGAGATTGATGACACTAATCATAGAAAAATAAGTTAACATACCACCATGCCATTAATTCACCATCTATTTTTGTGCCAACCATTTCAAGATCATATATCAAACCTTAATTATGTATATCCTGGTCAAGTAAAAAAATATACTTTCTGAGTTTCATTCATAATACATGATATACAATCCTTTTCGATAATATTGTAAACCCCATTAACTTATGAATTCCTGAAATTCAATCCTCATGCTCTTGACTTATATATCCCCACATATTGTATATTTAATAACTCACCTCCTTTTTAGGATAACACACACACACAAATATATATATATATATATATATATATATATATTGATGGTGTAAAAATTTATGATATTAGGTAAAAATTCATAGGTCAGTTTGGAACGTTAATGAAATTCATCAGAAGAGAAATGAATGTATGGATCAACCATTGATATAAGATAATTATTTTTACATGACATGTATATACCATAAATTGAGTTGGAAAACATTCAAAAGTAATTATTATATGAGAAATTGTTGGGAGAAATCAATGAAATAATTTTTGTTTCAAAAAATATCACAAAAAATGGTTTCAAAATATAACAGTTTTTGTAGTGTAACAACAAATAATATCCATGTTGACTTCATTTTAAAAAATATCGGCCCCTAATGATGAAATCATTCTCATGCATGTCACACTACCAATGAATTATTTAATCCCTTACATTCCATTTGATCAACATGAAAATTATTATGACATTTGATAATTATTATTATATTTTTTTGTAGTTGTTTTGAAAAGACAACCAAAAACTGACCATCAAATAGAATATTTAATTAAAAAACATATAGAAAAAACACAAAAAACATGTAAATAAAGATTCTATATATCTACCCCATAACATTTTCCCCTATCCCACACATAAAATATTTCATTTTATTAAAATTTGACCTATTATAAGATTTGTTCAAATGAAATGTATAATATTAAATCGGATAAATAATATAAAAGTGATAGTTTTTGGAATGACATGGTATTCTCAGGTGATGGTTGGGTAATGTAGTGTTATTAAATCATCTTCATGGGTGGTATTTTCATTAATGTATTTCTTCAAACTTTTCACATTGACAATAAATCTCCATTATATACCATCTTTTTCGATCTCCCCAATACCATAATTAAAGACATTAGATTCAAAATAAGGATCTATCTAGCTAGAACAGAACTTAATAGGTATCAACATCAGTCATGATTTTTAGAGTAAGAATTTCTCTCCTATATGAAACTATGTTTTTTCATTATATCAGTATATCCTTTTTGATATTTCTTTATAGAGCCTTCAGATCTCATATGATGACAATTTAATATACTAAGGATGTAAAATTTGTAGCTTATGTTGAATTTCATCATCATCCAAATCTATGATTCATTTATTTATTTCTAAACATACCTAATGCTTGACCTCAACAGGGATATGAAACAATTTCCCAAAAAAATATAGAAAGGGGACATATCTATGGGAGTCCAATATGTCATTTTATAATCCTATATGGAATCATCCAATCACTTTATCCAATCCATTAAATTTTTCATCATGGGTATCACTTGAAATTGTTTCAATTCCATATTTGAAAAGTCATCATTCAAATATCTTTGGAGGTAGGATATTGTTTATTTGTTTTGTGTACCCCAACCAATATTATTATGTATGGAAGCCAAATTCGGATTACAAAATTATGTCCTATTTCCCCTGATGATGGCCTCTGGTACCCTCAAAATGCATAAAATTTTAGTCTTCAAAAAAACCAAAAGAATTTGATAATAATCAGTCTCGGTGGCCATGGTGTCCACAAAATTTCTAATATAAATAATTGTAATCAAAATATTCAAGAAACGAAAATGAACATGGAAAAGGAACCATAAAATCAATTCCCCATGCATCAAAAAAATCTGAAAGAATAATATTGGTTTTTTTGCATCTCGCATCCCCAAGAAAAAATTCCACTATGTAGGAAATGTGATAATGACATAGGTGACACATGAGAATCATTGAATAATATAGTAAAATATAATCATGAAAATAAAACATTCATATCTTTCTTTTAGGTTCCATATTGTCCTCCCCATTAATGTGTATGGAAGAAATACAAAAAGTACACAAACTCATGGTTAGGAATATGCCTCTTAATAACATAACCACTACACACTTGCAATAGGTAGGGATTATCCCACAAATAAAACCTAGTCCCACTCATTAGTTTATGGAATATGTGTTTCTTTAATGTTTTAGTAATTTCAAATTTATCATGATAGTTAACTAAATTAACATACAAAGAATGTGTATGTGATTTGACATAGAGATTCACATCATGGAAAGTGTCCGATGTGGTATATAGTACAATGTTTCACCCTCTTTTCTGTGACTAATCCTAATAATGTGGTATTACATAAAGTATTATTACCCTTTTGTGTCCTTTAACTTAATATTAAATTCATAATGATGGATCATCAAATATATTAGTCTCGTCTTTTCAGCTTCTTTGTTCAAGCGGTACCTCGAAGCTGCATGGTAAGAAATAAAAACTATTTAGGGACCAATAAGTATAAATATAATTTATCTAAAAAAATATTATATTAGGAAATTTATTTCATATTGTGGTTTATTTTTCATGGGATAATTCTGATGTCCTAGATGCATATGAAATCTCATAGGACCACCATTCTACCCTCTATGACAAGAGAGATACAACCGTGATATTGGAGACATCACACAAATGCTCTGAAGGAAGATCCCATTGTAGGGGCTATGTGTTTAGTGGAGTGGTTAGAAGATTTATTATCTCATCTAAGGGTGTTCTACTTTAATAATAAAAATCTAAGCGAATATATTTTTGACACAATAAAGATAAGAATATAATAATATTACGGTAATCTATAATTATGAATTGGTAAAATCCTTCATTCCCTAGGAATGATCTAAAATCACACCCACATGAAGGATATGGAAGGGATAAAATATAATCTACCTTAGATCTATCAACCTATTTTCTTTTTTTGGGACTCTACATTACCCAATATAATGCAAATATATACAATGAAATGATATTATTCAATGTTTAAAATTTAATTATTCCCAACATATGTTTTTAACACCTTTCCCAAATTGAAGAAACATTTATAGAATGAATATCCATACACTATAAAATAATCTATATATACCTCCGAGTGGGTCTCAATGAAATCTAAAAAAACTCACCATGCATCTCTAGAAGGTACTATGGGTATTCAAAATTACAAATGGAATCATCTAATAGGAATATGTACCAAATGTAAATTTGAATGTTTCCATCTCCAGATCTAATAGGCATATAACAACATAAAAATTTACAGAAAATAAATATATTAAATAATACTATATATTCCAAACTAATATATCAAAAAAAGTTTCAATAAATTGGTGGGGGGAAAATCTTTATGAGTGGTGAAGTTTTTTTCTATAATCAATACACACATTCCAACTGTTTAGTTCACTTATTGGAAAAAATTCCTCTTTATCTCTCCTAACAACATTAAATCCAATTTTATTAGGAACATACTAAATAGAACTCAACCACTAGGAATTTGAAACATGATAAATGATACCTATCTCAATAAATTATAAACATCTTTTTAAACAACATACAGAAGGGTTAGATTAAATATCATTTGTGGATAACGAACCTGTTTATCTTCATCCTCCAAAACCATCCTATACAAGAAAATTTAAGGCCTAATACAAAATATTTCATCTATGGTCCACCCAAATTTCCTAATTTTCTCCCCCAAAATACTCTAATGTTTTTTTATCATTTTCAAAATGTTGATTGTTTGTAATGATAAGTTGGGATATCTCACCACCCAACAAGTATGAGTATTTTAAATTTAGTGGAAATATATTTTGTTTTAATGATGGGGGGGTTCTGTATTGATAGTGAAATTGAAGGAACAGAAATATGTGAACAATTAGAATCATTATTATAACATGCATAATAAAAATTATAGAATAATTCATCAAATACATCAGTATAATCAATATCCATGCAACAATTATAGTGCACATGATAAAAATACAAATATCAATCCACATCAAAATAAAATTCAAGATAAATGTTTCATTAAATATAATTGTGGAAGTTCTCAAAGAAATTAAAATATAATTAGATCACATAATCTCTCTAGTAATAGTAAAACATAATTTCATGGGGATTTTAATTGGTGATTCAAAATAGAAGATAACAAAATCAAAATGGTCATCTGAGAGGAACTTCATAGAGTCCATATCATTAAATTTCAAAGCATCACCTCAAAAATCCATAGAAATTGTACCCTCATGGGAATTAATAATCATTATTATAGTTTTGGGGAATTTATTACATTATATAATGAGAGAAAAATAATTTATCGAATCTTGTTCCAAGTAAATCACAAATAATTATGTATTAATTATCATGTCGCAAACCTAAATAAGTACATTATCAAGAACTCTAACTAGATATGTTGAAGATCTATTTTCTAACAACACCACTAATCACATCAAACTCAAATCACAAACCTTTAATAAATAGAATTCTGAGTGACGTATCAGATATATGGAATCTAACAAATTTCATAAAGCATTAGAAAAGTGTAACTCCCCTGTGGTGCATGGGATAGTTAATTTCCCAAGATCCATACTCTTTTTTGAAATTTATTTAGTTTGTGTAATTAGTGCTGGAACATTCCTTCCATGATTTATCCTATCAATTACCTTGATCACTCTACAATTTGTATATATTTATTTTTAGAATTTGGAATTCTTGGGGATTTTCTTAATGGCCTTAATAAGAGGGATACTTAACTCAAAACACTTAAATGTGTCCACAATCTCATTTTCTTCACCTCTTGAGCCATATTCTTGGTATTTATAGCACCATTTTTAATAAGAACCATTTTAGGAGGAACAAAATAAATCATTTTCAAACATTTTTACTCTAGGGTTGGTTGACTTTTGGACTTAAATGGGGCTTCATTAGATTAATGATGAATACAAGTGGAATTATAGGTACTGAACCATCATTAGTTTTCTTCTCAAAACTCAATATGATGGTAATGGAATTCCCCTTGGGTACTAGATTCTACTGGGAAGGAAAACTTTTAGTGTTCTTACTTACCAGTTCATGGAGTGTGGTGGAAATATAGATCATTTGTGTCTTCAACTCCCTTTATTCTGAACCTTGACTCATAAAATCATTTTTTTCTAAGAATTTTTTTGGAGTATATGAGTATTAAACTGTATCTTTGGCAGAAATTTCTCTTATTTGTGGGTTTTTTATGATTGTGATTAATCATATATGGGGTGTTTGTATAACCTCTGATTATAGTATAAGATAATTGATGTCTAATTGAAAAGGATGACTTTGTTGTTTTTTATAGCTATATCTCATGTCTAATGTATCTTTATATCCTTGTTTTTATATTGGTGGAAAATAATCATTCTTCTTCTCATGATGTGGTTTTCTTCTTGCTAATATTCACTCCTTGGGATGATGGTTACACAATCCTCTGTCCATTTAAATTGGGGTAAATAGTCATTTGGGTGGTATTATTAATTGAAAATTCCACAATTCCTTACAGGAGTGGGTTGGGGTATATTTGAAGGAAAAGAAATATTCTTTTCCACAGTGGCCAATTTTTATAACTTCTTATCAATTTAATTACTATCAAGTGATGATGGACATAGTATATGTACTACTATAACATGTGGTGTACCTTGATCAAATTTTGTTGGGATATTGTACAATTTATTTGATCAAAGAAAATTCAGTTGTAGGGACTTTTTGATTAATTACCATTCATCTTAGCGTCAACCATATTCCTCTCCATAGGCATGTGTCCTTCATAAATGTATTGGATAAAGCGTTTCTCACTGATTTGATGATACATTAACATTGAACACATTTTATTGAATCCCTCAAATAACTCTTACATTGACTCTTTTTATTCCTACATAATCATTGGCGTCTCTATAAGAATGGAAGTGGTCCTTGTTTCTAGAGAAATTAATTGCAAAAAGATATTTTTCAAATCATACTAACATGTTAGGTCTTCAGGTTGAAAATAATACATCCAATCCTTCACAGTTCCATTAAGTGAAAATGTAAATGTTCATAGACTGATTTCACATTTAGAGACATCTCATGGTTTCATTATTCTATATACAACATTTTATTCATTATAGTTTCTTTTTCAGTCCTCACTAGACAGCCCATTATAATTTGGACAAAGATGAATAAACTCATATTTCATTTCAATGTCTAATTTGAGAGTTGGATATGTGATGTGTGTATGATTATAATTAATATTAGATGAAACCAACTCTTGAATGTTCCTATTAAGTTCATTATTATTATTTCCATCCATTATATCTAGTTTAATAATTTTTTATGTTGAAAATATATTACAATTATTACAAAATTGAATAATTCCCTAACTAATTTAATTTTGAATCTTCTAGTAGACTGAGACTATCTCATTTTATCCCAAATTTTATCATTAAATAGCAGGGTCAATATCTAAAATAACAATGTGATTTTTTCTTCAAAAATAATTTAAAACGGAATCATAAAAAGTGTACTGTAATAAAATATATTAGAAGACTGAGTTGATGTTCGGTTTTTGGTTAGTTAGGTGATGTGGAGTGGCTGACCAAGGTCATCTCTCAAAAGAGAGTGTAATTATAAAAATATATTAAGGGTATTTAAAAAATAACAAAAATACAATACATAAAAAGATAGAGGATCATTCATTCTTATAAACTATAGAAATTTATACTGGAAGAAGAATTTATTTTTTTTATTTTTTTTTGAAATGGAGTTTGATAAATAAGACACAATGAGAAACTTTTTTATAAAAAATTATAATGAATTAGTGGTAAAACACTACTACTTCAATTACATATTAATAATTATCATTTAAATTAACATCAAATATATTATGGTCACAAAATTTTTTAAAACCAGGAAAATGAGAATAAACATCACTAAAATTGTGAAATAAATTACACTATAGTATAACATCAAAAGAAGAAATCATACCACCTAACTTAGATTGTTGTTCTAAAGATTGATTATGGTGAAAGGTAAATTTTGGAGTATATCCATTCTTGATATAAGGTTGAATTGAGTTATGGGATAGTATTTTAATTATACAGACTTATCATGTGTTGTTCTACTTTACTGATTAAGATTGTCATCCACAACAACAAAACATGGTTTATCTAGCACTAGGGAATTATCAGTGCTAGCTAAAAATGTTTTTCAAGGCCCCCTTTGTCATTGATAAATAGAACATTTAAAGGGGGTCTATAACAAAAAAATAATTAGCGATATTTAAGGAGGTATTTATTAGTGCATAAAAAATAAATTTCAAATGGTGACCTTTATTAGGTCTTTTTTACTAGCACTGATAAATGGAGACTTTTATAAACACCTGTAAAAAAACACTAATATGGGGTTTATCAGTGACTTTTTAGAAGTGCTGATAAAGAATCCCTTTATAAACATTTTTTTACAAGAGCTAATGTAATTATACTTCAAAATAATAATTTTTCCTTGAAAATAATATATTAATATATATATTTATATTTATATTGTTATAAATATAGCATATAATTTTTGAAATATGTTTTACATAAGGTAAATATGAATTTTTACTTAAACTATAAAATATTTAGTTATAATGGATTATAAAATAAGTAAAAAAAATATTATGAATTAATAATTTTTTTATAATTATTAATTTATAGTTATTTAATTTAAATTTGAAGATAAAAAATTCATAAAAAATAAATATATTATATAAAATAAGTTCTGAATGTGACTCAAACATAAAACATCACTAAATTTTTACTCGGGTGTCTGTTTGGGTTCTACAACATATCAAATAAAATATTTTAATGAGATCTACAGCATCATTATAGGAGATGACCTCGATCAATAATTTTTCGAGGAAAAAAATCTAGATAAGGCCTCTAAAACTGATTTTTTTTCATGGTATCCCCATTTTTTAATATTTGATGGCTTTTAAGCCTTGATTATTGGGGTCCTTTACCAATTTACTGGGTACTAAATTAATTCATAGAGATTACATTCATATTGATATTATTGTTTTTAAATTTTATCATTCTTATAATATGATTTTATTCGTAATCTAATATAAAACAATATATAGATATTTTTTATATATTCACACATAAAAAATTATTTTAATAAATAACTAAATTAAACACATTTACATATAAAATATATTTATTTACATTTAAAAATATATATAAACATATATAAAATTATTGATATAATAGTAACAAAATATTGGTAAATATATAGATATATCATTAATGTGAAACAAAACAGAATTGGGGAGTGGAAAAGTATTTAACGTATATGGTGGATATCAATGGATCAAAAATCACTAGAGGAAGGGGCCCGCATGTGGGAGACTGGGATTAAATAAAGTGATGATAGAGTGCTGGGCAGGTAGGGCAAGTAAAATAAGTTATATACCTTTTATTAATGTCATTGTATCATTTTTATATGCCCCTTTTTACAATGTTTTTAGAGCTATTAATGTGGGTATTAAACAGTTATATTTAGCATTGATAAATGTTTCATGCTTCTAACTGGTCATTTAATTTTAGCACATTAATCTCTAAAAAATAGTTTTTCTATCACTGTTAAAGGCTAATTTTTTAGTAGTGACCTCACTATGCACAAAATTCTCAACCTCACGTATTTTGGGTTGATTGTTCAATTTTATACATAGTTTATATTAAATTAAAAACTCAATTCATATATCATAATAATGGAATTATAGTAGCTCATTGATTAAAATTAATTAAATAATGAGTTAAAGAGGAATATTGATTACTACAAAAACAACTCATCTATGGGTGGTGTAGACATTATTGAAATTAATTTCATTCCTAATGGATTAGATAGAATATTCCACGACCATGTTTATTCTATTTATATTTTCCCTCATCCAATGGAATATTTAGATGGAAATACGCCAATTTTCCTCTGATATCAATTCTTAAAGGCACTTACAACTCTCTCCCAATGTGAAAAACTTAATTTTATAGAGTTTTGGGAAGGATAGGGTTTTAAGACTTTTCAAGTGTGAATGTGTAACTCATCCAAATATTTTAATACAATTGATTCCACCTATATGAACACAAAAAATAATGAACCATCTATTCTACTAGACATATAATTATTGAGGAACTATATCTTCGACATTTTATATATATTATTTCCCAATCCAAGGATGGATCAAGAATTTATGTGACAAATATTGAAGTGGTGTCCAGTCTAGCGAGTCTATCCCATCCTTTCATTTTCGGCCCATTCACACACAAAAAATCACGATTCATCTAAACTGTACAAAATGATATTTATATATCCTTGAGTTAGGTGGATTATTATAAAATTTTAATTAAAATAAATAAAAGTAGAAAATTTATGGCCTCAATACTATAGTGAACATTAAAGGGAAAATGGAGTTTTTGTAAAATTTTTATATATATGATTTAAACCCTAATATTTTTAAAGTAAACACATTTATAATAATTTGTGGAAATTGTTTCACTTATTGTCAACAAATAATTTATAAAATTGTTTTTTTAAACTCTATATGAGTTGGATATATGAATAGAGGCAAATTATTCTAAATTTAATGTATTTTAAGTATATATTTTGAATACTTAAGATATCTCAATCATATTTTGTAAAAACATGATGAATTAATTTTCAAAATTTATTTTACATTTATTCCATATTATAGATTTTTTTGAAATAAAAATCAACTACTATTGAAGAAATAATGCACATAAAATTGGATGAAACTAGTAATTTTCTAAAAACCTAAAATAACAATTTAGAATTATTTTGCAAACAAAAAATTTTACCAATATTGGAAAAAAATTTCCATGATAGAACTAATAATGAAATATTTATTACTATTTAAGATATTTAATAAATTCAACCAATAGTTAAGGATACACATTTTAAAAATACACGGAATCAAACAATATTATGGAATCATCCCATTAATAATATCATTGGTTATGTAGAACTTATATTCAAAACTATATGTTCCTTAAGAAATGAATTTTTACATAGTGAATTTCTATAACATTTTGGATCGAATACTCCACATGAGGCATTATTTGATGAATATCCGGGGTATATTAAGGAAATATAAACTCAATGAGTCTGAGAGGAATCATCATTATAATTTAGTTGAACATCCTAAATATTTTACTACATTTTGTGTGAAACACAATTCTCATAATAAAAGTAATGTAAATGGAATAGATTCTAGATATGAATAGTGACTTGTTTCATAAGTATAAAATCAACAAGAATAAATAATTTATGGAGTTAATTTTTCAACAGAATCAAGATAAAAATCATTTCATATTTAACTATCAAATGTATAGTACTTAAATTTCACCCTTTTTAAAAGTATTTCATGTGATATTTTCTTAATGGATTTTTTCAGGTGGAATTTAGTGTTCAAAAACCACATATTTTTTTAAAACAAAAAAAATCTCATGATCGTTTTTATAATGTTACAACAGAACTTTATGAACACAAAAATTTCCCTGATCCTACTATGATTGATTAAACTAAAATATTAATAAATAACATTATTAAGGGAGATATATATCCAAAAAAATTTAATTTTCGAATATTTTAAAGAACCCATATTTATTAACATCTCCAATGATGAAATTAAATTTTTCTAAACAAACAATTCACTTTCATATACCTTTTCAGGCCAAATAAAATATATGTTTGAAATTATCCTGATGGGTGAGAAATCTTTTTCAATAGTTTTAAATTTTAACAACAAATATAAGGTACATTTTTTTCTCGATATAAGTATTTAAAATACTTATATATCATATTTGTTGGAATCACCTGTTTTGATAATCCCAAATAATGCTTAACCATTGATTATGATGTATTAAAACCTTGCATTAATCTTATTATTCTATGCTTAAACGTATTTTATTCTAAACAGTTCATATTCCTACTCTCATAACTTTACTATAACAGCTTACAGTTGCATTTACATAAGTTTGGTATTGTTAGCTACCAGTCAGAGTTTTCTTTTCAAAGTCACAGTTACAGCTAACTGTCACCTTAAGTTACTGTTGCAATAAGTTCACAGTTACAAGGTTACAGTCGAAGACTAATACAAGATTACAGACACGAGTCTACTGCTATCTATTGTCAAAGCTCACAGACGAAGGTCCCAGTTACAAGACTTCTGTTCAAAGTTTTCTCTGCTCAAGTTCACAGTCGAACAAGTCTACAGTTGGATCAAGTTCACAGTCGAACAAGTCTACAGTCATAAGCCTACAGTCAAGGTTACAGTTAGACAGCGTCTGTCGACTAAGTCTACAGATGATCGAGGTCTACAGTTGATAAAGGTTACAGTTCTACAAATTTGATGTTACAAGTCTACAGTTAGAGAGGCTACAGTTACATGAAGTAAAAGCTACCATTGCAAGCCTACAGACAGCAAGCCTTTTGTTGAAGTCAGCAGTCAGAAGGAAGTCCACAGTTGGAAGACCACAGTTGAAGTCCACAGTGACATACATTCTCGACCAGTTTATTATTATTATATTCCTATTTTTTTCTCTTTACCAATTTGATTAATACTAACGATCATGTCTAGCCAAATTGATACACCTAACATTATTTATTAATATTTGCAGACATATCAAGAAATAATACAATGTACGAGGAAGATCGCACGTGTAACTCAAGACTATTTATCTTGTCGGCCTCGGGTGAAAAAAAAGGGCATATATGGAGGAGTATAAAAAGAAGAGAGAAGCATTCAAAAAAAATGAATGGAAGAGTCTAACATCTACAACTGAGAAGGAGATACGCATATACACAAAAAGAAGAACTCTCGAGCATTCATTCTGAAGAACAAAAGAGTCTCAAGTGAACCGACTGAAAGAACCGTCTCCTAAAAGCCATGCTGTGAAGCACTCAAACTCAAAGAAGCTGATCACTTGAACATCTGGAAGTCTGGAAATCACGACACTCTGTTTTGGTGTCAACTTACAGAAAAAGGACCAAAGCTTCAAGTCACTCATTCCTACGAGTCCAGAACTGATCTGCCAACACTATAGAGCACTCTAAACCTTATTCTTTCTATCTCTTGCTCTACTGTGTTTTAGTTTTCTACATTTTGAGCAGTTTGTGTTATCTGATGTATTAAACACACACACTGACTCCTGTACTTTCACTGGAGGATCTGTAAATCCTCAGCAAACCCTTTTACACTTCATTTCCCACTGTGGATAGTGGTAGAGGTCTTGTGACCTGGACATCTGGCTGCTGTTGTTTGTTTTCCCACGAAGAACTGTGGTAGAGGTCTTGTGACCTGGACAGTGGATAGTGTGTTCACTATTGTTAACCCCGATCCAGGGTGTGGATCATTTTTATATAAACTTTTGGGAGGACTAAGTCTCGGCTTGAGACTGAACCTCTTGGTTAATTCTCTGTGTTTGTAGTTATACTCTATATCCATACTATACATATTTATTTCATATTCCACTGCTATTACTTTGAAATATAATCTATCTTCAAAGCTACTTTGATAATTAAATTCGCAAGTGTTTATATTTTTTATAAATCAGTAATTTAGTTTCAAAAGTGAATTTAATCATAAAGATTAAGTTAACTGAGAATTAATCAATCTTTGAGAAACTAATTGAACCTTTATAATCTATATAAATTCACTACAGTTTAATTTGCTTTTGAAATTGGGGGATTTTAATAGAAATTGTTTTTAACAGAAATTTTAATTGGAACTCAATTCACCCCCCCCTCTTGAGTGTCCACTCCGACCAACATTTGGTATCAGAGGTGTGTTTATCTCTGTTATATTTGCTCAAAGTTTTATTTTAACTCTCTGTTTTTAAACTGTGATTGTAGTTTTATCTAAAAGATCTTAAATTTCTGTTAGTTCTAAATTTTATCTCTTTAAAACTTTTTCTAAAATTTCTCTATGGATAATAGACTAGAAGGTGTTGCTACTAACAGGCCACCCTTCTTTAATGCTGTGAATTATGCCCAATGGAAGCTCAAAATGAAAATTCATTTGGAAAGTATGGGTTTTGATATTTGGACTGCTATAGAGTCTCAATACAAGATTCCAGAAACTGAAAGAATAACTTGGGATGAACCTACTAAGGTAGCTTACAATAATAATTGTAAGGCTGTGAATGCTCTCTACTGTGCTCTAGGAGATGAGGAGTTCAATAGAATTTCTGCATGTAAAACTGCTTTTGAAATCTGGGACACCTTAGCTGTTTCTCATGAAGGAACAACTAATGTCAAGGAAATGCGGTTAAATACTTATACTATCAAATATGATAACTTTAAGATGAAAGCTGATGAACCTATTTCTGATATGTATCTCAGGTTTAATGAGATAGTCAACACAATGAGCTCACTCGGAAAGATTGTTCCAGCAAAGGAGCAAATCATGAGATTATTGAGATGTCTGCCTGACAGATGGAGAGGCACATCCGTTTCAATTAGAGAATCCTATGATATTGGAACTTTGCCTGTCAAGGAGTTAATTGGTAAGCTGATGATGTACGAAGAAGAGCTCAAGGAAAATAAAGAGGAAGATGAGGAACCAAAACGAAAATCTGTAGCTTTTAAGTCTACTGCATCAAAGAGCAAAGACAAGGAGAAAGTGCATATACCAACTGAAAGCTCATCTAGTGAAGACTTAGATTCTAACAGTGATGCTGAGATGGCACAAATAGCAAGGAGATTCAAGAAGTTCTATAGGAAGAAGAAGTTCTTCAGAAAACCAAACTACACGGGTAAGTATGATAGACAAGGTAAGTGGAAGAAAGATTGGATGAAAACTGATAAAGAAGAAGACATAGTTTGCTATGAATGTAAAAGGAAAGGACACATCAAAGCCGACTGTCCTAAGTTAAAATTCAAGAAGAAATATGAGTACAAGGACAAGAATTATAAGAAAGCTATGAAGGCAACCTGGAGTGCTTCTGAAGACAGCACAAGTGAATCAGAGTCCAGTGATTCTGAAAGAAATCGTGCTAATATGTGTTTCATGACAAACACATCTGAGGTAACCTTAGACACTCCCACTTTAAACTCTTATTATTCTGAAGGTGAAGCAGAATCTGGTTCTGATTCTGAAAATATGTGTAAAGATGAATTGTTTGAATACTGTAATATGCTGGAAGAAACGTGTAATGAACTAAAGGATAAATATAAGTCTTTAAAGAAACAACATGCTCTTACTGCAAGTGTCAAGTCTGCACTTGATGTTGAAAAAGAGAAAAATGTTCAATTATTAAAGGAGAATACAGAACTGAAACTATCTAATGAACAACTTAGAAAGGACTTAGAAACATTCATAAATGGAAAAGATACTCTAACCCAACTGCTAGGAAAGCAAGTTGCACCTAAGTATGCTACTGGCTTGGGATACCAACCTGGACAAAGACAGTTTACTAAAACCCGATTTATCAAGTCTGGAAAAAATCCTGCTAGTTCCAGTTTTGGAAATTCGTATGCCTCAACTGGTTATTTAAATAGTTGTAGGTCAAATAAAGTATATCTCTCTAAATCTGTTGCATCTATTAATTGTATGGGACCCATAAAACAAATCTGGGTACCTAAATCCTTGATTGCTAACATATCTGGACCCAAGAAAATCTGGGTACCAAAGTCATTTCCTGTCTAATCTGTTTTGTAGGAAATCTGTTTGAAAAGCAATTACAAGAAGGTATGGTACATAGACAGTGGATGTTCAAGACACATGTCTGGGGACTATTCGTGCTTCAAAAGCTTAATAAAGGTTGATGGAGGATATGTCACTTTTGGTGATAACTCAAAAGGAAAAATCATCGGCTTAGGCCAGATTGGTAACACTGACTCTGTATTAATTTCCAAAGTTTTATTTGTTGATGGACTTAAGTACAACCTACTTAGCATTTCTCAATTGTGTGATGATGGTTTTAATGTCATGTTTGAAAACAATTCTTGTGATGTTTATAATTCCAAAAATTCTTTAATATTTTCTGCCTTAAGAAATGAAAATGTTTATGCTGTTGACTTAAACACTTTAGCTAAACATAATGTTACTTGCTTAAATGCTTTTCATAAAGAGTCTTGGCTGTGGCATAGGAGATTAGGACACTGCAACATTCACTCACTTAGAAAACTCTCTAAGAAACACCTAGTTAGAGACCTACCTAAGCTTGAATTCCCAAATGACAAAGTGTGTAATCCCTGTCAAAAGGGAAAACAACACAAAGTTTCTTTTAAACCAAAGAAAGAAGTTTCAACTTCTCAACCGCTTGAACTGGTTCACATGGATTTGTTTGGACCATCAAGAATTTCAAGTATAAATGGGAAGCACTATGTTTATGTTCTTGTAGATGACTTTTCTAGATATACTTGGGTATACTTTCTAGCTCACAAAAGTGAAGCCTGCTCTTCCTTTGTTAAATACTCTAAGTCTGTAGAAAATCTTAGTGGACTTAAGATTAAGACCTTGAGGAGTGATCATGGCCGTGAGTTTGAGAATCAAGAATTTGAATCTTACTGCTCACACAATGGCTATACTCACAATTTTTCTGCTCCTAGGACACCTCAACAGAATGGTGTAGTGGAAAGAAGAAACCGAACCCTGCAAGAAATTGCAAGGACTATGCTTAATGAATATGACCTGCCTGTTTACTTTTGGGCTGAAGCTGTGAATACAGCCTGCTATGTTATTAATAGAGTCTTGATTAGACCGGTTCTTAAGAAAACCCCTTATGAGTTGTGGAATAATAGGAAGCCTAAGGTTAATTACTTTAGAGTTTTTGGTTGCAAAGTCTTTATTCTGAATACTAAAGATAATCTTGATAAATTTGCTCCAAAAAGTGATGAAGGAATTTTCATGGGTTACTCTATGTCTAGTAAAGCCTATAGAGTGTTCAATAAGAAAACCAAATGTGTGGAAGAATCTGTTCACATCAAGTTTGATGAGACTGATCCACATGAGTCTAAAACTTCTCTTGAAGATGTTGAAGAAGACTTATCTGTTCTGGACCTAAATGACAAATCTAAAGAACCTGTAACAAAAACATCCAGTTCTGGACTTTTTCCAGAATCTTCCTCTGTGGAACCCAAACCTATAAATGAACCTGAAATCTCTAGTCCAACCTTTACCAAATAAACTAGGATTCTAAAGAATCATCCTTTAGATACTGTTGTTGGTAATCTTGATAGAGGAACACAAACTAGAGCTTCTCTAAGAAATCAGGTTGAACATCAAGCTTTTCTTTCACAGCTTGAACCCAAAAATGTCAATGATGCTATCAGTGATGAATTCTGGGTAATGGCTATGCAAGAAGAACTAAATCAGTTTGAAAGAAACAAAGTTTGGGAATTAGTGGAAAGACCTAAAGACACTCTTACCATAGGCACTAAATGGGTGTTTAGAAACAAAGTTGATGAGTTTGGTAATATAATCAGAAACAAAGCTAGGCTAGTTGCACAAGGGTATAGTCAGGAAGAAGGAATAGACTATGAGGAAACCTTTGCACCCGTGGCTAGACTAGAGGCCATTAGGATATTACTTGCTTATGCTGCTCATCTGAATTTCAAACTATATCAAATGGATGTTAAAAGTGCTTTTCTAAATGGATATATAATTGAGGATGTATTTGTGGAACAACCTCCTGGTTTTACAAATCCCCATTTTTTCTAATCATGTTTTTAAACTATCTAAAGCTTTATATGGTTTAAAGCAAGCTCCAAGAGCTTGGTATGATAGGCTCAGCTCTTTTCTTATTTCGAAAGGATTTACTAAAGGGATAGCTGATCCTACTCTTTTTATTAAATGGATTTCTAAAGATGTCTTAATAGTACAAATTTATGTGGATGATATTATTTTTGGATCTTCTAAAAATTCTTTATGTGTTGATTTTTCAAAAATAATGCAAAATGAGTTTGAATTGAGTTTAATGGGAGAACTCAAATTTTTCCTTGGATTTCAGATCTTTCAAAATAAAAATGGTATTATTTTGAACCAAAGTAAATATATTAAAGATCTTCTAAAACGTTTTTCTTTGGATGGCACCAAAGGCAGTGACACACCTATGAGCACCACTTGCAAGTTGGACAGTGATGAAACTGGTGAACCAGTGGATCAAACCAATTACAGAGGTATGATAGGTAGTCTACTGTACCTTACTGCCAGTAGACCTGACATCATGTTCAGTGTATGCATGTGTGCTCGGTTTCAAGCCAATCCAAAAGAGTCTCATTTGACTGCTGTTAAAAGGATTTTCAAATATCTAAAACATACTCCCAATTTGGGATTATTTTATCCAAAAGGACAATCATTTGATTTATTAAGTTATTCTGATGCTGATTTTGCTGGCTGCAAGATAGATAGAAAGAGCACCTCTGGAACATGTCACATTTTAGGCAAGTCACTAGTATCTTGGTGTAGTAAGAAGCATAATTCTGTTACATTGTCTACTGCCGAAGCTGAGTATATAGCTGCTGGTAGATGTTGTGCACAAATCTTGTGGATGAAACACACTTTACTAGACTATGGATATCAATTCAAACATGTCTCTATAAGGTGTGACAATACAAGTGCTATTAACATTTCTAAAAATCCAGTATCTCATGCTAGGACAAAACATATTGATGTGAGACATCACTTTCTGAGGGATCATTATCAAAAAGGTGATATCACTCTTGAGTTCATTGGCACTGAACATCAGTTAGCTGATATTTTTACAAAGCCTTTGAATTCTGAGAGATTAAGTTACATCAATCATGAGTTAGGTATGATTAATTATAGCACAGTTGAAACCTCACAGTTGAAACCTCACAGTTGAAACCTCACAGTTGAAACCTCACAGTTGAAACCTCACAGTTGAAACCTCACAGTTGAAACCTCACAGTTGAAACCTCACTGTTGAAACCTCACAGTTGAAACCTCACAGTTGAAACCTCACAGTTGAAACCTCACAGTTGAAACCTCGCAGTTGAAACCTCACAGTTGAAACCTCACAGTTGAAACCTCACAGTTGAAACCTCACAGTTGAGACCTCACAGTTAGACCTCACCGGTGTACCTCACTGTTACATCTCTCTGTAGGCTGTTTCGTTGTTTAACCTTATTTTATTTTGCGGGAATTCGAACCGTTTCTTTTCTTTATTCTTTTTATTTTTAAATCCCTAAATGATAAAACTTAGAACATCGATCATATCTCAATCCACTCATCTCGACCCTTGCTCTCTCAAGTCCTAAACCCTAAACCTTCAACCGAACCTCGAAACCTCATTCAGTTCCAATGGCCAGAACAAAGTGACCCCCGACTGTCAATGAAGATGCACCAATGCCAAAGAGGACTCGAGTCGAATCCAGTGGCACCGGGAACGCCTCGATAAGACCTGTTAATCCACATCTGACTAAGAGAGAAATAGTTGCTGAGAAGGAGCTAAGTGAAGAGTGGATTTTATCGAGCAGATCATTAGTACTGGCAGTGCTCGATGAGCAAGGATGGACCGAATGTTTCGCAAACAATAATGGACCGTACTACCCGAAGCTGGTGAAGGAATTCTATGAATATCTACAGTTCGAGGAAGAGGATGATCTGCATAGACTGGTATCTAGAGTAAACGGCAATAAGGTCAGTTTTTCATCCGTTGAATGGGCTGCATGTTTAAGAGTTCCTCATGAGGGTATTTACAACTACTATTCTGGAGAGGCTCCTCCAAATAGTAGAATCTTTGATCATGAGACGGCTCTGGAAGAATTGACAGGCAATGGCACAGTAAGAAAGATTATTGCTGCTGAAATGAGTGGAGAGGACAGGCTTCTGTTTAAGTTTATTCAGCATGTACTGAGTCCTAGAAGAGGAGATTTTGCAACTCTGAAGCACCAGGATATTTACTTGATGTACTTATTAAAACATGGAAGGAAGGTCAACCTTTGTAGGTTGCTGATGGCTCAGATGGAGGACATGATAAAGGCAAGCTCAAAATCAAGTGCCTTGTTCCATGCTAAACTCATTTCGGTTATGTTGAAAGTGAAAGGTGCAGCTGGAAGTCAGGAAGAGTAGATAGTGACAAAGAACAGTGTATGTATCTCGAAAGTAATCTTCAAATTTATGAAGATCAGTTGGAATCCCAGGAAGAAATCATGGGTGAATGATGAGGAGAGAATCTATGAGAAATTTAGCCCTTCTACTCATCCCTCTAGACCGAGAGATAGGAGAGATCCAGGCTTAAAGCCTGATGAGCCTGAACCTGTATACTCAGATGATGAACAGACTACAGTAGTTGGTGACTCTGCAAGAGAGAACACCCCAATTGATGAAGGGAGTGATCCTGATACTACTCACAGTCCTGTCAGGACAGTGACGGTTGGAGCAGCAAGCCCTCCAAAAGAACTACCTAGTAGAGAACCTGTTCTAAGAGACAGTGAGACTGAGTCTACAGAAGAAGAAGAAGAAGAATCTCAATATTTTGTCAAGGACACCTCTGACGAGTTTGATACAGTCAAAGCAGAAGAGGCTGGAACTTCAAATGAAAATCAAGAAACTGTTGCAGAAGAACTTAGTATGAGCCCTCTGATAGGGTATACAGACAAGTCAGTGTCTGAGCAGGAAGCAGGAGTGGTCTCTACTACTGTTGTCATGGAAGTAGTTGATGACCCAACAGAGAGGGAGGCTAACCTCACTGCTGAACCTACAGAGGAAGCAAATATGGAACCTGCTAGAGCTACAGAAGAGCACTTAGAGTTACCCAGAGTCGAGCAGATAGTAGAAAATGTTCAGGAAGGAGCTCCAAGTGAGGGGGAGCGTTTTGGTTCAGTCTCTGTACTGTATGATATAGAAGGATGGACCTAAGATCCAGGATACATGGTGTTAGGACTCAATTATGAGGATTCAGATGAGGAAAACCAACCACCAAGAAATCCAGTTATCCTAACTGACATCTCTCCAGTGTTAGAAACTGAAAGATTGGACACCAAGGAAGACCTTGAATCCATAAAGAATGAAATGAAGGAGACCATCAGACAGTCTGTTGCTGAATTGAAAACCAGTCTTTTTGATGAGCTGAAAAATGTAGAACAATCCTTAGAATTATCTCTAGGATGTGTTGTGGGAAGTCCAATCAAAGAAGTGATGGATGAAATGAAAGTGTGCCACACTCAAATTGAAAGCTGGACTGGAGCAGTAGTGGCCCTCAGACAATCAGTTGCTTCTTTAACTGCCCTGAGCAGTTCTCAGACACAAGTGGCCAGTGAGATTCGATACATCAAAGAAGTGGTCAAGCAGTTTGTGGAAGTATTTGAGGCTTTCAAGAAATCAGTAAAAGAACACTTTAGCAATCAGGATGTTGTCATTCAGAAAGTGATTGGAAATCTGACTCAGTCTTTCAAGGAGACAGTGGCATTCTCAGTCAAGTCCCTTCCTTCATCTAGCTCTCCTGTAGACCTTGAGCAGTTTAGAAGCCTGCTCAGAGAAGAGCTTACTCAGGCCCGTGCAAATGACACATCAGACCTACAGATCCTTGCTACTACAAGAGAAGGCAGTGGCTTTGTTCGTGAGAACCTGCAGGCTGCTACTGCTTCTCAGGAGGCCATCAAAAATAATGTGGATCATTACTTTGATCGGATTTTCACCAAGCATCAGTTGAACCATCACTTAAAGCTCATGCTAGAAACTATGAAGCTGCCTCCTGTAACTCAAGCTTTCAAAGAACAAGTTAGCAAGCTACGAGAGTTGACCCCGGCTTTGGATAAATTCTTGGAAAACAAAAATGACTTCTTATCTGCCATGGACAGAGGAGGAAACATCATCATGGATTTCAGAAATCTGCTCCTACCTTTTCTTCATGTGGACTGCACACCTGTTATAGTTCCTCCTGCCCTACCTGTCTCCAACCCCAGTGGTTCTTCAGTAATGTCTCCTGCGGATGCCCTCAGAAGCCTTAGACCACTGATACCTCGGTAAGCTACTCACTACAGGCCTTCAGGAGCATCTGTTGCTGCCCCTCCAGACATTCCTACTGCAATTCCTCAGCCTGTTGATCTTTCACCTACTGCTCCATCTTCTTCCTCCAAAGGAAAAGATCCCTTACCTACATATGAAGAGGATTGTGTCTGTTTATTTTTTTTTTTTGATAGGGATCATGTATTCACGTTTTGGGTCATGTAATGTACTCATTATTAATACAATGTTTATTTTCTCTCTCTCTGTCTTTCTTTTTGTTAATCACAAAGGGGGAGAAATAGGGAGAAATAGATAGGGAAAAATAGGGAGAAATAGGGAAAACTCGGGGGAGAAATGAACCTATACAAAGAGGGAGAAATCCTTGCGGATTATACCTAATTTTTGTGCTCATATTGCTAATACTGTGTTTTGCACACTTCTCTCTGATACATCTATATTTCATTCCATACTGACATAATTTGTGATTATCAAAAAGGGGGAGATTGTTGGAATCACCTGTTTTGATAATCCCAAATCATGCTTAACCATTGATTATGATGTATTAAAACCTTGCATTAATCTTATTATTCTATGCTTAAACGTATTTTATTCTAAACAGTTCATATTCCTACTCTCATAACTTTACTATAACAGCTTACAGTAGCATTTACATAATTTTGGTATTGTTAGCTACCAGTCAGAGTTTTCTTTTCAAAGTCACAGTTACAGCTAACTGTCACCTTAAGTTACTGTTGCAATAAGTTCACAGTTACAAGGTTACAGTCGAAGACTAATACAAGCTTACAGACACGAGTCTACCGCTATCTATTGTCAAAGCTCACAGACGAAGGTCACAGTTACAAGACTTCTGTTCAAAGTTTTCTCTGCTCAAGTTCACAGTCGAACAAGTCTACAGTTGGATCAAGTTCACAGTCGAACAAGTCTACAGTCATAAGCCTACAGTCAAGGTTACAGTTAGACAGCGTCTGTCGACTAAGTCTACTGATGATCGAGGTCTACAGTTGATAAAGGTTACAGTTCTACAAATTTGATGTTACAAGTCTACAGTTAGAGAGGCTACAGTTACATGAAGTAAAAGCTACCATTGCAAGCCTACAGACAGCAAGCCTTTTGTTGAATTCAGCAGTCAGAAGGAAGTCCACAGTTGGAAGACCACAGTTGAAGTCCACAGTGACATACATTCTCGACCAGTTTATTATTATTATATTCCTATTTTTTTTCTCTTTACCAATTTGATTAATACTAACGGTCATGTCTAGCCAAATTGATACACCTAACATTATTTATTAATATTTGCAGACATATCAAGAAATAATACAATGTACAAGGAAGATCGCACGTGTAACTCAAGACTATTTATCTTGTCGGCCTCGGGTGAACAAAAAGGGCATATATGGAGGAGTATAAAAAGAAGAGAGAAGCATTCAAAAAAAATGAATGGAAGAGTCTAACATCTACAACTGAGAAGGAGATACGCATATACACAAAAAGAAGAACTCTCGAGCATTCATTCTGAAGAACAAAAGAGTCTCAAGTGAACCGACTGAAAGAACCGTCTCCTAAAAGCCATGATGTGAAGCACTCAAACTCAAAGAAGATGATCACTTGAACATCTGAAAGTCTAGAAATCACGACACTCTGTTTTAGTGTCAACTTACAGAAAAAGGACCAAAGCTTCAAGTCACTCATTCCTACGAGTCCAGAACTGATCTGCCAACACTATAGAGCACTCTAAACCTTCTTCTTTCTATCTCTTGCTCTACTGTGTTTTAGTTTTCTACATTTTGAGCAGTGTGTGTTATCTGCTGTATTAAACACACACACTGACTCCTGTACTTTCACTGGAGTATCTGTAAATCCTCAGTAAACCCTTTTACACTTCATTTCCCACTGTGGATAGTGGTAGAGGTCTTGTGACCTGGATAGCTAGCTGCTGTTGTTTGTTTTCCCATGAAGAACTGTGGTAGAGGTCTTGTGACCTGGACAGTGGACAGTGTGTTCACTGTTGTTAACCCCGATCCAGGGTGTGGATCATTTTTATATAAACTTTTGAGAGGACTAAGTCTCGGCTTGAGACTGAACCTCTTGGTTAATTCTCTGTGTTTGTAGTTATACTCTATATCCATACTATACATATTTATTTCATATTCCGCTGCTATTACTTTGAAATATAATCTATCTTCAAAGCTACTTTGATAATTAAATTCGCAAGTGTTTATATTTGTTATAAATCAGTAAGTTAGTTTCAAAAGTTAATTTAATCATAAAGATTAAGTTAACTGAGAATTAATCAATCTTTGAGAAACTAATTGAACCTTTATAATCTATATAAATTCACTACAGTTTAATTTGCTTTTGAAATTGGAGGATTTTAATAGAAATTGTTTTTAACAGAAATTTTAATTGGAACTCAATTCACCCCCCCTCTTGAGTGTCCACTCCGACCAACAATATTTATATATTAAAATACAAAAATTGTTAGTAATTTTATTAGAAGAACAAAAACATTAAATCTTTATGAATCATGGAAACCATTTTATCAAAACGAATTTAGTTGAATAATTTATATTTTACTATAAATTTCATTCAGTTAGATAGAATTAAAATTTTCTGTACTATGATGTGTGATATTTATTTTTAATTTATATGAGTTCCAACTTAAATCTGTAAAATTAACATTTCATCACCTTAATGGAAAAATCAATCGTTTATGTTTATATTCTTCAAGAAACAGATTTCAACTATTTTTTTAGATTATTACATTACGGATATAAAATTGATAAAAATATACAAATGAACCTTTGTATTTACTATGAGAGGATTTAGTTTCTTAGCCTTGTATGAAACGAAACATAATATAAGCTTCCACTACTAATGCTGGATATATAGCACTTAGAATTTACTATGCTCAATTATTGTGGATGAGACACACACACCCTAACATTGGCATGGGTTTTAGTAAAAATCCATTTTTGATTGATAACACAGGTGACAAAACTATATGAAAAAACACAATACATCACTCATGATATAAACACATTGATATAATATATCATTTACTTTAATTTCACACACAAAAAAGATATCATTTTATATTTCATTGGGATTTAATAAATAAATTTTGATATTTTTATAAAACATTTAAATTCAGATTGATTTGAATATAATAAAAAGAGTATTTCAATGGTCATAATAATATGAACATTTATCTAATAAAATTCTAAAATATTTATTTACAACAAAAAATTTCTTGAAAATGGATGAGAATTTTATCAAATATGTGTTGAAAATATTTAGTTTCCATAAAATTTCTTGAAAAAGATTTATTAATATTTTTCTAACAATGTTTACAAAATAAATTCAGATGTTTCTTCATTAATTTTTTTAAAATAATTCCCTAAAAATTAAAAAAAAAAATCATAAAAAATCTAAAAAAAATTCACAGTAATTTTCATTGGATAAAGGTTTTATATAATTATTTCAAACTATTAAACATTTATAAGGAACTTTTATATAATTTCCCTCCCTAAGGTAAATTCCAAATTATTTTTTTGAATATTTATTCTTTCAAATTGGTATATTCTTTTATTGTAATTTATATCTTCTTTTGATAGTATTTTAAAAAAACAATTACAATGAACTAATTTTCATCATAAAAAATTTTCATATGATAATATATATAAATGTATATGGTTATTAAAATTCAACAGTTCCAACACATATACATCATTAGATATGTGCTATTAACCATTTATCAAAATGAGGGTTCCAATTTGATTCATTATATATGAGAAAGTTGAATTTTTTATAACCTATATAAAAAATTGATGTGTCACAGCATACTTTTTCAATGTCTAATTTCATAAGAGAACTATTAATCCTTAGTCTATTTTCAATAAATTTTGTTATGATTCATTTATTTCGGATAGATTGTATGATCCGTAAATTTGACTACCAACAGTGATTTATCGTGAACATTGGTTGTAATGGAATGTAAGATAAAAGTATATTTTTATGTGAAATATGACTATTTACATAAATCAAACATAGTTTTCATTATTGTTTCAAACACTATATATCAATTGAATAATATGATTAACAATATCCCAAGACAGTTTGAGAATTTTATTCATACACAAACTTTACTGAAGAGAATATATTAAATGCTTTGACTTTTAGATTGTATAAATATTTATATAAACTAAATATTAAACTAGTATATTTGTATGTAAAGGAATTTCTGGTTTCTCACATGTTTCCGAATGGGATAAATATTTTTCAAAATTCTAAAATAATGCCTCGAAATATTCCTCATATGAAAAGGTGAGGATATAAAATCACCTTTCACTATAAGTGAGTATATTTAAACATTGGGTTAAAATTTTTCTTATTCTAAGGAAACCATATCAAGATAACATAAAATTACAAGACATTTTTCACCTATAAATTCTTTTAAAAATGAGAAAAATTTTCATCATTATGACTTTATTCTGTAGTATTGTGGCTATTTAATATGGATCATTGAAGATAAATATTTTACATTTTCAATTTTCTATAAAAATATCTTAATTTAATTTCATGTATGTTAAAAACAAAGAAAAGTAGAAACTATTGTATATGAAAAAAATTATATCTTATTAGATGAAACTATAATTAAGTTGAAAAATTATTTTGTTACTGCTTTTAAAAAGTCCATATAGATATAAAATAGAGAATTATACAATATTGAAATGTAAATTATGAAATAAAATAGAATTATAAAATGGTAAATACAATGAAATGATAACTCCATTGGAAAGGAATGAATAGAAGACAATTTATAGTGATGATTTCTCTACTTTTATAAAGTATTAATAAGAAAATAAAAGTGATAGACAAAATTCAGTTTTGGAAAAGGCTGAGTCATTGGATATAAAATTGAATGTGTATATAATACATCGACAATATTATAGGAGGAAAAAAAATATGAAAATGATTTGAACAAAAATATATCAAAATATTTCATATGATTTGTCAAAAATGTATATTAAATAGTTGAATAAGTGAAAATGGAAAATTATCCATTTTATGATCAAAATAATTTTGTTCAATCTGAATAAAAATATACCCCTGATTTAAAAGAACCATAATCTATTTAGAAGAAAAAATAAGATGATTTGTTGGTGTTGAACCACATTCTAAATATGTTCACATTTAACTTCAAAAAGATGTTTAAGAAAAGTATGACTTGTAATTTGAGAATGATTTAAGAAATCATTTGGATTTTGAGGATTTATCTAATGATACATAATCTATGTAATATAGTCAATATTATAATAATGACGATTTTAGTGAATGAGAAGAAGAAAATTATTTAGCAGAAAAGAATCAAATTCCCCAAAAAGGTATAAGATAGAGAGAAATTATACAAATAGGTTTTGGAAAATTAAGAAAATGATAAAAAAAATGTAGTTATAGAAATTTATGTTCAACATTCTAATGAAAGTATTTAATATCCTCAGCAATACTGAAAAACATCCTTATCTATTCGAAATTTTTCATCTGATTCCACAAATACTCCTCCAAGTACATGTATTCAATGGGTAGAAATGTGAATTAATTACTTCAATCATTTACTTAAACACATTGGTGGAATAGTGAAAATATTTCATGATATAAAATCTAGTTGTAATTATATCCAATAAATAATTGATGTCTTGAAAAACTGAAATTAAATGAAAAATAATATTAAATTTCCATTTAGAATGAAGGTGATTTTATTTATTTCATTGAGAAAGAAGATGTTGACTTAGCAAATTTGGCAAATGTTATTAATTGAATCAAACACATGCATTGAGAATTAAATTTTATATTTATGAAATAGATGTGATAAAAAATTTAGAATATATAGATTCAATTAATTGAATAAATATCAGTTCAGAATTATAAAAACTCCAAAACAATAGATAATATGATGTCTCTTTCAATGGGAGATGATAATGAAATATCATTACAAATGAATTGAATTAAACCTCCAAAAGAAGAATATTTTAAGATAAATAATGTGAACAGAAATATAGAAGAACATAAATAGGAAGTAATAATTTTTATGTTTATTATTTAGATATAAAGAAATATTAGGAGGTTATAAAAATATTAAATTATTAATAAAAATGATATTTAATAATTATCTATCTTTTCACTTGAAATCTTATTAATTTTATAAAACATAATTTTTTTGTATATTTAAAATGACTCTTTTCAATAATTTTTTTGATTTATTATATATGTTCTATAAAATTGATGGATTTATTTTGTATATATATATATATATATATATATTTATGAATATTTATTTATATATTAATTGTTTCATTGTTTTTTCTACTACCAATTCTGGTGAGCATTCTACCACTCACAAATTCTTTTTTAAAATAATAATGGTTGATATATTATTAAATATTTTTTATAAAATATGATAGTATACTTTTTTGGAATAAAATAATGTTTAGAGGAATGGTATATTTTATAAAAAGGGGAGCAAGGTTAAGAATTTTCTAACCCTTCATGAAAAAGGATATAAATGTATATGATAAGGGGTGTAAGTATGTTTTTTTATGTTTTTTTGATTAAATGATGTGTTTTGAGATAAAAAAGGGGATATTGTAGAGTTTAATTTATTAACCATCACTTTCAAACACTATTTTATAAAATCATAAACCACTTCATTAAAATTTCATATTTTACTAAATTTTATATTTCCAGTGATTTTTAAGAATAATTTTGTAAGAACCCTATTTTACTAGATGTATAAAATTTCATATCTTCTGAAAGAACATCCATAACTAGATAAACTTGTAATTTTTTACATCAGAAAGATTCCATTACACCAGAAATAGATTTCTAAATTCTATCTGAAGAGTACAGCCTAGTTTTAAATGGTGATGTTTTATCTAGTCTACCAAAAAACATTCATCGAATGGGGAGAGAAATGGTTTTATTATAGAACTTCATAAAATCGACCATTCAAATAATTCCATTCCATCATATGAAGAAACATCATTCTACTGGATTGTGTAATAAAATCATTATAATATCTCTTTATCAAGAGGACCATTGCAAAAATAGAGGTCGATAAATTATCAAATGAAGGAATATTTTTCATGATTTCCTTGAAACTAACTCCAAATAATATGAAATATTAATATTTGGGAAATTACAATAAATAGGAGATTCATTCAAGGAGGATAAAGTGAATTGCCTAATATATCTATAGTTTCGATGAAATTTTATTAAAATATTGTTATAAAATAATTCATCATTCCATTTATTGTGAAATTTTTAGTTAAGGATTCTATTTTTGATGAATTTTTAAAATGAATTAATGTATTTTGGGATTGTAATCAATGTGCCTAATGAAGTGTGTTTGAGGACTTCAAACGTTTAAGAATTCCATTTTTTAAATTATTAAATATCAATGGTTTCTTGGAATAGGGAATTTGAAGTTCTTCTAATCTTTGTATTGATGGATTCCTAGATAATGTATAGATAACCATTATCGGTTTCTTAAAACCATACATAGATAATATTAGGGTTAATGAATTTCATAACACTTTTTTTTAATTTGTGGATATTTTTTATAAATTTCAACATGTTTTACATACTCAGTTTATATGTTTTTTGCTTTTTTATCAATTTTATTTATATTTTAAGTGTATTAAAAAATTATTATTTTCTATTATAAACATTTATTTAACTTTTTTTATAAAGTGTATTGGATAAAAATATTTTTCAATTAAATTAATTTAAATAAGACATAACCATTGTCTAAAATACTATCATACATTATTTATGGAAATATTATGTTTTATTTTATAATCTAATATTCACATCCACCTCTTCTATGTAAAACTATTCCCTTATAATCCTATAATGAACACTGAAATGTTATGATTTGTTTGGATGATTTATGGACTGACTGGCCTTGATGATGGTGTAATAAATATTACGATGGTTCATTGTGAGATAATTTATTTTTCCAAAAATGAAATTATGTAAATCTAACCGTTAATATGGTCCTTTTTCATCAAGGAGAGACATTTCTCCAAATATAGAAGATTATCAATATCAGTTGTTAGAGGGAATTCAGTTTCAGTTAATTTATCCAATTTATATTATTATTGTGAATGAAATATTACTTTTGAACAAGAATATAATCCATTCTAGGAAAATATATCTAGTGGCCCAAGAATTTAGTAAGAAACTGTTTGTGGAGGTATGAAATGAGATGGGTTATGTCATACGAGTTACTTACAATGATAATGATAACATCAACATTAAACACCAAATAGGTAAATCCATATAATGACTGTCAATGAAAAATAATGTGGCATTTCATACTCTAAGAACGTCCAAAAGTGCATACCATTGTGCAGAATCATCCAAACCATGAATGGGGAGATTCATAAGTATATACAGAGATCGATGAAGTTATATTACCTGGGTTTTAGGGCCATATTAAATTTAACATAGATGTAATTGCAGATAAACATCTTCATCATGAAAAATATGGATTGAAATAATTTTTAACATCGATTTGTCTAAGAGGCCAATGATCAGTATCTGTAAGTGTGATCAATAATTAAAAAAAAGTAAATTTTTTACAATCATTTTGAATGTGATGCAGTGATTGGAACCATGTGCCTCGCCATACCCTTGGTTGGTAAGGTGATATTTAAGGTAATGACGAGTACAATAAATATTTGTATGTACTCTATAAATCCACTAACAACAAACAAAATGTTATCCTACCATAAGGGGGATAAAATAACATGTTTCATCATTGCACAGTATCTATAATTAATCTTAAATTTATTTAATCCAACCATGGTGATATTCAGCCAATAAAATGTATGAGGAGTCGATATAATTTCCAAATATGAAATGGCTATGTTTTTTCCATTAATAATCCATTATAGGAATGTGTATGTATAGGATGATGATTTAAAGAGAGAGTATCATTCATCAATGCAATATTAATTTCATCTCGGGTCATAATAGGTGAAATAGATGAAGTTTTTTAAATGAAATCCTTACTAGATTCAAGTGGAATGATCAATGTAAAATAATATTAATGCAGTTGGGGGCTTACCCTAGTGGTAAAGGCACCTTATAATTATTCATTAGACCAAGGTTCATATCATGGTGGGAAAAGTATTATTACTATACCATAGAGGGGGTGATAATAAAATGATGTAATATTAGGGAGAAATATTCATGACATAGGATTGGTAATGTAGGAAGGATGATGCAGGCATGACACTGCACAATCCTTTCGGGATGTGTTATGTGGTTTTTTCTTGTTTGTACTATGGGCCATGTATTGAATAAATAATTCATGATATGGGTCTATCTGCATGTGGCGGGGATATGGTCTATATTTTCAGCCTATGTGTATTGTGTGGTTTTGTTTGAATGTAATTTTACCCCCAAGAACCTAATATATATATATATATGATAAAATTAGACATACTGAAATTTATTATTATCGTAGATGCACACAGTGGGTAGTGGTGGGTGGATTTTGAGATGAATATATTCATTGATAGAGGTATCAAAGTGGGGAAATGTAAAAGGAGATTAGATTGTATCATCTATAACTAAAAACACATAATAATATAATATAATTTTTTTATATTTTGGGAGAAACAATGGTATCCACATTAAATGTTATGGTATACAAGAAAAATTCAATGTAGGCCCTGTGGATGAATTTTATAAATATTGGGATTTCTATCTTTAACATAACTGATATGCCAAATCACATGTATATGAATATGGTGAGGAAGGAAAAAGGAAAATATAGCCTAGTGTGCCCATAATATAATTTCTATGTTATTTTTTCCATGTTATTTTTTTATTATATGGGAATATTATGAGTCTGTGAAAATTGACAGCATGTGATTCTGAGGCCCAGTGTGCCCAGAATATAATTTCTGAACATTTTTTTGAATATGTTCAGTAAACACGCGAGTGGTTTTTTGTTTGTTTTGAACCGGTGCTTGGAATTTAAATATGGGGGCACTGTTGAACTCGCAGTGCCAATATTATTTTAAGGACACCTTCACCTTGAACACAGTTTGATGAGGGTGGAAATTAGTTTTCATACTTTTCATGGGAGAAAATAAAATAAACATTATTTATTTTATTTTTAAAATTGAAGCATCGCATTATGAATTTGGTGGTGGGGACCAACTGAACCCCTCTTAATATGAAGTTTACACTTGGAATTCCTCCAAGTTAACGTGCCAACTTCAATTCAATTAATGTTCAAACTATTTTTGTTTACGTACTAAAATTAATCCTACTAATTTGGCACCACACCTTTCATCGGAGAAATCATTGGAAAATGAAAGGAGATCTTGGGAGAACCATTATAGAAATATCCTATGAAGAAGAATGACTTCCTAATTAAGAATGATGAACCATCTTCATAAGAATCTTGCGGGAGTGATAAACGTCAATGTCCCTTTCATCGACTTCATCTTCTTCCTCATGACATCTCCAATGAATGTAAAATTAGGGGTTTTAAATTTAATTATGATTAAATCTATTTTTTTGAATCCTTGTATTCTTGATTCACAATGACGATGGCCAGACTTACATGGCCATCATCCCGTACATATACAATTCCCCATTAACTTTTGTTCTTCGTGCATTCTTCGATGCCAAATAAATAATGAAGCTGGAAGGAAATAATTTTTTGTTCAGTGTGATGTACTAACAAGGATCCCTCGACCTGAGGATCCTGAATATGTTGTAGATATATTTTCTAGGATTAGAATGGGGATGCGGCGAACACAAAAAGAGGAGGTGGGTCGCTACATTGGTCGGCCGTGTGGAGGTAACTCGGCGCGCGTTCGCACAACCGAATGAGCAGTAGGCCACGACCGATCAGCTACGGCGGAACAGGGTAGTGGTCGGTACATCATCCTGCCACATGGTGAAGTGGCGGCATGCGTCGGCGCCGCCATAGCTAGAGACCATAACCGCTTGGCCGCCATGGAGGCCGAAAGGTGGCCGACACCAGGACATCCATAGAGGACAATGACATCATTGAATTGATGGGAGGAGGATTGGCCAGGGATCTGACCAACCATGACGCATCGAGCAGGACCTTCTCTGGCGGGTCCCACTTCCAAAAAACCAGAACAGTCTGTTGGACCATTCCGGTGACCTGGGAGGTGCTTCCACTCCCAAGAGTCGGCTTGTCTAGACCCCACCATGGAGGTCCACCCGACAGAGGTTCACTCCCAACATGGGCCGCACCACAACCAGTGGGCGGGTCCGGGCTGCACCTAGTAGATGGGTCTGGACCACACCCAACAGGCGTGTTCAGGCAGTCCTCTTTGAGGGATGGTTCGTACCCCGGCCCACCAGGCCTAGCCCACTGTGTCCCAGGACATCCGAGCGGGACCCTGGGTCCGGCCCGGTCAGTCTGGCCAGGTCAGACTGGACCCAAGCCCCACTAGATCCATATACGCATTTATAGCCATCTCTTGAGAACCATTAATCCTTATGATGAACCGTCTACAGGATCAGATTACTGGGATCAAGATGTCTCTTTTGGTATACTCCACTTCTGCTTTGGAAAACGTTGGAGTATGGTTGGGTTGGATCGAACCCTGAATCCAACCGGGCCCTCAGAGCAGAAACAATAATTACATATAAACTAGGAATCTGGTTGACCCACCGTCTACTACGTTGGGTCCTTTATGTCCTGAGAGACCTTTGGCATACTTCTTCCTGGAACATCGTTGTAGTGGAGGTATGACTGATCGCTTGAAAATCGGTTCTCCCAAATGTGCTATTAGCGGGAAGCCAGTGATTGGAAGTGAGGTGGAGGTTGGAGACCGATCATACGGAGGTTAGTACTGAGTGATCATGTGTGGTTCAGATCCTGTGTGGGTCAGTTATCAATGATCATGTGTAGGTTAGTGCATACCGATCCTATGTGGGTCAGATCCTATGTGGGTCAGCGCTCAGCAATCTTGTGTATGTCAGCGCATATCGATCCTATGTGGGTCAGATCATGCGTGGGTCATTGTGTGGGTTTGTACCTATAAATCATACGTGGGTTAGACTCTGTATGGTCAGCAGCAGTGCCTCTTGATAGAATAAGATGATCTAGCTTCACGACTAATGATCTTTACTTCTATACATCACCGAAAAACATGGTGTGAGATGAGTCTTATATATTTTTTGTGTACCTATGTTATAATATATCTTTGTGGTGTTACCTTTGTGGAACACCTAAATTCTTGGTGTTACGTGTGTGGTTATTCTACCTTCATGGTGTTACCTTTGTAGTATTCTTATCTCCAATGTGAGATGAGTATATATTGATAACTTAGGTATATGTATAGCCATATACCTAAGTAGATTGACTATGGCTTCCATGATTTGTGGTTTATCTTTTGTGGAAATGATAGACCATAGGGGTTCTTGGGGTTCCTAATGAGTATTTTTATACTCACCCCTACATAGGCTATGCCTGTACATTGTTGTGTCTTGTACAGACAACAGACACAGCTGACTAAGGACGGGGGTACCAGGAATGGAGACTGCTCGGAGGTGGGCCATAGAGGAGGTGTGTCGTAGAGATGACTATTCGATAGTGGTACCTACCCTTCAAGTAGGATCCTTGGTGGGTAGTCGCATGATCTGATTTTATTCCTTCTTGTACTTTTATGTTTTACTTCTATATTCCAGTTGGGCTTGTACTCCAGACCCTTTACTTACCATACTCACTCATTTTGAATTTTAGTTTACCATCTTCTTGTATCTTGTTGTGTTTCTGGTTTTAGTAAGCTCATAGGTTATAAAGGAAATGCCATCCCAGTTTTAGGGATATGCCTTCCATGTGCTAGTCACCATCCACAGGCCTATGGAAGGCAGACTTCGTGTAGTCATAGCACGGGCCCCGAGGGTCGGGTCGTGACAAATTGGTATCAAAGGAGTTCAGTTATACCGATAAACTATGACTCTGATCCTTTTTTTGTAAATAGTGCTAACTGTTATGAGGGTGATTTTCATTTTTGGGAATCCAGTTTTGGTGCAGGAGCCAACGTATCCAAAAACCAAGACCCAGAACTCTGATTTCTGAATAAGTTCATGAAAACACTAATTGTATATGGGTTTTGGAAAATTTTTATTTCTGATCTCTTTGAGTCATCTCTCCATGAATAAACTTAATGAACATGGAACACCTATTTCCTTTTATAATTCATCCATGTAGATAGTATTCCAGGGTTCTAGTTATAGAATGTGATTACAGCCCACCGAGAGATGAGGCTTAGGGGCAGGGCCCCCTTACAGTTGTTGTACCATCGGGTGGTGTACCTACAACACCAGTGCCCGTTTATAAGTCAAAACCACCAACCCCAGCAGTAGAGGGTGAACTCTGCCTGAGCATATTCCATGAGTTCCAGCGCCATATACCACCGAGGTTCTAGGGTGAGATAGATCCACAGGTGGCTGAGGACTGGCTGGAGGCCATGGTTGGAGATTTTCGACTAGTAGGGACACCAGATGATCTCATGGTGATCCTTTCCACCAATATTTTTCATGAAGCACTGTGTTGATGGTGGAACTTGATGCCCCCAGTTCACAAGGATGTGACTCTCAGCTGGGCAGACATCGAGAGAATTTTTAGGGAGGAGTTCATCCCAGCCACCATACGCTGAGTGTGTGTGCTGGGGATTCCTCACATCAAGTAGGGTATCATGACCGTGGATCAGTATTCAACATGGTTCTATGACCTCCCGTGCTACTCCACTAATAAGGTGTGGGACCCATTATTTAGGAATTGGACCATCGATCATGGGCTCAAATGGGATATTATAGATTCAATGGTTTCTTTTAGCATCTCGACGAAGTCGTGGGTCTTAGAGAGAGCACTCATAGTGGAAATATTTCTAAGTGAGCATTCGTCGACCGTGAGACCCACAACCAGGTGACACGTAGAAAAGTCATCAGGAGCTAGCAGTGGACAAATGACGTAGAGGTCCAAGATGACCAAACTTATAGGTGGATGACGGAAGGATATAGAGGTGGTTGTGTGGGGATCTTGAGACAGGGCAGGACCAGTGAGGAACAAGAAGTGTTATCCATGCGGCGGGTAGGGTCACATGGTTCACAACTGACCGAACCGTTGTACGGACGACCAATAGATGGTCGAAGGACTGCCTGGGTAGAGGCGAATTTTTGATTGAGGAGGTCCATAGGCAGAAGGCAGACGTGTCAGTGGAGATGTGAGTGCAGTAGGCGGTTGGCGATGATTTGAGGTTCTACCGCCACAACCTCCAAGTGGTCCACCCCGACCATAGGGAGTATGTGGACAGGGATTATCTCAGCTCAAAGAAATTGAGGCCTCTGACCATGGCGTGCTCCAGAGAAGATATGAGGTATGATCTGTGTCTACTAAACCCTATCTTCAGTACTTATAGACACATATGCCAGTAAATCATTTATTTCCACGACCGTCATTCGAAGCTCAAAGATTACGGTGGAGCCATTGGTTCAATCTTTACGTCTAGAGACTCCTACATGATAAGATCTGATGATTACGCAATAGTTCAGATAGTGTGAGCTAACTCTAGGAGGCAAGATCTTCTGCTGGTAATTTCTAGTATTGGCATCGAGGCCTTACGACTTCATCTTGGGGATGAATTACTTATCCAAATTCCATGCTCATATTGACTATGTTAGGGGCAATGTGTGGTGTGTCTGCACATATGGGAGTAGGTTTTCCATCACTGGATATAAGGGATCCTTTGCATCATATGATAGAAATACCCAGAGGATGGAGAAGCCAATCACACATCATTTTCCTAGCCTTTCCCTGATATAGGATTATGTTGAGAGTTCGAGTTCTCCTATAGTGGTGGACCAGTACACTGATGTTTTCCCAGATGATGTTCTAGGTCTACCTCCTCGGAGAGGGGTGGACTTGTACATCGACTCATACCCCTAGTACAACACCGATATATACACTATCATATCGGATGGCTCCTGCAGATATTCAAGAGATGTGAAAACATCTAGAGGAATTTCATAGCACGGGGTTCATCAGGCCCAGTGTTTCTCCTTGGGCAGCCCCGATTTTTTCACCAAGAAGGCCGATGGGAGTTTGAGACTCTGTGTGAACTATCAGTGATTGAAGTAATTTATCATGATGAAAACGTACCCACTCCCTATTATTGATGATCTCTTTGATTAGTTAAAGGGATAAAAGTGGTTTTTGAAGATAGATCTCTGATTAGGCTATCATAGGCTCATGTTACGATATGAGGGTGTGAAGAAGATGGCCTTCAGATGTCGGTATGTCCATTTTGATCTCTTATTTATACCATACAACGTGACTAATGCCCCATATGTTTTCATGGAACTCATGAACAGGATATTGCATCCATAACTTGATCAAATTGTGGTAGTCTTCAACAAAAAATCTTGATATACTTAGTGATAGAGGAGGATCATGGATTTCATCTACAGATAGTTCTAAACACACACTAAGAGCAACAAATTTATGGTGACCTCATGAAGTTTTAGTTCTATATCTGAGGGGTTCACTTTCTGGGACATGTTATCTCGGAGGCTGAAGTTGAAGTGGATCTAGCGATGATTGAGGTATTTATTGCTAGGGAGACTCACATGAGGGTGACAGAGGTGTGGAGTTTCCTGGGTTCAGCTGGTTACTATTAAAGTTTTGTGCCTGAATTTTCTCGAGTTGGGACACCCTTATCAGCATTGAAGAAGAAGGGGAAACCCTTAATGTGGACAGAGAGATACTAGTGATGTTTCCAGGTGCTGAGGTTGATACTGAATAGTCCCCCCATCTTGAGGTTACCGGATTAGGACGTTGGGTATGTAATCGACTATGAAGCATCAGAGATAGGGCTTGGATGTGTCCTGATGAAGTAGAGAGTAGTGATTTCATATGGATCTTGAAAACTGAGATAGAATGAGCAGAACTACGCTAACCATGACATGGAGTAGCAGTAGTGGTCTTCTCCTTGAATATGTGGTGACATTATTTGATGGGAAAATGTTTTACAGTCTACTCTGATCATAAGAGTCTCAGGTATATCTTCTCATAGAATGACCTGGACCTGAGAAAACAATGTTGTCATTAGTTCTACCAGGAGTATGACTTCAAGATATTATATACTCTTGAAATGGGAACGTAGTAGCAGATGCACTCGACAATAGATTTGGTACTGTTTCCAAGTGAGGTGATGGAGCAGCTAGCTGCTTTGGAGATATCCTATGTGGATAGAGATATAGCAGCTTATAATCAGTCTTAGAAAGTCACACCCCGACTCCATCAACATGTCAGGAAGGCACAACATGGGGACCCAGACTATGAGGCTCGACGTTCTCAGGTATCTATTGTTCAAGAACCTGATGGATTTTTTGAAGGTGGGGTACACGTCATCCTTTTCAGAGGACGTACTATGAGACAAGTGGTGTTGCGGGAGGAAGTGTTGAGGGAGTTCCATACATCCACTCCAACGGTAAATCCAGGAGTGGAAATGATGTACCAGGACCATTGGCATCAGTACTGATGGAAAAGAATGAAGAAATTAGTGGCAGAGTTTGTCTCATGGTGCCTCACTTTTTAGAAAGTGATGGCAGGGCATCAGGTTCTAGCAGGCTTAGTTCAACCACTAGAGGTGCCAGAGTGGAAGTGTAATGGAATTTCAATAGACTTAATCACAGGACTTCCATGCACATTCAAATGTCATGATTCTATCTGGGTGTTCCTTAACTGACTCAACATGTCGTCCCACATTCTACCTATCGGAGAGTAGAGATAAGTAGAGAGATTGGGATGCCTTTATGTACATGAGATTTTGTGGCTTAATGGAGTGTAATCTATGATTTTCTCTGATCATGATGCATGTTTCACTTCCCATTTATGGAATGTGTTGTAGGAGGATTTCGGGACACAACTTCAGTTGTGCACCATCTTCCATCCTCATACGGATGGTTAGACAGAGCGGACCATTCAGACCCTTGAGGACAATCTACAGTCTTGCGTCCTTGATTTTATCCATTGATAGGAGGATAAATATACCTTAGTGGAGTTCTCATATAATAATAACTACAACTCCACCATTGGAATGGAACCATTTGAGGTGTTGTATGGGAGACCTTACAGATCACCCCTTTGTTGGACTGGCCCAGTAGAGTTAGTACTTGTGGGACCAGAGATGGTACGGGCTACCATGGAGAAGGTTCCGATCACCCAATATTGGATGAAGACCGAACAAAGCAGGCAGAAACCCTATGCTGACAAAATATATAGACCTACAGAGTTCGAGAACGGTGACCATGTCTTCTTACGAATCTCATCTCGATGAGGTTTGCATAGATTTGGCCGACGTGACAAGATATCTCTAATGTTCATCGGACTATTTCAAGTCCTCAGCAGAGTTGGTGAGGTGTCTTACAACATAACTATTCCACCTCAGTTTCATAGGTTTCAGGACATATTCCATGTATCCCAACTATGGATATATGTACATGACCCTTCGCAGATAATTGATTTGGGTGAGCTGAACATCGACGATGGGGTGACGTTTTCAGAGGTTCCAGTAGGGATTGAGGATCGATAGGGGAGAGTCCTTTATGGGTAGTTGATACCTCTATTGTGTGTTCTTTGGCTGCACAGGAACCTCCAGGATAGAACATGTGAGCATGAAGATGAGAATCGTGCTCACTACCCCCACTTGTTTCCTTAGTTTGTGTTCTGGCATTCTGAAACGCAAATCCCTGAGACAGGGAGAATGTAAAGTCCCCAATTTTTTCATGTAATTTTTTTTAATTAAATGGGAATATTACATGTCCATGAAAATTTAAAGTGCATGATTCCAAAGACTTCTGTGCCCAGAATAAATTTCTGATGTTTTTTTCGGTTACGTTCAGTAAACACATGAGCAACGTTTTGTAACTATTAAACAAGTGCTCGAAATTAAAATATGTGGGCACCATTGAACTCTCAGTGCCAATATTCACTTAAAGAGGTTGTCACCTCAACTTTAGTTGGATGAGGGTGGAAATTATTTTTCATACTTTTCGTGGGAGAAAATAAAATAATCATTCTATATTATATTTTTAAAATTGAAACTTCCCATTTAGAATTTGGTGAGGGGAACCACCTGAACCCCTCTTAATATGGAGTTAACCCTTGGAATTCCCCATAGTTAATGTGAAAACATCAATTCAGATAATGTTCCAACTCTTTTAGTTTAATAAATAATCTTAATATTATTAATTTGGCACCACACCTTTCATTAGGGAAATCGTTGGAAAAGAAATGGAGAGCTTGGGAGAACCATTAAAGAAATATCCTCTTAGGAAGATTGAATTCTGAACGAAGAACAATGAACTGACTTTGAAAGCATCTTATGGGAGCGGCGAACGCCAACGTCCCTTTCAATGACTTTGTCTTTTTTCCTTGTGACATCTCCAACGAATGACAATGTAGGGGTTTTAAATTGAATTATGATTAACTCTATTTTGTTGATTCATCATATTCTTGATTCAAAGTGACAACAGCCTAACTAAAATAGTCATCGTCCTACACAAATACCTTTCCCCATTATCATTTGTTCTTCGCACGTTCTTCATGAGTTATTTGATGCTAAAAAATTAATGACGCTGGAAGCACAATGTTTTGGTGATCGCGACATATAGACACGGAGCCCTCGACTCAAGGATTGTGAATATGAAGTTGTTATATTTTTTGGGATTAGAATATAGATATGGTGAACTACAGATGAGGATGGTGTCCAACATACTGTTCAACCATGAGGATGTATGAAGGTGCACGTTCGTGCCACCGGATGAGCAGGAGGTCATGGCCTATTGGTCGTGGCAGAGCAGGGTCACGACCGGCATGCCAACCGGCCGCGTGATGATGTAGTGGTGCGTGTCCACACCAACAAAGCTGGATACTGCGACCGCATGGCTACAGTGGAGGCCGAAGAGTGGCCGAAACCTGGCCGACTACGGAGGACAGTGGCACCATCATCCCGCTAGAGGGAGGACTGATCGTTCATGATGCATTGATCAGGACCTTATCCGGTGGGTTCTGCATCCAAAAAACGGTTTTTTAGACCATTCAGGTGAGATGAGAGGCACCTCCTCTCCCGAGAGTCACCCAGGGTAGACCTGGCCATGGTGGTCCCCATGACCGTTGGATGCATGAAGGTCCCCCAGACCGCATGCCACACTGCGGGCCGCGTTCAGCGTGCAAGGTCGGGTCGCCCCCTTCGAGGGTCGGTCCTGACTATAGCTATGTGGGCCAGGCCCACCATGGCCTAGCCCAGTCAGGCCAGACCTGAGTCAGCTGGGGTCGGGCTGACCCCTCTATACCCAAATACGCCTTTTTGGTCATATCCTGAGAACAGGGCATTCGTTTGACAAACCATCTATGGAACCGGAATCCTGGGATGGATAAGGTCTTTCTTGTTTACTCCACATGAGTTTTGGACAATGTTGGAGTATGTCCAGGTTGGATTGAACTTCTTATCCAACCGGGCCCCTAGAGCAGAAATGCTAATAACATACAGACCAGTCGTCCGATTGAAGCGACGTCTATTGCATTGGGTCCCTTATGACACGAGGGACCATTGGTCTACTTATTCAAGGATCATCATGGTGGTTTATGTATGAACGATGGATGAAGGGTAGGTTCTTACAAATGTTCAACTAATGGGAAGCGTGTGGCTGGCAGTAAGGCAGAGGTTGGAGAAAAATCATACGGAGGTCAGTACCGAGCGATCCTATGTGGGTCAGCACCAATCCTGTGTGGATCAGATCAGATGTGGGTTAGTGCCTAGTAATCCATTATGGGTCATCGAGTACTAATCTTGTGTTGGTTATATCCTTTGTGGGTCATCACTCTGCGATCCTATGTGCATCTGTGCATACCGATCCTATGTGGGTCAAATCTTTTGTTGTTCATTGTGAGGGTTAGTACCAATCGACTCTGAGAGGTTTGGATTCTATGTGTGTCATTTAAGGGGTTAATACCTATCTATCCTGTGAGGGTCAGACTCTGTATGGTCAGCAGCAGTACCTCTTGATAGAATAATATGATCTAGTTTCACGACTAATCATCTGTACTTCTATACTTCACTGAAAAACCAGGTGTCAGGTGAGTCTTATATCTTCATGGGGTACCTGTGTGGTTCTATATCTTCAAGGTGTTACCTGTTTTATACTCCTACCTTCACGGTGTTAACCTTTTGGTGCTTCTACCTCCGTGGTGTAATCATTGTGGTATTCTTCCCTCATTTGTCAGATGACTATATCTTGATAACTTAGGTATATGTATAGGCATATTCCAATGTAGGGTTTAATATTGTTTCCATGCTTTGTGGTTTATCCTTTGTGGAATTCAAAGACCACTAGGGGTCTCAGGGTTCCAACTAAGTATTGTTATACTCACCCCTGCACGGGCTACACCCACACCAGGTTATGTATTGTGCAGAGAACAGACAACGTTAACTGAGGACGAGGGCACCGGGACTAAAGAGTGCTCATCGCTGGACCTTATACAAAGAGTACCATAGAGAAGAACATTTGAGAGTTGTACCTACCCTTCTATTAGGATCATTTTTGGGTGTTCATAGGATCTGATATTAATTTTACTTTTAGTTTCCAGTTTTACGTGTACATTCCAATTGGGCTTGTATTCTGGCCCCTTTACATACTTTACTCACTATGTTTACTATTTAGTTTTCCTTGTGCTAATACATTTCTATGTATTTGGTTTGTGTACGCGTACATGTTATAAAGGCAATGCCTTTCTTGTTTTAGGGACATGCCTTTCCGATGCTAATCGCCAAGCCTTGACATATGGAAGGTGGGCTTGGTGTAGTCACGGTACGGGCCCCGAGGGTCAGTCATGTCATATGGAAAGAGTAGATTCTAAAATATGATGATGCTTAATGTAAACCACACTATTATAACATTAGGCATCTATAAATAATGATTTATTAAGGAAAATTTGATCAATGATAAATTATTGAAATGAAAAAGATAAATATTCTATTCTATTTTCTTGGTAGTGGACTATAATGGGTATGAATAGTTGAGTGTAAATTTCATGATAAAACTTATTAATGATATATAAAATTTTCTGATGATTATAAAGGATATAAATTCAATTCATTCATGAAATATAATCCTGAAATTATATTGTATAATTATAGCTTACATGACTTGGGTTTTCACGGGAACAAAAAAGCCATTATGGACTAAGTCAAATGGTTTCGAGAAACATGAAAATATGCGTTGAAAAGAAGACATTTGATGATGTTTTGAAAACTAGAAGGAGTCATAGTTAAAATAATTTTACCACTAGATACATGTTAAAAGATAATGTAACATGGAAGAAGGTGGATTACCGTGGAAAGAATAATGATCTTGAGCTTTTTGATATGTGAATGAGCAAGAAATTGATGTCGGGGAATAAAACATTTAAATCCCAATGTAATGATGTCTTATATGAAACTCATTATTTATTGACTGATCATAATGTAAATATTATAAAAATGAGAAACAAATTAATCCCTAATGAAGATTTATAATGGATAGGATATTAAATGGAAATTGAGAAACATTATCCATTAAATTCATCGAAAAAAATGATTTAAGGATCAACAAATTGATTAATATGAATGGTAGATCAGTCAGCAACAATGATGATAGAAGCTCTAATGTATGGATGATAAGTAATAAGCCTAAATACATCTCCCATGAGATTATCTAATGAAATATTATTATGAATAAATGATATTGAAAAAACATTAGACATATTCCAAAGTGATTTTCATCTGATTGATATAGGTGAAAGCAGAAACAAGAATTGATACAACCTGATGAATGTTAATAGGCTCAATCAATTTTTTAGAGATCCCTAGATTGGAATGGATTTCTGATGGATGATGTGAGGAATCAAACAATGATATTTAAGCCTAGTGGGATGTATCATGTTGATAAATATAGAGAACCCACTAATGATCAAATAGACTCTTAGGCTTACCAAAATGAAAACAATATTGACAATTGTGGCCCCCACTATATCCACAACCTTGTGTAATCGAGAATACAATAACCACTGTTTAAATCGAGAGAATTGGGGAATGTCATATCAATATATGTAAGGTATAAATGATATTTAATCCAGTGATGTTGTACTAACAATATCTAAATTGATGAGGAGTTAGACCACATCTCATTCAAGTTTTTTTCGTATCCACGCTCAAGGTCATGGATAAGACTGGAGTGACATACTTGGTCTCACTATTCCAAAGAAGCATCGAATGTCTAAGGATGTGTATAATACTAAACTATCTCAGGATCAAGATATTCAATTTTTTGATGTGTGTTACAAAGGTATGGAGTTGTTGATAGATGGTTGAGAATCATTGAATAAAATCCATCACTCTAGAAAAATTGTTGGATTGAAAAGAAAAGAGATTCATGGAGTCTAAACGTTCCTCGATAGTGTTTGAATTTCATGAAGATTATTTTTTTATAATTCTATATAAGTGAAAATCATTGAATTTTTTTCTATCTAACATCTTCTAATCTTTGTACTTCAGTTCTAAAGTCCATGGTGTAGGGATAAAAAGGTGTGAACCAATATCCTTAACATTTTTTGACATTAAAACTATTATTAACCAAATACATAATTTTATAAAATCATTTCACTCATCAGAAAGGAGGATTGAGGTATTGATAAACTATGAAATGAATGAGTAATTCTCATTGATTCTATAATGTTAGGTGAGTTGTTGGAATGGGTAGAAAGGAACCACCATGTCCTCATGAACATATGGGTAAGGGATGAAACAATAAGGAATGGTTTATAATGTAGTAGAGAATATAGACATAATAGGATGAGTGAGGTATTAAAAGACACATTGTAATACCATTGGAGTGGGAATAAATGAATCATAATAATAATAGATAACATCTACAAAAGTATGAAAGTATACAAGTGAATAATGTGTGGAACATGCAGATAATTGTGGCATCCAAAAAATTTGGGTGTTGAAGAAAACATCCTAAGTGGGAGTTCTGTGATATCATAGAGGTAACACCATCAAAAATAATTTCCTAGAAGAAGGATATAACATTACCATGAGTTTATTCTTGGATTAGTATAATGAAAATGGCATATGGAGGTTTCCAAAATATATCTACGGTCATGATCCCTTTAAGGCATGACACCTGATAAATAAGTGTGATAATGAAGTCATGCCACGAAGGGAGGTGAAACCATGATTTATATACATTATTCCTATAAATTTGTGAGAGTGGTATTATGGATTCATTGGTGCGAGTTCATGTGTTCCGCATCAGAGTAGGGTAACTATAAAAACCATAAAGATATGTGAGATGATAGCTATGGTAGAGCATCCAGTATTAGCTGAGATGGGAGACAATGTATAATATGAGGGTGGATTTGATCCCATTTCGGAGTATAACATACACCTTCCATTTATAAGAGTTGAAAATGGTTATTTATACATAGTGAAAAATAATACAATTAAAGGAAAACAAATTTGGCACAATAAATACATTTAATTAGGCTTAATAGTTCCTAATTCCTTTTCAAGCATAGGGATTAAATGACTGGAGGTGTCATTGGTTCTCATGATATCGATCCCAATACAATCAATGACACATTACCCAGTCATATAGAATACAATTTACCACTAAATCATTAGAAATACATCTATCACAACAATCCATATCCATCAGCATCCACCAAAAACCCTCAGAATGAGCATCATATTATAACAACAACAAAAACAATTTATAGAATCCATAAAACCCACCAAAAAAAATTCACGACCTATTCTAACAGCTCATTAAATAATTAAATCAAGAAAAAACCAATGTGAAATTGAAAATAGGAGAAAAATAAACTTTTAACTCCAATAGAGAATCTTCATTATAATAGAGAACCATCATGTTATTTTGGAATAGGAATCCTTTTTTCTTAAGAGCCAAATATTTGTCTAATTCCACCTAAATCCTTCATTAATAAATAGAGAAAATTTAATTCACCAAATCCAACACCTCTCCCATAACACACCTTCACACACGAGGTAATAACAACCCTAAAAAAATATCACCTCCCCTAGAGACAACAGACTAAATAAACCACAAAACTTTTAAACCATAGATGTATATTAATGATTTTATGAGAGATAACAATGTAATGATTGGGTATGGTATTTATGGATCATTGAACCCCAATTAAACAAATATATATCCATAAAAATACTTCATGAGTCTGGTAATTAGAGACAAAAGAACATATGACACACAGAAAAATGTATCCACATTTACATGCTAGACCACAACCTATCACTACCAAAATAACTACCTTTACCCACAAAAAACACCATTTTTTATCAAAGATAATCCCTAGAATATTTTATAAGGATGAAATAAAAAAAATGTGGGTGAAAGGGATATATGTGCGTTGATAGATAAAACCATCCACTATCTCCCAAGAGAGAACTGTGGTGTTAAACATGTGAAATAAGAAACCGAAAAACAAGAAATATTCATGATTCACAAGAGGAACCAATATTGTGTTCCTACATAGTCATAATTGTAGGCGAATAGCAGAACATATTTTCAGATGGTGATGGGATCATGTGTGGAGGGCCATGAATAATGACAAACAATTAATTAAAAATATAACAGGACAAGAGTAATGTAAAGACTAAAACACCAAACTAGTTAATAAAGGGAGAAAAGAAAAACTAAAGTATGGAAAATTTAGACTAATTAAGGGATTACAATGGGATAAAATAATCTCTTGCTTTCCAAAATGTAGGATACATATAGAAAATAATGTCATCACTGTGTGTAGAATAAATATAGAGGGAAAAACCAATGTAAGTAGGGAGACAACTAAAATATGGAAAAAATAATAAAACTATTCTAATTTGCAATAATATATTTAGTATAACATACATAAATTAATGGAAAATTTTATTTTCTGCAACATCATTTCCATGTGTCACATATACTTGTAATTTATTCATCAGTATGGTGTTGTTTCAAAATAGATCATGTTCAGTATCGGTTCACCTTATGGAATTTTTTTATGTAGCAATGATGTGGATAACTTTTAGTAAACATTATCTTTCTTTTCACATTACATTATTTCAAAATTTATAAACCATTTTCAAATTCAAGACAACCCCTTTAACATTTAAAAAATCATTTCTTAATAAAAACCACTATACAAACATTTTATCAAATGTTTTGTGTATGGAAACCTGTTTTTAGATATAATACCATTTAAAACTAAATTTACATTCAAAAAATAATTTTTAATCACAAAAAAAAACCAATTCAATGAATAAACCAAATGGATATAAATTAAGAATACACCATTCATTGAATTAAACCTTTGTATATAATAAGATACCTCAATAACTAAGGTATAATTATTATCCATCAATAGTAATGAGAGGGAAATACAATATTTGATCCTCATGACCAAGATCCACAATAAATACATCAATTCTCTATCAAATACCCCATATATAGAATACATTGTCTTTTATTTATTTCAATAAGATAAAGGGATAATAGATCTAGTGAGGGTATGCAATGAAAAAGGTAACACAGACTAAGAATGAATCATACCATGAGATAATGCATTTAAAATGAATAAATATACCTATTAATATGAGGGAAAATCCTATAGAACACTGGAGAAAGATCAGCTCATTCCATTGTGGTATTAGGGGGTTCATATGAGTTAAACCAAGTGTCCCATATAATTTTAAAACAAGAATCACATGCTTGGTTTTTGGACTAAGAAATAGATTTAAACATAACATGATACCTAACTATTCACATACAAGGGCCTTTTATTTTGGGGAATTTTTTTTCCTACATTATTTCTTTAATCATTAACCAACTGTGAAAACACCCCTTTTTCCAAGGGGTCAAGATTTTCCCTAGGTTCCTGCACTGTTTGGAAAATATTTATTACCCCGTCTAGTGGCTCAACAGTGGAAGAACTGTATTGTGGGTAAAACTATACAATATATAGTAACAATGATACAAATTTTCACCATCCGATAGGCATTAGAAACATCAAAAACCTTCCTTAAATTACCCAAAAGACCCAACTCGTAGGAGATGAAAAAAGGGACCAGAATTACCTGTAATTATGCAAATAAATGTTAAAGTAACCTCAAATATAATAAATTTATATTCTTTTACAATTTTATACCAAAACCATAATCATACATATAATACCATACCTTTTTACATATAAAATATGATAACCTATTCATTAAAAACAATTCATTATCATCATCATTTCATTTCTCAACTTCTTCAATTATCATATATGTTTCAGTTAATCAGTTGTGGTCTACGCACAAAGATCACAGTTCCCTCATCCCTAGAATTTTAATAATAATAATAAAATCATATATATATAATTTATTAAACCATTAATATTATTTATTGACTATATATTATTTACATCACTTAGTAGAGACGGTAGTCCATTATGTACGCACGAGTGATGTTTAAATTTATTGATGGTTGGTGTTAAATAATTTTAAATAAAAATTCACCATTAAAGGATGATTATTATTACATAAAACACACACACACAAGAATATATATATATATATATATATATTATAAAAAATTAATCTATATTAATAACCTACCATTAATGATTGTGGTGTAAAATAAATTGTATCATTCCATAAAAGTGATTGACCACACATACGCACGAGCGAAAATCTAATCACCCATTTGATTGAGAAGAGGTGGAATATTCTTTTTTACATCATCATCATTTCATATTAGTATATTTATTATACTAGATTTATATTCTTTTGACAGATACAAAAATATTATATATATTAAACGGAATAAATAAAATTGGATGATATTGGTTAAAATCTATACCTTTATTTTATAGATGATATTTTCATTACATCATAATAATTGAAAGATAAATATTAGGAGAATATGAAATGACATGTGATATAATTAATTAATCTATGAGACTTTTTTAATATGTATTTATTGAGATATAAGTATCATATTGTGTGAATAAGGAAGGATATGTGGTTCTATTTTATATGTTGTGGGAGGTAAACATATGTAATTTCTTAAAATATTTCAATTATATAAGGTCACTTTCATAGGAAACTTTATAAAAATGGATAGGTAAAAAAATTTGGGATATTATAATTATGAAATATCTATATAATATTATAATTATGCTTGGTAGGATTTAAATACTAACACTTATCTATGGGGTTTACATCCATGGTAAACTCATATTATCTATAAATGTGGTAACAAAGTTTTACAATTTTTACAATTCATTATGAAATAATATTGATGGTATAAAACTATATTAATTTTAATGATTTAAAATTTTGAATCCATTTTTATATATTAAATTTTTGTAATTGAAATAATTTAATTTTAATTAATTCTGTAAATAGAAATGAAAATCTGTTTTCGAAAAATGAATCATTTAGAATGATACATAATTTACATTCATTCCACTCATCATAAAACCATAAAGTTATTTTTAAGATACCTGATTCAATATTTAATCTATAAATTTCATTAAACCCATTAATTATTATAGATTAATAAAAAAGTTTCATAAAATTGAAAATTATGAGCATAAAATAATTTTTAAGATAAAAATTTGGTTTTATGCCCAAAAATAAACTTATACCAAAATTTCATAAAATTTATATTTTAATGAAATTAATTATATTATCTATAATTAAAGAAGAATTTTATTATTTTATGATCAAATAAATATTATTATCATAATTATACATGAAAAGAAATGATATTTTTAAAAAATGTTAGTTTTAATATTTCCTGGAAAATAAATATTTAAAAAAACTGAAAATGAAAAGGTAGATAATATTCTCATTTTAAGATCCCACATCTATATGAGTTGGAAATGTGTGAATGTATTTGAATTTTTAATATCAATGTGTTTCGAATTTTAATCAAATATTTGAAATGGAATTAGGAATTGTGGAACATCTCGAGATGATTTTTTTAGACATCTTTTGAGGATCAGAAGGTGGTTCAAAGGTTCCAAGAGAATATAAAATGTTTGTGTCTTGAAATTAGTATTTTTGAAAACTATATCCTTTGGTAAAATTTTGTAACATGGTTACATTCAACCCTTTTACTAACAATGCGGTTAGAAATTCATAGGAGAATGACTTGTGAAACCATGAGGATTGATGGGGGAAACTATGTAGGTGATTGTATTTATTTATATACATATTACATGGTTAGAAAATCGAATTATTAAATATATGTTTTAATCATGATATGTGAATTCTTTTGATGGATTTCCAACATAATAGTTAGAACATTTTTTAAAAATTATGTGGCCATTAAAATATGGATTTTTCATTTTCCTCATCGGTTTTATGAGGAAATCCTTATCATTTATTCAAAAATATATTTTTTAATAACTGCAGAATCCCATCCAAATCCAATTTTCAACCCTCCTATATTTTAATATTTCATTTTAGTTTTTTCGGCATTGTGAGGTACAATTTCTTTTCTAATGAGTGCATTGAGACATCTCTTTTCATTGTTACAAAATTATAGTTTCTAATGTTCTTATTTTTATATTTAATTCCACCAAATTATGCTGGAATAAAATTCCAATTATGGGTTATTTTCACTAACTAGGAAGCTAGTGACCTATAAGACATCATATTTCTCTATAGTTTACTTCATTGAGTCATATCATTATGGTGATTTCCCAAAGATTAAAATATTAAATTAAACTTTTTATATGATTTTTATGTTTTTCTTAGGGATTATTCTAGGTTAACAGTTGTGATGTGCCATCGGTTTTCGGTGGGAATTAAGAAATGGTCCCTGTGTTATAGGATCTTTTTGTGATGTCTAGGGAATTATGAATTTTTTAATACAAATGTTTTAATTTCTTATGAATTTTTTTATCAGTTAATTAAAAATTTGAACTTATAATTAATTATCTTTATGTGGGTTGGTTACGAGATGGTACATCATTTTAAAATTATTCCCATAGATGATCCTTGATATCGTATACCAACCATTATAATATTAGTGGAATCTATCTTATGAGGTAGGAGTTATATTGAACTATCCCTATTATATTTATGCATTTTTATAGTACTATATGAATGCTCAGGCTCACCCAAAAGTGTGGAAAGCCATATTTAAACTTTATTCCAATTAAATTCATAATTAAATTATTTTATTTAATTATAGTGTATGGATTCTGGGGTTTATGAAAAACCCAAATTCATTAGCTTTATTACATGACCGATGGTGGAAAATATTGAGATCCTTGAGGGACCGAGTGGCCTCTAGACCACTTAAGAGGTGGGGCTGGACATGATGAATAATATCAACTCTTATATTGACCTAGGTAGACATACCATAGTTAGAACAACATCGATTATGTGATTAGAAATCTCGCAATATACCTTGAGGATAATGTAGTTTCATGAGACATCTCATAGAGGTTTCTGTGGTGGAAATACACTATATTTACAAGGAGGATGTACTACCCAATTAATGATGTCACATGTAGTTAATTCAGGGTGTTTGGGGTTCTTACTTGAGGCCATGACTCTAAACTAGAGGATCCCATGTGGGAAGCATCCACTTTTGTTTAGTTTTGTAAGGTTCCAATAGTGATTCTTCTTCCAATGTACTGATTCTAAAGATTATAAGATTGATGTATCTTCTTACAAGATGAATAGAGGATCCAAAAAAGGATTTATCCACGAATTTTTTGACCTGAAAATTCTTTTATGATAAACATCTCTAGTGTATTGTTCAAGGTGTCCCCTTTGGGTTCCCTAATGGATGACCTGTACTAATCGAGTGCATTATGGGATTAGAGAGAGATAATAGGGGTGTCACCATAGAACCCATACTGAACATGTGAGCCCAATGGGTTGTTGTAGTTGTGATGAGTTTGGGAATTTGACCAACCCAGTTATTTTATTCATCATTTCTCTTAGTTATAGTTTATGAATCTATAAATGCAAGACGTACTTCCTGTAAATCAGCATATGGGAATGTTGTGATGTGATGGTGTGGTGGGGATACATAGATGTACTTCATGAGATCCTGAGTAAGATCCTAATTATATTCAATAGAACCTTATTAGAAATAATAGTCTTACTAGGATTCTTCAAAACTCATGGAACATGGAGAATGTTACCAAGTGCAACTTGAAACCTCTTATAGATAGTGTGTCACAAAGGATTCCTAGCTTACTAGAATATATGTGATACTGAAGGATATTAGGTAGATTTATTTTACCTGATAAGTGGATACTTTTGACATCCATGGGTATTAGTGATTTTCTCTTTAATGGATTAAATGGATACTCTTCGAGATCGATTAGATTCCCATTGATTTCATTGTCCAATGATGCCTATGAATATGATTTTAGACTAGTTATTATTGGATGATTAGTTTTTATCTTGGATGTATAGAGTATTCCTTTTGAATTATCTAAGGTATATCCCCCTTTTCAATTCATCATATTTTGATTTCCTTATTTTCTTTGGAAAAATACCTAGTAATATGACATCAAACTAGATTAGGTATTGTCGAGACATCATCTGGGATCCATAGGTTAAACATATCTTTAGTGGTATTCCTTGGAAATGAAGGATCATAATTGATTCCTTATTTACAGGATGTCTAGATATTAGAAGAAATCCTAAATCATGTTAATTGAGGCATGTATGAGTGATATTATGTCTAATACATTTATCCCTTTGTGTTAATTTGTAATGTGCATATATATTCATTCACTGGATGATGTTTTTTTGGTTGTACTATGGTAGCCATATAAACCTCATTATGATAGTGGTCATCTTGATTATTTTCAATGGTTTCATGTTATATTTATTATTTATCTCAGTATCTCACATATATATACAAGTAATTTACTAGAAATGTACGAGAACACATTCTTGGTTCCCCATTGTAACTTTTACTCAAATATTATATGGTCTACCACTGGATAGGGGTACCTAAGAAGTCTCTCACTTAGTTATAAGAACATGATGGTCAAATGTCAAAGAATTATTCAAAAAGGGTATTATAAATATGCATGAGGATCCAGGTGTGTGTTATTTATTAGTGTTAACAGTAGATCCTTTTAATTTTTTTCTATTTATTTTATTTTTTGTATATGTTTTTGTCCATGTGGGAGATCAATGTTGTATGTATTATATTTTTATATGGGAATTTACATTATTTCATTTTGTTAAAGCCTTGTCTATATATACTTTGATTGAACAATTAATACAATCTTATATGTTTGATGTTGGGTTATTTGAATTTTTTTTTACATTATTATGAGGTCATTGTCTCCCAGAAGACACACATTAGACCCTTGCTGCTAGTGGGTATCCATAGGGGAGTGGGAGGAATTTTTTAGAACTTGTGGTGAACAGGTTCAGTTATTTTTCTTATAGTGACTCATGGTGGGATGTGAAAAAATGGTATCATATAAATTAAATAAATATTTCATTACTATTTGTTATTGGATAAATATTGAATTCATGATGTGTTGGATAATGTGGTGGATAAAAATATAGGGAATTTGGGGCCCTTATTCCGGTAATAAGTCCATGCTTCCACATATTTGGGATTGATGATCTGGGATCTGATGACATAGTTGAGTTTCATTTTTTCATTGTGAAAAAGATAATTTGGTAAATATTCTATGTTTTTTATGGAACTATAGCACTCAAACCACTCTAGAGAGGCGAGTGATTATTATTGATTCTTGGTAATCATGGAAAGAAGCATTTTTCATGCATTATATTTAAGGAGTAATGTCCTAGGGTTATAGGCCTACTCTTGTGTGATTTTTCTGAGTACAGTGGCCAACTATTTAATGTTTCAATGACATCCCTAATAATTCTTTACAAATAGGTGTTGAGTTTCATTATATTCAGTTGGACCACATTTTTAATTTTTCATAATGATAGGTTATGTGGATTATGTTGTGACCCAACATGGTGAAGGTGACTCTGATACAGTCTTCTTCATATATGGTGTAGTGACCTTTACTGGCCCAGTATGGGATCTTATTTTCTTGTTACTAACTATAATAGGGTTCTATGTTAATGATAATCCTAAGAGGTCGACTATTAAAAGATATATGTTGATATGGGTTAATTCAATTCATGTGGACCCTATATGGGTTTATCCATATCAGGTGTGGTAAACTAAATATTTGTAACAACCTATATATATTTCCTCATATACGTTTCTATGGTATTATACTTATCGGGAGTTCAATTATGTTAATATCGTGGGATAGTATAATGTGATGTTGATGGATACCAAAAATTTTATAATGATTATGAACCAAGAGGGGTTTTTTCTATAATCTAATCCCTGATAATGATCATTTCATTATCTTTTTTCTACTCCACATCATGACCCATTAGCGAGCACTCACAGATGAGGACACTCAAATAGGTACATGGCCTCCTAGGTTAATTCATGGGATGTGATGCATTAAATTTTTAATGAACTAGAACCATCACTATTATATTGAGTTATAAATGGGTTTTATTTAAATGGGTTACCAATTATAACTTATTGAGTGTTTTCCTTTATAATATAGAATTCAAAACATATATTATTAGACATGTGATGACATTTTTTGACCCCTCATTGATCAAGGATATTTTTACGTTCCTTTTGTGTTACCTCTTCTAGACAGGGTTGATAAGAGTGTTAGATTTCATGTAATAATTATGTTGAGAACAATATTACATCACCTGTTTTGTAATTAAAATATATATTGACATTTGTTTTGAGATGAAATTAAATTGGTTGAATGAACCTAGTATCCGTGTTTTGAGAGTTGATTGTAACAACTAGAAGGGAGGCCTAGAGGCCCATAATTTTGAATTGAAACCTAGTGAGTTGGCATTTGTTTTGATCGAGGGAAACCTTTGACAGGGGTGGGATTAGGATGATATATTTCTTTAAATATAGTCACCTTAGTGGTACATTCATGAAAAAAAGTCAAATTATATTTTGTTGAGTATGTGAAATAATACGGAAGGTAAATTTGGTTTTTGAATATGCACTATAGATAATAGATATATAAACTATAATATATTAAATGATTATTTTGGTGACAAGCTCTATTATCCAATAGTTTTGTGTTTAGAAATATAGTCTTAGAATAAGTATTTGATCATGAATAAAATTTTATAGTGTGGTTATGTTTGTGGATGATAATGGAAAGCATCAGATTGACGATTTGTAGTTGTAGTGATAAAAAAACAATATTAGTTGAGCATTTGATTATGAATAATGGATTAAATAAGGTTCCATATTTGTAGGATGAGTTCCAATGTAGATAATGGTGTGTCAAGCCTGAAATTCCATAGAGAATGGTTTGGTTGGAATTTTTTATTTTCAACTCAATCTATCCAAATTGTGGTGGTTGATCGAGTGTTAATGGATTCTATAATCGATGTGTACGATATGTTAATTTTTCATTGTTTGAACATGGTATCTATTTAAAACATAATGTTTATAATATTCCGGGTGCGGGATAGTGAACGATGGATTCAAATTTTGTTCTTATGGTGAGGTGACCTTGATCCTTGTGTATATTTAGGGAATATCCCAATGATAAGGGATATAATGAAAATAATTTGGTTTCCATGATATGGTAAACCTGAGGGAAGGCCAAGACACACATATTATTTAGATGTGGTGATAGGGGTTAGTAAAAGGAATGTCAATCCTATATCAGTTTTTATGTGGCATGATATTAATGACATGCATTAAACAATATATATTTTTATAGAAATGACTGATGTGTGGTTTCCATAACATGTGTTGAAACTCTGTGAAAATTGTGGATGTCATTTTTTTTATTCGAGAATAGGTGAAAGGGTGAATTTTCATTGGTTCTTGGGATTCAGAGAGATCCTAGACAGGCAAATAATTTTGTTTAGACATAGAGAGGGAATGGTATATAGTGATCAATAAATCATTTTGATGGTAAAATCACAAGGAATATCCAAATGTGGTGAGTGGGATATTAGTATATTGTGTATATCCCTCATGTGAGAGAGATTATGAGAGGATGAGATTAGTTTTTCAATGGTGTTTCTAGATTTTGGATTCCAATGGATAAATGGATTAGGGATATACAATATTCCCATGTGAATACTATATAGAAGTATAAGAGTGGTGTCAATGGATTCTATATATGGGAATCATCCCTGATTTCTTCTACTAATTTAAGAGAACTGGTTAAGAAATGAATTGATGTTCATTTAATGGAATGAATGTGGAAATTTATAGGGTATAATTCATCTAGTAATTTTCAATACATGTTGGTTAATGGGTTTAGTGATCATCCTTGGTATTATCTTTGTGTGAACTGGGATAAAGACATTGAGATAAGGATTCTAGGACACATTCGAAATATATATTAAGTGTATCATTAATTTTATTCCATAGGTGTTTCAACTAGATATCTCTGAAATTGTCGTATGTGACTAGTGATGAACCACATTGAAAACGTCATTGTGATGGTGAAAGTGAAATATAATGGTCCACTATATCTTTTTAATAAAAATATTTCATGATAATTATATTCATAGTTCATAATAGTTTTACAATTTAACAAAAATCATGGAATTATATAATTTCCTTTATTTTTTCTTAGGATTATCTTGTTGAAAAACATGGTTGATGCATCAAGGGGATCCTATGGGAGTTTTTTAGTAACAAATTTCCAGATTAGAATTATCATGGATCAAAATTACTCATTGAATGTAAGAACCAATGGGGTGGAGTGTCATATAACACATGATTCTCAGAAGATGAATTGTGTAGATATGCAAGGGGAAGACATTTCTAGATTCTTCAATGATCATTATTTAATGTAGTCTAGGGTTTAGAGGCTAGATCATTGTACGTTTTTTGTATTACATAATGAACATAGGGAATTCATAAATTAAACATGACCATTAAAGTGGAATTTCTGACCTATTAAGATGGGTTTTTTATATAGATTCCAAAAAATATATCTTAGTAAGATAAATCAATAAATTGAGGAGGTTCTAAGATATCTTGTCTGTATGAGTCAGTAATTTTAGAAGGATTTTTATTTTTAAAATTTTAAATGAGTCATACATTGATCGGAGATTCAGCGAAGGATTATGAATTATATAACCTGTCAAGATTACATTTATAGATTTGGTTTGAGGATTGACTTGTGGTTAGGGGGTTTTATGAGCTTTTCATGGGTTTGGGGCCCAGAGTGGATTTTCAATAAATTTTAAGCCTATGATGCACAAAGGGATAACGATTAGTGTTAAGTGCGTAGCCTATCCATGTAGTAAATATTGCATAGGCACAAAACATGTGAAACCATGTACAATACTTGTGGGAACTGTTTGGGTGTCAATAGTCAGTTTCAAACATGTCTCATAGTTGGTGTAGAATTCAATTAATTGTGCATGATATTTGTGTTGGATACAATATCAATGACGTTGTTTGTGCACGGTATGTAATGTTGTCTTGCTAAAATGTTCATCCCATTGAAATATATAATTTACCCATTCCTCCTATTTTTTTTAAGAGTTTATCCCCCTCATATCATACCCTATTTATTTAACATGACCCTTTCTGCCCCTTCCACTTTATGATTTTCCACCCCATCAGTTTTGGGTATTATTGTGGAATGTATTCATCATATTTATGTAATATTTCTCATCTATTAGGCTCCTAGATTCATATCCTCTATTTTATTAATTTTGTTTTCTATATATTGATTTTTAATATTAATTCTACCACATAATGTTAAACCATAATACATGGGATTGGTATTTCTCTTTTTCTAGGAAGAGGGTGACACTGGAGTTCATATATTTTTCACTATTTTTTTTTATTGAGATATGTCGTTGTGGTGATTACCCACGTCGTTAAAGATAAAATTATATTTCAAAGACATTCTTGATTCCATGAATTATTTCATAAACCTACTCCAGGTCTGTGGTGTCTCTTGATTTATTGGCAGGTGTTAGGTCACTATTCTAGTGTGACGGTATCATCTGATTAGGTTCTTGGCGTTATTCCATTATAAATAAAAAATTATTTATAATAACATTTTGAGATTAATTAATTAATTATAATTCATTATGATATGTAAGTTTGGTTGTTGGGATATGAACTTTTGGGTTAAGCATGACCTTAGATGGGCCATAGAAAATACTACTAGATCATGGAAACTAAACAGAAATATTTGTATAAGGTATGTGGGTTTTCCTACATTCCCTACAACATTTATTAATGTTTATGGTACAATAAAAATTCTCAGGGTCACCCATAATTTTGAAATAAACTATTTTTATTTTATTCTAATGAAATGTTTAATTAAATTAATTTAGATAATTATAATTGATGGATTTCATGGCTTAAGATAATCCCCTATGAACAAGCTTCATGCATTGGCCCCTGATTCCCTAGACAAATACCTTTAAGGCGCCACGTTTTCTCCAAACCTCTTAGGAGGTGAGGCTAGACCCAGTGAGGCATGTCTTCAAAGGTGTATAAATAGGTGAAAAACGTTAAGAAGAACCTGATTAGGTTGTGTGATTAGTCAGTCCTAGAGTGACCTTAAGGACCTAATGGTCTATGATCCAAATCATGATGGTATGTCTAGTGGAAGGACACCTTGTAGGATGTCAGTTCATGCTTCCATATTAACAATGTCATAAGACACAACATCCTAGTGCATTGGGTGTGGACTCGAGAACCTGACTCATACCAAGAGGACCCTATATGGGATTCCTTCACATGAATACTATTTTTGAGGGTCCTATGATGGATTATTCTACTTATGCATTGATTCTAAGGATCCCAAAAGAGATTAATCCACTTATGTGTGGACCTAAAGGATCCCATAGGGGTACCTCACTATTATACGGACCTAGTGGACCCCATTGGATTCTGTGGTTTTCAAACATCCCTAATTGAGTGTGTTATGCATTTGGGTATATATTGTAGCTAGTATCTCTTTAGAACCCATACCTAACAATTGAGCCTGATAGGACATGGATGTAGTGATCGGCTTAGGCATTAATAAAATTGTACTCATTTATTTATACTTTCATCCATTTACTATTAATACAACGGAGAATGTAATGTGTGCTTCTTAAAACTCATCCTATGGACTTGTTGTGATGTGATGTTCTTCTGGGGATGCCTATAGGTACATCTTACCATATATATTATTAGAAATATTTTATTTAATTATACATTTCCTGAAGTACTAGTGTCATTATGATTACTCCATGCTAATGGATAAAGAGAACAATGTTGATTTTTTCCTGAAATGTATCTTATATAGTCTATTTCCTATGATCCATAGCTTTCATGGATCTAGGTGAATATCGAGGTTTGCATGTAGCCGTATTTCCCCCGTTCACTAGATTCTTGTTATATCCTTGATGATTTATGATGGTATCCTAAAATAATCCCCTGGACACTCCTCTAGATCATGTGGGCTCACTTTAATTTTATTTCCCAAAGCTACCACATAATTGGACTTCAAGGTTGTGATTAATGTATTCCTAGTAATTATCATGGATCGAGAGAGTATTCCTAACATATTATCTATTTCTAATAACCTTTAATATATTTTTAATTTTCCATTGCGTTGATTTCTCAAAGACTGAGACCTAGAAATTAAAACATCAGAATGGATTATGGAACATCAAGATGTTGTTTAGATTAGAATATTTTTAATGGATTGATTGGTATATATAATATTCCTAGGATCTTAATTGTTTCTTAATTTATGGTATGTCTTGGTGACACCAGAAATCAAACATAATATTAGTGGAGTTGAGTGTTGGTGACCCCTTATATAGGAATATCATTCCAATATTGTGATATAGATTACACATAGATATTTAAGCATTGGTTGAAGAAATAATGGTTGTACCACATCATCTATCAAGACCATAGTATAAATTTTTTATCGAGTTTATTTCTAAAAGTTAGATTTAATTGTAATTATTTAGTTCATTAGATCACACATACATAAAAATATTTACTATTAATGTATTGGAATTCATTGGTAATACACATCTATGTTCGTAATAACACCCCACTCAGCCAACCATTTCACAATGGTACCCAAGTATATATTCATCTAGTTATAAGGACAAGATAGGCTGAGGCATGGGACAAATCAATTAGTATGGCCCACATATATATGGGGGGCTATGTATTGGGTGATTTTTAGTGTGGGCAGCAGATCCATGTCCATTTTTTCATTTATTTTATTCTACTATATGTGGTGGGAAGAGTGGGTGATTAGTGTTTCATGTACAACATGGATTTTTAGGCCATGTTTTAATTTCATTTTAATATATCATTTATTACATTTATTGATTCTCCATTATGATTATTTAATGATATTGTTTGATTTTTTTTAATTTTATCAATTTCTCTTACCCTGATAGATAATCATAGTCTCTAGTTGAAAAAAACTAGTCCATCACTAATATTCAGTAGTAACTCACATGTGGGGAGGTATTCAATAAGTATTGTGGAGTAACAGTCCAGTTAATACTCCTATAGTGATTTAGATAGGGATGTGACTAATATACAGATTTCCAAAATGATAACCATTTTCTAAATTAAAATTTCTAAAAAGTTCTAAATTTATTATAGTTTTCATGTGAAAAATATTCATAAACCCCACATGTAAATAAAACAAATTTTTATATCATAACAAGTGATTTTTGAAAATTGGGTATATATTTATTTTTCGTTTAATAAATACATTTTTACTGTTTAATACAATTATAAGTTTTTTTTATAAAGTGGTTATTACTATTAATTCATATAAATTTAATGAAAATTCTATAATAGATTCCTATATTGTGGTTCATATAGAAAAGACTTTGTATATAAATAAATATATCAAATACATCAATCTTATTTCAATGAAAATACTAATAAAATCAAGGGGAGTTATATTTTAATCCCTTAAAATGGATTCCACCATTATAATTATGTCACTCAATAATAAACAATGAGTGTATCTATGGTTTATCACATCCTTAGGTTCCCATGTTTCATCATAAAAAATATGATTCTTCCAATGAAAATTTACCGAATAAATAGTCTTTTTCTACTGTACATTATCTCTATGATACAAGAATTCTACCAGTTTTCATTCGTACTAAAGATCCCTACCAAATGGTAAAACCATTAAATTTATTACATTTATAGTATCGTCTTTACACATTTTCATGAGGGAAACACAGAACATTCCATTAACATGAGAGAGTTTCCATTTATGTTTAAAAAATATGTAATAGTCAATACTCAAACAAGAATTTCAAATAAAGAAATATACCAATGTCTTAGAATTCCCTTCATTAAAAATCTTATAATCATATGTCATGTATAAATTCCCATTAATACCATCTATTCAACTTCAAAGTTCAAATATTCATGATGATTTTCTATATAAATATTTCATCTACTCTCATCTACATTGATGTAAAGATAAATGGATCTAACCTTATCTTATATTTTCGTAGTTATATATTGTTAAAATTTCATTACATCTCCAACATAATCCCATTATGTTGTATGTATACACTTTTTTCAGTAAATAGTATCATAAAGTGCCATTTAAACTCCATTATGAAAGAAATTACTGTATGATACATGACCAGAGGAATGTGTTTCTCTCAAATACCATTAAAATTTAGATAACATTATTTAAATATATCCACTGGTTGTTAAATGGTCCTCCCATAGTGACTATCTATCTTTGGGTGATAAGTTGTACTGAACCACAACTTTGTGTCAATAGATTGTTAATTAATTATCTATATCATTATGGAAAATCATAGATATCAATTAGATACAAAAGATTATGTAACTATATAAAACTATAAAATATCCTTAGTTTCTGATCAATAAATATTATCAAGATAGAAATATACTCTTAATTCAATGATTTCTGTTGACCTCCTAGGGAAATTGTATACAACTTAGATATCATTATTGTAGAGACCCTATTTATTTACTGTACGACTTGGAAATATATCAAAAAATATTTTCAAAGCCATGCACTAAGATGATATGTGATTTTGAGTCTTGTTGATACTATAATTAATCTAATAAAATTTTAAATACATTTTTATTTTGTTAAAGATGTTTCTTAATGAAAATAGTATCACACTAAAACTAAATCACATCTCTAAAATAATAGTCCATGGTTGAATAAAATATATATGGTTTAACCTAAATGTTACAAAAAATAGGTTGGTGTAGGATTCTAGAATTAATGAATCCATGGGTAGTTGTGCATAGTTAAATAAATAAAAAATATATTTAATTTAATTATATAAACCAAACATAATTTCCCCATTAAATACTCAATTATGTAAGTATTTATAAAGTCATCCACATAATCTTAGGATCATTGAGTGTTTTTGTTCTACACTCTCATTGGAGAAATAGAATTAGACAATGAAGAGAATCTAGATCCATGAAAATCAAGATTTAGTGGGTGCAATTACCCCTCCCATTTGTTGGATTCTGTGTTCTTCATCAATGAAAATCCAAATTTAGGTAGGACTCATCAATTTGTGTATTCTGTAACTTTTGATAAATTTTTTTGAGCATAGTAGATTTCTTTCCGTAACCGTCATCAATTAAATCCTTATTTCATATTTAACTTTACTATTTTTAATTTATTACACATATTTTATCACCACTGGAATCACTATATATGATTTTTTGGATAAGAAAACTGATAAAATGATCATTGCAATTTTTTATTCTTACCATATATAATATTTCATTATATTCATCATCAATAGGCCCATGGGGTCTCTGTTCTACATTGTGAGGTAGGAGAGAGTTATATTGAACCCCCAAATTATGGTTGGAATCACATGTGTGGAACAATTTAGAGAATCATGGAAGGATTAAAGTGTTTTCATGTTGCAGTTTAATGATTTTTTGAACTAGTATTCGAATCAGATTCGGCAGTATTGTAAGACACCTTTGAGACATACAATGGACTATATATATCAAAAGAGATTCGAATACCATCCATTTTTTTGTTGTTAATGATGAGAAAAATCCATTTTAAACTATTTTGAGTGATCTCTATGTGCGTTTGAATGTTCACAATTTAGATATAGAATGTGGTGGAGGGATCCACCCTTATTGAAAAACCTTGACAATATGGAATATTCAAAGGTGAACACATGACTTGTAGTTCCTATTTTGATATGGATCTAAGGATTTCATAATTTTAAGGATGAAATGCCATATGTCTAGCCAAACACGATCTATTTGTCCTTGGGTAGACATGCAATGTGGTGGGGAACACAGGAAGGACCCCATGAAGAAGGACATGTCATGTAGTGCAACAACTTCAGTGATCCGTGCACCGATAAGGACATGTTCAATAATATGAATTGGCCAATGCGCTGTGGGGGTCCTTTACTTTCCATGTAACCCCACATTACTTTTTAAAAAAAACATTATCTATATATATATATCTTTCATAGGGAAATGTATTTTGGACAATGATTATCTTATAATAAGTGTTTATCCATGTAGAAAATGATGGTGTACTCTGTATTTTATTATGAGATACAATGTGAGATATTCAGGGCATGACCTTTATTTTTGTGATGCTTGATGGTGGTATTGATCTTGATGGATCATTAGAGGAAATATACTCGCATGCCCTTATTGGTTATCACATGGGTCATCAATCAACAATTAAAGTGGAACCCTCCATGTAGGATGGTCATGTGTCCTCTAATAACTATCTACTTAGTGGAAACCTCTTGGAAATTAAGGCAGTGGTCCACTATTTACTGAGTGGTTCCCCATATAAAATTAGGGTGTGGTTCCTCTTAACTTTTGATTGATACCCCCACCACCACTCATAATATTAGGGTGTGGATCCTCAATCTAATTATGAGTAACTCCTATGAAATTAGCATATGAGCCCCCTATATACATAGTGGTACTCCTATTGAATTATTGGGTGGATCATCTATCTACATAGTGGTAACCCCTTAGAGAATTAGGTCTAGGTACTCTGTCTACATAGGGGGATCCTCTAACATACCATGGTGTAGTTCATCTATCTTCTGAGTTTCACCCCATGCGGCATTAGGGAATTGGTCCTCTATCTACTAAGTTGAACCCCCTATCATAGGGGTTGTGGGTACTCTATAGACTGAGTTGTAACCCTCACCCCTTCACATAGGTCATGTTACCTCCATACACAATTTCTCATCCCCTAATGCACTAGGACATGTTCCTTATGCTTAGAGATTGTACCCCCTTGAATGTGTGTCACCATATGTGGCATGTGACCTCTGTATTGTTATATCATTTATTTAACATGTGTGGTTCTAGGAATCATTGATGGTCTCTTAGATTAGTTGGCACACTTTATTTGGATGTGATGTGATATATAGATCCACTTTCTCTCTTATTTTGGATTCCTTGTTTGTTTTTGTGTGTGTATATATATATATCCATGACATTGTAAATTGTACACTCATTATTTTGGTTGATCTATCTACAAACTATTACTATCATGTCTCTTACTTCTCCCCCCATTCACTTTTTAAGTTGTACTAATGGTTTTGTATATACTCACTCATGCATGATATTTTCCAGGATGTTTCTTATCTTGTGTAGAGGGTGGACAGTTCGATAGTATTTATATAGGAGCATAGGAATACCTAGTAAATTTTATTTTGTACGGTGGTCAAGTAATGGAGATATGATGATATGTTCTCTCAGTACTTTTAAATACTAGTTTTTTAGTGTATAGACATTTTTCATGTTATGTGTGCATTTTTCCCCTTTACATTTTAGTTTAAAATATCACACTCTTTCTATTCCAATTTAGATTTGCAGGTATGGTTATTACTGTACATGATTAAAAATTTTATTTTACATCCATTTCACTTGTTTATTGATATGTTTGGATGTGATTATATAGGTATGTTAGGAAAGGGACTCTCATTTTTGTTATAAATTTGAGTTCTTTCCACCAGCCCATATCCTATGGTGGTGGTCTAGGGGTTGTTGTTGCTGAAGCCCCATCGTGTTGGGTTGTGAAATATTGGTATCATATCTACTCATTACTTGGTATTGTGTTTGGATTAGTATCTGAATGAGATATTCTTTTGGGACGTACGAAAACTATGTGAAAAAATTTTGAGTGTGACTTTTAGGCCGGGGAACACAGTGATCGTGATAGTGGGTGAGGTATCCATTCACCAAGACTCTGACTAAAAACTTGTCAACTCATAATACTATGAAATTGGTAACATGGATCAATGGTCCATGCATTATATAATACTTATTCTATTGGAAATAATTATTAAGTCAGATCCCCATATATATATAATCCTCTGACCATGGTATGACTTTATTAAATTTTCTTACATACCTCCTTGGTGACAACCATCTAGGTTACTGGTTACAGATCATGAAAATATTCTGATGAGTGACGAGGTATCAGTTCAAAGTGCATTATAGGAGACACTTACTCCATGATGAAATATAGTATCACCCCATCCTTTTTTATAAGATAATTCCATCAATGAAGGATAAGGATTTTTTCATGCTTCGTAATATCCAAGAGTTCTAGTTCTATAGGCCATTGAGGTTATTTGGTGAGTCATCTCTCAAGGTAGTAGAGGGTCAGCTTGATTTGGTGGTCTCTGTGATTAAGATTATCCAGAAAATGACTAATTAGGTCATTGTGTTGGCAGCTACCAAGTAACATAATGTTGTTTTGTACTAGAGGAGTCTTTTTTCATTGATGCATCATGAGCCAATACTCACATGGGGTGACATCCATCTACTGTTTTGTGAGGATTACTACCCCACCTCATTTTTTTAGTTTACTTTTAGTATCTTCTAGAGCTGTAGTAGGGAGGGATGAATGTACCATTTTACATTAAGATATTAAAAAACCATACATAATACTACATGAACATTATTTTGGATCATTACATCTAATAATGGTGGTATGGGGTGGGTTTTCATTGAGATATATGTCATAGTGTAGTTTTTCATTGAATTACCATATATATTATGGTATTTGATAGGGATCTAGTAATGAATATATTCTTATTATAGAGATTATAGGAAGGTGGAACTAGAATTGGGTGTTACATGGATGGGTCGTCTATAACAGCATGTAGGCATTAGTGAACAGGACATCAGCACATGAGGCCTACCCATAATTAGACTCAAGAATGTGTTCGCGTGGTATGCAGACCATGCATAGGACTAGGTCATCCCAAATACTACTGATTATATGCATGTGATGGGAGATTTCAAATGGATTCTAGTTTCCAAACCAGACATACTATGGAGCACATGAAGATAGCTGATTGAATTCCACATCATTAGAAACCTCCGAATTAAGGATCTCTTAGGAGATAGTAGCCAGGCCCCCTGGGAGGTGCATCTGGAATTTGAGTAGATGGAGTTACCTATAGTGGTTCTGTAGGTGGAGGAATATTCTACGAGATACCACCACCACCACGTTTTCCATGTAAGGAACTTGGAGCTAGTGGTTAGGGATCCAGACAACGTTAAGATATGGGGGAATTTGAGCCAGTGGCACATGAGACGATTTGAAGTACAATCTATGATGACTATATTCTTTTCTCAATATTTATAGACACATTCTTGAGTCATTCCTTCATCTATTTACCCCTTTTGTTAGTTCTAGACAACGCAGATGATGAATTATTCTTCACTATTCATCTAGATGTTCCTAATAAGAATGCTTCTTCTATATCATTAATATGTAATCTGTGTAATCAATTTATTCGTGGAGAGAGGTCCTCATGCGACCTTTTGGTCCTCATGATGAAACCCTATGATTTCATATTGGTTGTGTATGGTTGTCCATGGAATGTGTTTATATTTACAATCACTAAAGGAGATTCTGATGCCTTCATAATGATGGGATGAGATTATCCTTTTTTGGATATAGAGATATCATGGTCGGAAGAATGGGTTTTTTTGATCATGTTGCTATATCTCATTACCAATCAGTTTTTATGTGTATCCCTTGGTGAGATAGGCTCTTTAAAAATCTATATTCCATCAGTTATTGAGGTTTTTATGGATCTATTCCACAATGATGTTTTGGGTCTACATTCGCGGTGAGAGATAGACTTTTTAATCAGCATTCATCCCATGATCACTACAACATCATATATAGTATATCATATGTCCTTTAACAAGATGGAAGTTCTATGGTTGTAGTTAGAGGACCTATGAAATAGGGTATTTATCAAGGCCAATGTGTCCCACAAGGAGAGAGTTTGTGAGGCTGTTATTATCAAGCTAGAATTCTGATGTCTATATGGATACTATGAGTTCTCTAGGTTTCCCTTCGGTGTGCTTAATTCCCCCATCATGTTTATAGATTTCATGAAAAATATCTTCCAGCTATACATCAATCAGATTGTGGTTGATTTCATTGACAACATACTCATATACTCTATATAAGAGGAGGAGAATGTAGATAACTATAGGATGATACTTTATTAATTTTAATTAACTGGATTTATGGTATTCTCTCAAAGTACCAATTATAGAATCATAGTGTTCTGTTTTGAGAGAATGTCACTTATAAGCATGGTTTATCTATCGACCTGGCGAAGATTGATTTTGTGATATGTTCGGTGCCACACATTATCTTTTTAAAGGTTCATAGTTTATTTGATTTAGTGGGGTAATACTGGAGGTTTCTGGAAGACAAATGTAGGATTGCATCCCCTTTGACTACCCTGATGTGTAAAGGATAGTATCATAATTATTTTGATAAGTTTTAAATAGCCTATAAGGAGTTGAGGCTGAGGCTTAATAGTGATCATATTTCGAAACTACAGAAGGAGGGAATAGAATAAATTCCATATTTTAATGCCTATGGTGTTGGGATAATCTTTCTGTTTCAGACTAGGTAGGCAGTTATTGTATATGGGTCAAACTCGTTGAGACCCCATGAAAAGAACTATGTGACTCGTGGCTTCGAGATAGAAATGGTGGTCTTCTCTCTAAGGATATGGATGAACTATCTACTGGGAGAGTAGTTTCTGGTTTACTCAAACCATCAGAGTCTCACGTACATCTTTACAAATGGAGAATTTCATGTGAGAGAGAGGAACCGATTTTAGCATGTAGTGTATAATGACTTTGAGACTGTCTATACCCCTAAGATGTAAATGTTGAAGCAGATACCTTAAATAGGAAGTCCCCAGATCATTTGGTGAATGAGTCTTCTGAGTAGTAGTCTTCCATGCAGCTTTCCCTAGTTGAGTAGGAGGCTTCAACATTTCATTAGTCGCTGGTGTTGAATCATCTCCTTATCTATCATGTGAGAGAGAACTAGTTGGGACAAAAGGATTATGAGGTATTTCATGACCAAATTATTTAAACAGATTCACCTAATAGATATTCTAATGGAGGTAATCATGTCACTGTTTTCCATGTATGGATTGTGGTTTGAGTCATGAAGTGGGAGGAGGTTTTGAGAGAGTAACACACTTATCCTTTATTTATAAATCCCATAGTGTAAAATGTTTATAAATACTTTTTGTGGTATTTTTTTGTCGGAAAACATGACATAGACCATTACCATGTTCATCTCTCGGTGCCTCACCTTTCAGTAGGTAAAGGAAGAGCACCAGGACTCGGATGCTTTATTCTAGCCCCTTGAGATCATAGAGTGTAAATAGTATGGAATATTCATAAACATTGGGATAGGGATTCCACAAATAGTGATAACCCATGACACCACCTGGGTGATAGCTAATGAACTCAGGAAGAAATAACACATCATTGTTATCATAGAGAAGAGTTCTATACCGACATTAGAGAAATTATATGTATCGGAAATCATTCACCTTCATGAGATTCCCAAAACAATTCTCTCAGATCATGATATGTGGTTCACATTATAGTTCATAAGAGGCATGTAGGTGGCATTCGATACCCAAATGGGGATGAGTATATCCTTTCACCCTCAAATGGATGGGTAGACCAATGGAATTATTCATTTTTCGATGGATATGCTGATGGATTGCATGTTAGAATTCATCCAGATCTGTGAAGATCACCATCCCTTGATATATTTTACATACAATGATAACTACAATTGAATTGTAATCCTGACATATTTTGGGGACCTATACAGGAGACCCTTCAGGTTAACATTGTGGTGGATAGAGATTGGGGAGGCATCCCATGTGTTTATATATATGGTTTATGTGATATTGGATATGGTCTAAGTCATTTGTGAGTAGGTGAGGATAGCTCAAAGAAGGATGAAATCATACACAAATCAAAATCATAGTACCATATTGTTTTATTATAGAGACCAGGTTTCCCTAAGAGTCTCCCCTTGATGTTGATTTTAGCTTTTTTTTATGGAGGCAATCCTCTTAAAGGTTCATGGATCATTTGAGATCGTGCAACGGTTTTTTGAGTCTACTAATTGCCTTGTCCTTCCCCCATGGTTAGATCGGGGGCATGACGTCTTTCATGTGTTGAAGCTAAGGAGATACGTGAAAGACATGACACATGTTATTGACTAGGGAGAGCAATAAATGAAGGATGGGGCTGCATTTATAGATCACCTAGTTGAGATTATAGATTAGTAGTGGAGGAACATGTGTGAGTTGACCATACCCCTAATTCATGTGATGGGGATACACAGGGGAATCCATGAGAGATCTTGGGAGTGGGAGAGCTAGATACATGGAAAATATCTCAGTAATTTGTCTACTTTTTTCTTTTTTTAGACAAAAATCATGATTATAGAATTATGTAGAGTCATTTTCCTCTTATGATGATTTTTAATATATATTGAAATATTTTTAAATCCTATAACTTAGGCGGTGTGTGATTCTAAAGAATGTTGTGTGTATAATTAATTTCATTTAAGAATTAAATAAATTTAATATCATGTGCACAAATTTTCATAAAGAAAATTGGATAACTATAAAAATTAATCATAGATAAAAAATATAAGACCAAAGTTAAATCTGGAATGCAATTTTTACCCTAGGCATGGCCTGTAATAGGTCAACACATGATTTTTGGATAAAACGGTTTTGGGAGGGTAGATTAGGATAAATAAATAAATAAATAGTTTATATATTTAATAAATAAATTATTCCTCATTTCAACTATAAATAGATATTTATGTAAAGATCACCAGGGTCAGCCACATAGCCCTGGGATAATTGAGAGGTTTTCACACATCCTCTTATTGGAAAATTGGATTCAGACGAAGAAGTGACTTTGAATTTGAGAGGATCTAAATGGTAAAATTGAAATGGACACTCTCATTCATGGTAAAAAATATTTTTCATAGAATAATGGTCCATGTTAAGGTAGGAATTGTAATCTTTAAGATTATTCCCCTTTTGATTAATTTTTTTTATCATGATAAATTTTTTCCTCGATCAGCTTTAATTGAAACATATGCACTCTTGTTCCAGTATTAATTGATTATTCAATTCTTATCACACTATGAAATTCCCATTTTTGTTTTCTATTTACGAATTATAATCTTGTGATCGTTTCTCCTATTCATTATTAATTTCTCCCATTCATTCTTTATATTTTTATCGATTCACCTATGGGGTCTTGGTTCGACATTTTCAAGTATAAAATAGATAAAATTAACCCCTAAATTCAAGGATGATCTAGAAGAGAAGAATGGTTTTGAAAATTTGGGGTCGATATGAAGTATTTGGTGGTTATGGGTGAATGATTTGTGGAAGAGGGACTTGAATCGATGTTGGTGGCATTGGGAGATGTGTTTAAGGTGTACGATAAACCCTATTAATCAATAGGAATTTTATTTAATGACACTATATAGCTAATAAAAATGAATGTAGAACCTCCCTATTCGTTTTTTATGATCTTGAGGTGTGGTTGGATGAGGGGGATAACGATTTGGAATGTAGTTAATATATGTAAATTTTGGATAAAATTCTTACTAGATGGCCTCTATGTGGTTGAAGATGTTCCATTTGTTGCCACATTAGCTACGGTGTTAGGGATTTGAAAATATACGTGGAAAATCACACTAGTTGGATCCCATTCAAATGGATACATCATGTACATAAGTACACAGGGAAAAGATGACTTATAAGTACATGACAAGGAGCCGGAAAAGGACCTCAAGGGGATGAGGCATGCCATGTAGTGCTCTAGGATTAGTGATCCGTGTGTCGGTATGGACACAACAATGAATTATAAAGGGACCAAAACCTGTTTGGGTCCCTTACACACCATGTAACACTACATTCCTTTTGAAGAAAAATTTACCTATCATATATCGTTCTTTACTCATATTTTGTCCCAAAATTAGCCTAACCTACATTATTTTCACTTTCAAATGTGGTGGTGCGATCGATAGTGTATTTCAGGACTTGAATATATAAATTCATGGGCTGGAATTTATATATGTGAAGCTTATGAACTAATTGGATCATGTATCATCATCATAGGGATCAGAGGGGTAGCCTCTTAATTGTAAGGGAATATGTCCTCTATTGACTTTTATAGTGGGACCCTTCAACTGGGCTGGTCATGAATCCTCCATTATCTATCTAATAATTTGTACAACCATATATAAAAAATTTATGGGTCCTCTATCTACTGAGTGTTACACCCTATGATATTAGGGTGTTGTTCCCCTATCAACAAATTTGTAACCCACCATAGAATTATAGTGTGGGTTCTCTATCTACAGAGTGGTATACCCTATTGAATTAGGGGGTGGGTTCTATATCAACTGAGTGGTACCCCCAATGGAATTAGGGTATGGGATCAATGTCTACTTAGTGGTACCCCCTTTGAAATTAGGGTGTGACTCTTCTATCTTCTGACCTGTACTCACATAACGTAATAGGAAGACATTCCTCTATTTACATAGTGGTACCCCCAGGGAATTAGAGGATCTTTCCTCTATCTACCATGTTATACCCCCATCGATCGGATGGGGTACAGGTCCTCCTTAAACATAGTGGTACCTCATAGTGGAATTAGGTCATAATTCCTCTATCTATTGAGTTATAGCACCTTCAGATAGGGTTTGGTTCCTTTTTATTCTTATTGGATCCCAACTCATGAAATATGGAATGTTTTCTCCACATTGATGTTGTACGAATCCAATTTTAAAACACATTGGTGAGGTGTGGCCCTCTACATGGTTAATTCGTTGGATTGACATATGATATGAAGGGTGTATTTGATGAGATCTTGGAAATTTTGGCACTATTTCTAGGGATGGGATTGAAGATGTAGATTCTATCATTTAGAATTCAATGGTTTTAGTTTATATATATGTGTCTGTCTATGTCATTAGATTTGGAACTCTCTTGCATTCAGTTAAGTTGTCTAATGTCTATTCGTATCATGTCTATTTCTTCTCACCCTTAAACATTGGGGATGGACTAATGGTAATGTATATACACAACCTTTCTTGGTCGTTTCCTGCACATATCTTGTATTATGTAGAAGATAGATCAGGTGATGGTGATTACCGAGGAGCATAGTGATACCCAGTGCATTTGTCCATATATTGTTTTCAGGGCTTGGAGATCTAAATCCAATCTCTCATAAAAATTATAATTTTATTTTATTCGTTTTGTACACCTTCCATTTTTTTCATTAATTTTTCCCTTTACTTTTCAATATTTTTCGATGAAATTTTTTTCCCTGGAGGTTTTTCATGTACTGTTATTACTCTATTTGCTTCATCTTTTTCTTTATATACACTAAAATTCTAAATTGAGGTGGTCAGGTGTGCAAGTAACTATGTTTGAAAAAGTCCTATAATACAATTTATTACATTCAACAGTTTTCACCATCCCCTAGCCTATGAGGCATGCTTAGGTTAGTTTTAGGTCGAGCCATGTTGGGTCAGTTTGTAACAATTATGTGAATTATGTGTTTTGGTGAGTTCAGTGATGAAATCCAAGGAGTTTTTTCCATTTTTCAACTCAGATATGGGTATATATTGTAACATCCCTTTATACAAATGTCTCTCAGTCATAACATGTTGATATACCAAACACCAAGATACATACTCATTAATATATCTCTTCAAGGTTTCTTACTATAAATACTCAATTAGATCTCAATATATATTTGTATATCTGTGATGAATAGATAATGATGATTTGTTACCTTCTTAGAAAGATCCTTCATTGGGTCTAGTTTTGATGGGAATAATACTTGATTCTGGAATCTTATCATAACTTCATAGTAAATGTTGGACGTAGGAATATTTCTCACCTCCTTTTTCTCTGCACATACTCTCGTTACGCATATATATCCATTAAATGGAATGATTGTTAAAATATTCTACGATGAAGATAATATTTTTCCATTTACTTCTATATTATAGGGTATATTAATTGAAAATCAATAGATATTAAATAATTTTTATCCACGACATAAATAAAATAACATTTTTTTGGCTCAATGAATTATCAATTATATTCAAATTCTAAAATGTGGTAATTTATTGATTATTCATAATAACTAATAGAATCCAAACATATTCTTTTGAACTTATTCAACTATTTTTGGTGAATATGTACATTAAATTTTATGATTAGTAAAAATCTAACACCATTCCATATATAGATAAATCATATAATTGCTTTATTAAATTACTACCACTGTTTACTCCAAATCATGTGTTGGGTAATGTTTCTCATGAACATTCAATTAGCATATGGAATATGATTTCACCAAATCTTTTTGTATAAGAACACATCATGGAAATTTTTTTGAAACATCACTATAAATCAAAAAAAATAATTCTACAAAACATGGTAATGTGAGTACTAGTGCATGTACCAACCTTCCCATTAGTTACATTATTTTTTTTCAAATTCTTAATTGTGATGAAGATTAACTCCCTTCCATGTTAACTATAGGATTTTATTTTATGTTTCTAAGAAATTAATCATAAATAGTTTCTAATATACAGAAAATCCAAAACAATTATGGATCTCAGACGCAGTTTTTGGTATGTTCTATTGTTTAAAAACATCTTCCATTAATAGATCCAATGATATATTCTCTCATGGGATTAGAAGAAAAAAAATTAAATATCCTGAATCAAAAAATCAAACATGGAAATTGTTTCATAAAACATATCCTTACATTGTGTCATTAAAACAATCCTCATGTAATCATCATGCTCTTCCTTACTCTTGAAATATAGAGTAATATCATCTATAAAAAATACAAAATTAAAATGGAAATATCTGAAGAAACTATATCCCTGAAGGTAGTGGGAGAATTAGTAAGACTAAATGAACTGAATAAAAATTCATATCATATATAACTTGATTGGAAGGTTTTATTAGTCATGTATAATCTTTTGACCCTTAGCTGATTGTATCCAGATTGAATATCAATCATGGAAAAATATAGACTTCCATGTAATTGGAAAAAAATAATCAATAAATGGAAAACAACAATTCAATTTGTTCATAATATTGTTAAGGTTATTATAATTAATATAGTGTCTCATAGATCAATAATTATTCTTAAAAAAATTAAATGATTACCACATTTAGATACACTTTTTTGAATTAATCCCATATCAATATACTCCGTGATTTTATTCTTCAATTACTACAACTCTATCGAGGACATTCTATATGAAGTCCTTGATATTTTTGGTGCAACATGTTTGATCACTATTGACAAATCCACTTAATTATTTAGTGGAAGACTATATAAATCATCCAAAAAGAAACAAAAAAACTCCAACAAAATAGGCATATCATCAATTTTGAGTTTCCCCCAAACAATCCATAAGAAATACCCCATTTGAAAATGAATCATGACCCATGTAACTTGTTTAATTTACATTAGAAGTTTATATGTATTCTCGCTTCAATATATAATTCATTTTTTTTAATATAATATTTGACTTCCATTCCTTGGCAATTGATATGTGACTTATATAATTTAATCCAATAAATTCCCATAATCACATCAAATTCAACTACAGAAGTAACAAAGATATATAAAAGGTTCATATCCCCATAAATATAAATAGTTTTGGAAATATAGTCTTGGTATAGGATCACCGTACCATTTGTATTTTTAATTGTTATTTCATAATCAAATAGTTGATTGTATGAGTTATATTTATATAGACATTCATTATATATAGGAATTTATATAACTATTCTTAAATAAAATATTTTAATGTTTGAACATAACTTTTACTGTCTAAACATTATTATAAAATCTTGAATCCCTTACCAAATACAATATGGATATCATGAACATCAAGATTCATTAATCAAGGTGCTCAATTTTGAAAAATCATTTATAAGATTTCTATATCCTGATACGTTTTCAATATTTGAATCTCTCTTTTTCACCTAGTTCAATCATGATTGTCATCTATTAAAATCATTCATAAAATTTCATAAATAAAATTTTAATTATCCCACACATATGACCTAGTAGTTCCAAATGAGGTTCATAGTAACCTTGTATTTACTGTCATCCAGAATGATTGAGGAAATATACTCATCAAAATTCTTTTAGGGTTACTAAACCTAAATTAATTTTTTCTGAAACAACATCGTCTTTTAGTCTTAATACTGGTATGAATTTTCTTAGGAGAACCATACATTTCTTATTTAATATGACATACAAGGTTATTTTATACATATGATTACACTAATCATTTTAAAAAAATCACATCACAATTTCTTAATGTTCTTAAACATTGGTCTGAAACCAAAAATTGAGACACACAATATACACACATAAATTGTAAATATTGTTGACATAAATATCTACTGCATATCAATATTATCGACTGCAAACCAAAAAAGGTGTAGTATATTTGAAAACATGGTTACATAAAAAATTAGTTCATAAATTATCTTAATTATTCTATATTTTGTTCCCCACAAGAATCTCATGTTTAGACATAACATACATAAAACCATTCATGTTAACATAGGGAAGAGAATTACAATAAAGTGTGACATCAAAATATTATAAAGGGTAATCATAAGATATATCAATAAATGATCATATGTGAATATAATATAATCATAGTGGTATGGTAATGTGATGTAAAAATTAGAAAACCATACCAATCAAGTCATATATCATAATCATGAAACATGGAATAATGTTTAATCAATCGAAATATCTAATGAATAAGAGTGTGTAATCATCAATAATTAATCATGATTCATGAGAAAAATATATTAAAAGGGAATGAAATATATTTTTTCATGTATATAAGAAGATAAAATCATCTTCTTTTTGAAGGATAACTCTCAATGATATTATAGTGGAATAGTTTAACTACCCATTCAATAATTTCACATGTCAAGTTCCACACCCCGTAATATTTATTATTTGATAAATTTCTTCAATAAACTCGATTCACTCCATATTTTAATTCTTTTTATCTCATAAAATTTCCTAATTTAACTAATTCATTGTATGTATATTTTATTGGTCCCACCCATCACATATTAAAAACTATACATATTCATGCCACAAAACCATAAATCATTTATTGTACCATCAAATAAAAACTAGTAGAAATGATATGGGTTTTAAAAAATTCAACTCATCATAATTCCAAACCATCTATATAAATAAAAAAGATAGTAAAAAATGTTATATATCCCCTAAATATATAAGAAATGTCAAACGATGTTGTTATTCATACAAATCACTTTAAAAGAATAGTAGACCATATTTCTAATGAAAATGAAATATTTACATCAAATTACATAATTAGAATACTAAAATTTCCAAATTATTGAGTATAAAGTGTTTATTGATAAAAAATGAATCATATAAATTAATGTTTTAATGAAATAGTAATCACGATGGTTGGGAAATCTATTCATATTTTTTTAAGACAAAAAGTCTGTTCACATTTTCAGTAGAAATTCATAATTTCAACATTTGTCAAAAGATAATACGTTTACATTGAAAAATATTAAGTAAAGTAAAAATTAATGAAAAATGAATTTAAATATTTATTTTGAAATATTAAAAATATTCTTTATAATTTTTTAATGAAAATATATACATGGAAAATATATTCCCAACTTAAGTGAAAAGCATATTGAGTTTTCCTTAAAAACATTCTTCTGGTCTCTTGAGTTTAATATAAGATAAATATTAATAGAAAAATAAATCTCTAGAATTAACTATAGTATTATAAGATAAATATATTTATAATAGATATATCATATAATTTTATAATAATATTATTTAATCATAAACAACTATGGTAAATATGATATTATAACATAAAAACTCTTTCATCTATTTTGTCATGCTTTGTAAGAACTATAAAATCATCTATAATATGTTAGTATTTTATTTTAATCATATTTGAAAACAATATCCAAAAATATAATACCATACATGATTCCCTTATAATATCTTATCATCCTTTCTCTAATAATATTTTATTATAATCATCATTTTTTGTGTTAATTACTTTGTTTTTGACATATTATTTGGTTTGGAAGTTAGTGTCCATGGACCCAGATCATCATTTATTTATCTAAATAAATTAAATAATTGTATATATTTAATACATATTCATTAAATTCATAATCATAGCTATTAATATAATTTGGTGATGAAAATTGAATTACATCATTACATGGAGACTGTAGCCCATTACGTTTCCACTAGTGGTGCTTCTATTTATCAATGGATTCTATGAAATAAAGGTAAATATGAATTAAAAATTATATAGGAATTATAACTATAACATAAATATCATATATAAACATAATATGTATCATAAAACACCAATAATGAAATATGGTGGTGGAAATTGAATCGTACCATTGTAAGGTGGAGGTAGCCCATACATGCACACAAGAAATAATTTCTTCTCTCATATGATTGAGAAAAGGTATTAAATGTTTTTTTAGTAATCATAATAACATATTAAGATATTTAGTATAAAATATTAATCATTTTATAAAGGATAAATGATGTTTATATTATATAAAAGAAGAAATTTATTTGAACGACCTTCGTTAAGATCTAGACCACTTCATTGATAGACCTCATTTTGATTACAAATTAATCAATGAAATATTAATCTTAAGAAAATAGGATAAGATTTAGGATAAAGGGTATCAATAAATAAGGTATTTCAGTTATAAATATACTAAATTATAAGTCCCAAATGGTGTGGATATTAGAGAATATTTTCCCGTTTATATTTGAGGGAAAAGACGCATATGGAATTTCATAAAATATTTGAATTATATGATTTCAATATCATGGTAGAGTGGATTTAAATAACCATTAAATGGATGGAATGAAAAATTATAATATATTTATGATTAATATTTAATAATTAAATATGTTTTTGAAATAATCCTAAAAATATTTCTTAGTTTATCCCCTCAGTATACTCATTTAAACATTAACCATGGTGACAACAATTTACTATTATTACTGTTAAATATGACCAACAATTAATTAACCATATAAAATTATATTTATTATAATAAATCTAAAAATTAAATCAATTTTATATGATTTAATTTCTATATGTTAAGAATTTAATTTTTACTAAGAATGTAACCAGTAATGAAATCCCCTTTTGGAAAAATGAATTTTCAAGAAGAAAACATAATTTACATATATTTTATTCCTTAAAAAAACCATAAAATAGATGTAAAAATATATAATTAGAAATATAATATTAAAATTTCAATAATACTATTAATTAATAGATAATATACTAATTTATTAATATTATAACACATTTTTATATAAAATGATTTAGATGAAAAAATTTATTCTCAAACACAAACTTATAAATGAATCACATATAACAAAAATTTTATATAATTCATTTAATTACTTATAATTAAATAATAATAATTTTACAAAAATATTAAATATAAAAAATCGGATCCTTTATTTTTAAAAGAATGGTAGTTTTTACAAAGAAAATGGTAATTTTCATAATTTACTGAAAGATAAATCTTTTTAGAAAAATCATAAAAATTAAAGATAACGTAATATTAAAATGAATATTTTAAAAATGATATTAATTTCCTAAAAAATGATAAATATACTATAATTTTATAATAATATTATAATGTATAATTTTTGATTAAAACCTTTTATGAAGAAAATATATTTCTAAAGCCCATAATAGAAAAACTGAAAATTTATTACTTATTTATTATGAATTTAATAAATAAATTTAATGTAATTTAAAAAATTGTAAATATTTTTTAAATATTGGTTTTTTATTTTCATTCCTACCAATTTAATGGATAATTTATAATGCTAATATATATCATATATCATATAGACTAATGGAAGAGTGTTAAGAAATATGTCAAATACTTGATATTTATTAAGAAAGAAATACATAAAAAATAACAGGGTGTTAAATTATTGGGTATTGGTTGATGTATCAGGTGTATCCAATTACAACATCCAATATATGTGCTAGACTCTTATTTTTGTTCCACGACAATACTATAGATTATGTAATTGAATGCAGTAAATAGAGGTTGTGTGGAGTGAATGTTGAACACATCAAAACTAAAGGAATGACAATTAATAGGTAATAAAATTAATTATAGTGTCACCAAAGCTCCAAGGGTGAATAGTAGATATAAGACTAGATACTCTGTATTAATGTTTAAGAGAATATATCCACTTCATAGAAATATACTGTGTCATGGACGGTGTGATTTCGACAATGTTTATGATGCGATGAATTCCAAATGTATTGGCATCCATTTCATACAAAATAGATTATGTAATACGTATTTAAAAATGTGAAGGGAGTATGAGGATATAATTTCATGATCTTAATAGAGTGATGTGGAAGTTAAATTATATATGATTTTCAAATCTTCAAAAGAGGATTCGACACCGTAGGGAAGTAGATAAAACCATGATTATTGATTGATCTAAAATTATATACTGAAGTAGAATGATTTATCATATAGTAATAGTTTGGAAAGGTATTATTATACATATTATAAAAATGATATATCAAAATATTTTAAATAGGTAAAATTCGATCAATAATTGATAGGGATTTTTATCGCTCGAGAGTTTAAGGAATCAATATGGATTTAATGGTGCAAAATTGACAGACTAATTGTGTGGTATACCTAGTAAAATTTGATGATGGGGAGGAGGAAAAATTAATATGAAACATTAGATTATGTAACAGCCTGATATTTGGGGATATATTTCTATATAAATAAATTTTATTTCTTTGATAGCTTATTCTGCACACAATGACATGTTTAAACAATCCATGATATAAATATTATTATTTGAACGTGACCATTATATCCATGATTTCAAATTTAGATGAATGAATATGAATTGAAAAATCATGAAAAATATATATAAATGTTTTATATAATTTAATTTCATTCATAAATAACGACTCAATTTTCTGTAAAATCATTTTATGTTTCATCGATATATTTTCATAAAAAATTGACATAATTCTTTTTCAAGATAATTTTATAATTAATTTGATAATATTAAATAAATTCAATTTTATAAAATAATACATCTCTTTTGAAATAATTATATTATAATTACAATAGGTTGAAATTTTTTGATTTTTTTTATAAATATTGACCTTATTTTGAAAAGTGTAAAACACTGACTTTTATTAGAAATTGTATTTTTCAAATATTTCAAAAAGGATCATTTTATTTTAAATTATTTTCAATGTCAAATTAGTATTTTTATTTTATTATTAATAAGTTAATATTCATTGGAATCAATTTTATAATTTATTTTTTTTGTAAAAAAATTCCCTACCAAAGAATACATTTTTTCCATCAAACCCATTTTTTATCAAATTTTATTAGATTATTTTAAATTTAAGTATTGAAATTATTTAAATTTAATTTTATCTACAATAACGAATAATTTTAATTGATATAATAATTAATATAATTAAATGAGTTCAACTTCTTTTTTGGTCCTTACAAATATAAACGGTAGTAAATATTTTTTATCTATGTAAAAGTAAATATATTGGTTTAAAACCATCGAGTAAATGATTAAAATCTCACTAACAATTTTATATATCCTATTTACTGGACATTATCTGAAAAATATAGGTTTATAAAGTTAAATTAATCATTTTAAAAAATATTAAGAATTTAGTAACACTATCATGATATCTGTATGGATAAGAAGTATTTTATACGAATCAAAAACAATTTTGGATCTTTAGATTTAATGGAATACATGGATGATTTAATTTTATTTTGTATTTATCTAAATGTTTTTAAAAATTCATTTTTTTATTTTATCAAAAAAGTTCATTTATAAGTATCTATTACTTAATTTCAATGTGAAATAATGTTTACTCCAATATTGGGTATTTTCCAAAAAACCTTTTTTCACATGTTTTTTGTTTTTATACTAAATGAAATGACTTCCCCAAATACAAATTAAATATAATATTATTTATTTAATATTTTTTAATATAAATTAAAAAAAATAGTAATTACCATTATATTTTTTGTCACCAAAATATATTTTCATGGTAAAAAGTTGTGTTGTCATGGTTAAAATTAAAATGTGTTTAAAATCGTTTAACTTGGACATAAGGATTAAAGTACATAACATGATTTTCCAAATGTGATTGGTTTTTTAATGTAACTCATATCACATATTTTATTTAATTTTATTTTTCCTCAATTCCACTTTAAATAAGTAGGATATATATACATACATACATATATATATATATAGTATTCTTTAAAGACATTACATGAGTGTCCACTTCAACACTTATAAAAGAACCATGGTCCGTTATTTTATTAACACTATCCTGAGATATATAGATAATCCATAACCAATAAAATTATCCTATAAACAACTCTATATATGAATTGGGTATTTTTCTTCTTAAAATACCATACAAACGGTCCATAATAATGGATTTAAATGAGGGTTTCCGAAGAAGAGGTAATCATCATACCCGACCTCCATCAATTTGTATCTTGTTCTTAATCCTAAAAATATATTTTATTATTGATAAAATAGTAAATTAAACTTCAAAAATATAAATAAATTTTATTATTATTATTTAAATTTCAATTATTCTCCATGTTTTCCATCAAATGTGACGTGAAATTATCGCTCATGCGTACATATAGACTACTACATCCACATAGTGATACAATCTATTTTATATCCAAATATTTCATTGATTATTATTATGAAGTATTTAATGTTTATATATTATATCTATGAAATAATTATTATTCTATAATTATAATTCCATGTCAACAATTTTAAAATCTAATCTGTTGGAAAATGATAATGTCACTCATGCGTATGTGTGGACCACAATACCCAAAAAGAGTGGTTTCCTTTCTTTCCGCATTATATGGATGGTGATAATAATATATTTACTATATATATATATATATTAATTTGGATTTAATTATTTTTCTATAATAATAAAATATTATTATTATTTTTCCATATTTTCATCAGAAAATGAACACATCTTTTACCTCGAATGCGGCCAATCCTCTCCAAGAACATTGTAAAAAACATTTATATATATATAATAAGTTGATGGTTAAAATTATGTATATAATGAATATATATGATATTTTTATCAGTAATATAATTATACAGATTATTTAACAATTATCAATGTAAAAAATTGGAACTATCGAATGAAACATTCTACGAAAAACAAAGCAGTTTTCCACTAGAACAATGTTTCAATAAATAATTATTAATAAATAGGTGATGAGATGTTATAATTAAATATAAAATTTTATTTTATGTAATAATATGGTTATATAATAAAAGTATAAAAAAATATATTTACTATTTCTTGTATTACAAATAATAAGAACATATAAGGGACTTTAGGTAATAGATTTATGTATAAATCCTATTTTAATCGTGTTTGTTTATGCATGAATTTTCCTTAAAAAAATTACGTGATAAAAATATGATAAAAAAAATTATTATTATTATTATTTATAAATTTTAATCATTTGTGCTATTATCTCCATTTCGAAGACAACAAGATTCACTAAAATGTTTTAATTAAAGTCATCATAAATTCTAAAATATCTTTTGGAAAATATTTTTCTTCTACATCCATGTATTTTCAAAAATATTACGAATATTTTATAATATTATTCATTTATGTTTTTGTCATTTTTAAATTTTTTTTATGTTTTATGTTTTAAAAAAATATTCAGTATTAATCATTCCAGTCTTGCCACTTATGAATTTTTATGAAAACTGTGAAAGGAATCTTTGTTTTAATATCTATATAATGAATATAATTTTTTACATCCATAACTACTCAATTATTTTAAGCTTAGTTTATGGGTTTCCATGGTTATTATAAAAATAAAAAATTTTCCTAATATTTTTGAGATTATTATATTTTTAATAATTTATTTAAATATGAAATGGGTATTTTCTTCCAAAATTATTCCAGTTATATTTTATTGAAATTAATAATATATGATAACATCTTATGATGTTAATTTGGATTTAATAGAGATATAATCTAATCATACCATTCTAATTTTTAATCAAGATCATAAATCATAATGATGATTATAGGTTTACAAACCCCATTATATTTTATGTGTTATGATATGATGATATGATGAATGTTTTATGATCTTATGACATTTATATGAGAAATTTTCGATTTTGTGATGGTTGGGTCTTTTATTGCCCCCCAATGCATTTGGAAAATTGAAATTGATATCTCAAGAGAAGATGTTGATAAAAATGGGCATGATTTTGAATATATTTGTCACATATTAATGCATGAGTATAATTGCTTCTAGATATGCTTGTAGGAATATGCATCGATGTGATTGTGAATAGTTTTTTCACATTTTGATACCAGAGTGTGATATCCATCTAGATATACTAAAATGATTATGCGGGAAATTGATAGATTTTATCCTTTTCACATGATTATGATTTCTTATTATTATAACTCAAAATTTCAGTGTTATCACTCTGGAATGATGATTACTGCATTTATACACATATAGATCAAATTTCTAAAATGATGTTTTTTTTCGATTATGATCAATTATTTTGTGGGTATGTTTATTTTACATTGAGAACATGCACTTGAATATGTTATCATACACTTATGATCATATTATTTTCTATTGATTGATATCATTCATATTTACCCTTACTTAGAATAGGTGATCAACTTTTGTAATTTTCTCCTTACCCATGTTTTGATAGATGGTTATATGTGGGATGAATCTACAAGGGTACCTTATTTAAAGAAATATGTTTGATATGATGAATATTTTACTTAAATAATATTTTTATGCATCTAGTCTCTAAATACACTAATCCTTTACATTATTTGTGAATGTATTTTTATGAATTGTATGCAATATTAATCTTAAATGATGTAATTTTTATATATATTGTGTTATGTCCACGTTAGTTGGTATCATAAGAGGGTTTAGTTAATCATAGAATATTAGGGTTAGAAACCATTGGTGAATACCAATGGGACAAGTCTATGTATATGATAAAATCCTATTTTTTTAGTAAGTAATAGATTTTGTGGTTTTCCTAGACAAAAATATCTATCTAGATAATATAATTGTACATACATTTGGTACAAATACACCTAGATGAAATAAACCTAAAAATAGTGGTTCGAGTACATATCAGCTATCATTTTAGTGTGTGGTGATTGTGCCTTTACTAGTCAACTAGATGAAATCAATTTGAGGTAATATTTGGTATACTCATCTTTTCATTATAAACCATTAAGATGAATTTAAATAAATGTGTACCATTTATGACCTAGTTTAAACCTATGAATTCATTTATTGATAATAAGGTGTCATAAATTATGACATCTAGTGAGTTTTTTTTATAAAAATATGTTTGTTTTCTATAATTATTATTGTCATATTATTACACTATGAATATGGTTTTAGCTAATATATACAACCAAAAATATTGTACATAAAATGATTTTGATAGTCAATTTAATGAACAAAATTAGGTGTATCTAAGTGGATTGGAAGATGGGATGCAATATATTGTGACCATTATCACTTAAAACACTCACGAATTAACATTAACATGAATCATGTTGATCTAAAAAATTATCTAATAAGGGAGAAAAATTCCACACAAACTTTTAAGTGAAAACATCCACCATCCTATTATGGTTTATATTGCCTACTTGTTTTCAAGATATAAATCATTGTGTAGTAAATGTTATTTCTCATTCATCAGTACTCAGACCACAAGAATGTATTCATAGAAGTATATCTCTTTGAAATATAATTTAATTAGTGGATGAATCACACAAAGAATAATGGGAATATAAAGAAATAAATTCCTTTGAATAGGAGGATTTATAAAGGTATTTTTCAATAAATTAATTCAATTAAATATCCATAATTTGATAGAAAGGGGATTTTTTGAGTTAAAACAAAAGGATGATGAATCCAATGGTACTAATAAATAAATCATAATATACTATCTATCAATGATTTTTTCTTTATAATTAGCACTACAAGAAATTTTGATCTATTATTTAGTTTCCTAAAACAATATCTTTGATAGTTTTTTACCAAAAGAGATGTATGTAAGTATGAATAAAATTTTAACAATTCATTAATGGTGTAAATATAGAGTGGTAACTCAAATTATTTTTATCTTTTAGTGATAATAATATAATCATTGTGTTTTATAGAAACATGATTGGTAAATCTCAGAATGTAATGAAATTACAACCACCAAGATGCCAAAATGGGGGAAACCATTCATGAAATTTTATGGATGGAATTACGAAATAATTTATATGTGGGAGGGATAGCCATCAAGCCAGATACTATTGAAATGAGATGTAAAATTATTAAATGAAACATGGACGGTGAAAGATTCATTCAATGATGTTTAATTCATTAGAATTTTGGAGATGAAGAGTAATGTGAATCAATACCCCAATACAAAAGATAATTAGGTAAGCGGGCCATAAAACCCCCTATGAAAAATGATAAATGAATAACATTTGCTATCACAACTAAAGACTGTTAGGAGAACAACGTGGTGAATGTTACACTTATAATCCACTCTAGAATTGTAAATATTTATTTTATTCAAAATGTTCCCACACATTTATGTATGAATAGTATTTTGAGGGTACCACATCACCATATTAATTATTAGATGTAGAGTTGGAATTAATAACTCTTATTGGTTTTATGATCACATATACAATTTAATGATCAACTCTAATGGATGTTAGTGGAAATTTTCATTCATCAAATCTTGTGATTCTCCCTCTAGATACATTTGATGTAATTTTGGAGAAACATTGGATGTCTCTATATAGATCCCATATTAGTTAATAGGGAAGGAAAGTCATAATTTATATTCTTAACCGACCCTTAATCTTATTTCTGTTTGAGGATATATATTTTCATCTAGGAAATGTTACTTCCATTATTTGTTTTTTATTTCCTATTAATGAGGGATTATAATCTCAAATGGTCTTGGAGAAACTCAAAATTGAACAAATGTCTATTATTAGAGATAATGAAAATGTATTTAATTAATATTTTCTTATACTTCCATATAATTTATGTAGTTTATTTTTTGAATTGTTCTTAAACCGGGCACAACACCAATTTCAAATAATATATATATAATATCCCCAACTGGGTTTTATTAATTAAATAATAAACTCATGTATAATCATGATAATGGATCCATACACCTGAGTGCATCACCATGGGTTTAGTCTATTATATTTTTAATAAGAAATATTTTTTATGCATTTATTCAATGATTATAAGAAACATAAGAATAACTAAATCAATAATAACTACCATATTCCATGTATTAATGATTTTATAGATCAATTGTGATGATATTATTGTTTCTAATATTTAATATCACTCTAGATTACATAATTTGAGAGTTATGAATGATTATATACTCATTATATCCATATGTATAAGATATGGTCATTATGAATTTAAGGTAATTCAATTTTTACTTACCAATTATCCTATTATATTCATGAATTCAATGAATGGGGTCATTAGATACTACCTTGATAAATTGGTGGTAGAATTTATTGATGATATTCCAATATTTTAAATTAAAAATAAAGAACATGAATTACATTTGAGTATTTCGTAATGACCCTGATGAAAGTGAAAATATAAGTCAAATTTACCTATTGTAAATTTTGGCTATAGAAAACCTCATTCATGGGTCATATAATTTAATATAATGGTATATGAGTGGATCCTTATTGAGGGAAGAAATTTATCATTTTAATATGCCAAATATGTGGCCAATAAATTGTTTTCATGGGATTTCTGGAGGTATTTATTAGGACTATCACATCCAATAACCATGATGCCTCAATAGTGAGATAAGTTCCTTATTTTAAATTAATGTGAGGAAAATTTCATGGAGTTGAAAAGAAGGATGGCCAATGCACTTATACATTTACTTACATATAATGAAGAAGGTTTTTTTATCTTTTGAGATTCATTAAAATAAGGTACTATAATGAATCATCATGTATAATTTAATAATTATAGCTTGTTCCTTGTGACAATTAAAAATTCATGAGGAAAATTACTCGACTCAAACATTGGAGTTTCAGGTAATTATTTTATAGAGAATTTCAAGGAATTATCTTTATAATTAATGGTGTTAAATATAATATCACTATAAATGATTGATTTATATATTCACTTATTAATTTTTCATACACACTAAAGGATAATGTTGTAGTTGGTTAAACATTATGATTTCTCAATAAATTACTACCTTTGTAAGGAGAACAAGGTTTTTGATGATCTATGTTACAAAGACAGAGCTCATTTTTCTGGGATGAGGATTTAAAGTGATCTAATATTTATCAATTTGTTAAATATGGATCTTTAAAACATAATTAAATGGGAAATATCACATATTTCATTCATCAATATCCCACCATTTACATATCTAAGTATTAATGAGTCCCAAAAGGAGGATATAAAGCTATAAAAGAAGGTGTGAAATGTTTCTCAGATCAATCATTATTGTGATGGAATGATAAGTTTAAAGAATTTAGTATGTGTTGAATCCATATCAGATATGAATAATGAGATATTTGATGAAGCCCACAGGTCATCATTATTTATTCATAATCGAATTATGAATATGTATAGTGTTCAGAAAGAGTATTTCAGGTGGGACAACAATAAATGGGATATTTCAAAGTATGTATCTGGATGCTTGTTACACCAGTATGTCAAGGGTGATAGATTGAAATCTAAGGGTATGTGATAATTATTACACACATAATAAGAGAAAATTGAAAATATTACCATAGATTTCTTCACTGGACTCCCCAAAAACATCTAAAATATATAATGTGATGTGGGTAATAGTAAATCACCTTAAAATGTTAGTGTAGTTCATTGTGATAAGGGAATATTTATCTCTTGACAATATTTAATGGATATAAATTATATAAGAGGTAATATTACATGGAGTAAAATATTATTTTATATCATACATAAATTCAAGGTTATCCTTGATGTTATAGAAAAGTATTTAGAAACATCTATATTACAATTTCTATATCATTGATTCTTATCATATTCAAATATATATTCCATCTAAGATAACAATTCAAATCCATAGGGATTTATAGAGAAATTAGCTAATTTATTTGAATGGTAGTTGGGATCAACAACATTCTTCACTGAAATTTTATTACAACAATAGTTTTCACTCACTAATTAAAATGGATTCTTAAGAAATCCTTTATGTAAATATTAGTTTAACATTGAAATTATGGGATTAAGTTTTAGATATATATTGTCACCTGAAGTAGATGTGGAGATTTTAGGGATGGTTATATCTATTCAACAGAGCATAAGGGAACATTAGAGTCATAATAAAATTTATATGGAAAGTCATCAAAAATGTTTAATGTTTGAAGTGAGTGAAAATGTATCCATATGAATATATCAATGTAATAAGGTTATTAGATTTGTAAATAATGGAATGTGGAGCCTTATAAATATATGTCCATATGAAATTATTGATCGTTTCGGTGTGGTATATTTTTTTTGGAACATTCACTAAATCACTATATGTTCACAATATGTTTCACGTATCTCTCGGGATGAGTTCCATACCATATCTGACACTTGAAATGAACTCAAAATTCATAACATTGGAAAAATATCTCTCTTAGGAGTGACAACCCTAGGATGTATTTGATCATACAGAGAATGTACTATGAAATAAGACTACACACCTAGTTAAAATATTATTGGTGACCAAATAATCTAGGGATGTTTCTATCCGAGTGATAGATACTTTTGTGAAAATTTATTATAACGGTATATAATGTACCACCTATAATTTTATAATATATTTGAAAAATAACAATTTCATTGATACATTTCATTACACGCAACATCGAGTTTAAACGAACTGCAATATCAATATTATTATTTCAACATGATCCTTAAAACATATTGTTTAAAATTGGTATTATGAATATCAATTACATTGTTATGAATAGTGGTTATAAATTATTAATATAATTCAAATTATTTGATAAATAACTAATATATTTTATGAGGAATCAATTATTCTTCAAAAAATTTCATTAAATTTTTTTAATGATCATTATGAGAACTTATTAACGTAAATTTCTAAAAATTTGTTAATTAAATTTAAAAAAAGAAATAATTCTAAAATACATCATATCAATATTATCCTAGTATTTAATTTTCATATGTTTCTGAAAATACTTTATTTACAGTGAATCGGGAAAAAATGTATTTTTTTGAAAACAATGCTTTTGTTCAATGAAATTAAAATTATCCATCTTGTTTAGAAAATATTTTAATTTATGTTTATTTATTTAAATTACGAATAATATTTTTATTTCTTAATTAATGTTATCCCTAATTTTTTGTAAAAACATTGTATATTGAAGAACACATTTTTTCTAGTATCTAATTTTTCATCATGTTTTTTCAATTTGATTTAAAATTAACCAATTAAAAATCTATAAATTAAAATTTCTAAAATGGATTACATAATTTAAACATCATAATTAATATATTATAATTGGGAAAACATAAATTTTTATAATTATGAATAGAAATTATAATAAATATTTTTTACCACGATAAAAGAGACAAAACTAGTTTAAACCCAAGGCTTATTGGTTTAAAATCTGTATAACACATTTATTTAACCTATTTTATGGATTATTCCATGAAATATGTGTTTCAAAAGTTAAATAAAATATTTTAAAAAATTATTTTGAATTTTGTAACCCTGTAGTGACTATTGTAAGGATAATTTATATTTTTTCAAATTTAAATCTATTTTCGGGTCTTAACATCTAATAGCCCAGATTGATTATTTCATTAAATTTTCTTATTTGATAAATAAAATAAAAGAATTATTTTTCTATTATTTTATAAAAGAGTAATGGAAAATATTTTATTAATTTATTACTATGTAAAATTATTTGAATTCTAAAATGTTGTATATTTTTAAAAAATTCTATCTCAAGAATTTTGGGGTATTATGTAAAAAATAATTTAAACCCCCAATATAAATAAAATATGATAAAATTTAATAAAATTTTGAACTTTTTTATAAATTTTTTTATTATTTGGATACTTTTATTTTTTTATATTATTATGATATCACGATAAAATGTTGAGTTATCACTGTTAAGGTTAAAACATGTTTAAAGTGGTTTTACAAATAGATAAATTTAAAAATACATACAATACATTCCCAAATTTAATTGGTTGAGTTTATTTTGACCTTACCAGATATTATATTATAATATTTTTTTCCTTGGTCCTAATTGAGATTATTTTGGTATATATTATTTAATTTAATAAAAAAATAAAATTGTTTGGTCTCCAATATTTAATGGATTCACCTTCATTTTTTTATTTACACCATTTAATACATTTTAGAATAAAAAACCCAAATAAATAACATTAAAATATCATATTCCTTGAATTAGTGGTTTGTTTCTTCATAAAATATCATTCAATGGGTCCTTAAAATTGATTTAAAGGATTCCTACTAAGGAAAATATAATAATATTACCTGATATCTCTCATGTTTTTTCTTGTTATACCAACTATAAATATATGTAATTATTTATAAAATAATAACTTAAAAATTAAAAATTAAATTAAACTTCATTAGGATTATTTAACCCCAATTATTCCCAATTTTATATCAAATCTAATGTGAATGTATCTCTCATATGTAAATTTAGACTATCGCTCCAACATATAGATACAATCCATTTTTCAATACTACATTTCATGCAAGGTTATATTGATATGATTACTATTTATCAATGATATTTAGAGAATACTAATTCTTTTATGATTATAATAACAGATCTACCTTCTTACATTCCAATCCCGGTAAAATGATAGCACATGTCTCACGTATGTTTATACTACTACCTCTACAAAGCGATGTGATTTGTTATTTGTTTAAACATTACATATAGGGTAATAAATATATATTTAATATATATTTCTATTTATTATATAATTATTGTTTCGTAATGAAAAATTAATATTTATATTCCATTCCTTCTTTTTATTAGATAATAAAGATAGTGTTCATGTGCACATACGACATGCAATCTCTATAAATAGTATAAATCATTTCTCTATATATATCATTTATGGATGATTATAATTACTTATATATATATATTATGGATTATATTATAGATGTGATTCAACTAGGATAAATCTACAATTTAAAGAGGAATTGAACCTTCCCTGATAAAATGTAACAGTTGTAACCAGAAACATTTATTTAAATAAATAATTTTTAATTAATAAATGATAGGAATTAATATGTAAATAATGAATGGAATGATATGTAAATATATTTTTATATAAAATATTTATAATAAATCTATATTTATTATACAGGATATTAGAACTTGTATGAATAATTATTAGACTGTGGTAGGGGATTTGTGTTGTAATACCATTTTAATTAGGATTGTTTATGGTCGACTTTTCATTGGGGAAATTATATTATTTTTATATTATAATCCCATGTATTTATTCATAAACTATCTAGAATTTAGTATTTTTTATGTTCTAGTTACATTTTTTTTCTTTGGGACAAAAAATTTTATATAGGATCTTTAAGAAAATTAAAACTTATTTATCCAATTTTGACTGGAAACAGTTTTATTCCATATTCAAGTTTTATAAGAAAATCAATAATGTTTTTCAATTTTATTCAATGACGGTGTAAAATAATTTTCACCATTTATGATTTTTTTTTAAAAAAAAAATATCCCTGTCAATTTCGAAATGAGATTCTAATGCATTTTTACTGAAATTGTGAAAGAAATATTTTTTTAATGTAAGTAAAATGAATAAACATTCACACAACATGTAATGATCAATTCATTGAAGATTATATTAATAACATTCAATGTCATATTGAATAAAAATATATTCTGTAATATTGGGAAAATTATTCTATTTTAAATATGTTTTTTCAAAATGAAAAGTTTTTTTCATACTGAATTATTACAAAGATATTTTAATGAAATATTTTTATTTATGGTTAAATACTTTGATATTGATTATGATTTACTATGGATATGACCCGATGATAAAATTCTTATTCTTTCTATATATGTTTTATGAATACTGTGATGATATGTTTATGAAACTATATAATTTATCATATTGTTTTCCAATCAGGGTGTGACAATGGTTTATGATTTTTTAATATTTATATTATTGAATTATAATCTTATGATTGTTGGGGCCATTATATCCCAAAAATTCTTTGTTTATAATTATATGAATATCTCATTAGATAATTATGATATGAATAGAAATAATTTTGAATATATCGGTTCATATACTAATGCATGAGTATTATTTTTCTAGATAATCTCATATGAATCAGTGTGGACATTATTTTTAACATATTTTTTTAGATTTTTATGTCTATGTATTATCGCCTTTGAGAAACACTCTTCTGATTATGTATTAACATGATTGAATTTTTATTTATACAGAATAATATGATTTCTTTATTATATTGACATAAATGGTATATGTTATGAATTTTTAATGATAATTACATATTTTAAAACCATATTAATTATATTTCAAGAAATGAATTGATTTTGTAGAATGTGTTCTATTAATTTCCTTTCATTAATATATTACATTGAGATCATGAACTTTAATATGTTATCCTAACCTTATGGTTAAATTATTCACTATTGATTGATATCTATAATGTTTAACCATAACAAGCATCTGAGATCATCCTTTGTTATGTTTTCCACCCCCTTGATTCTATAGAATCCTATAAGTTTGATATGTCTGTAAGGGTAACTTATGTAAAGAAGGATGTTTAAGATGATGAATATTATACTTTAATAAAATATATATATATCTAGTCTCCTAATATACTAAACCTTTACGGTCCACTGGTCTATATTATTGTGAAATTTATTGACCATTAATCTAAATTGATGTAATATTTATATATGGTGTGCTTGGGTTGATTCATATTTTGGGATTCAGGTTTATAAAACATATTATTGTATTTTTGATGAAAGGGTTATGAATATTGAATATAATGAAAATGTGATTCCATGATCTCAATGGTAATTATTATTTAGGGTCAAATAATGAATAAATAAAGGTGTCTTTGACTCATTGAAATCCAACAATTGAAGAAAAATAGACAAATTTTTTGTAGTGATGAATTGGAATTAATGATCTAATCTAGATGGTACAGAATATATTTTTCATGAAATCTCATAGAAAGTATATAAAATTCATAGTTATGTTAAATGTGGGTATATGAATAAGGAGGAGGATACTCAACATCCCTTACATCAAAGTAGTGAATTTACAAACAATAGGTCATATATTTAGAATGTGTGGAAACATTATATTCCCTATGAAGTAGTATGTAAATGATATATAATCAGTGAAGGTATACTATGTATATAGTTAATATAACCTAAACATTTGTAAAGGTAGCGAGTCGAGGAATTAGTGACCTCACCTAAAATCCTCACAAGAATTTATCTTAGTGATTCAATGAATTAGTAATTATTATTTCACATCATACATGGATTATCATATAGTGGTGAACCAAGTAAAAAATTGGTTCTATGTTTCATTTCATTATTTTTCTTTTTCCATGACATCATCTCATTAGGGGTTATAATTTCCATAGGGAATTCAATAAAATAAATGGGAAAACACACTCCACACATAAAATATAAATAAAAATCCCATAATTACGTGATAAGAAAAATATTTTGTGTAATAAATATTGAAAAGATAGGTATAATTTAATATATGTTATTAATAACTTCTTACATGTCATAAAAAATTCATTAATGCTTCAATTTAAGTGTTTCTTGATTGATTATTACGTGTGATATTTTCTATCATGTTTTTCTTATATAATATAAGAGGGTTTAATTTTTTTAAGAAAATACTACAATAAAAAATTATTTTCAAACAAATTATCCCAAGTCATAAGTTATATAATTATCATTTAATATGTATTAAAATTAATGTTTAATAAAAAATAATTTATCATAAGTGATTAGGGGAATATAGTTTTTAATAAAAATTATTGAAAGGAGACTTATTATAAGTACAAATTTCAATACCAATTTCACAATATCAATTTTTTGATTATTCCATAATAAATTAGAACCATTGACTCAATATATTCAAACTCTACAAAAATATTCATATTATAGACCACACTAGTATCAAATTATCACTTGAATCTGTTTCGAGTCCTTGGTAGTATGTATAGTACACTTCATTCATCATGTTCCCTATATGATTGAAAAACCTAAATTCATAAATATATTCACTTATAATAGTATTTATAATCAATTAATTATTGTGAAATATGAATAAAATTCTAAATAAATTGAAATATCAACTAAGGAAAAAGTTGAGAACAAACTACACATATATTTTCGTTAATTCTAAAAAAATGCCCAACGTAAATACACCATGGGTATATAATATTTTGGTTCACTAAAAATCAAGGAATATATAAATTAGGTTCCACTATTAAATCAATTTAGTATTTAAATGAGATATTAATAATAACAGACATGTATATTAAGTGTCTGTAATTAAAAATTGAATGAAAAAAATAAAAAAATAGAATCCAAAAAATTTAACAAATTGATTACATTAAATAATACAATAATCAATAATCCACTACACAAAAAATATAATACTATTACTAATATATAAAAATAATATACTTAACTAGCCACCCATAAATATTGTTTAAACAAAATGCCTAACGTAATCCTTCTAATTTACGTGAACAAGGGATTCAATTAGTCCATAGAGCTATTATATCGATCGGAACACTTCTTTCCCAAAAACATATTTGATATCTCCAAAACTCAATTTCGACAATATCCAGTGATGTATAGTGTAATTATTGAATCATATTTATATTTTCAATATTATAACATTCCTAAAATAATTATCAAAAATGGAACTAAATAATAATTTATTCATTTCATATATTTTGAGATATTTTAAATATCCCACTTATACAGTTTGAGTAAGTGTAGAACCTTAAGTTCAAAAATTAACAAACTAAAACCCATCACATCAACATCATGAACAATGTATACCAATATGCCAAAGGGATATAGGTAAAAACATATAAATTGAAACCAACCTAATACTATAATAAGTGAGGCTTCAAGGGAGCCTGGACAAGAATTATAACATTCTGGCCCTAAATTATGGTTCAAAACATGCCGCAACTGATGAATGAGAAATTTTTGAACATATCACATATGTGGGAAGTCCTGTCAGAAAATTATTAATCATAATAAAAATAAATTGGAACCATTATCTAAAAAATATACTTTTGTGAGAAACTAAATCCACCCACAAAATGTAAAACAAGAACAGATACATCGTACGAAAATAATAATTTTACAAAATTATTTTATACATTGTGCGATAACACTTATTTAAAATTACATTTAGAAATTATAATTATTGACCAATTCAAAAGATATATATTTCAATACTAATTACAGTATATATGAAAGTACATGTTGAAATTATTATAATGCTTATTTATGTGATTTAGTGATTTTTTTCAATAATTCAAGTATAAGTGTTTTTTCACAAACATAACAAATATTGGTTATATTTAAATATTCTTACCATAAGTGATATGTGTTATAAGGTGTTTTAAATATGTAATAAAAAACATGAAATTATAAAAATAGTATTATTTATGGCTACCTATTTTTTTTAAACATGAAAAAATACATTTTTTAATATTCTTATCTAGATTTATATGTTATTGTGTGAAATTTTTAAAAATTATTTTCAAATGGAGATTTAATTTATTAATCATGAATTTAATTATAGGAATTTTACATAAGATAAAAACACATTATTTATGTTTAAATAGAATTATTTAATATTTATAAATTTTAATATCACTTATAGTAAATATTTTCAATTATAATTCATCATTTTTAAACACTTACTATTTTTTCGGAATATACCACTTATAATAACTTTTTTTTAAATAATTCAATATATTATTGTAAAATTTTAATTTTAATCAAAATTTTAATGGGTTTGTTTTGGCATTTATGTGCAGTCTTTTCTCCTAAAAGGGTATGAAATATTTTTAACATTTTTTTCCGAAGAGACATGTTATATAATATGTTTTCAATAATATTTTAAAAATAGACCATCATTGTTGTTTATTTTCTAAAAAACGTGTTCACGTAAATTCTTAAGGAACCCCTCTTAAATAAGACATAAAAACTCTTTTACAATATGAATAGTTTAATATAAGCACTTATTCAGAAAAATATAATAAACATTTTTTTATAAGAATAATGAAACACTAGATAATAGCTTGACAGATTGAATGAGGAAATTAGAGGGGAAAACAGTTTATCCAATCCTGGAAATTCAAGTGCATACTATGATTATGGATTGGATGAACTAGGAAATTATTCCATATTTATTAAAATTCTCATCCATAGTATGGATTGAATGAAAACTTGTGACTGTGTCCCAGACCCCCCCCCCCCAATTCTCCTCCTACCCCTCATTATCCCCTTCCTACCACCCTTTTCTTCCTTCACTAAGCCCCCTCCCTCAATTATTTCCCATATTTTTCTCTTCTCATCTCTTTAAATAAATCTCTAAACCCATCCATACAGCATGGTCACAAATCCCTTCTTTTTATATATTCTCAACCCATACCACTAACTCTCTATAATCTATTCCATTCTCCTCCCCCATTATATCTCCCTACCCTTTTGTATTCCAATTCATCCATATTATTCTTAATATTATATAAAAAATAATATATTTTGACTATTAATTGAAAAATATTATTATATAATAAGTTATAGTTTGTACATTTATTAAATGTGATAATTTATTCATGATTTCTGAAAAAATGTAATAAAAATAAAAAACATTCATTGTTTTAGAAAAATGTTCCCTGAAAATTTTCATTTATCTTTTTATATTTTCATAATTTCGCTGTGATATAATTTGACATGAATATGTTTAATTAATAACGAAATCTTTTAATGAATATAAAATATAAAATGAAATGGCAGGTGAGGTTACAACATAATCTTTATATATGTGTTTGTTTTAGTATCCTCATAACCATATTCATATCCCATATTTATTCCCTTGTGATTATTTATTTAAACTATTATTGTGGGGTTATATCTTCTAATAGAACTACCACTTATTTATAAAGATTAAATTAATTATTTAAATTCATGGGGGTCTAGAAAATAAAAAAATATAAAATATTCAATTTAATTATTATTGAATCATTAATTGACCAAAATAGAATTTCGTTTCTAATCTAATTGTTGGGAAAAGATTATCAAATAATGATAAAACATAATATAACGGGAGTTCAAAAACACTAATAAATGATAAAAATTTAATATTTTATTTTAAACAATAATTATTATTTTACTAAATTTAATGAATGAATATATTTAAAAAAAGATTTTATTAATACATAAACAAAAAAATAAATTTTTTTTCAGAAATGAAATTTTCCACATACCATAAAAAGAATGACCATGTCAACAATTTCTAGGCTAAATGAATTTAAACAAGTTTTGATATATAAAAAATTAATTTTGGAAACCAAACTAAAATAAAAATTAAATATTCAATTTCATATCAAGAATTTGTAAAGAAAGGCATAGAGGGAATACAAAATATTATGTGCACTTGTCAGATTTACCCATGTGTATAAGAACGAGGAACCATGGTTCTCACTATGTATGGAAATTACAATGGTATATTAATATAGAATACCTATATAGGAAATAATTTATGAAATTTATATGAGTATTGAAATATTTTTTAATTATAAGATCATTATAAATCAAAACTCAATATGTCAATATCATATTAAACCCTTGATTTATTCACCTACACACATCACTTAAAATAATCTATATATGAATAAACCACCTAGAATAATGATTTAAATTATTTTAATTTCAAGTTATTCATACTAAGATATCAAATTATAATCAAATTAATAAGTAGAATAATTTTCAATGATCACATGGAAGTTTAAAAAAGAAATTCTAAGAGGCATACATATAAAAAAATGTTTTCAAGGTATATTTTAATAAAAGAAGTAACATGAAATTTATTTTACTAAAAAGGTTAAATAAGATTCACAAATATCCACCAAGTAAAATTAATGTATAAAACTGACAGAAAATTTCCTAAAACCTTATATGAAATTATTTTATAAAATCACTCTGAAAAAAAATATAAGTATGTCATCAATAATAACTAGTCAAACTATGTAAATGTTATGTCTCTATTTTTTATCAATGTGATAATAACCTATCCTCTTAAATTTCATATAACACTAAAAAACATACTATTAATTAAAACATAATTTATGAAAATTATTAATCTAAAATAATATTTACATACTTGAGATTACTATAGAAAACTTTATAATAGTTTTCCCTAAAAACACACATGTTCCTACAGAACTTCAAATAAATAGATCAATACCGACCATTTAATATAAAATTGCCATATAAAAACTCAGTGGAATGAATATAATCTAAAATTAAATAGTAAAAATGAATGTCATGATAAAAAATTATAACAATGTTCACATTATATAACAAATATTCACATCATAATCAATAAGGTTCAATGTGAAAAATTCATTCAGACCACCAAAATCCAACAAAAATAAACAAAAAAACATCTATATAAAAGAAGAAAACTACCTAAAAAATATTACAAGGACATTCACATTCAATATATTATAATAATAAATATTACACAAATAAATTCGTAAGGATCATTTCATAACCATGTGTGACATGAACCAAGATGAGCCCCCATCTTACCTAAAACCCAACCCAGTCTATGGCATGGCTCAAAAGTCATTCTCAAACCCCAAAATCCAGAAACTAGTTCATGGGAATATAATAACTCATTTGGAATGAATTTCCCGCAAATATAGCCCAAAATCTATAACATATATCATTACACAAAAAGGTAAACCTTGATTAAAAAAATGTATAAAAACATCACATCAAATATCCAAATAATTCTATACAAATGAGAAATTTACATGTGACAAGGATCAATTTAAATTTCTTACCAGAACCAAAAAGTACCAAAATCAGGAAATAACTGGAAAAAAAACACTATGATCCATGTTACTAGAGGTTTAATCCCACAACATAACATCCATGAACACATTTGAGAATAAGGCCCCCTTTCAATATCATGCAATGCCACTCCCATAACAGGATTTTCCTTTATCTAAATCAGACAATATGAAGTTTACATTTACCCATTTGGTATAGGTTGATTGAGCTCACATTACAAATAGGATCCCACCAAATGTTCCGTGAATATCCATTATAAGATAAATAATTTTGATTTTTCTTAATTAATGTAAATAGTTTATCTTTGGAATCAGGTTTTTAGTTTTTGAAAAAATGTTGAAATGTGAGAAAACATTTCAAAGTATGTAAACAAAAATAAGATCCTTCAGAAAACCCCCAATAATATCAGAAACATGGATTATAGGATCCTAATAATCCATGTGATCATTCCAAACTATATATCTCCTATTTAATAAGCCAATGCATAGGTCATCACCAATGTTATAGTGGTCATCAAAATATCTTCATCATGTCTACTAACAGTTATAGCATCAACCTACTTAGAAGACTTGGTCATGCACTACCGTCTCACCCATCATACTATTACTTATCCCACCCACCTGGATACATATGGTTTTCAAGTCCTCTATTCTATTTTCAAATCTATTTTAAACCATTATAACCCCTTTTTAACATTCCAACACATCACAATCCATAATACACCATTTCTTTCCATCCCCGAAATGGTCACCCATTTCAAGAGTATTACACTCACCAAAACCCAATAAACAATAATTTCAACACACAACCATTTTATAAAAAAATATTTAAATAATGTTAAAAATATTTAACTAATCAAATAATGGAAAATCATAGAATCACCTAACTTTCATATTGAACCCCCACCAAATGAGTCGGAATAACAAGGCAAGGAGAGAGGATATACTATGAAGAAAGAACACACCACCAACATCAATATCCAAGATGGAAATATTATATTTAATCAACACTAGGTTAACAAAACTTTTATAGGGAATAAAAACCCTGAAATGGGGGAAATAATCCAAGGAAAAAGAAAAATGAAGACTTACCTGAGTTTTCATTGAAGATATAATCTCAAATATAACCAAGATAGAATCCAAAATGGATAAGAAAAGAAGGGTATATACACTTGGTGATTGATAAACATGAATGGGGGAAATAAAGTGGTTTTTTGTTAAAACAAGGAGGTTTAAAAAGTAATTTCACCTTTTTTAAATGATCTAGCACACCACATAGTTTGTCTCACAATTTAAAAGATCATGCGCCGAAGATGTGTTTCTTATATAAAATGGAGAGGGGAATGTTCATGGGTTATAGGGGGATGGATCATAGAATTTATAATAGCCATATTACCATGATAGATCCACTATTTGGAATTCATTTTTTATAGTGGGATGGTGTATGGAATCTACTAACTATGCACAAATCATGAACTATGCTCTGTTTTCCCAAACACTATCGTTTTTCAGAAAAAACACTAAGATAAATATGGGACATGATAAAGAAAATAATAATTGATAAATACCTACACAATAAACCGAGAGTGTCATAACACTTTCCAGGATGAGAACTTTATACACCTTAAATTCAACGTCTTGTCTGATCAGACATTAGGTGTGGATTGTCGAAATCTTTTATTTACTACCACATTCCAACCTCCAAGCCATAGAAATCGATGGTCAATGCACTGGACCCTCTACACACAGAGGGCGAAGTTCTTCTAACACACATTGACAGAGGTTAACCTTTTCTATTTTCCCGCCTCTCGATCCCTAAGTACATCCCTCCCTTTCCTTTGATTTCTCTTAGTCTAAAGGTTCCAGAGTTAGTCAATGGAGCCCCGCAATTTCTGATTTCGAATATAGAGTTCATTAACACATCCTCCTTGCTACTTTAGATGTATATTTCAAATTTCAAACACTATCATTCATCAATCAATGCTTCTTATTATTATCTCATCGGATCCAAGTATTTAGATGAGAATGAGACAATATGGCTCCTCAACTTCAAACACATCATGAGAAGGTTCGCCTTAGAGGAATATTTTCTTCCGGATCGGTCGGTTTCTCCTCAAAACTACGAAAAATCTAAATTTTTCCTCTCCAAAAGGCCATATGAAATCCATATGAAACTCGATTCACCAAACATTTCAATTAAGGTAATATTATATAAAATTTAGATTCTTTTTCATAATCGGTTAGTTATTTGTATGCTTAAAAATATCATAGCTTGATATCTTTGTTCGGATAGTAGAACTGGGGTACTTTTCCATAAAATTTCTCCAAAAATATGTTTTGATGTTGATATGTTTTATCCACCAATTGAGTCATTTGGGATTATTGTAGGTGAATATTTTAATTATAAGTAGATTTTAATATTTGAATCATGGATTGAATTTTATCTCATGCGAAAGAAAACATGAAATAGACTGGAGGTTTACAAGCACGGGAAACTGTAGGAGGATGGTCAGAACCCAATGTAAGTGATTTTGGATCCAGTTTAGGTTTTTGGTGTTCATATATTCCCCTTGGTGGGGGGTTACAGTCGACCAACTAGAGGTTTTGAGTTATTTGATCCAAATCGAAGGCGCTCATGAGGTTGTTAAATAAATCGAATGAAATAAATCTAGAACCTTAAATTTCTATTATTTTTGGCATGTTGAATCATGATATAAGAGTGGGGAATTATATAGGTATTGTGGTTGTTCAGGGTTCTATAGAGTATTCAGGTGATGGCATTTCATGAGATACTAATTCAAATTCTAGAATGCTGAATTTGTAAAATTTTATTCTTATGTGTTCTCTAGGTGTAGATGTTCAATATGGTGATAATATTTACTCTAATGTGGATTCTCAAATGGAGGATGAGGTATTACCTCATACTCATAGAGTTGATTCATATTCTGAGGTAATCCAGTCAGTGAAAGGTACCATTGGTGGATGTGTGAAAGAATTTCATAAGGAACCAATTGGGTCATGTCCTAGAAGGGTGGCAGATGATGTTGTGTTGTGTAATATTTTTGAGGGATTTTCAAATGATGACCTAGTGTAGGAGAGGTAAATTTATCTGGTTAGGTTATTTATAGATTATCAAAAGGACATTGAGAATTAATCTAGTTATGAGCATACCATCCAGTTAGTTGGCGATTTAGATGAAGATGGTTAGAAAAACATGCTTCCAATACCAATGATATGAAAGTGTCATAAAGGAATCCACAAAGAGAAAAATTACTACTAATATTTTCTACTATAAATGGATACTATATCCATGAATAAGTCAAATGATATGATCGTGGACATCAAACCCCTCATGGTTTTTTGTCTAGAAAGTGGATTCTAGAGTAGTACTTGAGAAATCCTTGGAACTGGTTATACAGTCATAAGAAGATATTTGGAATCTCTTTTGGCAATTAAATATGCTGATGAGGATTCCAACAGGATTATTATTAGGTTATTAAAGGCTTCACCTAATTATTATATGTTTTAATTGATCAAAAATAAGGATCGTATAATTATAAGGGGGTTTAATGACATAAAAATCAATGTAGAGGAGTAATTGTAGTCCTTGGAAAAGCTGAAATTATAATTCAAGGATAATTTAATGGAAGAAATAGATATGCATGTAAACACTATCTCTTGGAAATTATTTATGGACATTGAGTTCAGTGTGCATTAGTAATATTTTAATGGATCCATTATTTCATTTTTTTGGTTGAAATTTTGGTTTCTCACATTTTCATCAAAAGTTATTGATAATAAAAAATTGTTAATTCTACAGAGTAGCTGAAGAAACAACACCTATATACAAAACTTCTACTCTGATGTAATGTGTTCATCATTCTTGTGTTTCCATGATACAATAACTAAATGAATGGATTACCACAGAATATCCTTCACCTGGAAACTCAAAATATGACTCGACTACTCTGTTTGTCCAATGTTTTGTGGATTGTATGTCGTGACATGTTTGAAATGTGACCCCGTTTCCCTGTTAATGGATTCCCAAACTCTATAAATAAACGAAGATTCGCTATAAATAGAAATATTAGACCGAAAATCATACAGCCTCATTATATCTCGAACATACAACCTACATGTATCATCCACATTGGTCAAGTCCTTAATCGATTAGAAATGGGTGGACCTGGATAGAATATAGATAACCACACATATATTATTCCTTTTTGGGGGTGTATAAGGTTACCTAATAATAAAATACAATGGTACTTCATCCCTCTACTATGTAGGAATGGTAACTGTATTCCAAAATCTAGAGTTTCTCTGTTTCTCTACAGGAATCTATTAAGATATATAACAATCAGACACAATATCAACTATATCATATCTCATACATGTCCACATGAATTGTAATTAAAAATAATATGAAAATACATATGGGTCCATGATTTAAATAAAACTGATAATATTTTGATTCATAAATTCCCTCCCTTATTAGATTTGATTGTATAAAAAAGAGGCACTCGATCAAAATACCACAACTATAATACATCTACCATCATCTAGGTTCCTACCCAACATTTAGAAACTATGTATAATTATAGAATAAATCATCAATTGGCTACCCATCCTCAATTATATCTCTTAGGGAAGGCCTAAAGATGAACTAGGAATGAAAATAACACCACCCTTTTATTTCGAATCCATCAACATATGATAAAATACCCATTAAGGCCTACTCGTTACTAGATTCCATCAAATCCTATGCTAAAAACCTCATCCTAAATGAGTTGGTTATATAATTTTCATTACTAAGGGATTTCATGTAATCAAAATGAAAACCCAGAAGGTGCATGATTGATCATAATTTCCTTCAGTTTATGTCATTCTAATAAAATATATATCTCATGATTTTTTGGTATGCAAAGACCATAAACGCCCCCTAAATAAATAGTGGAACTATAATTTAATGGAACACCTTACTACTAAAAGTTTAATGTCACAGGTTGGTTAATAATTCTCATGTTGTTAGATTTGGATTGATCCATACCATACCATATGATTACCTTTCATAAGCATGCATCCTAGACCCATAACACGTAATATGAAATAGACAACATAACCCTAACTAGCCAAGGGGAATATTAAGATATGGGAGGTGGTCTACCATTGCTTGATCTCTTTGAAAGATGTATATCATTTTGTGATCCATAAGAAAATCACCCTATTTAGGGGGAGGGTTTTCATCAGTAATGAAATTAAAGATTGGTCCTTGATGAACCACCTATAATACCCAATTAAGCCAAGAAAACTATTTATCATGAAGACATTATTCATCTCCACCTTTGACATCACTACCCTAACCTTATTTGGATCAATTAATACTCAACACTCTATGATTAAATTCAACAGATACCTCAATAATAAAATCTAGATACTATACTTTGAAGAACTATTATAAAGATAGTGACCTCATAGCATTCCCTGGACAACATCAATTATTGGAAATTCTCTAAATCCTGTCCTATGTAGACCATAATTTCTTTTAAAAATACCACAATAAAAGAATAGTGGTATATATTAAACACTCAATTCATTAGATCAATGATGTCTATGAGAGAAATGTCCAATTTAAACAGAATTTCTAAATAATCAAAATGGTTATACCAACTACAAACATGAATCTGGGGAACATATACTTATGTCATGCTGACCCAGTGATACCCTGATCATAGTTCAATATTTGAAAACCACATATCCTCCATAAGATGGTTCATGATAAAATCTATATGGGCAATGTTGTATTAATTATCGATGGTGAATCTATTCATATTATTATATTCAATAAACGATGGGGGGACACGTAAAACTTATTTAAAAAATAACTATAAACCCAAAGGATACACACACGAAGGACTGAATTGTTTGGATTCCAAATCATCCCACGGTATCTTTAACTCCCTCATCTCAGTAGGGTCTATAAGATAATTGGGAAGGTATATTAAATTTTTCCACAAAAAAACTATTACTGGGGAACTCCATATCACTCTCTCGAGGTAATCATGTATTTTAATCAGAAAATTATTTTTGAAAGTAATCCACTTTGAAAGGAATCCCACTCTTTTATCATTTACCACTATCTTCCAAAAAGGGAAGAAACATGATGCGAAATATTTAATATCTCTTGAAGTGGAGGTCCCACTCAACATGATTATAGATCTCATTATCCCTGAAATACTCAAATTCTTCCATAATGGGATATAAAAGACACCCACCAGTGATTGATTATGACATTTTCCTTGAAAGACATCATTTAATCCATCACTAGTATTATGAAAAATCGAACTATATTATGAATATTGAAATACAATTTTAGTTGAATTCGTTCCAAGGATACAACATACAACAAGTATCATAAAACATACTCTTAAATATGGCCTATAAGAGTAACTAAGTCCATTTAATATGGAATAAGATCAGTTGGAGTCTCCAAAGATCCATAAGATAAGAAAAAATTAATGAGTTAGAATCGCATGTATAAAAAATCAATTACTATCAATTATGAAACAAGAAAAATACCTCAAACTATCATAGGACAATCACCTAACTCCAATAGTTCCTTGTCAATAGCTTTTAAGTACTTTATAAATGTCTTCCATTGTGGTAATTTTCTAGTCTGAGGGATTCCTTAAAGATTAATATAGATAAAAGAAGGTCTAGGCTTGTGAATAGTCCACCAAAATTTGAACTTATATCACTAGATGAATCATATAGAGTTACCATTCCTCCAGAAACTATAGAGATTTCACTACTCTAAAGTTGAATAAGTCTTCTAATAGAATATTTCATGTAACCCATGAATTTCCATTGTTGACATAGATTTGGAGGGTTTCGACAAAAAAGACAAGTCATGTACATCATTCCCACCTGAGAAGTATGTAAAAAATCCACCTAAAAAATAGTTAACAAAAATAGTTACGCTATATATCCATAACTACTACAACCCTTCTTCCCTAGTTCCTCATGCTTCATCTTCTTCTCAGATGAGAAAACCCCATGATGGATCAGTGCCAGAAGTATCCCAAAACAACCTTACATATCATCCTGGTCGATCAACACCATAATAGTTCAATAAAACACCTGTAAATAAGTATTTGACTTAAAAACTTATGATTGAATATTTTAACATAACAGTATTTCATACTACTATGATTTCATTTCATCATTGGAAACTTCCTCGGTGAGAATAATATACCAACTCTAAAAAGTTGATGGAGTAATCTAACAAGGAATGATCCCCAAAAAAATGGGTTATAAAAATTACTATGTTTTAGAAAATGAAAACATCTTAGGGATCTACTTATAATTGAATATAACCTTGATTTCCTTCCATCTCATCTAATCATTATTCCCTACATAAACCAATAAGTTCCACCCCAGTGACTAATTCCTTTAAACAAAAACACTAAACACTACACTCTTACAACATCAAGAGTCACATGTAACTAAAATATAATCTTAACCTTCTCTAATAATTATTCAACCTCGTGTGTTATGTGATTCCAAAAAAAATGAATGGGATCACAGATAAGGAAATAATGACCCTAATCTTCTACAGAACTCATTTATATTCTCTTACATTCATTGGACCATAGCATGTTCCTAATCCACAACATGGATAGCTTGAGACACTACCTTGACTAATATCTAATCAAATAGGGTGGGAGAAAACTCTTAGGTGTTTTCCCATGGCTATACCATATATCTCTAGTGAGGCATGTTATTGTACATTCTAAAAATAATAGAAAAAATCCATAAACACTTTTTCCCATAGATTTTATAAAATAAAAACGTTATGAAACCCCCCATATAGTTCATCAATGAAATAAAATAATCTTATAAAAACTCAAAACACCCATACCATCATTGGTTCACATGCCCAGTATTCAGAAATTTTATTACGCATGCATGAGTATTCAAACCTGATTCCAAACACCCCATGGATTACTAAGACATGTCACATGGTGTGTGGGGAAAACACCCACTAAAAGCCCATACCTCAATCCTAGTCTTTCTTAGATCTAGTTTTCCTATTTTTCCCAATAAAACATGAACTAAGGGAAGTGAAAAACATTTCTCTACTACCAAATTTTTATGAATCAGCATGAGGTTCTATCTAACATGACACCCAACCCATCTTTTGGTTTGTAAAAAGGGCATACCCAATCCCCATGGGTTGGAAACTAGTGAATGGGCATAAAATAACTCCTTGGGAATTATTTTACCATGTTCAGAACCTAACATTCATACCACATATTGTAAATACCATATGTAAACCTCAACAACACAACATGTACCTAAAAATCACATCCAACATCTACACAAGGATATAATAAGGAGACGTTTACATGTGAAAACTTCAATTTACATGTTGAAAAAAATAAAAAAATAGTTTAAAATGGGGAATAAACTTTAAAAAGAACAATAGACTCTTTTGGAAATTGTTCCAATCCCACCACATCACCACCATCAACACCTACCATAATAATACACCAATATAATGAGAATTTACCACCATTGTTATATTAGGTATTTCCTTTACCTAAATTGGATAACACTATGTCTATATATACCCACTGGGTATATTTAGGGTATATTCAAACATTACCAATACGATCCCACCAGCTATTCTATGCATGTATGTTATAATATAAAAATATATTGGTTATTAAGGAATGTAAAAAATTTATTTTTTAAATCACGTTTTGTTTTTGAAATAAATACAGTTAGTGTGAGAACAGTTACAAGTATTTAAACATTTCATTTTCACCTTTGTATAACACTTAAATATAACGGAGACACAACCTATAGAATCCTCATACTCTTAATGATTAGTCCCAACCATATATCTCATTATGCATGATAACTATAGAGGTCATCAAAAATATTTTATTGTTACTCACAACATTAATCATCACAATTAGTAATTATTGTTTCATCACCCTATTAGGAAAACTAGGTCTAAACATACCATCTATACCAGCATACATGTAATTATCCCTCCTTCCAAGATATTTTGGTTTCTTAAGTTTTATATTCTATTTATAAAACCATTCCAAAATATTTCAATCACCTATCAAAATACTAACACATCAGATGCCATAATACACCATTTTTATCCATTATGAAAATTGTAAAACATTTAAAGATTTTAAAACACTCCAGTACCCTTGAAACCAGAGTGGTCAAACAAGATATTATTTAGAAGACATTTTGAAATTGAGATAAGATTAATAAACTCATTAAATAAATGTACAACAAAAAACTAGTTACCATCCATCTTGAACCCCCCACCAACTAGGTATGAACTGAAAACTAAAGGGATAGAAAATCCTAAGGATGTATGGATTCACCTCTAAAATTAATATCTAAGAAAAAAAATTATTCTACCCAAAATATTTCAAGACAACCATAGTAGAGAGGGAATCCCATGAATAATGGAAGAAAATACAAAGGAAGAATGAGAGCGGAAACACAATTGATGTTTCCTTAATGGTAAAATCTCAAATTCACCCAATATTAATGCCCAAATGGAGAGGAAAATATTGTTATTTTTTACAAGGTATGGGAAAACATGAATGGGGAAAATAAGGTGTGAAATGGGATTAAAATGGGGATGGTAATAGGGTAAATTCTCAGGATTTGGTAATAAAAATGGTAATTTTACCTTCTTAAATGATCTTGTATGACACATATTATGTCTGCATGTTATTACAAACCATGAACCGACCGTAGGTCACCATTGTCCAAAGGGTATCTAAGGCCACATGGTCTATTAAGGGACATATCATGGTTGTGTTCCAACTATTTGACCTTGAACAAACTTTTATTACAGATTCATAGATTATAGAGGGGTGGCACATGGTTTCCACTAACAATGCACAAAATGTGCACCAACATCTCTTCATTAAAAATATTAGTATCTTACAATAAAAAATCCAAAAGAATAATGGTAATAGTGAAAGCTCTAAGGTAAAAAAATAATTATTTAAAAAGAAATACAATGTTAGTAAATGTGAAAAAAAAAAGCAAAGTAATGAAAGCAAGATACTGACCTATGAAAACCCCTTAAATCTAGTTAACCAACCAATATCATATACCCAATAATCAATAAACTTCCAAAAACATTATATATATACCAGTAGTACCTTCATAAGTCCTGTAATATAAAAAAACACCTACAACTTTATCAAACTATTAACTATTCATTACATCACTCTTGAAACAGCTTGACACTCATACACTTAGATATGGTGTAACAAACACATTATTTACAAACATTTTTTGACACCAATTTAAATGTATCATATATAGCCATCAATAATTAAAATAACTATAATCAATATTTAATCATTTAATTAAAAATACCATTTAGGTAATTAGTATTATATAATTAAAAAACCCATATATGTTACAAATATCATGTATTCCTCATAAAATAGTAGTTTTTCTATATTATACCCACATTTTATTATTCCATAAGATAACATCAACATCCCAAAATAAAACTCAATGCACGATAACCTTATGAAGAAATCATAAATAATTTAATTCTTCACAACATATGTAAAAGGAATCATGAAAAATGGTGGGCATAGATACTTAGTATGGGTAAATATGACATATATCAATCGATATTCATAACTTATAATAAGATAAGTATAAGAGTATGATAGCATGATCATAACTTACAAACTCCATATCAATCATTAAATGATCATTAATCATGATTCATATCATAAGTAATTGTAATATCTAAATTAATAAGACAAAAGAGTGTGTAATCATCATCAATAAATCATAATCCATGAGAATACATCATAAGCATAAGACATATGTTTATAAAATACACATAAGTATAGAAAATCATTACATAGTCAAGGTTCATTCATAAAACTATCATAGTGGAAAATTTTCCAGTTTTGATTGGGATAACTCTCTGTTCCATCATTTCCACTATCGATGGTTGCTTCTAAGAACATAAAAGTGGACATAGTTATATACTAATCTTTGTCCACCCCTAGTTTATTCCATATTATCTCAAGAGATATAAATATTTTTATAATACATTTTAGGGATATGATTATCCTCTAAAAGAGGCTAATATTCATTTATTATAATCTAATATTCATGTTATTTATTAATCATAGACACCATTATTAGTGCATTTTACACTTTGAACATTTTTTCACATTATGGTTGTAATTCCTTCTTAAAATGCACTATTTCATGGTACCTTCTTGAACATATCATAAATAACATAATGTACTTTATTTTATGTATATATATTTTTTTTCAGGTTTCCAATGATATAAGGAACAATTCATTCTTTTGGAGCACTTCGATATTCAATTTGGAAGACCACAAAAGTGGGCTTTGAGCCAACTACATTCTGGGCGAAGTGATTTGGACAGCAGCCCAATAATAGTATTGTAGAGGAATGAATTCAGGCCAAATTATTCTGAAAATTTAAATTTAGATATAAAATATTATTGGAAACATTTCATTTAACAGTGTCCCAAGATAATTAGGATTTTTTAATGGTGTTCCAGGTGGCCCAGTTGATGGTGAAATTCTAGGCCAGATTCTGAGGCCTAGACAAACATCCCACCATTTAAATCATATCTCATGAACTGCATATTATTTTGGGCTGAAATTTTATAGGGATTTATAAGAAATATGTGGATAAATTTTATCCTTATATGGTCCACTCTAATTTGGTCATATAAAAGGTCCTTTCACTGTATCTTTCTGGTGGATGCAAGCTAGATTCCATTTCAGGGGAAGAGTGGAAAAGTCGCATCTCCATTAATTATCCACCCACCTTTCCCCAACACAGTTAATTAAAGGAAAATGGGATGATGGGGGATCAGCCAAAGGCTTCCATAATTCCTATTTAATGCAGTAGTGGTGTAGGATTTGGATGATCTTGGAGCTATGTTTTTATTGTAATGTTATTATGACAATTTGTCTTTGTAATGTTCTTCCTTCTTGTAACGCCCCGACCCCAGTTACCCAATGTCGATGCATTATTACATAACATTGGCATGATCACAAGAAAGATAAAATCTCGAAAGACCGATTGGTTTAGTAGCCTTGGAAGCACTAGATATATTCATAAGTCTTACATTACATCATAATGTGAAAAACTACTACAACAACATAATGCCTCCATAGTCCACACTATTATCCCCTCATAATATCTTTGCAGGTCATTCATAACTTACTTCTTCACATCCTGGGAAAAATAAAACATAGAAAAGTGGTGAGCTCAAATGCCCAGTAAGGATAACAATATAGTGGAAACTTTCAAAAATAAGCATAAACATTTAAAGAAATGTATAACCAAAACAAAAGCCTTTTAAACTTGAACTTCAACATATTATGGAAAAAGTAAAATTAAATAATTCCATTTACTTATTCACATGGATATTCTAATAATCAAATAATCACATAAAATATCAATAACCACTTTCATAATGGGGGAATGCATAATTCCAGACTATCATAACCCCATAGCCAAGGCCTCGTGCCAAGACTATAAATAAGATTTTGCCAAGGCCTTGTGCCAAGACACTAGTTTGTCTCATTAGACCTACCGATGCATCTAGGAGCTATATCGGGCTCTACACGTCACATATTAAGCCCAATGCATTCCCATATGAAAAGGATTAAACATAACATAAACATTCGTATTTAAACTAGTATACGAAATGTCAATACTTTCTCTATAAACCATGAATGGTATAAAAATAACACATCCACAGTCAAACATATCACAAATCCTTCAATACATTATGGAAGTTTTTTATCATAATAAATCAACTTCATATAATAATAAAATCCATCAAAGGATTTGAAATAGATGAAATCAAAACTATTTGAGAGAAATATCTCCTTTTTTTTGAAATTATTTTAATGTCACACATTTATTAATTAAAAAAAAGATTTTTGAATCAAAGTGTCCCATACCACTTTGAAACTTTTGAAAGGAATTAACATTTAAAAAAAATTCATGTCCATATAAATAAATCCTTAAAACCCATTTTGAAGACATGGACATTAATTAAAAATATTTAGAAAGATAAATCTTTAAAACATTTAAAATTGTGATTTTGTTAAAGAGTACCGTTCCGAAATTATTAAAATATTCATTTTGAAATCATTTAAAAGTCACATAATTATAGAATAAAACATTTAATTTGAAAATATCCTTGAAAGATTTTAAGGGAAGCTTTGACAATTTTATAACAGTGGTAAATAGCCACACCTGCCGTATAAGTTAAAAAAACATTCTTACCTTAATTTTGTCGAAAAGGTTAAAAAGCACCTTGTTTGGAAAACGACGGAAATATTCCATTATAAACCTCTTATAAAAAGTAAAACAAGAGTATGAATGACTTTAACCCATATTCTATTAAATAGTAAAAATGTCTTGAAATTCATTTTTAAAAAACATAGATGTGGATGATAAAGAGATCCCAATAAATTATTACGTATAAACAACCTCGGATAATGAAGAGATTGCGAAATAAACCCTTACCTTGTACTTTTCCTTGGTTGTGGTAGGTTAACCTCATGTATAATGGTTAAATAATTGTTATTAAATTATACAATAATCATATACATTAATATGATATCATATATGATCTTTTAACATTGATTTGTTAATAATATCTTAGTATTATCGTTGTTTCGGGTGTTAACTTACTCATTTTCCTTTGTATGTTTTGTTACGTAAGCCATGTTTGTAATGGATAGGTTGTATATTAATCATATACATAATGATATCAAGTCTTTAGATACTATTATTAATCATCAAATGATAATTATACTTGAATGGATACGATGGAGAATGAATCTCATCGCGTTCGTGGAGACGGTAGTCCGTACGTACGCACGAGCGACAATATCATTCTTTTGATATTAAAATAATATATAAATGGATGTTATATCATATATTAAGAATCATTAACATGTTATATTTTTTATTTACATGAGTTACACATCATTATTATACCCATCCAAATAATAATATATTGAATAACAATTACACCACGACGTGGAGACGGTAAGCCGTACATACGCACGTATGGTGACATGTTATTCAAAGGGTGGATAGAATACTGAATATGGTTGTACCATATTTATAGTAACATCACAGTATATATATGATACTGGATTTATTATTTTAGAATGGTAATAACAAATAAAGAAGAAGTGGAAGAAGAAAGGAACTTGGAAAAGGGTGGTGAAATCATTACCTCTTCTTCGAGTTCTTCCTTTTTATTTGATCAAAAGGGATCCATAGGTTGAATTTTGGATCACACTAAGGCCACTAGGTTGTAGTGAGGGAAGTTGGTAGAGTATTTGGGTAGAGTTTGGCCGAACCAAAAGGCTCTGAAAGTGTGAAAAAATGAGAAGGAGGAGTTCCCTTTTATAAGAGGGGTGAGGGGCACCTTTGGAAAAGCTACAAATATTAATTTATAATAAATTCATATTTACTTTCTAATGGCTTAAAAGTTGATTATTTAAATTTTAAGGTGGGTATAGGTCGAAAACCACTCAGCCAATAGAATTTACATAGGTTTGGGTTATTATATTAACCTTATCTTTAAGTATTAACTCTTAGTTAATTAGTTTCACTTTTACAATGTCTCTTTGTATGTTTTTATAATATGGTTAATAAACTTACTATATACATCCAAGAGACCCCCAAGTGGTCCATTAATGATACACCTATCATGATATAAGTATCTTGGCCGAACCATAGATTTTTATGAATTTAATATCAATTAATAATATAATATTTGTTTTGAAAACTCTTTTATGTCAATTTTGACACTATTCAATAGTTGATTTTTTTGAAACTCATAATAGAATGATTACATGGAAAAAAGTTAATTAAATAAATCCTAATATGTCTTATTATCCTATAAAATTATTTTGATTCATTAAAAGTCTAAAATTATATTTATTTGGGTATTTATAATATCAATTATTTTAAATTTTCACTATTATGGTAATTACTACATCATCATTGGGTCATAGAGAAATTAAATTATGTAATCTATAAAAATTCTAAATAAAATATCATTATGTAGGAAATAGTTTTATATTTCTAATTAATATTTATAGTCGAAAATACAACATATATATACCTGTGTAAAAAAATTTTTGCTAAAAGATATATGCTTGTGTCATTTTTTTACTCATTTTAACTTAATTAAAATAAAGTATCCCTATCACCTACAAGTGGCTTCATGGGGTCCCAAAATCGACCCAAAGATGCCTATGGTCGAACATGTATCAACCAATAAGGTTAGGAAATGTTTTTGGGTAATTTAGTATTATTATAATATTATTTTTTAACCCTTATTTACTGCATTTACCCTTAACCATGGTAAATAAAATATTTATCGCAGTAATTATTCAAAATGTCTAAAAATAAAACGTACCTATTTACACAATTTGAACATCCTGATTCCAAATATGTAATCCATTTTTTCAAATTCAAAACACAGAAGTGGAATAAATTAATTTAAAATTAAATCCCGCTGTCAAAACAAAAAGCGTGTTTTTAAGATATAATAACTATCAAAAGATTGATACTTGTTTATGTTCGGTTTAATTGTGAAATTATGTCCAATGACCAAAATTGTATTAAATGGTAAAAATAGATTCTAAATATACTTTAAAACCACTAAAATTCATAATTTATCACTATTAATTATTTTGATTAAAAAAGTTTTTTTAATTAAAATTTTGTAATTTTCACAATTCATCAAATATGAAAGTTATCCAAAAAGTACCAAAATTTCACCTCAGGGTAAATTCGACACTCCGAATCCAAAAATGAAGTCCATTTTGAAATATAAAATATATATATAATTTCAAAAAGTATATATTACTATTCATAACAGCTAGTTTGATCGGTTTTGGTGTATGTTAAAACTCGAAGTTGCGTACAACACACGCTACTGTATTATTCAAAGGAAAACGTACCGTGGAAGCTTGGGATTTTTTATTTTAAATTTTTTGATATCCCCATTTAGTAAAAAAGTTTAAAATATTGTATTTAAAATGGGTTCACTATTAAAAGTTGATAAAAGTGCAATACTGAAAATGAATTTGTTCTCATAATATGGATTCTAAAATTATAAGGATTATATAAAGTTTAAAATTTAGTTAATACTATTCATAACCTCTTTTGAATGGATTTTTTTGGTAAGTCATGGTGCGATTGAACTCGGTGTTGTGTGTAGTGCAAGTTATTGAATTATTTTGAAAAAATAACACACTATGAAATCTTGGGGTGTTACATTCTCCCCTCCTTCAATAAATTGTGTCCTCGCAATTTGAAATTGTTCTTCGAAAATAAAAGGTTGAAAATAGAAACTATATTTTTGGGAAAACCCACATTGGAAATTTGGTTACTAAAATTTTGTCTTAATATGAGGAAAAGAGAAATGAAAGGGTCACCACAAAATTATGATCTCGATTAGGAGAACATTGGTGGAAATTAGAGACATATAATTGGAGGAAAAACGTAAATATTTATAGGTAGTGATTGAGGACATCAATCACAAAAAAGTATAAATCGTGGTCCTTAAATTCATCAATTTATGATGATTTGAAATACCATCGGTTCAGCAAAACATAGGGTATTGGGATAACACATTTTTGACGTTTCAAAATATCTTAGTTGAAATCCCACATCGAAAAATGAATTAATGAGGCCTCTATTTAAAATAAAGAGTGGAAAGTATGAAGATTACCAAAAATAACACATACTAGGGTACCATGTAGGAAAATATGGATATGGAAGAGAAATATAACCATCAATTATCTGATGGAGAGTGGTAGAGAACATGGCTATGAAAAGGCCAACAATACCAAAGCCATAAATTAGTGATGATTTAAGGTACCATCTAGGACAACATTTTTGTTCTAAGTTCCTTTTATTAATGTTGAGGAATTTATTTATGAGATTGGCTAAGATCATAAGGAGATATACTTACTTTATAATTAGAGTTTTATCCATTAATAAATTTCTACCACAAACTCATCTTTCACTCTAAAAGATAATAGAACGTAAAATAAATTTCTATTTATACTATTTGTATAGGGTTCCAAAATAAATGAATTTATAATTCATCTACCAGATCTTTTAAAAAAACTACATTATTTAATCCAGGACATCTCGTGGGCCAGTGGTAGGTGATACAACCTTGTCGCCCTTCGGTTCCGGGTTCAAGTCTTGCAGCCTTGCCGGACGCGATGGGTTGCCGCCAGACCTCCGGGTTGTCCTTTTATGGAAGTCCAAAATAATCCAAACTAGAACTATCCAAAATACTTTTGTCCAAACTCACAGTCCAACATTTATAATGAAGGTAAACATAATGTAGATCCTTTTTACCCCGTAATAGCATATGAATACCTTCATCATGTATTCTTTTAATACACTGAAACATCCTGAATTACCATATTCCTTATTGATTACATTCATGCTCCCTTATTCCATATAGAATGCTGGATATACTTCATCAATACAAAAATGTTTTAAACCCCAAAAATGATGGAATATAAAAATCATTAATCTGTTCCAAGGTAGTCAAGAATGTCCTATATAATTTATCCAAAACAATCATGTATTATTCCAAAATCACTACCTCGGTATCAGAACGATATTATGGTTTATCATTCTCTCAACCATATATTTTCCTAAAATTTATCCTGCTATTGAGTCACTTTTCTTTGTTCCACACAATCTCAAGTCCTTAATGAAATAGTACTGCAGTACAATCCTTATATACTCCATAATTATTATAACAAGTATATTGTTAATACAACACTCAAATGACATAATCAACATAAGAACTCTAATCATTCCTCTTAATCAGTGGTAGTATCATAACCGGATTATTATCCAATATCATCATTTGCGGCATAGTCTGATGAATGGGACATAGGTTCGTGTAGTGTCAAAAATCCGTGCAAATGAAGTATTGTACATTTGAAACTATTTTCTTACCCTTGCAGCCACGTACTTTGTGCCCTTCTCCTCCACACTTATAACAAACTCCCAATCGTTTCAGGCAAGTTCCAGGGTGTTTCATTCCACAGTTATCACATATGGGAAAATTCTTCTTTTTCCACTTCCCTTTATCCATCTTTCTCTCTTCCATACTTTTCTTCTCTTGCTTCCCTTCAAAGCCATTGGACTCAGTAAACTCTTTACTTATCTTATCAACACATGATATTATTTATTCATATGATGATAATACATGCGAGACTATTTCTCTTATAAATTTTGGCTTAAGACCATGAAATATATGATCCTTCTTTCTCTTTGTATCATGTGCATTTCTAGAGTTCTCATTCCTTCTACTGGGCGCCATTTCTAAACAATGGCATACACTAGATTAGTTTATGAATAACAATACCTAATCCCAAACTTGTAGAACACATAACAAAAATAAAATAGTTTATGGATATAATCCATAATCATAAAAATGTTTTCTTTGAGGAAGTATATACTCATAAACCATTCATAATGAATTTTAAAAAAAATGAGAGTTATCCTAAGCATATCCCCCGGGAGTGTCGTAACCAAGAGTGCATCAAGGCCGGTTGTCGTGCACCTGTTCCCGTTCGAGTCAAGCTCAAAGCAGTGTTTTCGGGTTTTACCCCTAGGTACATCTGTGCCAGAGCCGCCTCTACCTACTCGTATCCAGACAGGGATGTATTGCTCGGAAAACTCACAAAATATTTACAATACCAAAATTCTAGGAAGTTCTTCTATACTAATCTTCATAGTTCATCTTAGGTCTATGTGCTCTAATCAGAGTTTATCTAAATCTAGCTTCCAAGGTTTGTAATAAACTTCCTCTGATGCCAACTGTAACGCCTAGACCCCAGTTACCCAGAGTCAGTGCATTATTACATAACATTGGCATGATCACAAAATGATCAAATCTCGAAAGACCGATTGGTTTATTAGCCTTGGAAGCACTAGATATATTCATAAGTCTTACATTACATCATAGTGTGAAAAACTACTACAACAACATAATGTCTCCATAGACCACACTATTATCCCCTCATAATATCCCTGCAGGTCATTCATAACTTACTTCTTCACATCTTGGGAAAAATAAAACATAGAAAAGGGGTGAGCTCCAATGCCCAGTAAGGATAACAATATAGTAGAAACTTTCAAAAATAAGCATAAACATTTAAGGAAATGTATAACCAAAACAAAAGCCTTTTAAACTTGAACTTCAACATATTATGGCATAAGTGAAATGAAATAATGCCATTTACTTATTCACATGGATATTCTTATAATCGAATAATGACATTCAATATCAATAACCACTTTCATATTGGTGGAATGCATAATGCCAGACTATCATAACCACATAGCCAAGGCCTCGTGCCAAGACTACAAATAAGATTTTGTCAAGGCCTTGTTCCAAGACACTAGTTTGTCTCATGAGACCTACCGATGCATCGAGGAGCTATAGCGGGCTCCACCCGTCACATATTGAATCCAATGCATTCCCAAATTAAATGGTTTAAACATAACATAAACATTCTTATTAAAACTAGCAAACGAAATTTCAATACTTTCTCCATAAACCATGAATGGTATAAAAATAACACATCCACAGTCAAACATATCACAAATCCTTCAATACATTATGGAAGTTTTTTATCATAATAAATCAACTTCATATAATCATAAAATCCATCAAAGGATGTTGACATAGATGAAATCAAAACTATTTGAGAGAAATATCTCTTTTTTTTTAAATCATTTTAAATTCACACATTTATTAATTAAACGGAGATTTTTGAATCAAAGTGTCCCATACCACTTTGAAACTTTTAAAAGGAATTAAAATTTTAAAAAACATTCATGTACATATAAATAAATCCTTATAAACCATTTTGAATAAATGGATATTAATTAAAGAGATTTATAAAGATAAATCTTTAAAACATTTAAAATTCTGATTTTGATAGAGTACCTTTCCGAAATTCTTAAAATATTCATTTTTAAATCATTTTAAAGTCACATAATTATAAAATAAAACATTTACTTTGAAAATATCCTTGTAAGATTTTAAGTGAAGCTTTAACAATTTTATAATAGTGGTAAATAGCCACACCCGTCGTATAAGTTAAAAAAACATTCTTACCTTAATTTTGTCGAAAAGGATAAAAAGCACCTTGTTTGGAAAACGACGGAAATATTCCTTTCTAAACCTCTTATAAAAATTAAAACAAGGGTATGAATGAATTTAACCCATATTCTAGTAAATAGTAAAAATGTTTTTAAATTCAATTTTAAGAAACATAGATGTTGATGATAAAGAGATCCCAGTAGATTATTACGTATAAACAACCTCTGATAATGAAGAGATTGAGAAATAAACCCTTACCTTGTACTTTTTCTTGGTTGGGGTAGGGTAACCTCTTGTATAATGGTGAAATAATTGTTATTAAATTATACAATAATCATATACATTAATATGATATCATATATGATCTTTTAACATTGATTTGTTAATAATATCTTAGTATTATCGTTGTTTCGGGTGTTAACTTACTCGTTTTCCTTTATATGTTTTGTTAAGTAAGCCATGTTTTTAATGGATATGTTGTATCTTAATCATATATAGAATGATATCAAGTCCTTAGATACTATTATTAATCATCAAATGAGAATTATACTTGAATGGATATGATGGAGAATTAATTTCATCGCGTTCGTGGAGACGGTAGTCCGTTCGTACGCACGAGCGACAATATCATTCTTTTGATATTAATATAATATATAAATGGATGTTATATCATATATACAGAATCATTAACATGCTATCTTTATTATTTACATGAGTTAAACATCATTATTATACCCATCCAAATAATAATATATTGAATAACAATTACACCACGACGTGGAGACGGTAAGCCGTACGTACGCACGTATGGTGACATGTTATTCAAAGGGTGGATAGAATACTGAATATGGTTGTACCATATTTATAATAACATCACAGTATATATATTACAATGGAGTTATTGTTTTAGAATGGTAATAACAAAGAAAGAAGAAGTGGAAGAAGAAAGGAACTTGGAAAAGGGTGGTGAAATCATTACCTCTTCTTCGAGTTCTTCCTTTTGATTTGATCAAAAGGGATCCTTAGGATGGATTTTTGATCAAACTAAGTCCTCTAGGATGTAGTTAGGGAAGTCAGGAGAGTATTTGGGTAGATTTTGGCCGATCCAAAAGGCTTTTAAAGTGTGAATAAATGACGAGGAGTTCCCTTTTATAAGAGGGGTGAGGGAACCTTTGGAAAAGATAGAAATATTAATTTAAAAAAATTCATTTTCGGTTTCTAATGGCTCCAAAATTGATTATGTAAATTTTAAGGTGGTGATAGGTCGAAAAACACTCAACCAATATAATTTATACAGGTTTTGGTTACTATATTAACCTTATCTTTAAGTATTAACTCTTAGTTAATTAGTTTCACTTTTACAATGTCTCTTTGTATTTGTATATAATATGGTTAATAAACTTACTATATACATCCAAGCGACCCCCAAGTGGTCCATTAATGATACACCTATCATGATATAAGTCTCTTGGATGAACCTTAGATTTTTATGAATTTAATATCAATTAATAATATAATATTTGTTTTAAAAACTATTTTATGTCAATTTTGACATTATTCAATAGTTGATTTTTGTGAAAGTCATAACAAAATTATTACTTGCAAAAAAGTTAATTAAATAAATCAAAATATGTCTTATTATCCTAGAAAATTATTTTAATTCATTAAAAGTATCAAATTATATTTATTTGGGAATTTATAATATCAATTATTTTAAATTTTCACTATTATGGTAATTACTGCTTCATTATTGTGTCATAATGAAATTAAATTTTGTAAACTCTAAAAATTAAAAATAAAATATTATTATGTAGGAAATAGTTTTATCTTTCTAATGAATATTTATAGTCAAAAATCCAACATATATAAACCTATGTAAAAATTGTTTTGCTAAAACATATATGCTTGTGTCATTTTTTGTACTCATTTTAACTTAATTAAAAATAAAGTGTCCCTATCACCTACAAGTGGCTCCATGGGGTCCCAAATCGACCCAAAGATGCCTATGGTCGAAAATGTATCAACAAATAAGGTTACAACACGTTTTAGGGTAATTAAATATTATTATAATATTATTTTTCAACCCTTATTTACCGGATTTACCCTTAACCATGGTAAATAAAATATTTACCGAAGTTATTATTCAAAATGTCTAAAAATAAAAGTTACCTATTTACACAATTTGAACATCCTGATTACATATATGGAATCCATTTTTCCAAATTCAAAACACAGAAGTGGCATAAATTAATTTAAAATTAAATCCAGCTCTCAAAACAAAAAGCGTGTTTTTAAGATATAATAACTATCAAAAGATTGATACTTGTTTATGTTCGGTTTAATTGTGAAATTATGTCCAATGACCAAAATTGTATTAAATGGTAAAAATATATTCTAAATATACTTTAAAACCACTCAAATTCATAATTTATCACTATTAATTATTTTGATTAAAAAAGTTGTTTTTAATTAAAATTTAGTAATTTTCACTATTCATCAAAATATGAAGGTTATCCAAAAAGTACCAAAATTTCACCTTAGGGTAAATTCGACACTCCGAATGCAAAAATGAAGTCCATTTTGAAATATAAAATATATATAATTTCAAAAATTAGGTATTACTATTCATAACGGCTAGTTTGATCGGTTGTGGTGTGTGTTAATACTCGAAGTTGCGTACAACACAAGCTACTGTATTATTCAAAGGAAAGCGTACCATGGAAGCTTGGGATGTTTTATTTTAAATTTTTTGATTTCCCCATTTAGTCAAAAAGTTTAAAATATTGTATTTAAAAAGGGTTCAATATTAAAAGTTGATAAAAGTGCAATACTGAAAATGAATTTGTTCTCATAATATGGATTCTAAAATTATAAGGATTATATAAAGTTTAAAATATAGTTATTACTATTCATAACCTCTTTTGAATGGATTTTTTTTTGGTAAGTAATGGTGAGATTGAACTCGGTGTTTCGTGTAGTGCAAGTTATCGAATTATTTTGAATAAATAACACACTATGATATCTTGGGGTGTTACACTTCTCATGTAAGTTGTTCGAATCACTTTAGATATCAATAAAATTTCTTCTTCATATCTTATTATATTCTTCTTCATATAACCTTGATACGGTTTGCTCAAGGTGTGAACTATTTCATACCAAACCATGTGATTTTGTTTACACAATAGTGGAGTGACTGTTATTTTGTTGTTTTTACTTCTTCAATTCCATCGTCGTAAGTCTAATTCCCGCTTTTGTTGAAAAAATGTCATCAATTGAGGGCTAAATAATTTATGGGTTGATCCAAGGGAGTATCAAGGGTCTGTATTGGATTTTATTTATCACTCTCTAAATGTTATTAATTTCATTTATTTGAGATTCATTCATTCAATTATTTTCTCTCTTCCACTTCTTATTGAAGTTATTCACCCCACTTTTATGAGATAATTTGATTCTTTACCTTGGAGTTCTCAAGAAAATGATACTACAAGGTTTTAAGTGATTATAATGTGTTTGTGAGGTTTTTAATCAGTATGTGATGAGGTTAGTTTGAATTCATTGCATGAACCCTTCTCAAGTTAAAGAAATTGAAATTGTAAAAAAATTCATCCAATCCACACCAAGAAATTACCTAGGATCAACTCATTTTCTCATAAGATGAATTAATATTGATCTATTAGTGATATTTTAAAACCATATAAAATCAACCAAAGCTGGCCACTTCATAGCCAAAAAACCAACTCTTTTTATTGTTTGTCTAAGGATCTTCTTAGGTCTCTGAGGATTCGACAACCTAAGCTACACTGCAAGCGACCGCTTAACCCTTAGAACTTGGGTAAATTGGGGTGAAACCAAATCTTGGAACAGTTTCTAGGGAAAATGTAACTTCCTTAGACCAAGAATCTTCTTTTCTTACCCCCATTCTTCTATTCTCACACAAATTCTCTTATCTTTTCCCTTTCTCGCTTTTTTTGCTTTTGGCGCATGTCTGCCTATACCCGTGTTAACTCAAACAGATTACTTAGGGTGGGATCTACTAAGATAGTGGAGTCATGTTCATCATATGGATTATTTACATTTGATCATAATATTCTTGAAAATCCAAATTCAACAATTAAAATAAGTCCAATGGAGGGTTTTCAATGAAATAAAATGGTAAACAATGTGGGTGATCAAGTGGGAAACCCAAACCATGAAGCTCCAAACATAGGGAATGTGGTCGATCAAACCATGAACGACTACCTCACTCTAGCATGGATCAATACCCCCTCAGGCTTTAGACACAATTCACTAAGAGATTCCAACTACATATTTAACCCCCATGTCCTAAACCACCTTCCACCATTCCATGGAATGGAGCCTGAGATGACCTCCCTTCACATTAAAGAGTTCAATGACATTGTAGAAACCATGTGTCCCCCACATCAACATGAATTAGCTAAAATGAGTCTATTTCCCCTTTTCATTAAAGGATGGACCAAAAAATCGGATAAACAATTTTAGACCATCATCCATCAACTCTTGGGACCAATTACAAAGGGAATTATACAAATAAAATACTCCCCCCTCCCACAAAATAATAGCACTTAAAAAGGGAATCCAAATATTTTTTGAAAAATTGGGAGAGTCATTCTATGAAACATGGGAGAGATTCAATTACACCATAAACATGGTTCCACACCATGGTTTTCCTATTCCTGAACAAGTGAAAATTTCTATGAAGGGTTGGGCCTGGGGAATAAACAATTCATTGACATGATGTGTAATGGGAGATTTAAAAACCAATCCTCAAATATTGCATATGAGTATCTAGAAATCCTTGCTGAAAAAAACCAAACATGGGGAACATCACCTTATTCTGAAAATCCACAATGATATATTGGAATAAATACACTTAGAAAAGAGGGAAGCCTCAAGGATAAACTCACAGCACTCACTAGGAAGGTTGAATAGATAGACCTTAGAAAAATCTATGAAATACAAACTATAGACCGTATTTGCAATATTTTTGTCAAACATGACCACAAAACAAGAAAATTCTCCAACCATTCCATCCATCATGTATGTTCTTCTAGGAGGACCACCTGCTAAAGTCAATGCCCTAAACATTCAAAATCCCCAATACTAAAACACATTCAACCCAAGCTATAATCATGACCGAGGTTTCCATTGGAGAGATAATCAACAACCTATCCAACCATAGGGACAAGATCTGTACCCCCATCAGAACGACCAAACCCATAACTAGTTCCAAAACCAACCAATCCAATACCAACAACCACCATCCCATCTTCAACAAACCATCTCACCTCCAAAATACCCCTTGGGATTAACCAGTCTTCTAAAGCACCAACCCAAACAGTTCCACAAAGCCTACTAGAACAACATTGCAAACAAATGGAAAGGATGAATTTTGTATTCTCTTCCATAAAACAAGAACATCAAACCATTAAAACTGTTAAGGCACCCATCCCTACACAAGACATTCCACAACAAATAGTAAAGGGAGAGTCAAGATTCACTCAAACAACTCATGAACCACTAAAGGTTGTAACTATTTTAAGAAGTGGGAAATAAATTGAGAAACCTGAACAGATAATTCAAAACCCATCTGAAGATTCAAACTTTGATGAAAATTCATATGAATAAAATAATCAAACCAAAAAATAGGATAACATTTTCATAGAAACAACTCTTCAACAAACAACCCCACAACCTGAACCATTTCCTCAATGCATGAGGGGGAAAACCAAGCCTGAATTGAATGAAACATTAAGGGAATTATTCTCACAATTAAAGTTGAACATTCCAATCCTAGATGCTATTCAAATCATTCCTATAAACTCAAAATACCTTAAGGATCTCTAAAAATTTAATATGAAATTCTCACGTAGAAACCAAGTCTTTTTAGCAGCAAATATTAGCACAATAATTCAAGGGACCATTCCACCTAAATTGAGAGACCCGGGGTGCAATTACATCAATGTTGATCTAGGAGAGAGAAACGTTCTCAAGGACATGTGTGACCTAGGTTCTAGTTTCAATATCATCCCATATGTTGTGTACTTCTAGTTAGTCCTAGAAGAGATCCATCCCACATCTTTCACACGTCAACTTGCTGATTGTAGCATTAGGGTTCCAAAGGGTATTTTAACGGACATTCTGGTAAAGGTTGAAAACATCATCTACCCTACTGACTTCATTGTCCTTGACAACCATCCACACTTAGTAAATAAGGAACAGACCAAAATCTTCCATGGTCATCCTTTCCTTGAAACAATCAACTCTGTTATCCATGTTCGAAATGGGAACATGACCATAACCTTTGGAAATAGGAGTCTAGACTTGAAAATCTACAATGCATGCTCACAAATTGGTGATGATGGGGAATGTTATGAAGTAAACATGATAAGAAGCATTGATAATTAATACATAGAACATCAAGGAATATTTTACAGATGTTTTAATTCAGGAAGAGATTGCTTTCCTTTGTTCACATGAAGGATTATTATCTCCCTTACATGAAACATCGTCAAAATTACTCTTATGGTGAATTATTAGGTCCAACAATAAGTTAAACCATTCAGGAAACCACTTTCATAAAGACCAATCAAATTCCTTCCCTAAATCTGATCAACCCAATCTAGTCGCTGAAACTTCTACATGTGGGGAATCAATCCTATCTAAAACTCTATGAAACAAAATTGATTTTAATCCAATGTAAAAATCTTATGAAAATATTCTGAACCAACCTGATCTTGAATAGAATGAACATCCCACTGCACTAAATTATGCTTTCCAAGGGGACAATAAAACACATTCTATTGTTATTTTTCATCTCTTGAATCCAATCATGAGAATATGATTCTAGATTTCCTTAGGAAACATAAATAAAGACATTGGGTGGACCCTGTCTGATATTCTTGGGATTAGACCACTTATTGGGACTCATAGGATTGTTTTAGAATATGATTCAATGCCATGTCACCAACCTCAATAGAGACTCAATCCTAATCTCATGGGTGTAGTGAAGAAAGAACTTCTGAAAGTTTTATAATATGGTATCATATATCTCATAGATGAGAGTGAGTGGGTGAACCCAATCCAAATTATTCCAAAAAAGGTTGGAATCACAGTGATAACCAATGAGGATGTAGGGATTCTTCCAACAAGGGTGAGTAGTGGCTGGAGAGTCTACATTGACTGTAGGAAGCTAAACTCATTTACCAAGAAGTACCATTCCCCCTTACCATTCATTGACCAAGTCCTTGAGAGAGTGGCAGGTCATGCCTTCAACTGTTTCTTATATGGGTACATGGGTTAAAATCAAATTGAGGTATCCCCAGACGATTAAGTGAATACTACATTCACATGTCCTTTCGGCACCTTTTATTTCAAACGCATGCCCTTTGGGTAATGAAATGCCCTTGGAACCTTCTAGCGGTGCATGATGGGAATATTCTCATACAATGTAGGAGAGTTTCTAGAGGTCTTCTTGGATAACTTCTCTGTGATTGGGGATTCATTTTAAGGATTTATAAGGAATGTGGAAAGAGTTTTGTCAAGATGTGAAGAAAAGAATATGGTCTTAAACTAGGAAAATTTTCATTTCACCATTAAAGAGGTACTAGTCCTTTTCCATCTTGTCTTAAGTAGGAGAATTGATGTCGATAAAGCTAAGGTTGACATCATTTGTCACCTTCTATCACCCAAAACTGTCAAGGAAGTGAGGTCCTTATTAGGGCATGCGGGTTTTTATAGAAGATTAAGTAGGAACTTTAGTTCAATATCTCATCCCATTTGTGTTCTTTTAGTAAAGGATGCTCCATTTGTTTGGACAAAATGCTGTGAGGATTCATTCTCAACCCTCAAATCATCTCTCACTTCTCCTCCGATCATGAAATCCCAAAATTGCAACCTTCCTTTTCAAATGATGTCTGATTCTAGTGACTTTTCTTTAGGATCTGTGTTATTAGAACTTTGTGACAAAACTCCTTATGGAATTTCTTATGCAAGAAAATCCTTAAATGATGCACAAATAATCTATACGCCTGCTGAGAATGAGTTACTTGTTGTTGTGTTGTCTTTAGAAAATTTTAGGTCTAACTTCTTAGGATCCCCCATCAGTGTGCTCACTGACCATTTTTCTATGAAATACCTTTTCCAGAAACAAGATGCTAAGGCTAGACTGATTAGGTGGGTCCTTATATTAAAAGAATATGACCTCATAGTCAAGGACAAAAAGGGTTTTGAAAATGTTGTAGGTGATCATCTCTCTAGGATAGAATTTAATAACAAATTATTTCACCTTTACATGTCTGATTCATTCCCTGATGAACACCTATACAATTTGAGTGACTTCCCTTGGTATGCTGACATAGCCAACTTCATAGTTTCAGGAATCATTCTAAAAATCTTATGGACTAAACATAGAAGAAAAATCCTTTCTGATGTTAGGAACTATGTGTTTCATGATCCATACCTCTATATGTTATGCCTTGACCAAGTCATTAAGAGGTATGTCCAAGAATCTGAACAAGATTCCATCCTTAAATTCTATCATTGTGAGGCATGTGGAGGTTACCTTTCCTCTAATAAAACTTCTGATAAGGTTATTTAGAGTGGTCTCTTCTAGACCACCCTCTCAAGGGACTCCTGCTCATTTTTTCAAAGTTATCCTAGGTGTCAACATCTAGGGTCCATCACATAAAGGAATCAAATGCCACTCACTCACATCTTAGTGATTGAAATATTTGACTGCTAGGGAATCGATTTCATGGGTCCCTTCCCAGACTCTAGTAGATATTTGTACATTCATTTTTCTACCGACAATGTCTCAAAATGGGTTGACGTGATTCCCACTAAATCTAATGAATATCAATCTATGATTAGATTTATCAATGAAAACATCCTCTATTGATTTTGAATTCATAGGGCTATCATTAGTGATCGTGGAACTCATTTTTTCAATTTTCTATTCTCTGCAGTCATGGAAAAAATATGGAATTTATCACATCATGTCCAATTCTTACCACCCACAAAAAAATGGTCATGTTGATTTAGCCAATCGAGAAATCATACAAATTCTTGAGAAAATAGTTAATCCATTTTAAAAATATCGGTCAAACGAACTCTTAGATGCTCTTTGGGCCTATCGAACTGAATTTAAAACTATTTTAGGAACATCCTCATATAGGTTGGTTTATTTTAAAGCATGTCATTTCCTAGGGGTTATTGAACACAAGGCCTTTTGGGAAATTAAGAAAATGAACTATGATCTCTCATTGGTTGAATCAAAAAGGAAATTATATCTCATTGAACTTGAAGAACTTAGGATGTAGGCTTATGAGAATTCAAGGACCAAAAAAGCAAAAGTACAAGCCTACCAATCTCAAAATCATGAAGCTAAACACATTGTACCGGTTAAACTAATTCTTTTGTATATTTCTAAACATCATTTACACAAGTGAATGTTGATGTCCAGATGGTCAGGCCCTTACATTGTTCATAAGGTGTACCCCCATGGGGCAGTAGAAATCAAAGATCCCACCATTGGTCAAACCATTAAATTTAATGTCCATAGAGTCAAACCATGCATTTAACCATTTTAAAAACATGATGTTATTGTAGACTTGTGTGAACCAACCTTATATGAGGAAAATTCTTAAACAATTACGGTTTAAGTCGAGCTATAGACGTCAAAGAAAAGCATTTCATGGGAAGAAACCCATGGTTTTTCTGTTTCAATTCATTAAATTAGTACCTCATACTATTGACTTGTCCTTATTTTATGAGTAAGTATGGGTATGAAAGGGGAGAACCATATTAATCTATTTCATGTGATGTTATCTTTGAGTAATACCTCAACTGAAAATTTAAGATAAGACACTGTATCATTAGTTTATTTTATTTCTATGTGTTTGTATGTTAAATGAAAAAATACAAAAAAAAATATTCCTTCGACTGTTGAACTATTCTTCTTTTATGAGTAAAGATGGTTATGAAAGGGGAGCACCATATTCATCTATGTCTCGTGGTGTGATACTTTAGTAATACCTTACCCAAAAATTTAAGTGAAGACAATGTGTCATCAGTTTATTTTATTTTTAGGCATTTTTAGGTTAAAAAATAATAAAATAATAATTTATATTTTTGACTTGTTTTTCATTCATGAGTAAGGATGGGTATGAATGGGGAGAACCATATTCATCTATTTTACATGGTGTGATCCCTGAGTAATACCTTACCCGGAAATTTAAGAGTAGACAATGTATCATCAGTTTATTTTATTTTATTTTTTAGGTTTTTATAGGTTAAAACAAAAATATACAAAACAATATATAAAAAAATTTAATGACATGTAGTAGGTCATTGGGAAAATCCTGTCAGAAATGTACAAACTGCTGGGACTCGAACCATAACTAAAGGGAGACTCGGGAATGAATTTTCAACATCAACCAAAGGGTGACTTCATTCTATGATTTTAATTTTCAATGTCTGCTTTGAAATTCTACCCTACCCCCATCGAATTTTTCATTTCATTAAACACTGGGGCAGTGTTATTATATGTTCGGGGGAGACAAAATAAAATAATTTTTTTTCATCATAAAATGTGTGGAAGGAAAATTTTCATAAACTTTGAACATGATAACACACATTTAAAACACTTAAATTGGATATCAAATAATATTGAATGCCTTGATTCTGATTTTAATGATTGTTTATGTTGATGTACATAGATTTTGGAATGTTTGGTTGTACGATGTAATTTTTTACCTTTTATATTTTCATCCATTTATTTTAAAAAAAGCACAATGCACATCCTCTAGATTTTGGGCTATTAGTTTGAGTTCTTATGGTCCATAATAAATTGCATAGGGTTGGTGATCATTTTAATTTTAACATGAGTATTCATAAAAAAATCAATTGCACATAATGCAATGGATTGACCTAATGTGTGGCTTTCAACACTTGGGGATCGTAACTCCATAGTTTTGTAGCCCTGGATTTGGAAATTTTATCTCTATTGGTGGTAATTTGAAGTTGTTTTTGATTGAGTTAACTTGAGATGGTGCCCGAGTATGTGAGCTTCACTTGGTTCCCTAAGGTCTTTGAGCATGGGAGTCATCGACAAAGTCTTTCTACATGGGTTGACTCGATTGAGTACAATTTCAATTACAATGGTAAAATTGAAAAAAAAAGACAATTCATTTAAAAAAATGAGTACCCATCTTAAAATTTAATTTTTATTCCACCTAGTACTTCCATCTTTTCTCCCCCGAATGAAAATGAACTGTCATGTCTATTGTGACACACAACAGTTCATCATGATTAATTGAAATTGGATGAAATATGGCAATAAATTTGAACAAAGGAATGGGCTTGGTCTTGGGATATTCCTATGGACATATCTTGTTTTAAATTATTTTGATGGGTTTAATATTTTTTTGGTATGATATCTTTGGGTAAAAATGTGTATTAAAATGTTTTTGGAATATGTAATTCAAATTTCATAATTTTGAGATATATTTTTCTTGGGACTAGAAAAAATCAATCTGGGGGTGGGATTAACCTCTAAAAGAGGATAATATTCATTGTTTATAATATAACATTCATGCGATTTATTAATTATAGACACAATTATTTGTTCATTTTACACTTTGAATATTATTTCACATTTTGGTTTTAATTCCTTCTTAAAATGAACTATTACATGGTACCTTGTTGAACATCTCATAAAACACATAATGGTCTTGATTTTATGTTTATATTTTATTATAATGTCTCCCATGATATAAGGAACAATTCATCCTTTTGGTTCACTTGGAGATTCAATTTGGAAGACCACTAATGTGGGCTTTGAACCAACCACATTCTCGGCAAAGTGATTTGGACAGCTGCCCAATAGAAGTATTGTAGGGGAAAAAATGCATGCCCAATGATTCGGAAAATTTTAATGAAGATAGAAAATATTATTGGTAAATTTTAATTTAACATTAGACCAAGATATTTTTGATGGTTTAATGGTGTTCTAAGCGGCCCAATTTGATGATGAAATTTTGGGCCAGATTTTTAAGGCCCAATAAAATAGCCCACCTTTTAAATCATATCTCGCAAACCGCATATTATTATGTGCTGAAATTTATAGGAACTTATAGTACATATGGGGCTACATTTTATCTTTCTATGGTCCACTGTAATTCGTTCATCTAGAAGGTCCTTTTGGCATGTCTTTCCAGTGGAAGCAAGCTGGATTCCATTTCAGGGGATGAGTGGAAAAGTCACATCTCCAGTAATTTTCCACCCACCTTTCCCCAAAAAAATTAATTAAAGGAACATTGGATGGTGGAGTCTCGGCCAAAGTCTTCCATAATGCCTATTTAAGGCAGCAGTGGTGGAGTATTTAGAGGATATTTGATCTTTGTTTCATTGTAATGTTATTATGCAAATTTGTCTTTGTAACATTCTTCCTTCTCATGTATGTTGCTGGAATCAGCTCAGTTTTCAATACAATTTATTCTTCTTCTATTATTAATGTCTTATTAATATCACATTGATATTATTTTATCAAGGTGTGAACTTTTTCACACCAAACCTTGTGATTTTGTACACACAACTGTGGACTGATTGTTATTTTGTTGTTTTTACTTCTTCAATTCAACCCTCGTAAGTCTAATTCCCACTTCCATTGACAAATTGTCATCATTGTAGTGATAAATATTTAATGGTTTGATCCAAGGGAGTATCAAGGGGATGTATTGGATGTTATTTATGATTCTCAAAATGTTATTAATTTCTTTTATTTGAGTTTCCTTCATTCAATGATTTTCTCTCTTCCTCTTCCATATTGAAGTTATTCCCCCCCATTTTGTGTGCTAATTAGATCCTTTACCTTAGAGTTCACATGAAAATTATCCTACAAGTGTATAGGTGATTATAATTTTTTTGTGGTGGTGTTTAATTAGTAATTGATGAGGTTAGTTTTAATTCATTCCATGAACCCTTCTCAAGTTAATGAAATTGAAATTGTAAAAAAATTATTCAATCCACCCCAAGGAATAACCTAGGATTATCTCATTTACTCATAATTAAAATTCACATAGATCTCTAAGCACTATTTTAAACCCATATAAAATCACCCAAGCTGGCCTCTTCGTATCCAAAAACCAATCTTTTTTAATTTTGTGTCTAAGGATCTTCCTAGGTCCCTGAGGATTCGACAACCCAAGCTACACTGCAATAGCCCTCTTAACCCGTAGAACATAGGTAAATTTGGGTGAATCCCGGTTATATAATTCTCATACTGACTATAAAACAATGAAATACATATAAAAGTGTTCCACAATATCTAAAAACAATCATCATTTCATAACTCATGTAAAATAAACATGTTTCATAATGATTCCATTAACACTCTAATTAACTTTTGGGAAGGTAACGAGTTTCATAGAATAAAAATTTCAAAAAACATCACTATATTTATTTTGGGGAAATAACAAGGATGGAATCATTATAAAATATACTTATTAAATAATAAAATGCATCTGATAATGCTAATATATATAGAAACTACCATTAAATGTTTATTTGAACATTTCGTTGAAAACAATGAAAATATTATTTTCTATGGGTATGTTTAAAAAATAAATATTATCATAATATTGTGAATAATATATTATTTAAACATAAGAATGTAACTTATAAAATAAGGTTCAATGAAAACATTGACAATGACGACAAAAATTTGTTTCAAGTTATATACATTAAAAGGGAATATTCTTTTCACACCATGTAAAAAGTCAAAGGTGAGTCTTACGCAATAAATTTGAAAAACATCATTTTAATAATTTGAAAATAAACTCAATGGTAGTAAAGATAATAATTTTTTAACATTCATGTATAGATTAAAGCAATCAAAAATCATTTTCAATAACATGTACATAGTCGAAAATATTCTAGACCTAAAAAAATAAATACAATCTTTTTTATTATTAATAATTTCACATTTATTTAATTACTAAAGAGAGGAAAATACTACTAATACTAAAAATATACAAATAAACAAATGAGAAGAAACTATATATTGTTTGAAGAATAAAAATTTTATAACATTCAATAATGAAAATTCAATATAGATAATCCCGAAAATTAATGAGATTATAACATACATCCATACCACTTTAGTGAAATTTACATCATAATCCCCTGAAATAAATACCATTAAATTGCATAAAATTAAATATTTTAAAATTTTATCAAATCATAGTAATAAAATATATATCATATAAGAAAAAATAGGTGTATATCATGAAACACGTCTTAGTGAGAAAAAAAATTGAGATGAAGTTCCCTAACAACATAAGTAATATTTGAATCAAAACCTCATTTAAGGGAGAACCTTAGATAGATTTATAAATTTTAAAAATATTCATTAAATGAATCATAAAATACCTACACATACATTATATAGACCACACATGATAATTAAGTGGTGAATATTGGATATTTTTCATAAATATGCATGTTAGGTGAGAAAACCATATCTTAAGTCCGAACATTCTATGTATGTGTTCTTAACCACCTAAAAATTAAATTTATATTTTTTAGTAAATTATAAAAGAAAAAAAATTCAACACCCCTATAATTTAATGTATAAATATCTTTAAAAAATTTAATTTCATGATATATTTTGTTATATGAAGCACCAATATTAAATAAACTCTATTACACTTTTAAATGTTATTATCAAAACAAGGCTATTGTAACCTAGATCATGGAAATTTTTTAATGAATAAAACTAAATTAATAAATAAATATTTGTATAAATATTTTATACAATCTAAATTATTTTATAAACAAGTATTCAATTTTCATTAATATCATTTTTTGCTCAAAAAATACATTTTTATCAAAAATTTCTCTTATTTCTTTTTGTGAGAAAATAATTTATGTTATTCCTTCAATATTTAGAAAATAAAATTAAAAAAATCCAATTAAATTTTTGGATAGTCATTTCATAATTTTATTATTGTTATGTTTTGATAAATTTCTAAATATAGTGATTTTTCAATGAATTGTGAAAAATAATGATTTTTAATGAACGATGTTTTTCTATTTATAGAATTTTTGGAGATCAATTTTTTAAAATTGTATTAAATAGTAAATAAAATTAATCTTTATAATAAATAATCTAATTAACATTATTTTAATAAATGTTATATCTTTTAACATAAATAATTTTTGTACTATTTGAAACAATTCTTTCTTATAAAATTGGTTTTCATCAAATTTTGTGAGTTTAATATGAAGTTAAAATTTTCCAAATTTATGAATTTAATAATGAAAAATTGATTTATTAATTATAATTATAATGTTAAAACTGCTTAAATGTTCCCTTTTTATATTTGGACAATATGAATAGTAACCTTTGCAAAATTTATCAAATCAGTAAAATTTTCTTTAATGGAAATGTATTGGTCAATGACCAAGACACAATTTATTAATAAACAAATAAGGGATCTACAAAATTCTGAAAGATAGGATTTTATTATAGTCTCTTCCATAAAGAGTAAGAAGATCAACCAGAAAATTATCAAACCATGTAACATCCTGATTGATACCGTTATTAGAAAGAGAATCAGACACCATGTTTGTTTCTCAGTAGGCATGTGTTGCAATATATCTAATTTCCCAAAGAGAGGACATACATCTCATCCAACGAGATGTAAGAGTCCAGGAAAAGTGGACCACGCTGTTCCAAATTTCTTGGATGATGGAAGTAGAGTCACTTTCAATCCAAATGTCATTCCATCCCTTCCTTTGAACAAAATCAACAGCCTGGATCACTGCCATCATCTCATCTTCTAAGGAAGTGTCACTGGCGCAACATCCATAGAAACACCCATTACAGTGACCCAAGGAATCCCTGTAAAGAGCTCTAAAACCTGCTGGACCCGGGTTCCCTTTTAAATCTCCATCCACGTTTATTTTGATCCACCAAAGAATAGGTGCTTCCCAGAAAAACTCAATTGATTGACGTGGTTTTTTGTAGAGGCTGACAACCCGGAAACATCTGAGAATCACAAAGTCTTCAAGATAATTTCTACAGAAGCCTTTTTGAATCAAGGTGGCATCCCTAATAGCAGTGATAAAACATGAACGGCCTAAATTGAGATTGAGTGAGTGCTTGTTATGTAAAATATCATTACGATCATACCAGATGTTGTGGAGGAGCTCTGAAAAACCACAAGAAGAAGGTTCATGATTTTCTTCGAGGTGTTGATCTCCACACAACATCTAAGATGATTAAGAATTGAGTCAGAACAAATACATTTGAAATAAAACATGTTAGTAATAAAATTCCAGAGAGCATTAGTTGTAGCACATGATAGGAAAAGATGATTGGTATCCTCTATATGATGATGACACATATGACATTTAGAACAATGTTGTATTCCAATGGTCTAAAGCCAAACCTCAGTAGGAACATGATTATGAGCAATCCTAAAAATAAGATTAAGTCTAGAGGTCTTGATCCAATGATTATCGAAATGTTTGATCCACCCAAAAATATTTTCAGATGAAGAAAAATTACTGTTGTAGAAATCCTTGGAATCCAATATACCATTATGAGAGGGTTCCTAAACTAGGAAGTCAACAGAATTAGTGAAGGTATGACTATCAACCAATCCATAATATACTTCCGGAGATTGGGACAATAGTCATTAATAACCTCTTGAAAAGAGAGATTTATGGAATCAGGAGGGGATTGTGGAGATAACATTGAGATCGGGGGGAAGCTAGACCAGTTATCAAGACAAAAATTCCTAGAGTAATTTTTAATGACCAACCATATAGAGTTATGCATGATGTTGTGAAAAGAGTCTCTGATTGAGGGTAGATAAAGGACCTAATATAACTCATGTTACCTTTTTTATGCTTTTCCAAGAATCTTTTTCTATGAAACTCATTGGAATTAGTATCTTTATTGATCAAATTGCAAGTGAACTTGGCTTGAAGCGCATCATTAAAAATTTTGATATTCTTAATGTCAAGGGCACACATTTCCAATGGTTTTCTGCACGTAGACCATGGTATAGTGAAAAGATTCCACTCAATAGTTCCACCAGACCAAACGATGTTTTTAATGTAACCATTACTTATTTTAAGAAGAGATTCTGTCCATTTTTATATCATTAGAGAGTAAACCATTTTGGAAATAATGGTAGATTTGACAAGGAAAATCCTACTATCCATGGAAAGAGATTTCCCCTTCTATGAAGATATTTGATAAAGAATATGATCCACTACAGAAGAGAAATGCATAGCTTTAGGTCTTCCCTAGAAAAAGGGAACACGTAAATATGTAAAATTTATGATACCTTCATTAATTCCAATGCTTTCAATGATGTTGATTTTACGGTTGGTAGGGAAATATTTTCCAAAGAATATAGAAGACTTTTTCCAACTGACTGCTTCACCTAAAACCTCCTCATAATGAGATAAAGCATTCTTAAGATTCATAATATTTCTTTTTCTTCCATTAATAAAGATGATAATGTCATCCGTATAAAGAGGATTGGTCAGAGCATTAAGGCCTCGAGTATCTTGGAGTGGTTTCAGTATATTTTGATATACCAAATTAGAGATAAGTCCTCTAAGATAGTCTTCCTCAATGGAAAAAAGGATGACATGTAAAGGATTTCCATGTCATACACCCTTTTTCATTTTAAATATCCTTTAAGGGAGCCATTGACAATGATAGAAATAGGAGAAGATGTCAACAATGAGTGAAACCTATTATAAAAAACCTCATTAAAACCAAATTGACGGAGAACCTTGAAGAACATTAGTAATTTTTAAAAATGGAAATTATGGATAAACAAAATGTGATGATGCATTAAAAATCATTACCAAACATGCATTTATTTAATTGGAAAGACTTAGTTCACCCATTTATATTAAAATTTTAATATATTGAATTTTTCCCCATTTATCCATAGTAATTAAATTTATATTATTTTATGTAATGAAAATTCCAAAACATCCCACCCTTGCTTTAAATGTCTTTTATATATTTACATATTGATTAAAATGTGATATGAGTGAATATAAAATATTATTTTGAACATAATTAATTTGTTTTTATTATGGTAATTTATATAGATATTTTAGGTTGAACAATTATTCAAAATTCGTATGAATTGCGGAAAAAATATTTATTCATTTAATATAAATTTAAAATAAATGAATTAAAATTATTGAAATTAATATAATTTGGTTGAAATATTTTTTACCATAACATTTATAGATAAATATAAAATATTAATGATTTTTAAGGTATTATATTCGAATTCCATCATTGTGTTTATGTTATTAATGTCAAATTAAATTAATAGTGTCAACAATGACATTAATGATATTTAATATAAATAATAATTTATTAAATTATTTAGAAATCATAGAAGTATTTCACTTGGAAATGGGGGATAATATATAGTCTAAAATTTCATTAATTTCTAATTTATGGCACCATTTTCCATATATGGTAATATTCATTACCCCTACTATGTAAAAAACCTTTCTATTTATATAATTATCTAAACTGTAAAAGGTGTGTTAAAACATAAAGATAAGGGTGAAAACATCTCATAATCTTATAAAAAATTTATTTAATGATATTATTCAAACCCATAATCATATTATATTTTTTGTTTTATAAATTTGGAAGAATTGTAATGTAAAAAGTATTTATTTTTATTTAATATTTTAAAAAATTAAAATGAATACCCCTCCCCATTAAAAAAATAAGACACTCATTCTCTATTTTATTTATACCATATTTTGAATCCAAGATTTACCAAACACTACCCAAGTATATTTAAAACCAAATTATAAGAATTCTTCTGTATATAGTTTTCCAAAAAGAAAAACCCTAGTATCGCTAAGAGGATATTCATAAGAGGTTTCTATAAGATAATGTAATTATCTTAACCTAACTCTTTATTTTTTTATCTTCCTCTTCAAACTCATTAAATTATTTATTAAAAATTCAGATATAATAATACATTTGTATTATATATACTATAATTTTAATATATTTATTTTGTGATATATTTCATTCTCCTTATCCATAAAAGGGTAAACAAAACCATAACATGTTAGTGCGGTGGATTACCAACACTCAAATTAATTTTATTTTTTTCATAAACTACTGACATGGATAGTGAAAATGATGTAAATAGTGAATATACATGAAATTTATCACTTAATTGTTCTTTTTTAATTATAATATCAATTCTAAAATTCAATATTACAATCTTGTGGATGTTGATAATGTCGTTCGTGTATATGTGTGGACTACCACCTCCAAGAAGCGATGTGATCCATTATCAATTCGAGTTTATATGAATGGTAAAAAGGATATATTTAATTATTAATACATATATAATATATAAATTATAATTTAAATTTAAAATATTATTAACTTTTATCTTTTTCCAATCATTGAATAATGGGAAAAAGGTTTATATGTATGTACGACCTATCATGTCCAAGAATGGTGTTATTAATTTTTCTATCTATATAACATCTGGAGAACACTAAATATAATTTATTTAATATATAAGATATTAATATCTTAAACAAAATTCATTTTATTTTGTAACAATGAGAAATATGCATGGACTAAGACTAATGATTGAAAACATACATTGAAAAACAACTTAGTAAATAATCAAAATAACGATAATAATTAAGAGTTATTAAAAAATAGGTGATAAAATATTATAAATGGATCATATGTTATATTAAATATATGAATATTGTTCTATTATTTAATTATATTAAACGGAAAGTTTAATACAATATGTTATATAACCTATGAATTAAGTCAAACATAACGTAAGTGGGTTATTAACTCAATTTTGATTCATTTATTTATACATCCATTTCATCCACTATGTTTTAAAATAATATGTGTGAGCGTACATTTTATTGTATTATATTTTATTTCCATTTTTTTCATATAGAATTATTTTACACTTAATCACATAATTTTTTAATTTTCAGATTAATGATATGATCTTTGTAATGGATTTCATCTCAATATTGACTTCATTTAGACATATTTGGTACCATGAACCTATTTAATTTTATGTGTTTTCTATTATTCCCATTTGATATACTTATCATAATTAAATATTTAATAAGTATTATTAATGTTTTAATTAATTTTTAATATTTCAAAGGGTTATAATTCAAATTATTACTAAGTGGTGTGAATTTATTTTGTGAATGTCATTTTTAAAATTTCTCATATTTTCATGAAAGTAATCTCATAATATATTATTTATAAACCCCATATAATTTCCTATAACTTTTTAAATTTAATATGTATCCATGTTTTATTCGGAATTTTCCTATTTTTTTCACTTTAATCAAGTAATCAATGGTTCAAAATAAAATTGGTCTTATTTCTCATTTTAATTACGTATATTTTTCTTTCATGTCAATATTTATCAAAATTGTTTTTGAAAAGTCCATTGTATTTACTCAAATAATTTTTCTAGGAAATATTACATTGTATTTTAATTTTTTTCATTTCATCAAAGTAATATATCTATTTTTTCTAAAAAGGTCTATTTTTATATTCATTTAAAAAACCAAATTGAATTTTTTCTTTTTAATGTGTAAGTTGTGTTTGATTTTCCCACCACTCTAACCAATTATGATATTTTTATTACAATATATGTTATTAATGGTATTATAAATAGAACTATTTAATTAAATACTATTTTAATATTTCTCATTCATTTCCTTTATTTCTCCAAGAGGGATAATTTTTTTATAAAACCTATATTTCTAGTGAAATAATGGATATATTGTAACTATTAACAATTTTTTGGTCACTACCTTTCTCTGGAAATATTCGCTCTACTATCATAATTTGACTCTAAATTTATCTTAAATATAATTATTCATTATATCATGATATGATATTTCTAAAACATTATACCATTTCAATATATGGTGTTTTACTTCAAAATTCATTTGATTGATTGGGGAAATATTGATATTTTATATTCTTTACTCAATATTGAAATTAGTTTATAAGGTTTCTTATTTATGAATTAAATTTATCATTCAGTATATGTGGAATGAATAATAAACGTGGTTACTAGTGGATTTGATAAATATATAGCTCATTGATTCATCAACAGGTTTGAGGAGTCAAAACAGTTATCCTGTCTTATTAAGTATGTGTTAGGGAATTTGTACAAATTGTATAATTAGTAAAAATGTAATAACTTCACTATAAAACTATCATGATGTCTTAGATCATGAAATCCAATATTAAGGAATTCATACATTCTGAATTTAGTTATTATAATCCATTATATTACTGTATTGATATAATATATGGACGCATTTCATTCTCAATTCATTGATTTTTTGGATTTTTTTTAAATGTACTTAAATTTACATATTTAATATACATTAATTTATCATTAATTTATTCTATAGTAAATAACTCTTAAAAACCATATGATATCACACTTAATATTTTTCTATTCCATATAATATAATGAATAATATTGTGAATGTTATCATTGATGTAAGAGTATTTTTTATTCTATGTATTTTTTATTTCCAAATGTAATATTGGGATCATGTATATATATATAGTTCTTCCAAAATAATAAATTTTTCAAACCTTCCAGATGAGATCGCTGGTATCATATTCCAATGTACTAAATTAGACACTAACTCTGGGTTACTGGAGTTGGATCTTTTATAGTTGGTATGACTGGAATATTAATATAATCCTTGGAAATTAAATTTAAGAAACCTTTGATTTGAAAACATTACAACATCATGAATTTGAGTGTATTTCTAATACAGGATAAAAATTATAATAATTTTTTATGGTATATATAATGTGGTTTTCCAAAAAATACATACCTTTAGGTATACTACATTTAGAAATGGTTTTGGAACTAACACATTTAGGTGTAATTTCCCCAAAAAACATTCAAGTATATATTGGCCATAATTATATTGTACTATGATAATTAATTTACTACACACCTCATTTGACACTTATAGGGGATATTCATGGGTTAATTAACATTTTCTATGTAAACCATTATGATTAATGCGCTAATTGAACCAATGAAAACCCATGAAATGATATAGTGATATGGGATAAAACAAATGTGTATTTCGATGATAGGTATATGGTTTATCCAATGTCTAATGGTATAAAAACCCCTTTTAAGGTTTTTATGTTACATTATTTTAATATGATTAAGGATATTGTGGCAGACATTTGTTTGAATAAAACTTTTTGGTTGAGAATATGATTTAGTGAAAAGTTTATTTGAGGAATATATAATTTATATTTTGCAAACATATATTTAATGATATTTATAACCATTTGGGTTAATATTATAATTTATGTTAATAAAATAACATTCAATTTATTTTATTTTATTTTTGTGGAAAAAATATGAACTATAAAAATTCATAGTCGTTAAAAATAGATTTTATGATTAATGTTCTTTTTGATATTCATAATTTTTTATTAAGGTTATATGAATTATACTAATATAGTTTTTGATAAAGGAAACCCCCACTGTTTGAGGGATAACACATCATATTGAATGATTCCATGGGGCATGAACTGAAAATTGAAGTTTCATAAAGGTGCATCACCTACCAGTAGAAGACATGATGTCCAAGTAAGTATGTTTTCTATTGTACTTAAATTATTTTATAGAGGATGAATAATTTTATTTTTAGAAGCATATTATAGGATCAAATTATTTTGAATTTTTAGGATTTTGAAGAAATCAATTATAATACTTAAAAAAATTATTTAGATATATACATCCTTTAGGATTAATTTAAAATATTATCTAAGATGATTTATAATATTTTTTTTGTGATTTCTGATAAAGGGTATGAAAAATCCTTTGAGGATAAAACATTACTTAATGATTAAGTTAAAGTTATTAATGACTTATATCTATCCATATTAGATAACATTTACCCCCCATTTCGGCTTGTTAAAAAATTTAAGAAATATTGAATGACTGTTCATTTTTTATGGATCTTATAATATTTTAATAGTTAATTATAGTACATGTGAAATAAAAAATTCATATTAAGTTCCTATATTAAGTGTTGAGGTGGAAAATAATTAGAGCACAACTGAAGAATGAAATTATTCTTATGAAATGGATCAAAATTATGTTGTTTGAAAAAGATCTATATATTGATAGTGAAATAATCCCTCAACATTATTAAGTGGGTCTTGAAATAAAAATTTTGTAATTTTAACTTTATTATTGATGAATACATGGCCTTTTAACCAATCATAGATTTACGGTGTCTTAGTAGTAAATGATGTTTTATTATCTGCCTATGGGGTGTGGCTTTTCAATAAATGTTAATCCATTGATGATAGAGATAAACTAATTGGTGTATTTATTTTTTGAGTGATATATTGTAACACCATATGATTTAAGAATAAATTTCTCCTAAAATAAATTTTATTTCATTGAAAGTTTGTGTAACATGTAATATCAAATTTAATAGAGCGGTGATGTACTATTAAAATATTATTATTTAAAACTAGATATCATAACCTAGCTATTAAAACTTGAGGTAATAATATAAATAATTTATAATTAAAAATTTTTAAATCTATTTTATATTATGTAAATTACTTGAAAAATAATTACTCAATTTTTTGAAAAATCGTTTTATTATTTAAAAAAAATTCTCTCAAATTTTTTTAATGTATTTTATTAGAAAAAAATATATTTTTATGTTTTACAATTATTAGATAATTTATATGGAAAAAATAACTTCATTTATGAAACATAAATTTCATAGTTTTCTTTTATTGTTCTTCAATTTTTTTTCAAAATAATGATTTTTTAGGAATATTAAAAAATAATGTTGTTTACTAAAAAATGTATTCAAAACATTTAAAATATTCCATTTAGTTTTTATAAGGTTTAAAAATGAAAATATTTCATTTATAATTTAATAATCTATTAAAAGTTTTATTAATTAGTTTTATATTTAATTTTGGTATAAATACTTTTTACACTTATTCACATTTTTCTACTTTAGTTTAAAATTAAATTTCGAAATTTTTTTATAATTAAAAAGTGAAAAATATAATCCATTTTAGGAATTATGTTGTTTATATTTTGAAAAATTTACCCTTCTATTTTTGTTCATTTTTAATTGTAATAGTGTTAAACATTTCTCATCAATAAATGTTAAAATCAATAATTAAGGTAATTGATAGTGTGATAAGGCATTAATAATCAACCCAACATCTGACATGGATTAATTGGAAGTGATTAATTCATAAATATCCTTACGAAATTAAAATATATGGTATTTTGGTAACATCTATCCTTGGTAATGATATTTAAATTATATTATGTAATGAAAATTCTAAAAAAATATCCCTCTATTGCTTTTAGTTTCTTTAATATGTTCACATATGGATAAGAATATGTTATTAACAAATCTAAAATATTATTTAATCATAATAAAATTTTTTCATGATTAATTATTAGTGATTGGATAATTTTATTGAATGATTTTGCAATGCAGGAAGCTTAATTATTCAATTATTATAAAAATAAAATAATTGATATAGTAAATAATAAAATTTCAATAATTTGACTGAATTATTGTGCTTATCAAATTTTACAGATAAATATACAAAATTAGTGATGCTTTAAAGTATTATATTGTAAATTTTTATTTTATCTGATGTATTTAAATGAAAATACAATAAATAATGACAAAAATGATGTTAGTTCTAATGTTGGGGAGACCCAAATTGGGTATCACATGAATGTCTCTAGAATGAATCGATGTTGGATCTCCCCGTGTCGGTTTTCCTATCTCATCTTTGGTGTTGGTAGGTTCATAATGGTGGGGAGCCCCTCGGGCTTCCCCACGTTGACCTTTTGGTTCTGTTTCTAAAGTTGGCATAGTGATAAGTGATAAGAATGTTTTTGGACGTGGTTTGACCATGTTTGTTCATTCTAGCCAAATAGTGTGGTTTTCGTTTAATAGTGCTTGATATGTTCCGGTTTGTGACGTTGGTTTCTGTAGGTGCGAGAGTTCCTATCCTTAATCAGTCAACTGGAGGCATTCTATCACTTTGGGGTGGGCGAAAAATATAAAAAGTCTTTTTATGAGTTTCTTGAGGTTGTCTTTTAGTCACACTATTTAACCACAAGGCATTTCCCCTCATCACATGATGTTTGTGGTTATCCTCTTTTAACCTTAAGATATTGTGGTTTTTTACATTGGGGTTTGGTCCTTGTTGTGGCTTTCCGGGGACAGAATGCTTTATGGTGGGGAGAATTTTCACATCCATCTATTATAATTTGATTATTTTATTAATTTTCTCTGTTTTGGGTAGTTTGGGTTGAGGGCCGACATAAAATTTATGAGTTATTATTTAAAAAAATGTGTTTTGACCTTGACTGCGTCCAGCGCGCTGCGGTTGAAGTCGTGCAGCCACACTAGGGTCATCACGCGACCCCTCCTGGTCACTGCATGCCTTGTCGATGTCCAATTACCAAAATAAGATGAATTAAGAATGGTTTTAATAATAATATTATTATTAATGTCACTTGAAAATATGATTATTATTATTATCTTGGATAATAATTTAAGTGAGTGTAATATTTTTATTACTAGAATTTTATTTAGTTGATTATTGTATAGTTTAAAATTTAGTTTATTAAGTTTGTTCTTATTATTATTATAATGGTTATTATTATTATCATTAGTATTATTATTATTATCAATATCATTAATAATATAAATTTTATTAAGTTGATATTAATATTATAATAATTTATATTAATGTTAATATTATTTTAAGTTACTAGAACGTTGTTATTTTAGACGGTTCTAAAATCCTCGTCAGAGTGCGGGCCGAGCCCAATTTAAATTTTACATTATGCTGTTAGGTGAATATTTTTGGGCATGGCAGCATCTGATGCACGGGTGGGGAACGGTCGAAGCAATGCGACCTTGCCCGAGTCACCACACAGCATGTCCGGCATACGGTTAATTCGTTAATTAATGAGATTAATAAGGTAGTCAGCACATGATAAATCTAGAAGAATAAATTGAATTAAGAGTTCTAATATTAATGATGATAATATTGAGATTATTATTATTATTACACATTTTATTAATTCTTTAATTATGTTATTAGTAATACTATTAAAATTTTTATTATTATTCCAATTATTATTATTAGTATTATTAGTATTATTATGAGGTTAATTAGTATTATTATTATTGTTATTAATTTTTTTTTAAATTATCATTTTATTTAAAGTAGGTTGTTTTCTTATTAAAATTATGATCATTCTAGGTTAGTTATGTTTTTTTAAAAGTTTCTATCCTTTATTATTTTATATTTATTTATATTGTTTTTTTATATTGTTTTTTTCTTCTATTTTTCTATTTCCTTTATTATTTATTCCTTATCTCCCTCACATTCTTTCCCACCCGCTGGCTATCGTGACCTATCCCCCTCCTCTCTTCATGTCATGTAACCACCACCTTTCCACAGCCTGCAGCTCCTCGTCCAACTCCGTCGCACCCCATCTCCTTTGACAGCTCGTCGCCCGACCTTCCCCTCCCTTGAAATCCCTTTCTGCCGCACCACACCTACTCGACCTTGTTCGCACGCCCCATACCCACGTCTGGTCGGAAGACCTCCTTCCTTTCGTGATGCACCAAGGCCGACGCACCCTCCCCCCCTTCCCAGCAGGTGCCACTACTATAGACCTCCTTACCTGCACCGTCCTTCGCATCGCGATATACATCGTGTGCCTCCCCTTTTGGTCGTAGCCAAGCCCAAAGCTCCCCCTACCTGCAGGTTCAACACTTCTCGGATGGATTTTTCCTGGTTCATTGTACCTCCGAACCTCTCCAATCACTCAGACAACCTCCCAATATTCCTTCAGTAGGTGCGTTTTATTCAGTTTTGGTGGTTATTCCTTCAAGAGTTTTCCAGGTTAGGGTTAAGGGCTTAATTTGTTTGTTTTTGGGTGAATATGTCTTTTTTGGGTTTGTGCTAGGTTGATTGAGGTGACTTTGATGTGTGATGGTGATTTCACACCCTTATTCAGAGGATTCTTGGTTCAAGGGAGGTCATTTCATGTTTGACCACTACTTGATGAATTAATTTTCCTTTTAAATTAATTTTGCGTATTATTTAATTAGTTTGTTTGATGCAAATAATTTTTTAGTTGAGTTTGACATGCAGATGTTTTATAGGTGTGTTTATCTGGAAATTAATGTTTAACTTTTTATTTGTAGTTTATAAATTATGCAAACTTTGTTTTGGATTAGTGTCATTTTGTGTCGAGTCATAGATGAATTTTTTATTTCATTTTTATTATATTGATTCATGCGACATATTCTGAATATTATTTTATAAATATTTTGGTGGATTTGTTTGTTAATTTAATTAATTTATAAAACTGCTAGGTAGTTTACAGGATGCGAAAGTGGTTTGAATTGAGTTTTGATGTGCATTTAATTGTTTAGACTTATGGTTAAGTAAAGTTGATGAATTTTATTGTGCAAACCCGCTTTGGACTGTTTATCATTGTTTTGAAAACTATACAATGTGTGATAGGATGTGTTGATAGTGAAATTATGGTTTAACGTATTATTAAAAAGGCGTTGTCTTGAAAAAATGTTTTGGGAAATCTTTTTCCTTTAAAAATTTTCCCCCTAAATGCTTGAAAATCGCATAATAAATTCCCTTGGAGGTTTTCATGATTATAAGAAGTGTTTTTATAGAACTATGACTTCAGTTTAGTTCAATGTGTAAGTGATTCAGATTATGTCCTAAATGGATTTTGGTTGTGCGTAATATTTCAAAATGGTATTTGGGTGTGAAAGTGATGGTTTGTGGTGTGTAAGTACTCTATTTGTCCTTTATGCAAACACTTGACATTTGACATGATCTTGAATTTAAAAGTATAATTGATGGTGTAAATGGTATGATGTCATGTGTGGTGCTTGTCTTGTGTTGCTTATTTGATGTTCACCTATTATGATTTTGAAACTTTTTTTGCACAAAGCATGAATCATGTGTAGCTAGGAAGATGAACTAGGACTGGTGGGTTATTGTTCCGGAGGTGACTCGACCCGGTTTCACTGGCAGGACTGACAATTGCAACACTAACTAAACATATGAATTACTGGAAGTAGTGGTCTCCTAAGCCACGTCTTCTGAGGGTCGTGGCCTTCTAGGCCACGTTTTCTGAGGGTCGTGGCCTTCTAAGCCATGGTTTCTGAGGGTCGTAGTTTCTAAGCCACAGTTCACCGAGACATGAACGTCTAGGGACCCAAGATAGCTAACACCCGTGAGGCCTCTCCCATATTAGTTCTCATTAGTTACATTACACTCATCGGTGCGACATGATCGTCACATTAAAAAGTAAGTGTATGTGTGTTTTAATTTAATTTGTTTCACTTGAAATAGTTTCCTTTAATCCTATTTTCTTTAATAGTGTTCAAGTATTTAATTCTTTTGAATTTGAGTTGTAATATTTAAATTAGATTCATTTAAAGAAAGTGTCATTAAAAATAGTTTTCACTAAATAGTATTTAAGCATTTATTTCCATCTTAATAATTTTTTTGGAAACAATTTTCCTCATTCAAATGGTTATGCGTGAAATATTCTACTGGTGGCATCATACTAGGCTCTTGGATCACACCATACATACAAATTTGGGTGTATGTAGACCATATTCTCTGTGTCTTCCAGGTTGAGGAATCATGCTCAATGATGGTGGTTTGGTTTGTGGAATTTCTTCTCTTGCAGGTTGGTGTTTGTAGATTGTGGTTGTCACACCTCTCATGTTGATTAGAAATTTGAGTTTGAGTTTTAATCACTTTTTTGTCGTTACATTTTGGATGTTGGATCAAGTTGTAAAAATTTAGATTTTTTTAGTTTAAGGTCCTATTTCGTAGTCTGTTTTATGTTTTAGTTTAAATAACTTGTTAGTTGTTTTCTGTTTACTATTTCGGGTAAACTGTTCCCACATGTTACTCTTGATACTCGAGCACATGTGCCAACCCGTGGGGATCGAGAACACCCTTCAGGCCATGTTGCGGACCAGGTCGGGCACCAGGTCGGATGTCGACCTGGCCTGGTTCATGACACCTCTGGTGTGCTTTCGCTAGACGCACGGTAACCTTAAGAAGAGCACATGGGAGAAGGAGGCTCAGATTCTTGCTCAGTACACCCATTTGTTCCCTTAGTTCTAGTTGTAGCTTATGGGGACGTAAATACCTGAGGTGGGGAGAATTTAAAGTGCTGTAAATGCAGTGCAATATTTTTAAATAAATGGGTTATTTATGAGTCCGAAAAAATTTACGTCGCTTGATTCTAAGGTCCGGTGTTCTCGGAATCAATTTCTGATGTTTTGTTCGAGTACGTTCAGTAAACGTATGAGCGGGTTTTTATAAATTTTTAACTACTTCACAGAATTTAAATCTAAGGTCACCGTTGAACACACAGTGCTGTTTTTTGCTGAATAAGACTTTCTCCTTGATGACAGTTGGTCAAGAATAAAAGTTAGTTTTTGGCTTTTTATAAAGAATATTTATAATAAAATAATGTTCCCTATTCTTTGTTTTATTTTGAGACTCCATTTGGTGTGTGGTGGTTAAAATCTTCCTATGGAGGTTGGAGGTGGGGCCACCGCAACTTAAACTCTCCTGAGAGGTTATGGTGGTGGGGTCCACCCGAACTCAACCACCCATGTGAGGATAAATGAGGTGGGTACCTCACGGGGATTAACCCCATATTAATGGGAGGATAGGAAATCCTCATAAGTCCCCTCATTAATGTGGGGGGCCTCTTGACCTCCCCATTAATCAGTTGTACCAACACATGTGATTTAATTAAGGGAAGCCTCTTGACCTCCCCATTAATTAATTTCCACATCACCGGGAATTAATTATGGGGAGCCTCTTATTTTATTTCTCCAATTTGAAATTTTTGTGGCAATAAAGTACTGGACAATTGATATTATTTTGGGCTTGGAAGTTCTCATTTCGTGGGAGCATTGGGAGGAGAGTGTGGGAGAAAAGAAGTTCTCCCAAAGGAGAATGAGGAATGAAGAACACCGATAACGATCTTCCACAGACTTCTTCTACTAACTTCTTCCCCAGATACATGTCGATATGGAGCCACCTCCACAACCGTCTTGCAAACATAGAAGTTGAAGCATAGGATGGACACGATGATCGACGACTATGTCCTCCTCCTGTGACTTCACCATCGATTCCTGTCAATACAGGCAGTGGTTTCTTACATGTTGATATTCCTTTTTTTATCTCTTTCAATGGTTGGAAAGGAATTGTTGCGGGTGAATTATTAACCATCTTCTTTTCTTGATGATCCTTTTTTTATCACCCCTAAAAGAGGAGGGTATGGGCCAACTAACATGTACAGACTCCATCCATTGATCCCTTGTGATGTTTCTCCAACATGGAATCTTAACAATGACAAGGCGAAAAAGGTAGCAATGACAAGGTTGCGCTACCCACAGCTGCCATGAACCGTGCCACCCCTGCGGTGCCCCCCATGCCTCGTCCGAACCCGCGTCTCGCCCGGTGCCCATGCCACATGCCTGCGTCCTCTCGGCGCACAGCCCGATGCCCATCTCGCCCCCTGGGTGCTACTCGTGCATGCTCGTGCCTACCGCGCAGTACCCGCGTGCCCCACTGCCTACCTGCATGCCATCGTGCCCCGCGCTGCCTTCCCGCATAGGAATGTAGCCTTCCCGCACCCCACCGGCCTCCGGGACGCCGGCCTCTAGAGCCAACCGACATCGTCCCTCGAGGCGTCGCTAGCTGAACCGTCCTGGCCTCCCGGTCCATGTTGGCGAGTCTCACCCCTCGTGACGATGTCCAAACCAGCCCCGACCTTCCCGCTGAGCCACCTACGTGGCAGCCACCGGTCCGAACAAAAATCGCAGTCCGCTAGGCCAGGCCCAGCGGACCGGGTTGAACCTAATGAGCTGACCTGCTCAACAGGCCAGGTCAAACCCAATGGGTTTTCCGAGTTAACCCAGACCCGGTCGGCCTAGACTGGGTGGTGCTGAGTCGATCTGACCGGGTCGGACCGGACATGGTCCCATTATCGAACCTTTTACTTCCTTTGGTCGTAACTTTGGCACCAGATGACCATTTGACGAACCGTTTGTGGTGCTGGTTTTAAGGAAACCATGACTTCTAGGATTTTACTTATTATTATATGTGGTATTTTCTCTTCTGCAAAAAATGTTGAACTATCTATAGTGGAGTTTGATATTATATTCGGTATAAATTGGATTTTATTTTAACATGTTAAGATAGGTTTTATTAAAAATAATATCTGATTAAATGATTTTATACCTTTGATAAATTATAATGAAACTGGGTGATTTATTAGAGATTACAATGTAATTTTCCTAGATTGTATTTTTGAATATAATGAAACTATTTAGAAGAGATAGTTCTTAGTTATGAATGAATTAAAGTATGTTTTCTGGATGACTTAACTAGTTTTTATCATGATCAGGACGTTGATCATACAATAAAATAATGTTTTGATACTAAACCAATTTGAAAAAACCCCATATCAAATCTCTTATATACAACTTTTAGAATTGTAAAATAAATTGTATGTGTTTTTTGATAAATGTTTAATTTTATAAAGAACATCACCATGGTGTTATCTAGATTTATTTATTAAAAATAAAAATAGTTTAATGTGTCATTACATTGATTATTGATCCATGAATAACATCATTTTTTAGAACAATTATTGATTTACTTATATCAATGATTTTTTTCATCTCCTTGGACCTTAATACTTTTCAAAGATAAATCTTAGGTCTGGGTAACATTGTTTTAATGTTAGGGAGGAACAAATTATAAATATTGTGTTGTAGACAAGAGATGAGAATTATAAGTTTCTAGTTATACCCTTTGGGTTTTATAATGAACCTATTGTATTATTAACCTTATGAATATATTTTTCTATAGTTGATGGATTATTTTATGGATATGTTTATTAATTATTTTTTTGTATATTAATAAAGGTAGGTTGAGTATGAACGACACATAATGATTATTTATCAAACCATAACTGAAAATAAATTACATGAAAAATTTAGTAACATTTAGTTTTGGCTGAAAAAAATTTCATTCCTTAGACATATTCTTTCTAAATATCTAATAATTGTTCACCAATTTGAATTATAATATGATTAAGATTCTGAAAGAACAAAAAATATCACATAGATCAATACTTTTCTTATATTAGTGGGATTCTACTATCGGTGTTTTAAAACAATGATAAATTTAATAGACCATTAACTATGTTACCTTGGAAAGAAGTTAATATTTATTGAAAAAAGAATATTATGATTTTTTAAGAACTTAAATTATGATTGGTGAATGCAATAGTTTTGGTACTTCCTTATATAAATGTTTAATTTTTCATCTATATTGAGGCTTCATTGAATGGAATTTTTTGGTCTTGATGAAGAATGATTATGTATTTTCTTCTGATTTATAATAACTAAAATATCATGAGTTAAATTATCCTACACATGATCTAGAATAGATGATATTGATTTTTTTATTAAAATTTGGATTCAATGTATAATTTAGTAATTATTGAGAAATATACTAATCTAAAATGTTCAAAGTATATCTTTACACGATAATAATTCAATAGAAGTGGACAATATGTAAGAATATAATCATGGATTATGATGGATGATTCATTATCATCATAGAGAAGAAAACTAAGTATTGGATTCCATGAGTTAAGAAAAATAATTCAATATTTACCATGTTACATTTGAAACATGACACTTTGATAATGACTTGATGATTTTTTTATAGATGATTTTGATGTTAGAACATCCTCTATTTTTAGGAGTTACTAAAACCCTCATTGTATGGAATTATTAATAAATATAATAATAAAGATAATTTTTTATATAAAAAGTAATAGTTGGTTATGATGGTAATTTTTCCAATTATAGTGTTGACAAAGGAGGTTGATAATATATAGAAGGATATATTGTGTTCCATGTGACTCTCTAATAAATATTGAATTTTTGAGTGACGCTGTTAGCTACTCGTCTTCCATTTTTTCTATAACCACTAAGATATAAATATACCATGGGGGTATTATTATTTTTATGGAATTAAACGAGATATAATTTTATTTACTATGACATGATTGACTTTTCAAAAGATAAATGTAGAATGAAAATTTTCAATGTGAATTCATTAACCTTTTATAGTGATAAAGTGGAAATGGGAAAATATATCAATTTTTCATTATTGGTTTCTAAGAAAATCATGAGGTAATATTAAAATTTGGGTTATTATTGAAAAATTAACTAAATATTAAAATTTTATTCCCATTAGTGATATTATGTAATTAAATAAGAATTTATTGATAAATCTCAAGGAGATAGTCAGGTTAAATTGTGGTACTCCCTCCATTGTATCGAACCACAACACTAAGACCATAAAAATTTATTTAAAAGTACATTATAAATAATATGGTATTGAATTAAATTTTATTACAACTTTTCACCTTTAATTTGATGGAAAGTATGGGCTAGATATTCCAACCATGGAAGATTAGCTTCATTCTTTTTTAATATATATAAAGGGAAGATGTGATCAACATTTTCATTAGTTTGAGTTTTCTTATAAAAATAGTTTTTATTTCAATATTAATATGACAGGTTTTTAATTATTATATGGAATGTTTTGTTGAATTCATGATTTTTTGGATGTGGTAGGAGAATGAATGATTAGGGGACTAAATTTGGTAGTGGGAATAGACGAAAAAGTTAACTAGGTCCAGAAAAATATATAATGATGGATTATAGTAGGAAGAAACGTTATGTGGATAATTGGAAGAATGATTATTATTTCAATGTTGGAGATCATGTTTTTATCAATGGATCTCCATTGAAAACTATTCTATGTTTTTGAAAAAATTTAAAATTAATTCCATTGTTCATTAGAATATATGAAATCTTCGAGGTAGGTGGTTCAATTTCCTATTGAGTTTCTATTCCTTCAATTTTATCCCAAGTACACAATGTGATTCATTTTTCAATTTTAAGTAAATATCAACTGGATTTATCTATTTTTTAAGTCCTAATGTAGACTAATTCGAAGAAAATATTTATTGTAATGTTAAATAACTTGATTCTATACCATTGATAGAAATTATTATTGAATAGGATAATTCATAGAGACCATGTTTTATGGGAAAACCATGTGGTTGAAGGAAAAAATTGGAATATAAAAATTAATTATTGAAAGATATCCACTCTTGATTATTGTGTGAATAAAACTGTGAGGTTATAATTTCAAAAAAAGTGGAATAATATAACAACCTAGAAAATGATAGAATAAATCATATTCTTGTTTATTAGTATATATGAATTATATTTTTTTTAATCTTTATATAAATATAAAGTAATTTTTTAATAAAAAGGGAAAAAGTTTTATTTTAAATAATTTATTATAAGTTTTTATCTATATAATTAATTTATAAATTTTATATTTTTAATTAAATAAATATTATTTCAATTTTTAACTTAAATTATATAAATTAACTAACGGTAAATTTTTTTGGAAAATATTGATTTTATAGTGAGTAGTAAGAAATGAAATTTTTTATATAAATATCATTTATTTTTAATAAATATTATTAGCTTAAATGCATATTTTTTATTTTAACTTTATTTAATGTAAAATAAGTCTTCAAAAGTGATATATTATCCAATTAATTACATTTTATTCATCATTATACTCTTGTTTATATGCATTCTTTTCATATAAAACACATATTTAGATAATGTTTTTAAAGTGAATAATGTAATTACAACTTAATTATATAAATATAATCCAAAGGGGAATGATTTAAATTTAATAAAAATATTATATATCCAAAAGAATTTATTTAAATTATGATAATAATTAATATTATCCAAATATTTAATATAAAATAATATTATTCATGAAAAATAGATTTCCTTAAAATTAACTTTTTCGCAGCCTCTATGAGATTAACTTAAAATTAAATTTTTCACTAATATGAATATAATATGTTAAAAAGTATTAATTATTTTTAATAATAATTATTTATAATATAAAATATATTTTTCTTAATTTTTTCATAATTAATAGTTATAATACTGAAAATATTTTACAATGTTTAAGGTGTAAATTATTTTAAAGAGGTCAAATTTAAAATATAAAGGTTAAAATGACATAAAACATATATAAATTATACTTTACAGAAATATTTAGACCATATACCAAATATTCCCCAATAATATTCTTTTTTTGGGTGTTTTTCAGGATTATAACATGGGAATAACTTTTTCTTTTAAAAAAATACCATGTTTGTCATCTCCTACACTTATAAAAGACCACCTACTATCCTTGTAAAGACCTGGATATACGATGGAATTTTTTTTAATACATGGGATTTTTACGAGTCTGACAAAATTTTTGTCGCTTGATTCTGAGACCCGGTGTGCTCGGAATCAATTTCTAATGTTTTGTTCATATAAGTTTAGTAAACGTACGAGTGGGTTTTTATAACTTCTAAACCTGTGCTCAGAATTGAAATTGGGTGGAACTGTAGAACTCACAGTGTCGGTTTTCTCTTAAGAAGACATTCACCTCGATGGTAGTTGGTCAAGAATAAAAGTAAGATTTTGGCTTTTAATAAACAAATTATATCATAAAATAAAGTGCCCTACTTTTTATTTTATTTTGTGTCGTTATTTGGTGTGTAGTGGTTAAAACCTCCCCATGGAGGTTGGAGGTGGGGCAACCACACCTTAACCTCTCCTGAGAGGTTTTGGTTGTGGGCCCCACCCGAACTCAACCTCCCCTGTGCGGATAAATGAGTTGGGGACCTCACAGGTGTTAACCCCTATAAATGGGAGGAGAGAAAAACCACCCAACTCCTATCATTAATGTAGGGGGAGCCTCTTGACCTCCCAATTAATCAATTGCTCCAACGCGTGTGATTTAATTAATGGAAGCATCTTGACCTGCCCATTAATTAATTACGGCATCATCGTGAATTAATTACGAGGAGACTCTTAATTTACTTCTCCAATTTGAAATTTTTGTGCCAAAAAATAATAGAAAACATATATTATTTATTTCATTGAAATAATCATTTGGTGGGAACATTGATAGGAGAGATTGGGAGAAAATAAGTTCTCACAACGAAGAATGAATAATGGAGAATGTCGGCAATGTTCTTCCACGGACTTCTTACTCGGACTTCTTCCTCGGATACCTACCAACGTGGAGCCACTTCCACAAAAGCCTTGTAAACTCAAAAGTGGAAGCATGCGGCGGACGTGACGAATGATGACTACATCTTCTTCCCGCTACTTCACCATAGATGCTAGAAAATCCAGGTAGGGTTTTATTACGTGTTGATATTACTTTTTATATCTCTTTCAATGATAGGAACTGAATTTTTGCGGGTGATTTTTTAACCATCTTCTTCTCTTGATGAGCCTTTGGTTATCACCCCTAAATGCGGAGGGTGCGGGCAAACTAACATGGACCGAATCCCTCCATTGATCTCTTGTGATGTTTCACTAGAACGAAATCGTAAAAACGATGAGGAAATATTGGTGGAAATGAGAAGGTCGTGCTCCCTACGGCCTCCGTGAATCGCGTCGCCCCCGCGGTGCCCCGCATGCCCCAACTGAACCCACAGCCTGCCCGGCGCCTAGGCCACCTGCTCGCGGCCTCCCGGTGCGCTTCCCAGTGCCACACCAGCCTCCTGGTTCCCTACTCGGTGCCCAACCTACCTCCCGGTGAGCTTCCCACGCGTCCCTCGGCCTGCCTGCACATAGTTGCACCCCATGCCGCCTGCCCGCACCAGCCCGCATTCTGCCCGCACCCTGCCGCCTGCCCACTGGCCTCCTGGCCAATGGCCTCTCGAGCTGACCTGCGGCGTCCCTCACGGCATCAATAGCCGAACCAGGCCAGCCTTCTAGGCCGAGTTACCGAGTCGTTCCCCTCCCGGCGCTGGCCGAACCAGTTCCGTCCTTTGGTCTGAGACACCTACGTGGCGGCCTCCAGGCCGAACCACCCTCGCAGTCTGCTGGGTCGGGCACAGCGAACTAGGTTGAACCAAATGGGGGGACCCACCCAACAGGACGGGTTAGACCCAACGGGTCTATCCGTGTTGACCCAGACCAGGTTGGCCCAAACTAGGTTGTGCCGAGTTGGTCCGACCAGGTCGGACCGGACCCGATCCCATTACCAACCCATTTACTTCCTTTGTTCATAACTTTGGCACCGGACATCCGTTTTACAAACCGTTAGTGGCGATGGTTTTATTAGAGCATGACATAACCTGGAGTATAACCCACTATAGTTCAAGATAATATTGATATATGGTCAGGTTGGATCATACACGAATCCAACAGGGCCCCTGGGACAAAAAAAGCTAATAAATCACAGACTGGGCATTTTATTGATGTGTCGTCTATTGCGTTTAAACCCCTATGAAGAGATGGACCTATTAGATACTTCTTTGTGGGACGTGGTGGTAGTTGAAATGTCAACACTTTTCTTGAGGAGCGGACTATACCAGAATCAAGCATGCTTTGTGGAAACCTTGTGGCTGGTTTTGCATTGAGGATTGTTCCTGGATCCTGTGTTGGTCTAACAGTTCTAGATTCTCTTCCTAGATCATGTGTTGGTCTGACAAAATAGCTGGTCCTCGATCATGTGTTGGTCTGACAGAATAGTTGGTCGAAGATAATGTGTTGGTCTGACAACTGTGATGATTCAATGGATATATCTAATCATCCCTATCTCACTACATAAGTTGTATACCTGTGTGAGCTAAGTCAGCAACTCTTGTGTTTCCTCATGAACGAGATGGATTACATGATAACTTAGGTATATGTATGGGCATATTCCTATGTGGGGTTATCGGTCTTTTTCATACCTTATGGTTTATCCTTGTTGGATTTTGTGAGACCTTGAGGGTCTCTGGATCCCTACTGAGTATCATTATATTCATCCCTGCATGGGATATACCCACACCCTGTTGTATTGGAGGCAAACGATGGACAACGCTGACTGGGGATCAGAGTAGCTGGATTGGATGGTACCCAGAGGTGGAACATACGACGAGTCGGTACACGGAGGAGACTGACGGGCGTGGTGTGTTGAGCAGGCCATATGTACATCCACTTCAGGTAGGAACACCAGAGGACGACCCATTAGCTTCTTTAATTTTCATTATTTGTACTTGTTTTTCAATTGTACTTGCACTTTCCTATTGGGATTTTATTTCCGGCCCCTTTTACATCCAAGAATTCTTTTTTATACATCTTTACATAGTGTTTTACATCCATCTCATACTCTGTTGTGTGTGTTTTCAGTTTATAAAGGAAATTCATTCCCAGTTTTGGGATTTTACACCTTTAGTGGTAGTCTCTATCATCTGGCCTATGGAAGGCGATCTTGGGGTAGTCACGGCACGGGCCCTGAGTGACGGGTCATGACAAATTGGTATTAGAAGAGTCGGTTCTATGGCAGAACAAAGGACTTTGATCATTCCTTTCTGTGAAATTATAGTGTTAAGGGTACTGAGTGTGGTTCTTAGATTAGGGATTCCAGTGCTGGTGCGGCAGCCGACATATCCACACACCAGGACCCTGACTACTGATTTCTGACTCAGTGCACCAAAACACTGATTGAATGTGTATTTTCATGATTTTTCTTTGTGATCCCTTTGAGTCTGCTCACCAGGTATAACTTATTGACCATGGTTCACCTGTCTCATTTCAAGATTCATCCACCCAGATAGCCAACAAGGGTTCCAAAAGATGTACGAGATGTCATCCCACCGAGCGATGAGACCTCGTTGCAGGGACCCATCATAGAAGAGTCACCAGCGGTACCACTACCTATTGGGCCATCGAAACCTCCAGCCCCAGCAGCAGAGAGTGAACACCGCTTGAGCACATTTCATTAGTTTTAGTTCAAGAGGACATCCAGGTTTAGGGGAGATACAGACACGCAGGAACTTGAGGACTGGCTGGAGGCTGTGGTGAGAGTTTTCATACTAGTAGGGACACCGGCCGACCTTATGGTGATCCTTGCAATGAGTCTCCTTCAGGAAGCATTAAGAAGATGGTGGAGCATGATGCTCTACATGCATGATGAGGAGACACAACTCTGGATAGACATTGGGAGCCTGTTTTGGGCGTAAATAGTCCCAGCCACCCTACGTGTGGTGCAGATATAGGAGTTACTACATCTACAACAGTGTAGCATGACAGTGGAATAGTACTTAGTGAGGTTCACTGACCTCTCATGCTACTCTATAGATATGATACCAGGCCCATTCTTCAGGACCCGGACCTTCGAGCAGGGGATTAGGAGAGATATCAGAGTTTTGATGATCTCCCTCAGCATCCTGACATAGGCGGGGGTGTTAGAGAGAGTCCACCTAGTGGAGAGTTTCATTGCTGATCAGTCACCAATAGTGAGACCCATCACTAGTCGACATGCAACAGAGTCTCCTATAACTGGCAGTAGACAGATGTCGCAGAGGTCTAAGGGGACCATACCATCCGGGGGATGACCTCAGTGTACAAGTTCAGTTTTGTGAGGCACATGAGATAGAGCCAGTCATGAAAGGAGTGGGAAATGATACTCTTGCAGCAGGCACGGTCATGTTTCTCATGACTGTCCGACCCGCTGTACTGACGATCAGCAGATGGTCGAAGGACCACCCAGGCAGAGACAGATATTCTATCGAGGAAGACCACAAAGAGCAGGCGGATGTGGAAAAGGAGCTGGTCATCCAGCTGGTGGTGGATGACGATTCTAGGTGTTACTACCATCACCACAAGGAGGTCCACCCTGACTGTAGGGAGCAGGTGGACATGGGAGAGCTCATCTCCAGGCACCTGAGGCTTACGATCACAACACTTCGAAGAGAATTTGAGGTATGATATGTGTCTACTCCATCATGTCTACAGTTCTTATAGACACATGTTTCAGTCACTGTTTCATTGCCACTGACCTCGTTCAGAGCTCGGATATTCAAAAGGAGCCATTAGCGTGATCCTTACAGCTAGAGACTCCTATGCGAGCAGACTCGATGATTATGCACTGGTGATGGAAGTATAAGCTTACTCTAAGAGGCGAGAGCATCAGTTGGGATCTCGTCATAGCAACATCGAGGGCTTACGATATCATCATGGGTATGAGATGGTCATCTACAGTCCATGCTCAGATCAACTGTATTAGGTCCAAAGTGTGGTCTGTGTGCACTGATGGGACCATGTTTACCTTCACCGTTGAAAAGGGAGCCTTTGTAGCATAAGATAAACTTACTCGGAGGAGGGTGCAGCCAATCACTCATCAGTTGGCCTGACTTACCCTCAGAGCAGTTGATTTGGAGATTCGGAGCTATCCTGTTGTGGTGGACTAGTACACAGATGTTTTCCATGACGATGTTCCTGGACTACAACCTCATAGAGAGGTGGACTTATACATTGACATGTACCCCAATATGAACCCGATATCTGCACCAGTATATCGTACGGATCCTTTTGAGCCTCACGAGCTGAGGGTATAGCAAGAAAACTTGTAAGGGGAAGGGATTCATCCATCCCAGTGTTTCTCCTACGGCAGCCCTGATTTTGTTCACCAAGAAGGCGGACGAGAGCTTGAGGCTCCGTGTTGACTACCGTCGCCAGAATCAGGTGACCGTGATGAGAAAGTACCCACTCTTGAGGATTGAAGACCTCTATGATCAGCTGAAGGGAGTGCAGTGGTTCTCGAAGATAGACCTTAGATCAGGTTATCACCAGCTTAGAGTTCAAGACGAGGATGTGCTGAAGTCGGCCTTCCGATGTCGGTATGGCCAGTACGAGTACTTTGTTATTCCCTTCGTCATAACCATCTCTCAAAAAGTGTTCATGGGACTCATGTACAGTATCTTCCAACCTTACCTTGGAAGATTTACCATAGTTCTCATTGACAAAATTCAGATCTACTCAACTACTGAGGAGGAACATGCCAACCATTTGCGGGTAGTACTAGACACACTCTGAGAACACCAGCTTTATAGTAAGCTCTCGATATGCTAGTTTTGGATCTAGGAGGTTAACTTTTTGAGACATGTCATCTCAACGGCTGGAGTTTCAGTGGATCCAGTGAATATAGAGGCGGTACTTTCTTGGGAGTCACCCAGGAGTGTGTTGGAGGTACAAAGCTTCCTAGGATTGGCTGAATACTACTATTGGTTCGTGCCCGACTTCTCCAGAGTTTCAGATCAACTATTTTCCTTGTCGTAGAAGGGGAAACCCTTTGTGTGGTCAGAGAGATTCCAGCAGATATTTCAGGAGCTGAGAGAGATGCTGACTAGTGCCCCCATCTTGAGGCTTCCAGAGGAAGGTGTAGGGTACGTAGTTTACTACGGCGCATCAGGGACTAGACATGGGTGTGTCCTGATGCAGGAGAGAGAAGTGATCATGTATGGTTATCGACAGCTAAGACAACATGAGAAGAACTACGCTAACCATGACAAGAAGATAGCAACAGTGGTCTTCGCCTTGAATATGTGGTGAAAATATCTCATGACTGAAAGTTTTACCATATACTCTGATCACAAGATTCTCAAGTATATCTTCTCTTAGAAGGACTTGAACCTGAGACAATAATGTTGGCATGAGTTCCTCCATGACTATGACTTTCAGATAATCTATACTCTAGGGAAGGAGAACGTTGTTTTGGATGCACTCAGTAGGTGATATGGTATACAGCTACTAGGAGAGGCGACAAAGTAGCTGGCTGACTTAGAAATTTCTTATGTGGATAGAGATGGAGCATCTTTCCTTCAGTCTCTTACAGTCACTCCTCCACTTCTTCAATGAGTCATGGAGGAACCACATGGGTATACTGACTGCGAGACATGACGTGCTCAGATATCCATAGGTCCAGAACTTGATGGATTTTCTGAAGGTGGGGAGAACATCATCCCCTTCAGAGGATGTACTATGGTACCCATGTCACTTCAAGAGGAATTATAGAGGGACTTACACACAACCCCATTAGCGGTACATCCAAGAGTGGTGAAGATGTACCAAGACCTTAGATGAAAACACTGGTGGTCAGGTATGATGAATTTAGTAGAAATGTTTGTCTCTCGATGCCTCACTTGTTAGCAAGTGAAGGCAGAGCACCATGTACCAGCATGCTTGGTTTAGCCTTTAGAAGTCCCAGAGTGGAAGTGGGATGGGATATCAATGGAATTCGTGATGGGTATTCCATGTACATCCAGGGGTCATGACTCCATTTGGGTGATCATCGACCGACTCACCAAGTCGTACCACTTCCTACCGATCAGAGTGAAATGCTCAGTAATGAGCTTGGGACTCCCCTACATACATGAGATTGTGCTGCTATATAGAGTAACTTCTTCTATTGTCTCTGATTGTGATGCACGCTTTACATCCCAGTTATGGAAGGGGTTGCAGGAGGCTTTCGGGATGCAACTACATCTGATCCCCTCATTCCATCCTCAGACAGATGGCCAAACTGAGAGAACCATTCGTACCCTCGAGGACATGCTACTTGCTAGTGTACTCGACTTTAGTCGCAGCTGGGAGGATCACTTATCATTGTTGGAGTTTTCCTACAACAACAGCTATCACTCCACCATAGGGATGGCACCCTTTGAGGAGTTATGTCACGACCCCCTCCCACTAAAGATTCCCCTCCTGAGCTGGCAATGGTGAAAGGGAGATAATGACCCCCAATTCCCGCCCCCAGTAGGGCCCGGGGTGGCGACTAGCACCAAGGGTATATGTTTTCTCAAATATGGGAGGCATTACCCTTTTTATTTTTAAAGATCGGGAAATAGGAAAAGTCAACCAGCAAAAAGGCAAAGAACCAGTGTATATAAATAAACCCAAACCAAGCCCGCATGCATGTTTAAGCAGTTTATAACAAGGTACAAGTACAAGAAAGCTCAAAGTACAATACCAAAAGAAAACAAAGGTACAAAAACAACAACAACTCCAATTGTCTGACTAGTAGGGTCCCGCACGGCCTTGGTAGTCCTCCGGGAAACCAGGAAGTAAACGTAGGGTGAGCATACAAGTATACTCGATAGGGAAACCTAAAGCTCTCATGCACAAGTGGGGAGACATCCTAATGTCCCGTGAGAACAACAGAAGAAACCTAGAAAGGAATGCTATCCACCCAACCTCACCAGCCACACTCACCAAAACACAAGAACAACAGGTAGTAGTATATAAGAAACAAGATTATTGGGTACCCCGCACCATTTCCCTTTAGTTAGCTGCTCTTCATAACGACGAACGTCCTGACGCTGCCACACTCTCCCCGCCAGCACACACCTGGGCCTCACAACCACGTATCCCACCAGCACACACCTGGGCCTCACAACCACGTATCCCACCCGCACACACCTCGGCCTCATAACCAAGTATCCCGCCCGCACACACCTGGGCCTCAGAACCATGTATCCCGCCCGCACACACCTGGGCCTCACAACCACGTATCCCGCCCGCACAGACCTGGGCCTCACAACCACGTATCCCGCCCGCACACACCTGGGCCTCACAACCACATATTCCGCCCGCACACACCTGGGCCTCACAACCACGTATCCCACCTGCACCCACCTGGGCCTCACAACCATGTATCCCGCCCGCACACACCTGGGGCCTCACAACCATGTATCCCTCTCGCACACACCTGGGCCTCACAACCACGTATCGCGCCCGCACACACCTGGGCCTCACAACCACGTATCCCGCCCGAACACACCTGGGCCTCACAACCACGTATCCTGCCCACACACACCTAGGCCTCATCCCGAAGATTCTTGGGAAATAGAAGAACCTGACCGAAGAGTCTTGGGCTAATGCCACCCCAATCGAAACATACCCAAAGAGTCTTAGGTGTAAGGTCACCTCATGCCACCACAGCCTATGGGAGAAGGAGCAGGAAGGAGCTAGTAACTAAGGGAAAAACACCCTCTCCCATAAAATGGGAGTGTTCGGCACTAAGTGCTCAACATGGGTGGGGTGCGATAAAACACTAAAGATACAGATATATATATATATATACCAACCACAAATCACAGCCTATGGCTTCTAAACAGAAAAACTGAGAACATGCCTCGGAACTGATACCACGAAGCATGCATACAACAAACAAACCCAACCCCATAAGGTTTTCACATTTCAGTAGAAATAGTTATTTAATTCCTTAACTACTAGGAAACTATCCACAACTTACCATACCAATCATTCGTAAAAAAAATCCATGCCATCCACAAAACAATTTAGGAAAAACATATACAGCACAACAAAGTCCCTCTTATCAACCAACCAACCCCATTGATTATTATTTCCATTCTATTACCACACCCCACCAGTCATTAACTCTTCCACTTTTAGTTATTAATCACAAACCATAACCCGTTCACATTTAAACCCAGCCCTGCAGCCCCACTACCAACCACCATAACCACAACCGCACAGAAACCCGTACATCAACACCTATTTAATAAAATTTATTGCAGCCCTGCTGCCCATCACCAACATAACTCTCACACCAAACCACAACCAAACCAACCACAGCCCTGCTGCTCACCCTATCCACAACAACCCACAAAACACCCCCAACACACGCCTCGTAACCAAGCCAAAACCCACATGTTTATTATTCCATTTTGTTTAATCGGGGTGATCATACAAGGGTTCCAGATTTTAAAGATCCAACTTTACGTGATGAACCAATTTCCACATTCCATAAGGTTTCCACCCGTAATAAAATCTAGAAGGAGAGGGAAAAATTTAATTGCGTAAGCAAAGGCCCCCAACGACCGTAATTTTCTGTAGGAAGAAGCTCATTCAATTCACAACATAATATTACAGGATATAAAGTAACAGTAATCACAACTTCCAAACCCCGTTCTTTAACCGGTTATTATCTTTATTAAAACAGATTCAAAAGTGTTTCACGTAAACAAGAAGACAACCACCCCGCATGATGCACAAATTAGAGAGACGAAGGTAAGATGCCTACCTCAACAGGTTCTGATCAAAATGCTAACCCGGATCAACCTTAGAAGACGTCCGTCGGAGTCCGTTACTTCTATCATCTCCTGGAAAAACCTCCTCGAGTGGAAGTCAGAAAGGAAGGGCCAAAGGAAAGACAATGGATCCAATCTTGGAAGCTCCGCATCATCGTTACAGTCTCGTGGCCACTGATAGATCATAAATCGGAGCTCGGATTAAGAAGTTATGGAAGAAAGAGCCTTTGAGTCTCTTGGGAGAGCTCTGCTCAGAGGAGAGGTGAGGAGAGGTGTGAGTTGAAAGGAGGAGGGGACGCCTCCTTTTGTAGGTATGAAAATCAAAATTACATGGTCTGTACTATATCGTACACGGCGTGTACTCGGTTCTTTCACACAGTCTCCACGCGGCTTCCAACATGGATCCGCAGTCGTTGACTGGTCAACACACGGTTTGAGGGTAACACATATGCGGGGAAGGACTACACGACATGTAGTTTAGACACACAACGTGTACTCATTTATTGCACATGGAAAGGACACGGCTCCAACACGGTACATGGCCATTGAGTGGTAACGCGTACGCGTGGAAGGACTACACGGCGTGTAGAACTAGACACATGGAGTGCACCCATTATTACACACAACAAGGACACGGTCTGCAACACGGGGTATACCCTAGAAGGGGGTACACGGCGTTTACTCAATCTACAGGGCGTGTTGTTTCAAAATTCTGGAAAGTGTGAGAAAATTCCATTTTACCCTCTATAACACTTCTTGACCATCTTTTTGACAAAGGAATGGGCCAGACAGGTTCGGGCCATTACATCAGATACCTCTTAAAACATTCTGGTCCTTGAGAATTCAAAAACCAACCCAGAGGAACCCGACAAGATACCTCTTAGGGTTCACGTTATAACAGGACCCCAAACAATAACCCTAATCATATGTGTTAGGAATTCCTTCTCATATGTTGAGATATTATCCACTTTAGGTGGCACTGACTCGCCTGCATGGGTTTAATCACATCCTCATTAATGCGTCTCGATTAAGAATTGGGTCTTCCCACTTTCATACATTAGGATTTTTCAACTCGCACTAACCCCAACACCACACAACCAACACACTACACGAAAATGTGGGTTTGGGAAATTCCTTTACCTATGTCAAGATATTATCCGCTTTAGGTGGAACTGACTCGCACGCATGGGTTCAATCGCATCAGCATTAATGCATCTCGATTAAGGGTTAGGTTTTTCCCTTTCCCACACATCCGGACATGTTACACATTACCGGGGAAGAAAGTACAAAAGGTCTCACAACTGACAAGCCAAGCATTCCATATAACAATGGTACAAAGTAAAACATCAACACAAGATCAGTAGAACAAGGGAAAAACACAAGTCAAAACAACTCCGGGTACTGAGCGTGCATCTGGGTCTCCCACTCCCAAGTCCTCTCCTCGAGTCCGCCATGCCGCCACAACATAGGAACCAAGGGAATGGTTCGTCCACGGAGCACCTTCTCTTTACGATATTTGATTCTGACTTGTCATTCCTCGAAGGTCGGGTTTCCTCCCATATATAACTCTCCCCAGTCAATAATGTGGGAGTCGTCGTGTAAGTACCGACGAAGCTGGGAGACGTGGAAGACATCATGAACCTTCTCCAACTGATGTGGCAGGGCCAGCTGATATGCCACCTTGCCGACTATCCCCAACACCTTAAAAGTTCCGATGAACATAGGTGAGAGCTTTCTCTCCTTCCCAAACCTCCACTGCCCCCGTCGAGGGGAAACCTTCAAGAACACATGATCCCCCACCTCGAACACCAAGGGCCTCCTCCGACAATCAGCATAAGACTTTTTTCGGTCCTGAGCCACTTTCATCCTCTAACGTACAAGCTGGACTTTCTCAGTGGTTCTCTACACTACCTCTGTCCCAAGTGCACCTATCTCGCCAACCTCTTCCCAGCAAATGGGTGAATGACCTGGCCTTCCATACAAAGCCTCAAACGGTTCCATGCCAATAGTTGAGTGGAAGATGTTGTTGTAGGAAAACTATAATAAAGGAAAGTTTCGTACCCATGATCCTCCGAAATCCAAAACGCATGCTCGCAGCATGTCCTCCAACGTCTGGAGAGTCCGCTTCGTCTGCCCATCGGTCTGGGGGTGGAAAGCAGTGCTAAGGCATAGATGGGTGCCAAAAGCATGTAGTAGCCCCCTCCAGACTTGTGAGGTAAACCGAGTATCCCGATATGAGATGATACTCTTTGGGACTCCATGCAAACAAACCACCTCATTTATGTACCTCTGTGCTAAAGTACTCACCGGGACCGACTCCTTGATTGCTAAGAAGTGAGCTGATTTCGTCAGTCGGTCCACCACTACCCAGATAGCATCATAACCACCCTGTGCTCTGGGTAGTCTTGTGATGAAGTCCATTGAGATATCATCCCACTTCCACTCGGGGACATCTAAAGGATGCAACAAACCACTGGGAACACGGTGTTCAGCCTTCACTTGCTGACACACTAGGCATTTAGCCACAAACTCTGCCACTTCCCGTTTCACCCCAGGCCACCAAGACTGATCCCTTAGGCCTCGGTACATTTTTGAAACTCCTAGATGTACCACCAAGGCTGAGCTATGGAACTCACGGAGAACTCCCTCACTCATTGTCTCTGGGAAAAACAACCTTCCATGGAAAAGAATCTGATGTCGGCTGTCCTCTGACCATCCTTCCGAAGCGTTCCCCTGATCGACACGATCCCACATCACTTCCACCTCGGTGTCCCCCCACTGGGACTCTTCCACTTGTTGCATCAAGGAGGACTGCACCATCATCTGAAACAAACAGCCTCTAACACCTTCTACCCTGGCATCCAAGTGCAAGGCAGCCAACTCTCCCATCACCTTCCAAGCATCAGCAGATTCTCGAACCACTTCCTAATGCGACTTACTGCTCAGGGCATCAGCCACAACGTTGCCCTTACCTTCAATGTAAGAGATCTCAAAGTCATAGTCTTGGAGAAACTCGACCCATCTCCACTGCCGTAAGTTCAGGTCACGCTGGGAGAAGATTTAATGTAGGCTCTTGTGATATGAGAAGACCAAAAAGTGCTCTCCAAAGAGGTAATGTCACCAAAACTTCAGTGCTAACACTACTACTGCAAGCTCTAGGTCATGGGTGTCATAGTTACGCTCGTGAGGGCGTAATTTCCTAGACCCATAACAGATCACTCCCTTCTTATGCATCAGCACGCACCACAGACCAAGGCCAGAAGCATCAAAAAACACCTCATACAACAACACTTCCTCTAGAAACCTGAGTACGGGAGAGTTGACCAACTTCTCCTTCAGGTAGTCAAAAGCTTTATAGAAATCCTCGCTCCGTATGAAGACCTGGTTCTTCCTCGTCAAAGGTGTCAAAGGAGCAGCGACTCGAGAGATGTTTGAAACCAAACTTCGATAGTAACCTGCTAACCCCAGAAAACTATGAACATCTATCACACTCTAGGGTTCTGCCAAAGAAACAATTGCCTCCACCTTCGATGGGTCCACTGACACTCCATGCTGAGACACAACGTGCCCAAGGAAGTGTACTTCTTGTGTCAATAACTTACACTTCGACAATTTCCCGTAAAGCTGGTGGTGTCGAAGGACTTCCAAGACTGCCCTGAGATGCTCAACGTGCTTCTCCTCTGACCTTGGGTAGATCAGAATGTCATCGATAAACACAACGACGAACCGGTCCAGAAACTCTCGGAAGACAAAGTTCATAAGTCCAATGAACATAGATGGTGCATTCGTAACTCCAAACGGCATAACCACAAACTCAATGCGCCAATACCTGCACCTGAAAGATGTCTTCGAGATGTCACTGTCCTTCACCCTCAGCTGATGATATCCAGATCGTAGATCAATCTTAGAAAACCAACTTGCTCCCCTTAGTTGGTCGAAGAGATCATCTATCCTTGGAAGGGGGTAACAGTTCTTGACCGTTACCTGGTTCAACCTTCGGTAGTATATGCACAACCTGAGACCACCATCTGCCTTATTCACGAACAAAACTAGAGCACCCCCTGGCGACACGCTGGGTCAAACAAAACCCTTCTCCATCAGATCATTAATCCGAATCCGCAACTCCCGCAACTCTGAAGGTGACATCCGATAAGGGTCCATCGATATCGGACAGGCACCAGGCTGTAAGTATATCCCGAACTCAACGTCACGTAGGGGGGGTAGAGTCACAACCTCCTCAGAAAAAACATCAAGGAACACCCCAACAACTTCAGGGACATACATCATCTCTATATCTGCTGGAACCATTGATAACCCACCTAACAAGGAATGGATAGGCTCCACACGCCAGCTTCCCGCCTCATAGCTCCTCTTGCCAACAAAAGATACGCGTTTTCCATGCACGTCGGAGAACACGACTCTTCTCCGAAAGCATTCTATAACGACACTAACAGAAAACAACCAGTTGATGCCTAGGATGACATCGTATGGCTGCCTCTGTAACAAAAGAAAGTCCACACTAGATCAATGTGGTCCCAACGTCATCCCACATCCCCGGCAAACACAAGACACACTGGTCTGGCCCCCAACTGGTGTACTCAGTACCAGTGGTACAGAATGTCTCTCTATGTCTATTCCCAAAGCATGGGATAGACCAGGTTTAACGAAGGAATGCGAAGCTCCCGAATCGAACAAAGCAGAAACAAGAGTTCTGAACAAACAAATCGTACCTCGCACCACCTCTGGTCCTACTAGAGCTGTCAACTATGCTGCGTGCAACTATCCACGCCCAGCTCCTCTGCCTCTCTGATGTCGTCCACTTCCCCGACCATTCCCTAGTCGAGGTCCCTAAGGAGCACCCTGAGGTCGACCTCCTCCCGCAAAGTCTGCCCTCAGAGGAGCATGGTCCTGCTACTTCTGGAAGGGCCTCGCCAGCAACTGGTGCTGCTGAGGTGGGTGCTGAACCTGCCCACCTCCACCGTACTGAGCTCGGGTCGGGCATCGACTCTGAACATGCCCGAAACCTCCACAAGAAAAACAACTCAGTCCTGGGCTCATGAAAAAGGTACGAGGACCCGAAGATCTGAACTGTTGGGGCCTGCTCCCCACTGGCCTGAACCTGGAAGGTCCCGTCGCAGGAGACCTGCTGCTGACTGCCTTCCCCTTCGATGAACCTGTCTGGATCCCCTCTCGGGGTGCACCTCCCAGCGATTTCATCTTCCCTACAACCTCTACCTTCTTCTGTACTGCCATGTAGGTCGAAAGGGTAAAGGGGGTGAAAACATACTGGAGTGAAGGATAGAGAACCTCCTCCAAACGTCTCGCCTGAGACTCCTCATCCGGAAAGAGATCTGGAGAAAAGCGCAGGTTATCTTTAAAATTGATCCCCAGATCTCGTACTGTCATACTCCCCTACTGAAGGGAGAGTTACTCCTGCCGCTTCTCCGCCTTGATCATGGAAGATAGGAATTCCTCTTGGAATTCCTTCTCAAAGTTAGCCCAAGGAACCTATGCCTCTATCCTCTCTCCGAGGTAGAGTGTCCACCACTATCGCGCCAAACCTCTCATCTGACTGACTGCTAAGGGAACCCAGTACTACCTCAGAGCACAGATCAATGTAAAAGTGATCCCTAGCTCCTCAAGCCACCCCTCCATCTCCATATCTGAAGTACTACCCTCGTACTTCTTGAGGGTCTGCCACTGAAAATAATGGAGAGTCTTCTACCACTGGCTATATTCCTCGTCTCGGTCAATCCTCAGCTAATCGACCGCCTGAATCTGCTGGGCCTCGGCCTTCTGAGCCACCCAGGGACGACGTCCAGGTGCCATAGCTATATGGTAAACAAGAATCGCCTAATCCCAAGTAATAAGGAAAAAACTCAAGGTTTAATTTTATCATTTTATTTTTATTTCCTTCCCAGAACACCCAAATCGAGTAAAACACAATCATGATGATACATGTACCTTCCCTAGGGTCTCTACCCTACAATCAATGTAGTCTCACTTGGTCATTCGGTAGGCTCAGAGTCCTTGCATCGGATCATGGGGGGCCCTAAAATCCCGTGTCCTAGCCGGTATTCCCTGGCCTATGTCACGCACCAAGATTGAATAACATTGTCACCCTACCATCCCATGCAATCCTGACTGTTCCTAACTCCAGACTCCATCCTATCTCTCAACCATCAGCCTCTGATACCATTCTATCATGACCACCTCCAACCAAAAATGCCCATCCCGAGCTGGCAATGGTGAAAGGGAGATAATGACCCACGAGTCCCGCCTCCAGTAGGCCCCAAGGAGGCGACTAGCACCAAGGGTATATATTTTCACAAATATGGGAGGCATTACCCTTTTTATTTTTAAAGATCAGGAAATATCACAAGTCAACCACCAAAAAGGAAAAGAAATGGTGTATATAAATAAACCCAAACCAAGTCCACATGCATGTTTAAACAGTTTATAACAAGGTACAAGTAAAAGAAAGCTCAAAGTACAATACCAAATAAAAACAAAGGTACAACAACAGCAACAACTCCAACTTTCCTACTAGTAGGGTTCCGCACAGCCCTGGTAGTCCTCCTGGAAACCAGAAAGTAAACGTATGGTGAGCATACAAGTATATTCAGTAGGGAAACCTAAAACTCTCATGCACAAGTGGGGAGACATCCTAATGTCCCGTGAGAAAAACAGAAGAAACCTAGAAAGGAATTTTATCCACCCAACATCACCAACCACACTAACAAAAACACAAGCACAACAGGTAGTAGTATATAAGAAACAAGAGTATTGGGTTCCCCACACCATTTACCTTTAGTTATCTGCTCTTCCTAACGGCGAACGTCCTGACGCTGCCACACTCTCCCCACCCACACACACCTGGGCCTCACAACCACATATCCCACCCGCACACACCTGGGCCTCACAACCACGTATCCCGCCCGCACACACCTGGGACTCACAACCACGTATCCCGCCCGCACACACCTGGGCCTCACAACCACGTATCCCGCCCGCACACACCTGGGCCGCACAACCACGTATCCCGCCCGCACACACCTGGGCCGCACAACCACGTATCCCGCCCACACACACCTGGGCCCCACAACCATGTATCCCGCCCGCACACGCCTGGGCCTCACAACCACGTATCCCGCCCGCACACACCTGGCCCTCATCCCGAAGATTCTTGGGAAACAGAAGAACCTTCCCAAATAATCTCGGGCTAAAGCCACCCTAATCGAAACCTACCCGAAGAGTCTAAGGTGTAAGGTCACCTCAAGCCATCACATCTTATGGGAGAAGGAGCAGGAGGGAGCTAGTAACTAAGGGAAAACACCCTCTCCCATGAAATGGGAGTGTTCGGCACTAAGTGATCAACATGGGTGGGGTGAGATAAAACAAATAAGATATAGATATATATATATATACCAACCACACAGCCCAACCTATGGATTCTAAACAGAGAAACTGATCACGTTCCTCGACACTACTACCACGAAGCATGCATACAACAAACAAACCCAACCCCATTTAGGTTTTCACATTTCTGTACAAATAGTTATTTAATTCCTTAACTATTGGGAAACTGTCCACAACTAACCATACCAATCATTCGTAAAACATATCCCTTCCATCCACTCAACAAGTTAGGGAAAACATAAGTAGCACAACAAAGTCACTCTTATCTACCAACCAACCACATTGATTATTTTTTCTGTTCCATTATCACGCCCCACCATTATTTATCTCTTTAAATTTTATTTATTTATCACAAACCATAACCCATTCACATTTAAACCCAGCCCTGCAGCCCCGCTGCCAACCACCATAACCACAACCGCACCGAAACCCGTACATCAACACCTTTTTAATACCATTTATTATAGCCTCATTTCCCATCACCAACATAACATTCACACCAACCCACAACCAAGACAACCGCAGCCCTGCTGCTCACCCTATCCACAACAACCCACAAAACACCCCCAACACACGCCTCATAACTAATCCAACACCCACATGTTTATTATTCCATTTTGTTTAACCGAGGTGATCATACAAGGGTTCCAGTTTTTAAACAGCCAACTTTACGGGATTAACCAATTTCCAGATTCCACAAGGTTTCCACCCATAAGAAAATCCAGAAGGAGAGGGAAACATTTAATTATGTAAGCAAAGGCCCCCAACGACCGTGATTTTCCGTAGGCAGAAGCTCATTCAATTCACAACATAATATCACAGGATATAATGTAACAACAATCATAACTTCCCAACCCATTTCTTTAACCGGTTATTATCTTTATTAAAACAGATTCTAAAGTGTTTCACGTAAACAAGAAGACACCCACCCCACATGATGCACAATTTAGAGAGACAAAGGTAAGATCCCTACCTCAACAGGTTCTGATCGTAATGCTCCCCCGGATCAACCTTAGAAGACGTCCGTCGGCGTCCGTCACTTCTGTCGGGTCCTGGAAAAACCTCCTCGAGTGGAAGTCGGAATGGAAGGGTCGAAGGAAAGAAAATGGATCCAATCTTGGACGCTCCGCCTCGTCGTTACGATCTTGTGGCCGCTAACGGATCGTAAATTGGAGCTCGGAAAAAAATGTTATGGAAGCAAGAGCCTTCGAGTCTCTTGGGAGAGCTCTACTCAGAGGAGAGGGGAGGAGAGGTGTGAGTTGAAAGGAGGAGGGGACCCCTCATTTTATAGGTGTGACAAGAAAAAATACATGGCATGTACATTATGGTACACGGTGTGTACTCGGTTCTTTCACACTTTCTCCATGCGGCTTCCAACACGGCTCCGTGACCATTGACTGGTCAACACACGGTTTGAGGGTAACGTATATGCGGGGAAGGACTACACGGCGGGTAGTTTAGACACACGGTGTGTACTCATTTATTGCACACAGAAAGGACACGGCTCCAACATGGTACACGACCGTTGACTGGTAACGCGTATGCGGGGAAGGACTACACGGCATGTAGAACTGGACACACGGCATGCACCCATTATTCCACACAGCAAGGACACGGTCTGCAACACGGGGTATACCCGGGAAGGGGGTACATGGCGTGTACTCAAACTACACGGCGTGTAGTTTCAAAATTCTAGAAAGTGTGGGAAAAGTCCATTTTACCCTCCAGAACACTTCTTGGCCTTCTTTTTGACAGAGGAATGGGCCAGAGAGGTTTGGGCCATTACAAGTTATACGGGAAACCTTGAGGATCACTATTGTGCTCGACAGACCATGGGGAGTCAGCACTAGTGGGACCATAGATTGTATGAGCTACCACAGAGAAGGTTTATATAAGCTCGGACTGGATGAAGACTGCACAGAGTAGAAAGAAGTCGTATGCTAATAGGAGATAGAGGCTTCTGGAGTTCGAGGATGGCGACCACATCTTTTTACGGGTCTCATCTCGATGAGGTCTATGAAGATTTGGCTGGGGTGTCAAGTTATATTTGAGGTTCATCAAACCATTCTAGGTCCTCAGCAGAGTCGGTGAGGTGGAATACCGCTTAGCTCTTCCACCATAGTTGCACCGGGAGCATGACGTCTTCCACGTATCTCAGTTGAGGATATACGTGCACCACCCATCTCACATCATCGACCATGGAGAGCTGGACGACGACGATGGGGTGACTTTTATAGAGGTCCTAGTGAAGATTGAGGATCGACAGGAGGGGGTATTACATGGATGGTCTGTAACATCCCAAGTAAGTAATGAATAATATATATTTTTATATATGACTATTAATGAATTAGATAGTGTTTTAGAGGCTTAAAATGAAAATAAATCCAATCTTAAGGATGGAATACACTAATATTTTTAAAATATTGTTCTACTACCTTTTGATGGAAAACAATTTTTAAATCAATCTTTTGACAATTTTATAAGCTATGTTTGTCAAAATAATATTATTCTTTATGATTGCGACATCAAAATTTACTTTGTGTGATATTTTGGTATTTTTCTGACAATGTTCATTTTTTTATGAATAGTGAAAAATACTGCATTTTACATCAAAACTCCTTTTTAATATAATTTATTTATATGATTAGATTATGTTTTGAATTGGTTTTAAAGTAAAATTAGAATATATTTTTACCATTTAATCCAATAGTTGTCATTGGAATTAATTTCACTTTGAAATTGGACTTAAACTAGTGTCAATCTTTTGATACTTATTGTTTCATAAAAACACGCTATTTGCTCTGACAGCAGGAATTAATTAATAAATTAATTAATGAAACTTATATGTTTTTAATTTTGTAAAATAGACAACATTTTTGAATTCAGAATATCAAATATATCTTTGGGTGATGTTTTGGTATTTTTCTGAAAAACTTCAATTTTTGATGAATAGTGAAACCACTAAGTGGTACTTAAAAAAACTGATTTTTCATTTAAATTAAATTTTACCACCTCTGTGTTTTGAATTTAAAAAATCTGACATACATTGTTGTCATTAAGAAGTAAAATGTGGTTCAATGGGATTAAAATAATTTTCAGTGAATAGTAACTTTTATGTTTTTAATCGCGATTAGAGGTAATTAGTGTAGTTCAAGGTAAAAATAATGTTTAGTAAAATAAGATGAGCTTGACACATGTCCTACCATCATTGTATGTGTCATGGCCGACCCGAAAAATCCATGGGATAACTTGGGGACCCCATGGAGCCAGTTTAGTTGGGAAATGACATAAATAACTTTTTATTAAATGTTAAAGTGAAAATGACACAAACATGAGATGTTTTACTAAAGAAATTTTTACATGGGGTTATACAAGTCAGAATTTTGACTATAAATATTCATTAGAAATCTAAAAATATTTCCTACATCATGACATTTTTTTATAATTTTTAGACATTAAATATATTAAATTATTTATGACATCATGTTGATGCACCGATTACCTCATTAATAAAGGATTTAAATAAAATGAAAAGATAATGTAAAATCTATGACCTACACATGTCCAAAACCTATTGGATGGGTATATTTATAACCCTTATCACCTTATCCTGGAATTATATCAATGTGGGACCTCTTAAATCCGAATCTCATTTTAAAATAAAGTAACATTTCTTTACATTCCAAGAGTGCCCCTCCTCTCCTCTTATAAAAGGCCCCCACATCTACCTCTTTACCCACACTACCAAAGATTTTGGCTTGCCCAACCACTACCCATTTTTTCTCTCCACATCCCTCTATTACTCCTTGAATCCTCACATTGGGCAGAAGTCTTCCCAAGGAAGCCTTTGAGCTCAAATCTAAGAGAGTTACCCGATTTTGAGGTAATGTGTTCACTTGTGTTCTTTTGTTTTATTTTGCTTCTCCAACCCCCTAAACTCTTTTTATTCATTTATTTTGTAACAAATCCAGTATATTCAATATACTAGGATTTTTTTATAATAATAATTCGACCTACAATTACACACATCTACATCTAATGGTTAAAGAACATACTGTTTCTGTGGTTGGCGAATTTCTGCCTCACGAAATGATGATTGTTCAATCTTCTTTTAAACACCTTTAATGGTGGCCATTAATATGTCACTCTATTTATATCTGATATATATTATGTTTATGTTTCCCTTATGATTTTGTATTTTTCATTTGTGGTATACCTTTATGGTTTCCATTATGGGTAAACGCGATATCTTCATTTAAGGAAGTGCGGACTACCGCCCCCTCAATGTGATTTGATTCGTTAAATAACATATGTGGGACGTATAAAGGATGGATTTATGATATTATATATGATATTAAACTAGAATTATAATATAGATTTATATCATTATGATTCCATTCTATAAAATATGAAAGAGAAATGAATTTAGCGTTCATGCGTACGTACGACTTACCTTCTCCATGAATGGTGAATTTCATTTCTTACCTCTAAATGATTATGTAATATTATAAATGCATGTATACACTAGATATATATGATATATATGATATATAAATCATGATTATAATTATGGATATAATGGATACATGAATAACTTGTAATTATAAAGGGTTTATTTTTTACTCAAGTACCAATGATCGTTAAAACGACCGTTATTAACTTAAATAATTACATAGTTTTCATGACATGGAAATAAGTGATATAAAAGGAATAATGGACTTGAAAAAGGTTCTCAAAAAATTAGAAATTAACTCAAGTTTATTATTCAGGAGATTAAAGAACGACCGAGTCAAGTCGGACCCGAGGTATGGGACTTCGTCTCAATCTCCTTTCATTGAGGCATATTTTGTTTTATACACAGCCTTCTTTTATACGGTGTATAAACCCCTTTGACTTTTACATTTATTCAAAAGAAATATTTTTTTATACGAAGCGTTTACTAAACGAAAAAAGGGAATGTTTCTGTCGTGCATATGTGGCGACAACGACTTCTCCGCCGCCGTGACCATTATTTGAGTTTCAGCTTCCTCTACAAGCCATACCTTTTTTTAAAAGAAAAATAAATACCATGTTTTACTTTTCTTTTGTTTTGGTATTGAAAATGGTTTTCATAATGTTTTTATATCAATGTGTTGTATTGATATCTTGTGATTGAAAGGTGGAAATGTTATGTTTCCTTTTTGCATGTTTTATATGATACGATTATGTTGAGGTTCTTGGGAATTAATATGAAGACGGGTGGTTCTGTGATAAAATAAGGGCGGGTGAGCCTGATATAGCTCCCTAATGCATTGGGTAATGCGAAGGAGTGAAATGTTAAGGTTTCTCTGAAGAGATTTAGGGAATATACTATGATGGGTATTCCAAACGTAACCATGAGGGTTACTCCCTACGTAAGAATGTTATGAATGACTCAAGTTACCTTTATGTCTTATGATATCTATGATTTATTCATGATTTGATGAGGTATGTTAAAGTGCTTATGTTTTATGGGTAAAGTATGATATCATTCTTATGTATATATGAACACATGTTTCCTTTCCATATTTTTTTATCCCTTACTTAGCTTTTTATGCTCATCCCAACTTTTTGAAATGTTTTTCACAGGTCAAGGGAAGCTACATGATATGATGATAGTGTCAAGGAAGTTTCAAGAAAGAATCCATGTTTTATGTTAAATATGTTTAAATTTATGGGAAAAATGAATACTATCTTTATAAAACCACTTTGTTTAAATGTGGAATGTAATGCAAGTTTTATGTTCTAATTCTCTGAAACTCTAAACCTGAAAAGATCCTCAATGTGTAATCTTGTAATAACTCATGATTAAGTAAGGTTTAAGGTTGGGGCCTTATAGTTGGTATAAAAGGTCGGTTTATACAACTTTAGGAGATAGAAAATTGTTAAATTATAAGTTAATTTATTGTATGACAGAATTGATATAGAATTTAAAGATTTCCATGTAGCTTCGCCTAAGATATTTCTGTGTTCAGAATGGTTTTCCGCAGAGGAAACAAAGAATCTATGTTGGGACGACATCAGGGGGAAGACAACCTTCCAAATCAGAAACCTGGGATGGTTGGAATCGGAACTGAATAGTTTGTTGCAGTGATGGCACAGTTGACTCAAGCGATAAATGGTGGTGGTATCAATGCGCTAGATCAGCCAGATCAACCGCAGAGGAACATGTCAGTGGTGTAACATTTCATGAGGCAACATCCCCCATCATTTAGAGGATCATCTTACCCTGTGTTAGCTGAAGGGTTGATTAAATCACTAGAGAAGATTTTTGATGTCATGGGGTGTTCAGACAATCAAAAGGTTAGTCTTGTTATTTACCGTTTGGAGGGTGAAGAAGATCAGTTGTGGTCGATGGTTAAAAATATCAGGGATGCTGATGAGATTGATGCTCTCGACTAGGATGAATTCAAAGGTATGTTTTTTGAAAAGTATTTTCCTAAGGCTGTTTGACTTAGGATGGAAAATCAATTCATGTAATTGAGGCAAGAGGAAGACTCAGTGGCTGCCTACGAAGAAAGGTTCACTCGAATGGCAAGGTATGCTCCAAATTTTATCTGAGACCTTGATAGTAAAATCATTCGTTTTTACTCAGGATTAAAGCCAAAATATCGAAGGTAATTTGCTTCTCGTGAGTTTAAAAGTTATGAAAATCTTGTTCGATGTGATGATAAGGTGGAAATGGAGTTTTCCGATGATCAAGTGTTCTATAACAACCAACAGAAGAAGAGACCGAGGTGGCAGGAGAAAGGGAAGAATTCTTCAAAAAAGGCTCAGGGTAAGAAATCTAAGTTTCCAATTTGTGATAAATGTGGAAAAAGGCATGGTGGGGAATGTATTCTGAATTCTAGAAAGTTCTACCTATGTGGTAAGATGGAACATAATGCTCGTGATTTCACTGAAAAAGATCATGGTGATGGTAAGTTCAAATTTGATTTACAATTATTTAAATGTTTTAGACGCAATGAGATGGGTCACTATGCAAATGAGTGTCTAACAAAGAGCTCGAGTGATGTGAACCAGTTAAACTACAAGAAGAAAGGGGTGGTGAAATACTTTGCAACTACTTCAGCAGATGTCAGGCCATCAAATGAAGTTGTATCAGGTATATTGTTTATTTTTTCAGATTATTCCAGTGTGTTGTTTGATTTGGTGTCTACACATTCTTTCATCTCTGAAAACTTTTATAGTAAAATGGGAATACCATCTCAAGAAATGACTCCTGAACTTTTGGTAAAAACACCTGGGGGAAATGTTGAGGCAAAAAGAATATATAATAATCTTTCTATCCTTATCTGTGGAAAGAACCTACTTGAAAACCTTTTTGTTCTACCTCTAGTAGAGTTTGATATTATCCTGGGTATAGATTGGATCTCTATTTACCATGCTAAGATTGACTTTAGATCTAAAGAAGTTACTTTTCAGAAAGACTTTCAGTGTGTGTACAAGAATGAACCCTTACTGTTGATAACATGTCAAGAGGCCGAGAAACTTGTAAAAGATGGAAATGAATGTTACCTTGCACACATCGTTGAAAATAAAGGAACTGTTCAGCTTAATGATGTGCCCGTGGTAAATGAGTATCCAGATGTTTTTCCTGATGAGTTTCCTGGAATAATACTAGATTGGGAAGTTGAGTTTACTGTTGACATAGTTCATGATGCCAAGCCAATTTCAAAACCCCCTTATCGAATGGCTCAAATTGAACTTTTAGAGTTGAAGGAGAAATTGTAAGATTTATTAGAGAAAGGTTTCATTCAACCTAGCAAATCACCATGGGGTTCTCCTGTTTTATTGGTTAAAAAGAAAGATGGTTCTATGAGACTTTGCATTGATTATAGAGCCTTGAATAACATCACTGTTAAGAAAAAATATCCTTTTCCTCATTTCAATGATTTGTTTGATCAGCTCTAGGGAGCTCAGTTTTTTTTCAATGATTGACCTGAGATCGGGGTACCATCAGCTGAAGGTAAAGGAAGAAGATGTTCCGAAGACTGTGTTTCGTACAAGATATGGCCATTATGAATTTGTAGTAATGCATTTTGGGCTAACCAATGCACCTGTTGTATTCATGGACTTAATGAATATAATTTTCCTTGAGTTCTTGAATAAGTTTGTGGTGGTTTTCATTAATGATATTTTGGTGTTTTCTAAAAGTAAAGAGGAGCATCAAAGACATTTAAGGGTTATTTTGCAAACCTTAAAAGAAAAGAAATTGTATGGTAAATTCAGCAAGTGCGAGTTTTGGTTGCAACAAATTTATTTCCTTGGTCACATTGCTTCAAAAGATGGGATAACTGTTGATCCTGCAAAAACAAAAGTTCTGAAATACTAGCCAAGACCCACAAATGTAACTGAGATTCGTAGCATCCTTGGTTTGGTAGGCTATTACCGAAGGTTTGTTAGAAATTTTTCACGGTTATCTAGTCCAATGACTATGCTAACTCGGAATGGTGTTAAGTTTATCTGGACAAAAGATTGTGATGATTGTTTTCAGGGACTGAAAGGAAGATTGGAGAATGCTCCGGTTTTGGAACTACCTTCCAGGAATGGTGAGTTTGTTATATACAGTGATGCTTCATTGAAAGGACTTGGTTGTGTCCTAATGCAGAATGATCAAGTAATTGCTTATGCTTCACGACAGTTGAAAACTCATGAGGTAAATTACCCTACACATGTTTTGGAATTAGCTGATGTTGTTTTCGCTTTAAAAATTTAGAGGCATCATTTGTATGGAGTAAAGTGTGAAATATATACTGATCAAAAAAGTTTAAAGTATATATTCACTCAGAAAGAGTTAAACATGAGACAGAGGAGATGGATGGAATTAATCAAGGATTATGATTGTACAATTCATTACCATCCAGGAAAAGCAAATAAAGTGGATGATGCTTTGAGTCGAAAAAGTAATGCTTCATTAGCAATGCTGCATTTGGAACGTGATCCTTTCATTAAGGATTTGATGAAATTTGGCATAGAAGTTTTCGGTGAAGGACGTTCTTCTTTTTTATTTCAGGTATCAGTGAGATCATCTCTATCAGACAGAATCAAGAAATCACAGAAGCAAGACAATGAGTTGCAGAAAAAGGTAGAGCTGGTTCAGAATGGTAAGTTTCCTGAATTTAACATTGATAATGATTGTGTTTTGAGATTTGGGAAGAGATTGTGTGTGCCTTGTGATTCATAGTTGAAGAGAGAGTTGTTATGTGAAGCTCATAGTTCTCCATTGTCAGTTCATCCTGGCAGTACTAAGATGTACAGAGATCTGTGGGAGTATTACTGGTGGGATGGAATGAAAATAGATATTTCTGATTTTACTGTGAAGTGTTTGACTTGTCAGCAGGTTAAAAAAAGAGAGGCAGTTACTGAAAGGGATGCTTCGGCTTTTACCAGTGCCAGAGTGGAAATGGGAAAACATATCCATGGACTTTGTGTGGGATTATCGAGGACATCTCGAGGTAATAATGCAATCTGGGTTAGTGTTGATCGCTTGACTAAATCTGCTCATTTCTTTTCTATACGAGATACTTTTTCACTAGATAAACTTTCCTATTTGTATCTTAAAGAGATATTCAGGTTACATGGAGTTCCTCTCTCTATTGAGTCTGATCGTGATCCCTGGTTTACTTCTAACTTTTGGAAAGGCCTTCAGAAGTCGTCAGGTACTGAATTAAATTTTAGTACTGCTTTTCATCCTCAATCAGATGGGCAGTCAAGAATGAACAATTCAGACCATGGAGGATATGCTACGAGCTTGTTCGATGGATTATTAGGGAAGTTGGGACCAACATCTTTCTTTGGTTGAGTTTTCTTATAATAACAGTTTTCATTCCTGTATACAGATGGCACCATTTGAGGCATTATATGGGAAGCGGTGTCGAACTCCAGCATTTTGGGATGAAGTGGGTGAAAGGAAGCTGATGGGACCAGAATTGGTAGAAGAGATGGCCGAAAGAGTTCAGCTGATTCAGAAACACATGAGAATAGCTCAGAGTAGGTAGAAGAGTTATACGGACAATAGGAGGAAGGATCTCTCTTTTGAGGTAGGTGATCATGTTTTTCTCAAAGTATCACCATGGAAAAGTTTGATGCGATTTGGTATGAAAGGAAAGCTGAGTCCAAGGTTCATTGGACCATATGAAATTCTGGAGAGAGTTGGATCAGTTTCTTACTGAGTGGCTTTACCTCCGAGTTTATCTCAGGTACACAATGTTTTTCATGTTTCGAAGTTGAGAAAGTATATGCCAGATCCATCTCATGTTTTGACTCCAGAGGTAGTTCAGCTGGAAGAGAAACTATCTTATGAGGAACAACCGGTCCAGATTCTTGACTACAGGGAGCAAGTGTTATGGAATAAGGTGATTAATCAGGTAAAGGTTTTGTGGAAAAACCACATGATGGAAGAGGCAACATGGGAATCTGAAAATGCAATGAGGGATAAATACCCCCATTCATTCGATAAGTAAATAAATTACGGGGACACAATTTTCTAAAGGGGGGAAGGATGTAACATCCCAAGTATGTAATGAATAATAGATATTTTTATCTATGTCTATTAATGAATTAGATATTTTTTTAGAGTCTTAAAATGAAAATAAATCCAATCCTAAGGATGGAATACACTAATATTTTTAAAAGATGTTTTTACTACCTTTTGATGCCAAACCATTTTTAAATCTATCATTTTACAATTTTATAATCTATGTTTTTCAAAATATACTTATTCTTTATTATTGGGACATCAAAATTTAATTTGAGTGAATTTTTGGTATTTTTCTGATAATGTTCATTTTTTATGAATAGTGAAAAATACTACATTTTACATCAAAACTACTTTTTAATCTAATTTATTTATATGATTAGATTATCTTTTGAATTGATTTTAATGTGAAATTAGAATATATTTTTACCATTTAATCCAATAGTGGTCATTGGAATTAATTTCACTTTGAAATTGGACTTAAACTAGTGTTAATCTTTTGATACTTATTGTTTCATAAAAACACACTATTTTCTCTGGCAGAGGGAATTAATTATTAAATTAATTAATGCAACTTATATTTTTGAAATTTGTAAAATAGACAACATTTTTGAATTTAGAATAACAAATATTGCTTAGGGTGAAGTTTTGGTATTTTTCTGAAAAACATCAATTTTTGAGGAATAGTGAAACCACTAAGTGGTACTTAAAAAACTGATTTTTCGGTTAAATGAAATTTTACCACCTCTGTGTTTTGAATTTCAAAAATCTGACATACATGGTTGTCATTAAGAAGTAAAACGTGTTTCAATGGGATTAAAATAATTTTTTGGTGAATAGTAACTTTTATGTTTTTAATCGCGATTAGAGGTAATTAATGTAGTTTAAGGTAAAAATAATGTTTTAATAAAATGAGATGAGATTGACACATGTCCTACCATCATTGGATGTGTCATGGCCGAGCAAGACAATCCATGGGTCAACTTGGGGACCCCATGGAGCCACTTTGGTTGGGAAATGACATAAATAACTTTTTATTAAATGTTAAAGTAAAAATGACACAAACATGAGATGTTTTACAAAAACAATTTTTACATGGGGTTATACAAGTCAGATATTTAACTATAAATATTCATTAGAAATATAAAAAGATTTCCTACATCAGGATATTTTTTTTATAATTTTTAGACATTAAATATATTAAATTATTTATGACACCATGATGATGTAGTGATTACCTCATTAATAAAGGATTTAAATAAAATGAAAAGACAATGTAAAATCTATGACCTACACATGTCCAAAACCTATTGGATGGGTATTTTTAGAACCCTTATCACTGTATCCTCGAATTATATCAATGTGGGACCTCTTAATACGAATATCATTTTAAAATAATGTAACTTTTCTTTACTTTCCAAGAGTGCCCCTCCTCTCCTCTTATAAAAGGCCCCCACCTCGACCTCTTTACCCACACTTCCAATGCCTTTGGATTGGCCCAACCCTGCCCATTTTGTCTCTCCACATCCCTCTCTTACTCCTTGAAGCCTCAATTTGGGTAGAAGTCTTCCCAAGGAAGCCTTTGAGCTCAAATCTAAGAGAGTTACCCGATTTTGAGGTAATGTGTTCACTTGAGTTCTTCTGTTTTATTTTGCTTCTCCAACCCCCTAAACTCTTTTTGTTCATTTATTTTGTAACAAATCCAGTATCTTCAATATACTAGGATGTTGTTATAATAATAATTCGAGCTACACTTACACACATCTACATCTAATGGTTAAATAACATACTGTTTCTGGGGTTGGCGAATTTCTGCCTCACGAAATGATGATTGTTCAATCTTCTTTTAAACACCTTTAATGGTGGCCATAAAGATGTCACTCTATTTATATATGATATATATTATTTTTATGATTCCCTTATGCTTCTGTATTTTTCATTTGTGGTATACCTTTATGGTTTCCATTATGGGTAAACGCGATATCATCATTTAAGGAAGTGCGGACTACCGCCCCCTCAAAGTGATTTGATTCGTTAAATACCATATGTGAGACTTATAAAGGATGTAGTTATGATTTTATGTATGATATTACACTGGAATTATAATATACCTTTATATCATTATGATTCCATTCTATAAAATATGAAATAGAAATGAAAGTATCGTTCATGCGTACGTACAGCTTACCGTCTCCATGAACGGTGCATTTCATTTCTTACCTCTAAATGATTATGTAATATTATAAATGCATGTATACACTAGATATATATGATATATATGATATATACATCATGATTATTATTCTGGATATAATGGATACATGAACAACTTGTAATTATAATGGGTTTATTTTTTACTCAAGTACCAATGATCGTTAAAACGACCGTTATTAACTTAAATAATTACATTGTTTTCATGTCATAAAAATAAGTGATATAAAAGGAATAATGAACTTGAAAAAGGTTCTTAAAAAAGTAGAAATTTAATCAAGTTTATTATTCCGGAGATTAAATAATGACAGAGTCAAGTTGGACCCGAGGAATGGGACATCGTCTCAATCTCCTTTCATTGAGGCATATTTTGTTGTATACACAACCTTCTTTTATACGGTGTATAAACCCCTTTGACTTTTACGTTTATTAAAAAGGAATATTTTTTTTATATGAAGCATTTACTAAATGACAAAAGGGAATGCTTTTGTCGTACGTATGTGGCGACAACGACTTATCTGCTGCCGTGACCATTATTTGAGTTTCGGTTTCCTCTACAAGCCATACCTTAGAAAAACCATGTTTTACTTTTCTTATGTTTTGGTATTGAAAATGGTTTTCATAATGTTTTTATATCAATGTGTTGTATTGATATCTTGTGATTGAAAGGTGGAAATGTTATGTTTCCTTTATGCATGTTTTATGTGATACGATTATGTTGGGGTTCTTTGGAATTATTATGAAGACGGGTGGTTCCGTGATAAACTAAGGGCAGGTGAGCCCGATATAGCTCTCTAATGCATTGGGTAACGCGAAGGAGTGAAACGTTAAGGTTCCTCCAAAGAGATTTAGGGAATATATTGTGATGGGTATTCCAAACGTAACCAAGAGCGTTACTCCCTACGTAAGAATGTTACGAATGCCTCAAGTTACCTTTATGTCTTATGATATCTATGATTTATGAATGATTTGATGAGGTATGTTAAAGTTCTTATGTTTTATGGGTAAAGTTTGATTTCATTCTTATGTATATATGAACTCATGTTTCATTTCCATATTTTTATATCCCTTACTGAGCTTTTTATGCTCATCCCAAGTTTTTGAAATGTTTTTCACAGGTCAAGGGAAGGTACATGATATGATGATAGTGTCAAGGAAGTGTCAAGAAAGAATCCATGTTTTATTTTAAATATGTTTCCATTGATGAGAAAAATGAATACTATCTTTATGTAACCACTTTGTTTTAATGTGTAATGTAATGCAAGTTTTCTGTTCTAATTGTCTAAAACTCTAAACCTGAAAAGGTCCTCAATGTGTAATCTTGTAATAACTCCAGATTAAGTAAGTTTTAAGAATGGGGCCTTATATGGTCGATACCTCTTGTCACACCCATCTTTTCTAATTTATTTATTTATTATTATTCTGGGCATTGTGTAGTTCAGGTCGAGGCCCGACATAAAATTTCAGAGTTCTTATTTAAAAATGTGTGTTTTGACATTATCTATGTCCAGTGCACCGCAGTCAAAGCTTTTCGACATCGCTTGGGTCATCGCGCGACCCCGCCTGGTCACTGCAAGCCTTGTCGATGTTTAATTAACGAAATAAGATGGATTAGGAATGGTTTAAATAATAATAATATTATTAATGTAACATGAAATTATTATTATTATTATTGTATTGGATAATAATTTAAGTGAGAGTAATATTTTTATTATTATCATTTTATTTAGTTGATGATTGTATAGTTTACAATTTAGATTATTATGTTTGTTGTTGTAATTATTATTATTATTATTAATATTATTATTATTATTATCGATAGCGTTAATAATATAAATTTTATTAAGTTGATATTAATATTAAAATAATTAATATTATTGTTAATATTATATTATGTTACTAGAACATTATTATTTTATACAGATTTAAAATCCTGGTCGGAGTGTGAGCCTAACCCGATTGAAATTTTACATTATACTGGCAAGTGAATATTTTGGGCTTGGCAGCATCCAACACATGGGCGGGGAACGGTCGAAGCTGCACGACCATGCCTGAGTCACCACACGTCATGTCCGGCGTATGGTTAATTCATTATTTAATGAGAAGAATAAGGTAATTAGCACAAGATAAATCAAGAAGAATAAAATGAATTAAGAGTTTTGATAATAATAACAATATTATGATTATTATTATTATTACCATTTTTATTAATTCTTTGATTAAGTTATTAGTAATACTATTAAAATTATTATTACTAATCCTATTATTATTATTAATAATGATATTATTAATATGTTAATTACTAATATTATTATTGTTAGTACCAATGTTTTTTAAATTATTATTTTCTTTTAAGTAGGTTATTTTTTTATTAACATTATAATCATTCTGGGTTAGTTATTTTTTTTTATATATTTTTACCCTTTTTTATTTCCCATTTATTTCTTTTGTATTATTTATTTGTTTATTGTTTTCTTCTAATTTTCTATTTCATTTTTTTATTCCGTTTCTCCCTCATATTCTCTCCCTCCCACTAGCCGTCGCGACCTAGCCCCCTCCTATCTTCATGTCACGTCGTCGCCTCCTTTCCGCACCCTTCAACTCCTCGTCCAGCTCCGCCACACCCCATCTTTTTTGACTACTCGTCGCCCGACCTTCCCCTCCCTTGAAAGCCATTTCCTCCCCACCGCCCCTGCTCTACCTAGTCCGTGTACGCTACACCCACGTCTCGCCAGCTGACCTCCTTCCTTGTGCAGCATACCAAGGACGATTCAACCCTCCCCACTTCCCAGCCGGCGCCACTATTGCTGACCTCCTTACCCGCACCCTCCTCTGCATCATGATCAACATCTGGTGCCTCCCATTTTGGTCGTGGGAAAGCCTAACACTCCTCCTACCTGTGGGTTCAACCCTTCTCGGATGGATTTTTCCAGGCGCGGCATACCTCCGCACCTCTCCAAGCACTCGGTAAGCCCCCTAATATCCCCTCCGCAGGGGAGTTTTATTCATTTTGGTTGGTTATTCCTTCAAGAGATTACCAGGTTAGGGTTAAGGGCTTAATTTAGTTGTTTTTGGGTGAATTTGCCTCATTTTGGGTTCACACTAGGTTTCTTGAGTTGTCGTTGATGTGAGATGGTGATTTCCCAACCTTATTCAAACGATTCTTGGTTCAAGGTAAGTGATTTCATGTTTTACCATTGTCTGATGAATTAATTTTCCTTTTAAATTAATTTAGTGTATTATCTAATTAGTTTTTTTATGCAAATAATTTTATAGTTGTGGTTGACATGCATATGTGGTATAGTTGTGTTTATGTGGAAATTAATGTTGAAATCTTTATTTATAGTTTATAAATTATACAAACTATTTTTTTAGATTAATTTTGCGTCGAGTCATAGATAAATTTTTTATTTCATTTTTAGTATTTTGATTCATGCGACATATTCTAAAAATTGTTTTATAAATTGTTTGATGGATTTTTTTTTAATTTAATTAATTAAGAAACTTTCAAGTAGTTTACATTCTACGAAAATGGATTGGACTATTTTTTTCTGTGAATTTAATTGGATGGACTGTTTATCAGTGTTTTGAAAAATATGTAGTGTGTGTTAGGAAGTGTGGATAGTGCAGTTATGTTTTGACGTATTATTAAAAAGGTGTTATCTTGAAAAATTATTTTTTGAAAGCATTTACCTTTAAATTTTCCCCCTAAATGCTTGGAAATCACTTAGTAAGTTCTCCTGGTGGCTTTCTTGATTATAAAAAGTGTTTTTATAGAACTATGATGCCGGTTTAGTTCAATGTGTAAGTGATGAATATTATTTTCTAAAAGGATTTTGGGTGTACATAATATTTCAAAATGGTACTTTGGTGTGCAGGTGATGGTTTTCTATGTGTAATTAATCTTTTTTCCCTTTTTTCATAAACCAGACAGTTGACATGATCTTTAATTTAAAAGTAAAATTGATGTTGTAAAAGGTATGTTGTCATGCGTGGTTCTTGGCTTGGATTGTTTATGTGATGTGCACCTATTTTGATTTTGAAACATGTTTGAGCACAAAGCGGGAAGCCTGGTTAGCAAGGAGGGTGAACAAGGATTTGTGGGCTAGTGTTCTGGAGGTTACATGACCCGGTTTCTCTAGCAGGACTGATGATTGCAACAATAACTAAACATATGAATGACTGAAGGCCGTGGTCTCCTAATCCATTTTTTTTAGGGTTGTGGCCTTCTAATCCACATTTTCTAAGGTTTTTAGTTTCTATGCCACGCTTCACCGAGACACGAAGGTCTAGGGACCGAAGCTAGCTAACTCCCATGAGGCCTATCACATATTAGTGCTCATTAGTTACTTTACACTCGTTGGGGAGACATGTTGGTCACATTAAAAAGTAAGAATATGTGTGTTTTAATTTAGTTTGTTTCACTGGAAACAATTTTCTTTAATCATGTTTTCATTAAAAATTTTCAAGTATTTAATTCATTGGAATTTGAGTTGTTATATTTAAAATCATTTTCATTTAAAGCACCGTTCGTTAAAAATGGTTTTCACTAAATACTATTTAAGCATTTATTCACCTTTTATCTATTTTTCTAGAAAATGTCGTCATCATTTAAATGGTTATGTGTGGAATCCTTTCCCGAAGTCATCCTACTGGGCCCTTGGATCACACCCTACATACACCTTTTGGTGTATGTAGACCTTGTTCATTGTGTGTTCCACGTTGAGGCATCATGCTCAGCGATGGTGGTTCGGGTTATGGATGGTCTTCTCAGGCAGGTTGGTGTTTGTGGCTTATGGTTGGCACACCTCTCCTATTGATTGGAAATTTGAGTCTGAGTTTTAGTCCCTTTCGTTCTCATTACATTTTGGATGTTGGATCAAGTTGTAAACATTTATATTTGTTTTTAGTTTAATGTCATGATTAGATGTCTGTTTTTAGTTTTAGTTTAATGGTCTTGTAAGTTGTTTTCTATTTATTATTTCAGGTAAACTATTACCACATGTTACTCTTGATACCTGGGCACTTGGGCCAGCCCGTGGGGATCAGGAATGCCCTTCAGGCCATGTCATGGACCGGGTTGGGCACTGGGTCGGATGGCGAATTGGCCTGGTTTAGGACAAAATGGTATCAGAGGGCCGTTTTTCACTCTTGGGTCATGTTCTTTTGGGATAGAGTCACGATAGACTAGAGTTGAGGATGTTGGAACTTGATGTTCTAGCTACGAGCATGGTGTATGTCCATCACACCTCATGGCGGGACTCGAGTTTCCAATGTAAGATGTGGTTTGTCTGCATCGTTGGTCTGTGTGGTTAATTTTGATTAGGGGAAATAGAAAAGGAGTAGGGTCAGTGGTCCCAGTGAGCTCGTAGGGTCTGGAAAACCATGTGGAGCCCGGGACGTTGTCCTAAAATACTCTCTGTGGCGGTGGTGTGATTGGCGTGTCGCTGCCTACCATATGTTCCAGTCACCCGCTGACACTAGTTCCCTCTGTCATTGTTCCCCATCACTTTGTTTTGGATTCATGGAAATCTAGTTTTTATGGGGGAAAATTGGGTTGGCCTTGAAAAATGTTTTGAAATAAAGTGCTTTAAAAATAAAATGATGTGTAAGGTTTGAAAAGTGTGGGTTGAATGTTTTGATTTTGAAAACAAAATCGGAAAGGATTGGTTTTGAACCTTGGTTTTCTCATGGGAAACCACAATCATGGACATATATGAAAGGAGAAATGGTTAATGGAATTTGCGGATGAGTTCCTGGATGGACATGTGGTGAGTGCAAGTGTGGAATGAGTACATGAATGTATGCGACCCATTGGACACCATTGGTGTTTGTGCAACCCACCATCTTTGCTTTTTTTCAAAGTGGTTTGTTAAATGAGAATTTGGTGTTTTAGTAATAGGTGATTGTGTGGCATGTCCTTGTGTTTTGTAAATGTCAGATGTTAGGTGTTTTGAGCTGAGGATCTTTTCTGAATAATTTGTGTTTTGAGTTTGAATACTTAATTGTAAGTTGATATGCAAGAATCTAGTAATTGAATTATTTTGAAAAGTTCTTTGGGAAGCCCTTGTAGTGGTTCCCCCTACACGTCTAGTATTCTCTTGTGGTATTTCGTGACCATTGGACCAATTTGGTTGGGTCTATTGTTTTCTTTATTGACTTGTGTATGCCCCCCATAAAGAGTTGAAATGCGATTGAAGTGTAGCCATGGAAAATTCGTTGTTGGCCGGCCCTCTAGTTGATCATAGGACTCTCCTCTTGATTTATAAAATTGAATCCACCTCTCATTTTTAAAACTAAAATGTTCCTATCATAGAAATATGACATATGTGAGGGGAGTTGAAGTGTGTTTTTGTCTCTTTGAGTTGATTGAGTTGTCGGGTACGATGTTTGGCATTGTTGTGTTTGACGGTTCCCTTGGAAACTGCGAAAGGAATTCCAACGGGGAAGGGTGAAGGTGTTTTGGAATTATCTGCGTCGACCGATGTCTTGAAAGGTTTGTAGTGATCCCATCGTCCGAAAGAGACATTTTTGGTGACATCTGTATCATGAGTTCTCTTGAAGAGAAAATTTGGATTTCATATAACCATTTGAAAATCCTTGTTTTCACAGGAGTGTGTCCTCCTCTTAGGGAGTTCTAATGTTATTCTATTCAAAGGGTGGTGTTCGTCAAGTGTCTTTCCTTTTTAATATTCATGTTGAAGGAGAATAGGTGATGTATGTGTGTCATCTAAACCCCGTTCATAGTAGATGTGCTGGGAGGGAGTATTTAGATGTTGGGGTTTGATGTGTTTTTTGGCATTATCTTGATTAATGTGTGGTTTCATGTGACACAAAAAGGAGAAGCTCTGTTTAGGAGTCTTCAGTGCCTGACTACAAGGCAGGAGATGCTTAAAACATTAGCTCTCCAGCCATAGGCCTTGTAGTGAAGCTGGCGCGTGGTCAGGAAGCCCGAGGGTACATGGAACCCCAACCTTATTTCTATCATGGGTATTGAAGGTGAAAGAGGTTTAAATTGTTTCCCGTTGTTCCGTTCCGAACTACCTGTTTGGGTGCCTAGGGGTTTCTTTTGGATATGAGGAGGCATGGTCGTCTTGTTACCTTAATGTCCCGGGGGTGGAATCTTGCTGAATGTAATTTCTTTTAGTGGTCTGTATGAGGTCTATTGGATAAACCGATCACAAAGTTGAATAGTAATAATCCAGGGATATAGAGATGTTGTTCTATCTATGGTCATGGTTTTGATTCCCCAGTAGTTGGGCCCCTCCCTCCCCACCCCTTGGGGTGGGTGGTTTTGTCACCATTGGGAAATTTTCAAAGTTATGTATCTTATGTTAGTTCTAATGTTGGGTAGACCCGCGTTGGGTATCAAATGAATGTATCTAGAATGAATCGATGTTGGATCTCCCCGTGTTGGTTTTCTTATCTCATCTTGGGTGTTGGTATGTTCTTAATGGTGGGGAGCCCCTCGGGCTTCCCCACATTGACCTTTTGGTTGTGTTTCTAAATTTGGCTTAGTGATAAGTGATAAGAATGTTCTTGGATGTGGTTTGACCTTGTTTGATCATTCTTTCCAAATAGTGTGGTTTTTGTTTAATAGTGCTTGAGATGTTTTGGTTTGTGAAGTTGTTTTATATAGTTGCACGAGTTCCTTTCCTTAATCAGTCAACTGGAGGGGTTCTATCACTTTGGGGTGGGCGACACATATCAGAATGTCATTTTACGAGTTTCTTGAGGTTATCTTTTAGTCACACTCTCAAAGGATGAGGGTTTTCCCCTCTTCACATGATGTTTGAGGTTATCCTATTTTAACCTTAAGAGAGTATGAGTTTCTACTTTGGGGTTTGGTCCTAGTTGTGGCTTTCCAAAGACGGAAATCTTTATGGTGGGGAGAATTGTCACACCTGTCCTTTCTAATTTGTTTATAGTATTAATTTTCTGGGCATCGGGTAGTTCGGGTCGAGGTTCGATAAAAAATTTACGAGTTCTTATTTAAAAATGTGTTTTTGACCTTGACTGCGTCTAACACGTCGCGGTCGAAGCGGTGCGGCGATGCTAGGTTCATCGCTCGACCCCACCTGGTCATTGCATGCCTTGTCGATGTCTAATTACCAAAATAAGATGAATTAATATTGGTTTTAATAATAATATTATTATTAATGTCACTTGAAAATATGATTATTATTATTATCTTGGATAATAATTTAAGTGAGAGTAATATTTTTATTATTATAATTTTATTTAGTTGATTATATTATTGTTTACAATTTAGTTTATTAAGTTTGTTATTATTATTATTATTGTGGTTGTTATTATTATTATTATCATTAGTATTATTATTATTATCAATAGCTTTAATAGTATAAATTTTATTAAATTGATATTAATATTATAATAATTAATATTAATGTTAATATTATTTTAAGTTACTAGTACATTGTTATTTTATATGGATTTAAAATCCCGGTCAGAGTGCGGGCCGAGCCCAATTAAAATTTTACATTCTGCTATTAAGTGAATATATTGGGCTTGGTGGCATCCGACGCATAGGTGGGGAATGGTCAAAGCTACGCGACCTTGCCCGAGTCACCACGCAACATGTCCGGCATATGGTTATTTCATTATTTAATGAGATTAATAAGGTAGTTAGCACAAGATAAATGGAGAAGAATAAAATAAATTAAGAGTTATTAAAATAATGATAATAATAATAAGATTATTATTATTATTACCCTTTATATTAATGCTTTAATTATTTTATTAGTAATACTATTAAAATTATTATTATAATTCCAATTATTATTATTACTATTAATATTATTATGTTATTTATTATTATTATTATTTTTTGTACCATTTTTTTAATTATCATTTTCTTTAAAGTAGGTTATTTTCTTATTAACATTATGATCATTCTTGGTTAGTTATGTTTTTTTAAAAATTATCCTTTTTTATTTTCCATTTATTTATATTGTTTTTTATTTGTTTTTTTCTTCTATTTTTCTATTTCCTTTTTTTATTCCTTATCTCCCTCACTTTCTCTCCCTCCCACTGGCTTTCGCGACCTATCCCCCTCCTCTCTTCATCTCATGTCACCGCCTCCTTGCCACAAGATATAGCTCCTCAGCCAACTCTGTCGCACCCCATCTACATTGACAGCTCGTCGCCCGACCTTCCCCTCCCTTGAAATCCCTTTCTGCAGCACCACCCCTACTCGACCTTGTTCGCGCGCACCACACCCACGTCTGGCTGGCCGTCCTCCTTCCTTGTACGACGCACCAAGGCCGACGCACCCCCCTTCCCACCCGGCGCCACTACCACTGACCTCCTTACCTTCCCCATCCTCCGCATCGCGATCTACATCCTAGGCCACCCCTGTTGGTCACATCAAATCCTGGAGCGCCTCCTACCTATGGGTTCAACCCTTCTTGTATGTATTTTTTCAGGTGGAACGTACATCCGCATCTCTCCAAGAAGTCGGATAAACCCCCAATTTTCATGCAGCAGGTGCGTTTTATTCAGTTTGGGTGGTTCTTCCTTCAGGAGATTACCAGGTTAGGGTTAAGGGCTTAATTTGCTTTTTTTGGGGTGAATGTTCCTTTTTGTGGGTTTTCTCTAGGTTCATTGTGGTTCCATTGATGTGAGATGGTGATTTCACACCCTTATTCAAGGGATTCTTGGTTCAAGGAAGGTGATTTCACGTTTAACCACTACTTGATGAATTAATTTTCCTTTTAAATTAATTTTGCTTATTATTTAATTAGTTTGTTTGAGGAAAATAATTTTTTAGTTGAGGTTGACATGAAGATGTGGTATAGGTGTGTTTATGTGAAAATAAATGTTGAACTGTTTATTTGTTGTTTATAAATTATACAAACTATGTTTTGGTTTAGTGTCATTTTTGTCAAGTCATAGATGAATTTTTTATTGCATTTTTAGTATTTTGATTCATGCCACATATTCTGAAAATTATTTTATAAATTGTCTGGTGGATTTGTTTGTTAATTTAATTAATTCAGCAAATTTCTAAGTAGTTTACATGCTGTGGAAGTGGTTTGGACTGAGTTTTGATGTGCATTTAATTAGTTAGACTTATGGTTAATTGAAGTTGAAGAATTTTATTGTGAAAACCCACATTGGACTGTTTATCATTGTTTTGAAAACTATATAGTGTGTGTTAGAATGTGTGGATAGTGCAATTATGGTTTGACATATTATTAAAAATGTGTTGTCTTGAAAAAATGTTTTGGAAAATCTTTTTACCTTAAAATGTTTTCCCCCTAAATGCTTCAAAATCGCATATTAAATTCACTTGGTAGTTTTCTTGATTATAAAAAATGTTTTTATAGAACTAGGCTGCCAGTTTAGTTCAATGTGTAAGCGATTTAGATTATGTCCTAAAAGGATTTTGGTTGTTCATAATATTTCCAAATGGTATTTGGGTGTCAAAGTGTTTGTTTGTGGTGTTTAAGCACTATATTTGGCCTTTATGCATAAACCTAACATTTGACATAATCTTGAATTTAAAAGTAGAATTGATGGTTAAATGGTATGTTGTCATGTGTGGTGTTTGTCTTGTATTGCTTATGGGATGTTCGCCTATTATGATTTTGAATCTTTTTTGAGCACAAAGCGGGAATCCAATGTAGCTAGGAAGATGAACTAGGACTAGTGGGCTATTGTTCTGGAGGATACTTGACCCGTTTTCACTGGAAGGACAGAAAATTGAAACACTAACTAAACATATGAATGACTGAGGTTCATGGTCTCCTAATCCACATTTTCTAAGGGTCGTGGCCTTCTAAGCCACATTTTCTGAGGGTCATTTTTTTAAGCCACGGTTCACCGAGACACGAATATAGCTAACACCCGTGAGGACTCTCCCATATTAGTTCTTGTTAGTTATATTAAATTCATCGGTGGGACATGTTGGTCACTTTAAAAAGTAGTCATATGAGTGTTTTAATTTAATTTGTTTCACTTGAAATAGTTTCCTTTAATTAGGTTTTCTTTAAAAGTGTTCAAGTATTTAATTCTTTTGAATTTGAGTTGTAATCATTAAATTCATTTTCATTTAAAGAACCAGTCATGAAAAACCGTTTTCATTAAATAGTATTTAGGTATTTATTTCCCTTTTATTTGTTTTTTTGGATAATTTTTTTGTCATTTAAATGGTTAAGCATGGAATCTTCTCCCGGTGGCATCCTACTGGGCTCTTGGCTCACACCCTACATACAAGTTTTGGTGTATGTAGTCCTTGTTCATTGTGTGTTTCATTTTGAGGCATCGTGCTGAACGATGGTGGTTCGGGCTGTGGAATTTCTTCTCTTGCAGGTTGGTGATTGTAGCATGTGGTTGTCGCACCTCTCCTGTTGATTGGAAATATGAGTTTGAGTTTTAATCCCTTTTGTTGTAGTTACATATTGGAGGTTGGATCATGTTGTGACCCTTTAGCTTTCCTTTTAGTTTACGGCCATGTTTCATAGTTTTTTTTTATGTTTTAGTTTAATTATATTGTTAGTTATTTTCTGTTTACTATTTCGGGTAAACCGTTCCCACATGTTACTCTTGATACTCGGCCACATGTGTCAGCCCGTGGGGATCGAGAACACCCTTCGGACCATGTCGCTGGCTAGGTCAAGCACCAGGTCGGATGTTGACCTGGCCTGGTTCGTGACACCTCTGGTGCGCTTTCGCTAGCCGCACGGTAACCTCCAAAATAGCACATGGAAGCGGGAGGCTCAGATTCTTGCTCAGTATACCCATTTGTTCCTTTAGTTTGATTTGTAGCTTATGGGGACGTAAATCCCTAAGGTGGGGAGAATTTAAAGACCTGGAAATCTTGTGCAATTTTTTTTAAATACATGGGTTATTTAGGAGTCTGCAAAAATTTACGTCGCTTGATTCCGAGGCATGGTGTTCTCAAAATCAATTCATGAATATTTGTTCGAGTACATTCAGTAAACGTATGAGTAGGTTCATATAAATTTTTAACTGCTGCACATAATTAAAATCTAAGCGCACGATTGAACACGTAATGCAGTTTTTCTCTTAATAAGAATTTCACCTTGACGGATGTTGGCCATGAATAAAAGTTAGTTGTTGGCTTTTCATATAAAAATTAATAATAAAATAAAGTGCCTTATGCTTTGTTTTATTTTGAGCCTCCATTTGGTGTGTGGTGGTTAAAATCATCCTATGGTGGTTGGAGGAGGGGCCACCATGCCTTAAACTCTCCTGAGATGTTATGGTGGTGGGTCCCACCCGAACTCAACCTCCCATGTGAGGATAAATGAGGTGGGTACCTCACGGTGATTAACCCACTATTAATGGTAGGAGAGGAAAACTTCCTGACTCCCCTAATTAATGTCGGGGGAGCCTCTTGACCTCCCCATTAATCAATTGCACCAACGCGTGTGATTTAATTAAGGGGATCCTCTTGACCTCCCCATTAATTAATTGCTGAATCACCGTGAATTAATTATGAGGATCCTCTTAATTTATTTCTCCAATTTGACATTTTTGTGCCAAAAAAAATACTAGACAATTGATATTATTTTTGGCTTGGCAATTCTCATTTCGTGGGAGCATTGAGAGGAGAGCGTGGGAGAAAAGAATTTCTCCCAACGAAGAATGAAGAATCAAGAACTCCAGCAACGATCTTCCATGGACTTCTTCCCCGAATACCTATCGACATAGAGCCACCTCCACAACCGTCGTGCGAACACGGAAGTGGAAGCTTACAACGGACACGATGAACGACAACCATGTCTTCTTCCTATGACTTCTCTGTCGATTCCTACCAATCCAGGCAGGTGTTTCTTACGTGTTGATAATCCTTTTTCTATCTCTTTCAATTGTTGTAAATGAATTGTTGCAGGTGAATTGTTAACGATCTTCTTCTCCTGATGATCCTTTTGTTATCAGACCTAAAAGTGGAGGGTGTGGGCCAACTAACATGGACAAACTCCCTCCATTGATCCCTTGTGATGTTTCTCCAACATGGAATCGTAACAATGATGAGGCAACAGAGGCAGAAACGACAAGGTCGTGCTACCCGCGGCTGACATGAACCGCGCTGCCCCCGCGGTGCCCCGCGCGCCCCTGCCGAACCCACAACCTGTGTGGTGCCCATGCCACCTACCCGCGGCCTCACAGCGCGTACCCAGGTGCCCAGCCAGCCTCCTAAGGCGCTACTCGTGCCTGCCCACGCCTACCGCGTTCTTCCCACGTGCGCCACCGCCTGCCTGCATGCCACAACGCCCCGCACTGCCTGCCCGCGCAGGCCTACGGCCATCCCACGCCCCACCAACCTCCGGGACACTGACCTCTAGATCCAACCCACAAAGTCCCTTGAGGAATCGCTAGACGAACTGTCCTGGCCTCCCAGTCCATGTCGGCGAGCCACGTCACTCGAGGCACTGGCGAAACTAGCCCCGGCCTTCAGGCCGAGCCGCCTACGCAGTGGCCTCCGGTCCAAACAACCCTCGCAATCCACTAGGCCGGGCCCAGTGGACCGAGATGAACCAAAATTGATGACCTACTCAATGGGCCAATTCAGACCCAATGGGTTATCTGGGTTGACCCAGACCAGGTCATCCCAGACCGGTTTGGGCCGAGTCGGTCCGACCAGGTCGGACCAGACCTGGGCCCATTACCGAACCTGTTACTTCTTATAGCCGTAACTTTGGAACCAGATGACTGTTTGACGAACCGTTTGTGGCACTGGTTTTCATAGAGCATGATAGAATCTTTAGTATACCCCACTAGAGTTCAGGGTAATATTGAGATACGGTCAGGTTGGATCTTACACGAAACCAACAGGGCCCCCGAGACTAAAAATCTAACAACTCCCAGACCGCACATCTGATTGATGCACCATCTATTGCGTTTAGAACCCAATGACGAGACATACCATTGAGATACTTCTTCATGGGACTTGGTGGAATTTTACGTGTCAACACTTTCTTTGAGGATTGGACCCTCCTGTAATAAAGAATTATTTTTAGAAACCCTGGGGCAAGTTGTGCACTGACGACTGTTCCTGGATCATGTGTTGGTCCGAAAATTATGACTTGTATTCCTGGTTAATGTGATGGTCCTAAATAATAGCTCTTCCTAGATCATGTGTTGGTCCAACAGCTCTGATGACTATTCCTAGATCATGTGTTGGTCCGAAAGTTTTGACTTCTATTCCTGGATCATGTGTTGGTCCCACAGAATAGCTAGTAGTGGACCATATGTTGTTCGACAGCTCTGATGATTCAAGGTATATATCTGATCATCTAAATCTCTCTACATAAGATGTATACCTGTGTGAGCTGAGTTAGTAACTCTTGTGTTTCCTCATGAACGAGATGAATAACTTGATAACTTAGGTATATGTATGGGCAAATACCTAAGTGGGGTTATCTGTCGTTTTCAAACCTTGTGGTTTATCCATGTTGGATTTTGTGAGACCTTGTGGGACTCGATGTCCCTAAAGAGTATCGTTATACTCTTCCATGCACAGGATATGCTCGCACATCATTGTGTTGGATGCAGACGATGGACAACGCTGACTGAGGATCAGAGTAGTAGGACTGGATGGTACCCTAAGGTGGAGCATACGACATGTCGGTACACGGAGGAGACTGACATTAATGGAGTACTGAGGAGGCCATCTGTACCTACCCTTCAGGTAGGAACACTAGAGGACAACCTGTTAGCTTCTTTACTTTTCTTCAGTTGTACTTGTACTTTCCTGTTGGTCTCGTATTTCTGGCGCCTTTTACATCTAGAAATTCTTTTGTAAACAGCTTTACTTATTGTTTTACTTCCATATCATACTATGTTATGTGTGTTTTTAGTTTATAAAGGTAATACATTTCAAATTTAGGGATTTTACACCTTTGGTGCTAGTCACCAGCCCGTAGCCTATGGAAGACAGGCTTGGGGTAGTCATGACACAGGCCTCGGGGGATGGGTCGTGACAATCCTCTCCTCTTAAAGATATAAAATCCTTTTTATGTCAAATAAATAACCAAATACATCACATAATTTATTCTCAACATCATATAGTTCTTATTTTTTATCATTAATTCAATCAAAATTTTTTTAGGTATAATCCTAAAGAGGTTATCCGAAGAAGAGGTATCATTATTAACCTAGTGTTTTTGTTCTAAATTTCTTCCACATCCTTAAAATATTCTTCAACTATGATGATATAATAACATAATTATATCCCATAAAATGATATTATATTATATTAATTTCAGATCCTACATATATTTCATATTCATTAAAATGGGATATGATACCGTCATTTGTGGGTACGAAGCATTGTTTCCCGATGAATGGATGTAATATTTTTTCATCACCACCTTTCACAGATGGTTATAATGATGGGATTAATTTTTATATATGATATAAATTAAATATTAATAGTTATTATGAGATAATATTTAAATATCTATATGACTTCTCTACTCACTAAAAAATGATAATGTCATTCTTTCATACAGGTGGACTACCACATACCCGAAGTAATTTGATTCTTTATTCATCACCACATCACATATATGATATATATATAAAAATAATTAATTTAATAATATGTTATTTGTGATATTACCATCAATAATAAGGGTTAAAATAATAAATATATTCTTTCTAGAATGATCATTGAAAAATTGGAATGTTAGCCATTCGTGCGTACAACAGACCATTTCCATCATCGTAACATTTCTCATTTTTCATAACAATAATTTCTGATTGGTTTAAAAGTATAATTGATGTATAAAAATATAAATTATGGCATGATTAAATTTTTTTTGATGATTTAATAATGGTCAATTTTACTATATTCATCCTACCAAATATATTTTGAACAAAGGAGGACTAATATCATCAAAACACCTAATGTGAACATTATTGAATAAGTAATGGAATACAACATAATAAAAAATATGGTTAAATAATAATATAATTTAAAATATTATTATGAATTTAAATAATTGACATAGATTATTATTCATGAAGATAAATAATACATGTGACAAGTAAGAATCAATCTAAGGAACAATCTGACATAAAATCTCATTTTAAATATTTATTTTTTTAAATAATTCTCTTCCAAGCCTAAGTTATTAAGATTATTTTATAAATTAATTTTTATTCACATAAAATAATTACAATGAAAATTTTTATATGTCCATTAATCATTGTCAAGGGTTTTTAAAATCGATTCTTTTGTAGAATGTTTGAATTTCATTACAAAAGAAAAAGTTGTGTTAATGTATATGGTGATAATAACTTTTACCATCACCATAACCACTATTTGAATCCTGGATTACATTAAAATGATTAATATTTTATTCAGAGAAAATAAATCTTTTCTAATTTTGGGTATTTTGGTAATAATGTTTGGTATTTAAAAGTGAAGTGTATTTTTATATTCAAAAATGTTTTTATACATATTTTAAAGACTTTTTTTAAAAAATTTATGACGAAATGTTCCAGGATTAAAAATAATTTATTCAAAAATTAGAACATATACATTATTTATGATAACAGATGAGCCCAATACAGCTAATATGATGGGTTGATCTCCAATATCGCTCAATATATTATCGTTTGAACCACATTATAGATCATTACATGACATTTGAGCCCCATTATAGCTCTATAATGTTTTGTCTAATGATAATGTTCTCCATAGAATTATATGGGAATTTTTCTATAAAAATATTACAAAATTTAAGGGCTTATATTGTGAACTATAAATATGATGTCCCAAAGAACCAACAAAACTTCTCTATGATTCATAATGTTTTTTCCTGGAAGCCATTTGTTTTTAAAAGGTAACATAAATTATTCTTTTAAATGATATATGATTCAATATTTTGTGTAAAATGTATGTTTTTAAGGAAAGGAATTTATGGGTATAATATCATAGATTCTTCATTTCCAGATCTGGTGATAAATTCATAAACATTACATTTCATAATATGATACTAATTAATGTGATCCTAATTTTAACCACAAAACATACAATTTAGAAAGGAAATTTTGGATAACTTAGATACTCAAGGACCATTTATGTTTAGAGTTTTATAGGATTGGGAAAAACACATTACAAATAGAGTTCATAAACAACTAGACCTTAAAAATAATTCTTATATACCAAAATACAAATTTTTTTCAATGATTCATCGACATCATACAAGTGAAATAATTATTGATATATTTCATTTAACATATTTCATCATAACCAGGGGAAAATAAAACAAAAGAAGGGACTTCTCAAATTACAAGTAGGATTAAAAATATGGGATATCAAGGATCACATCCAAATAACTGGAGCATAATCATTTGATGAAATGAACATAAAAACGGAAAATTAAGACCGTTCATATCATAGACTCAAAATCATGATTCGTAGAATATTTATTTGTAGTTTATAATATGTGAATCAAAAAGTAATTGAAGAAAATGACCCATGATAAAATAATAATGGCATAAGTCATGAAATTTCTGTTGTTCACATAAACGTATATCTCTATAAAAATGTATAAATATAATCATGTAAACTTGTTAAGTTAATGAAATGATACCATGATATTGCATAAATATATAAACCTGAAACCAGGTACACACATAAACATATATAAAAAAATTAATTCTCTATGCATATCATTGTGAACATTTATCAAGGTTAACCCAAAACACTATGAACATGTATTGAGGATCACACATAAAATTTTTTAACATGTAATGGGATCTACACATAGCATTGTGAACAAGTAATCAGGTTTACCCTTAATATTTTTAACAAGTAATCATGTTAACATGTAACATTTTGAACATGTAATTAGTTTCACAAATAAAATTTTTTCACATAAGTTATCCATAATTTCCAAATGAATTAGAGGATGATATTGTAACTACATATCAAACAATGAAAATTATATTTATTTTTGTATATATATATATACTAATATATATATTTTTTCTACAGGAACACAAATCATTAATGACATCAAAACCCATGTAATTAAAAGAGTTTCATAATCATTTTATCATAATATAACTCATGGAAAAGATTTGTTATAAATAAGCATCATGCCATATTAAACATAAAACAACCATTAAAACGAAGATGATGGTATACATGAATAATATCCCTAGTAATTCATAATTATCTAAAAAATAAAATTCACTTACATAGATTTTAATTTTGAAATATCACGTGAAATAATTATTAAGGAAAATATAATTTATTTTCATGATTTTTTTTCAAATTACACCCAATTATAATAGAAAATATTTTCATTTAAAAATAACATTGTAATCATGTAAAATAATCTCCAAGTCATTAAGGAAACATGATCAAAGGAAACTCTGATGAAGTTGTATAAGTTAAAAAACATGCATTCTATATTTTTAGTTTGGGCATTATTAAAGAACATCTTTTACAAATAAAAAATAAAAAATAACAATTAAAAAAAATTAAAAATTCATTGATGAGTAAAATTGATTTTATAAAATCATAAAATAATAAAAAAAATTGGAAATTATTTTAGGAATCATTTACAAGCAAGAAAAAGTCATTTTTAAACAATATTTGTTCAAAAATAGTTTTTAAAATAAAATCCATTATAAATTGAATAAATTTTTATAAATCATGTTATGAAATAAATATAGAACATTTTTAAAGATTATTATATCATACATGATCCTTTAATAAGATATTATTACACACTAATTAATAATATACAAATATTTATGTGAAGACCTGGAATTTACATGGAAATTGTTTTTCATAAATACATGTGAATTTTACAAGTCCGCGAAAACTGAAAGCGCATGATTCTAAGGCCCGGTGTGCCTAGAATAAATTTCTGAAGTTTTGTTAGGGTACGTTCAGTAAACATATGAGCAGGTTTTTATATCTTTTGAACCATTGCTATGAATTGAAATTTGAGGGCACCGTTGAACTCGCAACTCTTATATTCATTTAAGAAGAAATTCACCTCGACAGCAGTGAGTCGAGAATAGAAGATAGTTTATGGTTTTTCATGGAAAATAATAAAATAAAGTGTGAATCACATTAATTTACTTGATCCTCCAAGTGAGTATTGGGTGGTTAAAACCTCTTCTTGGAAGTTGGATGTGGGGTCACCACACCTTAACATGCCATGAGAGGTTATGGTGGTGGGGCCCACCGGAACACAATCTCCCATGTGTGGAAAAATGAGGTGTGGAACTCCTAGGCTTTTAGACCCTTGAAACTCCCCATTAAAGTGGAGAAACTCTCAAGCTCCAATTAATATAGGGGAACCTCTTCAACTTCACTTTATTTAATTTTGTGCCAACCCTTCACATTAATTAGGTAGAGCCTGTCTAACTAATTTGATTCTCCCTTTGAATTTCATGCAAATAAAAAAAATAATAGACAAACTAATATTTTTTTTGTCTTGGAATTTCACACTTGAGGAAGCTTTGGAAAGGGGAGTTTTGGAGAATTATAGTTCTACAACGAAGAACCCTATATCCCAATGAAGAAAGAAGAATGAAGAACACCAACCTTCTTCGACATCTTCCTCGATGCTTCAACAGACCTTCCCTCCACATCGTCATCAATGAGCCGACACATCTCGGGATTGGGAGTGTGTGGAAGATGCAATGACCGACGAACTCCTTCATCTTCTTTCCGCGACTTCAAAAAATGACGAATGATGAATAATGGTAGGGGGTTGTTTTGTGTAATTCATCATTCCTTTTCTCTTCTTCGAATGAAAGGAACTATTGAGGAGGATTGTAAGAATAATTAAAGATCATATTTCTTATTCTTTGATGAACCAATTGATTCCACCCTAAACATGGAGGGTGCATGCCAAATTAACATGGCTTGACCCCTCCACCGATTTGTTTATGAAGAACTTCGGTATGGAGATGAAGAAAAGATGCGACGAAGGTGGCGATGACAACTATAATGCTCCCAAGGCCTCCATGAACTGTGCCACCCCCACCGTGCTTTAGTGCTCTGGGACGAACCACGGCCCTCCGACCGCATCGCCCCGGCTGCACCCCCGTCGGCCGGTGCCCCCAGGCTCCCTGCCGCCGCTCGTTGTGAGCCTCCCGACCGCCTGCCTGCCTGGTTGTGCACCTCCAGACCCACTTGGCTATGTGCCTCCCAGCAGCAAAACCGCCTGGCCCTGAACCCCTGGCCGCCGGCCAACCTAGTCATGCGCCTCCCTGTTGCCGCACCGCATGGTCGTGTTCCTCCCGGCCACCCTCCAGCCTGGCCACGGGCCTCACCAAACAAGCCGCATGCCGGCCTCCCCTCGCACCTGGTGTGCTTCGTTGTGATGTCCCCATTGCGACCCCCTGGCTGAGCCGGCGTCTTGGCCCCGCGCGCGGCCTCCTGGATGAGCAAGCGTCCTGGCCCCCTCGTGGCCACCCGGCCGAGCCGGCGTCACGGGACCCTCACGGAGCCCCAGCTAAACTGGACACAGTCACACCCTCCGGGCCGAGCCACACCGGGTCATTCCCTTGCGACGCTCCAGGATGAACCGGCCCCGACCCCGGGCCGAACCACCCTCAATGTCTACTGGGTCGGGCCCAGCGGGTCGGGCCGATCCAAACAGGATGGCCCACTCAATGTTCCAGGCCAAACCCAATAGGTCTGGCCGGGTGGACCCAGAACGGGTTGTCCAGGACAAGGTTGGGCTGGGTCGGTTCAACCGAGTCGGATCAGTCTGACCGGGTCAGACCGGACCCGTGCCCAATAACGACCGTTTACTCTCTTTGGCGGTATCTTTGGCACCCGACGTCTGTTTGACGATCTGTCAGTGGCGCTGGAAATCTTGGAGTGTAGCCGTCCCGTTGAGTATACCCCACTGGAGTTTGGGGTTTAGCTGAGATACGGTCAGGTTGGATAGTACATGAATCCAACCGGGACCCCGGGACAGAAAGGCTAATAACTCACAGACCGGAAATCTGATTGACGCGTCGTCTGTTGCGTGGAGACCCCTATAACGAGGCGGACCTTTGAGATACTTCTTAGTGGGACTTTGTTGATGTGGATGTATCGACCCTCGACTTGAAGAGTAGACCCTCCAAGAATCAAGCATATTTTGTACGGATCCCTCTGGCTGGCTGTGCACTAACGACTGTTCTTGGATCCTATGTGGGTTCTACATCACTGATGACTCTTCCTGGATCCAATGTGGTTTAGACAGCACTGATGACTGTTCCTGGATCCTATGTGGGTTCGACAGCACTGACAACTGTTCCGGAATGTCGTACGGGTTTTACAGCTCTGCCTACTGGTCCCGGATCCTGTATGGGTTCGACAGTTTTGACTTTTGTTCCTAGATCCTGCATCGGTACAACAGAATAAGTGTTCTTGGATCATATGTGTGTTCGACAGTTTTGGTTTTTGTTCTTGGATCCTACGTGGGTTCGACAGAATAGATGATTTAGTGGCTTCATCTGATCATCTCTATCTCTCTTCAAAAGTTGTATACCTGTGTGTGCTGAGTCAGTAACTTTATGAATTCCTCATGATTGAGAATGATTACTAGATAACGTAGGTATATGTATGGGAATATACCATAGTGGGGTTATCTGTTGATTTCATACCTAGTGGTTTATCCTTGCTAGATTTTGTGAGACCTTCATGGTATTGGGGTCCCTACTGAGTATCATTATACTCACCCCTGCATGGGATATGCCTGTACAGCGTTGTGCTGGATGCAGATGATGGACATCGCTGACCGAGGCTGAGTGTACAAGGACTGGATGGTGCTTGGAGGTGGACCTCACAACGAGTCGGTACCGGGTGGAGACTGACAAACGTGGAGTGCCAAAAAGGATATCTGTACCTACCCATTACGTATGATCTGTGGTGGATGATCTAGGAGCTGCTTTTCACCTTTCAGTTTATTTATACTCTGTAGTTGAACTTGTACTTTACAGTTGAGCTTGAATTTTCGGCCACTTTAATTTTCAGCACTCTCGTCTTATACAGTTTTACATAGTGTTTTGTATCTAGTTGTGTGCTTTGTTGTGTTTGTTTACAGTTATAATGGAAATGGATTCCCAGTTTAGGGATTTACGCCTTTGGTGCTAGGCGCCACCCTCTTGCCTATGGAAGGTGGGCTTGGGGTAGTCACGGCACGGGCCCCGGGGGACGGGTCATAAAAAAATGGTATCAGAGGATTCGGTTGTACCACATAACATAAGACTATGATCTTTTCTACCAAGAAACATTGCTAAGGGTACTAAGTGTGGTTTTCAATTCAGGGAATCCAGTGTTGGTGCGGCGGCCAACGTATCCATACACAAGGACCCGGACTTCTGATTTCTGACTCAGTGAATGAAAACACTGATTGTCTATGTGTTTCATGAGATTTCTTTGTGATCTCTTTGATTCAGCTCACTAGGTATAACATATTGACTATGGTGCACCTTTTTCATTAGAGGATGCCTCCACGCAGACAACCATCCAGGGTTCTAGGCTTTGTACAAGATGGCATCCCATCGCGCGATTAGGCCTTGGTGCATGGCCCTATCACAACGGAGGCACTAGAGGTACCACTACTTGTTTGGCCACCGATGCCACAAGCCCTAGCAGTAGAGATTGCATGCTTCTTGAGATCGTTTCATGAGTTCTAGCACTAAAGCCGCTCAGGTACAGGGGAAAGATGGACCTGTAGGCAGCTGAGAATTGGATGGAGGTTGTGGTGAGAGTTTTCATACTGGTAGGGACACTAGTAGAACTTATGGTGATCCTTGACACGAGTCTCCATCAGGAAGCAGCAGGAATATGGTGGATCCTGATGCTCCAGGTGCATGACGAGGCGACACTTCTCTAGGAAGACATTGAGAGCCTGTTTTGGGTGGAGTTTGTCCCGGACACCCTACGTGTGGTGCAGATACAAGAGCTATTACATCTACCACAGGGTAGCATGACCATAGATATGTACATAATGAGGTTTACCTATCTATCAAGCTACTCCACATATAGGATGTGGGACACATTCCTCAGGTCCCAAACCTTCGAGGAGGGGCTCAGGTGAGTGATAACGGCTTCGATGATGTCCCTCGCCATCCCGACGCAGGCGTGGGTGTTGGAACGAGCCCTCTTAGTGGGGAGTTTCCTTGCTAAGAAGTCCCAACATCGAGACCCACCTCTGGTCATCACGTAGTGTTGTCTTCTACAGCAGCCAATAGACAGATGTCATAGAGGTCAAAGTGAATCAGACCATCTGGTGGACGACCTCAGGACTCGGGTTCGGTAGTGCGAGGCACACAAGATAGAACTAGTCATTCATGGAACATGAAATATTTCACATGTGGGGACCAGGGTAACATGGCTCGTGACTATCCAACCTGCCATACGAATGATCATAAGATAGATGGGGGACCTCCCAGGCAGAGACAGAGGTTCAATCGAGGCGATCTGCTGGGCACAGACCTACGTGGCAGATGAGATGGTCGTGCAGTTGGCGCTAGATGACATTACGAGGTGTTACCACCGCCACCACCAGGACGTCCACCCCGACAATAGGGAGAAGGTGGATTGGTGAGAGCTTTGTTCCAGGAAGCTGAGCCTTACGGTCGCGGTGCTCCAGAGATGATTCGAGGTATGATCTGTGTCTACCACCCCTTAGTTGCAGTACTTATAGACACAGGTTCGAGTCACTCTTTCATTTCCACTGCCCTCATTCAGAGCGTGGAAATTCCAACGGAGCTATTGGATCTATCCTTATGGATAGAGACTCCAACGGGATAATACTCAATGATTATGCACTGGTTCTGGCAGTGTGAACTTAGTCTAAAATGCAAGATATTCGGCTGGGATCTCCTCATAGCAGCGTTGAGGCCATACATCATCATCTTGGGTATGGACTAGTTATCTATTGTCCTTGCGCAGATTGGCTGTATTAGGGGAAAAGTGTGGTGTGTTCGCACTGATGGGACCAGGTTTACCTTCACCGGCGAGAAGGGAGCCTTTTCTGCATAAGAAAAACTTACTCGGAAGAGGGTGTTGCCGATCACTCATCAGTTAGCCTACCTTACCCTCAGATCTATAGATGTGGAGTGTCTGGGTTATCCTGTAGTGGTGTACCAGTATGTAGATATTTTCCCCAATGAAATCCCAATTCTACCTCCATACAGAGAGGTTGAATTTTACATTGACATGTACATCGTGACGACACCAATATCTACCCCAGCATATCGGATGGCTCCTACTGAGCATCGTGAGCTGCGGGTAAAGCTGGAGGAATTGTAGGGGAATGGATTCATCCGGCGAAGTGTTTCTCCATGGGCACCTCCGATTCTATTCTCCATGAAGGTGGATGGGATCTTGAGCCTTTGTGTCAACTACCATCGCCTAAACCAGGTGACCATGAAGAACAAGTTCCCACTCCTGAGTATTGATGACCTCTTTGTTCATCTGAAGGGAGAGCAGTGGTTCTCTAAGATAGAACTCAGATTAGACTATCACTAGATCAGGGTTCAAGATGAGGATGTGCAAAATATGTCCTTCAGATGTTGGTACGACCACTATGAGTTATCAGTTAATCCATTCGGCTTAACCCACACTCTAGTAGTGTTCATGGGACTAATGAAAAGTATCTTCCAGCCATACCTCGATCGCTTTGTCGTAGTCTTCATCGACGACATTCTGATTTACTCAACTACTGAGGAGGAGCATGCCTACCAATAGTAGGTAGTACTGGAGACACTCTGAGAGCACCAGCTTTTTGGTATGCTCTCAAAGTGCCAATTTTGGATTTTAGAGGTTCACTTTTTAGGACATGTCATCTCAGAGGCTGTAGTTGTAGTGGACCTAGAAAAGATTGATTCGGTACATGCTTGGGATCCACCCAGGAGTGTGACGGAGCTACAGAGTTTCCTATGATTGGATGGATATTATAGAAGGTTCGTACCAGATTTCTCCATATTTTCAGAACCACCATCATCCTTGATGAAGAATGGGAAACCCTTCTTGTGGTCATAGAGATGCAAGTAGAGCATTCAGGAGCTGAGGTAGAGGCTGACTAGTGCCCCCATCTTAAGGCTTCAAGATGAAGGCGTAGGGTACGTAGTCTACTACGACGCATCTGGGACCAAACTCGGGAGTGTCTTGATGCAGGAGCGAGCATTGATTGCGTATGTCTCTCAGAAGCTGAGACAACATGAGCAGAACTATGCTACCCATGACCTGGAGTTAGTAGCAGTGATATTCGCCTTGAAGATGTGGTGACATTATTTGATGGGTGAACATTTTTCCATGTACTCTAATCATAAGAGTCTCGGGTATATCTTCTCTCAGAAGGACCAGAACCTGAGGCAGTGGCGATGGCTTGAGTTCCTCCCGGACTATGACTTCGAGATCGCCTATACTCTTGGGAAGGGGAACATTGTAGCTGATGCTCTCAGCATGAGATCAGGTATTCAGTTGCCAGGAGGGGTAACATAGCAGCTTGCTACCTTACATATATCCTTTGTGGACCAAGATGGAGCAGTATTCCTTCAGTCTCTTATAGTCACTCCTCCGCTTCTTCAGTGAGTCAGGGAGGCACAACATGGGGACGCTGACTATGAGACACGACGTGCTCATATATCCGTAGGGCAAGAACCTGATAAATTTTCTGAAGGTTGGGAGCATGTCATCCTCTTTAGAGGATGCACTATGTTACCAGTGTCACTTCAGGAGAAAGTGTTGAGGGTGTTCCACACTTCCCCTTTAGCTGTAAATCCAGGAGTAGTGAAGATGTACCAGGACCTTCGATGATAGTACTGGTGGCTAGGTATGATGAAGGTAATTGCAGAGTTTGTCTCCTAGTGCCTCACTTGTCAGCAAGTGAAGGAAGTGAACCATGTACCAGCAGGCTTGGTTCAGCCATTAGAGGTCCTAGAGTGGAAGTGGGATGGGATATCCATGGACTTCGTGAAAGGAAATCCACATACATCAAGGGTTCAGGACTCAATTTGGGTGATCATTGACTGAATCACCAAGTTGGCCCACTTCATACCAATCAGAGAGCAGGGCTCAATGAAATTCTTGGGATGCCTTTATATATAATAGATTGTGAAAATGCATGGAAAACCATATTCTATAATCTCAAATCATGACGCACAGTTTACTTCCCAGCTATGGAAGGGGTTCTAGGAGGGTTTCAGGACGCATCTTCATCTGAGCACGACCTTCCATCCTCAGATGGATGGTTAGAATGAGCGGACCATTCAGACACCTGACGAAATGTTTTGTTCTTGTGTTATTGACTTCAGTCATAGATGGGAGGATCACTAACCATTGTTGGATTTTTTCTAAAACAATATCTATCACTCCACCATAGGGATGGAACCTTTTGAGGCGTTATACGAGTGACCTTTTAGATCACACTTGTGCTTGAAAGACCTAGGGGAGTCAGCACTGGTGGGACCAATGATGGTACGGGCTACAATAGAGAAGGTTCAGATCATCCGGGAGTGTAAGAAGACTGAAAAAAGTAGGCATAAGTCATATTCCAATAGGAGACAGAGACATCTTGAATTCTAGGATGGGGACCACGTCATTATACGGGACTCACCTCGACGAGGTTTACCGAAATTTGGCCGAGGTGAAAATATTTCTTTGTGATTCCTTGGACCCTTCCAGGTCCTCAGCAAAGTAGATGAGGTGGATTACCTCTTAGATCTTCCACCATAGTTGCACCGGGTGCACAAAATCTTCCACGTATCTCAGCTGAAGGGATAAATGCACAACCCTTATCACATCATTGACCATGGAGATATGGACGTCGACGATGGGGAGAGTTTTATAGAGGCTCTATTAGAGATTGAGGATCAAACGGAGTGGGTCCTATGTGGACGGTTGATACGCTTGGTGCACATTCATTTGCAGCACAGTAATCTCCAGGAGAGCACATGGGAGCGGGAGGCTCAAATGCATGCTCAGTACCCCCATTTGTTCCCTTAGTTTGAGTTATGGATTACAGGGATGTAGAGCCTTGATTTGGGGAGAATGTATAGACCCGTAATTTCTGTGGAATTATTTTTATAAATACTTGTTAATTTTATGAGTCCGCTAAAACTGACGGTACATGATTCCGGGGACCGGTGTGCCCGGAATCAATTTATGATATTTTTTTTCGGGTACATTCCATAAACGTTTGGGTGGAATTTTATAAATTTTTAACAAGTGTTCCGAATTGAAATATGAGGGAACCATTGAACTTGTAGAACCAGTATTAACTTAATAATTATTTCACCTCGATGGCATCGAGTCGAGAATAGAAGATAGTTTTTGGGTTTCCGTGGAAAATAATAAAATAAAGTGTGCATCACTTTAATTTATTGGAGCTGTCAAGTGAGTGTTGGGTGGTTAAAACCTCCCCTTGAATATTGAAGGTGGGACACCACACCTTAACCTCCCGTGAGAGGTTATGGTGGTGGGGTCCACCCAAACACAACCTCCCATTAGAGGATAAATGAGCTGGGGACCACTCGGGCTTTTAGCCCCTTGAAACTCCCCATTAAAGTGGAGAAACTCTCAAGCTCCAATTAATATAGGGGAACCTCTTCAACTTCCCTTTATTTAATTTTGTGCCAACCCTTCAAATTAATTACGTGGAGCCTATCTAATTAATTTGATTCTCCTTTTAAATTTCGTTCCAATTAATAAAATAATAGAAATACTAATATTATTTTTAGCTTGGAATTTCTCACTTGAGGAAGCTTTGGAGAGGGGAGTTTGGGATAATTAGAGTTCTCCAACGCAGAACCCCATCTCCCAATGAATAATGAAGAACGAAGAACTCTGAACTTCTTTGAATTCTTCCTTAGAGCTTCAACAGACCTACTATCCACATATTCGTCAATGATCTGACGCAGCTTGGGATTGGGAGTGCGTGGTGGATGCGACAGACGATGAAGTCCTTAATCTTATTTCTGTAACATCATCAAATGATGAATGACGAATAAAGGTAGGGGGTTGTTTTGTGTAATTCTCATTTCCATTTCTATTCTTCGAATAAAAGGAATTGTTGTGGAGGACTGTAAGCATACTTGAAGTTCATATTTTTTCTTCTTTGATGAACCAATTTATACCACCCTAAATGCGGAGGGTGAAGGCAAAATTAACATGGCCCGACCCCTCCGTCGATTTGTTTATGTTGAACATCGGCATATGTATAAAGCAACAATGAAATTAAGCCGGCGAAGACAAAGGCCGCGCTGCTCGCAGCTCTGTAAACCGTGCTGACACCGAGGCACTCCAGTTCTCTGAGGTGAACCACGGCCCACCGGATGAGTTGCCCTAATCGTGTCATCATCGGCCCTCGCCACCCGTCTCTCGGCCGCCACTGGCCATGCACTTCTTGGCCTCCAGCCAGCCTGGCCAGGCGCCTCGCGGCCGCCCGTCTCCTGGACATGCGCCTCACGGCCGCTTAACCGCCTGGCCACCCGCCTCCAGGCCGCCCGCCCGCCGGGCTGCACGCCACCGACCCACCAAACCACATGGAGGGGTGCCTCCGGGCCACCATCCCCCCTGGCCACGCGTCTCCCCGATTCGGCCACCTTCTGGCCTCCGCATGTGCCCCGCGCGCCTCATCGAACCGGCCCCATTGAGGCCTCCTTGCCGAGCCGGTGTCCCGTCCCCCTTCACGGCCTCCCAGATGAGCCGACATCCCACTCTCCTCACGGCCACCTGGCTGAGCTGGCGTCTCGACCCCCCCCCCCCCCCGCAGTGCCCTAGATGAACTGGTCCTGGAGTCACCCTCCGGGACAAGCCATGAGGGGTCGTGCCCTCGCGACACTTCGGGCCATACCGGCCCCGAGTCTGAGCAGAACCGCCCTCGTGGTCCGCTAGGCTGGGCCCAGTGGGCCGGGCCGAACCTAACAGGTTGTCCCGCTCAATGGTTCGGGCAACACCCAATAGCTCTGACCGGGTTGACCTAAACTTGTTCGATCTAGACTAGGTTGGGTCAAGTCATTTTGACAGGGTCGGACCGGACCTAGGCCCACTACTGACCCTTTACTCTCTTTGTCCATATCTTTGGCACCAGACGTCTATTTGATGATTAGTCAGCGGCACTGGAATTCTTGGAGTGTATCCTCCCCTTTGAGTATACCCCACTGGAGTTCGGGGTTTAGTTGAGATACGGTCGGGTTGAATCATACATGTATCCAACTGGGCCCCCGGGACTAGAAGGCTAATAACTCACAGACCGTGCGTTCGATTGACGTGTCGTCTATTGCGTTGAGACCTCTATGATGAGGCAGACCTTTGATATAATTTCTATTGGGACTTCTTGGAAAATGATGTATCGACACTTGGCTTGGGGAGAAGACCCTCCCGGAATCAAGAAATCTTTGTGTGGAACCCTGGAGCCGGTGGTGCACTGACGACTGTTCCAGGATCCTATGTGGGTTTGACAACATTGACGACTGTTCCTAGATCCTGTGTGGGTTTGACAGCACTGAAGTCTGTTCCTAGATCCTGTGTGGGTTCGACACAACTGACGACTATTCCTGGATCCTGTACAGGTTCAACAGCTCTGACTACTATTTCGGGATCCTGTGTGGGTTTGATAGTTTTGACTTCTGTTCCTGGATCATGTGTGAGTTCGACTGTTTTGACATCTGTTTCGGTATCCTGTGTGGGTTCGACATAATAACTATTCCTGGATCCCATGTGGGTTTGAGAGTTATTACTTCTATTCCTGGATATTGTGTGGGTTTGACAGAATAGATGATTCAGTGGCTTCATCTGATCATCTCTATCTCTTTTCAAAATTTGTATACATGTGTGAGATGAGTATGTAACTTTCTGTTTTCCTCATGATTGAGAAGGATTACATGATAAATTAGGTATATGTATGGGCATATACCTAAGTGGTGTTATCTGTTAATTTCATACCTTTTGGTTTATCTTTACTATATTTTTGGAGACCATGAGGGTATTGGCGTCCCTACGGAGTATCGTTATACTCACCCTTCCATGGGATATGCCTGCACCCCATTGTGTTGGATGCAGAAGACAGACAGCGCTGATCGAGGATGAGTGTACAAGGACTGGACGGTACCTGGAGGTGGACCTCACTGGGAATCGGTACCCTGTGGAGACTAACGGATGTGGAGTGATTAAGAGGCTATCTGTACCCACCATTCAGGTAGATTCTGTGGTGGATGATCCAAGATCTTCTTTTCTCCTTTCAGTTGTTTTTTTCTTTTAATTTGTAATTGTACTTTAATGTTGGGCTTCTATTTCCGGCCCCTATACATTTCATAACTCTCTTGTTAAACAGTTTTACATAGTGGTTTGTTTCCAGTTGTGTGCTCTGTTGTGTTTGTTTACTGTTATAAAGGCAATGCCTTCCCAGTTTAAGGATTTATGCCTTTGGTGCTAGTCGCCAGCCCTAGGCCTACAGAATGCGGGCTTGGGGTAGTCACGACATGGGCCTCGAAGGATGGGTCATGCAAATTTTGATTGTTTCGGGTAATAGTTGTGTTGTTTTTCAAGTATGTTTTGAATTTTTATTTTTTGTTACTCATACACAGATCATGTTTTAATAATTTCTATAATTTAACCCATGATATAAATATCAAGTATATTCAGTAGATACATATTCGTAAAAACCCTTAATATTTAGTGAAATAATTGGAATACAATGTTCATGGAGATATTATGTTTTATGTATGCAATAATAATGTTTAAATTTTTTTATCATATAGAATGAATGAAAATTAAAGTATATATATGTATATTATAATTACAGTATATTTTTTTTAATATATGATAGGTATGATTTTCAAACTCATACTTGATATATTCAATGTAAATCATTAATGAATCGCATCACATTGAGAATGTAGTTTTCCATACATCCACAATCGATGATATTATATTTTCAAAAAATATAAATCATTGAGGTATGTCTTATATAATAATTATATAATAAGAAAGAAATTATAAATATGATATATATCATATATGAACTTTAATTAATTAATTATTGTAATCCTCGAAAAGTTGTGAGGGAAGAGTGAATGAGATCTGTTTGCGAGGTGGTAGTCTGTCATACACACAAACAATGACATGTAACTCATTAGATGGTAGTTTTTGATGTTTTAGGTTGTATACATGACATCAATACATATATATATATATATTAAATATAATCATTTTATTATGTAATCAATATATATGAAAAATTTATGTGGTGGAGAAAAAAACAAAATCAAAATTTATCATTGATGAACATTACCCCTTCTATAGTGGAATTCTATTAGTTACCTTCCTAAAATATTTGAAATTGTTATTTTGGTTCGACCATTTCAACATGGATGTGGGGGGCATGAGGAGGATAGGGTCTTCCATATATTTTAATAGATTTAGTTATTTTTTATTCTAAATTATTTTGTGACGGTTCAATTAATACTTAACTAAATATGGGTTTAAGCAATTAAATAAAGATTATTTTATATTTAAATCCAACCACATTGAGGTGGCATTTTTTTCAGTGAATTAGGATAATATTAAATGTCATAATGGAATTGTATGGTATATAGATACCTAAAACAACCATTAAATGATAAAACATAATTTATAAATTATGATTCAAAATATGGAATATATTTTACAAAAATCAATTAATAGAATTGAAATAATTATTTTTTAAATTAATCTAGTAGGCACAATGGGAAAGTGGGTATTAATGTGAAATTTTTTAAATGTATGAAATGTTTTTATATCCAATTTTAATTTTATATTAATTAAAATGACCTAAATTATATTTATTGATGTATAATTTATGTAATTATACTTCTAAAATAATGTAAAATATAATTTATCAATATAAATAAATTATGATAAAATGTAGTTTTCAATTAAAATGAAATATTTTTCATTATTTTTCAAAAATGAAACATTTCAATTTAATACCAGACAATAACCCTAAGATAATTTTGATATCCCGCATTCAAAAAATATGTTTATATTTTAAAATAAAATTAATAAAGGTTCCAAAAAATTGTTTTAAATATAGGTCCACTATTAAAAGGTAAAATAATTCATTTTAGAAAAAATATCTTTTATTCTTAAATAGTATTTCTTATAATCTTATTCCTCTAAAAATTATTTAATGAATTTAAAAGAAATTGATTAAATATATAAAAATTAAATTTCATTTCCATCATTTATTAATAGTGATTAATTTTATTTTTTTAGACAAAATTCAATTACGGTCCCAAAAAATCTATTCATATAAAAACACAACCTTTATATCCAATTGTATTTAATTTTCATTTATAATTTATTAGGAACAGATAAATTTATTTTATAAATATGTGAAATCTATATTTTCATAATTTTTTAATCTTAATAATTCCACTAATTCTAATGGATATGTGATAATGTTGGTGTTAAAATAACAATATTTTGGAGTTCATTTACGATCTAAATATTATGGAAAGTAATTTATCGAAAAGATTAAATTTATTATAAACAAATACAAAATTGTTTATCTGGGGGTGTTACATTCTACCTTGTTAAAATAATTTTTTCCCTAAAAAATTTTCACTCGAATATAAATAGACGTGAATACCTCTACCTAATGACATCCTCATGATCCCATTACCTACCTGAAATTGGTTTTTTCACTACAAAATTGTAAGCATGTGAGTAGCCTTGTTTCATTGAACTTTATCTATATGATGTTGCATATTTACAGATTTTTCTCTATAAGAAATTTCTTTTTCCAATAGTATTAAAACTATTTTTAGTATATTTAAAACAAAAGGTATGTACTTCCTAAAGATATATACATGGAATACATCATGAAAATGAGAGGAATTTAATGGAATATTATATATGAGCTACCATTACATCATAATCAAGAATTTCCCGAAAACAATTCATCCTTTCAAATTTCAAATTCTATATAGAAAATGAAAAGGTGGATATTTTCATATTTCATTAAGGGAATCCCACATCATAAAAAGGGTATATAAAACCCCCCTTTAAAAAGGTAAATGTAAAAGGTGAATATAGCCACAAATTGAGGATTCTCATTATTAAAAAATTAATGATATAAACATGGAAGAGAAATATAACTATCATGTTCTAATGGGGAATTATAGATAACAAGGTAATAATAATATTTACCATAAAAATACCATAATCCTTTTATTGTTTAAGAGGCCTTTGATTTCTTAGTAAGAAATGTTAATGGATAATGTTTATGTTTGATGATAATATTAATATATTGGAATAATTACATTACTTCCCTATCAAATAACAAGAGTAAATATAATTACATGAAAAATTTATTTATGATACTTAAATAATTTTCCACCAAAATCTCATCTATCTTCCAAATTATTAATATGAATTGTTTTTATGGCCTAAATACTAGGATCAACTTTTATGGATCACCAAATCCAAAAAAAAATCTATTCCTCCCGCCTTTAGGAATTTACCAAAATCAAAATTTACCACACAATATATAATCGTCCAAAAATAATAAACCATTGTATGTTTTACTGCTACATTAATATCCAAAATTCTTCAATAATAAAAACTTCTCAACATAGATCATTCAATAAATAAATATCCTTGCAATTCTTATAAACTATTGTAAACAATGATTGAAACCCAGAAATTGGAAGGATTTTATCACATAGTATTTCATGAAAAATAAAAATATTTATGTCAAAATAAAATCCATAACTCATAATTTCTTATACAAAAAATGTAACTTAATTAATCACATAACCTCCATGATATGATAAACATTTTTCTAACAACCTAACTCACCATAATGAAATGAAAGAATCATATATGATTCAAAAATATAAATCAACCTTTATTCCTCAAATAAAATCCAATAATAATATAATTAGAATAATTATATAGGGTTCCCAAAATTGTGAGTATATTCCGATATAATATTAATAACATAATCAAAAAATAATTTTCATTAACATGGATATCTAAAAAATATTTTTTTAAAAATGAACATAACCTTCATCATTCTAATGTTATAAATAATATTAAATAATTTTTCACAAACTAAGAAATCATGTAGGCCAGTGGTAGATGACAGAACCTTGTATCCTATTGGCTGTGGGTTGTATTCTCAATGCCTTTATAGAGGTGATGGGTTGTCACCAATTTTATCAGCTGTCCTTTTCCTAGAACTATATTTTTGCAATACTCCTAAAATTTCATAAATGTGATAAAAATTATCAAAAATAACCTTAATATTTTTTTATCATTAATGGTTATCTCATTCCTCAAATATTTAATTCCAAAATATAATAACCCTTAAATTCCTAAAAAAGTAATGTTTATAAAAATACCACTAGTCACTTCAAATTTCCATCACTTAAATCCTCATAAGGGGTTTCTATGACATTGAACCTATGATAAACCAAATAATTATAAAGCAATGATGATATCTGCAATTCATAATAAAAAATCAAAAGAAAAAATCTTAATTACCAATGTATTGTAAGACATTCTCTAATACCAACTATAAAAACCTATAATCTGAAAATCTTGATCTGTTTCACAAAAATAAAACATTACCTTTCTAAATCTGATATTGAAAAATGTAACCCAATCTTTTCCAAAAAAAAAGAAAGTAAAAAGGGAAATATTGGATCACATACAATTCAAATGGGCTTTTATGTTTATAGTTTTAGATAATTGGTAAAAACTATTAACAACTTCGGTTTATGAGAAATTGTATCATAAAGTTCAATATTATGTCCAACTATACACAATTTTTACAATGGGTCATAAAAATCATCAATGTGAAATCCATATTGAGATAGTTTATTTTATATATTTCCTCATAACCTGGGGAAAATAAATCATAAGAAGGGTGACTGTAGATGCTCAATAAGGTTATAAATATGAGATATCAATGATAACATTAGAATTACATGAAAATAAGGGTATGTGAACTTGATCGTAGTACTTAAAAATCACTAAAGTGTATATAATATATTCAAAAACATGATTCATGGAATAAATATTGGTAATTTATAATATACGAATCATAAAATAATTAATTAACATGATCCAATGAAGTATAATAAGAATATAAGTCATCGATTTTTTATTGTACAATTAAAATAATATAATTTTAACATGTATTAATAAAAATAGGTTCAATCATTGAATTAAGGAAATTACATCATCACATGCATAAAAATATGGACAACAAACCAATCCCACACATAAACTTATATACATTAAATATAAGTTCATGAATAAAATTGTGAATATGTAATCCAGTTCACGCATAACAATGTGAACCTATAATATGGTTCATGCCTAAATTTCTTGAAAATTTTAGAAGGTTTACACGTATCATTGTAAACATTTAATCTTTTTCACTCATAGCATTTTTGAAAATGTAATCTTGTTCATGAATAACATTTTAAACATCTAATCAGGTTTATGCATACTGTTTTTACCCAAAAGTTTTCCATAATTACCCAATGTATTTGAGAGTGATATAGGTCCCAACCACCACATAATGAAAATTATGCATATTTTTTCCATAAAAACAAAACTTATTCATGTCATTTGAACCTATGTAACGAAAAGGGCTTCATAAACATTTTAACACCCCATAACTCATCGAAAAGAAACAGGGTTCAGAAAAATAATGAAATAATAAATATAAACCAACCAGAAAAATATTGAGGAATATATAATTGAATAATAACCCAAATAAATAACAAGTAACAACAAATAACTATATCATATATGGAATTTTATTTTTAATGATCACTAAAAATAATTTATTGAGAAAATATCATTTCTATTTTGGAAACATGATTTTGAAAAGCCAAATAATTATAAAATAAGAAACTTTATTCTAAAAATAATCTTGTACGACTATATCTTATCATTAAAATTAATAAGTGACCATGGAATTTGAAAAATACCTACATTCCCTATAAGTTAAGAAACAATTCGTTCATATTTGTTTTGGAAAACTCATAAATAACTTCCTTAAGGAAATGATAAAAATAATATTTTAAAAACATTTTATAAAAATTAAAACATGCGAAAAAATTAATTTTAAAATCATGATATAATATTAAAAACTTGTTTGGAATCAATTTTAGGAATCAAGGACATTGATGAAATGTTTTGTCTTAAAGGATGCATTATAAAATATTTTTTTAAAAGAAAATACCTTATAAATATTATATCATTGAAATGAGAAATAATAAAATTTATTGATTATGAATGTTATCTTTAAATCCTTATAACCCTTTTTAATATTTGACAAATCATAATAAAAAATTCATCCTATACATAATCATAGCATGACATAATCAATGAAGTTGAATGTTTACCCAAAGAATTGAAATTAGGTTAATAATTCCCTTACCAGGTTGTAATCAGATAGATCGTATGCCCCATTAAGGAAACAATAGTCAAATGAGATATTTATAAAAATTAAGATATTTTAGATTCATGATATTATATATATATATATATATATATATATATATATATTAGGTCATTATATACAACACACACACACATTAATTGGCGAAGAAGGCATATATCTTGCCAAAGTAAAAGTGACATGAGAAATCCTTACCTTACATTTCCTTTTAGATGAACATTCATTAACATGATATATAATTGTTCTAAGAATGTTATTATATTATTAAATAACAAAATTAATATTTATGACATAATATATAATCGTTTTAAACCATATTATTTCACACCCATTAATAATATCTCAATATTTTTATTATATCTGTGATAAAAGCATTGTTTTTTGAATATGTGTTGATTTTTTTAATATTCCTATTACATAGTATATGATTTAATAATATCCAAAATTTTATCCATGATATAAATATCATATTAATTCACAATATACATATTTATAATAATCCATAATATTTACTGGTGAAAATGGAATACAACATTCACGGAGATGGTAGGTCATACATACACATAAACATAGATCCCATTTTCTTATCCTATAAAACGAAATTAGAGTAAATGATATATATTCATTTCATAATTCAATTATAAATTTTTTTAATATATAAAACATATATTTATTAAACCTATTATTAATACATTCCATGTAATGTGTGAATGAATCACTTCACTTTTAAGAGGCAGTAGTCCGCACATCCACAAAAATGAAATCCTATTCCAAGAAAATAGAAAAGAAAGAAGGTATTTGTTATATAATAATTATTTATCAATGAAGACATTATAAATATAAAATATAAACTATTAATCCATCATTATTTCCATCTATAAAATTTTTTAATAGGAGAACTGATGATATTGGTTCGTGAGGCGGTTGTCCGCCGTACAAACAAACATTGATTGTGTATCCCATTTGCTGGAACTGTGTGATTTTTTAGGTTGTAAACATTACATAAAACATCTCAATATATTTAATATAATAATGTTTATAAATAATAAATACATATGAATAATTTAAGTGGTTGATAAATAAATAATACAAAAGTTCTCATTGAATAACGTTACTTCTTCCTTGACAGACTACATTTAGTTCTCTTCTTAGATGACATAGGATTAGCAGTTTGGGGAGACCAATAGAATTTGGACATTGGTATAGTTATCAGGAGTTTTTTTAAAATATTTTATGATCTTAAACTCTTTAGATTCAAAAAGGGGTGTTTATGGTCATATTTCTGCTTAAGGAGAGGTGTATTTAAGGGATTAAATAATGATTATTTTATTTTTAAAGGATACCACATTGAGGTGGAATTAATTTACGGGAATTTTGAGGATAATTAATTATATAATGGATTTTTATAGTCAAAAATACTTCCTTATAATATTATAGTTTTTTATTTTTACGCATGTTAATTAGTTACCTTTTATAGTTAACCCTTGTAATTATTTAACATAAATTACACAAAAACTACTATACAATATTGATTTTTTTATACAAATAAATTTAATTATCTGTAACAAAATATTCACCTCCTTATTAATTACACGAAATATATTTTGACTTATGAAATTTCATATAATTTGAATATTTTTCTTCAAAAATAATCTTTGTAGACTTAATGGGAAAGCAGGGTTTTAAAGTCAAAAATTTCAAATTCATGAAATGTTTTTATATCAAATTTCTATATAAAATTGATTAAAAATAAATACACTTTATTTATAATTAAAATAATTATACATTAAAATAAATTTTAAATTTAATTTATTAATAAGAATAAATTAGAATAAAAAGGATTTCACAATTAAAATGTAATATTTTCTCTATTCATAAAAAATGAAACATAAAAGAAAAATACTAAAAAATCACCCTAATATAATTTTGATTTAAATAATTAAAAAATTTATTTTATTTTGTCATATTAAATTTATAAATTTTTCAAAATTTATGTTTAAAATAGGTGTTCCATTAAAATTCAGAAAAGATTCATTTTAGAAAAAAAATATTGCTTTTCATTCTCGAAATTGGATTTCTTCTAATATTAATTCTATAAAACATATTTGGTGAATTTAAAACATATTAATTACTATATAAAATATAAATTTCATTAATATATATTAATAATAGTGATTAATTTAATTTATTGAGAATAAATTCCATTCTTAACATACAATTGTTTTTTTATAAAAACACATCATTTATGTTTAATTGGATTTTATTTTCATTGCTAATTAATTGCTAACCAATTAGTTCATTTCATAAATAAATTTAATATATATATTTATAATTTGGTTAATATTCTTAATTTTAGACATTCCAGTGGATATGTTATAATGTTTCTAATGAAATAATAATTATTTGGAGTTCATTTAATCACGATGTTTTATGAAAATAAAGATATCAAAGAGTTTAAATATATTTTAAAAAATAAATAATTTAAAATATTAGGGTGTTACAATGGGTTTTTATGATTTTTATTGGACTGAAATATTTCTTAATTTAACTTTAATTTATATTAATTTAACGTTATCCCATGTATTTTAAAAAATCACAGAGTTTCTAGTTGGGTCAAGGAAAAGAATAAAAAATGTGGAAAGGCGTGGTGATTTTTCATAAAAGGAAAAGGTTTTTCTTTTTTTAAAAGAATTAAATTGTGGGAAAATTTGATACTTATCATAATTTTCATCTTTGTGGTATATGGAATAGTTATGTAAATGTTCTTTCATAATGATGTAAAACTATAATCTTAAATTATATGTGGAAAAATAAATTGAATTATAGTCTAAAAATACTAGAATGTGTAATTTTTTTATTAAATTAATTATAAATAAGGATTTATAAATTTTTTAACACTTTTAGTGGGTGTTAATTGAAATGATATGAATGGTGATATTTAGAAACTGTAGACTTTATTGTATTATTCCTGGAGGGTATGAACATGTATTTAATAGTTAATAAAATATAACATGGAATATTATAAATTCATAACTAATTAATTAATACCAATATTGTAAAATGTTATAAATTTAACAAGATATTTAATATAGTTACATTATTTTTTTTATGTTATATATATTCATTAACCATGGATGTCGGGTGTCCAATTCGTGATAGCTACTTTTAAGATTAGGACATGGTTAATACTCATAGTGTGGTAGTGATCTATATAATAACATGGAATTATTTTGAGTTGATAGGCTTACCCAACTATATTGGTACGTATCATTACACCTTCTGGAAACTATTTTTGTGCTTTTTCCACCATCAAATTTGGTGAGGGATAGATGAATGACTACCACCTATGGCATCTCTCCATTCTCCTTATAGTATTATGTGTTATTATTCAAGGTGTTTATCTATTTCCATATTTGTTTTTAGATGGATCTAATTTATTTTGTTCATTTCATATTCTTGATTCAATGGATATATTATCATATTTATAATTATTTGTATGATGTGTATGCCTTATGTTGACTAGAGGAATATTATTCATTATATCGGTTACAATGGATTATGTTACAATACCTGACCTATGATATAGAGAAAAATGGGTGCGGGGGATCTATGAATACCATTAGTTACAATATAATGATTTGTAATAGTATTATGAAATGATGTGAAGAAAAAGTTTAAGATATTTTACATTATCCCATGTGTCTTCAGGCTAGCTTATTTTGGAGAGATATGGCTCAAAATGTACAATTTTGGGGTATAACAGAAAACCATTGGGGAGGTGGTAGAGGGGTGCATTATTTTTTTACTCTATTATATGATCTCTTATATCCCTTACATGGTGAGATATATCCATGGAGATTCTTGAAAATTAGTATAACTATTTATCTTATGATTAACTTCACTTGTTGTTCACTGGGGTAACACCCCAAATTTTTTAGGTACATATCTTCTTAAAGAAATTCAATTTATTTAATAGCTTACCATGATATACTATTAAATAATAACATGAACCTTATGAATTGTAATGTTTCTATCAGAATAATAACCTCACCAATGAAATTATAAATAAAATTTAGGTATCTCATAAGTAAAAAATTGTTTTATTTATATCAAATAATAAGTAAATAAATGTCTTTAAAATGAAAAATAAGTGTTGGTATTTTTGGGAAATGTAAATTATTGTTTTTATTTTTATAATTAATATAATTATTTAAGATAGAACTTTTTTTAAAATATATTAATAAATTAAAATTCTATTATATTATAATTATAAGTTAATTTTATCTAACCAAATATCATTTTTCAGAATGTCATAAAATTTGTTATAAATTTAAAAATTTTATTTTGTGAATAAATGATGATTTTAATTAAAAATAAAATTTCACATATTTATAGAATTATTTTGTAATAATTGATTCCATTTTTAAAATATACACCTAAAATAAGGTTGGGGTAAATTTTCAAGATGTTATAAAGTAGTTTAATTTTTTGTGAATCGTGAAATTCTCTAATTTACAGTATTTAACTTTATATGTAAGTAAATTAATTATTGAGTCATTTATTATTTTTGTATGGGTTATTAACCCATTAGTTCTAAATAAAATTTTCTATTTGCTGTTGTAGTCACAATAATCAACATTATTGATAGTCTTGAGCAAAAATAACAAACAAATGAATAAAATAATCAAAAAATGCCCCTCACCTATACGATAAATGCCACAACATCCCCTTATAAATTATAATCCTTTAAGATTTTATAAATTATCACCTATTACCTTACCAAAAATCTTCCCCATTTCCAAGACCTTCTGGTCTTAACAGAAGAAAAAATCCAAGTGTCATAAGGAGGTGCCCAAAGAGACAATATTCAAGAGGTAAAATCATCATTCTATGTCTTTTATTTTATTTTCATTTCCTAATCTCTCCTCACCTAATTATAAAAAGTGGAAGTATAACTCTATTAAGATACATATACAGGAATATTATTTTATTATTATAATACCCATTATCAAATGTCTTCTCTCCTCGTCTCATTCTAAAAATAAAAACATTGTCCATGACTGGTCTTTTATCATTCTTCATAAATGATGGGTTTTATATTTCCATTACCACCTTCAATGATTCCCATAAAACCGTTAATATGTTTAAATAAGATTTCAATATACATATAATATTTTATTTCATGTTCTGGAACCAAGATATAAATATAATATTAATAAAATGATAAAACATCATGATGGATGTAAAGACTACCAGAAATGAACCAAAATTTTATCATTAATATTTTATCAAATGAGTCATACTCATACCATATAACCAAATGATATATTAGACAATTTATAATTATGGGTTTTAGTTAATACAAAATAATTTCATTTCTGGAGAATTTATTCTCATTATACAAAAACATCCATATTTATACACAAGGGAACCATCCATTAAACCATGACACGAATTCTCCTAGAACAACGAAATTAAAATTTTGAACTCATCAAAATGGACATGTATGAATTTAATATAATTAAAATAAACAGAATAAATGGTCAATATGTACTTTTTTATGTAATAAATGAATCTAATTTTATTATGTATGATAATAAGTACAAGTGTGGAACACTTTCAAAGATATGGTAAGAGACTTCATCTAAATCCCAATTTCATTGATACATAATTGGAATTGTGTGCCTAATAATTTTTATGTGGTGTATGTACTATCATTTTGAGATTATACTTCATTTTAAAATATATTAATCTTAATTATCCATGTTTATCGTATCATTGATATGATTATTTTTTATGTCATGTGCCCTTTTTTATATACAGTGTTTACATTGAATGTTATTTCATTAACTAGGAAATATCATTTACTTTGATACTTTTACTCAATAAAAATATTTTTTGATAAGCCATGCTGATTTCATTAATTAAATCTATCATTTAGATATTTGAAAAATGATTTGGATATGCAGAGAGAGGCGGTTCTCTATTATATATAGGCTCTTAATACATCAACTAGTCTCATGTGAAAAAATAGTTGGCCACAAACCATTCACATTTATTTACAAGAAGAATTAGATATTTTTTCACCCATAGATAAAAACCATATTGTGAAAGGTCTTTGTGGTAGTGGTTATTTACTCGGATACATGATGTCTATTAATTATGCATTCTCTTTTTTCTGTATTCCTTTATTAATATTAATGTGGTTTACACTATGACATAATCTATGGATTCTGTTTAATTATTAGTTTATTGATCATGCTTGAATTGATTTATATTTATGTTTTTACGTTATGTAAAAAATATAGATAATTTCACATCACACTTTTTTTCCATCACCAGGATATGATGATGAAATATTTAAATAACTCTGAAGGATCGTTTTATTTTAATTTTTTATGATCTATGATTAATTATGATTGTATTTTGGGAACAATGTATATATCTAGTTCTTTAATACTAAAAAACTGATCAATCAAGGGTTACGTAATCTATTAAATCTATTGTATTTTAATAAAATAACCATTTAAACTGGGATACATAGTTTGAGGGTTTTATAGATGGTATCAGTGTAGGTTTTGTAGAGACCTTGGGAACTAGATGTTAAATTAACATGAGAATTATTATAATTAATTATTGTTAGTTTGTGTATCAATACTCGTGATTATTATGAAACTCGTAGTTTTCCATTATGAAATGGTTCACCCTAATGGATGAAAGTTAATAAATACCCACATAAAAGGTTGTGATATTTTTATTGTGAAAGTCAACACAGTTAGTGTTAGAGCTGAGAAAATTATGACCATATTAGGACTTCTTACTCAGGTTATGATGAATAACCATACTATAATATTTTGGATCATTTCATGTGGTAGAAACCCCCATATTTTATTGTGACTACTAATCCATTGGTATTTAATAAATGGATCATGTCCCCTGAAATGTTATTTATATAATTGTGATGTTACAAATGTAAAACGTTAGTGCTAGTGGTATATTTTTTCAAGGGTGATGTTGAACAATGGTGGTCATTACATCAAGAATACTATGGCGTATGATGACAAAGAAGTCATAAAATTTATAAGTTTAAAAGAAACATTCTTTATAATTACTTCCCTTGTGAACAACCAACTGAAATGATAAAAAGATTCCTTATCAAGAGAGAAAATGAAGAAGATACTTCTATATAGTATGGGGCTACATTCACATGATTATCCAGATGTGTTATAGGAAATATAAGTTATTCAAAAAACATTATTGATCTTTTCTTTGATAGTATTATGTCTAGTCACTTAGGAAAATAGTTAGCTCGTAATATTCATAATATTATGAAATAGTATTATGTTCCATAAAAATGGAGAATGAATTTTCCATATTGTGAATTTTCATTTTAAATCAAGAGAATAAGAGGTCTTCAGATAACCATGAAAAAGTTAAATCATCAAAAAAGAATAAGGGACCAATTAAATCCTTATAATATAATAATTATGGAAATAAATATCTTGGGAAATTCCTTAATGGAATGGGAGTTTTTTATAAGTGCATGTGAAATTGTCATCAAGATAATGAATTGAAGGAGAAGAAATAAATCAATGGTTTTTAATTCTACAATGGTAAATTCATGGGGACTTATTCAAACCAATGTTCCATGAATCAAATGAATCTACCATAGAAGAGGACATGGGGAGATTCCCATACCTATACGATCACCATAGATAAAATAAAATTACCTAATTATGCCATAGTATATACATTAATTATATATTCAAATGTATCCCACACTTTATTTGATTCAAAATCACCTAACTCTTTGATATCGTCCATGTTTTCTTATAAAATGAGATACATCGCTCTTAGTGTAATAATGTATTTTTTAGTAAAAAAACAGAGGAAATTATCATTACAAAAAATATGTGTTGTTTATACCCCATTATAGTGTATAATAGTTTATTATTTGTTGACCTTATTATAATACCTATTGTTGGATTTGATATAATTTTCATTACATACTAGCATTCCAAAAATTATATGAAACATAAATACTAGAAGGGGTAAATTAAAATTTGTGAGGAACATATAGAATTCATTATCTTAGGGAAGAAACTTAATCATCTAAATCTTAACTAGATATACCCCTAATAGGCTTACTAAATGGAATTCCTTGGGAGTAATAGGAAACAACATTTATGGTTGAGGAAATTCATCCTCCAACAAACGATGTACCAATTTTACATGAATAAATTGATGAATTTACTATGTAAGTAATTGGAAACCCCCAACCCCATAGAATGAATTTTAGTTTTCCATTGATTTAATCCATGATGTAATATAAATTACAAAGACTCCATACAGAATAGAAATTTTCGAATTAGTGGAGTGTAATAAAACTGGAGGTGTTGAGTAGTAATGGATTCATTATACCTAGTTTTTATCCATAGGTAGATCATGTTCTATTTAATATGTATTAATATGGATCCATGAGAATTTTCATTGACTATAGAGAAATAAATACTATTCTAATAAAGAGAAAGTATTTTCAACCACATATTGGTGATTTATTTGATCATTATCAAATTGATCAATGTTTTTCAAAGATTGAACTTCATTTTTTGTATCATGAATTTTGAGTAAATAAAGAATATATTATAAGTAAAATTTTTTAAAAGAGGTATGGATATTATGAGTTTAGAGTAATTATATATGTATTGAATAATGCACCATATGTTTTTAGAAATATGATGAACATAATATTCAAAGAATATCATGATGATTTTATGGTGGTATTCATTGATGATATTATTATATATTATAATAGATATAGAGACCATGATTATAACTTATAGATAATTCTTGAGACTATCATAATGCTGAATTTATATGGTAAATTATGAAAGTGGGAATTATAACTTAAGGAAAATTATTTTATTGGCCATATTATCTCTAAGGATGGAATCTCAGTTGATCCTACACAGAAAAAGAAAATCCGTGAAACTAAAATTCCAATTAAAATTATCAAGTAATATATTTTTATTGCTTTATCAGGTTAATATTATTGTTTATTTTAGAATTTTTCCTAGTTGGATAACATATTGACCAGGGACACACCTATAGGGGAAAAGTTTGTATAGATGAAAGAAGGTGCAGAATGTATAGAGAATTGAAGACAATATTTTTCAATGATAGGATTATGAAATTACCATCATGAACCAATGGGTATTTGTTATATATTAATGAATCGAAGAATTTATTAGGTTGTGTCCTTAAAAATGATATATTTATTTCATATGAATCAATGAAATCGAATAGTCCTAAACAAAATTATCCAACTCATGATCTTCATACAGGAGATGTAATATTTTCTCTAAACATAAGGACATAAAAACATTATAGTGGAAAATGTGAGATTTAAATAGATCACAATATATTGAAATAAATTTATACATAGAATGAGAATAACATGATGAAAAGACGTCATCTACTGTTAATAAAATACTAAGATTTATCAATACACTGCTTCTCAAAAAATCTAAAAATGTAGAAAATTCATTAAGTTGGATCTATCATGGAATTATAACCCAATTTAAGATTAAGAAAGATCCTATATTTTTGAAATTATTAAAAATATATTGTTAATTGTTAAAGACAATAAAATATCAAACCATTTTCAAATTATTTTAAAACAATCTTTACTGGATAAGATAAGAATCTCAGAATATGATGATAAGATTTTTCAAAAGAAAATTATAGTTATTAAGGCTAAAATAAATGGAAACATTCTTGTGTGAGGATGGAATTATGATATTTATAAAGATGTTACTTGTTCATTCAATACCTAAAATAATAAGGGAACAATTATATGATTCTCATAGATCAAAATTCTCTATACACCATAGAATTACCAAAATTTATAGTTATACATAAGAACATTTTTGGTGGAATAATATAGAGTGGGGTATTTTTTACTATGTGTTAAGATGCATAGTCAGTAAACAAGTGACGAATAAGAGACAACATCCTAGAGGATGCATAAATCCTCTACCTATTCTTATGTGGAAGTAGGATGAAATTACAATGGCATGTGTCACATGAATACCAAGAACACCTAGAAGGAATGATCTTATATGTGTAATCATTGACTTATTTATATAATTAGAAAAAAGATTATAAATGAGAATATTTACCTCACGGGGGACTAAAAAGAATATATATTAAAGAAGTTTTAATAATTCACGATGAATCACTACAAATTTTGTTTGATCAAGATCCATATTTTACATCAAATTTATGAAAGGTTATCCAGAATAATTTGGACATTGATCTTAATTTGAGTACATATACTCACCCTCAAACCTATAGACATCCTGAATGGAAAATTCAAACATTGAAAAAAATGTTCAAATCATGTTCACAATAATTTCATGTTATGTTGGATCTGCATTTACCTTTGGTTGAGTTTTTTATTCAATATTGGTTTTAATTGTAGTATATAAATGGATCATATGAATAATTATATAAAAATACATGACATACACAAACTTTATGGGATGAAGTTGGTGAGAGAAAATTTATTGTCCAAGAATATATTAATGATAAATCAATATAGGTAATGACTATTCAGGATCATATTAAAGAAGATCAATGTAGGAAAAATAGTTATGGTGACAACTAGAGAAACAATTTGGAATTGAATGTGGGATATCATTTCCTTTTGAAAGCATATCCCTGGAGGGGTTTGATAAGGTTGGGTAATAAATAGAAATTAAGCACAAGGTATATCATAGAAATTTAAATTTTGGGAGAAATGGAATTATAGATTAACAATTACTAGTAACACCAAGCCTCCCAAAATTTCATGATTCTCCCCACATATCCTTCTTAAGGAAGTAAATTCCATACCCAAAAAACACACTCACATATGAGTAAAATGAATTAGAACTTTATTTTTATTACTGAAAAGTACAAATCATGATTCGTAACATTATAGAGAAGGTATTGGGAAATCAGATAACTCCCTCGGTAAAATCAAATTAGAGAAAAATATAAAATGGAAAAGCAATAAGGGAACCTATGAATCATATAAAGAAGAACCACTCTTATATTTTAGTATGAAAATATTCATAAAATATTCCAAGGAATAAATTTTAATTTTATGGGAGAATATAATGCCCTAAATTTTTTTTGATATATATCTTTGTAATTAAATTCAATTTATATGATGGCATGCATTTAGATACTATATAATATTAACATGACCAATAAAAATAGTAATTTGTACATAAGAATACTAAATCCATCTATGAATGTAAAAATAAAATTTAGAAATCTCATAAATGAAAATATGATATATTTATGACTAGGAATATGTAAATAATTTTTTTAAAAAAATGATAATTTTAGTGATATTTATTTTTCGGAAACGTTAATGTTAATTTATATTTTTATCATTATTTAATCATTTAAAAATTATTTTTTGTAAAATTAGTTCATAAATTAATATTTTTTTCATTTTAGTTATAATATAATTTTATGAGAAAATAATTAATTTTACAAATTGTCGTCAAATCGATAATAATATTAATTTTTTAATTTTTTTAATTAATGATAAATTTAATTAAAAATTACACTCCCTATATCTAGAAAAAAAATTCAAAAATTAGAACCCAGTTTTGGAGTAAATGCTTCAAAAAATGGTTAGGGTGAATTTTTTTATTTTTATGAAATAGTTGAATTTTTGATGAATAGTGAAATACTTAAATTAACGGTTTTTAAAATTATAAGTAAATAAATGAATTATTGAGTCATGGATGATGTATGTAAGAGGTAAAAAACCATTAGTTATAAATCACATTCTCTATTTACAAAAATCAACCACAATAATCATCACCAAGGATAGTCTTGAGCCAAAATCATAAACAAATCAATAAATTAATCCAAAAACAACCCTCACCTCCACTATAAATACCGCCCCTTCTCATCAAACATTATATGAATTTATGTTTTCATAAATTATTCCAATTTCTTGTCAATGTTTCTTCCCCACATTCAACAGCTTTTGTTCTTACCAAAATAACAATTTCATGTTTCCTAAGGAAGATCTCAAGGAGAGGACATTCAAGTGGTAATATTCTCCTTTATCTGTTATTTTCTTTTCTTTTTCTTAATAACCTCACCTCCCTTTATTCAATATGGAATGATAACTCCAGTATCATACAAATAATATAATTTTAATATGCTAATGGGATATCAATAATAAAATCTAATATATCCTCCTTTATTTCTAAAAATTAAAACATCGTCCATGATGGGATGATTCACCACCTTAATGGGAGAAGAGTATTAATTTTTCATTACCTTCATAAAGGGTTCCCAAAAAAATTTATTGTGATTAAATTGTATTTTAATATACATATTATATGTTATATCATGTTGTGTAACCAATAGATATATAAAATTTAATAAAATGATACATGTTTGTGATGGTTGTAAAAACCAAATAAAAATATACCCATCATTTACCTTTAATGTTTTTACTAATTAGTCAGATTCAAACCATATAACCAAATGATATATGATAACTTTAAACTTATTTTTTTTCACTGACAATCAATAATATATCTTCTGGAGAAGTTATTCTCCTTTGAATAGAAATCTTATAATTCTACACAAGGGAACCGACAATAAAACCATGAAATGAAAGCTCCAGGAACAATGAAAGTAGACAATAAAACACATTGGAATGGACATAAATGAGATTATAAAATTATAATGAAACAAATATATTTTTTAATTGTTCCAAATTATTAAAATAATAAAACTAATTTTATTATAAAATACATTAATTAAATCTTTGGAATGGTTTTAGACATAAGGTTAGGGACTTCGTATCAGTATCCATTTAATTGAGAATTACTTGGAATTATGCATCTAATGATTTTTAGGTCTCATTATAATAATATTTTTAGATCATGTTTCATTTAAAATTATATTAATAGTAAATATCCATATTTTTCGAATCATGTATATAAATATTTTCTAAGATGTATATAATCTTTTTAAACACGGGTTTTCTTTGAATGTTATTTGGAAAACTGGTAAATAATTTTAATCTATATATTTTACTCAATATGCATATTAATTGATAAGGTATATTTATTTCTTTAATTAAGTCAATCATTTTTATAATTGAGGAATTATTTGGACATGAGGATATTGGTGTGGCCAATTTATAGATATCCTCTTGATGCATCGACATGTCTCATTAGACGAAATTATTTGTGACAAACCCTTGATGTTTTTTTGTCCAAGAAGAACCAGAAAGCATTCACCCACAAAACAAAAATATCTTATGAAAGGTCATGATGGTATTGTTTCATGTTATATATATAATAAGTCCAATAAATAATTATGTCCTTATATTGGGTATTCATTCATTACAATTAATGATGTTTTCAGAATGAAATGATCTATTGATGGATTTTAATTCTCACTTTATTGAATATGACTTATTGATAATGATTCACTTATTATTGATTCATGTTTCTTCTATATCTAACACTTACTGAGAATTTGAGAATTCCCTTTTATTTTTTTACTTGACCATTTTATGAAGCTGGAATATTTGAATATGTTTTTGGGGAACCAATTCATTTTATTTTGTTATGTTCTATGTTTAATTACCAACGTAATAAGGGAACCACATACATATCTAGTTCTCCAATTTGACCAAATTGAACTATAAATGGTGATGTTATCTCATGTATCTTTGAAATTCTAATAAAATAACCATTGAATATGTACTATTGATGTTAAGGTTATTAAAACAAGGATTTTGAATGATTTTTTAAATTTTGAATGACATGATACCAGGAGAATCCTACTGAGTATTCCTATTATACTCATCATATGTATGTATAATTTTTTGTAGGCTAATAGGATAATGTTAAAGATCATGCTAGATATTAATAGTTTGTGGTGTTCATGAGTTTTTTGACCTTTATTCCACTATTGAGTTTATATTTTTCTACTGGTAGTGTGCCTTTTAGTTAAACTATTTTTTATGTTATTAAAACTATCTATATGTAATTTATTTTATATTTCTGAATATAAGTTGATTTTTTAACTTTTATTATATCAATTTCCTTAATTTATTTTAGATTTTAATTTCTCCCATTTTTATATACGATATACCAATATCCCTTGCAACAAAAATATGTCCTACTAGAGCCAATATTTGGGTTGTAATTTTCTTTGTTTTCTCATCATTGTACAAGGATGGGCACCTATATGGGATGCCGATTATGGATGATTTGTATCAATGGTTTAGTTTGAGGGACTTGATAGAGTTCAGAGTTTCAAATGAGTGGGGAATTCATATGTTGGTAGTTAAATAGTGTTAACTGAGTTTTGTAAGCAATGTAAATAGGGGAGACCATCTTATATTAGGGTACATAGGCCCCCCTTTCTATGATTCATGGAATGTTATGTTTTCCAATCATACTAAATGATGTTATAATAGTTTCTGGGTAGATAACATGGAATGTATCCTTCATCATTCTCCCTTAATCCTATTTTTAAAATGGATATAAATTTGGATTAGTTTATCCTTGAATGATTAAAATAGTGAACTAATTATTCTTAAATATATCATATTTCAAGTACAAAATCATTACTATTTTTTTCTTTTGTAGGTATGTAACCACATTTATGTACAAATTATGATTGATCTAAATATGATTAGAATATGAGCTATAATATCACCATAGAGTATAGTTCAATAAAAAATTTACCTATTAGAGGACACTCTAAATGTTTCACTGCCATGTTCTTTAGAACTATAAGGGATCTATTTTAGTCTCACTAATAAAACACTAGTTTGAATAAGTTGAGATATATTTCAGTTTTATCTCTTCATGGAAGGAGAATTGGGTTTTTTTATCATGGTGATATTTTATGGAGCATCGAGGTAAAGGAGGATAAAGTTCCTTGGAGATTAGGAGGAGTTGACGGTCTCTTGGTAAATGTTCATGGACTAATTCTGATTATAGTTTCTTTATTCCATCATGAATGTAGTAAATCTCTTATATAATCTTTCTTATTGACTACAGAGTTCCAACATATTGAAATTTGGGATTCAATTTTTGTCAATTATCCAATATTAATCGGACATTTTCTAGATGAGGAGGCCATGGAACAGAATTTTGAGGATACCTTTCATCTTGAAATCAATGTCTATGTCCCCTTGTTTATGTTATCAACATATATTTGGGTGACAGAGAGAAAATATATTATTGAAAGAATTTTTAATCAAACTGAATAATTCTGAGAGGGGATTCATCAAGAATCAAAAGAAGAAAATTTTTTAGTTTGGGGTTCCAAATTTCCAAATAAGAATATCCTATTGTAGTATAGTGGTTTATTCAATTCCTAATAATCTTGTTTCTTTGGGGATAGTGGCTCTGATACCTTTTCCAATAGATCATTCTAATATTTTTCTTATCTATGCCAAGGTCACCATTACTGAGAGTGTATGAACATACTGATCATATATCAATCACTAATTGTTCTCCATTAGGTCAACTAATTATGGATTATTTAGTACAGTTAGTATAATAAGGATTATCCATCATGGGATCAATGGAGAAGGGATTGGGAAGGTAGAGGATATCCCTGAGATACTCATCATTCTCAAAGAGTAGAGTGTATCCCTAAAGGTGGTCGTCACATGGTTAAAGGGGTCATGGAGAAGGTTCTGGAAAAGTTCATTATCAAGTGATTCCAATATCAGGAAAGAAAAATTTCATTCCAAGTACCCATTTCTTGTTTTCATATGTTTCCATGTCTTATTTGATTATAGTTCTTCACACACATTAATATAACATAACCTAGTATGTGTGTTGGGATATGAGGTGGAGAAACATTCTGTAACATCCCAAGTAAGTAATGAATACTAGATATTTTTATCTATGTCTATTAATGATTAAGATAGTGTTATAGCGGCTTAAAATGAAAATAAATACAATCTTATGCATGGAATACACTAATATTCTTAAAAGATTGTTTTAGTGCCTTTTGATGGAAAACCATTTTTGAAAATATATTTTGACAAGTTTATAAACTATGTTTGTCAAAATAAAATTATTCTTTATGATTGGGACATCAAAATTTACCTTGTGTGAATTTTTGGTATTTTTCTGACAATGTTCATTTTTTTAATGAATAGTGAAAAATACTGCATTTTACATCAAAACTACTTTTTAATCTAATTTATTTATATGATTAGATTATCTTTTGAATTGTTCTTAATGTGTAATATGAATATATTTTTACCATTTAATCCAATGGTGGTCATTGGAGTCAATTTCACTTTGAAATTAGACTTAAACTGGTGTCAATCTTTTGATACTTATTGTTTTGTAAAAACACGCTATTTGCTCTGGAAGCGGGAATTAATTATTAAATTAATTAATGTGACCTATATGTTTTGAATTTTGTAAAATAGACTTCATTTTTGAATTCAGAATATCAAATATAGCTTAGGGTGAATATTTGGTAATTTTCTGAAAAACTTCAATTTTTGATGAATAGTGAAACCACTAAGTGATAATCAAGCAAACTGATTTTTCAGTTAAATGAAAGTTTACCACTAATGTGTATTGAATTTTGAAAATCCAACATACATGGTTGTCATTAAGAAGTAAAATGCGGTTCAATGAGATTATAATAATTTTTTGGTGAATAGTAACTTATTAAGTTCTTAATCACGATTAGAGGTAATTAGGGTAGTTTAAGGTATAAATAATACTTTAATAAAATGAAATGACCTAGACACATGTCCCAACCTCATTGTTTGTGTCATGGCCGACCATTACATTCCATGGGTCAACTTGGGGACCCCATGGATCCACTTTTGTTGGGAAATGACATAAATTACTTTTTATTTAATGTTAAAGGGAAAATGACACAAACATAATATGTTTTACGAAAACAATTTTTAAGTGGGGTTATACAAGTCCAAAGTTTGATTATAAATAGTAATTGGAAAGATAACACGATTTCCTATATCATAGTATTTGTTTTATAATTTTTAGACATTAAATAAATTTAATTATTTATGACATAATAATGATGCAGTGATGACATCATTATTTGACGATTTAAATAAAATAGAAAGATAATATAAAATCTATGAACTACAGATGTCCGAAACCAATTGGATGAGGGTATTTCGAACCCTTATCACCTTATCCACGAATTATATCAATGTGGGACCTTTTAAAACCGAAACACATTTTCAAGTAAAGTAATATTTCTTTCATTTCCAAAAGTGCCCCTCCTCTCCTCTTATAAAAGGCCCCCACCTCTACCTCATTTCACACACTCCTCAAGCCTTTGGCTCGGCCAAACCCTGCCCATTTACTCTCTCCACATACCTCTACTCATACTAGAGGATTCCCTTTGGGCATAATCCTTTCAAAGGAAGCCTTTAGGCTCAAATCAAAAGGAGTTACACTTTTAAAGGTAATTCATTCTCTCATGTTCATTTGTTTTATTTTGCTTCTCCAACCCCCTAAACTCTTTTTATTTACTTATTTTGTAACAAAAACAGTATCTTAAATATACAAGGATGTTTTTATAAGATTTATTTGAGCTACACTCTCACACAACTGCATCAAATGGTTAAAGAACATACGGTTTCCGTGGATGGCGAAATTCTGCCTCCCGAAACGATGATTGTTCAACACTCATTTAACACCTTCAAAGGTGGACATTATGATGCCACTATTTTTATATATGATATATAATATGTTTATGTTTTCCTTAAGCTTCTGTTTTTTTTTATTTTGGGCATACCTTTATGGTTTCCATTATGGTTAAAAACGATATCTTCATTTTAGGAAGTGCGGACTACCGCCCCCTCAAAGTGATTTGATTCGTTAAAAACCATATGTGGGACATATAAAGGATGGAACTATGACATTATATATGATATTATACTGGAATTAGAATATACCTTTATATCATTATGATTCTATTCTATAAAATACGAAATAGAAATGAAAGTAGGGTTCATGCGTACGTACGGCTTACCATCTCCATGAACGGTGCATTTCATTTCTTACCTCTAAATGATTATGTAATATTATAAATGCATGTATTTACTGGATATATATGACATATATGATATCTACATCATGAATAACATTCTGGATATAATGAACCTTTGACCAAATTAACAACATGTAAGTGTAAGAAGTCTATTTTTGACTTAAGAACCAAGTACCGAAAAAATGAACATTATTAACTTAACTAATTACATAATGTTCATAACATGGTATAAAAGGAATAATGAACTTGAAAAAGGTTCTTAAGAAAGTATAGATTAGCTCAAGTTTATTATTCAGGAGATTAAAGAACGGTCGGGTCAAGTCGGATACGAGGTATGTGACTTCGTCTCAATCTCCTTTCGTTGAGGCATATTTTATTTTATACACAACTTTCTTTTATACGGTGTATAAACCCCTTTGACTTTTACGTTTATTCAAAAGGAATATTTTTTATACGAAGCATTTACTAAACGACAAAAGGGAATGTTTTTGTCGTACGTATGCGGCGACAACGACTTCTCCGCCGTCATGACCGTTATTTGAGTTTCGGCTTCCTCTACAAGCCATACCTTCTTTTTAAAAGAAAAATAAATACCATGTTTTACTTTTCTTTTATTTTGGTATTGAAAATGGTTTTCATAATATTTTTATATCAATGTGTGGTATTGATATCTTGTGATTGAATGGTGGAAATGTTATGTTTCCTTTATGCATGTTTTATGTGATACGTTTATGTTGAGGTTCTTGGGCATTATTATGAAGACGGGTGGTTTCGTGATAAACTAAGGGCGGGTGAGCCCGTTATAGCTCTCCAATGCATTGGGTAACGCAAAGGAGTGAAACGTTAAGGTTTCTCCGAAGAGATTTTAGGGAATATACTGTGATGGGTATTCCAAACGTAACCAAGAGGGTTACTCCCTACGTAAGAATGTTATGAATGCCTCAAGTTACCTTTATTTATTATTATTTCTATGATTTATTCATGATTTTATGAGGTATGTTAAAGTTCCTATGTTTTATGGGTAAAGTATGATTTCATTCTTATGTATATATGAACTCATGTTTACTTTCCATGTTTTTTTTATAACCCATACTGAGTTTTTATGCTCATCCCATGTTTTTTAAATGTTTTTCACAGGTCAAGGGAAAGGTACATGATAAGATGATAGAGTCAAGGATGTGTCAAGAAATAATCCATGTTTTATTTTAAATGTGTTTCCATTGATGGGAATGAAGAATACTATCTTTATGTAACCACTTTGTTTATATGTGGAATGTAATGCATGTTTTATGATCTAATTCTCTAAAACTCTAAACCCGAAAAGCTCCTCAATGTGTAACCTTGTAATAACTCAAGATTAAGTAAGGTTTAAGGCTGGGGCCTTATAGTTGGTATCAAAGGTCGGTTTAGATAACTTTAGGAGTTAGAATTATATTAAATGATTATCCAAAAATATTTTTTTTTTCTCAAAATGATATAGCATTTAAAGATTACCATGTTGCTTCATCTAAGACATGTTTGTTCAGAATGGTTTTCCGCAGAGGAAATAGGGAAGCAGTTCTAGGAAGGCATACAGAAGGAAATAACCTTCCGAATCAGCATCAAGAAATGGTCGGAATTGTAACTGAACAGTTTGTTGCAGTAATGGCTCAGTTGACTCAAGCGATAAATGGTGGTGGTATCCATGCACGAGATCAGCCAGATCAACCACAGAGGAACATGTCAGTGGTGGAACATTTCATGAGGCAACATCCACCATCATTCAGAGGATCATCTGACCCTGTGCTAGCTGAAGGGTGGATTAAAGCACTGGAGAAGATTTTTGATGTCATGGGGTGTTCAGATAATCAAAAGGTTAGTCTTTCTATTTACCGTTTGGAGGGTGAAGCAGATCAGTGGTGGTCTATGGTTAAAAATATCAGGGACTCCAATGAGATTGATGCTCTTGAATGGGATGAATTCAAAGGTATGTTTCTTGAGAAGTATTTTCCTAAGGCTGTTCGACTTAGAATGGAAAATCAATTCATGGAATTGAGGCAAGAGGAAGACTCAGTGGCTGCCTATGAAGAAAGGTTCACTCGAATGGCAAGGTATGCTCCAAATTTTATCCAGGACTTTGATAGTAAAATCAATCGTTTCTACTCAGGATTAAAGCCAAAGTATCGAAGGGCATTAGCTTCTCTTGAGTTTAAAAGTTATGAAAAGCTTTTTCGATGTGCTGAGAAGGTGGAAATGGAGTTTGCCGATGACCAAGTTTTCTATAACAACCAGCAGAAGAAGAGACCGAGGTGGCAGGAGAAAGGTAAGAATTCTTCAAAAAAGTCTGATGGTAAGAAAACTAAGTTTCCAGTTTGTGATAAATGTGGAAAAAGGCATGCTGGGGAATGTCTTCTGAATTCTGGAAAGTGCTACCGATGTGGTAAGATGGGACATAAGGCTCGTGATTGCACTGAAAAGGATCAAGCTGAAGGTAAGAACAAATTTGATTTACAGTTAGTGAAGTGTTATAAGTGCAATGAGATGGGTCACTATGAAAAAGAGTGTCCGACAAGGAGCTTGAGTGATGGGAAGCAGTTAGACTACAAGCAGAAAGGGGTGGTGAAATCCTTTGCAACTACTTCAGCAGATGTCGGGCCATCAAATGAAGTTGTATCAGGTACTTTGTTTGTTTTTTCAGATTATGCCAGTGTGTTGTTTGATTCGTGGTCTACACATTCTTTCATCTCTGAAACCTTTTCTAGTAAAATGGGAATACCATCTCAAGAAATGACTCCTGAACTTTTGGTAAAAACACCTGGGGGAAGTGTCGAGGCAAAAAGAATTTATAAGAATCTTCCTATCCTTATCTGTGGAAAGAACCTACTTGCAAACCTTATTGTTCTACCTCTAGTAGAGTTTGATGTTATCCTGGGTATGGATTGGCTCTCTATTTACCATGCTAAGATTGACTGTAGAGCTAAAGAAGTTTCTTTTCAGAAAGACTTTCAGTTTGTTTACAAGAATGAACCCTTACTTTTGATAACATATCAGGAGGCCGAGAAACTTGTAAAAGATGGAAATGAATGTTACCTTGCACACGTCATTCAAAATAAAGGAACTGTTCTGATTAATGATGTGCCAGTGGTAAATGAGTATCCTGATGTTTTTCCTGATGAGTTGCCTGGAATAATACCAGATCGGGAAGTTGAGTTTACGGTTGACATAGTTCCTTATGCTAAGCCAATTTCAAAACCCCCTTATCGAATGGCACAAATTGAACTTTTAGAGTTGAAGGAGCAATTGCAAGATTTATTAGAGAAATGTTTCATTAGACCTAGAGCATCACCATGGGGTGCTCCTGTTTTATTTGTTAAAAAGAAAGATGGTTCTATAAGACTTTGCATTGATTATAGAGCCTTGAATAATATCACTGTTAAGAACAAATATCCTTTGCCTCATATCGATGATTTGTTTGATCAGCTCCAGGGAGCTCAGTTTTTTTCAAAGATTGACTTGAGATCGGGGTACCATCAGCTGAAGGTAAAGGAGGAAGATATTCCGAAGACCACGTTCCGTACGAGATATGGCCATTATGAATTTGTAGTAATGCCTTTTTGGCTAACCAATGCACCTGCTGTATTCATGGACTTAATGAATAGAATTTTCCATGAGTTCTTGGATAAGTTTGTGGTGGTTTTCATTGATGATATTTTGGTGTTTTCTAAAAGTAAAGAGGAGCATGAAGAACATTTAAGGGTTATCTTGCAAACCTTAAAAGAAAAGAAACTGTATGGGAAATTCAGCAAGTGTGAGTTTTGGTTGCAACAAATTTCTTTCCTTGGTCACATTGTTTCTAAAGATGGAATAACTGTTGATCCTGCAAAAACAAAAGTTGTGGAAGAATGGACAAGACCCACAAATGTAACCGAGATTCGTAGCTTACTTGGTTTGGCGGGCTATTACCGAAGGTTTGTTAGAAATTTTTCACGGTTATCTAGTCCAATGACTAAGCTAACTCGGAAGGGTGTTAAGTTTATCTGGACAAAGGAATGTGATGATTATTTTCAGGAATTGAAAAGAAGATTGGTGAATGCTCCAATTTTGGCACTACCTTCCAGGAATGGTGAGTTTGTTATATATAGTGATGCTTCATTAAAAGGACTTGGTTGCGTCCTAATGCAGAATGATCAGGTAATTGCTTATGCTTCACGACAGTTGAAAACTCATTAGGTAAATTACCCTACACATGATTTGGAATTAGGTGCTGTTGTTTTTGCATTAAAAATTTGGAGGCATCATTTGTATGGAGTAAAGTGTGAAATATATACCGATCACAAAAGTTTAAAGTATATATTCACTCAGAAAGAGTTAAACATGAGACAAAGGAGATGGTTGGAATTAATCAAGGATTATGATTGTACAATTCATTACCATCCGGGAAAAGCAAATAAAGTGGCTGATGCTTTGAGTCGAAAAAGTAATTCCTCATTAACAATGTTGCGGTTGGAATGTGATCCTTTGGTTAACGATTTGATGAACTTTGGCATAGAAGTTGTTGGTGCAGGAAGTCCTTCTGTTTTGTTTCAGGTATCAGTGAGATCTTCTCTATCGGATAGAATCAAGCAAGCACAGAAGAAAGACAGTGAGTTGCAGAAAAAGGTAGAGCTGGTTCAGAATGGTAAGTTTCCTGAATTCAACATTGATAATGATTGCGTTTTGAGGTTTGGGAAGAGATTGTGTGTGCCTTGTGATTCACAGTTGAAGAGAGAGTTTTTATGTGAAGCTCATAGTTCTCCGTTTTCAGTTCATCCGGGCAGTACTAAGATGTATAGAGATCTGCGGGAGTATTACTGGTGGGATGGAATGAAAAGAGATATTGCTGATTTTACTGTGAAGTGTTTGACTTGTCAGCAGGTTAAAGCAGAGCGACAGTTACCGAAAGGGATGCTTCAGCCTTTACCGGTGCCAGAGTGGAAATGGGAGAATATATCCATGGACTGTGTTGTTGGATTACCGAAGACATCTCGAGGTAATAATGCAATCTGGGTTATTATTGATCGCTTGACCAAGTCTACTCATTTCCTTGCTATACGAGATACTTTCTCTCTTGATCATCTTTCCCGTTTGTATCTTAAAGAGATAGTCAGGTTACATGGAGTTCCTCTCTCCATTGTATCGAATCGTGATCCCAGGTTTACTTCTAACTTTTGGAAAGGACTTCAGAAGTCATTGGGTACTGAATTAAATTTTAGTACAGCTTTTCATCCTCAATCAGATGGGCAGTCAGAACGAACAATTCAGACATTGGAGGATATGCTACGAGCTTGTTCTATGGATTATCAGGGAAGTTGGGACCAACATCTTTCTTTGGTTGAATTTTCATATAATAACAGTTTCCATTCCAGTATACAGATGGCACCATTTCAGGCATTATATGGGAAGCGGTGTTGAACTCCAGCTTTCTGGGATGAAGTGGGTGAAAGGAAGTTGATGGGACCAGAATTGGTAGAAGAGATGGCAGAAAAAGTTCAGCTGATTCAGAAACACATGAGAACAGCTCAGAGCAGGCAGAAGAGTTATGCGGATAACCAGAGGAAGGATCTATCTTTCGAGGTAGGTGATCATATTTTTCTCAAGGTTTCTCCTTGGAAAAGCGTGATGAGATTTGGTAAGAAAGGAAAGTTGTGTCCAAGGTTTGTTGGACCATACGAAATTCTGGAGAGAGTTGGATCAGTTGCATACCGAGTGGCTTTACCTCCGAGTTTATCTCAGGTACACAATGTTTTTCACATTTCGATGTTGAGAAAGTATATGCCAGATCCATCTCATGTTTTGAGCCCAGAGGTAGTTCAGCTGGAAGAGAACCTATCTTATGAGGAACAACCGGTCCAGATTCTTGACCACAGGGAGCAAGTGTTACGGAATAAGGTGATTAAGTAGGTAAAGGTTTTGTGGAAAAACCACATGATTGAAGAGGTAACATGGGAATCTGAAAATGCAATGAGGGATAAGTACCCCCATTTATTCGATAAGTAAATAAATTGCGGGGACGCAATTTTCTAAAGGGGGGAAGGATGTAACATCCCAAGTAAGTAATGAATAATAGATATTTTTATCTATGTCTATTAATGATTAAGATAGTGTTATAGCGGCTTAAAATGAAAATAAATACAATCAAAAGCATGGAATACACTAATATTCTTAAAAGATTGTTTTAGTGCCTTTTGATGGCAAACCATTATTGAATATATATTTTGACAATTTTATAAACTATGTTTGTCAAAATAAAATTATTCTTTATGATTGGGACATCAAAATTTACCTTGTGTGAATTTTTGGTATTTTTCTGACAATGTTCATTTTTAATGAATAGTGAAAAATACTGCATTTTACATCAAAACTACTTTTCATCTAATTTATTTATATGATTAGATTATCTTTTGAATTGGTATTAATGTGTAATATGAATATATTTTTATCATTTAATCCAATGGTGGTCATTGGAGTCAATTTCACTTTGAAATTAGACTTAAACTGGTGTCAATATTTTGATACTTATTGTTTTGTAAAAACACGCTATTTGCTCTGGCAGCGGGAATTAATTATTAAATTAATTAATGTGACCTATATGTTTTGAATTTTGTAAAATAGACTTCATTTTTGAATTCGGAATATCAAATATATCTTAGTGTGAATATTTGGTAATTTTCTGAAAAACTTCAATTTTTGATGAATAGTGAAACCACTAAGTGATAATCAAGCAAACTGATTTTTCAGTTAAATGAAAGTTTACCACTAATGTGTATTGAATTTTGAAAATCCGACATACATGGTTGTCATTAAAAAGTAAAATGTGGTTCAATGAGATTATAATAATTTTTTGGTGAATAGTAACTTATTAAGTTCTTAATCACGATTAGTGGTAATTAGGGTAGTTTAAGGTATAAATAATACTTTAATAAAATGAAATGACCTAGACACATGTCCCAACCTCATTGTTTGTGTCATGGACGACCAGGACATGCCATGGGTCAACTTGGGGACCCCATGGATCCACTTTTTTTTGGGAAATGACATAAATTACTTTTTATTTAATGTTAAAGGGAAAATGACACAAACATAATATGTTTTACGAAAACAATTTTTTAGTGGGGTTATACAAGTCCAAAGTTTGATTATAAATAGTCATTGGAAAGCTAAAAAGATTTCCTATATCATAGTATTTTTTTATAATTTTTAGACATTAAATAAATTTAATTATTTATGACATAATAATGATGCAGCGATGACATCATTATTTGACGATTTAAATAAAATAGAAAGATAATGTAAAATCTATGAACTACACATGTCCAAAACCAATTGGATGAGGGTATTTCGAACCCTTATCACCTTATACACGAATTCTATAAATGTGGGACCTTTTAAAACCGAAACACATTTTCAAGTAAAGTAATATTTCTTTCATTTCCAAAAGTGCCCCTCCTCTCCTCTTATAAAAGGCCCCCACCTCTACCTCATTTCACACACTCCTCAAGACTTTGGATCAGAAAAACCCTACCCATTTACTATCTCCACATCCCTCTACTCATCCTAGAGGATTCCCTTTGGGCATAATCCTTTCAAAGGAAGCCTTTAGGCTCAAATCAAAAGGAGTTACACTTTTAAAGGTAATTCATTCTCTCATGTTCATTTGTTTTATTTTTCTTCTCCAACCCCCTAAACTCTTTTTATTTACTTATTTTGTAACAACAACAGTATCTTCAATATACAAGGATGTTGTTATAAGATTTATTTGAGCTAAACTCTCACACAACTGCATCAAATGGTTAAAGAACATACGGTTTCCGTGGATGGCGAAATTCTGCCTCCCGAAACGATGATTGTTCAACACTCATTTAACACCTTCAAAGGTGGCCGTTATGATGTCACTATTTTTATATATGATATATAATATGTTTATGTTTTCCTTAAGCTTCTGTTTTTTTTCATTTTGGGCATACCTTTATGGTTTCCATTATGGGTAAACACGATATCTTCATTTTAGGAAGTGCGGACTACCGCCCCCTCAAAGTGATTTGATTCGTTAAAAACCATATGTGGGACATATAAAGGATGGAACTATGACATTATATATGATATTATACTGGAATTATAATATACCTTTATATCATTATGATTCTATTCTATAAAATACGAAATAGAAATGAAAGTAGCGTTCATGCGTACGTACGGCTTACCGTCTCCATGAACGGTGCATTTCATTTCTTACCTCTAAATGATTATGTAATATTATAAATGCATGTATGTACTGGATATATATGACATATATGATATCTACATCATGAATACCATTCTGGATATAATGAAACTTTTACCAAATTAACAACATGTAAGTGTAAGAAGTATATTTTTGACTTAAGAACCAAATACCGACAAAATGAACATTATTAACTTAACTAATTACATGATGTTCATAACATGGTATAAAAGGAATAATGAACTTGAAAAAGGTTCTTAAGCAAGTAGAGATTAACTCAAGTTTATTATTCAGGAGATTAAAGAACGGTCGGGTCAAGTCGGATACGAGGTATGGGACTTCGTCTCAATCTCCTTTCGTTGAGGCATATTTTATTTTATACACAACTTTCTTTTATACGGTGTATAAACCCCTTTGACTTTTACGTTTATTCAAAAGAAATCTTTTTTATACGAAGCATTTACTAAACGACAAAAGGGAATGTTTTTGTCGTACGTATGCGGCGACAACGACTTCTCCGCCGTCATGACCGTTATTTGAGTTTCGGCTTCCTCTACAAGCCATACCTTATTTTTAAAAGAAAAATAAATACCATGTTTTACTTTTCTTTTATTTTGGTATTGAAAATGGTTTTCATAATATTTTTATATCAATGTGTGGTATTGATATCTTGTGATTGAATGGTGGAAATGTTATGTTTCCTTTATGCATGTTTTATGTGATACGTTTATGTTGAGGTTCTTGGGCATTATTATGAAGACGGGTGGTTCCGTGAAAAACTAAGGGCGGGTGAGCCCGTTATAGCTCTCCAATGCATTGGGTAACGCGAAGGAGTGAAATGTTAAGGTTTCTCCAAAGAGATTTTAGGGAATATACTGTGATGGGTATTCCAAACGTAACCAAGAGGGTTACTCCCTACGTAAGAATGTTATGAATGCCTCAAGTTACCTTTTTGTCTTATTATTTCTATGATTTATTCATGATTTTATGAGGTATGTTAAAGTGCCTATGTTTTATGGGTAAAGTATGATTTCATTCTTTTGTATATATGAACTCATGTTTCCTTTCCATGTTTTTTTTATAACCCATACCGAGTTTTTATGCTCATCCCAAGTTTTTGAAATGTTTTTCACAGGTCAAGGGAAAGGTACATGATAAGATGACAAAGTCAAGGATGTGTCAAGAAATAATCCATGTTTTATTTTAAATGTGTTTCCATTGATGGGAATGAAGAATACTATCTTTATGTAACCACTTTGTTTATATGTGGAATGTAATGCAAGTTTTATGATCTAATTCTCTAAAACTCTAAACCCGAAAAGATCCTCAATGTGTAACCTTGTAATAACTCAAGATTAAGTAAGGTTTAAGGCTGAGGCCTTATACATTCAGTGTCCTTGGTGTTAAATACTCTAAATTTAGTTCATGCTTATTTGTTTGAAATATATATATATTGTGATCTAGTTTTCTTATAGAACCGATCTTGGTGATAATTCCTATGTTTTTGGATATATCTATATGAAATAATTCTTAGTATACGATGGATTTATTTTTTGTAGATTATAATTTATTTTTTTGGAGACATATTATATTAATTGATGTTCATGGCGAGTCTTCGGTGTTCATTGTTAAGTGATATTGTCACAAGTTGACAATAGTTTTTATTTTTTTTTATTGGGACTTCATCACTTTTCATTAGTTTTTATATTGTGTTCTGGGTAAAATAACTATCATTTGGGAATTTTTGGAAGGATAGAAGGTATTCCAATGTTGGTGCATAGTTAGGGTAAATAACGCACTATCCAAGGAAAATCGTGTAGCCTAGGTAGTTGTTCTATCACAGCCATGTGACCCGGTGCACAATTTTGTGCCAATGCATGGGCATGTGTGGCACCATAAAGAGGTGACACCAGGGTTGGTGTGTGTTCTCAAAGATCTTGTGAAAATACCATGAGTAGTTCCTCATTAATAAAAAAATAATGATAGTAAAGTAAATTAAAATGAAATTTATAAAAATTGTAATAATCAATGAAAAAATATATTTTATTATCATTTTTATGATTATCCATTCAACATTTTGAATTTTTTTTGATAAGGGGGAATGCCCCCAAAAAAATCATAGGGGTCCAAAATAATGAATCCCATTTACATTGTCCCTTAAATTATTAATTCACCCTAGGGTATTATGATTATGATCAATAATATTATTAATATTTTTATAACCTATAAAAGTGGTATTATACCCTCACTTATCCACCTTGCTTAAACGACATGCCCAGAAGGGGCTCCGCTTCCGCATGTTCATCTTTCCCCATTCATTCTCATGCCCAATGACCTCTCTTTCACCTTCCATTGTTTGGCAGTTTCTTCTTCTATTTTATTTTGTGAACATCCAAAGTGAGTATCTCCCCATCTCATTGTCCTCATTTTCCTCGATTTTTTTATCCGTTATTGTAAATTTGGCCTAGGTTTGGTCAAAAACCAATTTTAGGATTCTTTTTATTATATTTTTAATAGGACTTATGGGGTTTGATTGAGGTCTATTTTTGTGGCGGTTGTCAAAGGAAACATCATGTGTCTTCTTAGGTGAGATCTACACACATATACATAATCTTGGGTGTGTGTGTGTGTGTCTATTGGTATGTAAACCCTCTTTCTATCTTTTTCCCCTTGATTTAGGAAATATATTCATCAGAAAAATGGTATATGAATATATATCTTGGGCTATATATGTTAGTGGTTTGTGGCATGGTATTTGGGTTCTCGTCACACTGTACTAGGAGTTTGTTCACGTTTTTACATCATTGAGGTATATTTTTCCATTCACTTCCTTCTTGTAACATTCTTTTTTATTTTTGATCTTTTATAAATAAATTTTTAATTTTTTATTCATGATTTTGGTGTGTTTTTGTAATTTTATATGTATTTTTGTTGTAGGTAGTTTAATAAATGTCTCTTTTAAATTTTATCTGGGTATTCATGATTGTCTTTCACCTTGTTAAATCTTTAATAAAATTGGGTTGCATATGTTATTGTATATTAGGTGGATTTTTATGCCTTTATATTGTTTTGTGCTTATAACACTTATGACTGAGAGTGATTCCCCATACTATTTATTTTAATTATATTTGTTTTTCATTAAAAAATTTCTTTTAGAATTTACATGGATTCCCATATAAATATATTGATGTGATATGAATTACTCCATATGAAAATTGGGTAATTATATTGAGACATGTGTTCATATAAATGGAATATATCATTGAGTTATCATTTTATAAACCTTGAATTTATAAAATGGTTTACGTAAAAGCGAACTATTGTATTCTAAAAAAACCACAAATGTTTTCCTGATTTGAACATGTTAAATGTTTCAGGTGTGATGATATCCCCTATTTTTATCCTCATTTAGAGGGGTTTTTTCATAGATAATGTCAGTGAGTGGGAATGGAATGAATGGTGGATTCTGTAAGTTATATTTAATGTCAAGCATGTGATGACCCCCTCACATTCCCTCTATACTTTTATCATTGAATTCCTACAATTTAACTAGATCGTTGAGTGACGGTTTCTATCTATGTCTAGATTAGGCAGAATAGAACCCCTTAGTAATATAAGCCTTATGGGATGTGCCACATGTGAGGCTATTATACAAGAGATGGATGGTTATAGACTGCAGTGTTTCATCAAACGTTGAAAGACGGATCCAAATTGAGTACATCAGAGGTCATCTCAATAAATTATTACTAAATTTCCATTATTGTATATATATTCAAATTTGTTTTTATAAAACTATTATCCATTTTCCTAGTTTTATATGCATTATCTTGATTCTACTATTTTTTGTTTGAAATTTTTATTTTGATATATCAAAATTATTGTTTTCCATTAGTTATCTTTTATTTATTAACATGCTTCAGTTTTGGTTATTCTTCCAAGAATTGTTTTTCAAAACATGTTTTTCAAATGGAAAATTGTTCTTTTAAAGGAATGACATGTTTTTTTTGACAAAATGTATTTTGTGAAGTGATGTTTCACATTTTTCATAATGTTAAAAAGTTACGTTATATCTATATATTCATATTCATTTTTATTGAATTTTTTATGAAAGGAATTATATGTATTTTTTGTCACTTACCAACTAATATATTTATACTCACACCCTTTTTGTTCCACTCATCTTTGGTAGAAATGGCTTATTTTATCAGGTTGTGTTCTAGTTTTGGTTCACCCCAACATTGGGAAAATATTTTGGGAAGTGGCAATCCAATGATTACATGAAGGTATGTAGTAGTTTTTAAATTTTTTTTTCACTTCCATTTTTATACTTTTATGATACACTTTATATTAATTTCTATTTATTTTCTATTTTATTGGATAAATCATTCCCGATGTAGTTATCCATGATTATTGTCACTAGTTTCTATCCCCAGAGGATAAGTAATGCCTTTTGTGCCTTCTCGTGGGATGTCTTGGGTTATAATATGGAGTTTTTAATGAGTTAGTTCAGGAAATAACAGAAACAAAGGATATAATTCTTATTTAATGGGTTAGGTGTAAAATATATAGGATCTATAGGACTTAAGTGGTAGTTATGGTCAGTTATTCATGAACTATTTCAAATCCTAATCTAGGAGTAACTCGTGGTAGATTGGAAATTGAGTCATTTGTTATGAGTTTTTTGTTGTATCTGATTGGTTCTTATTTTGTTTTTGTGGTATGGGGTATGAAAAAGGAAGGTATGTGATGTTATATTGTGAGATCACATGAAGTAATATACCATGGGGGTCTTGAATACATGGTTCAACAAGGTTCCAGTGGACTATGAATGCTTAAGATGTGGTTTTCAAAATAATTTGTATTTGTGTGTCATCTCCACAAGTTCCCCATTTTTAGGATTTGATTTTTGTTATAATATTGGTTGATTTTGGTTAAATTGACTATTTTTTTAAATAAAATAAGTTTTTTTAAATGTGTGTGTCCATTGAAAAGAATTTTGTTTTTGTAATGGAAAATCAATTTTTCTATATGAAATGAATTGGAAATATGGAATGGAAATGGGGATGTCTAAAATGTGATTTATGGTGTATTTTTTGGTATTTTTGTTTATGATCTTGGTTATTTGGGTTGAGTAATTTCCTTGGATTATATTAGTTTTAATTTTAATTTATTTGGTGTTTCATTTTAATTAGTGAATGATAGAAAAAAAGGTCAAATAAAATGGCAGGGACTCATTAAATTATGGATTTCTATAAACTCCAAGTGGAGTAGTGGAGTTTAATTCATCTCATAAATTTTCTCTTCTCAATGCTGATCCTGGTCCATGAGTTCCTTTGGAGGGGGTTGAAGAAGTTGGAAGTGTTTTCAGGTCATTGGGAATGGCTGAATCTATAAGGCTGTAAGTTATCCTAAGATCATTTGTGGTAAATTGTTTGGATTGATGGAAGCTAATAATCCTATAATCATTGAAAATTGGAATTATTATAGATGAAATTAAAACTACATTCATCCAATAGGTTATACTTAAATAGGTGAATGTAATTAATGTGGTAAAGGTCTTGAGTGTTCAGAAAGGTCTACTAACAATGAATACCTATGTTGAAAACATTATAATAGGCAGTTCCATTTTTCCAAAGATAGAATTAATGAATCAGCTAAAATATATTATTTTCATCTTTCATATACATCCAAATTTTATGTATTTAGTTATCTCATTTTAGGACGTTATATTTATAAATCTAGAGGATGTGGAATTTTAAGTCGAGCTGGTCCCCTTAGGACAATCTTTAGGAGGTGGAAATTCAGATTCCTTTGGTGTTCTAGAAGGTTCCCCGTATATGGAGAAGTGTGAGCCAAAGGAATCAATTTCTAAGAAGTCTCCTTTGATAGTTCATGCATGCCATTCAAATGACTATGACCTTATGTGATTCGGATGAAGTTATTTTGTTTATTTTAATCCATCATATCATAACCCTTTGAAGGCTTATTGATAGTGTGGTTCTTTAGGTCATCTAGAGGGGTTTTGTATGTTACCCCTTGGTAGGGTAAATATCAATCATAGGATGTCGTATCCTGACTATGGGTTATAAAATTCTTCAATGATCCCAGGATCCATCCATAGGACTTATATTAAATCTTTTCACGATATCATGATTTTCAAGGTGTCGAAGACCATGGACAAGATTTTGTTTCCATTGATGGAGTAGGAATGTTTTAGTTTTTCCCAGTTTTAGTTCCCTTGTTTCTAACATCCTTCTTTTATGAATATCATGTAAGGATCATTTTAATATTATTCATGAGTTTTCTCTTATTTTATGTGAATATATTAATAATTATGAATCTCTTGGAATGGTTAATTTTTTTGTTTTATGCCTTCTTGGACTTGCTCATGTCATCTGAAAATGATGTTTCATTGTTTGGATCGATGATTTGTTTTCATTTCATTCATTGGGCCCCGATTTTTTGGGTGATGTTCCATGCTTGTTGGATCTTAATTGTGGGTATAACATTATCTTCACACCAATGGATTTCAATGTTTTTGTCTCTCTTGAGCTAGTCAGCTGTGACTTGTGGAGTTGAAATGTTATATCGATGTCACTATGGGATTGTTTGATTTTATAATCTAGTTATATTACCCATTCAATAGGTGAGTTTCTGGGGGAATATTGTATTATTTTTGGGGAGAAATTCCCTTTAAAGACCTTATTTTAATTTTGGTTTTTATTTTTTGTTGATTTTTCAATAGAGTTAATAGTAAAACATTGTGATTGTTTGAATTTTTTGAGGTAGGTGGTTGGATTATGGTTTTTGAATAGTGAGTTTAAACCATGTTCCAGTCTAGGGAAAACATTGTTACCCAGTAATTGGTTCTCTTCTATCTACATTGTCATGCAAACATCTATATGCCATCTGGGGTTCCTGTATGGCCCATGATATAGGAAATCACATGTTTGGAACATGGTTTGGAAAACCATGTGGCCAAACCCTGTGGCATGACATGTTAAAAAAATTCAAAATAAAAATCAAAACAAATTACAATAAATTAAATTAACAATCAAAAGAATAATAAAAAGTTTTAGTATCATTATTATGATTATGATTGTTGTTATTATTATTATTGTTGTTGTTGGGGTTGTTGTGGTTTTTGTTTCCCCAAAAGTGATATTCTCCCTTCCCCTCTCTCTTGGTTTGTGTGACACACCATGAAGGGGATCCCCATCCATGTATTCACCTTCCCCACTCCCTCATGTGTTCCACTTCCTCCCATATAGACTCTATTTTTTCTACTTATTCTTTTAAATTACAATGCAATCATCTCGGTTGAGTTCCACCTCCTCTATTTCTCCAATTTTTCCTCTGCTTTTTTTTAACATTATACTGGTGTGACCTAGAATTGACCCTAATTCAACGTTTTGATAGTTTCTGGCCTTTATTGGTTCTTATGATCAGTGGGTTTTGACTAAGGTTCGATTATATGACATTCGTTAAAGTGGTTGATTTTGGATTTTTGGGTGATACCTACACACATATACATACACAGCTGTGTATCAATATGTACGTATACCAACTTTATATATTTTATCTCTTGGAGTGGGGAATATATTTATAATTAATAGGTATATGCATATATATTGTGGTGGATATTATTTATGGGTGTGTGGATTTGTCCTTGGGTACTCCTCACACTGTCTGTAGGGTTTCTTAGCATTTTCACATCATTGAGGTAGGTATTTCCATACAATTCCTTTACAAATAATTTCTTTTATTTCTTGATATTTTTTAAACCATGTTTAATTATGTTAGTCCTACTTTTGTTGTGTTATTATAATTTTTTATGTATTTTTTTGTGGGTAGTTTGATGAAAGCGTACTTTAAATTGGAGTTCAAACATCATAAATGTTTTTCCCATGTTAAATATTTGGTAAAATTTTGTTACATGTGTCATTTTGTATTTGTTGGATTTTTTTCCTATATATGGCTTACTGGTTATCAACTCTTCTGATTTGGGGTGATTCCCCTTTTGATACATTGTAAAGACTCTAATGGGTCTTTAAATATGAACTTTGGTCATTTACATGGATGTCCATACATATTCTAGTGTGATATATGTAACTCCATTTATGAAATGGGTTTTCATACAGAGATAAGAATTAATATAAGTGTACAATTCCATTGAATTATAATTTTCTAAACCATGAATTTCATAAATAGGTTTTTGAGAAACAACAAATTTTTTCCTAAAAACCCACAAATTCTTTCTGAATGGATCTTTAACATTAAAATGAAATTTAATGTTTTTTCAAGTTTTATTTCTAATTATTTTCTTTATTCATACCTTTGAATCATTATTTTACAATAAAATCACATGTAGGCCCATTTGGCACCTTGTTTGGGGAAACAATATTAGATTTTAAATTAAAATGTATGTTTGGTACTATAAGGTGATTTGTGGAGAATAGTTTGAACCATCATGATATGTTGGCCAGATCAGAAAATGTGAAATTTTTTCAATGTGAAGAGAACTGATATGGGAATCCTCTTTTGATGGGGATTCATTGCATATGTGTTGTTGGAGAGTGGTAAAATAATTCATTTTAGAATATGAAGGTGATATTTAATGTCTTGTGTGTGATGACCAATATAGTATCACTTTATACTTTATCATGGGATTTGTATACAATAACTAGAGAGTTGAGAGATAGTTTCTATATATTCCACCATAATACAGACAATATCCCCTTGGTAGAGATTGGAAATATGGGATATTCCATTGGGGAGTCTATTTTAGAGTATTCGAGTGGGTTTTTGACTATGGATTTGCATCGACACTGAAATATGCATCTGAACCGAGTACTAATAGGGTATTCTCTAGAATGTTTTATAAAATTACCATGATTATATATATGTATACATGTTTTATGTATTATTAAACATTACTTGAGTCCCTTTTAGTGTTTTTATATGCATGATTCTATTTTTAATAATCTTTTCCCATTTTGATATACAACTCAAATTTTGTTTAGTTGGTTTCATTTTATTTATCCTCATATTTGGGTTGTGGTTAATCCCCCTATAATTATAATTAAATAATGTGTTTTGAAATGAAAAAATAAAATTTTAAAGAAAATTCATGTTTTGTTTTCCTATTAGATTTTGGAAAAATATTTTGCAATTATTGTTATTTTTAAAAACTTATTTTATCTCTATATTTTATATCCAACATTTATGGAATTTATTAAGAGGAGAAACTTTATGGATTTTTTGGTGTTTTCCTAATGAGATGTTTATTATCACACCCAACATCTGATGCACTGTTTTGGTAGAACCAAGATATTTTACAGGTTCAGGTTCTCGTTTATGATTACTCATGGAGTGTGATGAACTTGTTGGTGGTTGTGACATAGTTGTCACATAGGGGTATGTAGTCATTTTTATTTTTTTTCCACTTTCTTTTTTTCCTTTTATTTTACTCATTCAATTCATGTTTAATTTTTTGGTTCTATGGGATAAATCATTCCCAGTTGTGTTATCTTGATTCCTAGAACTAGTTTCCTTCCATGAAAGATAATTAATGTCTCTTGATCCTTATAACATGATGTCTCAAGTGTTGAGATTTAGTTTAATCTAGGTTGGTTTATGATAAATTGTATCAAAGGATCCCATTGTAATTTTGGATGTCATGTAGACTAAAAATAAGAATATTGGAACCTAGGAAGTCAGTAGGGTAAGAGTTTCCCAAACAATTTATCATCCTAATCCTTGATTTATGAGGGGTAACATGAGACTTGTGTCTTTGTTTTTGGGTTTTTGGGTTTTTTATTCTTTTTTGGTTTTTGTGGCATGGGGTATGAAAAATTAAGGGATATGATTTTATACTTTGAGCATACATCGAATAGAAAACAATGTGGAACCTAAATAAATAGTTTGGTTACCTTTCAAAGGTCCTTGCATGAGTATTACATGTTCTGTTAAACTATTTGGTTGGTTTATACATTGCCACTAGTTCCTCATTTTACAGGATTTTAATTCCGTCATTATATTGGTTGATTTTGGTTAGATTGAGTACATTTTGAAATGAAAGTGATTTTAGGGAATGGGTGTGTTATTTGAAAATTCATTTGTTTTTTTAAATAGAAAATTGGTCTTTGTAATTGGAATAAATTTATCAGATGTAATGTAAATAAGGATTTTCAAAAGAGGGATTTTGGTTTTTTGTGGTATTTTATTTTATGAGCATGGTTTAATGGTATGTGTTGTTTTCATTGTTGTTATCTTTTAATTGTTTTTTTCTTTTTTGGGTTATGATACATATATTATTCCACCCAGAAAGGTCTAGAAGGTTTATGAGGGGTGTCATTAATTTTTTGGTTTTTTCTAGACTCCCAATGTAATGGTGGTGTTGCGTTCTTCACATATATTTCATATTTTATAGGGTGAAAAATGTTTTTAGATGCCTTATAGTGGATTTAGTAACTCAGATTTTTTTGGGTCTTTCAGAACTCTTGATGATGTGAACGTGAAATCTATCCAATGTTAATTTTAGGGACCATGTTTTGATCGGTGAAAGGTAATTATCCCATAATAATTGAAAATTGGCATTCCTAGGGAAGTATTTAAGACCAATTTCAATAAATGATATATATCTAAGTATTTTATGGTAAATTAATTACCATATAACTTTAGTGTTCAGAAATGTCAATGGATGGAGAAGGCCTATGTTTACCATATGAAATAGATGGTTCATTTTTTCCCAGATATATTTTCAACGAATATGATGAAAGAATATATCTTCATATTGAATATTCAACCAAAGATTATGAATTGAATTCTCTCATATCGGGACGTTCTATTTAGGAATATAGTAGATAAGGACTTTATAGATTGTTAGTTACCAGAGAGAAATACATAGACGGTAGAAATAGTGCTTCCCTTTAGGGTTGGGATATATCATCATCCTTTTTGAAGTTTAAACCAAGGTAATCCATTACAAACAAGTTCCCTTCATCATTTCCTACATCTTTTTTGAAGTATTGTGGGATCATGTGCTTCTAGTGTGATCGGTTTGTGAATTCAAATCCATATTTTCATAACCTTCAAATGGGTTGTCAATTACGTGTCCATTTGGTTTGTATAGGGAATATTTTAATATTGTGTACAAAGAAGCAGAAATAATAATCCAAGGTTGTTAGCTATAGACTACGTGTTATTAGATTCTTGAACATAGTAGGTCCCTAGACATAATCCCTGGAGTGAAGATTTTCTTGCTGTTAGGAATTTCAAAGTGTGGGGACCTCATCCTAGATTTGTTCTCTAACGTCAAAGTTGGAAAGGTTTATGTTTTCCTTATTTTCGTTATACTATCTCCAGAATCCATAATTTTTTGATGATATTGGTGGGATTTTTTTCTTATAAATCCAATATTTGTGCATTTGGAATATGAATCTTTGAATAATTATCTTCTTCTTTTAATGGTGTTCTATTTGAGTTGTTCCTTCTTAGATATTCTCACATCTTTTAGAAATAATCAATCATGGAATGGTTTGATGATTGGTGGGTCTATATTCATTAGGGTCCCCTTGTGTTGGGGCTTGGTCAATGATGTTTAGTTCCTAATGGTCAAGAGGCCCCTATCTGCCCACCTAATGGTTTTTCTTATGGTTGTTCTCTCTTAAACCCATAGAGTGTTAATTGGGTAGATGAAAGGTCACAGTTGTGTTGTTGTGGCCTTGTTTTGTTTTAGATTCCATTTTTTATTGCCTTTATTATGTGAATTTTTTGGGAAATATATTTTTAATGGTGTTGTTAAATGTCTCACCCTGACCACATATATTTTTTTTCTTCTATTTTTTTAGTTCTGGATATTTATATTTTATTTAATGTCAAGTTCGTGGTAATGTTTTTTAGTTTTAAGGATTTTTGGAAGATGGGTGAGTGGCATAATATTGGTTCATGGTCCAAAGAAATTATTCTCTAGCCTAGGTGAAACCATATATCCCAAGTAGTGGTTCCATATAGGATGTATGGTCATACATATAGTCATGAGCCGATGAAGGATCCCATACGACCTCAGTCAGAGGGGATCTCATGGATGGTACACAGTCTAGAATGTAGTGTCACCTAGCTAGATAATAAATTAAAATATGGACGAATAAATTAAAATTAAAATTAAATTAATAATAGAAATAGAAAAAATAATGAAATGATTTATTTCCATTACTATGTTTATTATTATTAATATTTATAATAATAATATTATTATTAACCCCTAAAATGGGTATTCTCCCAACCTTCTCCCCTTTTTTTTGGGTGACACACCATTATGGGGCTCCCCATATATATATTCCTCCTTCCCCTCTCCCTCCCTCACATTATGACCTCCATTACTGTCCCCATTTTTGGTTATTTCAACTTTTTATTTCTAATGAGATCATCCTCGGTGAGTTCATCCTACTATCATTATCCTCTTTTTCTCTATTGATTGGTTTCTTTTCTCCTTTGTTGTTTGTTTTTCCTATGGGTAGATACTAATTTGATTTGAGGATTCTTTTTGGTTATTTTTTTGTTCTTAGGATCCATGGAGTATAATTGAGGTTCATATTTATAGAATTCATCTAACGAAGCATCTTATGGATTCATAGGAGTGACCAACACACATATACATACATAAGTATGTATTTTCCTATATATATTCAAAATTTTACATTTTCTTTCTTGATGTGGGGAATATATACACCATACATGGTGTATAATCGTATATATGATGGTTTATATGTGTTGCAAGTGTGCGGTTTGGTCTTTATATTCTCCCCACACCATTTGTTTTGTTTCATTTTGTTCACTTGTCATTCAGATAGGTGTTAATATCCACATAATTTATGAATCATTCTCTAAGATGCTTGATATTTTTTAAATAATAATTCAATTATTTATTCATTCTTTTTGTATGTTAGTATAATTTTTTTTGGGTTTTTCTTGTTGGTAGTTATAAGAATGTGGCCATTTAATTTGATTTGGGTATTCATGAATATTATTTATCCCTATTAAAATTTTAGGTAAAATTAGGCTAAATGTGTAATTGTGGATTGGGTAGATTATGGGTTCCACTATATGTTTATATCTTATTAACTCTTTTGACATAGTATGATACCCGCTACGATTCATTATGATGACTCTCTTGTTTATTTGAAAATGATCTTCGGGAATTTACATTGATGTATATATATATAGTGGATTGATATTTGTTAATCCATATGCGAACGTGGTGTTCATATAGGGATATTAATGAATATACATGTTAGATTACTTTGAATTATTGTTTTCTAAAAACATGAATTTCATAAATGATTTTTAAAAAATCCCCAATAAAATCCTTACAAACTAAAAATTTGTTTAAATTTTTAATTTTACATTCAAATGAAATTAAGATTTTTTTTCTTGTTTGATTTCAAAATCATGTCCCGGTTGACACCTTAAAAGAATAATTTAACCATCAACTCCCTTTTTGGTCTGTATTCCACCTTGGTTGTGTAAATAATATTGGATATTAAAATTTAAGGCATGGTAGTTACATTATGGTGGTTCTTGGGAAATGGTTTTAAACTTCATAATGTGTAGGACATATTTTATCAAGTGAAATATTTTTTGTTTGATGAGAACCCCTATGGTTATCCTCCAATAGAGGGGTATTTTCAAAGATTGTGTGAAAGAGTGTGGATGGTGTGATCAGTGGATACTCTGGGTTACATGTACTTCTCTATGTGTAATGAACTCCTCACATTCCATTTATATTTCTATCATGGTATTTTTTAAAATCAAATAGTGGGTCAATAGATTGTTGCGACCTTTTTTCTTGATTAGAAGGGAAAGATCCCCTTGGTTGATATATTCCATATTGGTTGTGACACTAGTGATGCTACTATAGAGATACAAGGATTGTCCTTCACTATAGAGTTGCACCATACGCCATTACATGGATTTGAATCAATTAAATCCAAGGTATTATCTTGATACTTTTAGGATATTACCTTCATTATATACATATACATATACATATATATATATATATTCATGTTTTTGTATTATTTTATATAACACATGTCGCACTCGCTATTTTTATATGCTTTCACCAATTTGTACTGTTTTTCTTTTGGAATTTTTCTTTTGATATATCGTTCTATATTTGTTTAGTTAGTTTCCTTATAATTATTCTTCTTACTATTTAATGTTTATTCATCCATGAATTTGTTTCAAAAACATTGTTTTGAAATGGAAATCCAATCTTCTAATTGAGTGTTAACTATTTCTTTCAAAAGGGATTTTGGGAAAAGATGTTTCTCATTGTTCATAATGTAAAAAAATCGATTTTATGTGTATATTTTCAAACCAATGTTTATGGAATATTTAAGGGAAAACATTTATGGATTTTTTGGTTCTAAACTATTGATTTATTTATGTTCACATCATAGTTATTTCACTCGACATTGGTAGACCAGAGCTATTTTACATGTTCATGTTCTCGTTCATGTTCACACATGGAGTGGTTTGATATTCTATCTGGTGGTGACCTGATGGTCTTATAGATGAATACGATATCTCTTCCCATTTTCCACATCCTATATTCTCCTTTAACTTTAATATTTATATTCATGTTTTATTATTTTATCTTCTATGGGATTAATCACTCCCAATTGCGGTATCCATGATTGCCACACCTAGTTTCAAGCTAGAGAGGATAGAAAATGACTCTCAGTACTTATCACATGTCAGATTGGGTGACTGGTTTAGGTTTTTCATAGGTTGGTTCATAATAGAAATAATTGGATGGGTGATGGGAATGTTCTATCCATGTATTCCTTGATGTCAGAGATGATTTTGGGTTCATCAAATGATCATGTGATGGTGTTTACTAGTGTTGTGGATGAGTACCACAATTTCTTTCTTGAGAAGGATGTGTTGTTACCCCCTCAAAGAGAGATTGAGTTTTATATGGAACTATAATCAATAATTTCTACAAAATAAATGTCTTTTTATGGGTTTAATCCATTTTATTTTTCATAGTCTTGAGTACTCATTGATGGTTTGGTGTAATAATGATTTTTTGATCCAATTGTGCCCCATTGGGGTTCGCTAATTTTTTTCATTAAATAGGTTGATAATAATTTATTTCTCTATATTGATTATTTTCACATAAAAAATTCATTTTAATGAACTTCTATCATCTTCCATGGATAATTTATTTGTTTGATCAGCTAAAAAGAGCATATTAGATCTCAAAGATTGATCTATGGACAGGATATCATCAGATACAGGTTAAACTGTCAGTATTTCAAGGGCCAATATTTTATATCATTATGGGTTTATAAGTTTGTAGTGATGTTGTTTTTTGTAATGAATTATCTTCATGATTTCAGGTGATTTATGAATAATGGGTTCAGGGAATTTCTAGTTCGGTTCATCGTGGTTTTCATTGATGATAGACTTGTGTACTCCTCTTAAAATAAAGACTATATAGAGTATTTTTGTTTTTGTTTTGGGAGTTCTTCATCATCAATATTTGTGCTTAATGTAGTCAAATCTTGAGTTCCAGTCTCATAAATTTCATTTTATGGGGATTGTCATATCCCACCAGAGAGTAGGTGAAGATCCTTCAATGATTAAGGCTTCCAATTCCTTGGTATTCCCAAATACAGTAGTAGAGGTGTTCGGTTTCCATATTCTAACTTGTTATTATTGGAGGTTCATAGCCAATTTTTATCAAGTTATAACTCCTTTGACAAACATTATAAGGATTGAACATGTGTTATATTTTACTAAATAGTGTTAAGAATATTTCAAGAACATTAAACTATCTTTTTTACGGGATCAATTACTTAATCTTCCAAAATATGGTGTCTATTTTTAGGTTTATTATGACACATAAAATATTTCTATGGGATTTTTGTTTTTATGTTGTAGAGATTTTTTTATATGTATATATAGTTACCTCTTAATGATCATAACTATTCTACGCGTGATCTCGAGTTGGTTATAGTTATGTTCTCCATGAAGTTGTGGTAATTTTACCCATCAGAAATAATTTGGTGGCTTCTATCCACCATAAGAGACTATGAAATGACTTCTTACAGTACTAATATAACTTATGATAGTGATAGTCGATGGGATTATTAACCTAATATGGCTTCAATATTTCATATACATCAAGAAATTGTAATATAATAGCTAATTCGTAGAGAAATAAGTCATATAGTGATGTCATGTGTGAATATAGAGAATAATATAAGGTGATTGATGTGATTTTAGTGATAAATCCTCATATAGGAAAGGTTGGTGGAATAGAAAGTATTGTTAGATGAAAGTGCCATTATATTTAGTGAAGAAGTTAGAGGATCCCTTGCTGGGGCATTCTATGGTGAATGTATATAAAGAACTAATTGTTTTTTGTGGTTTCAGTGATGGATATTATGATGATGAAAAGCACTAGGTTTATTTCTTGGGGAGTATTATATTACCTTTGGGAATGAAAATGTTGACTCTTTGTGAGTTCTATAGCTCTCCCTTGTTGCTAGATCATAGAATAACTTAGATGTGTCACGATCTGAGATGGTATTTTTGGGGTATTGGGTTGAGGAATTATGTTACATATTTTTAATCTCATTTTTTGATATGGAATATTTTAATGGTCAAGAAATATGTTCCTTTTTGTTTTATTTAGCAGTTAGATGATACCCTATGGAAGGAGGAGAATATATCAATAGGATTCATTGCCATTTTTTCTTAATCATTAGGTAGTTTATGATGATACATGTGTTTTAGTAGATCATTTGATGATTTCAACCATCTTAATAGTGACCGTAGAGTCAATATTTGTGGTTATTTTATCGATACAATACATAAAAGAGTTATTAAGACTCCAAAAATTCTCATGGATGATCACATTTGATTAGGAACCTCATTTTACCTTTAGGGTGTGTCTAGTCCCTATAATGATTTTACCAATTAGTTAATGCATATAATTTTGTATCAACCATATATTAATGGTTTATCAAAAAGGACTATATATACACATGAGGATACACCGATTTTTTGTATCCATTATTAAGAATGTTCTTGGATGATTCACCTGCCATTAGTTGAGTTTCCTTAAAAAAATATTTTCCCCCACTATTTCAATGACACCATTTGAATATTTGAATGTTCATCCTTTATATTCTCTATTATGCTATATTGGGTTCATAGAGTCAATAATTATCATGTTAGATAAAGTGTATTTCAAGACAAATATAGTTCAATTGATTCATGGAAGATGAAAGTAGTGCAATATCATCAGGCATCATATGCCTATCATAGGAGGATACCTCTATAGTTTAGTTATTATAAATCATGTTTTCCAAATGGTGACTTCGCATCATGTGAAATTAAGGTGTAGTAGTGTGAGTAAGCCTTCTACTCTATTTTATGGGCCCATTGAGGTGTTATCTCATGTTGGATCCATGAAATATCATAGAGAACCTCCACCATATATGTTCGAGATACATGATATCTTTAATGTTTTATATCTATATAAATATCATTATGATGACTCTCATGTAATTGATTGGAGATAGATCATGTTCACGATGATGAATCCTTCTAAGAGTGATCTTCGGAGATCCAAGGCCACTAGAAGAAGTTATTTTATTGGCATGTTATTCCCTTGGTCCATATTTTATGTTTACACTGTTGTTTATAAGAGAGTACTCAGGATTGTGAGTTGAAGATATGCACTTAGTATCCTACGGGTTTTCTTATCTCCTCTCATTGAAGATTTTTATTTTTCTGGAAGTTGACCTTTATTTAGTCTATGTGATGGTTTCCTCTATGTTTATTGTTGGTGACCATTATCTAGTTTGAGTGGTTCCTCTCTTATGAGAGTGTTTAGGATATGGTTTTTATTTTTTCTTAGTTTTTACATGGTATCTCATAAAAATGTGGTTTAGCTACAATGTTGATGAGATTACTAAGAGGCATCTCTTATAGTGTATATTTCAGAATCCTTTTTTCCTTCTTTTCTTTTTGGTATTGGTTTTAAGTTATTAACTATGAGAATATATTTAATGTTATAAAGGTCTAATATCTTAGTAGTAGCTTATTTTTTCCATCATAGGTACTGGAGGTTCCATGATGATTCTTGAGGTAGATCTGTGAATTTTTTCTATGAAATTTTAGCTAAAGAGGATTCTATGACATAGATCCTTGGGTTGCACTATATGGTAGATTGTGTATCATGGAGAGCCTGGATGTTGTGAAGGCTATGGGATGAATTATTTTGGAGATAAATCCATTTTAGTGGATATTTTATGGAGGTGTGTTAGGGAATTGGGATGTTGACTTTAGTGGTGTGGAGATGCATGATTCAGCCTAGGGGTCCAAGGGGTGAGTTTTGGAGCTTATGTCAAATTTGGAACCTTACGAAATGGTGGTAGGAAACAACATGGATTTTACCTCAAAAAAATAATTGATATGTTTTTGTGTCCTTGTATATTACATAGTACCTCCTTTGGTAAATAGTATGTACATCGTGTTCTATTCCATGTTCTTCGAACAAACCACTGGCCAAACATGTTGTGGAATGGATCCGTCTAGTACATCGTAGTCAATTCTATTTCATCTAGTTTTATAACATGGTGTGATGTTCTAATACCAAGTTTCTTGTTTTGTATAATTACAAAAATTACTTGAATCCCACCCAAACCAACTTTTCTTCCATCTTTTTCTCTCAAACCCGAGGATCCCAACATATCTTCACAAAGATCTTGAAGACCGTATTCATTCAGATTCAATCCCCATCTTCACGAGTTTGATATGTGGTGAACTAATTTGACTTTTACCACCTATTCATGTGTTTTTATTAATCAATCGGTCTTTTATTGTTCCCATTACTCTTCCCATTCCATGTAGATTGGCCTCCAATGTTCTAATAGAGTTTCGTTTTATGATTCTTGGAACGGTTTTCGAATGATTTTATAAATGGGAAGTAGCTTCCATGTATGAGGGGTGATCAAATATTGGTGTGGTTTTTATGTTCTTATTTGATGAATGTTAAATACCTAATGTATTATATTCATTTCATATCATTTATTTGTGAAATCATATATTTACACAATTTGGATCTTTGGCTGTTGATTGAATTGACCCTAATAAAAGATAAACTAAATAACTTAAATAAATTGCTTATGGTTAGACATATCTTTATTTTCATATGTCATAATCGGTTTCCACTTAAGTTTTTAGATGGTGTTATATCTATGTTATTATTTGTTTATAAAGTTTATAATTTTGGTTTATAATGTATACCACAAAAAATCCATATAAAAATAACTTTAAAGAGATGTGAGAATCGGAATGAAGCTAAACCCGCCCCAAATCCCTAGAAAACTAAGGGAAATCATTGGCTCATTCACTCCCATTATGTTGTTTCCCAACACAATATCAATGAAACTAATCCAATAATTGTGCCTTGGGATAGTACACTAGATTTCTTAGTTGATTCCAAATAGAAAACTGGAGTATGGTTTACTAGAGAGGCCACCCTATTAGAAGCCGATGAAAGGGATCCAAACTATCACAAAAAATGAAGAGCTGAATGGGTAATAGAAGAGAAGTTGAGAAGATTAGGTCTTGTGTGAAATGAACCTTCGAAAGAGGATAAGAAACGGAGAAATCATTGTTTATATATACATACTATGTGATATAGAGGCTGTGGGATCACAACGCCAACACCAGATAGCACACCCCACTTAGGAGAACAAACCAGATGAGCACCATAGTATAACTACCTCCCCAAAGCAACCAACCCAATAAAAACCATCACAGAATCCTTCAAACTATTCCAAAATTGGGTGTTCCATAGTGTATTTTAATAAAATTTTAGAGGAATCGAGGAATATTTAGAACCACCTAGGCACAATAAAATGAAACATATAGTGGAACATACCGAAAGGAATGGGAGGGGAACTAGAAATGGGACACCACCATCTTCAATCATTCTTGAGGTTGTCGTTTGTGACCACATAATGGCATGGGATTAAGACTAAGACCCTACTGCATTCTAAGTCCAACAAAAATAATTAGTTGAGGACGTGACAATGACTACTGATAATAACCATGACCTCATCCGAAGATTGATGAACAAGAAAGTGAAAAAACATCTTTAAAACCCTGAGGTGGAGCAGATAAGGGATGTGGAAGTCAACATGAGAACTAAGATCCATCACCACTAGGGGATGAAACCTAAGAGGAATGACACATGAGAGAGAATCTATAGTGAATGGAGGGTTAAGAGATAGTAAATCTAGAGATATTAGTGACCCTTATGGGCACATACCTTGGGATAACATGTATAATTTAATAAAAATGGTAAACACCATAAAAATGTTAATTATATGGTTGGATAAATAATTAATGAGGAATTATCAAATAAACAATATATTAATATATTTTTATGGAAGTAAAATAGATACTAAATTCTGGACTAATTGAATGTGTTCATCCAATTTTTAATGAAATTTTCTAAAAAAATTAGCCAATATGTTCTTTCTTATGAAAAATTTAATGGTGTGTTACTGATATTTTCATCCCTAAAATATAATGAATGTATATGTTATACTATAAAATATTATTAAATAATTTAATATAAATAAATAGCTGATGCCTTAGGTTTTATATAGTAATAAAATGTGATAGATGAATTGGTTAATTAAATATTGAATAAAATTGGTTTCTTAATAATCATAAATTGTTGGGGTTGAGTGAGATTTTTTCATGTAAATACAGAAATCCATATTTTTAAGCCTACAATTCCTTTTTCTCTTCTTTATTATTTGACACCTTATATGTTTCTATGGATTTTATCCTTTCTATTTGATCTGATGTTATCCTAAGGTGGTGTTTGATTGATGAGATCTGGGTAAGGAGGCCTACGTTTGTGGTAGCAGCAAATGAATATAATGTAGATATTAAATGGGATATGCATAATTCTGTTAGGGTTAGAACATGGACTAATATAAAGGGTTAAAGCCAGGATTGTCCACTATTGTTCTGAATGTTGTATTCTTACTTGATAACAAATCAATTTTAGGGATGAATGATTTACATATTTATTTTATTTTAATTCATTTCCCCAATACATGATATAGATTTTTGTGATTGGTAATGTATAACTTTATTCTGGCATAGGATTTTTCAATAGTACCTATAAATATGGAAAAATAATGATTAAAAATCATTTATCCTCTGGGTTGTGTTTAATTTTTAATTCAAAAGATAATAATCTCGATAAATAATATACATTGTTGGCTTATGCCTAATGGTCATGGACATTACTCTGATTGTTAATAAAATTTATCTTTTAAAAATATTATTAATGTCTAATGAATTAATGGAGGCGAGGATAAATATTAAAATTTAATGAATTAATCTAATGAATTTCCATTATTGATTGTGTGATTATAGGATATCAAGTCTTTTGTATTGGAATCAAGGTGTCTATATGATGATAGTTGCAGTTAAGCCCAGTAATATGTTCATGACTTTAGTGTGGATATGGTCTATATTATATATTACATGTTTTTGGAGTACATTCTCTACCACAACCATGTCGGTATGTCAACTATCACCAAGTGGACTCTAGGAGGGTGTTTTCCCTTATATGTAGTTTGACGGGGGATTGATGGATGAATACAACCTCATGCTATTTTGCCTTTCCTTGTATTATTGTGTGCTATTATTCATGGTGTTCGTTTTTCCCATATATATATATGTAGAGGCCTGTAATGGATTCAGGTTAGACCACACACATGTATCTCTAGATATTTGATCCTAATTATTATTATAGGTATTGAATGTGTGGATCTAGGTACTTTACTTATGGTATAGGATGTGATGGCCTGGGGTACAATACACAATGTATATTAAATACCATAAGAGATTTGATGGATCTAGGAAACTAATTGGTTATTATATCGATATTTTTTCTAGGAATGTTGAGATGATGTGATTCATGAGATGTATGTTATGATAATTTATCCCAGTTGTATTTGAGATGGTTTCTTTGTTAAGAGATGGATCAAGACCTCCGGCTTTGGGGTAGAGTACCATACTAGTGTGGTAGTGGTAGTGGGGCCCCTTCTATTTTAAATATATTATATGATATCTTGTATGTTTTACATTGTTAAATATATCCATGGTGAGTATGTAAACATGGTATACATATTTATTTGATTAGATAGCTCCACTTATTGTTCACTGGACTTTAGAATGATTTATTTATCTTTTTCTTGAGAGGCACTGAGGAGGGACTTACAAAGTTTACATGTTATGCTCACCATACATATATATACAATTTTTTACAGGATGAGAGTATAATGTTTTATATCATGATGGATTTTTCTATCTAATGATTTTTTCGGATCTTTTTTGTCTTCGTGGTCACTATAGAGCTTATATATTGGTTCTTGTTACCTTCTATTTAGTTATATATGTTTTGTATGAACTCTCATGTAAATACATAGGTTTCATTTTATCTTTATGAGATGGAGTGGATATTTTTGTTTGTATTATTTCTCAAACATATTTTATTTAAGTGGGTAATACCTTCTTTTCTTTATATATCATATACCTTTTTGGTACTTTACTAACACATGGTCTATTGGAGGATAGATTCTTGTAGTCACTCTATCTCTTATCTCATTTCTTTCTGATGAGGGGTGTCATTGGGGGGAGTGGTTTGTGAAACCTTAACTCATAAAGTGTCCACATTTGGTAACTAATTAACCTCAATAGTTTTATAAACTATTCCCTGATACCAACTGAGACAACCCAATACCCATACAATCAGATCCAAAGAAAAAAACATTCTTTATATTCATGCTTCCATATGAATTGAAATGAACCCATTTTAACCATCTGTAATTATAATTTAAATATACAATATTGAGTCACATTCATACCCATCACCTTTTTGGTATATGGTTTTATGGAATTTGGTAAAACCCATTGATATAAAAAAACACATTCCTTTCCCATCATATGTCCATTTATTCTATTATACATAAATTTTATTATTTCATAAAATGACTTCAACATATCTTAAAAACAATCCATTCATGATACCCATATAAAAAACCATTTCAAAATACAATTTGTCATAATTAGGGGAAAATGAAACATAAAAAGGGTGGGTTAAACTGCTCTGTAAGGGTAAACCTAAGAGATATAAATTGATCATAATAAGAAAGCATAACATAACAATAAAATAATATTAGTAGGATCATAACATACAAAATTCATAGAAATTATGTTATATATCATTAATAATCAATCATACAATTAGTTTCTTTCCTAAAAATACATAATTCATAAGATTAATATATCATCAATAGTCAACCATGAGCCATGTGAACAAATTATGATCATAATAAATAAGTTTTTTCCATACACATAAGCATATAAAATCATTTCCTTAGTCACATATCATATCCAAGACTATAATACTGTATAGAGACCCATTGCTGATTTGTTTTACTCCATATATATCATTTCCTAGGTTTTGGCTAACATCTATGACTATGATATTAGATAGTGTCTATTACTTAACTAAGTTCACTCGACATTCAAGTATATATTATCTCATGAGAAAGAAATATTTACAAAATTCATTGATGGGATATATATAAATATAGGATCACACATTACATAATTATACTCATACATAAGTTAGAAATGTAATCATAAAAACATTAATTATTTCATAACAAGTAAAAAATAAATGGGATTCATAAATATCCCATCATAACATTATTAACTCATAGGAAATAAAGGGGATTAACAGAGTCATCCTTATAACATCTTAATATTAAATCATCATAAGAAATAATATCGATGGTATCACTATGAAACATCCCTACTGGAGCATAAGAAACTATAATTTATATTAAAATAGATGAAAATTTATTTTAATAGATCATTTAGATATTTAATTAAAACAATGTAAAATATTATTTTATGTTAGTACCACTAAAATTTAAAAAATAACAAATATATTGATAATTATTCAATTTTTAAAAATAACCATAAAATATGGTAATGGAATATCCATGTAGAGAACTGTTATGATGAATAGAAAATGCATTCATGTGGTGCTTGATAAAAGTGAACATTCTTTTCACAAATTTAAAATCCAAAATTGATTCTTATTTAAAACACATTAAAAAATTCATTTTAATCATCTATAAAAAAAATTAAATGTAATGAAAATAATCTTTCATAAACATTTAAATATATATAAATTCATCCATAAACATATTTAATAAAATGCATATATAAGATAATGATTTAAGGCCTATAAAGAAGAAACAAATTTGGTGTTCCTTAAAAACATAATATTGGTCATCTTAAGATTCAAATAGAGTAGGATTTTACTAATAATTTAAAATTATTGAAATAAATATTTTTTAATAAAAAATGTGATTTATAGTATAATTATAATTTAATTTAACTCAATGTAAAATCTAAATATATATTCTTGAAAACAAATGATATTGTAACATTAAATATTATTAACTTGGTACATTTTTCATCGTAATATTCATAAAATAGATAAAATTAAATTAAATTTTCAAAAACATGAATATAAATAGATTCAGGGTATTAAATATCAATGTTTTAGTATATAGTACATGTAACTACAAATAGGTTTATAACATGAATCATGTATCAAAAAAATAATATTGAGACATGGAACCCTTAAAACAGTAGTAATCTCTAAATTAAGACCTCATGAAAGAGAGAATAATTGGTTGATTTGTAAATACCCACAATATTCATTAAAATGGTCATTAAATACATTCATGTAAATTATATTGACCAAACAATAGAAGAAAGTGGTGAATACGGAATGTGTCTCATAGAAATAAAAGTGTGATGAGAAATAATTACCTTAATTCATGCATTTATTCATATTTTCTCCAAAAATTCTTTATAATAAATTTGGATTTATTATAAATTTATAAAAAAAATTATCCATACTTAGCATACCAGATGTGATTCATTTATAATTTCATATTAATCATTTATTAATAACTACTTTTTGATATCGTCATTTGTGGTGCTCATTGTTCCTATATGCATACATATATCAGGTCAATAGTTCGAGCATGTTAACCATTGTCATTGTTTAATAATCCCAAAAAATATTGATCACTTCAAAATATTTATATTTATACAATTTGTAAATTTTTATAATGATTTATATAAACTAGGGATGAAGAAATACTTATATCACTTCATTGAGGTGGTAGTTTTCATATACACCTAAGTGATGTTGTCACTTTTAGATGGATGGAATGAAAGAAAAGTAAATAGTAATTAACCATCACATAATAATAATTATATCATATATATTAGTCAAATCTATACATATGGCCATCTAAATCAATCAAAAAAACTGTATGACATTGACTTGTAGAGGTGGGTGTCTGCACATACACACAAACATCATTAAAATATAATAATTGATGGGAGGGTAAGATTATATATAATAATTTATCCTAAAATAGTCATAATAATATTATATAAATCATATAAAATCATTTAATCCATCTATATAATAAACTATAATATGTAGTGATGAGAAATAAAATAAATTCGTCTCACAATATTTTATTTATTTTCCATTTAAGTAGATGATAAATATTAATGGTCATTAAATTAACATAATAAAATTATATTAATATTATTTTAATTATGTAACTATTTTAATTTGGTTAAATAATATTTCTATGAGGTATGAAGAGAAATATACATAAAAGGATTTGATTAGGATGATTACATCTTCTTTGAGAAACCACTTTTGGATCGATTCTTAAGGGACATTGGGATAGTCTTTTAAGAATACCACCACCTCCAGAATAGGTATTAGGATGTTTATAATAGTTTTATTTAGCATTTTTTCATGTTAAATGCAACCATAACCTATTAATAACACAAGGGAGGATGTTACCATTTATAAGTGAGGTGGGTGGAAAACTTGTTAACACTTTAAACATTATAATATAATATATATCTTACTCAAGTCATGTGACTACAAAACATCATTGACATAAATATAATATAGATATGATATAAAAAAATTAATGATATTTATCAAAATTTTCATTTTATATTAATCCTTATCTCTTTGGTTAACCCCTCTTTTAATCCCTTAATCCCATTACTATGGTAACAAAATCCTCAGTCGTTAAGGGTCAATAATACCATTCTAAAGGGAAAGATTGTCATAAAATTAAAATAATATATACTCACAACTATTTTATATTTATTTTTAAAATGAATATATTTTTAAGATATTTAAATAATAATAATTATATATTCTTTAGTATATAATATAGGTAATGTAATTTTGAAGAGTATTTACATAATTTGACTTTAAAAATATAAATATTACTAGGATTTTTAGATGTCATTATATAAAAATTTATTAAATCTCATTATGTTCCATAAATATAAATAAAAAAATTAACTTATAAAAAACTCATTTATTTTAATATTTTAAATCAATTTACATTAATGTTTCATCCTCTTGTACTAGTGCATCATCAGATATGTGTAATCATTTTAGGCAATTCTACTATTTCCGAAAAACATTAAAAGAAATTAATATCAAGAATATTTTATTCATAATTAATATTATCCTCTATAACCACCTTTAATATATTAATTAACTTATGAAAACATTATATATATTTTAAAATAAATAGAATTGTTATCTATTCATATTTTATAATGAAAATAATATATTGATAATCATCAAATGAAAATTGAAAAAATTGTAATATTATTCATGATAACAATTTTATAGTATAAATTAACTCAGTAATGGAAATAAAACAAGTCAATGAGGGATTTGGACACCTTCTCTGACAGTTATAACCCTATTTAACTCATTTTCACCATTAATGTGGTGATAAATTTCTATCATGGTTTATATTCATTAATAAAAAATTTAAAATTAAAATTATTACATAAATTTAATATTATGATTCCAAATATGGAATAAATTTATTATTATTCAATTTCCATAAGTGTTGAAATTTTATTTTAATATAGGTTCTCAAAATGCATTGAAATCACATTTTTAGAAAAAGGATTATTTTAAAAATAAAAAAAATATTTCAACAAAATTGTAATGACCAAGCTTATTGTACATTGAAATTACATTACTTTAGAGGAATAATTAAATCATTACATAAATACTCTCCAAAATACCATATTAGTTTAGTGCCTTTGGAGTTGTGTATCATAGTATTCTAACATAGTGTATGATCCTCAACATCTCCCATAAAGATCTTCATCTTTTATTTTTCAATCTAAAACATTTCATTGTATATAGGGGAAAAACATAAATAGGATGACCTCAAATTATTAGTATGTGTAAACATTGATAACAAAAAAACAATCCATAAACATAAGAATGTAAAAACATGGATATAATGTTTAAATATCAAAATCATGAGTGATGAAATAGATCTTGGTATTACATAAGGCATAGATCGTAAAGGAACATTGACCATAATAAAATATCATTGGAATAGAACGTGGAATTGTGTAAAAAATAAGAACATAATATTACTTCCATAGTATACAAGGAATTGCTTCCAATTCCATCATAGTGGACAATTTCTTTTACTGAACTGGGTTTACATGTCGTTCCACTTATTTATTACTGAATCGTATTTACTTGATGTTCTTACCCTGTATTACTGAATCAAATTTACTTGTCAATCCACTGGATTCTGTATAATGAGATATAAATATTTATATAATTCATTGGATGGATATTTAGTTCCCACCCACCTCATAATAAAATCATTCTTACATGTGCCACAAAAACATAAATCCTTCATCAATGCACAACCTAAGAAAAATATAGGATTCTTAAACATTATTCCATCATAAAATAATCCATATAAAATAAATATATTTCATAAAACAAATTCCATCATAAAATAAATAAAATAAAATAAATAATATTTATAGAAACATAATCATATTTCATCTTATATGGAAAATAATTTTGGTAAAACAATTGAACATAATTCTTGAGGAAATATTTATTTCTGCTTCAAAAATGTTTTCTTTTCTAAAAATGCCGTGCGATTTTAAAATTTAATAATTTAGTTGAAAATAAAAATGAAATATTATAGAGTAATTTTAATATAAAAAATTTTCTATGAATACATAAAAATATGTTCATTACCTATAAGTTAAAAAAGAACATTCTCCTCCTACTTTTTTTAGAGAAGTCAAAAAGTTACTTGTATGGTAAATGGAAGAAATACCCCTTCCAGACCATGTAGTAAAAGTAAAAAGGGGTAAAAGTGAAATTAATCATACATATAAAAATATTAACCATATTATGGGAACATAATTAGAAAACATGGACATGGATAATAAATATACCCCTACTAAATACTTATATGTAACCAATATCGGATAAAAATGAGATTGCTAAATTATCCCTTACCATAGGTCTAATTTATTATATATGTGTCAAAAACTCATGTATAGTGGGGTTAAACATATTATTTTCTTTTAAAAGAACCATTATAATATTTATGATATCATATATTATTCACATATGACTTTATATTACCCATTTATTTATCAATTCCATGTTAAAACAATGTTTTGGGTAATAATCGTTTTATTTATCAAACATTTTTTTTACTCTTTCTTATCGATCATATTAAATAGATCATTATTTAAATACTTAAATAATGTAAAAATTAATTTATATATCTAAATTATTTAGTATAAAAAAGTATATATAACTGATAGATAAATGAAATGGAATACTTCGTTCATGGAGACGATAGGTCGTACGTACGCATGAACCTTGCTTCTATTTCATTATTGAATTCATTTGAAGATTTTAAATAATATATATATATATAATTATAGTTGAATTATTTTTTTCATATATTTCATGTTTATTTATTATATATATATTATAGTTATTCTTGAATGGATAACATAGAGAATGAATCTGATTGCATCATGGTGACGGTAAATGTACGTATTCATGAGCAATGATATCATTCAATTTATGGTTAAGTGGTATGTAATTGGATCGTATATCCATTATAGATAATTATTATAATGTTATATTCATCATTTACATTCATTATAGTCATCATTATACCAATCCAAATTATATATTGATGAATAACAAATTACCCCATGGTGTGGAGACGGTAAGTCAAACGTACACACACATGATGATATTTTTATTCGTAGGATGGATAAAAGGAGGATTAAGGTTATAAAATTATAATATTAACATCTCATAATGTATAAGATTATGTTTTGTTAACTTTATTATAAGAAAAACATAAGAATAAGTATAAGAACAAATCATTTTTGAAAGTGGTGATACAATAATCACCTGTTTTGTGAGTGTGTTTTTTTGATTTTCACAAACGACCACCCTAAGATGACTTTCTACCCAATATATGGCCTCTATATTTATGTAAGGGATGTTAGTAGATTATTTTAGTAGAGGTTTCATGATCCAAATTTGTTGAATGGGTTAATTAAGTGATTATATGTTGTGGCCTTTTATAAAAGGGAGGAGGGACACATTAGGAAAGTCTTCAAATATTAATTTATTATAAATTTGTTTTCGAATTATAATGGCCCCCAAAATATTTATTTTGATGTTAAGATGATTATGGACCTAAATCCTCTCAAAAATTTAATTTAAACTTTTTTGTGTCTTATTTTAAACTTTATCATTTTGATTTATACTTATTTAATATATTTTATATTATTTGTTGTAATAACACTCAAAATATTAAATGGTTATAAATATTTGATTATGTGTTTTGAATTTTACACTATTGGAAACTTTATGATATTTTGGAACATATAATTTCCACATTGTAATTTTTGAATATTTTAATAATGTACTATTTATATAAAATAACAATAGTAACAATTTTGTAACTATTCATTTATTTTACTTTAAATATAATCCAAATAGAAGATAATTTAAAATATAATAATTAATAGACTCTGAACATGTAATATTAACCTGAAAAACTCTCGGAGAATATTAATTATTTTATATTATATTTCTTTTTAATATTTTTAAAACCATTTATTTGATATTTCTATTAGTAAATTAATTTATACATCACTATTGTGAAATCATTAATGCTAATTATATACTCTCTAAAATTTATAAATAAATTCACATGATATAGATAATTTAATTATATTTATATATACTATTTATGTTTGATGTTTTATCAAGATTATAACAACATTAAAATTAATATACTTATAAGATATATGAGAGTGACATGTTGTCAATTTCTGTTTTTTAATTATAATTATATACCTCTCATGGATAAAAGTAAATTAAACAAATCATTTCTAACCCTAAGGTGATATTATTATAAATTAATTCAAAAAATAGGATTTTTAAGTGTTACAGTAAATTTACTAACTTTATCATATTGATTGATACCCAAATTTACCTGATATTACTTTAACCGTGGAAAATAAAAATTCTGGTAGTTGCTTTTAATAATATCCAAATATAATAATAGTCACTTATTAACCTAATTTGGACCCACTGGTTACAAATATAAATTCATTTCTTCAAAATATATAATAAAAAAATTATTGTAATTAGTTAAAAATTAATTCCAATTGTCAAAACTAGAAAGAGGGTTTATACAATGTAAGAACAATCAAAAGATTGAAATCTATTTATATATGATTGATATGTGAAATTACATCCTATGAACAAAATTTTAGTAAATTATAAAAACCTAATAAAATTATATTTTTAAACAAATTAAAATTATAATATAATAATATTATAAATTAGTGGAAATGAAAGTTTTGAATTAAAATGATGTATTTTAATTTATTCATTAAAATTTAAACAATATACGAAAACTACCAAAAATTCAACCAAATTATATTTGGATGTCCCAATTCCAAAAAAGATCTTTTTTTTCAAATATAAATTATAAAATTATCAAAACTAGATTAAAAAAAGAGTCTTTATCCAGTGGTGGTAAAACACTATTTTTTAAAAAATACTTCTATTATCTGAAAAATTGAATTTGTTATTATATAATATCTATAAAAAATATAAGATTAATTTAAAACATTGCATATATATTTCACTAATAAAATCTATACAGTGTAATTTTATAATTTAATAAACTCACTTATTTACATTTAAATATTTATTTCAAGAAAACATATCCTTTATATTCAATTGGTTTTCTTAATTTCCAACTTAATTTGGTAGCCATATAATAATTATATAAACTTATGTAAACCATATTTTTATAATTTTGTTAACACTATTCATTATATCCATTTTTACCGCTTGGTGATAACTACCATAATAATGATTACTAGTTCACTTATGCTCGACTTGCGTGAAATGAATTATATCAAAAGAACTTGAAATTGTGTGTAACACAAGCCAAAAATATTATTTCGTATACCATAAGCTAATACAGTGTTGTTTATAGGGAAATATAATATTATTTTAACATAAAAGAAAATACCTCAAGTAAATTAAAATGAATCTATCTCATAAAATTTCAAGGTGTTATATTATACCACCCTTCAAATGAATTTCTCTCTTAAAATTTGTTGGGGGTTATAAAAGGTTTACAACATGAATTTTCTTTCATAGAAACCCATATCTTGAAAATGAATACATAAACATCATTTTAAAAAGGAAATTTTGAAACATAACTGTTACCCAATGTAACTCATCACTGAGATTCCACATAAAAGAACATTGGTGGGAAGTGAAAACATGGATAAGAAAGACAAGTCTAACAATCATGTTCTGATGGATAGTGATAGAGAACAATATTTGGAGCAAGTTCACAAACATAAATCATAAAATCTATGATGATTTAAGGGACCATATTATTCATATGATAAGATGGTACTAGGATAACATATTTGGTTTTCAATATCCTTTTCCTAATATTAAAGAACATGAGACAAAATACTTACCTGATTTCAGTACAATCTCATCATTGGTCGTTCCTTAATCAATTTTTACTTCATCACTTATTTAATGAAATGAAGGTGAATTTGAAATTCTTAAAGTGTTAAAATATCATGTGATCCATAAATTGAATAATAGGAAATTCCATCTATCTCAATAAAAATATTTGTGTAGGTTAAATATGCATAAGTCCACCAATAGTGAGACAAGTGTTTATTCAAACTAATGTCATATAATGTTAAACATAATCATTCTATAAATTTATAACCTCAAAATCATTATAAAATCATAACATCCAAAACTATAAAAAAATATTAACTTACACAGCTTAACATTTATCGCCCATATATAACATGTTATCTCTAGTAGGTCACATTCCAAAAGTGTGGACACATTTATCAGGTATATTCATGAGTCACAGTAATAACCTAATTTACCATATTTCCTTATTGAAAAAATTCATGTTTTCTTATATAAAATTTATTGAATATAATCTTTATGTACCAAAAAGTTGAATACTTCATCAATGATAGCATATACCTATTTTTAATAACTTTATAAGTAGTTCCCATGAATCAATCATCATCAAAATTACTTATTAAAATTCAACAAGTCTTTATCCAAACATCAATATCCTAACATAAGGTACATTTTGAGGGTTATTTTACCATTAATAACATGTTCTCTAAGTATATCACCTTACCCATGAATAACATCATCGGTCCTTAAAACAATTCAAAATATCATGTCAAATCCAAGATGAAAAAATTATACTGAAAAACTTATATATTTCAGGATTAATATTCCATAATATTTGAATTCTAAAACACATACACCCCAATCATCCTTCATTATTCTTAAACCATTAGTCAGGATCTATATTCTTTTTCCTTCCTAAAATATGAGTCATGTCTTAGTGTTTCATAACCTGAAGATTCTTATGTTTAATGTAAACAATGCTTTAAGAACATCACATACCCTTCACATGTCATTTAAAATATATTTATCCTCAGTAGTATAACCAATACTCATACCATCTTCATGGCCCACTTCATGATATTTCCACTTAATAAATTGATCTTCATAATTCCTCTGATTTCTATATCTAAAACATGAAATGGTTAACTATGTTCTATATTGGTCTGGTTATTGAATAAGTTGAAAATGGAAACTGTGAGAAATATATATCAGTGATTATAAAAACACAAGTAAAAAAATTTTAAATAATATTTCAATTTGTTATATCTTAGGCTTAACACTATGATAGTCCTGATTATCCGAAAAAACCCCAGGTTTCTGACCTATTCATGAATTATCATTAAGACATCAATCGACAAATCCTTATAAGTATATCTAGAGATCTCACTATGGTTTTCACATTCTATTTTCCAATGGTTGAGTAAACCATCACTCTGATACAAACTGTAATGACCCAATCTTAACATACATGTAATTTTAATTAATTTTTCATAATACATAATAAATGACATAATCTTATTCCCAAGTCCATATTAGTTTAGTTAAATTGGAAAATTATAACATAATATTCTAACTTTGGGTAATATCCTAGACATCTCCCATAATGATCTTACCTTTGTTTCCAACATAAAACCATTATTTATATCTTGGGGAAAAGAAAACATAAAATGGGTGAGCTAAAATTCATAATAAGGGTAACCATTTAAATCATAAATCAAACCATGAACATAATATTTTAAAAAATGGAACATAAATTTAAATATCAAAACCCTGAATCATGTCATAAATCATGGTTGTACATAATGCATAGATCATAAAGGAAAAATATCCCTGAAAAAATTGAATTCGCATAAATCATGGAATTTTTAAACAAAATAAGCACATAATATGATTTCTATTATAGCATGGGCATTGCTTATAAGACCATAATAGTAGAAAAATTCCATTACTAAACTACGTTTACTTGTCATTATAGTTAAGTATTATTGTACAAGATTTATTTGTCGTTCCAAACTTTTATTACTGAACCACATTTACTTGTCATTTCAATCGTGTATATATAATGAGATGTAAATATTTACCCAATTCATTAGAGGGATATATATGTCCCACCCATCTCATAATTAAATCATTCATACTTTTTCCACAAAAACAAAAAACCATTCATCATAGCATCAAGAAATAAAATAGGTTTCTTAAAAATCATTCCATCGTAACATAATAAAAATAAAATAAATGGATTTTATATAGATAATTCCATAATAAATATAATCGAATCAAGGAAATAACATGGATATAATAATTATCCAATGTCATCTTAGATAGAAAATAATTTGATAAAACACGTGAACTATATTCTTGAGGAAAATATCATTCCTTCATAAAAAATGTTTTCTTTTTTCATAATGTAATGTAATTTTAAATGAAAAGAATTTTTTTGAAAATAAATTTTAATTATCATAGAGGAATATTCATATAAATAAGGCATTATGAAGATGTAATAATATTTTCTCATAATACTTGTTAAAAAAGAACATTCTCCTAGTACTTTTGTCAGAGAAGTCATAAAGTAACACGTATGGTAAATGAAAGAAATATTCCTAATAAACCATATAGTAAAAGTAAAAAAATTTTAAAATAACTTTAAAAATACCTATAATAATATTAAAAATTTAATGAATTCATTTTTATAAATCATGGAAATCGATGTTAAATATACACCTAGTAAATACTTATGTATAAAAAATCATGGATAAAAATGAGATTTGTAAATTATCCCTTACATTAGGTATGATTTCGTTTGATTGGGTATAAGAATCTTGAATAGTGTGTTTAAACATATAATTAACTTGTAAGAGAAAAATAATAATATTTATGATATCATATATGATTCAATTATGACATTATATTACCTCTTTATTTATAAATTCCATTTTAAAAGAATGATTTCGGTAATAATTGTATAATTTATCACACATTTTTTTAACGTGTTATTCTTGATATTTTTACATAAATCATGATTTATATACTACCATAATGTAAAAAATTATTTATATATCATAGATATTTCGTATGTAAATATATATAATAAATAGATAAATGAAATGGAATAGATCGTTCATAGAGATGGTATATCATACGTATGCATAAATAATGTTTTGGTTTCCTTATTAAATTTAATAAAAGATGGTAAATGATATATATATATATATATTTATTATGTCATATATTTTATTTTTTATTTATTACATATACTTTATAATCATTCTTAAATGGTTAACGTGGAGAATTAATATCATCGCATCGTGGAGATGGTTAATCGTACGTACGCACGAGCGATGATATAATTTACTAAATGATTAAATGGTGTGGAGTTTTATGGTATATTAATTATACTGAATAATTATCATGTTATATTCATTATTTACATCCATTATAGTCATCATTATACCCATCCAAATTAAGTATTGTTGAACACAAAATTACAATAGAGCATAGAGCCGGTAAGTTGTACCTATGAACGAATGGTGATATAGTTATTTGTAGGATGAATAAAATGAGTTATAAGGTTCTCCCATTATTATAATAACTTATCATAATTTACAATATACTAGATTTATTACGTTAGTATGATAACTAAATAAGAATATGAAATAGTGGGAGAAAATAATTTTGAAAGAGGTGATAAAACAATTACCACTTTGTGGAGTATCTTCTCTTGATTGGTATAAAAGGTCACCTTATGATGGATTTATTTCCAATGTGTGGACTCTTTGAGGAAGTTAGGGATTTATAGAGCTTATTTTAGTAGATTTTTTATAAGACAAATGGATTTAACGGTGTGAGTAACTGAGTAGAGTTGGTGGCCTTCTAAAATATGGAGGAGGGGAACTTTAGGAAAGTGTTGAAATATTAATTTATTATAAATTGTATTTCAGTTTATTATGATCCCAAAATCATTATTTTAAAATATTTTATGATTCTGGGTTTATTTTCCCTCCACAAATAAAATTTATACATGTTTTGGTCTTAATTTATACCTTATCAGTTTTATTTATCATCATTTTGTATATTTAATTTTATTTATTGAAATTCTACTCGAAATATTAAATTGTTATAAATAATTACTTATGTGTTGTAAAATCCCCATAATTTGATACATTGTGACATTTTCGACCATATAATTTTTACTTTTTTATTTTAATTTATTTTTTGATTTTAAAATAATTTAAAAATATGTAATTTTTATAAAATATCAATAGTATCAATTTTGACACCATTCGTTTATTTGACTTTAAATAAAATACACATAGAAGATAAATTAGAAAACATTAATACACTACTATAATATCATAGTCACCTATAAAATTCATTGGGAACATTAATAATTTCATATTATACATATTTTAATACTTTTAAAACACATTATTTGATATTTATATTCATAAAATATTTTCTACACCGCTATTGTGTCATCGTTAATGGTAATTATTTATTCTCTAAAAATTATAAATAAATGAACTTAATATATAAAATTTCATTATATTTCTATATAATATATATTTTTTATGTTTTATCGTGTTTATCACTACATTAAAATTATTATACTTATAATATGATTAAGAGTGACATGTTGTCACTTTATTTTGGTTTGATTATAATTATATCAGTTTCATGGAAAACATTCAATTAAAAGAATAAATTCCGAACCATAGAAGATATTGGTATAATTTAATTCATCCAATATTTTTTTTCAAGTGTTAGTGTAATTTTATTATTTTTATCCTATTGTTTGTTACCCTAATTTACCCAATTTACCTTCAAACATTTTTTAAAAATTATAGTAGTTACTATTCATAATATCCAATAAATTTTACCTATTTAAAAAATTTGGACCAAATTATTCATATTATGGAATCCATTTTTAAAAATTTATAACAAAAATGTTGCAGTAATTAGTTTAAAATTAATTCATGTTGTCAAAACCAGAAATGGAGTTTTTAAGAAATAAAATCTATCAAAATATTTACATGTGTGTATGTCCAATTTAATTGTGAAATTAAATATAATGACCCACATTATATTAAATAATATAATCATGATAAATTTTCACTTTAAAAAAATTTAAATGATAGTATAACTATATAAATAAATTTAGTGAAATGGAATCTTTGAATTAAAATTTAGTATTTTTCACAATTCAATAAAATATGAATTAGATCATAAAAATAAAAATAAATTAAGAAAAGTAAATTTTTATGACCCAATTCAAAATAAGATGATTAAATTTTCCAATATAACTTATGATACTATAAAAACTTGATTTTAAAAGGGTCTTCTATCAAAGGTTGAAAAACAACATTTTTTTTCAAAATACCTATTTTATCCAAAATTTTGAATTTGTTTTTATATAATCTGTAGAAAACATATAAGATGAATTTAAAATATTATATATATATATATATATCACTAATAAAACCTTTAAAGATTCATTTTATAATATAATAGGCTCATTTATTTTAATTTAAATATTTTTTTTGAAAAACTCAACTTTTATATTCAATTGGTTTATAATTAATCTTTTAATTAATTTGGTAACCAAATAATAATTATATGATATTATTTAAACAATAAATTTATAATCCAATTAACACTATTCATTCCATTCATTATAATAGATATTTGATAACTGCCGTAATAATATTTAGATGGTCATTTATACTCCGGGATGCGTGAAATAAATTATATCCAATTAACATGAAATTCTGGGTAAAATAAGCCAATAATAGTGTTGGGTATAATACCAGATAATATATTGTTTCCTATAGCGAAATCTAATCCTGTGTAACTTACAACATGATACATCGATTAAATTAAAAGGAATGTCTCATTGAATCATATTTTGTAATGTAATAAAGAATAATGTTAATTTCTATTGTATTAATTGGATTAGGTCAAATAAAATGATAATTATTTGAATTTAATACTGAATCAAAATATAATTTAACCTTAATTAATTATTATTATAATATAATTACTAAGAATAATTTTCTCATTGAATAAAAACATTACTTGGACATCAAAAATATCAAATATTGATTTCTATGATAAAAATTATATTATTAATTTAATTAAATTACTTAATAACTATGTATTTTAACTATGACTAATTGTTTTCATAAACATTCAAGTCATTCATACATCATGAAAATGTCACAAAAATTGAAATTTTTTTAAAATTGTAAATTTTCACTAATTACCAAAAAATCAGTCAATTAATAAAAAATACAACATATTATTCCTCATAAATTTTTATATCATGTAGACAAGATAAATTTCATTTCAAAAATTTATAATTTTAAAATTCATAAATTAATATTTCAATTTGAAAATACAATATATATGGAAAACAGATTTAATTTTAAATGAATCTCTTAAAAATTAACTATTATTAACCTTTTATGATTTAATTCTTATCTCCAAAAATATTCATATATTTATTAAGAAATTATGTTTGAATTGGTATACATAAATATTTTAAACTTAGATTTCCAAATTAGGTTACTCCTATTCAAACTAGCCAAACCCATGAACACGTTATAATAGACCTAATTAATAAAAATATTTTATTATTATATTATGGTTCATTTAAGCTCAGTGTTTTTCAATAATGATTTTATCAAATATAGTATTTATTTAAAATAAAACATAATATAAAATATTGGGGTGTTACAACTCTTCTCCAAACTAGTTTGTCTTCAAAATGCTAGCACCCCTAGGGCATAACCATGAACAATACCCTGATTTTTCCTCCTACTATACCCCTATATGAATCTATATTGGTTGTAAAATTAAAACACCATTATAACGACACCAATTTTTTTTAAAAGGATCTGATACCCTTTGAGTTATTTCTCTTAGGATAGTAATATTTAATATGGCCTAGTTTAACAAAATTATGGCATTTTATTATTATATACTAACTTTTACCCATCCCAACCATGTCATTGTTTTTCCACTAACCCCTTGGTTTTTTGATCCTACTTCACTAAGTACAACTCCCTCAAAAACTAACGAATTATTAGAATTCAACTTTTTGGAAAAAATAGTTGACTTAACTTTCTTTAAACCCATGGACTCCCTTACGTACATCATAGCATCACACGAATTATTGTAAAAACTATAATATATTTTTAAAAGAATAATTGGGAGATCCAAAAGATTAAAATTAATGACTATGTTCACTTGGAATGGTTGGATTTTATTATTTTCAATAACACAATTTTATACCATAATGGCACTATGTATTTTGAAATTATAAATTTTGTCTTCTCAGTATAGCCCACCAACAAGTGATTGTTTTTTCATAGAATGGATTCCCAATTTCATAAAAATAGTAACTTCTTTGGCCTCATAAGTGACTTCATATTGAACATTATCACAAAAATATTAAGACAATAGTCTTTGGAATTTTTATAAAATTTCATAATAAAAATCTACATAATAAAAAAAGGTTTTAAATCATTGGATAACATGGACACATTATTTTGAGCTCATATTGGGAGTCTTTAAGGAGTTTTTGTACTAAAAACACACTGATATTAATATTTTACCAATTAAATTCATTTTCACCACTAAATTTTTTATTATCAAATACATCTAACCACAATAATAATTTCTCTTATACATTGAAACCAATTGTTTATTTGGTTTAATCATCCTATATTATAACGTATATAATCAAGGACCTAGAGTGATTATTAAAATCTAGGGAGTTTTATAAAAGTAAAGAATAAAAAAATTTCAATTTCATTTTTATTAATTCACTAATGAATATAAAAAATTGATTTCAAATAAAAATAATTGATAATTGAAAAAAGAAACATGGATATGATATTATAATACAATGTTATCCCCCAAAAAATGTCATATAAAACAATTACTTAATATAATTTAAACTATAATTCTTATAGGAATAAATTTAATGATTCAATATGTTTAAATGAATCATTAAAGTAATGGGATTTATTAATTTAAAAATAAGAGAAAACAAAATTAGGTTTGAAATTGAGATGTATCATATATAGTAAAAATAATCCCCAAGACCATGATTTCAATATATGTCAAATTTTAAATGGAATTGATTAAATAAGAGGGAATACAAACATATTAAAATTTATAAACCAATATGAAACTAGAATTGTTATTAAATTTGTAGGGAATAAATTTTATGACATCCGTTAAAGGAAGAATGATTGTTATGTGCTGTGATTAAATTGAAATATAACCTTTGGGAATGGAAAAACATGATCATATCACTTGATATGTTTATAAAGAATATCATTTCATATATTTCTCTTTGATATTAAATATTTTTATCCCACCATTTCCATAAATTCTTGCGTAAATATCACATTTATTATTTATAGTAACAATATAGAATATAATTTTTAAATGATTTAAAACATAATTTTTGATTGTTTATTTCAATTTTAAAATTACTAAATTAAAGTCTTAAAATAAATTTTGGTGTTTTGATGTTATTATATTATATTTATGGTGATTTTGAAGACTCAGGTATTATTTTAATATGTTCAGATATTATTTTAAGATATTATAAATGTATTGTGTTAGATCTAGGAATATTATCTATTGAAAACAGATTACGGTTCTTTTATAAGAAAACTTGTGTCCCATATAGGAAAATTTTTTAGTTGTGGAGGAGATTTATATTAAACATAATAGATTTCAATAAGTCATAGGATTTCTAGATACACCATATGATAGTATAGATATTTGAAATATGGAAAAGGAAAAATACATAGGGAATATGAAATTTTTTCTTTCTGAAAGAGAAATATATTTCACATGTAGATTTTTTATTGAATAAGTGATTTCATCTATATATTGGAAAAAATAATGTGAAAATTATTCTACCATGTATTGGATGTTTTTTATCATAAGATATTTCACATTATAAAATGAATAGAATATTCTTAAGAAAAAAATTGAAAACATTCATATTACAAACATCGTAGTCAAGATAAAGATTTGGGATCCTAAATTAGTACGCATGAAACAATTCAATGAATTCCTTATGGATAACAATATCTAAAAAATTTAGGTAAATAAGAAGAAAAAATATATTTATATTCAGGAAGCTATAATTTTATTGATTTTTGAATATGTGGTCAAAGATGATTCTGTTGGGGAATTAAAATGTGGTGATAATAGAATTTATACCATCGATGAAGAGGATTTGAACTAATGACATACAAAAAAAATAAAGGACTAATGGAAGAAGGAGGATGGGTGACATAGAATATTTGAGATGGATGAGGAATTATGTTGTAAATATTCTCATTTTACTTTCTATTTTCCTCGGTTTTATAATGATTTCTTTTTCAATATTCATCACTTATAACATTTGAATTGATGCATAATTCCATTAGTGATTAAAAAAGTTAAGGACCCCCTTTTATAATTTTTAAGTCTTCCTGAATCAATTAATAAAACTCTCCCATTACTATTAAATTGGTTTTTATATTCAATAGCAGTTTATAATATTGAATGTGGTTGTGGGTGACTTAATTTAATTTGTTTTTTATTTTATAGGATAATAATCTATAATCTCACTCTACCTATAATTAGACTTTATAATGTGGAACAATTTTCGATGAGTGGGGATGTTCCTGGTAGTTTCTGGAATGTTAATAAGGGGAAATAGTTTATCTTGGATTCCTTGTTAGGTATAAAATTATTTTTGGTATTTTATAACTAATCCTTGAGATAATTTTATATCACCTACAAACATAGTAAGGAGTTTATAATAATAAATGTTTGTAATAATTTTATTATAACCAAAACTATTCATCCAAGGATGGGATATGAAATGATTGTGGAACCTATCACCCATCAGTTAATAATAATAAGAAAAAATAATTTAAGTAATAAGACAACATTGAAATTGGATATCCAATCAAGACCCTACCATCCATTTTTTCATCAAATTTTTAAATATCTTTGTTTTATTAAAATCTTCATTTCTAAAAGATAAACAATTTTATAAAAAACCCTTTTTAACCAATGTGAAATTTGGTTTTTTGTACCCTTATATGGATACATTCCTAGTTTTAACACTATAATCACAACATTTATCCTAGTAAATAATTATATTTTTGATCTACCCCATGAAAACTTTTTTAAAAACTAGTTCTTTTGTGGAGATATAGTACCCATTTTCTAAAATTAAAAATTTCATTAATATGACCTCTAACAATAAAATTTACTACAAAGATACTAAAACATAATGAAATTTTCAAATTAAAAACAAAAGATAAATATTAAAACAAACATTGGGGAATTTTCTCTAGAAGAATCCAGAAAAATTTCCCATGTTAACTCTTAGAATTAATTTATGGTAATTGATACTAATAAATATTTAAAATTCCTATGATCACCTTAATCAAACAGAAACAAAATAAAATTTTCATGTCCATTATTCAAAAGGTGTTTGAGTGTTGAACATTATTAATTAAATTAATTCCAAAACACCATGGAATATTTTGGTAAATATCCAAATAAGAATATTATGGAGTTCAAACTTGTCTCATAAACATTTATTCTATGAGTATTGGAATATGAATAATTTATTCGGAAACAATTGCACATATACTTTAATGTAATTAAAAATATTGGTTTCAAAACCTATAACCAGAAGAATTCTATGACCAAAATGACCTATAAATATGTTTTATTCAAATATTTATCCCATTTTTAGTAATTAATCACTTCCAATAAAAGATCAATTCCATCTAGAAATATTTTGGATAAAATATCAACAAATACATTGAGTTGTTCAAAAAGATAAGCCTCATTTTCCCACATCAAACTATCGAGTTCCATAATATTTTATTCTTATATTAATATTTCATTATAGATAATTATTTAAAACTATAGAGTACCTCATTGGGTGGAATCTTTATAGAAAAATTAACTACATAATCCAACGAACTGATTGAGAAGATTTCCAAAAGGAAAATTTGTTTGGTTTTAAAGGTATAAGCATATGATACATAAAAGCTGCAAGAACATATTACACATTTCTATTGATTAAATTTAATGTTTTATAACTTTCTAGTTTTGTGAGGAAATTATATTTTAAAAAGATAATTGAATATAATGTTTTATATAGGGTTTCTGTTTTAGGCTCCCCTCCTACCCATTTTACTGACAAGTTTTTTAGGAAAATGGAACAAATAATTTATCAATAAAATTTCGAACAATAAAATTCCAATATCCTAATGAAGGATAGAGAGCTCTCTCCAAAGGCCTATATGGATTTGGAAATCTGGATAACCAGTGCATACCACTCAACCAAAATTATTTCCAACCAAACCCCTATTCCAATAGAAAAATCAATAATATCGACACAGACTACCATTCAAAAAATATTATAAATATCCTTATACCCAACCATATTAACATAAACCTATTGATAAAACATAATTTTATTGAATATTTTATTGATAATAGATTATATAATTTTCACACATTATGCTAAATATGTTCAATTGTGAAATATTTGTGATTAGATCATTCATTTTCAGATTTGATGAAAATTCCAGTTTTACACTTTTAAAATTTACTATATTATTTTGAGCATATATATTTGTATGTAAATTATTTTGACTTACAATTTTGTAAATGTGTTCCGGACTTAATGGTATACATATTCTATTCAGGACATGTGAGCTGGATCATGAATTTGTGTGGAGTAAATGATCTATGAATACAAAGATGGTGTGAACTATCTAGATTGAAAATCACTTCACCATTTGAGACGTATCTTCTTCATCTGAGTATGGATTGGGCCCAAATTTTGAGGAAAGCTCTGGGACATGATTTTTCACAAATAATCCATCTAGAAGGCCAGAAAATTCAAGCATTTCAGAGGACAACTATGAGGTGAAAGTGGGATTAAAATATTTGGCCTAATTTCCCTTTCACATTTAATAATGTTCTCTAACCCTAGCTCTCCAAAACACTATTTATAATATTTTTTCACTCTTTGGGAGGGCTGGTAGATTCTTTGGAAAGGTATGGACGAAATGGTGTCTCCTGGGAGCCCTTAAAACACTTGGAAGAAGTAAGGATTTGTGCAAACAAGTCTTCCAAAAATGCTCTCCTCTCCCTCCTCTTCTTTGTAATTTATTTAATGTTTGTATCCTGAATTTTTCCTCAATTAATCTTCTATCTCATTCCCTTTTATTTTTAAATTAATATTCTTAATTGGTTTGGAATCAAGAGTGGAGATGAGATTGGGTTCTACCCTTTAAATCTTTACTCATGAAAAATTTCTCCACGATGACCACACCGCACATAGAAGAGTAGTTTTCTTAGTGATTGATCTATCTTCTACCCTATTAATTTAATTATTTTGAATCATTGAGATACATTAATTAACATAATATTATCAATGACTTGTGTTTTAAAATTATATTAAACTGAGAATGTAATTGAACAATAAACACAATAACACGCGAGGTTGATATTTTGTGTGAATTGTGAGAGCGCGATCTTAATCAGTAAGACAAGACCACATGGGATAAATTTTTAGAGATGAAATATAATCACTAAACAATATTTATCATCATTTCCATAATGGATATGTGATATAATTACCCACTGAGTATAATCTAGTCTTATAACAACAATCAAAGCAGGGTACTGCAATTGTGTGTTCCGAAGCTAGCCTAGAGATTAAGTAATTTCATCTTTTTTGTTAACTTAACTCTCGTAGGGTTTGAGGGTTAACAAATTAGTGGATAATAATTAAGTAGATATTGATTTAAATTATAATTATTAATAAGTAAATGAATAGGTAGAGTTAAATCGATTATGCCTTTTAAAATATTTTCTAAAAAAATATCTTCTTGTTGCATCTTTTTAATCAAACATAATTTCAAAATTATAAAAAATGCCATCCTCTTCCATCAAAATTATTCATGTTTTATAAAAAATAAACAAACCCTCCCCCCATTACTTTAAATTACTATTTTAATTTTTTTCTATTTTATTTTTAGAATACTTCTAAGAGGATTTTTTAATTTACTTCCTCTTTTGAGAGACGACCTTGGTCAGCCACTCTGATGCATCTAAGTTCCAAAAAACCATTAATCATTTGAGGGCACCCACGACAGCGCCTTTAAAATTGGTGTCGTTTCCAGGGAGGCAAATAATTATTTCAACCAATTTGAGGTATTTATTTTATTTTACATTTTATTCACTTCCTCTCTTCTTTCTTCCTTCTTTACGCAATCTGAATTCGTTTTTCTTATTATTCAATTATTTTTTTCTTCTTCTTTTAGGACCATCAACTCAAACATCTCATTTTTATTATGGTCCATTTTTCTACCTTTCATTTCTATATGATTTATTACATGAAATAATCCTGAATATCTCTTATATATTGACCATGAGATTGAACACAGCCTTAGGGCTCGAATCAGACATTCTCAGTGTACGAGAAGTTTCAACAATCATACAGTTGGAGAATTAATCTAATATAATAACATTGAAATTGGATGAAATTAAAATTAAACCATAAAACATGAACCAATGGCTGAAAATAATGGACATGAACTTACTAGAACCATTTGAGAATTGGCTGCACCCGAAATTAATTATCAACCAAATTTCATTGCATATCCAAATCTCGAATCAGACATTAAACTGAAATCTGGATTAATTCACCTGCTTCCAAAATTTCATGGCTTCTTTGGTGAGGATCCCAATAAACACCTTAAAGAATTTAATGTAGTTTTCTCAAACTTAAAAATAGAGAAATTCTTCTAAAGATCAAATCAAACTAAGAGCATTCCCATTCTCACTTGACAGAGCTGCAAAAGACTGGATGTATTATTTACAACCTAAAGATGTAACTTGTTGGAATGATTTGAAATGTATTTTCTTACAGAGTTTTATTCCAGGTTCAAGGACCACATCCATTTGAGAGGATATCTCAGGGGTCATGCAATCCCAAGGGGAGTCAATGTATGAGTACTGGGAGTTATTCAAGAACTTGTGTGCAAGCTTCCCACATCACCAAATTAGTGAGAAAATCCTCATCCAATACTCATATAAAGGAATAACACTTATGGAGAGGAGAATACTGGATTTCATGGTTAGAGGAGAATTGGTGGACAAGACACCAGTAGCTTCACGTGCGTTTATTGACAGAATGGACCAAAACTTCCAACAATTTGGTGATCGAGGAACACCACATGTTAGGGGAGTACATCAAGTAAGTCGTTCTTCTCTTGAGAGTCATTTGATTGATATCAAGTCAGAAGAATTGAAAACTATGGTGAGGCAGATTTATTTGGAACAAAAGACATCCCAACCCCTTATTTTAAGTCCTTGTGGTATTTGTACTGAGACAAGCCACCCAACTAACTATTTCCCAAAACTACAAGAGACATAGGATTGATGAGGAGTATTCCTAGGTAGAACATTTCATCATCTACAATAGACATACCCCCAACTGAATTTTGATTAATTTTGTTTAACATACAACCAAGGATGGAAGGGTCAACTCGACCCATGGTATGGCTCTGGACAACAACAAAGGTCCCCTTTTCAATAAAACATCCAATAGCCTCCACCTTACCAACAGGGTTTCCAACATCCCCAATGGATATTTGAAACCCAATCATGAACAAGTCAACAACAAGGAAATTCTTAACAAAAGTTAGATTCTAACACCAATGATCTTTTGAATAAAATTGTTCTTAATAAACAGAATGAGATGAAGTGTCAAGGTTCGGATCTGAGGGAGTTGAAGAAACAAATGAACCAGATTTCCACTTCCCTCCATGAACTGGTAAGTAAGAACTCTGGAAATATACCTTCCCAACCTACTCCAAATCTGAAGGAGAATTTCAGTGCCATCACATTGACATGTAGGAAGCACATTAACGATACATATGTACTACCATTCCACCAAGATTCACCTCAACTATAGAGAAGCCTCATTCCATACCAGTTGAAGAGAAACCAAAGGAGAAAGTCAATGGTATGAAAAAGATTGATGGTATTACTCTTAAACCACTTCCATTTCCAAACAGAGTCGAACAAACCAAAAATATGGCAGAAGAGGTGATGCAAAAAAGATGTTTTGGACACATTAAAGCGTGTGGAGATCAACATTCCACTACTTGAAGCCATCAATAAAATCCAAAGGTATGAGAAATTATTAAAAGAACATTGTGCCAATTGAAGAGGGATTAATGGAAATGAGAGGATCAGTCTTGGAAGGAATGTTTCAGCACTCAATACACCAACACTAGAAATGCTGACAAAGTGAAAGGATCCAGGGACATTCAACATCCCATGCACTATAAGGGATTTACACTTCTATGATACTCTTTGTGACTTGGTAGTATCCATAAATGTGATTCCTCACTCTGTATTATCTTCTTTGTAGGTTGGGGAGATGAATCCGATGAGAGTAGTGGTGTAGTTGGGAAATAAAGCTACAACATATCTAGTGGGAGTCCTTGAGGATGTACCAATCTAGGGTAAGAGACAAGATCTTTCCAGCAGATTTTATGGGCGTAACATGGAGGATGATCAGGTAAGTTCTCATGATCCCATTATCTTAAGTAGACCCTTCCTCAAATCTGCAAAAAATATCATTAATGTCAATGTGGGTACACTGTCCAGGGAATTTGGGGACAAAGATGTGATATTTAATGTTATGGATTCCATGTAGTACCCCTCGAAGGATCATTCTGAATTTTTTATCTCCCATTTTGAACCACCACGTAAAAACCCCATGGAATATTATTTTCCTACGCATAAAGAGATTATGAGTATTGGTTATAGTTTGCTATCTATGAGTACATCCACAACTATTTATAATTCACAAGACACCCCTAGATTTGATTTTGAAATGGAATCATATTCTAATTTTGATCACCAGAATTCTAATGATGACATGGCTACTGAGTATTCTGATGGATTTGATGCTTTATTCTCTAATTTTATGATGTATATTCTGATACTGATGCTCTTTGTTCACATATTTCAATTCCATCTATGTCTCCATCCATACACCACCCCCTACACTGGAACTCATGACATTGATACCAAATCTCAAATACTAATACTTGTTGAGTGTTGAGAGATTACCTATTATAATTGCTAATAATCTACCTTTTGAACATGATTAAAAACTTTTGAATATTTTGAGGGAGAAATTTAAGGAAATTGGGTGGACCTTGCTAGAATTATCAAGTATTATCCCCGCTATTTTCATTCATAGGATTATTTTAGAGTATGGGGCTAAACTGGTTTGGGAGCCACAAAGGAGACTTAATCCAACAATTGTTTTTGGTTGTTAAAAAAGTGGGTGAAAAATTTCCCAAGGCAGGTATAATCTATCCCATTTCAGATTCCATGTGGGTGTGTCACATTCAGGTTGTGCCTAAGAAAAGTGGTGTTACTATTGTTAATAATGAGAAAGATGAGTTAGTTCCAATGAGGGTGAAAAATAGTTGGCGTGTGTGTATTGATTATAGGAAACTAAATCAATATAATTGGAAGGACCATTTCCCCCTTCCATTTGTTGATCAGATTCTTGAGAAACTAGCTGCGAAGACAAAATATTTTTTCTTGGATGGATTTTCTGGATATTTTCAGGTTTTGATAGCTTCGGGAGATCAGAATAATACAACATTCACTTGTCCATTCGGTACGTTTTCCTACCGAAGGATTCCATTTGAACATTGTAACGCCCTAGTTACCTTCCATAGATTCATGGTGAGTATTTTCTCTGATTTTATTAAGACCTTCCTAGAGGAATTTATGGATTATTTTACATTTTATGTGTCTTTGTTTAATGATTTTATCTCTAGTTTGGGAAAGGTGTTGAATCGTTGTATTGAGCCGAATATGGTCTTGAAATTTGAAAAGTTTTATTTCATGGTAGAGCAAGGAATTGTATTAGGGAATGTAGTTTCAAAACAATAGATACAAGTTGATATATCTAAGTTATATATTATTTAATCCTTACCATATCCTTCATGTGTGCGTGATGTTAGATCATTCCTAGGGCATGCAAGATTTTATCGAAACATCATCAATGTTTTTAGTAATATGGATCTTCCTATGTCATGATTACTTAAAAAGGATTTGGATTTTGTGTTTGATGATTCTTGCAGGACTTCCATTAATGAGATAATTAAGTGTCTAAACACTCCACTGGTCATATAGCCCCCATGTTCGGAAACTCCTTTTGAGCTTATATGTGATGCCTCCAACATTGTAGTTGGAGTTGTCTTATCTTAGAGGGTAGAGGGACGTTCACATGTGATTTCCTATGCATCGAGGACACTAGATTCAGCCCAATTAAACTACAAAACCACAGAAAAAGTGTTTTTTGATGTCATATTGGCTTTAGATAAATTTCTTTCATATTTATTGGCCTCTAAAGTAGTTTTTTTTGACCATGCAGCTCTATGGTACCTCTTAAAGAAGACATACGGAAACCCTAGACTTATCTGATCGATGCTCCTTCTTTAATAATTTGATATTGATATAAAGGAAAATAAGGGGTCAGAAAACCTAGGGGTGGATGACATAAGTAGGATCACTCACACAATAGAGGATGACACCTTGAACCAGGTACCACTTCGGGACACTTTCCCCGATAAGCATCATTATTCCATATTAAGTATGCATCCTTGGTATTCAGATTTACTAAACTAACTTGTTGCATCTGAAATCCCTGAAAATTGAAAGAAACATAAAGTAAAAAAGTTAAATAGTGAGACTATATTTTATGTGTGGGACTATCCCTACTTATGGTGCATGTGTAGTGACCATGTTATTAGGAGGTGTGTTCCTGATCATTAGTTTGAGTCTGTTCTACAGTTCTATCAAACACTTGATTGTGGTGGAAACTTCTAACCCCAATGGATAGTTAGGAATGTTTTGGACCCTGGATTATATAGTCCTTGCTCATTCCATGATTCCCATTTGTTTTCTAAGTCATGCTCTCATTGCCAACACACTGAGAACATTTCTAGGAGACATGAGATGCCCCAACAACCCATACTATTCTATGAGATTTTTTATGTTTGGGGAATCTGTTTTATGGGTCCTTTTCCTTGTTCATTTCTGTTTTTGTATATTTTGGTTGTTGTTGATTATGTGAGTAAATGAGTGGAGGCTAAGGCCACCAGGACTGATGATTCTCATGTTGTGGTCGATTTTTTCATGACACGTATTTTATGTAAGTTTTGAGTACCAAAGGCCATCATCAGTGACCAAGGGACATACTTATGAAATCAAAATTTGGAATACCTCCTTTAGAAGTATGGGGTGACACACAAAACATCAACACCATACCACCCCCAAACAAATGGCCAAGCTGAGGTTTCAAATCGTGAGTTGAAACAGATTTTGGAGAAAACCGTACAACCAAATAGAAAGGACTTTAGCAAGCAATTGGATGATGCTCTATGGGCACATAAGACAGCATAAAAAACTCTCATCGGTATATCCCCATTTAGGATTCTTTTTGGGAATGTGTGTCATCTCCCTGTGGAAGTTGAGAATCGGGCTTTTTGGGCTATAAAGAAATGTAACTTGGATTTTTCCCAAGCTCGAATCCAAAGGAAGCTTCAAATTCAAGAGCATGAAGAGAATCTATTATCTTCATATGAGAACTCAAGGCTTTGTAAGGAAATTTCCGAAGCATCACATGACAAAATTATCCAACAAAGGGAGTTTTATATTAGAGATAATGTACATCTCTACCATTCAGGACAAAAGTTGATGCTTGGTAAGTTGCCTTCCAGGTGGTTAGGCCCTTAAGTAGTGACTAATATTTTTTTGGTGTAGTGGAGATCACATAAGAGGACACAATAAAATAGATTGACTATCAATGGGAAAGATTTTAAGAGATACATCGAAGGACTTCTTACTGATGCAGTGGATTTTAACACACTACATGACCCCATCATCACTTGAGCATAACAGGCTGTTCCTAACCATTTAACTTTTTTATACTTTGTCCTATTTAAAATAATACATTTAATGTGCATATATCATCTCATGGGTTTATATTGAGTAAAATGCAATATTTTATGTGTGGGTTAGAGAACCTTTTATTTTCTTAATTCCAATTGTTTTCTAGTTAAAAACAAAAACCAAAAAAATGTGTTTTTAAAATTTTCTGTGTTTATATTTCTTTTTTTTGTTTTTGAAAATATTGAGCTGAAATTATTCTCATCACCATTTTGAAAACCAAATCAACAAGTGAAACAATTTATCGCTTGATACCATGCTTAAATTAATGCTTAGAATGACTTTGTTTCAAGTTCAAATATTTAGTAATTTAATGAAATGTACACTGAATTTTGAATCCCATGACACATATCACTATCTTTATATTTGAAATCACTTTCCTGTGAGGCTTCTGAACCAGTATTTTCATATTCTTCACATTCACCTCACTTTTTGAGAGAACCAAACCATTCTTGATTTAACCAAAATTTGATTTATTCTTGTCAAAACATGATAGTTTGAGGTATTTATGTTTAAATGTTTAAGGAATTTGTCTGGTATTAAAGCCCATATTTCAAAGATTCATTTTTTTATAATGTAATAACATGAACACATAATCCCTGTAGACCTTATAATACATGAAAAACTTATTAGTATATCCACATTACAAGCATATGTTCCCTATCCATCCAACTCTTGAATTGAAACTGCACAATCTAGTTGTACTTAGGTATGGGGGAAGCTATCTTGTGTGGTGCTACGACATTATGTGATACATTGGGTGGAAATTTAAATTCTGAATAGATGTGTTTGATAATAAAGAAAATATTTATATTGAAAGTTGTGGCATTTCTGGAGCTTTCATGATAAGTGAAGTTGATCCTTTTCTGGACCTTCTAATAGAGGAAGAAAGTTGTTCATATCTGGAGCTTTCAAGAAACTCATTTGTGAGAATATTAACATTTTTTATGCTGAAATGATGAATGGTGTAAACTTTCCAATACATTTCATGATTATGGGGCTGAATTGATACTATGGGATTGAGGAGGAGACTATATTTAAGTGAAAATTAGATTAATGCAATTTTTCTTAAAAAAGAGTCAACCCTCTTCATTCAGCCTCAGAATTTTTCACATCTTTATCCTACCAATCGAAATCCACAGAACAACCCTGAAAAGTACTCATGGTAAACATATGTACATGACTCACATCAGGTGGCAATGTAGAAATTTATCAAGCCTACGGTGACCCTTGTATGAGTATGGATGAGAAAGACATTGCTAAAAATTGACAATTGTGTGATAAGAGAAAATTCCAGTGAGGTAAGTGTTTTTTGCATGAGAGGATAAATGAATTAGTAATATATTTAATGATATAAGAGAAGAAATTGAAATAATGGTTTTTATGAGGCATGATATCTTTTCATTCTTTGTGTGGAATAGTTGGATATCAAAGATATGTGTTTTAAAATTGGTTTTGATTTGATATTGATGTTTACATGATATGAGGTTTTTCCCAAGAGTGCAAAAGGGTAAGTGTGCGGGAGTTGATAAAAAATAATTTTATTGAATATTTTATTGATAATAGATTATATAATTTCGTCACATTATGCTAAAAATGTTCAACTATTAAATATTTGGGATTATATCATTCATTTTCAAATTTGATGAACATTCCAGTTTTAACCTTTGAAAATTTACTATTGTATTTCGAGCATAAATATTTTTATGTAAATCATTTTGACTTAACTTTTGTAACTATATTCCTTACATAATAGGATTCATATTTTATTCAGGTCATGTGTGTTGGATCCTACATTTGAGTAGAGTAAATGGTCCATGAAGACCAAGATGGACTGAACTATCCAGATTGGACATCACTTCACCATTTAGACCGTATATTGTTTATCCAGGATTCGATTGGTCCCAAATTTTGAGGGATGCTCTTGGATATTATTATGAACAAATATTCGTTCTATAAGTCTGGACAATTCACGCGTTTTTGAAGTCAAATATGCTGTACATGTGGGATTAAAATATTTGGCCGAATGTTTATTTCACATTTAATAATGTTTTGTAACCCTAGCCCTCAGGAAATCTATATAAAGGATTTTTTCACTATTTAGGGGGTTTGGTAGAGGAATTGAGAAGTTTTGTATGAAATGGTGTCTCTTGGGACCACCTCAAAACTCCTGGATGAAGTAAGGCTTTGTGAAAAAATATCTTCCAAAAATGCTATCCTCCCCCCCCCTCCTCTTGGTAGTTCTTTCCATTCATGTTTGTATATTGATTTTTTCATCAATTAATATTCAGTGTTATACCGTCTTATTCTTCTCTCAATATGTATAATTGGTTTGGAATCAAGATTGGAGACAATATTGGGTTTTACCCTTTCAATCCATGATCATGCAAAACATCTCCAGGATGACCACACCGACCATGGAAGAGTAGTTTTCTTAGTGATCAATCTATCTTATAGCCTATTCATTTAATTATTTTTAATAATTAAGATAATATAATTCACATACTAAGATCCATGAATATTTTTTTTAAATTATATGAAACTAATAAAGTAATTAATCAATTAACACAAAAACTCGTGAGGTCGATATTTTGTGTGAATTGTGAGAGAGCGATCTTAATCGGTAATACAAGACCACACATGTTAAATTTGTAGTGTTAAAATATAATCTATAAAAAAATTCACTCTCAATTCTATAATTTATATGTTCTCTAATTAACCACTGACCATAATCTAACCTTATAACAACAATCAAAGTAGGGTGATGCGATTGCATGTTCTGAAGCTAGCCTAGGGTTTAAGTAATTTCATCATTGTGGTTAAGTTAAATCTCATAGGGTTCATGGGTTTACAAATTAAGGGATTATAATTAAGTGTTTATTGATTCAAATTATAATGATTAATAAGTAAATGAATAGGTAGAGCTATATCAATTAATCATTTAATAATATTTTCTAAAAAAACATCTTCTTGTTGCTTCGTTTTGATCAAACATCATTTCCAAATTAAAAAAAAATACAATATTCTTCCATAAAAATTATTTCTATTTTATAAACAATAAAAATATCCCACCCCCATCCTTTCAAGTAGTATTTTAATTATTTTTTATATAATTTGTTAGAAAACCTTAAAGAAGTTGTCTTAATTTACTTCCTCCTTTGAAAGACGACCTTGGTCAGCCACTCTGCTGCACCTAATTACCCGAAAACTATTTATCAATTGAGGGAACCCACGACAGTTCCTTTCACCCCCATTATTAATAAAAAACTCCTTGAAAACCCATCCACCTATTAAATACCTCTAGTATAATATCCATAAGTACCTAGATTTGTGATGTATATGAATGACGTGGATGAGTCCAAAAAACTAGATAAAAAGTCTTTTAGATATTATATCGAAAATCCCATAAAAACTACCAAATTTAATAGTCCATAAAAATAAGTGATATATAAACATGATATGAACTAGAAATATCAAATAAATGTCACCTTCAACCCACCTAAACCTAAATATAACCTACTAAAACATGAGAAAAATGTAGCTGAAATTATTAGAGAGATTCTTAACAAATATTATAGTGGATTATAGATTAAATAAGATAAAGGGGAGGCTTGTAAAAAGAATAAAGACTCAAAAAACACCATTTTATATTAATAAATTTCGGATTAAATTCCTTTAACCTCCATTTCTGATTATGAATTACTCAATTTAAGAAGATTCAGTGGAAGGAGATTCAAATAGATATTTTTAAAATATTCTATAAATATGATATAAATATTCATCCTATAGAAGACCTCAAAAAATACCTAAATATGAAAATGTATTTGAGTATAATTACATAAAAATATTAATTTATTATGGGATTTAAAGATTCAACCTAGGAATAAATTTTTTGGATCTTCTCAAACCCTTGTTTCCCGTTGAATATTTGGACTTAGGGGAATTCTATATTCTATTAACCATTATATCATTAAATTTTTTAGATTCTTTATGTGATTTAGGTTCATTAATAATTTAAATTTCTCAAATAAATTTGACTTCATTCTTTATAGTGTAATTAAATAACCTTGATTTTTGGGGAAACATGAAAAAAATTCCCCTTTATTTCTAGAGGGATTCTAGAATGATTTGTTACTTAGAGTCCAGAATATGATATTCCTAATAGACATATCTATATTGAATGTGGATGAAGAGAGATAATTAACCCACTTTCCCATTATTATGGTTATACCACTCTTAAAAATATTCAATACCATAATAAATTTACATTAATTAACACTCACCATGGGTTTTAGGGAATACATTTTCTTACTTCAACATTTTTTACTCCATGAAAAACCTAATAGAAGATAATTAACTTTTCATACATTTCCACATTGAATATGATAAACTAAACTAAAATCCTGGTATGTTATAAGAATATTCATCTTTAGGGAAACATTTGATTCTTGTAAATTCCACATACAATGAATCAATCCATATATCTATAGATATTTTTTTTAGATTAGAAGAATGTAAGAGTGTTGGGTTTTTTATAGAGCTGAGTATTTTTTTGGAGAATAAATTTATGTGTCTCTTATTTAATAGTAATGAAATCTTTTTAGGTGATAAAACAAAAAATAATTCAAATTTAAGAAAACCCCCAAAACCGAACATATAACCACTTGCCCAAAAATTAAAATAGGGGCACATAATAGAATGACAAAAAATTACATGTGATCATTGTTAATATTTTATATAAAAACCAAGAAATATTTTTGGAACTTCTGAGGGACAAATTAAAATTGATATAATAGATTTGATAAGATATTTTAGTTAATGGTTCAATAAAATTTATGAACATGATTTTTTATAAGCAAAATTTTAAACCTATTAGGAAGCAGAAAAAAAGAGTGAATATCACCGTGATAGATATTTTTAAGAAGGAGATAATGAATATTTTAGTATAAAAATAGATTTACCCCATTTCCAACTCATAATGGTTTAACTCCAATCAATTTTTTTATAGGAAAATAGGATGACCATTATAATAAATTACTAGTAATGCACTGTATATTGTCAAGTCATTGTTTTTTGGAAAAATATTTTAATGTTTTCATTTTCAGATGGTATTATTTTATGAGGAAAACATATTATTATATAAATTTAATTTAGTGTGTTAAACATGTCTTAAGGGAGAAAAGTTTGTCACTAAATATGATTCAAGACATTAACGTTTTGTGGGAGACCTTTTCGGCTATGAAATTAATTTATTTGTGAAATATTATTTGGTTATTGTTATTGTGCGGTTATTCCCATAATTTTTGTGTCATGTGACATATAATTTAAATAAGAATGTGGAATAAAGAGATTATATTTCTAGTTTTTTTCTCTCCTCACTTGCCTCTAATTTGATCCTTCTCTATTAGGGATGATTTATGGTGTGTTTCAGTGTAATTTTATGGATATTTATTCAATTTAATTATGCCACTCTTGTTTTGCTTCATCTTCTATTGATTTGGATCAATTTAAGATAGGGTTACTCGGATATTTGCATTGTCGTAGCTGTAAATCAACTCTATTGATGGGGAGTTTTCTCAAATTATGAAAAGGGAACCCTAATAGTATATTTTTACACCATCTAAATATATTTTGATAGAGGTAAGTCATCACCATAATTTATGAATTATTTTTGGTTAAATTATATTATTGTAATAAATTATAAGGTGATAGTGGTTAGATTTTTCTAATGGAATGGTTCATAGGTGTTTTATGAACCATTTATGGATGGTTAGTTTAGGTTTTTTTGTATCAGGAGTTCTTGATGTGCTTTCAATGGAATATTCCTATATTTATTAAATTTATAAATTAATAATAAATTTTTATAATTTGTTATTTATGGTGTATAAAATGATAAAAGATATCGGGGAGGGGTATGTGTCGGCATGGGTCATAGAAGGGATTGGATGATGTCTTTCAATGGTTGGTGAGAATGGAAACTCCCTCATATTGGTTGATCATCCCATTAATATAATATAATATGAATTTTATACATTATTTGATGTTTTATAAATATTTCATGGGTTCCTGTATAATTAATTTGGACTAAAAGTGTAAAATGATATATTTATTATTATTTTTGGAATTATATGATTGGGATAAATATTATTTTTCACTTAGGTACATTGGAATCTATCAACCACTATGTATGTAAGTGGTTAATGTTATGCTTGAGTTGATTAGAGATAATGGGTGGTCTCATGATATAAAATGGGATACAAGAATCCTAGGTGGTTATCCAAGGGATAATAGGATAACAATTACAATATATATCCTTATTAAAGAAATATAAATAATTTTATGACTCAGTATTGGGTAGTGATGACCTTATGAGGGCGGTTTGAGAACTTGTTATGAATTATGGATATGGTGGGCTATTTGGTATTTGATAGGATTCACAAGATGGGTCACCTATAAGTTATAAGATAATGGATCTCCCTTAAGATAAGTCACATGACACCCAATTGTAGGTCATGGTAATTTTATGGTATGTTTTGATGGGATTACAAGGGTCTTGGAATATAGTGACTTCAAAATATCCCTAGGTAATGGTTCTAGAAGTGTTTGGGGGCTTGATAATGATGTTGATTAGGCCATGAGTTATGAGTCAAAGGATCCATTTGTGAGTTCTATCATTGATGGGTAGTGATAATTAGATGGTATCCGTGAGGAAGGGCCTTGTTAATTATGGAGATCCTCGTGAATTATTTTATGGGTTAGGTGATGTTTGTTTGGATGAGGCTTTAGGTCTTGAGTGACTAGCATTATGGAATCTATGACTCAGTTATGTTGAAAGTTGCAAACCATTTATTCTTTAATGTGATAGTGAACTCTTAAGAGTCTTTTGGGATGGTTGGTTGGACTTGTGATTTCCAATGATGCTACACATTTGGGTTGGTGTGATGATCATTCCTTATTCCATTAGGTATTAGGTCAAGGAATATATCCTGCAAGGAGCGGGTAAGTGTGATCATCATTCTGCATTCCTTCAGTTATTGGTTTTCAGACCTTTCCCTATGTATCTTATGCCAGTGTCCAAGAATGGGAATTTTTTTCATCTAAGAATAGGTTGAGGATATCCCTAGGGGATATGTAATTAAACAATGTGATGAGACTAATAGTCCCAACCTCGAAAATTAAATCAGTGGATCATGATTTGGATGTGTGATCATTCCCAATGTTTATGCGTAGATGGTTTCGATATTGACGCCACCCAACATAGGGTCTTCATATATGGGACGAGAATTAGTGAAATGGAATGATAATATGATATGATGAGGTTGATTCGTACATGGTAATGAATTAATTATGACTAGTTGTCTGGTGTCCTTGTTAAAACATTGTGACTTGATGCTTACGGAGATGATGTGGCTTTGATAAAACATAATTTCCATTAAACACGTGTGAAAATATTATTTATTTTATTTTTTTTAAACTCTCATATAATGATATATAAAAGGGAAAATGTTAAAAACCACTGAGATTTATTTTATACAAGTTTTATAGGAACCATGATGCATTTTCATCATGTATGCATTCTTTCAGGTTCGTCATATAATGAGTCCATATCATGCTAGATTAGGTCTAGTGAAGTCAATTACATGGCATATGGGGTTCACAGATGGTATAATCGCTAGTTTACAATTGTTTTATTTTTTTAATTTGTTTTTGGGATCATAAAAGTGGGGTTTTAGTGTATTTATGATAGTATTATTATTTATGGTATGCTTGATATATCATTATGTCTGTTTATTTATGTATACTTTGATTATATGATGGATATTATGGTTATTCATTAATATTTTGTGACTCAAATTTGAGGGAATATAAAACCCATTTTATGGATTATTCTCTCATCTATAATCATTAGCCTCTAGAAAAATTGGAGCTGCTCTAGAGACCATGTTGAATCTCCATTATGATCACTATCGAGTGGCCCAGGGGAAGGCCTCTCAATGAAGTATCAGTTATTTGTTTCATCTTTCCATTTAGAGAGACAATATAAAGGTGTTTTAGGAATGTTTTAAGGCTTCTAATTAACCTCATACATCAGGTACATGTGCACTTTTCCTGTGAGACATATTGGATACCAGGGGTATATGATTAATATTCCTTTTTTATAATGTTATGTCTGATTTGTTTATTGATTATATTGGGTTTACTAGATATGTTATTCAGCATATTAATATCTTGAAAATTTAAATAAAATGTGTTCATGAATCATATTAGGCACATATGACTCATATAAACTGTTAATATTTTTGTGTGATTGGATTTTCTAACGATGGGGGTCTATTTGTTTAGAGTTTCATAAACAACTTATAAGACATTTTATTATATAATGTGATCATGAAATTATAAATCGTTTAATAAAGGATTGTTTAATTAATTTTATTTCAGTTAGATCCTTGCATAGAAGGTTCTATGATGATATAAATATAGTCCCTTCATTAAGGTATGCATAGGGACACCTAGAAGGTTTGTGTAAGCATTGGATTCCCTGTTATGAAAACCGTGATTGGTATAGTACATTCATGTTATTACAATGAAATTATTTGAGGAGGGGTATAATATTCCTTGGGGATATAGATTAAGTGATATAAAGAGTCAACCACAATCTATACAGATTTTTCTAATATAGTTTCTTTGTCACGACCCCTCCCACCAAAGATTCCCCTCCTGAGCTGGTAATGGTGAAAGGGAGATAATGACCCCCGAGTCTCGCCTCCAGTAGGCACGGGGTTGCGACTAGCACCAAGGGTTTGAGTTTTCACAAATATGGTAGGCATTGACCTTTTTATTATTTACGATCGGGAAATAGGACAAGTCAACCTCCAAAAAGGAAAAGAACAAGTGTATAGAAATAAACCCAAACCAAGACCACATGCATGTTTAAACAATTTTATAACAAGGTGCAAGTACAAGAAAGCTCAAATTACAATACCAAAAGAATAAAGTGTACAACAATAGCAACAACTCCAACTGTCCGACTAGTAGGGTCCTGCATGGCCCTGGTAGTCCTCCTGGAAACCTGAAAGTAAACGTAGGGTGAGCATACAAGTATACTCAGTATGGAAACCTAAACCTCTCGTGCACAAGTGGGGAGACATCCTAATGTCCTGTCAAAACAACAGAAGAACCTATCAAGGAATTCTATCCACACAACCTCACCAGCCACACTCACCAAAAACACAATCACAACAGGTAGTAGTATATAAGAACAAGAGTATTGGGTACCCTGCACCATTTCCCAGTAGTTAGCTGCTCTTCCTAACGGCGAACATCCTAACACTGCCACACTCTCCCCGTCCTCACACACCTAGGCCTCACAAACCACACATCTTGCCCACACACACCTGGTCCTCACAACCATGTATCCTGCCGGCACACACCTGGGCCTCACAACCACATATCCCTCCCGTACACACCTGGGCCTCATCCCAAAGGTTCTTGGGAAACAGTAGAACTTGCCCAAAGTGTCTTGGGCTAAAACCACCCCAATCGAAACCTACCTGATGATTATTAGGTGTAAGGTCACCTCAATCCATCACAGCCTAGGGGAGAAGGAGCAGGAAGGAGTCAGTAACTAAGGGAAAACACCCTCTCCCATGAAATGAGAGTGTTTGGCACTAAGTGCTCAACTTGGGTGGGGTGTGATAAAACACAAAAGATACAGATACATATATAAATACCAAACACACAGCCCAACCTATGGCTTCTAAACAGAGAAACTGAGCACGTGCCTCAGCACTGCTACCACGAAGCATGCATACAATAAACAACCCCAACCCCAATTAGGTTTTCATGTTTCAGTAGAATTAGTTTATTTAGTTCCTCAATTACTGGGCAACTATCCACAACCAACCACATCGATCGTTCGTAAAACATATCCCTTCCATCCACCAATCAAGTTAGGAAAACACAAGAAACACAACCAAGTCCTTCTTATCAACCAACCAACCCATTGATTATTAATCCCGTTCAATTACCATGACCCACCATTAAATCTTCCACTTTTATTTATTCAAAACCCACTGTTTGTTCATATTCAAACCCATCCCTGCAGCCCCGCTGCCATCTTCCATAACCACAACTGCACCATACATCATTATCCCTTTAATACCATTTATCGCAGCCCCGCTTCCTGTTACCAACATAACTTTTACACCAACCCACAACCAAGCCAACCGCAGCCCCTCTGTTCACCCTATCCACAACAACCCACAAAAAAAAGTTTGTGCCACATCATCACCCCTTTAACATCATTTACCACAACCCTACTTCCTGTTCTATTTGTCACAACCCAGGATTCACCCCTCCCTTTCACACACCAGTAACCAAGCCAAAACCCACATGTTCATTATTCAATTTTGTTTAACCGGGGTAATCACACAAGGGTTCCAGATTTTAAACATCCAACTTTACGTGATTTACCAATTTCCACATTCCACAAAGTTTCTATCCCTAAGAAAATCTATAAGGAGAGGGAAAATTTTAAATGTATAAGCAAAGGACCCCAACGACCATGATTTTTAGTAGGCAGAAGCTCATTCAAAACATAATATCATAGGATATAAATAATATAACTCCATTCACAAACTTCCCATCCCTATTATATAAGCTAGTTATTATCTTTATTAAACTGGTTCAAAAGTGTTTCACATAAACAAGAGAACACCCACCCCGCATGATGCAAAAATTAGAGAGACGAAGGTAAGATCCCTACCCCAACAGGTTCTGATCACAACGCTCCCCGGGATCAACTTTAGAAGACGTCTTTTGGCATCCGTCACTTCTGTCAGGTCCCGGAAAAACCTCCTCGGGTGGAATTCAGAAAGGAAATGCTGATGGAAAGACAAAAGATTCAATATCAAAAGTTCTGCCTCGTTGTTACGATCCCGTGGCTGCTGACGGATCGTAAATCGGAGCTCAGACGAAGAAGTTATGGAAGAAAGAGCCTTTGAGTCTCTTGGGAGAACTCTGCTCAGAGGAAAGGGGAGGAGAGGGGTGAGTTGAAAAGGATGAGGGGACCCCTTTTTTATAGGTGAGAAAAGAAAAAGTACACGATGTGTACTTTATGGTACACGGCGTGTACTTGGTTATTTCACACGGTCTCCACACGGCTTCCAACACGGCTCCGCGGCCGTTGACTAGTCAACACACAGTTTGAGGGTAACACATACGCGGGAAAGGACTACATGGCGTGGAGTTTGGACACACGGTGTGTACTCATTTATTGCACACATCAAGGACAAAGCTCCGACATGGAAGACGACCATTTACTGGTAACGCGTACGCGGGGAAGGACTACACAGCGTGTAGTATTGGGCACACGGCGTGTACCCATTTATTTCACACGACAATGACACGACCTACAACACAGGGTATACCCGGAAAGGGGGTACACGGTGTGTACTTACACTACAAAACGTGTACTCATTTACTTCACACGGCGAGGACACGGCCTGCAACACAGGGTATACCCGGCAAGGGGGTACACGACGTGTACTCAAACGACACGGCGTGTAGTTTCAAAATTCTGGAAGGTGTGGGAAAAGTTCATTTTACCCTCTAGAACACTTTGTGGACTTATTTTTGACAAATAAATAAGCTGGAGAGGTCCAGGAAATTACATTATTATTGTAATTCTACTTAACAAAATCTGGTATTTTGGGTAAAGAACATTAATTACATTCTTTTGGTATCAATTCTAATTTTTTAAGGGTAGGATCAGTTCGATAACAAGACATGTGTCCTAAATATTTAATTTTTGGTTGTTTTGGTAGATGGTCATCGCTTTAGAATGACACCCATGTGGTGGGGGGACTTTTGGATAGTCTCGGTGTGAGATATTACATTGAATATTGGTTGATCTTGACATGCGTGTGAGGTATTGTTGTGGGTTAGGTGTGTAAGAATCAGTAAGATGAGACGTTCCTAATATGAGCACTATCTTTAGTTGTGTAACTGGGTTATACAAGGGTGTACATCCCAAGGGTTCATTCGAGACTAGGTATGATCGTTGGAGGTAACAAATGAGTGGGTTATTGGTGGATCACTTTAACTGAGAATGATATAGAGTGTTAGAATAACTTTTGGTGGGAAAATTCCTGATTTTTGATGGTGTGTTCACATTTGTTATTTGTCGTTCTCATTTATGTATTTAATTAGAAAATGATCCTTGTGAATGTTTGTTGAAAATTATCTTTGTTGTTGATGAATCTGAGTGGTGCAACAATGGTGGGATTCTCATTGGGATGGTGTCCTATGTTGTTGGTGGAGAATGAATGATTTCTCTTTGTGGGGACAAGTGACATGAAAAATAGACTTTGGTGTCATGGTATGATTAACAAATGTATGTTCCTTGAAATCTTCTACAATGGATTCATGTTTAGAAGACATGTTATGGATAGTGATCAAGGACAATTAGAAAGGAATAAATATGGTGGGGAGTGAACCATTTGAGGTAGGATGGTGTTACCCATATTTCAAATGAGTTCTGGCCTCGTTGAGGATAAAATTATTTTCTCACTAGGTATGGGTGATGATTTATGGTTCTATTTGGTTCTTGGGTATATTCTAGTAACCCATATATAATCATTCCAATTGTAAATGGATAGAACATGGGTCATATTTGTTGGTGTTTTGGTTTGATATGGAATGATAAGGATACTCCTCTTGTGGGGGTATGATTATTTATCATGTGTGAACATATATCATGATAGAAAAGTTATAGATGTGGTGAGAAAGATTGATGGATAGTTGAGATGACATTATAATTCAAATGCATGAGAAGATTTTATGGGATATTGTTCTATGAAAATTACTAGATTATGTATTAATATTTAATTATATTGGAGTCAGTTTGTTGGTATCTGGATAATGGTGGATTTTCCATGATATGAGGAATGGTCTGATAACATGTGTGTCGGTGCTGAGGGTGATAGAATAAAAAATGGAGTGGTTCATGATGAAACCATGGAATAACCAAATTATAAGGTCCATAATTTGGTTTACCAATTTTATAGTCATTGGATGGAACTATGATTTAAGGAATCATGGTCAGGTAGTTTAGTTATGCTTTAGTAGGTGCTGCCAAGAATTTGAATAAATTTATATCAAAGAAGGTATAACTATTATCATGGCATGATTATGGGATCTAGTGTGGTTATGGGGTTATTCATGGTGTATAACATGATATGTGGAATGATATTTGATTTGAATCATTTTTTATCTTGTGATTCACAGTTACAATCACATTTATTTACATGGTTTAAGGAATGATCCATGATTTGTGACATGACATAAGGGGTGAACCTCTTTTTTACATTGTTAATGGGTTGAATAACATGATTAAATGTAGTTATAGATATCTTCTTTATAGAAAATTCATAGGATTATATGAAAATTAGTATTATGGATCATGGGAATGCGCAGTACATTACGTATGGGGGTCGCGATAGAAATATCATGATGGAGGAAAGTGTTCTTCTGAGGATGAGTTGGCTGGTGAAGTTGAGTGTTTTGGTAAAACTCATCCATAGGATGTCTGACTACTACTATAAATTAGGTTTTCCATGGTGAGTTTGTAACCATGTTGAGAGTTTCATTTAGGATATGGTGAATTAAATTCAAGATCATTCTTGATCTTTAATAGTAAAAATCTAGGGTATTCAGTCATGGTGGTTAGTGATGCATAATAAAATAGTGTATCATTTCTAGAGATGGAACATTTGGTGCTATTAATTAATTTATAATCAAAATAGTTAACAATATTTTTGTTTATTACTACCACATCTTCTTGGGTATGGGATGAGTTATGATGGGGAGTTGGTAATACCGCATAAATTTCTATGTTATTACATTACGGAGACCATTTTGGATTTTTTTCATGGTGAGGGGGTCATTTTTATAACAATGAATCATATTGTGTGTCTGAGATTTTAGATAACATAATATTGTTTGGGATGAATAATTATTCATAGTTGGTTGTTCGTGCACTCAAGAAATCATAGTATGAGGATTCAGGTCACCTAGGAATCTTTGGGTGTAATACATGGGGTGATTCAAGATGTTAATGTTTTTCATGATGTGAACTTTTTGTAGGGAAGAAATTTCATTCTCTAAAACTTTTTTTGGGGTATGACCATTCAGATGGTTAAGATGAATGAAACCCTAAATTTTAAGGGTGGAAACCTTTCTATCTAAGAAATTTCTATATGTGAGCATTTTCAAGGGTTATTCATGTCCTTTTCTAGGATGGGTATTACATTTTTTAGGAAATAGGGGGACTTGTGCGAGGTTATTTCGGGTTTTTTGTCCTATAAATTCCTCTCCATTTATCTACATCATTTTGGGTTTTTTTGGTTCTAGTAGTGTTTTATTCACAATTCTCCTATACTTTTTTTATGATCTTGGTTTCCTTCAAATACCTCAAATTTAGAACAATTTTAATAAGGATTTCATGGTTATTTCCACCAGACCATCATGTAAATCATTCCAATTGATGAGTCTTTTTCTTTCCTTTGGAATGCTATATCTCAAGGTATAATCCTAATGTTTTCAGAAGGTTTCTATTCAAATTTAAGACATTTAGATAATTTATTTAGGGTTATTGGTTAAATAAAATTAATAGAGTGAATGTTTGGGTGTTAGTGGTGATTTATTCTGGTTAGTATTTTTTCAAGGGGATGCCCCAAACCTTCTGTTAGTGGTTGGTTGGGGTTTTGATATTGAAGGAGAACCCACTGAGTTTTCTTTTGAATTGTACCTTTTTGGATTAAATGTAATAATTTATAATATGTTGATGCAATTAACTATTTATTGTTTATGACATGATGTGGGAGCTTTGGTCGAAGTAATCTTATAAGTGGAATGGGAAATATTGGATATGGTGTTGTGGTGCTTGGTGATGATAATAACTCCATTATAGAGGTAATTGGTCCCTTTAGTACAAGATCTTTTTAATTTTTATGCATGATTATCTAATGAATTCATGTTGCATGGGTTCACATAGAATTGATTGGTTCTAGGAATAACATAGGAGATGAGATAAGATAACTTTAGGTCTCATATTCTTAGAATATATTATTTTTATACCTTATGGAATTCTGAATTTCTTAATGAAAGTGTCTTCAAGTGATAACATCAATGTTTCAGTTAATGAGAGGCCACGAGTGGTCTCAAGATGTGAAATGGGATGTGGGTATTCTAGGTTGTTTTCCTAGATCTAGTTGGATTTCTATGGGAGTCATTATACCAGGAATGATAGGTGGAATGATTGTATGTCTCAGGCTTGGTGGGTAAAATCATTTTGTGGGTTGTTAGATAACATGATATGCATTCTGACTAGATAATTACATTGGTATCAGATGTTTTCCACAAGAGGGGTCTCCTTTGAGGGACAGGTCAAGGGAACTCTATTAGGTTATATAATAAGGGACCCAGGTGTGGGTCAAGGTAATTTTTATGGGACTTTGTAATTGAATTCTAAGAGGATGTGATTGCACTGACATGTGATGATCCTTGGGTAGTATTACTAAAATTCTTGAGGGGCATGAAAAGGATGAGGGACCTGTGATGATGTTTAATTTAGATGAACCTTAGTTATGTGATGTCACTGATGTGCAATGGAAGAAAGATAGTATTAATGATAATTTCATGTGATGGGTAAAGAGGAGACTGTGGATTCCATTGTGGGTTGGGTGAGGCATCTTGAGATAAGGGGATAGGTCTTGAGTAACTATCTCCTGGTAATTATCTTGTCATATTTGTGATGATTTCTGGACCTTGTTTAATTTAAGGAGCATGAATTCTCCCTGGTGAATATGGGGATGGTTGAGTGGGCTTAAAACCACCCCATAATCTATGTGTATGGTTCTTTGTAATAATTGTTCCATGTTTCTTTGGGTATCGTGTTGAGGACATTTCCTTTCTTGGAATGGGTTTGTGTGATGATCATCCCCTATTCTATTGGGGTATTTGTCATGGAATACTCCATTATTGCCTTGGGTCATTTATCATGAATTGGACCTTGCCATGTGTAGACACAGGTTGATGACCATCCTAAGAACTAGGCCATGGAATGATGTTATTATACTAATGGACCCATCCTAGAGTGATATGGTGGGGGTCATGATATGGATGTATGATCATTCCCAGTATCTTCTAGTATTGGGTAGAGGTTTGAAAATCTCCCAAAATTAGTTTTCATGTATGAGTTGGGAATTGATAAAATGGAATGAGATAATGAAAATAAGTGTTGGATTACATCATCTCACTAAAAAAGGATTAAGAACCCCAAATTTTCCCATATCAATAAGTCAGTTCTTTGGTTCTCTGCAAATTTGTATAGAGGAACCCTGGTCAAATCCATGGTGACAGTACTATTTTAATAATTGATTATTATATATTTATCATTGGAATGGGGGGTTTTTTGATGAATGTAAATTAACTGTAGATGGATTAATTTTTATTTATAAATTTTAAAAATATTTGGATGATTTCATTATTGTGGATTTGACCCTAAGATATCCTTTGGCTTTGTGTAATATTTCATTAAATTGACACCCTCACATGTTGATTTTGATAAAAATTCCGAATTGTTGAGGATTTAATCCAAGAACTAAAAAAACAATGGTTTTAATATCGATAAATATTTGTTTATGGAAGTGTATTTATGGTTCCAATAATCCTTTTTATACACACATTAAACGAAATATGTCATTAATCCATGAAATTTTTACATTAATATCAAAAATGTTAACATAAAAATATTTAATGAGATTATGATCTCAATAACTTGAAGTAACCAATTTTTTAATCTCCCTAATATTTGATTTATCCATCCATTGTTATGGTTACTAATCTGGTTTATCATCATTGTTGTGATGAGTTATGAAGAAAAAAAATAAAAATGAGACAACAAAATAGTTGTTTGCCAAACACAAACACGGATGCTGAAGAAAATTAACCAGGGACTTTTGATTGAATGAGAAAGGTAATGAATGGAATTATTTTTTACATGATTTAAATAATATCAAGAAAATTAATATTACAGAACACAGTTGGTTGAAAATTATATATTTTCATGTAGAAATATTCTTTGTTATTTAATTGAAATTAAAAGTGAATATACATAATTATAATTGAAAAAACATGATGTACGGGAAAAGAAATCATGGAGGAATGGTATATCAAGTTCAAACATGATTGTGGAAGGTCCTCCTAGCACTCTGGAAAGGATATGGTTGTTATAACATTTCCTTCAATGAACTAAAATTCAGTCCTCTTAAAATGAGAAGTGAGGATGAATTTATAGCCCACAGTGGTGGAATAATTTTCATTAAAAATAACCCATGATGTTTGATTTACAATTTGAAATTTTATAATTATAAATCTAGAGAAAATTATTCATTAATGTTGTAGATATGGATGATTAAATTACACCCTCGAAATATTTAATCATTGGGTATTTGGAGTCAATGTAATTTTTTTCCAAACCATTTTCATCTATCAAGTTTTTAGTTAGATTTTAACAAGGTGTAATGTGAGTGAATTTATGTCTATAAATATTCCTTCATATTCTAAAAATTGTTTTTTTAATTTGTAATCCAAAATCATGATTTTTTCACCATAAAATTACCACTCAATTGGTCATTTGGATTGTGAGGAAAGTCATAACTGGTGGGCTATATTCATATCCTTATAGAATTTTAGTCTGGAAATTCATCTTCAATGAGGATAATTTATGGTTGATTTAGTAACTTAAATTTCTATCCAATATGGGATATTATACCCTAAAAAATATTCCATAGTTTCACAAAATTTGGGAAACTACATTATGCCTAGAAATGCAATCATAACAGTTTCTCTAGTTTGTTTCATGAATTTGGTGGGCCTTCTTGTGTGGTCAATATGACTATTTATATTTTTGAATTAGCCACATCTATGGTTGACTAATTTTTAGAAAAATAAATTATAAATCATAAAAAGAAAGAATCATACAATGTTAAAAATTATTGTGATAGTTATAATTATAAAATATAAATTTATCGAATATGGATGAATTCAAATAATGATGAAAACATATATTTAATATTAAAACATCGTTTTTAACACCCATTTTTCACTTTTCCATGAAAATAAGTTAAAATGAATATATATATATATATATAAGGTTATTAATAAATTAATAGCACCTAATCCCTCACACATTGTCTTTTTAAATTCCTCAGGTATATAAAAAATATAAATATAATTAAATAATTTATATTTACCAACAAAAAATATTAAATAAATTTACTATCATGGGGTCTATACTAGTTAACTCTTCCTTGATTAATTCCTCCGAAAAATTTACATAACAAATGTTCCAAAAAAATACATTTTTCATGGTAAAAAATGGAAATTGAAAATATTGGCACATAGAAATCACTCTTCAATAGAATAAAAAAAAATATTGTTGTAGGTTCACTCATTCACTAAAAAAACCAAAAAATGTAGAGTTTGATAGAGATCACCGCTTAAATTCCCTATTCTAAATTGAATAGGAATCAAGTGGTTCTTGTTATGTAATTTTCAATGGATATTGTATGGTAGGATTAAAATGTCCAAAAGGCTGGAAAATTTGGTTAAAACACCTACATGGAAAATACAATGCAAAATTTTTTAGAAATGGAAATTGATTGAAATGGAAAAATATATCAAAAATTGAATGAATTTTTTACATAAGAAAATATTAGGAAAAAATATTTAGTGGAGAAATTTTGAAATGTGTACTAAATAAAAAACATATCCCAATGGCTAAATAAAAGGTGATACAACTGTAATTTTTATTATTATTTTTTCATCAAAATATAAACATGAAACAAATATCAAACTCAAAAACCAACCGATGTTTTATATCATCATGAAACTAATTTTAGTACTAATAACATGATCTACGGTAGAAAAAGATATATTTTTGACCTTCCCAATACCAACTCCATTCTATTTATTATTTTTAATTTTTGATCAATTTTTCAATTTTTTAAAACACTTTTCTAAAATATTTTTATACGATTTCATAACCATATACAAATTCCCAAAACTCAAAAAATGATTACCTCTTTCCCACACATAAATGTACTCTTTCTCTAAAGTATATTAAGACCCATTTAACATCAAATAAATGGTTCCCATAAAGCAATCCATTACACTAAACATAAATATCAATAAACTATGTAATGAAAACCCATGTAGATGTTGGGATGGACTTGGTATTTGGGATTGAAATATGGTTACAAAAATGGTTTTTGTAGGATTTTATGGGATTCCAAAAAGAGGATTAATATATGTGTAATAGGAGTCTTATTTGGATAATTATATTCTCATATGTTTTATAAAATTCTTTCATCTTATTAATGTATTATAAATTATTAAACTCATCTCAGAGGTCCACAAACTCATGACTCACAATTGGGGGAGAAACAAATATAGAAATATGGCCATATGTATCCTTGGTATGAATGTTAATGTTTTTCCTCAATGTTTTGTAAAGACATTTTTCCAAATCATTAAGTTACCATTAATAATTTATTATTCTTGACACAAAATATTTTATCCAAATTTATGATGAAAATAAAAATTATATGAATACATGTCATTAGAATCCCCATAATGTTTGGAAAAAATATATAAATTTAATTTTTAGTAATTATGACTAATTTTTGTTTCTTTTAAATAAAAAACCACTAAAAATGAAATAGGAGTAAAATTGGTCTCAAAATGAAAGCATTTCATAAAGGTGGTAATGGTATAGGAAGAAGAAGAAAGAGAAAAATAGATAGAGAGAGAGAGAGTAGAATCAAAAGAGGGTTGTGAGTTAATGGGAAAGAGGTTCCTCTTGATTTGGATTTGGTGGGACTCTATCTCCATCCAGTGGTGGGTATACTATTGTATTTTGGGAATCTATGGAATTTTATGAGGTTCCAGGGGTATGTGTCCCCTCGTGTTGTGGTTTTAACCGATGACCATTAACAATAAAATTCTTTTTGTAAAAGGGTACTTGGATATGAACTACACAAAATGGTTAAATAGTAGTAATTATAATATCACCTGCCAAACATACATTATTCTCACCTGGTTGAAGAAAAAATTATGAATTTAATATCATTACCTTTTCATTATCATGGAATAAATTTTTCAAGATGTGTTTATCCTGCGGTAACTTAGCCCTTTCTTTGTAGATATTAGAGTTCTTAAAGAATCAAGTCAAATCTCATCAAGTTCATTCAATTTCTAAAAAACCTCTTCGCAAAAATTTTCATAATCAAAATTACATTTTTTCATAGCCAAAAATGACTTATATTGGATTTTAATAAGTAAATGAAACACTTTACCAAAAAAGGTCCTAAATGGAGACATCCCAATGGGTTTTTATAGGATTTTTGATAATCCCAAATCAGTTCACCAAGCATTTTTGTCTATCATTTTCTTGTTGGATTAAAAATTCCCTCATGAACTCTTTTTACTTTTCTATTAGAATGTTCAACCATGAAATTTATTTTGGGTAAATAAAACCATTCCTTTGAAAAATGTATTCCATGGTTGTATTATAGAAATGGGTTCTTATGTCCCATATCAAGGCACGATGTGTCTCTAGTCAATGGAAAATATGGGTTTTGAGGAACTCACTAACAGTATGTGCATCATCCTTATTAGTGGGTTTATCCAGGACCCACCATGAAATATATTCAGCATCAATAAAAATGTAATAAAATCCATTTGAATTAGGGGAGAGTCCCATAAAATAAATACACCATGTATTAAAGATCTCACAGATGATTAATGGATTTCGGTTAATTTTATTTCATTTTAAAATTGTGTCTAACATTATGAAATTTGGAAATTATTGATAGAACTTATGTGAGCGCATGAAAAATAAATTACAGAAGAATCTTGGGTCAGGTACCTTTCTTTAGGTATGGTTTGGTCTAAACAGTCCACCATCAGGCATTTAGTGGCTAAATTCTATGATAATGAAATTCTTATCTTCATCAACACTACTCTTAAATACCATGTCAATCCTAGTTTTCCAATGTATCTTATCTTACAAAAATATAATTTTGAGTCATATTTATACATATGTTTTTAAAATTTGATTAATTTTCATTAAAAATTACATCATCCAAATAATTTTAAATATAGGAATATGATGGTAAATTTGGGCTGAGATATGGGAGGTGTTCATTGGAAAATTATAAATAAATGGGCTTATAATTAGAATAATTATAAATTCTACTCAAGTGATTAGAAAAAAGGTTTTTTATAGGTCAGTATTTGATCTCAAGTTCAAAAGATTGTATAAATAGGATCAAACTTATTATCCTCCTTTTGGAATCAATTTTCATTAATAAGAGCATTGAAGATGAATGGATAATAAAGATGATGATTTTGCCACCATATAGATTGAGAAGAAATTTATCCAAGGGAAAAACCATGGATAAAAGTTTCTATAAAATGATATTGTAGTGAGAATGAGTTTCATGCAGTGTTTTTGCAACATAATATATGACATGAGTAATTTTTCTCTTCTCTAACTAGGAATGGACCAAATGGACCTATCAGAACCATTACGCATCAATTAAAAGTGTAAGCACCAATATTGTAGTTTTATAATCAGAAAATACGTAAGAAAAAATTTTATATTAAGGAATGATCTCTTTAAAGACTCATCAAAATGTATTTTAACATCATTTTGTTGTAGCAGAGTGAGTGGGAGGTGAAATCTACTATTGTTATGGATGAATCACTAATTGAAATCGGCATGAAGAAGGAATTGATGGATCTCTTAAAATGATATGGGTTCAAGAGGTGATTGTGACACCATAGTTTTTCCATTATCAAAATTAATACCATCTTAGAAATTATATACCTTAGAAATTTTAATTAGTAACCATGAAGTGTCATTTTTTTAAATTCAACATAAGGTTACATTAGATACACTTTTGTATGACCAGTGAGAGTGAATAAAAGATGGACTCAATTGACTATCCATAAATATAAAACTCATCCATTGAAGACCTCCATTAAATGGTCAATTAATAATTAGAAGGTACTCATCATAGACCTCTATACTGTTTAAGGAAAATCTCAATGAAAAAAATTCATTAACCTATATGGATATAGACCAACATGGAAAGTGAATATAGTATTGTCATGTTCTCGAGGTGTATTTGGTATTTGGATTTCGTTGGTTTATCCATTAAGAAATAAATAATGTTTATTTATTTTATTCATTGAATAAATTGATCATGAAAATTATGTGTTAGTGATATTTTAGTATATCAAAATCTAATTTCCAATAATTTAAACGCACACACACACACAAAATTTTTTCACTCACGTTGTGAAAACCTCTTTATTTTGATTTTGGGAAAACAATTGTCCAACACATCATAGGTAACACATGAATATAAATGAACATTCACTATTAGAAATTGGATAGATAATACTTTCTTGAATATGTGTGGTGAACTATTCAATGACTACCTCATGTATGAGTGGATTAAGTCTTCTTTGTGGTTCTCTAATTGGTTTGGATGATTCTTCTAGATGGTTGTGATTAATTAAAATCATATGGATGATGTATGGTACGACATATAGGGTATAACATAAGGCCTTTTTCCCTCTAACACCTTATCATGTTTTGATTCCTTAGTTTTAGTAAGCGTGGTATAGATAATGAAAGGATAAGTGTGATCATGGAAGTGGAATACACATTTAAGTTCAAAATATGAGGTTTCATAATGGTTTCATTCATAATTTGTGGGATAGATTACTTAGGAATACTTGAATGGATTTTAGTTGGATCATATTCATTTTATCCAATACATTCCATGGTGGAATTGTAGAGATTATAGTTTATGCGGTATTAATTACAGTTTCCAATATCCTTTAAAATGAAGGAGTATATGAATTAAAGTTCAAAATCAATTTCTCCATTTATGACTTCGTTAATCCTAGTGAAAATACCATAATATCCAACCAAATTTTATCATGATAAAACTTGAGGGAATGGGGTTGAATGTAATCTCATAAGTGTTCTTGGGAGCATGGATAGATAATGCACAAGTATCCTTTGATGGGTATCATATGGATTGAAAAATATTGAAATTGACCAGTTGGTTGAACAATTACATGGATAAGATGAATGTAAGGATGTAAATCTTGGTTCTGAGTGTTAATACTAATGGCTTTCCTAGAATCAGGGGATATCAGGAAGAATTCATCACACCTTCCATTTCTAGTATATATAAATAATCAGGGTAGATAAGATCATTAACCCTAACAAGGAAATCATCAATTATTCCCTCAATACTGGATGTGAATCAATAGGATAACTAGATGAAATAAATCATTAGGTAAATGGGACCTATATCATGGTCAGATAATATGGATTTGGTAATGAATTTATCGAGAATCTTACTTCAATAAGAACATCATAAAATTTGGAACTCATTATTCGGTATGGAACCATAAGGGTCCCGGAATCATTAAACAACATAGGTATGAGCATATTGGTAAAAAAAATCTCGAAGTGAAATTGATGTTATAATACCATTGGGGTTGGGAAGTGATTGGGTTGGGATTTCTGTGTCATAAAGATAGATATAGGAAAAATAATTGGTTTTCTAATATGAACAGAATGAGGTGAGGGTGTGGATTCATGTTCTACTGAAAGGTTTTTTGTTTCCTTTTTCTATCTCTAAATTTAAATGGTATTTAAAGGATTCATCATGATAATGGACAATTTTCTTTCAGATCGATGTGCAATTGATGCATCAATACCCTTTGGTTTGGGAATTGATGGAGTTGGGATTTTGGAAAAATTGGATTTTTGAAGGTGACATAGGTTGGATTCAAGTTGAACAATTTGAATTTCAATGTTTTAAGGATAGAATCGGTGAATTATGAATAATTGGACACATCACATTCCCTTGGTTTCTTGGAAGAGTATGGATGTCCCACATTGGCATTACGTTGATTTTTCAACTTAGGAATATGGTTGTATTGGGTTGGGTATTGAAGAGTCTCACTAGTATTACAGAATCCAAGATGAGTAGAATTATTATTCCACCTATGATGTTGAAGTAAATATAGATAAGGTTATTGGAATTTATCACCACCAGGGACATATTGGAATTATTATGGATTTTTAGGAGGGTAGTAAGGTGTATGAGGGATGGGAATAACAAACATCAAGACAAGGTTATAGGTAAAAGAAAAGGGATAAGAGTGGGGTTGGGTTGGGTAGAGTTCCTTATGAAATGGTTTGACATTTGATGCATGGTATTTTATGGATAATATGTTTCATTGAGCTCCATTTGTCCTGATGAATCTGATGTATCATATTGAAGGTGTGGAAATGTGTGAGTTGGATGAGTTTTGAGGTGTATATTTCAAAAAAATTGATATGTTAAGGGAACATTAATTGTGGATGTGGCGAGGTTGGGGATTTGAAATCTATAAATTGTTGATGAACAAGACATGTATGTTCACTCATCCACTTAGTCATAATTTTAGGCACAATGGATTTATTCTCATATACATTTTTAACAAAATCATGTGCTCGAGTATGAAATTATTATATGTGTTTCAGCCATGATTCTTATGATATCTCAGGAAGATAATTGTTCATTTTCAACAAGGGAATAACCACTTGCATCATAAATAAGAGTTAAATCCCTATATAATAACCCCTCATAAATGTATTGGATAGATAGTTGGTTAAGGTTTTTATTGTGTGTGAAGGTTTCCACATGATTTTTTATCCTCTTCTAGTACTCAGTAAGTGATGCATTGGGGATTGAAAAATACCTCTTATTTCCTTTCAGATTGAATCAGTTTGAGAATCGGTGAATAATTTTTATATTAACATCATCTTTAGGCTATTCCATGAGGTTATGGAATGAGGAGTGAGGTAACAATGCCATTACACATGGTGTTATCTGGAGATAAATGGAATTCTTGGATTTTGATTAATTTCTCAGAAACCCCTTGAGACATCATGGAGGGTAAAACAACTTGGAACTCATTATGCCGTAGATGATTATCCATGCCAACTAGTATGCAAATATTTATCATAAGGTGAATCAACTATGATTTTAGTTTAAAATATACCTCAATGTTTGGATATTTAAAAATAGTAGGTCGCTAATTTATATCAGGGGAAGTGAGTTCATTAAGGTTTTGAGAACTAGTATTTATCATATCAAGTTCAATTTTATGGGTAATAAATGGGTCTTTTGTGATTTTATTATCCATATTATTCCTCCTATGTCGGTGAAATTTTTTCTTGATTTATAGGTCAATCAAATCTGATGGATTTTTTGGCAGGATATAGGGAATTAGGATATTTTTCAAAGGATGAGGAGGGTGGGGTTTTATTTTTTCCCCTTTATGATTTTTATGGGATGGTTGTTTTTTTATGTCTTTTCATATTTTTTAGTTTCTTTACAATTATTTTATTTATTACATACATAAAAAACTATGGACTCTAAAATTTACTATTCCTTACAAAAGATCCATTTTAATTGCAATATAATTTTTTGTATTGGTATCTCAAAGGTCTGGTGCTATGCTAATGTGTATAGTGGCACGCGTGTCGAATCCTCGATGATGCTAAATTTTTTATTGTAAATTGTTTTTATATTTTTATTTTTAATGGGGATGGTATGTATCGATTAATAAAATTAATTTATAGTTGAATTTTGATTTTATAATTTAATAAAGTTTTTTCTGTTTTCATTATTTGGGATTTAAGCTCATGATTTCCTTGAGATTTTCATGATATTGCATTAATTTAACACCAATGTTAAAAGGTGCTTTTAATTATATTTCCCATTTGTTAAGGAAGTAATCCAAACCATAAAATAGCTATGGACAAAATATCAATAAATATTTGTTTATGGTAGTTTATTTATGGTTCCAATAATCGATGAATTCCACATGTTAAATAAAACATTTCAATAATTTGTGCCATTTTATGTTGTACATACACAATATTAACATAAAGAAAATTTATGAGTAAAATATCTCAATCACTTGACATCCAAAAATTATGACTCACCAAAATAGAATATTTAATTATCCATTTAAATTATTATTTATTTGTTTTATAATTATTATGTTGATCAGTTATAAATACACAAAAAATAATCAAACAAGTCATGTTTTTTGTGCCAAACACACACACAAACAGTGAAGAAAATTAAACAATGACTATTTATTGAATGAGAAAGTGAATTAGGGGAATAATTTTAAAATTTATTTATTCAATTTTAATATAATTAGTATTAAAAAGTATACTGAATATGATAATTATATGATATGATGAATAACTAGTCATTATTATTTAATGGAAATTAAAACCATTTTGTGTGATTACAATTGACAACACTAGAATTAAATGAAAATAAATAATGGAGTTATTAGATCTGATGTAGAAAATTTATTATGGTATTCCATACAAGAAACTTGGTAAGGAATGGTCATTCTAAACCATCATTATAAGCTTTGAAATTCCATCCCTTTGCAATGGGAAGATGGAGAAGAATTTATAGACCAAGCTGGTGCATTGTATCCCATGTAACCCATCCCCTCATGTTGGAATGACCATTTGAACATTTATCTAGTCTGATATGGAGATATATTCCACATACAAGTTTTATATTTTTTTGAAAGTAAATCCTCAAATTTCATATCCATAGGACTTTTTGGATGAAATTTATGGTTTTTTTCCTGAACCATGTTCACTTAACTAGTATTATGTTGTGTTCATTCATGGTCTAAATGTCAATGAATTTATGACTATTAATATTCCCTCAAACTAGAACTATTTTTTTGTAAAATTTTTTTTCCCTACATGTTGAATTTATCTACAAAAAATCATCTCAATTGGAGGATTGTATTAGGTGAAATGTCATGAATGATGGACTGTTTTCAAATCCCAAGATGAATTGTGGCCTCAACAATCACACATAAATTATGCACATTTTTTTTTGAGTTTGTAATTAAATTTGTATCCTATTTTGGATATGATATCCTATAAAATATTGTATACTTTCCTAAAATTTTGGATTCATTATTTATCGGGGAAATTCATCTATCATGGATTGTAGAATTTTATCCACTAATTTGGTGGGCCTTCTGGTGTGGTACATATGACCCTTTAGATGGTTGAGTTTTCCAAGTATCATATTGAATGATTTATAGTACGTTGAATTATGAACCCTAAAAATAGGAATCATACAATTTTATATATGTATGTTGATATTTATATTTAAAATAGTAACTAACTAGATTATGGATTCATTAAAATAAGGATAAAAATTATATTTACATCTATAACATGGGTATTTTACACCAATTATGTATTTATCTTTGAAAAATAATTAAAAAATTATAGATAAAAAGTTATTAATTGATAAATAAAATCAGACATATGATCATGTTCTAGGGTTTCATACTTTTAACATGGTGATCTAATGTAATGGGATTCATGGTAGCCTTGTTAGCAGATGATGTCCAATGTTTTTGTGTGACATGTTTATTTTTTTTCATCACGCATACACATATATTGTGGAATATACTATGGGAACATGGTGGGACACTACTATGATGAATTTATCAAACCCTATATAGGATTCATGGTCATAGTATGAAAAATATATATTATTTTTAGTTCATCATAATACATGCAATGGATCGGGATAGAGAAGCTCGCCCGTAGTTGGAGAGAGGGAGTTTGAGGAATGGGAATGGTATTATCAATAGTGTGTGTGAGTTTTATATTTGGTTTTTATTATTTTGGATTGGCCTAGTTGGTGATAAGTTTCTGTATAATTGTACACTTCATCAAATTATATTTGAATATACCATTGTTTTTATTTATTAGTTAATAGTCTGATTATCTGATGGATATATTTGTTAATTTTATGTTATTATGTAAATCTGATTTGATGGTATGTACACATCATAGTGTAGATTGGTTCATCGTTGCAAATTAGTATCCTCTATCATATATTGGGTATGCATGAGGCCCTATAATTCCTCTAGTATGAGAAGTGCCGAGTGGATCTGTATAAGGAATTACATGACCAAGATGAGTTAGTACCTATGAAAATTCAGAATAACTGGAGTGTTTACAATGAAAATGAGATGATAAATATGTTCACTATTAATGATCACTTTCACATCCCATTCATTGACAAAATTTTGTATATATTTATAGTAAGAAGACATTTTTTGTATTGGATGGTATTTCATGTTACAATATGGTACCCATTACCATATATGACCAAGAAAATATAACTATTATATTCCCTAAGGAACCTTTTTTGTAATGGATAAAAATTAATATTATTTTATATCATAGGTTCATTCTAGAGATACATGGTACGTAACTTTTCTAATAACATTGAAAATTTATTGAAAGTATTTTTTGATAATAATAATATTTTCTGATGTTCATTTTATCATTTCGTGACAAATATAATAAATGTTTTGTACACCCGTTTGGAAAAGAACTCGATTTCAATATTTGAAAATTGTATCCTCATAGTGGGAATCAATTGACGTGTTAAAGAAAATATTAATCACCCAAATAGAGATGCAACCACTAAACTAAGAGAGGACATTCTAGTTTTTTTTATACTTCCGACCATTATTTGGGTGTATTTCAATTTTAAAATATTGAAATAAAATCTAAATCCATTTCATTTTAATACATAACCTTGATTGATAACTAAATTTACTACACCACCGAAAAAAATTTCTTACACTGATCGTTCCCTTTGACCATTTCAAATATTATTTTCATTCTACTAAAGATAAGAATTATAGTCGTGTAATACTTATATACATTATTAAGTGGGTAAAAGAAAATATTTGCCATCTCATATGTATTTTGTTAGATAAGCATTTCAATCTAATTAATAATTATAATGTTGGACATGATAACAATGTGGATGATCACCTTGGTACATTACTAATCATATATAGTAATCTCTCATGTCCTATATCACCTGATTCTCTAAATAATTAAATGAATCAAATATGATTGAAATTTTAACATTTTGGAAGGTCCTTATCTGTGTAAAATAATTAAAGAACAAGTGATAATAATAAACTTATGTGGGAGTGAAATCCAATCAGTTTTCTAATTTATTTTCATACTCTATGTTGAAGAAGCCGCTATAGTATGTGGGGTGTTGATATATGAATTAATGTTATATAATTTTTCCAATAAGTTTTGGAAAATATATTATTTTAATCTCCGCATTATTTAAGAAAAAATATTTTCATCTTATTTGACTTTTTCATAATCTTATATAAACATTGTGATTATAATTCTGGATATTTATAATCATGGTTTATTATTCCATATTAATTATTAAGGGTAGATTTCATTATGGAAATAAATATTATATCAGTACATGGACTACTTATGGGTTTTTATCAAATTATTATTTTATTATTTATTCTTACAATTTGACATAATTTTGATGAGGACTGATGAATTAATAGATTTTTATTCCGATTTATTATAATGAGTTATTTTTATTAGTGATTATCAATTAAATTTTTATATTTTAATTTAACGTAAAAAGGAATAATTTGTCATTTGTGATCATTGTTCAATGAATGTGTTGTGAATGATTATTTGATTGCCTATAATCACATCAACCACTAAGATGATTCCCAATTCCTATTTTATTTCCTCATATAAATGAATGCAATAATCCTTCACATTGTCCAATTTTCCTAAAATATAAAACCATTATAGAGAGAATATATGTGGGTTCCTAAATATGGTGTCGGGTTAGTGGGGTTGTTGTATATGAAATTTCACGAGGGGGTTTGATATTAATGTTGTAGCATATAATTTTATTAGGTGATTGGGAAAGGTAATTCATCTCTAGAGTGGTGGTGGTGGAGAAAATGTTGGATGATAGAAATATATATCTAAAATATGATATGGTCACCTCATGTGGGGTTAGGAATAGTTAACTATAGGGGATTTATCGATGATATAGGCTATAGAATAGGAGGCGGAGTGAAATGTGGGAGACTACACATTCCAGATATGGATTTTTAAATTACAAAGCGTGAAATCCTCTATGTCAAAACACCATGTCTTAGGTTATATGAAGATCTAGGGATTCAGTTGTAATATAAATATTACAATAGGTGTGACTACATTCCATACTCTATGTCTATGAAACTCATTGAATCACATTTATATTGAACAACATACTATGTGGGCCAAGTTACACAATATATAAAACAGAGATACAACATAACCAGATAGGGATGATTATACATTTTTGGTCAATGAGCCAGAAAGATAATGTATCCTATCATAAAATACATGTATATAAACCAAAAATTAACGGCCTATTCATTTTACAAACACCATGTATAAATGAATACATTTTGTTAATTCAGGTGATACAAATCAGGGTATACACTAAGTACATGAGTAATTGGAAACGTGATTCTGACACGCCCATGTATCATAGTAAAATCATTACGTAGTTATACCCCATACATTCTAGAAAATTTAGTCACAAACCTAGTTACTACTCATGGATCAAATATATTGTACATGGAATTAAATGTTATGTATTGTGAAATATATGTTTTTTTCTTAATTTCTCACATGGTTATCAGAATTAGATACTTCAGTTAAAATAACCTAACCTGAATCACTCTAAATTAACAAGATCAAAGAACCATATAACCTAAATCTTGTTTCCATACACTCTAGATCATGTCAATAGTAGTAAAGGGTATGATGGAATTGTTGGGATAAAATACATTTTAGATTATGTTACCACCAACAATAGTGAATGTAACAATAATAATAACCATTCAGATAACCTAAAATAAATAATTATCATATCTGTTCATGAATAAATAAATAAATCAAATCAATCTATAGTAATATAAGTCCATATTTTTTGTAAGAAAACATACTCAATCATGACCCACTATGATATTATCATATACATCATGATTCAAAATAATCAAAACAAAACAGCTATGAATAATCGCAAAACCTAACACAAGTTCAAGCTCTCCCACATCTCCACTAATTCATCATTTCCACCCAAATAAATTTTCAATCATTGGGACAATTACCTTATATTATATTGTAATAAAAAAATTCCTACGTACCAATAGTGTAGTATGTAAGGTGTGAGTATAAATTAATTGGTAACTAACAATGATTACCCTAAATATATCCCTTATGACTAGTTCATAATGATGTACACCAATAAGTGGCCAAATTAAAATAGTATAGAAAATTATATATTTTCATGATATTTTGTTACCAAAAAGATCATACATACCTTATTCATCCTTTTATTTATTTCTATTCACATAATATATCACCATCCATGTAGAATAAAACCCCTCCCTATAACTATATCACATATCTCATCACCATTGGAAAATATCCCCCAACCAAATACCGTATATTTTATCTCATAACCCAACTCATCAATCTATATGGGATATATATGGGTGGGAATCTTCTTAGATAATAACATATCAATAATTATAACCCCAAACAAGTCATATAATCACACACACTGAGTATCATCCTAAATAATCACATATTGCAAAACATCAAACCCCATGGGTTATACAAGTTCCCACCTCATTTATCATCTCTAAAAAAAATATCTCACATTATCAGTCTTAAAAGAATATAAGATAACATGCCTTATTAATACTCTAAAATATAAATTTATCACACATTGTTGGAAAAAATAATACCTCAGTGCATCCTCTCAGTGATTTGTGGTGATTGTGTTTGTGAAAAAATCCAGACGGTCATGAATGTGTATTGTTTATGTTTACAAATATTTCTTCATATGATGTACATGGGAAGAAAATGAGAATCATTAAAAGGAATATTTTTTTATATTTGTGAAAAGTGTATTGTGAAGGATGGTACATGAACTATGAATGATAAACATTTCATGGGAGACATGGAGTCTTTGGAAGTATTTTAGTTCATGGTATAGATCCTTATTTTGGTAAATTATGTGGTTATTTGAGAAGCTATACTGTATTTTTTTTCTCATAAGAGATATATTTTATTATAGTATCAAAGCGCTATATGGACAACATAATATTGTAGTACACTGTGAAGGTTTTATATCCTCAAAACATTTGGGAAAATGTATTAGAGCATTTTTTATGTCATTTTTTTAATATAAGGACCAATAATCCCATTAATAAATAGTGGTTGATTCTCATTTGAAAAAATAATTTCATTGAAATATTTTGGTGAACTTCAAATACTTTTTGAGGTGATGTTCCCTCAAGGAGAAGAGGTTCACAAGGAGGATTTCATGAAAGGAAAAGTGTTCTATGAGATACCATCCATAAAATGTGTTTTATGGGGCCGTGTATCCCAAAAATAACATGGTCTAAAAAATTGAGATGTTCCATAGAGGGAATATTTCCCACAGAAGGAGAGGTAGTCTGTTGGAGAAGAGGTTGTCCATGATGCACTTGCGCCATACAGTGCAGAATAGTTTGTAAAGGAAGAAATTTGTTTCAAATAGAATTAGAATAATATTTCAAAGTCAATAACTAGAATAGATAATGAATTAAATTTCCACAAACTAATAGTCTGTTCAATAGTGGAATTCTTCTACCAGTGAAATCGGGACTACAACATAGCATCTATATTCAATTGAGGATGCATGGTTTCATGAAAATGAATATACCTACATATCCATAAACTATGAGTGGATACCTTACAAGATAAGTGAGTAAATAAATATAAATATAATGATTCATTCCACCATTAGTGATCCAGAAAAATAAACATATGGATTTACCCTTTGGGAATACTGTGAGTAGACACTAAATCCTGTAAAGGAAGTGTTCTTAGAAAAAGATCTGATCTAGACCAAATAATATTATTGGTAGTGAGATTATTTTAATCTGGAACAATCATCACATTTATGTTATATGATCCTTGGATCTATCTCAGTTAGATTGAACCGAGTAAAAAAACATTTTTTCCTTGGCCATCAGATATTTAATTACTTTCATTGTGCTATAATCAGATAAAATTGGAAAGGACATGCTCAACATTAACATTAAAGATCATAATAAGTGACCCTTGTAAAAAATAGGCCAAGATTTAGTGGGGTAGGAATAATTATTAAAATAATATAAATACCCTTATTTACTTCCCCACCTAGATAATCTACTCCACTTTTGAACCTATGAATTCGTATCATAGAATTTTTTTATTTAATCAAATCTATTTTCATAGAAATTGTTTAGTTAGTTTTTCAAATTAATGTTTCAATTTTATATTATCTCATAACACCTTGTGACAAATAAGAACTTCAAATAAGAATAAAAATTATAGTTTTATTCCCCAATGTGGGTGTTTATGTCAAATGAGTGTGATTCAATTCATAGAAACAAACATTGAATTGGAGAATGATTTTGATGAATCAAAGAGAAAAACAATTCATTCATTTAATGATATTAATGGAATGAGATATGAACATGATATTCCTACCAATTATAATACTATTTATGAATAAAAAATTTCATTATGGTCTAAATTATACGTTTTCAATGATACAAATGAATTGGATAAAAAATTAGATGAAGAAATTAAATATTAGGATATCTAAATCAAATAGCCAAAAATTGATGTCAATAACCATATAACATTAAATAAAAATATTATTTATGTGGATACTGATTTGAGGGAGTAGAATGATACCAATGTTGAAGAACTACATAAGACGTATACAAAGGTAGAAAAACTCAAAGACGATTACAGGGAAAAGAGTTTTAACTCATGAGAAATTCAGTATCTAGAATCCATGTATAATAATATTACTATATAGAAATCTGAACTTGTTCAGATGAACAAAAGTCTACAAAAATACAATATATGTTGCAATAACTCTATTTACCAAAAATATTTTGAAATAATTATCCAAGTTGACATGATGAAATTATCTCTTGAGAATTGGAATTTCTGACATCTAGTGGAAAGAATCTCATAATAGAACATAATTACCAACTTGAATCAAGGAAAATTGAGAATGAAAAATTGATTTATGATCCACTGTTAGTCAATAAATAAGTAGGTAAATATAATTATAATGGAAATACCAAATTAATGGATGATTTTTAGTTACTATTTGATCATCCTTCAACATGTGATAACGAAATCAAAATTAATTATTCTAATTCATTGGAAAAACTAGAAATGATTATCTCATCCAAAAGGCCATCTAGTTTTGAAAAATATTGATATTGGATACGATGAGCCTTATCCCATGCATAATAGGATGAGTGTTTTGAATATTTCAAAAAAATTTAAAATCCAATTGATATTAGAAGCACATCTAAAAATGATTTTAAAGTAAGTAATAGAATCATGTGTTACTTTGGTGGGATGCATGGTCACACATCATGATTTTGTTTGAGTAGTTAGAATATATTTCATGTTGTGAAGATATATGTATTTCTAAATATGAAAATAAAAATAACTATCTTGATAAATAAGAAAGAAGTGTCTCTCAGAAGAAAGAATTTGTCAAATTCTATTACTATATAATACAAAGATACACCATGATTATAAGTCAATAATCCCAAGGGATCATTTTTTGAAGAATAACTATGGTTTCATTAACAATTCAGAAGAGAAATAATGAAATGAGGTTATCCTTTAAAGGATAATGCATGATATGTTCTAATCAAGGGTATTTGCAGAGAAATTACATTAGGATTAATGAAGGTAAAGAAAAGGAACCCAAAAAGAGTTCCCTAATTATTGAAGTGTATAATAAAACCTATATTGGAAGTAAATATGAGAAGACAAAATATAGGTTTACGACCTTTGGTGAATCACATGGAGCACAATGAAATTTGTTTCAATTACACTAACAACAACTCTATTGGAATGAATGTGAACAAACCTGGATGAAAAATTAAGGAGAAAATCCCTTTTTGATTGAAACAAATTTTTGTTCAATGGAAGACTTGTTACTACATGAATGGTGGCATGACCTGAATAACTATTAAATGAAAAATTAATAACAAATGTCTTGAAAAATTCACAGGTCATGCCACATGGAGATAATTAAAGGAAAATAGAAATATCCCACCAGTATTGAAAGAAGAAAGAAAATATGACGAGTTAAAATATTCATACTAAAATAAATAGTCATGAAAATGGAATATATGTGGATCATCAAAGAAGTAAATTTATAAAAATGTTTTTAAGACTAAAAATATGAAAAATAAAAATCCTAAGGAATCTAATTATTAAAATAAGACCTAATATGTGGTTATAAAATTTTTATACAGATGGCCAGAATAGTTGAAGTTGGATGAGCAGTAGGAATAACCATAAGAATAGTATAATAATTTGCAAGAAAGTATCAAGGGGTTCATCCATCAAGATTGACTACAATCAACTTATGGAATATTCAAGAGGTACCCATATCCCCATGAATTAAATGTTGTTAATTTTTACTGAACATTTTGTAGGACTAAGTGTTAGATAAAATTTAAGGTTTATGTGTGCTGAAAGGGAATGAGTGAATAAGTTGAATAATGATACATAAAAAATGAATAATGTGAACAATGAAAATTCTCATATGATATTAGTTTCAAAAAGTTGTGTTACATGATAATTATATTATTCATATATGTAATTAAAGGTTTTGTGCTATGGAAAAGGAATATGAAAAGATAATGAGTTTACTTTAAAATAGAATTGTTTTCAATGTTTTACTAGATGATATAGTGGTTCCAAATTTCACAGAATATATAACAATTGGTGACATTCCTCTATTTAAGTGGCATTTTCCATAGAGATAAGACATATTTTGAGAGAAGAAGAAACATTTTCATATTTTGGGATTATTAATTTTTTTATAAAAATTGGGTATCAACCAACTGTTATCAAGATACCTTGAAGCATTGAGAGAATATTAAAAAAATATTCAACAAAATTAATCCCAATTATAATGAGTTATTAAAAATTTGGATTTAGATTAGTAACTAATATTAATGATTTTAATAATTCAAATTATTTATGATCTAATGGAGATATAATGGAAAGAGCATTAGTTTATATAGATACAGATTCCAGTACAGTCCTCTGAATAATTTAAGAATGTCATTCTTTTAGAAATGATTCCATTAAGTGAGAGACAAGGATAACATTACTGTTTATTGGATTAAAATATTATTTCATACAATGATTCCTCACTATTTAGGCATAGTGGATTGGTCAGTGTCTCAATACCATATGGTAATTTCACATGATGAAAATCATGTGACTATTTGAAGCTATAAAATACATGAATTGGATCTCAAAAGTATTAAAAACAATAATTCAATTCATAGTCGATAATGGGAGTCAAAGGCCAAATTTAATATAGTTGACATTCTTTGGTGGTGTTCAATTTTCAACCTATAGTTTCCAATGTGCTATAGATAAGTGTATGTATGAAGAGGTGGAATAATTTATCTTTATCATTACTTCAAAAGGATATTAATAATGATGGAAGCACTTAAAAATAAGCTAAAATGGAAAATAATGACTCAAAAAATGACATTGATAATGCTCAAGGGGAAATAAATATGTATGAAAATTGAATATGAGAACAATGTTTTTCAGGTAAAGAATGTGATATTTGTGTTAAGGTATGCACTATGAGAGTGGTATTGTAGGCATGACCAGTCTCTGAAAAACCTTGGTTTTTACCATGGTGGAGTTTATTTCATACTATATTTAAAAAATGAAAGTTATCTAAGGATGATTTTCTTGGTGACACTAGTAATGAATGACATATTTATTTTTAAATATAAATATTCCTAGGATGTTCTGAGAATATTTTTATTGGATAATTACATGGTGTTGACGACTCGAATGGCTACTCAGATGAAATAGTAATGGGATGATAAAATAAATAATATTACTGTCACAGAATAAAAGAAACATTGGATGTCCATTAAGCATGATAGTGGAAATACCTGATGCTATTTTTGACACATTCCAAGAAGCACAATATCAAATCAAACACAATTAAACCCACTTTCTTATAGTGAAAATAATACTTTGGTATATCAAGGGAATAGTGGATTTCATCATGCTATATAATGATAAATATTAGCATGTTTTCTTGGGCTATACAGATGTAGATTTAGTTGGTTCAACGAATGATAGAAAATCAACATCATGTGGTTCATTATATCATAAAGTATAGTGTATTTCATTGATAAGAAAAAATTAAATTGCATTTCATTAATAACCATATAAGAAGAATAAATTTAAGAAACTCAATAATGATCATAGTCATTATGGTTAAACATATGCTTGCTGATATGGGAGTTGTTGTAAAGCCTTCGATCAAAATCCACTATATTAATTCAAGTTCAATTAATATTAGAAAAATATATTATTTCCCTCAATGGAAATCATATTGAAATAAAAAATCATTTTATCAAGAAGAAAATGAAATAATGGCCTGTGAAGTATGAGTATGTCCCTATATAATAATATTTTGTAGATAGTCATACGAAGGCCCTTCCAATAGAATCATTTTAGATGATTTGACTAGAACTTGGAGTCCATTAAACTCTTGGCACTTATAAATGTGTACATTTTCCCCCACCCCCTCTCCCTGAGGTATGGTGTGTTTTTTTCCTAAATGAGTTGATCTATGTTCGTTACACTATTACAGACAATAAATAAGTGTCCTTAGAGTTCATTTAAAATGGGGTATAAATTGGGTATGGATATTAAAAGGGATAAATTGTTTTTATTAAGACACAAGGAGAAGTTTTTAAGTGGTGAAATGAGATAAAGGGAGTTGAAGAAATTAACTGGATCAGTGAGATACGGGGAGTATTAAATCTGATGATGCTAATGGTGATTGATCAAATTTTATATAACACGAAATATTCGGATAGTGTTGAATGGAGATGACTGGTTTTGGATTTGAATGAGCTGATTCATTCATGAACGTTTCATTATACTCTTGTATCTCATTCTGAGCATGATACATGTCATATTAGAGTGTGTGTTGAGTAAATCAATGATCCATGTCCTAAATTAAATATGTGAATACTAGAAGATTATTGGAGAAGTTTCAATGATATATAAAAATGTAATGAATTTTCATCAAACCCAAAGGGGGATATTGTTGAGAAAAAATGCCTCAAGTCATCCTCTTTTTGTTTTTGGGTGACTGTATTTGTTAACCAATCCAAACAAAATTAAATGAGTATGGTTGATGTTTTTGAAGTAGTATTCATGCCGCAAATCACAATTTGGGGACCTCATCAAAGATACGTGGATTGATGATGAAAATTATAAAAAGGGAAGATTTATGGGTAGCATTTCTATGAGGATATCAATTGATTCTACATGGACGGAAAATGAGAAACAGTTCATAGGGGACTCAGAGTCTGTGGAAGTCTTCAAATTTGTGGGATGGGTCACATTTTTCTAAAAAGAGGTAGTGATTTAATTATTCTCAATGGATTTCATTTCTGGAATAGATCATTATCCACATAGGATCAAAGAGATATGTGGATGAAATAGCATATCAGAATGTGGTGAAGGATATACCACGTCAAAACATTGGAGAAGTAATATTAGTGTGATTTTCAGAACTATTTTCCTATATAAGTATAAATAATATCATCATTATTTAAAGAGTGATTTTCATTTGAGATCATCAATAGTTCGTGAAGATATTAGTGATTTCTAAAAAAGTTCATGAGGGGAAATTAAATAAATTAGAAGAGGTTTGTGATGGGGATTTTAGGAAAGTAGAAGTAGTCCACGAGAGACAGTATATAGAAAGTATTTTGTGGGGCATTTTATCCATCAATGAATAGGTTACACAAATTTGACGTAGTCCATGGAGGATATCCGGTCCACGAATGTAGAGTAAGTTCATAGAGTAAGAGGTTATCTATTATGAACTCATTCCATGCGGTGCAACATAGTTCGTGGAGGAAGCAAGGTTGTTCATGGAGGATTAAAAGATGGATTAAAATGCACTAACTTGAATAGTTCCCAAAACCAATTTCCAAAAACTAATAGTTTTCCAAAAAGTATATTTTCTCTATAGGTGAAAATGAGACAACAAGAAATAATCTAAATATAGGTGAGAATGTGTGAATTTATAAAAATGAAGGGACCTACAAGTCCATAAACTATGAGTGGATCCCTTTCCAGAGTTGTGAAAAAAGGAAGAGAAAGACAGTGATCCCATCCACCTGTATTGAGTGTGGGAAATAGACATTGGGGTGACCCTTAGGAATGTCCTGAGTAGAACCTAAATCTTGTAAGGGCTATGAGGTTGGTTATAGAAAAGATCATGCCAGAACATCATTATTGGAAATGAGGCTTAATGAATTTTCTATAATCGGAAAATTTCTATTGTCTGCTCCATGGATGTATCCATGTAGGGGTGAACCAAGTATAAATCTATGTGTCCCTCTACATTATTTATTTAATAACATTAAATGAATTGTCATCATATAAAATTAGAAAGGATGCGGTCAACTATTACATTAACGTGCATATTAAGTGGCCCTTTTAATTCAGAGGTCAAGATAAAATGTGGTGGGAATAAGTTTGAAACGAATATCCAATCCCTGATTCAACCCATCTCTCAGGTTATTTAGGTCCCTTTTGGACTTAAAACACATTTTCAATATATTTTTTAGATAATGAGAAAATACATTAACACATTATAAAAATATCAAAATAAATACAATCATAATTAGAACTCAATAATATTTCACATTATATGTATTAAATTATTTAATTTATGTTTATCATTTATGTCTACCAGTGGTTCATCCTATGATATTTAATTTCAACTTAGATGATCCAAAATCACATTAAGAACAACCATAGAGTTTCCCGCAAAATTTCTCATTGTGTTACTCCAAGACACACCTCACTTGGTGTCCAAAGGTTAGTATCATCATCCATAAATTGAATTATCCTTATATGAATTATGAGATATCAAATGAAAAAAAAATATTTTTATCTTCAATAAATTTTATGTTCTATCAAACATTTGGTTACTACGACCACACATCATTCAAACATCAAACAAATATTAGAACATTGGGACAACATAGGGACCACAAACCTTATGATTTTATAAATATTATCACTGAATATCATTATTGGATTATTTCTCAAATAGTAGATAAAAATAAAAATAGATAAGTCCATTAAAATATAAAAAAAAATGTACATAACCGACATAAATATAAGACAAAGTGAGATAATCTATGAAATTAATGCTTCAAGACTATTATTCATGCCCATGTTTTCTCTCTATATAAAAATTAATGAATACCTAAACCTATATGATGAATATCTCTCCTATAATTGAAAATAGTAATAAGTGAAAAATGTAGGGATTTCTAATTGTATTCTAGCTGAATGTGGCCTACCCCCGATATTTCATTTAAACATATAATTAATATTTAAAAAAAATACAAAACTCCTCAATATCATTTTTTTAGAAAATTTATGGACTCTAACATATTATTCATGGTAACCCTTTCACATCACCCATCAACCATAAAAGACCCTTATTTATTAGGGAAATTACCCTTATTTATAATACATTAATTCTTAAAGTTATCATTTTAGATTATAAGTTACTAATTCATCTTCACAAAAAATCCCTCTAAAACTACACATCGCTTATAAAAATTTCCTTTTAGATAAAGTATACACATATTTGGATATAATAATAGAGACTTATTAAAATAATAAATTTATACTTTTTCAAACCACATAGAATAAATGTTTTATATATTTCGTTAACTTCTACAAATTCAAGAACCCTTGTATGTGATGGGGTATTTCTATAAAAACATTACAAAAAAGTTGGTCACTTTCATATTAGTAATGTTCCCCATACACATCCAATATTTTTCATTTCTCTAAAAAAGGGTGACCCAAAAGTGTCACCCTTTTTTCATAGGTTGGACTTTACGTATCCCCGTTTTAACCTAGGGTGACCTATTTGGATCATCATGGAATCCCAACCCTTTTCCAATTTATGAAAAAGGAACAACATTACTTGTCAAATAACCATTACCCATTTGAAAAATAATAGAATTTTGGACTAGTTGTGGAACATTATATATGAGACTTTTCACACACGGTGGTCATTAAATATCATAGGGTGACTCCCAACACATTACTATTTTTTGAAGAATGGGGACCCTTTCATATAGAACCTTCAAAAAAATTTCCCAGCACAAGGACCCTTATATATCTCGGTTTACTTTTATACATCCTAGGGACATGGAACACCTTATAATATTTTTAATCAAACCTATAAAAACCTACTTATGATGGATTTTCTTTTGTTAGAAATTCATTTGGTAGATCTAATTATGGAATATATACTTATGTTAAGTATAATTTTGGAATTCTAGACCACAAAAACATCATTACATCATCAAAATCTATAATCATATGTTGACTTCTGTATTATCATATTTCATTAGTTATAATGAATATTTGAGAAATGGGTTTTATAAGGTTTTCCAGATAATAAATGATAACATTAAGAACACTTACATTATTTTTTTCTAAAATGGTTTTTAACATTGAAATTTTTTCAGAAATCTACTGTGACACCAAAATATGGAATGATTCACCAAATAAATGTGTAAGCACTTTTCAACACCCATTTATTATCACTAAATGTACATATATAAAAAATATTTCAAAACAACTCCTCAGATCTTCTCCACTCCCAAGACTCAACTTTCATCGTATATATACACCCCCATCACATCTTTTGAGTTCAAATATAGATAGTTATTAAAAAATCTAATGAAAATAAAAGAAAAATAATTATCCATCACTTTGAATAAAAAAACACGTAAATATAAATATATGTAAAAAAGAAAATAAATTTCTACCCCAATAAAGAATGGGGTATTATAACCACCTCCAATAAAAATATTCCCATCCCCATACTGTATTCATAAAGATACTTGGTCTCACTGATGAACAACTTAATCCACTACACCAACAAGTTAGCCTCTCATTCCCACATATCCTCTTTGATAAATCCATTATACTATTGCACTCTTATCAGAGGGACCATATTCGCATGAATATCCTTCTAGATAATATCTATAATATGAAATTAATTCTCGTAAAATAATTGATTTCCCCTAAGATCAATGTTATCAGAATAGATCACATGGGAAAAGTAAGAATGATATAATCGACATTCTGAAACTAGAAACACAAACTGCTATAAATATTTGCTACATCCATGATTTTGAACCATGGCTCTATGCCCGAAAATTGTGGTTGGAATTGGCGGGGATATAGGTAAAACCTATATCCATAGTTTTAAATTGTGGCTAATGATTTATATATATGGTTTGAAACTGTGGATAACGTTTTTCCGCACATGGGCTATATCCACTATTCAAAACCTTGGCTCTAGGTATATAGATCCATTTTAAAAATGTTTCTACATCACTTCGCATTTCAAAACCCTTGGACAGAACCCACCCCCCCACCCAATATACCCCCCTTAAACCCCCTGGAAAAACCCCATTTACTCCTAGATCCCCTAGATAGCACCCCAACCCACCTCAAGGACACCCTCCTCATTGACACCCTGGGAAAGCCCCCCTCCCTCCAGAACAGCACCACAGGACAACCCCCTGAACAACCCCCCACCCCTAATGGACACCCCCTTAACAACCCCCCCCCCCTTCTGAACAACCATTGGATAGCCCCAGCCCTACTGGACTCCCCCTAGGACACCCCCCCCTCTCTTGGATAGCACCCCCACCCTCTTGGACCCCCTCTTGGATAGCCCCTCCCTCTGGAATGCCCATATTCTCCCCCACTGGACAGCCCCCATCCCTCCTGGACACCCTCGTACAACCCTCCCCCTGGACAACACCTTCCCCCCTTATGACCCCCATAGACAGGACCCCCCCCCCTTCAGACCCCCATGGACAGCCCCCACACTCTTTCTGAACAACCCCTCCCTCTTGGACAACCCCCCCCCCCCTATAGACCCCCCTTACACCCCCTGGACATCCCTGCATCCCACCTGGACACCCAACCCCCTCCCTCCTTGACATCCCCTCCTAGAAATCACCCCTCATAGACAACCCCCTCCCCCTATAGAACCCCATGGAAAGCACCCCCCTAGACATCACCTTCCTCCTTGACAACACCCCCCACCAAATACTCAGCATGTTTTACCATAAGAGAGAATATTTTAAATAACCATTATAAACAAATTTAGTTAAATAGAATCAGCATGAAATGAATTCAACAGTGTACGCACATCCACTAAACAAACATAATATCCAAAAATCATGAATTTTAAAAAATTCCCAATAAGTGGCACCATGAATGAATTGTTCCAAATAAGTAAAAACCAAATTAAGTACTCTCCTATAATGATATGATGCAGTTTTCCTCTTTTTAATGAGACAAATATCCTATTATATTTTTCACTCAAGCTAGTTATTCTCATTGAAGTACCTAAAAGATAATAAATCATCATCAGATTCCCATAACTCTTTTCCCCATTAGATAACATAAAAAAAATCAGAAACTACATTGTAAATTACTAACTTTCAAATGAAATAATCAAGAAGACACACACAACCCCCTTTTTCAGGGATAGACCCACACCCCCATCTCCCTGGATAAACCCCCCCTGCACACACCCCAAGATAGACCCACCCCATGTATAGACCCACCCCCCCCTATATACCCCCTTTCCCCTCCACCTCTAGAAATACCAAATCCCTCCTTCACTCCCCAATCCCCCCCAAGATAGCCTCACACCTCTTTGGACCCCTCCTCCCTCTTGGACACCCCCTCCTTCCTGGAAAGACACCCCCGGACAGCCCACATCCCTCCTATAAACACCCTAAACAGCCTCACACCCCACCTAGACAGACCCTCCATTCACCCCCTCCCTCGCCCCTCCTTCCTGGACAGACCCCCCTCTCCCCCCCTTGGACCCCTCCTCCCTTTTGGACACCCCCTCTTTCCTGGACTGATCCCCACCCCTTGAATCACCCCCCCTAGACATCCCCCATCTCTCCTTGACACACCCTAAATAACCTCCCATCCCCCTAGACATTCCCTGCTTCCTAGACACCCCCTTCCTAGACAGACCCTCCTTTCGCCCCCTCCCCTCCTTCCTGGATAGACCCCCCTCATTTCTAAACTAATATATTTTCACATTTAAATTCTTGGATTGTTGAAAAATTACAAGGACATGATTCATCATAGAAATTATTGTTAAGAGGGGCCGGAGTATACTATGTTTGTTTTTTCAATCATGAATTTCAGTTGGATATATAGTGTGTTGGGATCTATGATCCAACACGTTGATCAAAATTCCATGTCTACAGTAATTAGGAATTCATTCATGAGAAACTGAGATATTGGACACCATGGACCAAAAAATACTCCTACATCATTGGGAGGTCAGCAATAGTATATGGGACCTCTATCACTTCATGAGAATCTATATCTAGTGAGAGATGTATGATGATATCCAACAGGATAAGGAAGTCTGTATTGACAATGATGAGATTCCAATGATCACATGGGATGCACAACGCTTATCCTAGGGGAGAGTGACCATAAAATACGGATGCTGGACATCCATTTCAGACAATTTTTTGAGTATTTTTAGAATGAATTAATAGACATAGATATAGGGAATTTATGTCATTATCCAAATGATATTTAACATGACAAGGAGAAAACATTTTAAAAAATACTACAGGATAACAGATGGTAGTGTTGGGGATAAAACATAAAGCTCAAGGAACCCATGATCAGGTTACCTTTATGTATTAATATAATTATTTTTAGGTGGATGATATCGATTTGGGATGCACACATGTGAGTGTGGCCAGGTGACATTATCATGGAAGTTATTTTAGAAATGAGGTAGGGAAAAATCCTAGTAGTCATAATGCATGTGAAGCTATAAAATTCATTACCTCTATCAACAAGTAAACGAATCTATTCTATGTGTTCTACCAATTCCACTTTCTTTATGGTTGGATTTCCAAACACTTGTGATTATATGAATATAAAAACAAAATTCCTCATCCAAAAAATGACTTCCAATCATCAATCATAAACATTACTAAGAGTCACCCTCTCAACCGGGTATTAGTTCTAATTGAGTGTAAGAGGTGACCTTGTTGACTTACAGGAAAATCATTTTATGAGTTATGATACCAGTAAGGTAAATAATTCCATTTTAATTATGAATATTTTTCACATATTGAAACTCCATATATTAGGGATGACAATAGATATAAATATGTGAAGTCTACATTTATTTCAATATTGGAGGAAGTTAAAAATAACAACTCTATTAAGGGAAAATGAAAGGTTATCTCAAGAGATAATTCCTTTTTTAGAAGTCTTGTTTATGGATTTAATAATTATGATACAAGGAATGAGGATGATCAGAGTATGAAATTGGATGGTGGTACTTCTTGAATTGATACTAAGAGATTAGTTGAATCTATAACGGCTGGGAAGGATGATTTTACAATGGTTAATGTAGTGAATATTTGAAGAAGGATGGAGACTATTTTTTATATGTTCAATCATGGAAGGATAAAGAGAGTCTAATTGAAAAAATTGTTGATCCAAAATCTTTTTATGAGATTTTAGATCCTACTATTTACACTCTTATCTAGATCATTAATAAATAGAAGGGTGAGTAAAAATCCATTGTCAAGCCTGATACTACTAGGGGTAGAAATTATAGTATCATTCAATCATCCTATAAAGGTTCCTCTAAATAGTGTGGTAATCAGTTATGGGCAGTTAAGGAATATTCAATCCTAATGTTGAGTACACCAATTGTTGTGGATAACCTCCCACTGGATAGGACACCTCCCAAATAAGACCCCCCTATAGCACCACTTCCCCCATGCAAAGTCCTCCTCCACTCCCCCAAGACAGCATCCCCTAGATATACCCTAGATAGACCACCCCCTGCAGACCCCCCCATCCCCGAACAGACACCCCCCACCTACAGTACCCCTTCCCCCATGCAAATCCCCCCTCCACTCCCCCCATAGATAGCCCCCCGTGCACAGACACCCCCCACCCCACACACACACACCGGATAGAGCCCCCTCCCCCCTAGACAGACACCCCCTGCAGACAGACACCCCCCAGACAGACCCCCCTGCAGTGGTTCTAGCACAGAAATTCAAATTTTGATAATGTAAAACTTTAATAAATGACCCACTACTCAATAAAAAACAACTCCTCAAAAAAATGTTCTAATGTTCTAAAATACTATCCCATTCTCAAATTAAATAAATCATTCACTACTCGTTAAGAGTCTCGAAGTCTAAAAAATGAAGCAAAACTCATATTTATTAATCTTAAAATAAAATATTAACTGAACCAAAATAAAATGACCAACTTCTTGAAAATATATCATTTCTCCAATATTTCATGATGGTGTATTTCTCCAAAATTGATTGTTAGTCGCCCTATCACTATGTATGCAGGATCAAAACACTGCATGAATATTAATTATACATAATATATTGAACAAATACATTTTTAGTACATCCAATTATAATAGATGTGGACTAGACATGAGTAACCAACATTTGTTACAAAAAAAATTAAATTTGAATTCATGGAAAAAAATATCACCAAATGTAATAATCAATTTAAGATAGGGGGAATGTTTACTAATTACACCATGTGGATAGACATTAATTGTACCATATGAGATATGTCATGTATTTTTATATGGCTATACAATCTTTGTACATATGTTTCACAAGATTATGCGAGAATACACTGGCATTGTTTGGAGTACAAAACCATACCCCTATGAAGATAAGATACATTATGTTCCACATGTAAACACCATGTAATTTTATAACAATAACCATTCTAGTTCTATATGAGGATATTCCCAATTGTCCAAGAATGTTCACAAATCATGTGAAACTATGTAAACTTCATTTAAATTTCTATGATTCACAAAACCTATGAATATATTTGTTTTAGACTCTGATTTAGGCCTTTGAGTAGTTTTTCCAGAGTCGTTTACCTTGCATAACATAATGGATGCACTCATTTTTAAAGGTGAGATATGGTAAAATGTGATGATGATGGGGCATGTCTCTTAGTGATTCTTATCAAATAATAGAAATATTGTGTGAGATAGAACATTGAAGCTTTTCAACATCATTTTGTTCTGTAATACAGTTAACGACACTAAAGTTTTTCTTGAACAATCAAAAGTAATGATCGATGATCAATTGTGTTAGAAACCCATTATAGTCAGCATGCCAAGTGGTAGGTGGGGTAAATTATAACATCCATTGTGGGAATTCATTTTTCATGCACATGGTTCCTATGTGTTCTGCTCAATGGTGTTGCATGGAAGGTGAGATCATGGTTGAAATATTGTGGTTGTTAGATCCCACCAACAACTTGATGAATAGTTTACATTGCAAGGCTTATAATGAATGGTAACAAAAACTGGATAATTGAATTAAGATCACAGAAACATGGTTATTGTTCCTCTATAATAACTTGATAGATAAAATGATGTTAATTTGATCAAATGGATCTGTGTATTCCATTTGTTCCCACTACTACAATTTTTTTTATTAATCTATTTTGAGTTATTCAATTGGTTTCAACACTTTATAACTCCCCCACCTGGACACCCCCCACTTGGAAACACCCATCCCTCCTTCCCCCACACCCTCCAACCCATCCCACCCCACCTGGACCCATCCAATTCCCCTTGTGCCTCCCCTCGCCCCTTGCACCTCACCCCTACCCCTTTTCTCCCCCTGTCCCCTCCCCCTGGAACACCCCCTTGCACCCTTTCCCCTTCCCCTGCACACCCTCTTGCACCCTCAACCCCTTCACACCTCTCGGCCCCTTCCCCACCACCACCCCCTCCACACCCCATCCCCCACCCCTATCACATTTTGCAGCACCACCCCCCTGCACCAGCACCCAACATTAACCCTCACCCCCCCCACACACACACACACCCATCGACCCCGAACAAACCACCTCCCCCATGCACCCCTCTGCATGCCCATTGCATGCCCTCTACCCCATTTTCACTGCACACCCTCCGCCCCCCTCCACTGCACACCCACTGTGAAAATATATTTCTAAAAATCCCATCATTTTGAACAGAAGTATGACAAATCATTTAAAAAAGAAGGGAACATTTAAGAGAATCTCACTTACATAAAAAATAAACAAATCCATTCCATAGTGTAAAATTAAAACTACTCAAGTATATACTTTCAAAAAATATTAACATTATATTTGATAATCATGAACATATTTAAAATAGAATCTCACTAAATGATTATGAAGTTTTCATCTATTTTCAAAACACCTCATGAATTTCATCATTAGACCAAAAAATTTCCTTAAATTCTATTTTGTTTTAAATCATTTTCCAAATTATATAATGTAATCAAACACATTAAAAAATCATGTGAAAGTGAAAAAAAATTATAAAAAAAATTTAAATCCAAATCATCCATGAATACCATTATCAAATTAATCACAGAAAAGGTTTTAAATTATAACACTTCATGAAATGTATATTCAGTTAAATCATTTCCCAATTTCTTTTTATACCATTCAACTATTGAAAACATTATACATGATATTCAAAATAATTTAAAAATAAGAACCCAAAACCTATTATAGAATCAAAAAATTTCAATAAATGTACATCTATTCCAAAAAATTGAAGCACCAATCATATGAAAACCATAATGTGGGACAACATACAAAATCTGTTACTATAACACCAAAAATCATTAAAACCACATTTAATCCATCTCTTAGGGTGTAAATTTACATAAGATCTATTATAAATTAAAATAGGTTTCCAAAATAAAACCAAAATTGATGCAAAGTTGTGCATGACTTGGTCAAATGGTTTAGCTGACCATAAACCAATCATATGAAAGCATCTGAAAAATTTCAGAGTCCACATGAAAAGACTACATATATTTTTTCAGACCATGTGAGATGATGATGATACTATGGTCACCCAAATACCTGATATAACTCAATGGGGATCTAATCATAATTATCAAAATAATTAAATCTAGAATCCCAATAAATGATTGGAATAACAACTACCCATGGAAACTAAAGTTTTGTTATGAAAATTGGTGAAAATAAACTACTCATGACCTACCTTTGGAGTCCTCATAATGATCAAATATTCTTTATACTAATATGCACTTTAAATAATTATAGTATCCTCTATTAAAATTTTTATGAATTGGTCCAACTCGACTAGACATGTCCCCCAACCCAGTTCTCCATAAGGCCTAAAGTGTAATGGCCCGAAATTTTGAATAAATCTTGTATCCTAATTTCATGTGTTATTTTATTTTATTTTTATACTCAACAAAAATGTTTTATTTGATAAACATTATTATAATTAAAATGAGACAATTGGGTTTTGAATTTTATATGACCATCGGTCAATATGACCGCTGTGAACAAAATGTTTTGATTATTGTATCTAAATACAAGTTTTCTTGGTTAATTAATATAGAAAAAAGATTCGATGTCCTCACCTAGTAGTCTTGGAACGATCAAAGCCCATCTAACAGAACTTGGGAATGAGGTAGCACCACTGGGCTTTGCTCTGGACCAAACCCAAGCTGAACTTCATCGTGTGAAGCTAGAACGGGAACACCTTCACGAGAAGTTCAAACTGAAAGAAATTACTACTCGTGCGATGTTGGCCGAGCCTCCCTCAGATTCTCTCACCTTAGCACACCTTACACTTAGGTCCTATGCTGGTGTGATAAGGGGCTATGTAAGGAGACCGTAACTGCCTTGTGTAATCCTTTGTTTTAAATAAAAATTGGGATTTCTTCTTATGATGAGGTTTATGAATTTTCAAATGACCGGATAAATATACTATGCATATTTTTGATGAATTTTAGAAAAAGGATATTTTAAAAATGTTTATGTAAACCTTAAATAATTAAAAATATGTAATGATTTTCAAAAAATGGTCTTCTACAATTATGTTTAGTACGAAATTTGGAGTCTAATAAGATCAACTTGATTTTTGATGAATAGTAAATTATGAATAGTGATTTTATGATTAGGATTAGTAATATGACCAAATGGATTAGTAATCTCACTTAAAGAAAGTTTTAAAATAATCTAGGCACCTTGATTAAGTAATGTGATTCAATAAAATGGTTAAATAACAGTTTAATTAATTATTATTCAAGTATTAGTTTTTTCGGGTGAATAGTGTTTTTTAATTAAAAATTAAATTAAAAATATTTAGAAAATTATTTTTATAAAATGGATTTCATTTTTGAACTCAGAGAAACGATATTATGTTATGGTAATTTTTGGGGTTTTTCCTGAAAAAATTAATTTTCGGTGAAAAGTGTATTTATTTAAAAATAAATTTAAAAATATTTAGAATTTTTTTTTTATATAATGGAGTTCATTTTTGAAATCAGATCGTTGATATTTGGTTAGTGTGAAATTTTGGGATTTTTCTAAGAAAGTTGAATTTTTAGTGAATTGTAAAAATGCAGTTTTATGGTTTCGGTATGATTAATGACATCATGGATGTGTCATGATGATTTCATGAGATATTTTAAGGGTTGGCCGGACAAGGGTGATTAATTATTGTATTGGGGGCCCCATGTGGCCTAACTTAATGGGAAATATCAAGGGAGAGCACATGGGTTTGAGAAAAGCACATGTGAGTTGTCCCTTGGCCATTAATGCCTTGTCCCCTCACTTTCCCTATAAATACCCACCCTTTCCTCATTTAGTTTTCACTCCCAACTCTCCCCAACGAGGTTCTGGTCTCCTTACCTCCCAAGGAGTCCTCCCAAGGTTCCCCCAAGCCCTGAAGGTCCAAACCTTTGAGTTTTAAGAGTTACAGTTTATGGTAAGGGATCCGATCACTCTCTTTCTTTTCAAGAAATCTCTTTTATGTAATTTCTTTTATGATCCATGTTCTTATTTTAAAGGGTGTTATTTTATAATCATCTTACTGCCCTTTTCATGTTCACATAATTAGAGATCCCCTCTTACTCTCATTATTTTGTTTTTTGATGTTTTAATTGGCGTCGTTAGGCTGCCGAAATTTTTGTAACAGATTCCTTCTCCCTTCTCATTTTTCAAGATCTATTAACATGTAAAGTATTTCAAGTTAATTTTTATTATGATGGGGTATGATATCTAAATTTATCATACTGATCTTTCATGTTAATATGATGAGAGACCCTATTTGATCTCATCAATTCATTTTTTGTTGAAGTTTAAGTGGTGCTGTTAGGCTGCCGAATTTTTAAGTGGTTCTTCACCCATCTCCTTTTGAAGTTCTACATTCATGTCAATTCATTCAAGTTCCTTTTTTTTATGTTGGGATATGATCTCTAAATTTATCATACTGATATTTTATGATCATATGATGATAGACCCCATTTTATCTCTTCAATTAAGTATTTTGATGTTTTAAGTGGCACTGTTAGGCTGCCGAATTTTTAAGTGGTTCTTCACCCTTCTCGTTTTGAAGTTCTACTTTCATGTCAGTTATTTCAAGTTCCTTTTTGTTATGTTGGGGTATTATCTCTATATCTATCATACTGGAATCTTATGTTAATATGATGATAGACCCTATTTGATCTCATCAAATCATTTTTTGTTGAAGTTTAAGTGACGTCGTTAGGCTGCCGAATTTTTAAGGGATTCTTTCAGCTTTCTCCTTTTCAAAGTTCTAATTCCATGTCAAGTCTAAAAAAGTTCCTTTTTATTATGTTGGGTATGATCTCTATATCTATCATACTGATCTTTTATGTTCATATGATGAGAGACCCTATTTGACATCATCAATTCATTTTTGGTTGAAGTTTATGTAACGCTGTTAGGGTGCCAAATTTTCATAAGAGAAATCTTATTTTTGTCTTCCTTTCATGTTCTTCATTTCATATTGTATATTTTCAAATTTCATTACCATGTTCATAAATCCCTTATATTTTGTCCCTCTACTGTTTTATGGGTCATTTATCATTGTTTGGCCCATGTCCCCTCTCTTTTCAACGTTTTCTAAAACCCTGTAACGTAGTCGTTGTGCTGTAGAATTTTCGTCTCAAAATGCCTCTCTCTTTTTCTCAAAATTACTTCATGTTATTAAGTGAATACTCAAAGCTCTTATTTCTACAGGGATATTCATATATATACAAAAATTTTCTATTTTAAATTCTTGGATTTACATACATGAAACCCGCTTCCCCTTTCTGTGGGTTTAAATTGACATAAAGATCATGTCATTAAAGCAGTTTTTAAAACGTTATGATTATGAAATAAAACCCATTTCTTTTATGCTATATGGGTTGTTTAAGAAATGATTGATGATGATATGTGTGGATCACATGATAATAAAGGCAAATTTAAGGGTGCGCCCTGATAGCGCTCCAATTCATTGGGTAAAGACTTAATCTCTAGAGATGACCATTTTTAACGACACCTTGGTGAATAACCTTGGTAATTTTTAACGAAACCTTGGGGATGGACCTTGGTGAAACGAAAGGATTGTCAATATTAAATGTTGTAGCCACATCTTCAAGTTATGAAAAATGTTATTTTTATTATGATATGCTTCATGGTTTCATTTTCATTCCTTAAAGTTCTTTTCATGTCCTTATTGAGGTATCTCAAGTTCACATGTAAAATGTTTCTCTTGTTTCCCTTACTGGTCCTTCTGCTCACCCTTTCTTTTGATGTATGTCCCCAGGTTATGAGATGTAGTAATGAACCTAGGATGAACTTAAGGAGAAGCCTTTCAAGTGTTTAAGAATAATGTTTTATGTATGTTTTCATGTTTTAGGTTCCTGGTTTCCAAGAAACTAAACCTTAAAGATCCTCGGTTTTGTAAAATGTAATGAAAATTTATGTGATAAAAATGAGGGATGCTATAGTTGGTATCAAAGGATGGTTTAGTTATTTTTGAAAATTAGGATATGAAAACTCTAGGAAGAACCCTATAGAAAAGTTTAAATATAGGAAATCTTCCTGGTATTTTGGTCAGTATTGAGTAAGGGGTTTCCAAGAAAATATATCCCTCTCTGGATACGAGCTGGTAGAGGTGGCTCTGCCACAAATGTACATAGGGGTAAAACTCGAAAACACCGCTTTGAGCTAGACTCGAACGGGAACTGGTAAACGACAACGGGCCTTGTTGCACTCTTGGTTACGACACTGTCAGGGGATATGATTTGCTAAATTCATAAGCTTAGTATGAACCATTATTAAAGGAACACAGATAAAATAAAATAAAGGTTCACATAAGAATATATGATCATGGATAACCTAGATGGGAACCTAGGGGATCACATGTTAGGGTATACTTTTCTTCTACAAGGTATCCTTATATGCTTTATGTTTCTTTTCATGATTATTGGCTAAGTATTTAAGCCCCTAATTATAGCTTCTTTTATTAGTTAATGGCGGGAAATGGAAGAACATGTCCCAACAACCAATGTGATAGGAAATGCTACGATTGTCGTATTAATAAGACAGAGATGATTAGGGGATTAAAAGATGATTATTATTTTGGAAGACGTTCACTATTTTGGGGACCCTATATGATCGAGGTAAATAGATTACTATGGTATTTTCATTGAGAAGTATGGTTAACTTATATTTTGAAGAATTGATGAATTTAAGGCGGACTTATAGTAATTTAGGTTACATACGGGAATGATTAACCTATCTTGGGTAAAATATGTTTAGGTTAGCTACTTTTGTTATAAGATGTTAGGAGTAGTTGATGTTGTTTGGAGATAAACAATGAAGTTTATTTTGGAAGATTGTGTTATCAAATCTTTCTTGTATTTGGGTTTCAATCTTAGTTTGGTTTATTTTGAGGAATCTTAAGGACCATTATTTACGGAATGGTCTTTGATGAACTTTGGGTAGTACCATAGAACTTTGAAGATTTAAAAGTAGTTTCCATTCCTATGGGATTCTTTTTGAAGAGTTGTTTTACCTTACCCTTTCTAATTTTGGGATAATGTTTAAAGATATAAGAAATAGATAGTTGATCTTTTGTGGATTATACGATTCTCTAGAATATGATTCTCGTGTTTTGATGAGACCAAGTAGTTTTGAATGCTCATCGTTTGGAGAAAAGATTAGTTTTGGAAGAAACTTATTAAAGTATGAAACTCTACATGAAGGTAGATATATTTCCTTATGTTTTTGTTCTATGTTGTAAATGAATTCCTCAAAGTTATTAAAAGGAACGTAAAACAAAAACGTTTTTGGTTTACATTTCCTCCTAGGTAATCAAAGACCACTTACACACATCATAATTTTGGCATTTTTTGGTGGTTAACATCCTCCTAATCATGTTTTCTATCACTCTCCTTTAGAACATGACCCTTTGTTTTCTCCTCCATGTCCATGTTTCCTACATGGAATCCTAGTATGAGTAAACTCAGGTGGCCTTTGTACTTCCTTTTCATTCTTTTAAAGTAATGGTGTTACTGACTCTTTTTCTGATGTGGGACTTTCAATGAAATTTCAAAACCCAATTTTAAAAATTGCGAGGATGCAATTTCTTAAGGAGGGAAGATTGTAACAGCCCGAAATTTTGAATAAATCTTGTTTCCTAATTTCATGTGTTATTTTATTTTATTTTTATACTCAACAAAAATGTTTTATTTGATAAACATGATTATAATTAAAATGAGACCATTGGGTTTTTACTGTTATATGACCATCAGTCAATATGACCACTGTGAACAAAATGTTTTGATTATTGTCTCTAAATACAAGTAATCTTGGTTAATTAATGTAGAAAGAAGATTCGATGGCCTCACACAGTAGTCTTAGACCGATCGAGGCCCATCTAACAGAACTTGGGAAGAAGGTAGCACAACTGGGCTTTTCTCTGGACCAAACCCAAGTTGAACTTCATCGTGTGAAGCTAGAACGGGATTGCCTTCGCGAGAAGTTTAAACTGATAGAAATTACTACTCGTGCGATGTTGGCTGAGCCTCCCTCAGATTCTCTCACCTTAGCACACCTTACACTTAGGTTCTATGCTGGTGTGATAAGGGGCTATGTAAGGAGACCGTAACTGCCTTGTGTAATCCTTTGTTTTAAATAAAAATTGGTATTTCTTCTTATGATGAAGTTTAGGAATTTTCAAATGAACGGATAAATATAGTATGCATATTTTTGATGAATTTTAGAAAAAGGATATTTTAAAAATGTTTATGTAAACCTTAAATAATTAAAAATGTGTAATGATTTTCAAAAAATAGTCTTCTACAATTATGTTCAGTATGAAATTTGTAGTCTAATAAGATCAACATGATTTTTGATGAATAGTAAATAATGAATAGTGATTTTATGATTAGGATTAGTAATATGACCAAATGGATTAGTAATATCACTTAAATAAAGTTTTAAAATAATCTAGGCACCTTGATTAAGTAATGTGATTCAATAAAATGGATAAATAACGGTTTCATAAATTATTATTCAAGTATTAGTTTTTTCGGGTGAATAGTATTTTTTAATTAAAAATTAAATTAAAAATATTTAGAAAATTATTTTTATAAAATGGATTTCATTTTAGAACTCAGAGCACCGATATTATGTTATGGTAATTTTTGGGGTTTTTTTCTGAAAAAATGAATTTTCAGTGAATAGTGTATTTATTTAAAAATAAATTTAAAAATATTTAGAAAATTATTTTTATAAAATGGAGTTCATTTTTGAAATCAGAGCATTGATATTTGGTTATTGTGATATTTTTGGATTTTTCTAAGAAAGTTGAATTTTCAGTGAATAGTAAAAATGCAGTTTTAGGGTTTCGGTGTGTTTAATGACATCATAGCTATGTCATGATGATTTCATGAGATATTTTAGGGTTGGCCGGCCAAGGGTGATGAATTATTGTATTGGGCAGCCCATGTGGCCAATCTTAATGGGAAATATCATGGGAGAGCACATGGGTTTGAGAAAAGCACATGTGAGGTGTCCCTTGGCCATTAATGCCTTGTCCCCTGACATTCCCTATAAATACCCACCATTTCCACCTTTAGTTTTTACTCCCAACTCTCCCCCAACAAAGTTCTGGTCTCCTTACTTCCCAAGGAGTCCTCCCAAGGTTCCCCCAAGCCCTCAAGGTCAAAACCATTGAGTTTTAAGAGTTACGTTTTAAGGTAAGGGATCCGATCTCTCTCTTTCTTTTCAAGAAATCTCTTTTATGTAATTTCTTTTATGCTCCATGTTATTATGTTAAAGGGTGTTCTATTATACTCCTCCTACTGCCCTTTTCATGTTCACATAATGAAATATCCCCTCTTACTCTCATTATTTCGTTTAATAAAGTTTTAAGTCGCGCCGTTAGGCTGCCGAAATTTTTGTAACAGATTCTTTCTCCCTTCTCATTTTTCAAGATCTATTATCATGTAAAGTATTTCAAGTTCTTTTTTATTATGTTGGGGTATGATCACTAAATTTATCATACTGATATTTTATGTTCATATGATGACAGACATTATTTGATCACATCAATTCATTTTTTTTTTGACGTTTAAGTGGCGCCGTTAGGCTGCCGAATTTTTAAGTGGTTCTTCACCATTCTCGTTTTGAAGTTCTACTTTCATGTCAATTCTTTCATGTTACTTTTTGTTATGTTGGGATATGATCTATAAATTTATCATACTGATCTTTTATGATCATATGATGAGAGACCCCATTTGATCCCTTCAATTCAGTATTTTGAAGTTTTAAGTGGCGTCGTTAGGCTGCCGAATTTTTAAGTGGTTCATTACCCTTCTCGTTTTGAAGTTCTACTTTCATGTCAGTTCTTTCAAGTTCCTTTTTGTTATATTTGGGTATGATCTCTATATCTATCATACTAGACTCTTATGTTCATATGATGAGAGTCTCTATTTGATCTCATCAATTCATTTTTTTTAAGTTTAAGTGACGTCGTTAGGCTGCTGAATTTTTAAGGGATTCTTTCACCCTTCTCCTTTTCAAAGTTCTAATTCCATGTCAAGTCTTTCAAGTTCCTTTTTATTATTTTGGGGTATGAACTCTATATCTATCATACTTATATTTTATGTTCATATTATGAGAGACCCTATTTGACATCATCAATTCATTTTTGCTGAAGTTTATGTAATGCAGTTAGGCTGCCAAATTTTCATAAGAGAAATCTTATTTTTGTCTTCCTTTCATGTTATTCATTTCATATGGTATATTTTCAAATTTCATTACCATGTTCTTAAATCCCTTATATTCTGTCCCTATACTGTTTTATGGGTCATTTATCATTGTTTGACCCATGTCTCCTCTCTTTTCAACGTTTTCTAAAACCCTGTAATGTAGCCATTGTGCTGCAGAATTTTCGTCTCAAAATGCCTCTCTCTTTTTCTCAAAATTACTTCATGTTATTAAGTGAATAATCAAAGCTCTTATTTATACAGGGTTATTCAAATATATAAAAAAATGTTCTATTTTAAATTCTGGGATTTACATACATGAAACCCGCTTCCCCTTTCCGTGGGTTTAAAGTGACATAAAGATCATGTCATTAAAGCAGTTTTTAAAACGTTATGATTATGAAATGAAACCCATTTCTTTTATGCTATATGGGTTGTTTATGAAATGATTGATGATGATATATGTGGCTCACAAGATAATAAAGGTAAATTTAAGGGTGCGCCCTGATAGCGCTCCAATGCATCGGGTAAAGACTTAATCTCTAGAGATGACCATTTTTAACGACGCCTTGGTGAATAACCTTGGTAATTTTTAACGACACCTTGGGGATGGAACTTGGTGAAACGAAATGATTGTCAATATTAAATGTTGTAGCCACATCTTCAAGTTATGAAAAATGTTATTTTTATTATGATATGCTTCATGGTTTCCTTTTCATGCCTTAAAGTTCATTTCATGTCCTTATTGAAGTATCTCAAGTTCACATGTAAAATGTTTCTCTTGTTTCCCTTACTGGGCCTTCTACTCACCCTTTCTTTTGATGTATGTCCCCAGGTTATGAGATGCAGTAATGAACCTAGGATGAACTTAAGGAGAAGCCTTCCAAGTATATAATAAACTAAAAAGAAATATCTAAGACAACAAGGATTATATATAAACATCCAAAAATATCCCCAAACCTGGATCACAACTAACTGCCACTTTATGACCCACAATCCACCATACCATACTGTAACATCTACATCAGTCCAAATTGAACATTAACCTAGGTAAAATAACATAACCTATGTTCTTGAAAGTAAACATGAAATTTTCATACACCCATTGGGGTATGAACAGTGTGAACCAAACTCTCCCTAATATGATTTCACTATGGAGTTTGTATCTGTTTTTTTAAAATGCATTTTTTTAATGATAGTTTAAAATATAAGTATCGAATAGGATTTTCACAAAAGGGTGTGATGAAAAACTGTAACATTCCATAACATATTTGATAAATAAACTTCCATTTTCATTTTAAATATAAATTATTTCAAACTAAAGAAAAAAGGTGTTTCAAATAAATTAAAAGGGAACTAATCATTTTTCCATTTTTTCCAAATCCATAACTCGAAACTACGCCTTTAAATCAAAAATCATTCATTTTATTAATAATATAATTTCAAAACAATTTTTTAATTCAGTTTGAATATAAACCATACCATAACTAAAATGAAATATAGAAACATAACATGGACCAAGATATCCAAGAAGAACTGATAATTAGAAATCACTCAAGTAATAGTGGGATACAAATAATTCATGGGATGAGATCCTATAATAAATATTCAATGAATTATAGACATCCAAGGAAACTCATTAGGCTCTAGAATAGGTGATACTGGACCTACTTCATCATATTAATCATTGGGACCCTATGTGAAATCAGATCATCCCATTAAGCATCCCCTTTCAGGTCTCTCCATTCATAAAATAGACCACTGGTACGGTGATATCCTCTTAGGGAACTGCCAATCTAACATAAACTAAGCTAGAATCACAAGTTGCTAGACCTTCCATTATTTACCTAAGTTACCATTATAAATCAATCTTGTAGAGGTGGGAAATTAAAAGAATCCCAAGAATCGATAGAAAAATTATTTTAAATAAATCTCATCTCAACTCCAACTCAAACTCCCTCAAAATAAATAACCCCTTTCACTTCATAAATATCAAAAATAGAATACAATATTCCTCCTCTAAATCCATAATTCAAATCTTAAAAAATCAAACCTAGTGGAATAATCGATGGTCTGATAGTCATTATAAAAATATCTTATATAAAGTGAAAATATGCATTTTAAGAAACCAAATAGGAATGAAAATTCATCTCAAAAATTTAAAAGCCGAATTTATCACCTTATTTATAAATATTCTATGTGAAAAAAGAACATAAAATCATTTGTAAAACAAACTACCTTTTCATACAAGTAATTTTAAAATCCATTAAACGAATTCAATTTAAAATAATCATTGAAAAACATACCAATACCAAAATGTGTTCTAATACCTTTTGTTGTATAATGTATTTTTAAAAAATCCATATAGGAATTCCCACAAATGATTTTCATTTAAACAAATTAATTAAAATTTTAAAAACCGTTATAAAACCTTAATTCCATGAGAGAAAAACATTAATAACACTTTTTAAACCCACAATATCTATTGAATATTTATGTACATTGATTAGATAATGTTTTTGAAAACACCAAGCCCAAAATGAAATTATAATTAATGTAAACACACAAAAATACCTACCAAAATCCAATAATAACTACTTGTGCAAGAGATATTAAAGGTGGAATTTCCTAAAATGTTAAAAAATCATATATATTTGATACAACATAGATATGAATAACCGATAAAAAAATAATTAACAAATAATTGTTCATAAAAAGAAGGAGAAGGATCACTAAGAGGGGGATGGCCACATCATAGGATGTGGGCAGGCCAACTAGGAGTAGCGTCGTTAGTAGGGAGTTGAGGTCTCCCACATTTGGTGGCAGTGTTGGGGGAGGAGGATCTTAGAAGAGAGCTCATGATGGGGTTGCCTTTTATTGTGGCAGCGAGGGGCACCGTCGCGAGAGTCATCATCTTGAGGGACACTATTACAATGAGAACTGTCGGAGTAGGAGTATTGGGAAGAGCATAGGTCACAATGGGCATCGTTGGGGAATGAGTGTCACGCGCAGAGGGTATCTGGGAGGAGCGATTCACCGTGATGGTTGAGGGTTCGGAGGGTCACATGTATAGGGTATTAGGGCGGATGACGATATTGTGATGGTCAGAGGAAATCAGGGATGAGGGTGCTTCAGTGAAGGTATAAGGTTTAGAGGGTTGTACGCAGAAAGTATTGGGGAGGAGGGAGGAGAATCCTGACGAGTTTTGGGAAAAAAAGATGGAACGTTTTTTCCACGCCTGTCTAATTCAACCCTGGAAATAAACAAGATACAGCCAAAGCCCTATGAAACTGTGGCTATAGGTTCATGCCTATAGAATAAATTTCTAGTAGTGACTTCCACCACGAAACTAAATGTAAGAGGGAGATGTGAAAGATACGAGACTAAAAAAATTCTCATTATAATATGAAATATACCCAACAACCAATGATAATATTTCACATATTTAATAATACACTGATGTACCAATCCAGGTCACCCTAATAAGAATAAGTTATCACATACCCCAAACTCTAGAGGATGTAATCACCTATAAACCTTCATCCTATTTATAATCTAAGTGGTCTCTATCCACTTCATCAACTTAAGAATATGATTCCATGTCCCTAACACACAACTCATCATAACAGACACTTAATCCCCATCCTACAACCTATATAGATGAGATCAATATAGACTACCGTATAAGGATTAAAAAGGTTCTATATGAATCAAGGATTAATTAATATTATTGTATATAAATTTCTCATGTTCTATGTGCCTAAATAAAAAACCCCAAAATTAAGGATACATTCCCATTTTAGGAATACTTGTACCTAAATTGTATACTCATACAACCGATATATCTATGTATGAAAATAGGTTCTTATATGAAACTTTGTATCAATTCCCTTCATTAAACCCAATTATAAGTAATGTAAATTATAATTCTTTGGTAGATATAATAATATAAGGAACCCCACACATATGTATTATCCCTCATACATATATCATACCAAGATCATGAATAGAAAAAGTCTCTTAGTTTAATATAAAATGTGAAAACTTATTCTTCCAATCCATAATAATCCAAATAACTTCACTTTCATAGGGAATCCCTCGAAATCCCCTCACAAAATCTATATTCACATCATTACAGTTCCACTAAATTATAGGTAAATACTAAAACAGACTAGTATATTGATAGTGATAGGCCATCACCTGCTAACATCTATATGACCGTGTGAAAAAATTTCCAAAGCCCTTATTTACCTTAGTCCACCAACACTATCTATGAATCATCATACATCTTGGAAATTATTTTATGAACAGACCATCAAAAGGTATTTTATTCCCTCTTTATATTATCATTCATAAATTAAGGGATAAACACTTTCACACAGGAATAAAGGATATCATCAGTGCCAAGAGTATAATATAGAGGTTATTCCCCAACATGTATACTATTTATCCCCACAAGATTATCAAAAACTGACAGTTTATGCCTTTTGACCCTTCATATGAGTGATGAGGTGATAGGAAAGGAAATATGGGTCATCTGATAATAATAATCCTAAATATAGTTATTCATATAAAAAATATATCCATCTTCTAACACTCACTAATCAATTTTATCACCACCTATTCTATTTTCATTCTACTCAGTGCATTACAAATAAAATTCCTCATCCCAGAGGTATAAGCCACCTCAAAATAAAAGGACATGATCTCTGCCTGTCTTTATTTATGAATATTTAATTAAATAATCTATAAAATATAACTCAAGCACATATAATTTTGATTACCAGAAAAACCTCTCACTTTAGAGATGGTTATTCTAACAACTAATTTCATTCCCCATCTTTTCTTAAACAAGATCATGCATCAGGTAGTTTCATTCATGTGGCCTCAACATTCTAGACCCATAAAAACCACATGACAATAGTACATCCTAAATACTCCCATACTTACATGATATTCATTCTAATAAAATCTATCCTCCTTAACATTCCTAGATAGGGTCTATATTGGAACAATCATTAACATTATTTTCAAGTCCAAAAAGGATCACTCATGATAATCCAACCAAATAAACTTCACCCCCTTCTTGTCTATGGCCTTAATTATCTCCTTAAATAATAGTATGTCTTGTTTAAAACACATGTAGTTGTGTACCAATCCCAAAAAGCTACAGATCATACAAATATCATCTTTATTTTTACTAGAAACCACACACTCATAATTCCTAGGGTTTACTGATTAAATAATCTATGATATCATATTCCCCAAGTAGCACATCTAATCAGTAAAAAAAAATGAATCTTCGGGATCTTGGAATACATTTTTTTCTCTCTATGTATTCGAATAATAATCTTATTTGTCTTGAATTCTCTAACATTTATTGTGATTACCTGAGAATATCATCAAAAACATTACCACAAAACAATCTAAGGATTGAAGACTGAAATGATCGGGTCTGTAATAACTTTTTGAGTGTTTATAAGAAAAATTTTATCACAACGTACTCTTAGAGTTCATACCTACTACTAAATATAGTGTGAGGTATGTGATAAGGACTCACTCGCAATAGATCATAGCCTAATTTCAAATTAATCTTATATAACTCTCTGGTCCCTCTCATCTTGTCAAATAGATCATTGATTTGTGGATATGTATATCTCTTCATCACTATCACCTAGTTCAACATTAGATAATAAAAATAAAATTTCAATTACCCATTAACCATCATTGGGAATAAGACTAAATCACTCCAAGGGGATGTGATCAAAAATATTTTAACCATGACATCTAAATTATCTTACACAACCTTAAACTCTCAATTCTCTATAAGATATATCCTATAAGACATAATTGATATGCTCTATATTATGTAATAATCTAAATCATGATCATAGTATAATTATTAGGTGGTGAACCTAAAATGTAATATGAAAATACATCCTAAACATGGCTAGTTTGGTGAGGAATGACCATCGGACCTATCTCCAAATCATCCAAAAGGATGCTATAGAATTGTTTCTTGATCCCACCAAGTTGTTAAAGGTTCATCCCAGAAGGGAGGACTAGTTTATCCCACTATTTAATATTGACATAACGATAATCCATGGGAGACAAAAATGATACTAATTAATGATGTAAAATATTATGGACTTGATACCAAACCAACCAATCTGTCACAATAATCACATGAAAACATATCATCTCTAGCATGATGAAATACAAAAGAAATATAAAACCAAAATTCCTAATGTTACACTCTTGAAACCACTAAATACACTTGAATCACTAATCCAAAGGCATATAAATCTTCCTAACACCATAAATATTCTCTATAGATATCCCAAAAGCATCAATAAACCATGAATATATGAATGAATGGAATTAACCTATATAAAATAATTCAGTTTAAAAAGTGGATGTCATTAAAACTATACCTTAAATAATAGATTAACTAGAATAATAAATAATATAATGATTATAAATTACATATAACTAAAAGAAGCCTCAAACCTATAAATATACATGAATCCCCTAAGGAAAACATCCCCATTTACATTGTTATCCTTAACCTTGGGATGCCAGTCCACCACTAAAACTAGAACGGCTTATGGATTTCAAACTACCACATTTATCAAACATTCTTGAACCATATAAAGAACCATGTATCTTTCTACATCCATAGCCTTTAGTTGACTACTACATTCCCCTATAATATCTCTATAGGTTCCCCATAATCCCTCATAATCAAAACTAAATAGGTATTAGGGTATACTAGGAGAGAATATTGTTATGAAATACATCAGATAACTAGTTATACTTGTAATAGAATCATCTTCGACATGGCTCAACATGCATTCTTGATCTCCATGGTCTATTGACTTGAATTTTTGAATAAAAAATATGCAGAGATTTCACAATAATAAAATCTAAATAAATGGATAATAATGTAAATACAACCATATTTTGTTAGTATTCAAAATCTCCCATCTACTGAGACGTACCAAAAATTTAGTTTAGTAAAATCCCAGAAAAGGGTTATCAAACCGAGAAATCAAAAATACGAAAAAAAATTCAAAACATTTGGATCACATGCTCTACTCTTCATCACCAAATATCAAGGTCCCACTTCCAATAACATCCACAACCTCGAAAAGTAAATTACCTTTTCCCAGATTTGGAATATGAATGGTTATAAGGGCCCTAAATCAAATGTAGTGTGTGAGAAACAATAACCCCATCGGATCCCATGATGCATTCCAAATGTATTCCATAAAAAATAATCCAAATGTGATCATTTAAAAAAATAATTAATGGTCATATTTTCACAATTTAGTATAAAACATTATTTTAATATCATTTCAATAAAAGCATTAATGTTGCTAAAACATTTCTTTTCTAAAAAAGTGGTCATGTAAATGAATATAAATGAAAATAGGCATGAATAAATCATATTATAAACACTAGAATTTATAAATCATTTCCATTCATAGAACCATGATGACAAGTCCAATGATTATTTAGCTCAAGGATCATATATCTTCATGCATCACAATGAAATATAGATATAGGTGTTCACATGTCCAATGATCTTAGGAATGTGGAGAATATGATTCTTTTAAAATGAATGAGATTCCTACCATAAACTTGTTTAGTATCATTGTCTTTATAAATCCATGGATAGGTGGAGCTACTACATGGCTAGTAATATTCTCTTGGACAGCCCAAGCTTCAATGTGGTTCATGTCAGTCAATCAAGTGGGAAATAATTCATATCAAATAAGTTCATCAATAATTTTTCAATAATCCCAAAATCATGTTTTCAAACATTTCATTTTATTTCAAAAACCAAAATCAATTGTTTTTCATCATAAATCATTCATTTAAAAAAATTACATCTCAAAATTTCAATGTTGTTTATGCATTCTTTTCTCAAAAAATCATCAAATAAATTCTTCAAATAATTATATTCAATTAAATATCATCTTTCATAAATAAAAACATAATTTGAAAAAACATAGTAAAAGTGGTTCAACACAAAGTATTCAAATTGAAAATATTTATCAAAAATATCAATTCATTCATTGGTAATCAATTAAAAATCCATTTGAAATCAAGATGAATCAATAGTTATAATTAATAAGAATTAAATTATGGACCCACTTACCTCAATTGTGGTTTCATGAATCACAAAATTAGGAACTATACATGAAGGGATGGAATCAATTCCAGAGTGAATCATAAAAAATTATTCCCAACTCAATAACCAAATCCAATGTTATACTAAAAAATCACAACCCCTTGAAAGAATAAACATGAGGGTGAAGGAAATTAATCAATATATATATGATAAATAAATCTAGGGAGATTAAACAATTAAATTGGCACTTAGATCTATGAATAATCTAGTTTGTAAGGTAAAAAATCACATGAATAGGGTCTCCATAATTGTAAGGGTAGAATTTGTTTTGTGGGAGTGTAGTTTGAAATTAAAATAATGGATTATGGGAAAAGAATTATTATAATAACCTATGCTTCACCTCCTATGTCAGAATGACCGTCATTCCTATGGATTACCTCAACTAACTAGTGGCCATATGATGAATGAATAGGCTACTAAGAGCACCACCAGATATATGGGGGACCACACAATCTTGTATGTGGAAAAAAGTAGAATAAATGCTCTATTGAAAATCCCACTGGTTTTCTAGTGGGAATCCTATAAGAATCCCATGATAACATCTTTATACTAAATATAAAATTTCTCTCACTATATATAAATTAGTTTATGTTCCTGGTCAATATTATTTAATCACTGAGAGGTAGAGGGGTGAATCCATGAAGAATTTTTCTTTTATGTTCCATTTCTTGTGAAACAACCTTAAACTCCTGTTAAATAATTCACCCATGTTAATCCCAAATCAAACACACATCCACAAGAACAAATCTATTTACAAAGTTTACTATTCAATATAAATATATACATCCTTGGTATGGTTTTAAAGGAATAAAACACCCCACAATCCACTAAAAAAATCCTCTTATGTGGAACACAATGAGTTGGATATTACCTTACACTAATGTACCACTATGTAAACAATCTAGTTGTGTGTGATCACCTTCTAAAAAAATTAACTGAATACAAATTTTTTATCACAAAAAATGTTGGGGTAATTATTTATCAACTTCCAAAATAATATTACATTCAAATAATTCTTTACTTTAATAACCAGAAGCTGGTAAGAACTTTCAGAACATTGTAACAAAATCAGTTAGATATTGCAGTCCAATGTTCCAAATCTAATTTCTCAATAAATAAATATATCTATTCAGAATACACTTTTGGAAATTATAAACACTTTCTGTAATAGAATATAAATCCCAATATAATAATCCTACTCAATTCGATAACAATTTGAATATGAAATCAACTGAATATGATGATATGATGAATATAATGATCATTTGAATATATTGCAATATTTTTTATTCCTCTTTACCTTGTTTCCTATCTAATTTAATCAAGAAAATCAATTTTGAAACCACTTCTTATCTCTCTATAAATTCAAATCTTCTCTCTCTATCGTCCATGAAGAGTATGTTTATTCGAAATTACAATGTACTTTCACCTTTTATAGTCACCTAAAATGTGTTTTGGGTGGGATTCTTGAAAACATTCCCACTCAATAAAATTACCTGAATGTTCATGTTAATTTGAATTTTGTGTGTATATTTTCATTGTCCAAATTTCTCAACACTTCTTGATTCTTCACATTTTTTTACAAATCCTTTGAAATTCACATCTCTCTTCTAAATTTCTTCATAAACAATAGCCAAATTCTGATTTTCCATTCCAATTTTCTTTTCATGATTTCCTCAATAAAAAGCTCTTTATCAATTTCACATCTAATGTATAATTTCAATTCATTTTTTTAAAATAATATATACAGTTATAATGAGGTAGAATGTACAAACAACATATTCCTATTCATCACTTCTCAAGACCAATTTGAATGAAAAAAAGTAACCCATCCTATTGAAAATGTTTTTCTACCTTGTTGATTTAACTCTCAAATTTTTCTATCTTTCTCACCACTTTATTTTTTGTCATTGCATTAAATAGTCCCGAAAAATTATTACAATGATGATTATGATTTCATACATATTGTTATGGACCAGTATTAGTGTCTTTAGCTTCCAGGTCATCTTTCTCCTCATGAAAATATACCAATACATTTTCATCATAAAAAATTATTCCTTTGATGAATATGGTGCTATACATAATACAATTTTTTGGTATTCAAAAACATCAACTTCCACTTCAGTAACATCCTTAATTCAAAAAAATTTCTTCTATCATGACATTCTTCATGACCATGAATATATTAAGGCTTAGCATGAGCATCTTCTGACATAACCGGGAAAGTATTGTAACTTCTCAAACTTTTATCATGAGCTTCATTTTCCTGTCAACCTGAATATGGTTAACATGATTATGATCGTACATGAAATGATTGGAAGTATCTATTCCACACACCCTTTAATAAATAATTATTTTATCATATGTTTTATATAATAATTATCATTTATAATAAAAATTAAGATCTGGAAATCATCATATGATTTAAATCATTGTCCTGATGACATTGATTATCCCCCATTACGATCACGTCATACAGTTTGGACATGCAGTGAGTCAGATGATCCTTTATATCCACAAATATTCTTCTCAAAATGACAGATCTTCTCAAACATAGTGAGTCTGATATAATGAATACAAAAAATAGTCATATTTTCACCAATGAAAAATTTAGTCATTTATTTTATTCTTAGGATTCTTTTTCCTCTTATATGTTTTTTACTGTGAAAGAAAACACATGATTATTATCATCATTAACCACTTAGTTTGAACTATCTCCCCATATGGATTTTGTGGTCAACCATGTTCATAAATAAGTAATCTTTTTTATCCTTAATCTATGGATTTATTATCAAGAGTTCTAACCCTAAATGAGATAACACATTATAAGAAACAAGAATCAATGATTGAAAACCCATTTTTTCCAAGAGTTTTGATCATGATATCTTTTCTACATTTTTTATAACATTATTAATTAGCTTTCTCTACTTCATCAACATCCCTGGAATACAAAATCATTATTTCCTATAACCACGCCAAAAAATAGAGAGAATATGCACCACACATAAAATGTTGGATTCACAACAAACCGAAAACTCCCACTGTTTACATGCTTCCATAAGGATAGATTTATGAAAAAATTATCTCCATTAAAAACATGATCCCATGTTAAATTTGGAGTGGAAAAAACATACCTCAACTACGATGAGGAAGTAGTTGGACACCCATATTCAACCTCAATTTAGAAAAATTTTCATGTGGTAAAGGTTTTGTGAAAATGTCAGTAACTTGTTCCAATGTAGGAATATACTTTTTCTTCAACACATTCTTCTCCACATGATCATTGTGGATATGATATTTGTTATCAATATGTTTTTAATGAGAATATTAAAATAAATTCTTATTATTATTGATTGGTTTATTTTTATCACAACCCAAGATCTAGGTTTACATCAATTCAAAAACCATGTCTTCTAAATAATTCATTATCCATATATGTTGAGTAATAGTATGATTTTTATAAAAATACTCAGCCACAACTATACAAATAGTTATATTATTATTTTTATTTGTATGAAAACAGACACAAAATTTCCATATATATTATACTCTAATTTGTGTAGATCTTCTATCATCATCATTTCCTTCCCAATAGACATCAGAATAACCAAACCATTCAATACACTTTCAACTATCATACCTAATTCTAAAAAATTTTATGCCATCGATGTATTTGAGATTTATTTTGAGATCATGTAAATGGGATTATTTATGAACACTATAAAATATTTTACATATGTTTTCAATATAAAAATTATCAGATTTTGTGGTAATCAAATATAAAAACTTCCAAATAACTTCTAAAATTCATTAGAATCAAATTCTTGTCCCTCTCAGTATTTATAAATATTTTTCAAAACTAAAATTATTTTGGAAACTTATTTTAATATTCCATTCCAAATTTATTAATAAATTCCTTATTATACTTTTCTTGAGTGATAAAATTGGTGACCCAAGAATTGATTTCATTTCTCCCATTAATGAAATTTCAAAATGTTTTTTCATCTCTTCAAGAAATATTTTACAATTCCATTCATCATACCTAAAAAAGATAATGTCATCAACATAAAAAAATACGATGAGGGAAAACTTCTATCCTTCATTAATGTAATGATATTATGAACTATTCCCTTCCTTAAAATCATATTCCTTAAGAATGTATCAAATTTGGAATAAAATTCCCTCATAGATTGTTTTAGCCCATAAAAAACATTCTTCATCTTACACACATGACTTTAATATTTTCCAAAAAAAATCCATATTTATTTTCAATGTAAACTTCTTCATCAAGATCAGCATTCAGAAAATTAGATATTATATCCCTTTGAATAATGTTGTTAGTTCATTGGGCACTAATAGTAAGAAATAATATGATTTTTTCTAATCCTGCAATTATAGAACATTATTCATCAAAATCAATAACATCAATTTGTTAATACCATTTTCAAAGATGTTTATCCTTGTTCCTTATTACTTTACCTTCTTCATTCATATTATTCTGAAAAACAAAATTTGTGTCGATAACATTTTTGGTGTCATTATTAGATATGAGTTCCCATATATCATTATATTTTATTTCATCAATCAAATCATTCAAGTATGAAACCCATTTCAGAAACTCAAGGGCTTCATCAACATCTTTTGGTACCAATTTTGAATACAAATAAGTAAGTGTAATGGAATTCTATGTTTTTCTTGTTTGAACATTATGATGTTCAAAATTATTTTTTTGAGCCTAAACCTTCTTCCCCATCCTATGATGAGATTTTTGGTTATCTTAATCATCATTAGAAATATCTGAGTTTGATTATTCTTCTTGGGTAGGATTACAATTATCTGTATCATTACCAAAATTATTTCCATTATCCTTCTCAAGATCCTTATATAAATGAGTATGTTTATCTACTGCGTTCTTTATAATAATATTCAAATTAATTGAATAAACAATTATTCTTATTTCTATATTGAAAAATTTGTATCTTATTCCTACCGAAGAATAGAAAAATAAATTTCTATTTTCACCTTTCTGCTCAAACGTTTTCAAGTTTTCACCTTTCTTCATTATAATACACGAACTCCCAAATATACGTACAGGTTCCAAACATGGAGTCTTGATATCAAAAAAATAAAATAGTGTCAAATTATATCATGGACTATATAAAAATAGGTTTGGAATTTATATAGTAGTACTCACGAATTAACTCCCAGAGTAATGAGAATGACCTTGTTCAGGTAACATAGTTCTCCATGTTTCTAACAAACTTTTATTATTTCTTTTGGAAACCCAATTTCATTGAGGTGTGTTTGAGGAACTATACTAATGCCAAATTTTATACTTCTCAAGATAACATTAATATTCATTATTAAAATATTCACTACCATTATCGGTTCTCAACTACTTCACCAAATACTCGCACTCCATCTCAATTTTCCTTAGAAATTTTATAATTATTTTCAAAGCATATGACTTCTATTTCATTTACATAACACAAGTGATCCATATAAAATCTTCAATGGAAGGTATAAAGTACTAATATCCATTTGTTTTTTTTCTCATTGGACCATAGATATTGGTTTGAATAAGCTTCAAGAGAAATTTTCAACAAATCTCCCTTTTCTTTTACACTAAATATACAATCATTCCATTATGAAAAATTTTGCGACAGAAATATATTTATATTGAAAAAACAAGAATGTCTCAAAAATTATTTCTTTTAGATAACATTCTCATTTTTCTCTGACACATGTTTCCCAGCCTTTTGTGCCTCAATTGATTATTTTCACCATGCCCATGTAAAAGTGTTTTAGATCTAAAAAACTGGAAATAAATTTCCATTTGTACGTTGGACACTTGTAAACATATTCCCATCCTTATATCATTTAACAATAAATTCATATTTGTTGAATGTAACTTTTTACCTTGCTTACGGAATTACAAAAAATCAGTAGGTTATATTTCAGCCTATCAATATATAATGCTTTCTTAGATTACAATTATTCTTTTCCATTGACACCTGATCTAACACATTTGATTCTTAGTGATCATCAATTCTTAATATCATAGTTCATTATTTATAGTCTTTCACATTATTCAATAACATTAAATATATAATCAAATTAGAAAACCAAACACTATTAAAAATCAATGGCCATTCTTCTTTTGAAGCATTTGAAGTAGTTTCTATAATAAGGTCATTTTCATTCTTCATTTCTGGCTTTTGAGAATCATTATCAAACATTTTTTATGCCAATAATAAATGAATACATCCATTAGAATGGTTTTAGGGTGTTAACACCTTCCAAATATAGTTTCCTATGGTTGAAACCTATTGTAAATCATTACTCCACCAATATTAGTTTTCTTGAAAACAACCTTCTCATGCTTCTTTCTTTAAAGAGATTGAATCCCCTCAAAAAATATCCTTACATAACCTGTGGATTAATAGGAATGTTTTTAGTTGAAAAGAAAACATATTTTATGTATGTATAAATCCACCAAAATACCTGCAGTAGACAAAGAATATTTTCTTTTGAAACTCCCATAATGAACTTATTTGTGAACATGTTTCTGAGAGCCCTTTTTTCATTTTATTCTGAGTCACCAACCTCTTTATTATAAATCTGAATGTTCTTTTTCACCTCTATATTCTTTCATACATTAACAAAATCAAAAGTATTGGAATATTTTTTGGATTCCCAATGTTTAGAAACTGTTTTAGACTCATGGTATCTTGAATGTTCTAAATTTTTTACATTGTTAATATTTCCCATATACATGACATTTCTATCATTTTATTTTCCCAAAATAATTCCATCGTTGTTTTTAACCATTAAAGGTATATTTTTTAAAACTTCTTGGGTTTAACATTTCCTGAACATTCACCAACTTCTTAGATAGTTTTTTTTATTCTTTAATTCCTCAATTCTTCTTTAAATAGTTTTCCTGGACATTTTCCATCACTTCTTCATTGGCCTTAACCTTTACTCAGAAATGATAATTATGATTCTTTAATTCATTAAGTGACTTCTTAGAATCATCTATTTCATACAGTATCTTGTTCTTCTATTCTTAAAAAATTATGGAATTTTTTTAGGAAAATTCATCTTCAATCATATTCTTTGTTTTTTAATCCCTCTGATCATCCTCACACATTCTTTCAAATATTAATTCAAACGAAGTTCAAATAAAGTTTCTTCTTCTTAAAAACTAATGCTTCTTAATTATTGATCATTTATTGTATCAATAAAATAATTCTCACCAACACACTCAATAGATTTTTTGGACTCACCATCACTATCTTCTTCAACTTCATCATCGTTAGATAAGAATCTTCTTATTTAAGATTTGAATAATTTTTTATCATTCCCTCTTAAAAAAGGTTTTTTAAGAACCTCGTTTCTTCCCCAATTTTCGTGGTTTTCTTTTTTACTTCATCATTATTCTATTAATTTTTTCTTTGAGAAAATTTATCTAATATGTGACCAATGGATCACATTAAAATAATTTCAAAGGATGTTTCTATTTATATTTATTTATACCTATTATAAAATTTTTAGAATATAGTGGAAAAATATAAGAATGTTTTCTACATTCAACAATTTTATAATCAAAATGTCTGCATTCATATTCAATAAGAATCATATTTGACATCTCATTATTTCTATAATTGAATGAAATTTTCCTATCATATTTATTAATTTCAAATATTTCTCCCTTATCATGTAATTAGTGATGATATTTCTATAAAAAAAATAAATATAATGTATCAGGATCTCAATCCTCCAAGGATGAAACTTTTTAATCTAACTAGTCTGGAATTATTATTAAAATCATTCCCACAATTTTAGAATCCTCCAATTCTTCACCAAGAAATCGGATAGTGTAAAAAATTTCATTCACCCTATTAAAGAAGTCCCCAACAGATTCATCCTCTCATGTATTCAAATCTTCATATTTAAAACTCTATGTTTTGAATTATTCCTTCTTCAGTTTTTTATTGTTTTTATATTTGTTTTTTCACTTTTACCATATAAAATTTCTTGTGGAAGCACCCATGACACTTAGAAATTCACATTCAAAAAATTATTATAATAAGTCATTTGTGTCCCTTCCATTGTTCTCAGGATTCTTCTTATCAATAAATGTAAGAGGAAACTTTTATCAATAAAAGAAAATCCATCTATTATAGCCTCAAGAGAATTATATATGATATATGTAATGAAAGGAAAAAAATTATTTCTAGATATGATAATTCGTACCATTGAAAACTAGAATTTTTTACTGCTTACACAATTCAGATTGTGCATCAACATCTCTTCAAAACCATGGCAAAGAATAATAGAAGGGAACCTTCGGCAATGATAACAATTGTAAGATCCTAGTTAGGATTATGGTCTAACTAATAGAAAGGGGTAATTCGGTGATTACTTTTTATGTTATTATTTCTTGAATGAGAATCATCCATCTCCTCTTATTAATTATTCCTCTCCTACTCAAACCAAATCAAACACATATCCAAATTAACATGTGTATTTATAAGGATTACTATTCAATATGAATATCTATGTCCTTGGTATAGTTTATAAATAAGAAAATACCACACAATCCACTTGAAAATAATTCACTTATGTGGAATAAAATTAATATCATATTACATTACACTCGTGTACCAATATATAAACAATCCAATAGATTGTGTTCTCCTTCTATAACAAATGATGTAATTCAAAGTTGTCATAACAATACATCTTATGGTGATTCTTTATCAACTTCTAGTAATTTATTCCCATTAAATAATTATTTACATTCTTAACAAAAATATTGTAAAAACTTCCTGGTGTTTGAAAAAAAAACAATATGATTACTCAATATATAAATATATCTGTGTTGAAAACAATTGATAAGATGATAAACATGTTTCATCATGTCTATAAATAATAATATGATAATACTTAACAATATGATATCTATATTAATACAATAATCATCTGAATATATTGATTAGTTGAATATGATGATCAGCAGAATGTGTCACAATCTGGTCTCTTCACTTTCCACTTCTGTTCTGACTAATTCCTTCAAGAAAATAATTCATAAAAAATTTATTCTCTCTGTATAATATCTTATATTATCACTCTTCCTTTTTTAAATATTACATTCATCTAAAATTAAAAACTATATAAACCTTTTATACTCACCCCAAAATTGGTATGGGTGGGATTCTATAAAACATTCACTCTCAACCAAATTAATTGTATTTTCATGTTATTTTGAATTTTAGGTGAATGGCAACATCATAATTGACCCTCAACTCTTCTAATTTCTTCTCGATACATCTCAAATATTCTGTAGACCTAATCTCTATTTTGAATTTCATCATAACCACCAATCTGATTCTAATTTACCATTCCAATTCACTCAGTATGGTTTCTTCAATACAAAGATCAATACCATTTCAATATATGATGTCTGATTTCAAGTCCAATTTTCATAATGATCTGTTCAAATAGGATGCTGAAAATTTAAAATAAAAAATAATCTTCTTCATATATTATCTGGACCTATTTGTAAAATAAACAAATTAATTCGACCTATTAAATTTTTTGGACTACATTTTTGATTGAACACTATAATTCCTCTTCATATTGGTCACAAGATTTTTTTCTTTTCCTATCCATTCATCTATTCCAGAAAATCATTCCTTTGATGATTATGATGGAATAATAGGTCCAATGGAATTGTATTAGAAGATTTAGCTTCAAAAAATTCTTTCTCCTCTAAATACGATACTGATAAATTTTAATCACATATAATCCAACATTTGAAGAATTACATGGTACCCCTAATACAATGGATTGGTATTTAGGGACATCGACATCAACTTCTATAACATACTTTCTTCAAAAGAAAGTTATTGTATCCCAACATCCTTCAGGACCTTGAATACTTTAAGGATCATCTTTATCATCATACGACTTACCAAGTAAAGTATCTTATTTTCCATATCTTTCAATAACATATTTCTTTCCTTATTATCTTGAATAAGATTAAAAAGATTATGATCAAACGGGATACGACTGGAAGAATCTATTTCACTCCTCCATTCATTGATCAAGCTTGCATCAAATGCTTTACAGAATACATATGATTTATGATAACTCCATGATCAGCCAAGCATTGTCATATTTACATCTTAGTCACACAGTCTTTAATTCTCCTACATTACAATATCTTCTTATTGTCTGGTCTTGAGGTGAGTCTGATGATCCTTTTCATCCACAAATAGAATTCTCAATACGATGGACCTTATCAACTATTGTGAGTCTGATTTATCGAGTATTATTTTTAGTCTGATTTTCACGAAATCAATGTTAGGTGATTTATTTTCTTCCGAAGCTTCATTTTCTTCCTATACATTGTTTACAACAAAAAAACACCTAAGGATAATCTTCATTGTTAGCTTGTTCATAATAATTATACTAAAAATATGCTTTCAAACTGTAGTTACTTGCATCCTCTTGATCCATCCTCCCTGGACATCTCTCACCCTCAAAAAGATGAATCAAAACAGACTCTCAACACCTAAAAATGTAAGAAATAGTAGAAACAACAAGGAATAAATATTTGTAACTATATATTAAAATGAAAATAAATAAGATAAAAAATAATATAAGGGTGTTCCTAAAATAATGTGTTAGTAATTTTAAGTTCACCCGACTATAAATGAATTCTACCCCCTGAAATCCTATCAAGAAGTCTGGTCCACAAATAAATGTGGTCCCTACTATTTCATCAATACCTGAAATTCCCCAGTATCATGAGAATCAGTATCACATTACCATAAAACCTATGAAATTTGTATATAATTCTCACTAAAATCTTTAATCTAATAACCAGCATTCTAAATTAGCTACTCAGTCAATGTAATATTAGTTTCCAGACTAATGTTCTTTCAATTAAAAAAATGAGATGGGTGTGAGAATTATTTCTTGAGCTAAGGCACAAGTAACACTTCAAGGATCAATGTCAATATATATGGATAATGAAAGTGGAACTCTACCTTCCCATTCTATTCAACAACATAAAATGGTCCGACATATCTATGGGCTATCCTTCTTTATTTGCAAAGCCTTTTATGACCCTACTATGGATAGACTCAATGAATTAATAGGTATCCAATTGATAATTTCAAAGGACATTGATAAATATATTATTAATATTTATACTGGATCTATATTATCAGGAATATTTGTGCTATCATATGGATATTTATCATCCCCTCATTGTATATACTGTATCCCAGAGGGGAATCTTAACTAATGTTTGTCCAAAAAAGGGGAGACTTACAAGCCCATCCATTAAAGGCCTCATATTATGTAATATTAATTAATGATTGTTATATAATGATATAGTTAATCTCATCCATCCCCAAATGGAAAACTCACGGTCCTCGAAAGTCACGAACATAATCAAGAAGCAAGCCCTTCGGAATATAAATAACTCATTGTTCATTACAATATGTCCACAGTTGATATGTTTTTATCAACATTACCTAGGATTCCATCTCCTCCCAAAGACCTCTAAAAAATTGAAAAGTTAAATAAGGGTGAAAATAAAAAAATAATGGCATATAGAACACTATAAAATATCAAAATCTCCTAAAAATACATATTTTCCATGTAATTAACTTTTATGGTGTCATGAATGGGAATAAATTGATCGATGTTGGTAAATTGTTCTATCACTTTCTAAATTTTATTATTTCATTACAGAGTATGTAGAAATCCATCAATGATGCCAGTTGATATCTTATCCCGCATCGGAGTCATTACATGAATGGGTTAAAGAAAACCTGAAGGCTTTTTATGGTCATACTTGATATGTTGAGATGTATAATAATGGGAGACCAAATAAAAATTGTCATGGTTTATACCTATCCACATGAATCAATACCTCATATCATAAAACATCTTCATTGTTAATCTGTGAACCACCCATGGGTATTATGGAAATCCCCCATCATAGCCTTTCTTTTAGGCTACAGAACAACATAATGGTTTAAAATTTAATGTATACACTCCAAAGATATTGGTTGTTCAATAATGGTATCCACACTATTAAATATTCCATTAAACATTTGAACTCATCATAAATAAACTGTCCCAAAATATTATCTTGCGAATAGAGGGTTTCTACTATACACTCACCAAAACCATCTCAGACCGATCCACATAAGCTGCCAAATGCATCTGAAAAAACAGTATCATGAGATTCAATTCCTATGTAAATTTATTCATATCCTAGGATTGTGCTTTTATACTAAGATAATGAATAATAATGTTCCCCTTCCCATGGATGTAATAAAGTTTTAATTCAAAATATTTCTTGTACTCCACCTATCTCCTATGATGAATATTCTAATCTTATTGTGAGAATATATAACTCAATATATTGTGATCAGAGTAAATGGTAATACTTTCTTCATAATGTATTTTTCCAACTCTTTAGAGAATGCACCACTATTAGAGGTTATAGATATTGTGTGTGATATTTATTCTCATGATACCAATGTTAATAAAAACTATAAGCCACCATGTGATCGCCATTCATTGGAAAACATCCTGAACTTAAGTATGATGCATGAGATAAAATTTTTTGGTGTCTCCATGCAAGCATTATTTGTGTGTGGAAATTTCCCACATTGAAAATAAGTCTATATGACTTTACCAAACACTATAATAGTTCTTATATTAATTTTAAAATAAAGGACCACCAATACTATTTCCACTACAAGATTCATTTCAATTTATCATACATTGAATGGGATCACTAAAACTACCAATGTATGAATGATTAATCTATTCATACCTAACTTAGTACCCAAGTTAATTTATTCCATCAAATACCAATATTGAACATTAGTAATGATGTATGTTTTGTGCTGAATACCTAAGTCTAGATATATAAATGGAAAAGAACTTGAACCCTATGGGTTACCAAATTCTAGTTCAATACTACCTGTAGTCAGAATAGATCATGTTCGACAAAATTACTGGCATTATGAGTCATTGTCTAGTCATCATGGATAAAGGCTAAGAAACTCATTGGAATTAGCAGAAACCCTCTACTCTATATAGTACATATCTATGACAACAGTCTTCAATTCCCTCCATTTTATGTCATTATTCCACATCACCATAACTATAATATATCACAATATTCAACGAGCTCCCTCAATTTTTGATAGAGAATATTACATATTAGTAAAATCGGTTGTCTCTTGGAATTCAAATAGTCACTCAATTATTCCCAAACAATCCTTTTCCACCGAAGGATATCTTATTCCATGTAAATAATTTGGTTAATAATGAATAAACTATTGGGCTCTATCTCTGATACAATCATGCTGATGTTCCTACTTTGTTGAAAAAATGTAAATATTTATGGAATATTTAACCAAATATTTTACCACACAAACTACTACCTATATAATTTTATGGTCAAATAGACGGTTCACTTTCTATGTATTATCATTTTAAAGTAAATCGATCCTCCTAAAACTTTTATTTTGGAGTATGGTACGACACAACATAAACAAAAATAAAAAATCATCAGTCAAGATACATAGAAACAAGAATTTTATTAATCAGAATAAAACTTGGGAACATAAATATCAAATAGTATTATTGTGGAACTTATATAATTAATTCAATTTATTCCTCAAGTATGATTTTCTCAACTACCCATGGAATCATAAGGCATGTTAAGATAAGATATGTCTATAGGATCACTTTTTTCCAAACCCTAAGTCTAGAAATCTTATATCTTGTCTACCAAGAAAACCCAATATATATATTTTCATCCAAGAAGAGATTCTACCTCCTTTGATAACTATTTTTCCTGATCGAAGCTTGATTACATGCTAAACAAGTATATAAATCAATCCTGGTATGGCCCAAATGGAGTTTCTCATCCCAACAAACACAAAACTATGTCATGGTTATCAAAAATAATCAAGATAGAATTATTTTTCTATAGAAAAAACCAATTGAAATTATAATTGAAGAAATAAAAAAAATTCAATATTTAAAAATACTCATCAAGGGATAAGTACCACCAGGTAGACAAGTACAAATCCCAAAATAGGCATTAAAAAGTCATCACAAATACTAATATTTCCCCATAATTGATAGATAACATACTCCACATGTCACCGCAAAATCCCAAGGTTACTCTATCAAAAATTTAACACCCCACGATTTCATAGTATGTTATCTCTTCAAAGTAATTCAATAACTTTCCCTACACACAACAATGAATTTGTGCACACCATTACATACCAATATAGTCGTTCCAAAAGTAGTTATGTATAGTATTAACTGTATTTTGAATTTCATATATATATATATATATATCCTTTATAATTTTAAAAGTCATATTTTTGGTTTCTTAGACATAATATAAGGACAAATTTAATTTTTCATATTAAAGAAGTATATTTCAAAAATTGAAATTTTACCACCTATTTAATGGAGAATACTTTTTAAAAAAATATTTTCAACTATTATATATTTAATTTAATGAAATGAAATTAGTTTTTTATAATTTAATCAAAAAAATTTTGTTTGGATAAATTTTGGTACTTTTATGATAACCTTCATATTTTGATGAATACTGAAAAATATTAAATCTTAATTGAAAACATGTTTTTTAATCGATATAATTTATAGTGTTAAATTATACATTTAAATGGTTGGTATGTATAATTAGATTTTATTTTTATCATTTAATAAAATCTATCTTATTATAAGTAATTTTATTTTTAAATTTGACTGAAACACATGTCAATCTTTTGATAGTTTTTACTTTTTAAAAACCCACTTTTTGGTTTTGACAACAAGAATTAATTTTAAATTAATAAATGAAACTTATATGTTTTGAATTTTGTTAAATAGACTTCATTTTTTAATTTATAATATCAATGTTATCTTAGGATGAATTTTTTGTATTTTTCTGAAAGCATTCAATTTTTGATGAAGAATGAAAAACACTGCGTTTTTATTTAAAACTAGATTTTTTTGAATAATTATTTATTTTATTTAAATTTATTTTAAGTAAAAATAGATATAAAATACCTATATCTGTTCAATTTAATTCATTGGAGTAATTTTATAATAAAATTTAATGTATAAAATTTTGTTGAACCTTTTAACGTTTTTTACCCACCTTCTGGGAGCATTTGAAAATTTGAAAAAAAACATAATTTTACCACTTATGTGAGTTGTATTTAAAAAATATGAGAGACATCGTAAATATAAATAACTAAAATGTTGTTCAATAAGATGAAAATAATATTTTGGTGAATATTAATTGTTGACTTTTATTTACCACGGTTAAAATTTAATAGTGTAATTAAAGCTAAAAATGATATTATAATTACCCCAACACATGTCCTAATTCTATTGGATAAGTTTTATTCGACTAAAAAAACCTTAAGAATAAAATATGATCCTTTAGGTCCCCTTTTATTAGATTATGACCTTTAATATTATTTTATTTAAAGAAGAGTTAAAGTGTTAAATTCAATGTTTAATAACTAACCCATTTTTAATATAGATTTATACATAAGATAATTTGACTATAAATATTAACTATAAATCTAAATAGATTTCATAAATCATTTAAATTTATTTATAATTTCAGACATTAAATATTTAAATTTATTTATTACACAAAGATGATGCAGTAATTACCTTATTAAAGAAAGTATCAAATAAATGGAATTATAAATATTAAAATAAATATAATTTCAAAGTTGTTATGAAATTGAAGAATTTTCTAGGAGAATAAGAAATGTTAGGGTTTATTCAATGTTTTTTTTCTAATCAATAAAGTTGTGATGAGATTCACAAAGACCAAATACCAAATAATGTCAAAACGGACATAAATTAATTTTTAAAACAAATACTATATTATTGGTTGATATAATATTCCTAAAAATCTACAGATCGGCCAAAGATCTTAAATGATTTTATATATGTCATTAATGAAACACTTTAGGTTCTCTTATATGTTTATATTATGTTTATTAACCATACACTGTAAGAATAAAAGAAGACAGTGTAAAAGATAAACTATTTAACGAAGAGTTAAATCTAAATGATAAGATTAATATGATGACCTAAACCTGTATAAAACCTATTGGTTGAGTGGTTTTTTACCCATCACCACATTATAATCTAAATAATTCATTTTTGAGCCATTATAAACCGAAAATTATTTTATTATAAAATAATATTACATGCTTTTCCTAAAGTGACCCTCACCTCTCCTATAAAAGGGCACTTTCCCTTATCTTAATTTCACACCTCCAAAGCCATTTGGATCAACCAAAAAATGCCCATATATCCTCCCAACTTCCTTAGATATAACCTAGATGCCTTAATTTTATCATATAGATAACCTAATGATCCCTTTTGATCAACTCAAAAGGAAACACCCTAAAAAGAGGTAATAATTTCACCACCCTCTTTCAAGTTCATTTCAACTTCCACTTCCTCTTTCATTATTGTTTCCATACTAAAATAATAACTCCAGTACCTCTTACATACTATTATGTTACTATAAATATGGTACAACCATATTCATTATTCTATCCATCCTCTAAATGACAACGTCACCATATGTGTGTATGTACGGCTTACCGTCTCCACGTCGTGGTGTACTTTGTTATTCAAACACTTTATTATTTGGATGGGTATAATAATTAGTATAACTGATTTAAATATAAAATATAAAATGTTATTAATTATGTATATATGATAAACCATCCAATTAAATATTATTTCACAATCAATATAACGATATTGTCACTCGTGTGTTCGTATGGATTACAGTCTCCACGACGCGATGAGATTCATTCCCACGTTAACCACTCAACAATGATTATAAAAACAATATATTTTTAATAAGTGTTTAATATATGACATAATAATTATACTATATATATATATTTGTGTGTGTGTGAGGGTGGGTGTACTTACATATATCTTATAAACTTACTTCTGTTCAATACGTTATGAAAATGGAAACAACTTTTATGTATACATATGGCCTAGTGTCTCGATAAATGGTGCCTTCCATTTCATATATATATCTATTATAGATATTCATATTCTAAGTATATATGATATATAAATAAATTTTTATATTCTGAAAGTATTTAAATTGTGATATAAATGATACGATCAAGGATAACAATTTAAAACACGTATGATAAAGAAAGAGATTATTACCCAAAATGCTAATTTAACATGGAAATAATTGTTAAACGGGTAGTATAAAGTCAAAAATTAATCATGTATGATATAATAAATATGAATATGCTTTTGGTATAATTTAATATCATACTATGGTTGTCACAACCCGTCCTAGTGGGGCCTGATCCGAATCTCCCCAAGCCCGCCTCCAATAGGCCAGGGGCTGGTGACAAGCACCGAGTAGGCGTGATACTAACATGGGAGTCATTGCCTATAAGCCTGTATACACGCACACACATCTCCAAGCCCACAGATCTGAAAAAAAACTCACAAAATGAAAAGATTCATGCATACACTAAAACCCAACCATAGAGTACAACGGGGAATTAAAGTACAAGAAAATAAAACCCTGGGCCAAAAGTACAAGCCCACGAAAAAAAGTCTGTAAAAAAGTACAATCTGTAAAGAAAGGTGCTGGAACTGTAGTCTGTAGCCGTAGGAACACACATCGGTCTTTCTGATCTCAATGAGTATTGTCTGGTCCTAGTCTTCCTAGAATCTTGTCAAAGGCTCGCTCATATGCACAAGACACGACACGTGCGAGCAAAGCCCGTGCAGGGGTGAGTATAAAAATACCCAGTAGGACACCCCAAAACCACAAATGAAATAAAACAAGGGAAAATTACACAAAATAAAGGTACAGTCATCTCAACAAAATATATGTCTACCGAACATATAACAAGAATATCCAGATATACTCATACAAGATCGACTATCGTGAAACCCACCACTAGGATCCAGCTCGAAGATTCCACTAAGAATACACTCGGGAGAACAAACCCCTAGGTCTGAAGAGAGATATGATATACTTGTTCCCGGAGAACACACTCCACAAGTACTTGAGAACATGATGCTCAGATGAGGATAACAACCAAGTCAGGTGGTGATTCCGACAACTCAGTCTGAGCTAATCCACTAAGCAGAGGATCGGCGACCGGGTAAAGTTGGTCACGTCGATACCAAGAACTCTACCTAGGGTTCTAGGAATGAATTGAGGATCTGACTCCATGTCTCGTAGAGGGGATTCCAACAACTCTATTTAGGAAGTTCTGCTGAAGGGATCATACTACTATGTAAATGAAATGATACCAGAACCTTCAGGGAAAAGATCAAGGGTATGAACCCTAAGAAAACGAGTCAAAGTCACAAAAGACAAGTGGCTAAAGTCATTTAAGACAGGTTTCACGGCGTGTTGAATGGTTGAACGTCGTGTTCCTTGACCTCGAGTACTGTCCGTGTAAATGGCAATTGTCATTCTTTCAAGCCGTGTAAAACAAAACTACACAGCGTGTTGAAAAATTACACGTCGTGTTCCTTGACCCCGTGTACTGCCCATGTAAATGGACCATGTCATTCGGATAGTTGGATATAAATCATCTGCATGGCGTGTAGAAGAATCACGTGCCGTGTCTGAGCACCTGCACTCGCTCCGTGTACGCTGGCCATGTGCCCATACATAGTCTTTGCGTGTGTCTGTGTCGCCTGCCCAAGTACCAGTACAAGGGGTATCCCGTGTATTTAGCTGGGTCTGGCTGGGGAGGAGTATACACACTGTGTCCTTGTCTGTGTACCCAACCCATGTCCGTGTACTCCCGGAGTACACGCCATGTGGGCCGCCGATGAGCACACATCGTGTATCCCATACTACACGTCGTGTAGTCTGGAAATTTCTAGAACGTCATATTCTTCCTCACGCTTTGGCCGATCTTCCGGATCCGCGATCTCTCGTCCGTTCATCCTGATACTCCAGGGATTGGTTCGGTTCATCATAAAAACACTACGACGGGTGTTTTCGGCCTTTAAAATGGATCATAAACCTCAAACGATCCATCCAAATAAAAACACCCGAAAACTCATAACTCTCAATCTTGTTTGAATCATCCGCTGATATCTCCGTCGCACCTCTGTGACACCGCTTCGGGGTTCGATCCACATTTTGGGATCGTTTCATCACAGAACGGATGCACAACTATCCATAGTTCATCATGGCGTTCACCCGCTCCTGTTAATGGGATTAAACGGAGGAGAAAAATAAACAATAATGGATTAACATGGATTAAATCTCCCATAAACCCCCGAAAAAATACCATCCTTCAAGAACGATCGATCCGCGAACTAATCATTTCATAGATTATCCCACATTCATCGTATAAATCAACAACGGTGAAAAAATCACAAACAAAAATCCTACCTGGATTCTGCGGTGTTCATCAGGGATGATTCGGTTACTGCGTCGTCATCGCCGCGTTGGGAGGTTTTCTCCAGAGCCTCCAGAGCCGCCAAGGGTTTTAGGGTTATGAGGTTTGAAACCCTGGACCCTTGCGCCAACCATTAATTAAAATGTTAAGGGATATCTGTTGCAGCGTATTTAAAAGATTTCGCTGCAGAATAAAATATTTTTATTTAAATATTTTATTACTCTTATGTCTCAAAAACTGGATTCCACCACCGACCTGCGCCGACTGATGTTAGGCCTCGCCTAAGGTAAAATCAGTGTTCCGAACGTAACGGTGCCCTCAGATTTCTGATCCGAGCACCCATTCAAGAGTTATTCTAATTTTTCAGGAAAACCACATGTGCTCATTGTTTAATTATTAGATTAAATTCATACAATTGTTATGGACTCACTAGGTCTCGGAACAGCACGCCATCTCAGATCCTGGTCTCGAAAGGCTTCCCATATAATATTAAAAAAACACATGTAAAAATCTGAGACATTAAATCACACCCACCTTAGGGATTTTACATCCCCGAAATGCCAAAACAATGGTTAATCAAAAATATATGGGTATTGCACGTGAATATAAGCCTCCCGCTCCCAAGTGCTCTCCTGGAGATTCTCGTGCTGCCACCGGACACGCACAACGGAAATAGCTCGTCCACGAAGGATCTTCTCCTGTCTATCCTCGATCTCTACTGGGTACTCTCCAAAGGTCGCCCCATCATCGATGTACATCTCACCCAAGTTGATAATGTGCGATGGAAGGTTCACATACCTCTGTAGCTGCGACAAATGGAAGACGTTGTGTACCAGGTCCATCTGAGGAGGTAGAGCCAAGAGATATGACACCTCTCCTACCCTACCTAGGATTTGAAAAGAACCAACGATCCTCAGAGATAGCTTGTCGCCTCGGCCAAATCTCCACAATCCCCATCAAGGGGAGACCCGAAGTAACACATGGTCTCCCTCCTTGAACTCCAAGGGCCTCTACATCCTGTCAGCATAAGCTCTGTGCAGTCTTCATCTGCTCCTAGATGAACTTCACCTTTTCTGTAGTAGCTCTCACCATCTCTGGTCCCATAAGTGCTGAATATCCTAGGTCAGTCCAACAAAGTGGTGACCTGCAAGGTCGCCCGTACAGAGCCTCGAATGGTGCCATACCAATAGTGGAATGATATCTATTGTTATAAGAAAATTTCACTAGTGGTAGGTGATCCTACCAGCTACGATTGAAGTCAAGTATGCAAGCTCGAAGCATATCCTCCAGGACCTAGATTGTCCACTCTGTCTGACCATCAGTCTGGGGATGAAACGATGTGCTCAAGAGTAACTGAGTCACAAAAGCTTCTTGCAATCCATTCCACAACCGTGATGTGAAATGAGCATCACGGTCTGAGATGATCATGGATGGAACTCCCTGAATTCGGACTATCTTCTGCGCGTAGAGGCATCCCACACTCTCTACTGAGCTCTGCTCCCATATGGCTAGGAATTGGGCCGACTTGGTGAGTCGATCAACGATCACCCAAATGGCATCGTGTCCCCTAGAGGTACATTGTAAACCCATCACGAAGTCCATGGATATCCCGTCCCACTTCCACTCAAGCACCTCAAGGGGCTAATTCAAACCTGCTGGCACCTGGTGCTCATCCTTTACTTGATGATAAGTAAGGCCCTGAGAGAAAAACTCTGCCACACCCTTCTTCATTCCTGGCCACCATAACTGACGTCGGAGGTCCGGATAAATCATTGCTACACCTAGATGAACCACCAAAGGGGATGTATGGAACTCCCTGAGTACCTCATCCTGCAACATTGTTGGTACTAATGTGCACCCTCTGAAAAGAACAACGTGCTCCCCACCTTCTGATTATCCATCAGTAACATCACCTATGGATATATGAGCACGTAGAGTCTCACAGATATCATCCTCGCAATGTGCTTCCCTGACTAGCAGTAAGAGTGGAGTGGTGACAACCATCGACTGAAGGTAAGCTCCCTCATCTACATCCATGAAGGATAACTGTAAGGAGGCCAACTTCCTCGTCGCCTCATCCAGCAACAATGAATTGGATTTCCTACTGAGAGCATCTGCCTCTACGTTCCCCTTCCCAGGATTATAAACGATCTCAAAGTCGTAATCTTGGAGGAACTCAATCCATTGCCTCGGTCTCAAATTTAGATCCTTCTGAGAAAAGATATATATGAGACTCTTGTGATCAGAGTAGATGGTAAACCGCTCTCCCATCAGGTAGTCCCTCCACATCTTCAATGCGAAGACTACCGCTACCAAATCAAGATCATGGGTCTGGTAGTTCTGCTCGTGTGTCCTCAATTGATGTGAGAAATAGGCAATCACTGCTTTCCTCTACATCAGGACACAACCAAGACCAGTTATTTATGCATCGCAGAACACTACGTACTCATCACCCTCCTCTAGTAATCTCAAGATCGGGGTGCTCATCAAACTCTATCTCAACTGCTGGAAAGCCTACTGGCATCTCTCGGTCCACACGAAAGGCTATCCCATTCGGGACAAAGCTGTCATCGTCATTGCAATCCTAGAGAAATCAAGGATGAATCTCCGATAGTAGCCTGTCAACCCAAGGAAACTCCGCACCTATGTCACTCTCTGGGGTGGCTCTCATGATATCACTACCTCCACATTGGCTGGGTCCACTGCTACACCATCTTCCAAGATAACGTGTCCCAGAAAGTGGACCTCCTGTAACCATAATTGACACTTAGAGAGTTTCCCATACAACTGGTGCTCTTAGAGTGTGTCCAGAACCATCCTTAAGTGTCTTGTGTACTCCTCCTCTGACGTAGAGTACACAAGGGTATCCTCGATGAAGACCACTGCTAACCAGTCTAGATAGGGCTGAAAGATCTGGTTCGTGATCCCCATGAACACTTCCATGGTGTTCATCATGCCGAAGGGCATCACCAAGTAGTTATAGTGACCATAGCGACATAGGAAAGCCATATTTAGTATATCTTCATTCCGTACTCAAAACTGGTGATAGCCTGATCGTAGATCAGCCTTTATGAACCATTGTTCCCCTATCAACTGTTCTAAGAGGTCATCGATCCCCAGTAATCCACACGTAGCCTCAAGATCTCGTCTACCTTCTTGGAAAACAGCACTGGGGCCACCCAGGATGAAATGATGGGTCTCACAAAGCCCTTATTCTGGAAGTTGTCCAGCTGCACCCTCAACTCACGAAGCTCTGCAGGAGCCATACAATATGCTGATGTTGATATCGGTGTCGTCCCAGGTTGCAACTCAATGAATAAATCTATCTCTCGATGGGGAGGTAGCCCTAGGACATCCTCCAGAAATACATACTCATACTTAGACACCACCACTGGAAATAGGAAACCGGTAACATCTGTTGCGCCAAGGGATAGGCTATCCAACTGATGTGAAATCGGTTGTGACATCCTATGCACGAGTCCATCTTGCGCTTCCTGGGTCTCTCTTTCACCGACAAAAGAGAACCTTGTTCCATCACTGCGGACACACCACACCCTTCACCTAAAATAGTCAATCTGAGCATGAACTATGGATAGTCAATCCATACCAAGAATAATATAGTAAGGCCTCGATGCTACCACCAAGAGGTTCCAACAGAAACTCTCACCTCCAAGGGTCAGGTCACACTGTCTACAGAGGTGTGTGATCTTTGAATATTCTCCTGTCGGTGTATCTAAGCGTAAGGGTCTAATCAACGGCTCAACTAGAATCTCAAGGTCTCAAACAAGATAAGAATCCAAAAAGGAATGACTAGAACTTATGTCTATCAATACGGCAGCCAAAGTAGAAAAGAAACAGATAGTACCTCTAATCATTCTGGGAGTACCTGGGTCATAAGCCTCTGCCGCCTGTAGCTGTCCCTGCCTCTGTCCACCAGCTCCCTAAGCCTAGGGTGGACCTCCTGGGTGTGGTGGTGGTAAAAGGTCGAAATGCCAACCACCTCCAGCTGCTCTCCCAGCTCCCCTACCACGTCTGCCACCCCACGGATCTGTCTGCTCAACACGTTGCCTCTCCCTCGGTGGTCCATCCACTGCTCCCATGTCAGTAGTATGGCGGGTCAGAAAATCTCGATCGATATGTCCCCTTCCATCACATGAGTAGTATCACCTCTCCCGAGTTTGGCTGGATGCGCCCTGTGAACCCTTTACGGTAGATCCCCTATCCTGGGATCTCCTCTGGAAACGTCTCCCATGCCTGGGTCCCTGACGTCGGCTCCCTGTTGTTGAGGTATCTACTTCAGCTCATCCACTACTGACAACTGTCGGCTGTCTCTACTCTGCCAAGAAGCTCTCCACCACCAAAGCCTGCTCAAGCACCCCAGCATAAGTAGGAATGCTGATAGGGATGATTCTAGCTCGGATATCTCTGCGCAATCCCTGATCAAAAGTCCAAGCTCTAAAGTACTGATCTCTAACCATATCCATCAAATACCACAATATGTCGGTAAACCTCGACGAATAGTTCGCAAATGTCATGGTTCCCTACTGGAGCTGAAGAAGCTCTTGTATGCATACTGCTCTCAGGGTAACTAGTGAAAACATCTCTCGGAAGAGATATTCAAACTCTGACCATGCAAGTGTCCTTTCATCGTGGGTCGGGATAACCAAACTCCACCATTGTCTTGCCGAGCCCTGCAGAAGGCTCGCCGCCTGGATCGCCATCTGGTCTGATGGTGTCCCGACCAAAAGGAAGACTCTGGACACTGCCTCAAGCTAGTCCTCTGCTTCCTGAGGGTCAGGCTCACCTCAAAACCTGAGGGGTCTCTGTCTCTGAAACTTGTGAAGTGCGCTCAGCCTGCACTCATCCTCCACTGATACATCAGGCACTAAACACTGCTCCACAGTTGGTGGGATAATTTTCACACCACCTGGTGGTAAAACTGGGGGATCTGTTCCTTGTATCGAGACTTCATCACTGAGGAGGTCATCCTTGTGATCCATCTGCTGGATCCTAGCAGGTGCGCATCACAGAGGCATCTTGTAAAGAAACATGATGTATCTCAGTTAGTGATTATATCTGGAGAGCTGAATCAAGAAGGACATGGAAACCACAACTTAGTCCCATATGATGCATGTGCCATTTTTATCCCCTGCAACTTGTTTTCTCAGGATCCGAGTCAAAAATCAAGTTATCGGAGTCCTGGTGTATGGATAGGTCGGTCGCTGCACCAACACTGGGGTCCCTGGCCTGAAAGCAAAACTCGAAACACTTAACAATCCTGCCCCAAACCGACCCAAAAACTCTCGGTCCTAAGGTAGAACCGACCACATCTGATACCACTCTGTCACGACCCATCCCATGGGGGCCCGAGCCGCAACTCCCCAAGCCCGCCTCCAATAGGCCAGGGGCTGGTGACTATCCCCAAGTAGGCATGCTACAAACATGGGAGGAATTTCCTATAAACATGTACACACACACACACACATCTCCAAGCCCATAGAGCTGAAAAGTAAAACTACCAAAAGGAAAAGATTCATGCATACACTAAAACCCAACCACAGACTATGACAGGAATGTAAAGTACAAGAAAGTAAAACCCCGAGGAAAACGTACAATCCCACTAAAAAAAGACTGTAACAAAGTCCAACCTACAAAGAAAGGTTTTGGAACTGATGTCTGTAGCCGTAGGAACACACCTCGGCTTGTCTGATCTCACTGAGTACTGTCTGGTCCTAGTCTGCCTAGAATCATGTGAAAGGCTCGCCCGTCTGCACAAGACACAACACGTGCGGGCAATGCCCGTGCAGGTGTGAGTATAACAATACCCAGTAGGACACCCCGAAACCCCAAAGGAAATACAACAAGGAAAAATACCACAAAAGAAAGGTACAGTCAGCTCTACACAGTCTATTTCTACCGATTATATAACATGAATATCTAGATATACTCATACACGATCGACTATCGTGAAACCCACCACTAGGATCCAGATCGAAGATTCCACTAAGCATACACCCTGGAGAACACACCCCTAGGTTTGAAGAGAGATACGATGTACTTGTTCCGAGAGAACACACTCCACAAGTACTTGAAAACATGATGCTTAGATGAGGATCACAACCAAGTCATGGGGTGATTCCAACAACTCAGTCTGAGCTAATCCGCTAAGGAGAGGATCGGCGCCCGGGTAAAGTTGGTCATGTCGATACCATGAGCAATACCTAGGGTTCCACGAATTAATTGAGGATCTGATCCAATTCTCATAGAGGGGATTCCAACAACTCTATTCAGAAAGTTCTGTTGAAGGGATCATACTCCTATATAAAGGAAATGATACCAGAACCATCAGGGAAAAGATCAAGGGTACGAACCCTAAGAAAAATATTCCATGTCACAGAAGACAAGTGGCTCAAGTCATTTAAGACAGGTTACACGGCGTGTAGTAAGGTTACACATCGTGTTCCTTGACCCTAAGTACTTCTCGTGTAAACGGCCCATGTCATTCATTCAAGCTGTGTAAAACCAAACTAAACGACGTGTAGAAAAAGTACACACTGTGTTCCTTGACCCCAGCTTCTGCCCATGTAAACGGACCGTGTCATTCAGCTTGTAAGATAAGAAGTAGCTAAACTGCATGTAGATAAAACACACGCCATGTCCGAGTACCTGGACTCGCTCCGTGTACGCTGGACATGTGCCCGTACATGGTCTCTGCCCGTGTTCGTGTCGCATTCCTGTGTACCAGTACACGGGGTATCCCGTGTATCTGGCCGGGTCTGGCCGGGGAGGGGTATACACACCATGTCCTTGGCCATGTACAAACCTGTGTCCGTGTACTCCTGGAGTACACGCCATGTGGTCCGCCAATGAACACACGATGTGTAGCCCATACTACACGCCGTGTAGTTGGGAAATTTCCAAAATGCCGTATTCTTCCTCACGCTTCGGCCGATCTTCCAGATACATGATCTCTCATATGTTCATCACAATACTCTAGGGATTGGTTCAGTTTGTCATACGAACACCGTGAAGGATGTTTTCGGCCTTTAAAATGGATCATAACCCTCGAACGATCCATCCGAAGAAAAATGCCTTAAAACTCATAACTCTTGATCCGCTCTGAATCGACTACTGATATCGCCGTCGCACCTCCATGACACCACTCCGGGGTTGGATCCATAGTTTGGGATCGTTGCGTCACATAACGGATATGCAATGATCTGTCATTCGTTGCCCCATGAAGAACACGAAGAACATAGAGAAAAGAAAGGGGAGAAATCCAAAGAAATGAAAATTGAGTAATGAACTTCCACCATCATTAGTCACGGCGTTGATCCGCTCTCGTTAATGGGATTGAACGGAGCAAAAAAAATCAACAATAATGGATTAACATGGATTGAATCTCCCATAAATCCCCACAAAAATCCCATCCCACATGAACAATCGATCCGCGGACTAATATGTTCATGGATTAGTGCATGTTCGTCGTAGAAATCAACAATGAGGAAGGATTCACAAACAAACATCGTACCTAGATTCTGCGGTGTTTGTTGGTGATGATCTGGTCGTTGCGTCGTCGTCACCACGTTGGGAGGTTTTCTCCAGAGCCTACAGAGCCACCAAGGGTTTCATGTTTATGAGGTTTGTAACCCTGGACCCATGCGCCAACATTTAATTAAAATTTTAAGGGATATCTGTTGAAGAAGATTTAAATGATTTTGCTACAGAATAAAATATTTTTATTTAAATATTTTATTAATCTTACATCCCAAAAACTGGATTCCACCACCGACCTGCGCCGGCCGATGTTAGGCCTCTCTTAAGGTAAAATCGTTGTTCCGGACGCAATAGTGCCCTCAGATTTCTCATCCGAGCACCCATTCAGGTGTTATTCCACGTTTTCAGGAAAACCACGCACACCCGTTATTTAATTATTAAATTAAATTCATACACTTGTACTATGCTCACTGGTCCTCAGAACTGCATGTCGTCTCAGAGCCTGGTCTCAAAAGAATTCCCATATAATATAAAAATAATACATGGAAAAATTCAAGGAATTACAATGGTCAATATAAATGAGGTTAAATGTACCCTCAACCAAAAGAAAGTGCAAGGTAAGGGTTAATTTCACAATATCTTTGTTATCTGAGGATGTTTTTACATGAGTATCTATAAGGAAATTTTTATTATCCATGTCCATGTTTCATAAAAGAGTTTTCAAAGGGATTATTTTAAGGGACTATTTTACTAAAACATTATTTTAAATGTATTAATGATTTATTATTCTAATCATTTCTCATTAATGTCCATGTTTTCAAAATGGTTTTAAGGAGTTATTTATATGGACATGAATTTTTTAAAATGCTAATTCCATTCAATAGTTTCAAAGTGGAATGGGACACTTCGATTCAAAACTATATTTTAAATGAAATCCTTATAAATTATGGGACTTTTATATGTTTTCATAAAAAATGGATATTTCTATGAATTATTTTTACTGATAATTTTCAACTATGTCAACATCCTTTACAGAATATTATTCGTGATTAATAATTGATTTATTATTATAAAAATCTTCCATATTTTATTGAGATATTTGTGATATATTTGATAATGGGAGTGTTATTTTAATGCCATTCATGGTTTAGGGTTAAAGTATTGACATTTAATATGATTGTTTTAAAATTAATGTTTATGTTATGTTTCAAACCGTTCATATAAGGAATGTATTAGACTTAGTAAGTGACAGGTGGAGCCTGCTATAGCTACTAGGTGCATCAGTAGGTCTCATGAGACAATTATACATGGAATTGGCCGAGGCCTTTCCTAATTTGATATATGGTTTTGGCTAAGGCCTTAATAATTTTTAGACATCCTGGCCTAGGCCTTGACCAAATTTTCAGAATGTCCAGCATTATACATTCTCTAATTATGAAAATAATATTGAAGGTACATATAGTTATTCGACTAGTATAATACCCATTACTATGTTTTATTATGTAATTATTTACTCATCTCATATTCCTGCCATAAAGTATTCATGTTTATTATTTGTAAAGGCATGTGTTTTAAATTACTCACCAGGCCTAATGTTTAAGTAATATTCTATTATATTGATAACTCTTACTAAGTATTTGAGCTCACCCCTTTCTTTTGTTTGATTTTCCTAGCATATGAAGAAGTTAGTTATGAGTGACTTCCAGGTATATCTAGAAGGCATGGCTATTTCTAATGGAATAAATTAGTCTTGTATTTCTTTTCAAGTAGTAATGTTGAAATCGTTTATATATCTAGTTTTGAAGAATACTAAACTGATCGGTACTTCGGGACACGATTCCTTGTATCATACCAATGTTATGTAATAATGCAACTACTGTGGGTAACTGGGGTCAGGGCGTTCCAGTTGGTATCAGATGATGTTTAGTACAATCATTTGAAACCACATTTAGATAAACAATAATTAAAGCACATTACCCTTAGATGGTCATTAAGGATTAGAATAGAAGAACTTCCTAGAATTTGGGTAATTTAGAGATTTTTTGTATTTTCTAAGAAATACATCCATGTCTGGATATGAGAAGGTAGAGGTGGCTCTTGAATAGATGTACCTAGGAGTGAAAAATCTGACAGGGAATTTCATGATTGACCCAGGGTATCCTGGTATATGAAAATGGGCATTGCTGCACTCTTGGTTATAACACCCACATGGGATATGCTCAGCATTATTCGAATTTTAATTAAATTTCATTATAAAATATTTAATAGTAAATACTCCCTCAAAGAAAGCATTTAATTATTATAGATTATATGCATAATCTTTTCAATTTATGTAAGGTATTTTTACAAGTTTGGAATTATGTATTGTGATACATAAACTTACTTAGGGTAATCCATTGTTTATAAATGGATCCTATAATAAGGAATGATAACTCCAACAATACTCATGATCCAAAGATCAAGAAGGGTCAAATATTTCATGGTATTGAGCCAAAATTGTGTAGGAAAATATTCCCCCACGTATTCTCATCATGTGAAGAAATAGTATCATGTGTTAATAAGTTATATAAATAATACTCTGAGTCCTATGTATTTGATGGGAAGAAAGGGAAGAAAAGTATGGGAGAGAGAGAGATGGACAAAGGAAAGAGGGGAAAGAAGGATTTACCCATATGTGATAACTGTGGAAATAATATCCTTGGTAAATTCTTGAAGGGAATTGGAGATTTTTATAAGTTTGGAGAAAAAGGACACCAAGTAAGTGATTGCAAGGGAAAGAAAAAGGTTTCAAATATATAATGATTTATCTGCAAGAATTTGGAACACTAGGTGAATAAATGTCCAAATCATCAGAGTATACCCCAAATGATGTTATTGGATAATAATCAAGTTATGATACTACCGAAGATGAAGAGGAATGATTGGAGTTCTTATGTTGTTGTTAATGTATTGTGCCATTTGGGTATTGTATTAATGATGTACATGTTATATGAGTTATAGAGTATATAGGGATTGTACTACAGTACTATTTCATTAAGGACTTGAGATTGTGTGGAACCAAGAAAAGAAACTCATTAGTAGGTTGAATTTTTTTGAAAATATATGGTTGAAGGATATATAAACCATAATATGGTTCTAATAGCGAGGTAGTGATTTTTTAATAACATGTAATTGATTTTGATAAATTATATTATATATTCTTGACTACCTTAAAACTAATTAATGATTTTTATATTCCATCATTCATATATTTTACAACATTTTTGGATAGAATAAGTATATCCACTATAATATAAATATTAAGGGAGCATGAATATAATAAATAAGGCTTTATGGTAATTCAGGGTGTTATAGTGTTTTAAAAGAATACATGATGAAGATATTCACATGTTATTATGTGGAAAAAAGGATCTTCATAGTGTTTATCATCCTTATAAATTTTGGACAGTGAGTTTGGAAAAAAGTATTTTGGATAAGTCTACAGGTTGTAATGGATTATGTTTTACATTGGCTATTATTTGTGATGTTAAATAACTTCATAAGATTATTTTTGGGTTGTTATAAAAATGAAAACTCGGAGGTCGGGTGAAAACACGTCGCATACGGAAAGGCCGCGATACTTGAACAGACAACCAAAGGGTGACAAGGGTAATCACCTACCACTAGCCTACATGATGTAGTAGTTTGTATAAAGTATTTTTTAAATAGTCAGACAAATGAATTATAAATTTATTATTTTTTTAACCCTATATGATTAGGATAAATAGAATATTTTATAATTCTATTATCTTTTGGATTGAAAGATGAGTTTTTGGTAGGAATTAGTTGAAGGATGAAACTCTACTGGTCAAGTATATTTTTTTCTTTTATTTTATGGGGAATGGATCTTAAGACGAAAAATGTGTTATCCTAATACATTATGTTTTATTGAACCGATGATATTTTAAATCATCATAGATTGATGGTTTTGAGGACCTCACTTTTACACTTGTTTGTGATTGATGACCTCAATCATTCCCAATAAATATTTATGTTTTTTCTTTCAATTATGTGTCTCTAATTTCTACCAATGTTCTCAAAATTGATATCATAATTTTGTGGTGACATTTTTGTTTCCCTTTCCCTATTATTAAGATTAAATTTTATTAACCAAATTTCTAATGTGGTTTTTCCACAAAAGTATTTTTCTATTTTTAACCATTTATTTTCGAAGACAAATTTTCAATTAGGAGGAATAAATTTATTGAAGGACGGGCAAATGTAACACCCCAAGATATCATAGTTTGTTATCTCTTCAATGTAATTCAATAACTTTCACTACACGCAACAACAAGTTCGAGTCCACCACACCTTACCAAACTAGTCGTTCAAAAAGCAGTTATGAATAGAATGAACTACATTTTTAATTTCACACATATGTCCAATATAATTCTAAAATTCATATTTTGTGTTTCTTAGACATAATATACGGTCAAATTTAATTTTTCAGATAAAAGAAATATTTTCCAAAAAATGAAATTTTACTGCCTATTTAATGGAGAATCATTTAGAAACAAATAGTTTACAGTTTTAAATATTCCATTTAATGAAATTATGTAATTATTTATAACAGAAACATAAAAATTGTGTTTAGAAAAATTTTTGGTACTTTTCTGATAACTTTCATTTTTTGATGAATACTGAAAAATACTAAATTGTAATTGAAAACAAATTTTTTAATCGAAATAATTTATAGTGTTAAATTATATATTTAAATGGTTTAGGTCATTATATGTAATTTCATATTTTTATTTGACATAAACAGATTTCATTATTTTGATAGTATTTACTTTTAAAAACTCTCTTTTTGTTTTTGACAATGAGAGTTAATTTTAAATTAATAAATGAAACTTATATTTATTTAAATTGGATAATTTGACTTAATTTTTGTATTTAGAATGTAAAAATTATATTTGGGTGATTTTTTTGGTATTTTTTCCGAAAACATTCGATTTTTGATAAATAATGATAAACATCGCGTTATTATTTAAAACCAAATATTTATTTAAATAATTATTTATTTTATTTAAACTTATTTTACATCAAAATAAATATATGATATCTATATAACTTCAATTTAATTAATTGGAGTCATTTTATAATAAAATTAGACGTATAATTTTTTTTGAACTTTTTAACGTTTTTTTACCCACCTTATAGGAGCATTTTCCAATTTCCATAAATCATAATTTTCCCACTTCTATGTGTTGAATTTAAAAAATAAATGATACTTGGTTAATATAAATATATAAAATTTGGTTTAATAATATGAAAATAATTTTTTGTGAATTGTAACTTTTTAATTTTGTTTACCACGGTTAGAAGTAAATAGGGTAATTAATGGTAAAAATGATATTGTAATGACCCTAACACATGTCCAAATTCTATTGGATAAGTATAATTCGACCAAAAACAACCTTGGGAATAAAATATGATCCTTTAAGTCTACTTGGAAAAATTATGAAATTTAAAATTATTTTATTTAAAAAATAGTCAAAAGTGTTAAACTCAAGGATTAATAAGTAAACCATTTTTAATATAGGTATACATATAAGATAATTCGACTATAAATATTCATTATAAAGCTAAACATATTTCAAACAACATGGTATTTTATTTATTATTTTTAGATATTAAATATTTAAATTTATTTATGACACAATGATGATGTAGTAATTACCTTATTAATGAAAGAATAAAATAAATGGTATTATAAATTTTAAAATAAATATAATTTCAAAGTTTTTATGACATCCACAAATTTTCATAGTGAATATGAAATTTTAGGGTTGATTCAATGTGTCTTGTTCGAAGTAATCAATTTTTTATGAAATTCCAAAAAACCAAATACCAAATAACGTCAAATTTTACATAAATTAAATTATAAGACAAATAGTATATTATTGGTTGATATAATATTCCTAAAGAAATAAGGATCGGCCAAAGGGATTAAATAATGTTATATATGTATAAGGACCCAGCCTTAAACATTTAATAATATTTAATGAAGTGAATAATTCACATTGATGATATTATCAAGTTTAGATTTTTAGAGAATTAACACATAACTACTACATCTCAAATGATTACAAAATAGACACTTCTACTCAGTTTCCATTTTTTTCATAAAATAAAAACTCTTGAGAGAAATTGTGATGTATTGTTCCATGATTTAGACATCATGACTTTTCCTTGACCCCATCCTTATCCCTATTCATCTTTATGTCCTGTGAGAAACATTTCAAAACTTGGGATGAGTATAAAAAGCTCTATAAGGTTTATAAAACAAAGAAAGAAAAATTTGTTCGTAAATACATACAAAACATAAACCATTTTACTTACCTCATGAAAACATTATATTTTTGAATAACACATAGTAATCACAAATCATAAAGGTGACTTGTGTCATTCATATCATACTTTGTTGTTATCATAGCTACATAGGGAGTTACATTGGAATACACATCACAGTGTATTCCCTAAATCTCTTAGGAGAAACATTCATGTTCACCTCCTTCACATTACCTAATGCATTGGAGATCTATCTCGTGATCACCCACCATAGGTTTATCATGGAACCACCTATATATGTAAACATTTCCCATGAACCATAACATAATCATAACAAATAACATAAGTATACATGAAAGAAAGCATTTATACATTGTAATAACAATATATCATTTCAATATATTGAAATAATAAATCCATTCTCAAAATAATTTTCAATACCAAAATACCTAAAAAAATAATATAGTATTTATTTTCACTTTTAAAAACATTACGTCTTGTTGAGGAAGCCAAAGATCAAATAATACTCGCGGCGGCAGAAAGGGAATTGTCACCGCTTACGTTAAAAAGAATCATAATTTTTTTGTCATCTAGTAAAAAACTTCATAGAAGAAGATTCCATTTTAATGAAATGAAAAGTCAAAGGCATTTATATAGTTATAAATGAGAGTCGTGTATTAGAACAAAATATGCCTCAATAAAAGGAGATTGAGACGAAGTCCCTTACCTCGTGTCCGACTTGACCCGATCATTCTTTAATCTCATGAATAATAAAATAAAGTTAATTTTTTTACTTTCTTAAAATAAATTTTCATGTTTAATATTCCTTTTATGTCACTTATTTATATGGTATAAACATTATTCAATAATTTAAGTTAATAACAATTGTTTAGTCGAAATTTGGTACTTAAGTCAAAAAATGAACACCTAATATTTACAAGTTGCCTATGGGTTCAACAGTCCATTATATCTAGAATGATATTAATTATTTATATATCATATATATCATATATATCAAGTATATATATATATAATAGTACATATCATTTGGAGGTAAGAAATGAAATGCACCATTCAGGGAGATGGTAAGCCATACGTACGCATGAACGCTACTTTCATTTCTATATCTTATTTTAATGAAATTAAAAAATAATGATACATAGGTATATTATAATTCCAGTATAATATAATATATAATATTATTAAATCCATCCTTTATAAGTACCACATATGGTATTAATGAGTTCTATCACTTTGACGGGGCGGTAGTCCGCACTTCCTCAAAATTAATTATCGTGTTTACCCATAATGGAAACCATAAAGGTATGCTATAAAAGAAAAATACAGAAGCATAAAGAAAACATAAACATAATATATATATCATATATAGATATAGTTTCATATTAAAGGCCACCATGATAGGCGGTAGAAGATAATCTAATAATCATCGTTTCGTGAGGCGTTAGTTTTCCATCAACCGAAACAATATGTTCTTCACCCATTAGATAGAGGTGTGTGTAAGTTTAGTTCCAATAAATCTCATAAAAACATCCTAGTATATTGAGAATACTGTTGTTGTTATAAAATAAAATAAATAAAATGATCTTAGTGGTAAGAGAAGTAAAATAAAATAAAAGAAGTTAAGAGAAACTGTTAACATTAATTTAAGTAACTCCCTTTGGTGTGAACCAAAACAGTTTCTTGAAGTTCCTTCTATATAAGGTAAGGCTTCTAGGAGGAGAAGAGGGATGTAGGGAGATTAATTCGGTTGATTTTGGATGATCCAAAAGGCATGATATTTGTGGGTAATTGGTTAGAAGTGGGGGCATTTTATAAGGGGGGGAGGGGCTCTTTAAGAAAGTGTGATAATATTATTTTATTATAAAATAATATTCAGTTTCTAAAAATCCAAAACACTTTATGGAAGAAGATAAGATGACTCGTGGTCTAAATAAATTCATCCAATAATAATTGGACAGGTTTTTGATGTAATTTTTATATTTATAATCTAATTTATTTAAATAATTTATTAATGAGGTAAACACTGCATCATTATTGTGTCATAAATAATTTAATTTATTCAATGTCCAAAAATAATAAAAAAATACCATGATGTAGGGAATATTTTTATCCTTCCAATTAATATTTATAGTTAAAAATATAACTTATATAACACCATGTAAAAGATAATTTACAATGATATGTTTGTTTATGTCATTGTTTCATTTACATTAAGTTAATTAAAATAAAGTGTCAATGTCATTTATAAGTGTCTTCAATGGGTCCCAAAATCAACCCATTGATTCCCATGGTTGTCCATTACTCATCCAATAATAGTAGTACAAGTTTCAATGTAATTTTTATATATTATAATATTCTTTTTACCTTGAATTACCCTATTTACCTTTAACTGCTGTAAATAAAAGTCAAAAGTTACTATTCACAAAAAATTATTTTCATAATATTGAATAACATTTTACTTGCTAATAACAACCATTTATGTCATATTTTCCCAATTCAATTCACAAAATTGGTAAAATTTCATTTAATGGAAAAAAGTCGGTTTTTTAACTACTACAAAGTGGTTTCACTGTTCATCAAAAATTGACGTTTTTCAGAAAAATACCATAAAATCAGCCTATGATATATTTCATATTCCTAATTAAAAAATGATGTCTATTTTACCAAATTCTAAACATAGAAGTTTCATTAATTAGTTTAAAATTAATTCCTGTTGTTAAAACAAATAGCATGTTTTTAAAAAACAATAGCTATCCAAAGATTGATAGTTGTTTATGTCCAATTTCAATGTGAAATTTATTCGAACAAAAAAAATTGGTTAAAATGGTAAAATTATATTCTAATTGAACATTAAAATATATTAAAAAGATAATATAACCTTATAAATAAATTAGATTAAAATGCATTTTTGAATTAAAATACAATATTTTTCAGTATTTATTAAAAAATGAACTTTATCAGAATAATTCCAAAATTTTACACAAAGTAAATATTGATGTCCCCATTCTAAATATGGATTTTATTTGGTCAAATATAATTTATTAAAGTGACCAAAACTTTATTTGAAGAGGGTTCTCCATTAAAAGGTCGAAAATAGATCTTTTAATGTAAATTATGCTTAAAATTAGATTCATTCACATTTCAAGCCTCAACATTTTATTGGATAAATGTAAATACATTTAACCAACATGTATAATAATATCGTAGTTTGATTTTTTCATTCCCGCCAATACAACAGCTAGGAGTTAACTACCATTTAAAATAACAATATAATATTATTTGTCTGCAACGTAAGATTCCAAAGAAACATGTTGTTGCGTATCGGGTACGCTATCGAACATAGTAACCCCATTAAAGTAAATTTAATATTTAATTCAAAAATATTAATAAATATGAAATATGTCGTATTCTTTCGTAACTTGGGATGTTATAAACTTCCTCTATTTGGGTATTGTGTCCTCTGAATTTTTATTCGCATATCAAATAAGTGGTGGTGTTTATCCCTCAGAACATTTTCAGATTACCATATTTCCTCTTCAACCATATGGTTTTTCCAATAAACCATTACCTGATAAATTACCTTATTTCACAACACATGCTCTCTACAATCAATAATCTGGACTGGTTGTTCCCCATGAGAGGGATTCTTTTCCAACTGAACTTCCACTGGACATAAAACATGAGATGGATCTAGTATATACTTTCTCAAAATTGAAACATGAAAAAAATTGTGTACTTGGGATAAACTGATTGGTAAATCCACTCTGTAGGCAACTGATCCAACATTCTCTAGGGTTTCATAAGGTCCAATTAACCTCGAGATCAAATATCCATTATTACCACAATACATAACACTTTTCCATGGAGAAACATTGAGAAAAATATGATCACCTACTTCAAAAGAAATATCCTTCCTCTGGTTATCCGCAAATCTTTTCTGTGGACTCTAGGTTGTTTTCATGTTCTTCTTAATCAGATGAACTTTTTCTGCCATCGCTTCTACTAATTATGGTCCCATCATCTTCCTTTCACCTACTTCATCCCAAAAATCTGGAGTTCAACAACGCTTTCTATATAATGACTCAAATGGATCCATCTGTATACTGGAATGAAAACTGTTATTATATGAAAATTCTACCAAAGAAAGATGTGGGTCCCAACTTCCCATATAATCTATCAAGATAGCACATTACATATACTCCAAGGTTTGAATTGTTCATTCTAATTTCCCATCTGATTGAGGTTAAAAAACTGTACTAAAATCTAATTCAGTACCCAATGACTTCTAAAGGCTTTTCCCAAAGATAGAAGTAAACCTAAGATCATGATCAGATACAATGGAGAGGGAAAATCCATACAACCTGACTATCTATTTAACATAAAACAAATAAAGTTGATCAAGAGAAAATTTATTTCTTATAGGAAGAAAATAAGCAGATTTACTAAATCGATCAACAATAGCACAGATTGCATTATTACCTCCAGATGTCTTCAGTAATCCCACAACGAACTCCATGGATAAATTTTTTCCCATTTCCACTTTGGCACCGATAAAGGCTGAATCATACCTTTCTATAACTACCACTCTTCCTTAATTTGTTGACAAGTCAAACACTTAACAGTAAAGTCAACAATATCTTTTTTAATTCCGTCCCACCAGTAACACTTTTGATGATCTCTGTACATCTTAGTACTGCCAGGATGATCAGAAAATGAGGAACTATGAGCTTCACATAACAACTCATTCTTAAACTGTGACTAATAAGGCACACATAATCTCATTCTAAATATCAAAACGCAATCATTATCATCATTAAAATCAGGCAAACGACCCTTTAGAACCGACTATACCCATTTCTATAACTCACTGTCCTCCTTCTGTTCTTGCTTAATTCTGTCTGATAGAGATGATCTCACTGACACCTAATACAAAACAGAATAATTTTATGCACCAAAAACTTTTATGCCAAATTTCATCAAATCAAAACAAAAGGATCTCGTTCCAAACGTATCATGGTTAATATAGAATTACTTTTTTGACTCAAAGCATCATCCACTTTATTTAATTTTCTCTGATGGTAAAGGATCATGAAATCACAATCCTTGATTAATTCCAACCATCTCCTCTATCTCATGTTCAATTCTTTTTGAGTGAATATATATACTTTAAACAGTTTTGATCAGTATATATTTCACATTTTACTCCATAAAAATGGTGCCTCCAAATTTTTAAAGCAAAAACAACAGCATCTAATTCCAAATCATGTGTACTGTAATTTAACTCATCTGGTTTCAACTGACATGAAGGATAAGCAATTACTAGATCATTCTGCATTAGTATACAACCAATTATTTTCAACGAAGCATCATTGTAGATAACAAACTCACCATTTCTGGAAGGTAGTTCAAAAACTGGATCATTCACCAATCTTATTTTCAATTCCTAAAAACAATAATCACATTATTTTGTCCAGATGAACTTAACACCTTTCTGAGTTAACATATTCATTAGATGAGATAACCGTAAAAACATTTCAACAAACCTCCAGTAATAAACTTCCAAACCATGAAAACTATGGATCTCAGTGATATTATTGGTTCTTGGACATTCTTCAAAAACTTCTATATTAGTAGCATCAAAAGTTATGCCATTTTTTTAAACAATATGACCAAGGAAAGAAATTTTTTGCAACCAAAAATCACACTTGCTAAATTTCCCAAATAGATTGTTTTTATTTTAAGGTTTTCAAGAAAACTCTGAAATGAATTTCATGTTACTCTTTACTTTTTGAATAAAAAAATATCATTAATGAAAAGAACCACAAACATATCAAAGAACTCACAGAAAATTATATTCATAAGATCCATGAATATAGCAGATGCATTTGTTAAACCAAAGGGCATAACTACAAATTCATAATGGCCATATCTAGTATAAAACATAGTCTTTGGATTGTCTACTTCTTTCACTTTCAAATGATAGTACCCCGATCTCAATTCAATCTTTAAAAAGTACTGATCTCCCTAGAGATGATAAAAAGAATCGTCGATATGAGGAAAAGTATAATTTTTCTTAACAGTGATGTTATTCAATGCACTATATTCAATGAAAAGCCTCATTGAACCACCTTTATTTTTAACAATCTAGACAGGAGAACCCCATGAAGATGTTCTTGGTCGAATGAAGTCTTTATCTAATAACTCCTTCAATTTCTTATTTAACTATAAAAGATAAATTTGATCCATTCGATAAGGATGTTTTGAAATTGGATTAGCATCAGGAACTAAGTCAATAGGAAATTCAACATCTCAATTGGGTATAATACCAGACAACTCATTAGAAAAAACATCAAGGTACTTATTTACTACTGGAACATCATTAATCTAAACATTTCCTTTATTTTCAAAAATATGTGCACGATAACATTAATTTTCATATTTTACTAGTTTTTGAACATCTTGATATATTATCAAAAGAAGGGTTCATTCTTTTATACAAACTGAAAATAATTCTGAAAACAGTCCTCTTTTACTCTGCAGTATATCTTAGCTTGATAAACAAAAAGCCAATCCTTGCCCAAAATAACATCACACTATACTAGAGGTAGAATAATAAGGTTTGAAAGTAGATTCTTTCCGCACAGAAGGACAAAAATGTTCTTATGTTTTATTTTTGTCTCAATATTTCTTCCCGGTTTTTTACCATATGTTCCATATTAATATCTTGAGAAGGAATTCCCAATTTACTAGAAAACTTATCAGAAATTAATGACTGTGTAAACCCTAAATCAAACAACACATTGGCATAATCTGAACAAAAAAAATAGTGTACCTGATACTACTTAATTTGATGGCCCATCATCTGCTGAAGATGTTGTGAAGGATTTCACCACCCCTTTATGCTTAAATTCTGGCTGCTTTCCCTCAGTTGAGTTCTTCGTTGAACACTCGTTATCATAATGACCCATTTCATTGCACTTAAAAAAATTTACTAACTGTATATCTGTTTTTTCCGTACCACTAATCTAATTTTTTTTTCAGTTCAATTACGAGCCTTATGTCGCATTTTTCTACATCGGTAGAACTTAACATAATTCAAAATACATTCCCCATCATGATTTTTACAACAATTTTCACAAAATGTAAACTTATGTTTCTTACCATTAGACTTTTTTGAAGAGTTATTCTCTTTTGTATTCCACCTCAACCTCTTATTCTGTTGTTTTTTAAAGAACACCTGATCATCGGCAAACTCCATTTCCACCTTCATCGCACAACGAAAAAGTTTTTCATAACTTTTGAACTCAAAAGAAGCTAAATCCCATCAATATTTTGGCTTTAATCTTGAGTAGAAATAGTTTATTTTACTATCAAGATATCCTATGAAATTTGGACCATACCTTGCGAGTCGAGTGATTTTTTCTTCATAAGTAGCCACTAAGTCATCCTCCAGCCTCAATTCCTGGAATTGTTTTTCCATCCTAAGTCGAACCACCTTAGGAAAATATTTCTCAAGGAACATGACTTTTAATTAAACTCAATAAAGAGCATCAATCTCCTCACTATCCATGATATTTTTCACTATCGACCACTACTGAACAACTTCACCATAAAAATAGTAAACATCAAGGCTAACCTTTTGATGTTCTGAACACCCCATGACATCAAAAAATTTCTCCAATGCTTTAATCTACCCTTCATCTAGAACATGGTCAGATGATCCTCTGAATGATGGAGGATGTTGTCTCATGAAATGTTCTACTACTGTCATGTTCCTCTGTGGTTGATCTACCTAATCTTCTGCAAGGATATCACCACCATTTATATCCTGAGTCAAATGTACCATCACTTCAACAAACTATTCTGTCCCAATTTTGACCATCTCATGTTGCTGATTTAGAAGGTTTTCCTCCTCCTAATGTCGTCCAAACATAGCTTCCTATTTTCTTCTATGGAAAACCATTCTAAACAAAGAAATATATTAGGCAATGCAATATGTTAATCTGTAAATGCTATATGATTTCAATGTTAACATAAATTAATTTATAAATATTAATTTAACAATACCCAAACTCAAAATGTTATCTAAACCGACCTCTGATACCAACTATAAGGACTTTTCCTAAAACATTACATAATATTGAATTAAATGAATAATTATCATTGAGGATATTTTTAGGTTAAGAGTTATAGAGAATTAGGACATAACTATTATATCTCAAAATATTACAAAGTAGAAACCTCTACTCAGTTTCCATTTTTTTCATAAAATAAATACTCTTGAAAATAATAGTCATGTCTATTTCCATGTTTTTGACATTATTACTTTTCCTTGATCCCATCCTTGACTCTTTTCATCTTTATGTCCTATGAAGAGCATTAAAAAACCTTGGATGAGCATAAAAAGATCATTAAGGGTTATAAAACAGAGAAATAAAACATTAGTTCATTAATACGTACAAAACATAAACTCTTTTACTTACTTCATTAAAACATAATATTTACGAACAACACATAGTAATCACAGATCATAAAGGTAACTTGTGGCATTCTTATCATACTTACTTTGTAGCTATCATAGCTACATAGTGAGTTACATTGGAATACTCATCACATTATATTACCTAAATATATTCGGAGAAACATTCATGTTTACCTCTATCACGTTTCCCAATTCATTGGAGAGCTATCTCGAGCTCACCCCGGTTAGGTTTATCACAGAACCACCCGTATATGTAAACAATGCCCAAAAACCATAACATAATCATAACACATAACATAAGTATAAAAGAAAAATAACATTCCCATATTGCAATAACAATATATCATTTCAAGATATTGAAATAATAAATCCATTATCAAAATAATTTTCAATACCAAAATACGTAAAAAGAGTATATGGTATTTATTTTTCGTTTTAAAAACATTACAGCTTGTTAAGGAAGCCAAAGATCAAATAATACTCGTGGCGGCGTAAAGGTCATTGTCACCGCTTATGTTAAAAAGAAACATTCTTTTTGTTACATTAAGTAAAATGATTTTTAGAAAAAGATTACTTTTGAATGAAATGAAAACTCAAAGGTTTTTATATAGTGTATAAAAGACAGTCATTCATTAGAACAAAATATCCCTCAACTAAAGGAGATTGAGACGAAATCCCTTACCTCATGTCCGACTTGACTGGATCGTTCTTTAATCTCCTGAATAATAAACTAATGTTCATTTATACATAATTAAGAACCTTTTTCAAGTTTATTATTACTTTTATATAACTTATTACCATGTTATAAACATTATTCAATCATTTAAGTTAATAACGATCTTTTTGTCATTATTTGGTACTTGAGTAAAAAATGAACACCTTATATTTACAAGTTGTCCATGTGGTCAATAGTCCATTATATCTAGAATGATATACATTATTTATATATCTTATATATCATATATTTACATTATATATATATATATTTATTTATTTATTTATAACAATACATATCATTTGGAGGTATGAAATGAAATGCACCGTTGATGGAGACGGTATGTTGTACCTACGCATGAACGCTACTTTCATTTCTATTTCTTATTTTAATGAAAGTAAAACATAATGATACATAGGTATATTATAATTCCAGTATAATATCATATATAATATCATTACCTCCATCTTTTATACATCCCACATATGGCATTAACGAGTCATATCCCTTTGAGGGGGTGGTAGTCCGCACCTCCTCAAATGAAATTATCCCGTTTACCCATAATGGAAACCATAAAGGTATTCTGTAAAAGAACAATAATGAATCATAAAGAAAAAATAAACATAATATATATCATATATAACTATAGTTTCATTATAGTTTCCACCATGATATGCGGTTGGAGATAACTGGACAATCATCGTTTCGTGAGGCGTTAGTTTTCCATCCACAGAAACAGTATGCTCATCACCCATTAGAAGGAGGTGTGTGTAAGTTTATTTCAAATACTTTTTATAACAACATCCTAGTATATTGAGTATACTTTTGTTATTATAAAATAAAGTAATAAAAAGTTTTTACGTTTTCAGAAGTAAAATAAAATAAAAGAAGTTAAGAGAAATTGTTACCTTTAATTTGGGTAACTCCATTTGGTGTGAACCAAAAGGGTTTATTGAAGTGCCTTTTGCCTAAGGTAAAGCTTCTATGAGGAGGAGAGGGATGTAAGGATATTAATTGGGTAGAGTTTTGATGAGCCAAAAGTCTAGAGAGGTGTAAGTAATTGGTTAGAAATTAGATCTTTTTATAAGGGGGGAGGAGATCTTTAAGAAATTGTGATAATATTATTTTATAATATAATGATATTCAGTTTCTAAAGGTCCAAAACTCATTAAGGTAAAAGATAAGATGGATCATGGACTAAGTAAATTAATCAAATAATAATTGGATAGGTTTTGGATGTTATTTTAATATTTATAATCTTATTTATTCTAATTTTTTATTAATGAGGTAAACACTGCATTATTATTGTGTCATAGATAAATTAATTAATTATATGTCTAAAAATTATTAAAAAAATACCATGATATATGAAATAATATTATATTTCCAATTAATATTATTAGTTGATAATATAACTTATATAACACCATGTAAAAATTAATTTACAATGAAATATTTGTTTATGTCATTTTTTCCATTACTTTAAGTTAATTAAAATAAAGTGTCATTATCATTCATAAATTGCTCCATGGGGTCCTAAAATCGACCCAAGGATTCCCATGGACGGACATTACCCATAAAATAAGGTTAGGACAAGTTTTAAGGTAATTTTGAATTATTATAATATTCTTTTTACCTTGAATTACCCTATTTACCTTTAAACACGGTAAATAAAAGTCAAAAGTTACTATTCACCAAATATTATTTTAATCTTATTTAACCACATTTTTCATACTAATAACGACCATGTATGTCGGATTTTCGAAATTCAATTTACATATATGGTATGTTATCATTTAAATGAACAAGTTGATTTTTTTAACTACTACTAAGTGGGTTCACTATTCATCACAAATTGATGTTTTTCAGAAAAATACCAAACATTCAGCCTAAGCTATATTTGATATTCCAAATTCAAAAAATATTTATATTTTACCAAATACAAGACATATAAGTTTCATTAATTAATTTAAAATTGTTTCTCATTATTTAAACAAATAGTGTGTTTTTAAGAAACAATAACTATCAAATGATTGACACTTGTTTATGTCCAATTTCAATGTGAAATTAATTTCAATGGCCAACATTGGATTAAATTGTAAATATATATAGTAATTAAAATTTAAAACCCATTAAAAATATAATATAAAAATATAAATAAATTATTTTAAAATGCTGTTTTGAATTAAAATACAATGTTTTTCATTATTCATTAAAAATTGAACATTATCGGAAAAATTCCAAACATTTATGCAAAGTAAATTTTGATGTCCACATTCTAAATATGGATTTAAGTTGGTAAAATAGAATTTATTAAAGTGTCCATAACTATATTTACATAGGGTTCTCCATTAAATGGTGGTAAATCGACCTTTTAATGTAAATTATGCTTAAAATTTGATCCATTCACATTTTAAGCCTCTAATTTTTTTGGATAAATGAAAATACATTTAACCAAAATGCATAATCATATTGTAGTTAGTTTGTTTCATTCCTGCCAATACAACATCTAGGTTTTATCTACCATTTAAAATAATAATATTATATTATTAGTGTGCAACATAAGATTTCAAAGAAACGTGTTGTTGTGTATCAAGTAAGCTATCGAACATAGCTACCCCTTTAATGTAAAATTAATATTTAATTCACAAATATTACTAAATATGAAATATGTAATATTATGTATTTACTTGTTATGTTACATTCTTCCCCAATTTGGTAATTTCTTCCTCACAATTTTTATTCACTTATCAAATAAGTGGGGGTATTTATCTCTCATAGAATTTTCGGATTCCCAAGTTACCTCTTAAACCATATAATTTTTCTACAAATCCTTTACCTGATAAATTACCATATTCTGCAACACTTTCTCTAAACAGTGAAGAATCCCAACTGGTTGTTCCTCATAAGAGAGATTCTCTTCCAACTGAACTAACTGTGGACTTTAAACTTGAGATGGATCTGGCATATACTTTCTCAACATTGAAACAAGAAAAACATTTTGTACCTCGGATAAACATGGAGGTAAATCCACTTTGTATGCAAAAGATCCATCCTTATCTAGGATTTCATAACTTCCAATGAAACTTGGGATAAACATACCCTTCGTACCAAAATGCATTACACTTTTCCATGGATAAACTTTGAGAAAGTCATGATCACCTACCTCAAATGAAAGATCCTTCATCCGGTTATCCGCATAACTTTTCTGTTGAATCTGATATGTTTTCATGTTCTTCTGAATTAGCTGAACTTTTTCTACCATCTCTTCTACCAATTATAGTCCCATAATATTCCTTTCACCTACTACATCCCAAAAATCCATAGTTTGACAATGCTTTCCATATAATGCTTCAAATAGAGCCATCTATATACTAGGATGAAAACTATTATTGTATGAAAATTTGTCCAAAGAATGATGTTGGCCCCAACTTATGTGATAATCCATCGAGGAATCACGTATCAAATCCTCCAAGGTCTGAATTATTCATTTTCATTGACCATATGATTGGGGATGGAAAGCTGTACTAAACATTAATTAAGTACCCAACGACTTCTGAAGGCCTTTCCAAAATATAGAAGTAAACCTAGGATCACGATCATATACAATGGAAACGAGAGCTCTATAAAACCTGACTATCTATTTAACATAAAACCGAGAAAGTTGATCTAGAGACACTGTTTCTCTAATAGTATGTAAATGAGAAGATTTAGTGAATAGATCTACAATAACCCAGATTTCATTATTACCCTGAGATGTCTTTGGTACTCCCACAACGAAGTCCATGGATATATTTTCCCACTTACACTATTGGACCCGTAAATGTTGAAGCATCCCTTTCAGTAACTACCAATCTATATTAACCTATTTACAAGTCAAAAAATTCATAGTAATTTCAACAATATCTCTTTTCATTCCATCCCATAAGTAATACTCTCGAAGATCAATGTATATCTTAGTACTACCAGGATGAACCGAAAACGGGGAACTATGAGCTTCACATAAAAACTCATTATTCCACTATGAATCACAAGGAAAAAATAATCTCTTTCCAAATATAAAAACACAAACATTATCAATATTAAAATCAGGCAAATAACGCTTCTAAAAAAACTCTACCATTTTGTGTAACTCAATGTCTTCCTTCTGTGCTTGCTTAATTATGTCTGATAGAGATTATCTCACTGACACTTGATACAAAACCAAAAAAAATATTCATCAACAACATCTATGCCAAAGTTCATCAAATCATAAACCAAAGGATCTCATGCCAAACATATAATGGTTAATGTAGTATTACTTTTCCTACTCAAGGAATTAGACACTTTATTTGATTTTCCTGGATGGTAAAGTATCGTGCAATCATAATCCTTGATTAATTCCAACCATATCCTCAGTCTCATGTTCAATTATTTTATATTAAATAGACACATTAAACATTTTTGATCAGTATATATTTCACATTTTACTCCATACAAATGATTCCTTCAAATTTTTAAAGCAAAAACAACAGCAGCTAATCCCAAATCATTTGTAGGGTAATTTAACTCATGTGGTTTCAACTAACGTGAAGCATAAGAGACTACCTGATCATTCTGCATTATTATACAACCATATCCTTTCAATTAAGCATCACTATAGATAAAAAACTCACCATTTTTCGAAGGTAGGGCCAAAATTGTAGAATTCACCAATATTCTTCTCAATTCCTAAAAACAATCATCACATTCTTTTGTCCAAATGAACGAAACACCTTTCCAAGTTCACTTATTCATTGGATGAGATAACCTTGGAAAAGTTTCAATAAACCTCCAGTAATAACCTTCCAAACCCAGAAAACTATGGATCTATATTATATTTGTGGGTCTTGGCCATTATTCAACATCTTTTGTTTTAGTCGGATCAATAGTTATGCCATTTTTTGAAATAATGTGACCAAAGAAAGAAATTTGTTACAACCAAAACTCACACTTGTTGAATCTCCAAAATTGTCTATTTTTGTTTTGAGGTTTGAAAGACAACCCATAAATTACTTTCATGTTCCTCTTTACTTTTGTAATAATCCAAAATATCATCAGTGAACACAACAAAAAACTTATCCAAGAACTCATGGAAAATTCTATTCCTAAGATCCATGAATACAGTAGGTGCATTGGTTAAACCAAAAGTCATAACTACAAATTCATAGTGGCCATTTCTAGTACGAAATGTGGTCTTCAGAATTTATTCTTCATTCACTTTCAACTGATGTTAACCCGATCTCATGTCAATCTTTGAAAAATACTGAGCTCCTTGGAGCTGATCAAACAAATCATTGATATGTGGAAAAGGATACTTGTTATTAATAGTGATGTTATTCAATGCTCTTTAATCAATGAAATGTCTTATTGAACCATCTTTATTTTTAACAAATAATATAGGAGCACCCCATGGCGATGTGCTAGGTCAATTGAAACCATTACCTAATAACTCCCGCAATTGCTTCTTTAACTCTAAAAGTTCAATTTGAGCCATTCAAAAAGGGGGTTTTGAAATTGGCTTAGCATGAGGAACTAAGTAAATAGTAAATTAAACATCCCAATCTAGTATAATACCAATAAACTCATTAGGAAAAACATCAAGGTACTCATTTACTACTAGAAAATCATTAATTTGGACAGTTCCATTTTTTAAAAATATGTGCAAGGTAACATTCATTTCCATATTTTTCTAGTTTCTGAGCTTCTTGATATGTTATTGAAAGAGAGGGTTCATTCTTGTTTACAAACTAAAATTCATTCTGAAAAGAAACATCTTTATCTCTGCAGTCAATCTTAGCATGATAAACATAAAGCCAATCCATTCCCAAAATAACATTAAACACTACTTGAAATGGAAAATTTCCCAACGGTTCTGAACCATTGGTATATCTTATGCCAATGGTTTGGAAAACCGTTGGTAAGTAAGCTGTTGGGAAAGAATTTCCCAACGGTTTACAGAGAACCGTTGGGATAGGTTAGAAAAATGAACATATCCCAACGGTTTGGAACAACTGTTGGGATCATTTTTTTCCAACGGTTTAGCTTGAACCGTTGGGACAACCAACTATATGACTTCTTTCCCAACGGTTTCTAAACTGTCAGGAAAGGTTTTTTATCAATGGTTCATAAGTAATTGTTGGTAAAAAAATACAAAGAATCCTATGCCAATGGTTTGAAACCATTGGCATAGCCTATGTTGTGCAAATGGCACAGCAACCTGCAACTTGCACAGCAGTCATAGAGCATGGTGTCCATTCCCTCTCCTTTCCAATTACCTCTCATTTACAAATATTTTACCTTCAATAATCAATCAAAATATACATATACAATTACTGTACCTACAACAACCCACTAATACATACATATACAAAACAAATTCATACTCCTTTAACATATAATGCATCCTGAAACTATACACATATAGAATGAAATCAGAATTCATAACATAATTATAAACATACATAATTATTTTAGAATTAAATTTAAAATTTAGATGACAATTATATGTGGGATCTAGAATTCAGTTCATAATTTGATCAGTTTTTCATATACCAGATGTTTTTACAAGAAATGATGTCCATTTTAAACAAAATACATACACCTAGAGTGATACCGCCCACACCATTCCTCGGATTTAGATGAGGTTAACTCGTACTTGTCAAAAATTACCCATGGATCATTGTATTAATGTATCAATATATTCTGAGAGCATTTCGTCTGTTTTCCGTATGTTAGATGTTGTTTTCACATAATATGACGTGTTTTTTTAATTAAAAGAGAGACACTTTTAGTGGTTCCTGCCACACCGCACCTCAGATTGAGGTGGGGTTGACTCTTACATGTCAAAAATGACCCATGGATCGTTGTGATAAAGTATCAACACAATCAGAATCCGTTTTGTCGGTTTTTCATATGTACATTAAATTTTGTCAATTTTAAACATAAGAGAGACACATTGGGTAGTTCCGGCCACACCCCGACTTGTATTGAGGCACAATTGACTCATAAACGTCACATATGACCCATGGATCGTTGTCTAAATGTTTCAATAGATTCTGAATGCATTTGGTCGATTTTTCGTATGCCAGTTGTTCTTTTCACTTATAATCCTGTCCATTTTAAAAAAAAGAGACACAGTTAGAGTGGTACCAGACACACCGCGCCTCAGATTTAGATGGGGTTGACTTGTACATGTCTCAAATGACTCATAGATAATTTTCCTAATGTATCAACACAATCCGAATGTGTTTGGTCGGTTTACCATATGCCAGTTGATGTTTTCACTTAAAATGATGTCCTTTTAAAACAAAAGAGAGACACTTTGAGTGGTTCCGGCCACACCGCGCCTCATATTGAAGCAAGGATTATTCTTACATGTCACATATGACCCATGGATCGTTGTTCTAAAGTATCAACTCAATAAAAATCTGTTTGGTCAGTTTTCCATATGTACCTAAGATGTTGTTCATTTTAAACAAAACAGAGACACTTAGAGTGATCTCGGCCACACCATGCCTCGGATTGAGGCGGGGTTGACTCGTACACATCACATATGACCCATGGATCATTGTACAATACCATCAATACATTCTGAATGTGTTTGGTTGGTTTTTCGTATGTCATTTGTTGTTTTCACATAAAATGATGTCCATTTTAAACAAAAAAGAGACACTATGAATGGTGTCGTCCACACCACGCCTCAGATTGTGGCAGAGTTAGCTCGTACATGCCACAAATTACCCATGGATCATTTTCATAATGTATCAACACAATCAGAATACGTTTGGGCGGTTTTTCGTATGCTAGTTGTTGTTTTCACTTAAAATGAAGTCCATTTTAAACCAAAGAGATACACTTTGAGTGGTGTTGGACACACCGCGCCTCGTATTGAAGCGAGGTTGACTCATACACGTCACATATGTCCCATGGATCTTTTTCCTAAAGTTTCATTGGCAACCGAATGTGTTTAGTCGTTTTTCCTTATGTACTTAAAATGTTATCCAGTTTAAAAAAAAGAGAGACACTTAGAGTGATCCCGGCCACCCCGCGACTCGGATTGAGCCCGGGTTGGATTGTACACATCACATATGACCCATGGATTGTTGTGATAAAGTATCAATATAATCCTAATGCATTTGGTTGGTTTTCCATATTCCAGTTGTTCTTTTCACATACAATCATGTCCATTTTAAACAAAAGGGACACAATTAGAGTGGTACCGGCCACACTCCACCTCGGATTTAGATGGGGTTGAATTGTACACGTCTCAAATGACCCATGGATCATTTTACAAAAGTATCAACACAATCCAAATGTGTTTGGTTGGTTTTCCATATGATAGTTTATGTTTTAACTTAAAATTATGTCCCTTTGAAACCAAAGAGAGACACTCTGAGTGGTGTCGGCGACACCGCGCCTCCGATTGAGGCGGGGTTGACTCGTACACGTCACATATGACCCATGGATCATTTTTCTAATGTATCAACACTATCATAATCCGTTAGGTTGGTTTTCTGTATGTACTTAAAATGTTGTCCATTTTAAACAAAATAAAGACACTTAGAGTGATCCTGACCACACCGTAACTCGGATTGAGCCAGGGATGACTCGTACACGTCACATATATCCCATGGATCGTTGTGAAAAAAGTATCAATAGAATCAGAATGTGTTTGTTTGGTTTCATGTATGCCAATTGTTCTTTAAACATACAATCTCAGCCACACCGCGCCTCGAATTTAGATGGGGTTGACTTGTACATGTCACTTTGAGTGGTGTCGGCCACACCGCACCTCGGATTTTGGTGGCCTTGATTGCCAAGTATATCACATAGAGAACTGGGTATCACATGAGGCATGGTATTACCATCTTTCAAAACCGACATGTCCTCGTTTTATCTTCAAGGAACCAATATCACTCATGAGTAATAAAAACCATCCTGGTAGCCCTCACCAAGAAACCAAAGCATTCATCCTAGAATTTCAAGTCGAAATTCCCTGAACTCGACGAGTCCATCCATGATTCCTTAACATGTAACCCATGTCATATCCTAACAATTGACAAGTAAACCAAATCATACATGGCATATTTCACATAACATGTAGAATGTACAACAAGGCTTTGTATTCAATTTATAGCATATAATCACATGCATTTGATGAGCATGAGCTGATAAGATTACCAAGACATTCATATAATACAAGACATAAAAAAATGGAATAATCCTAAATAACATTGCATGATCATCAAAATAAAAAAAGGCATGTGAAATCAAGGAGGAGGGTGGGGGATGTCTGGGGGTCCAGGTAGGAGGGTGGGGGCTGTCCGGGGGGTTGTCCGGGGACCAATGAGGAGGGTGGGGCTATTTGGGGGGCTGTCTGGGGGGTTTCTGGGGGCCTGTCCAGGGTCAAAGGAGGAGGGTGGGGGGACAGTCCAGGGGGTTGTCCGGGGTCCAGGGAGGAGGGTGGGGGCGCTGTCTGGGGGGCTGTCTGGGGGGCTGTCCGGAGTCCAAGGAGGAGGTGGGGGGATGTCCAGGGGGCTGTCCGAGGGGCTATCCGGAGTCCAAGTAGGAGGGTGGGGGGTTGTCCAGGGGCTGTCCAATAGGTTGTTCGTGGTCTAGGGAGGAGGGTGGGGGGCTGTCCGGGGGGCTGTCCGGGGGCTATCTTGGTGGATGTCTGGGGTGTCTGGGGGCTGTTTGGGGACCAAGGAGGAGGGGGGGGGGGGGGCTGTTCAAGGGCTGTCCAGGGGGCTGTCCGGGGGGCTGTCTGTGTTCCAAGGAGGAGGGTGGGGGCTATCCGAGGGGTTTTCCAGGGAGTTCCCAAACACACAAAACTCTACAAACATTCTCAAGATACACCGCAACCACTAAAATACATCAACATCCATTAAAATATACAATATATAGAAATAACACAACTCCAATACTATACTACAGGTCTAGAAAAAACCAAAATCTAGAATAGATAAAACAACAAATCTCAGTCATATTAGTCAAAAATGTAACAGATAAATTTGTCCCACATCACTATCACTATCATCAACATCATCGTCACCCTCATCCTCATGGTCATCATTGTCCTCATCATCGTCCCCTCCCTCCTCAACTCCCTCCTCCTTGCCCTCTCCCGCCGCCTCACCCACCACCTCTGCCTCGCCCTCCTCCTCTCCCTCCTACTCCGCATCAAACTCTTCACCATCATCATCATCAGGCTGGAAATCATATTAACCACCACCATAACATCCACCTCATGCACCATATATATAATGTATCGACGAAATATATTAATCAAAATCTGGGCTGGACTATGGTGGAAGTGTTGGACGTAGAACATCAATAACTTTAAAAAATTCATTGTTTTCCCTAGCAGACTGTTCTGTCATCTCTATGGCCCTTTTGTCAGCATGTTCCACCTATGCCTTAACTTGATGCATCCCAGTGGAACTACAACTCATTCCTAAGGAGGGCCAATACTTTGTCGATGCTATCCTAGGTCGGCAGCGTACTCTACCAGAATGCTCCTCTCCTAAAACCTAATGTAAGTGATCAGTTGGCCCAAAATTGTCTGGTTCTTGGGCATCGAGGGCCTCCAAAGCTGATGCTACAAATATAAATATATTATTAAGTTATAAAATATATATTAAAATATAAAATCAATAGATTAAAACATAAAATCTGCTGATGAGATGGTTCATTGACGACACATCTATCCTTTTTCTGTTTAGTCGAGAAAAATAGTTTTGCTCGAGGCAAACATCCTACAATATTCAGTTTTTGCCTCTACAAGGAAATTGAAAACTAAAGTTATATGAAAATTTTAGCAAATAATTAAATAATTGTGGAAAAAAAGAAACTATAAGTCGTAATGAAAACTTATAAACAATTGTCATACCAGCTTCCTCTCATGATCTGGCATCGTAGTACGTCCCAATGTGTGGAGGTATTTTTTTGAATCAATGTTTTTCTATTTTTTCCAAATGATTCCTAAATAAAATTTGATATTACAAAGGATAATATTAATGAAAAACATGAAATTTATTATTTAAATAACTGAAATGTAATTAATAACTTAAACTAAGTAGTCGTCCATTGAGTAATCATCTGCCAATACTACTCTATAGGACAATCATCTATGATTGGTACCGCCTCTAACTCAATGCTAACTCTAGCACGCCAACCAATATACAAATCATGCTTGTAGCCTCTCTAAATCTCACCTAAATCCTTTAGATTTGCCGGTTGTGCACCCTCACTATTGGGAAAATCAAATCGAAGATAACACCAAAATATTAATTCAAATAAATACAAAAATATTTATTTTCATTAAATACAACAGATTGTTTTACCCATATCTCTACCAAAGCTATATACTTGACCTCATGTGGAAAGTATCTCCACGATAGCGTGCTGAAGGGAATGATGTCGTAGTATTTGGAAAGGATTGCCAAAAAACTCCAACATTGCTGCCCTTTTGTCCCATCCCTTGGGTTGTCTTCATTGTAATCCACCATTACCTATGTATGGCAGTTCCACACAGCACACATGCGTGTACGCCCCCTCCCCCACCTCCTGTCTTTAGATGTATCTATCATGAAATAAAAACAAATATTTTATCAAAATAGTCCATAATGAATATAAATATTGATATAAATTATTTTAGGGTTCTATAAATATACATGCGCTAGTCTGATCGTTGAGCGCAGCTGGATCCACAGAAACTGATGGAACACCATGTGGTCGAACATGAGTGGAAGATGAAGGAATATAGAATCTCGGAGAGACATTAGTGGAAGGAAAAGAAGATTGGACAACTGTATGACTGGATTCTGGCTGGGGAGTGGGAATCGTCCTAGGATATGAAAAAGATGGGTCATAAGATGCAAAAGGAGGTGAAAACATGGGAGGCCTATATATCTCGTGTGTCCCTAATGAAAAACCAGGGTTAGAATGTTGGAATGATGACATATCAGTGGAAGGGGCAGGGTCTATATGGGTATGCAGAGATTCTGGTCTACCTCTAGTACGAACCCCCCTCATAGCACCGGCCTGAGTACTAGGACCAGTAATAGGCTCCTCGTCGAATAAGTTTCGACGTATAGGTGGATCTTACAAAAAAATTTACAACAAAATTAATCACGTGACATTATATATTCATTAAATATATATATTTGAAATAAAGTACTCACTGTAGGCACTAATGGTGGAACTCCCATCTCCGCCATTCGACGATTGTTCTCTATCATTTTTTTCCCTTCGTCTCTCTTCAATTGGCTACATTTCCAGCTTTTGAAAACAATTATTTAATTAATTAGAGAAATGAAGCTAATGTGTAACCAAAAAACTAAATATATGAGGGAATAGGGGTATTCATTGGTAATTTAGCTATCAATATTTTTAGAAGATCTTGAATGGATTTAATAAATCATAAAAGTTTTAATGTTCACCAAGTTAGAAATATTGTTTGACTGGGTTTGAATACAGATCAATTCTAAATTAGATAATGCATTTCAAATAAAACTATAACCAAAAAATATTGAAAATTCACATAATGGTCAAGTCAGCTAAAACATACTTGTGATCAATACTAAATCAATTTGAATAGTACCAACCTTAACAACCCAACTCGAGGTAAACCAAAAGAATTGGGAACATGGATGAATGATTCAATATATTTTCAACCCCAACATCAGGTTCACAATCAACTCTGACAATTGAGATATTGGATTCATCAAAAGAAATAAATCAATTGGTTCTAATGGCAGTAGGGAAAGTGTCAATTCCATCATCATTATCATAAAAAATATGCCTTGGAATTACTTCAACTATGACACCAAATTCAGGTCGATGTTGGTCATTGTCATAAAAAACAAGTTTAGCCATTATTGCCAACACATATGGTTCTTCGGTAGCAAGGGTAAGAGTCATATTAATTACTCGAAATACACAATTGTCAATAAATGTGCCATGTCTCGTCATCGAATCAATCCAATGGCTTTTCATCATTGTGACTTGTCCATTAGAGTAGTAATCCAATATTATTATTTTCTCAATGACTCCATAATAACCCACATTTTCCAATTCTAGTCTACTATCAGATGCACTGGAATAACAATCTATTATGGCAGCAACCATAACACCATCATGTTGTGTTCCCATTTTCTTTTCTCATTCAATGACAATAAATTTTTACCCATTGATAACAATTGATTTACAGTCACGAACCACAGTATTAGGACCAAATTCCAAATCTCTTATTTCTTCAGAGATAGAGTCAGTAGAAAAAATCAATACCTGAAATATAAATGATTATTAAACTTAATTAAATATTGATTTACTTATAATAAACAGTAATATTTTTACATTAAATTTTAACCCGGAAGAAAACTCTTTTCAATGCAAAGCCTCCCTCATTCTCAAAGATAAGGAATGATGATTTCTATTTATTATTGTTTTATGATCCCTGAAGAGAGAAAATATGAATAGTTTAACATATATATATATATATATATATGTAAGATTTACATATTCAATTTAGTTACCTAATATAGTTATCGAACAAATCACAATTGAACAAAACTGTGAGATGTTGACATCTCCTTCTCTTCATGGCTTAATGTCTTCAATGTATATGATCCAGGAATTCCTCATATTTGAAGAAGTGATGGAAAACTATGTTCAATTTTCTCATACTATACTTATTCATTTCTCATTGGTATGTTCATTCTTGTAGTATGATCAGAAAAATACATTGAGCATAAATCCATACATTCTTGAGCCAAGTAACTGTTCACGATAGAACCTTCAGGATGATTCCTGTTTCAGACATAAGACTTTATTGTGAACATATTTTTTCAGTTGGATACAGCCAACTAAAAGAAATAGGTCCTCCAAGAATTATTTCAGTGGGAATATGGACAGTCTGATGCAAAAAGCATGTGAAAAATGATGGAGGAAATACTTTCTCCAACTCACACAAAATTAATGGGGCTTCTATAAACATTTTATGCAAGAAATACTTGAACAACATCTTAGTAAAAATATCTCTAAAAAATGGCACAACCAAATAAAAGTCACCCTTACATTATTGGATAGAAGATGACAGATTTCTATTGGAAGAAAATCATGCAGAAGAACGTGATAATCATGAGCCTTCAATGATTTTATCTTCAACTATCTTCTGTTGACCCATTTAGATATGTTTCTTAAATAGCCATCAGGAACTCTAATAGTCTCTAATACTTCTAGAAATTGTTTTTTTCGTAGGTGTCGTCACATAATAAATACATGGAAGTTGCCATTTATTTTCACTGATACACAAAGTATGCAATTCTGGTCTGATACCCCAATCCACCAAGTCACGTCAAGATCGTAAATCATATTTTGTCTTCCCATTGACATTAAGAAGAATCGAAAACAACATTTTTCATATATTCATTTCAATATTAATTAAGTCTATGCAATGATGTTACAAATTGGTTGACCAATAAGGGAAATCAAAAAAGATACTCCTCTTCCTCCAATTGTAACAGGTTTCAGTGGAAACATTCTTTCTTTTTCCAGATTTCATTTGACCCTTCTCGAATGAAAAACTGAAATCTTTCAATTCATTAAGCACATTATTTCCAGACATACGCTGGGGTGGATCATCGGTCACTATAGTATTATCAAATCTTCGACGATTATTCCTATATGGATTTTCCATTGGAAAGAATCATCGATGTCCCATAAAACTAAAACTCCAGTGATTTTTCAATCTTCTGGATCTTTTATTCTTCATAAAAACAGGACATAATAGTTTTTTCCTTCGTGCTCCATCCAGACATCATTGCATAAGTTGGAAAATCATTGATCATATATATAAGTATAGCACGAATCTGAAATATGTCTTTCGAACATGCATCGTAAGTGAACACACCCACATCCCAAAGAAGTTTCAACTCTATTATTAAAGGTTGTTTGTATAAATAAATATCAATGTTGAGATCAGAAGGACCAGATATGAGTATACTCATGAAAGTGAATGGTTTTTTAATACAAAACCATGAGGGAAGATTATAAATGTGTATAAAAACTGGCCATGTGCTATGCGAAGTAAGCATCTGCCCAAATAGATTAAAACTGTCGCATGCAAGAACCAACCTCACATTACGCACGTCAGCTGCAAAATCAGGATGTCGAGCATCAAATCTCTGCCATGAAAATTTATCTTCAAGATGAACCAACTCATCATTAGTCTTCTTTCTCTCGGTATCAGGCCATCTCATTTTTATTGATATGTCATCAGACATAAAAAGATTCTAGAGTATGGGGACCAATGGAAAGTGCCACATTACTTTCTGTGGAATGCAGGATGATGTCCATTAGATTTTGACTTCCAACGGGATGTTCCACATTTTATAAAATCATTTCGTTCAGTGGTTTCATCCTTGAATAAACTGAAATCTTTTAGGCAAGCATGAATTTTGTTTCTTGAAAATCTGAGTTCCTCAACTTATTTCTATGCCATATAGTGGCTTGAGGGAATATCTACATCATCTGGAAGTAAATCTTTCAAGTGGGTAATAATGTAATCGATTGTTTTTTTAGAAATCCCATACATAGTTTTCCCATTAAACAATCAGATTAAAAATTCCATCTATTTTCATTTTATCGCAATGATGATATACTGGATTCGTGGCAGCATCATTCAATTTTTCCACTTTATCAATATCATCATTTTCACTAGATGCATCATCTGTCCTCATATCGATGTCTTCTTAAGTCAAAATCCTTTCTTTTTCATAATGAAGAATAAGTATAAAATGATTATCTAACAAATTCTACATTTCAGTCCTTCCATTTCGATCATAACCAATTTGAGATTTTATTTTCTTCCCATTGTGATACCACACAAAGTAATTTTATGGAAAACCATATTTTTTTATGTGGTAGCTGACTTCTTCACGGCTCAACCATGGTCTACCAACACCATTGTATGCGACCACTATCTGAATCATTGTGAAATTAAAAATCTATAAAGATCTATAAATTGTTTTAAAAATATATTGAGATCTGATTGGTTTCATACATACAACTTTTGTCCATTCTATAAAAAGAATATATATAAGTCATTTTGTCATAAACAATTTAATAGGATTGAACTTTAATAGATAATACATTTAATTAAATGATAAAGGAATAAGTTTCTAGTCGATGTAGTGAACTATTAAAGCAATGTAAAGAATAAGTACTCACAAATTAAATCAAATTTTATTTATATTCATTTTCATTAGATCTATAAGAGGCACATGCCTCAGGTCCCATTATGTGTTATAGGAATCCCAAATCATTCACTCATGTTCAATAACTCATTATTGGCACCTCTATTTCCATACCTTTCATTACCCAATTACTTCCCCAAGTCAATCATAACCCATAGGTGAATAAATTTTAGGCTTCTACACTAATAAGTTCTCCATGGATTGTAAAAAGATTTAATTTCATAAGTTATAGACAAAAACATTTATTTTTAAATTTGAGATTAATAATAATGTATACCAATGATAAAAACATTACTGAATTAAACTTTTGATTTATTAAACATTTTTATGGATGTATACACATGCTAGTGTGGCTAGTGAATAGCACCCCACCCACATAAAAGTGATTATTGGCCAAGAAGGAAGCGTACAATACAACATACAATGAGAACCATATTTAATTGATCCTAAATTTATATTAGTATATTAACCTTGGGGGAAATGGAATATATGATCCTGGTTAACTGATGAATTCAAAAGCTCGTATTCCATATGTTGGACACTATCTTAGGTAAGAAATCATGTGAGGATGGGTATACATCATTCAATTTCTTACATGATAGTAAGAATGGAGGCTTAAATTATTGACTTGAGTTCACTGATTAAATGATTGTAGAGGTTGCATAGGCTGTGTTAACAGAATGATTAAATAAGGGTAGAGGTTGTATACATTGTGAATAGTGGGGGAGTCTTAGCCGATTTAGAAACTAAAATAAATTCCCATCATAGATATCAATATGAAACATCAGCATCAAAAGAAACTCCAAATAAAAAAGGGCTAAAAACATCAAAAATTTCAGGAATTCACTACTATGTGTGGTTTATCGACATGTTTAGCAGTAATTATATGTCTTAATCATGAACCACCTCTACAGCTCCCAGTTTTCACCAATAAACATAAGCTAAATATCTCAAAATATATTTAAAACAACTCATTAATAGGCACAAAACGTAAATGTAATCTTGAACCAATGATGGAATCTCTTTCACAACGCATTCTCACACACCAGTTATCTCATGTGTTACTAAATACCAACCATTGTCACATTAAAAGTGTACTTTGACAAATTACATTACACAAGCCTTATCAAAAAAATTCTCATATTAATAAAACACTTTCCTCAAGATTAAATCATTTCTAAAATATCTATAGAAATCCATTTTATATAATAAAATCCCTTTGATCATTTTTAACAAATATTTGGAGTATTCTCAAGGCACCCTCATTTGGAAAAGTCACATTAAATTCCCAATTTCAATGCCAAACCATTGAAAACAGCTAACATGGTGCAATCATCAACCACAAATAACTCCACTGGAAATAAAAAAAACATAAACCAAATGTGATATAGAATTTAATTTTAAGTCCGGGAAAATGAGATTAAATAGGGACAAAAACGTCATAAATGGTTCCAACATCATAATGTTTGATTAAAACCAACCATAATATGAGGGGGAATGCCACATACACCTAATCCCTAATTAAACAAACCAAATTCCCAATTAAAAATGATAAGTTTTTTACACCAAATTTAGGGTTTCCACCTTCATAAATGGATAAATATGCATGATAAGTGGAAAATGAGCAACAATGCATGAATATTTGGACTTCTAACCTGGTTGGGGAGTAGCTGATGTGATGGAGTAGGGCGCGTGCGGGGATTCTGCAAATTGGGGGAGAGGGGATTTTGAAATCGGGGTAGAACTACCGAATGTAGGTAGTACTTCCTGATTTGGTCTAAATCTGGGTATCTTTTCCCAATGGTTTGTAAAAACCATTGGGAAAACATTAACTTTACAACTGGTTTGTCTAAAGTGTTGGTAAAGGAAATCATTTCCCATCCTTTTCCAACGGTTTGTGTAAAACTGTTGGTAAAGGGAATTATTTACCTACGGTTTATAAAAATCTATTGGGAAATCATCACCTATGTCTTCCATTACCAACGGTTTTATGAAACTGTTGGTTAAAACCTCCTATACCAATGATTTTGATGAACCATTGTTATAGGAGCATTGGGAAAACCCAATATTCAAGTAGTGAAACACTACTAGAGGCAAAACTATAAGGTTTGAAGGTAGAATATTTTCTCCCACAAGGACAAGAAGGTTCGTATGTTTTATTTTTGTCTCAAAATTTCCTCCAGGGGTTTTTACCATAAGTTTTATATTCATATCTTGAGATAGAATTCCCAATTTACTAGAAAATTTCTCAGAAATAAAAGAGTGTGTAGACCCTCAATCTAACTACACATTGGCTTAATCTGAACAAACAAACAATGAACCTGATACTACTTAATTTGATGGCCCAACATCTGCTGAAGTAGTTGCAAAGGATTTCACCACAAGTTTCTGCTTGTAGTCTAGATACATTCCCTCTGTTGAGTTCTTTGTTGGACACTCATTAACATAATGACCCATTTCATTGAACTTAAAACATTTTACTGACTACAAATCAGATTTTATCTTACCACTAACCTGATCGTTTTAGTGTAATTTTGAGCCTTATGTCCCATTTTACTACATCAGTAGCACTTACCAGAATTAAAAATACATTCCCCAACATGTTTTTTACCACAATTTTCACAAACTGTAAACATAGGTTTCTTACCATCATACTTTTTTAAGGTATTTTCCCTTTTTTATGCCACCTCAACCTCTTATTCTGTTGTTTTTCAAAGAACACATAATCATCAGAAAACTTTATTTCCACCTTCTCCGCACAACAAACAAAGTTTTCACAACTTTTGAACTCATGAGCAGCTAAATCCCTTTGATATTTTGGATTTAATATTGGGTAAAAACGGTTGATTATACTACCAATATCTCGTATGAAATTTGGATTACACCTTGTGAGTCGAGTGAATTTTTCTTCATAATCAGCCACTGAGTCATCCTCTGGGCTCAATTCCAGGAATTTTTTTCCATCCTATGTCAAACCACCATAGGAATATATTTAACAAGGAACAAAACATCGAATTCATCCCAATCAAGAGAATCAATCTCTTCCCTATCCCTGATATTTTTTACTGTCGACCACCACTAATCAACATCACCTTCAAAACGGTAAAAATCAAGAATAACCTTTTGATGTTATAAACACCCCATGACATTAAAAATTTTCTTCAGTGATTTAATCCACCCATCTTATAGCATAGGGTCGAATGATCCTCAGAATGATGGTGGATGTTTCCTGATGAAATCCTCTACTACTGACATGTTCCTCTGGGATTGATCTGGCTGATCTCGTGCATGGATACCACCACCATTTATAGCCAAATTAAATTGTTCCATCACTGTAAAAAACTATTCAGTTCCGATTCTGACCATCTCAGGTTGCTGATTTGGAAGGTTGTCTTCCTCATAATGTCATCCCAACATAGCTTCCTTGTTCCCTTCGTGGAAAACCAATATAAACATAGAAATATCTTAGGTGAAGTAACATGGTAATCTATAAAAGCTATATGATTTCAATATTAACAAAAATTACTTTATTGATATTAATTTAACAATATCGTAACTCTTAAAGTTATCTAAACTGACCTCTAATACCAACTATAGGGACCCGACCTTAAAAATTACATAATATTGAATTAAATGAATAATTCATAACAAAGAACTTTTCAGGTTTAGTGTTTTAGAGAATTACGACATAACTATTACATCTAAAAATATTACAAAGTAGACACTTCTATTCAGTTTCAATTTTTTTATAAAATAAAAAATCTTGAAAAAAAGAGTCATGTGTAGTTCCATGTTTTAGACAACATGACTTTTCCTTGATCCCATCCTTGACCCTATTCATATTTAAGTCATGTGAAAAGCATTTCAAAACCTGGGATGAGCATAAAAATCTCAGTAAGGGTTATAAAATAGAGAATGAAAACATTAGTTCATAAATACATTCCAAACAAAAAATCTTTTATTTTTCTCTTGAAAACATAAGATTTATGAATAACACATAGTAATCATAGATCATAAAGGTAACTTCTAGCATTCATATCATACTTTCTTGGTAGCTATCACAGAAACATTGGGAGTTACACTAGAATACCAATCATAGTATATTATCTAAATCTCTTGGGAGAAACATTCACATTTACCTCCATCACGTTACCTAATTCATTAGAGAGCTATCTTGAGCTCACCCACCCCAGGATTATCATAGAACCACCCGTAAACGTAAACAATGCCTAAGAACCATAACATAATCATAACACATAACATAAGTATAAAAGAAAGATAACATACCCAAATTTGAATAACAATATACCATTTAAATATATTGAAATAATAAATCCATTCTCAAAATCATTTTCAATACCAAAATACGTAAAAAGTGTATATGGTATTTAATTTTTTTAAAACATTATGGCTTGTTAAGGAATCCAAAGATCAAATAATACTCGCGGCATCGGAGAGGTCATTTTCACCCCGTATGTTAAAAATAAACATTATTTTCTTGTCGTTTAGTAAAATGCTTCGTAGAAAAATATTCCCATTAAATGAAATAAAAAGTAAATGGTGTTTATACAGCATATAAAATAGAGTTATGTATTAGAAAAAAATATGCCTCAGTGAAAAAATATTGAGATGAAGTCCCTTGCCTCGTTTCCGACTTGAATCGATCATTCATTAATCTCTTGAATAATAAACTAAAGTCAATCTATACTTGGTTAAGAACCTTTTTCATTTTTATTATTCATTTTATATCACTTATTTCCATTTTATAAACATTATGCAATCATATAAGTTAATAACATTTATTTTGTCGATATTTGGTACTTGAGTCAAAAATGAAAAACTTATATTTACAAGCTGTCCATGTGATAAATAGTCCATTATATCCAGAATGATATTCGTTATTTAGATATCATATATATCATATATATCAAGTATGTATATATATATATATATATATATTTATAATAGTATATATCATATGGAGGTAAGAAATAAAACGCACTGTTCATTGAGATGGTAAGTCATGCATACACATGAATGCTATTGTAACACCCCATGCATACATGGTTTTCTTCTCTCTGAATAATACAATAGCGTGTGTTGTACGTAACTTTGAGTTCTAACACACCACAACCAATCAAACTAGAAGTTATGAATAGTAATACCCACTTTTTAAAATTTTATAAATTTTATCTTTTAAAATGGATTTTAATTTCAGATTCCGAATATCGAAATTAGCTTAGAGTAAATTTCTGGCATTTTTCTGAAAAATATCAATTTTTGATGAATAGTGAAAAACGCTGAATTATAGTTTAAAACTAAATTTTAATTTAAATAATTATTTATTTTATTTAATTTTATTTTATGTAAAAATAGATACATAATTCCTATATAAGTTCAATTTAATTAATTGGGGTCATTTTATAATAATTTCAGATATATAAAAATTTTATTGAACTTTTTACCGTCTTTGAAACACATCCTAGTAGAATTTGAAAGTTTACATAAAAAATAATTTTACCGCTTATGTGAGTTGAATTTCAAAAATTCTGAGACACGATTGATATGAGTAAGCAATATGTGGTTAAATAAGTTGAAAATCTTTTTTGGCGAATAGTAACGTTTTGCTTTTATTTACCATAGTTAAAAGTAAATAGGGAAATTAAGGGTAAAAATTATATTTCTATTACCCTAAAACAAGTCCTAATTCTATTTGATTAGTATAATTAGACCAGAAACAACCTTAGTAATAAAATATGATTATCTTTGGTCCACTTAGATTAGATCAGTACATTTATTATTATATTATTTAAAAAAGAGTTAAAAGAGTTAAACTCAACGTTTAATAACTAAACCATTTTTAATATAGTGTTATGCACAATATAAATTAGACTATAACTATTAATTATTAATATAAAATGATTTCTTACATAATGGTAATTTATTAATACTTTTTAAACATTAAATAATTAAATTTATTTATGACACAATGATGATGCAGTAATTTTTGTATTAATTAAGGATTAAAATAAGTGATATTATAAATATCAAAATAAATTTAATTTTAGAATTTTATTGAATTACACTAATTTTCTAGGTTAATATGACATGTTGGGGTTGATTAAATTAATTTATTTCGATTTAATAATGTTTTTAGGACTTTAACAGAAATAAATTTTTAAATAATGTCAAAATTGACATAAATGAGTTTTTAAAACTAATACAATATTATTGGTTGATATGATAATCCTAAAAATCTAAGGCTCAGACAAAGGATTTATATAATGATATTTTTATTATTAATGAACCACTTAGGGTTATATGTGAAGTTTATGGAATGTTTTTTGAAAATATAATATAAAAATACAAAGAGACATGGTAAATGTTAAAATAGTTAACTAATAGTTAAATCTAAATGATAAGATTAATATAGTGAACCAAACCTATCTAAAACCTATTGGTTGAGTGGTTTTCAAAGAATACCCACCATATACTTTGAATAATTCTTTTTGGAGCCATTAGAAACCGAATATTACTTTATAATAAAAAAAATATCTGTATCTTTTCATAAGGTACCCCTTACCCCACTTATAAAAAGGAACTTCCCCTTCTCTCTAATCCACACATTCAAATCCATTTGTCCTAACAAAACCCTACCCAAATTCCCTTCTCAACATTCCTCCCTTCAACCTAGAGGCTTCCTTTAGTCAAAAATCCAACTTAAGGATCTCTTTTGATAAAATCAAATGGAAGAACCTTAAGAAGAGGTAAATATCACACCACATCATTCATGTTTTGTCTTCTTCCACTTATTCTTTCCTTGTTTTTTCCATTATAAAATAATAAATCCAGTATATTCTATATAATGTGATTTTATTATAATGATGATACATCCATATTCATTATTCTATCCATCCTTTGAATTACATGTCACCATATGTGCGTATGCTCGGCTTAGCGTCTCCACGTTGTGGTGTAGTTGGTACTCAATACATTGCAATCAAGATGTGTATAATAATGATGTATAAATGATTTAAATAATATATATATAAAATGATAATTATTCTATATATATGATATAACATCCAATTATATATTATTTTAAAATCAAAATAATGATATTGTCGCTCGTGCGTTCGTACAGATTACCATGTCCACGAACATGATGAGATTCATTCCCCATCAAATCCAATCAAGAATAATTTTCATTAGAAAATTACAAATAATTTTTACAGACTTAATATAATTATGAATAGGTATAAGACACATCATATCCATAACAAATATTACTTACGCAACAAAACATATAAAGGAAAACAAATCAATTAACACCGGAAACGATGATAATACTAAAATATTAATAACAAAGAAATATTAAAAGATCATATATTATATCATATTAGTGTATATTATTCGTGTATAATTTAATAAAAATTATTTTACCATCATACAAGAGGTTAACCTACCCTCAACCAAGTAAAAGAACAAGGTAAGGGTTAATTTCACAATCTCTTTATTATCCGGGGTTGTTTTTAAATAAGTATCTGTTGGGGCATCTTTATCATCCACTTCCATGTTTCTTAAAAATTTATTTCAAAACACTCTTTACTAGACAATGTGAAAAATTAATTTATTCCCTTATTTGACTTTATATGTATTTAAATGAATCTTTTAGTCATTTTCCAAACAAGGTACTTTATGACCTTTTCGACAAAATTATGTTAAGACGGTTTTTTTACTTATATGGCGGGTGAGGCTATTTTACAGTGTTATAACATCATCGAAGCTTCCTTTACAAGCTTATAAGAATATTTTAAAAATAAATGTTTTCTTTATAATTATGTGACTATTAAATTATTTCAAAATAGAAAGAGATATTTCTCTAAAAAAGGTTTTGATTTCACCTATGTCAACATCCTTTGATGGATTTTAAGTTTATTTGAAGTTGATTTATTATGATACCAAAATTCCATATTGTATTGATGGTTTTGTGATGTTTTTTACTGTATATGTGCTATTTTTACACCATTCATGGTTTATAGATAAATTATTGACATTTCATAAGCTAGTTTTAATACAAATGATTATGTTATGTTTAAACATTTTCATAAGAGGAATGCATTGGACTTAGTAAGTGACTAGTGGAGCCCGCTATAGCTCATCGATGCATCGGTATGACTCATGAGACAAACTAGTGTCTTTTCACAAGGCCTTGACAAAATATTATTTGTAGTTCTATCACAAGACCTTTACTATGTGGTTATGAAGACTGGTATTATGCATTCCATCATTACGAATGTGGCTATTGATATTGCATGTGATTATTTGACTAGTAAAATATCTATGTGAGTAAGTCAATGGAATTATATTGATTTATATTTTCCATATTATGATGAAGATTATGTTGAAAATGATATTTCTTAGTTCTATACATTGGATTAAATGTTTATGCTTATTTATGAAAGTTTCCAATATATTGTTATCCTTAATGAGAATTTGAGCTCACCCCTTTCTATGTTTTATTTTTCCCAGGATACGAATAAGTATATTATGATTGACCAGTAGGTATATTTTATAGGATCTAAATGTTTTCTATGGAATAAATTTTGTTTTAGATCCCATTTTATGATGTAATGTAAACCCTATGAATTTATCTAGTACTTCAAAGTCTACTAAACTAATCGTTCATTCTAGACTTGATCTTTTGTGATCATGAAAATGTTACATAATAATGCACTGACTCTGGGCTTCTGGGGTCGGGGTGTTCTAGTTGTTATTAGAGTAATTTTACTACAAACCTCGGAAACTAGATTTAGATAAACTCTTATTAGATCACATATCCCTAAGATAGACATTGAGGATTATTATAGAATAACTACCAAGAATTTTGGTATTGTAGAGATTTTGCGAGTTTTCCAAACAATACATCCATGTCTGGATACAAGAAGGTAGAGGTGGCTGTGGCACAGATGTACCCAAGGGTAAAACCCGAAATCACTGCTTTGAGCTAGACTCGAATGGGAACTGGTGCACGACAACGGGACTTGCTGCACTCTTGGTTACAAAACTCCTTTGGTATTTTCTTAGGATAATTCTCATTTTCGTTAAAAACCATTATGAAGGGTTTATGATTATATAATTCCTCAATGAAAACATTTTGTATGATTTAGGATTGTATCCATAAACTGTTCAATTTATTTTAAGTGTTTTACATGTTTGGAATTATGTATTTTGATTCATAAAATAATCTAGTTTATTCCATTGTTTAGAAATGGTGCTTAGTGGAAGGAATGGTAATAATATCAATACGCGCACTCCATGTAGGGATTTCCCTCATTCTCAAGATAATTATAGTGGAGCTGGTGATGCAACCGATGCTGATCAGCAAATCACCATATGAGGACTACACACTCAGGATATAAATAATAACCTTACCAGTATGGAGAACCCTAATCCACATTGTGGGGGATCATTGTTAGATCACTTAATTAGTCAAAAAACTCCAACATTCAATGGGGGTATAAACCCACTAGTTTCTGAGAAATAGATAAGTTCCTTAGAGAAACCATTCCACGCCTTGGAGAGTAGCGAAAGGGAAAAAGTTGTCATGGCTCTTTACCGCCTCATTGGAGATGCTGATCAATGGTGGTAATTGGTTCAAAACACAAAGGAAGATAATGAACTATCAAATACAGAATAGAGGGAGTTTAAATAATTTTTCATAGAAAAATACATTCCTCATGACCATCGAGCAGATATGGAAAGGCAATTTCTGAGTCTGGGTCAAAAGGAGGATGATAATGTTGGAAAGTATGAAGCTATCTTTTCAAGATTAGGGAGGAATGCTGTAGATTATATACATAATAAAATAAGTAATATTGATAGTATATTTTATGGTTTAGAACAATTTCTCTATCGAGCAATAGTCTCACAATCCTTCTCGTTGTACGAAGATATTGTCTCATGTGCTATAAAGACAGAAAACAAATTCTCTAAGTCGTACGACTTTAAAGCAAAGAAAGAGAAAAAGATATCTACTGAAAACTCTAGAAATGTAAATAAGTGGAAGAAGGGAAAATTTTAATATCCATCCTGAAGAAAATCAGGGAAGAAACACCCTAGAACATGCCTGAAGGGAATGAGAGTCTATTACAAGTGTTGTGAAAAAGGCCACCAACCTCATGATTGCAAGGGGAAGAAAGAGGATGTCTACATTGAAAGATACAATTGTGGAGAAAGGGGGTACTATGAAAATGAATGTCCTAAGTGTCTTGGGAACTTACCTCGTAAAATTACAAGGGATAAAGGACAAGCTTATGTTATCACTCCTGCTGAGGTTGACTCTCCGAAAGATGTAGTGGTAGGTAATGTAATGGTTTCCTCAAGTTTATTCAATTATTTATTTGATTCTCAATCATCCCATTATTCCATATCACCGCATTGTTTCATATCTTCCGAGTTTGTTAATTTAATGGTTTCCTCAAGTTTAGTGGGGAAAGGAATGTACAAATAAAGGATGTATATATTGTGAAAGAATATATTGATGTGTTTCCAGAAGATTTTCCTGGACATCCTCCAGAATGAGAAATTGATTTTTCCATTGATTTAATTCCTGGATCATGGCCCATATTGAAGACCCCTTATATAATGGCCACTATGGAATTAGTGGAACTAAAGAAACAACTAGAGTAATTCAGTAATAATGGATTTATTCTCCATATTGTTTCTCCATGGGGAGCCCCTGTCATTTTTTTAAGAAGAAATGTGGATCTTTTAGGTTGTGCATTGACTACATGGAGATCACTGCTAGAACAATAATGAACAAGTATCCCCTAGCTCGCATTGATTATTTATTGGAACAACTTCATGGAGCTCAATACTTTACAAAGATTGACCTTTGATCTAGATATCAACAGTTATGTGTGAAGAAGGAAGACATTCTGAAAACAACATTTTGAACCAGGTACGAGCATTACGAGTTTACAGTAATTCCTTCTGGACTGACTAATGCACCCTCTATCTTCAAATATTTAATTAATATTGTTTTCAAGGAATATCATGATGAATTTTAGTGGTATTTATTGATGCAATATTGGTATGCTCAAAAAGCTACGAAGATCCTGAAAATCTCTTGAGCATTATCCTGAAGACTCTTATAAGACACAAATTATATGGGAAGTTTGGAAAGTGTGAATTCTGGCTTCAGGAGATTTCATTTCATGGACATATTGTATCTAAGGATGGAATATATGTTGATCCTTTTAATACAAGAGAAATCCAAAAATATATAGCACCGATGAGTATAACTGAGATACGTAGTTTTATTGGTTTTTCATGTTATTATCTGCGTTTCGTCTATAATTTTTCCCAATTGGATAACCTATTAACAAATCTCATTCTAAAAGGGGTTAAATTTGATTGTACAAAAGAGTGTGAAGAAAGTTTTGAATAATTGAAGAGAAGATTAGTCATTTCTCTTTTCTTGACTCTACCATCATGGAATCATGGGTTTGTTATTTATAATGAATCTTAAAAGAATTGACTTGGTTGTGTCCTTATGCAGAATGATAGAATTATTTCCTATGCATCATGACAGCTAAAAATTCATGATAAAAACAATCCTACACTTGATCTAGAGTTAGAATATGTAATACTTGCTTTGAATATTTGGAGACACTATATCTATGGTGAGAAAAGTGAGATATATACATATCACAAGAGTTTGAAGTTTATTTTCTCACAAAAAGAACTCGACATGAGGCAAAGGAGATGGATTGAACTACTCAAGGATTATGATTACACTATACACTACCACCCAGGGAAGTCAAATAAGTTGGAAGATTATTTGAGTAGAAAGGATCATGGAGTTTTTAATAAGATTAAAGTTGAAAAGGATCCCATATACATGGATCTAGTAAATATGGATATGGGAATCTCCATGGAAGCTAAAACATCAATAATTTTTCAAATAGTTGCCAAACCATCTTTACTAGAAAGGATAATGAGTTCTCAAAAAGGTTATGAAGAGTTTCAAATGAAGATTAAAGTTGTGAATGATAGGAGATTGAGGGAATTTGTTTATGAAGATAGAATTTTTAAATTTGGGAAGAGACTTTGTGTTCCCGATATACCTGATCTAAAAATGGAATTATTAGATGATGCTCATAGTTCAAATTTCTCTATTGACCCTAGGGTAACATAAGTGTATAGAGATTTAGAGGAACATTTTTTGTGGGATAAAATGAAGAGGGAGATTGCAGATTTTGTGTCATGATGTATAGATTGTCAACAAGTGAACGAAGGAAGGCAACAGCCTGGAAGAGTCGTGAAACCTTATCCTATACTGGAGTGGAAATGGGATAATATTATGATGGACTTTTTCATGGGACTACCAAAGACTCCTAGAAGGAATGATGAAATATGGGTCATTATATATTGTCTTACCAAGTCATCACATTTTCTTACTATAAGGGAAGATTTACCACTTGAACGTTTAGAAAAAATATATATTAATGAAGCTTTAAGACATCATGGAGTACCACTATCGATTGTTTCTGATCGTGATCCCTGTTATACATCAAGTTTCTGGAAAAGTCTTCAGAAATCCCAGGATACTGAACTTCTTTGAGCACTGCCTACCACCCCCAAACTGATGGAAAATCCGAACAGAATATTCAAACCATAGAAGACATGTTGAGATCAATCTCACTTGACATTCAAGGTATGTGGGATCAATATTTACCTCTTGTAGAATTTTCCTATAACAATAGCTTCCATTCAAGTATTCAGATGGCACTATATGAAGCTTTATATAGAAAGAGATATCTTACACCAACCTGTAGGGATGGTGTTGGTGAAAGAAAACTCGTAGGCCCAGAACTTGGGGAGGAAATGATGGAAAAGGTGAATGTAATACAAAACCACATAAAATTAGCTCAATGTAAGAAGGAATAGATATGTTGATATCCGAAGGAAGGATTGATAATTTTAGGTAGGAGATCATGTTTTCTTGAAGGTATCTCTAAGGAAATGGTGTTATAAATTTTGGTAAAAAAGGAAAATTGAGTCCAAGGTACATCAGACCTTTCTAAATTCTATAATGAATTGGGGCTGTAGCTCACTATTTGGCAATGCCTCCATGTCTTTCCAATGTTCACGATGTATTCCACATAACACTATAGATAAAATACAGGCCTGACCCAATGCATGTACTCACCTATGAAGAATTAGAACTGGAACCCGATCTGTCTTATTACAAAGATTTGGTCAAGGTTCTTGATAAAAGAGAACATGTTTTGAGAAACTCGATGACTCATCTGGTAAAAGATCTATGGAGAAACCATAAGATGGATGTGGAAACGTGGGAAACCATGTAACTTATGATGTAGAACCACCCGAGTCTTTTTATGCAGTAATATTCTAGAAATTCCAAGGATGAAATTATTAGCAGGGGAGAAGGTAACACCCCAAACTTCAACGATATGCTTTTATTTGAATAATACAATAGTGTGTGTTGTACACAACTTCGAGTTCTAACACACCAAAACCAATCAAACTAACTATTATTAATATTAATAACCACTTTCTGAAATTTTATAAACTTTATCTTTCAAAATGGACTTCATTTTTGGATTCGTAATATCGAAATTATCTTAGGGTTAATTTTTTGTATTTTTCTAAAAACATTCAATTTTTGATGAACAGTGAAAAACAAAGAGTTATACATTAAAACAAATTTTTTATTTAAATAGTTATTTATTTTATTTAAATTAATTTTAGATAAAAATAGATACATAATACCTATATATGTTCAATTTAGTTCATTAGAGTCAGTTTATAACAATTTTTGATATCTAAAAGTTTTGTTGAACTTTGTACCTTCTTTTACCCACCTCCTAGAAGCATTTTAAAATTTACATAAAACATAATTTTACAGCTTCTAGGAGTTAAATTTCAAAAATACAAGAGACGCAGTTGATATTAGTAAGTAAAATGTGGTTTAATAAGTTGAAAATAATTTTTTTTGAATAGTAACTTTTTACTTTTATTTACCTTTGTTAAAAGTAAATAGGGTAATTAAGGGTTAAAATGATATTATTATTACCCTAACTCATGTATTAATTCTATTGGATAAGTATATTTCGGCCAGAAACAAAAATAGGAATAAAATATTAAACTTTTTGGTCCACATGGATTAGATTAGGACATTTATTTTTATTTTATTTAAAGAAGATTTTAAAGAGTAAAATTCAAAGTTTAATAACTAGACAATATTTTATATAGGGTTACACACAATATAAATTTTACTATAAAAATTAATTATAATTTTAAAAATATTTTCTACATAATCGTATTTTATTTATAATTTTTAGACATTAAATAATTAAATTTATTTATGACACAATGATGATGCAGTAATTCTCGTATTAATGAAAGATTAAAATAATTGATATTATAAATATCAATATAAATTTAATTTGAGACTTTTAATGAGTTGCACTAATTTTCTATGATTATATGAATTTTAGGGTTGATTAAATTTATTTATTTATAAGTAATAATGTTTTTAGAACTTAAAAAAAATCAATTATTAAATAATGTCAAAATTGACATAAATGTGTTTTTAGAACAAATACAATATTATTGGTTGATATAATAATCCTAAACATCTACAGTTTGGCCAAAAGACTAATATAATGATAGGTGTATCACTAATAAACCACTTGGGGTTCACTTGGAAGTTTATAGTATGTTTATAATCCATATAATATAAAAATACAAAGAGACATGGTAAATGTCAAACTATTTAACTAAGAGTTAAATCTAAATGATAAGGTTAATATAGTCACCCAAACCTATCTAAAATGTATTGGTTTGGTGGTCTTCGACCCATACCCACCTTATACTTTGAATAATTCATTTTTTATCCATTATAAAAAGAAAATTAATTTATTATAAAATAATATTTCTATCTTTTCATAAGGTTCCTCTTACCCCTCTTATAATAAGGCACTCTCCCTTCTCTCTAATTAACACCTTTAAAGCCATTTGGCTTTCCAATACCTAACCAAATACCTCTCAAATATCCTCCATTTATCCTAGAGGCCTTCCTTTAGTCATAAATCCTACATAATGATCCCTTTTGATCAAATCAAAAGGAAGATCTTGAAGAAGAGGTAAATATCACACCACATCTTTCATGTTTTTTCATCTTCCACTTCTTCTTTCCTTGTTGTTTCCATTCTAGAAAAATAATTACAGTATCATCAATATACTATGATGTTATTATATATATCGTACAACCATATTCATTATTCTATCCATCCTTTGAATGACATATCACCATACGTGCGATTGTACAGTTTACCGTCTCTACGTCGTGTTGTAGTTGGTACTCAATACATTACTATTCGGATGGGTATAATAATGATGTATAAATGATTTAAATAATATATATATATATATATAATGATAATTATTATGTATATATGATATACCATCCAATTATATATGATTTTAAAATCAAAAGAATGATATTGTCGCTCGTGCGTACGTACAGATTACCATGTCCACAGACATGATGAGATTCATTCCCCATCATATCCATTCAAGAATAATTTTCATTAGATGATTAAAAATAATTTTTAAAGACTTAATATAATTATTAATATGTATAAGATACATCTTATCCATAATGAAGATTACTTATGTAACAAAACATATAAAGGAAAACGAATCAATTAACACCTGAAATGATGATAATACTAAAATATTATTAACAAAGCAATATAAAAAGATCAGATATTATATCATATTTTTGTATATGATACTTAATTTAATAACAATTATTTCACCATTATACAAGAGGTTAACCTACCCTCTTTTAAAATGGAACATCCCATTCTCTTTAATTCACACCTTCAAAGCCATTTGTCTTGGCCAACCCCTACCCATATACCCTCTCAACAGCACTCCCTTCATCCTAGAGGCCTTCCTTTAGTCATAAAGCCAACCTAATGAGCCCTTTTGATCAAATAAAAAAGAAAACCCAAAGAAGAAGTAAATATCTCACCACCCCTTTTAGGTTTTTTCTCCTTCAAGTTCTTATTTCCTTATTGTTTCCATTCTAAAATAAGAACTCTAGTATATTCTATATACAGTGATGTTTTTCTAAATATGGAATAGACATATTCATTATTTTATCCATCCTTTTAATGACATGTCACCATATGTGCGTGCGTACGGATTACCGTCTCCACGCCGTGGTGTTGTTGTTACTCAATACATTAGTATTCAGATGGGTATAATAATGATGTATAAATGATGTAAATAAAAAATATAACAAGACAATGATTCTGTATATATGATATACCATCCAATTATATATTATTTTAAAATCAAAATAATGATATTTTCGCTCGTACATATGTACGGATTACCATCTCCATGAAGACGATGAGATTCATTCTCCATCATATCCATTCATGACTAATTTTAAATAGATGATTAAAAATAATGTTTAAAGACATAATATAATTCTGAATATGAATAAGATACATCTTATCCATAACAAACATTACTTACGTAACAAATCATATACTATAAAATGAATCGGTTAACAACTGAAAGGATGATAATACTAAAACATCTTTAATAAAGAAATATTAAAAGATCATATATGATATCATATTAATGTATACAATTCTTGTATAATTTAATAAAAATTATTTCACCATTATACAGGATGTTAACCTACCCTCTACCTAGGAAAAGTACAAGGTAAGGGTTAATTTTAAAATCTCTTTATAATCCGAGGTTGTTTTACATAAGTATCTACTGGGACCTCTTTATCATCCACATCCATGTTTCTTAAAAATTTATTTTAAATAATTTTTTACTAGACAACAGGGTAAATTCATTTATACCATTATTTGACCTTATATGTTTTGAAATGAATCTTTCCCTCATTATTCAAACAATGTACTTTATGACCTTATCAACAAAATTAAGGTAAGAATGTTTTTTTTAACTTATACCGTGGGTGCGGCTATTTTCCGTCGTTATAACATTGTCGAGGATTCTCTTAAATTCTTATAAGAATATTTTTTAAAATAAATGTTTTCTTTATAATTATGTGACTCTTAAATTATTTCAAAATAGAAAGAGATTTTTCTCTAAAAAATGGTTTTGATTTCATCTATTTAAATATCCTTTGATAGATTTTAAGTTTATTTGAAGTTGTTTTATTATGATACAAAACTTCAATATTGTATTGAATTTTTTTTTATATGTTTGACTGTGGATGTGCTATTTTTATACCATTCATGGATTATGGTTAAATTATTGACATTTCATATGCTAGTTTTAATTTGAATATTTATATTATGTTTAAACCATTTCATATGAGGAATTCATTGGACTTAGTATGTGACGGGTGGAGCCCACTATAGCTCCTCGATTTATCGGTTGGTCTCATGAGACAAACTAGTGTCTTGGAAAAAGTCACTGACAAAATCTTATTTGTATTATAGGCACAAGGTCTTGAATATGTCCATATGTAGTTCAACATTATGTATTCCATCATTATGAAGGTGGCTATTAATATTGAATGTGATTATTCGAACAATAGAATATCCATGTGAGTAAGAAAATAAAAAAAATTGATTTATTTTTACTATATTATAAAAAATTTTATGTTGAAAATGATTTTTTTAGTTCTATACATTGCCTTAAATGTTTATGATTATATATAAAAGTTTTTGCTATATTGTTATCCTAACTGAGCATCTGATCTCACCCCTTTCTATGTTTTATTTTTTCCAGGATGTGAAGAAGTGTATTATGACTGACCTACAGGGATAGTCTATGAGATATCAGTGTTTTATATGGAATCAATGTCATTGAAGTTTCCATTTTTTGATGTAATGTAAACCTTATGAATGTATCTATTACTAACAAGGATACTAAACTAATAGTTCTTTCGAGACATGATCTTTTGTGATAATTCCAATGATATGTAATAATGCACCGACTCTGGGCTTCTGGGGTCAGGGAATTGCATACTTCATCCTTGAAAGAATACATCATAAATGTACCACAAGAGTTGATCCTATAAAGAAACATGGTTTATGAAATATTTGATTGAAGACCTTTCATGAATCACCTCCCCATAATATATTTATTTTTGGTCAGATCATTAGAATATGGCATCAAATTTATAAATTTCATTCATACTCCACCATTATTTCATATTCTTTCTGAAGACCATAAATTTCCATAGCCTTAAAATACTTCACTGAATTTTGAAATAAATCATGAATAAAACATTTCATGAAAACTACCATGTGTGATCCTTTTGTTTCATATCTAGAGGAATAGATATCCAATGCATCTATCCTAGACTCTCAATCATGAATGTCACAAACATAACCTTGAAATATTCAAGATGATTAAGTTGGGATATGATTTCTTCAATCCTCTTCAACCACATCACATATTTTTGGGAATCTCATTATATAATTATGTTAGGAGGATTCAAGATCGCAAAACCATGAATTTAATCCTCATGATGGGGCATGAGATGAAGGACATAGGTCCTAATTTTGGAGACGACATAATAACCATTCGAAGACAATATTTATTAACCAAAGTGTTCATTTAATCTTAATGGGGGTGTATGATTAAAACAAGAAGAATAACCCAATCGAACAAACATCCGATGTCAATTCTCACAAATTATATAAAAAATAGAAAATATCATTAACCCACCATTTTACATAAATCACAAACCCACAATAACAAAATCTAAACCAATAGGACCACGTCTTAAACCTTGTTATGAAAGAAACACACCATTTTAACTCATGTGGGATTACAAAAAATATTTTCCAAAATAATATCAATTATTTACACCAACATTTCCACAGAATTTTAATGTTTTAAAAAATGTCATATAACTAAAATATATTAAAATTTATTTTAAAACATTTCACATTTAACTTCTTTAAATGATTTTAATTAAAATTTATCAAATTCACAAGATAAAATTTAAAATAATTAGGCCCTTAATCAATTATCAAAATAATTTACTAGATTTTCCAAATAAAAACATCAATTTAATATAAAAATAGTTTATAAACACAAAATTCTAGACACAATTTTGTATTTAAAACATTTACAAAACATTGTGAAATTCCTAACTATTTTTCAATAATATTATGGTTTTGATTTTTAAGGATCATTTAAACAAACAAAAACAATAAAAAATAACCATTTTATAATTTTAAAACAATCTGTATAAATACTAAAGTAATCCTACAAATAGAAATAAGAAAACATTAAAATACCAATAGATATCAGTTGTCCATGGATTGGCTACATGTTTTGGTAAACTGTGTGCTAATCGCATGGAGTCCATTGAGAGTTAACAAGACTGACCTGCATGATCTACATATGGTTTTCCAAACTATGTGTAGTAACAGCTTCCCATTTAAATTCAATATAAATCTCAATATTATCAAAATTATTAATGAACTTATAATTCAAAAAAGAAATACTCAAACAAAATCCTCTCAAAAAAATTGAGGACCAAGCTCAGACTAAAGAAGTACTCATCCCAAGCAACCCTGGTAACGCAGGAAACATCTCAAATGGGTGGTGATAAAGCACCCTCTAATTATCGACTACTTAAATTACAACTTCCATACCTAAAGACTACCATAAATCCTGAAAAATCAGAAAAAAACTTGATTTCATATCATTTCTAATGTACATACCTCCGAAACAATGAAAACCACAACATGAATCTATTTTCCACTGACCCAATGTTCATTACTTATTATCATGGTTTGGTGATAAGAAAACGATCATTAGAAACAACTATATGGGAAAAATATAATCAAAAAATCAAAAATAAAAACAGATGAACAAAATAAATAAATAAATAATGATATCCAAAATTAGAAGACAAAGGGCATAAGATGTTACATAAACTAAAGACACTAAATAAGACAATAAACACTAGAACTCTATGAAACAACTTGGCCAAAATATCCCATATCTACCACCATATTGATAGACTTGTTGATCAGGTTCACTCACCACCTCGGAGTGGTTTTTTCATTTTTCATGGACCTAGAATAAGAAAATTTGAAAACACCCAAAGGAAAAGGTAGGTTGTGAGAAACAAGCCCAAGTATGATTTCATCAAATAATTTCATTAAAAATATAAAATGAAATAAACTAATTTTGATCAATTTTAGAAAAAACATGGGATGGAAATATTTTCACAATTCATATGAAAAAAAGTTTTCAAAAAAATCAATAGATATTATAAAACTGGTAAAAATGTGAATTTCCATCATTAAAGGAAATGATATAACATTTCATCAAAATATGAATAAGAAATAGTTTCTATCCACACTAAAAAGAGAAAAAAATTTAATAACATTGTAATGTAAAATCATTTTCAATTATTTCCCCATAGTTAAGATTAATAGGGGTAGGTTTATATAGGGACTCTGAGACATGTTCGAATAGTGTGCCTCTTAGTGTGTGAAAGTTCCTAGGAAAAAGCCATGGAGAAATAGTCCTATGACTAAGAAAAGGGATAAAATATATAAATACTAATATCACTACTAGAAAAGGAACACCACTAATGATAAATAATAGAAAATCCTAACGAACAAAGCTCATTTCAATGTAGAGCTAATGCATTCCAAATGTTTGTTCCTCACACCTAATAACCCATGATCGATGTACTTAAAGGAGTATCAAATATTTTGGGGGATATTTTTCTATTGAATAAAAACCAAAACATTCAAATAACCATTTCAAATGGTTCCTAGTTTATGTTTCAATATATCATACCTTTTTTTGCAAAAACCATCATCAAAATGTTTTTATCAAAAACGCATGCCCTTCATTTAAAAGACCATAATCAAATGGTTTTTATCAAAGTAATTATAATTTCATTTTAGAAACCAATTTAAAATGGTATTGGTCATAAAATTATGTATTAAAAATCACTATATATCACATAAAATCATAAAACAAATCCTAACATTTTATTTTATTATAATCATGCTTCAAAACATTCATTTCTAATAGTGATTATTTTTTTGGAAATCACAAATTATTTCAAAAGCCATTGTCAAATGAATTATTCACACATGCACTATTAAATTTAAAAATTAATTATAAATCACTCGAATACAACCTTGAAAAAAAATATGAATCCATTTTAATTTAATAAATTACTGTGGTTTTAAAGGGATATGGATTGCCTTAGGAAATAACATCCCTATAAACACCCAATATGGGATCAACAACTAGAAAAATTGAGAAGCATTCAATAGTAAGAGAAGGTTCATATATAGTCAATAAATAAAAATGATCACCAACACATTCTGGTTGATCACCAAGTATCTAGATTCTGGAAACCCTATCAATAGGATATTGAAAAATCGATGTAGAAAATCCTTGGATCATTTTATCCCCACATGAAGCCTTTTAGTTCATGTCTTTGAAACCCCAATTCAAAACCATCATATAATTTTCCATTTCATATTGAATATTTAATGAAGAAGATTTAAAATAATTTAAAATAGGATTTATATCCATTAAAAGGTTTCAATAATTGATATATAGGATTTTTAACAGTTAATATGGAATTAATGGGGTTATAGGGTCAGGCTAGGGAAGGAGAAATGAAAAACATACTTTTTTTATTTATCTCCCAAAAAGATAATTTTGTAAGAATAAAATGGTTTACCATTATGTGATGAATTCAACTATTTCAATCAATCATTTAAATCCATGAAAATGGATTCAAGGATCATTTCGTTACATAGCTACATTCGACTATATGAATCAGTTACTTGTCTAAATCAGCTATGTGAGTCAACTTAATTTCAATTTTATTATTTGAATGAGATACATGGATGAATCGTCTACATGATCATTAGGCTATGTTAATTGCTTATGTGACCATCCATCTATGTGAATCAGTTATGTGGTTGAATTATCTTTATGAATCAACTATGTGACCATTCAGTTATGTGAATCGGTTCTGTGAATTAGTTATGTGAATCAGTTATGTGGCTAAATCATATATGTGAATCTAATACATAACTATTACATTTTTTGAGTCATTATATACACTTCCAAAACACATTTTTAAAATTTAAGTTTAAATTTTACATTAAAATTTATTGATATTATTTAAATGATTAAAAAATAAAACCAAAGAGCATCTTTAATTAATTTGAAATATGGATGTTGCACCCATGAAAATTCTTAAGCTATATTTAACTAAAGTGATGTGTTATATAAATGAATAAAATAAGGAAATAATAGATGTTTTTTGAGTAATAAAATTTTTAATTTTGAATTTATTCTTGATGGGGATCACCTATCAAACAATCAAAAGCCTCTTGCCTTTGTAGGTAGCACACTGACTAGTGGGTCCTCAATCCTATCCATATAATTCTTGATCAGTGAAGGGATGTCAACACCTAATTTATAGAGAATCATGGTGATAAATAAGGTAGTGAGTTTTTTTAAGTCATTCATAAATTGATGGTAAAATCATCATTAGTGATATAATCGTTTTTATAGAAACATTAGACAAACTGTTAAATGAAGAGTTATAATATCAACTGAATTGGGTGTTATCTGACGTCACTAAAAAGTTATTACCTATTGTTATATTATTCATTAAAACCATAAATAAATAAAAACCCACTAATAAATCAACATAATTGATTTATAACTAATGAAACCATGTGGTGGAATGTGGTAGTGGTTTATGAACTCACATCCCATGGAATTACATATCATCAGGCTCATCATATTCTATGATATGAGCCAATAGAAACATCCCCTTAACATTATGATATATGTATATCATAAAAAATTGTATGAATCATATGATTATCTTATTGTAGGACTTAGGTATATTATAAAATATGATATACCATTATTTTAGTTCATATTCAATTTCTTTGACCCTGAAACTTATTCAAATTTCCACTGCATCATTAACTAGTGATAAGATAATTATAGAGGATAAAAGGATGTATTCACATGTTTTTAAGATAAATTTGTGTCCATATAGTATTTTTATGTAAAATCCAATAGATTCTTTACAAACATGGCTGACCTCAATCAAATATTGTACAATTTTTTTATTTAGGGCCAAACACAATCAGTATCAAGCTTACATGATCCAATTTGGTTAATTTAACCTTTATGAATTGATTAATATCTCTTATACTCCCATTTTATCTTCTTAGTCTACAAAATATCCTATTACTAATCCAATATTAAGGAAAATCAATATATACATCATCTCCAACATCACTATGGATCGTGCATAATAACCTACATGGGAACAAGTATGTCACCATACAAGTTTTTGTCTAGGGGTGAGTATAATTACTTAGTATATTGATCCAGATTACAGTAAAAATCCTAATAAATTGTCATTTATAGGTAATGAATCATTGGAGGAAAAACAGTAGTCAAGATTGTCATAAAAAATCTACTCCAATTGTTAGATCTTCTTAAGATATTACCATTTTTATTTCAAGAGAGAAACTCCCCAACTTATAATTTCAAAATTAGTACCACCCATAAACACAAAAAAGGTCCCAAAATATAGCATCCTTAGTCATGGAGATTTTTAAATAATAAATAATTGATCATAACATATCATGTTACATTCCAATGTTAGAGTCACCTTGTTGATCGCATAACACTTTAAATACATCACTACTAAGATATCTAGTATTGAACCATTACATAATTTATCATATATCATCAATTGAATATATCAATCATGTTATCTCACACCATTCAAAAATATAATTTTTCAAAATCTTATATCTATATTCATGAATGAATGGTTATTCCTTTTAAATTATAAAATTTTCATAGATACCATTCCTCTAGATGTTATGGTCATATTAAAATAAAATCTCTATAAATGTTTGTATGTAGTGATCTATATTAAAAAAATACATTAGAAATATCTCATCACACCATAAAAATAAAGAAATATCATATCCCCTAAAAAATATTTTTAATCTGAGCCTCATCTCTTTAAAATAATTTTGATAAATCCACATGATGTGTAAGAACATCCCTCAACATTAATACATAGTGGAAAAAATTCATAATATTGATAAAACTAGGCAATTGTTAGTGAAAAAATTAGATATATAAATTAAAATCTCTCATATGGTCAGTTAAACACTGTCTGGGTTTCAACATGACATCAAAAATAATTAGGAAAATTCTACTCAATAGTCTCATACTAGTACCTATGTCTTGTTTGTATCTACCATCAATCCTAATTTGAGAATTAAAAATCATTATGCCGGTATCACTTAACTTAACATATCACACATAGTAACAAGCCCCATATTTTAGACCCATGATATTCCTTACATTTTGTTCGATGATAAATAAAAAAATTTGGTAGATCATATCCGCAAATGTTTTCCTAACCTTTTAAATGTCCCTAAACTCATTCATTGTTTACATATATCATCAAAAAGTGACAGGATTTTTATTCAACAACCAAATAAGTCTTCAATCATTTGTAAGAAATATTGGTGAATTCTAAACAATTTTTCATCAAGCACAGTCAATCCAAGTCAAAAATAATTAAACATGTTAAATCCTATCCAAATATGGTCAATCATTTTCAATTATAAAAAAAATTTGTCAAACATTAATATATGAGATCAAAATTGTCCTATTTATCCTTCATGTTTCACTAACATCTTCTTTCATTTTGCTATAGCTTTCCACTATTCAAAAGATCATATGTATATTCCATCATTCATAATGGGATAAACAATTATAATTAAGAAATCTAAATATAAACAAATTTTGTTGATGTGTAATCCTCATCCATTGTAATTTATGTAAAAAGAGTGAAATTGATCACTTTTGGGTTTGAAACAAGATCCAAAAATTATTATAAAAATAAAAAAAAATATGTATAGGAAATGTATCAAGATAACACTATATCTCTATATATGGAATTAATGTATCATGAAATGTGGAAGTCCTATATGTCATTACATTAATCTCTTGGGAAAACACAATTTGATATTTTTTTATCTCTCAATAATTCCTTTTTTAATATTTTTTAATAAAACCAATTTTTTAGGTAAAGTGGGAACTCAAACATACACTAAACAATTACACACACCCGATAAACAAAACAACCCACAGGAAAAAAATAGAACACTTTTGGTAAGATGACCACATGCTTCACAAGAAATGAATTTCTCAACTAAATTTCACACAATCTCCCACAAAATCAAGTCACCAATAACACATTACCATTCTGAAATCCATCCTATCAAAGTAAACCCATATAATTCCCTTAATAATATGTGAATAAATCTATTTATAGATAAAGAGAAATAATAAAATTTAGGTAAATACAATGTGGGAATCTAAATACATTTAATTGGGTACAACATTCCCCTTAATCAATAACATCTGTAGCTTAGAATATGAATCCCACAAAAATATAAACAAATAAAAGGAAATGAAATATAAATACTAAAAAAACTAACCTGATAATTTGAGTCATAGAAGTTTTTAATTACCATATTGGTAAAAATAAATCTCATTTACGATCCATATTTGTTTATTGAGGTATTAAACATGATTTTGAGCAATGGGGATATAGCCAATGGTGATGTGTCTATTCTCCAGGTGATGTAGAAGGAAGTCATAGTAAAATTCAATATATTTTTTCATTCATGAAACAAAATAGTATAATAAATTATAATTCCCACCTAATTATCAAACTAGATATAATAAGAATGATATAATATAAAACTAAATTCATAAATTAGTTGTTTGTAACATACCAACCTATGATACCCTCTAAAAGTGGCACCCAACCCAATTCCCCATAGTATTGAAGGTAATTCCCAATCTCCAGGGACATTCAATTAGTATCAAGGAAAAAAACAATAACTAGAGGGAACAATTTCCCCCAAAATGAAACAAACTGCATGCTGTATATATATATATTGAAAATAAATATTGGATGGAACATATTCCATAAACCAAGAGAACTAGTAGTAGTGATATAACTCAAAAGCTAGATAAACCAAAGGAATATGTCTAACAAAACTAGAAGGGAAAATATGACCAACAACCACTACTCCATCTGATATGGGGGAAATATCCCACCATCTCCTCCCCAAATAATTATAACTAGCTAATATAAACCTTGACATTTCACTGTTGTTCCCTTCCTTTCCCAAACATCATAACACAATACTGGGTCTACACACCAACAAATGGGTGTGTATGGTGTGAGCTAAATTTGGTTCTGTATCATCCCAATTTGGTGTTCCATATCAATTATCTATACGAATAATCTTAGGATTCTCACTTTAGATAAAAAAAGGGATGATAAGAAGTAAATCAATTTTATACCAAAGTCATAGTAAACAATTTCTCATTTTCCACAGTTCAAAAACAATAAGAAAAAATTGTTTAAAAGCACATTAAAATAAAAAATTCTTTAATAAAAACATGTATATAAATTTCCAAAATGTAAAAAAATAAAAATAAAATAAACCTGAAAAGAATAATAATAGTTCAGGATAGTAGGCTACTCGTACCACATCCATTAACTAGTGCTCACTTAAGCCCTTAGAACAGATTCCTAATGAAAAGAGGAACACCCCCTGAAAGAACCCCCAATAATTTCAATATCATGTTCTAAAAACACGTTCCTTGGGAGTATAGGAGCACCCCATTAGTGAACACCCTAAAAATAATATTGATAATTCCTAATATTTCAACTTCTATATAATAACCCAAGGTTTCCCATGTGTATCATTTATATAATAAATTTCAAAGGGAATTACATTTCTTAAACAATTACAAAAAATCATTTATTCTATTAAAAAATTTCTTTGACACCCCATTTTTTCAGGACACTTCCAAGTTCTTTGAGAGCACCCTTTCTTTAATGAAATTATATTAAAAACTTGCATTATGAAAAACAAATTTATGAACAAAAATCAATCATGCCAATTTATTTATAAAATGATTTATAAAAAAAATAGAAATTTTGGTTCATATAACATTGGATAGGGATGAAACAAACTACCTCATAGTTAGGTTGTACACTACTCCTAGTAGGAACCACACACATTAGGAGGAATGAAAAAAATTCAGTCCATACCATTGATTCCCAAATATCTGAATTGATTACATAAACAAAATGGTCGGTAGAAAGGATAGATCACAACATAGTTTAAGAAACTCTCACACATCACCACAACCTACATATATTCTATCCCATAGAAGAAGATATCATAATTAATGTAGATGGAATGAGGGGGAAACAACACCACATAATCATTTATAAATAAACAGAGCCCAATTGTTTCATACATAGAATCAAATAAGAATAAAGGTTGGTTACCTAAAGATAATAAATATAGCCCATCAGAAGATTTATTTTTTAATGAGGTGGTCTAGAAGATGAGGAGACACCCAAAATAACATAAAATGATACCTAAGGTTCAAGGGAGAGGTTTCACATCTAATAAAGGATGTACTTATACAAGAAATGAATAAAACCTACTAAGAGTGACGGGTTTATGTCATAAATTCCATATTTATGGTGTGAATATCTCATAAGTCATGTATTCTAAAAAACACATCACCTCAAGTTAATTACAATGAATGATGATTTTGATTTATAAAAATAGGGCTAATGGAATAAAATATTTTACTCCCTAAACCGTTTTCATAGAATATTCCCGTTATGTAATATATATTTTAAACCATGGATTGATGACTTAATATCCCTCTACAACACTTAATAAGAGAAATACCCCAATATAAAATCCAAAATGTCATTGAAAACCTCAAAAACATGAATAAAAATCTATTAAACATGAAAAGGAATATACCATTTACTTCAATATAATACAGTCTCCCTCCATAAGACTTTCCTTCCCCATGAAGTCACATGAATGAAGGGTGATCCAAATAGAGGTGATTCCACAACTCCATCACCAAAGACTCTTTCCCCTAGTTCATAGGAGAATATGATTTAGGTCGCCCTAACACTATGACCAATGAAATACAAATTCCCTCAGGTATAAAAAATCTTGACTAGTTTTCACATAATTAATTCATCCAACACCAACTCAATTTTTACTCAACTCGGAACATGGGGAGGATTATGATAGTACTTCCCAAGCTGAAATGAGTAGAAAATATCATGGGTACCTATCAATTTATCCGATAATGATCACTGAAAAGCATCTTACACAAACCACTTAGTGGCCTCAAACATTCCAACATATCACATATCCATCTTAGATTATTTTATAATATGACGGAGTCCTAGAAAATGATAAAACATTATGAAAATATGTTCACTAATAGAAAACGCAAAAGGATGCAATCAGTGATATGCATTTTATTTCTACTGAATCTATGATTTAACCATATGTTGACATATTTCATGAATCCTCACTGATGTCTCTTGAATGAGACTCATTCCTAAAAGAGTGGATTCTCTGACCTCTTTCCAAAAAAATATGTGACCTAAACCATATAAACCCTCTAATGGTGCCACTATAATATATGAATAGTTTCACAAACCAACCTATGTCGACCCAGAACCGGTCACCCGAGCTGATCTATGGCAAGGCCCAAGAGGCTTTCCCAATCCTCTTGGGATGGCAACAAGCACCAAGGGAATCAAAAGATGAAATGAGAATAGTTTCTATAAATAAAATAAACAAATAAAAACAAATAAAATATAAAAAAAAAACTAAAAATGATTTCTAGATTTTACACCATTTACATTTTCATATAAAGAGCCAAAAATCTAAGACAAAAATAAAACCATAACATCCAATCTGATGCTGACACTAAACACCTCTATGCAGCCCTGATGGTCACTCTCTAACCAAACACCCATCATATCACAAGGTGACCCAATCAAAGATGGAACCAATAGGAGAAACTAAAAACAACAAAACATTATAGGTATGAGTATAGAAATGTCACGACCCGCCCTCGGGGTCCGTGCCGTGACTACCCCAAGCCCGCCTTCCATAGGCCAGGGGCTGGCGACTAGCACCAAGGCGTAAATCCCGGTAAAAAGGGAAGGCATTGCCTTTGAAAAGAAAGCACACACCACAGAGTAAACAAGCGGAAAGTAAACACTAAACAAAGCAGAGTACGACTGAAAGTGCGAAAAGGTAAATGGGCCAGAATACAAACCCAAACTGAAAGTAAAGTACACCTCAAAAAGGGAAAAACAGCAACTGAAAAGTAAAAGCCGCTACTCCGAGCTGTCCACTGGGAATCCCACCTGAAGGGTGGGTACAGATAGCTCCTCTGCTCCATGGGTCCCGCCGTCCGCTCCGTGCACGTCCCGCCCAGTGGTCCACCTCCGGGTACCGTCCCGCTCTGCAAACCTCAGCTAAGGTCAACGCTGTCCGTCGTCTGCAACCAACACAACGTAGTGCGGGCAAAGCCCGTGCAGGGGTGAGTATAAGCTACTCAGTAGGGACCCCGAGACCCCTGAAGGTCTCTCAAAATCCACAAAGGATAAACCACGAAGAAAAGTACAATCACGAAGTAACAACCGACACTGCTTAGGTATATGCCCATACATATACCTAAGTCATCAATTCAATTACGCTCCAACCTCCGAGCCCAAATACAACTCAGTCCACACAGGATAGTAAACGTATTCCACAGAGGAAAGCAAAACGTAATCCACACAGGATTGCACAACACAATCCACACAGGAAAGCAATAGGATTCAGCTCACACAGGTATACTTCTTAAAGGACGATAAAGATGATCACTGATCCATCTAAGTCGTCGGACCCACGAAGGATCGATAGGTAACTAACCCCCACAAAGACCCACATAGGATCGGGCCCACACAGGACCTGTAGGCGCTGGCTCACACAGAACCGCTGAGCGCGGACCCACACAGGATCGGGCCCACACAGGACCTGTAGCACTGATCCACGTAGGATCGCTGAGTGCTGTAGTCGTCGTCGTCGAATCCACACAGGATCTCTGTACTGTCGTCGTCGCAGTCACAGTAGCAGTCGTAGCTGTAGTAGTCACAGTAACAGTCGCAGCCAGCACTAGGGTTTCCGCACACAGCTAGCTCTTTCGGAGGGTCCGCTCCATGAGCCGAGAGGCTGATACATCAACTGTCACGAAGACTAGAGTTGATGTATCCAAAAGTTCCGTATCGTCAACAGGAACTCAACGCAACAGACGACGCGTCGATCGGACGCCCGGTCTGAGAGTTATTGGCATTTTCGTCTCCGGGGCCCGGTTGGTTTTTAAGGCTAAACCAACCCGACCGTACTCCACCTGCGTCCAAACCTCGGGCGGAGTATTCCAAAAGATTCGTTTCACTAAGAGAAACACAACGCGACTGACGGCGCGTCAATCGGACGTTCGTAGCTCAAGATATGAGTGTTTCCGCTCCGAAGGACCGGTTGGTTTCGTGAACGAACCAACCCGGCCGAACTCAAAGTAAACCGAAACCTTGAGTGCGATATACCGAAACGGCCGTCTCGATCCAAGGATCGCGTTGCCGCAGACGGTTCGTCATTCGGAGGTCTGAGGCTCAAGATATGGCCCAAAAACCGATTCTGGTTCGAAACGGGGGGGTCCGGGTCCGGGTCGACCCGGCCCGACCCCCCCCCCCCCCCCCTGGGGCGGCGCGACGGCCCGGCGGCGCCGCGGCCTGGCGGCGCGGCGGCGCGGCGGGCCGTGGCGGCCGGGCGCCGCGAGGGGCCGCATGCGGTCGGCACGCGGGGGGGCAATCCCCCGCTGATTTGGAGCGGCGCGGCCTTAGTGCCGCGCCTTTGCAACAAACGGCCCCCACGTGGGGGCCGGTTTAATTTAAAGAACCGGGGGGCTGCTGCCCCCCCCCCCCCTTTCATGGAACTGCCCCCCTCTTAAAGAGGGGGGTTTTACATGCTGGCCGGCCGGTTTTCTCCAACGGGACCGGAAATTCCGGTCCCCCCTTCGGCTTCCGACGCCGGCGGCCCGGCCGCCGGTCTTCTCTTTCCGCCGCGGCCCGGAACCGGCCGCGGTCTCCTCGTCCCGCCGCGTCCCGGAACCGGCCGCGGTGTTCGTCATCCGGCGCGGTGCGACGGCACCGCGCCCCTTCGCCGTGCCTTGATTCCATTCAACGCGGTGCGACGGCGTCACGTTCTTGAAGATACTTCCTCGGCGTAGCGCGACGGCGCCGCGAAAAATATTTGCACGATCATCCGCGTGGTGCGACGGCACCACGCCACTTGCTTCCACCCGCAAGAATAAACAAGAACGATGGAGGGGGGTTCGGCCGTGTTCGTGCGGTCCGGCCCCCCTCACGTTAAAATAATAACGCAACTTAAATAATTCAAGTCACACGTTAGTCTTGCTAAAATCACGATCAAGAATAAAATAAGGAAACTAAAAAGAAATCGACAACCCCTACCTCGGGTATAAGGTTCGAAGATCGTGAACGTTCCGCGGAAGACGACGTCGCGGAGGTCGGGCGTCGCGGTAGTCGTTCGTCAAATCCGATGACGAAGGGATGCGTTTGAAGAGACACGTCGTTGGCGAAACTTGTACGCCGACGAAGGTTGTCCGAGGAAGAAGTGGCGTACCCTTTCGTTGACACGGGAAACGAAGAATTGAGGTGCGGCGTTCTTCGTCGGAGCTTGAACGTTCTTCGTCAAGATGAACGTTCTTCGAGTTCCTCGTCAGAGTTGAAGGAGATGAAGGAAAAGCTCTCCACCTCTCAAGAAGACAAACAAATAACCCCAAAATAAAATAAGACCACATCTTATTTTATTATCATATAACACATAAGAATTTCAAAAGTTTGAAATTCAAAAGGTTTAACCCCCATAATAAAAAGGTAACTCAAGCCAATAAATGAGGCGTTAAGGGAGTTGGGAGAATTTGAAAGGTTTAGGGTTTCGTGTGGGCCCCACCACACTTAATCCTCCCAAGGGAGGTTAAGTGGGTGTGGGTCCCACTTCCAACCCCCTTTGGTAGGTTTTTAACAAGTTATAATAAAATTTGTTCTATACAAATTTTATTTAACTCAAACTAAAAACCCCAAAATTAACTTTCAACCCGCAACAAACGCAACTCCCGAAAAGGTCTCTTTAAGCGAATATCGGCGCTGCGAGTTCATCGGTGCCCTCAGATTTCAATTCCGAGCACCGGATCAAAAGTTAGGAAATCCCGCTCGTTCGTTCACTGAACGTACCCGAGCCAAACTTCGGAAATTAATTCCGGGCACTCCGGGTCTCGGAATCAGGTGCCGTCTGAAACCGCGCTCTTGTAAAATTCTAAAGAAAATTAAAAAAAAAATTCCCTTGAATTTTACGGGTCTTTACATTACTCCCACCTTAGGGCTTTACGTCCCCGTAAAGATACATCAAAAACTAGGGAAACAAATGAGGGTACTGAGCACGCATTTGAGCCTCCCGCTCCCATGTGCTCTCCTGGAGATTCCCGTGCTTCCATCTGATGTGCACAAGAGGAATCGATCGCCCACGCAGGACCCGCTCCTGTCGATCCTCTATCTCCACCGGGACCTCCGTAAAAGTCGCCCCATCGTCAACGTCAAGCTCCCCTTGGTTAATGATGTGCGTCGGGTCGTGCACGTATCTCCTCAGCTGAGATACGTGGAAGACGTCGTGCACCCGGTGCAACTGAGGTGGTAGAGCCAGGCGATAAGCCACCTCACCAATCCTGCTGAGAATCTGGAAAGGTCCGATGAAGCGCGGAGATAACTTGCCGCCTCGGCCAAATCTCCGAATACCACGTCGAGGTGAGACCCGCAAGAAGACGTGGTCGCCATCCTCGAACTCCAGTGACCTCCGCCTCCTGTCAGCGTATGACTTCTGCCGGCTCTGAGCTGTCCTCATCCGCTCCTGGATGACCTGGACCTTCTCTGTCGTGGCCTGGACCATCTCCGGTCCCACCAGTGTTGACTCCCCAGGGTCTGTCCAGCACAAAGGAGATCTACATGGTCGGCCGTACAACGCCTCGTACGGTGCCATCCCGATGGTGGAGTGGTAGTTGTTGTTGTACGCGAACTCCACCAAGGGTAGGTGGTCCTCCCAGCTACGACCAAAGTCGAGGACACAGGCACGGAGCATGTCCTCGAGTGTCTGAATGGTCCTCTCCGTCTGACCATCCGTCTGAGGGTGAAAGGCTGTGCTAAGACGTAGCTGCGTCCCGAACGCTTCTTGTAACCCCTTCCAAAGTCGGGAAGTAAAGCGGGCATCTCGATCGGAAACGATAGATGATGGCACGCCGTGGAGCCGCACAATCTCCTGGACGTAGAGACGTCCCAAGCTCTCCACTGAGCCCTGCTCTCTGATGGGTAAGAAGTGTGCCGACTTGGTGAGTCGGTCAACAATCACCCAGATGGAGTCGTGACCTCTGGAAGTGCGTGGAAGTCCAGTCACGAAGTCCATAGATATGCCGTCCCACTTCCACTCCGGAACCTCCAAGGGCTGTACCAAGCCTGCTGGTACCTGATGCTCTTCCTTCACCTGCTGACAGGTGAGGCTTCGAGAAACGAACTCTGCTACAGCCTTCTTCATACCCGGCCACCAATTCTGTCGTCTGAGGTCCTGGTACATCTTCGCCACTCCAGGATGTACCGCTAAAGGAGAAGTGTGAAACTCTCTCAGTACTTCCTCTCGCAAAGCTACTGGTACCATGGTACGTCCTTTGAAAAGGATGTCGTGCTCTGCTCCAAGGGAGAAACCATCAGGTGCCTATCCCGAGGATATCTGTGCACGCTGTGTCTCACAGTCAGCGTCCCCGCGCTGTGCCTCCCTGACTCGCTGCAGTAGTGGAGGAGTGACTGTGAGAGACTGAAGAAAGGCTGCTCCATCTCTATCCACGAAGGATATCTGCAAAGAGGCTAGCTGCTCTGTCGCCTCCTCAAGTAGCTGAATGCCCGTCCTCCTGCTGAGGGCATCGGCTACTACGTTCCCCTTCCCAGGAGTATAGACTATCTCAAAGTCATAGTCCTGGAGGAACATGAGCCATCGTCGCTGTCTCAGGTTCAGGTCCTTCTGCGAGAAGATATACCTGAGACTCTGATGATCGGAAAAGACTGTAAAGTGCTCGCCCATCAGATAGTGTCGCCATGTCTTCAGAGCGAAGACCACTACTGCTAACTCCAGGTCATGGGTAGCGTAGTTCTGCTCATGCGGCCTCAACTGACGTGATCCATAGGCGATCACGGCCCGCTCCTGCATCAGAACACATCCGAGTCCGGTCCCTGATGCATCGCAGTAGACTACGTACCCTACTCCCTCCTCAGGCAACCTCAAGATAGGTGCGCTAGTCAATCTCTGTCTCAGCTCCTGGAAGCTCTGCTGACATCTGTCTGACCACACGAAGGGTTTCCCCTTCTTCGTCAAAGCTGTGAGTGATGCTGCAACTCTAGAGAAGTCTGGAACGAATCTCCGATAGTATCTAGCTAGTCCCAAGAAACTCCGAACCTCAGTCACGCTCCTGGGTGGCTCCCATGCTAACACAGCCTCGATCTTCGCAGGATCCACTGCAACTCCCGCCTCAGAGATAACATGTCCCAAAAAGTGGACCTCACGTATCCAGAACTGGCACTTCGAGAGCTTACCATAAAGCTGGTGCTCTCGGAGTGTGTCAAGAACAACTCGCAAGTGATAAGCGTGCTCCTCCTCTGTCGTAGAGTAAATCAGAATGTCGTCGATGAAGACTACGACAAACCGATCGAGATATGGCTGAAAGATCCTGTTCATGAGAGCCATGAACACTGCTGGAGCGTTGGTTACACCGAAGGGCATAACCAAGAACTCATAGTGGCCATACCGACATCTGAAGGCCGTCTTCTGCACATCCTCGTCTCTGACTCTGAGCTGATGATAGCCTGACCTAAGGTCTATCTTCGAGAACCATCGTGCTCCCTTGAGCTGATCAAAGAGGTCATAAATCCTCGGTAGCAGATACTTGTTCCTCACTGTCACCTGGTTCAGGCGATGATAGTCAACACAAAGTCACAAGCTCCCGTCCGCCTTCTTGGCGAACAATATCGGGGAAGCCCAGGGTGAAACACTGGGTCGGATGAACCCCTTGCCCTGCAAGTCCTCCAACTGTACCCGTAGCTCTCGAAGCTCGGCGGGGGCCATACGATATGCTGGAGTGGATATCGGGGCTGTCCCGGGGTACAAGTCAATATAAAAGTCTACCTCTCTGCGAGGAGGTAGCCCTGGAACGTCGTCGGGAAAAACGTCCGCAAACTGATCCACCACTGCAGGAAAACCAGGACTCCGCACGTCAACTGCTCCAAGGATAAGGCTAGCCAACTGATGAGTGAAGGGCTGTCCTCTCCTCCGCGGAAGTCCATCCTGTGCTGCTAAGGCTCCCTTCTCGCCGGTGAAGGTGAACCTGCTCCCGTCGGTGCGTACACATCACACCTTGCGCCTAAAACAGTCAATCTGTGCATGGACCGTAGATAGCCAATCCATGCCCAAGATGACGTCGTAAGGCCTCGACGCTGCTACAAGAAGATCCCAGCCGAAGATCTCGCCTCCTAGAGTGAGCTCACACTTCCGGCACCAGTGCGTAATCGTCGAGTCTGCTCCCGTATAAGTCTCTAGCCGAATGGATCGAGCCAACGGCTCTGTCGGAATCTCCGAGCTGCGAACAAGGGCAGCGGCTATGAAAGAGTGACTCGCTCCTGTGTCTATAAGAACTGCAGCAAGGGTGGAATAGACACAGATAGTACCTCGAATCATCTCGGGTGCGCCGTGGTCGTAGGCCTCTGCTGCCTGGAGCTGTGCCTGTCACTGCCCGCCAGCTCCCTGTGGTCGGGGTGGACCTCCTGGTGGTGGTGGTGGTAGAGCCTCAAAGCGTCGGCCACCACCCGCTGCTCGTCCAGCTCCTCTGCCTCGTCCGCCTCCTCCCTGCGGACCGCCACGGTCGACCCTCTGCCTCTGCCTCGGTGGTCCATCAACTGACTGCTGCTCCTCGGCACGGCGGGTCGGGCAGTCGCGAGCCATGTGGCCCTGCCCGCCGCACGAGTAGCACTGTCTGCCTCTCGTAAGACTGGCTCCGCGTTGTGTGCCCCGCACTGCTGAGCAAGTGCCCTGAGATCGTCTGCCCGAAGGTCTGGTCTGTCTGGACCCCTGAGTCATCCGTCGACTACCTGCTGCAGATGACTCTGCCACGTGCCGCCCTGCGGTGGGTCGCTGTGCTGGTGTAGACTCAGCAAGGAAGCTCTCGATCATAAGGGCCCGCTCCAGTACTCCTGTCTGAGTCGGTATGCTGAGGGAGATCAGCGATGCCCTGATCTCGTGTCTCAAACCCTGCTCGAAGGTCCGGGCCTGGAAGAATGGGTCCCGTACCATGTCGGTCGAGTAGCGCGAGAGATCGGTAAATCTCGCCGAGTACTGAGCGACCGTCATGCTGCCCTGCCGCAGCTGTAGGAGCTCCTGGATACGCACCGCACGAAGGGTGGCTGGGACGAACTCCGAGCGGAAGAGGCTCTCAAAGTCCGTCCAAAGAAGAGATGCCTCATCGTGCACCTGGAGCATCAGGCTCCACCATCGTCCTGCTGCTGCGTGTAGTAGGCTCGCAGCGAGGATCACCATGAGGTCTGCTGGTGTCCTCACTAGCCTAAACACTCGAACCACTGCCTCCAGCCAGTCCTCTGCTGCCTGGGGATCCGTCTCCCCGCGAAACCTGGGCGGTCGCTGGTGCTGAAACTCATGCAGTGCGCTGAGGCGACGTGCATCGTCAGCGGCTGCTGCTGGAAGCATCGGGGGATCGGCGGGCAAAGCTACCGCCGGTGCCACTACTGGAAAAGGGCCCTGCACCGAGGCCTCGTCGCTCGGTGGGCTGTCGTCTTGCTCGACTCTCGGAACCCTAGCTGTCTGCCGTCGTGGGGCCATCCTGAAAAGGAAACAGGTGCGCCACGGTTAGAACAGTATACCTGGTGAGCTGATATAAGTAATCACAAAGAAAACTTTGAAACACACACGCAATCAATGTTTTCGTGCATTAAGTCGGAAATCAGAAGTCAGGGTCCTGGTGTACGGATACGTCGGCCGCCGCACCAACACTGGACTCCCTGGACTGATAACCACACTCAATACGCTAAACATTATTGCTTCACATAGAAAAGATCAGAGTTCGCGGTAGAACCGAACTCCTCTGATACCAATTTGTCACGACCCGCCCTCGGGGTCCGTGCCGTGACTACCCCAAGCCCGCCTTCCATAGGCCAGGGGGTGGAGACTAGCACCAAGGCGTAAATCCCAGTAAAAAGGGAAGGCATTGCCTTTGAAAAGAAATCACACACCACAGAGTAAACAAGCGGAAAGTAAACACTAAACAAAGCAGAGTACGACTGAAAGTGCGAAAAGGTAAATGGGCCAGAATACAAACCCAAACTGAAAGTAAAGTACAACTCAAAAAGGGAAAAACAGCAACTGAAAAGTAAAAGCCGCTACTCCGAGCTGTCCACTGGGAATCCCACCTGAAGGGTGGGTACAGATAGCTCCTCTGCTCCACGGGTCCCGCCGTCCGCTCCGTGCACGTCCCGCCCAGTGGTCCACCTCCGGGTACCGTCCCGCTCTGCAAACCTCAGCTAAGGTCAACGCTGTCCGTCGTCTGCAACCAACACAACGTAGTGCGGGCAAAGCCCGTGCAGGGGTGAGTATAAGCTACTCAGTAGGGACCCCGAGACCCCTGAAGGTCTCTCAAAATCCACAAAGGATAAACCACGAAGAAAAGTACAATCACGAAGTAACAACGGACACTGCTTAGGTATATGCCCATACATATACCTAAGTCATCAATTCAATTACGCTCCAACCTCCGAGCCCAAGTACAACTCAGTCCACACAGGATAGTAAACGTATTCCACACAGGAAAGCAAAACGTAATCCACACAGGATTGCACAACACAATCCACACAGGAAAGCAATAGGATTCAGCTCACACAGGTATACTTCTTCAAGGACGATAAAGATGATCACCGATCCATCTAAGTCGTCGGACCCACGAAGGATCGATAGGTAACTAACCCCCGCAAAGACCCACATAGGATCGGGCCCACACAGGACCTGTAGGCGCTGGCTCACACAGAACCGCTGAGCGCGGACCCACACAGGATCGGGCCCACACAGGACCTGTAGCACTGATCCACGTAGGATCGCTGAGTGCTGTAGTCGTCGTCGTCGAATCCACACAGGATCTCTGTACTGTCGTCGTCGCAGTCACAGTAGCAGTCGTAGCTGTAGTAGTCACAGTAACAGTCGCAGCCAGCACTAGGGTTTCCGCACACAACTAGCTCGTTCGGAGGGTCCGCTCCACGAGCCGAGAGGATGATACATCAACTGTCACGAAGACTAGAGTTGATGTATCCAAAAGTTCCGTATCGTCAACAGGAACTCAACGCAACAGACGGCGCGTCGATCGGACGCCCGGTCTGAGAGTTATTGGTATTTTCGTCTCCGGGGCCCGGTTGGTTTTTAAGGCTAAACCAACCCGACCGTACTCCACCTGCGTCCAAACCTCGGGCGGAGTATGCCAAAAGATTCGTTTCACTATGAGGAACACAACGTGACTGACGGCACGTCAATCGGACGTTCGTAGCTCAAGATATGAGCGTTTCCGCTCCGAAGGCCCGGTTGGTTTCGTGAACGAACCAACCCGGCCGAACTCAAAGTAAACCGAAACCTTGAGTGCGATATACCTAAACGACCGTCTCGATCCAAGGATCGCGTTTCCGCAGACGGTTCGTCATTCGGAGGTCCGAGGCTCAAGATATGGCCCAAAAACCGATTCTGGTTCGAAACGGGGGGGTCCGGGTCCGGGCCGACCCGGCCCGACCCCCCCCCCCCTGGGGCGGCGCGGCGGGCCGCAGCGGCCTGGCACCGCGAGGGGCCGCATGCGGTCGGCACGCGGGGGGGCAAGCCCCCGCTGATTTCGAGCGGCGCGGCCTTAGTGCCGCGCCTTTGCAACAAACGGCCCCCACGTGGGGGCCGGTTTAATTTAAAGAACTGGGGGGCTGCTGCCCCCCCCCCCCCCCCTTTCATGGAACCGCCCCCCTCTTAAAGAGGGGGGTTTTACATGCTGGCCGGGGGATTAATTCCCCCGGTTTAAAGCCTTCCGGTCGGCCAGCTGGCCGGCCGGTTTTCTCCAACGGGACCGGAAATTCCGGTCCCCCCTTCGGCTTCCGACGCCGGCGGCCCGGCCGCCGGTCTTCTCTTTCCGCCGCGGCCCGGAACCGGCCGCGGTCTCCTCGTCCCGCCGCGGCCCGGAACCGGCCGCGGTGTTCGTCATCCGGCGCGGTGCGACGGCACCGCGCTCCTTCGCCGTGCCTTGATTCCATTCAACGCGGCGCGACGGCGTCGCGTTCTTGAAGATACTTCCTCGGCGTAGCGCGACGGCGCCGCGAAAAATATTTGCATGATCATCCGCGTGGTGCGACGGCACCACGCCACTTGCTTCCACCCGCAAGAATAAACAAGAACGATGGAGGGGGGTTCGGCCGTGTTCGTGCGGTCCGGCCCCCCTCACGTTAAAATAATAACGCAACTTAAATAATTCAAGTCACACGTTAGTCTTGCTAAAATCACGATCAAGAATAAAATAAGGAAACTAAAAAGAAATCGACAACCCCTACCTCGGGTATAAGGTTCGAAGATCGTGAACGTTCCGCGGAAGACGACGTCGCGGAGGTCGGGCGTCGCGGTAGCCGTTCGTCAAATCCGATGACGAAGGGATGCGTTCGAAGAGACACGTCGTTGGCGAAACTTGTACGCCGACGAAGGTTGTCCGAGGAAGAAGTGGCGTCCCCTTTCGTTGACACGGGAAACGAAGAATGGAGGTGCGGCATTCTTCGTCGGAGCTTGAACGTTCTTCGTCAAGATGAACGTTCTTCGAGTTCCTCGTCAGAGTTGAAGGAGATGAAGGAAAAGCTCTCCACCTCTCAAGAAGACAAACAAATAACCCCAAAATAAAATAAGACCACATCTTATTTTATTATCATATAACACATAAGAATTTCAAAATTTTGAAATTCAAAAGGTTTAACCCCCATAATAAAAAGGTAACTCAAGCCAATAAATGAGGCGTTAAGGGAGTTGGGAGAATTTGAAAGGTTTAGGGTTTCGTGTGGGCCCCACCACACTTAATCCTCCCAAGGGAGGTTAAGTGTGTGTGGGTCCCACTTCCAACCCCCTTTGGTAGGTTTTTAACAAGTTATAATAAAATTTGTTCTATACAAATTTTATTTAACTCAAACTAAAAACCCCAAAATTAACTTTCAACCCGCAACAAACGCAACTCCCGAAAAGGTCTCTTTAAGCGAATATCGGCGCTGCGAGTTCATCGGTGCCCTCGGATTTCAATTCCGAGCACCGGATCAAAAGTTAGGAAATCCCGCTCGTTCGTTCACTGAACGTACCCGAGCCAAACTTCGGAAATTAATTCCGGGCACTCCGGGTCTCGGAATCAGGTGCCGTCTGAAACCGCGCTCTTGTAAAATTCTAAAGAAAATTAAAAAAATTTCCCTTGAATTTTACGGGTCTTTACAAGAAAATTAGTACATATTCCCGTATTAATCATCTCCCAATTCACATCCTTTAAATATACAAACATTGATTTTCATGTTTGTAATAAAAACAATAAACATTGGATCTCTGTACTTATTATTTCTAAATAAACCAAACATGACCCATTTCCCTGCATTTTAAAATAAGTATCCTTCAAGGAGATTATGTAAGTTCGTTGGAGAGAAGGAAAATGGAACCAAATTAGAAAACATTCTTTTTTCATTATAAAGATAAATATGAAAAACACTTGTTTTACACTAATTCATCCTTAAAAACTTTTTGATCAAAACCAAACTTTCTAAAATTTAGAAAAGAACACCCAAAACCAAGAACAAGGGATATAGTTCTCAATTACATCTGTGGATAATGATACTAATGTTGAAGAAACACAGGAACACCTAGAAACTCAGAGGAGAATAAGAACATAAAATACATGTGACTCATACCCATGGCATTGTTTATATGATGAAATCATAATTCCCAAACACCTGACCATCTCCCTACCTAGACTAGTTGAGGGACCTGATCCAATAGTAATAATCACAAGTATCCACCTACTGTGGGCCACTATCTAGTAAAATTACCTAGACTAATGCAGCAAACAATCACTTAAATCCTCTTTTCTATCCTAGGTTCCAATGCTATGTTTGTAAGGGGTGTGAAAAACAATTCATGCAATAAGTCACACACATATATATACTATCATATACTCTTACAACCAATATCACACCAGAATCATCAAAGATAAGCATTCCTTAATATAATAATCACATGAGGGGAGTCCCAAATGAGGACATTCCAACCCATTTATCATCCAACTCGGAAATGGATCCCTCCTAGAGAGGTTTTCCAGTGAAACCAATTCAACATTCCAAACGGGGCTTACAACATTTACAAAAAATATTTCATTTTAAAAATAACCACTCAAAAACCACTTTCACAACCAAACACACCTTTGGAAACCAATTTCATGAATCCAACCCACCATTCAAATCGAAATCACACTTAGAGGGGCCAAAGGGGAATACCATTACGGACATAGTGCCAAAAACCATTTAAAAACTAAAATCACCATTTTTAAGATAACCAACACATATATAAAAACCTAACCATGCCTTTAAAAATCACTAATCCCTTGAAAGAGACAACCATACCAATTAACAAATACAAGGTGTAAAACATCATTGTAGATCATTCCAATAAAACCCAAAACAAGTGAAAACCATCTACTTTCAAATGATATAACTAATTTAACCATTATAAATGTCTATTATTCAATAAAATAATGTCAAAACATCAAGAAATATTTGTAAACCTAATTTAATGGGAAATATGAATTTGGGTCCTACCACAAGGGAGGAGAAACATCTAGAATCCGGTGCGAGACATCAATGTCACGACCAACACACCCAAGGGAGACTCAAACAAAACTAACACAGCAAGATTTACCCAAAATTTATATATTTAACCTAAAAATTCAGATCCCAACTGTTGGATAGTAGGATACCCAAGAAGGTGGAAAGACAACCCCATCAAAAGGGAGAAGGAAAGGGAGAAAACAATTACAAGGAGTTACCCTAATCTATTTGGAAAAAACCACCAAGTGAGAAATGATATGGAGGATTCAAGGAAGGGGTAGAAGTCTCTTCGGAAAGAAGACATCAAGGTGGTTAAAAAAAGGGGTGGGAGGGTCTAAAATGTGGTTGAAAATAAACTAAGAAATCTAATTTTTAATGAACTGACAGGCCACATGGTTATCCCACACAGTTTTCAAAACCATGTGGAAACTATTTGACCACCTCTACTGAAGAAGACAATATCCAGACACTTACATGGTCCAAGGCACACAGTCATCAAGAGTCCATGAGGTAGGTTATGTATCCTACTGCACAGTTTCTTGGGATGGGTGCTTGTTTACTAATAATCATTCAAAAATCATAGCCCTTGTCTGTCCAACTGAAAAAAGTCTTATTTTTCTCCAAAACCTAAATGGAAACCCATGGAGAGAAGACAATCCAACGAAAAATAGAAATAATTCCTCAAAATATTAAACCCTTAACACCTATTTCTTATTAGAAATGGTTGGGGATCCAACCCGAACTTGAATAAAGGAAATCATAAAATCCAGGGTTTGAAAATTCACCCCACCATAACGCTTTCCGCACCCAGAAAGCCAACCCAAGGCTTACCTGAAAGCCATACCCATCACATCTCTACAACTCAAGAATATTTTCATGGTATGAAATATAAGTTTACTATGGAAACATACTCAAGAAAATAGAAGCTATGAAGAAGAAAATTGGAGAAAAAAATGGAATCATAGCTAAGCTCCACCCACCCCCAATGTTTATTCAGCTCTAATTGATCGATCTAATACACATAAATATTCACCATACTCCACAAATTCTTGAAACGCAAAATATTAAACAAAAACTATATGAACACTACCATTCTCCCAAAACCAACAAATGAAATAATGATACTCATATGGTGAGGCCTGAATAGACTCCTCACCATAAGAAATAGGTTAACACCTACAGTGGGTCTCCCCACCATACAAGATGACAAGATATAAAAAACTCATGAATTTTCTCGCATGAACCAAGGACCCGCACCACCAGGGGTGGGGAGGGAGGTACCATATAATGTACCACCAAAAAGATGACACGTGTATACCAACTGGTCAATTCTCACCAAATAACCACAAACATACCAAACATAACATGTATGGGAAATATGAAAGGTCCTTAAAAGGGAGTCCCATGTTCGGTGGAACGTAACCCTTGAGATTATAAGAATATGATATGATTATGTATCCTTATAAATAAGTGGAAAACTCTCATACCAAGATGGCTCAAAACATGGAATCAAGTTTTATAATCCCCCTTCGACCAAATAGAATAACTAAAAAACTAGACAACTAAGTGGGAGGCTTTAACTCCCTCCACATCCAGCACAGAGAATAAAACATAAATCTAAGATTTTCTACCCCAATAGGCTTCCCCTTACTACTCATCATCTTCACCCTGAGACCTAAATCTAGAGAACTGTGTATTTAATCCTCTCCCTCCCCATAGTCAGGCATCAAAAAACCCAAATAATAAATAAACCCAAACTTCACAAAAATACACTTCAATTGAAATATAAGTACACAAAGGTTCAGAAAAAAATAACTCTTAAAAACAAAAGAAAAAGGAACCAATACATTATTCCATCAGAAAAGACTATTACAACGATGAACATTACAACCAGAGAGACCTAGAAATACCCCCCAACAATTCCCTACTCCTACAAATAGGATGGTGTGTACTTAAAGTCGATGGGTATGGCTTGATGGTCCTTCTTGTAAACACCTTGAAAGAACCAGTGTAGGTGACCCAAGCATCCATAGTTGTGGGAGGTTCTTTGAGCACTCAAGAATGACAGTCTTTTTTATCATTCTTTCCACACAAATGGATGGACACACCATTTATCCCTAAAGAGGTCGACCAGAGATTCGAGGACCTCTTAATTCTTATACTATTACTGCCAACATCAGTACACTTTTATTTCTTCTTACCATAATCCTCTTCACTATTTCCAAAGACCAGAGGAAGATTAGACATTTCAAACTATATTGTTGTCCTAACTTTAGCACAAAAGGCATGCCTCCCCATATTAGAGAGGGTGGCTTGGTAGATCTCTTCCACCTTTGAATTCAACTTAGGATGAATCCCGAGCTCAATATGTTGAGATTTCATAGGATTGTTCAAATATACCATGGTTTATATAGATCTAGTTCTAAGAATAAATTAAATAATTACAACATAGATCCAACAACTTCTTGATGCCCTCACAACTCCATCCTCTTCATCACCTTCAAAATCTCTTAAAATTACATTCAGATGAATGAAAACATGATGAACTCCCATGTGATATCTTTTCAAGACATACATTGAGACAATGACATCCACAATTTCCATGATGGGGCTTTGAGAACAAAGGTCAAAAAATTACTTTCAGTGCCTCAGGAAGATTGAGGAAACTAAATTACATATCAGTCCTCTAAATCCACTCCTCTTCCTCATGATGATCCACATGACCATATAAAATATTATTATTTAACTTTTAGAATTTAAGAACATGGTATATAGGCTGATCAACTAGATCATTCATTAGATATATACCACCTAAAGCTTGAACTAGGGTGTCCATCAAAACATTGTGGGGGAATACACTAAGAAATAGGGAAAACAAGTAACTCGATAAAATCACCTCCAACAAAATGGATCCTTCATATCAAACATCACAAAATAAACATAACTTCCAAAAATACAAGGGACACAACATGCCACTACAAGAAATAGAAACCTGAAATTTTCCATTAAAAGACTTTTGAAAAGAAAACATGCTTGAAAGAATTATAATCCCACCAATAGTGTCTTGTAGGGCTCACCCATGCACATAATCATTCTATACTAGGAACCCGACCATATTCTCATAAATATATATGCATGACATTTCTCATGGAAACACAAATGGAGAAACATTTAAGTCACCCTTCCTTTTCAAATCCTACTATTCTCTTTTCAAAACCCATTATCCAATTTTTTTTAACCCCATCCAAATCACACAAAACCCATTTCAAAGAATCGCTAACCATTCAGTCAAAACTCATTTTTCATCTTTTCATGTCAAATATAAATCATTTCATTTATTTCAAAAAAAATTAGAAGGCCTACCAAAAAGTTACCATCCAACTAATCGAAACAATTTTCATATTACCTCAAAATATCATGCCACAGAACCCATTTTCCTCTTTCAAAAACAAGATATTTACATTTTAAATTATGTTTTTCACCATTAAAAAAATAATTTAGAAACAATTTTCATAATTAAAGAAGACCTAAATGATTCACAAGGGGGGATCTATCATCGATGGGTGTCTCATTCATATGGTTGGAGTCCATACACATGTCACACCACCGTCATGAAGAGCATTCCAGGGTAATTTTCTGGGCTCCACATGGATTTCCAATACTTGTGAGCTCATGGAGGCCACTTCCCAACTCTCTTTTCATTTTCCAATATAAAACTACCCACAAGAACCAAACAATATGACAAACCCAAACATCCCATAGTAACCCGAGGTTCAGAATGAGGTAGAGTCTGTAATACTCTTCCTGCACCTAAACCTTATGGCTGACAATCCTACTCCATATACCTTTACATCCCAATTTAATATTGGGTTGTCTAAAATAAAGGTCATAAAAAGAGTCGACCTGCTCTAATAACATTTTATCACAAACCATCCTCGGTCGACCCTCAACTAGTTAGTCAGGCAGATCTACAACACAATCTATGAGGAATTCCTTATCCTCCTGAGTTGGTGACAACAACCAAGGTAATCAAACTAGAAAATGGGAATGGTTTCTCATAATAAAATAAACAAAATAATTAAAAAAATAAAATAAAATTCCAAACAAAAAAAATATATCCAGCTTTTATACCATTAACATTTCCAAATAATGAGAGAACAAGTTGATTAATAAAAAAACAGAATAGCCAAGCTGAAATAGACACTAAATAGTACCTCCATGTGACCCAATGGGTCACTCTCCAAATAAACAGCCACCATCACCTAAGGTGACTAAACCCAATATGGAACCTGTAGGACAAACTAAAAATAATATAAAACTATATTAATGATCATTAAAACTCATAAGTTAAGCCAAAATTACAATATTCTAAATGAAAATCTTTTAAATAATGAATCATTGATTTTTAAGTCTGAAATACAAACTATAAACATAGGTTTTCCATAATTTTCATTTCCTTATAATCAAAATAAGACCCATTTCCCTCACATTTGAAAATAAGACTCATTATAGGAGATAAGTTATGTTCATAGGAGATATGGATAAATTTAACCAAATAAGAAAACATTCTATTTTGATTATAAAGATAAATAAGAAAAACAAATGTTTGTTCACAAAGTGATCCTTGAAATATTTTTAAACAAAACCACACTTTCTCAAATTTTTTAAAGAACACCCAAAACCAAGAACATGGGATATAGTTCACAATGAAGGAAATTGATAATGACACTAATTTTAGAGAAACACAGGAACACCTAATAACTCAAAGGAGAACCAGAACGTACTATACACATGAATCATCCCAAAGGCATACCCTACTCTATGATATAATAATGCACAAACACCCGACTATTGCCCTACCCAGACTGGTCGAGGAGCCAGATCCCATACAAAATAAACCCATGTATCAACATACTATGTTCCACCACCTAGTAAAATAACTTATACTAGTGTAGCATATGTTCTTAAAAATCATCTTTTCTATGGTAAGTTCCCATATTATGCTAGTAAGGGGGTGTGCCAGAAAATTCATGAAACAAGTCACACACATATATATACTATCATATAATCCCAAAACCGGCCCCACCCCAGCCTCCTCAAGGAGAATCCCAAACCTTAAAATAATAATCACATGACTGGAGTCCTATATCGAGGAAATTTTCACCCATTTATCATCCAACTAGGTAATGATTTTCACCTAGAGGGGTTTTCCAGTTAAACCAATTCAATTTTTCCAAATGGGCCTTAAAAATTTTACACCGAAAAATTAATTTTATAAATAACCACACAAAAACCACTTTCACAACAAAATAGACATTTGGAAACTCATTTCATCAATCCAACCCACCATTCAAATCGAAAACACGCTTATAAGGGACATAGGGGAAAACCACTAAGCACATATTTTGAAAACCCATTTAAACACTCAGATAATTATTTCTAAAATCACAAAAACATTGGTAAAAATCATTAAATGCCTTTAAAATCACTAATCACTTGAAAGAGCCATCTATTCCATTTAACAAGTACATGGTGTGACAAATCATTGCCAACCATTCCAATCAAACACACAACAAGTGGAATCCATCTACTTTTATATGATATACCTAATTTAATAATGATAAATGACTATTTAGAAATTGAAGGAATTGAAAACATCGAGAAATCAATGTAAAACTATTTTAAATGGCAATATAAAATGGGTTCCTACCTCATGGATGGAGAAACTTCTGGAATACGGTGCGAAACATAAATTGCACCACCACTGTACCCAAGGAAGACACCGACCAACCTTACACAACAATATGGAACCAAATATTTATGTATCTAAACCTAAAAATTGAATCCCAACCAATAGAGAGAAGGAGTCCCAAGAATGGGGAAGAAACCCCTAATAAAGGAATATGGCAAGGCAGAAAAAATTATAAAGGGTTTCCATGATGAATCTAGACAAAAAAACCAAAGGAGAAGAGATCTAGAGGATACAAGGATGTGTTCGGAGCCTCCTAGGGTAGACGTGGTTGAGGGGGATGAAAATGAGGTTTGTGGGAGTGTAAAATCAGGTGGAAAAAAGGAAACCCAAAACCCTAATTTTTATTGACCTAGTAGGCCGCGGGGATAGTCCACACGATTTTCCAAACCATGTGGAAACCGCGCAACTTGATATACCAAAGTAGACACTAACTTCTGGCTAACTTGGGTTAAGGAACACAACTATGTGGAGGTTTTTCAGTAGGTTCCGTCGCATACCACATGGTTACCTGGTTTGGGCGCATGGTTAATAATAACCATGTGCAAATCATGCAGCTTGTCGGTCCCACTCAAAAAAATATTATTTTTCTTCAGAATCTCAAAGGAAACCCAAGGAGGGAAGCTAGACCAAATAAAAATAGAAATAATACCTCAAAATATTAAACCTGACATACCCAGTTCTCGAGAGAATGGTCGGGGACCCGACAAGAACCAGTATAAAGGCAATATTAAAAACCTAGGTGTGGCAATTCTCCCCAAGATAAAGTGAGTATCAAAAGATCCCCAAAAAAATAGAATCTAAAAATAATAACTCGAGATACCAAAATAGAATCCCTGCTATGTTCAACCCAGCCCTAATGTTGATACACCTCTAGTTGATCAATCAGAAAAAAAAATCTTCAACTAACTCCATCCAGGCTTAAAACATGACATCCTGAATGAAACAAAAATGATCACAACCATCCTCCCAAAACCAACAAATAAAATCAAGATACCGATACGGGGAGGCCCAAAAGGGCTCCCCACCATAAGAAATGGGATTACACCTATGGTGGGTCTCTTAATCATATGAGAAGATGAGATCTAACAAACAGGAGAATTTTCCTGCACGAAAAAAGGACCCCCACCACTAATGTAGGGGGTGGGAATATCTAGTGGAAAATAAAAACCATGATACAAATACCCCAAAAACTCAAAGCTACCTCAATAACCACAAAAAAACCAAGCTTAACTAGCACGTATATGATGTAAGGTCCATAAAAAGGAGGCCCTCATTCGATGGAACATAACTAGTGAGATATAAAGAAAATGAGATGACTAAGTATATATATAAAAAAAGGATAAAACACTCACACCAAAAAAGGTCACAATGTGGAAACAAGGTTCCCACTCCACCTTCCACCAAATGAAATAATTTAAAAACAAGACAACTACACAAGAGGCTTAAACTACCTCCACTTCCCACATAGAGAACAAGACATAAATATAATCATTTATGCACCATTGGGTTCCCCTAACTAGGTTCCAAATTTACTCAGGGACCTAAGACTTGATCTCTGAAGAATGAAGATTCTCTTGCCTTATAGTCAATCTTTAGAAACCCCCAAATAAAACAAATAGAACAAACTTCATACTATAGAATTACATTTAAATAAAAGTTCATGAGGGTTTGAAAAAATTCACTCTTAGGACAGTTTGAAAAAGGAGAAATTATAGATTTCCATAATACATGACAATTAAAATGATGAACACTATAACAAGAGAGACCCAGAATAGACCCCAAATAGTGATTTACTCTTACAAATTGGATAGGGTGTCCTTTAGAGATTTGGGTTTAGATTGAATATGATTATTGGAAACAACATTAAAGAACCACTATAAGGGACCAAGCATCCACTGATGTGGTAGGTTCTTAGAGCACTTTGTTAGGACCATCTCTTATGACCATGCTTTCCACACCAATGGAAAATCACAAAAAATGCCCTCTAAAGATGTTGGCGAGAGGTATTAAGGCCTCTTAATTCCCATACCAGTACCACCAATATATATCCACATCCCATTAGTCATACCATAATCAACATCACCATTTCCAGACACTAGACAATGATCCCCCATCTCATGCCCTCCTTCTAGGTCATCTTTATCATATAAGGCATACCTCACCCCATTGGAGAGGGTGGTTAGGTTGAGGTCATCCACCTCCAACCGCAGGTCAAGACAAATCCCAAGAACAAAATAACGATCTTTCATGGGCTTGTTTCCAAAATATCTAGGTTCATATGGAATTACCTCTAAGAAGTAATGAAAGAATTCTAACATTGGACAGATTCCTTGATCAATCCCCCACAACCCCATCCTCTTCCTAACTAATATCATCTCAGAAAATTATTATCGGATGAAAAAAGACTTGAATAACTATCAGGTGAGATATTTCCATGAGATACTTTGAGAAAATTACTTTCATACTTTCATGGCTGGGCCATTAAGAATAAAGGTGGAAATATTTACCTTCAATGTCTTAGGAAACATGAGGAAACGGAATTCCCTCTCAATCATCTGCATCCACGCATATACCTCAAGAGGATCCACTTGACCATAAAAAAGAGGAGAAATTAAAATTTTAAACTCTTTAAAATATGCTATGGGTTTAACAACTGGAGAGTTCATTAGAGATGTACCACCTGAAGCTCCATCTTGGGTATCCATCGAACCTTTTTGGGGGTAGAAACTATGGAACAAGTAAAACATGTAACTCAATCAACACCATTCCAACAACAATAATCCTTCACATCACACATCAGAATAGAAACATCTCCTAAAAAATACAAGGGAAACGACACACCACCACATGATATCATAACAAAAAATTTCCACGTAAAACACTTTTGAAAAGATAAAAATTCTTGAATGAATTATAAACTAATCAATGGTGTCCAATGGGCCTCACCCATGAACATAATTGTGCTACACCAAGCACCCAACCATTTTTTCAAAAAATATATGAATGAGGATGATCATGAAAACACCAATGATAAAACATTTAACTCACCCTTCCATTTGGAATCACACAATTCTCTTTTCCAAAACTGATATCCACAAAAAATTTATATCCCATCTTAATAAAAAAACCCTTTTCAAAGAAACACCAACCATTCTTTAAAAAATCATTTCCACCTTTTAATTCATATTTAATAAATTCATTTATTTAAAAAAGATTCTAAGTCCTCCCAAAAAATTACCAACCACCTAATTGAAAGAGTTTTCATTTTACAACAAAAAATCATTTCACAAAACACAAATTTCCAAATTCCAAAACAAGGTAATTTCTATTTTAATTCAATTTTTCAAAAATCCAAAACAATACTATTAGAAACATATTTAATAAATAAAGAAGACACAAATGATTCAAAAGGGGAAAACTAGTGTCAATTGGTGTCTTGGTAAATTGGTTTCTAGCCACACACCAGTCACAGCACCATCATATAGAGCATTCCGGGGTAATATCCTCAGCTCCAAAGGGAATTCGAGGCCTTGAGATCTCACAAAGTACACATCCCTACTCCCTTTTCTTTTCCTAATATAAAAAAACCCACAAGAACCAAATACATAGAAAAATCAGATATCCCATGGTAATATGAGGATTAGACTGAGCAATAGTTCACGGCACTCTTCCTGTACCTAAACCTCAATCCCTAAAATCCTATTATTTATAAATTCAAATCATCATGTAATAATAGGTGCTCCAAAATAATGGTCCTAAAAAGCGCCTAACAATTATGATACCATTTTTTCATGAACTAACAAAGTTTGACCCTAAACTGGTCACTAAAGATGATCTGTAGAAAGTCTCGATAGGTGTTCCCGATCATCTCGGGCAGGCAAAAATCACCAAGGGAATTGAAAGAGGAAATGGGAATGGTTTCACCAAATAAGATAAAAAATGAATAAAATTAAATTAAAAATCAAACAAAAAAATGATATCTATATAAATAACGATACAACAAGGTGGGAAATAATAAAAACAGATCATCCAAGCTGAACCTGAAACCAAACAGTACCTCCATGTGACCTCGAGGGTCACTCTCCAACTAAACACCCACCATCACCTTAGGAAACTGAACCTAAGATGAAAACTATAAGAAAAAATAAAAAATAAAACTCTATAGGCATGAGTTATAAATCATTGTAACCATGCCCAAACAAATCTATTCACAATTAGTATTTTTTAAAATAAGGAACATTGATTTTCATGTTTGAAATACAAACTATAAACATAGATTTCCCATACTTTTCGATTTCCAAAAAAAAACATGACCCATTTACCTTACAGTTAAATAAAGGCTTATTCAAGGAGATATGTTATGTTAATAGAAGAGACGGATAAATGAAACCATGTTAAAAATATTCATTTATCTTCATAAAGACAAATGGTAAATATACTTGTTTGTTCAAAAAATCATCCTTGAAACATTTTTAAACAAAACAAAACATTCTTAAATTTCTAAAAGAACACCCAAAATTAAGAATATGGGATATATTTCACAATAAGGGAAATGGGTAATGATAATAATGTCAGAGTGACACCAGAAAATTTAGGAATTCATTGGATAACTAGAACATACAATACATGTGACTAATCCTGATGGCGTTCCCTACTCGAAGACATCAAAATTCCTTAACACCCGACCATCTCCCTACCGAGCCAGGTTGAGGATCCTGATCCCATACTAATAAATCCAAGTATTAACCTACTATGGGTCTCTACCTGGTACAATAACCTAGAATAGTGAAGCAAATGTTCTCATAAATCCTTTTTGTTGTAATAGGTACCCATACTATGTTTTTAAAGTGGTGTTCCAAACAATTCAAGCAACAAGTAATACACATATATACACTATCATATACTCCAACAGCCATCACCACCCTGGCTTCTTTGAAGATAATCCCAATCATTAAAATATTAATCACATGAGTGGAGTCCTTTGCCAAGGAAATTTCAACCCATTTATCTTTTAACTACGTAATGGATCCCTCCTAGAGGGATTTTCTAGGGAAACTAATTCATGATGCCCAATGACCCTTACAACATTTAAAAAATAATAATTTTATAAATGACCACAGAAAACTATTTTCACTACCAAAAAAACACCTTTGGAAACCCATTTTATCAATCCAACCCACCATTCAAATCAAAAACACACTTTCAAGGGCCAAGGGAAATACCACTAAGCACTTAATATGAAGAAAACATTTAAAATTTGAAATCAAAATTAGGAACATCACTAATGAGTTTATAAAAACCAAATCATGACTTTAAAAATCACTAACCACATGAAAGACAAAATCAGGCCCTTTAATAAGTACTTGGTGTGGAAAATACTTTCCATCCATTCAAATAAGACACACAAGTGTGGAAAACATCGAGTTTTACATTATATAACTAATTTAACATTGATACAATACTATTTATCAATTAAAGTAGTTGAAAAAAATTATGAAATCAGTGTAAACATAATTTAAAGGGAAATATGAAATCGTGTCTAACCTCAATGATGGAGAAACATCCATAATTCAGTGAGAAACTTCCAGAATCCATTGTGAAACATCAATCGTACCACCACAGCACCTAAGGGAGATGAAAACCAACCTAACACAATAAATTTTGAAACCAATATTTAGGGATATAACCCCCAAAATATGACAACAGATATTTGAGATAAGGATACCCAACAAGGGGGAATGAAACACCTACAAAGGAAGAAGGAAAGAGAGCAATATCTTACAAGGATATTCATTGAACATTCCATACAAAAACCACCAATAGAGGAGTGATCTGGAGGATACAAGGAAGGGTGAGGAGCCTCCTAGGGAGGATGTGGTTGAGGGGTGAAAAAATTTGATGATGGTGTTTAAAATTGGGTGGAAAAGAAACCTGAAACCATAATTTTTAATGTCTAGGTAGGCCTTATAGTTAGTTTGCACATTTTTCGAAATTTTGTGACTAGCTCTGTCGAATGAGACATTGGATGCATGATTACCGGGGTTATTTGTACTATTGTGAAAAGGCCATGTGGTTGGTTCTATCTCTTACCACATGTTTCCATGGCCTAGGTGCATGGTTACTACTAACCGAGTGAAAACTGTGCACCTAGTCTCTCAAACCCAAATATTCCCGTTTTTCTCCAAAACCCCAATGGAAATCCAAAGAGATAAGCTATACTATTGAAAAATAGAAGTACTATCCCAAAATAATAAAAATGTCACACTCGGTTCATAAACGAAATGGTCGGGGACCTGACCTGAGTCGAAATAAAGGAAATCTTAAAACCCTGGTGTGACAAATAGTAACTGCTTTTATACACAAAATCAACTAGTTCTAGATTTTTATCCCAAAATTCACCAAAATACAAGATGTTGGTATGTGGAATATCCTTCAGAACCATAATATCCTACTCCATATGACCATTATTTTATGGATGGTAAGCTATATTCAACCAAACCTAAGCCCTCTTCACCTCTTGAAGACTCTTCCAAAACATAAAATTAAACCTAGGATCCCCTTCCAATACAATGGAGGAGGGAACCCCATGCAACCTAAAATTATCCTAAACATAATTTCTAACCAAATCTAAATCTTTTGCAGTGTCATTGATCGAATTTAAATGAGAAAATTTCATCAACCATTTAATCACCACCCATATTGAATTATTCTCTCGGAGAGTTCATGGAAATACAACAAAAACATTCACGGGTACCTCATCCCATTTCCAAACCGGCACCAGATGAGGCCAGAGAAGACCAAAATGTTTCAGATGCTCTGCACTTAGGTACTATGAGGTATAGTAGTGGGGCACCGAATTAGAGATGTCTTTATTCATACCCAGCCACCATAAATTTTATATCATGTAATAATACATATTTATTATAGTTGTATTATTGTACTAGTAAGAACTGTGATTATCATGTAATGTTGATTTTCTCATAAATGATGGGATGAAAAACTGATTCCTAAATCAGGTGATACCATTATAAGGGAGAGGCCAACCAGGAATAGTCTACCCACCATATAAGGTCTCCATGATTCTTATAAACATTTAATACTTATTTTGAAACTACAAGATATACATAAAAAGATATGATGATAACTGAACACTAGTCAAGAATTTTCATAAATATTCCTTCTAAGCATCCGAATACAACTAACCGAAGAGCCACATCGGGATAAACTCTTCGATTCAAAAAATCCTGTGGTGTAATTTTCACACTAAGAGAGTCTTCTAAAAACATTCCCCTTCCCTAATGTGTACTTAATTTTGAGAACAAAATTTTTAAGATATTACACCCATCACCTATATATATGATTCAAGTCCCTTTGAGAAAATATATAGCTCAAACTCATATGATCAGAGAAGACAATGAACCTATCCTTAAAAATATATTGGTGCAAACACTTAAAAGTTTTCATATGACTTCACCATAGTTTCCTTTAGAGTCGAAGATCCCTGGCCCTAATGGGACATATAAATATCCTAGAAGAACCTCTTCAAATGGTCGTAGTAGCCACCAAATGTATTCATCTTTTATGGAATAGGACATGAACGTCCGGTGTTCCAAATGTGGCTCACTGTTAGGAACCACTAATACAAAACCTATAATGATCATCTCACACCCTCTTCTTTCCTAGTGAACTGCTGAATATGTCACTTTGTCGAAGGTAATGGGAAGAATAGTCAATCTTGTCTATCATGTTCATATATATCATCATAGCTTCATCAACTATGTCAGCATAGGTGGTATGATTTATCATATTAACTAGAGGTCAGATATATATTTGTAACCCATATAGGTATTTCAATATTTTCAACTGATCATTCCCCATCACCTTTAAAGAAAAATAAACCATTTCCACAAACTGATTGTTTTACTCTAACAATTAATGCTCTCCCAGCATCAAGTAGAATAAATCCAAATAATTTTCCATTATTAGAGACTCTAGGCATAACATTTGAAGGAAGAGGGTCTTTTAAACCTACCAATCCAATCTCAAATGCCTATCTCCCTATACTATAGAATCTAAAAATCTTTTGTTGGGGCCCTCAAGCCTATATTTTGTGCACTTCATCTTGATATCCTCAGGTCTAACCATAATGTAGAATAACTAATCAACCTTTTCACCCAATCATCCACCTATTAGAGTTCAATAATATCAATAAAGGATAGGTTATTGTCAGATAAGAACTCTCATGGTCAATATTTGTCTCATACATCTCTTGGATGTACTTCAGATGCTTGGTTCTAAAATCATTGTATGTTATGATCAATCGATCAAACCTAAAAAACAATATACTCTATAATATAATAATCCAAATGCAGATTCCCTTGAGGAGAATCTCTTGTTGTGCCATCCTGTGAATCTGATGGAAGAAATCTCATATGAATATAACAACACATCAAAAATTAGAGAAAAGAGTTAGAAAATAGTATAATACCAGATCAAACAAAATAATAATAATTATAAATTGAGATCATTATCAAAACACACAAACATGAGACCCACATCCCAACATCCAATGGCAACTTGAGTCTCATCATAGAAAGATTTGGATAAACACTCACCGCAACCAACCTCTCAAGTCCTGAAAACCCTATCTCTTGTTTCAAAACATCCCATGACTAAGAATTACCTACACTGATACCAATTTTTAATGAACTAACCCATGAAACCATCTAAAACTAGTACCCAAAATAATTCTACCAAGACCTAAAGGGACTTCCCAATCCCCATAGTCTAGAGATTAGAACCCAATCATCAAACAATAACCCAAGGGAATATTTCACCCCACCTGAAATAAAATGCATGGAATATATATATATATATATATAGCCAAAAAACATAAATAAATAGGGGAAAGAACATATTCCATAATCAAATAGAAACAATAGTAGTGATAAAAATAAAAACACATATAAACTAAAGGTACAGGTCTAACAAAACCATAATGAAACAATGGAACCAACAACCGTCGCTACATGTTATATGGGGGAATCTAACTTAATCTCACTACCATCTACCCACACTCAAATGAAATAAACATCACTACCTCACTATAGCGCCTTTCTTTTTCCTATATCAAAAGACAATACCAGTTCTACACACCATTGATGGGGTGTGCATGGTGTGAGATAAACAGGCCTAATATGATCCAACCCAGGTGTTCCATATCATGTCTTTTTATGAATAATCCCCAGATTCTCATTTTAAAGTGAAAATGGAATGATAAGCATTAAATAAATATTATATCAAAATAATTTCAATTTTTTTTCCATTTTTTATAGTTTTACAAAAATCCACTTAAAATAATTCAATGAAATTTCAAATTACAAGTTCATCTATCAAAGAATTTAAATCAAAGAAAAATCTCAATGGTGAACAAGAGAAGGACCATAATATATTAGGCAAGTAGACAACTCATACCACAATCAATGAGTACTGTGAACTAAATTCCTTATAATACAATCCTATGAAATAGATGAACATCCCATGAGTGAATTCTCAACAATTTCAATATCAAGAACTGATAACAATGAACTAGAGAGTAGAAGAACAACCCATGAGTGATCCCGTCACAAAAAAATTTATTATTCCCTATATTGGACCTTCCACCTAATTACACATGGATTCCCATGTGCATCATATATAAAATAAATTTCAAAGGGATTGGAATTTCAGAAAAAATTCTAATTAACCATTTATTTAATTGAAAATACTCTATAAAACTCAATTTTATAGTCCATTTCCCAATACTTTGAAGATACCCTTTCATTTAACAAAAACTAGGTCAAAATAATCATTTACCACAAAATTATTTATACAAGAAAAATCAAATTTTCAAATTTATTTATATAATATTTAATAAAATAAAGATAAATAATTGGTCATCTAACATCGGCTAGAGATGGAACGACCCACCTCACACTAATGTCACACACTACCAACAATTGGACCCAAAAATACTAGGAGGAATGCGAAATAATAAATGGGGGCCCTGTTATAGAATCCCACATCCCTAAATCAATCCAACAAATGAAAAGTTTAGCATATAGGATAGATCAAAACCTATCTTAATGAACTCACACGCCGCACCACAACCAACACAAGGGCTATGCCCTAGAAGAATATTTCACAAATAATATAGAAGTAATGATGGATACACAACCCCAAATGATCAATGATCCATAAATATAGCCCAACATCACTGCCAAAATGTAACATTCCAAGGATTTACAAATAAATTTAATTTATAATGGAATTCTCACAACACTGAGTCTCGACAAAACAGAACTTTTTTCTTATAATTATATAATCAGATAGTTATAACATAGCCATAAAACATAATTTTTCATCTTTTGTGATTTGAATTTCAAAAAATGAACATAAATGGTTGTGATCAGTTTTAAATTTAGATTCTAATATGATAAACTATTTTTTTTTGGTGAATAGTAACCTGCCCCTTTTGATTGGAAATTTTACCCTTATAAATAGTAATATGTCCCAAAATGGCCATGATACAATTAATATATCCTCAGCTCCTCTATAAAAATGATCATGATAACTACAGTATAATTTAAATAATATAATTATATCATGTTTATGTAATAACCATCATCAATATTTTTACTCTCTCTCTCATTTTAAAAATGAAATCATTGTTCAGGAGGTGCTGATTTATAACCTCCGTGGATAAAAAACTTTTGTTCTTCAACTTCTTATTCCAAAATGTCCATGATATAATTATTATGGTTAAAACTTACTATAATGAATTTTTTATAACCTATTTAATATTCTGTAAAAAGTATATATACATAAGGTTGGCGATGCGCTCTCGTCGAGCCGTCTTTGGCGATTCTGCAATGCTCCAACCCTAGGTGGTGATGGAGATCGTAGCGGCCCCTCTCCCCACAGGGGAGGGGCCACATCGCCCTCAGGAGTGCCGGCACAATTCTCGTCTCCCCTATGATTGCAGTCTCATGCCCTGTATATGAATCACACCAAGGGTTCCGTGGTGCTTCAATGGTCATCCGGTTGTTCGAGTCTCTGTGCAAGAATTCACCGAGGCCTCTTCAATGTTCTCCAACGCGCTGGTTGCAAGATTCGTGCGGTGTCGACCCTCGATTGAAGAGTTTGATAGGTATGTTAACGAGACTTGGGGTTTGAATCGTAGGGTGGTCATCGAGATCTTGGGTCCGAAGCAATTCTTGATATGCTTTGATAATGAAGCGGACTTGATCTGTGCCTGGTCCAGAGCGAGCCAATCCTTACATGGGGAGATCTTTCATCTCTTTCTTTGGTCATTTGACCTATATATGAACAGAGATCCTCCCACCTCAGAAATTTGGATTCAACTACTGGGCCTCCAACTGTACTATCACCATATCAGTCTTCTTCGGTCGAATGGCCATTCTCTGGGTCGTTTCATGTGTTGTGATCAACATACGATGAGTCTCAATTATCCAATGGCTGCTTGATTTTGTGTTGAAATGTACACTTCCATGCTGCTGCCTGAGCTTGCTTGGATTTTTGTGGAAGCTGAATACAGATATACCCAAGTAATAAGGTATCAAACTGGGATCCATTTCTGTAATTTCTGTTACTAAAAGGGAAATTGTAGCTCTGATTGCAGCAAGAGGAAGAGTTTTTCTTCTCCCTGTGTTAATGAGCCTCTTGTACCAGTTATCAACTGTGAGGAGATTAACCCATGTGAGATTCCTGGTGGTAGCTTCAAGGAGGATGGTGCTTCTGAGAAAACCATCAGGAAGGTGCAGACCATACTTCCCCCTGAGGTGCCTGCCCCTACGTCTCCTGATGTGGTGATTCCTCTTTCACTGGGGGCTACCAGGGATGTCCTGAAGGAATCCTCCCTGAATGAATCCGACATAAGAATTCCTAATGTTTTCTTGCGACTTAAAAGTGATCTTGGTTTACCTTGGTCTGGTGAGTTAAGGGAGGATTCAAAGGCCTGCTCCACTAGGATTAAGAACCTCGAAGGGGAGGTTGAGAAGGGCTGGAAGAATGAAAAAACCTGCTTGACAGGGATCAATGGGTGTTTTCCAGATGTGATCCATGAAGAGCTGATGGTCACTATGAAGTCACACCAGGATTTGGAAGTGGGAAGTTATCATACTGGATAGCCAGAGGCCTCTACTCTGGATAAAAAATCTGCTTCTCCCCTGAACAATGAAAATTTAGGAGGTTGTTCAAGCATACTGTCCAAAAACAGCTTTGATGTGCTGGGTGAGCAATATGATCTGGTTAACATGATGAAGAGAGAACAACCATGTCTGGGTGGATATGATATTGGTGTCAACCCATCAGATGATGTCTTGGTAACCCCCGCTCCAAAATGCACAGATATGGGGATGGGAATGGGAGGTGAAAAGGAGAATGTTACTCCAAGAGCCTCGTATAGTGATATCATGAAAAATGGATGCAAAACGACCCTGAGTAAAGGTCTGAGCTACAGCACTCCACCCAAAAAAAGGTTGAGGAAAGACTACTCTGATCTTCCGAAGCCCATGGAAACTAGATCTGCCAACATATTGAGAGGAGGGTTCACCCATATGATGGACAAAGAACCTAGTAGCAAACGTCCACCAAAGGAGAAAATGTCCAAGGAAATGATCCAAAAGAAAAGGATGTATCTTGCGATGATGCGGAAGTACGAGTCTTCTGAATGGGAGTCAGCTGATCCTGACGACGAGAGATCTGACTACGGGGACAAGGATGGGGAGAAGGATGGGTGTGGGTTTGATGTAATGTAATGATGCAGTTTGTCTATTACTTTTATCTACAATATTTGTTTTAATAAATTTTTGGGATCAGGCTTTCCCCTGGTTCATACTTTCCTGGTATATATACATAATTCTAATTCATACAATAAAACATGTAAATGGGGATCCAAATACGATTGTATTAATCTAAATTATTATCAACGAATTTATTATCGAAGGATTCATCATCATACCATATAAACAAGTAAACCGATCATGAAACCCACGAAAATAAATTCTATTGAACGATGAAATAAAACTCTAAAAATCAACAATAATGACATAAATGAAATAAATAAAACTTTAATGAATCAAATACTTATAGAAAATGTTTGGAATTATTTATTTAATTGATTTAACTTGATTATCTAGGATTTTATGGTCAAGTGTTGAACTAATTCAGACATGAGGTAAGGTTTTTCATCCTGAACCTTAACTATCATTAGGGTTGTGATTTCTTCCTATAAAGACCAATTTAATTCCTCATTTATTTTATATACATCTTCTAAATTATAATTATATGTTCAAAAATCATGTATTCTAATCATTTCATCAATTTTTTTTGGAAAATAAATGTTTTAAAAGGGTCCCCAACTCAATTATTCATGATAAGTAATCCTGATTAAAGAGAACTCCCCAATTTCATATGAATTTTTAAGTTCACTCTATATTTTCTTTTATGACACCATAATTTTTATAAAAACTCTAATTTGATCATGTAAAAACTATCTCATTTCATTTCTAGTTTTATGAAACTATTTTTTTAAAACAACTCATCTCTTCAATGTAATAGAGTGTTACTCACAACAATTATTCAATGACTTTATTACAAATTTTTCATATATTTAAACATCCATATTGAATCTAATGTTTTATTATATTTGACCAATTATTATTATAATATATCATATTTTTTTAATGTTTTTTGATCAGTTTCACTGTGAATGTTCAGTCTTTAAACCATTCATCATACTACTATGAATGGTTAGTGATTATTTCTACAGATTTGGGAAAGTTATTTTGAAATGTTCATGTTGTATATGTTTATCCCTATTTATATGAGGAATGAATTAGACATATAAATTTACATGACTGACTCTATATCCCATCGATGCATCAGTAGGTCTTATGAGACAATATAGAATTGGGTTTTGGCCAGGGCATTACCCTAGTATTTTCATATGTCCTGGCAGAGTCCATGACAATAAGTTTCATATGTCTCAAATTATGCATTACATCATTATGATCATAGTAATTGGTAAACCATGAAATTAATCCACTATTGTAATATACAGGGTTAAGTTTCATTCTCTTATGATCATTTATATGTCTTTATATAATAATCTTTCATTGATCCCACATTATGATATAGTTTATTTTTAATGGATTGTTCATTTAGTTATTCACCATGCCTAATGTTTATGTTTAAGATAACTTTTAGTGTATTACTTACTTTATTGATCAAATGAGATCACACATTTCTAATGTTTTTCTTTACCCTAGGATGAAAAGATGAATATTTTTAATAATGACTTTTAAAAATAATCTAAGAGATAATGGGTGATTTTAATGGAGTTGTAGAGTTGATTTTTCATTCAAGTGATAATGTAACTATTATGTTTGTTTCTGGTTTTTCAAAAATACTAAAATATTCATTATATTTGTATGTAATGTACTTGTAAACATAAAAATGTATTAACATAAGGCCCTAGATCTAGGAAACTATGGTAGGGGTTTTAACAGTTGGTATCAGTCGATGTTTAGCTGCAACCTTTGAAACTGGATTTAAAAAACATAGTTTATGGAACATAAACCAAAGATATACTTTGAGGATAATTAGAGAATAAAAATCAATAGTTTTGGTTAAGTATTTATTATATAGGTATTTCTAGAAATACATCCCTAAAAAGATACTATAACTGAAGGTGGTTCTGGCACAGATGTACCGAAGAGTAACAAATCCAACAAGGTGTTCTGGGCCATACTCTCGATAACATGGTACCCGAAAAGTGCACTTATTGTGTACCTGTTTTGACACCCCCGAGGGATATTGTTAGGATAATTCACATTTTATTTAGAAACCATTATTATGTACTTAATTTTAAATATGTACACATGGAAATCATTCTTATGATTGTGAGATAAGACGTGCATAAAATTACAATTTATGTTATGTGTTTTCATAGTTCGACATTATACATTGTGACTCATAGCTTAATTATTTGTGTGACACTAGATAAAAATAGAGCCTAGGGTAAGGAATTGAAACCACATGAGAACAAAAATCCCATAAAATAATTTCACTCATATTCCTGAAAATTATTTTGGAAAATATATGTTTTAAAATTGTACCCTTATCAATTCTTCATTATAAGAAGGCCCTCTTAAAGGAAACTTCCCAATTTTTTTTATCTATTCTCAAGTGAAATATATAATTAAATTAAAGACAAAATTATTTTTATAAAACCACTTATTTTATCCCAGAGAATATCTTAGTTTATTTCTTTTTTAAACAAAAAAATCAAAATAACTCGTTTTTTCAAAGTAAAAGAGTTTTACACTCAAGAATTCTTGGATGATTTTATTAGAGAATTTTCTACTATTTCAACACCTGTATTGAATATAATGTTTTATAGGGATTAACGTTTTCTGACTATTATCTACCATATTTTGTTAAATTTTTTATGATCAGTTGTATTGTGGATTTGCTATCTTGATACAATTCACTATATTACTCAGAATGGTTACTAATTATATCAACATATTAGGGAAAGTTATTACATATATCCATGTTGTTTATGTTTATCCCCATTAATATGAGGAATTCATTGGAATTTTAATGTGATGGGTGGGATCCTCTATTGACCCACGATGCATTAGTAGGTCTCATGATACAAAACTGAATTGGGTTTTCATCGATGCCTTACACTAGTATTTTCAGACGTCTTGGTTGAGGCCTTTATAATATGTTTCAGATATCCAGAATTAAGAATTACATCATTATAATAATAGTAATTCATAAAGCATGTAATTATTTTATAAGTAAAATATCAATGTTTAATATTGATTCTCTTTTGATCATTTATATGGATTTATGTTACCATCATGGATTCCTACGATATTATGCTCAAGTATATGTTTAAAGGCATGCGTTTTTAGTTATTCACCATGCCTAATGTTTATGTTTTTTATAACTTTTGAGGTACTACATCCCTTACTGATCATATGAGGTCACCCCTTTCCTACGTTTTATTTTTCCCTAGGATTGAAAGATGAATATTCTTACCAATGAAATGTAATAAAAAATCTATGAGTTTATGGGTGTTCCTAGTGGAGTTGCAATGTATGTTCTTCTTTAAAGTTGTAATGTAAATCCTATGTTTGTATCTGTCTTTCCAAAAATACTAAACTATTTGGTCCTTCAAAATGTGAAATCCATATAAGAATGCCAATTTACATATATAAGGCACCAGATCTGGGATACTAGGGATGGGGCCCTCACAAAAAACAAGTACAATGAATAAAAAAAGGTTTCCTACCCAAAGAGAAGAAACAATACCAAGCTATAGATCGAGCGCTTAATAGAGTGATCCAAAAGATGATAAAACAATCAAAATCACATCAAATGATACTAATGGTTTGAGATAGAGGATTAAATTTAATTTAATGAGGGATTAATGATATTTTCAAATAAAACCTATTAGTAATAATGGTTTTACATTGTAAATCGTTGTTTTATGTAAAAAATATCAAAAAATCCATGTATTCCAAAAACAACACTTCTCCATATGTTAAATAACCCCAATGGATTATTTTTTGACATAAAAATAAAGTTTAAGGAATTAAAAAAATAGAACCTAAAATATTTTCATGGATTATTCCCAACACAAAATTTACATCGTAAATCATGGATTTATTATGTAAAATCGCACTACATCCGAAACCAAAATAAGTCCCTCTAGTGAAATTTCCAAATATCTTGGATTAAATCCAAACCCAAAGAAAAATATCTTAAACTAAAAATATTGAATACCTTTTTATCCAAGATCTTACATTTCCAAATAAAAATAATCCTGATAATGAAATTGGTTATAGAACAATATTCAGATTCAGCACTATATTGAGAGATTAATGTTTGATTCATACAATGTCTGGTCTTTAAAATACAGGTTAGAAAATACATGGACTCAAAAATAGACATTTTAGAAAATAATTTAAAACTTAATATTTTTTAAAATGAATATTTTTCTTTGGAATAATGGGATTTTATCTATCAAAGTATTTATTCTAAATAAAATAGTAGTCCACAATATATGGAAACAACTTGTTTCCTCTAATAAGATCGCGGGGCACGAACCCATGACCATGGGGAGATAATTTTGAAATTTCTACCATCAGGACATATATTTTCCTATTTTTATAGTTGTTTATATTTTTTAAATATCTTATATCAATAAATATTCTCATTTTATTATTAAAATTATCATGAATCAGGATAGAAAATCTTATTTATTTAAAATTAATGTGTTTTATATTCTCATGGTTTATGTATAGTTCCATGAAAATAATAATATAATTGTTTGATTTTTTATATAAAGGATAATTTATGTTATATTTATTCATTTTTGTTTCATAAATAATGTTACTAATGCAATGAACAAAAGTATGGTTTTAACTAAAAAAACAAAAAATGTTATTTTGTTAACTAAATTATTTTTCAACGAATTACATGGTTTTATTTAAAAGTTAAATTTATATATTTAATAATTTTAATTTATTAAGAACTAATTAACTTCTTTTTAAAAAATAGTTTATTTTAGGGTGGATTTTTGGTATTTTTCAAATAGGGTTGATTTTTGGGTGATTAGTGAAAATACTGATTTTTTAAAATACTATCAATTTTATGACATTATTATTATATAAGCACGAATTAGTAAATTTAATAAACTTTTTCATGAAAAAATTTATTTTTCAGCTGTTAGATAATTTATATTTAAATGTTTTTTTAATTTCGTAACCCAAACTTTAATTTGAGAAAATAAGTTACATTTTATTCAAAATAAAAACTATTATTAAATATTTGAATTTTTTGTCATGGTTGGACAGATAAATTCAGTTTTTCCATGATACTAAAGTTTAAAATTTTATTTTATTTATTAAAGAACCAAAAAATTCTTAGGAATTAATTTTATACTCTATTTAAAGGTTAACTAATATTCATGCTTACATCGTGTATTTTTCTAAAAACTATTCTTTCTACATTTTTAGTTCTTATATTAAAATTAATTTTTTAAATAAATACAAATTGAATAAAATAAAATTGATTAAAAATTTAGAATCATCATTTACAAAAAAAAAATTAGCATTCCCCTTTTACTTTTGGTCAAATAATTTAGTTATCATGGTAAAAATATAAGCTATCATTTATAAAGTTACAACGCATTTAAAATGGATTAACTATGATATAATTCCAAAAAATATCTCAAAAACCTTTTTAAATGTCATTGGTTGAGTTTAATTGAGTAATATTTTATCTTATATTTTTATTTGTGGTAAATATGTTTCACTTGAACATCGGTAAAACTTATATTAATTTAAAACATTGATTAATTCTAAGAGTGCACATCTCCTCACTTATAAAAGGGAATCTCATGTCCTCCATTCCTTACACATGTTTAGCACTATATTTCAAACAATACCTACACATATTCCTTCTATACATTCATTATTACTACCTATAAGATTTTGTTTCATTAAAATATCAACCTATAAGGCTTATGGAGTAATCCAGAGATGGTTTTCCAATGAATATGTACCATTATTAACCGATTGTTTTCATTATTTTTTTTATTACAACTCCTTAAAATCATCTATATCCTAAATATTATAATAACATCAGTATATTAAATATATTTAAATGTCATGATAATTATGAAACATCCCTTTTATCATCTCATTTTTCATCATAATGTAAATAAAAACATCATTCGTACATACATCTGGACTACCACTGCCACAAAGTAAAGTTTTTAATTTTTCAAAACCACCTCCAAAATAAGGATATAATGATGGATTTAATAAATATATATGATATTCACAGGATAATTATTATTTATAAAACAAAATATATAACTTACCTTCTTACTCTTCCACCTATTAAAAAATGATAACACATCTCATACATGTGTTTGGAATACCAACCCCACAAAGCAATGTGATTAATTATTCATGGGAACCATTCATAGTAATTCTATAATTTTATTTATTGTAGAAACATGATAATTATATCATTATTAATATTCTTGAGATGATGTAAAAATTACCCCATTAACCATGTTCAACCTACAAAATTTGTTTTGTGGATTATGAATTGAATGTCCACAAAACCTATGACTTGAAGTTAATCGATTTAGTAAATAAATAAGATATGGTAATAAATTAAATAAAATAGATTATGATAAGTTAATTAAAATTAAATGGGCTCTTATTAAAGTAAATAGTTAATATAAGTTCAATGTACATGAGTTAAAAAAATGTACATGGAAATTTAGCAGATAGGTTATGGATTTCTATTCTCAATTTCATTTCACTATGATTTATTTCATGTTCACCAAATATTTTATTTTGTGTGGTGTATATAATCACATATGGTTGAAATTTATAATTATTCTATAGAAATTAAACTAGTTTACAAATATTTTACAATTTTTATCCTTCTATGTTCTTTTGATTTAATAATTACTAAAGTCGTAAGTGATTTTCCTTTAAAATGTTGTTTTAAATATTTTACACTCTTCTCCTTAATATCCATTTTATTTTAATTGTTTCAGTAATGTTAATATTTATATTTAATAGAATATTAAATTTAATTTTTAAAAAATTACATTATTTAGAAAGTATTAAAAAATTAATTTTTTTAGCATTTTCCATATGGGTAATTTTCAAAAAAAAAATTACCTAAGGGGAAAACATTATTTTTATAACATATATGACATTAATGGATTTTTCAATTTCATGTAAATTTTTTGTTATTAATACTACTATCCATTTTTTCATGGTTTTACAATGTAAATTAAATTTAAAATTGTTTTTTTATACACAATTTTTTGGAATTTTCATTGAAAAGGGATATTTTACCATATGATTATGTAAAAATGGAAAGGCTTTTTTTTATATGGGTTAAAATTAGTTCTGTAAAGGGTTTGTTATAAAAAAAAGTACAATAATAATAAATATATGTTATTTATATTGTTGTTGATAATTACAGATCATGATGTGTGATCCAAATATAGCTTATGATAAAGGGTGATCTAGATATAGGTGTTCAATGCTTTGGGTAATGATGTAGTCTATATAGGAAACAATTAGGGAGATAAATGAGTAGGTTAATCCTATGTAATTAACTATTATTTATTCACTCTAACATGTGTTATAAAAATGGAACATGAGTTATGAATACAATGCTCTAAGGTACCTATTTTAATTATTTAAAAAAATTTATAGAAATATTTTGATCTCATAAGATAAGTAATGTATGAGAACATTTAAAGGTAAATGGTTTTTTTTATGAAATGTTTTCATATTCCTTTCATGGATTTATAATTCCTGATAATGGGTTTCAAATTATTTCTTTAAGAAAATATTTATTTTCATATATTTTGTGGTAAAATTTTTATTTTGAAAATGGTAAATGTAATCAAGGTTATTCTTATCTTTCACTGGACTAATGGGATTCCATTATTTTTACTTCCCTTTCTGGGATTTGTTTTTCTAATCCTATCATTTTAAATTCATTCTATAGGGCTTAGGGATGAGTATGAACTATATAAAGGACCATATTTCTTCTTTGGTGACGCATATTACAAATATGATAAGTGCTTTAAATGTAATAGAGGATTAAATTTAATAATCTTGCGTTATCAAAAAGAAATAGATTTTATATTTTATTATTCCTAATGAATGTAATCTTTTCCAAAATTGTAAAACTAAAAACAAAAAAAAACCAAAATTTATAAAATTGAAACCCATTTTATAAATCATGTAATTTTGAGTTTTTTGAGTTACAAGGTGTTATAGTTAGTATAAATGTAATGGTAGAGATAATTTTATAATTTAGGATGATTTATATAAAGATATATTAAGATTTTTAGATACCATCATGGGTTAATAAGCCTATGGATTAACCTAATTTCAAACATATGGATACCCCTTTTATGGTTTTATATTATGGGAGTACTTTGGGAAGTATTTATTGTATTTTAATAAATGTTAGAGGTACATGTAACCCTTATATATTACTTGAGTTATAGTGTAATGGTTATTTGAAGAATAATAATTTTATATTTTAAGGACATAAGTCGAATGTTATTTATAAAGATTAGGGTTAATTTTATCTTTGGTGTGGAGGTAATTATGGATAATCGGGATAAAAGAGTTATTAGGTTTTCAAAAAATTATATTATTAATGTAAATATAAATATTTTCTAGGTATGCTAGGAGTTTATTTGAGGAATAAATGTTGAATTATCTTTTAGACTCATATATGATTTTATTATGGGTTTAGGGTGATTCTAGATATTTAACAAACAGTATATTATTTGGGATATTATAATATTATGGAATATAACGTTAATGATATGTGACTTTTGTAGTAAATGAAGTTATTTACGGATAAATATTAATTTTATCTTGAAAGAATATGGGATCCAATTATTCTGATTTTGGGGTTTTGAACTTGTTCATGAATATTTTGATGCTTTTTTGGGTTATTTTTCTGTGGAATTGTTTAAGTTGAACTCTGGGTGTTATCGTTGAAGTTTGGAGATTAATATAGTATTTTAGTATATTAGATTATGTATTACCTTGTTCTAACCAGTTTGGTTTTGTTTAATGACTATATTTACGAAGAATAAAACGATATCCTTTTGTGGATAATGTTATTTTTTAGAAGTTAATTTTAATGTTTTAGACATGAAAAAATTATCTTTAGTGTTCATTTAATGGAGTTAGAGATGGGATATTAGTGGAAATTTATTGAAGAACAACCAAAGTATTCAATTGTGTTAATGAGAAGAATAGAATCAATAAAATATAATTCTAATGTTCTCTATGAAAATGATCTCCAAATAACAATATTATTATTTTACCTTCATTACATGGGAATTATATGGACTTATTTATCCCATACTGATTTATGGTTTAATGTACATTAACATCCTCATGATCATTTTCTCTATCAATCCCTATTATTCCTTGTAGGTTGTTTTTATCATAAATATTCATAATTTTACTTGCCTTAAATTTTCTCCACATATGAGAACTTGATTATGTTTCATTCTTGGGTACCTTCATTTTTCTCTTCCACTCTTCTAAAAAAAAAGATATATTGTTCCTTTTTAACAACTTAGGTTTTCAATAAAAAATTATTTGTCTTCCTTTCATGATCAAATGTTTTATAATTCACTCCAAATATGATTTGGATAAAAATTTATGTATTTTTAAATGTTCTACTACTTGTCTTAATTATAAAAATTATTATGTACAAGGTCCACTCACGCATATTAAATTTCATTTTGGAAATGTTTTAAATCAATTTTTATCGAAATAATGATAAAATTGTGAGGGCACAATTTCTTCTAATGGGGGAAAATATAACCTCACCATTTTTTTAAATAAATATATTTTCCTATCATAATGATATTTTCTTTATGAAAATGTATTTTTCAAATAAAATATCATCCCTTGTGATAGGGTGAAACCAGTCGTGTCCAGTAAGGTCGGGGGGATCAAACCCATGACTGAAGGCAAACAAGGGCACAATTCATAGAACTAAACTATTCTATGTCCTATTTTAAATATTTTATATGTATTTAAAAATTTATATCATGAGATACACTAATTATATAGTTAATCTTATTATGTTTACTATATTCTAAATAATATCATTTATTTAAAGGTAATGTGTTTTCTCTTGTCATGATTTATATTTTGATTCATGTAAATAATTATATAATAATTGGATATTTTATATAAATTAAAATTCTTGTTATCTTTTGTATTTATCATTCATAAATAATTTTATCTAATTAAAGAATCAAAGTATTGTTTTAATTAGAAAATAAATAGTTTTTATTTTAATTGAATTTTTGGTCCATGAATTACATGGTGTACATTAAAAATTAAATTTTTTTGTTTTATAATTTTAATTTAATAAAAATAATTCTTTTTTTTCAACATATAAAATTTATCTTATGGTGAATGTTTTAATTTTTCTAATTGAGTATATTTTTTAGTGAATAGTGAAAGAACCAATTTTTCACAATATTGTCACTCTAATGGAATTATTATGACTCAGGAATGAATTAATAAACATTAAACCCCTTTTCTAAACCAAATATCTTTTTACAGAGTTAAATATTTGATTGTGAAAATTTTTTCTCTTTTCTGAACACAAGCTTGACTTTTGTGAACATAAGTTATATTTTATTCGAATTAAAAACTATTTTTGGGCCATTGTATTTAATGGTATGATTGGATAGTTCCACTAAAATTTTATTTGATCCAGAATTTTAAAAATAAACACTTTTTAAAAATAACTAATATAAAATTAGAATCGATTTTATACTTTATTTCAATGTAAAAGAAATTACACTTAAAACAGATATTTTCGTAAAATTATTTTGTTTGTTTTTTTTAATTTAATTAAAATTAATTTATGAAAAATATATAAATTTAATCTAAAAAATGGATTCAATTTTGGAATCATCATGTCCAAATTTGGTTTCAAGTTACCATTTTTTTTTGAATAATTAAATTATCATGGCAAAAAAAGATAAGTTCTCATGGTAAATGTTAAAATGTGTTTACAGTTTTCTAAGTAGGATACAAACAATTAAGTGTCTAAAAAACATGTTTAAATGTTTATTTTTATCATATTATGACCATATAATATGTTATATAATAATTTGTGTTGTTTTTGTCTCCCCTGATATCTTCCTCACTTTTTTGATAACTCTAGTCTGGAATATCCATATAAAAATATCATCTCTCTATTCATCACCATTTTCTAGGGTCTCTGGTCTCATAAAAAGTTATTCTAATATGGATAAAGATGTAATCCAAATTTGGTTTTCTGAAGAAGATGTATAAATCTTATCTGGGTATTTTCAATTTATTTATTTTTCTACCTATTTAAAACCATTTATAATCAGGATAATATAATTAAATAAGTATCTTACATGTATTGGAATTTTATTATTATAATAGATCAACCATTTTATCATTTCCTTTCCCATCCAATTGGAATTGAAAACAACAATCGTGTGTATATGTGGACTACCACATCCATGAAGCGATGAATTTTGTTTTTCATCACCACCTCCAAGGATAGTTGTTATGATGTATTTAATAAATATATATTATATTAATGAAATAATTAATATTATATAAATATAATATATTACCTATCTTCTTTCCCCTCCACCTCTTAAAAAATTATAATGTCACCCATGCGTACATCTATAATACAAACACCATGAAAAATGTTATTCTCTTTTCATATCCTCATTTTATAGATTATTATAAATATTTATGTAATGTATAAATATTGAAATTATATGATGATAAATATTATGAAGATAATAATATTTTTCCAAATTACCCTTTTTTACCATACTGATGTTTTTTGGGGGGATTATGAACCTCACATTCGCAAAACGTCCATTATGAACTTAATTGATTAAGTAACAATAAAAGACACGGTAATAAATAAAATAAAATTGAATATGATAATGGAATAAGTCTAAAAAGTTTATTAAATAAGTAAATAGTTCATATAAGTTTATTATAAATGAGTTAAATAATGTGTGTGGAAATTCAAAAGATGTATAGTGACCCATACATTTCATACCTAAAGACTACATGTTATTAAGAGAATATATGTAAAGGTATAGTGTCTTCGAAAACATGGATATATAAAAACAGTTGCATAAGTGAGATACAAAATTTATAATTATGTTCACTCACAACGATCACCCTTATTAGAGATAACATATGTAAAACATTTATCTAAAGGCTAAGGAAAGGAAACATAAGAACAGGTTAACTTGGATTCCCCATAAAGGTAAATATAAGATAAATTATTCAATGATCATAAGTGATAATAAGATAAAAATAAGGGTATAATAATATGATATTAACATTTGAAAACTATTCTATAAATATCTGATATTGACGTAAATGTGCATTACATAACATTTTCATAATACTTAATCATTATACAAACAGGCACTGAAAGACTATATTAGTTTAGTGCCTTTGGAAAAATGGAAAACAAATCTATAATGTAGTGGAATATCTTCAACATCTCCCATAAATATCTTACCCTTTTTCACCCCAACATAAATCCTTTCCATATAACCTAGGGAAAGGAAACATAAAAAGGGGTGAGCACATATGCTCAATAAGGGTATAAAAAGAGATACAAAAACATAACATGGGAATAAGAGTATGAGAACATAATCATAACAATATAATAGTATTCCCTACATATCAAAGATAAACATGAATCATGGAATAAATAATGGTAGCTCATAAGACATGAATCATAAGAAAATCAAAGAACATAATCCATAAGATCGTGAAATTATCAAAAGGCGTGAAATAGTGGAATACACATCAACTTATAACTTTGTGAACATGTGTAAATAGTAATATACTCACTCACTAAGGACCTGAAATTAGGCCCTTTTATAAACATATAGACATAAAAACTAGGTCCACACATAAAATTATATACATGAATACCAGGTACACACATTGAATTATACACATGAAAGCTAGTTCAAGGCCTAGAATTATGAATCTGAAATCAGGTTCACATAAAACATATATACCTAAAGAGATTTACATACATAATGAATTAATTGGAGGGAAATATAGGTCCTATACATCTAATAATGAAATCAGAAATATATATTCCACATTATCATAAAGAACCAAATCATAACCAATGTAATGGAATGGGTTTAATAAACATGTAATCATATAATAACAAATAAAAAAGAGATAAGATTCATAATCATTTTATTAAAATCATAACCTAATAAAATAAATGGTAATTATAGAATCCATTCCATCAAAACAAAAAAATCAGAGAAAGGATATAAATGGTATTATTGGAACAATAACAAAGTATGACATCATTAGAGGAGAAGTACATTGAAAGATCACAAGGAACATAAAATTTCCAATAAAATCACTTTTTAAAACATAAAACATTTTCTAAACTATTTTCTTGGAAACCAATAAGAAAAAAAATAAAGGTATCATGAAAATCATTTTAAATAGTTATTGAGGAAAATATCCTTTCTTTGGTTAAATAGTCTTCTTTTCATAAAAAACCACTCAATTTTAAAACAAAACAATTTTTTTGAAAATAACCTTATAAAATGTTAGGGTAAGATTTAATGTAATTAGGAATCATAAAATTATAAATTTCCATTCATGTTGATTATTTTAAAATAAAACATTCTTCTTGTATGTTTTCTAGAAATGTAAAAAAAAGTGCCTCATTTGGAAAATGAACGAAATATTCTTTTAATACCATGTAGTAGAAAAAATGAAAAATTGGTTCAAATGAATTTAAACGTACATAAGAGAATAGTAAAACATTTTATGAAAAAATTTATAGAATACTTGAACATGGATGTTAAATATTACCCAATTCATACATAAAATGAAACAATCTTGAATATGGAAGAGATTGTGAAATCAATACTCATCACTTTATAATCAATTGAATCATACTACAGACATAAAAATGAAATTATAATAATATTAAAATTTCATGACCTTCTAAATAAGAATAAAAAATACATTCATGGACAGTATATACAACACTTATAAGAAACAAGTAGGGCATGAGGCATGGGTCTCCCAGAGATAAAGGTGAGTCAAAAAACCTCTTACCTTGTATCTGGAATCTCTTCGTACTCAAACAGGCATCCTTTATAATAAATATTTGTTTATTATAAAAATTTTAAAAATTAATATTCTTATATATAATACCATATTTGTTTTTTTATGACTTTATATTTCCCACTTTTTAACGATCCTATGTTATGGATTCACTTCGGGTAATATTCTCTCTTTTCTTCAATTGAGTTTTAATTTGTTATATCATTTTCCCTTATACATAAAAAATGACTCCAGAATGTAAATCATGATATAAATATCAGTTATATACAGTATATTTATATTATAATAATATTCATCATAGATATGTTTGAAATGGAATACAGCATTAAAGAAGATGGTTAGTCGTACGTACGCATTAACGTTGTATCCGTTTTAATTGTTGTAATGAAAGATACTATTTAAATGAAATATGTATATATATGTATGTATACATATATCATTATTACATTATATTTATTATATAATATATATCATATAATTTCTATAAACCCATCCTTAATACATTACATGTGATGTATGAATGAATCACATCACATTAAGGGGCGGTACTCCACACATCCTCGAATGAGATTATCGTATTAACAGAAAATTGAAAGTAAAAATGTATGTGTTATAAAAAGGAATAAATAAGATCAAATTCATAATAAATTTAATATATAACATATATATATATATATTCCATCATAATGGTAACTATGACTGGTGGTAAAGGAAAAATGAAAAATCATCATTTCGTGACGCAATTGTTCACCATCAACAGAAACAATATATTAAGTACCCATTAGATGGAGGTGTGTGTAAGATTAGGTAGAAATATTAGCATAAAAATAATAGTATATTAAGGATACCAGTTTTTAATAAACTAATGGAATAAATATATTGTAGGGGTGGAGAAAGAAAATTAATGAAAGGAGCGCGAGAGAAGATGTTACCTCTAAATTGGGTAACACCTTTTGATTGGTACTAAAATGATTCCTTGAGTTTTATTCTTCAAAAAGGAAATCTTATAAGAGAAATGGGGGAATGTTTTAATGAGAAATAGGAAGGTATTTTCTAATAAAAAAGTCAATAGTGGTGTTAATAAATGATAAAGAGAGGTTCCCTTTTATAAATGGGAGGAAGGGAACTTTATGAAACTCCAAGACTATTAGTTTATTATAAATTGATTTTCGATTTAAAATATCTCCAAAGTGGGTTATTTATAATTTTTTTCTATTATATTTCTAAATCCTCTCAAAAAATGAACTTTATATATGTGTGGGTAAAAATATTAACCGTATCTTCAGTCTCTAATCTTATTAAAAAAAATTAACTTTTAACCTGACAGATTTTCTTCTTACACTATATGGTAAATATAGTTACAATAAAATGCCAGAATAACCCTAATTTGATCAATTATTTCATCTTTTACACTATACAAGTAATTTGGATGAACATTTTATTTTTATAAATTTTATAACATTTAATAAAAATATTATTTATTTTAACGTATCATTTATGTCAATTTTGAGACTATTCAATGTTTTCATTTTAAAAAATATCAAAACAAAATGATAACTTCTATCCAATACTTTAAATATGTCACAAAAATGAATAAGTTATCTAAAATTTATTTTATGTCATTAATTAAGTGAAATTATATTTAATTTGATATTTTTAATATCATTTATTTGTTATCTCAATTAATTAAACAATTAAAACATCGTTATTATTCAAGCCTTTAATTATGTTATTTTTTCTTAAAAATTAATAATAAATTATCACAGTCAATATATTTTTTAACTTTATAATGAATATTTATATTTTAATTTTTCTCATGTATTACTCTAATTTAAAATATATTTATTTTTCAAATTTTGAATATAATATTTTTAACACTCTATTAAATAAAATATAATAAAATTCCTAGAATAACAAAAATGGATTTAAAAATTATCATATTTTGGAGATAAGTTTGATTTGGTTCAAAAAACAATTTTCTGATTAAATTATGACATGTTTTAGAGTAATATTATTCTTAACATTAATTACCATATTTACCTTTAATTGTGGTAAATAAAAGTCAACAGTTATATTCTCTAAATATTATTTTGATCCCATTAGACAACATTTATATATCCCCATAGGGAATCATTAGTTCTCTATGGTGCTATGAAAAAAATTACAAATCATAGAGAATTATAACTCAAAATGTAGTACTTGGTATGTCGGAGTATCGATCCTATAAGTACATAGCATATATTATAAATCTATTAAGAAATTAAAGTAGAAATTGTTTTGATTCATTTCAAAAGAAGGAAAATGAGACATATTTTGGGTTGTGAATTAGTGGATGGGATTCATTCCAGGTTCAATAATTTTCATGTGTGTGCGCTAGGGATTGAATGATAATTGAATAATTTTGTTTTCATGTCGGTATTACGTCATCGGGGAACCTTGGTCTTGGTATCATCCCTTAATCCTATGATTTCACGTTCGGAATGGTCATCTACTTTGTTCAATCATAGAAATAGGCGACCAATAAACATATTTAAACATAAATGACCCAAATTTCATAATTTTCATACAAAAACTAATTAGATTAATTGATTAAATAAATTAAACAACTTCATAATGAAGAAATGATCCTAAAATATAAAAAAAAGAACAATTGGAATTGAATAAGTAGTTTTCAACAATAAAAAACATATATAAAAACAATCCCTGAGCATACATACCCGTACAAATCACATCACCCAGTACTATGTGGACTACTCACTCATGGTGGGAGCGACCATTATTGGTACTTGAGGTATAATGGCATCAATGAATTGTAATGGATCATCTGGTGGTTGTCCATTGGTGTCCCTCGGATCCTTCTACCCCATAGTGTGTTGGAAGGGATGTTGAAGGTCTATTTATAGGTGTTTCTTGACCAAACCTATGGGTCGTGTCTCCTTTTTTTCTTTGCATATCGACATTTTCATGACGTTCACTTGGGGTGCATGACGTATTCTTCAGATTTGGTTTTCCCTCCACCGTGTTTAGTTGTGAAAACATTGTATGTTGGTTGGACTATCGTCAAGTCATGTACCACTAGTACACAATGTGTACATTAAGTTGACTGTGTGTTCCGTCAGCACGACCTATTCTCACTACTAGAAACCATAGATATACCAACACAAATATCCTAATGGTTTATAAAATCGTTGGGATAGGTTCCATATACCAATGGTTTAATAGAACTGTTTGTATTGGTATGTTAATATATGGTTTTAACAATGGTACAATACAACCATTGCTATAGCGGTGGGATCGTTGAAGGGTATACCAGCGGTTTTAAAAAACCATTGGTATATCTAGTCTATCCCAAAGTTTTTAAAAAAAAATTGGGATAGAAAAAACACAAAGACTCATTGTGTCTCTCCTACTTCCCGAAGAACTGTCTGCATTCTGTCTGTATTTTTTCCAACTAGTGAGCATTTGTCCTCATTTTTCCTTAGCCATGAGCCTCCTTCTTCCAGAAGAAGATCTGTTTTCCTAAACAGGAGACCTCTTCCACTTCAAATTAGTAAGTGTCAATTGATTTATATCTTTTTACACCATTTATTTTCCCTTTTTCATTATATTTTGGTGCAATATGAATTCAATTCTTTACTTTGGGTGCTCATCCATTAAGGGGGAATGTTTCGAAAGGTTTTTAGTCAATTTAAAACTCTTTAAGTTATATGTTTCAATGAAATTATTTCATTTTGAATTAATTTTTTGTTATTTAATTTTAAATTGATTATTATTGAGGGGGTCGGTAGTCCTAGTGGGATGGGGGTGGGCTATGCAGGTGGGAAAGGGGGTGTGCAGGTTGTAGGTTGGGAGGGGGTGTGGGATTTCCAGGTGGGGTGGGGGAAGGGCTGTGCAGGTGGGTAGGGGGTGTGCAGGTTGGGAGGGGGTGTGGGGTGCCTAGGTGGGGTTAGGGGCTGCTAGGTGGGGTTGGGGTGGGGTGGGTGGGTTGTTCAGGGGGTATGGGTGTCTTGGTGGGGTGGGGTGGGGGTGTTGGGTGGGTTTCCAGGTAGGGTAGGTGCAGTGGGATGTTTATGGGGGTGGGTGGGTTTTGTTCGTGGGGAGGGGGTGTGCAGGTTGGGACGGTGTGTGGTATTTTGAGAGATACTAGAGGGGCTATCCTGGTGGGGTGGGGGTTGTCTAGGTGTGGAGGGGGTTTGAAGGTTGGGAGGGGGAGGGGTGAGGGCAGTCCAAGGAGTGGGTGTGATGTCCTGGTGGTGTGGGGGGCCTGTCCAGTTTGGTTATCCCAGTGGGGACGGGGAGTGTAGGTTGGGAGGGGGTTGTGTGTTGTCCAGCAGGCTGAGTGCAGTGTAGTGGGAGAAGGTGTACAGAGTTGGTAGGGGGAGGTGGGTGTGGGTTGTCCCGGTGGGGTGGGGGCTTTCTAGGTGTGGG